>BSYO01000011.1:12776669-15741003 GCA_033239525.1 Nepenthes gracilis
ACTATTTTACAAATTAAATAATAAAATACTAATTTTTACCTTATTCTATTTCAACAATCAAATATGAAAATAACAATTCCAACTCTATTCACATCCTATTCTATTTCCTATGAATAACTATTCAATCTCCATCTTATTTTATTCCAACAACCAAACATACTGTAAGGTATCTAGTCAAATGGGAGGCTATGATACCTTAGTCTACACTTATCCAATACTGATTTTCATATCATGGAGATAAGGAAGTATATTGTTTATTATGGAGGGATATTTATAGTCATATGATCATCGTAAGAGATGATATTAGGGATTTAATTTAGCGAGGGGTATCACGGATGGTATGGGTATGCTACGGGTACAGCTTCTGGGAGGATTGTAGGGTAGTAAGGATACCATGAATAATTTCATTGTACTTACTGTGAGGTTCTGGATCTAAAACATAATAATTATGAGGCAATTAAAATAATAATAATCAAAATTATACTTAAAATGTGGAAAAATTGATATCAGAAGCTTATATGGGAAAATTGTGCTCGGCGCTTGATGAACGCCCAAGGCACAACTTGGCCACAAATAGCAAAACTGCGGCTCCCGAGGGACACCCGAGGCCAGGACGGGGCAAATATAACAGTAGATGCCATGCTCGATGGCCACACGAGCGCGGATCCAGGTGTGAAAACCAGAACCTTCAGCGCTTGATAATCGCTCGAGCGCGTGCCTAGGCGTGTTTAGCAGTGGCTTAGCACTAGATTACTGCCCAACTAGCGCCCATCAGGGTATTTAAACGCACTAGGGTTTCGTCCAAGGCATTTTCGGCCATTTTTCGGAATAGAGAGAGAGAACGAAGGGCTAGAGAGAAAAGGTGGAAATCGAAGCCAGCAAGTCCGAATCCATCCGAGAGCAAGTTATAAAAGTGGTAGATCAGGTCGATGCAAGTGTTTTCATACCCTCTTTTTCCTCTCTTTTGATTTTTATTCGTTTTCTCTCGAGTATTTTCGTTCCGATACCCACCCAAATTATAAAAAATAGGGAACCCATGAATATTTCTTGAGATATTTGTAGTATATTGTTGATTATCCTATTCGATTTGCCCGGTTTAGCTTCGTTGAATCCTAGGCCCGCACCCAGCTCGGGTTCTCCCCTTCCCTTCAAATTTTATGCTTATTTGTCCCCCAATTATAATTATCATGCTTTAATTATGCATATATATCGGTCGGGCACTCAATCTCACAAGTATCAACCCGTTCATATCATCCAGAAGCCCTAAAACTGCCCTAAAGTATGAAAATTTTACATGCTTCTACCCTATTTAATTATTATGAAATTTGTTTTTAATTGCCTATGTCTAATTGTAAGCTCTGGGAATATATGTTTGTGCTCCATTATAAAGGAATTATGTTCCAGAGGTCCCCAAAGTAATAATTGTTTAATGGTGGTCAGAAATTCCAATCTTCCTTATGCATTATGATGTTCATACATCCAAATTGAGTCATGAAAAGACCTAAGTCCAAAAGAAAGATGAAAGTCGCATAAGTATTCAGAGGAAAATCCATAATTGGAAATACGATTGAATTGTTCTCCCAGATGGAGATATCATGAATGAATTATGGTGAATCTTCCCTCAAAAGAATTAGAAACCACGAAATTAGGACCATGGATTTGTGTTACGAAGGTAATACCCCTTGGCCTGTCATTATTATTACAGTGGAGACTCGATGATCATTCCTAGCCGCATATTGTAGTAGGTAATACTCTTGACAAGCCTTAGGATATTACTGTGAAAGGACGAGGATTACCTCTGAACCGTAAAAGGTTGGGGAGCATTCAATTGGCCCTGTATACCGGGTGATAGGTATATCGCTCGCCATGTAGTGTTCGGCATTTTCTAGACCTTTAGTTAGTAAGGCTTACTGACCCGGATTCGTAAAGATTATTGTAAATTATGAAAAGTACATAGAATTATATTTCATATCTTCAATTTTCTTATCATATTACTTCCGTCCCGTTTCATATTTCATTTGAATATACATATTATTGTTATTTATTATGATACACTCGTTGAGCTGTTAGCTCAGCCTTATTTCTTCTTTCCTTCCAAATGAGTATACACTTATACCGGACGAGTCCGAGTAGGCAATAGGAGCAAGATAGTCTGCTGATATCGATTCGAGAAACATTTTGGCACTTAGCTATATAATTTTGTATGGACAGAGAACTTGTATAATTTATTTTGATAATTATGGATAATTATGTATGTGATAACGATGATAGATGTATAGTTTAGTTTTCACTATATATTTATGGTTGTAGTAGCTTCCACAGGTATTCTTTTATGGTTATAATTGGTTACCTAGTAGGCATCTTTTTTGGACCGGCGTCATACTCGGAGTTATGACACCAGCGCCATACGTAATGAAATTTTGGCAAGTTAGGATCCTATGATGTATTGTATGTATATTGTGTTATTATACAGGATTTTATACAGATTTTGTATTTGGTGGACATTCGTTTTACAGACGAAATTCTACTGAATTTTTGATAGAAATTTTTTATCCGTCACACTTACCTACCCGTTGGGGGCATAAAAATATGACCTTTGGTTCACGATGGTAGAATAAGATCCAAAGAGATTCATTATAATATTTTGTCATTGTTAATACTTCGAGTTTCGATTCGGTAGAATCCACCTGTTGTATTCGGTAGAATCCATGTGTCAGATTTTACAATACCTAGATTCAGTAGAATCCATATTGTTCATTGTTATTTAGTTTTCAAGTCTTTTACGATAATATTAGGACCTAGAGATTCCTTTATTTTTCAGGAGATCGGATTCTGAAGGATCTTCGTTTATTATTGGTAAAATCTTATAATTTTTGTCATATCTGAATTGGAGTGATTTGCCTTTTTTATATATTTGAATCGTAGATGCGATGAAATGTACTTTCTTGGATATTTTATCCATTAGATATTGTATTATTATTTATGATTCTTGGCATATATTATGTATTGTATATATGAAATATTTACAATCTTTTCCTATTTGTTTTGAATTTGTTATCACTTATTAGGTATTTAGCTCACTCTTATATTTTATTCGTTACAGATTTAGTTCATTGCATAGTGCAGGTCGAGGGATCCTACTTTTGCTACAGGACCTCAAGATAGAGAAGATATTGGAGATATAGGCTCGTGAGGAGAACCTCTAGAGTCAGTTTCATTGATCGAGATTTTATTTGGATATGTTATTGGGACTGTATTACCAGGATAATAATATTGTATATATTTATTATCTCGAAGAAATTTATTATGAGAAATATAATTATTATATTGAATTTAATGATGCATTTATGAGGATGATTGAAGTATTGAGTTTCTTCATGGTCGGTTAGAACTAGATCCAGTGACTCGTGTTCAAGTTGTCACATTACCTCTACTTCACTTTAACTTTAAAGGAAAATACAAGATTTGGATCTATATATTAAGACCAAGTTTAATTTAACCATTTCAGAAACTGGCAGACCAAATTTTGTCGTAATTCACTTTCAGCTAGAAGGAAAAAAAGTAGCCCTGGCACCTGATTAAGATTCAACAGGTTCCAAATGAGAGCTTAAGGCACGTTCTGGCGAGATTTAATTCTATGGCTAGAGACATGTCGAAACTCACCAACAAGATAAAGTTGAATACCTTTGTGGTTACTATATAATCGAATGACTTCTTCAAATCTCTAGTACAACTAGATCCTAAAACATTCTTAGAGGTAGAAGTTACCAGTCGAGCTCACATTGTGGTAGAAGAGACCAATAAAGCAAAATAGCTAGAGTGCTGGGATTATGAGCATCATCCATGATCAAATAGTAGAGGAAAGTATAGAAATTGTGGTAACCCATCAACTTGGGATTGTCAAAAATAATAAAGAATCAAGTTGGTCATTTGAAAAGAATACAAGCAGTTGAACTTCTCCCCACTGAATAATAGCCGGATGAACACTTTGATACAAATTTAGAATGAAAAATTTTTAAATTTACTCAAATTAGTTAAAAGCCCAAAAGGAAGTGATTAGTCTAAATACTTCTACCATCGATCTCCTAGGCACAATACTAATGACTGATGAACGTTTCAGAAGGAGATTGAGACCCTCATACAAAAGAATACCTTAAGAAATATCTATAAAACCCTAAGACCGTTCCAAGTAATGATAAAAATGATAAGGAGCTGCTGAGCAATAACACAATTGAGTAGTTGCAAGAGTCATCAATATGGCCTCAGCCAAACCTTCCAAAAAAAAAAAAATACTCTAGATCATTTAGAGAAGGCTTCCCCAACAATAGATAAAAGTTATGGTAGAAAATAATGGTATTAGTTTTAATAATGACAATATTATAAATATAATCCCTCCCATTCTGATCCTCATGTCATATTGACATTGGATGTGGTCCATGACTATCAACTAAAATAAATATTTGTTGACAATAAAAGGTTGAGAAATATTATTTACTTCAATACATTCATAAAATTAGGATTTAAAAGCAGTCAAATAAAACTATTAGATTGATAGCAATACAGACTTGATAACGAATTAGTCTAAGGGAAGAGTACATCAAGATGTTACGATGGGAACATATCCAAAGATGGCTTCCCATCAACTAACTTTTCTAGTTGTTAATCTACCCTTAGTTTACAATGATATAATGGGCCAACCATGTTAAATAACATTTGGAGCAATCAAATCAACCCCACATCTCAAAATAAAGTTTCTAACTAGATATGGGTTAGAGAAGTTAAGGAAGACCATATCTTCTGACAAAGTAACTTCTTGATGCAAATTAGTGATCCAACTCCTCCATAATAAATAGAGAAATTTGATCTCCAAAATGAGACATTTATTCAATAGGCTCAACCAAGAAAGTTACCTTTCCAGATTCCTACGAATCCAACGAATCTAGATAAGTATGCTTAGAGTGATCTTCGCTATACCAAGATCTCAAATAGAGATTAATAGAGTTTTTATAGAACAATACAAATGTCTTTGCTTGGACACCAATGGAAATGATAATCCACAAGTTGAACCTCACACTAAGACACAAGCTTGTCAGATAAGAAAGACAAAACTATTTCGTAAGAAACACATGATGATCCGTGAAAAGGTTAAGAAATTAATTGATACTAGACTCATCAGAGAAGTAAACTATTTGAACTGGTTATCCAATGCCATCTTCATCAAAAAAAGTAGCAAAAAATATAAGTTTATGTTAATTTCACGGATGTGAATAAAATATGTCTGAAAGATAGCTTTCCATTTTTAAGAATCGATCAGCAGATCGATTCAACGCCAAGATATCAGCTTGCATGCTTCATGAATGCTTACATGAGGTACAATCAATTCCAAAAGAATTTAGAAAATGACAAGAACTCCTTGTTCATGGCCAATCAGGAAACCTACAAAGTAACCATATTCAAACTAAAGAATATTGGAGCAACAAATTAAAGGATGATGAACAAAATATTTCAGCCAAGGATCAAAAGAAATATAGAAGTGTACATTGATGACATGCTTGTCATCAATTTAGCCGATGACCATATTAACAATCTAGCCGATATGTTTGAGGTATTCAGAATCTACTAAATAAAATTAAACTTGAGCAAATTGATCTTTGAGGTAACTTTTGGTTAGTTTATAGGACTCACTGTCTGACAATGAGAGATACAAGTGAATCTCAAAATAATTAAAGCCATAATGAAAATGGAGCCGTCTCAGACTATTAAAGAAATCCAAAGGTTAACCGAACAACTTACTAGTCTATCTCGATTTCTAGGAAAATTAGTTGAAAAATACTTACCATTTTTTAAAGTATTAAGAGGACAAAAGTCAAACAGAATTTGTTAGAATGATAAATGCCAGCAAGCTTTTATAGAATTAAATGAGCATCTAGAACATCCACCTCTATTAACCTAGCCTAAAAGGATGAGAAATTATATCTCTACCTGGCCTTCTCCAAAAAAAACCTTCAGTGATATTTTGGTTAGGGAAAAAGTAGAAATTCAGTGATCGATGTACTATATCAACAAGATTCTAATAGATTTGGAGACATGATATGTACAAGCAAAAAAGGCTACTTTAGCCCAAGTTTTTACAAGAAGAAAGTTCTAACCCTATTTTTGAGCATACAAAATTATAGTTTTAACAGATCAACCAATAAAAATTATCTTATAGAAACCAAAAGTATCTGGCGTCTGATCAAAAAGTCAAATGAATTAAGATAGTTTGATATAGAGTTTCAAACCCGACACACACTAAATGGTCAAGCACTTAAGACTTTATTATTAAAACGATGACTCCAATATCACAAGAAATAGGTGAATACATAGGGGCTACACTAGAAATGTCATCGCCCACTTGGATGCCCAATGTTAACAAAGCATCTTCATAATCAGGTAGTGGGGTAGGAATAGTGTTAACAACACTCAAAGGATTTGAGATAAAATATTCAATCACATTCAACTTCTCAACCACCAACAATGTAATAGAATGTGAAGTTCTGCTAGCCAAGTTGAAACAAGCCAAAGATTGCTCCATCAAAACCCTAATAATCTGTAGTGACTCCAAACTAGTAATTTATCAAATGTTGGCTAACTTCAAAATATCCAACCTAGACTTGGCCAAATATCTCCTTACAGTATGATATCTCTTGCCATTCCTTGATAAAATTTAAATTATCCATATCTCTGGAGAAGATAATTGGAAATCCAATGACTTTGCAAGATAATAACATCCGGTTGCCCAAAACAATATACTCAAGATATGAGAAAGGTGTCTCAAAGACCTAACATTGAGAATTAGGAAAATTTTTCAAATCACTGATAAGGTAACTTGGATGATTCCTTATTTCAAATACCTTGAAAATAGAATGCTTTCAGATGATCACATAGAGGCAAAGCAGATTTCAAAAATGTTTGATTGGTACACTTTCGTGGATGGGTCACCATATAAAAGGTGTCATTCCATATCCTATATTCGCTATTTGAATCCAACAGTAGCTAATTGCGCTCTTAATAAAGTGCATCTTAGCATATGTAATGTACATATATGAGGTAAAAATGTAGTTTTCATGATTATAAGATGGGGTTATTATTGGTCAACCACAAAAAAGGTCACGACAAAGTTCATAAAAAAAATATAAGAACCACTAAATTCATAACAATGTACCCAGACAACTATATATAGAACTTCAAACTTTGCAAGCTCTTTAGCTATTCGAACAATAGGGCTAGACATACTCAGTCTATTTTCCCTAACAACAAGTCAAAGAAAATTTATTATTGTTCAGTGGATTACTTCACAAAATGTATAAAAACTTGTCCATTACCAAAATTATTAAAAAAATACAATACAATTTATGCGCGAAGATATTGGTTATAGGTTCGGGATATCGGAGGTCATAGTAATTGACAATAGTACCCAATCCTCTGATAAAAAGTTCATAAATTACTATAATGGCCTCGGTATTAGATTGGCCTATTCATCAATCTCCTACCCTCAAATAAACTGACTAGCAAAAGTGGCAAATTCAATAATAATTAATGGGTTAAAAACCAAGTTAAACAAAGGTAGATGTGCTTGGTTAGATGACTTGTCGTCCATATTTTGGAAATATCAAAAGACTCTAAGAGAACTCACTCAAGAGACACGCTTTTACGTATGTTTTGGAATGGAAGTAGTAACCCCAATAGAGATAGGAATATCAAGCTATTGAGTAATAAATTTTACTCCGAATCAAAATTCTTTACTTTTGAAGCAAACTTTAGGCCTCTTAGAGGAAGTTAAAGAAGCAACAAGTATTCAGGCAATAACCTATTAACAAAGAGTTGCTCAATACTACAACATGAAGGTAAAGGTGGAGAATATTGAGGTCGATGATTTGGTATTAAGAAATATCAAACTAGAAAGCTTGTGTACAAGAATAAATTATTCCCGACTTGAGAATGACAATTTCTAGAGTCAGCAATACTCCATAATTGGACATATAAACTATGTACTCAAGATAGAAAGTTAGTTTCTTGAACTTAGACCACTATTTACCTCAGAAAATACTACCAATAAAGAAGCCAACCCAAGAATGTAGAGATGCGCCCTACTTCTTACTATGGAATGCTTGTGTGTTGTAAATTATTGTTTCAAGTTATTAAAAAAATTAATTTTTAATTCATTTATTGACAATTTGCATGCTTGTATGTAATTACTATGACCACAACTGATTCTAAGTCGGGCAACAAGTTTAAACACATTATCTATAATCTTTGCTTATTTAAGGGAATAGTCACACTATAGGTTCAATAGAACCATATGACTCGAGCATGGTCACACACCAAATATTCTAAAATTACTTGAAGGATTGAGAATTAAGTGTTCAATTCCCTTTTAAGAGGTCAAAGACAAGCCAGATAAAATCATTCAAGAAATGACTGATAATAATTATCTAACCTCTTAAACGTTAGCAATACCATATGCATATAAGTGTCAATATTTCCTTCCACGGGATATACACAATCAATCAAGCAATTAAGAACAAGAGTGCTACCGAACCGTTGATAATAATCAAAGGACTTAAGTGGTAATTAATTTGACCATCTTATGGTCAAAGATAAATATGTGGGCCTAAGACTAAATCAACCAATCAATGCCAATCCAAAGAGCAATAGAAGTACGACAATAGAAAAATCTGAGTATGTACATAAAAAAAAATGAGATAAAACATCCTCATACACAAATTAGCCCTGGGGTTACAAAATTTAAGGACTGAAAGTACTCGACAGTCCTAAGGCTAACGCTTAGGCCTAGATTTCGGAGCTTGAGAGCTTCCGCGTTCCTCGAAATTCTTAGCCACAAAAACTGATGAAGCCCTAGAATTTCTAGCATCCAGACTTCTTAATGGGAAAGCCATAAACTATCAATGGGACAATCTTTTTGTAGAGATCAATACCCTTATTTAATCGAGAATCAAGTAAAAGACCAATCTCTTCAGATTAGATACTCCTCCTTAATAACTCCTAAAGCTTACATATTTGGCGCTTAGTCCATTTCTGGCCCAAACAACTATTAACGTGTATTGCTCAGCTTTAAGAGCCTTGTCCTTGAAAAAACTAGCTTGTCTATAGTGATGGTAGCTTAATCAGCATAATCACAAGACCTACTTATCAACTCGACCACTTCTTTCTCATGGTAGGCCAATCAATCCTAAAAGAACAATGCCCTAGACTTGGCAACCATAACTCTGAATTCTAACCGTGGGTCATAGAAGGTTCAATTTGAGATCGAGACAAGTAATTGAGCTAAATGTCCAGACTATGCAGGCTACTTCTTATTTTTCACACCAGGTTTTCGGACAACAAAAAATTTTGACTTAACAATTTAAATACAAATGAATATTTCAAAATTAAAGATTTAGAGGCTACCTCTTGGGTTGACGACCCTCTTTGGGTGCAAACACTAATGATGATGATCCAAACCGAGTCCGAGTTTAATACAGATGACTATCTCCAGTAAAGATATGTAAAGTTTTACAATACATAGAAAGCCCAAAACCCGAGTCTCCATGTAGAGTCTTAAAACCCTTTATGACTTGAAGAGGATGGAAATAAATAAATATTAGATTCTCTAACAGTATTTGTATTATTTTCTAGTTAAGGAGAAGCAGATCGATTTGTAAAAGTCATGTGTAATGGTTCAATAGATGTAGGAGAGACAGAAATAATTGAAATCCCATATTTGGCAAGGATAAAAGTATTAACTAGCCCATCCTTATCTAAAAAATGAAGAAAAAAATCCTGCTCCTCACTTAATGTCCTGTCTCCGTTAGATTAGTTATAGATTCTTATTTAAGTAAATCGAACATTTATCCTTTAATTACCAAAAATTTATTATTCGTTCACCAACTAAAACCTAAAAAAATAACATTGGAGTGCAACCTCGAAATACGACAATATCGACAACCCACCAAATAAAATAATAAGTCAAATTATAATATTCAAAATGCCACACCAGAAAATGACTTGGATTGTCAACTATAAATGTCCTCAAAACATATATAAGGAGAGATATCTCCAATAAGATCAAAGTCAACAAAATCATAATATAAACATACTGCTCAATGATAACGAAATCAAACAAAATTTCCAATAAATATAGTCATAATTTAATTATTACAATACCAAAAACTATAGCAATATAATACTCTAATTCTACAGTTTTGGAACGAAAAAAAATCTAAATTTCAAATTCTTGATTCTATCTTCGAACAGCCTCGCCATCAACTTCATCTACCTGCAAGTATGCCCCAACCCTTTAAATCTAAAAAGTTAGTGAAAATGAAATAATGAGTCAATTGATCAACAAAATATATAATTTTTATAATTTAATGAATATTTTACATCAAAACATGCTGAAATGAACATAATATAAAATCAAATGCAATGTTATATAATTATCATAACATTTTATGCATAATTTCAGGCTGAAAATTAAAATTCTTTACTTTAAATTCTGCACCCTTAAAGTATACTCAAATTAAGTAAATTCTAGGGATCAAGGTTCCCTTACTTTATCAACAAGGAGCAACTAATCAAAACACATGTTATACATCTTTTCACACAACTAAAGAACACACGCTACCATACAAGACTTATAAATGGACTATCATATATATAACCCTATAGGTGGAATTGAACACCGCTTTTAACCTGCGAATGATATGTTATATTCAGATATGTTATAATTTAATGAAGATTTTTCATCAAAACATGTTGAAATGAACATAATATAAAATCAAATGCAATGTTATATAATTATCATAACATTTTATGTATGATTTCAAGTTGAGAATTAAAATTCTTTACTTTAAATTGTGTACCCTAAAAGCATACTCAAATTAGGTAAATTCTAGGGATCAAGGATCAGTAGGATTTTATCGATAAGGAGTAACTAATCAAAACTCAGGTTATATACCTTTTCACACAACTAAAGAATACACGCTACTATGTAAGACTCATAGATGGACTATCATATATATATATATATATCACCCTGTAGGTGAGGTCGAACACCGCTTTCAACCTACGGATGATATGTTTTAATATTGATTATCACTATAATATAATAAGATATGTTATAATATATCATAATCAATTCTTTATAATGGTTTGCATAATTAAATTGATAACTCTACGTAAATATGAATAATTATTTATATTTTCTCATACCAAATAACATATCCTTATCTTTTAATTTATGTAGAATTTTTTCTTAATTTTTTAAATACTTATCATGCGGTACATCATAATTATTATAGGAATTCGAATATACACTTTTAAAACATTTAAAAGCTTTATTATAAAATTTTTAGACATATAGAACTGTTTATAACAAAAATTTATAAAAACAATTAGTATGATTGTGAAATTTTAACATTGTTTTTTTAATTATAAAGCATGCAGGAATAATTTAAATGTAAAATCAAGACATATAAAATACATACTTAAAGATTTAAGACATACAAGAGCCTATATACGAAAATTAAGAATATATAAGAATATTTAATCATACTTTTTAAACACGTGAACATTGTTGTGGGAAATCAACTTTGAAACGTAATGTACATGAAATGAGAGCATGTATTTCCTAAAAGTTTCATAAAATGGGAGTAAGATCATATATATGCAAAGTATAAACTTTTTAGTTATAAAAAATCACATGTATGAGTATTTGAAATAATAAATACTCAATAGAGTAAAAAAAGATTAATAATAAATAAAGAGGGCTTATATATACTATTCTTATATTTAAAATCTTCCTTAGATTTACTCAATTTCTCCTCCTATAGCCTTCTCTCTCTCCTTCTCTCTTTTTTTCTTCTCTTTCTCTCTCTTCTCTCTAAAATCAGGCAAAAATAAATGAAAATCAGTTGAATGGGATATATATAGAACACTGGCACATGTTTTCCTTTCAAGCGCGAATCAAGTATTGAAACAGAAATCATACGGTGCACGAGTACACATTAGAAGCGTGCACTCTACCATAAACACATATCCACGTCTCTTGGGTGTGTATTGAACGTAAGCAATTTTCCTAAAGTATGCACAAGCACTTCAGAGGTATCCTTTAGACACATCCTTTCTGTTCAAAACATGCATGCGCACGCATTAGATACTGGTCGAGTGTCACTCAATCTAACGTGACCCGATCAAAATATTAATTTTCACCAAATCTTTATTTAATTTCAATAATTTTCTTATCTATCCTTAATTAATTATAGTTAAAATTATAATTCAAAATTTATACCTTACACTCAAAAGAATAATTGTAACCCCTCCTTCAAAGTTCAAAACTAGCGTTCCCTTGAAAGATCCGGTAGGAAAAAAGACAATAGTTGGAGTTAATTAATGCGCAGATCCTTTGGCTATCATCTCAACCCTATCATCAGCCACTTATTCCTGGAAAACTTCATCAATGGTCTTCAAAACTTTTATACGCGCCATTCTCTGAAGTGGCACGTATAAATTACACTCCCAAAACGAAAAACTAGTTCATAGGGTATGGAACGCCCTTCACCTCAAAAAGTGTAATCAATGACCCTATCCTTATACCAAAAAAATATAAGAGGTATGTTTTATTCCCAACTTGAAGAGTGCTTGTGTGCTATATCTTATTATATTAATAGAATTAATTTTTATGTATGTTGTCTATGTTTGTAGTTCATTTATTTGCTTACATGTAATGTTTTAACCATACTTGACCCTGAGTCAGGTGATTGGTTCCTCAGACCTTGCCTACTAACTCGACCCACACAGCAATGCGGTCACAATGCTGGTTGATAAAACCCTATGGCCCAAAGCACAGTCATGCACCAACTACTTCATAGCCCAAGGGATACAAGACCAAGGGTCCCTTCCCTTTTGAGAGGTCAAATGACACAAGATAAGATATGACTACAAGGCCAATGAAATTTCAAGCGCTTTTCAGCATGAGAGCTATAACACCCCTTCACAGGGTAGGCACCATCAATCAAATATGGTTCATAGATTAGGGTCCAACTAAGCTTGGTAATGATAGCAAAATTACTTGACCAGCAAACAAAAACTTTGCCAAGTTGAAGTAATTAGTGAAAAAATTAGCATTAGCAACAATAATCGAAAGATTTAATTGATAAGCATTACACTTGAGCATAAATGGCAATGTTATTACATATATATGGAAAGGTACACCAGTTCTATACAAAAGGCCACCTTCAATTGAAGTAGTCCGAAGCTTGAAGGATATCTAAGGCCTAGGACTCAAAAAAAGGCCCAGAGGCGGGTTAACTCCTAACTCTAAAAAGTCCTTAACATCATAGCTCTGGGTGGCACCAACATTCATCGGATCAAAACCTTGCAGGGTTATGCAATCCTGGAATTAGGAATTTAGAATGGAACTCATCTCCTCAGGTCAAAACCTTCTCCTTGAGTCCCCTTTGAGCTTGGCCTGTTCCTTCTGAAGATTTTTAATTAGATTGGCATCCGAGACGAATTTGTGGTCAGCTTATTGGTGTGTGTCCTTAACCAAAGTGATTCAACTTGTAGCTATGGAGTTTTCTTTGGTAAAATCATCAGACCTCCTCATCCAATTGGCCAGATCCTTTTCAAGATGCGCAACTTGATCTTGTAAACTTTTAACTTCGGTTTCGATAGTCTCCTCTCTAAGGGCCAGAACCCTGAACCCACAACAATGACATATAATCGGGAAAGGCGGACAATTTCAGTTCTCCGTTTTCTTTGCATACCCCTAACAACACATACCAAAATATGAGACTGCAAAATAAACGAATTCCCAATTAAAAGCAACAATATCAGGAAAATGAGAAAATCAAAAGAATCTGGCACATAATACCTCCACGGTGAGGAATTCTTCACGAGGAGTGGGTCCTGGCGACAGCTTATTAGCTTTTAGGCTTTGAACTGATGTGACTCTCCAATATAAGAGAGGCAAAGAGCAACAATACAAAGGAGTCGCAAGCCCAGGGACAATTGGAAAAGTCCTCAAATCCTTAGAACCCAATGGCGACGAAAGGCCCACTTTAGGGGCCTCCTTTGCCTCTGGAACCTCTAACGAAAAGAAGCAAGGCCCAGATGTCTCTTTTGTTGCTTCACCATTATTGGCAGGTGTCACTTCTATTGGTCCACCATTATTAGCAAGCGCCACCACCAGAGTAACAGGAGCTGAAGCTGAATTATTAGGCAAAGAACTTACCGAAATTGGAATCTCATACTCATTGATGAACGAAATGACAATCGGCTCTTCGACGTTCACAGCTCGTGGCTCAAGTCACTTATTTCCATGGGAATCACTGGGAGCTCCCCCTTCGAAATAAATGCCTGTGCTTCTTCAATAATTGGGCAACTTGGTGAGAACAGAATTGGGTCTAAACTCTGAGATGGTTCACCAACATCTATCTTGACCATCTCATCACAGGCTTCAACAACCACCCTATTAGTGGCGGTGCTAGAGAACAAGATAGACGAGCGAACAACCAGTGTTCCAGCCTCCCCAACCACTATCTCTGGAGAAGTATGGATGAAAAGTGCCCACATTTTTCTTTTTTGCCTATGGAGAGGCATATCTGCAACAGCTTTTCCACCCACAATGAACTCCCAATTAACCTCAGCTAGCACCCCCAAGTTAGAAAATACCCATCTTTCACAACTCGGCAGCATCATTCTCTATCAAATCAATTAATGGCTTGGACATGAAAACCTCCTTGTCCAGAATAACATCAAAATAAGTAGAATTTGTGAGTTTCCATTTATTAGAGAGGGCCCAATTGGAAGGTACCTCCACAAAAATATATCAATTCTTTCACCCCTTAATAGAGTCCAAATTCCTTCCAGTTATTTTAAACCCATTTCCAGGGGTAAAAGAGATCCAATCACCTTCATGATTAAACATGAAAATGACCTTGACGGTTTGAGAATCCAAACGAAACTCTTTTTGATGAATAAAGATATACAAAGAAATTAGGTAACTCACAATATTGGGATAGAGGTGGACAATAGGAATCTCCAAAGCCTCTATTATTTCATAAAGCTCTTTAGCTAGCAGAATCTAGAGGCCCTCCCACAAGTGAACCTCGTGTCTGGCAATAAAGCCATGTCTTAGAAAGCAAGCTCTCTTAGAAAGCGAGGAAACTTGAAAGGAAATGGCAATAGAAATATTATACCTCTTCATGTATATCCACCACTTGGTCAACAGTGAGGCAGAAAGGTACATCAGCAACACTCATGGAGGCAATTTGAGGAGCCATGGTAATCGATAAGTGGTAAGATACAAAGTTGGGCTAGATGACAAAATTCAAAAAAATTGAAAAGTGAATTTGGAAAAGAAGGCGCCCTATGATTAAATTGAGGACATTTGACCAAAATGACACATCTCATTCACTAGCATGCTTAAAGAAACACACCGTTTTTTAGGACACCTATCTTAACGTTGAAGTGCGGCACCACGTCACCCCTTCTACCCAATTTAATTGTAACGTTGATGGTATGACTCTCGATATAACAAGGTGACAGCTAGCAGTTCAATTTTCCTAGTTAAATGAGGACTGATTCAGTTATTTTTATAATTATAAAGTTGGGTTCCAACTTAGTTTGTCGAGAAACCAAGCTGTCAGTAAATCCAAACTGGTTGGCTGTCAGATAAAAAAATCCTAGTACAAGAAGGAGAATGAGTCCTGATATCTAGACTGTCCACCCTATTCTGTGCAATGGAGAAGATATAAACACAGTGATATCATATAAAGAAAAATAAACTTCTATTCGGATTGGTTTTTTTCGTTATTCCTTTCTTGGCTTATAAACTCTAAACAGAAAAAATACAAGTCAAAAGAAAAGGACAAACGGAAAGACTATAAACCAAGTGGGAAAAACATGTAAATATTTTCACAACAAAGTACTCAAGTACATAGACGAGTTGTGCTAGAGGTACAAAAAAAAAAAAAAAGAGCTAAACAAATGAGGATGAAAATTGCCCCTCATGTAGAATGTCCATCCGAGCCGACTTTATTTATGTTGGTCCCTCTGTAGAGTTTGAGGAGACAGAAAACTACAGCAACATTACAACATATACAGCTGGTTTCATATGAGACGTAAAAGAAGGAAATAAATATAATTTTTTCAATAAAAGATGGTAAACAAGAAGGACTTTTGATGCATTCTCGACTTACGGCTATAGAACTCAAAGAACCTTTCCTCGACTTTAACATCTATATGTCCCGTCAAGTATAAAGACGATATGTTTACAAAGGATGACACACAACTAAGCAAAAGGGAAGACATTCGAGATACAGGCCTAAAGAGGAACCCTCAATTTATAGCTAATGCAAAACTCACTCTGTAAGGAAAAATAGTGCTCATAAAGACATTAAATCATGGTTAAACATGACAAAATTAAATACTACCAAATAAGACCAATCATTAGTAGAAAATCTCTAGTAGAGACTCGCACAGTTGGCATAGCCAACAACTCAATTGGCTTTTCTCTCATGATATACTTGGAGTTTGAATTCAAACTCCAAATATGGGCGCTAATATTGGGTACAATCAAGATATGGTTGGGCCAACCCAGATTAAAATGGGTCCAAAATGCCAGTGATCCAAACATGGACCTAGGGAGTTGTTCTGACCCTCCGAATGGCTAAATAAATGAGAACATGCAATACTGAGACAAATAACTACTCAATAAAACAATAAATGAGGCATTCACCCCTAGCGAACTATTATAGTTAATCGATGGACTCTGATGCACACATGGACAAATCGATCCAATAACAACCATATAAAGGTTAAGTATTAATGACTGCACGATTACATAATCAATTCAGACAGTAATTACGCATCAAAAGTAACGGCCGCCATTTGATATAATACAACACCTTCCTTAAAGGTAGTTGTAATACCCGGATCCTCCTTTAATTCATTTTGGTATTAATTGTTATTCTGGATATTTGGATGTGTTCGAAATTAACTAAATCTTGTGCAATTTGAAGGATATTCATATTAGTAGGATTAGTACCTGAAGCACGCTCGAGAGGCACCTGAGTGCTGATTCCAGTGGGCTTGCACTTGATGCGCACCTGAGGTGGTGCTCGAGTGCTATTTTGGCTATCAATTGGGGAGCAATACGGACTATGGCCATTCGCACACAACCAAGGAAGAGGAAGGAGACAGAGAAGAGAGGAAAGAGGAGAGATGAGAAGAAATCGAGTAGATTGAAATATCTTTTTATCAGATTTACTTGGTAAAAGGTTAAGGTAAATATCTATAAACCCTATCCTTTGCCTGATTTTATATTTGATAACATTTATTTATATTTTGGGAGGTTTTAGTATATACATGTTATTTTTATTCATCCTATTTGGTTCCTGTGAACAGATATGTAATATTTACCGGTCGATTTGGGGTTTTGTTTGTGCTTTGCGATTTTTGGGGGTCCTGTGATTTTGTAAAAATATATATAAATATTTGAGCCCGTCTATTCAATATTAGTATATTTGTATGAAAATGAGTATAAAATTTATATATGTAGTACATTGGTACACATTCATGTGTTGGGGATGAGGTCCCTACCTTTGTGATTCAATTTGTATTTTGATTTAAATATGTGATATATGGTGCCTTTCTTTACTGGGAAACTTTGTTCACGACGAAAAAATCATAAAACTATGTGACTTACACTTCCGTCGACAGGAAGATAGCTTTGTTCGTAATTGGACCTATCCCATTTTGTTTTATAATGAAAACCACGTAATATAATTAACTAAAATTTTATATATATTTGGACATTCTAAATATATCAGATAAATTTAAAAATTATATCTAATATCATAGGTGGTAAAATATAGTAATTTGTTCCATATCTATGGAAAATAATGTACATAAATAACCTAACCTATTGGCCTAAACTATAAATAGATTGGCTTAAAGTTAATGGAAGTATATATAACCCTTCCTCAAGTTAGTTTTTAAAATTTTTGGTTATTCAATTTGTACATGTTTTGCATTTCGACATGAATTTGTATTCAAACTTTAATTTGAGATTCACAGATTTGCCCACAGTTGAGAATTGGGTTCGTTATTTTTTAATAATACATTATTTATTTTTTTTAAAAAAATATTTTAAAAATAAAAATGATGAACGGTGGGTCCAGGGAATATAAAGGTGGGGCCTAAATTCACCGACTAAATCTAAAATTATTTAGAGAATGGACTTTGGGAGCGGAGAAAAAAGTGCCTTTATAGACAGTCAATAAACGCTATGATGCATTGCCCAACAGCAAGCTTGTTGGCCATAGTTCAGATTAGTCTAACTAGGGGCTATTTGATATTAATTTTTTTTTTCAAAAAAAAAAACACATAAAATTATTTTTTTACATAAAAAATATTAGAAAATAATTGGGATTATTTTTAAATAGTTTTATTTTTTTTATATAATTCCTAACTCCAATTTTTATGATAGTAATGATTTTTTTTTAAAAAAATCATGAATAATAACGTTTTAAAATGATATATATATCTTATGAGAAATGTTAAATATCTTACCATTTACAGTCATTTCACCATCAATTTTTCATAAATAGAAATATTTGTTTTTAATAAAAAATTATGAAAGAGTTATAATTTGTGGGGCATATATATAGAATTTTTATTTAACCTTATCTATGAGTTTATTAGAATATACTATAAGATCAAAGAAAAGTCTATAAAGTTATAATAGTTTAATGAACATCTTACTAAGTGGGGTTGTATAAGAAATTTGTCAAATTATTTGCTATTTTAAATTAAAATAAAAATTTAATAGAAATATAATTATTATATTGAATTTAATGATGCATTTATGATGATGATTGAAATTTTGAGTTTCCTCGTGATCGGTCAGAACTAGATCAAGTGACTCGGGTTCAGATTGTCACATTACCTCTACTTCACTTTAACTTTAAAGGAAAATGCAAGATTTGGATCTATATATTAGGACCAAGTTTGATTTAACCATTTCAGAAACTGGCAGACCAAATTCTATTGTAATTCACTTTCAGCTAGAAGGAAGAAAAGCAGCCCTGGCACCTGATTAAGATTCGACAGGTTCCAAATGAGAGCTTAAAGCACGTTCTGGCTAGATTTAATTCTATGGCTAGAGACATGTCGAAACTCACCAACAGGATAAAGTTGAATACCTTTGTGGTTACTATATAATCGGATAACTTCTTCAAATCTCTAGTGCAACTGGATCCTAAAACATTCTTAGAGGTAGAAGTTATCAGCCGAGCTCACTTTGTGGTAGAAGAGACCAACAAAGCAAAATAGCTAGAGTGCTGGGATTATGAGCATCATCCAGGATCAAATAGTAGAGGAAAGTATAGAAATTGTGGTAACCCATCAACTTAGGATTATCGAAAATAATAAAGAATCAAGTTGGTCATTTGAAGAGAATACAAGCAGTTGAACTTCTCCCCACTGAACAATACCCGGATGAACACTCTGATACAAATTTAGAATGAAAAATTTTTAAATTGGCTCAAATTAGTTAAAAGCCTAGAAGGAGGTGATTAGTCTAAATACTTCTACCATCGATCTCCTAGGCACAATACTAATGACTGACGAAAGTTTCAGAAGGAGATTGAGACCCTCATGCAAAAGAATACCTTAAGAAATATCTATAAAACCCTGAGTCTGTCCCAAGTAATGATAAAAATGACGAGGTGCTGACTGAGCAATAACACAATCGAGTGGTTGCAAGAGTCATCAGTATGGCCTCAGCCAAACCTTCCAAAAAAAAATAAATAATCTAGATCATTTAGAGAGGGCTTCCCCTACAAGAGATAAAAGTTAGGGTAGAAAATAATGGTATTAGTTTTAATAATGACAATATTGTAAATATAATCTCTCCCATTCTGATCCTCAGGTCATATTGACACTGGATGTGGTCCATGACTATCAACTGAAATAAATATTTGTTGACAATAAAAGGTTGAGAAATATATTTTACTTCAATACATTCATAAAATTAGGATTCAAAAGCAGTCAAATAAAACTATTAGATTAACAGCAATACAGACTTGATAACGAATTAGTCTAAGGGAAGAGTACATCAAGATGTTACGATGGGAACATATCCAAAGATGGCTTCCCATCAACTAACTTTTCTGAGTTGTTAATCTACCCTTAGTTTACAATGATATAATCGGCTGACCATGTTAAATAACATTCGGAGCAATCAAATCAACCCCACACCTCAAAATAAAGTTTCCAACTAGATATGGGATAGAGAAGTTAAGGAAGACCATATCTTCAGACAAAGTAACTTCTTGATGCAAATCGATGACCCAACTCCTCCCTAATAAATAGAGAAATTTGATCTCCAAAATGAGACATTTCTTCAATAGGCTCAACCAAGAAAGTTACCTTTCCAGATTCCTATGAATCCAATGAATCTAGATAAGTATGCTTAGATTGATCTTTGCTATACCAAGATCTTAAATAGAGATTAATAGAGTTTTTATAGAACAATACAAATGTCTTTGCTTGGACACCAATGGAAATGGTAGTCCACAAGTTGAACCTTACACTAAGACATAAGCTTGTTAGATAAAAAAGACAAAACTATTTCATAAGAAACACATGATGATTCGTGAAAAGGTCAAGAAATTAATTGATACTAGACTCATTAGAGAAGTAAACTATTTGAACTAGTTATCCAATGTCATCTTTATCAAAAAAAGTAGCAAAAAATAGAGGTTTGTGTTAATTTCACGGATCAGGATAAAATATGTCTTAAAGATAGCTTTCCATTTTTCACGGATCTGAATAAAATATGTCTTAAAGATAGCTTTCCATTTTTAAGAATCGATTAGCTGATAGATTCAACGCCAGGATATCAGCTTGCAAGCTTCATGAATGCTTGCATGAGGTACAATCAATTCCAAAAGAACTTAGAAAATGACAAGAACTCCTTGTTCATGGCCAATTAGGAAACCTACAAAGTAACCATATTCAAACTAAAGAATATTAGAGAAACATATTAAAGGATGATGAACAAAATATTTCAACCAAGGATCAAAAGAAATATAGAAGTGTACATTGATGACATGCTTGTAATCAATTTAGCTGATGACCATATTAACAATCTAGCCGATACGTTTGAGGTATTTAGAATGTATTGAATAAAATTAAACTTGAGCAAATTGATCTTCGAGGTAACTTCTGGTTAGTTTATAGGACTCACTGTCTGACAATGAGGGATAGAAGTGAATCCGAAAAGAATTAAAACCATAATGGAAATGAAGCTGTCTTAGACTATTAAAGAAATCTAGAGGTTAACCGAACGACTTACTAGTCTATCTCGATTTCTAGGAAAACTAGTTGAAAAATACTTACCATTTTTTAAAGTATTAAGAGGACAAAAGTCAAACAGAATTTGTTAGACTGATAAATGCCAGCAAGCTTTTATAGAATTGAATGAGCATCTAAAACATCCACCTCTATTAACCTAGCCTAAAAAGGATGAGAAATTATATCTCTACCTGGCCCTCTCAAAAAAAAAAAAAAAAAACCTTCAATGATATTTTGGTCAAGGAAAAAGTGGAAATTCAGTGATCGATGTACTATATCAGCAAGATTCTAATAGATTTGGGGACATGATATGTACAAGCAAAAAAGGCTACTTTAGCCCAAGTTTTTACTAGAAGGAAGCTCTAACCCTATTTTTAAGCATACAAAATTATAGTTTTAACAGATCAACCAATAAAAATTATCTTATAGAAACCAAAAGTATCTGGACGTCTGATCAAAAAGTCAATTGAATTAAGGTAGTTTGATATAGAGTTTCAAACCCAACACTCACTAAATGGTCAAGCACTCCAGATTTTATTATTAAAACAATGACTCCAATATCACAAGAAATAGGTGAATACATAGGGGCTACACTAGAAGTGTCATCGCCCACTTGGATGCCCAATGTTAACAAAGCATCTTCGTAATCATGTAGTGGGGTAGGAATAGTGTTAACAACACTCAAAGGATTCGAGATAAAATATTCAATCATATTCAACTTCTCAACCACCAACAATGTAATAGAATGTGAAGTTCTACTAGCCAAGTTGAAACAAGCCAAAGATTGCTCCATCGAAAACCTAATAATCTATAGTGATTTCAAACCAGTAATTTATCAAGTGTTGGCTAACTTCAAAATATCCAACCTAGACTTTGCCAAATATCTCCTTACAGTATGATATCTCCTGCCATTCCTTAATAAAATTAAAATTATCTATATCTCTAGAGAAGATAATTGGAAAGCCAATGACTTTCCAAGATAACAACATCTGGTTGCCCAAAACAATATACTCGAGATATGAGAAAGGTGCTTCAAAGACCTAACATTGAGAATAAGGAAAATTTCTCAAATCACTGATAAGGCAACTTGGATGATTCCTTATTTTAAATACCTTAAAAATAGAATGCGTTCAGATGATCACGTAGAGGCAAAGCAGATTTCAAAAATGTCTGATTGGTACACTTTTGTGGATGGGTCACCGTATAAAAGGTGTCATTCCATATCCTATATACGCTATTTGAATCCAAGAGTAGCTGATTGCACTCTCAATAAGGTGCATCTCAACATATACAGTGTACATATATTAGGTAAAAATGTAGCTTTCATGATTATAAAATAGGGTTATTATTGGTCAACCACAAAAAAGGTCACGACAAAGTTCATAAAAAAATATAACAACTACTAAATTCATAACAATGTACCCAAACAACTATATATAGAACTTCAAACTTTGCAAGCTCTTTAGCTATTCGAACAATGGGGCTAGACATACTCAGTCTATTTTCCCTAACAAGTCAAAGAAAATTTATTATTGTTTAGTGGATTACTTCACAAAATGTATGAAAACTTGTCCATTACCAAAATTATTAAAAAAATACAATACAATTTATGCATGAAGATATTGGTTATAGGTTCAGGATATCGGAGGTTATAGTAATCGTCAATAGTACCCAATCCTCTAATAAAAAGTTCATAAATTACTATAATGGCCTCGGTATTAGATTGGCCTACTCATCAATCTCCTACCCTCAAATAAACTGACTAGCAAAAGTGACAAATTCAATAATAATTAATGGGTTAAAAACCAAGTTAAACAAAGGTAGATGTGCTTGGTTAGATGACTTGCCATCCATATTTTGGGAATATCAAATGACTCTAAGAGAACTCACTCAGGAGACACACTTTAACGTATGTTTTGGAATTGAAGTAGTAACCCCAACAGAGATAGGAATATCAAGCTATTGAGTAATAAATTTTACTCTGAATCAAAATTCTTAACTTTTGAAGCAAACTTTAGGCCTCTTAGAGGAAGTTAAAGAAGCAGCAAGTACTCAGGCAGCAACCTATTAACAAAGAGTTGCTCAATACTACAACATGAGGGTGAAGGTGGAGAATATTGAGGTCGATGATTTGGTATTAAGAAATATCAAACTAGAAAGCTTGTGTACCATAATAAATTATTTCCGACTTGAGAATGACAATTTCTAGAGTCAACAATACTCTATAATTGGACATATAAACTATGTACTCAAGATAGAAAGCTAGTTTCTTGAACTTAGACCACTAATTACCTCAGAAAATACTACCAATAAAGAAGTCAACCCAAGAATGTAGAGATGCGCCCTACTTCTTACTATGGAATACTTGTGTGTTGTAAATTATTGTTTCAAGTTATTAATAAAATTAATTTTTAATTCATTTATTGACAATTTGCATGCTTGTATGTAATTAGTATGACCACAACCGATTCAAAGTCGGGCAACAAGTTTAAACACATTATCTATAATCTTTGCTTATTTAAGGGAATAGTCACACTATAAGTTCAATAGAATCATATGACCCGAGCATGGTCACACACCAAATATTCTAAAATTACTTGAAGGATTGAGAACTAAGTGTTCAATTCCCTTTTAAGAGGTCAAAGACAAGCCAGATAAAATCATTCAAGAAACAACTGATAATAATTATTTAACCTCTTAAACGTCAGTAATACCACATGCATAAAAGTGTCAATATTTCTTTCCACGGGATATACACAATCAATCAAGCAATTAAGAACCAGAGTTCTACCTAACTGTTTATAATAATCAAAGGACTGAAGAGGTAATTAATTTGACCATCTTATGGTCAAAGAAAAATATGTGGGCTTGAGGCTAAATCAACCAATCAATGCCAATCCAAAGAGCAATAGAAGTATGAAAATAGAAAAATCTGAGTATGTACGTAAAAAGAATGAGATAAAACATCATCATACACAAATTAGCCCTGGGGTTACAAAATTTAAGGACTGAAAGTACTCGACAGTCCTAAGGCTAACGCTTAGGCCTGGATTTTGGAGCTTGAGAGCTTCCTTGTTCCTCAAAATTCTGAGCCACAAAAACTGATGAAGCCCTGAAATTTCTAGCATCCAGACTTCTTAATGGGAAAGCCATAAACTATCAATGGGACAATCCTCTTGCATAGATCAATACCCTCATTTAATCGAGAATCAAGTAAAAGAACAATCTCTTCAGATTAGATACACCTCCTTAATAACTCCTAAAGCTTACATATTTGGCGCTTAGTCCATTTATGGCCCCCAACAACTATTAACATGTATTGCTCAGCTTGAAGAGCCTTGTCCTTGAAAAAACTAGCTTGTCTTTAATGATGGCAGCTTAATCGGCATAATCACAAGACCTACTTATCCACTCGACCACTTCTTTCTCATGACAGGCCAATCAATCCTAAAAGAACAATGCCCTAGACTTGGCAACCATAACTCTGAATTCTAACCGTGGATCATAGAAGGATAAATTTGAAATTGAGACAAGTAATTGATCTAAATGTCCAGACTATGCAACCTACTTCTTATTTTTCACACCAAGCTTTTGGACAACAAAAAATTTTAACTTAACAATTTAAATACAAATGAATATCTCAAAATTAAAGATTTAGAGGCTACCTCTTGGGTTGACTGCCCTCTTTGGGTGCAAACATTAATGATGATGATCCAAACCGAGTCTGGGTTTAATACAGATGACTATCTCTAGTAAAGATATGTAAAGCTCTACAATACATAGAAAGCCCAAAACTCGAGTCTCCATGTAGAGCCTTAAAACCCTTATGACTTGAATAGGATGGAAAGAAATAAATATTAGATTCTCTAACAGTATTTGTATTATTTTCTAGTTAAGGAGAAGCAGATCGATTTGTAGAAGTCACGTGGAATGGTTCAATAGATGTAGGAGAGTCAGAAATAATTGAAATTCCATATTTGGCAAGGATAAAAGTATTAACTTGCCCATCCTTATCTAAAAAATGAAGAAAAAAAATCCTGCTCCTCACTTAATGTCACGTCTCCATATTCCCAAGTCCCATTAAATTAGTTATAGATTTTTATTTAAGTAAATCGAACATTTATCCTTTAATTACCAAAAATTTATTATTTATTCACTGACCAAAACCTAAAAAAACAACGTCGGAGTGCAACCTTGAAATACGACAATATCAACAACCCACCAAATAAAATAATAAGTCGAATTACAATATTCAAAATGCCACACCAGAAAATGACTTGGATTGTCAACTATAAATGTTCTCAAAACATATGTAAGGAGAGATATCTCCAATAAGATCAAAGTCAACAAAATCATAATATAAACATACTGCTCAATGATAACGAAATCTAACTAAATTACTAATAAATATAGTCATAATTTAATTATTACAACACCAAAAGCTATAGAAATATAATACTCTAATTCTATAGTTTTGGAATAAAAAAAAATCCAAATTTCAAATTCTTGATTCTATCTTCGAACGGCCTCGCGATCAACTTCATCTACCTGCAAGTATGCCCCAACCCTTCAAATCTAAAAAGTTAGTGAAAATGAAATAATGAGTCAATTGATCAACAAAACATATAATTTTTATAATTTAATGAATATTTTACATCAAAACATGCTGAAATGAACATAATATAAAATCAAATGCAATGTTATATAATTATCATAACATTTTATGCATGATTTCAGGCTGAAAATTAAAATTCTTTACTTTAAATTCTGCGCCCTTAAAGTATACTCAAATTAGGTAAATTCTAGTGATCAAGGTTCAGTAAGGCTTAATCGACAAGGAGCAACTAATCAAAACACATGTTATACATCTTTTCATACAACTAAAGAACACGCGCTACTATACAAGACTTATAAATGGACTGTCATATATATAATCCTATAGGTGGGGTTGAACACCACTTTCAACCTGCGGATGATATGTTATATTCAGATATGCTATAATTTAATGAAGATTTTTCATCATAACATGTTGAAATGAACATATCATAATATAAAATCAAATGCAATGTTATATAATTATCATAACATTTTATGAATGATTTCAGGCTAAAAATTAAAATTCTTTACTTTAAATTGTGTACCCTAAAAGCATACTCAAATTAGGTAAATTCTAGGGATCAAGGATCAGTAGGGCTTTATCGATAAGGAGTAACTAATCAAAACTCAGGTTATACAGCTTTTCACACAACTAAAAAACACACGCTACTATGTAAGACTCATAGATGGACTATCATATATATATCACCCTATAGGTGAGGTCGAACACCGCTTTCAACATTGATTATCACTATAATATAATAAGATATATTATAATATATCACAATCGATTCTTTATAATGGTTTGCATAATCAAATAGATAACTCTACGCAAATATGAATAATTATTTATATTTTCTCATACCAAATAACATATCCTTATCTTTTAATTTATGTAGAATTTTTTCTTAATTTTTTAAATACTTATCATGCAGTACATCATAATTCTTATAGGAATTCGAATATACACTTTTAAAACAAGTAAAAGCTTTATTATAAAATTTTTAAACATATAAAACTGTTTATAACAGAAATTTATTTAAAAAAAAATTAGTGTAATTGTGAAATTTTAACATTGTTTTTCCAATTATAAAGCATGCAGGAATAATTTAAATGTAAAATCAAGACATATAAAATACATACTTAAATATTTAAGACATACAACAGCCTATATACGAAAATTAAGAATATGTAAAAATATTTAATCATAATTCTTAAATATGTGAACATTGTTGTAGGAAATCAACTTTGAAACGTAATGTACATGAAATGAGAGCATGTATTTCCTAAAAGTTTTATAAAATGGGAGTAAGATCATATGTATACAAAGTATAAACTTTTTAGTTATAAAAATATCACATGTATGAGTATTTAAAATAATAAATACTCAATGAAGTAAAGAAAGATTAATAATAAATAAAGAGGGCTTATATATACTATTCTTATATTTAAAATCTTCCTTAGATTTACTCAATTTCTCCTCCTATAGCCTTCTCCCTCTCCTTCTCTCTTTTTTTCTTCTCTTTCCTCTCTTCTCTCTAAAATCAGGCAAAAATGAGTGAAAATTAGTTGAATGGGATATATATAGAACACTGGCACACATCGGAAATAGAAATCATACGGTGCACGAGTACACATCAGAAGTGTGCACTCTACCATAAACACATATCCACGTCTTGTGGGTGTGTATTGAATGTAAGCAATTTTCCTAAAGTATGCACGAGCACTTCAGAGGTATCCTTTAGACATGTCCTTTCTGCTCAAAACATGCAAGTGTACTCATTAGACACTAGTTGAGTGTCACTCAATCTAACGTGACCCGATCAAAATATTGATTTTCACCAAATCTTCATTTAATTTCAATAATTTTCTTATCCAACCTTAATTAATTATGGTTAAAATTATAATTCAAAATTTATACCTTACACTCAAAAGAATATTTGGAACCCCTCCTTCAAAGTTCAAAACTAGCATTCCCTCGAAAGATCCGGTAGGAAAAAAGACAATAGTTGGAGTTAATAGATGCGTAGATCCTTCGGCCATCACCTCAACCCTATCATCAGCCACTTATTCCTGGAAAACTTCATCAATGGTCTTCAAAACTTTTATACGTGCCATTCTTTGAGGTGGCACATATAAATTACACACCCAAAACGAAAAACTAGTTCATAGGGTATGGAACGCCCTTCACCTCAAAAAGTATAATCAATGACCCTGTCTTTATACCGAAAAATATAAGAGGTATGTTTTATTCCCAACTTGAAGAGTGCTTGTGTGTTATATCTTATTATATTAATTGAATTAATTTTTATGTATGTTGTCTATGTTTGTAGTTCATTTATTTGCTTACATGTAATGTTTTGACCATACTTGACCCTAAGTCAGGTGATTGGTTCCTCAGACCCTACCAACAAACTCGACCCACACAGCAATGCGGTCATGATGCTGGTTGATAAAACCATACGGCCCAAAGCACGGTCATGCACCAATTACTTCATAGCCCAAGGGATACAAGACCAAGGGTTCCTTCCCTTTTGAGAGGTCAAATGACACAAGATAAGATATCACTACATGGCCAATGAAATTTCAAGTGCCTTTTAGCATGAGAGCTATAACACCCCTTCACAGGGCAGGCACCATGAATCAAACATGGTTCACAGATTAGGGTCCAACTAAGCTTGGTAATGATAGCAAAATCACCTGACCAGCAAACAAAAACTTTGCCAAGTTGAAGTAATTAGTGACAAAATTAGCATTAGCAATAATAATCAGAAGATTTAATCGATAAGCATTACACTTGAGCATAAATGGCAATGTTATTACATATATATGGAAAGGTACACCAGTCCTATACAAAAGGCCACCTTCAATTAAAGTAGTTCCAAGCTTGAAGGATATCTAAGGCCTAGGACTCAAAAAAGGACCCAGAGGCAGGTTAACTCCTAGTTCTAAAAAGTCCTTAACATCATAGCTCTGGGTGGCTCCAACATTCATCGGATCAAGACCTTGCAGGGTTATGCCATCCTGGAATTAGGAATTTAGAATGGAACTCATCTCCTCAAGTCAAAACCTTCTCCTCGAGTCCCCTTCAAGCTTGGCATGTTCCTTCTGAAGATTTTTAATTAAATTAGCATCCAAGATAAATTTATGGTCTGCTTATCGGTGTGTGTCCTTAACCAAAGTGATTCGACTTGTAGCTATGGAGTTTTGTTTGGTGAAATCATCAGACCTTGTCATCCGATCGGCCTGATCCTTTTCAAGATGTGCAACTTGATCTTGTAAACTTTTAGCTTCAGTTTTGATAGTCTCCTCTCTAAGGGCCAGAACCCTGAATCCACAACAACGACACATGATCGGGAAAGGCGGACAATTTCAGTCTCCCATTTGCTTTGCATACCCCTAACAACACATACCAAATTATGAGACTGCAAAATAAACGAATTCCCAATTAAAAGCAACAATATTAGGAAAATGAGCAAATCGAAAGAATCTGGCACATAATACCTCAACGGTGAGGAATTCTTCACCAGGAGTGGGTCCTGGCGACAGCTTATTAGCTTTTAGGCTTTGAACTGATGTGACTCTCCAATATAAGAGAGGCAAAGAGCAACAATACAAAGGAGTCACAAGCCCAGGGACAATTGGAAAAGCCCTCAAGTCCTCAAAACCCAATGGCGACTAAAGGCCCACTTTAGGGGCCTCCTTTTCCTCTGGAACCTCTAACGAAAAGAAGCAAGGCCCAGATGTCTCTTTTGTTGCTTCACCATTATTAGCAGGTGTCACTTCTATTGCTCCACCATCATTAGCAAGCGCCACCACCAGAGTAACAGGAGCTGAAGCTGAATTATAAGGCAAAGAACTTACCAAAACTGGAATCCCATACTCATTGATGAACAAAATGACAATCGGCTCTTCGACATTCACTGCTCGTGGCTCAAGTCACTAATTTCCATGGGAATCACTGGGAGCTCCCCCTTCGAAATAAATACCTGTGCTTCTTTAATAATTGGGCAACCTGGTGAGGACAAAATTGGGTCTAAACTCTGAGATGGTTCACTAGCATCTATCTTGGCCATCTCATCACAGGCTTCAACAACCATCCTATTAGTGGCGGTGCTAAAGAACGAGATAGACGAGCGAACAACCAGGGTTCCAGCCTCCCCAGCCACTGTCTCTGAAGAAGTATGGATGAAAAGTGCCCACATTTTTCTTTTTTGCCTATGGAGAGGCATATCAGCAACAACTTTTCCACCCACAATGAACTCCCAATTAATCTCAACTAGCACCCCCAAGTTAGAAAATCACCCGTCTTTCACAACTCGGTAGCATCATTCTCTATCAAATCAGTTAATGGCTTGGACATGAAAACCTCCTTGTCTAGAATAACATCGAAATAAGTAGAATTGGTGAGTTTCCATTTATTAGAGAGGGCCCAATTGGAAGGCACCTCCACAAAAAAAAATATCAATTCTTTCACCCCTTAATAGAGTCCAGATTCCTGCCAGTTATTTTAAACCCATTTCCAGGGGTAAAAGAGATCCAATCACCTTCATGATTAAACATGAAAATGACCTTAACAGTTTGAGAATCCAAACGAAACTCTTTTTGATGAATAAAGATGCACAAAGAAATTAGGTAACTCACAATATTAGGATAGAGGTGGACAATAGGAATCTCCAAAGCCTCTATTATTTCATAAAGCTCTTTAGCTAGCAGAATCTAGAGGCCCTCCCACAAGTGAACCTCGTGTCTGGCAATAAAGCCATGTCTTAGAAAGCAAGCTCTCTTAGAAAGCAAGGAAACTTGAAAGGAAATGGAAATAGAAATATTATACCTCTCATGTATATCCACCACTTGGTCAACAGTGAGGCAGGAAGGTACGTCAGCAACACTCATGGAGGCAATTTGAGGAGCCATGGTAATCGAAAAGTAGTAAGATACAAAGTTGGGCTGGAAGACAAAATTCAAAAACATTGAAAAGTGAAATTGGAAAAGAAGGCGACCTGGGATTAAATTGAGGACATTTGACCAAAATAAGACACCTCATTCACTAGCACATTTAAAGAAACACACCGTTTGTTAGGACACCTATCTTGACATTCAAGCGTGGCACCACGTCACCCCTTCTACCCCATGTAATTGTAACGTTGATGGTATGACTCTCGATGTAACAAGGTGACAGCTAGCGGTTCAGTTTTCCTAGTTAAATGAGGACTGATTTAGTTACTTTTATAATTATAAAGTTGGGTTCCAACTTAGTTTAAATTGAGCATCATCGAGAAACCAAGCCGTCAGTAAATCCAAGTTGTTAGACTGTCAGATAAAAAAATCCTAGTACAAGAAGGAGAATGAGTCCTAATATCTAGATTGTCCACCCTATTCTGAGCAACAGAGAAGATATAAACACAGTGATATCATATAAATAAAAATAAACTTCTATTCGGATTGGTTGTTTTCATTACTTCCTTTCATGGCTTATAAACTCTAAACAACAAAAATATAAGTCAAAAGAAAAGGACAAACGGAAAGACTATAACCCAAGTGGGAAAAACATGTAAATATTTTCACAACAAAATACTCAAGTACATAGACGAGTTGTGCTAGAGGTACCAAAAAAAAAAAAAAAAAAAAAGAGCTAAACAAATGAGGATGAAAATTGCCCCTCAAGTAGAATGTCCATCCGAGCCGACTTTGTTTATGTTGGTCCCTCTGTAGAGTTTGAGGAGACAGAAAACTACAACAACATTACAACATGTACAGCTAGTTTCAGATGAGACGTTAAAGAAGGAAATAAAGATGACTTTTTCAATAAAAGAGGGTAAACAAGAAGGACTTTTGATGCATTCCCAACTTACGGCTATAGGACTCCAAGAACCTTTCCTCGATTTTAACATCTATATGTGCCGTCAAGTATAAAGATGATATGTTTATAAAGGATGACACACAACTAAGCAAAAGGGAAGATATTATGAGATATAGCCTAAAGAGGGACCCTCAATTTATAGCTAATGCAAAACTCACTTGGTAAGAAAAAATAGTGCTCATAAAGACATTAAATCATGGTTAAACATGACAAAATTAAATACTACCAAATAAGACCAATCATTAGTAGAAAATCTCCAATAGAGACACGCACAGTTGGCATAGCCAACAACTCAGTTGGCTTTTCTCTAATGATATATTTGGAGTTTGAATTCAAACTCCAAATATGGCGGCTAATATTGGGTACAATCAAGATATGGTTGGCCCAACCCAGATTAAAATGGGTCCAAAATGCCAATGATCCAAACATGGACCTAGGGAGTTGTTCTGACCCTCCAAATGGCTAAATAAATGAGAACATGCAACGCTAAGACAAATAACTACTCAATAAGACAATAAATGAGGCATTCACCCCTAACGAACTATTATAGTTAATCGATGGACTATGATGCACACATGGACAAATCGATCCAATAACGACCATATAAAGGTTAAGTATTAATGACTGCACGATTACATAATTAATCCAGATAGTAATTACGCATCAAAAGTAACGGCTGCCATTTGATATAATACAACACCTTCCTTAAAGGTAGTTGTAATACCCGGATCCCCCTTTAATTCATTTTGGTATTAATTGTTATTCTGGATATTTGGATGTGTTCAAAATTAACTAAATCTTGTGCAATTTGAAGGATATTCAGATTAATAGAATCATTACCTGAAACACGCCCGAGAGGCGCCTGAGCGCTAATTCCAGTGGGCTTGCACTCGATGCACACCTGAGGTGGTGCTCGAGTGCTATTTTGGCTATCGATAGGGGAGCAATATGCACTATGGCCATTCGTGCACAACAGAAGGAAGAGGAAGGAGACCGAGAGGAGAAGGAAGAGGAGAGATGAGAAGAAATCGAGTAGATCAAAATATCTTTTTATCAGATTTACTTCGTAAGAGGTTAAGGTAAATATCTATAAACCCTATCCTTTGACTAATTTTATGTTTGATAATATTTATTTATGTTTTGGGAGGTTTTAGTATATACATATTATTTTTATTCATCCTATTTGCTTCATTTGAACAAATATGTAATATTTATCGGTCGACTTGGGATTTTGTTTGTGCTTTGCGATTTTTGGGGGTCCTATGATTTTATGAAAATCTATATAAATATTTGAGTCCGTATATATTCAGTATCACTATATTTGTATGAAAATGAGTATAAAATTTATATATGCAGTACATTGGTACACATTCATGTGTTGGGGATGAGGTCCCTACCTTTGTGATTCAATTTGTAATCTGATTTAAATATGTGATATATGGTGCCTTTCTTTACTGGGAGACTTTGTTCTTGTAACGACCCAAAATTTTAAAACAAGAAAAATTTCAATCATCAAGTCCGGTCAACGCGAGCTGACCGGAAAACGAAATAAGAAAAGTACATCGACTTAAGATGGAATCAAGTTCGGCCTTGATTTGGGGAAAAAGAAGTCCGGATTTGCTTGAAAGAAGTCCGAATTCCCTTAGTAAAAAGCACTCCGGATTTTCGAAGTAAAAAGAAGTCCGGATTTAATGAAAATGAAGTCCGAATTTTCGAAGTAAAAAGAAATCCGGATTTGCTTGAAAGAAAGCACTCCGAATTTCCGAAGTAAAAAGAAATTCGGATTTAATGAAAATGAAGTCTAGTCCTGTAAGGCCGGAATGCGGTGTGTGCAAGGTAAGGATGGAGTAGTTTTGGGTTCAAAGAGATGAAAAGCCGAAGTTAAAGTAGATGAAGGAGTAATCCGATCAACGAAAAAATGTTGACCGAAAAAACATGAACAAATGAATAGAAATGAAAGGAGAACGAAATCCGGTCAACGCTCGATAGTTGACCGGAAGTTGTTTTGATGAAAGGCTGAAGTCCGGTCACAGAAAATAAGGAAAAAAAATATTGGGAAGGCACAACCATCAATAATCTAGCTATTCTCGAAACTTATTGGAAAATGTAAATCATAAATGACCCTCTTTGAAAAATGTAAAATCATAAATGATACCTTTGGAAAGTGGAAAATCATAAATGATGGCCACCAAAACCTAGGGCTATAAATAAGGACTAAGAACATCAGAAAAATGCACCCAGTAGAAATTCTAAGTAAAGAAAGACCGAACAATTCAAGGCAAAGAAAAGGAATCCAGGCAAGATACTCACCCCTATTTTTTTAAAGCTCATATTTATGTATATTGCTACGAAAGTATATGATATTCTGTATGAAGTATGCCTTTCTGTTTTATGACTTATCGTTCTGAAGTGCATGTTTAAAAAGAAACTCTGTTACGCATGATGTTAGATTTTATTCTGTTTATGATTTTCTGACAAGTGTTATGAACTTTGATGCTGCATGTTTACGGAAAAAGAACTTTGACCTTAAGAGGGAACTTTTCTGTTTTATGAATTATTATTCTGAAATGTATGATATTCATGATGTTATGGTTATTCTGCTGAACGTTGATATTACATGTTTACAGAAAAAGAACTTCGACCTTAAGATAGAACAAGAAATTTTATCATTAATATCCGTTCTATTAAAAATAACTCTGAATTTAAGACAAGAGAGCTCCGGCATTTTACAGTAAATGACTTTGGATTTAGAGCTCCGACATTTTGAAAAATGAACTTCGGATTTAGAGCTTTGTTTAAATGAACTCCGGATTAAAAGCTTCGGATTTTAAACAGAAACACACTCTGGATTTAGAACTTCGGATTTTAAACAGAAACGCACTCCGGATTTAGAACTTCGGATTTTAAACAGAAACACACTCCGGATTTAGAACTTCGGATTTTAATAGAAAGCACTCCGGATTAAGAGCTTCAGATTTTAAACAGAAACGCACTCCTGATTAAGAGCTTCGGATTTTAAACAGAAACGCACTCCGGATTTAGAACTTCGGATTTTAAACAGAAACGCACTCCGGATTTAAGATCTTTGGATTTTAACAGAAACGCACTCCGGATTTGGAACTTCGGATTTTAACAAAAATGCAATCCGGATTAAGAGCTTCGGATTTTAACAGAAAACGAACTCCGAAATTTAGAGCTTCGTATTTTGAAAGAAAATGAACTCCGAATTTTAGAACTTCGGATTTTATAAGAAAATGAACTCCGGATTTAAAAACTTCAGAGTTTTGAAAAAAAAGTACTCCGATTTTTCTTCAAAGAAAGGCACTCCGTCCCTTTGAAAAGAAAAGCACTCCAAAACACTCCGGATTGTTGAACAGAAAAGCACTCCGGACTTTTGATGAAAAACACTCTGCCGGTTATGAAAAAGAGCTCCGGCCTTCTGTTTAAAAAAGAACCCCGCCAATTATATAAAAAGAAAACTTAGGCTTTTTACTCCGACTTTTTACTCCAGCTTTTGATAACAACTCATGATCCAAGAACTCCGGCTTTTGAAACGAACTCCGAATTTTGGGAGTCCGGCTTTTTTTATGTAAAAGAATATGTAAAAGAAATTCGGCTATGTAAAAGAGCTCCGGCTTAACAAAAGAACTCCGGCTCACAGGAACTCCGGCTCTCTGTATGAAAAAGAACTCCGGCCTATGTATATATGAACATGGAAAAATACATGTAATATGGACAGCAAGTGGAACTCTACGACTTTTGAATTATGATGAATGGCCATTAAAGAAAACGAACCAAGAACCAAGTTTCCATTAAGCTTGCTGTTAAAGATGGATGAAGGATATTGGAGTGACACTCGAGGATGCCTCCTGGGCCACGGGAGGGAACCTTTTGGTGGCATAAGAACTATGGACTATGGCCCCGTATGTCGGGTTAAAGGCATTACCTCCCGCCCCGGGGAGCATAATGAGGGGATACGGCTTTAGGTTGTGGGGTTACACACAACCCGTCCTCGATGTTGTCCGCTCCCGTCCGATCCCTAAAGATGATACGAATTCCGAATGATTTTGATGAATTTTCCGAAGATAAGATGAAAAGAATAAGTACCGAAGAGGAAACGATATGATGATTTTCATATGCTATGCTATATTATGAAATTATGTTTTGATCAAATTATATGTATGTTTATGTTTTCTATATGTGAGTATCCTGCTGGGTTTTGTAAGCTCATTCTTGCCACTTTTCAGATGACAAGCTTATGGAAGATAAAGTTGAGTAGAACCTTATGGTGTAGCTGAATGATTAAGCTGATCGGAGCAGATTTTTGAGAGCTTTGTTTATTTTGCTTTTTGAGGAGACTTGTAAAATTTATTCCGCTGCTTATGAATGTTAGTATGTTTCCGTGATACTTTGGGATTAATGAAATTATAAATCTCTAGTATGCATCTCAGGTTTGAAAGAAAATAAATAAAAAATTTTATGTCCACCTATATATCTTTTCATAATTTATTTAAAAGCAAGGAATTTGGATTTGACGATGGCTTTTGATGGTAATAAAAGTCGGGTCGTCACAGTTCTTGACGGAAAAATCATATAACTTTCATTGACATGAAGATAGCTTTGTTCGTAACTGGACCTATCCCATTTTGTTTTATAATGAGAACCACCGTAATATAATTAACTAAAATTTTATATATATTTGGACATTCTAATATATCAAATAAATTTAAAAATTACACCCAATATCACAAGTGGTAAAATATAGTAATTTGTTCTATATCTATGGAAAATATTGTACATAAATAACCTAACCTACTGGCCTAAACTATAAATAGATTGGCTTAAGGTTAATGGAAGTATATATAACCATTTCTCAAGTTAATCTTTTAAAATCTTTGGTTCTTCTATTTGTACATATTTTGTATTTCGACATGAATTTGTATTCGAACTTTAATTTGAGATTCACAGATTTGCCCACGGTTGGGAATTGGGTTAGTCTCGTACATTTGGATAACGAATTTATTTCAAAACATATTTTAATTTGTATGATTTCGTTCTGACCTTTATTTATTTGTATGTGATTTGGATCATGATTTATTATATCATATAATTTGGATTATAAGTTTGACTCCGATTCAAAATTTGATTTAAGTACATCCCGATAGGACTCTGTTTTGATATAGACTGTGATTTGGATCCCCCACAATTTGTGTACACAATTTGTTCTATGCAATTTGCCTCCTTTGATTTGTTTTGTATGATTTGGTTATACAATTTAACCCTCCCTTTCTAATTTTGTACACATGCGTGTATGTGTGTGTATTATTTTTTATATAGATTGACAATTATCGACTTTTATACTCATTTTTTTTATTTTTGTTCTTTCAGATTAGTGGACATGGATACTATATGAAAGATTAGATGTGATTTGACCACAACAATGTATATTTTGGTGAGTATTGCATTTGTTCGGTTATTTGTTGGCGTGGGCTATATTCTATATATTAAGATTGGCCGAATGTAGGCCTTGGAATATGCATGAGGTAGTTGGGTTGTGTATAGTGGATATTTTTACTTGGTTCATCCCTCCATTGCGACTATTTGGAGTAGGTCATATATATTATGTTTTTCGGACGGATGTCTGATTAGATCTTGTGCAAGTTAATATTGTTTATGGTTATTTATTTTGGGATCTATTTATTATTATTGAATGATGTGATTTTAAGGTTTGTTTGTTGTTACACCCAAGTTTCATTAAAAAAAAAAAAAAAAGAGAGCGAATCTCGTATCTCTCAAATTCCATAAGAAAAATTTTAAATTTATTAAAGGATATAATGGAGAGCAAATCTCATATACATCTAACATATCATTGAGTTATTGTGATACGCAGGGTTAATATTAAAATTACGAAAATCAAACTCGCAACCTCTAGAATCAATTGAAGAATTCGCCCAACTCTTTAATTCGTATAGTAGTTTGAGTTTAATAAACACACCAAAAATAAATTTATAAAAAAATATATTTTTTTGTTTAAAATTTTTAAACATTATATTTTACAAAATATGTCAATATCAGCATCATATTTGCTCAAAATTAACTTATTTTTAAAATATTAATTTTTTATATTTGTAAATGGCATATTTGTCAGAAACAGATTCCAATTTAACAATGAACTTCACTTTAATAATTATCTATTATTCAAATATATAAAAAAATAAAATTGCAGAACCGGACATTGCCCTTTACCATCCCACTAATTCATTGTTAGGTGGATTTGCTTTCAGTCTTTATAAGAGAAAGGAAACCAAGAATGAGCCGACTGATAAAGACGAAAGAGCTACAACGATGCTATATATTTGAATATATATTATTCAAATTTTAAGTTTAAGAATTAGCTAAATTCAAAATTTTAAATCTAAATATTAAAATTTAGGTCCGCTAACACTAATATAATTATTTGTCTAATTAAGTATTTATTTTATTTTTATTATTTCTATATATATAATAAATATTTTTCCAACTCAATATCTAGAAAATAAGCCAATAATTACTAGATAATTCATATTCAAAAAATAATTAATTCGAAAAAATTTAAGATATTATAATCCATTCCCCTTAAAAAAACTTCTCGTTCTTAGAAACGTACATCATTCCACGAATAATATGGATATTTATTTTTAAAATTTCTTCTCCAATTCTTACCTATTTTTCCTATATAGTCTATCAAATTTTTTATTGTAGTTTAGATTTGTACTATAATCAATCTCGAAAATAAATTCCATGCATCGTCCTCGTACCACGCTTCAAACAACTTCTGTTCTTTTCATACGGTGAGGCGCTGTGACACCGCCGCTCGTAGCAGAAGCTGGCCTCCACGGTTGTATAATTAGGCTGGGATTTTACTTTTTCATTTTATTTACTGTTATAAATTTAATATCTCTCGTTTATTGGATACAGAAATACAAGATTATTTTTTTTGGTGAAAAGCAGTTATAATTAGGCTGGAAGAGCGGCGCAAAGTGTTGAGGTACGGTCAAGCCAAACTTCATTTGCTTGTTGTCACCCATGAAGGCCCTCTCGCTATGAATTGGGGCATAAATTTTTCTGTAATTTCTTCTCATTTAATGAAATCAGATTTCACGTAGTTTGGCTACGTCCTCTTTGATTGAACATGATTCTGAAAACCCCATCTGGATAGACAATGTCAGATTTCAATCCTCTTCGATTTAACGTAAGTCCACTGAAAGCTATTTCCGATTGAGCTGATTTAGACGATGTAAGAAATTGCCTTATTGTTAGGAAAATAACGAGGAGGCAGGCACACAGGGTTTAGTGTTCACGAGTAAGATGGAGTGTCTTTCGGTAGGTTTAAATGTAAAAGACTTACCAATTATAAATTAATAATCATATTAAAAATTTATAAAATATAAACTTACAAACTCACTTTTTAACTCACAATTAAAAAAGTATTCAATTTCAAAGGTCGGAGAAAGACTTCTTTACAAGCAGACAGGAGTATTTTGCAAGCGCACCAATGTCCTGGAGGAGGGAAGATATGAGTTGGGAACGTTAGTACGAAAGCTTGTATACTAAATGTCATAGTAATATTATTTATATAATCACTTGTAGATCCACTTATAGAAAAATTATCAATAATGGACGTTATTTAATTTTTTCTATCCCCCATCTCTTTATACCAATTTTGACAATTTCGATATAAGTAATTACATAATTGGGTTATGCATATTATTTTTCTAAACGCGATTAGTGTTAGTATAATTTTATTTAGAGAAGTAATATTCATACATCATTTATATTAGAATTATCAAAATTAAAGTGAAGAGAGAGATGTTGGAGAAAAAATTAAAACAAAGTTGAATCCATGTATCTATTTCTAACAATTTCAGTAAAGTGGATATAAAAATAAGTATATAAATAATATTACTCTTTTATTAAAATATCATAAAAATAAGAAATTAACTATATATATATATATCTAGAGTTTTATTTATTTCACCTATATAACAACACGATAATAGAACTATAATCCTCCAAATGCTAATATCGATAAACACAAATCACAGCAACCATGCTATCTAATATGAAATACCAATTGATTAAACTCATCAATAGGAGAGAAGTGCAATCACTAAAATCACATTATCAAATTATTTATTATCTTTAACTAATTTTGCTTGCACAAAACAACCTTACATTATCAAATTACTGAGAATATCGTATCAAAGATGGTGAGGAATGAGACGAATGGGAAGGCCTTTTGAAGGAGTTGGCATTGGGTTGACAATAATGTTCTCCTTTGGGAGTACCTTCTCCCATTTGAATCTCTTCACAATGTTGTACATGAATACTAATATTTCCAATCGGGCATATTCTTTTCCAGGGCACATCCTCGGTCCTCCTCCAAAAGGAACATATGTATAGGGGGCCGGCCCATTTCCTTCAAATCTTGTTGGATCAAATTTCTCTGGCTCTGGAAAATGCTCACAATTTGTGTGTGTTGAATATGCATTCCAATATAACTGTACATATAGTGAGGGAAAGGAAATAAAAAATACATGATTTATCATAGAAATTCTCAAACAAAATCTCCCTTTCTATTTTAAATATATACAACAACCATATGTAGAATGAAAGTTTAATAGGACTACTACTACTATGTCATAATTAGAAAGAGGCAAGGTTACTAACCTTCCAGCCTTTGGGAACAAAGAAACCAGCATAAGTGAAGTTCTGAATGGCCTCCCTGAAGCCTCCTTGCAATGGAGGCATGAGTCGCATTACTTCACAGGCCACGTTCCATGAATACTTCATCTTTTGAATGTCATCCCAATTCAGCAACTCTCCTGAAGCTTTTGATCTTACAATCTCCATTTGTTCTATAATAAAAAAAGAGTTGCTTTAACAAAATTTATTTAATCTTAGACTAATAGTTGTCGACTTTGAGAAGAGAGTTTGATCTAATAACAAGGTTAATCTTTTATAATCTTGAGGTAATATATATGGTTGCCTATATGTAAATATTTATTCATCCCATCATTAGGCACCTCATTGGCTAACTCAACAATTAGCTAAAGAAGAGCTAATTTTATCATTATTTCTCTACTATTTAGAGTCTATTTTCATTATTTGAAAGTTAACCTTAGTAAGTAATTTGTTAGATTAGGATAAATATTAAACTCAAAGGAGAACATGCTGAATGGGGCAAATGAAAATAGTGGTTCGATACAAACCCATCGATCAAATATGTAATTTTTTTAATTTTATTTTTTAAATTGTTCAACAAAAATTAATTTATTATTAGTTAGTTTCTATATAGTGTGATAAGTATACCGTCATTGTTGTAAAAAATAGTACGTTTAACTTCCTCTAACTAGGAAGGAACAATAATACATATTTGAGATATTGAGTAGTAAGAGTGCTGGTTTATATAATAACACAAACGATAATAAGACTTTATATTTTATCAAATATGATCAATTATATAAATTTATTTTTGTTATTTTATTTGATTTATTACAATTTCTTCAAAATCTTATAGATTTGATAAAAAAACTAAGTATTTTTATTCCATTCTATTAAAAAATTAGGAGAAAAGAGGGAACAGGAAGTGCTCTATTGAGCAACCCTCCATCCATCACAATCAGAGTCCATGGATTAGGAATCTAAGGGCCAAAATTTTAGACACTAAAAATAAACGAATAATCATGTAAATGATTTTTTTTTTATTTTTTTATAATATATATATATATATATATTTAATATTTTAATATTATAAAAAAATAATAATTAAATTTACATATTTTAAAACACATATCCAATGATTTTGGAGGAGACGTAGCATTTCTATTGCATAGAAGTAATGAAGTGCCTCCTAAGCAGAAAAAAGAGTAATAGAGATAGAGAAGTGTTACCCTCATAGACCATATTGTAGATATGAGGAAGCTCCGCAAGGTAAAAAATGACAAAAGTTATGGCAACGCTCGCAGTGTCATGGCCACCGATCAGCAAACCTAAAATCTTATCAGCTATGTCTAAGTCATCCATATGGTATCCTTGATCGTTTGTAATAGTAAGCATGTGAGACAATATGTCTTGTGTTTGTGTGGCTACTTTCTCCGTCAAATCAATCTTCCTTTGTTTAATGATTTTTATTATTTGTTTTCTGATAATATTCGAAGCCTTGATTGCACGGTTAAATGGCGTGCCGGGCAAATCTATTGGGATAGAAAATATCCCGGATGCCAACAATTGGAATGGATGAGCGAACCCTGCTATGTGATTTGGATCTTCCAAACTCATAAATAACCGACATGCTAGCCAAAATGTATACCTAAAAATATTCACAAAGAATAGTCAAGTTTAAAAATTAGTTTAACTATTTACAAAAAGTCAATGAATGAAAAATTAAGATGTGTTATGGGCATAATATAATTAATATCTTTAATATGTGAGGGTTTGAAGATCTCATTATTCTCCGTTTATTTCACTTTAGAAAAGTAAAAGAAATCAAATCAACCACTTGAGTCGCTAATTGCGTCTACCATAAAACTTCTCATGTCCTTTGAGGTGTGATAGCTTCTTCAAACCCTCATCATACGTTGGTGTGAAGAGACTTTAATAAAAATAGAATTAAGTATTATCAGGTATTCAATATCAACCCACTATTTTGAATATTGCTTCATTAAAACAGCCTCGATATCCATAAAGAACGACTGTGAGGACTTGATTTACCGCTTAGCGAGAGGGAAGACTACAACTTCCTCTTTGTTTTCCCATGCAGAAACAAAGTGGCTTCGGGCAACGATGTCCATGGTTCCAATATAACTCTTCAAAGCTTCTGGCTTAAGAAACTGAGGAAGCAGCCTCCTCAATCTCTTTGCCTCCTCTTTCTGATCGCTCCTCGCCGGGAATATCTTTTTCACGGAATCAGGCCACCAACCGGTAACCAGCTTGTCCTCGTTCGAGAACAAGAACTTGTTGCCTGCGGCCCTGCACATCAAGGCCACCGGCTCCCCGAGGATGCTGGTTTTGAAGCACTCCGTCGAGAATTTTTTCATCCGATCGAGTACGAAACTCTGCGGATGGCCTTTCCATCCTGCGGACAGAAACTCGAGGCTCTCGCCGATGATCGGCCAACCGGCGGATCCTGGCGGAAGGTTTTCAGTGGAGTAGTGTGATTTGTGCTTGAAAAAGAGGATTTGGAGAGAGAGGACGATGGAGAAGACGAAGGCCAGGAGAAGGTAGGGAAGGTAGAGAAGGAAGAGCTCCATGGCCTGACGTTGTTGCGGTTTGGATGGTGTGAGTGGTGGACTCTTATATAGGATCGAGAAGGGTGGCTTTCCGCGGATTAGGAGATCCCGCAGGATTTGTTTTTTTTATTTTTAACTTGGATTGTTTTTAATTTAATAGTAAAAATTTAAAATTTATATAATAATATTTAAATAAATATTTTTATTAAAAATATTTATAATATGTAATTTAATATTAATTAAATATTAATATTATTTAAAAAAATTTAAAAAATAACTATATATAATATATTTTTTATTTTTTAAACTTTCACCGTTGGATTTTTATTTAATAGTAAAAGATGGAAAAGCAAATCCTGCTTCTCCCTAAGGAGAAGCAGGATCTCTCATTTCGACTTTCCGCCACCAGAGAGCCATTGGATTAACGGACTATAATCTAACGGTCACTATTTTCATTTTATTAAAATTTTTTTAGAAAATAAACCTATAATCTTATTTTTTTATTTTCTATTTTTGTAAAGAAAAAGGACATGAGGCAAATTAACGTCTTGGGATTCATCTCGAACCTCACAATCAACCCTCAATTCTCGTACAATCCAGGATACAAAGCAAGTATTCTCAATAAATCACAAGTATTCCTTATAAAGGGTGTACGTCCTGTCCCAATAAATATTTTTTCTCATTCCTTTGGTCCTTCAATTTGTTTGTTGCTTAGCCCAACTTTAAATATCGAGGGGTCTCATAGAAAATTTTTTTGGACCCTTTAATCTTTCATCATAGATATAATGTGCATGAATTTTTATTATCATATAGAAAACTTGCTCAGCTTAGGATTAATATTTTTTTTAGTGAAATTTTTATTTCAGAAAAGCATCATGAATACTTGATATAGATTGATATAACATTATTCTAATCATTAAATTTATAATAGATAGGTTTTTTAATTAGTTGGCAAATTTATTGGGCCTTAAGCTAGAAAATAGGATATATATTTTTACCCGAATAAAAATATTTATTTATGAACTCATCACGGATGTAACTATTTTATAATATTTATATAGCTCTTTCTTATAAATATAAAGAAATGTTTTTTTAAAAAATAAAGAAAAATCAGAAAACGGTCAAAAAATACTTATAAAAAGGATTATATGTAAATTATAATAGTACTCTTTCCATTTTTGTCACTGTAAGTGGTCTCAGTAAGGTGATTTTTTGGGTGTTTTCATATTGTAATTCTTATTATTATAACATTGTTATTACTAATATTATTTCTAATATTATTTAATTATCAATATTTTTGTTATATTTTTTTTTTCTAATTGCAAGGGATACAATACTTGAAGATAGCTATTGAAAATATTGTTCATGGGATATCAAAAATCATAATAATTTGTCATTATATAAAATTATTGATAGGAACGCTAGTAGTAAGCTGGCCCAAAGGAGGAAGCGCCCAAATCTTCAAGCAGCCTATTTTTGCCTAGACGATCAATGCTAACATTGACCGAAAAAATGAAAAGTAGGCCGGTTACCACCCAAGATGAATGCAGTCTATGTCTAGATTGGCCCACGCATCCGTCTTCAAATCACAACGATCATCTGTTCTAATTTTTTATATCTCCAAGAAGGCAATATTCACTGTAACGGTCACCTCCTAAATCAATACACATCTCGGGAGCAATGCGCTAGAATCCACGCGAAATCTGCAGGAAACCCTAACAATTATTATGGGCAGAAGAAAGGAGATCAACCTCCTTGATCGTTACAATTAGAGACAATGATCACGCCTGTGCCAGAAAGACAACGATCCCCCATAGAATGTGTGCATCTAGCCTCGCTGTATAAGGAAGACAGCCAATGGGTCATGGCTATAAAAGGCCATAGAAACTCCCTCTAAAGACACGTTCTCAGTCGCTTACTAAACGCCCTCAAGCATACTCAAACTCTCAGAAACTCTCTGAAAATCTCGAGCATCCTAACACACACTCTCTCAGCTACTAGTTTCTTGTGAGTTTAGTACTTAGAGAAGCTGCTCCTCACGAGTAACAATAAAGCCACTCTCTTTACAAGTGTACTCTCACCCACATCTGTAAACACACTCCCTGCGTTCATTTCTGCATCCACTGCATCCATCTTCTATCTTCAGAAGGCCGATTAGTGATTTGAGCGTCGAAATATTTCCAGTGGGATCAAATCTCGCAGTCACCTGGCCTATTATTTAAAGTTATAGTGTGCAGGATCCGAGACTCAGTGGACAAAACTGGAATCCGACTGACAACTTGACCCGAATCTGTTTAAAAATTGGATCAATGACGCATCATTAGTGCCGTCTGTGAAAATACTAACTAAAAGCCAACCACTTTCATCCTTAAAACCAATTTCATCAAATAAGATGCTAAACACTAGAGCCCAAACTAGCGCTCCTGCTAGATATTGTGCCTCTCCCAACCAAGCCCACTCAGTTAGTAATCTGGTCGGAGGGCAGCCAGCACTCTTTTTCCTTAACCTAGCGAAACAGATAAATAACATGTCTAAAATGTTCAAGAAGCTCTACACCCACTAGGGCAAGAAGAAGTAGGGGGCTCCGCCCTTCTCGATTCCTATTCTGGCCTCTAGACGAGGAGGCTAGATGAAGAATAAGCAGACCAAGAAAACTACAAGGCTAGGCAACTCTCATGCACTGGAGGCCTCCAATGTCCATAGCCGTCTAAGGCTTAAAGGGCGCTTAGGCCGTGGGACTCCGAATGAGAGCCCCAAGAGGGGGAACCCCCGATATTCTCAGGTCGAGCTATGACCTCAGGCTCAGGAGGGAGCCTTCCGGATCATTTGATCCACTAGCGGTAGCAGCCGGCAGGCTACATGCTACACAATAGGAAGAACGGAGTTGATGACATACCTCAACTCCGAAAGAGCCGGAAACGCCTCCCAAGTGGAGGCAAAAATCAAGAAAATCTGAAATCGTGTGTTCAAAGACGACAACGAGCACATCATCGATCTGGAGAGATCTTCCTTCACTACTGAGATCCTAAATCGACCATTGTCGGCCTAGTTTAAGATGCCAGTGCTGGATTCTTACTATGGGAGCACTAATTCTATAGATCACCTAGACCACTTCCATACCTATTTCAATCTCCATGGCCTAGAGGAGGCAACAATGTGCCGATATTTTTCCCTCACCTTGAAGGAGGACGCTCGAATCTAATTCCACCAACTCCCCTCGAACTCGATTCGGGGTTTTCGACAACTCACTGATCTCTTATTGGCTTAGTATCCTTCCAGCCACCAGAAAGAAAAGCAGCCGTGGTATCTCTCCCATATCAAGAAGAGATAGGGAGAGAACCCCAGGAAATTTCTAGAGTAGTTCACGGCAGAAGCTAGAATAATTCCAGAACTTATCGAGAAGATGAAACTTGGTAGTTTCATCTCTGCAATGGCACAGGGTGACTTCTTAAATCATTTGGCCCACAAGAACTCACAGATCTTCCGAGAAGCAGAGTCCATCACCAGGGTATATGTGGCCGCCGAAAAAGCTCACGTGGCAAAGTATCCTTAGAGGACCGACCAGCCTCGCTCTTTCCCGGCAGATGGAAAGAGGAAGAACGGTGACAACGACAATCCCCACTGAAAGCAGCATAGGACCGGAGCACTAGACTGTAAGGATACAAGCCGGTCAACCTGACTCCTCTCAACGACACACTAGCCAATGTCCTCATGCAGACTTGTGGGAAAAAGTTTCTTAAGTGGCCAAAGCCACTAAAGAACACGAAGGGAGGATATCCAGTGAAATATTGTGATTTTTATCGACCTCCAGGACACACCACGGAGGACGGCAAGATGCTCCAGCTGGAGATTGAGGAGCTTATCTGGAGAGGCCATCTCACCAAGTTCGTCAGGAACCCTTGGCAGAGTTCCAGCACCTTTGGCGAAGAAGGGTCAGATCCGTCCCAGCCGTAGAACCGAGTCACGACTGGAGTGATCAACACGATTACAATCCAACCATTCACAACCCAAGCATATCACAAGAAGCGACAAGTTGGATGCAAGAAATAGAGAGTGGGGGAAAATGTCATTAGCTTTAGTGATAACAACATGGCACATGTAATATCCCCACATTCAGATCCATTTGTTATATCTACACTTATTTTAGATGGTACTATAGATTATCAACTGAAATGAGTCTTCATGGATAATAAAAGTTCGGAAGATTTACTTTATCTCGATACCTTTTTCAAACTTGAACTTAAAAAGAATCAACTGAAACCTACCGAAGGGCCAATGTTTGGTCTAAACAACGAACTTGTGGCTATCCAAGTAACTATACAGTTAGAGGTCACCCTGAGCACGTACCCCAGAACGGCAAGTTGCGCACTCACCTTTTTGGTCGTTGACTTACGCTCCGTGTACAACGATATCCTCAGCTGGCTGTGTCTAGTAGTGTTCGGAACTATCACCTCAATACCACATTTAAGAATAAAATTTTCAATAGCATGCGGTATTGGTAAAGTGTTGGGCGATCAAGTAATTGGGCAGATATGTTGCATGTCACAAATTATCCCAAGTGGCAGCAGAAGACCTACTAAAGAAGTGCACCATCAAGACGAAGAGACCTTGTAGCAGGCACAGTCCGGCAAGGCACCAACCTAGTACCATTAGATCCAGAGGACCCGGAGTGGTGTGTACAGATTGGGGGTTTACTCGTCGGACCCATGCGTGACAAGCTGATAACGTTCTTGAGACAGAATGCTGATATCTTTGTGTGGACACCTACTGACATGTTTGGAATTTTGGCCGGTGTACTTGTCCATAATCTAGGCCTCAATTCCGGCCATAAGCCTGTCAGGCAGAAGCGGAAGAGCCATTCCGTGGAGAAGCTCGTAGCCATTTGGAAAGAAGTAAAGAAGCTGCTAAACACTGACTTTATCAGGAAAGTTTAGTACCCGAATTGGCTCTCCAATATCGTCCTGGTAAAGAAAAGCAATGGGAAATGAGGGATGTGTGTCGACTTTATTGACGTCAACAAAGCCTATCCAAAGAACAGCTTCCCTTTGCCCATGATCGATTTATTGGTGGACTCGACTTCTGGACTCGAGTTGTTGAGTTTCATGTATGCGTACTTGGGTTATAACTACATCCGAATGTATCCAGAGGATGAAGAGCATACCTAGTTCATGACCGATCAAGGCACCTATTGCTACAAGGTCATACATTTCGATTTGAAGAACGCAGGTGTGACTTACCAAAGGCTCGTGAACAAGGTGGTCGAGAAGCAGATCGACCGCAATATGGAGATATACGTCAACAACATGCTCTTCAAGAGTAAGACCACCAACGACCATATTCGCGATCTAGAAGAATCATTTGAGGTACTCCACAAGCACCAGATGAAGTTAAATCCATCAAAGTGCATCTTCGAAGTGTCCTCAAGGAAGTTCCTGGGTTTCAACTTCTCTCAGTGAGGGATTGAAGTGAACCCATAGAAGATCAAGGCCCTCACGGACATGTCTCCACCGTAAAGGATCAAGGATGTCCAAAGGCTAACCAGAAGGCCGGTAGCGCGGTCCCACCTCTTAGCAAAGTCGAGGGACAAATATCATCCTTTCTTCAAGACTCTGAGAGGGATGAAAGCAAACAGTTTCCAGTGAACCGCAGAGTGCCAGGCGGCCTTTGATGAGTTGAAGTAGTATCCAACTAGTCCATCGTTACTGACGTACCTGAAGACAGAGAAGAGTTATACCTCTACTTAGTAGTATCAGAGGTAGCTCTTAGCTCAATTCTCATACGATAGGACTCTGATGCTCGACAGCCAGTTTACTATGTGAGCAAAACGTTGACTAGCGCAGAGACCTGCTACCCACGCGCTAAGAAGCTTGCCCTGCGCTTGTTTTCTCAACCCGAAAACTAAGACCATATTTTTCTGCTCATCGTGTAGTCGTTCTAACCGACCAGCCATTGAAGAGCATCCTCTAGAAACCCGATATTTTTGGACAGCTAGCAAAGTAGGCCATCGAGTTGGGAGAATTCAACATCGAATTTCGGCCTAAGCCATTTATCAAGGGGCAGGCCCTAGCCGACTTCATAGTTGAGACCACGACCCCAATCATCGATGAGCACCCTACTGAGGACGCAAATCACCACCTAGAAGGGTCAGAATGGATCCTCAATGTGGACGGTTCGTCTGCCAACTCAGGTAGCGGTGCCAGAGTGGTCCTGAGGATTCCAGACGGGTTTTAGATGAAGTACTCCCTTAAACTCAATTTTTTAGCCACCAATAATGTTACCGAGTATGAAACTCTATTAGCTGAATTATGACTAGCAAAAGAGTGCTCAGTTAAGTAGATGACCTTCTACAGTGACTCTGAGCTAGTTGTTAACCAGATCAACGAAAGCTTCGAGATGTGCAACCCTCTCTTGGCAAGATACCTGACCAAGGTGAAGGACGCTATCCGGAGATTCGACAGGCTAAACTTAGTCCACGTCCCCGGAACTAAGAACTGAAAGGCCAACCAACTTACCAGAGTGGCGGCGGCCGAAGATCTAGAATAGTGCTCAAGGGACATGAGAAAAATTTTTAAGCGATCCCAACATAGAGGAACAGGAAGCAATGCAAGTCTCCGACGTCGAAAATTGGATGACACCATACTGGAAGTATCTGGCGGACGAAACACTGTCGAATAACGTGGACGAAGCCAAGCGGATCAAGAAGATGGCCGGTTGGTACACCATAATAAACAGGAGGCTGTACCACCGTGGATACTCAACTCCGTACCTCTGGTGTCTTACTCCTAAAGAGGATGATTATGCCATGAGCGAGTCCACCTTGGGATATGTGGATCATATATTGGCGGCAAAAACCTAGCGTTCAAAGTCATAGCCAGGGATATTACTAGCTTACAATGAAGGACACCCAGGAGTTTGTGAAGAAGTGTGAAAATTGTCAGCTCATGATAATTTCCATCACTAACCACCCGCAGAGCTGAGATCCCTCCAATTTCCTTGGCCTTTCGTGCAATGGGGACTCGATATTCTCGGCCCATTTTCCATCGCGACTAGGCAAAGAAAGTTTATTATTGCGGGCATAGACTACTTCACCAAATGGGTTGAAGCTGCCCCGCTAGCCAAGATCACGGAGCACAACGCTCTGGAATTCGTCCGCCAGAGTATCATGAGTAGATTTAGCATTCACGTGGTTATCGTGACTGACAACAGAACCTAATTCTTAGGGAAGCGCTTTGCCAAGTATTGCACCAATTTGGGCATCAAACTGATCCACACTTCGATAGCCTACCCTCAAGCGAACAGATAGGTTGAGGTCACCAACCGTACGCTACTCCATGGTCTAAAGACCAAGTTGGAGTATGCAGGGGGCTCCTAAGTTCACAAGCTACCCTCCGTCCTATGGTCACATCGAACGACTCCAAATGAACCAACTCGCGAGACACCCTTCAGTCTCTACTATGGGACTGAGGCGGTAATACTAGTTGAGATCGGGCTCCCAAGCCTCAGGGTTGAAGCATTCGATCCACTCAGCAACTCCAAAAAGATCAGGGAACACTTAGATCTATTGGAGGAAGCCCGCGACATAGCCAGGATGTGTACAGCCGCTTACCAATAATGAATTGCTCGCTATTATAATAAGAAAGTCAAAGCATGGCAATTCGAAGTTGGGAACCTGATCTTGAGAAGTATAGGGGCTATGGGCAAGACAGCCGATCGGAATAAGCTTTCTCCAAACTGGGAAGGCCCATTCGTTGTCTCAGCCATTCTACGGAATGGAGTATACAAACTCTGAATCCAAAATGGCAAGTTGATCCTGCAGACGTGGAACACGGTCCACCTGAAGCGATACTACCAATGATGACCCAGGTAGGTCATCTGTATGACACAAAGTGTGCTTGTAACATATTTTATTATTAATAAAAAGAAATTTTTTTTTCCTTTGCATTGTGCCATGCTTTTCTTTTCTTTTCTTTTCTTTCTTTTTCTTTTTCCATATGAATGCTTACTTATAGGTTATACAAAATAAACGACCTAAACTGTCCCTAAGTCAGGCGGGTTTTCACTCGCTCACAACTAAATCCAAGTCATCCAGGCGGCCGTAGCCAGTCGAAATTAAACCTTATTCAACCAAGTAGCCCGTAAGCAGTCGAACTAAACCTTGGTCATCTAGGTGACTCATAGGCAGTCGAATTAAATCTTGGTTATCCAGGTGGCCCGTAAACGGTCAAATAAAATATTGGTCATCCAAGTGGCCCATTCGCGGGCTAAAATCAAACCTTAGGGGGCTTACACAAACCATAACGACCTCCTACAGTGGAAGGTAGCACAGTTAGCCTACAGCGGTCAATAAATCGGTGCAAAGTTCAAAAGAATAGACACCCTAAGCTGGCTGCCCAAAATCATAACCTGAGCAGTACCACACATTACGAGGGCATAAATCACTAAGGCATACTCGTGTATAAAAACAATTCCTTGTGGGTTAAGGGTCCATCTCCGAGCAATAAGACCATGGCGTTCAACGCTCTAGGTTGACTAGCCCAAAGGCCACTCAATAAGTTGGCCAGACGGCATAGAAGTCAAGTAGAAAACAAACATGGAAAGGAAAAGCAAGGCTAAGAGACTAAAATGCTGTAAGAGTACTTTTCTTATTAATAAGCTCAAATATACAAGAGGAGACCAAAATCCAAAATACAAGAGTATAGCTAAGGAGCAGAGCTCCTAAGAGGGTGCGGGAGAAGCCCTTGGTTGCCCCGGGCATAGCCAACAAGGTCCCCACGCAGCCGTGCGCCGCGGTTCAAAGGATCAAGGATGCCGGTTGGAAAGTTAGGATCCACGATCTTAGCAATGTGGCAACAAATGCGGACGACTTCCCAGAGCTTGGCCCACAATGCCTAGGTGACCTCCTGAGGATGCAAACGGGTGGCTAGCTCATTCTCTAACATGATAGTTTTCACTCTGAGCTCTGCCGTAAGCCTCTCCACCTAGGAAGCTCTCTCTCATGACCTGCTAATTGCACCCTAAGCTCCAACAGCTGCCGCTCAAGTGCAGCCTTCTCTTCCTAGAGCTACTGAACTTAGGCGTCCAGCTAGTCCATCTCCCCCTCAATCTCAACGATTTTCTCGTCATGATCGCCGATTACGGCATCCCTCTAGCACAGTCCCTTGCGCACTGCCAGCAAAATCTTGTCCTTCTACAAAAGGTTGAAGAAATTAGGCAGCAACAACCTAGGAAAAAGAAAAGGAGAACTTCAAAAAAAGTTGCCACAAAGATTCTTCGTTGCCTCATTGGCCATCTCCGTAACCTAGAACCTGCTAGAAGGGGACCTGGGGTGGGCTTCTCCTAAGACCGCTCCATAATGGCTTCACCAGTGGGCTCCAGCGGCACTGTGTCCAGGAGGTTGGGAGCAACGGCCTCCGGTGTGGGCTCTGCAAAGAAGTCAACCACCTCAACAAGTACTCCGGCAGTTGACTCTCCCAGCTCTGCGAATGGCACCGCAGCTGGCTCCTCTAGCCCTACGGCTTCAAGCAGCAGCTCTGTTGGCACAGCAGGCACCACCAAGTCGCCCAGTAGTGACAACTCCACGACGTCGACTCTTATGACGGCTTGTACAATGGCCCCATAGTCCTCCACAAAAGCCTCAACCCCGGAGCGTTCTCCAATCCCAGTGAGTCGCCCAACCATCTGATAATCCGGCTCTATGGAAAATGAAGAGGTAAGCTCAGCTGGCGTAGCCCTTTCCTTCCTTGGACTGTTGGGAGCCTGAGCAACCACAAGAGTGCCAACCTCGTCATGGTAAGAACACCGTCTTTCCTCTTGCGCTACGACGCCGCCGGAGGAAGTTTGGCCTTTTAACAGGTGAAAGAGGACTCCAACGAGCTCTCTTAGCCTCCTGCCTAGAGACCAGGTGATCCCTCCTGAACTCAAAGAGATGCTCCCTCACCAGCTACAGTATAGGCTCCACCGCCTTCACCTCCTCCTGTGTTGACTTCTCTGTGAGACACCAGGAACATTGCCCCAATCCCAGGACAGTGACAAAATATCAGCAATATGAACGAAGAAGAAACAATCCTTCTAGTTCTTGAGGGAGTCATAAGTAACACTACCGATGCACAACTCCCGAGGGGATAGAGAAATCCAATCCCCACTTTAGGTGAATCAAAACATCACCCTGGCAGCCTCCACTATCAGCATCTGAGAATGGTGGTAGAGGAAAACACACAGTGAGCAAAGATATCGCACGGCGTTCGTGTGAAGCCATGTGATAGGAATGTTGAACACCGTGAAAATACGAAGCAACTTCTCTAGTACAAGAAGGCGCAGCCCATTCCTCAGATGGGCCTCGTACATAGTAATATAGCCATCAAGGGGACAGCAAGCCCTATCTGGCTGCGTAGGCATCGAGAATACAATCTCCCATGGAATATTGAACTCAACGTACAGCTCCCTCACCTCACTGGTGGAAAATGATGAAACAATTTCTAAAATGAAAGGTGCTAAGAAAGCAGGAGCAAGAAGAGAGACAAAGACTTAGAATTTTTGAGAAGGAAAGTGTGAAAAATTTGAACAGACGAACGACTTTTATAAAGAACGCAGCCGTTGGAGTAAGGCAATGCATCGAAAAGGTACGCCCATCATGACGGACATAGGTCGCTTTCGGAGAGAATCACAATCCAATCAAATTTTCTAGTGAATTAATTACCGGGATTGCAAATCCACTGCATAATGACACATGGCAAACTTTTCGCCTTCCAGTCTAGTGGCATAACAAGTGTATCGATTCAATCTACACAAGTTCTCCAGACTCAGATTGGGATGGTCCACGAATCCGGTCAATACTCCTTTCAGCCAGTTCTTCGGATTCAAACTAGGACAGCCAATGAATTCAGTCAACGCTCTCTTTAGCAAGTTCTCTAGATTAAGATTGGGACAGTCAACGAATCTGATCAATGCTCCCTTCAACTAGTTCTCTGGATTCAGATTGGGACGATCAAAGAATCCGGTCAACGCTCTCCATCCGGCTCAGCTCTCCGAATTCAGATTGGGACGTTCAACAAATTTGGTCAACGTTTCCTCCAACTTTATTCTCCAAATCTTAGCATTACAGTCAACGGTCACAAGCAACTCATTCAACAAACTAATAGGCACTGCTAGTTTTCTCATCAAACTGTCTCAAGTTATGCGGTCAGACATGTCCCATTGTAAATATATTGGAAGCCAGGGTCCCATGCCACCAGTATGAAGGGCTAGTGATGGGAACGCCAGTAGCAGGCTGGCCCAAAGAAGGAAGCGGCCCAAATCTTCAGCGGCCTATTTCTGCATGAATGGTCAACAATGTCGTTGATCGGGGCAATAGAAAGTAAGCCGACTACAATCCAAGATGAACGTGGCCCATGTCAAGATTGGCCCACACATCCGTCTTCAAGCCACAACAGTCATCTGTCCTAATTTTTCGCATCTCCAAGAAGATAATATTTATTGTAATGGTCAACTCCAAAATCAATGCATATCCCAGGAGGAAGGCGCCAGAATCCATGCGTAATCTGTAGGAAATCCTAACGGTTACCATGCGCAGAAGGAATGAGATCATCCTCCTTAACCGTTATAGTCAGACATGACAATCACGCCTACGCCAGAAAGACAACGATCTCCCACAGAAAGCGGACATCTAGCCTCGCTGCATAAGGAAGGTAGCCAAGGGGTTATGGCTATAAAAGACCATGGAAACTCCCTCCAAAGACAAGCTCGTAATCGCCCACTAAACGCCTTTGAGCATACTCAAGCTCTCAAAAGCTCTCCGAAACTCTTAAGCATCCTAACACACACTCTCTCTCAGCTACTAGTTCCTTGCGAGTTTAATACTTAGAGAAGCTGCTCCTCATGAGCAACAACAAAGCCACTCTCCTTACGAATGCACTCTCACCCACATCTATAAACACACCCCCTGTATTTATTTCTGCATCCTCTACATCCATATTCTATCTTCAAAAAATTGATTACTGATTTGAGTGTTAGAGTATTTTCAATTAGACTAAATCCCGCCATCACCTGACCTCTTGTTTAAAATTGTAGTGTGTAGGATCTGAGACTCAGTAGATGGAACCGAAATGCAACAGATAGCTCAACCTGAATCTATTCGAAACTTGGATTCAGGACACATCAATTATAAATTTCAAGTTTAAAAAATAATACTATTTTTTGAAAAATATTTCAAAATATAAAAAATAGAAGATTTATTTAAATCAGTCCAACTTGCTATTCTTTTATTCGTAATAAACTTGACCAAAATTGGACCACCTAATTGGTTTGGTTTATCAATTTAAAATTTTATGAGATTTGATCAATATATAAAAATATTATGAATTGACACTGTTATAAAATGTCATCAGTTAAAATGTTTAGTATGGCCTAACATGACCAAGATTATATTTTTTATAAATATATTTTTATTTTAAGTAAATAATAATTAAAAAAAATTAATATATTATATTTTTATATAATTACTAACTTTTTTATAAAGTTTTTTCATTAGAATATATTCTTAATAATATTTTATCCTAAATATAATTTTTAAAATATTATATTTTTGAGTATTTATTATAAAATATAAACTTTTAGATAAATATAGTAAAAATTGAAAATATCAATGAACCGACTTGAATCCGCACAGTTTTACTTTTAAACAAACTTGGTCAAGTCTTTTAGCTAGTGTGACCTATCTGATTTATAGATTATAAATTTTTATTTAAAATTAACTTATATATGAATTGAAATTTAATTTTAATCTGTCTTACTTTAAAAAAAATTAAAAGATATTTAAAAATATTTTATAAAGTTTGTCATTAGTTATACAAAATAGTGCCATTTTATAAGTCTTAAGTGGTAATATTTTAAAATTATATAATTCTAATTATTATTTTGAATTATTTTTAATACAAATATAATTCAAATTTAAAATAATTTTCGGATTAAATAATGAAGTTATTTCATTCATATGGGATGTCAAACACTCATTTTAACCTCTTTTTTTTATACGCTTTTCGAAGGGACCTACCATTTTTACTTGCATTTTTGGGATTGTGCAAAGAATGATTAATATGGCCAACTATATTGAAAGTAATGCTAATCCGGACTAACTGTCCTTGAGATTAAAAGAACATCACCATTGATTGGGACAAAATAATATTGAAAGTCTTATTTGAATTAAATAAATAGTTGACCATTCTATATTAACCTAATGACAAATTTGAAAAATTGTAAATGTTACAATCGTTATAAGCACAGCCATATCATGATTTGCCATCCTCCCATAAACCTTTCATGGTAAGATTTAGCGTCACATCTTAAAATTGAATTTTTTTATATTTAAAATTAAATTAAAATCAGTTTCTAGCTCTTTATTTTTTAATACTTTAATTATTTATTTCATAAACCAAAATTTAAAATAGATATCGGATGCAAACTTAAAAATCAAATATTATTAAATGATCTAAAATATTATAATATCCAAACAATAATATTCAAATATAACACCTATAAATTGACAATTTTTAAATTGACAATCATAACCACAAATCAAAGTAATTAAAATTATAATTTAACCAAATTATTGAAAAAGAAGCAATAATCAAACTTAGATACTATTATCACTATATATCATAATCTGAGTTATAATATTTAATAATTTAACCAAAACCAATCAATTTAAAAAATAGTCCAATTATAGTCGAATGGAAAGTACTATTTAAATACGAATATATTCTTAAATTTTCTCATTAACAAAAATATACATATCATCAAATTTATGTGAAATTTTTATCTTATTTTATTCAAATATATGATATACAGCCCGTTATAAATCTTACACGAATATTAGTATGAATTTTTATTATATGCAAAATATATATTGTATAATTTATAAACATGTAAAAATGGGCATTGCAAAACGTTTAAAAAATTCATCAGGTTTTACGTAATTTTATCAATTTCTTATAAAATAAAAACATACATAACTAAATTAATAAAGATTATCAACATACAATATATATTTTATATAGAAATTTAGAACATGTAAGAACATATATATGAATATTAAAGGTATGAAAGAGTAGCAAAAAGTATTTAGGAATGTGTGACAATATCATTATTGAAAATCAATACTTAAACATAATATATATTACATGAAGGTATATATTTCATAAAAATATTATGAATTGACACTGTTATAAAATTATATCATAAAATTTTTTTGATTGGACATAGTCATCGGATAAAATGTCTGGTATGGCCTAGCTCGACCCAAATTATATTTTTTATAAATATTTTTTATTTTAAGTAAATAATAATTTAATTTTTTTTTTCAATATAATATATTTTTTTAATATAACAAATAATTTTTTTATAAAGTTTTTTCAATGAAATATATACTTACATAATATCTTACCCTAAATATAATTTTTAAAATATTATATATATTTTTTTAGTTATTATGAAAATATAAACTTTTAAATAAATATGATAAAAATAAAAAATATCAATAAACTGACTTAAATCAGTCTGGTTCTACTTTTAAATAGACTTGGTTAAGTCTTTTGGCTACTGTGATCGAATCTTGTATGGCCCTATCTGGTTTATAGATTATAAATTTTATTTAAAATTAAATCATATCTGAATCGAATTTTATTTTAATCTGTCTTACTTTAAAATAAAACTCAAAAAATATTAAAAAAATATTTTATAAAGTTTTTCATTAGTGATAAAAAAAGTACCATTTTATAAGTCTTAAGTGGTAATATTTTAAAATTATTTTATTACAATTATTATTTTGAATTATTTTTAATACAAATATAATTCAAATTTAAAATAATTTTTAGATTAAATAATGCAGTTATTTCATCCATATGGGATGTTATGAACACTCATTTTAGCCTCTATTTTTATGTACTTTTTGTAAGGAACCCACCACTTTTACTTGCGTTTTTTAGATTGTGCTAAGAATGATTAATATGGCCAACTATACTGAAAGTAATGCTAATCCGGACTAACTGTCCTCTAGATTACGTAACATCACCTGAGATTGATTGGGACAAAATAATGTTAAAAGTCTTATTTGAATTAAATAAATAGTTGACCGTTCTATATGAACCTAATGACAAATTTGAAAAATTATAAATGCTACAATCGTTATAAGCACAGCCATATCTGACTTTGCCATCCTCACTGTAACCGTCTTTCATGGTAAGATTTATCGTCAGATCTTAAAATTAAATTTTTTTTATGTTTAAAATTAAATTAAAATCAGTTTCTAGCTCTTTATTTTTAATACTTTAATTATTTATTTCATAAACCAAAATTTAAAATAGATATCGGATGCGAACTTAAAAATTAAATATTATTAAATGATCTAAAATATGATAATATCCAAACAATAATATTCAAATATAACACCTATAAGCGGCTTTTAAATTGACAATCATAACCACAAATCAAAGTAATTAAAATTATAATTTAACCAAATTATTGAAAAAGAAGCAATAATCAAACTTAGATACTATTATCACTATATATCATAATCGGAGTTATAATATTTAATAATTTAACAAAACCAATGAATTTAAAAAATAGTCCAATTATAGTCAAATGGAAAGTACTATTTAAATACAAATATATTCTTAAATTTTCTCATTAACAAAAATATACATATCATCAAATTTATGTGAAATTTTTATCTTATTTTATTCAAATATATGATATACAGTCCATTATAAATCTTACACGAATATTAGTATGAATTTTTATTATATGCAAAATATATATTGTATAATTTATAAACATGTAAAAATGGGCATTGCAAAACGTTTAAAAAATTCATCAGGTTTTACGTAATTTTATCAATTTCTTATAAAATAAAAACATACATAACTAAATTAATAAAGATTATCAACATACAATATATATTTTATATAGAAATTTAGAACATGTAAGAACATATATATGAATATTAAAGGTATGAAAGAGTAGCAAAAGTATCTAGGAATGTATGACAATATTATTACTGAAAATTAATATTTAAACATAATATATGTGAAATGAAGGCATACATTTCATAAAACTATTATGAATTGATATTGTTATAAAATTATACCTGATTAATGTTTTTGATTGGACATAGTCATCGGTTAAAATGTCTGGTATGGCCTAACTCAACCGAGATTATACTTTTATAAATATATTTTTATTTTCAGTAAATAATAATTTAAATTTGATTTTCAATATATTATATTTTTTTATTATAACGAATAACTTTATTATAAGGTTTTTCAATGAAATATATACTCACATAATATTTCATCCTAAATATAATTTTTAAAATATTATATTTTTGATTAGTTATTATAAAAATATAAACTTTTAGATAAATATAATAAAAATAAAGAATATCAAAGAACCGGCTTAAATCGCCTAGTTCATGCTTTTAAACGAACTATTAAGTCTTTTGGCTAGTGTGATTGAATCTTGTATGGCCCTATCTGGTTTATAGATTATAAATTTTATCTAAAATTAATTCATATCTAAATCGAATTCAATTTTAATTTGTCATACTTTAAAATAAGACTCAAAAAATATTAAAAATATATTTTATAAAGTTTTTCATTAGTTATAAAAAAAGTGCCATTTTATAAGTCTTAAGTGGTAATATTTTAAAATTATATTATATAATCTAATTATTATTTTGAATTATTTTTAATACAAATATAATTCAAATTTAAAATAATTTTCGGATTAAATAATGAAGTTATTTCATTGATATGGGATGTCATGAACACTCATTATAACCTCTTTTTTTATACGCCTTTCGTAACGGACCTACAATTTTTACTTGCATTTTTTGGATTGTGCGAAGAATGATTAATATGGCCAACTATACTGAAAGTAATGCTAATCCGGACTAACTGTCAATCTAGATTACGTAACATCACCTTTTTATTGATTGGGACAAAATAATATTGAAAGTCTTATTTGAATTAAATAAATAGTTGACCATTCTATATTAACCTAATGACAAATTTGAAAAATTATAAATGCTACAATCGTTATAAGCACAGCCATATCTGACTTTGCCATCCTCACTTAGGGAATAATTTTTCATGGTAAGATTTAGCGTCACATCTTAAAATTGAATTTTTTTATGTTTAAAATTAAATTAAAATCAGTTTCTAGCTCTTTATTTTTTAATACTTTAATTATTTAATGCATAAACCAAAATTTCAAAATAGATATCGGATGCGAACTTAAAAATCAAATATTATTAAATGATCTAAAATATGATAATATCCAAACAATAATATTCAAATATAACACCTATAAGCGGCTTTTAAATTGACAATCATAACCACAAATCAAAGTAATTAAAATTATAATTTAACCAAATTATTGAAAAAGAAGCAATAATCAAACTTAGATACTATTATCACTATATATCATAATCGGAGTTATAATATTTAATAATTTAACCAAAACCAATGAATTTAAAAAATAGTCCAATTATAGTCGAATGGAAAGTACTATTTAAATACGAATATATTCTTAAATTTTCTCATTAACAAAAATATACATATCATCAAATTTATGTGAAATTTTTATCTTATTTTATTCAAATATATGATATACAGCCCGTTATAAATCTTACACGAAATATTAGTATGAATTTTTATTATATGCAAAATATATATTGTATAATTTATAAACATGTAAAAATGGGCATTGCAAAACGTTTAAAAATTCATCAGGTTTTATGTAATTTTATCAATTTCTTATAAAATAAAAACATACATAACTAAATTAATAAAGATTATCAACATACAATATATATTTTATATAGAAATTTAGAACATGTAAGAACATATATATGAATATTAAAGGTATGAAAGAGTAGCAAAAAGTATCTAGGAATGTATGACAATATTATTACTGAAAATTAATATTTAAACATAATATATGTGAAATGAAGGCATACATTTCATAAAACTATTATGAATTGATATTGTTATAAAATTATACCCGATTAATGTTTTTGATTGGACATAGTCATCGGTTAAAATGTCTGGTATGGCCTAACTAAATCTCCGAGATTATACTTTTATAAATATATTTTTATTTTCAGTAAATAATAATTTAAATTTGATTTTCAATATATTATATTTTTTTATTATAACGAATAACTTTTTATAAATCATTGAAATATATACTCACATAATATTTCATCCTAAATATAATTTTTAAAATATTATATTTTTTGATTAGTTATTATAAAAATATAAACTTTTAGATAAATATAATAAAAATAAAGAATATCAAAGAACCGGCTTAAATCGGCCTAGTTCTGCTTTTAAACGAACTCCAACCTAAGTCTTTTGGCTAGTGTGATTGAATCTTGTATGGCCCTATCTGGTTTATAGATTATAAATTTTATCTAAAATTAATTCATATCTAAATTGAATTCAATTTTAATTTGTCATACTTTAAAATAAGAATCAAAAAATATTAAAAATATATTTTATAAAGTTTTTCATTAGTTATAAAAAAAAGTGCCATTTTATAAGTCTTAAGTGGTAATATTTTAAAATTATATAATTCTAATTATTATTTTGAATTATTTTTAATACAAATATAATTCAAATTTAAAATAATTTTCGGATTAAATAATGAAGTTATTTCATTCATATGGGATGTCTTGAACACTCATTTTAACCTCTTTTTTTATACGCTTTTCGTAACAACCTACCATTTTTACTTGCATTTTTGGGATTGTGCAAAGAATGATTAATATGGCCAACTATACTAAAGTAATGCTAATCCGACTAACTGTCCTCTAGATTACGTAACATCACCTGGGATTGATTGGGACAAAATAATATTGAAAGTCTTATTTGAATTAAATAAATAGTTGACCATTCTATATTAACCTAATGACAAATTTGAAAAATTGTAAATGTTACAATCGTTGTAAGCACAGCCATATCTGACTTTGCCATCCTCCCTGTTACCGTCTTTCATGGTAAGATTTAGCGTCACATCTTAAAATTGAATTTTTTTTTCTGTTTAAAATTAAATTAAAATCAGTTTCTAGCTCTTTATTTTTTAATACTTTAATTATTTAATGCATAAACCAAAATTTCAAAATAGATATCGGATGCGAACTTAAAAATTAAATATTATTAAATGATCTAAAATATGATAATATCCAAACAATAATATTCAAATATAACACCTATAAGCAGATTTTAAATTGACAATCATAACCACAAATCAAAGTAATTAAAATTATAATTCAACCAAATTATTGAAAAAGAAGCAATAATCAAACTTAGATACTATTATCACTATATATCATAATCTGAGTTATAATATTTAATAATTTAACCAAAACCAATGAATTTAAAAAATAGTCCAATTATAGTCGAATGGAAAGTACTATTTAAATACGAATATATTCTTAAATTTTCTCATTAACAAAAATATACATACCATCAAATTTATGTGAAATTTTTATCTTATTTTATTCAAATATATGATATACAAGATTTATAAATCCTACACGAATATTAGTATGAATTTTTATTATATGCAAAATATATATTGTATAATTTATAAAAATGTAAAAATGGGTAGTGCAAAACGTTTAAAAAATTCATCAGGTTTTATGTAATTTTATCAATTTCTTATAAAATAAAAACATACATAACTAAATTAATAAAGATTATCAACATGCAATATATATTTTATATAGAAATTTAGAACATGTAAGAACATATATATGAATATTAAAGGTATGAAAGAGTAGCAAAAAGTATCTAGGAATGTATGACAATATTATTACTGAAAATTAATATTTAAACATAATATATGTGAAATGAAGGCATACATTTCATAAAACTATTATGAATTGATATTGTTATAAAATTATACCTGATTAATGTTTTTGATTGGACATAGTCATCGGTTAAAATGTCTGGTATGGCCTAACTCGACCGAGATTATACTTTTTATAAATATATTTTTATTTTCAGTAAATAATAATTTAAATTTTATTTTTCATATATTATATTTTTTATTATAACGAATAACTTTTTTATAAGGTTTTTTCAATGAAATATATACTTACATAATATTTCAGCCTAAATATAATTTTTAAAATATTATATTTTTTGATTAGCTATTATAAAAATATAAACTTTTAGATAAATATAATAAAAATAAAAAATATCAATAAATCGGCTTAAATCGGCTAGTTCTCGCTTTTAAACGAACTCGGTTAAGTCTTTTGGCTAGTGTGATTGAATCTTGTATGGCCCTATCTGGTTTATAGATTATAAATTTTATCTAAAATTAATTCATATCTAAATCAAATTCAATTTTAATTTGTCATACTTTAAAATAAGACTCAAAAAATATTAAAAATATATTTTATAAAGTTTTTCATTAGTTATAAAAAAAGTGCCATTTTATAAGTCTTAAGTGGTAATATTTTAAAATTATATAATTGTAATTATTATTTTGAATTATTTTTAATACAAATATAATTCAAATTTAAAATAATTTTCGGATTAAATAATGAAGTTATTTCATTCATATGGGATGTCATGAACACTCATTTTAACCTCTTTTTTTTATACGCTTTTCGTAAGGGACCTACCATTTTTACTTGCATTTTTGGGATTGTGCAAAGAATGATTAATATGGCCAACTATACTTTTGAGTAATGCTAATCTGGACTAAATGTCCTCTAGATTACGTAGCATCACCTGGGATTGATTGGGACAAAATAATATTAAAAGTCTTATTTGAATTAAATAAATAGTTGACCATTCTATATTAACCTAATGACAAATTTAAAAAATTATAAATGCTACAATCGTTATAAGCACAGCCATATCTGACTTTGCCATCCTCACTGTAACTGTCTTTCGGGGTAAGATTTAGCGTCAGATCTTAAAATTAAATTTTTTTTATGTTTAAAATTAAATTAAAATCAGTTTCTAGCTCCTTAATTTTTAATACTTTAATTATTTATTTCATAAACAAAAATTTAAAATAGATATCGGATGCGAACTTAAAAATCAAATATTATTAAATAATCTAAAATATTATAATATCCAAACAATAATATTCAAATATAACACCTATAAGCGGCTTTTAAATTGACAATCATAACCACAAATCAAAGTAATTAAAATTATAATTTAACCAAATTATTGAAAAAGAAGCAATAATCAAACTTAGATACTATTATCACTATATATCATAATCGGAGTTATAATATTTAATAATTTAACCAAAACCAATGAATTTAAAAAATAGTCCAATTATAGTCGAATGGAAAGTACTATTTAAATACGAATATATTCTTAAATTTTCTCATTAACAAAAATATACATATCATCAAATTTATGTGAAATTTTTATCTTATTTTATTCAAATATATGATATACAGCCCGTTATAAATCTTACACGAATATTAGTATGAATTTTTATTATATGCAAAATATATATTGTATAATTTATAAACATGTAAAAATGGGCATTGCAAAACGTTTAAAAATTCATCAGGTTTTACGTAATTTTATCAATTTCTTATAAAATAAAAACATACATAACTAAATTAATAAAGATTATCAACATACAATATATATTTTATATAGAAATTTAGAACATGTAAGAACATATATATGAATATTAAAGGTATGAAAGAGTAGCAAAAAGTATCTAGGAATGTATGACAATATTATTACTGAAAATTAATATTTAAACATAATATATGTGAAATGAAGGCATACATTTCATAAAACTATTATGAATTGATATTGTTATAAAATTATACCTGATTAATGTTTTTGATTGGACATAGTCATCGGTTAAAATGTCTGGTATGGCCTAACTCGACCGAGATTATACTTTTTATAAATATATTTTTATTTTCAGTAAATAATAATTTAAATTTGATTTTCAATATATTATATTTTTTTATTATAACGAATAACTTTATTATAAGGTTTTTTCAATGAAATATATACTCACATAATATTTCATCCTAAATATAATTTTTAAAATATTATATTTTTTGATTAGTTATTATAAAAATATAAACTTTTAGATAAATATAATAAAAATAAAGAATATCAAAGAACCGGCTTAAATCGGCCTAGTTCTGCTTTTAAACGAACTCGGTTAAGTCTTTTGGCTAGTGTGATTGAATCTTGTATGGCCCTATCTGGTTTATAGATTATAAATTTTATCTAAAATTAATTCATATCTAAATCAAATTCAATTTTAATTTGTCATACTTTAAAATAAGACTCAAAAAATATTAAAAATATATTTTATAAAGTTTTTCATTAGTTATAAAAAAAAGTGCCATTTTATAAGTCTTAAGTGGTAATATTTTAAAATTATATAATTCTAATTATTATTTTGAATTATTTTTAATACAAATATAATTCAAATTTAAAATAATTTTCGGATTAAATAATGAAGTTATTTCATTGATATGGGATGTCATGAACACTCATTATAACCTCTTTTTTTATACGCCTTTCGTAACGGACCTACAATTTTTACTTGCATTTTTTGGATTGTGCGAAGAATGATTAATATGGCCAACTATACTGAAAGTAATGCTAATCCGGACTAACTGTCCTCTAGATTACGTAACATCACCTGGGATTGATTGGGACAAAATAATATTGAAAGTCTTATTTGAATTAAATAAATAGTTGACCATTCTATATTAACCTAATGACAAATTTGAAAAATTATAAATGCTACAATCGTTATAAGCACAGCCATATCTGACTTTGCCATCCTCACTATAACCGTCTTTCATGGTAAGATTTAGCGTCACATCTTAAAATTGAATTTTTTTTATGTTTAAAATTAAATTAAAATCAGTTTCTAGCTCTTTATTTTTTAATACTTTAATTATTTAATGCATAAACCAAAATTTCAAAATAGATATCGGATGCGAACTTAAAAATTAAATATTATTAAATGATCTAAAATATAATAATATCCAAACAATAATATTCAAATATAACACCTATAAGCGGCTTTTAAATTGACAATCATAACCACAAATCAAAGTAATTAAAATTATAATTCAACCAAATTATTGAAAAAGAAGCAATAATCAAACTTAGATACTATTATCACTATATATCAAAATCGGAGTTATAATATTTAATAATTTAACCAAAACCAATGAATTTAAAAGATAGTCCAATTATAGTCGAATGGAAAGTACTATTTAAATACGAATATATTCTTAAATTTTCTCATTAACAAAAATATACATACCATCAAATTTATGTGAAATTTTTATCTTATTTTATTCAAATATATGATATACAGCCCGTTATAAATCCTACACGAATATTAGTATGAATTTTTATTATATGCAAAATATATATTGTATAATTTATAAAAATGTAAAAATGGGTAGTGCAAAACGTTTAAAAAATTCATCAGGTTTTATGTAATTTTATCAATTTCTTATAAAATAAAAACATACATAACTAAATTAATAAAGATTATCAACATGCAATATATATTTTATATAGAAATTTAGAACATGTAAGAACATATATATGAATATTAAAGGTATGAAAGAGTAGCAAAAAGTATCTAGGAATGTATGACAATATTATTACTGAAAATTAATATTTAAACATAATATATGTGAAATGAAGGCATACATTTCATAAAACTATTATGAATTGATATTGTTATAAAATTATACCTGATTAATGTTTTTGATTGGACATAGTCATCGGTTAAAATGTCTGGTATGGCCTAACTCGACCGAGATTATACTTTTTATAAATATATTTTTATTTTCAGTAAATAATAATTTAAATTTGATTTTCAATATATTATATTTTTTTATTATAACGAATAACTTTTTTATAAGGTTTTTTCAATGAAATATATACTCACATAATATTTCATCCTAAATATAATTTTTAAAATATTATATTTTTTGATTAGTTATTATAAAAAGATAAACTTTTAGATAAATATAATAAAAATAAAGAATATCAATAAACCGGCTTAAATCGGCCTAGTTCTGCTTTTAAACGGACTCGGTTAAGTCTTTTGGCTAGTGTGATTGAATCTTGTATGGCCCTATCTGGTTTATAGATTATAAATTTTATCTAAAATTAATTCATATCTAAATCAAATTCAATTTTAATTTGTCATACTTTAAAATAAGACTGAAAAAATATTAAAAATATATTTTATAAAGTTTTTCATTAGTTATAAAAAAAAGTGCCATTTTATAAGTCTTAAGTGGTAATATTTTAAAATTATATAATTCTAATTATTATTTTGAATTATTTTTAATACAAATATAATTCAAATTCAAAATAATTTTCAGATTAAATAATGAAGTTATTTCATTCATATGGGATGTCTTGAACACTCATTTTAACCTCTTTTTTTTATACGCTTTTCGTAAGGGACCTACCATTTTTACTTGCATTTTTGGGATTGTGCAAAGAATGATTAATATGGCCAACTATATTGAAAGTAATGCTAATCCGGACTAACTGTCCTTTAGATTACGTAACATCACCTGGGATTGATTGGGACAAAATAATATTGAAAGTCTTATTTGAATTAAATAAATAGTTGACCATTCTATATTAACCTAATGACAAATTTGAAAAATTATAAATGCTACAATCGTTATAAGCACAGCCATATTTGACTTTGCCATCCTCCCTGTAACCGTCTTTTATGGTAAGATTTAGCGTCACATCTTAAAATTGAATTTTTTTATGTTTAAAATTAAATTAAAATCAGTTTCTAGCTCCTTAACTTTTAATACTTTAAATATTTATTTCATAAACAAAAATTTAAAATAGATATCGGATGCGAAGTTAAAAATCAAATATTCTTAAATAATCGAAAATATTATAATATCCAAACAATAATATTCAAATATAACACCTATAAGCGGCTTTTAAATTGACAATCATAACCACAAATCAAAGTAATTAAAATTATAATTTAACCAAATTATTGAAGAAGAAGCAATAATCAAACTTAGATACTATTATCACTATATATCATAATCGGAGTTATAATATTTAATAATTTAACCAAAACCAATGAATTTAAAAAATAGTCCAATTATAGTCGAATGGAAAGTACTATTTAAATACGAATATATTCTTAAATTTTCTCATTAACAAAAATATACATACCATCAAATTTATGTGAAATTTTTATCTTATTTTATTCAAATATATGATATACAGCCCGTTATAAATCTTACACGAATATTAGTATGAATTTTTATTATATGCAAAATATATATTGTATAATTTATAAACATGTAAAAATGGGCATTGCAAAACGTTTAAAAAATTCATCAGGTTTTACGTAATTTTATCAATTTCTTATAAAATAAAAACATACATAACTAAATTAATAAAGATTATCAACATACAATATATATTTTATATAGAAATTTAGAACATGTAAGAACATATATATGAATATTAAAGGTATGAAAGAGTAGCAAAAAGTATCTAGGAATGTATGACAATATTATTACTGAAAATTAATATTTAAACATAATATATGTGAAATGAAGGCATACATTTCATAAAACTATTATGAATTGATATTGTTATAAAATTATACCTGATTAATGTTTTTGATTGGACATAGTCATCGGTTAAAATGTCTGGTATGGCCTAACTCGACCGAGATTATACTTTTTATAAATATATTTTTATTTTCAGTAAATAATAATTTAAATTTGATTTTCAATATATTATATTTTTTTATTATAACGAATAACTTTATTATAAGGTTTTTTCAATGAAATATATACTCACATAATATTTCATCCTAAATATAATTTTTAAAATATTATATTTTTTGATTAGTTATTATAAAAATATAAACTTTTAGATAAATATAATAAAAATAAAGAATATCAAAGAACCGGCTTAAATCGGCCTAGTTCTCGCTTTTTTAAACGAACTCGGTTAAGTCTTTTGGCTAGTGTGATTGAATATTGTATGGCCCTATCTGGTTTATAGATTATAAATTTTATCTAAAATTAATTCATATCTAAATCAAATTCAATTTTAATTTGTCATACTTTAAAATAAGACTCAAAAAATATTAAAAATATATTTTATAAAGTTTTTCATTAGTTATAAAAAAAGTGCCATTATATAAGTCTTAAGTGGTAATATTTTAAAATTATATAATTCTAATTATTATTTTGAATTATTTTTAATACAAATATAATTCAAATTTAAAATAATTTTCGGATTAAATAATGAAGTTATTTCATTCATATGGGATGTCATGAACACTCATTTTAACCTCTTTTTTTATACGCTTTTCGTAAGGGACCTACCATTTTTACTTGCATTTTTGGGATTGTGCAAAGAATGATTAATATGGCCAACTATACCGAAAGTAATGCTAATCTGGACTAAATGTCCTCTAGATTACGTAGCATCACCTGGGATTGATTGGGACAAAATAATATTAAAAGTCTTATTTGAATTAAATAAATAGTTGACCATTCTATATTAACCTAATGACAAATTTAAAAAATTATAAATGCTACAATCGTTATAAGCACAGCCATATCTGACTTTGCCATCCTCACTATAACCGTCTTTCATGGTAAGATTTAGCGTCACATCTTAAAATTGAATTTTTTTTATGTTTAAAATTAAATTAAAATCAGTTTCTAGCTCTTTATTTTTTAATACTTTAATTATTTAATGCATAAACCAAAATTTCAAAATAGATATCGGATGCGAACTTAAAAATTAAATATTATTAAATGATCTAAAATATGATAATATCCAAACAATAATATTCAAATATAACACCTATAAGCGGCTTTTAAATTGACAATCATAACCACAAATCAAAGTAATTAAAATTATAATTTAACCAAATTATTGAAAAAGAAGCAATAATCAAACTTAGATACTATTATCACTATATATCATAATCGGAGTTATAATATTTAATAATTTAACCAAAACCAATGAATTTAAAAAATAGTCCAATTATAGTCGAATGGAAAGTACTATTTAAATACGAATATATTCTTAAATTTTCTCATTAACAAAAATATACATATCATCAAATTTATGTGAAATTTTTATCTTATTTTATTCAAATATATGATATACAGCCCGTTATAAATCTTACACGAATATTAGTATGAATTTTTATTATATGCAAAATATATATTGTATAATTTATAAACATGTAAAAATGGGCATTGCAAAACGTTTAAACAATTCATCAGGTTTTACGTAATTTTATCAATTTCTTATAAAATAAAAACATACATAACTAAATTAATAAAGATTATCAACATACAATATATATTTTATATAGAAATTTAGAACATGTAAGAACATATATATGAATATTAAAGGTATGAAAGAGTAGCAAAAGTATCTAGGAATGTATGACAATATTATTACTGAAAATTAATATTTAAACATAATATATGTGAAATGAAGGCATACATTTCATAAAACTATTATGAATTGATATTGTTATAAAATTATACCTGATTAATGTTTTTGATTGGACATAGTCATCGGTTAAAATGTCTGGTATGGCCTAACTCGACCGAGATTATACTTTTTATAAATATATTTTTATTTTCAGTAAATAATAATTTAAATTTGATTTTCAATATATTATATTTTTTATTATAACGAATAACTTTATTATAAGGTTTTTCAATGAAATATATACTCACATAATATTTCATCCTAAATATAATTTTTAAAATATTATATTTTTTGATTAGTTATTATAAAAATATAAACTTTTAGATAAATATAATAAAAATAAAGAATATCAAAGAACCGGCTTAAATCGGCCTAGTTCTGCTTTTAAACGAACTCGGTTAAGTCTTTTGGCTAGTGTGATTGAATCTTGTATGGCCCTATCTGGTTTATAGATTATAAATTTTATCTAAAATTAATTCATATCTAAATCGAATTCAATTTTAATTTGTCATACTTTAAAATAAGACTCAAAAAATATTAAAAATATATTTTATAAAGTTTTTCATTAGTTATAAAAAAAAGTGCCATTTTATAAGTCTGAAGTGGTGATATTTTAAAATTATATAATTCTAATTATTATTTTGAATTATTTTTAATACAAATATAATTCAAATTTAAAATAATTTTCGGATTAAATAATGAAGTTATTTCATTGATATGGGATGTCATGAACACTCATTTTAACCTCTTTTTTTATACGCTTTTTGTAATGGACCTACCATTTTTACTTTCATCTTTTGGATTGTGCGAAGAATGATTAATATGGCCAACTATACTGAAAGTAATGCTAATCCGGACTAACTGTCCTCTAGATTACGTAACATCACCTGGGATTGATTGGGACAAAATAATATTGAAAGTCTTATTTGAATTAAATAAATAGTTGACAATTCTATATTAACCTAATGACAAATTTGAAAAATTATAAATGCTACAATCGTTGTAAGCACAGCCATATCTGACTTTGCCATCCTCACTATAACCGTCTTTCATGGTAAGATTTAGCGTCACATCTTAAAATTGAATTTTTTTTATGTTTAAAATTAAATTAAAATCAGTTTCTAGCTCTTTATTTTTTAATACTTTAATTATTTAATGCATAAACCAAAATTTCAAAATAGATATCGGATGCGAACTTAAAAATTAAATATTATTAAATGATCTAAAATATGATAATATCCAAACAATAATATTCAAATATAACACCTATAAGCGGCTTTTAAATTGACAATCATAACCACAAATCAAAGTAATTAAAATTATAATTTAACCAAATTATTGAAAAAGAAGCAATAATCAAACTTAGATACTATTATCACTATATATCATAATCGGAGTTATAATATTTAATAATTTAACCAAAACCAATGAATTTAAAAAATAGTCCAATTATAGTCGAATGGAAAGTACTATTTAAATACGAATATATTCTTAAATTTTCTCATTAACAAAAATATACATATCATCAAATTTATGTGAAATTTTTATCTTATTTTATTCAAATATATGATATACAGCCCGTTATAAATCTTACACGAATATTAGTATGAATTTTTATTATATGCAAAATATATATTGTATAATTTATAAACATGTAAAAATGGGCATTGCAAAACGTTTAAAAAATTCATCAGGTTTTACGTAATTTTATCAATTTCTTATAAAATAAAAACATACATAACTAAATTAATAAAGATTATCAACATACAATATATATTTTATATAGAAATTTAGAACATGTAAGAACATATATATGAATATTAAAGGTATGAAAGAGTAGCAAAAGTATCTAGGAATGTATGACAATATTATTACTGAAAATTAATATTTAAACATAATATATGTGAAATGAAGGCATACATTTCATAAAACTATTATGAATTGATATTGTTATAAAATTATACCTGATTAATGTTTTTGATTGGACATAGTCATCGGTTAAAATGTCTGGTATGGCCTAACTCGACCGAGATTATACTTTTTATAAATATATTTTTATTTTCAGTAAATAATAATTTAAATTTGATTTTCAATATATTATATTTTTTATTATAACGAATAACTTTATTATAAGGTTTTTTCAATGAAATATATACTCACATAATATTTCATCCTAAATATAATTTTTAAAATATTATATTTTTGATTAGTTATTATAAAAATATAAACTTTTAGATAAATATAATAAAAATAAAGAATATCAAAGAACCGGCTTAAATCGGCCTAGTTCTGCTTTTAAACGAACTCGGTTAAGTCTTTTGGCTAGTGTGATTGAATCTTGTATGGCCCTATCTGGTTTATAGATTATAAATTTTATCTAAAATTAATTCATATCTAAATCGAATTTAATTTTAATTTGTCATACTTTAAAATAAGACTCAAAAAATATTAAAAATATATTTTATAAAGTTTTTCATTAGTTATAAAAAAAAGTGCCATTTTATAAGTCTTAAGTGGTAAAATTTTAAAATTATATAATTCTAATTATTATTTTGAATTATTTTTAATACAAATATAATTCAAATTTAAAATAATTTTCGGATTAAATAATGAAGTTATTTCATTCATATGGGATGTCTTGAACACTCATTTTAACCTCTTTTTTTATACGCTTTTCGTAAGGGACCTACCATTTTTACTTGCATTTTTGGGATTGTGCAAAGAATGATTAATATGGCCAACTATACTGAAAGTAATGCTAATCCGGACTAACTGTCCTCTAGATTACGTAACATCACCTGGGATTGATTGGGACAAAATAATATTGAAAGTCTTATTTGAATTAAATAAATAGTTGACCATTCTATATTAACCTAATGACAAATTTGAAAAATTATAAATGCTACAATCGTTATAAGCACAGCCATATCTGACTTTGCCATCCTCCCTGTTACCGTCTTTCATGGTAAGATTTAGCGTCACATCTTAAAATTGAATTTTTTTTATGTTTAAAATTAAATTAAAATCAGTTTCTAGCTCTTTATTTTTTAATACTTTAATTATTTAATGCATAAACCAAAATTTCAAAATAGATATCGGATGCGAACTTAAAAATTAAATATTATTAAATGATCTAAAATATGATAATATCCAAACAATAATATTCAAATATAACACCTATAAGCGGCTTTTAAATTGACAATCATAACCACAAATCAAAGTAATTAAAATTATAATTTAACCAAATTATTGAAAAAGAAGCAATAATCAAACTTAGATACTATTATCACTATATATCATAATCGGAGTTATAATATTTAATAATTTAACCAAAACCAATGAATTTAAAAGATAGTCCAATTATAGTCGAATGGAAAGTACTATTTAAATACGAATATATTCTTAAATTTTCTCATTAACAAAAATATACATACCATCAAATTTATGTGTAATTTTTATCTTATTTTATTCAAATATATGATATACAGCCCGTTATAAATCTTACACGAATATTAGTATGAAATTTTATTATATGCAAAATATATATTGTATAATTTATAAAAATGTAAAAATGGGCATTGCAAAATGTTTAAAAAATTCATCAAGTTTTATGTAATTTTATCAATTTCTTATAAAATAAAAACATACATAACTAAATTAATAAAGATTATCAACATGCAATATATATATGTTATATAAAAATTTAGAACACGTAAGAACATATATATGAATATTAAAGGTATGAAAGAGTAGCAAAAAGTATCTAGGAATGTATGACAATATTATTACTGAAAATTAATATTTAAACATAATATATGTGAAATGAAGGCATACATTTCATAAAACTATTATGAATTGATATTGTTATAAAATTATACCTGATTAATGTTTTTGATTGGACATAGTCATCGGTTAAAATGTCTGGTATGGCCTAACTCGACCGAGATTATACTTTTTATAAATATATTTTTATTTTCAGTAAATAATAATTTAAATTTGATTTTCAATATATTATATTTTTTATTATAACGAATAACTTTTTTATAAGGTTTTTTCAATGAAATATATACTCACATAATATTTCATCCTAAATATAATTTTTAAAATATTATATTTTTTGATTAGTTATTATAAAAATATAAACTTTTAGATAAATACAATAAAAATAAAGAATATCAATGAACCGGCTTAAATCGGCCTAGTTCTGCTTTTAAACGGACTCGGTTAAGTCTTTTGGCTAGTGTGATTGAATCTTGTATGGCCCTATCTGGTTTATAGATTATAAATTTTATCTAAAATTAATTCATATCTAAATCAAATTCAATTTTAATTTGTCATACTTTAAAATAAGACTGAAAAAATATTAAAAATATATTTTATAAAGTTTTTCATTAGTTATAAAAAAAAGTGCCATTATATAAGTCTTAAGTGGTAATATTTTAAAATTATATAATTCTAATTATTATTTTGAATTGTTTTTAATACAAATATAATTCAAATTCAAAATAATTTTCGGATTAAATAATGAAGTTATTTCATTCATATGGGATGTCATGAACACTCATTTTAACCTCTTTTTTTATACGCTTTTCGTAAGGGACTTACCATTTTTACTTGCATTTTTGGGATTGTGCAAAGAATGATTAATATGGCCAACTATACTGAAAGTAATGCTAATCCGGACTAACTGTCCTCTAGATTACGTAACATCACCTGGGATTGATTGGGACAAAATAATGTTAAAAGTCTTATTTGAATTAAATAAATAGTTGACCGTTCTATATGAACCTAATGACAAATTTGAAAAATTATAAATGCTACAATCGTTATAAGCACAGCCATATCTGACTTTGCCATCCTCACTGTAACCGTCTTTCATGGTAAGATTTATCGTCAGATCTTAAAATTAAATTTTTTTTATGTTTAAAATTAAATTAAAATCAGTTTCTAGCTCCTTAATTTTTAATACTTTAATTATTTATTTCATAAACAAAAATTTAAAATAGATATCGGATGCGAACTTAAAAATCAAATATTATTAAATAATCTAAAATATTATAATATCCAAACAATAATATTCAAATATAACACCTATAAGCGGCTTTTAAATTGACAATCATAACCACAAATCAAAGTAATTAAAATTATAATTTAACCAAATTATTGAAAAAGAGGCAATAATCAAACTGAGGTACTATTATTACTATATATCATAATCTGAGTTATAATATTTAATAATTTAACCAAAACCAATGAATTTAAAAAATAGTCCAATTATAGTCGAATGGAAAGTACTATTTAAATACGAATATATTCTTAAATTTTCTCATTAACAAAAATATACATATCATCAAATTTATATGAAATTTTTATCTTATTTTATTCAAATATATGATATACAGCCTGTTATAAATCTTACACGAATATTAGTATGAATTTTTATTATATGCAAAATATATATTGTATAATTTATAAACATGTAAAAATGGGCATTGCAAAACGTTTAAAAAATTCATCAGGTTTTACGTAATTTTATCAATTTCTTATAAAATAAAAACATACATAACTAAATTAATAAAGATTATCAACATACAATATATATTTTATATAGAAATTTAGAACATGTAAGAACATATATATGAATATTAAAGGTATGAAAGAGTAGCAAAAAGTATCTAGGAATGTATGACAATATTATTACTGAAAATTAATATTTAAACATAATATATGTGAAATGAAGGCATACATTTCATAAAATTATTATGAATTGATATTGTTATGAAATTATACCTGATTAATGCTTTTGATTAGACATAGTCATCGGTTAAAATGTCTGGTGTGGCCTAACTCGACCGAGATTATACTTTTTATAAATATATTTTTATTTTCAATAAATAATAATTTAAATTTTATTTTTCATATATTATATTTTTTATTATAATGAATAACTTTATTATAAGTTTTTTCAATGAAATATATACTCACATAATATTTCATCCTAAATATAATTTTTAAAATATTATATTTTTTGATTAGCTATTATAAAAATATAAACTTTTAGATAAATATAATAAAAATAAAAAATATCAATAAATCAGCTTAAATCGGCCTAGTTCTGCTTTTAAACAGACTTGGTTAAGTCTTTTGGCTAGTGTGATTGAATCTTGTATGTTCCTATGTGATTTATAGATTATAAATTTTATCTAAAATTAATTCATATCTAAATCAAATTCAATTTTAATTTGTCATACTTTAAAATAAGACTCAAAAAATATTAAAAATATATTTTATAAAGTTTTTCATTAGTTATAAAAAAAGTGCCATTTTATAAGTCTTAAGTGGTAATATTTTAAAATTATATAATTGTAATTATTATTTTGAATTATTTTTAACACAAATATAATTCAAATTTAAAATAATTTTTAGATTAAATAGTGAAGTTATTTCATTCATATGGGATGTCATGAACACTCATTTTAACCTCTTTTTTTTTTATGCTTTTCGTAAGGGACCCACCATTTTTACTTGCATTTTTGGGATTGTGCTAAGAATGATTAATATGGCCAACTATACTGAAAGTAATGCTAATCTGGACTAAATGCCTTATAAATTACGTAACATCACCTAGGATTGATTGGGACAAAATAATGTTAAACGTCTTATTTGTATTAAATAAATAGTTGACCATTCTATATTAACCTAATGACAAATTTAAAAAATTATAAATGTTACAATCATTATAAGCACAACCATATCTGACTTTGCCATCCTCACTATAACCATCTTTCATGGTAAGATTTAGCGTCACATCTTAAAATTAAATTTTTTTTATGTTTAAAATTAAATTAAAATCAATTTCTAGCTATTTATTTTTTAATATTTTAATTATTTACTTCATAAACCAAAATTTAAAATAGATATCGGATGCGAACTTAAAAGTCAAATATTATTAAATGATCTAAAATATTATAATGTCCAAACAATAATATTCAAATATAACACCTGTAGGCAGCTTTTAAATTGACAAGCATGACCACAAATCGTATGTAAGGAGGAGCATCCATCCTAAATCAAAGTAATTAAAATTATAATTTAACCAAATTATTGAAAAAGAAGCAATAATCAAACTTAGATACTATTATCACTATATATCATAATCTGAGTTATAATATTTAATAATTTAACTAAAACCAATGAATTTAAAAAATAGTCCAATTATATCATCAAAAAATAATATACATAGATATTGGAAAGTAAAAATCAAATATTTAAATAATCTAAATATATTCTTAAAATTTTCAAATCATTAAATTGACAATCATGAACAAATATATACCTAAATCATCAAATTTATGTGAAATTTTTATCTTATTTTATTCAAATAATATTTAATAATTTAATCAAAATAAATAAACCTAAACAATGGTCCATGCATTGTTGAATAGGGAGTTCAACTCAAATACGAAGATATTTTTAAATTTTTTTATTAAAGAAAAAATACACATATCATCAAATTTATATAAAATTTTTATCTTAGTATGAATTTTTATTATAAATCAAAATATATATTGTATAATTTATAAATAAACATGTAAAATTGATATTGCAAAAATGTTAGAAAAGTAATTAGGTTTTATGTAATTTTATTATAATTTATATAAATAATAAATAAATAAATAAATATATATATATATATATATATAACATTAAAGGTATTGAAGAGTAGCAAACAGTATTTAGGAATACATGATGAAATGAGGGCATATATTTCATAAATATTTCATAGAATAAGAATATCATAACATGCATGCAATAAATAAACTCTTTAACTATGACAATGATAGGGACGCCAGTAGTGGATCTACCCAAAAGGGGGAAGTGGCCCAAGATCAATAGCGGCACATTTGTACCTGGGCCAGTCAATGCTACTGTTGACTAGAGCAGCTCAGCAAGTAGACCAAGTGTGGCCCAGAATAAACGCGACCCATGTCTAAATCGGTCCACGTGTGCCTTGTCAAGCCTTAACGGTCATCTCTCCTAATTTTCGGCATCTCCAAAGAAGGCAATCTCCTCTATATCAGTAACCTCCCAGAATTAGAGCGCATCCTAAGAGGAAGGCGCACGAATCAGCGTACGATCTATAAAGGGTGCCCAACGGTCGCGGCTTGCGGTATCTCCACAGAAGGAAACGAATCCTCCTTCCAAACCGTTGTAGCTTAGAATGGTGCCTGCACCCATGTTGGGGAAGGCAACGATCCACACAGTAGGCGAGTAACCCGCCTTGCCACATAAGGAAGGCAACAGGAGCCCACAACTATAAAATGTCATAAACACTCACTTCACAGGAATGCTCTCACGCCTACTAAACACCCTTTAGCATACTCAAGCTTACGGAAGTTCTCCACGCTCTCAAACTTTCCAACGTTCTCTCTCTTTCTATCTGCTACTAGTTCCCTACGGGTTAAGTACTGAGAAAAACCACTTTCAACGAGCACCCACAATCCAAAGCCATGCTCTTCACAGGTGCACCTCCATCATTCTCAAAACACACTCCCAGCATCCATATTTATGATCACTATATTTTACCTTCTCATCCTTAGAAGACTATTTACTGACTTGAGCGTCGAAAAATTTTTGATGGGATCAAATCCTGCCATCACCTGACCTCTCATTTGAAGTTGTGGTGTGTAGGATCTTAAGCTCTATGGACGGAGATCAGAATCCGATGGATAGCTTGTTTTGAACCCGTTTGAAGTTTGGATCTAGGATGCATCATAGGCGTCATCTATGGGAACACTGACTAAAAGTCGACCGACTACATCTCTCAAATCAACATCATCCAATGAAATGGTGAACACCAGGGCTCAAGATAGCGTTCCGGCTAGAGAGGCTGCCTCCCCCAACCACCATCATTCAGCTTGTAGTCAGGCAAGAGAGCAGCCTGCCCTAATTTTTTCTGGTCATGGTGAAGCAGATGAATAAAATATCTCAGATACTCTAAATACTCTACACACGCCAAGGCAAGAAGAAGCAGGGAGCTTAATCTTCCTCAACCACCATGCCAGCCTCCAAGTAGGGGGCAGAGGAAGAAAAGGCCGACCAATAAGACCTTGAAGCTGGATAACTCTCACATCCCGGCAGCCTCCAACACCCAAAGCCATTCAAGGCTTGAGGGGCACTTAAGCCATGGGACTTTAGACGAGAGTCCCAAAAGAATAAATCTCCGGCATTCCAGGGATGAATAGAAGCCTCCCACGCAGGAGGGAGCCTCCCAGATCATCCGATCCACAAGTAGTAGCAGCCGACCGACAACACATTGCACCGTAGAGAGAACAGAGTTGAGAACTTACCTCAACTCCAAGAAATCTGAAAACACCTCCCAAGTGGAGGAAAAGGTCAAGAAAATCTGGAACCGCATGTTCAAGGATGATGACGAGCACACAGCCAATCTGAGATCTCCCTTCACCATGGAGATCCGAATCCAAACTTGACCAATATTGGCCAAGTTCAAGATGCTGGCCCAAGATCCCTACGATGTGAGCATTGATCACATGGATCACTTGGATCACTTCTGCACCATTTAAGCTTCCACGACCTGGAGGAGGCATCGATGTGCCAATTTTTCCCTCCCACCTTGAGGGGGGATGCCCTTCTAAGCTTCCACAGCCCTAGTAGCCGTCCAAGGGACAATACAATTAGAGGTCACCGTGGGCATGTACTCGAGAATGGCGAGTTGCACACTCACCTTTCTGATTGTCGACCTACCCTCTATATACAACGCCATCCTAGGCTGACCGTGCCTAGTGGCATTCAGGGCCGTCACGTCAATACCACAGTTGAAAATAAAATTTCTAACAGCATACGATATTGGTGAAGTGTTAGGTGATCAAGTGACCGGGCGGACATGCTACATGTCACAAATAGCACCAAGTGGCGTCGAGAGATGAGTAGAAGAACTGGACCATCAAAACAAGGCTACTCTACAGCAAGCGCAGTCCGATGAGGCTATTGACCTTGTACCACTAAATTCGAATGACCCTAAAAAAGTGTGTCCTGATAGGGGGCTCTATCATCGGACCCTTGCGCGATGAATTGATAAGCTTCTTAAGGCAAAATGGGGATGTCTTCACGTGGATGCCCGCCGACATGCCTGGGTTTCCGGCCGAAGTAATGACATATAAGTTGGGTCTCGATCCGATCGTAAGCCCGTCATGCAAAAACGGAAAAACCACTCATTGAAAAGCACATAACAATCTCGAAAGAGTTAAATAAGCTGCTAGATGTCGGGTTCATCCAGGAGGTCTAGTACCCGGATTAGCTCTCCAATGTGTCCTAATGAAGAAAAGTAATGGGAAATGGCGAATATGCATCGACTTCACCGACGTCAACAAAGCCTGCCCAAAGGATAGTTTTCTTTTGTCTAGGATCGACTTGTCGGTGGACTCCACTTCTGGTCACTAGCTGCTAAGTTTCATGGATGCATACTCAGGCTACAACTAGATCAGGACGATCCTAGAGGACGAGAAGCACACCTGTTCATGATCGATCAAGGAGCCTACTGCTATAAGGTCATACCTTTCAGTTTGAAAAACATAGGTGCAACTTACCAAAGGTTCGTGAACAAAATATTTGAGAAATAAATCAGTCGCAATATGAAGGTGTATGTAGACGACATGCTCGTCAAAAACAAAACCACCAGCGATCAAATTCATGATTTGAAACTTTCAAGGTACTCCGTACACACTAGATGAAATTGAATCCATCAAAGTGTGTCTTTGGAGTATCTTTAGAAAAATTCTTGGGTTTCATCATCTCTCAATAGGGGATCGAAGCAAACCCAGAGAAGATCAAAGCCCTTATGGATATAACTCCGTCACAAAATGTCAAGGTCATCCAAAGGCTAACTGAAAAGCTTGCAGCACTTTCCAGTTTCTTGGTTAAATTGGGATACAAGTATCAGCCTTTGTTCAAGGCTCTAATGGAGACGAAGGCAAATGGATTTCAATGGACGGTAGAGTGCCTGGCCGCCTTTGACAAATGAAAGTAGTTTTTGGCCAGTCCACTGTTGCTGACGTCACCTAGAAATGGGGAAGAGCTATACCTCTACCTGGCGGTATCGGAGGCATCTCTTAGCTTAGTCCTGATATGCCAAGATTCGGACGCATAGTGGCTGGTCTACTGCGTAAGCAAAATATTGACCGATGTTGAAACTCACTACCCGTGCGCCGAGAAGCTTGCCGTGGCACTTGTCTACTCGGCCCAAACATTGAGACCATATTTTCAGGCTCATCGTGTGGTCGTCCTGATTGACCAGCCATTGAAGGGCATCCTCTAGAAGCCTAACGTTTCGAGACGATTGGTTAAGTGGGCCATTGAATTGGGAGAGTTCGACATTAAATTCTGGCCCAAATCAGCCATCAAAGGGAAAGCACTGGCCAACGTCATTGTCAAGATCATGACCCCAATCATTAATGAACATGGCAGGGTAGACACGGATCAACACTCACAAGAGCTACAATGGGTCCTCAATGTGGACGATTTGTCTACCAATTTGGGCAGCATTGTCAGAGTGATCCTAAGGACTCCAAACAAGTTTGAGGTGAAATACTCCCTAAAGCTTGATTTTTCGGCCACCAATAATGTCCATGAGTACAATGCCTTGTTAGCCGAATTACGAATGGAAAATGAATGCTCAGCTAGGTGTTTGACCGTCTATAGCGACTTGGAGCTATTCTTCAACTAGATCAATAGGAGCTTCGAGGCGTGCAACCCTCTCCTGGCTAAAATGAAGGGCACGATTTAGAGATTTGACAAATTAAACCTAGTTCATGTCCTCATGACTGAAAATTGGAAGGTTGGCCAGCTAGTCAGGGCGGTTGCAGCCAAAAATCTCGAGCAGTGCTCAAGGGACATGCAGAAAATTTTGAGCACTCCCATCACAGAGGATCAGGAAACGATGCAAGTCTCTGACGATGAAAGCTGGATGACGTCATAGTGGATGTATCTTGCGGACAGTACCCTTCCAGAGAACACGGACAAAGCCAAGTGGATCAAAAAGACGGCAGCTGGTACACTGTAGTCAATGGAACACTATACCACCGAGGATGCTCGATTTTGTTCCTCTAGTATCTTACCCCTGAAGAGGCCGACTACGCTTTGAGCGAAGCCCACCTCAGGATCTATGGATCGCACATAGGCGGTAAGAACCTAGCGTTCAAAGTTATGTGCCAGGGATATTACTAGCCAATGATGAAAAAGGACGACCAGGAATTTGTAAAGAAGTGATAGAATTGTCAACTTTATGACAACCTCCACCACCAGCTGCCCGTGGAGCTGAGATCCTTCTAAGCACCTTAGCCCTTCGTGCAATTGAGGCTCGATATTCTCGGCTCGTTTCCCATTGCGACCAGGTAAGGAAAATTTATCATCACAGGTATAGACTACTTCACTAAATGAGTTAAAGTAGCCCCACTGGCCAAGATCATCGAGCATAATGTCATGGAATCTGTCCACCGAGCATAGTAAGAAGACTTGGCGTTCCCGAGGTCACCGTGACTGACAACGGAACCCAATTTATGGGGGAGGGCTTCACTAAGTATTGCACTAGTTTGGACATCAAACTGGTCCACACTTTGGTAGCGTACTCCCAGACGAACGGACAGGTGGAAGTCACCAACCAAGCGCTGCTGCACTACCTGAAGACTAATTAGGAGGATACAGGGGGCTCCTAAGTCGACGAACTACCCTCTGTGCTATGGTCGTACCGGACAACTCCCAAGGAACCAACCCTTGAGACGCCTTTCAGCCTCTTCTATGGAACTGAGGCTATGATCCCGGTTGAGATCGGACTTTCAAGTCTTAGGATCAAAGTCTTCGACCCACTAGGCAACTCCCAAAAGATTAGGGAACACCTCGACTTGTTAGGAGAAGCCCACAATGCGTCCAGAATGTGCACAACCACCTACCAATAATGAATCACGCATTACTACAACAAGAAAGTAAAAGCGTGGAAATTTGAAGTTGGAGACCTGGTCTTGTGGAGTATAGAGGCCACGGGAAGAACAGCCAATTGGAACAAGCTTTCTCTGAATTGGGAAGGTCCATTCCATATCTCAGCCTTTTTACAAAATGGAGCATATAAGCTCTGAACCCAAAATGGTAAGTTGGTCCCGCGGATGTGGAACATGGTCCACTTGAAGCGCTAACCAATAGAATGTCGCGCCCGGTCTAGGTAGGTCATGTGTAGGATCTGAGGCATGCTTGTAGCACACACTATTGTTAATAAAAAAAGATATTCTTTTCCCTTTCCATCTGCATGTTGTTATGTTCTCTACTTTTTTGACTTTCTTTTTGTCTCCATATGAATGCTTGCTTGCAAGTTGTATAAAAAAAAAGACGACCAAAACTGCCCCTAAGTCAGATAGATTTTTACTCGCATGTATTTAAATGTTGATCCCATACCAAGCAGTCCATAAGCGATCAAATTAAACCTTGGTCATCCAAGCGGCTCGTAAGAGATCGAATAAAACATTGGTCATCTAAATAGCCCATAAGCAGTCAAACTAAACATTGGTCATCCAAGCGGCTCATATGCGGTCAAATTAAACATTGATCATCCAAACGACCCGTCAGCGGTCAGATAAAACCTTAGATCCATCCCAAGTGGCCCATTCGTGGCCTAAAACAAAACCTTAGGGGGCTAAAACGGCTTGCATGACAACCTCCTCCGGTAGGAGATAGCGCAGTGAGTTTACAACAGTCGATAAATCGACGTAAAGTGTGAAAGAACAAAATGCCCCGACAGAAGGCTGGCCGCTCAGAATCATAACATGGGCAATGCCACATAATACAAATGCTCAATCCATTTAACAAAAAGTGTGCTCGTATATAAAAATGACTTGATACAACATCACATGCACAAGAATATGTCAAGACTCATCCCGATGACTCCTCGAGGGTGAAGGATTCCTCAAAAGATGCGGCACACATCTCCTGCTACGATTTACCGGATACCGACAACTCTTATCGGCAAGAGGCTTTGGCATTCCTCGAATCTGAAATGCCGACTGAAAAATGCAGATCCTCTAGGGAAACTATCCAATTGTTGAAGTCGATTCCCGCCTGAAACCGCTTCTCCAGGGCAGAAGCAACCTCTTTAGGACGAAGCCTTGTCCTCAGCTCGCCCTCGAGAGCCACGATTCTCTCCATGGCTTGAGCATGCGAGTTAGAAACCACCTACAACCTGGCTTCAGACTCTGTCAAGGCCTGATCAAGATAGTTGGCTCACGCCTAATTCTACAGTCCCTCCCCGACCACTGCATTAACATGACACCCTATGTCCTTAGCCATGAGATCGGCCAGAGCTTGCATCCTATGGGTGATCGTGTCTCCCTGTGAAGACAAGAACTCGTCTAACTCGCAAGACCTCCTTGCTAGTTGAGAAAGAAAAAAAGGGGAGTGAGCAATGGGAGACCATGAGCAATCAACTGTACCTTTATGCGCAGAGTAAACATACCTGACAAGAGGGGCCAACAGGTTCTTGCAAGGAGATAGCTCTCGAGGCACCCTAGGGATAGAGATGAGGGAGGCCTGGATGATTCCACTCCTCATCCTCATCCAGGTTAGCAAAACCCCCTTCGTTGCTCTCAGAATGTGACCTTCTGTCACTACCCACCCCATAGAGGAGGGCTCCGGTGTAGGAGGAGGAGACGCCTCCTTCCCGAAGCCAAGCAAAGTGAGAATGTCAATCATATTCTCATCAGTCATGATGAAGACAAGAAGATATGAGGCAAATCAATGAAGCGAATCGCAAGAGGAGCCATCGTTATATAGGCAAAGTTTCCTGCCAGAAATGGCATCGCAACTAGATCCGAAGGGTCGCATCATTTTTAGTTCAATAGCGACACATGTCTTTACCCAATTGAACCCGCCTGCAGCACGCAACGATGGGCATCATGTTGTTGAACAGCCAGACCGCGATGGTCGACACCCTAATATGACCGGCCAGTTCATGCAAAGTGCAAAAAGCTGGACAGCTAGCCAACGCAAAAAGAAATAAGGGAAAAGAAAGCTAGCTAGAGTCATGGAACTTGATGTGTTGACAAAACCAGTTCTTTATTAACAAAATTTTATTTACAAGTACAAAAAATAATAAAAATATAGCTAGGGGGAAGAGCTTCTAGGAGGACGCAGGAGGGGCTCCTGTCCGCTCCAAGAGAAGTCAACCAGGTCCCGGCACCACTGTGCACCACGGTTGAATGGGTCGAGGATGCCAACAGGAACGTCCAAATCCACTACCATGACTATCTGCCAACAGATGTTGACGACTTCCCAGAGCCTAGCCCACAACGCCTGACTAACCTCCTCAGGATACATGCGAGTGGACATCTCGTTCTCCAATAAGACTATCTTCTCCCGAAGTTCATTCGTGTGCCTCTCACCTCGGACGACCCTCTTTTCCAAGCCTGCTGACTATGCCCTTAGCTCAGACAGCTCTAACTGGAGTGCAGCCTTCTCCTCTTGGTACTGTTGAACTCGAGTGCTCATCTGGCTTAGCTGCTCCCGTAGTTGAAAAATCTCCTTCTCCCGGTCTCCATTGACCGTGTCCCTTTGGCGCAGCCCCCTTGGCACTATGCCTATAATCTTTTCTTGCTATAAGAAATAAAAGAAATTAGGCCACAACGATGAAGAAAAAACAAAAGAAAGGAACATAATTTCAAAGAAATTACTCAAAGGACTTTGCGTTTCTTCCTTCCTGATGGGCCTTGCAACTCAGGCCCAGGTGGTGGGAATCCCTCCAGCATGCCTGTTGGGAGGCATGGAGCAGCAACCTCCTGAGCCAACTCCACAATGGCTTCACCAGAAAACTCCTCCGGCAAGATGGCCAGGAGACTTAGAGAGGCAACCTCCTGAGCCCGCTATGCAGTTGCTCCACCTGGTCAAGCAGACTCTCAAGCGGCCAATTCCTCAGGCTCTGCAGGCAACTCAAGGGTTGGCTCCACCGGTCCACCGCTGTCTGGCGCCAACTCCACCGGCATCTGCGAATCGTTCGACAGCAATGGTGCAGTGACGAGCTCCACGGCGGCAGCTCCCTCGACGACTCCCAAGCCTGAAGGAATAGTTAGACTCTCCACCCCAGAATGCTCAGCAACACCAGCCAGTCGACTAGCCATACAATAATCAGGCTTGGTAGAAGACGAGGAAGAAGGCTCAGCTAGCGCAACTCTCTTCTTCCTGGGGCTACTAGGAGGATCACCGATGATGAGAGCACCAGCCTTCCTCTTGGGCTACGATGCCGCCGCCGGTGGGCTCTTAAACTTTTGAACCGGTGAGGGAGGTTTCCAACGAGCTCTCTTGGCCACCTCCCCAGAAACCAGATGATCCCTCCTGAACTCGGAGAGATTCTCCCTCACCAACTGTAGTAGTGACTCCACTACCTCCACCTCCTTCATGGTGGGCTTCCCGATGAAATCCTCAGGAACCTCACCCCAATTCTGAGATAAGGGCCAGTCGTCAACAACTCAAACAAAAAAGAATCGGTCCTCCCGATTTTTTATTGATACGTAAATCACGCTGCTAATGCGTAGCTCCTGGGGAGATAACAAAATCAAGTCCCCACTCTAGGAGAACCAGAACATAACTCTGAAGGCCTCTACCCTCAACAACTGTGAATGATGGCAGAGGAAAATACACAGCGAGTAGAGATAACGCACGGCATTCATGTGAAGCATGCAATGGGAACACAAAACTCCATAAGAATGTGGAGAGCTCCTCTGGAACTGAGAGACGAAGCCTATTCTACAGTTGAGCCTCGTAGACGGTAATGTGGCAAATTAGAGGAGAATAAGCCCTATCCTGCTCCCCAGGAATCGAGAACACAATGTGGGACGAGATGTTGTACTAAACATATAACTCTCTTACTTCACCGGTAGAAATGATTGAGAAAATTTTATTGACTGAAGGAGCCATAAGAGCAGAGCAGGAGGATAGATAAAAACTTCAGATTTTTTCTGGAGAAACAAAGGAGTGAGAAATTTTGAACGGTCTTATGGCTTTTATGAAGGTCACCGCCGTCAAATAAGAGCAGCGCATCGAAAAGGCGTGGCAATTATAACGAACACGTATCGATTCCAGAGAGGGCACAGTCAAGTCGAATCATCTGACAAATTAATTGCCGGGATCACAACTTCCCCATGCAGCAACACGTGTGGCAGAGCAACGAGTCACTCAGAGCGACATGGGTCTTGAAAAGACTCTGCAGCCTTTCGATTGCCTGTCCGGCAACATAACGGAATGACGCATCAAGCTTAACCCACGCCATTCTCCGGATTCTAGTGTAACGATCAACGAATTCGATCAACACTCTCTTCCGCCTAGTTCTCTGGATTTCAACATTGCAGTCAACAAATCCTGTCAATGTTCTCTTCCGCCTAGTTCTCCAAATTTTAACGTTGCAGTCAACGAATCCGGTCAACGTTCTCTTCCACCTAGTTCTCCAGATTCTAACGTTGTAGTCGGCGAATCCGGTCAACATTCTCTTCTGCCTAGTTCTCCAGATTCTAACGTTGCAGTCAACGAATCTGATCAACACTCTCTTCTACTTAGTTCTTCGGATTCTAACGCTACGGTCAACAAATTCGGTCAACACTTGCTTTCACCCCACTTGTAAGATTCAAACAATGTGGTCAATGGACCCTGAGCGAAAAATAAAAGATAGCGAAACATGCATGACAACAAGAGATAAAAACAACTACAAGTTTTCTCGTTAAACTTCTTCTTTACAAGTTGCATGGCCAGCTTAGACCAATACATGACAGTACTCTTGGGAAGAGGAAGAGAAATTTATCAAAGATTTGAATAGAGGAAGCATGAACCCATATTAGAATCTTAATAACAACAACCCCCATGAAAAGAAGTGACCAAAGCAGCATCCCGCACGAAAAGGGATGACCAAAGTAGTTCAAACTTCTCAACTCAAAGCGGCAGCGCTAAAGAGCACGAATCACCTAATCTCCAAACCAGCAGCTGGAGCAGCAAGCTCCGCGGTAGAGCCCAACTCTCGCGGCATCACACTAGGCATCGTGGAAAGGCAATACTAAGGAGCGCCAGAAGCACGCCACTTTATAGCACAAACAGAAGCGCTAAATGCCAAAAGGAAACAGGGCTGGAAAATTTGTAAAAAATCCAAAAGGCAAGGAAATTACACTAGAAACAGTGGAAAAGAGAATCTGTGACAGACTTGAGGGGACAACAAGGCCAGACGCATCCCATCATGAATATGCTGAAAGCTGGACTCCCCGGCCATCATCATGGGAGGCTAGTGATGAAGACGCCAATATTGGACCAGCTCAAAAGGAATAAGTGGCCTAAGATCAACAACGGCCCATTTGTACCTGGACCGGTCAATGCTACTATTGACTGGAGAATCTCAGCAAGCAGACCGGGCACGACCCATGTCTAAATTGGCCCAAACGCACCTCCTCAAACCTCAACGGTCATCTCCCCTAATTCTTCGTATCTCCAAAGAAGGCAATCTCCTTTGTAGAAAATATTAGTATGCATTTTTATTATATGTAGAAAATATTAAGTATAATTTATAAACATATAAAAATTGATATTGCAAAAACTTTTAGAAAAGTCATTAGGTTTTATGTAATTTTATCACTTTCTTATAAAATAAAAACACATAGAACTAAATGAATAAAGATCATCAACATAAAATATACTTTATATTAAAAGGTATGGAAGATTAGGAAACATTATATATATATGAATATTAAAGGTATGAAGATTAGGAAACATTATTTAGGAATACATGATGAAATGAGGGCATGTATTTCATAAATATTTCATAGAATAAGAATATCATAGATGCATGCAATGAATAAACTGTTTAACTACGAAAATGTTGGGAACGCCAGTAGTGGATCGGCCCAAAAGGGATAAGTGGCCCAAGATCAACAGCAACCCATTTGTACCTGGATCGGTTAACGTTACTGTTGACCAGGGAAGATCGGCAAGTAGACCGAGTGCGGCCCAGGACGAACATGGCCCATGTCTAAATCGGCCCACATGCGCCTTCTCAAGCCTCAATGGTCATCTCCTCTAATTCTCCGTATCTCCAAAGAAGGCAATCTCCTCTGTATCGACAACCTTCCAGAATCAAAGCGCATCCCGGAAAGAAGGTGCACTAATCAGCGCATGATCCACCAAGGGTGGCCAACGATCGCTGCATGCGGTTTCTCCACGGAAGGAAAGCAATCCTCTTTCCTGATCGTTGTAGCCTAGAATGGTGCTTGCATCCATGCTGGGGAAAGCAACTATTCCCACAATAGGCAGGCATCGCACCTTGCCACCTAAGAAAGGCACCGGGAGCTCACGACTATAAAATACCATAAAGACTCACTCCACAGGCATGCTCCCACGCCTACTAAACGCCCTCTAACATACTCAAGCTTACGGAAGCACTCCACGCTCTCAAGCTTTCCAACGCTCTCTCCCTTTCCTCTCTCTACGAGTTTCCTGCGGGTTAAGTATTGAGAGAAACTGTTTTCAACGAGCACCCACAATCCAAAGATGCTCTCTTAACAAGTGCACCTCCATCATTCTAAAAACATACTCCCAGCATCCATCTTGAAGTTTACTACATTTTACCTTCTTATCCTCAGAAGGTTGTTTACTGATTTGAGCGTTGGTATAAAATAAAAATGAATTCCTAATTCTCCCAAGCGCTAAGAAGAATTATGCATAAAACTATGAACGCGTGAGAACTCAAGCTCACAAAGAATATAAAAATCTGTATCGAAGTATACTTATTTATGGAAAGAAATCTAATCATGGATGAAATTCTGTAATTAAGTGATAAACTTATGAACCGTTCTTCGGAACGAAGAATTGATCGACTAATTGAACCATTCTCTAACAGAGTAGGAATGAAGAATTTTGTACTTGAGAGTAGAATTCTCTAAAGAAATAAGAAATTAAGAACTTAGACCAAGGATTGTTCAACATATAATATACTTTGATATATCATAAATATTACAGTGAAAACTCAAAGATTATCCTAACCGTATTTTGTAGCGGGTGATATTCCTTGGCATGCCTTAATATATTATAGTGGTAGGTCGTTGTCTGTTTTGGATCTACTTACGGCTATTGGCCCGTATATAGGGATTGTATGTAAATAGACCGCCTCTGGGTTTTGAGTAAGAGGAGATAGTTTTTGATTGTATAACAGTAAACACAATTCAAGTTACGACTGACCGCTTATTTATCAGTGAGGCCTACTGACCCCTATCCCCCAAATGAAATAAGTCTTCGTCATAAATTGATAACTAAGAAAAGACAAAGGAAATGAACTAAAGGAAATTGAGACAAATCATGAAAGTATTCTTTCCTAAATCATGATTTATAGTCTCATGCGCATCTCTGTCCTTTATTTATACATTATTATATTTTGAATATAAAATTATGCGTATCCTTGATATAAATATATGTGAGCCTTACTAAATTTTTGCCTCACTCCTACTATTTTTCTCCATCCAGATGAGTATGAGTTGCACCCGATGAGGTATGGTAGAGGATTTGAGTTGGTTAGACATTGAAATTGACCATATGGACTTAGTTTTGTAGCCTTGAGCTTTCTGATGGGATATTTGTATTCTGATAGATTTTATATATATGTTTTATGCATACGATGAAGATGATGTATACCCGTAGTATAATTTTCGCTGTATTGATAAATGTTTATACTTCCGTTGATTGTTATGGTTAGTTGGGTACCTAGTGGCATCTAACCTAAGCTAATGTCATACCGGAGTTATGATGTTAGTACCACATGAAATTTTGTGGCTTTGGATCCTATGTTAATGATGTTGTGGCTTTATTATGTATACTATAAATAATATTCACAAATTTTATATTTGGCCGACATTCATATTATATTTGAAACTCTGCTGGATTTTTGATTAGAAATATGGCACGTCACAAATAGAAAACAATATTTAGGAATACACGATGAAATGAGGGCATGTATTTCATAAATATTTCATAGAATAAGAATATCATAACATGCATGCAATGAATAAACTCTTTAACTTTAAAAATATCGCACGTATGAGTATTTTGAATAATAAATACATATAGAATAAGAAAAAGAGATATTTGTATAAATTTATTTTATACTTAATTTTATCTGAAAATCTCTTAATTTTTCTTTGATTTTTCTTTCTCTTTTTTTTCTTTTTTTCTCTCTTTTCCTCCTCTCTTTCTTTCTCTTCTCTTAAAAATCAACACAGAATAATTTAAAATCAGCCAAAAAGCCCATTTATAGAAAAGCAGCACACATGCATCCATTAGGTGTGGATCACGTGCTAAGACATAAACCATGCTGCGTATGAAGGTGCTTCAGGTACCAAAATTTTATCTAAAATATACACGTGCATCCCTTGAATGTACATCAGGAGTTGATATTTTACCTAAAACGTACTTATAAGTGAGTTAGGTGCCTATCAGGCATTTGACCAGATTCCTCGTATTTCAATGTTTCTTAATTTTATTATTTAATTATTTTTAAATTAATCTAAAATTACTATAATATTATTTTAATTAATAAGCAAAATATAGGACGTTGCACTAAATCTTTTGCCGTTACCTTTTCCTGCCTATGTTCATCTAATTTTATCTTGTGCTTAGCCTAATTTGAACATTGAAAGGGTCCTCGAGGTAAAATCCTTGCACCGTTTGACCTTTATATTTGGTATGATGTGTGGGGATTTTGATTGTCATATCGAGAGTTTGCTCCACCTACTACTCATAGCTTTTTGGATCAAATCCTTATATCATGTATATATTATAGTTATTTTTTTCTTTATTATAGTTGCACATGATTTAGCTGTCCTATCTAATGAATTGTTGGGCACACCCACATTGAATATATGGATAGAATGAGACATTATTTTTTTTTAAAAAAAACATATAAAAATATTTTTTACTTTTTTTATAATATTAGTAATATTTTTATAAAAAATATAAATTATAAATATTTTTAATAATAATTCATCCCAATCGTTATCGAGAAAAGGTCATCATGGATAATTGCCTAAACAATTTCTTTTTTGATGAAGAGCATTTTTATATAATATTGGCTGTATGGGATCCCTTCATCGTTACAGTTACGGGTCAGGTGACAATGCAAGTTTTGCCGACCATGAAAGATATTCAGGACCAATTAATTTTTAGATGATTATAGTTATACAACAAAAATAATCAATTTGGTTAAACTCAATCTATTTTATAAATTTTTATAAACATAAATTTTAATGTTTGAAATAAATATTAAAACAAAAAAAATTCACCTCATTTAACCATATCTTTTATTTTGAATGACTTCTTATATGAATACTATTATTACATTCGTTTTAGGGAATAAATTTTCATAAAAATATTTTGTATTTTCATAACATTTATATTTTTAGTTCCTTTTAATTTTTTTTAATTAAATACTTGTAATCAGAACTTTCGTAGACCAATGTAAGCATGTCCAATTTTCACTATAAAAAGACATAGTTATATTCTTTTCTTGAATAACTCGGTCTAACCCAATCTCTCATTACACATTAGAGATACTTTCATTTCCAATCCAGGCTTAAGCTTGGTAGATGCTAATAAAATAATGCCCATCTGACCAACAAAAATATAGGGCCCACAAACAATGAACCTACGAAAAGTGATGGATCAGCTGAATTATGGTATTTTGATCAAAAAGAAATCTGACCGAATAATTGAATTACCGAGTAGTTAAATGACCAGACTATTCGAGATACTAAAAATCAAGGTATCGAATGGTCGAACGGTTATTAAAACCAGACAATTAATCCTGATATATGGTTATATAAATCGATAAATGAATAGTCAAATTTAACAGGCAATTAATGTATTCAATAGACAACAATTAACTCGATGCATATGAAATGGTTGGGCAATCCAAATCCCAATCAATGTAATAATTAAAAATAATGAATAATTATTCCTTTTTATAAAATTGTTACTAGTTGGTAGCAAAATTATAAATTAATTCACTTTTCATAAAAGTCAAAAGAAGGAGGAAAAATCTAAAAAAGTATAAGGTTGTTGTCCTCTAAAAACTTACAAATTCTACAAATTATAGATCCAAACCTTTTAATTCTCAACTCTCTTTTATCCTAAATATTCTCATTGTATTTTTATTACTTAAAAAAGATGTGTGAGGTCCCAAAATCAAAGTAAAATATTACTACTTAAACACTGGAGTGTTTTAATTTCGACTTAAACTGGAATGGCTTTACACTACTAGAAGACTGGAAATAATGGTAATCAAAATGTTGATCAGTGTCATGATATTGACCAACGTCTAGATATTGACCATCGTCAAAATGTTGACCGGGGTTAAGACGTTGACCGGCGTCAAGATATTGATCAAAAGGTTGACCGGTGTTTAGAAATATTGACCGACCTTGAATAAGAAAAAAAGAGACGTTGGCCGGCTTTGAGTAAAAGTTGGATCGGATTAAAGTAAGAAGCGTTAACCGAAAAAGTTGACCAATAAAAAGGTTGACCAACTTTGAAGAAAATATTGACCGGCTAGAATTGACCACCGAATTCAGAAGACAAGGGCCAACTTTGTTGTTAGATCCCAACTAGATCACAATCTAATCAGAGTAAGTGAACTACCCCGTTGACTTTCTAGATGAAAGTATCAAGTAGGTAACTTACCCCACTCACTCCCACCTAACCCCTGAAGGGAAGTACCAAGTAGGTAACCCACCCCACTCACTCCACCTAATCCATCCTCTTTATATACTGAGCTTCAGTTGAGGGACGGGTGTAGAATTCCTAGCAATGAAGGAGGGTAAGGAGTGAAGAAGGAGGAAAGTTTCAAGTTAGTCTGAGTGGGCAGTCAACAATCAGGCAAGTGTACCCCCGTTTTTCAAGCTTAAATTGTAATAATGTTTAATGCAAGTGTACCCCGTTTTTCAAGTTTAAATTATAATAATGTTTTAATGCAAGTGTACCTTTCTTTTTAACTCAGATTTTACTTCTATTTCAAGTCAAAAACTGCAAGTGTTCTCCTTAGATTTAAATGCTTCAGCATGTAGCGTATTAAACTTGCCGTTTTAATTACAACTTGATAAGCTGCATCTCTGATGTCATACTTGCCTTATGATCGGGCTGAAAATATGACTTTGATTTCATGGTTAATTCATGCTTTCTACTTTCTGCTTACCGTTTGCTACTCAACTATGATTGAACTTGAATTGCATAAGAATTGAAAAGTAAACCGGTTTTGAATCATAACGTTATAATTATTGAACGAAATGAGATTTATGGATTTAAAATCAATTTCATGTCAACTGAAAGTCTTTTTACTTAATCGGAATAAAAAAAATGAATTTAAAATCGGCTTTGTAATATGACGACCGAAAGTTTTGTGCTCGTCCGGAATGTGAAGAAGTAAACCGGCCTTATGACAAGATAAATAAGATCAGACTTTAGCACTGGAAGATAAAGTTCTCCAGCATGCCTTAGAACATAATGGTGGTAATCGAGGCCGTCCTCAGGGCTTTGTATAAGAAGGTATTACCGTAATTGTGAGGAGATGTGCGCAATCTATCCTCGATTATTACCCCCTCCGCTAGTAATGTCTTTTACCGATGAAAATAAAAGAGAAGAGAAATTTTTATAATATGATCAACTTTGTTTTCTGTTTCGATTTTCAGGATTTGGCTACTCCGGCCTTCCTGACCTCTTGCATTATGTACTTGCCATGATCCAGTCAACTGTTATTTTATAGTAATCATGCTGCATGTATATCTGTCCGGTCAACTCTTATTTTATAATATTCATATTACATGTATATCTGTCCGGTCAACTGTTATTTTATAATATTCATGCTGCATGTGTATCTGTCCGGTCAACTGTTATTTTATAATATTCATACTGCATATACATCTGTATCCGCCTTATAGTATAAACGCCTTACGAAAGATCTGCATGTACCTTGTTAAGTTTCGGCTCACTGTTTTTTATTTTTTTCCCTCCAAATGAAACTATAGAGCTCGTATCTGATGAGATGGAATGACTAGAGCTCTGTTTAAATGATTCTAAGGATTGGAAAGCATATTTTGGAGTTACCCGGAAGAAACAGTTTTATTGTAATGATCCGATCGAAATATATGTATTTTTTTGTAATTGGGCTTTTATGATTATGTATGCAAAAGAATGAGTTTTATGAGTATGAATGTAAACGCTTCGGCGGTTTAATAGATTGGCTTTCGTTACATATTTTATGAATATCGTGTATGGGTCCTAGATGGCATCTGTAATCCTGCGATCCGTAGGCATGACCGACCCGGACTAGATCACCGACACCTTGATGTCAATCCTAGGAGGTCGCTGGCAGAATGTAAAAAAATAAAATCCGTTCCGTCACAATTGGTATCAGGGAAATTAGATACCTTAGGAATTGATCAATCGAAAATGCGAAAATATAGGTTTGAATCTTCGTACTGAATTTTCGTAAGAAGTAGGCCAGGGTAATTTAGGCAACTAGAGTTCTAAAGAAGCTTGGAACCTAGCCTAAGTTCAATTTTCATGAGGTGATAAATATTTTCTTTCCCTGGGATTATAATATTATGCTTGTCTTGATTTTAGGATGACTAGTGGAAGAGGAAGAAGGAATAGTCGTAATACATCCCATGATCAGGAGGCCGCCTATATAGATTTATTGGAAAGAATGACCAACGTAGTGGAGTCTGTCGAGTACAGGGATATGGCTCCGGTCCCTACAACCGAGCCATCTCTGGCCATTTTTGCTCCAACCACGTATGATCGGTTCACAGCAGAGTGAGCGCCGGGCTTTTTGGGAAAATCCGATCCAGCAGAAGCTGATATATGGCTAAAAAAGATGAAGAAAATATTTACAGTGATTGGGTGTACGGATTAGGAAAAGGTCACATTCGCCGTGTATAAGTTGGAAGGCGAAGCGGACAGTTGGTGGGACATGAAGAAGAAAGTGCTAGGAGTGCCCGATAAGATGATCACTTAGGATATGTTCGAGGAAGCTTTTCTGGATAAATACTTTCCATCCAGTCTCCGGGATCAGAAGAAAATGGAATTCATGGGGTTAAGGTAAGGGAATATGTCGGTGACTGAGTACGATACTAAATTCACTGAGCTGTCCTGATTCTCGCTTTATTATGTAGAAGACGAATTAAGAAAGGCGAAAAAATTTCAGTAAGGATTGCGGGATGATATCAGGAAACAACTGTCCACATTAAAGCTTGAGACGTATGCTGATATACTGGACAAGGCAGTCATTTACGAAAAAGAGGTGGAGATAGAGAAATTTTACTCTAAGAGGGCAGCTAGCCAGGCAGGCCTTAGTGGCGGATCTGCTGGTGGATCTTTTGGATCATCCAAGAAGACAAGGACGACTGACAAAGGGAAGGGTATTATGCCGGTTCAGTCGATGACTAATTCAAGGACGTCGGCTGCGCACTACACCACCTGTGGGAAGATGCATTTGGGGCAGGCATGCTGTCGGATGACAGGAGTTTATTTCAAATGCAGACAGTAGGGCCACCTAATCAAGGATTGCCCAAGACTAGAGGGAAGAAAGCCTACTATTCCGACTAAGGCCTTTGTAGTGACTATCCAAGAACCAGAGGCATCACCAAACATCGTGGAAGGTACTCTTTCTGTTTGTAGAGTCCCTGCCTCTATCTTATTTGATTCAGGATCTACCTACTCTTTTTTTTCACAATTTGCGTGCCTTATTGCCACTATCATTTACATATTAGATTATGAATTGTCTGTGTGTACCCCTACTGAATTTTCTGTAATTACTGATATTGTATATCCTAGATGCGTAGTGAAGTAGATGGCAGTGTTTAATTATGGATTTGGTATTACTAAACATGGAAAGTTTTGAAGTAATTCTGGGGATGGATTGGCTGGCTAAAAACCATGCCACCATTGATTGGTTTATAAAGAGGGTTTATTTTAATATCCCTGAGATGGAAACATTCTTCTTCCAAGGCATTGGGAAAAATGAGATGTCGGTGTTGATCTCGGCCTTGCATGCCAAACATCTGGTGAGAAGCGGATGTAAAGCTTACTTGGCTTACGCTTATACCACCGGAAGTCATTAGGTGTCGGCTAAGGACATTTTTGTCATCCACGATTTTGAGAATGTATTTTCTGAGGAGTTTCCTGGATTGCCTCCGCATCGAGAGATTGAGTTTGAGATCTCTATCGTTTCTAGCGTCAATCCAGTTTCTAAGGCCCCTTATAGAATGGCCCCTACTAAGTTAAAGGAACTAAAATTACAATTACAGGAGCTATTAGACAAGGGTTTTATCAGGCCGAGTGTATCTCCTTGGAGAACATCGGTGTTATTCGTAAGGAAGAAAGATAGGTCGTTACAGCTATGCGTTGATTATCGTGAATTAAACAAAATCATGATAAAAAATAAATATCCTCTGCCGCGCATTGATGACTTGTTTGATCAATTGTAAGGATCTTGAGTGTTCTCAAAGATTGATTTAAGGTACGATTATCATCAGTTAAGGATTAAGCAGCAGGATGTGGCCAAAACTGCTTTCCGGACAAGATACGACCACTATGAATTCCTTGTTATGCCCTTTGGGCTTACAAACGCCCCTGCTGCCTTTATGGATCTGATAAATAGAGTGTTCAAGCAATATTTGGATAAATTTATGGTGGTTTTTATTGATGATATTCTAATCTATTCAAGGAACTGTGAGGAGCATGAAACTCATCTAAAGATAGTACTTCAAGTGCTCCGCGAGAAAAAGTTGTATGCTAAGTTGGAAAAATGTAAATTCTGGTTAGAGAAGGTGATGTTCTTGGGATGTGTAATTTCCGATGGTAGTATTTCTGTGGATCCAAAAAAAGTAAAGGCTGTTACTAACTGGAGTAGGCTGACTTCTGTAACCGAGGTTAGAAGCTTTCTGGGCATGGCAGGCTACTACCGGTGATTTGTGAAAAACTTTTCATAGATTGCTATTCCCCTGACTCGATTACTGAAGAAGGAAGTTAAATTCGAATGGATTGAGGAGTGTGATCAGAGCTTTCAGGAGCTAAAGGATCGCCTAACTACTACTCCAATATTGGTGATTCCCGAAAGATCAGGAGGCTATGAGGTGTACTGTGACGCCTCTAAGGCAGGTTTGGGATATGTATTGATGTAGCATGGTAGAGTGGTAGCTTACGGGTCTAGACAACTGAAGGTGCATGAAAAGAACTACCCTACACATGATCTAGAGTTAGCTATTGTAGTGTTTGCCTTGAAAATTTGGAGGCATTACCTGTATGGTAAAAAATTTCTTATGTATTCTGACCACAAAAGCCTAAAGTATCTGTTTTTCCAAAAGGAGTTTAATATGAGGCAAAGGAGGTGGCTTGATTTCTTAAAGGATTACGACTGTGAGATACAGTATAATCCTGGAAAGACTAATGTGGTTACGGATGCATTAAGTCAACGATCAGGAATTGTGGCTCGATTGCAAATCAAGAAAATGAAATTATTAGACTATCTAAAGCAATGTGATGTCTGGCGATATGTTAAGGGCAATAGGATGCTCCTTTCTTATCTTCAGATCCAGCCTGAGATTATTAGTGAAGTTAGAGAAAAGCAGGTTAATGATCCGTTCCGTGTAGAAATTGCAAGTGACTTGAGTAAGGAGTTCCAAGTTGAATTCAGTATCCGAACGGACAGAGCATTGAAGTTTAGAGACCGATTATATGTGCCAAATGATAAGGAATTAAAAGAAAATATTCTAAAGGAAGCCCATCGGTCTAAATATACCATCCACCCCGAAACAAATAAAATTTATTAAGATTTGAAGAAAACTTTCTGGTGGAAGAACATAAAGAGGGACATTATAGCATATGTGGAAAAATGTCTCATGTGCCAGCAATTGAAAGCGAAAAGGAGAAAACCTTCTGGGTTGTTACAGCCAATGCCAATTCCGAGCAGGAAATGGGAAGATATTGGTATGGATTTTGTATCGAGTCTGCGTAGGACTCCTAGAAATCACGATGCCGTTTGTGTTATAGTTAACCGGCTGATAAAGTCAGCCCACTTCTTGCAATTAGGACGACCTATTCATGTGATAAGCTGGCTCAGCTGTATGTGAACGAGATCGTGAGATTACATGAAATTTCTGCCTTCATTGTATCTGACAGGGATCCTCATTTTGTCTCAAGGTTTTGAAAAAGTTTGCATAAAGTATTGGGGACTGAATTAAAATTTAGCACTGCTTATCACCCTCAGACGGACAGCCAGTCTAAGCGAACTATACAGATTCTTGAGGATATGTTGAGGGCTTCTGTATTAGAAATGAAAGGCACTTGGGATACCTGGCAGAATTTACTTATAATAACAGTTATCAGGCTAGTATCGGCATGACTCTTTTTGAGGCTCTATATGGAAAGAAATGTAGGTCGCCGATTCATTGGGAAGAAACCAAAGATAGAAGGATTTTGGGTCCTGAGATCGTAAAGGAAACGACATAGAAAATAAAACTGATCCATAGTAATTTGAGGATCGCTCAAAGCAGACAGAAAAGTTATGCGGATAAAAGAAGGACAGAATTGAGTTTTGAGATAGGAGATTTTATTTTTTTGAAAGTCTCACCATCTAAGGGAACATTGCGGTTTGGAGTGAAGGATAAACTCAAGCCATGATTTATTGGTCCTTTTGAGATTCTAGAAAAAATCAGAGAAGTAGCTTACATATTAGCACTACCGTCAAGTCTGACAGAAGTATATGACGTGTTCCATGTATCCATGCTTCGGAAGTATGTTTATGATCCTACACATATAATTGAATTCGAACCCTTGGAAATCAACAAGGATTTATCCTACATCGAGGAGCCACTGCAAATTCTCGACGAAAAAGAGCAAAAACTGTGTACAAGGACGGTTCTTCTAGTGAAGGTACTTTGGAGAAATTCCTCACTTCAAGAAGCTACCTGGGAGTGAGAAGAATAAATCTGGAGCAAGTATCCCCACTTATTTGATCAGGGTATGTAACTTCATTTAAATTTCGGGGATAAAATTTCTTTAAGTAGGAGAGAATTGAGAGGTCCCGAAATCAAAATAAAATATTACTACTTAAAAATCAGAGTGTTTTGATTTTGACTTAAACCGGTGTGACCTTACACCACTGGAAGACCGAAAATAATGGTAATCAAAATGTTGATTGGTGTCATAATATTGTTGACTGGCGTCAAGATGTTGACCGAAATGTTGACTGAAAGGTTAATCGGTTTTTAGAAATATTGACCGACCTTGAATAAGAAAAAAAGAGACGTTGGCCGGCTTTGAGAAAAAAGTTGGATTGGATTAAAGTAAGAAGCGTTAACCGAAAAAGTTAATCGATGGAAATGTTGACCGACTTTAAAAAAAATGTTGACCGGCTAGAATTGACTACCGAATTCAGAAAACAAGGGCCAACTTTGTTATTAGATCCCAACTAGATCCCAATCTAATCAGAGTAAGTGAACTACCCCGTTGACCTTCTAGATGAAAGTACCAAGTAGGTAACTTACCCGCTCATTCCCACCAAACCCCCGAATAAAAGTACCAAGTAGGTGACCCACCCCACTTACCCCACCTAATCCCTCCTATTTATATACAAAGCTTCAATTGAGGGATGGGTGTGCAATTCCTGGCAAGGAAGGAGGGTAAGGAGTGAAGAAGGAGGAAAGCTTCAAGTTAGTCGGAGTGAGCGGTCAACAGTCAAGCAAGTGTACCCCTTTTTTCAAGCTTAAATTGTAATAATGTTTTAATGTTAGTGTACCCCCATTTTTCAAGCTTAAATTGTAATAATGTTTTAATGCAAGTGTACCTTTCTTTTTAACTCAGATTTCACTTCTGTTTCAAGTCAAAAACTGCAAGTGTTCTCCTCAGATTTAAATGCTTCAGCATGTAGTGTATTAGACTTGTCATTTTAATTACTGCTTGATAAGCTGCATCTCTGACGTCATGCTTTCCTTACGATCGGACTGAAAATATGACTTTGATTTCATGGTTAATTCATACTTTTTACTTTTTGCTTACCGTTTGTTGCTCAACCATGATTGAACTTGAATTACATAAGAATAGAAAAGTAAACCGATTTTGAATCATAACGTTATAATTATTGACCGGAATGAGATTTATGGATTTGAAACCAGTTTCATATCAACTGAAAGTCTTTTTACTTAATCGAAATAAGAAAAATAAATTTAAAATCGGCTTTGTAATATGACGACTGAAAGTTTTGTGTCCGTCTGAAATGTGAAAAAGTGAACCGACCATATGACAAGATAAATAAGATCGAACTTGAGCACTGGGAGATAAAGTTCTCCGGCATGCCTTAGAACATTATGGTGGTAATCAAGGATAACGAAAGGGAGCCGTCCTCGGGGCTTTGTACAAGGAAGAAGTGGGAGCCGTCCTCGGGGCTTCATACAAGGAGGAAGTGAGAATTGTCCTCGGGACTTTGTACAAGGAGGTATTGCTGTGAAAGTGAGGAGATTTGCACAATCTATCCTCAATTATTGCCCCCTCCGCTAGCGATGTCCTTTATCGATGAAAATAAATGAGAAGAGAAATTTTTATAATATGATCAACTCTGTTTTCTGTTCCGATTTCCAAGATTTGACTACTCCGGCCTTCCTGACCTCTTGCATTATGTACTTGCGATGATCCGGTCAACTGTTGTTTTATAATATTCATTCTACATGTATATCTGTCCAGTCAATTACTGTTTTATAATATTTATACTGCATGTGTATCTGTCCGGTCAACTGTTATTTTATAATATTCATGCTGCATGTGTACCTGTCCGATCAACTGTTATTTTATAATATTCATGCTGTATATGTATCTGTATTCTCCTTTCAGTATAAACGCCTTACGAAAGATCTGCATGTACCTTGTTGAGCTCCGGCTTACTGTTTTCTATTTTTTCCCCTCTAGATGAAACTATAGAGCTCGTGCCTGATGAGATGAAATGATTAGAGCTCCGTCTGAATGATTCTAGGACTGGGAAGCATATTTTGGAGTTACCCAGAAGAAACAGTTTTATTGTAATGATCCGATTGAAATATATGCATTTTTGTAATTGGGCTTGTATGATTATGTGTGCAAATGAATGAGTTTTATGCGTATGAATTAAACGCTTTGGCAGGTTAATAGATTGGCTTCCATTATATATTTTATGAATATCGTGTATGGGTCCTAGATAGCATCTGTGATCCTGTGATCGGTAGGCATGACCAGCCCGGATCATATCACCGACACCTTGGTGTCAGTTCCGGGTGGTCGCTGGCGGAATGCAAAAAAAAAAATTCGTTCCATCACAGGACGTTTAATTTGAATACCAAAGAATATCTTAGAAAGTAAGTCTCGTATCATTTGATCTCTTATTAAATATTATGGTGTATAAAATTTTAATATTAAAATTCGAATATCCAACCAAACTCACCACTATAGGATGTCCAACCTCGCGATTTCATCCTATAGGAATGTAGTTGTAGGAGTGCCCATCCATCAGCTAATCCAAACATTGAAACTTTAGCAGCATAAAGTTGCTAAAGTCTTTATAGGACAAGGTCGATAGCCAAACTAATAAGGTAGAGGTCCCCCAATCGCAAGTATCGACCTCAAGTAGGATGTCAAAAGGAAAGAAATCTTTCTCAAAATGGGCCAGCCCTCAATTGAAATTCTTGGGGATCCTTAAGGCGGCCATTCACATTGCTCTTACCCAACTTGAAGAACATTGGACTGATTTATGAAATCTATGCATAGCCACTCGAAAAATATTGGTATGCCTTAGTATGTTATAACGAACAATCATTACCTGTTCTGGAACCACTTGCGGCTAAGCCAAAGCGGCTGATTTGCCCCATCTATAGGGATGATATGTAGATGGCCCCCTCTAGGTCGAGAATAAGAGGACTCTGGCCTTGGATTGTGTGGAGTGAATACAATTCAGGCCATGATCGACCGTTCCTTTGTCAGTAAGGCCTACTGATCTTGGCCTCTCAACGAAATAAGTCTTCAACAATGAATTGATAATTAAGAAAATGACAAGAAAACGAATCATAAAAATATTCTTCCTAAACCATGATCTATAGTCTCATATGCATCCTTTATTATGCTCTTATCTCATTCCCTGCCCCCTTTGTTTATATTGTACCTTATCGTTGTTTATATTGCGCTTGCTGAACTTCTAACTTACTTTTGTTACTTTCTTACCTCCAAATTAACACAAGCTTGTACCCGATCGGGTAGGGCAGAGAATTAGAAATTGGGAAGGCTCGAAGTATTGGAGGATAGCCTAAAGACTCAGTTTTTTGATTTTATACCCTTTTGGAGCTGTTTGTATTATTTTGACGATATTGTACATGTAGTTAGCTTCTACTGTATTCGATAAGTATAATTGCTTCGATGGGCTTATATGGTTTAAAAATGTACCCGGTGGCATCATGTCTGAACCATCATCCTACTAGAGTTATGGCGTCGATGCCGCATATTATTAATTGTGACAAATTTTGGATACTGTGTGATTGTTGTAGTTGTCAGGATGTTGAGCTTGTACCGGTTGGATTTTCTAGTTGAGCAGAAACGTGTAAGATGGATTTTTTTGCTGTGTGGTGTTTGTATGTATTTTGTGCAGGGTTGTTATACAGATTTTATATTTGGTCTATATCCGTATTTTAGAGAAAACTTTGCCAGATTTTCAGCAAAAAAATATAGTATGTCACAGTTGGTCTCAGAGAAAGTGACGCCTTAGGTTTGATCGGAATATTATGCGAAAACTTAGGATAGAATAAGGGAGATTGAATAAATAGATGAGAGCTTAGGATAATTAAGTTAGGTTGAATAGTTCTAGTTATACAAATTTTAGAGACTTAGGGTAGGACTAAGCTAAATTTAGAAGATAGATTTGATTATCTAGTCGTGGTGACCCATATCCAGAAAGAGATATGGTAATGTTTACCTTATATAAGTTAAAAAATAGATTTTGAGATTTGAGATAATGTTTGCGTATTCGGGATGATAAAGATACATTGTGGTATATGTTTATGGATGATCTATAGATACATAGATGAGATTTTGGGAGCATGTTCCAAGATGTAGATAGCTTAGTCACTGGATTGAGGATTGTTCACATCCCCCAGCCGGACAATGAAGAAGTCCAGTGCCTTGGATTGGAGTTTCGTGGCAATGGCACATAAGGTAAAAGTGTTGTTTACCATGATGGAAGGTGAGGATTTTTACACCCTACAATTGGGTTGTCGGGTGTGGAGACGAGTCCGAATTGATCGAAGTATCAGGAAATTAGTATCGTCTTGCCTGCAGGTCGTTTAATGAGGATGAGCACCCTATATATTTAGTATGTGAGACCATATCTAGAGGCCATTTTGTGGTCACTAAGATGTTTTGGTCGGGTGAATATCTGAGGATGCATTGGAAGGAAGATTAGGTGATTGGTCTTTTGGTTGGTAATTTGAGGTTATGTCAAATTGACTCCGATCTTTAAGGATCCCCTGTAGAACCGAGAAATTATCGGTTGGGTGCCGTCTTGGGATCCTCCAGAGCCTTTGAAGCAAGTGTGATGAATCGATGGGTTCATCTATGGATAGTTGAGAATTGTGCCCGTGGCGGCATTTGGGATAAGGATTCAACTATTACGAACTCCGGTGATGCCTTTTGGGTCTAAAGATTTGTTGGTAGTTCGGTGGGTGTAATCAAATGGACCTTTCGGCCACATTTGGGTTAATTTTGTGATGGCCTTATTAAGGAACTTATGGGATTCTGGGGATGTATGAACTCTGTTTGAGGACGGTTATATGGATTAGGAAAGCTGATAGCTGTGTGTTTAATTAAGAAAGAAGATGAGTTGATTAGGGGAAAATATTATGTCGGACATGTAGTTTCTTCGAGAGCATAAATGTGATTCCCTAGGGCTTAGGCGATGGCTAGTTTGCGAAGCATTGATTGATGTTGCGAGAGCGCGCATTCCTCTTGGGTCTAGGTTAACTCAGGAGGATGTCCATTAAGTGTTCCTTGAGGTTCGCAATGTTTGCGAAGCCTTGACTTAGAAGTGATCGGCATTCATTAGAAATAAAGTATGTGGGAATAACCTTATAGGTTTGAATGATAATTATTAACCGTATCATTTGGGTTGATCCCTAATGGATCAATGTTTGGCAGTGGCGTGTGATGCTTTGAGGAAAATTTGAAATTTTGTTTTTCTCACATCAGTTGGAGGATGTTGCCCTTTTGTATAAGTGGGGGAGAAAACCCACGATCAAATTGCTCCGACCATAATTTGAAGATAGTAATTGGGTAATTTGTTTAAGAACGGAGAGGATAAACCTCAGTGTCTTTTGAGAAAACTGGCCATTAGGACCGATAATATGATGTTGGGATTCTTTAGGCTTAATATGCTTTCTTTGTTTTGTAGGAAGAGGTGAATCGTGAGCTGCCAATTGTCCCAATATTTTGGTTTGTGCGACGTTGTGCTCTTGACTTGGGATATCAAATCGTATTCGAAGTATTGAAGTTATGGAATTTTAAGATGAGAAGTCTTTGTGTTATTGCTCTAAAGTTTTTAGAACGATAAAGTTTTTGGAAGTTGAATAATTATAAATTAGCTTTCGATGGCATTCCCTTATCTTAAAATTGGTTTAAGCATGCGGGTCAAATATGTTGACTCGTTAGTATATCATCGAGATAATAAGTTCGCTGAGTGTTGAGGTTTCAAGACCTAGTGGTGAATTAAGGCAATGCTGAATTTTTTATGGTCGTCTCGATTGTGATTTCTAAGTTAATCGTGATCTAAGGATTAAAGGTCTTATATTGGTTGTGTTGATATCTTTGGATTTGCTTGGGGCCATAACTGTCATATGACTTAGGATCCCGATAATGATCCGTGAACCTGAGTACTAGGGGATTCTTAGTGTCTAAATAAATTAGTAATCAAAGTAATACAGTAGAAGTATGTGGACACTTGGCTCATGAGTTCCAGAATGAGATTAAAGGTCCAAGTGAATGATCATCCTAGAAGCTTAGGATGAATTGAAGTATAAGTTTGTTAGTCTGATTGAGATTTGTATATTAAGTCAAAAAGTTAGTCAATTAATGGATTCATCCTTGAAGTTGGGTGGATTATCGCAATGTTTCTCATGTACCAATGATGGAGGAAGCAAGCTCAAGCTTATGGTTGGGTTTAACCGTTGTGTGAGAATTAGGAATTTGGAGGGATTACCCCTCCCCCCCTTTTTTAATTGAGATTTTGAGGTTCGTTAAATTTTAAGGACAAAATTTCTATAAGTGAGGGAGAATTGTAAGGTACCGATTCCCAAAACGTTGTAAATTTTAGTAATTGAGTTAATATAAAATAATATAATTAAATTTTGGATAAGTAAATTTTAAAAAATTAAAATTTTGATCATAGTATAGGAAGATGTATAATTGGGCTCGCTGCTAGCTCGAGCCCAAAGGAGGCGCCATTTCCAGATTGATTGGCGCTCACCGCACGATCGCCTTGCGCTCAAGGGCCAACTTGTTATAAAACCGCATGCGAGCTTTCTGTCAACCATTTTTCCGTGTTTTCTCACGGGTAGAGAGAGAGTGAGGGATGGAGAAGAGAGAGAATGAGCAAACGAAGGCCTCCGAGTCCAAATCAAAGCTCGAGCTAGTTGGAGAAGTGGTAGATCGGGTCGAGACAAGTGCACTCGTACTCTCATCTTTCGTTTTCTTGCACTTTTATTCCATTTTCTTCAGGTATCCTTGTTCCGATATCCGAATAAGTTTATATTTTGTGTTGCCCATAATCTAAATATGAAAATACATTGATTACATGCTCGAATATCGAGTTTTGAGTGGTATTTCGCTCTCCGAAAACCCTAACTCCCACGTGGTACTGTTCACCCGTGCCCGAGTCCTTTTTACCCACAAATTTTTGGGACTTTTGTTTAATTTGGGACTAGAATATCATTACCCATACCTAGTATAAGTTAATTTATTGATTGGATATCTGATTTGGTGATATTAAGTGAAAACCCTTTTGTCGGAACCCTAAGGTGCGTCCGGACCACGTTTGATCAATTATAGTAGATTTAATACATGAATTTGCCTTAGATAATTGTTACCCATGATATCGGCAAGTGATTGTGTGAATGTTATACCAGAATTTGTAGTTTTGACCCGTTTCCGGATAAGGAACCCTAAACCCACAACCCAGAGGAATTAACCGATTATATTGGGATTTATGGATGAATTCGCTCGAGGATGTTATTACCCGCACCATGAATAAGTTAAACTATTATTTGGGTGTCCGAATTAGTAGTTTTGTAGGGTTTTATGCTCCCCGGAACCCTAACCCCTTCCCTCTTTGAATTTAGTCCAAATTAATCATATCGAAAATTATAACGCATGCAATTGTGAAGGAAATTGTCATCTAGAAGCCCCAAAGACACGTATGGCACATTATGGTAATAATTTTCTAACTGTTCCTAATCTTATGATGGTTTATGCACGCATCATGAACACAATAATTTGAATATTTTAAAAATTATTATGATCCATTTACAAAAGAATTAACGATCGAAGGCTTTAAGAACTCTGTCTGGTATAATCAAAAAGGGATTCCTTAATCCTCCTAAACTTCATAAAATATTTGTATGAACTATGAACACGTGGGGACCTAAACTCACGTGGTATGAACTATGAATACGTGGGGACCTAAGCTCATGAAGGATATAGAAATATGCTTATGAAAGGAGATCTAATAATTGAGAAAATTCTGTAATTAAGTGATAAACTTCTGAACTGTTCTACAAAACGATAATTTGTTTGATTATGAAACATTCTCTAACAGAGTGAGAACAAAGGAATTTATTTTGACGCTTAAAAATAAAATTTCCTAATAAAATAAGGAATTAAAAACTTAAACCAAGATTATGGATAACAAATTTCGGCATACCATGAAAATTACAGTGGAAACTCCAAGATTACTCTGGCCATGTATCTTAGCCGTGTTATGTAATAGTGAAATTCCTTAGGATGCCTCAGTATGTTATAACGGACGGTCGTTGTCTGTTTTGGAACCGCTTGCAACTAAACTGAAGTGGTTGATTAGCCCCGTCTATAGGGATGATATGTAGACGACCCCCCTCTAGGTCGAGAATAGGAGAACTCTAGCCTTGGATTGTGTGGAGTGAATATAATCTAGGCCACGACCAACCGTTTCTTTATCAGTAAGACCTACTGATCTTAGCCCCTCAATGAAATAAGTCTTTAGTAATGAATTGATAATTAAGAAAATAACAAGAATACGAATCATAAAAACATTCTTCCTGAACGATGATCTATAGTCACATATCCATTCTTTATTATGCTCCTATCTCCTTCCATATCCCCTTTGTTTATATTATACCTTATCGTTGTTTATATTGCGCTTACTGAGCTTCTAGCTCACTTTTGCTGCTTTCTTACCTCCAGATTAGCATAGGCTTGTACCCGATCGGACATGGTAGAGGATTAGAAGTCGGAGAGGCTCGAAGTATTGGAGAATAGCCTGAAGACTTAGTTTTGTGATTTTATACCCTTCTGGAGCCTTTTGTATTATTTTGGTGATATTGTACATGTAGTTAGCTTCTACTGTATTCGATGAGTATAATTGCTTCTATGAGTTTATATTGTTTAAAAATGTACCTAGTGGCATCATATCTGAAACGTCGTCTTACTAGAGTTATGATGTCGGTACTGCATGTTAGTTGTGGAAGATTTTGGATCCTGTGTGATTGTTGTAGTTGTCGGGATGTTGGAGCTTGTATCGGTTGGGTTTTCTGGTTGAGCGGAAATGTTTGTAATGGATTTTTTTACTGTGTGGTGTTTGCATATATTTTGTGCAAAGTTATTATACAGGTTTTGTATTTGGTCGATGTCCGTATTTCAGAATAAACTCTGCTAGATTTTCAGTAGAAAATACGATACGTCACAGAATTGGCCTAAAATTTGGCAAAAATAGCAACCAAAATCAGCACCAGTACCTATTCTACTGTCATCAAGTTTAATCTGCCTATCTACTTTGTTTCCATCGAACTGTCCAATTTTATGGTGAATAATTTTTTCACAAAAATATGTTGATTTAGATAACAATATAAAGTATATTTTGAAATAATTTTATGGTATAAATTGATCAAATAAAGTATGTAAAAATTCGGATATTAGCATAGTATAATAAAGTTCAACAACAGAATCCCATTTTGATATATTGGTGAACTTTGCTCATTTTAGCATGAATTCGGTGAGACTTTTAAGCATTAAATTGACAATACTTTAAGATAAGATCAGAAATTTAACAATAAATCAAAAAGGAGTTCTTACCTGAATTAATGTAGAAAAATTCTTGAAGCTTTTCTACCAAACAGCGGACTCCTCACTCGGTTAAGGTTCCCAGCCAGTTTTCTCCCCCCTATTTCTCCATTTTCTCTCTCCTTTTTTTCTTCTTTTTTGGGTGGATTTCTATATTTATTTTCCTTCTAAAACGATAACTCCTTTGTGAAATTTTTTAAAGTTGTCACATACATAGGTGGCAATTCATTGGCTACTCAAGGATGACTCACCTTTGCATGGGGGTGAGTTGTTGGCTTCTCAATAAACCACTTATTGGAACCCTATTAATGATTATTTTGACACTTGCTAAGCCTCCTAAAGTTCCAACAATCCCACTAATTGTTTCCATACAAAATTGTTTTTCTGTGTTTTTTATTACATTATATGTGCACGTGTGTGTGTGTGTGTGTGAGGGTAAGGGTGCCAGTCCTTTCTTTCCCTTCTTTTTTCTTTTTTTCCTTTCTTTCATCCAAATTTTTCAAAGTGTTTGATCATGAGGAAGTGACATGTGTCCTTCAAATTCAATTAAAATTTAATTCTTAAGGGTGAATTAAAATTAACTTAATTTATTATGCTATTCGTTAAACCCTTAATTTATTTAAATGTATAAAATTTTATTTAGCTACTTTTGAGTCCTATATATTAATTTTGATCATAAATTTTAATTAGGCTGTTGTCCGGAAGTTTTGGTAGCTTCCGAGCAGGTTTCGGGTCTGACAGACTACTAATTTAATTAACTGAAACTTGTTCAATTACAAACCGAGTCTAGCAATTTAATTCTTATCTAATTTGAGCTATATTTAATCAATCAGGCCAAGTTCGGTCATAAATTGGGTGTAATTTTAATAGTTGGGTTATCTTGTTATCAACCGAAATTAATTTGATTGTTGATCGATTGAAAATTCTTTAATCGAATTACTTCCGTATCATTCATTCTATCATTTATTAACCAAAATTGAAACCGATTTCATCAAATAAGCTTTTATCGCATTTTGGTGTAAGTTCCTGACTTTTAAATTTTTACCGTTTATTGATCTTAATTTTATACAAATTAATTTAGCTTACCGAATTATGAAATCTCTATCCTTACAGATTTAGTAGCAAACTCGAAAGATCCTTTAAAATGACATCTTCAAACTTACACACACACAAGTATCTCTTCAACTAAAACATTGTGGCTCCCAGCAACGGTCCTACAAATCAAACAAGTTTGACATCCACTTCTCATCAAATGACATGTATATAAGGCCAAAATCATGTAGGGGGATTGCTTTTGTGCTATTCCTTTGAAATAGAAAAGTTCACTATTTCTTATGAAAATAATTTACACAAGTATGGTAATTTGCAATCCATTTAATACCTAAAATTATATTAAAATCATACATATCTAATAAGATCAAATCTACAACCAACTCAAATCCAGTCACCTAAATAATACACCTCGTATATATAATATCAGTCACTAAAGATAAACCTGTAAGTGTTAGCGACATTAACTAAAAATTCATGACTTTAGGAGACGATAACAAATGACAAGTAAATTTTAGAGATACAAAAGAATATGTTGACCCAAAATCCAATATAGCATGCGTTGATGTCTCACACATTACAAGTTTATCCAATCAAATTTTCTATTAATCTAAATTTTTTAAATAAAATACTTGCAATCAAAATTTTCAGAGAGTGATATAAGCATGTCTGATTTTGACTATAAAAGGTCACAATTATATTCTTTTATTGAGTAACTCGATCTGACCAAATTTGCCATCTCATCATAGAGCTACTATCATTTCCAAACTAGGCTTCAGCCTATTGGGTATCGACTAAAATAAGGTCAATCAAATCCACTCAAATATGAGTCCCACTAATTGTAAACCCATGTTATAGAGAAGAAATATGATCAAATGACTAAATTACTGAGTAGTCAAATGGCTGAACTATTGGAGACACTAAAAATCAACATATCGAATGGCCAAATGGTTATTTACACCAGATAGTTAATCTTGATGAATAATTATGTGAATTGAGGGATAAAACGAATTAATAGATTTAAGCAATAAGAATTAACTCAATGCACGTAAAATGGCTAGACTATCCAATTCTAATCAATATAATAGTTTAAAATAATCGACAATTATTCCTCTTTATGAAATAGCCACTAGTTGGTGGCAAAATTATAAAATAACTTACTTCTCTTAAAATTGAGAATGAGGAGGAATAATCCAGAAAAAAGCAAGTATAAAGTTATTCTCTAAATACTTATAAATCTCAAAAATTATCGAGCCAAATATTTCAATTCTCAACTCTCTTGTGTCCTCAATATTCTCATTGTCGTTTAATTACCTAAGAAAAATTTCTAATTTAACTATCGGAGAATATGTCAGAAAATGAATCTTACATCCTTTGATCTCCTATTAAATATTATTGTGCTTAGAATCCAGATATTTAAATCTAAAGATCCAACCAAATTTCATTCGAACAACTATCCAAATATCAGGTATACATCATTAATACCGTTTGTAGGAATGTATTTCAGCCATTTGTTCCTACTTAATTAGGATCACACTTGTCCGAAAGTTTCCCTCCTCTTTGATGAAATTAAAATGGTGAACAGAAGAGGACAAGGATATTCCAGCCAAGTGCCAAAGGATGTCCCACCTCATGATTTCATCCTAGAGGAATATAGCTACTGGAGTGCCCACCCAGTGGCCAATCTTGACATTGGAGCTTTAGGAACATAGATACAATACATGTCAAAGTTACTAAAATCCTTATGGGACAAAATTAAGAGCCAAACTCGTCTGGTGGAGGTCCTCCAATAATAGGTATCGACCTCAAGGATGAGGATAAAAGGAAAGAAAATCGTCTAAAAAATAGGCCACCCTCAGTCAAAAATTCCAGTCATTCCAAAAGCACCCATTCACATTACTCCTTCAAAACTCAAAGAATGTTTAAACTACGAGACCAGGGAGGAGAGTCTTGAGCGACAGAATCCTCAAAATCTCCAAAATTTAAGACACCCATCAATCTAAGAGGTCAAAAGCCCTCTTGACTAAGCAGATACCAGGCATATCTACTAATCATTCAAACTAGAAGATATTCCTCAACGTAAAATAGAATTGCCTCCACAACTAAAGTTGAGGAAAGAATACAAAGAATTGAATGGTAGATTTTTTAGGAAAACTTTACTGGATAAATGATCAAATTAGGTTTTATACCTTTCATCTCGAAGACGAATAGGTATCGACTATTCCATAAATTACAATGCCAATACTAGAACCATATGACGGAAGTGCTGATCCAATAAATTATCTAGACCACTTTCAAACCTTACTTCACTTCTAAAATAAGGAAGATGTCGTGCTTTACCTCTACTTCACTTTAACTTCAAAGGAAAATGCAAGATTTTGATCTATATATTAGGAACAAGTTCAATTTAACCATTTCAAAAACAGGTAGACCAAATTCTGTCCTAATTCACTTTCAGCTAGAAGATAGAAAATCAACCCCGGTAACTGATTAAAATTTGACAGGTTCCAAAATGAGAGCTTAAAGCACTTTCTGGCTAGATTTAATTATATGGCTAGAGACATGTTGAAACTCACTGACGAGATAAAGTTGAATACCTTCATGGTTACTATACAATCAGATGACTTCTTCAAATCTCTAGTGTAATTGGATCCTAAAACATTCTTGGAGGTAGAAGTTATCACCCAAGCTCACATTGTGGTAGAAGAGACCAACAAAGCAAAATAGCTAGACTGCTGTGATTATGAGCATCATCTAGGATCAAATAGTAGAGAAAAGTATAGAAACTGTGGTAACCCATCCACTCGGGATCATCGAAAATAATAAAGAATCAAGTCAGACATTTGAAGAGAATACAAGTAGCTAGACTTCACCCCACTGAACAATACTCGGATGAACACTCGAATACAAATTTAGAACAAAAATTTTCTAAATTGGCTCAGATTATTTAACAGCCCACAAGGAGGTGATTAGTCTAAATACTTCTACCATTGATGTGAGGTCCCGAACTCAAAATATGATAATTTTAATAATTAAATTGGTATAACTAAGTTTGGAATAAGTAAAATTGAGAAAAAACTAAAAAATTTGCCTTAGTTCAGTAAGCAGTAGCACGGCGCCTACCGCGCGCTCGAGCGCGGCACAATCGCCAAAAACTCGTGGGATGCCGCTTACTATGTGTAGCCTTCCACGCTTTCGAGCGCACACTAGTTTTTAAGTCCACAACCTAATTTTTATTTTGTTTAAAAAGGGAAGGTGAAGTGAGAGAGGGGAAGAACCACGACAGCAATGAAGAGGAGAAGAGAGAAAAGAGAAGGAAATGGGAAAAATCATCTATTTCAATTCGCTTCGGGTAAAAATAACGGTTGATCGAGCCCAGGCAAATGTACCTCCAACTTCGTTCTTCGTTTTTATCACGTTTTGACTTCTCTAATTTTGTTCTTTGCGCTCTAAACCCTCGCCCCTCATGATTTAACATGATTAATGTATGTTTCTGATAAATACACTGCTAAATTTGATGTTTCTACATGATTATCATGCGTTGTGGCTTCGATTTCACGATTTAGTTCCCATTTCTCGTCCGTTTTGTGTCTAGACAAATTCACTGAAACCCTAATCCAAAAACTTGGAAATTTTTAGTTTAATTGCACGATTTTGTATATGTATTTGGATTATTGCTTCGATTTCATGAATAATCATATATTTAGTGTCCGTTTTACGTTCAAAGGGCTTATGCGAAAGCCTAGGTACGAAATTGGGTGATTTGGTGTTCAATATGCTAAATTTTGATATGTGAAAGTTGATTTGTAAAAAAATATTATCCATGTTACGATTTACATCCGAAAAATTTACAAGGAACTGCACTGTTGAATTACTATGAATTTTTGAAACAATCTGAAGGACTATCTGTATAAATTTGACTGACATACTAAAGTATGAGTTATAAGTTATAAAACAAAAAGAAACAAAAAAGAATATAGTTCTTATTTCGTTAATTGGGATATAGGACTATTATTTAGTCGGGCAAGGTTCTCCGACATGCCTTAGAATGTTATGGTGGTAATCGAAGATAACTCTGTCCATATAGTTGTACGTGGTCCGCCCTTTCTCAGGGCGTTAGCCTAGAGGGTAAATTTTAAATAATTCACTGACCCTTGGGAGGTATTTGTATATAATCCACCAGCCTTCAGGAGGTATTAGTACAAAATCCTACCAGAAGGGATATTCTTGTACTCGTTGCTAGCCTTGATTGTGTGCGTGACACAATCTATCCTCGATTATTCACCCCCTTTGCTAGTAGAGTCTACTAATTTGGTCCTTTTTAACAGTAAAAAGAGATTTTCAGAATTTATAGTAGTTTCTAGAACTTCTAGATTTTGATATCGGCTTCTGATTTCTAAAGCTCGATACACTGATTCATGATTTCTGAGGCATGTTTTATATGGTTTAGGATTTCCCATGCTTTCATGTCACTACTTCTATGATTTTACATAGTTGTACCTCTATTCTGCATGACCAGATTTACACTGCATGTTTTATTGTATGTTGTGGGGTTTCGACTCACTGTTTTATTTTTTTCCCTCCAAATGAAACAATAAAGCTAGTGCTAGATGAGGAGTAGTCAAAGCTTAGCCAGAAGACTTTAAAAGGCTTGAAGATATTTTGAGGATCTTAAGAAGACTAACTTGAATGTAATACTTAGTTTTGTATATGGATCTTGTGTATATGGGTCTTGTATGTGAAACGTATGTTATGCATGTGATGAAATAGGGATTTATGTTCCTCATGTATATAGTTCAGCTTCCACTATATGTTTCTAGATTTATACAGGTTCTAAATGGCATATCTTATTCTGAATAGTTAATATAGTGGATAGGATTGATAAATTGAAGCCATGAGAGAAGACATGGCATCTGATGATCCTGTGTCATGATGGAAATATGTGTTGTTGGTTATGGCACTTGTGGTCCTGTGCATGTGTGTTGTTGGGTGTGTTATGATAGTTGAATAGTTGTGTGCTTGTACAGGTTTATTTTACATAGATTATATTTTTAATTTTCATCCAATTATAAGGAAAACTCTGCCAAAATTTATACAGAATTTTAATATTTTGAGTTTTGGTTTTAGTTTCTGTATTTGTATTGATGGAAACATTTGAGGACAAAAAAAATCTGTTCCTTCACAATCGGTATCAGAGAAATGAGATGCCTTAGGAATTGATCGATCAAAAACTAGAAGCATAGGCTTAAGTTTTTGTAGGAATAGGTCGGGGTAATTAAGATAATTAGGATGTTTAGGAAGTTGATCCTTAGGCTAGATTTTAATTTCATTAAGCCTTTAACAACCCCCTCCCCTAATTTGATTTTTTGAGGATTGTTAATGCTGTGAGTGCTTCTAGTTATAGGATATAAGACGGCCAGTAGGAGAAATAAAAAAATAATCACGGTAGTGCTAGTACTCCCCACGATCGAGAAGTTGCGTACACGGATCTGTTAGAGAGGATGACAAATATGGTTGTGGAGCAGCGTCATATGGCTCTGGTCCCTACAACCGAGCCAGCTCCAGTAAATCCTGCTCCGATGACGTATGATAGATTCACAGCAGAGCGAGCACCAAAATTTTTAGAAAAGTCTGATCCAGCAGAAGTGGATGTTTGGCTTAAAAAGGATGAAGATTTTTGCTGTGATCCGATACACCAATCAGGAGAAGGTTACTTTCGTGATGTAGAAGCTGGAAGGTGAAACTAATAGTTGGTAGAGTATAAAAAAGATGGCGTTAGGTGTACCCGATGACGAGTTCATATGGGAGATGTTTGAGGACGCCTTCATGGAGAAATATTTCCCATCCAATCTCTAGTACTAGAAAGAGTAAGAATCCATGCGATTGAGACAAGAAAATATGACCGTGACTGAGTACGACACAAAGTTCACTAAGCTGTCCCAATTCTCACCGTATTTCGTAGAGGATGAAGTAAGAAAAGCAAAGAAATTCCAGCAATGACTGCGGGACGATATTAGGTGGCAATTGTCTAAGGAGGTAGAAACGCAGACATTCTTTGCTAAAAGGGCTGCTAGCAGGGTTAATCTCAGTACTGGATCGAATGTATGATCTTCAGGGCCATTTAAAAAGGTGAGGACAGCTAATAAAAGAAAGAGTATCACTGAAGTTCAATCAATAACTAGCTCTCAGGCGTCAGTAGCTAACTATACTTTCTATGGGAAGAAACGTGCAGGGTATTCTTGTCTTAAGGAAATGGGAGCTTGCTTTAGATGTTGATAGTTGGGCCACCAGATTAGAGACTCTCCATATCCTCAGAGGTTGGAAGCAAAGAAGCCTACTGTCTCAGTTAAGACTTTTGTGATGACTATTCAGGACCCGGAGGCATCCCTAAATGTTGTGAAAGGTACCCTTTCTATTTGTAGAGTTCGTGCTTCTATATTATTTGATTCGGGGTCTACCTATTCTTTTATTTTTTTCATGATTTGCATACTGTATTATGTCTGCCCTGCGTATTTTAGATCATTCTTTATCTGTGTCAACTCCCACTAGATCTTCTGTAGTTACTGATATTGTGTATCCTAGATGTATGATTGAGGTAAATGGGGAATGTTTGATTGTAAATTTGGTATTATTGGACATGGGCAATTTTGGTGTAATTTTAGGAATGGACTGGCTAACCAAATATCATGCCAGTATTGATTGTTTTCTAAAAAGGATTTATTTTGATATTTTTAGAATGGAACCCTTTTTCTTTCAAGGCATTAGAAAGAAGGAGGTGCCTGTATTAATTTCTGCTTTGTATGCCAAGCATTTGATGAAAAATGGGTGTAAGGCTTACTTGGCATATGCCTATACCACTGAAAATCATGGTGTGCCAGCTAAGAATATTCTAATTATCTGTGATTTTAAGGATGCATTTCTGGAAAAGTTGCCTTGATTACCTCCACATCGGGAAATTGAGTTCGAAATTGCCATTGTTTCTGGTGTTAGTTCAATTTCTAAAGCCCCTTACCTTATGGCCCCGGCTGAATTAAAAGAATTAAAGCTACAGTTATAGGAGTTATTAGATAAGGGCTTTATCAGACCAAATGTATCTCCTTGGGAAGCACCGGTATTGTTTGTGAGGAAGAAAGACAGGTCCTTGCGGCTATGTGTTGATTATCGCGAGTTGAACAAAATCTCGATTAAAAATAGGTATCCCTTGTCACGTATTGATAATTTATTTGATCAATTGTAAGGATCTCAGGTATTTTTGAAGATTGATTTGAGGTCCAGTTATTACCAGTTGATGATCAAGCCAGAAGATGTGGCTAAGACGGATTTTCAGACACGATATGGCCACTATGAGTTCTTTATTATGCCTTTTGGCCTTACGATTGCCCCTACTATTTTTATGGATCTGATAAATAGGGTATTCAGGCCGTATCTGGATAAATTTATAGTGATGTTCATTAATGACATCCTAATATATTCAAAGGACTATGAGGAGCATGAAGTTCACTTGAGAATACGATGAAATGTTGTATGCTAAACTAAGTATGGTTTTGGTTAGAAAAAGTGATGTTTCTGGGGCATGTAATGTCTGATGGTGGTATTTTTGTGGATCCAAAGAGGGTGGAGGCTGTCACGAATTGGAGTAGGCCTACGTCTGTGACTAAAGTTTGAAACTTTCTAGGCATGGCGGGCTATTACAGGCATTTTATAAAAAACTTTCGTAAATCGCTATGCCTCTGACTCAGTTGACAAAGAAAGACAGCAAGTTTGAATGGACTGAGAAATGTGATTAGAGTTTTCAGGAGTTGAAGGATCATTTAACTACCGCCCCGGTATTAATCATTCCAGAATGTTCGGGCGGCTTTGAGATATATTGTGACGCCTCTAAGGCATGTTTGGTTTGTGTATTGATACAGCATGAAAAAGTTGTAGCTTATAGATCTAGACAGTTGAAGGTGCATGAAAGAAACTACCCAACCCATGATATGGAATTAGCTGCTGTGATGTTTGTTTTGAAAATTTTGAGACACTATTTGTATAGTGAAAAGTTTCTTATTTATTCTGATCAGAAAATCTTAAAGTATCTATTTTCACAAAAGAAGTTTAATATGAGGCAAAGGAGGTGGCTTGATTTCCTAAAAGATTATGACTGTAAGATACAATATAAGCCCGAAAAGATTAACGTAGTTACAGATGCATTGAGTCATCGATCGGGGTATGTGGCTAAGTTGCAAATTAAGAAGATAGAGATGTTGGATTATCTGAAACAGTATGATATCCAACGATATGTTCAGGGTGATAGGATGCTTTTATCTTATCTTTAGATCCAGTCGGAGGTAATTAATAAAGTAAAGGAGAAACAAGTGAATGAACTGTTCCTTGTGGATATTGTGAGCGATCTGAATAAACACTCTCGAGATGATTTTAATGTCCGGATGGATTGAGTATCGAGGTTTAGAGATCGACTATATGTACCGAATGATAAGGAATTGATGGAGAAGATCTTGAAGGAAGCTCATAGGTCTCGATATACAATCCACCTTGGGACGAATAAAATGTATTAGGATCTGAAGAAAATTTTTTGGTGGAGAAACATGAGGAGGGATATCATGACCTATGTGGAGAAATGCCTTATATGTTAGTAGCTGAAAGCTGAAAAGAGGAAACCTTCTAGGTTATTACAACCAATGCCGATCCTAAGCTGGACATAAGAAGATATTACTATGGATTTTGCATCAAGTTTGCCGAAGACTCTCAGGAATCATGATGCCATTTGGGTTATAATTGATAGGCTGACGAAATCAGCCCATTTCTTGGTGATCAGGACAACTTATTCCTGTGATAGACTGGCCCAATTATATGTAAATGAGATTATGAGGCTTCATGGAGTGCCTACTTCGATTGTATCTGATAGGGATCCACATTTTATCTCAAGGTTTTGGGAAAGCTTGCATAAGGAGCTGGGGGCGAAATTGAAATTCAATACTATATATCATCCCCAGACTAAGGGCTAATTGGACCGTACAATTCAGATTGTTGAGGATATGTTGAGGGCTTCAGTGTTAAAGATAAAAAGGATTTAGGATAATTATCTGGCTTTGGAAAAATTTGTATATAATAACGGCTATCAGGCAAGTATCGGCATAACACCTTTAGAGGCACTGTAGGGAAGGAAATGTAGATCGTCAATTCATTGGGAGAAAACTAGAGATAAGAGAATTTTGGATCCTGAAATTGTGAAGAAAACAATGGAGAAAATTAGGTCGATTCGCGAGAACCTGAACGTTACTTAAAATAAACAGAAGAGTTATGCAGAATGGAGGAGGTTAGAGTTGAGATTTGAAGTAGGAGATTTTGTCTTTCTGAAAGTTTCACCATCCAAGGGAACGTTCAGGTTCGGAGTGAAAGGAAAATTGAAGCCGCAATTCATCGGACCATTTGAGATTTTAGAGAGGATCAGGGAGGTGCCATATAGGTTGGCATTACCACCCAGTCTGGCGGATATACACGATGTATTCCACTTATCTATGCATCAAAAGTACGTCCACGATCCTACGCACGTCATCAAGTACGAGCCTTTGAACATAGACAAGGATTTATCCTATGTCGAGGAGCTGATATAGATCTTGGATCGAATGGACCAGAGGTTGCGCACCAAAACCATTCTCCTAGTGAAAGTGCTTTAGAGGAATCATTCGTCGGAGGAGACCATATGGGAACGGGAAGAGGAGATCCGAAGCGACTATCCCCACTTGTTCTCCTGAGGTAAGTGGTTTCATTAATTTCAAGGACAAAATTCCTATAAGTAGAAAAGAGTGTGAGATTTCGAACCCAAAACACAATAATTCAAGTAATTAAATTGATATAACTAAGTTTGAGATAAATAAAATTGAGGAAAAAGTAGAAAATTTGACTAAGTTTAGCAAGCAGCAGCAAGGTGCCTGCCGTGCACTCAAGCGCGGCAGCAGGTACCAGAAACCCGTGGGATGCCACTCGCTGTGCACTGGCCGTGCTCAAGCGAGGCCCTGGCAGTGGGCCTGCGCTCGCCGCGCGCCTTCCATGCACTCGTTTTTAACTCCGCGACCTGATTTTCGTTTTATTTAAAAAGGGAAGGGGAAGTGAGAGAGGGACAGAACCACGACAGCAGCGAAGAGGAGAAGAGAGAAAAGAGAAAAAAAGGGGAGAAATCATCCGTTCTAATCCGCTCCGGGTAAAAATAACAGTAGATCGAGATCAGGCAAGTGTATCTCCAACTTCGTTCTTCGTTTTTACTGCGTTTTGACTTCTCCAATTTTGTTCTTTATGCTCTAGACCCTCGCCCCTCATGATTTAACGCGATTAATGCATGTTTCGATAAATACACTTGCTAAATTTGATGTTTATACATGATTATCATGCGTTGTGACTTCGATTTCACGATTTAGTTCCCGTTTCTTATCTGTTTTGTGTCCGAACAGATTTACTAAAACCCCAACCCGAACATTTGGGAATTTTAGTTTAATTGCATGATTTTGTATATGTATTTGGAATATGGCTTCGATTTCATGAATAATCATGTATTTAGTATCCATTTTACATCCGAAAGGTTTATGTGAAACTCGAGGTACGAAATTGTGGGATTTGGTGTTCAATATCCTAAATTTTGATATGTGAAAGTTGATTTGTAAAAGTATATTGTCCATGTTATGATTTACATCCGAAAAATTTATATTGAACTGCACTGTTGAATTACTATGAATTTTTGAAGCAGTCTGAAGGACTATTTGTATAAATTTGACTGACATGCTGAAGTACCACGAGTTATAAGTTATGAAACAAAAAGAAACGAAAAAAAATATTTTTGATTTCTTTAATTGGGACCTAGGACTATTATTTAGTCAGGTAAGGTTCTCCGACATGCCTTAAAACGTTATTGTGGTAATCGTTGATAATTCTATCGATGGAGTTATACGTGGTCCACCCTTTCTCAAGACGTTAGCCTAGAGGGTAGAATTTAGATAATCCACCGACCTTTAGGAGGTATTTGTATATAATCCACCTACCTTCAGGAGGTATTAGTATAAAATCCCGCCAGAAGGGATATTCTTGTACTCATTGCTGGCCTTGATTGTGTGTGTGACATAATCTATCCTCGATTATTCGCCCCATCTACTAATAGGGTCTACTAGTTTGGTCCTTTCTGATAGTAAAAAGGAATTTTTAGAATTTATAGTAGTTTTCATAACTTCTAGATTTTGTTATCGGCTTCTGATTTCTAAGGCTCGATACACTGATTCACGATTTCTTAGGCATGTTTTATATGGTTTTTGATTTTCTATACTTTCATGTCACTACTTTCATAATTTTGCATACCTGTACCTCTATTCTGCATGACGAGATTTACATTACACGTTTTACTGTACCTTGTTAGGGTTTGACTCACTATTTTATTTTTTTTCCTCCAGATGAAACAGTAAAGCTACTGCCAGACGAGAAGTAGTCGAAGCTTAGCTAGCAGACTTTGGAAGACTTGATGACATTTTGAGGATCTTAAGAAGACTAACTTGAATGTAATACTTGGTTTTGTATATGCATCTTGTGTATATGGGTCGTGTATGTGAAATGTATGTTATGCATGTGATGAAATAGGGATTTAGGCTTCTGTAGGTATATTGTTCAACTTTTGCTATATGTTTCTGGATTTGTACAAATCCTAGACGGCATCTCTTATTCTAAATCGTTAATATAGTGGATAAGATTGATAATTGAAGCCATGGGAGAAGACATGGCGTCTGATGATCCTGTATCAGTAATGAAAATATGTGTTGATGCTTATGACACTTGTGATCCTATGCATGTGTGTTGTAGGGTGTGTTGTGATAATTGAATAGTTGTATGCTTGTACAGGTTTATTTTGCATAGGTTATATTTTTAGTTTTCATCCAATTATAAAGGAAATTTTACTAAAATTTCTGTAGAATTTTAATATTTTGAGTTTTGGCTTTAGTTTCTATATTTGTATTGACAAAAACATTTAAGGATAAAAAAAAATCCGTCCCGTGACAATCGATCACCTAGGCACAATACTAATGACTAACGAATGTTTCCAAAGGAGATTGAGACCCTCATACAAAAGAATACCTTAAGAAATATTTATAAAACCCTAAGTCTATCCCAATTGATGATAAAAATGACAATGAGCAGGCTGAGCAATAACACAATCGAGAGGTTGCAAGAGTCATCAATATGGTCTCAGCCAAACCTTCCAAAAAAAATACTTTAAATCATTCAGAGAAGGCTTTCCCAACAAGAGATTAAAAAAAAAATAGGGTAGAAAATGATGGTATTAATTTTAATAATGACAATATTGCAAATATAATCTCTCCTATTCTAATCCTCATGTCATATTGACATTGGATGTGGTCCATGACTATCAACTGAAATAAATATTTGTTGACAATAAAAGGTTGAGAAATATTATTTACTTCAATACGTTCATAAAATTAGAACTCAAAAGCAATCAAATAAAACTATTTGATTGACAACTATATGGACTTGATAACAGATTAGTCTAAGGGAAGAGTACATCAAGAAGTTACGATGGGAACACATCCAAAAATGGCTTCCCATCAACTAACATTTCTAGTTGTTGATCTCCCCTTAGTTTACAATGTTATAATGGGCCGACCATGTTAAGTAACATTCGGAACAATCAAATCAACCCCACACCTCAAAATAAAGTTCCCGACTAGATACAAGATTAGAGAAGTTAAGGAAGACTAGATCTCCAGACAAAGTTATATAATAAATAGAGAAATTTGATCTCCAAAATGAGACATCTCTTCAATAGGCTCAACCAAGAAAGTTACATCTCTAGATTCCTATGAATCCAATGAATCTAGATAAGTATGCTTAGATTGATCTTCGCTATACCGAGATCTCGAATAGAGATTAATGGAGTTTTTATAGAACAATACAAACATCTTTGCTTGGACATCAATGGAAATGATAGCTCACAAATTGAACCATACATTGAGACACAAGCCTGTTAGATAAGAAAGACAAAACTATTTCGTAAGAAACTCATGATGATGCATGAAAAGGTCAAGAAATTAATTGATATTAGACTCATCAGAGAAGTAAACTATTCGAACTGGTTATCCAATGCAGTCTTCATCAAGAAAAGTAGCAAAAAATGGAGGTATATGTCAATTTCATGGATGTGAATAAAATATGTCTGAAATATAGCTTTCCATTTTTAAGAATCAATCAGCTGATAGACTCAACGCCAGGATATCAGCTTGCAAGCTTCATGAATGCTTATACGGGATACAATCAATTCCAAAAAAATCTAGAAAATTATAAGAACTCCTTGTTCATAACCAATCAGGGAACCTACAAAGTAACCACATTCAAACTAAATAATATTGGAGCAACATAATAAAGGATGATGAACAAAATATTTCAGCCATGGATCAAAAGAAATATCGAAGTGTACATTGATGACATGCTTGTCGAAAGTATTATAAGCCAATGGCCATATTAACAATCTAGCCGAGACGTTTGAGGTATTCAGAACGTACTGAATAAAATTAAACTAGAGCAAACTGATCTTCGAGGTAACTTCTAGTTAGTTTACAGGACTCACTGTCTAACAATGAGGGATAGAGGTGAATTCGAAAAGAATTAAAACCATAATGGAAATGGAGCCATCTCAGACTGTGAAAGAAATCCAGAGGTTAACCGAATGACTTACTTATCTATCTCAATTTCTAGAAAAAATAGCTGAGAAATATTTACTATTTTTTAAAGTATTCAGAGGAGAAAAGACAAATGGTATTTGTTAGACTGATAAATGCCAACAAGCTTTTATAGAATTAAATGAGCATCTAGAACACCCACCTCTATTAACCTTTCCTAAAAAGGATTAGGAATTGCATCTCTACCCGGTCTTCTCAAAAAAAAAAAAAAAAACCTTCAGTGATATTTTGGTGAGGGAAAAAATAGAAATTCAGTGATCGATATACTATATCAACAAGATTCTAATAGATCTGGAGACATAATATGTACGAGTAGAAAAGGCTACTTTTGCCCATGTTTTTACTAGAAGAAAGTTCTAACCCTATTTTTAAGCATACAAAATTATAGTTTTAATAGATCAATTAATAAAAATTATCTTATAGAAACCAAAAGTATCTGGACGTCTGATCAAAAAGTCGATTAAGTTAAGCGAGTTTGACATAGAGTTTCAAACCCGACACTCACTAAATGGTCAACCACTCCAGACTTTATTATTAAAATGATGACTCCAATATCAGAAGAAATAAGTGAATACATGGGGGCTACACTACAAAGCATCTTCACAATCTAGTAGTGAAATAGGAATAGTGTTAACAACACCCAAAGGATTCAAGATAAAATATTAAATCACATTCAACTTCTCAACCACCCACAATGTAATAGAATGTGAAGTTTTGCAAGCCAAGTTGAAACAAGCCAAAGATTGCTCTGTCAAAAACCTAATAATCTATAGTGACTCCAAACCAGTGATTTATCAAGTGTTGGCTAACTTCAAAATATCCAACCTAGACTTGGCCAAACATCTCCTCATAGTATGACATCTCTTGCCATTGCTCAATAAAATTGAAATTATCCATATCCCTAGAGAAAATAATTGGAAAACCGATAACTTTCCAAGATAACATCTGGTTACCCAAAACAATATACTCGAGATATGAGAAAGGTGCTTCAAAGACCTAACATTGAGAATCAGGAAACGTTTTCAAATCAATGATAAGGTAACTTGGTTAGACCTAACAATATACTTGAGATATGAGAAAGGTGCTTCAAAGACCTAACTTTCATGGATGGGTCATCGTATACAAGGCGTCATGCTATATTCTATATACGCTATTTGAATCCAACAGTAGCTAATTGCGCTCTCAATAAGGTGCATCTCAACATATGCAGGGTACATATATGAGGTGAAAATGTAGCTTCCAAGATTATAAGGTAGGGGTTATTATTGGTCAACTATAAAAAAAGGATACAACAGAGTTCATAAAAAAATATGAGAACTACTAAATTCATATTAGTAAGAACTTTAAACTTTGCAAGCACTTTAGCTATTCGTACATTAGCTATTCGTACAGTGGATGCTAGACATACTTAGTCTATTTTCCCTGACAACAAGTTAAAGAAAATTTATTATTGTTTAGTGGATTACTTCACAAAATGGATGAAAACTTGTCCATTGACCACAATTATAAAAAAACAATATCGTACAATTTACACATGAAGATATTGGTTATAGGTTCGGGATATTGAAGGTCATAGTAATCGACAATAGTACCCAATCCTCTGATAAAAAGTTTATAAATTATTTTAATGGTCTCGATATTAAATTGGCCCACTCATCAATCTCATACCCTCAAATAAACTAACTAACAAAATTGGCAAATCCAATAATAATTAATAGGTTAAAACCAAGTTAAACAAGGGTAGATATCCTTGGCTAGATGACTCGTCATCCGTATTTTGGAAATATCAAATGCCTTTAAGAGAACTCACTCAGCAGACACACTTTAGCCTATGTTTTGGAATAGAAGTAGTAACCCCAATGGAGATAGAAATATCAAGCTATTGAGTAAAAATTTTACTCCAAATCAAAATTCTTAACTTTTGAAGCAAATTTTATGCCTCTTAGAGAAAGTTAGAGAAGCAGCACATATTCTAGCAACAACCTATTAACAAAGAGTTGCTCAATTCTACAACATGAGGGTGAAGGTGGAGAATATCGAGGTCAATGATTTGGTATTAAGAAATATCCAAATAATTAGAAAGCTTATGCACAAGAATGACAATTTCTAGAGTCAGCAATACTCCATAATTGGACATATAAACTATGTACTCAAGATAGAAAGCTAGTTTCCTGAACTTAGACCACCATTTACCTCAGAAAATACTACCAATAAAGAAGCCAACCAATAACGTAGAGATATGCCCTACTTCTTACTATGGAATACTTGTGTGTTGTAAATTCTTGTTTCAAGTTATTAATAAAATTAATTTATAATTCATTTATTAACAATTCACATGCTTGTATGTAATTACTATGACCACGATTAATTCTAAGTCGGGCAACTAATTTAAACACATTATCTATAATCTGTGCTTATTCAAGGTAATAGTCACAGTATATGTTCAATAGAACTATATGACCCGAGCATGGTCACACACCAAATATTCTAAAATTACTTGAAAGATTGAGAACTAAGTGTTCAATTCCCTTTTAAGAGGTCAAAGACAAGCCGGATAAAATCATTCAAGAAATGACTGATAACAATATCTGACCTCTTAAACCTTAGTAATACCACATGCGTATAAGTGTCAATATTTCATTCCGTGAGATATACACAATCAATCAAACAATTAAGAACCAGAGTCCTACCTAACCGTTGATAATAGTCAAAGGACTTTAAGTGGTAATTAATTCAACCATCTTATGGTCAAAGATAAATATGTAGGCCTAAGCCTAAATCAAACAATCAATGCCAATCCAAAGAGCAATAGAAATACCAAAATAGAAAAATCTTAGCATATACATCAAAAACTGAGATACAACATCCTCATACATAAATTAGCCCCATGGTTACAAAATTTAAGCACTGAAATTACTCGGTAATCCAAGGGCTAACACTTAGGCGTAGATTTCGGAGCTTGAGAGCTTCCTCGTTCTTCAAAATTCTTAGCCACAGAAACCGATAAAGCCCTTGAATTTCTAGCATCCAAACTTGTTAATACGAAAGCTGTAAACTATCAATGGGACAATCCTCTTACAGGGATCAATACCCTCATTTAATCGAGAATCAAGTATCGGGTTAGAAACTCCTCCTTAACAACTCGTAAAGCTTATGCATTTGGTGCTTAGTCCATTTATGGCCCCAATAGCTATTAACATGTATTGTTCAGCTTTAAGAGCCCTATCCTTCAAAAAAACTGGCTAGTAATAATCACAAGACCTACTTATCCACTCGACCACTTCTTTCTCTTGACAGGCCAATCAATCCTAAAAGAACAATGCCCTAGACGTGGTGGGAGGTTCCAGTTCTAAAACATAATAATTAGGAGGTAATTAAAATAATAATTATAAAATTAACCTTAATACGCGCGGAAGAAAATCTACCGGAGGTAAAACCGAGGGGAAATTAGGCTGCTGTTTGCTGATGCACCGCCAGCAGCATCGAGCATGCCGAGCGCTCGAGCGCAGCAGGCGAGTGCCAAAAACAGAACTGGCATTCCCACTACACGTTCGATGTTTGCTCGAGCGGGCACAGGCAATAAGCCAACGCCCGCTACTCGCTCACCTAGCGCTCAAGCGCCAGGCCATTTTAAATCGCGGGCTGGGTTTTGCGAAGCTTCATTTTCATGCAACACCAAGCCTTTAGAGAGAGAGAGTGTGTGGATAATAAAGAGAGAAATAGGAGATCAAAACCCACGAGTCCGAATCTATCCAAGAGCTAGTTATAAAAGTGGTATTACGCGTCGAAGCAAGTGTTCTCATACTTACTTTTTCCTCTCTTTCGATTTTATTTTGTTTTTCATCAGGTATTTTTATTCTGATACCTACCTAAATCATAAAAAACATGTAACTCATGATTATTGCTCATGAAATTTATGGTTTATTGACTGATTCGCCCTCTGATTTGTTCGGTTTGGTTTTGCCAAACCCTAACCCACTCCCAAATTCAGGATTTCCCCTTTCCCTTCAAAATTTCATGCTTTTTCCCCTTAGATATGAATCACCACATTTCAATAAGGCATATATATCGACCGGACATCCGATTTCACAAGTATCGACCCATTTATGACGTCCAGAAGCTCTAAAAGTGGCTTTGACACTATTCACCCGAGGTTAAAAATGAAATTGCATGTTTCCATCATATTTAATTGTTATATAAGCTATGTCTAATTTTGCATGTGTAATTAAAAGCTCTGAAAAAATATATTTGTGATCCATTGTGGAGGAAAAACGGTCTGAAGCCCTCTTATGTGGTAATTGCTCATCGGTGGTAAGAATTTCCAATCTCTTCCATGAATTGTGATATCCATGCATATAAATTGAACCATCAAAGACTTAAGTTCAAAGGAAAGATATGATTCGTACATGTATTCGGAGAAAAATCCACAACGTGCGATATGATCGAATTGTTCTCCCAAATGGAGATATTGTGAATGAAATGTGGTAGATCTTCCCTCAAAAGTATAAGAAAAGAAACTAGGACCACAGATTTATGTTCATAGGGTCGTATTCCCTAACTTTTCATTTACATCATGGCGAAAACCCAAGAATTACCCTAGCCGTGTATCCTGACCGCTTATTGGAGCAGGTGATGTCCATGACACGCCTTAGGATACTAGTGTGGAAGAACGAGGACTACCCTGGTACCCTGGGGGATATGGGGCGAATCGTTATCGGCCTGTTTACAGGAAAAATATGATAGCCGAGTTGCTGCAAGCCTAAAAAGTAGCCGATAGCTGAGTTGCTGCAAGCCTAAAATATAGCCAATAATCAAGTTACTGCAGGCCTAAAATATAGTCGTTGTGCTTTAGAATGTATAAGGTAGCACATTCATTTCCTCGTTCTCCCACACCTTTAACTAGTAAGGTCTACTGGCCCTAATCCGTAAGAATTAGTGTAAATAATAGAGTGCATAAAACACGTCTAATGACATTATGTATCCTCGCATGTCGCATTGCTCTCACATCCCATTTCATTTGTAAATATATGTGCCCCCATCCCATTATTGCTTCATTTATTCATATATTGTTTATTATTTGTGTATGATACACTCGCTGAGCTGTTAGCTCACCTTTATTTTTTCTTTCCTTCCAGATGAGAATACACTTATACCCTACAAGACCGAGTAGGTCGTAGGAGCGTGATAGGCGACTGATATCAAGCAAAGAGCTTGGGACTTAGTTTATGATTTTTGTTGAGACAAAGATCTTGTATTTAATTCGTTTTGATGCTTTTTGATCTGTATATATATGATGATGATGATGATAATCATATTGATGGATATGTAGTTAGTTTCTGCTATGTATGATGTATATTATGCTTCCATAGGTTCTCTTTTGTTGATTATGTTGGGTTTCCTAGTTGGCATCCTTTCTAAGTCGGCGTTGTACCTGAGTTATCACGTCACTGGTGCCTGTAGTGTTGTGGTGGCTATGGGATCCTGTGAAATTGTGCAGTGTGTATTGTGGTTGATGTACAGGGTTTGTACAAGTTATTGTATTTCGACGGATGTTCATTTTATAGACAAAACTCTGTGATATTTTCAGCAAAATTTTTTTTACAGCCATTTATAGTTGGTATCAGAGAAAAGGACACCTTAATATAGATCTAAATCTTATGCGGAGATTTGAGATAGCGTAGACTAAGACTGAATAGGTAAATGTAGACATAGAGTATCCAAATTAGGATAGATAATTCTAGTTACCCTAGCTTGTGTAACTTAGTCTGAAACTAGGGTAGGAAGGTAGTTTTGTTTAATTGCATAGATAATAATATTGTAATTAGAGATTGGTCTTTTGACTAACCCAAAATCGTTCTTATTTCAGAGTTATCTTCTAAAGCCAAGAATGCTACCTAGACGTGAAGGTTCACGAGGCGGGGGTCAGTCCCAAGATCAGGAGGTCGAGTACTTGCATATGTTGGGGCATTTGGTAAACATGATTGAGAATATGGAGCAGCAAAATCTTGCCCCTGTTCCTACTCCAGCTATCGTTCATGCCTCTGCTAATTCGGGATCGTCCGCATATGATTGATTTGTCCAGGAATGAGTTCCTGTGTTTCTAGGGTAGCCCGACCCTATAACGGCGAATGTGTGGTTTGAGAGCCTGAAGAAAGTGTTCACCGTGATATGATGTCCCAAGGAGGATCGGGTCTTATTTGCTTCCTATCAGCTTGAGGGTGAGACACATCATTAGTGGCAGATGAAAAAAAGAGCTATAGGGGTGCCGAAGAATGAGATCACTTGGTAGATGTTTGAGGAGGCGTTCATGAAGAAGTATTTTTCTTCCAGCCTCCGTGTTCAAAAGGAAGAAGAGTTCATCCGGCTGAGGCAAGGTAGACAGACCGTGGCCGAATATGATACAAAATTCACTGAGTAGTCACGGTTTGCCCCTTATATGATTGAGGATGAGGATAGGAAGACAAGGAAGTTTCTTCAAGGCTTGTGGGACGATATCTGCAAGCAGCTAGCAACCCTCAAGTTGACAACCTACGCTGATACATTGGATCGCGCCCTAATCCATGAGCAGGAGCTTGCAAAGGATGAGTTCTTTAAGAAAAGGTCGTCAGACAAGAGTGGGATCAGTGCTAGTTCTGGAGCTAGTTCAGGGAGGCCGTTTAAAAGTCCAAGTAGATTCTGATAAGAAGAGTAGTCAGATCTCGTCGTCTTCTCAAGTTTCAGGGGGCCCGTGTCAACATTGTAGGAGGATGCATGGGAGTAGGCCTTGTCCCAAGATGACAGGTGCTTGCTTCAATTGTGACCAAGCAGGGCATAGAGCTAGAGAGTGCCCCCATTCGTCAAGGGTTCATGCTCCTAAGCCTGTTGTTTAAAGAAAAGCTTTTACAGTGATCTGCAAGTGAGGCCAAGGCATCAGATGACGTGGTGGAAGGTATTCTTCTTATTTATGGCATTTCTTGTTCGGTGCTATTTGACTCTGGGTCCACTCATTCTTTCGTCTCCCCCCGACTTGCTTGTCATATTGCATCTTCGCTTGCGACTCTTGATTTCTCTTTGATTGTGTCCACACTCATGGAATCTTCCGTTGTTACTGATGTTGTCTACCCGGGGTGCGTTGTCGAAGTGATTGGATTGTCATTGGCTATTGATTTGATTTACCTTGATATGCATGGATTCGATGCCATTTTTGGTATGGATTGGTTGTTCAGAAATCATGCAACCATTGATTGTTTTCATAAGAAAGTTGATTTTGTAATTTCGAGACGTGAACCCTTTCACATCCATGGACTTCAACGGTTAGGGTCATCTAGCTTCATTTCGGCCCTACAAGCCCGTCACTGGTTGCAAGGTGGATGTGAGGCCTATCTGGCTTATGCTAGTGTGGAGGAGAGCCAAAAATTATCGGGTAAGGAAATTTCAGTTGTATGTGAGTTTGAGGATGTGTTTCCTGACTAGTTTTCTACTCTGCCTCCTCACCGAGAGATTAAATTTGGGATTGATCTTGTGTCGAGATCGACGCCTATTTCGAGGGCCCCATACTGTATGGTTCATGCCAAGTTAAAAGAATTGAAACAACAACTGCAAGACCTTCTGGACTTGGGCTTCATTAGACCCAGTGTTTCACCGTGGGATGCTCTAGTTTTATTTGTAAAAAAGAAGGATGGGACTTTGAGGCTATTCATAAACTATCGTGAGCTAAATAAGATTACGATCAAGAACAAGTATCCGTTGCCACAGATTGATGATCTCTTCGATTAGTTGCAAGAAGCCCGTGTGTTCTCTAAAATAGACCTTCAATCGGGGTATCATCAGCTTTGATCAAGTAAGAGGACGTGGCGAAGACAGCTTTCCAAACGAGATATGGTCATTACAAGTTTCTTGTGATGCCATTTGAATTGACTAATGCATCAGCCGTGTTCATGGATTTAATGAACTGGGTCTTCCAGCCATACTTAGATAAATTTGTTGTAGTCTTCAATGCTGACATCTTCATTTATTCCAACAGTCATGCCAAACGCGAGGAGCAATTAAGAATCACGCTTCAGACCCTTCGAGAGCAGCAGTTGTTCATGAAGCTAAGGAAGTGCGAGTTTTGGCTTAATGTGATAGTATTTTTGGGCCACGTCATTTCTAATGGCGATGTTTCGGTAGACCCAAAGAAAGTCGAAGCAGTGGTTAGTTAGAGTCGACCCACGACAATGTCGAAAGTTCATAGATTTTTGGAGATGGCCGGGTATTATCGTCGTTTTGTGGAAAACTTTTCTCGGATCGCTTTACCCCTTGCTCGTTTGATGATGAAGGAGACAAGTTTTCATTGGACCGAGGAGTGTGACCAAAGCTTCCAAAAGTTGAAGGATTGTTTAACTTCGGCACCGATTTTGACCATTTCTGACTGCTCGGGAGATTTTGAGGTGTATTGTGACGCCTCTAAGTTTGGCCTTAGTTGTGTTTTGATGCAAAAGGGAAAATTCGTAGCCTATGGGTCTCGACAATTGAAGACCCATGAGAAGAACTACCCAACTCATGATTTGGAATTAGCTGCCGTGATATTCGCGCTAAAAATCTAGGGACGTTACTTGTATGGCGAGAAGTTCCTTGTGTATTCTGACCACAATAGCCTCAGGTACTTGTTCTCGCGAAAAGAATTGAATATGAGGCAACGGCGGTGGATCGAGTTCCTAAAAGATTATCATTGTGAGATCCACTACCAACCTGAAAAAGCAAATGTAGTCGCGGATGCCTTGAGCAGTCGGACCAGTTTTTTGGTGGGGTTGCAAGTCAAGTAGATGGAGATGCTAGATTGTTTGAAGTTTTGTGATATCCAATGCTATGTAAAGGGCAATCAGATGATGTTGTCCTTCTTACATGTGCAACCCGACATCCTTCAAAGGATTAAAGAATGGCAGACAAGTGACCCGTTTTTTATAGACATTGTTACCAATCCTGGTAAGGACTCCCGAGTTAATTTTAATATACGTGCGGATGGAATTTTGAGATTCTGAGAGCGGCTATGTGTACTTGATGATAAGGATTTGAAAGAAGAGATCATGAAGAAGGCTCACAAAACCAAGTACATGATTCACCCCGGAGTAACCAAGATATACCAGGACCTGAGGAAAATGTTCTGGTGAAGAAACATGAGGAGGGAAGCTGTTGCCTTTGTTAGTCGATGTCTTGTTTGTCAACAGCTGAAGGTTGAGAGGAGAAAACCATCTGGATTGTTGCAATCGTTGTCCATTCCCAGTTGAAAATGGGAAGACATTTCAATGGATTTCATATCCAGATTGCCGAGGACTCCGAGGAACCACGATGTGATTTGGGTTATTGTAGATCAGCTGATAAAATCTGCCCATTTTATAACCATTCAGACTACTTATTCTCGTGATCACCTTGCACAGCTATACATCAATGAGATTGTTAGATTACATGGTGTGCCAACATCTATTGTATCCGATCGTGATCCACGGTTCATCTCTAAATTTTAGGAGAGCTTGCATCGAGAATTATGAACGAATCTGAAATTTAGTACCGCTTACCATCCTCAAACCAATAGTCAGTCTAAGCGGATGATTCAGATATTAGATGATATGCTTTGGGCCTCGGTGTTGGAGTTCAAAGGAAATTGGGATGACCATCTGGCTGTAGCCGAGTTTGCTTACAATAGTAGCTTCCAAGCGAGTATTAGCATGGCTCCCTTCGAGGCACTTTATGGTAGGAAGTGCTGATCAACTATTCAGTGGGAAGAGACGGAAGATAAGCCTTTGTTGGGTCCTGATGTGATTCAAGAAATATTAAGAAAGATCGCAGTGGTCTTTGAGAAGCTAAAGATTGCTCAGAGTCGGCAGAAGAGTTATACCGACCGGAGGAGATCCGAGCTTAGATTTGAGGTCAGCGATCTTGTTTTCCTCATGTGTCACCGTGGAAAGGAGTGTCCAGATTTGGCGTCAAAGAAAAACTAAAGCCTCAATATATTGGACCCTTTGAGATCCTAGAGAGGATTGGTGAAGTGGCATACCGTTTGGCGTTGCCACCGAATTCTGTCAAGGCGCACAATGTTTCCCATGTCTCGATGTGGAGAAAGTACGTCTATGATCTGACACACATCATAGATTACGGCCCTCTAGCTATTCAAGAAGACCTGCATTTTTCAGAGGAGCTAGTAGAGATTTTAGATGAAAAGGATCAGATCCTACGTCTAAAAACCATTCCTCTAGTAAAGGTTTTATGGATGAATCACACCCGCGAGGAAGTAACGTGGGAGAGGGAGGAGGAGATTTGTGTCAAGTACCCCCATCTTTTCTGAGGTACATAGGTTTAATTAAATTTTAAAATTTATTAAATTTTGAGGACGAAATTTCTATAAGTAAGGGAGAGTTGTAAGGTTCTGGTTCAAAAACATAATAATCATGAGGTAATTAAAATAATAATAATCAAAATTAAGCTTAATACGCGCGGAAGAATATGTACTGGAGGTAAAACCGAGGGGAAATTAGGCTGCTGCTTGCTGGTGCACCGCCAGCAACACGGGGTGCACCAGCAACACGGAGCCTGTCATGCGCTCGAGCATGGCAGACGAGCGCCAAAAATAGAACCAACCCACCTGCCGCACGCTCGATGTTCACTCGAGCGGGCACAGGCAGTAAGCTAGCACCCGGTACTCGCTCGCCTGACGCTCGAGTGCCAAGCCATTTTAAATCGCGAACTAGGCTTCACAACGCTTCATTTCACGCAACACCAAACCCATAGATAGAGAGAGAGAGAGAGCGTGGAGAACAGAGAGAGAAAAAGGAGATCAAAACCCACGAGTCCGAATCCGTCCAAGAGCTACTTATAAATGTAGTATATCGCGTTGAGGCAATTGCTCTCATACTCACTTTTTTCTCTCTTTTGATTTTATTTTGCTTTCCATCAGGTATTTTTTTTTCGATACCCACCCAAATCATGAAAAATATGTAACTCATGATTATTGCCCAAGAAATTTATTGTTTATTGTCCGATTCGCCCTCTACTTCGTTCGGTTTGGTTTCGCCAAACCCTAACCCATGCCCAAATTCGGGATTTCCCTTTTCCCTTCGAAATTTCACGCCTTTTCCCCTTAGATATGAATCACCACTTTTCAATAAGGTATATACATTGACCATGCATCCGATTTTACAAGTATCGAACCGTTTGTGACATCTGGAAGCTCTAAAAGTGGCTCTAACACTATTCACCCAATGTTAAAAATAAAATTACATGTTTCCATCGTATTTAATTGTTATATAAGCTATGTCTAATTATGCATATGTAATTGAAAGCTTCGAAAAAATATGTTTTTGATCCATTGTGGAGGAAAAAGGGTCCGCAGCCCTCTTATGTGGTAATTGCTCATCGGTGGTAAGAATTTTCAATCTCATCCATGAATTGTAATATCCATACATATAAATTAAATCATCAAAGATTTAAATGCAAAGAAAAGATACAAATCGTACATGAATTCGGAGGAAAATCCACAACATGCGATATGATCGAATTGTTCTCCCAAATGGAGATATTGTAAATGAAATATGGTGGATCTTCCCTTAAAAGTATAAGAAATGAAACTAGGACCATGGATTTATATTCATAGGGTAGTATTCCCTGGCTTGCCATTTACATCATAGTGAAAACTCAAGAATTATCCTGGCCACATATCCTGACCGCTTGTTAGGGCGGACAATGTTCATGGCATGCCTTAGGATACTATTATTGAGGAACGATGACTGCCCTAGTACCCCAGGGGATATGGGGCAAATCGTTATCGGCCTGTTTACAGGCAAAATATGATGGCCGAGTTGTCGTAGGCCTAAAATGTAGACGATGGTCGAGCAGCTGCAGGCCTAAAATGTAGACAATGGCCAAGTTATTGTATGCCCAAAATATAGCCGTTGAGCTTTAGAATGTGTAGGGTAACACATTCCTTTCCTCATTCTCCCACACTTTTTGCTAGTAAGGTCTACTAGCCCTAATTTGCAATAATTAATGTAAATAATAGAGTGTGTAAAACACGTCTAATGATATCATGTATCCTCACATGTCTCATTGCTCTCACATCCCATTTCATTTGTAAATATATGTGCCCCCATCCCGTTATTGCTTCATTTGTTCATATATTGTTTATTATTTGTGTATGATACACTCCGAAAGCTGTTAGCTCACATTTGCTTCTTCTTTTCTTCCAGATGAGAATGCACTTATACACGACAAGACTGAGTAGGCCGTAGGAGCGTGATAGGCGACCAATATCAAGCAAGGAGCTTGGGACTTAGTTTATGATTTTTATAGAGGCAAAGATATTGTATATATTTTATTTTGATGCTTTTTGATCTGTATATATATGATGATGATGATGATGATAATCATATTAATGGATATGTAGTTAATTTCCGCTGTGTATGATATATATTATGCTTTCGCAGGTTCTCTTTTGTGGATCATGTTGGGTTTCTAGTTAGTATCCTTTCTAAACCGACATCATACCTAAGTTATAACGTCAGTGATGCCTGTAGTGTTGTGGTGGCTATGGGATCCTGTGAAATTGGGTAGTGTGTATTGTCGTTGATGTACACGGTTTGTACAGGTTATTGTATTTTGGCGGAAGTCCATTTTATAGACGGAACTCTACCGAATTTCTGATAGAATTTTTATTACAGTCTGTCACACGTGGCAACTCTGACGTACCGTATTTTCTCTTGAAAATTCAGCAGAGTTTCCTCTGTAATACGAACGTTGGCCAAAATATAAAACCTATATAACAACCCTACACAATATATATACAAATACTACACAACAAAATCCATCACAAAACTACTTCGATTAACCAGAAACCCAACCGGTACAGGCTCCAACATCAAGACAACTACAACAACCACACATGATCTAAAAACTGTCACAATTAACAATACGTGACACCGACGTCATAACTCTAGTATGACGACGGTTCAGACAAGATGCCACTAGGTATATTTGCAAATCATGTAAACCTACGAAAGCAATTTATGCTCATCAAATACAGCAGAAGCTAAATTACAAAAGTTACATCATCCTTGCCAACATACATGACCATCAAAATAATAAAAATGCTCCAAAATGTATAATTTCATAAACTAAGACATCAAACTATCCTCCGGCACCTTTGAGTCTCCGACTAACGATCCTCTACTCTGCTCAATCAAGTGTAGGGTTGTACTACTCTAAAGACAAGGAAAGCAGCAAGAGTGAGCTAAATGCTCAACAAGCGCATATATATATATATCAAGGACATGCACAATTTCATATTCGAAATAGAATAATGTATATATGAAAGACAATGTGCATATGAGATTCAATTCATGATTTTAGGAGGAAATACTTTTATGACTCATTTCATATTTCTTTGGTTCGTTTTCTTATCATTTCCTTAATTATCTGTTCATTACTGAAAACTTATTTTGTTGAGGGACTGGAGCCAATAGGCCTTATTGACTAAAGGAGCAGTCGGTCGTTGCCTGAATTGTGTGCACCTACACAATAAAAAGTCTGTCTCCTCCTGTTCTCAACCCAGAGGAGGGCCGTCTACAAATCAACCTTATAGACGGGGCCATAATCTATTGCTGCGAACGGCATCCATACAGACAATGACCTTCCATTATAATATATTAAAGAATGTCAAATAATATCACCCGCTAGACATGGCTAGGATACACAGCCAGAATAATCCTTGAGCTTCTACAGTGATATTATGGCATGTCAAAATTTATTATCCCTAATCCTCAGTCCAAGTTTCTTATTTCTTTAGGAAATTCTAATCTTAAATACATAATTCCTTCGTTCCCACTCTACTAGATAACATTTCATATTCGTATTCATATTCGTATTCGTATTTATAATTCCTTGTTTCGAAGAACAATTCATAGGTCCTTTACTTAATTACAGAATTTCCTTCTTCACCAGATTTTCTTTACGTAAGCATATTTCAATACAGATTTTCATATTTCTTCATGAGCTTAAGTTCTTACGTGTTATTGATTCCATGCATAATTTCATTTCGAGCTTAAAGGATTTAGGATTTCCTTTTACATTAAACCAAGAGAATCTTAAGCGTTCGATCGATAATTCTTAACAAGTGGTTTCATAACACGATTCTTGGAATATTTCAGATTAATATATTTATGATACGTGCATAAATTATCATGAGATTTGGAACATGTCTGAAATTCTTACCATGATGAGCCAAACATACCTTTAAAGTTTTTGAATGACAAATTCCTTTGTGCTTTCATGTATCATAATTTTCGGAGTTGGAATCTTGCATAATTTATTATTTCTTCGGACAAAATCCATAAAGGGCAAGGTCGGGATTCCAAAGAACATAAAACCTTACAAAACTACCAATTTGATCACCCAATGGGTCAATGAACCTATTCATGGTGCAGCTAATAACATCCTGAGCCAATTTCTCCATAAATCCCAATCTAATCGGTTAATTCTTCCGAGCCGTGGGTTTAGGGTTCCTAATCCAAAAACGGGTCAAATCTACAAATTCGGGCATAACATTCACAAAATCACTTACCCATATCAAGGGTATCAATCTTCTAAGGCCAATTCACACTTTAAACCCAAAATAATCAATCAAACGTGGTCCGGACGCACCCTAGGATTCCAACGAACGGGTTTTCACCTAAAATCACCCAATTGGATATCCAATCGATAAATTAACTTATACTAGATATGGGTAATGATATTCTAATTCCAAATTAGGTAAAAGTCCAAAAAATCGAGCCTGAAATCACCCGAACACAGGGTTAGGGTTTCGCGAACAGAAATCCATATAAATCCACCAAATCAGGTGCCCAATCGATAACTTAACATGTTCAAGTTATGGGTAATCATATTCTAACCCCGAATTAAGCAAAAGTCCCAAATTTTTGTGGGTATGGAGGTCCCAGGCATGAATAAAAAGTGCCGCACTGGAGTTAGGGCTTCTGGAGAGTGATATATCACTCAAAACTTGATATTCGAATATGATTTTGACATATTATCATGTTTAGGTTATGGGCTATATAAAATATAAATTTATTTGAATATCAAAATGAGGATACCCAAAAAAATAGAATAAAATTACATAAACATAAAAGATGAGAGTATGAGTGTACCTACCTCGTCCTGATCTATCACCTTTTTAACTAACTCTCAGACGGATTCGAAGTCAAGAGCCTCGTTCTCCACCTTCTCTCTCTTCCTCTTTCCTCTCACTCTCTTATTCCTCCTGGAATAAGCAAAAATGGCCGAGGAAAACATACGCAGCGTTTTTATTCTTGAGCTAGCGCTGCACGCCTGGAGTAATCTAGAATTAGCGCCCTCCCGAGCGCTCGAGCACCCAGTGGGCACTGGTCCACTAGACCTGATGCCACCTTAAGCGCCAAGCGAGCCAACCCATGCCGACTTGTTCTATAATATCCCAAATTTTTATTCAGATTAATTTAATATTAATTGTGATTTTGGATAATTTAGACATGATAAAAATTTAATTTAATATTATAGATTTGGAAGAATACTTTTAATTAGTTGGGTTGGCTCTCGAGGTGTGCCTTTACTGTCACCCGAGGTGCGCCTATACATATATATATATATATTAAAATTAAATTAAAAAAAAAAGAAGAAGAAAAGCAGGGGATAAGGGAGAAAGCCGGGCCTCAGGAAGAGAGAAAAGAGGAGAGAAAGGGAGCTAGGGTTTTGCACAGAGGAAGGGAGAAGGAGGGAGGAGGAGAAGAGAGAAGAGGAGAGAGGAGAAGGGGCCAGCAGCGAGCCGGTGGTCATCAGTAGCTCGCGGTGGTCGCGAGCTGAGGAGATCGGCAGTGAAGCCGCACCAGGAGAGCAGAGGTGGTTGCGCAATGGCGCCGGCATTGACAAGGTGAGGCCTGGGAGGCCGGCATAGCCACATGAGGCGGCATGGAGGTGGAACAATGGCAGCAGTGGCAGCGGCGCAGTGGCTGTGCACAGAGGAGAGAGGAAGGGCAATGTGCAGGCGCACGTGAGGCAGGAGATATAAAGGCATGAATCAGGTATTTTGGAATATCCTTTCTTCAGATCTGTGACATATGATGTTAAGGCAAGTATCTGTAAACCCCGTCTTTGGTTTGATTTAGCATTTGAAATATTTTGAATACTACATGAAATTTTTACTAACATACATGTCTTTTTATACACTTGAATTATTTATTTTAGACATACATGTGTAGTTCATTGGATGCTTTGGGAGTTATTGGACTGTGTTTTATGAAATTGTAGGATTTAATATTTTTCTAAAAGCTCGAATAATATATTGAATGCTGTATATTTTTATATCAGTATATTTGTATAAAAATTAGCATGAAATTTTGCATAGGCCATGCAGTCATATGCATGTGTCAAGTTGTGGTCATTACATTCAAATTTAGATTATTGGATTTTCTGGTCAACTCCTGACAAGGAGAAATTTGTTATTTGAAAATCCCTTTTTGCCGCAGGAAAGACTTAGAGGAGTGACCCTTCCCATTTAGAAAATTTGATTTGACTTTAGAATATATTCGGATATCCTAATATATCTGACAAATTTAAGGATTGCACCTAAAGTCGCGGGTGGCAAACAATAGTGAGCAACCTTACCCATGGGTATAAAGTGCATGGGTGACCATACTTGCTAGCCTAATATGCATTTGATTTTGCCTAAGATTACCAAAATCAAATGTAATCCTTCTTCAAACTAGTTTTTAAATAATCAGAACCCAATTTGATGCGTGATTTGTGTCTCTACATTTATTTGTATTGGACTTTGATTTGGATTTGGATCTTGGACTTGGATTTAAAATTCGTCAATTTTGCCCTCAGTTGAGTCTTGGTATGTCTCATACAAATAAATTTAGATTATATGTTTTGATCCGAATTTTTAGAATCACTGTCGTGATACTATTTCAATTTCTGCGTATACTATTAGATCATCTGACTATCGAATTCAGCCCCAAATTACAAGCTGATCGGGCCTTGAATTTGAACTCAGACTCGAACTTAGATTTGGATTGGACTTCGGAATTAGCGAATTGCCTATTAGAATTTGTCCAGATCACTTCTATTTTGAAGACTGTTTTATAATTTCGATATTTGATTTGGAATACGAGACTATCATTGAATTTTAGATCTTGGATCTTTGATTTTGTATTGGATTTATCATGTTATTTGAACGAATTTTTTTTATCCATTTGATCTTCCCTCTAATTTATTGGACTCTTTTTATTTAAAAAATGATACTAGCTGAGTATTAGACTCACTTTTCCTATTTTATCCCTTCAGAGTAGAAGATACAAACGTGTGCAGGAGTTAGGACATGATTTGTTAACTACTCGCCAGATTTGATGAGTTTTAATTTCAATAGTATGGATTAAATTGGTATTTGATGTGATTAGATAATGAATTGGCCAAATATAGGTTTATGATTATATTTTGAAAATAGTTCAGATATTATTTTCTGTTTGATCCTAATTTGGGTTGGATTGTTACTTTCCTTACGATAATTGTAATGCATGTCGTATTTATTTTGTCCGGACAGTTGTCCGATGAGATCCTGTGTGATTTAATTTTATTAAGTTGTATATTTTGGTTTGTCATGCCCTGATTTTGGGATTTAGTAATATTTGCTTAAAATTATTTGAAATTTTAAATTTTTAAAATTATAATTAATTATTTAAATTGACCTGCGTGGTCCGAGTTCTTGACATATTCCTCGGTCCCGAAACTTAATTTTTCCACACACCTCGAGCCTAATATTGATTATATTAATTTACTACCCCGAGATTACCATAATTTAAAGCCCAGATTATCTTTACGGATTAATATTCCGAGATTAAAACGCCGGTTCTCAATCTCCCCAATTTCGGCTCTTCGGCCCTTTCGATCTAACTTCTCCCGCGTCCTAAGACCTCGATCCACTTATATTATTTTGTTTGCTCCTAATTACCATATCGTGAGAACCGGTATCTTACAGCAACCATAACTTTGAATTCTAACCGTGGATCACAAAAGGATCAATTTGAGATCGCGATAAGTAATTGAGCTAAATGTCCCAACTATGCAGCCAACTTCTTATTTTTCACCCCAGGCTTTTGGACAATAAAAAAGTTTGACTTAACAATTTAAATACAAATGAATAGCTCAAAATTAAAGATTTAGAGGCTGCCTCTTGGGTTGGACGGCCCTCTCTAGGTGCAAACACTAATGATAATGATCCAAACCGAGTCCGGGTTTAAAACAAATGGCTATCTCCAGTATAGAGACGTAAAGCTCTACAATACACAGGAAGCTCAAAACCCGGGTCTCCATGTAGAGCCTTAAAATCCTTATGACTTGAAGAACATGGAAATAACTAAATAATATACTCTCTAACAATATTTATATTATTTTCTAGTTAAGGAGAAGCAAATCGATTTGTACAAGTCACGTGTAATGGTTCAATAGATGTAGGAGAGTCAGAAATAATTGAAATCTCACATTTTGTGAGGATAAAAATATTAACTGGCCCATCCTCATCAAAAAACTGAAGAAAACAATCCTTCTCCTCACTTAATATCGTGTCTCCTTATCCCCAAGTCCCATTAAATTAGTTATAGATTCTTATTTAAGTAAATCAAACATTTATCCTTTAATTACCAGAAATTCATTATTCATTCATCGACCAAAACCTTAAAAAAGTCAGAGTGCAACCTTGAAATATGGCGATACCGACAACCCACCAAATAAAATAATAAGTCGAATTATAATATTCGAAATATCACACCAGAAAATGACTTAGATTGTCAACCATAAATATCCTCAAAATATACGTAAAGAGAGATATTTCCAATAAGATCAAAGTCAACAAAATCATAATATAGACATACTGCTCAGTGATAATGAAATCAAACTAAATTACTGATAAACATAGTCATAATTTAATTATTACAACACCAAAAATTATAGCAATATAACACTCTAATTTTATAGTTTTGGAACAAAAAAAACATCCAAAATTCACAGTCTTGATTCTATCTTCGAATAGCCTTCCCATCAACTTCATCTATTTGCAAGTATGCCTCGACCCTTCAAATTTGAAAAATTAGTGAAAATTAAAGAATGAGTCAATTGGTCAGCAAAATATATAATTTTTATAATTTAAAGAATATTTTACATCAAAACATGCTAAAATAAACATAATATAAAATCAAATGCAATGTTATATAATTATCATAACATTTTATGCATGATTACCGGTTGAAAATTAAAATTCTTTACTTTAAATCATGCACATTTAAAGTATACTCAAATTAGATAAATTCTAGGGATCAAGGATCAGTAGGGCTTTATCGATAGGGAGCAACCAATCAAAACTCAGGTTATACATCTTTTCACACAACTAAAGAGCACACACTACTATATAAGAGTCATGGATAGACTGTCATATGACCCTACAGGTGAAGTCGAGCATCACTTTTAACCTATGGATGATATGTTTAAATATTGATTATCACTATAATATAATAAGATATGTTATAATATATCACAATCAATTCTCTATAATAGTTTGCATAATCAAATAGATAACTCCATGCAAATATGAATAATTATTTATATTTTCTTATACGAAATAATATATCCTTATCTTTTAACTTATATAGAGTTTTTTTCTTAATTTTTTAAATACTTGTCATGCATTGCATCGTAATTCTTATAAGAATTTGAATATGCACTTTTAAAACATGTAAAAGTTATTATTATAAAATATTTAAACATATAGAACTGTTTATAACAAAAATTTATAAAAAAGAATTAGTATAATTGTGAAATTTCAACATTTTGTTTTAAATTATAAAGCATGCAAGAATAATTTAAATATAAAATCAAAATATGTAAAACACATACTTAAAGATTTAAGACATGCAAGAGCCTATATACGAAAATTAAGAATATATAAGAGTATTTAACTATAATTTTTAAACACGTGAACATTGTTGTAAAAAATCAACTTTGAAACATAATGCACGTGAAATGAGGACATGTATTTCTTAAGAGTTTCATGAAATGGGAGTAATATTATATGTCTACAAAGTATAAACTTTTTAGTTACAAAAATATCACATGCATGAGTATTTAAAATAATAAATACTCAATAGAGTAAAGAAAGATTAATAATAAATAAAGCGGGCTTAGATATACTTTTCTTGTATTTTAAATCTTCCTTAGATTTACTCAATTTCTCCTCCTATTGCCTTCTCTCTCCCCCCCCTCTCTCTTCTTTTCTTCTCTTTCTCTTTCTTCTCTCTAAAATCAGGCACCAATAAGTGAAAATTGGTTGGATAGGATATATATAGAACACTGGCACATGTTTGCCTATCAAGCACAAATCAAGCATTGAAACAGAAATCATATAGTGCACGAGTGCTCGTCAGAAATGTGTACTCTATCAAAAACACATATGCACATCTCTTGGGCATGTATTGAGCGTAAGAAATTTGCTCAAAGTATGTACAAGTACTTCAGAGGCATCCTTTAGGCACATCATTTCTGCTCAAAACATGCATGCACACGCATTAGACACTGGTCAAGTGTCACTCAATCTAACGTAACCCAATCAAAATATTGATTTTCACCGAATCTTCATTTAACATCAATAATTTTCTTATCCAATCTTAATTAATTATGGTTAAAATTATAATTTAAAATTTATACCTTACACTCAAAAGAATAATTGGAACCCCTCCTTCAAAATTCAAAACTAGCATTCCCTCGAAAGATCTGGTAGGAAAAAAGACAATAGTTGGAATTAATTTATGCGCAAATCCTTCGACTATCATCTCAGCCCTATCATCAGCCACTTATATCTTGAAAACTTCATCAATGGTCTTCAAAACTTCGTCATTGTCTAATGAGGAACTGGTAATGTTGCTGTCTAAAGATTGAGATAATGAATATCAACCCTAGGAGGAGAACTAATGAGAACGCCCCTCCGCCTTTTCAAAAGAAAAGGAGGCATTTCAACAATAGTTTCCCCTCCAATTACAACATCCAATTGATGGCATCCAAGGAGCTTAGGTCGAAAAATTGCTTGTTTTACACAATTCGACTGCTTGCTCTTTTATTAGGTCAGATTGGAATCTAGTCATAGTACACTTATTTTCGAGAACCGAACCAAAAAATGTGGCAATAACATTACATCATCTATTTAATGAAACCCAATCATAAGAAACCTTAATAAAGAAGAATTTATCCCTCTAGTTCTTTATTGAGTTAGGGTTTCCTCTACTTATTTTAAACTCATTTCTTAGAGTTAAAAAAATCCAATCGTTTTCTTGGTTAAAGTAAAAAATAATTTTAACCATCCGAGTATCAAATCTAAGATCCTAATGCCTAAAAAAAACTCACGAGCCTACAATATATCTAATGGCTTTACGATAGAGACAGACGATTAAAATATCTAGAGCCTCCATTATTTCTACAAATCCCTTTGCTAGGAATCGAAAGGCTATCCTTTAGATGAGCTTATGTGTAGCAACAAAGTCATCTCTTCAAGAGCATGCCCTCTCTTCAAACAAATGGATTTGAAAAGGAATACTTCAGAAATATTGTCTCTATCGAGACAGACGATTAAACTATCTAGAGCCTCCATTATTTCTACAAATCCCTTTACTAGGAATCCAAAAGCCATCCTTTAGATGAGCTTAAGTATAGCAACAAAGTCATCTCTTAGAGAGCATGCCCTCTCTTCAAACGAATGGATTTGAAAAGAAATACTTGAAAAATATTGTATCTATCATAAATATCTAATATATCCTCCATGGTAAAATAGAAACAATTTCGGCCACATTCTAAGGCACTTCATAGAGCCGTGAGAGATTGAAAACCAGACAATTAAAGAAATCAAATGCTAGTTCTTTGATACAATATGAAAAAAAAGAGAGGGTTAGGGTTTAGAAAGAAGCGTGAATGGCAATGGAATCTGAAAGGGCAACCAAAACTGGAAACCAGGCATTTTAAATAGTAATGTTGATCCAAACGAAAAGCTACACTCCCAACAAATGATTAGATGATGACACATGCTCCTCCCGATTTACAAACCAAAACACTATCTTTTCAAATGTTACAAAAATGGCACAATTTACAAATCGCTTACTGTGGCATTAAAAGTGCATTTAATGGGTCATTTCTATTACAGAAACAATGATGGCTATGACGTCATTAAGTAAGTTATTGAGACTACAATTTGCATGTTTAGCTCGTCTCAAAATCGATCATGGTTGACTCTTGTGGTTTGAAATTCTAAATATTAAGGGTTCTAGTTTATCAAAAAGTCTAACTATTAAAAGGCTAAATTATTAAGTGGTGAATGGTTGTCTTTACCAAATTAGTGTCCAGGAAATTCTGACACATCATACTCAATAATTGAAGAAAATTTTCCATTCGAATCGTATTATTAATCTATATTTTTATTGACTTATAATCATGTACGAATAAATACAAATAAAAAATTCCAAAGGAATAGATTAAAAGCCGCAACGTGAATGCAAAAATGAAAATTTTCTTTTATTCATGGATATATTAACATAAAAGATGTATTCTTACATGAAAGACTTTAAACCATTTTGCTTAAAAAAAAAAAAGGAATGAATCCTAACTAGAGAAACAATGTGTCCAAGAGGATCATTGCCTCGCCCCAATACAACATCCTGTGATTTGGTTCTAGTGAACACTATGACTTTAGAGATATCACCAGACAAGAAGACCAGCCTGATTTAGGATGTTGTAGGCAAAAACTTAAAATAGCTTTTTATATAAAAGATGGCAACTAAGACAATCCTCAGATTCTTTCCCATAGAAGCTCCAAAGAATCCAGACGAACTCTCTTCTCCTCAATCGTCCAAGCTTGAAAAACTCAATCAGATTTTAAGGCTTAAACTTAGGATGATGATCGAGTAAGAGTAGTTCCATTTATAGCCAAAAAAAGCTATAAAACAATGTGTCTTGAATCCAAGAAAAGTAGTTGAACGGTTAAAGAATATTCGTCAAAAACATCAGAAGAATCAAACTCGATTGATAAGATCAATCAATAATAAATAAGCACTGATTGAAATTCCATAGGGAAGAAATACTTGGATGGCATACAAAGCAGAATACTTTAATTTCTATTTTAACATGCTCGAAATTGGAATTCCAACCTCAATTATGGGGGCTAGTATTGAATATTGACTAAAATAATACCAACCTAACCCACTAAAATATGGAGCCCACAAACAATAAACCCATGAAGAGAGATGGATCAATCGAATTATTGGCTTGATCAAATAGAAATCTAACTGAACAACCAAATTATAATTATCCAAATAACCGAACAGATAGAGATCTGAAAAATTAAGGTACCAAATGGACAGATGGTCATTTAAACTACACAGGTAGTCCTGACAAGCAGTTACATAATTAAGGGATAAATTGTCGAATTTAACAAGCTGTTAATACATTTAACGAACAAACATTGACTTGGTGCATATGAAACGATAGTTTTATCCAATTTCCAATTGGTAAAATGATTCAAAATAATGAATAATTATTTCTATTTAGGAAACAACCACCGACTAGAAGTAGAGTTATAAATTAACTAACTTCTCCTGAAATCGATAAGGATGAGGGACAATCCAAAAAAACAAGTACAAAGCTGTTATCATCTAAACACATGCAAATTTTAAAAATTATAGAGTCAAATCCTTCAATTCTCATGTCCCTTTTATTCTCAATCTTCTTATTATCTTTCCATTACCTAAGAAAGATTTATGATTTGAATATCGAATAATATATTAAAAAGTGAGTTTTATATTTTTTGATCTCTTAAATTCGAATGTCTAACCTGACTTTATTTGGACAACTATGCAGATTTGAAGTACACTTCAAAGCCCGATTCGAATCTGATTTCGTTCAAGTCTACTTTTGACATGTCACCAACTAGGACCGATGGAGGCGTTGGGTCGTTCTCAGCCAACATCCTATGTGGTGGCCTAAGGCCTTATGGTTGGCAATGAAATAATATTCAAATAAAAAAAACCTTGATGATATTACTACATGGATACTGAATATAATTTTAGTGATGCAAAGAATTTAGGTCCAACAGATTTGACGTAAATTATAGCCACAAAGAAATATTCATGACCCTTTTTTCAATTTTAAATATATAATAAAATTATAAAAATCATTTTCAACAATGTCATTTTTTTAATCTTATGAGACTAAATTCATTGAAAATCTAAAATAATATTATTTTTAGAAATATATCTAAAATAAATAACTGATGGGTCCAGTAATATTTGAGCTGGTCCAATCCTAGGCTCAACTATCAACGTGATAAGGGGTCTAACAAGCGACGAGTTAAATCTCAGTAAGGAGATTAATTCGGCCGAATCCATAGGCCATAGTGGTGACCAAAATAAAGCCCATGGAGCGATGAGTCAAAGGGAAGAAGCGTCAACAGTCCAATCGGTAGCGCAACTAAACAAACCAATCCGGAAGGCCCCTGGACAAGCAGCCAACAGAGCAGTAAGAGCACACGTATACAAAGTGCCGCTTGAAGCCACCTGATGACTAGATCATGGGACCACTCACGGCTTCTTCACCATAGGAAGGCAATGCCTGACAAAAGCGGCTCCCATCAAAGCGGCCAATGAACCCAGAAGTAACACCTGTCGTAGACCTTGGCACCAAATTGGCCCCCACAAGACATTACAAATACTCCTCGCCACCACAAAATGAGGGGATCCTGGGCCGACACCAGGGAAGAACCCTATTCTAACCCCCAAAGTTCTCTTCAAACCAGAACAAGCCTTCATCCCCCACAAGGTAAAAGGAGAATGAAGCTCCCTCCTTGGGGAATGGTTTCTTCCCTCTCTGATCCTAGTGAGTCACTGACCAAATGCATTCCCAGTCAGTCACTCCCCGAGTGCAACCTTAGTGAGCCATTGACCGCGTGCAACCAAATAGAAGCCCAATCCTCCTTCCCCCTAAGCCGTCTCTCGTCAAGTGCACAACAGGAGCCCAGGCCTCCTTCTCTCTAAGCCGTCCCCTGTCAAATACATAACATGAGCCTAGTCCTCCTCTCACATCCTCTACTTCCATACAATTCTACATTCTTTCACATTCTCCTTTCATCTTTCTATCTTTTGGGAAAGATTTCTAACTTGAATATCGGAGAATAAATCAGAGAGTGAGTCCCTCCAATCCTTTAACCTCTTATGTGTAGTCTATGATGCGTAGGTTTCAAGTTAGTAACAATGGAGACCAGACCCGCTCAAGTTCAACCCGCGGCGGAAAATCAAGTGGCTCCATAATACGTACCATAACCAGGGCACCAGGGACACATTAATGGCACCGCCTGTGAAAAATGACTAAAAATCTAACTACCACTAACAAACTAAACAAGCATTGTAACGATCCCAAAAATTCTAATCGAAAATCGGTAAGGATCCAACTGTAAAATAACCATTAAACTAAATACAAAGCTATAAAATATTCATATACAACAAATATATAACTCAACAACAACCATCACAGGATCCATTTTGCCACAATATATTTGTGACACCAACGTCGCATTTTCGGACGCAACGTCGGATAGAGAGATGCCACTAAGAACCAAAATACAAACCATAATAACATACGGAACAATAAATACAACCATCAATGCAGCAGGGGAACTAAACTATTGGTACATCCTCAATGCAACAGATACGAATTCATCAAAATATACAAAAGTCTTCCAATCATAAATACAGAGCCTCAAAATCTAAATCCACAAAATATTCCTCCAAGTTTTCTGCCTAGCCAACTTCTAATCCTTTACTCCGCCTAATTAGGTAAAAGGTCGTACTTATCTGAAGGTAAGAAAATAATAATGGCAAGCCAAATGCTCAGCAAGTTACAATATAATTAATGATAGTAAATAATATATTCATAATAAAACAAAGGAAGGGAGTAGGAGCTTAATATAGATGCATGAGTATGAAACACGGCCAGATGTACTTTCCGAGACATATTTATTTTTTCTGATTTTATATCTAATTTCTTTAGATTCTAAAACATGCAGAAATTTCTTTATCTTTGCGAACCAGAACTATTAGGCTTATCAGCTAATGGTATAGTCAAATCGAAGAAACGATCATGTGACTTCCTATAATCTAAGGTACTAACCACAAACCTCAAATTTTAACGTCCCGTAACGAATGGTATACCAATAATCCCGATATACTAGGCCTATAATCTTTATTCTTATGCCACCATGTCCCCCGTGGCTCAGACGAAATTTCTCAATTTACTACAACAATATCCTAAAGTATACCGGTGAATACTACCCTCTAAAATACAAATCCCTGATCCAGATTCTTAATTACTTATTCTTAAGGGAAGGTTCCACCAGAAACATATACATAGTTCTCACTCCCTAGAAAACGAATCATTAGACATAGAAAATTGTGGAGTTTTTTTTAAAATATTTTGCATAATTCTCATAATTCCTTGAGACGGATACAGTTAATCATTTCTTATGAATTCATATCTTCACATGCTCTCAATTATATGAATAAATCAACATAAACATGTAAGAAATTCTTACCACAATGGAGCAAACGTAATTTTAGAGCTTTCGGACAACAAATCCCTCCACAAATGTATATAACATAATTTTCGGAGCATATGTAATATAACATATCTAACATACGTGTGGTAAAACATCTCTACTCACGTCCAATAATATTTTTAAAATATATGAAATTAACATATTTAAAATCTATGAGCATAATACCTAATATACGGAATACCCACGTCCATAAACTTAGGGTTACGAATTACTAAAGTCAAATTATACATAAATTACAATTAATTTGGATAAAATCAAAGGGGGCACCGGTTAGGATTTCTGACGACCATAATTCCATATAAAACTACCAAATCAAACACCCAATTGATAAATTAACATATTCAAAGCATGGGTAATGATTTTCCAAAGCCAATTTACGTAAAAATCCCAAAAATCGGTGGGTGAAAGCATTCGGGCATGAGGTTAGGGTTTTGGTGTGGAATACCGATCAAAATTAGAAAATCGGACATGAATTTTGTATATGTGCATGCTCAAGTCATGAGTAAAACAAAATATAAATTTAATTAAGTATTGGAACGAGAATACTCAAAGAAAACGGAACAAAAGTGCAAAGAAATGAAAGGTGAGGGTATGAGTGCACTTGACTCGACCCGATCTATCACTTTTTTAACTAACTCCAAGCCTAATTCAAACCCGAGAGTTTCAATTTTCTCCTTCTTTCTCTTCTCCTTTGTGTATCCACTCTCCTCATTCTCCCTTTCCCCGCGTGAAATTACACAAAAAGAGCCGTTGGGCTTTTATAATGCGAACCGGCACTTGAGCGCCAGCTGGTGCCCAGCAATTGTGTCTTCTTGCAATTTAGCGCTTGCCCCAGGTGCTTGATCACCAGGCAGGTGCTGCATTAATGCTACGGGAGCCCGCAGCGCTGCCCGAGGTGCCCAGCGAGTGCCCCTTGCTGAGGCCTCCTACCGCTTCTGAAACCTAATTTTCTCATGTGGATTAAATTTAATCTTGATTATATTAATTTAATTACCCATAATTACGATATTTAAAAACCGATACATTACAAGTATGACCAACACCAATGTTCCAACACATGTCTTAGCCAGAAACAACACCTCCTCTAGTAGCAACCCCCCGACGTAGCCAAGGAGACATACAGCCTGCACTTGGCATCCTTACAGTCAAGGGTTGGGGGCTTCTCCTACCCCAATGTGGCGCTCACACTCAAAGGACCGGATCTGAAGAAAGCATGGCCGGCCTGGAGGCCTAGTTCACTTCTAAAGCACTGAGGTAGAAGCCAAAGAAATATCTGCACCGTCGCTGCCACAACCGGTAGCCCACAAGCCACATAGAAGCCACTTGCGACATCTGACGGCCTTGAGAGGATGGCCAAAATGTCCTGCAACCCTTGTTGAGGCATCCAGTGCGACGACCCCCCTCAATGTCTTAAGGGTCGCGTCCTTCCCTTGGGAGATAGAGGAATCAAAGAAGGCACAATTGAGCAGATTCAAGGATGATGTCAACAAAGACTCCATAAATATGGGAAGTCTGCCATTCATAGAGGAGATTTGGTCTCAGACGCTTGCCCACTGGCCCCGAAAAAGGCCTATGGGGCCGTGTAGGGAGAGCTCTAACCCGGTCATTCACTTAAATTATTTTTGAGCCCTGATAGGCTCCTAGGGCTTGACCGAGGCCGCTGTGTGCTTAAGCCTCCCAATGACGTTCTAAGGAAACGCTCGGGTCTGGTACAATCACCTCCAGCCAGGCTCCATTCGGACATTCTAGAAGCTCTATGGCAGTTTTGTGTCACATTTTACCGCAACCCCAAGAAAGAGGAAGACGAACCACGTCAGCGCTTGGTGTCTCCACCAGCGACCAGGCAAGTCACCGAGAACCCGTCAGGGGACTAGAATTCAAAGATGGGTCCCCCTGAAAGGCTCCAAGGCCGACATCCTCGAGAGGATCCGAGAAGAGGGGTTCCTGAAGCAACCAAAGCCCATCAGGAACCTGAAGGCGGGAGACATGTCAAAGTACTGCAACTATCACCGATCTCTGAGCTATGACACCGAAGACTGCCAAAAGCCACAAAAAGAGATCAAGAGACTAATCAAAATATGGCACCTCACCGAGTTCCTATCCAGATCGGGGTAGACCTCCAGCGCAATAGAGCAAAGGCAGAGCGAGCGTACCGCGAGAATTTGTGAACTGAGAAATGTCCCCCATGCTGCAGCCTCGACCCAGTAAGGAACAAATGGCATGGCCTCAAGATCGAAGGTCTCAATCCACTTGGCGGCCCCAGACAGGTGAGATGCCTAAGGGGAGACCGAGATCCAATGAGGACACTCGACGACCCACTAACATCGGGCCTTGAAAAGTTGCAACCCGAGAGCACTGCCGTGACAATCTGAATTGGGAGACATAGCCTCGAGGAGAGGAGAGACAACCGATAAGACCACCGTCAAGCACAGGCTCCCCGTCAAAGTTGGAAGGGCCATACCTCGTCTTGGTGATTCTCCCACCTGACGCGTAAAAACTACGCGCTCGGGGCAATGACTGGTCCTAAAGAAGCTGGGCGCCACCCACCTCAAAGCGCACCACCTGCTTCCACGTGTCAAGTCCAGGTAACCTTAACATGCTTCACAAAACAAGCTTGCAATGTGTGTCACGTTTGGGTTAATAACTACGCGCTCGGGGCAATGACTGGTCCTAAAGAAGCCGGGCGCCACCCACCTCAAAGCACACCACCTGCTTCCACGTGTCAAGTCCAGGTAACCTTAACATGCTTCACAAAGCAAGCTTGCAATGTGTGTCACGTTTGGGTTAATAAAACATTCACTATGTTTATCATGAGTGTATTTTCATGAATGCTTGTATGACATTGAATGACATCAAAAGACCTAGCCTACCCCTAAATCGGACAAGCTGTAGCTCACTCACAAAACTGATCTACAGACGGTCAAAGAATCCCAGCTCAAGCAGCTAAACGGACCAAAAGCGGTCAAACTCACACAACTCGGGGGCTCACAAATCAAGCATCGGACCCCCCATCAGGCGGCCATTAAAACCTTAGGAGGCTTCTCCAAGCATGCGTGTGACAACTCCCGACAGAACGGGCACCATAAACCAACCATGACAGTAGGCTAGGCTCAAACGCATGTGAGCAACGTCATTCAAACAAGAAAGTGTTCCAAAGTGGCAGCATGAGGGCAACGACCTATGACTTCGCCAGAGCCCATGGCCTTGTCCTAAAATCCTGTCTCCCTGAGCGAGGCTCACCCACTACCGTTCTACGACATTTTCTAGTGAGGATGAGCATCAAAGGGCCGAGGCACCCGGATAAAAAAGAAAGGGAGCAAGAATTGCCCCAAGAAGTAGCAGTGCCACCTGCCTGCCCCATCACAAAGCAAACATTCGCAAGGATGGCTGCCTATCCGAGATGAATAAACTACCTACCAGTCCAAAGAGAGACCACTCGCCGGTCAGGGCCTCCCCTTAAGACAAGACAAGGTTCAGACGGTCATCCTGGCGAAACTCTTCGGTTCCGACACCTGTCAGCACCAACAACTGTCAAAAGGGAAACAACAGCTAGAAGGTCTGGCGTAGGACCCAACTTGACGCCGAGGCCCTAGCTCGAGGAGGTGCCAAAGGAGACGCCTCAGTGGTCCCTACGAATTTGATAATTCTTTTCACCCCAAAGGCCTCCAGCACCAAGGGCTCAAAGTGGGACACCACAACGACTCTAGCGGAGCCCTCAAACTCTCCACCCTGGCCCCGATGGCATGCATGATATGGATGATGGCGGTCAAGCAACAAAAACATAATGTCTAAGCCGACAACACATGACATATAACAAATTGTCAAAGCAAAGTTGGGCAAAAGTGCTCAACACATGAGGAAAAGAGAGTGACAAGAACCGGTATCGTTAGATCCTTTTATTAAAAGTTACACCATACAATGACAGTGTCCGATGGACTCAGAACAAAGCAAAAGAACAAAATACTCCTACAGGCTATCCGGAGTGATTGCCTCTGAAGAGCCTGGTCCCTGCTCTGAAAAAATAATAAGGTCTTCCAAGCATCTACCTTCAACATTTCCCACACCAAGATAACCGGCAGGGAACTTTGGAGCAGCCAAGGAGGTTATGGCAGGCCAAAATGAACACCCTCCTAAAATTGCCCCCTCAACAACGGGGCCACCTCCTTCGGACAAAATCTAGACATCAGATCCCTCTCCCGTTAGGTACTTGCGCCCGCAAGGTGTAGCAATCCGGGCATTGGTACTTGAGGTCGTTTGGTACTTGAGGCCAAGTCCCAACTCCCACCTGGGACTCGGCCTCAAGTGTAGCAATCTAGGCCAAGGCCTGGGTGTGGGCATCTGAGAGCCTTTCTGCTCTGGCCTCGGACTCAAAAAGAGCCTTATTGAGATAATTGGCTCGCTCCTGGCTTTGAAGCGCCTCACCGACAACAATATTGACTCTCCGCTTCATTTCGTTTCTGTCAATGCAGTCTCACAGAAGCCAGGCAACTGCCTACTCTAGAAAGTGGACTTTCTCCTCCAAGCAGCGAAGCATCCCCTATGACAACCAAAGAGAGGAACCGATCAATCAAGCGAGAGAGCTGTTGAGAAGCAAAACTATGAAGGGTGAAAATTCATAGAATCATACATCGTGACTAGGAGGATGAAAAGATCCGATGGATTCAAGGCTAGAAGGTCAACTTAGAACCTCCTGATACTCCGAAGAACGAGCAATTGGGTGACACTCAATGCCACCAACAACGGTGCTCTCTGAAACAGGTCATTGTCGCTACTCCCCTCTGTTGAAGACACGGAGGCGGAGGAGAGCAACACCTCCCACGAGGATGCAATAAGAATGGGAACACCAGTAGCATCATGGTGAGCCATCTGTGAGAGCACCGAGAAAAGCGACAGAGTAAAGCCCAAAGAATGCTAGCAGAAGAAGAAATGATGGCACACACAGGGCAAGAGGAACGACTAAAGAAGGGATTGGTGTAGCACTTATACATCTAATCCTCGCGAAGCCAAAGAACCTTGTTGCAATAATGACAACGACATGTGCCCTCACCTAGTGTGCCACAACCCATCCATTTCCATGCGTCATTATGAGCCATTATGGTGGTCGTTGGGTCGCCTCCGCAGCCAATGCATTTCGATGCTTTGATTGACGCGATTGTTACGTGACCCCCAGTGGCGGCTCCCAAACATGTTAGTCTCAACTCGCCGACCAGCAGGCGACAATTCTCAAAGGCATCACCACAAGGGTGCCACGTGATGATGACACTCAACCTGGAAAGCCTAGAATCTGGGTCCACTGACACCTCCTTGGCCATACGGTGGGTCGAAGGTCAAAAGACCGACCCAAGGCCAACTTGTCAATGACTCCTCTCATCATGGAAGAAAGAAACACTCCACCAGCCGCAATGTGCAAGGATACTCGGGGCCGCCAAGCAAGGGTGGCCCCGACATCCCATCCCAGACGAGACCTTGACCAAGCTCACTCTCATTCACAAGTGCATTTTTGATAGGTCAGCAAGTTGTCGCTCGCTCTCTCGGGGCGTGTCCTTGAGCCACACGATCCAGTCCAGAGCTTTTGAAAACTCCTGGGCCCCATCGCCCTCTCAGGCTGCCTCTGGTCGACAACACAGGACCACTACTTACCCTGAAGCGCCTCGACCACAGTAACGTCAGCCCAGTGCTCCACCGCCCTAAAGACAACACTCGCCCAACGAATGTGAGAAACTCCATCCCTCAGGCAGGCAGAGCACTCTCGAACCCTCATAAGACTGGACCACCGGGTCGACAAAGGGCCACAAGATGGCAATAGCACGCAAGCACTCCGGCCATGCAAAAATCATGCAACAAAGATAGAATGTAAGAGAAAGAGTAAAGTTTCAAAATTGCATTCTTTAATTTCCTTTACAAAGTCCAAAACTTACATCAATGGGTGTATATGATGAGAAGGGAAAAAGGAACATATGGGACAGCTACCCAATGGTGCCGACCCATAAATCTGTTCTAGGAGGACAGTAGTGATTGAAACGCCCAACATCTATTCGCTACCTATCAAGCCCCCAAACCGGGGTCCGAGTGCCATAGGAGAAAGGAAAGCCATTCCCAAATGAGGGGAGGGGTAAGATGCCACCACTCTCACAAGGAAAGACTCCCACCAAGAGATCCTCCGCTGAAGCAGACTGTAGCCTATGAGGGTAAACCTGACCCATAACAGCAACGATGGTACAACCACGGCGGATTTCCGAAAACACCCCATCGAGTAAACTCCGCAAGCGACCCTCTAACTGAAAGAACCAAGGATCAAGCAATCCCCCACAAGCCGAGGTGGTGGAGCAGAACACTCGCGCCTCAAAGTTCCTCTAGAGGCTTCACCACCGGATGTCAGCATGGAGGACAAATATGGCAATAGCTCAAAAACTAAGCCACCCCCATCACGACAAGTGCACAGCCCTGGAAGGGACATGATGATAGGCTCTAACTGCAACGTCAAGCCTTCCAAGATTTCCACCGATATTGAACAACCACAACATGGACTCTTGCTAATCTCTGAACCGCATCTTTCAGCCCAGTGGACTTCCACCGGTCCTCTGCCGTGGTGGCACAGGACCCTCTCCTAACTCGATCACTCACGTCACTCAATTGAGGGGAGGATGACCCATTGCGTGGAGCACGGATGTAATATCCTAAATTTTTTTATTCGATTTAATTGGGATCATTTATTATTTTGGGTAATTTAAACGTAATAAAAATTAATTAAATATTATAAAATTTTGAGGGATATTTGGGTCAATTGGGCCAACACCCGAAGTGCACCCATACTGTCACTCGAGTATCGATTTGGGTTTTGCAATATAAGAAATGGAAAATATATATATATATATAATAACAATAATTATTATTATTATTATTAGAAGTAGAAGGAAGAAGCAAGCGAGTTTTACGCAGAGGGGTTTCAGAGAAGAAGAAAAGAGAGGAGAGAGAGGGAGAAGAGAGACAGAGGAGGAAACCGATGTCCCCGACTTTAATTTCGAGCTTGAGTTAGTTGGAGAAGTGATAAATCAAGTAGAGGCAAGTGCACTCATCCCCTTTTCTTTCTCTCTTTGCACTGTTTATCCGATTTTTTTGGATATTTTTATCCTGATACCTATCTTTACTTTTATTTTCATATTACCTATGAATTGGGCATGACTTAGGCTTGCACATATGTCGATTTCGTATCAAATTTTCTAGTTTTGGTTGGTTTTTGTACCCAAAATCCTAACCCCACGCCTGGACATTTTTACCCCCTAGTTTTTGGGGTTTTTGCTTAATTCGGATCTAAAATATTATTACCCATAACTTATGCATGATAATTTATCGATTAAGTATCTGATTTTGTGGTTTTCTGTGAAATTTCGTTCACTGAAACCATAACTCGCACCCGGACCACGTTTAATGGGTTAATTTGAGTTTTATGTATGATTTGGCCTCAATTATGATTTACCCATGTCTTGGAAGTTGATAATTTCCGGTTGGGTGTCCGAATTGGACATACAGACCCCTATCACCCATGCAAGTACTGTTTACCCGCGTGAATACTGTTCACCCGAGGCTATTGAGCAATATTTTCCATAATTCCACCATGTTTAATTATTGTTTAAGTGATATATATTTACATAAGCTCAATTGTATATTCTCAAAGTTACGTTATGTGCATTTGTGAAGGAAACTTATGTCCGAAAGCCCTAAAGTCATATTTGTCCGATGGATTTCCCAATTGTTCCGAAGCATTATATTAAACTATGCATATGTTTAAAGTCACGTGAAGACTTAAACTCATAAAAAAATGATAATCCATATTTGTATACAAAGATTAAGCATGATTTGCAAGTATACGAAGGGCATGCCACAATTTGATGCATGAAATATTCGTTCTCCCGGAGTGAGAACTATGTAAAAGAAATTTGGTGGACCTTCCCCCAAAGAATAAGAAATCATGAAATCAGAACCACAGATTTATATTTCAGAGGGTAATATCCCTTGGCAAGCCATTGATATTATAGTGAAAACTTAAGGATCATCCTGCCTATGTATTTTAGAGGATGAGATTCCTTAGCATGCCTTAGGATGTTACTGTGGAAGCACGAGAATTGCCCCTGGACAATGGGGGATATGACCACATTTTATTGGCCCTGTATACCGGGTGATAAGTATACCGCTCACAACATGGTATTTGCTATTGGCCCCGTATACCAGGTGATAGGTATGTCGTCCACTGCGGGACGTCAAGTACGTAAGTAGGCCTTAGATCATGTGAAGTAGAATAATCCTTTCCTCGTTCTCCTACACCTCTAGTTAGTAAAGGCTCCCGACTCTGGTATGTAAAAATTCAGAAATTTATTCATATAATGGAACCCTAAGAAAAGAAAGATAAAATATGAAAAGTTAATTACATTCCGAAAATGCACTGGTTCACATTTCATGTTATATATCATATATCATGCCCCTATCCCCTTCCCCACTCTGTTTTATATATATTGTATATTATCCTTGATTATATTGTACTTGCTAAGTATTAGGCTCATTCCTTACTAATTTTTCCTTTCCTTCATATTAGCACAGGCTTGCACCTGATAGGACGGAGTAGTGGCTAGAATATGGTTAGCCGTGGGATTTAGAAGACCATATCGAAGACTTAGCATCTTATGACTTCATACGATTTTAGAAGAGATGTACAAATATATTTCTATTGGATTTGCTACTGTATATTGTGTGAGATCCCGACCTCGAAACGTGATAATTATGGAATAATTATGAGAATGAAAATCATGTTAAGGCTTAAATATAGTGAGAAAATTTGATACCAAAATAAAATGGGGCAAAAAGTGGCCCTGCACCTGATGGCCGCTCGAGTGACCATTGAGCGTAAAAAAATGCAAGTGGCGCTCAAGGGCGCACCCGAGGCAAGGCGGGGGCAGCGCATGGCTACAAGGACGGCGCTCGATGGGCGCTTGAGCGCCCCCATCAAGCGCGATTTTGCGAGAGTCACCGCTGATGGGCGCTCGAATGGCACTCAAGCACCAACCATGAGACCTGCACGTGACCTCTTTCCTTCGTATTTTTAAAAGGGAAAAATGGGTTTGGGGGCTTCAATTTTGTAATGTCCCCGAGCACCCGCTCACGAATATTGTGTTCCTGGATCTTGACAGAGTTGGTATCAGAGACGGAGCCCGATTCGGTGTGCCAACGCGGACGCTGGGCTCCCGGGAGGATGGACTGTGATGTCCCACATCGGATGGGGAGGGAAACGAAGCGTGCCTTATCAAGGCGTAGATACCTCACCCTTGTGGACGCGTCTTGGGAGCCTGTGGGGGTTCGCCAAGAGAAAACATTGAGGCCTGTGTATGGCTGAAGACATCGGGAAGTTCTCCCAGGCCAAAGAAAACGCTGTGCCGCTGCTGCACCACTCTAGGGGACGTGTTTTGGGGGCGGTGGAGGCCGTCTGCCAGGAACAAAACCGTGCGCCTATATAGCAAAGAGAAAAATATTCACAAACGGGTGCCCGAAAACGTTACAATTTTCAACTGAAGCTTGACAAAACCGAAGGAAAGAAGAGAGGAAGGAGAGAAAAGAGAAGAGAGGAGGGAAAAATCCACCGATTCGATCCGATCCGGGTAAAAATAACTATAGATCGACCTCAGACAAGTATATTTCAAACGTTATTTACTATTTTTACAGCGTTTTAATGTATAAGATATCGTGTTCATGCGTTAAATCCATGTTTCTCTATGTTTTCTGTAAATAATGCATATTTCTCCTGCTTAATTGGACAAATTTTATGCTTACTTGTATTTACTACTAAATATACCTCCGATTTTATGAAAATATATGTGTTTCGTGTTCGTTTATCGTCCAAAAGTTTTAGCAAAACCCTAGATACGAAAATTGAAGATTTTGTGCTTTCAATCGCCAATTTCTGATATGAAAAAGTTATCTTGTAAAATAATACTGCCCATGTTATGATTTGTAACTAAAAAATTTACATGGAACTGCATTGTTGAGTTACCATAGATTTCTGAAGTATACTGAAGAGTTAATCGTGAGATTCTAACCAATTTTCTGAAGAATGATAGATTATAAGCTTTCTAATATTGTAAATTAGGACCTAGGATTAATATACAGTCAGGTAAGGTTCTTCGACATGCCTTAGAATATTATGATGGTAATCAAGATAACTCTATCCATGGAGTTATACGTGGTCCGCCCTTCCTCAGGGTAATAACCTAGAGGATAGTTATTGTTATCGGCCGATATCACTGCCATGAATCCTACGAGAAGGGATAACCGTTACTGGCCTTGGATTGTGTGGAGTGAACACAATCTATTCTCGATAACTCGCCCCCTCGGCTAGTAGGGTCTACTAGTTTGGTCCTCCTAATAGCAAATGAAATTTGCTAGAATTTTTGGAATTGATACTATTTTTCGATTTCTAAAGCATGTTTTACAGATTCATGATTATCAAAGCATGATTATATCAATTCATGATTTCTGATGCATATTTAATTAGCATTATACTTTATTTCTATTTCCATGAGTGCTACTATTCTTCTGATATTACCGTTGTTTCTGTTCTAATGTCTTTATATTTTGTATGAAAACAAGAATTATGATCATCAAGACTTGATTACATGGAATTATACTTTTCTCATATTTCTTGTATATGTTCCTATTCATTGACAATTTATGTAACCTTCGGCAATTATATTCTATATGAGAACATTATATTCTGTATGTTTTAATATTTTGTTGGGTTTTGACTCACTTTTTTATTTTTTTCCCTCCAGATAAGGATATAACAACGATACTAGGTGAGCAGACTTAGTGAAAGCTAGCAAGGAAGATCTGGAGCTTTGAAATTTCTGAAGACTTAGGACTGTGATTATATTATTGTAAATATATGGATCGTGAAGGAAGATTTTGTATAAAAGGTTATGATATGCTTTATATGCTTTATATTCTGTTGATCAGTGCTTATGCTTCCGCAAGATTCTATTATAGATATAGTTGCTTCCGCTATATGTTTTCTGATTTTGTACAGGTCCTAGATGGCATCTCTTATTTGAACTCTAATATAGTGGATAGGGTTGTTAAATAAAAGCCATGGATGGTATTTATGATCTTGTGAATGCGTGTTGTATGAGGGTTGTGGTATTTGGATAGTTGTGTGTATGTACTGATTGTGTTATACAGGTTTTATTCAGGTTTATGTTTCTATTTAGCCTAATTTTATAAAAGACTCTACCTATTTTCTCCTAGAACCATAAGTTAGAATTTGGGCTTGTTCCTATATCTCTGTAACGACGGAATTATTTGATGATAAAAAAAACTCGTTCCGTCGCAATTGGTATCAGAGAAAACGAGATGCCTTAAAAATGATCTGAATCGTATGCGGAAGTTTGGAAAATGATTCTAACTAACCGAATAGGTATGGATAGATATAGACTGAATAAGTTAGGTCAAGAAAGCCTAAGTATTTCAGCTAGCGTCATTTAGGCTAGTAATAGACTAAGCTTTAACGATTAAGTAGATTAATAAGGATTTTGGGCCTAGGCCAACTAAATTGGGGTTCTAGATTCCGGTCAGAATCTGTTCTAGAATTAAAGAAGGATAAAGGCTAGATAGGAATCAAATGAAATATTTAAGGGCCGAATTTAGGATTTCTGTTGAAGAGTCCTGGTCGATGTTAGCAGAATTATTAACATTGCTGCGTTTTTTGTTATAGGTTATCAAATGGCAAGTGGACTGGGTGGAAGCAATGATAGTGGAAGTGCTAGTACTCCTTATGATTCAGAAGCCGAGCACGTAAGTCTGTTGGAAAGGATGAGGAGTATTGTTGAATCGGTGGAGCAGCGTTATAAGGCTACAGTTCCTGTGCCAATACCAATCCCAACGGAGTATAATAGGTTTACGGCAGATAAGATGCCTGAATTTTTGGGAAACATAGATCGAACGAGAGCGGAGAATTAGATTAGGAGATTGAAGAAAATATTTACAGTTATTCAATATTCTGACAACGAAAAGGTTGCTTTCGCAACTTATAAATTAGAAGAAAAAGCCGATGATTGATGGGCGAAGAAGAATAGGGCAATTGGTTTGTTTGATAAAGAAATTTCTTAGAAAACGTTTGAGGAAGCTTTCTGGGAGAAATACATTCCCTCTGGCCTTCACGATTGGAGGGAAAGAGCTTTCATGGAGTGTAGGCAAGGAGGCCGCACCAAAGCGGAGTATGGTGTGAGATTTATTGAACTATCTCATTATGCACCTTTTACTGGGGGAGATGAACTGATAATGGCCCAAAAATTTTTGCAAAGGTTAAAGAATGAGATCAAGAGTCAGCTAGTGACTCAGGAATTTCAGACTTATGCTGCGATCTTGGATAAGGCTTTTGATACATGAGAAAGAGTTTGAAATTCAGAAGTCTTTGTGTAAAAGAGTCGCTAGCCACATAAGTTGCGGCTTAGGATCAAATGTAGAACCTTCGGGGCTATCTAAGAAGGCGAGGACTGCAGATAAAGGGAAGAGTGTCACTCAAATTCAGCTAGTGACGGGTTCACAAGCACCAGCAGCTAACTGTCTTTTCTGTGGGAAGAAGTATGCAGGATAGCCTTGTCGCAAGGCGACAGGAGTTTGCTTTAGATATGGACAACAGAGCCACCAGGTTAAAAACTGTTCCCATCCAAAAATATGAAAAGCAAAGAAATCCACTGTTCCGACTAAAGCACTTGAACGATGGTTCAAGACGTTGAAAAACCCTCAGATGTGGAAGGAGGTATTCCCTTGATTATGGAATTTGATTATGTTTTAATTGATTTGGAATTTATATGTTCTTTTGTTCCTTCCATGATTTACATAATAGGTTTCCCCTCATCTTGAAGATTCTTAATTATTTGGTGGTTGTATTTATGTGTTTTTTTATAAATTTTGTGGATTGTGGACAGCGGATGACTGAACTCCTAATTGAAACAGTGATTATGTGTTGTTGAGATTATGACAAGATCAGAAATGATCTTGAGGATTCAAGTGTAACCGATGAAGATATTTGGTAAACTGTGAAAATGTGATTAACTAAAGAGTTAATGACTTGAGATTGGGAATCTTTAAGATTAGGATATTCATAAAGCAAGTAAAGGATCACTACGAACCGGTCCCACTATCGGAACAAGTATGGTTATGAAAATATGAAAGAACCCTTATGATTTTTGCTTGCGGTTGATCGAACAGTAAAGCCTCTGGGCTTTAGTCAAATTTTTGTGAACATTGAGTGGTCCAACTAGAATGAATAAATTGGCTTGACAATGAAATATTAAGTTGCTAAATGTTAAAATTTTGTCGGTAATTAGGAATTGTGAAAAGTAGTTAGATGAGTATTCGATTGGAAGAAGGAATATTTGATCCAATTTGTCGGTATAACGAATAAGTGGACTGATGATCTGGATATCTTAGAATTGGTTTTAATCAAGGCTATCGCATAAATTAGATGTTCAGAAGGGAATATGTACCTTAGGAAAATGTCAATTTGGGGACATGCCAAGGAAAAGAGAGAGAATATAAAGTATCCTGCCTTGGAAGTTTAATTATGACTTGAGATTTATGTCAAATCCTAACCAAGCTTGATGAAAGAGTTTGAGTGCTAAGGTGGATTTGTGTAATGGCGAATTGTAATTGGACAATTCAAACCTAAATGATTGATCAGAGTGTACAGCAGAAATGTGGAGAACCTGCACATATTAAGATTTAAGCTAATATTTAGAGAAGATATTCGATTTCAAGGATTAATATGAAACGAAATAAGGAATTTTGCTTGATTAAGGTTCAGAATTAAGGTTAGAAAAGTGGTTAATGAAATAGATTTACTTTTGGACTTAATGAACTTGGATCTGAAAAGGATACGTCAAATAATGATGATCAAGGCGATTCAGATATTTAAGGTTTTCTAGGAAAATCATCCAAATTTAGAAATGAATTTGTGACATTAAAAAGGTTCCTTAATTTTGAAAATTTAAGGATCGTTAAATTTTGAGGACGAAATTTCTATAAGTAGGGGAGAGTGTGAGATCCCGATCTTAAAACGTGATAATTAAAAAATAATCATGTTGATGAAAATCATATCAATGCTTAAATATAATGAAAAAAATTTGATAACGAAATAAAATAAGGCAAAAAATAGCCCAACGCTCGATGGCTGCTCGAAATAAAATGAGGCAAAAAGTTGCCCTGCGCCTGATAGCCGCTCGAGCGGCCATCGAGCGCAAAAATGCACAAGTGGCACTCGAGGGGACGCCCAAGGCTAGGCCGGAGCGGAGCATTGGTATGAGGAGGGTGCTCAATGGGCAATCGAGTGCCCCCTCGAGCGCGATTTTGTGAGAGTCACCGTCCGATAGGCGCTCGACTGGCGCTCGAGCACTAGTTGTGTGACCCGCACGTAACCTCTTTCCTTCATATTTTTAAAAGGGGAAAATGGGTTTGGGGGCATCATTTTCAGCTAAAGCTCGACAAAATCGAAGGAGAGAAGAGAGGAAGGAGAGAAAAGAGAAGAGAGGAGGGGAAAATCCACCGATCCGATCCAATCCCGATAAAAAAAAACTGTAGATCGAGCTCAAATAAGTATACTTCAGACGTTATTACTGTTTTTACAGCGTTTTAATATATCAGATATCATGTTTATATATTAAATCCATGTTTCTCCATTTTGACTGTAAATAATGCATATTTCTCCCGATTAATTGGACAAATTTTATGCTTACTTGTATATACTGCTTAAATGTACCTCGATTTTATAAAAATACATGTGTTTGGTGTTTGTTTATCATCCGAAAGTTTTGGCGAAATCCTAGGTACGAAAATTAAAGATCTGGTGCTTTAAATCCCTAATTTCTGATATGAAAAAGTTATCTTGTAAAATAATACTACCAATGTTATGATTTGTAACTGAAAAATTTACATTGAATTGTACTGTTAAGTTACCGTGGATTTCTGAAGCATACTGAAGAGTTAACCGGGAGATTCTAACCGATTTTCTAAAGAACAATAAATTATAAGCTTTCTGATATTGTAAATTATGACCTATGACTGATATACAGTCAAGTAAGATTCTCTGATATGCCTTAAAATGTTATAGTGGTAATTGATAATAACTCTGTCCATGGAGTTATACGTGGTCCACCCTTCCTCAGGATAACAACCTAGAAGGTAGTTACTGTTACCGGCCGGCATCACCATCATGAATCCCACGAGAAGGGATATATCCTCCGAGAAGGGATAACTGTTATTGGCCTTGAATTGTGTAGAGTGAACACAATCTATCCTCAATTACTCGCTCCCTCGGCTAGTAAGGTCTACTATTTTGGTCCTCCTGATAGCAAAAAGGAATTGCTAGAATTTTTAGAATTGATACTGTTTTCCCGATTTTGAAACATATTTTACCAATTCATGATTATCGAAATATGATTATATCGATTCTTGATTTCCGATACAATTTAATTAGCATTATACTTTATTTCTATTTTCATGAACACTACTGTTCTTCTGATATTCCCGTAGTTTCTGTTCTAATGTCTTTATGTTTTGCATGAAAATAAGAATTATGATCACCGAGACTTAATTACATGGAATTATACTTTTTTCATATTTCTTGTATATATTCCTATTCTTTGACAGTTTCTAGGAACTTCTACAATTATATTCTATATGAGAACATTATCTTTTACATGTTTTAGTACCTTGTTAGGTTTCGACTCAATATTTTACTATTTTCTCTCCCTCCAAATAAGGACATAACAACAATACCGGGCGAGCAGGCTTAGTGAGAGCTAGCAAGGAAGATTTGGAGCCTTAGAATTGCAATTATGTTATTGTAAATATCTGGATCGTAAAGGAAGATTTTGTATAAAAGGTTATGATATGCTTTATATTCTGTTGATCAGTGTTTATACTTCCACGGGATTCTTTTATGGATATAGTTCCTTCCACTATATTTTTATGATTTTGTACAGGTTCTAGATAGCATCTCTTGTCTAAACTCTGGTATAGTGGATAGGGTTGTTAAATAAAAGTCATTGATGACATTTGTGATCCTGTGAATGCATTTTGTAAGAAAATTTTGGGATTTTAGTTAATTGTGTGCATGTACTAATTATGTTATACATGTTTTATTCAAATTTATGTTTCTGTTTAGCCAAATTTTAGGGAAGACTCTGCTCGTTTTTTCCTAAAACCATAAGTTGAGATTTGGACTTCTGTTCGTATATCTGTAATGACGAAATTATCTGAAGATAAAAAAAATCTATTCCGTCACATATTGTAAAATAATGGACAATCAGATAGTATAGTCCGTTGTGTATGGATATATATGTATATGCTTCCGCGGGTTATTATGGTTGTTTCATGTATTTAGTGGCATTTTTCTATGTTTGATGTTGTGTCAAGAGACATAAGGTTAGAGCCACGGAATGATTGTGGCAATTTTTAGGATACTGTGTTGTTTAGTTGTGTTATCTGGATGTTGGGGTTTGAATCCGATGGATTTTTGGATATGTTAAGATTGTATATTTGTTATACATAGTTATTGTACAGGTCTGTATTAGTCTGACGTCCGTATTACAGTCGAACCCTTGCTGATTTTCGATTTGAAAATACGATACGTCACAACAGAGGACCCCCTATTTATAGCTAAGGTCGAGATCGACGAAACCATTAATGCAAAGGGTCGCATCTACAGCACCATTAGCAAGAGGTCAGCGCCAAGCCTCAATTCTACCCCAAAATTTTTCCCGACAAGGCTTAGCTTAGATGATGCCCTGCATGGAAAGAAGCAAGAGATGCTGAAGGGGAAGGTCTCAAAAGGGAGTGTCTTGGAAAGGAGCATGCTAGCTAGCCCACACAGGAACATCCCATCGTTGTCTATATCGGAAACTGGCGAAGCAAAGTTTATCAGTATAACGGGCTAATGATGGGTCGGGTAACATCATGGTTCGATCCAATCCTAGCTCGAACCATCAACGCGATAAGGAGCCCAACAAGCAACAGTCTAAGCTTCAGTAAGAAAATCAATCCGGCTCAATCCATAAGCCATAGCGACGACAAGGATTAGACCCATGGAACAATCGGTCAAAGGGGGCGAGCATCGACGACCCAACTGGCAGCGCAGCCAGATGGGCCAATCCAGAAGGCGTTCAGGTAGGCAACCAACAGAGCGATCAAAGCCCGTGCATACAGAGTGCCATTTGAAACCATCTGACAATTAGATCAGGGAACCACTCACGACCTCCTTACAGTAGCAAGGCGATGCCTGACAAAAGCGGCTCCCGTCAACGCTCCTATGGATATCGAACCCAAAAGCAACACCTATCGTAAACCAATATTCCCCCACGAGACATTGCAAATACTCCTTGCCACCACAGGGTGAGGGATCCTAGGTCGGCACCAAGGGAGAACCCTGTTCAAACCCTTAGGGCCCTCTTCAAACCAAAACAAGCCTTCATCCCCCACTGGGTAAAAGGAGAATGAATCTCTCTCCTTTGGGAACAGTTTCTTCCCTCTCCGACCCTAGTAAGCCCCTCCCCAAGTGCAACCTTAGTAAACCACCGACCGCATGTAACTAAACAAGAGCCCAATCCTCTTTCCCCTTAAGCCGCCCCCACCGGGTACACAACAAGAGCCCAAGCTTCCTCCTCTCTAAACCACCCCCCGTCAGGTGCATAACAGGAACCCAATCCTCCTCTTACATCCCCTACATACATACAACTCTGTATTCTCTTACATCCTCATTCTATCTTTCTATCTCTTGAAAAAAAATTTTGATTTGAACGCCTGAGAATAAATCGAGGAATAAGTCCCTCTAATTTACTAACCTCTTGTTTGTAGTGCACAGGTTCCAAGTTAACAACGACGGAGACCAAACTTGCTTCGGTTCAATCCGCAACTGAAGATCAAATATCTCCCTAATTCGTACTATAAACCTGAGTACCAAAATGCATCAATAACAAATACTCTTTAATTAGGAACTTCAATTGAGTTTTATATTATAAATTTAATTACATTTATTAGGCGTAATCTATGAGTGGTGTCTATCACTCCTCGTGGCTCATTGCATGCCACCTATAGTTTTGTTTCCAAAGGCCTGTTTATGAAAAATAAAAAATAAAAATAAAAAAATATTTTTTGTATTTCATATAAAATTATTTTTAAATAAAATCACTTACTCATAATATTTTTTTTTTTTTTATTAATGAGTATTAAAGATGGCGAATGAGTTCAGAAAAATAATTTCTATTTTAGAAACAAAAAATTACTTTTTGAAGTATAAACGAACGTTTACAATTAATGAGAAATTTTACCCAGCAAGAAATTGCAAACATGAACATTTATTTCAGAGAATTTTATGGATAACATTTAACGATATTTTAGTATAGTAAATGACTTTTCTCATAAATACTATTGATTCCTATTTTTTTCGGGAATATTTTTTTCAAAAATATTATATTTTTTAATTATTTATATTTTTCTATATTTTTATAATAAAAAAAATTTCCAAATGAAATACTCAAAATCAAAATGCCCACGAGTTGCCATGAACTAACTTTAGTTTAATTATAAACGAATATGGCTACACGTTTAAATCCTAACCAAGCCTAACCCAATTCTGTCCAACTTAATTGCTATAATTTTTTTTTTTTCCAACGAACCCGACTCGAGCTTAGTCAGGACCCAATTTTGATTTGGGAGTGAACCATGGAGTTATGATTAGGGACAATATCATATTCAAAGTAACCAAAACCTTGATTAAGGGGTACGTGTTTAATGGTAAATAGTCAGATTGAATTTCTAAAAAAGAGATCCAACATTTAAAGCAAAAACATCATTCGAAATTTATGCATGAATTTTCCAATGGCCAAACAAATATTTTGCATGAACTCCGTTGAGCTGGCGAAGGACAACATTAGACGTAAGCAATAATTTTAAGAGAAGGAAAAATTTACGACCATTAGATTTGTTTTTAATAACGAGAGGTTACACAGGGAAAATAAGACAAACTTAACCGTCCGGTGAAAAACCAACCTATAAGCATATAGAGGTTTCTTTTTTCAGCAACATTGCCCGGTGACTGTCCCACACCGGGCAATTTTTCGAGACAAAATTAAACCAGCCACACGTGGATTGTCAATAACGTATGGGATATCATAAATTAACGATAAGAGTAGAAGTTATTTGTCATGTAAATGTAATGTGCTGGCAAAGGACACCCACGCCTATAACTTGGTTGTGCAAGATGCATATAAATGTTCTAGGATAACGTACAACACTATTAAAAAAAAAATACGTCAAATAAAAAAAAATTGATAAGGAAAGAAAATTCAAGCCCACTCTCGTTGCAGATTCTTGCCTGCCATTTCTTTTAGAAAGAACGAAGAGATCGCGTTCTCCATAGAACTATTACGAGCTAAAATCTCGAGTCATTGACAGGGCATTTAACTGGTCGAAGTAATGTTCATGGTTTCGGGGTCGCATCGCGTGAGATGCTTACAGGAAAACATGGCAAAATGTTTGCTTGTTGAAGATATAGAATTGTGAATGCAAAACAGGGTGTAGAGAAGAATGACACCCGGGGAGGATACAAATACCTCTTTGTTTGGGCATAGGGAGTGTCATGAATTCCAAACATCAATCCAAAATTCAGGACCTTATGTTATGCTTGTGATTAGCTGCAAATTGAACTCAATAGAAGCGGCTTAACCATTTGTGTCAAAGTCTCACTTCTCAATAATGCTCAGTTACTCCTTAAATGGTTTCAAGTTCGACAGAAAATGAGTTAATAAACTAATCTTTTTGAATCTTACAGTTCCAAGATTTCCAATTTCTAAGCAAACAAAATAGATTTAAGAGTTAAACCTTTAAATTATCATCCACGAAGGCATAGCAAAAGAGCTAAGGGAGAAAAGCTATTCATCTCTTTTTGCCTTCCCAATTTTTCACTTCTTATATCAGTATAAACTAGCATCTCATCAAGCTACCACAGGCCAGGGCCATAGATTAACCGGCATATAAGCTTCACGTACCTATTTGAATTGAACGAGCATGCAAAATAAAAAAGGATCTTGGTGAAACAGTAATAAAGTTGTACAAACAGTTTTTCCAAGTAGCATTACTATTCAATGCTTCAGCTAAAGCAGATGAGTTCAAGTATGCAAAAGACTTTCTAATTACCTGAAATTATACAGACCTGAAGCCATTGATAACGGATTCTTAACCAACATTCACCAGCAACTTTCCTGTAAATAAGAATCAAGAGATTTTCAGTTATCTGCTCTGTTCAGAAACAGAAGATGTGAGATTTTTGTGATTCAACTACACTGCAATCTCAAACACTAAAAAAAAACACTAACAAAACCAGTCTCGAATATTCTACTGCATTAAATCGACAGTATGGAAAATAGCATCAACTTCAGTTATTAAATATATTTGCATGCAACCAGCAGCTCAGTGGGAAAGACATAATTCAAACTCAAGATAAAACGATAACAAGGTGAAATGAATCAATGAGAACTAATAACATAATCTAACAAAACTCGGGCTCCCATTTGGGGGAACAAAGTTTCTTCTCGGTGCATTCCTTATTCTGTGTCATTTCTTTCTTGTTCAGTAAGAGGGATAGTTGCTGATTTATAGGAACTGATCAGTCCCAAAAATGGCGCACAATGAAAATTCAGTAAGAGTCAACCGGCCAACCCATTAGAGCACAACTCATTTGCATGTAAATTCATGTGTGAAGTTTATCTTTGACAAAATTCTGAAGCATTATTTGGGAAAGTGAGACAATTCACAGAAAATCTTACCGTTACAGCTTTGTTTTTATTCTCCCCTCTTCGACATTTCCTTCTTATCTATATGCCAGAGCAGAATTCCCACCCAAAAAAATGGAAAAAAAAAAAAAACAAAACAAAACAAATCCTTTTGGCATGACAAATGGGATAGCTGGCAACGCATTGTCCATGACTTTGTTATGTTCTAAAGCATGCCCATCTTTTTAACTTGTACCATATAAGAAAGATTAAAGAGCAAGTCCAATGAATGTTTCCTAGGCACTGTCATTTGGAGACATCACAAAAATATTTCTATATACACAGTCTCGATTCCAACTCCAACACCCCTACCTCTAAAAGGAGTCAGGGGCTTGGGGCACTTGCTGCCACCCGACCCTTCATCCCACATAGGGAACACAGAAAGATAAACTAACAACAAAAGATGTTATTGAAAAACAGAAGCCCATATAAATGCTCCTATTAATTCATAAATTCCCATCTAAGTTTCTATTTGAAAACTATAAGAAAAAATGGATTATGGAGTAATTATTTCTCTTTAGTGAGATCTAACAAATTTCATAAAATAGATTTAGTTGTCTTATTTGCAGATATGTTAGTTGATACTCTAAAGTATGCTAATGTCTAGCCCTTTTTCCTAGGGAAGCTATGTTAACCTAACATTTTCATGTTAAAATGTGTAGGTGGTTGAATTCTACCAATATTGCGAATAGTTCTGCTCCTATTTGGATGCAGTTCGCTAGAGACCCCACCCCCCACCTCCCAAAAAAATTGAAAACCCATTTATTATAAGGAAGAAAAAAATTATCATGAACACCAAATTAAAAGCTCTGAAGTCCTGTGCAAAATGGAGCTTGAATACCTGAAGAATGAACATAAATAGCCTTACCCCAGATCTCTTGCAATTTCATAGCCAGCTGCATAACAAGTCTTCTCTCAACAGGATGAGAAACTTGTGCTTTCAAATTTCCGTGAATTGCAGACAATAGTTCTTTCTTTGCTTTTGAAGACAGAGTAATGTAGTTGGGTCCATTAGCAGCGCTCAAGTCCACAACCTAAAATGACAAAGATCCCCAAATGACAAGTGTGTTCACCACAGACCAAACTCTACAATAGCAATCATACAAAAAGCAGCACTTGGAAATAACATTCAGGAAAAAATATCGTGACTAACAAAATTCAATGAAACAAACACTATTTGTGAAAAGTAAGACCAGCAGACCAATTCTCTTTTTGAGGTATATTTCTGTTCAGTGAACAAAAAACAAAGCATATGCAGAAAACATTAGCTCTCCAATGCCTCACAATTCCTTCATACAAGCCCATTTTCCACTTCCAAACAAATTAGCCATTTTGTGCATTCCTAATAGGTGAAAAAAACACTAGTTTTCTTTACAAACCTTATCCATGATGAAAATCAACATAGCATAGTTTCCTTGTGCAATCTCCTTCCCAGAAAAAATCCGATAGAAAAAAAGCTCCTCTGGGATGTAATTATATATTACATGTATTAGTATTTTTTTCAACTTTTATGAAATTTGCATTAACCCCTCCAAGTCACATGATGTGATAGAATCATACACTAGGACCTCCCTTTTTTCAATAAATGATGCACTTCAAATCCATCATCATATATTTACACGGTTCCATTATATATCACACTATGATTTGCGGTTACTAAATGTAATCTCCTATGAAAATCAAAATTCACATACTAGACCATGTACTGCATATTGCAACACTTGTGACCTTGCATCATTGCCATGTATAAACATGAGCCTGCTTAAAACAATGATTTATGACGCACATTGCAGGCTGACTTTTGTTTCAAGACTTAATATGGATCTGACACTATCATTTCTCACATGAAAAACATTAGGACTTGCGAGCTTGCTACCATCAACCAAAGGCAGATTGGCCAGCCAACAAGGCCAAATATTCGAGCCAAGTAATTGGAGGGAAAGCTAATCAACCTTGTGTTGGTTAAAAACTGTTGAAAGTTCTTATGTATGACACATGTTAGAGAGAGGGGGGAGCTCAGATATATTATACCAACCACAAGCATGATTATGACGTAATTCATTTCCATTGCATGTTTTCCCGTGTTCCCTTGGCAAAGAGCCAGAAACTGACAAAAATCTGTACAAGCATGAAAATGAGCAACTGCTCACTGTGAACCGACAGCTGCGCAGAATATGATGTTGCACATGAAAGTCATACGTTATCTAACTGCTTAAATTTCTTCTCTTTTTTTCAGTGGAAAAAAGCCTGTTGGAATATCATTTGAAAGCATTTTGGCACTCAATGAATTTATTAACTGACTAATGTGACATCGGCTATTTAGAAGCCTTTATATATGTATTCTGACAAAGCTTAAGCAAATGTGACAGTTATCGATAGTGGACGTAGTTAACTATCCATGATTTAATCATATGTTTTCTAAAGAACCTTCAATCATTAAGAAACAAAAACAAGAGGACCACAGACATCACACAGGGAGCACAAGGATGATAATTTCCTTCATTCTTAATTTTGCTAGTTCTACACGGTTAACATTTGTTAAAACTCTGAACAAATTTTCCACTTTTGGAAATGAGTAATGAAATGAAAAACACTTTAGCCACAATTCAATTAGAAAGGTCAAAGGCTAAGTTATTTCCAAAAAGGTCTTCATTATAATAGGATAAAGCATATCAAAATAGACCAACAAAATGTATGCTTTCTTCAACTAATTTAGAATGGCAACAGATTGACTTTGATACCTAGAGTACAATTCAAGCACAATAACTTGAAAACAAAGAATATGCCAGAAGGTGTTCAAGTAAACATTACTTAGAAAATCATGTAGATACAAAAATCATGCAAAACGTAATTAAATCCAAGATGATAAAATCAGCCGAGGAGATAGATTTCCAAGTAGCAAGTTGAGTAAAAAGAAAATAAACATTTCATACTACAATTAGATAGAAGAAACGAACCATTCTATTATTCTGTTTAGTGCGGCAAAGTATGCCAGTCCGAAACGTCCAATACATATTCATGGATTGCTAAAATATGGTATCAATAAAAGAACTAAAGAGAGGATGCATTTGGTGTGGTAGTCGCCACCATACAAACCATGCATTCAAATTATTGAAACAATTTCTCAATGCTAGAATAAGACAACAACCGTCTCACACTCTTCCGGCCCTATGACGTGGTAGCCTCATGCAATGCACTTCCCCTTCTCATTCAAAAGCACATAAATAGATGAGACGATACAATAACTGCAAATATCAGTCGATACGATATACATTTGTGATATGTATCGATATCAGGGCCCTGATCCCGATATTTTTTGATACCGCAACAATATGGTGATATATATTTGTATTGGCTGACACAGTCAATATATTAGCTTATACGTCCCTATGAGCTTACGATATTTAGAAACCTTTTTCCGTTTGATATATATAATATCCATATGTATGGTCTGATATTGATACGATTATAATTGTAACCGATACCAATATTTTCATTCGTGAATGATACTTATAAACAAATTTCCTATTAGTGGTGCTTTTTTATGGAATATAATACAATGTGAGGAGACAACATGAGAAGTTTATGCCAAAGAAAAAGTGATGTCACTAGCATGGCACTCAATTGACAATATAATAAAATAGAACCAGAAGGCAATCTGAAAGTTTATAGTCGAGAATCTCAAAAACAAAAAAACAAAAAAAAAAAAAACCATAGATTTGAAACTTGTTAGGTAGGACTAGGTATATGGGATAGGAGATGGGTTGCCCCCAATTATACAACTCAAAGTTAATAATTGCTGATTAAGCATCTTGAAAAAACCCTGGCTCAATAAATTATTTTTTTATTTCATTACAAAGTAGAAAAAGTCTAATAAATACAAAATAAACTTCAAAAAAATTATATTGGCAAGTACAACTTTCATATTGATGGCATTTCTACATTATAGTATCAATGGTTATAAGATTATGAAGTACCTATAGAACTAGAAAAGGAAAAAGAAAAATCATGATGCTAACATCATGCCTTAAAGCTTTATCATCGCATTTACCATCATTCACCCCCATTAGAAAAGAACAAAATTGATCAAGCACACCATTGCCATATACTTGAGATGAAATCAAAACATTATTGAGAATCCGGTATAAAGAAGGATCGAGACCCAAAGGACCAATAGAATGATTTATCTAAATGACAATATTACTTGCATGAGATAATAGCAATAGACTTCTGCATAACAGCTTCTTTCTTCAAAGATAAAAAGCTCAATACTATCAGATATCAATAGAATTTTACACTTACATTTTCTCATATGCTTCTAAGTCTCAAAATACAACTTTACCAAAAAAATTTATAATTTTTCCCACATAATGAGGTTTATATCACTTCCATCTTCCAAAATAACTCCCCATCCTCCCATCCACCCTTTCTAGACATTCCTCACCCTAATAATTATACTACTTGGAAGTCATTTGGGATTGTACTCTTTTTGCTCTAAAGTACTTCTAATTCATTAGACTTTAAGGACTGCAAGAATTCCAAATACCGACATCTCCCTGTCTGGCACCTTCTGTTCATTCAACTATTAAAAACAGCATGGTAATATCTGATCACAGTATTTACCAGCCTCACTCAGGGGTGTTTGTTACTGCTCTGGGAAAAGCTACAATTAGTCACTTTTCCAAAAGCTTTTATGGATTGTTTTTGAAAATCCATAACTTAAAACTTGTTATTTTAAAAAAATAAAAATAAAAAATCAACTTATAGAGAACGTCAATTAGTTTTTAGGATGCTTTTTGGTAAAAATAAATTTGTGACTTTGTTTCAAGAACTGTACCAAATAGGCCCTAAAACCCTTGAAATCAACACAATTGTGTGAGGTAGGAATATTTAAATATGCAAACTATGCAATGGCTCAAGGCAATCAAAGATGGATGTTAGGACATGACTCGAGTCTAAGGCATTTAGACCAGAACCATCACTCACGGCCAAAACTGGATGTTACAGTTTGCAACTTGATAGCTAGATTTTTTATTTGGTCAAATAAACAATTCACCTAAATTTTCAAATCTAATGGTTGGCCAACAATATTTGTGGCTTTCACCTATGATTACAACTCAGGCATTCAGCACAAGTCCATTAGCATTTGACCAGGTTAAAAGATACTGGTCGATTGGTTAACTGCTTTACTAGCTCCGAGGTTTACTTGTTTGGAGTGTCAGCTATGAAGTGATTTCAATCCCATGACCTATAATGATGATATGTTGTTTGAAGGTGGAAAAAGGTATCAGAAGGTGTTTTTTTAAAAATACTGGAATTTATAACATTTATTTTGAGTGCAATGGTATGGGAATGGCAGTTTGCCAAACATGCAGTACTAACAGTAGTCAGGGCAGTGGTTTTTATGCTAGAATGATGCAAGATAACAGTTGATAGAAACATATGTCAATTTTTCTTAATAGGATAGGATCTGAATAATCAAACACTTCTTTACTAACAACATCATTAACTGCAGCAAAAGAAAATGATTATTCCACAATCCATCAATATTATCCTACTCCCAAGAAAAAAACGCTGGCTGATTAGTGTGAAGTATATAGTGGGATAATAATCTTCTGCTAGACAGTATGCCCTCTTTGAATAACAATTTTTTAAACTAATATTTTCCTTAATATTCCTTTGTAGGATGAGGCCAGTTGCAACCTTTTATATGAATAGTGTTCAAAAATATCAACATGACCATATAGTCATTTATGCCCTCTCATACAACTGAAATCGACAAAAGTACATCATCTACGTTTATGTTCTTCACAAATATAAGCACAAGATATTGTGTGAATCATGGAACAACAGTAAGATTAATTCATTATAACCTGAGATTATGGGCTTTAATCACTATAACAGACTATCTATGGGCAAAGATAAAACTGCATATATCTGACCTTTTTTAAATAATACAAGAAAGACTCGTGCACTAGGCAGTCCTTTTCATAGTTATAAGCAAGAATAGCACGTTTGATGCATGCAACATTGCACATTTCCTCTCAAGCACAGATTTACAATTATCGCCAAGAGTAACACCCTATCTAAGAGCAATACTGCTTCATTGACTCTTCTTTAGATAATTTCATCTAAAAGGTACAGCATAGTATAACAGAGATTAAAAAAAAACATCAAATAGAGACATGCAGCCATCCTATCTGCCCTCTCAATCAGAAAAAGTCAAAAATTGGCCCTTCATGCACTTTATTGCCAAGAGTAACACCCTTATTTGGGCTTGATGATATAGCTGATGTTATTTGATAAATTTCGGATAAGTGACCACAACAACAGTCAAATTAATCAAGAAATAATTGAAATCTAGGAGTTATTTTGAGAACACAACCAGGAGATAAATAATATACATCACAAACAAAGCAATGATGAATAAAGCAGTATATTGCTGGGGCAAATAAAATATTAACAAGCAAATTATTGCATAAATGGTTTTGAGTGCCAAGAACTTGCCTGCTGCAGCCAAGGGATGATGGTGCTCATAAATCTTCGTTCTCCTAGACATGATGCCATGGTTCTGAAAAGATCACTGATAGTTTTATATGATAAACTTTCCACAACTGGACCAGTACTATCAAGAAGCTCAATCAGAAGAAGCCTATTTTCTGAACAGAGAGCTTCTCTGTAAGCAGAATCCAGGTCACCTCCACTTAGACAGCCCTTCACACGTTTCCATATATCGATGTTACTTGCCTGACCATTTTGACTAACATAACCATCTGAAGCTGCGGCAAAGATGACATCAGTTATTCTTGTTTGGCTGCAGCCAGTGCTTCGTTTTTCTTGTCTTCTACTTTTCTCAATTTGTTCACCTACAAGATTTTCACTCATATTTGTCGTTGGAACTCTCCAAGTATCAATAACTTGGCTTATAGTGCTGCTCTGTCTACAACTTCCAAGCATCTTCTCCTTCCCACATTCTGCATTTCTAAGAGGCAATACAGAAGATTGTCCAACATGTGTATCCTCAGATAACCTAGAAGTGTAAGCAGAAAGCATCGGAGAAGCAATACTGTGGCCTTTATTCACAAATTCTGCACATAAGAAATCAGTACATGTCCCTCCACAGCTAAGTCCATGTGCAATGCTATCAACTACTTGCTCCAACCCTGAAACCTTTGATTGTATGATGGACAAGCTCTTCATTGTTCTGGTCATGAATTCCTATAATGAAATAAAGGATTGCATCAATATGCAAGCTTAGAATTCTAACGGTGAAAAAAGAGGAATAAATTCTCCAAACATAGATATAAGGCAGATATAAGGCTCTCATTATGCACAATGTCCATGAAGTAAAGGCAGCTTAAGCCTAATAAACACGTGAAGCAAGAGCATGGCCCTTGATGTGAACATGCAGGCCCATAAGCAATTTAGAATCTGAACACATAGACCAAATAGTATTATAAAGATATAAATTTTTTGATTGGCCCAAATAAAACTGAAATCAAATCCAACCCAGAAATGCCTTGGGCACACAAGGCTCTGTGGAAGCCCCAAAACAGCCAAAGGCTAGCAAGGCCCATTTGAGACAAGTCATCCTTTCTCTTGCAACCGTTGAGGTCAACTAGTCCTAAGGGCAGTGTTGTTAAAGAAACATTGAGGCACAAATGCTCCGTGGGACCTAGGCAGAAGACTCTGGCACAAACGTAGGCACAAACCTGATGAAACTGAGGCGTCCATTTGGGAATATATATATAAGATGTTTTTATTATGAATTCCAATTATTAAAACTAATAATAGAATTAAAACACCAAAACACATTTATGAAAATAATCATAAGCCATAAGCACATAATTCAATTAATAACGTAAATTATGACAATTACTAAGCACAGTTCTCCATAAATGACAAGAATGACAGAATTTATTAACAAAGTTGAAATACCGTCCTCAGAATACTCACAATAAAAATTAATATTTATCATTATTATCAAAGAAAAGTTCATATATTCTGCTTCCTTAGCTAATAGGCTTCAATTACTTCTTCATCTTTACATTTTTCTTGAAAGGTTACAATGTTCATCATTTAGAAAATCCAATTGAATAGCCCTAGAGACACTTAATAAACAAGGTTCACATTACTTTCATATTTAGTGTCAGAAGTAATGTCATTTACTCCAACAATTTTAACTATAAAACCCTTTATCAAATAATAATCTTCAAATCCAAATTCATTATACGGTCGCCATCCGTTGTTCTAATCGATCACTAATTACTTTCATTAATCCTAATTTTACAAATACTAAGTATTATAAATAACAATTAAATATAATAGCTACTTTAAAAATAAACAATTTTTTTTTTTTGAAAAACAAAACTATAAAGCGCATACCTTTAGCATAAAAAATGCCAAGCGCTTTTGAGCCTAGGAGTGCGCCTATTGGAATAAACCTCATCTGGATACATTGAGGTGTCAGGGCTTAAGCACCAAGCCTAGGCACATCTAAGCGCACATGAGGTGCGCCTTAACAACATCGCCTAAGGGTAGGCCAAGTGACCTCTACAGCAAGCTCATCAATCTCCAAATCTAAGCCAGCCAACCTCCACATAGGACTGTCAAACCCCACAAGAATCGGAATCACTCCTATTTAGCTCAATTAATCTCCCAGAAAGCTCCTCCAAGTTTCACAAGTCCAACAAAGATGACTTAGAACAACTCTCGAACCAACTTCAAGGATGATCGGCTCACAAAAGAGAGCCTATCCAAGAAAGATCATCAAATTGATGGACAACTGGGAAAATCCTCTTATAAAAGAAAGACAACTTCTGTTTCCTAAAAAAGACAAGTAGCAACAATGGCCAAAAGGTTATTAAATAAAATACTGGAACAACAATCTGATGAAAAGGCTGGATTGTATCAAATAAAGAAGACTTGGATAGGAATCTGGTGGTAAATGAACAACCCTATGGTCAATACACTGACTCAAATTGAGGAGAGGCAATCTAGTCATTGGGGAGGCTACTGTTGCGTATTCTATACCATGAAATAGGAACTTGGTAAAAGAAAATGGGGAGAAGAGAGAGAAGAAAGAAAAAGAATGGAGATGTACAAAAAATAAGAGATCCCGGCTTGAACTCAACTCAACAGGAAAGGCTCTCAGTTCTCTTAATCCCAATTGAGGGGCACGGAGCTGCAAGAGAAAACATATGAAGGAAGACTTTCATGGTGGGATAATGCCATAAACCCCCAAAATAGGATTCAACCCATGCTCTCACGTCTCATGTGGGTCAAGGTGCCCACAATAACTAGTTTGCAAGGACCGATTCTACAATAAGGTGCCCCAGTGACCTCTAAGAAATTCTTTTAGAAAGACAAAAGGAAAAATCCTAAAGAACCCTCCTCGGAGAATGGCCATGGATCCTAGGTGGCTCCCTGCCCATGTACCAACTCACCATCACCAAAATGACCATGGTGCTACATAGTTTCCACTCTCCAGACATGCTAGCATTGGCCAAATGTGCCATCTTCAGTCAACGAGAGGTTATCCAGTTGAGAAAGGCCCCTCCAAGGGGCAGCATAGGCACCTACAAGCGGCATCATAGGTCCAGCAACCTCTCGCCTTCTAAGTTCACCCGTCCAGCCCATTTCTACCATAAGCCAACGTGGCCTCTTGCCTCCTCTAGCCCAGCCCGGTGCCATCACAAGCCTCTCGCTTTCTTCAGATCAACCAATTCATCTGGTCTACCACAAGCTCAATAACTCTAAATCTACAACTCTCTTATCCCCCCTCCATCTTAATATTTGGATGGCCACTCACCTGAGATTGAAGAGGGTTCCCTAGGAACCTTGGGGGATACTTTGACTCTCTCATCTCTTTGTGTTTCATAGGTTCCATATTCCAATGTCGATGGTCTATACAAACGCAGTCGACTATCGTTCAAGTCTAATCCAAAATCCTTATGGGGCTCAACATATATGTTTGTTTTCTTTCTATTGGCAAACTGTTATAAGTGTAAAAGTATTCTTCTTGTGGTAATTAGATGCCCACTGCATGTTAGATGTGCTAGAGGAGCAATGGAGTATCCCTGTTAAAAATAGATATTAAATTTTTCTAGATGCTGTGTACCCCATTATGCATAGCCCATGCAGAAGGCATAATGCTAGTTGTGTGCATGCAATAGAAAAGAAAGGTTATGGAGTGTTGGGTCGGGTATATAAGGAGGAATACCTCAGAATTCTATCAAACCGATAAAGAATTAGTATCTTTCTCTCCTTTTCTCTTTTTTTGTTGCATTTTCTAGTTAGGTTTAAATCACCAATTTTACCAAATGAGATATCATTCAACAAGCCACATTTCCATAAAATGCCTAGTTAAAAAGATGCCAAAGTTAGCAGCAAAAGGTAATAAAAGTCTCTACTGTCAACTAAAGTAAGCATGTGAAATTCAAATTATTACTCATGATTTCCAGCCACTATTACCCAAAAAAAAAGTAAATATTACCCTTAGGCACAGTGGTAAATTAGTCCATTGTAACCTAGAATTAAGGGTTCAAATCACGGAAACAATCTCTTTACATTGTAGAACTAAGCTACATACATCCGATTCTCCCAGACCCCATGAATGGGAGCCTTGTGCAAAGGGCTACAATTTTTTTGCCAGAAAATACATCTTGATTCCTCACTTTCCAAGTAGTCATAATTATAGTCATTTTTCATGAAATCGAAATTGCTCAATCAAATGTTAAGTTGTATAAATGTCAAATTCATTAAATGGCTACATTTACTTTCACTTTTTTATTCTATTTACTTTTCTACTGCATATCATCAAGTCAAATGTGCTCATCATGTGTGCGGGTGTGCATGTGTGTGTGCACACGCATGTGTGTGTGCACGTGTGTGTTTCCATTCCCTATGCATCATAGGGAAAAATTAAAGCCAGATAACAAAATTCCAGCCAGAATCATTGGTTGGAGATTATTTATCTTCTTGTTGCAGATTTTTCCAGTATCATTATTGCCACATATACACCTACAATCTTTAATATTCAAGGACTTTCCACAGACTTCAACATTCCAAGGAGAAGCAGGCTGTGTTTCATCACATGTTGAAATATATAACACTAACAACAAAAATAAAAATCGCCTATCATAGCAATAGTTCAAATAGTTTATGGTGTAGACATAATATGAAGCCTGGAATCATGATGGGTAATGTTCTTAAAATTAGAATTCAGTAATTTCTACACTCTCGTCACAACATTCTCTGGTTTATTTCCTAATATAACAATGGCCACCATGTAACTAGATTAAGGATAAAAGGATTGGCTAATTTGCACAGCGAATGTCCTTCACATTGTGAGGAAAAGATCATCAGGAAGGCCATTAAAACAGTAATGGATTTATAAAAACGTACACAACTTTTACTCCACAACACCACCACCACCACCCCAAAAAAAAAGAAAAAGAAAAGAAAAGGACCAAAGAGGGAGTAAGATATTTCACTTGCTTCCAGAAGTAACAAAAGTTTGAGACATATACTGACCTGTAAAAGATCCATCAAGTTTGACTGCCTCGTTTCTATCTCCAAAAGCTGCTTTTGTATAGAAACAATCTCATTTTGTGGGCAAACATGCACAGTATGAGAATATACAGAGTCTGTGACAGTAGAATCGAGACTAGTGCCATCAGTTGGGCTTGTGAATTCGCACATCTTTGATAAGGTTGGTGGTGCTTCACCACAATTCCCTTTAGATGTAAACCGGCAACCTTTTCCTGAGGGCTTCATTATACTATCTTCATCAGAAAAGGAATAAGAAACTGTCATGATCTTGTTGGCAAAATTATCTGATACTGTATTGGATGCTGATGAACATTCCTGTTTGACAACCATCAGAGAATAGTACTTTTCAGTGCCTCGCATAAAAATGACATCAGCAGTCATGGTTTCTGGTATTAGTAGCAGAACTGACCTCAGATTCTTCATAATGAATATCTTGTGAAGTGGGATTGTTACTTTTTGAAGGAACTTCTATACGCCAGTCACTGATTTGGGATTTATTAGATTTTGTCACATCATTTTGACGTTCGTTTCTAATGAATAGAGGAGATCGTTTCTTATCCAAATCTAGGTTAGATTCTTTGGGTGCAACACCCTCCCAGACAGAGCCACCAAAACTGGCAAGATCACTGTGGTCACCTCCACACAAATTTTCTGCATGGAAAATCATTAATTAGGTAACATTCCAGAAACACCAGGTAATAATGGGGGGGAAAAGACATTAAGAACTGCTTCAAGTATATCTTGGAAAGTTATTAAGCCTACTCCAAATAGTAGTTCAGGATTACTTCAGCATGCCTTAGCCCAAACCAGCAGAACTAAACATTCTCCGTTTCCTCAACTGAAGAAATGTACTACAGTTGTCTTCTTGTAGCTCAAATACCACAAAACCAAACACAAATAACTAACTCAAACAAATTGTTTTCAAACTGAGAATTTTATTCTCAAGTTGAATGTAATTTGAAGAAGGAAATTGTCAAAATTTACCAGCAGCAAACAGAGATTTAAGTATTACACTATTAATTGCTACTGCATCATTGTTTACAAATTCTTGAAATACATGCATGGTGGTGTTGATCGCTGATAACATGATCCTAAAGAAAAATAAAATTTTCTGAGGATTAACTAAAAATATTAAATTTACAGGATGGCACATGTTCAGTATATGAGGCTAGCATGTTTTGGCACACGTTCTCTAGCATGCTTTCTGGATTTCAGAAGCACCTCACTTTTTCCATGTGCTTTTTTGTCTCATTAAAAAATTCAGGATCCCAATTCCAAACAACAAGAACAATGTTTTTTTTCCCACTCTTACCAAAACTAATGTTTTTTCCACAGTGAAGGTCAACAGTTGTGGGAACACATGTTGCAGCAAAGATGAAACGTATTCAGTATTTATGAAGCAATGGAAAACAAACATTTCAGTACTCTGGCCCAGCTGGTACCACTTCATTGCAAGAGAAGAGAAAAAGAGAAGAATAGAAAAATAGTCCACCAATGTCAATTTGATATCATACAAACCTAGTTTTACCTTCTGCTAAAATGGGTCAGAGAAAAACTTACTCTAATAGATGATTTTCTCTTTTCCTATTGTAAGCAAAGTGAAGGACGAAGGATTTTGCTCATCTAACTATTTTTGTTTTACAATTTCCTATTTACTCTTTACATGCATTTCTTTTTGAGCTACTTTGCTAATGAAATCACAAGAGTAAGCGGCATATAAATAATATATCACAACTTATTTCAATTTACACAATCTTGAAGTTTCAATCATCCAGAAGATGATGCAGCTATAAATCAATCGCTGTTAAGGGCGGCAACAGAATACCACCCAATACCAAATGTAAACTAGCCACTCTCTAAGCCAGGAGCCAGATAGTTTTTCTATTACAGTCAAGAATGGCTTCAGCAGTAGACCTTTGGTACAAGATCCGCTTTCTGTAAGTTCCGGCACCTCAAGATCTGGTATAGTTCTCCAGAGATGTAGTGCCTGCAACACAGCATCTCTAACTGGCTTTACCTGCGTTCCCAGAAACACATGTTCAGTCCATCTGAAGTATTTCCTAAAAAGCTAAATGTTTATCGCCACTAACCTTATCAAAACGGCATGATTCAAGTGAATGGATGCAGGACGCTTTCAAATGTGCAAAGAAGGATCCCCCACTTGAACCAATTTCTTCTAGAGCTAATGAAGCAGCTTTACGTGTCATCCAATCACTACTTTTAAGAGCTTCTTGGATGCTGCCAACTGCAGCAGATAAATTATTTCGTGATGGAGCACCACCAGCCTAAATAATGGGAAAAAGATGTTGTCACTCACATGACATGTTATGAGATTAAGCTCATAGATTCACCAGTTGTCCTCTCGGACTTATATGATAACTATGAGCAAATCATATGAATAAGAAAGTCCTTTACACAAAAAAAGAAGCAATGGGGAACATGATGAATGTTGCGCCCTTTTACAAAACAATTGAAAAAAATAAATAACCATAGTTCTCATATGAACTCTTGATGTTTTGTGTCTTCCCATTAATGTGGCTGATTATGAGTCTTTTGAAAAAGATAGGGTGATGAGATGCTCAAACATTTTGGTGAAAGGATCAACAACTTGCAATCGCCACCTAAATATATAGCAGCCATCTCTATAAAGCTTGATTACAGGCTTAAAATTTTTTTGAGCACATTCTGTAAATTTCTTTTGCACTATGATGTTCATATGCCAATTTAGATTCACAAGTACTTCCAGGACCATCACTGCCAAGAACTACCCATTACGCATCATCAACCGACAGAACTGAAGGATTATAGTATCTGTCAGTGCAATTTTTCCAAAGCATAACCCAAATACGCCCAGTAAAACTTATGAAAGCCAAGAATAATGTGGCTTGATTCAAAAGAAAAATCTTATGCATGATAGACCATTTTTCAGCAGGTAAGGTGTGAGATATAAAGTTTCATCTTATGTTTACTTTTGCAGCATGGAAATTCTTTTCATAGAACCAGATATGAAAACAAAGGCTGACCCAGCAAGTTATAGGCCATAAAACACGAAAGTGACCTGAATGAGACTTCTATTAACCTCCAGCACTAAAGCTATGATTTAGTGATAATTTAACAGCAAATTGTAGCCACAGAAAGAACCCAAAACTGAACTTAATATGCCACCAAATAAAAACTGACCTGAATAAGACTTCTGTTCAACTCAATAACAGCTGGTTTAGCCATAAAGTGTGGATTCTTAAGCAACTTAGTAGTGCGAGTCAACATTCGCTGCAAAATTGAAACCGGATTATCATTCATGCTGTCAATGATCCTGGCCAAGCACAATGCAGCACCAGACTGAACCTGTTTATTATGTTCACCCAATGCCTCAAAAAAGGGCTTCACCAAAGTAACAAAAGCCCCATCACTTTCATTATGTTGATTTCCTAATTTCCTCGCCAAAATGCCAACTGTTTCCACACACATATCCCTGACGATGGAATCAGAATCCTTGAGCCGTTTTACTATGGAAGAAACCATCTTTCCAAGGTGTGGACCAGTAAGACCACCATGAATTGTCACCAGTACACCCATCATCCGGATACATTCCTTGCGAACTGCACTCTTCTGCTCTGAATCTATATCCAGTATGCAAGATAGAAATGGGGTAATCCTCTCATGGGTCAGACTTTCAGCTATCTTCTCCAGCTCATCAACTCCAATTTGGTGTGTATCACGATCTGTAAGCTTATTCAGTGCAAGAACCACTTGGTGCTTAAGCTCATATATTACTTGCTGAGGCTTAACCCGTGTGGCCCCATTTGGTTTCAACTGGGTGCGCATATTTGTGCTATGGATGCTGACAAAAATCCCCAGCGCTGAAACAACTACCTGATTTTGGGTTATATCCCTCACACTTCCATAATGAGGAAACAAAAAAATACAAAATGCATAGATACAGTGCCTCTTGCAGCACAGTGATGAATCAAAAACCAAACACTGATAGAAAACAATAGAAACTCTAATGAAAGACATTTTACACCACAGGCCACCAACAACAAGTTGGACAGCAAATCATTGTAACCACAAACAAGAAGACAGATTTTATATCAGATGTCACTATATTTCCCCTTCTGTAGTGTCTAAAATAAACAATCCATAACTAAAGTGAGGTGTAGCACAAGTTCTGATGGTTTTGCAGAAAAATTAGGGATGTCCAATACTTGTTAAATCTCCATATTTCCCCTTCTCGATACTAAATAATTGGCAAAGTCAATAGCAACTGCCATCCCACCGACCAACCGCAAGAGAAAACAGAATATTAGATAGCACTCAAAACATCGTAAAGAGTTCGACCCTAAACTTTCTAGGTGACCAAACACAGAGAAGCCATGGGACCGGCAACAGACAATTCCTTGTAGTAGGACACCACATTGAACATTTAAGTAATATTAACAAAAATTATTGGCTAAATTAGTTTTGAGTAGCAATGCAACTAAATATATAGAATTCTTCACAGTCTAGGGCACAACATTGAAAATTGGTAAATTGATAACAATAAATATTTGGCAAATTAGGCATGTTTACCAATCTTCAAATTAATAAGTAGTAGCAATGCAGAAAAGAAAGTATAAGATACACGGATAGAGTGATCAACCTATATTATCTCAAGAACTCGAGACAATTGCATGCTGAAAATTGGGGGAATTGTGAGAGCCTGAGCTTGTGTCACTTTAGATAGAGAGAGAGGTGAAACAAAGTGATTGGAACGATTTTGAATTTTGATGGTGAAAGTGTAAAAAAGAGAAAATTTTCACGGAAAGAAGAGAAGTGGAGCAGATCTCCGTACTAAGCCGCGGTCGGAGTTCGAGAAACATTGTCTCCAGAAAATGCAGACAGGAAGAGAGAGAGGGCGAGAGAGAGAGAACGCGACTGTCTGTTCTTTTTTCGCGCCTCTGCCTATGTTTCGAATTCTGGGAAGCGACGTTCTGTGAGACTGAGCGGAACACTAAAACATTATAAAAATATTTTTAAATAAATAATTATAATATAATTATTTTATAATTTTTAGTTAATTTAAAAATAATTAAATTATAATTATTTATTAAAATAATTAAATTTTGGATCTTAACGATCTGTTTAATTCTGATAAAATTTGTTAAATTAAAAAATTATAAGAAAAAAATATATTCTTTTTTTGTTTAATGTTGGTTAAAAAAAAGTATTTTTTTATTTGGTTGTAAGGTAAAAATGAAAAAGATATATTGTTTTTTAATATTATTTATAATTTTTCTTAGTTCTCAAACAATAGGACAACACTATCTTTCATATTTTCTCATAATTTATTTTTATTTTTCTTAAAATAAAAAGAGACCTTAAAATATTACAATGCACAACTATTTGTAACTCATCAAAGCCCAAATGACATCAATGATTGAGATAAACTCTAAGGAATAATATATAAAAAATTTTAAAAACTATATAAATGTTCATTTTTTTTAAAAGAAAATTACTGTTACGTTAAATATTTAATAAATATTAATATCTTAATTTATAAAAAATATTATACATAATTTTTATATAACTTAAAATTACCACATTAAATTAAGATTTATTAAGTGTATTTTCTTAAGGAAATATATGATCCAAAACTCATCATCCACCATTAGCTATGTAAGCATTTTGTTTTCCAACCCGCATATAACAGTTCAATTTCCCTAAATAATCAATCTGGCCATCATAGTTACTACATAAGGTGATCTATAAATGGGCTATTTATGTTAATATATGTATTTTCATGAGAAAAAAAGATTAGGGCTCCTCAATCTCAAAATATTTCTACCCTTTTTAAAATCATAAAAGTAAAATAATCAATAATAGACAATACATGTAAAATATATTAAAATTTAAATATAAATCGAAATAATTATGTACATTAAATAGTGGCAACCATATAGAAATGAACAATAAATAAAATAAGAATAGGTTTTTGATAATAAATCATAACCTCAATAACCAATAATTATTAAATAAAACTCTTTAAATTTTTATAGGCTATTAAAATAATATACTAAAAAAGTCAACTTATAGTTGTAATAGTATAAACATACTAAATTTTAACTAACTTATTTTCAACTAATGACCCATATAAAAAAAAAACTCATTAGATTTACTTCCAACAGTAAAACCAAACACATTCTGGACTTTTGTTAATTTTGTTTCATGTGTTTTAGAATCTTTGCACACCACGAGATTTTAGTATCCACGCCATTAACATTTTAACGAAGGCTTACAAATTTGAATAGTGTATAAAACAATGGAGAAATGTGGAAAAATACAGGATGAGAAAACCTTTGCACTAAATCTCAAGAACAAAAAACCGATTTTCTTAAAAGATAGCTACTCACATGTATCTGAGAAAACATTTTAAAGTGCAGCTGTTTTGTCTTACTTTTTAGTGGCTCATAAGTGTTTGGAATAGAAATATTTATAAAGAATATTGAAAATTAGGCAACAAAACACACGACTATTTAAAAAAAAATGCCCCAGCGCACATTGGTTGCATAAATGTACTTCAGGTGTGAAAGCTTTGGCAAGAAATCCACACCCCAACTTATATACGTCTCTCAAGCACATATCAAGCACAACAACCAGTGTGAAACGGTCCTCACATGCAATTAGACACATATCAAATGTAAATATTCTAAATAAGATACATATATGCGTGCCCTGGTATACATCATGTGTAAACATTCTAAACAAAATACGCATATATATGACTTCGAGTGCATATCGAATGTCTCTAACATTATGTGTATTATAATATAAATAAAGGAAAAGGATAAATTCACTGTGGATTACTCATGTCTAGCTGATTCTAGGATGATAAATATCATATTGACAAGCCCTTTTTTAATTAGAATTGATCAAACAGATTCAAAAGTAATTAAACAGTAACTAGTTTGGCTTGACTACTAATCAGTTTAGCTACACCGATTAATCAACCTTTGAATACCATGATATATCTGCTCAAAGTATAAAAAAAAAAAGAATAAAAAAGTATATCATTCCAAAATACCCACCTAATACAAATAAATAAAAGGATAAATAGTTATTTATCTGTTATAAATTTGAATTCATTTTTTATCTGTATACTTAATAATTAATTTTGTACATTTTGATTATTATATTTATGACTTATACTTTTTCTCATTTAAGTGGTGATCGAAATTAGGATAACTATTTTGAAACTAATGTGCTTGTTATACCGTAGAGTAGTTCTATAAGGCTAGCATCACATTGTACCCATACATTGTCACTTCTGTACTTCTGGGTGCCCCATAAAAAATGTTTGAATAATAGTTGATAACTTTTTTAAATTAAATTGAAGGATTTAGCACAATTTTAAGATGGTATGAGTCCATCAACCCGACCAGGTAATGTAATAGAAGGTCCAAAAATTATCAGTATAAGCCAATAAGAGTAGACCCAATGGCAACCCAATAGGATATAAACATAGGAAGAGATTAAATAAGTATGGCTCAAATGCAATTTCAATAACTTGGTCCTATCGATCAAACGATTAGATGATTAGAATTTCAATGCCAATTCATATTTTATAGGGTGGTCAAGGCTGAATTAGAGAGATAAATTAAAGGATACCAAGCTGCTCAATCAAATAATTAGCCAACTCTCTATCATAGCCAATACTTTGCACCCTAATTAATTGCCCATCAAATAATGCACAAATTATACGATCTAAGAGAGCACCTCATGAGTCAAAAACCAAGACGTGCATGGTGAAGCTGAGTTATAACGATTAGTAACCAACCTAACTTTTATACTATAGCTTATAACCCTACTTTGAGAACTGATCATGCATTGGCTTCAATGTCTCTATAAATACCAAGCCTCTATAATAAAGACAAAATGGAACTCTAACTCCAAAATCTAAAAATATTATCATCTTACATCCATGTAAACTCAAAAACCCCTTAGATTTGGTTACAGGATGATCATATCTTCTCTAGGGTCCAATCTTGTAGCACTTAGACGATAGAAAGAGATTCAGAACTTATATTCCATAATGGCTCATTCCCCCCTAAAAACTATTCTCTCAAAACTTAATGTACACTCTAACTCAACTAATCCTATACTCTACCCCCAACTCGCTGGTTAGTAATTACTAACTTTAACATCGAAGAATAATTTGATGAGGCAATCCCAAAACCTCTAAAACTCTCGTCTAGATTTGTGCTATGCAATTTCCAGCCCACATTTGAAATCTCTCGAACTGAAATACATATAAAATCTACCCATCATTGACACCATCTATAGAAACAAGTTAAGAAATTTTTTCCTACACATTCTTACATCCATGAAGATCCATGAATAAACCACCATGGTAAATCCCGAGCTCAAGGCCAATCGAGTTAAGTTTTTTAGGACATTTTCTTTCATAATGCCCCTCCAAACAAAGATTCTCAATTGTGTACCCATTCACTAGCAGTGTCAACATTGAAGCATTGGTTGCACAACTGTATGAGATATCCTAAATGTTGAAATTCCTATGGGATAGATTCGAAAACAAACCATGACAAGTTGAAGTTCCCCTTCAGCAAGCTTTGACTTCAAAAAGAAGTCGAAGGATAGGAAGGCCACCTCCAAAAAGAAAATGACTAGGTCCAAGTCACTAATGGTTTATAAGACATACTACCGACCCTTCTCCTCGTGCCTAGGCTATTGGGGGTCACTCCTGTGTGGAAGTTATAGTAGTGGGAGGATTTAAACAAAGTACGAGGATCTTGTATGCTACTAAAGCCTGCGAATTTGTTTGCTGAGTATCCGCAGACTATGCACAAACTAAATACAAGGAATTCCGATCAACATTGTTGACCGAAAGTTTTGGATGGATAAAAATGATTGGTTAACTTGTTGACCAGCTAAATGTATGTTCCAGTTAACATGGTTGTTAACCGGCCAAGAGAAGAAGATGGTCAACATGGTTATTGAATGGACAAGAAAAGAAGACGGCCGAAAAAATATGGGTCGTTCATCAGGGAATCTAGTAGGATGCCAGCTCAGAAGATTTTCTAAGCATACGTGATTTCTGGAGGTTATGCACGATCTCTAGGAACCATTTTTGTACAGAGTATCTTTATATTGTTGGAAGTGATAGATTTTATTGGGAATAAAATATTCTATATATTGCCATAATATATGTGCGCCTGTATTAAAACGATAAGAGGGCTTGAGTTCATTATTCCGCTTAGTGTGCGAGAGTGAAAAGAGAGAACACGGTGAGTGAATTTTGCTATTGTTCTCCATTCTCTTTGTCTAGGGTTTGTATAATCATAGAACTCACATAATGGATTTGTTTACGGACTAAGTGTCCCATAATTTTTTTCTTCGATTTATGAAGGATTTTTCACGTAAATCTTATTGTACAATTCTTCTTCTTCTTTCACTTCTCAGTGTGTGTGTGATTTTATGTATTGTTACCCGGTCGCCTCCTTTCTATGCCAACAAGTGGTATCGAGAGTACAGTTGAGAACTCTATCTAAATTGTATCATCGTTTTTAAAGAATTCACCGTTTAGTGTGGAGCAATTCAACGTATAAAATAACTTCATCATCTAATAAGAAAAGGTGAAGAACATCTTGATTAGAGAGGAAACCGTGAAAGCGTTGAATAAGAAGGATGAGAAGCCACAGAACCTAACCGAGGAAGAATGGCAAAACAAAAAGGATCTTGCCAACTGTACCATAAAGCAATGTCTGGCAGACAACACACTCCAGGAGGTCATCACCATGACAGATCCAACAGAGGTTTGGGAGAAACTGGAAAGCCGGTATAAGTTCAAATCCTTGACAACCAGGCTGTACATGAAAAAGCAGTTCTATGATCTGCGGTTGTCATAAAGTGAGAGTTTTCAAAAGTACTTTCACAAATTTAATCGGATTGTGATGCAGATGTTGGCCCTTGACAATGAGATCAACGAGGAGGACAAGGCCTTGGTATTACTAGCTCTCAGCCAACATCATATGACCATATCGTCATGACTTTGTTATTTGGAAAAGACACTTTAAGTTGGATGAGGTCATTACTTCCTTACTCATGAATGAGTCAAGACGCGGCCACAAGAGGCCTCAACGTATTCGCAATCTAAGGTACTTATGACCAAGTCCTGGGCAAGGAGTAGAGAACGTAGCCAGAAGTTTGGAAAAAATGGTCGCAGTAAATCTTGGTCAAGGTATTAAAACCTTGAGTGCCATCACTGAGCAAGAAGTGCCACATCAGGAAGCACTACTTTAAGTAGAAGCGTAAAAATACGAAAAAGGAGAAAGGAGAAAATGGACGAGGAGAAGAAAAATTCTCGATCTCGATAATCACAAGAGGCGTCTCCTATTGACGTGTGAAGACAACGTGGCAAGTCAAACGGACCATGAGTCCAGTTGGGTGGTTAATTCTGGTGCTTCTCTGTATGCCCGTTTAGAAGGGGACTGTTCACATCCTACTGCTCAGGATATTTTGAAATGACAAGGATGAAAAATGAATGAATATCTTTAATTGTTGGTAAAGGTGACATTGTATTAGTCACCAATAGTGGGACGAAATTGCTGCTGAAAGATGTACGGCATATCCCTAACATTCGGATGAATATAATTTTAACTAGCCGGTTGAATAATGAAGGTTATTATAATACCTTCTGTGAAGATGAATGGAAACTAACTAGAGTGTCTCTAATTGTGACAAGAGGAAAAAAGTACTCCGACCTATATGTAATGAAGGCATGTGTAGTAGCCGAAAATGTAAACGTCACAACCAGTAAAGTGTCCGAGAATCTGTGACACCATAGGTTGTGGCACATAAGTGAACGCAGATTATATCATTTAACCAAAAAGGGCCTTATTCCAAGAGTGATTGATGACGAACTATGCACATGTTCTCATTGTATGGCCAACAAGCAAAAGAGAGTCTCGTTTCATGGAGACTCATCCTCAACAAAGGCAGAAGTATTTGATCTGGTCCACACAAATGTATGTGAACCATTCAAAGAGAAGTCATTTGGTGGAGCCCATTACTTCGTATCTTTCATTGATAACTGTTCCAGATGCTGTGGATTTACTCACTGAAGACTAAGGACCAAGTCCTCGATGTGTTTGAATAGTTTCATACTCTGGTAGAGCGTTAGATGGGAAAAAAACTGAAGAACATCCGGAGTGACAACGGCAGTGAGTACATTGGGGCCTTTGATGCCTATTGCTGGTCCCATGGCATTAGGTATCAGAAGACTCCACCAAAAATATCATAGTTAAACAGAGTGACCGAGCAAATGAACCGCATACTTCTGGAGAGAGTGAGATGCATGCTTTTGGAAGCAAAGTTTTCTACATCCTTCTGGATAGAAGCACTGAAAATAGCGGCCTATGTCATTAATAGTTGCCTAGTAAGCCATTAAATGGAGAAGTGCCTGAGAAAATATGGTCAGAAGAAGAGGTCTCTTATAACCATCTACGGGTGTTTGGATGCAAAACCTTTGTTTATATCCCAAAAGATGAAAAAATCAAGCTAGAGCCAAATACGATGCAGTGCGTCTTTCTGGGCTATGGGGAAGATGAACTAAGTTGCAGATTTTATGACCCAACTGAGAGAAAACTTGTCTCGTTAAAGGATGTAACCTTCATTGAGGATGAAAAGATTGAGGATATTGGTAAGAAGACCAAGTTTGATGCTGGTCGAACGGACAAGGTGAGTGTCAAAGTTGTTCATCCAGTACCTCTGTAGGAAGAGGACAATGGTCCAGAAGTGGCTGAGGACAATAATAAGTCGATTACAGTACCTGACGAGAATCCGGATGAAGTCACTCCTCAACCGGATGATGAGGTTCCTGTTAGATGATCCTTAAGGAACAAACAGCCGTCCGTTCGCCTGCCATCTAGTGAGTATATCCTACTCACTGATACCGGAGAGTCTAAAACTTTTAAAGAGGTTATGGAGGATATGAATAAGGAGAGATGGCTGGAGGGCCACGGAGATGAAATAAGCTCTATCCATGAAAACTATACTTCTAAGTTGGCCGAACTACCCAAGGGGAAGAGACCTCTAAAGAATAAGTGGATCTTCCGATTGAAAACTTTCGAGAACAGCATGCAGTCGAGGTGCAAGGCGCAGCTAGTAGTGAAAGGTTTTAATTAGCGTAAAGGTGTGATTTTGATGAGATCTTTGCACTGGGGGTGAAAATATCCTATGTTCGTGTTGTACTTGGTTTAGCAGTTGCTCTGGATTTGGAGATAGAGCAGTTGGATATCCAGATAGCATTCCTCCATGATAACCTCGAGGAAGAAATTTACATGGAGCAACCAAAGGTGTTCGAGGTCAAAGGGAAGAAAAGATTGGTTTGTCATCTAAGGAAGAGCCTATATAAATTAAAACAAGCTCCAAGACAATGGTGTAAGACGTTTGAGTCAGTTATGGTAGATCACGACTATCGGAAGACTACTTCTTACCATTGTGTATTTATTTAAAGGTTCTCGGAAGATAATTTTATCGTCCTTCTCCTCTATGTGGACGACATGCTAGTAGTCGGACAAAATAGTGCTTGGATAAAGGAGTTGAAGAAACAAGTTGGTAATCATTTGCCATGAAAGACCTGAGATCAACGAAATAGATTCTTGGCGTTAGAATTATTCACGATCGAGAGGCAGGGAGATTGTGGTTGTCCTAAGAAAACTACAATGAAAATGTGCTCTAACGTTTCAATATGCACAAATCCAAACTTGTGAGCACTCCGCTGGCAAACCACCACGGGTTGAGCAGTCGCTAGTGTCCATCTTCGGATGCTAAGAAAGTATATATGAAAGGCTTGTCTTACTCATCAGCTGTAGGAAGCTTAATGTATGCCTTAGTATGCACAAGGCCGGACATAGCATGCGCTGTTGACATAGTTAGTCGTTTTTTATCCAACCCAGGGAGGGAGCATTGGTTCGTGGTCAAATAGATCATGAGATACATCCGAGAAATTTTCAAGAAGTGCATGTGTCTTGAAAGTGACAAGTTTAAATTGGTGGAATACTCAGATGCTGATATGACCGGGACATTGACTCTCGTAAGTCCACCTCAGGATATTTGATGAAATTTGTTAGATGAGCAGTTTCCTGACAGTCCAAGTTGTAGAAGTGCGTTACCCTTTCTACCATTGAAGCCGAGTATATTGTAGTGATAGAAACTTACAAAGAGATATTGTAGATGAAAAAATTTCTCCCAGAATTGGGCCTCAGACAGAAAATGTAGGAGATTATTTGTGATAATTAGAGTGCGATACATCTTTGTAAGAACTCCTTATTCCACTCTAAATTTAAGCATATTGATATTCAATACCATTAAGGGAAAGATGTTATTGAAATGGGCTTGCTATCATTGGAAAAGATTGGCATTGAAGAAAATGGCGTTGACATGATGACTAAAATTTTACCGAAAGATAAGAATAAAGGTTGCTGCAGTTTGGATGGACTGACGGACTCAAATTCCCCACGATCGTGAGGAAAAGTTTGTTGGCGGTCACTCCCATGTAGAAGTCCAAGTAGTCGGAGAACCTGGACGAAGTACGAAGATCTTGTGTGTTACTAAGGCCTGCGGACTTGTGTGCTGAGCACAAAAAATTTCGATCAACACTGTTGACCGACAGTTTTGGATGGATAGAAATGACCGGTCAACTTATTGATCGACTAAATGTGTATTCTAGTCAACATGGTTGTTGATCGGCCAAGAGAATAAAATGGTCAACATGGTTGTTGATCGGCCAAGAAAAGAAGACGGTCGACAGAATATTGGTCGTCCATCAGGGAATCCAGTAGGGTGTCAGCTCAGAAGATTTTCTAAGTATGCATGATTTCAGAAAGTTATACACGATCTCTGGGAACCATTTTTGTACAGAGGATCTTTATATTGTTGGTAGGGACAGATTTTATCGGGAATAGAATATTGTACAGATTGCTATAATATATGTGTGCCTGTATTAAAACAATGAGAGGGTGTGAGTTTATTATTCGGCTAAGTGTGCGAGAGTGAAAAGAGAGAACACGGTGAGTGTATTTTGCTCTTGTTCTCCATTCTGTTCGTCCAGGGTTTGTGTAACCGTGGAACTCACATAGTGAATTTGTTTGCAGATTAAGTGTCCCATAATTTTTATCTTCGATTTGTAAAGGATTTTCCACATAAATCTTGTGGTTCAATTCTTTTTCTTCTTTCACTCCTCAGTATGTGTGTGATTCTGTACATTGTTGTCCAGTCACCTCCTTTCTGTCTCAACATAAGCTACCTAAAATCATAGCAAGGGGACATCGATACCAACTCCCCATCTTACAAAAATCCAAATACAACATTCATGATTCTGCCACTTAGCTTATGACTATGTTGTTAGAAAAATATGTAGAGAATAAGATATTTAACCACATAAAGGTGGAGTCATGCAAGAGGAATCCTCAATGCATACATAATCATGATGAGTTCCCTCATAATTGAAAATTGCAATCCACTTTTCAAATTAGCTTTGTAATACCCGATTTTTGTCTAATTTAATTTGGCATTGTCAATTTATTTTGAGTTAAATTGGATATATTAAAATATAATTATGTAATATGGATTTGAAAGATATTTTGAGTTAGAAAGCAGATTGACATCTAAGGTACGCCCAACGCGCATTTGAGTGCAAATTTTAGATTGAGGTGTGTTTGAGGTGGCACTCGAGCACTAATTCCCATAGGGGTCGCGCTTGCGGTATCCCGAGGTGGAGCTTTTGTGCCAATTTGGTTATATAAGGAGCAGTACGCTCTGTTCGGTCATTTTACGCATGAAAGAAGAGAAAGGAAAGAGAATGAGAATGAGAAGAAAGAGGTGTAAGGTGATTTCAAAACATCTTTTAATTAGATTTGATTAATTAAAGGTTAAGACAAGTATCTTTATATCTTATTCTTGATCTATTTAGGTTTCTAGTTATTTTTACTTACGTTTGGTGGATCTGATGTACATTATGTTAGTTTACTTACCCTGTTTGATTTCCTCGTGCATATATGTCTCTTTTCTTGGTTGTTTTGAGATTTTATTTTGATTTTGCTAATACTTAGGAATTTTACTTGTTTTGTTAAAAATGGATAAATTTTTTAAGGTATTATGTTTATATATAAGTATATTTATAAAGAAAAAGTTATAAAAACGAGCATATAGGCCGTGCATGGGGTATCCATGCATTGTGCTTCGGGTCGAACTCTATCTTCATTATGTAATTCGATATGTGACCTTTTTTGAAGAGAAAGTTTTGTGATTTAACCTTTTTGAGTGGAAACTTTAACCTTTTTCACCAAATAGGAAAAGTTTTACGATATGTGATATAGTGATCCTTTTCGATTTGTGTTTTATGATAATTATCGTAAGGAATTAAACATAACTAATATCTTCATACATCCTAATATATTAGACATACCTAAAAAATATACCTATCATCCAAGAATGACAAAAGAAAGTGACATTTGATCCCATCTATAGAAAGTGATATGTAGTCATCCCATTTATGGGTCTAAATAATAATGATATAACCTTAGGCTACCGAGTATACATATAACCCTTTATTATGTTAGTATTTTGATCTTTGATTTTTCAATTTGAGTATATTTTAGATTTTTGATATATTTTATTTGCATTGACTTGTATTTGAGATTTTGTTTTAAATTTGTTGGTTTTACCCACAGTTGGAATTCAGTTGGTCTCGTATAATTAAAACTTGTAACTTTCATTTTGGATTATACTTTTGAATATGATATCACATTTAACCTTTCTTTAATGGGCTTTTGGATTGTGGTTTTACTTGTTTTGTATATATTTATCAATCATCATCCTGATTTTGGATGTATTTGTTTGTTATACTTTATAATGATACTTATTGAACTTTTGACTCATATTTTTAATATTCTTATCCCTTCTAATTAATGGATTCGAATACATTGTTGAGAGTTCAAACTCGGGTTGGATTGATGTCTCGCTTATATTTTTGGTGAATATTAGCACTATATTCGAATTGTATTTAGATCATATATTTTTTGGTATTATTGGGGTGGTAGATAAAATGATGACTGTGTGTAGTATCATCAAAGAAATAGTATTCAGATCATTTAATAAAAATAAATTTTGTGGCATTTGGTTTATTATGGTTAGTGATATCGTTGGTCACTTATTTCTTATGATATTTGGGAGCAGGTCATAATTATCTATTATCTAGAATAGTAGTATGGATAGATCCTGTGAATGAATATTATTATTATTTATTATTTTAGTTATGTTCGAACCGTTAGATGGGTTGTCAAGTAATGTTCAGATTTAGAATTTGTTTTTGTTATTATCTTATATTAGGAAATTTAAATTTACGGGTTGAAATTATTCATAATCATAATTAAAACCCATTTTAATTCAGGGCCATAATAAGCCTCATAAACAATAATAAAACCCTACCGATGGGAGGAAGTACAATGACTCGAGTTAGGAACTATTAAGATGATAGAAGGGATGATATACCCCTCATAGATGGCATCTGCTTCCGATTGATTCAAGGTAGAAGTAATAGCAGCAACACCACAAGATGCAAAACCTTTAGAATGTTGTGATTCCAAGAAGGAATATAGAAGACAAGGTTGGAAGCTTTATAAAACTACAAATCTTAAAGGAGCCGCTAGAGAGCTCAATGATTCACTTTGAAGCATTTTGCCTAAATAAACTCAGAAATGGGCACCAAATAGAAATAAAAAGGTCATTTAAGCCCCATTGAAATAGAGTATTTCAACAGAGACATCCTTTGCTAAAATCATGCATTTTATCAAAAAAATCTTCTCACTACCAAACAATGTATTTGGATACAATTAACAGTGCATTTGATTTTGAAGCAAATGCATCAAAATGATGCATCAAGCTTAGGAAGAAGGGGATCTTTCCCAAGGGAAGCAAGAGTATTAAATACACTACCATCAAGTCTCCTCCAGATTAGAAGGACTATCATAATTATAATGTCATCCAATTCTTGAACAACCGGCCGTCAAACTGTGACAAAGACAATGACAGACAAAGAGTTCCTTGATCCTTTAATTTTTGAATTCAACTTGGACAATGATTCAGAGTCTAGTAAATATTTCTAACTGGCTCAAATCTAAAAATACAAGTTGTGATCAGGAGAAGGATCTGGTTTGTTAGAGGGATGAGCTGTCACTATTTTAAGGATTCAGGCATCCACAATCAAAGTTCATCTAACAGTTGGCCAATTAAGTGGCCGGATGCAATGAATTAATCAAGGGGTGAACGATTGATTCCCAAGCAGCAACTATGTCCAAAAGAATGTACGAGTCCAAAAGTGGAATAAATTAACAGTGTGACATAGGCAAATGAATTGATATGTCATTAGTTTTTTTTCTCACAAATTTGTATAGGTTACATCTCCAGTTGAATACTTCCACGTTGGAGAGTTGAAGGATGAAGTTTTAAATGAAGCCCATAAATTGAGGTATATAATTCATCCCGGTGTGAATAAGATGTACCAAGATATAAAGAAAACCTTTTTTCGATGGAACATGAGAAGGAAAATTGTAACTTTTGTGACTAAATGCATCGTTTGTCAACAAGTAAATGCAAAACATAAGAAGCCTCCGGGACTCTTACATCCTTTGCCAATTCCCAGTTGGAAGTAGGAACACATTACAATGGATTTTGTTTTAAGATTACCAAGGATTACAAAAAACATGGATGCCATCTGGGTGACTGTGGATCGATTGACAAAGTCAACACATTTCTTGCCGATTTGAATGACGTATTCCAGAGATAAATTGGCTTGTTTGTACATTAATGAGATTGTTCAGCTGCATGGTATTCCGGCTTTAATTGTGTTTGATCGAGATCCCAAATTTGTGTCAAAATTTTGAAAAAGTTTACACAGGGAATTGGGTACTAGCCTGCAGTTTAGTTTAGCCTTTCATCTGCAAACGGACGGCCAATCCAAAAGAACTATTCAGATATTGGAAGATATGTTGAGAGCGTCGATTCTAGAAATGGGTGGCTCATGGGATAGTTTTCTGCCTCTTACTGAGTTTGCCTACAATAATAGTTATCAGTCAAATATTGAAATGACTCCGTTCGAAGCTTTGTACGGACGAAGATGTAGATCTCCAATCAATTGGAAAGAAATTGGGGACCATAGTTTGTTGGGACCCGACATCATCTAGGATTCATTGGAAAAGATCAAAATCATTTGTGATTGGTTAAGTGAAGCCCAAAGTCGTCAAAAGAGTTATGCTAACGAGAGGAGATCAGATCTGAATTTAGAAGTGGGTGATCACGTGTTCCTGAAGGTATCTCCAAGAAAAGGAATTTTGAGATTTCGAGTTAAGGGTAAATTGAAGCCAATGTTCATTTGACCATTTAAAATTTTGGAGCATGTTAGAGATGTAGCCTATAGATTGGCTTTGCCTTCAAACCTTTCAGGTTGTCATGATGTTTTTCATATCTCTATGTTAAGAAAATATGTGTATGATTCTTCTCATGTGATTGAATTTGAGCCTTTGAAGATAAATGAGAATATGTCATATGTTAAGGCCCTTGTTCAGATTTTGGTTCGAAAGGATCAAGTGTTAAGGAATAAAGTTATTCCACTTGTTAAAGTATCGTGAAGAAATCATGCGACTGAGGAGGAAACCTGGGAACGTGAGGAAGAAATTTTGGAGAATTTTCCTTCTTTGTTCGATGATTGATATATATGAAATTTTGAGGATGAAATTTTTATAAGGTAGGAAGAATGTAATATCCCAGATTTTATTAAAAATATTTTAATATTTATTAAGATTTTTGATAAATTTGATGTGTAAAAAATTTAATTAATATCGGAAAATTTTGAAAGACTATCGGAATTTGCGGCTTGACGTTCACTGCGCGTTCGAGGATATCCAATGGATATATATATATATATATATATATGTGTGTGTGTGTGTGTATGTATGTATATGTATAATATAATATATTATTTTAAAAAAAAAAGAAAAAAGGGGATAGGATAGGATAGGATAGATAAGAAGGGATGGGGCATTGGTGGATGATAATATAAATAATAATAATAATAATAAAGAAAAAATATTGATAAAAAGGGGGATTCGAGGGCTCGATTCTGGAGGAGGCAGAGGAGAGAAAGAGAGAGTGTGAGAGAGGAAGAAAGAGGAAAAGAAACGCGGGGAGAGAGAAAGGGTTTCGGGACACAATTTTTTGGCGCTGCGCAAAGAAGAGGAGGAAGCAACGACGTCGGACAGCGAAGACGGCGCTGTGATGTCCCACATTGGATAAGGAGGCAAACGAAGCGTGCCTTATAAGGGCATGGATACCTCACCCTTGTGGACGCATTTTGGAGGCTGTGGAGGCCGTCTGCCAAGAATAAAACCGTGCGCTTATGTGGTAAAGTGAACAATATTCACAAGCGGATGCCAGGGACTTTACAAATGGTATTAGAGACGGGCCCGATTTGGTGTGCCAGCGCGGACGTTGGGCTTCCAATGCGGTGGACTGTGATGTCCCACGTCGGATGAGGAGGAAAACGAAGCGTGCCTTATAAAGGCGTGGATACCTCTCCCTTGTGGACACGTTTTGGGGGCGGTGAAGGCCGTCTGTTAGGAATAAAACGGTGCGCTTGTGTAGCAAAGCAGACAATATTCACAATGGGGTACCCGGGGATGTTACAGGCGCAGCGGACTTGGTTGACGGCGGCCAGAAGTGAATTGGTGGAGGTACGGCGAGGAGAAGCCATCGAAGCCAACGTGGTTGTCGGCGGCTTCCACAGTGGTGGCGGCGATCAAAGGTGTAGTAGGGGTGGTTGGCGGCGGCCATTGGTGGTGCGCCGATGACCGACGACAGCAGTGGTGAACCGTTGCTGTGCACAAAGCAGCGCAGAGAGGGAGAGAGCTCGAGAACAGCAGGCACCGCGTCGCTACGAAGGAGGAAGCCAGTGATTCGATACCTCTGAGTATTCATTTTTAAAATTTGTGGAGTATAAGGTCGAGACAAGTATTTGTAACCCCTATTTTTTGTCTGATTTAATTTCTGATATATTTTAGATACTGTATAAATTTTTTTACTAACATATATGTATTTTTGTATACCCATTTTATTTATTTTGGATATATATATATATATATATGTGTAGTTCATTGGATTATTTTTGGGGTTTTGAATATGAATTTTATAATTTTAGAAATTTATTATTTTAAAAAAAAATTTAAAAAATGTATTAAACTCAGTGTATATTTATATCAGTTTGTGTAACAAAAATATATACGAAACTTACATTGCGTGCATTTTCACATATACGTACTGGGTTATGGTCATTACATTTGGATTTGGATTATTAGATTCTAGCCAACTCCCAACAGGAAGATTATTTTGCTAATTGAAAATTTCTTTTCGTTAGTAGGAAAGACTTGAAGTAGTGTCTATTTCCATTTGAATAATTTAATTTGACCTTAGAATATATTCGAACGTCCTAATATATTTGACAAGTTTGAGAATTGCACTAGAAGCCACATGTGGTAAAATATGGCGAGTAACCTTATCTATGGGTATAGAATACATGGATTTTGGTTTAAGATTATCAGGATTATATGTAACCATTTCTCAAATTAGTTTTTAAATAATCAAACCTTAAATTAGTGTATGATTTTATATCTCTGTATAGATTTGTATTGGACTTGAATTTTTAGACTTGGATTTGAGATTCACCAATTTTGCCTACAATTGGGCTTGGTATGTCTCGTATGAATTATTTGACCATATATTATGATCGAAACCTTTGAAAAAATTATCGCGATACTGCTTTGGTTTCGGCACACTCTATTGGATTATCCAACTATCGAATTTTGTCCCAAATCACGAGTTGATCGAACCTTGGACTTGGACTTGGACTTGGATTGAATATCGGCACATTAGAATCGGTTTGGATCACCTCTGTTTTTTATATATATATCCCGATGAGGATTGCTTTTTAAATTGGATATTTGCCTTGGATTTGAATATTTAATTTGAGTACGAGATTACCATTGAATTTTAAATTTTAAATTTTTATTTATTCATCGACGATTTGAATTTATCTATTTGACCATTCTTCTGATTCTTTTGACTCATTTGTTTACTTATTATACTTATTTGGTATTAAACTCATTCTCCTATTTCATCCCTTCAAAGTAAAAGATCGACTTTATCACAATAGCACGAAGAGTTTCGGCACAGCACTGTACACCTCTGGTGAGTGTCATTTTTTTTAATTTTGATATTATCCACCATATATTGGGTATGAATAAATTTTGCGTGAATTGTTATGAGATGTTGGAGTCAGTCGAATGTATGCCATGACTTTATATATTAAGAATTTGTTGGGTCGATTTCTTATGTTAATGGGTTATTATCTTTATTTGGTTATCCCATTACGACTATTTTGTAGAACAAGTCACATACATATTATCTGATCAAGTCCTATCTAGGTTATATAATTTTATGAAATTTTGTATATTTTGTGGTCACACCTGGATTTTGAAAATTATAAGATTAATAATTAAAGTATATTTAATTATTTAATTGACATGTTTGGTCTTAGTTCGTTGCAGAAATATATCAGAGAAAAGTCGTAATGGAAAATATTTTGGGTCAATTTTGGAATGATTGTTAACTAAATTTTTGTATGATAGGTAAATATTATGGTAGACTTTAGAGATCTTAGGAGATCATATTTAAGTCGGGATGACCATAAGATTAGAAGATCAACGACGAACCGAGAGGAGGTCAGCAGCAGAAGGCCTGTGGCAAGCCGTGAAAAGGCTAGAGATAGGAGGTCAGTCTCGAGTCGTGGAGACAACTATGCTACCATGCAAAATATGATGGATTAGATGATCCAGTAGTAGGATCAGGACATGGCGGCGATGAGAAGAATGGCCGAGCAAGGTCAGAGCAGGACACCCCACGATCATTTTAAAAGCGAGCACATTCCGGAGTTCTTGGGTGAGTATGACCCAATCAAAGCAGAAAGTTGGCTAAAGAAATTGGAAATAGTATTTGATATTATTGACTGCCCTAAAGAAGATAACGTAAGATTTACCGCTTGCAGATTGGATGGCGAGGCCATGAGATAGTCGGACTCTCAACGTCATATTTTGGGCTAGGACAACGAGGAATTTGAATGGGAGATTTTTTGGGAAGCATTTTTAGATCGGTTTTTCCCATCCAGTGTTCAAGAAATTAAAGGAGTCGTGTTTGGCCGGCTTCAACAAGGCGACAAGACATTAGCGAAATACGATTCCCAATTTACGGAGCTCTCCCAATTTGCTCCCTATTTGATTGCTAATGAGACTCTAAGAGCCTAGAAGCTTGTTCAAGGGTTACAGGGTACAATTCAAAGCAATTGGTGCCGTTCAGATTGACGGGATACAATTCATAAGCAATTGGTGCCGTTCAGATTGCAGTCATATCGAGAAGCTCTAGATCGGGCGTTATTGCTCCAGCAAGAGGTATTTCGAGGGAAGTATCTTCAGAAGAAGTTGGAACAGCGAGGCCAGAGCTCGAAAGGGGGAGTTTCCCGTTAGATGTCTCGTTTGATATCGGAAAGTAAAGATAAGGGCAAAGCAAGTAAAGATAAAAGGAAAGCTGTTGAAGGAAAGGTTTCCCCCCCAAAGTTACGGTTCACCAAGTCTGCCTGTGAATTTTGTGGAAAGAATCATGCCGGTCGAGTCTGCTATCATCAAAGTGGAGCTTGTTTCAATTGTGGTGAGACGGGCCATTTAATTAAGGATTGCCCAAATCCAAAGCGTTCAGAGAAGAGGCCAACGGTTCCAGGCAGAGCTTTTGTGACTTCAGCTCGAGATGCCAGGGCTGATCCCTCTGTTGTGGAAGGTAATCTTCAGATTTTTAACTCTATAGCACATGTTTTGATTGATCCAGGAGTTACTTATTCTTTAGTGTCCCCTAAGTTTGTGCATAATTTATATGTGCATTCCCAATATTTAGATTTTGTATTAATAGTATCTACCCCGGTGGGTTAGTCTATTTTGGCTATATTGTGTATCCTCGGTGTTTGGTTTAGACTGATGGCCATGAATTACTAGCGGATCTAATTCTGCTATATATGTCAGATTTCGATATGATTTTGGGAACGAATTGGTTAGCATATTATCACGCTACCATGGACTATTTTCATAAGATAGTCTTATTTTGTATTCCGGGGTATACTTCCTTCGAGTTTCAGGGAAGGGTTAATAAGGAGGCTTCAAGATTGATTTCAGCGTTGCACGCTAGTCACCTAATTCAAGACGGATGCCAAGCTTATTTGGCATACATGATTACATCTCAAAACTATTCTATGGGTGTAGAAAATATTCCAGTTATTTATAAATTTAAGGGTGTTTTCCCAGAACAATTGCCCAAATTGCCTCCGGATTAGAAAATTGAGTTTACGATCGATGTGGTGCCGGGTTCTATGCCAATATCGAGGGCACCATATAGGATGGCCCCATCTGAGTTAAAAGAGTTGAAACAACAATTGTAGGAGTTGTTTGATAAAAGATTCATTCAGCTAAGTGTGTTACCGTGGGATGCTCCCATGTTATTCGTAAAGAAGAATGATGGATCCATGCAGTTGTGTATTGATTATAGGGAGTTGAATAAGATTACAATCAAGAATAAGTATCCCTTCCTGAGGATTGACGACCTATTCAACCAACTGTAAAGAGCTCAAGCGTTCTCAAAGATTGATTTATACTTAAGGTATTATCAGCTAAAGATTAGGCGGGAAGATGTTCCCAAGACGGCTTTCAGAATGCGGTATGGTCACTACGTATTACTAGTGATGCATTTTGGATTGACGAATGCACCAACATCATTTGTGGATCTGATGAATAGAGTTTTTCAACCAATCCTAGATCAATTCGTTGTAGTTTTCATTGATGATATCTTGATTTATTCAAAGAGTTTAGAGGATCATGAAGCTCACTCGAAGATTGTGTTGCAGTCATTGAGGGAGAGGAGGTTATTTGCGAAACTACAAAAATGTGAATTATGGTTGGAAGATGTAGCATTTTTGGGTCATATTATTTCAAAGGACAGTGTGTCGGTTGACCCGAAGAAGATTGAAGAGGTGACAAATTAGGTTTGGCCAGCAAGCATCGCCGAAGTGCGAAGTCTCTTGGGTTTGGCAGGACATTATAGGCGGTTCATTGAAAACTTCTCGAGAATTCGATACCTCTAACCCGTTTAACCCAAAAGAAAATGGCGTTTGTTTGGGATGATAATTGTGAAGAAAGCTTTCAAGAGTTAAAAAGAAGATTGACATACGCGCCTATATTGTCAATTCCGAATGGATTGGGTGGATTTGTGGTATACTGTGATGCTTCCAAGAAATGTCTAGGCTGTGTTTTAATGCAGCATGGTTAGGTTGTGGCTTATGGATCAAGACAGTTGAAGGTTCACGAGCAAAACTATTCCACCCATGATTTGGAATTAGCAACAGTGATCTGAATATAGACAATACGATGTAACGGAACAAAACCTGAGCTCTCCATCAAGCATTAACTACCAAACTTGTGAGTATAAGAAATATAGTAATATATATTATTTTTAGCATAAAAAATATATTTCAGCTAAGAAAAAAAATACAAGAAAAATTCAGAATCAATTCACTATAAAAGTATCGGTTACAAGTCACCTCTTCCGAAATCCCTTCACTACAAGCCTGAGTGAAAAATTGTTGATTACAATCTCATCAGCACACCCAAAAATTTATAAAAAAAAATATGCAATGAGAAATAAGAGTAATCAAGTGAAATACGCTCTAGAAATTCACTCTAGAACAGTATACTCAACCATGGTGAAGAACGAAATTTAAATCGGACCACAAACGCGAGTCGAATGTCTTCTCTTATTTCTCTTTATGCAATGTTCCTTGTGTGAGAAATTGACTTCGAAATACTCTAACAATATGTCAAGCTCGTTTTAATACTACGACCCGCTTTCCTGCGCTCAAGCATTTGTCAGGCACAGGCGCCACTGTCTTCTGCGCTCGAGCACCCCTAGGTTTAGTGCACAGGTAATCGTTGCGCTTAGGAAGCGCGCGCGAATAATGTAATCCTCGCATAAATATTGTACAACCTTCTGATAACTATCTTTTTGTCGGAGCATCCATAAATAAGTGATCAAAACTCAACGAAAATAATTATAAAATACAATTTGTCACTTGATTTCTTGTTTTAGCCAACCTTTCTTGGATTTCCTTTTGGCCCATTTGCAGGCTTTTAAATCATTTTATCAGCCACGCCTCTCTTTATACCAATAAAACAAATTAATAAATTTAAATAATTGAATTAAATTAAATAACTGCAGACTAACAATGAATAAGTGGGGTTAAAAATGTAATTTTTCACTACTTATCAGTGACATTAGAGTGATCCTGTGTCAGTATTACCTGCCAGGTTGCCATACACAACTGCAACAACTTTGTGGAGAAAGCCAAGGACGAACCCAAACATGGCCCCCTCTGGGACTAAGCACTCCTCCAGCGTCAGAATTTCAAGTTGACTATGGTATCCAAGGCTATCAATTAGTTTGCAAACCATTCCAATTGGGAATGGCCCAAGTAACAAGAATAGCGCCATCACGGCTGACCTCCACCGGTCATTGGTCGAGATCAAGCAATCCAATAGATGGTACTACTCAAAAGACAGTGACAACGTGTGAAGAGAATTGAAGCCCAGCCTGTTGGGTTATGGGTCACTCCCGTGTGGGCCCATACCCACTTGATGAGGCGGGTGGAGGTCCATATCCTCACCGCATGGAGAAAGGCCAAGTTGAGCTCGCTAGATGTTCGAGCGGATTTTCCCGCATTTGCCGCTCCTGTCTATTCGCTCAAGAGGAGCTCGGCGAATTTTCGAATTCTGCCCGCTCGCTGTGGCGCTCGAGAGGCGCTCGAGCGAATTTTCCGAATGTGCCCCGCTCGGCTGGCGCTTTCAGCGCTCGGGGGGCCGGGCGCTGCAGCGGCCGACGGCTGCCTCTCGGCCGGTGCAGTGATATAAAATGCAGACTTTTCATTTTTAGGGTAATGCAATCCATTTGAGCGCCGTTCCAGAGAAGAGAAAAGAGAGAGAAGAAGAAGAAGAGGAAGAATCGAGCCTCCGTTCGGGTTTTCAATCAAATTTCAGTCTTCGGTAATCCCACGTATGAGATTCTTGCCGCCGTGAAGAACGTCTCCCGAGTTTTATCTGTACTCTTATTCCTTAAATTTCTTGTACGGGCTGTCCACAGTTAGTTGATATTGTTATTTATGATTTGAGATTTGTGTAATCGATCAACGCTGCTGGTGGAAATTTCGGACTCTGTGTCCCGTGATTTTTCTCCCTCGTTTCATAGGGAGTTTTTCACGTAAAAATTACGTCTTTCTTGATTGTGATTGTTTATTGTGTGCTTGGTATAGTCTATCACATATTTTCTTGCGGTTCAAACAAGCTTTTCAATCTAACAAGCGTATCAAAGATTTTTGGTTCGTGTTGGGTATTGTACTTGTTTGAATCGATGACATCTTCGTATCAAAGAATCTTTTGGCATGGTTCAACGACAAGGAACTTCATTCTCTTGCAAAGAGATTGAAGAACATTACAAGAGAAAAGAGCGACGTGAAGCGTTGAAGAAGAAAGATGAAAAGCACAAAAATGACCGACGATGAATGGCAAGACAAGAGAGATCTTGGTCTATTAAGTTCATACCGTGACAACACTCTCCAGTTATTGGCCTATTGATCCGCGAGAAGAAGTTGGAGAGCCGTTACAAGTCCAAATCTCGACAATTTGCACGTGAAAAGCAGATTTTAACTAAAATCGAAGGAGGGAGCTTTGAGAATCACTTGGATAAATTCGATTATTGTAGATTTTCTTGATGAAAAATTAAGAAGAGGACAAGGCCTTGGTTCTAATGGCCTCTTTAACCTATGATCACATTTGTCCACAACCTTGTCAGCTCGCTACAAAGATACCTTAAAGTTGGGCCAACGGCTTATGAGCGAGTCCAGAGGAGGTCAAAGGGACATCATAGTCTTCTCATTAGAGATGCCGTGACCGAATCTAGGAAGAAGTAAAAGGTCGCCACGAGGAAATGAGAAAAGGACGATAAGTCACGGGTCCGAGATATCAAAACTAGGTGCCATTCTTGTGACAAAAATGGCTTATCAAGAAGCACTGTGGAGGCGTGAGAATGGCAAGGTAGTGAGAAAAGACGAAAAGGACTGGAGGAAGAAAGAGCTACTATTGTTATTCCGGGACTAATCTTTGGCCGGTGTGCCAAGAGGATGAGGGGGTAAATACGGGCTCTTGTGACAAGGCGTGATGGACAGTGGTACTTCACTTCAACGTCACGAAAGGAGTTCTTCACATCATACACTCCTAGCGATTTTGGAGTATTGAAAATGGGCAAAAAGCTATGTCTCGTATTTGATGGTGATGTGTGTCTCACCACAAGTAATGGAATCAACGCTGAGGGACGTTAGACATGTCCCATGTTCGATCGAATCTAATCTCGGCTAGCAAGCCATGATGATGGGAGGGCTTTGCAACACTCAACGTGCGGAGCATGGAAGTTGACTAGAGTGGTCTCTAGTTGTGGCCGGAACGAGAAAGTTTCCAATGGGAGGTGTTGCAAGCCTCGATTTTTTGGAGATGTGCATGTTGCTAGAGATGAGGAGCTTTTTTGTGGCACCGTCAGTCTCATGGGTGAGAAGGGCCTGAATCGAAGAAATTGTCTTCGGGTGTAAAGGAGACTTGTTCTCATTGCATGGCCGGGTTGAAAACAGCACGGATCTCATTCAACGGCAATTCATTAGCGAAATATCTTCTTGAATTGGTTCCTTTCAATATGTGGCCATTCAAGGTGAAGACTCTTGGAGGTGCACTCTACTTCATCAATTTATCGATGACCTTCTCAAAAATTGTGGGTGTATCCAGCTAAATCAAGGATCAAGCTCTTATGTTCTTGAGCACTTTTTCATGCTTTGGTTGAGAAATGGGGAAAAAAATTGAAATGCATCCGGTGATAATGGTGAACATCAAGAGCTTTTGATGAGGTATTGTCGATCTCATGGAATTCGTCATCAAAAGACTCCACGAAGACACCACAACCCCGAATGGGTAGCGAATGGATGAATGGGACTTTGATGGAGAGGGTCCGATGTGTGCTTTCCGAGGAGCTCCTCGGATCGTTTTGAAGCCTTGAGGGTCATGGCTCAAAACTTGTCACCACACCTGCCTTGAATCTGAAGTGCAGGCCAGATATGGATCGGAAAAGATGTATCCTTACGATCACTTGCGTGTATTCGGATGCAAGGTCTTTGTTCAAGATGAGAGGCAAAGTTGGAGTCAAATAAAGGGAAAGGTTATTTGCAAAACTAAATGTGAGGGAAGATTGTTGGAAGATATAGCGTTTTTAGGGTCATATTATTGAAAAAAGATCAAAGGACAAAGGTGTTTGTTGAGAAGCAGAGACTGACCAAAGAAAATTGAGCTTGACAAATGATGACCACGGTGCAATCGCATCTTCTGTGTAAATTTTTCAAGACATGAAAGGTGGTTCCGAAGATGAAGAAGAACTTGATTTTGATACCTCGAGTGATGAGGAAGAAAATGGCATTTATTTGGAACTATAAGTCTAAGAAAGCTTTCCGAGTTAAAAGAAGATTGACATACCCCAACTCGCGACAACGGATCGAGTGGATTTGTGGTATCCGATGCTTCGAAAAGTCTACTGTGTTTTAATGCAGCGTGGTCGGGTGGTGGCTTATGGATCAAGAAGAGAAGGTTCACAAGGAAAACTATCAAACCCATGATTTTTAATTAGCAGGGAAGTGGATGGAATTTAGACAATCGATATAACAGACAAACCGAGTTCCATCAAACGTCAACTACAAATTTGTAAGTCAACTAAATTAACATGCATATTTTTTTAACATAAAAAGATGTTTTCCAACTAAGAAAAAAATAGAAGTTCAAATTCAGATTAATTCACTATAAAAGCTGGTTATGAGGACCATCTTCTAAAATCTCTTGATAAGAAATCTTTTGGTAAATATGTCAACCCCCAAAAATCCAAAAAATACTGTTGAGAAATAAAAGCATTCTTGACTTGGAATAAGCTTTAGAAATCACTCTTAGAACAAAAGATATTTCTTCATGGTGACCTTGAAGAATGAAATTAAAATCGCACATCGCGTGGAGGACCTCTTTTTATTTCTCTCTATGCAACTTTTGTCATGACTTTGAAATTGACTCTAATGATATGTCGTTGCTGTTTGAATACAACCCGCTTTCCCACACTCAAGGGACCTCGGGATCGCCACTATTTTGGATTTGGGACCCCGGATTTAGTGCATTCTTTTAATCTATGGGATGATATGTTGATTGTTGGCAATATTCGGAAGGGTTAATAACTATCTTCAAGATTGTATGATCACCCATAAATAACTCATCAACACGCAAAAAATAATTATAAAAAACAATTTGTCACTTGATTTGGATGTTTAGCCAACCTTTCTTGGATTTCGGGCAGGCTTTAAATCATTTTATCAGCCACGCCTCTCTTAACCAATAAAACAAATTAATAAATTTAAATAATAATGTATTAAATAACTGCAGTTTGAATAAGTGTTTAAAAATGTTTTTTCACTACTTATCAGTGACATTGAGTGATCCTGATCAGTATTACCTGCCAGGTTGCCATAAAATGGAACAACTTTGGAAATCTTGAGGAACTTCTACTGCGCTTTTCCAGCTTTGGAATTTCAAGACCTTGCTAGTATCAAGGCTATCAATTGTAGGAAACCATTCCTGTTGGGAATGGGCGAAGTAACATGATTAGCGCCTTGCGGCAGACCTCCACCTGTCAATGGAGATCAGAATCCAATAGATCTTTCCACTACTCAAAAGAATTGTTGGGGTCGCACCCAAATCAAGTACCCGATGCTATGGATGAATAAATTCATTCAAGAACTTATCATTGATAATATGTGTTGAACGAGAGAGTCAATCCATCTTTAGCAAGAACTCATCTTTTCACCTAAAAAGAAACCACACATTGATGTGAGGTATCAATCTACTGCGGAATGTTATTGAAAACCCGGAGACTTTGGTGTTGGAAAAGATGCCGAGGAGAATGGATGAAAACAATGACCAAGACATTACAGAAGGGGACGCGCCTCGGCTGTACTTGCTAGGGGTATCTTTCTTCCACTCTTTCTCTACTCAAGTTTATATGCTGGGAATTTTACAAGTATGGTGCCCATACCCACTTGAGAGGCGCCTGGAGGTCCATGGTATTTTCTCGTATGGAGAAAGGTCACTACCCGTGATGCTCGGTTTTCTTTACACACCGCACACTCAGTAGTTTCCCACACCTTCCCGTTGCCATTTTCCAAGTGCTACCTCACACTCCTGAAGCTCCTAATACTCATATATAGTAGTCATGGCTACACCTAATCCAATTTGCCAAGTTGGTCATCATGCAGATAATAGGTACCACGTCTTCACTAGTTTTCAGCTTTCCTATGATATAAAACTTTTTGATTTTAGGGTAATGCAAATTTGGAGCTTTCTAAGAGAAAAGCTAGATTAAGAAGAAGCAGGAAAGACATTGAGCCTCCGTTCGGGTTTTCAACAAGTTCTCCTAGGCCCATTAATCCGGTCAACTTCCTGTTATTTGCAAAACGCTATCTCTACTCTTATTCCTTAAACTTCTCATTGTCCATCCAAGTTGATATTGTTATTCGTGATTGGGGTTTTCGTGTAATCAATCATAATTGCTACCAGTGAATTTTCATTAACTAAGTCATGGTTTTCTCCAAACAATGTCCTCAAAATCAGTTTTCCAAATTTGTTCCTCACAAATCTTCCGTTTATCGTGTCCTTGGTATCGTCAAATGCATATTTTCTCAAAACCCAAACAACAAAGTGTGAAATCTTGAAGCCAACCTGCCCTTCTTAGTAGAAAGTGAAGCAAACTGAAAACACTGTTTTTGGGCAACTAATTTGGTCGGTTGTAGCCCATTTCCACAATTGCCATGTGAACATAACATAGAGAAGCTTGGTAAAGGAGGCCAGTCAAGGCACATCGATTGAGTGACACAATCATTATGACACAATGATGCAAAGAATTCAGCATCTACTAAGAATGAATGTCTGATTCAATGGAAAAACGAAGCTGATGTGGTGGATCATGTTGAACATCCTCAGAACTTTATTTTGAACTTCAAAACTCGTGGCTAATGCTGAATCCAGCACTACTTCAAACTAGTTCGAACCCATCAACTTGACATGATAATGTAATAGGAGGCTCAAAAACTTACCAGTATGGGCCAACAAGAGTAGGCCCAATGACAACCTAGTATACTAACCACGGAAGAGTTTAAATAAATAAGCAATCCTAAAAGCTCGATTTTATTAATCAGGAGGTCGGGCGGTTAAGATTTCGAAAGCAGTCGATACTTTTACAATACAATCAACATTGAATCAGAGGCAAGTTGAAAGATATCGAGTTGCTTCATCATTTAAATGATTAGCTTCCTATATTTAACTAGTATTCTGTACTTCAATCAATTACCCTCAAAGAATACACAATCTACATGTTCTAAATCTAAGAGTACCTCTAATGCTCCACTACTCAAGGTGTGCTTGATGAAAGTAAGCTTGAATGACCAACAACTAAGTGTCAGGACTTGACCTATAACCCCATTTCAAGAACTAACCATGCATTGGCTTCTATAACTCTACAAACTCTAAGCCCCTTATCTCAAAGGCAGGATGACCCTAACTATATAACCCAGTAATATTATCATCATATATTACTATAAACTCAAAATCTTTAGAGATTTCAATCACGAGGTAATCATAACGATCTTTAAGATCCAATCTCATAATATTTAAACTACAGAAAGAGGTTCAAAACCTATCTTCTAGAATATCTCATCCGCCCTCCCAAAATTTTCTATCGGATCCTAATCCTTCAATCCCCTACTCTCTTTCTCTCTCCCCTAACTTGTTTGTTCGGTATAATTACTGACTCGAGTATCGGGGAATAATTCAATAAATCAATGTCAATTCTTATGTCACTTTTGTTTCAATTTATGGTATATATGATTCAGGTTAAAAAGATTATGAACCGAATATTGAAAAATCTTTGAAAATCTAATTAGAAGGCATGCATCAAAAATTAATTAATAGTTAGGAAATGTCTAATATATATAACATATAAGAGCACAAAATATGTGGATTATCAGCAACTCATATGAATTAATATTTGTCTATGGTGCATAGCTATAAGTATTTCATTTTGATACAAGATAAATCAAAAAGGACTTACTAAATATATGGTCAGCTTGGAGAACTTATTTCTCATGTAAGAAGATCCAAAATTCAAAAAAAAAAAAAAAGAACAAATGGTTTTACAACCTGGGTTTGTAAAAGTATGATGATATGCTCTAAAATATGATAATATTTTCAGTTTAAATAAGATATAATTTCTGAATTTATAGAGATAAATTTAAAAGTTTCAGCTTTATTTGGTCACAACATAACAAATATCCCAATATATTTGTGTGACTGCACATCATATTAATAAAAATTTGAAATAACAAAAAAAAAATTAGTTTTAGAAATTTTAAAAATCAACATAATGCTACCACAGTTGTGAAAGCAATATATATTTCAATTAATAATTTTGTTGTAGTTTTATTTAGATAACAATTTCATCTAATTCTCAATATTGAATTATTTCATGTAATCGTGTGCATTATATTACTAACCCTAGTCAAGTATATTTTCCAATTATTTATCCGTACGCATAGAAATAAGTAATTTACTACTGACCAACTTGCACTCATTATAAAACAAATTAACACATTTCATGCGCTTATCTCAATGACGCTAAACATGTTAATAACCCGTCGGATCAGAATCGATGGCCCGCGCAAATTTCAGATGGAAGTTAATATTAACTATTGGATTTTAAATTTAATCCTATAATTGAGATTAAATATCTTCATGCTAGATCTTGGTCGTTCATGTTGTCCAATCTAACGGATGAAAATAGTGCACAGTAAATCTAAAATGTAAAACAGGAAAGATGACGGCAATTTCGTTCTCCTGAAGCTTCTTCTTCTGCAATCTCCGCTCTCCTCTCCCTCCTCTCCAGCTTCGATCTATTCTCCTATGGTGCTTCGCTCAGAATCTCCGGGCGGTCAAGACTCGAATTTGGTAATTTCTTTTCTCTCTTATCTCAACCAGCGTAGTTCTTGTTGCGTGCCCACCAAATCTATCCTCATTTGTATGCTTGAGAGAGATACAGGGATGACGAGAGAGAATGAGAAGTCTCAGATCTACTCGACCTGTTGCCTGCTAAAGATTTTTTCGTGGAATTAATTGATATTTTTTCTACCCTAATCTGCTTCATGCTTGATATATATATATTCTTTTTATGGATAAAAAAATCAACAATTTTCGTGGAATTTATTTTTCCATCCCTGATTATATGCTAAAGTAGAAATGGTAATATAGTATCCTGGACATTGATGCATAGTGTAAATACGGGTTTATGGCTGGATAGAGAATTGTATGGATATATGTGATTATTTTTTAATAGTTCTTTTTAATATAACTTGTGTGTGAAATATCATCTTCTGGGTGGTTGTATGGGGCTCTGGAGATGGTATGAATCTTAGAACTTGGAAATGATTTTTTCAAAACTATTTGCAGTATTTAATCTACTTAGTGGGACATGTATTGATAACGTCTACCTTTGTCTGAAATTAAGTTGATTTTGTTGGGATTTTTTAAACTTGTTATCTACATCTCCAGAAATTTTAATGCTGTACACCTGATTATCTTTGAAGCGATGAGGATTAGATGTAATTCTCAAGGAGTAAAGAATTTATTTGGATTGTTCGTATTGAACTTCAGTTAGATACTCTGTATTCTGCATATTGTTTTCCTCACCACCACTTTAAGGCCCTTGTGCTTTATTTGTTTGTTTGGCTAGAGTCTTCTGTTGCTATATTTTGACCCTCTTTTCTCTTCTGTCTTTCTCTTTATTGATGGGGTCTCAATCTCAAGCGACCCTTTACTTATCCACAAGCAATTAAGATGTGAGCAACGATCATCACCAAAGCTTTTGGTGTTTGTTTAATTGATTTAATAAAATTTTGATCGACTCGCAATTTGGTTTCTCTTCTCCTTAGATCTTTGTAAAATCTTGGATGGCTTCTCACACCTTGGTGGATGAAAGCAATGTTTTGGATAAGTGTCACTATTTTTGCCTCATACTCTTTTAAGTTATCACATCCTCCTACTTTTCAATCTTATTCATGTAGTGTTGATTAGGGTCCTCGATTTCCTTGGAATATCAATCATGAGTGCTGCCCCTTAGATTTTGGATGAGTTTTTCTGTAATAGCTTGATTGATTTTCGTGTTATTTGTTAATTAGGTTTGATTTATTCATGGTATTAGGTTCTATTGTTTATAACTATGCTATGATATAAGTAAGAAATAGGTGTCTGCCATTCCGTTATGTTAATCAAGTAATTGTAAATTAGCATTAGTTCAACTTCTTTTATATTGACGTTGGTTGAAGATTGGATGGGAAATTTCGTGTCTTCAACTTGATTTATGAAGGCAAATTATTTGCACGGTTTGTTGTGAGACATTAAATTTTAGTTAATAGAGGTGAATATTTTTAAAGCCTATATTTTGCACACGTTGTGACCATCCATCCATCAATTGGTCTTGTTCTCCTAGCTTAAATTTGAAGTTTTCATCTTTTCCTGAAACAGTTTGGCAGAGTTAACGCTCTATGGTGGGGTAACTATTGTCGTTATTTCTTGGTTTATGCATTAGATATGCCCATTGAGAAGTTTCTATGTTTTGACAGCATTGTTGAAAATAACTTCTGATAGCAGCTTTGGACCAGATATTCCTCGAAAATTTAGAGCATTAGCCATTAGAACTGAAAGACGTAAAGAAAGTTTTCCAATGAACCAAAGTGATGATGATGATGATCTAAACAAATTGGAGAGATTGTCAAGCCACACAGATGCTAATGAATCACATTTACTTGATCAATAGACTGTGAATTTATTATACTAACATGTTTATAGGGAGATGACGATGCTTGAAATATAGTTGTAACTTACCTTGATTAAAAATCTTTAGTCTTATAAATTGTAGCATTTTTTATAAGAGACTCTTATTACTTATTAACTGGAGACTGTTAATTGAACAGATTTTATTGATTGTGATGAGACTTGAAGCCCACTTTCTGTTTTTTGTATGAATTGAACAACTATTTCTTCGACATTAGAAGATAAATTTGTCCTAGCAGATTTTATGCAGAATTTAAGAAAAATAACCCAACGGATGAAAAAATCTTATTTTAAAGTTAGATAATTAAATGTGATGAAATAACCCAAAGGATGAAAATTCATATAAATGATTAATTAAATAAAACAGAGAAGCTTGGTAAAGGAAGCTAGTCAAGGCACATCGATTGAGTGACACAATCATTATGACACAATGATGCAAAGAATTCAGCATCTACTAAGAATGAATGTCTGATTCAAAGGAAAAACGAAGCTGATGCGGTGGATCATGTTGAACATCCTCAGAACTTTATTTTGAACTTCAAAACTCGGGGCTAATGCTGAATCCAGCACTACTTCAAACTAGTCCGAACCCATCAACTTGACATGATAATGTAATAGGAGGCTCAAAAACTTACCAGTATGGGCTAACAAGAGCAGGCCCAATGACAACCTAGTATACTGACCACGGAAGAGTTTAAATAAATAAGCAATCCTAAAAGCTCGGTTTTATTAATCAGGAGGTCGGGCAGTTAAGATTTCGAAACCAGTCAATATTTTTACAATACAATCAACGTTAAACCAGAGGCAAGTTGAAAGATATTGAGTTGCTTCACCAATTAAATAATTAGCTTTCTATATTTAACTAGTATTCTGTGCTTCAATCAATTACCCTCAAAGAATACACAATCTATATGTTCCAATGCTAAGAGTACCTCTAATTCTCCACGATTCAAGGTATACATGATGAAAGTAAGCTTGAATGGCGAACAACCAATCCAGGTGTTAGGACTTGACCTATAACCCCATTTCAAGAACTAACCATGCATTGGCTTCTATAACTCTACAAACACTAAGCCCCTTATCTCAAGGGTAGGATGACCCTAACTGTATAACCCAGTGATATTATCATCATATATTCCTATAAATTCAAAATTTTTAAAGATTTCAATCACGAGTTGATCATAATAATCTTTAAGGTCCAATCCCATAATATTTAAACTACAGAAAGAGATTCAAAACCTATCTTCTAGAATAACTCATCCGCCCTCCCAAAATTTTCTATCAGACCCTAATCCTTCAATCTTCTACTTTCTTTCTCCCCCCTAACTTGTTTGTTCGGTGTAATTACTGGCTCGAATATCAAGGGATAATCCAATAAACCAATGCCAATTCTTATGTCACTCTCATTTCAATTTATGGTGTATATGATTCAGGCTAAAAAGATTCAACCGCTCATATCTGAAAAACCTTGGATTGGAATCTAATTCTAAGGCATGCATCAAAATTAATTAATAGTTAGGAAATGTCTAATATATATAACATATAAGAGCACAAAATATGTGGATTATCAGCAACTCATATGAATTAATATTTGTCTATGGTGCATAGCTATAAGTATTTCATTTTGATACAAAGATAAATCAAAAAGGACTTACTAAATATATGGTCAGCTTGGAGAACTTATTTCTCATGTAAGAAGATCCAAAATTCAAAAAAAAAAAAAAGAACAAATGGTTTTACAACCTGGGTTTGTAAAAGTATGATGATATGCTCTAAAATATGATAATATTTTTCAGTTTAAATAAGATATAATTTCTGAATTTATAGAGATAAATTAAAAGTTTCAGCTTTATTTGGTCACAACATAACAAATATCCCAATATATTTGTGTGACTGCACATCATATTAATAAAAATTTGAAATAACAAAAAAAAAATTAGTTTTAGAAATTTTAAAAATCAACATAATGCTACCACAGTTGTGAAAGCAATATATATTTCAATTAATAATTTTGTTGTAGTTTTATTTAGATAACAATTTCATCTAATTCTCAATATTGAATTATTTCATGTAATCGTGTGCATTATATTACTAACCCTAGTCAAGTATATTTTCCAATTATTTATCCGTACGCATAGAAATAAGAAGTAATTTACTACTGACCAACTTGCACTCATTATAAAACAATGATAACACATTTCATGCGCTTATCTCAATGACGCTAAACATGTTAGCCTCACCCGTCGGATCAGAATCCGATGGCCCGCGCAAATTTCAGATGGAAGTTAATATTAACTATTGGATTTTAAATTTAATCCTATAATTGAGATTAAATATCTTCATGCTAGATCTTGGTCGTTCATGTTGTCCAATCTAACGGATGAAAATAGTGCACAGTAAATCTAAAATGTAAACAGGAAAGACGACGGCAATTTCGTTCTCCTGAAGCTTCTTCTTCTGCAATCTCCGCTCTCCTCTCCCCTCCTCTCCAGCTTCGATCTATTCTCCTATGGTGCTTCGCTCGAAATCTCCGGCGGTCAAGACTCGAATTTGGTAATTTCTTTTCTCTCTTATCTCAACCAGCGTAGTTCTTTGTTGCGTGCCCACCAAATCTATCCTCATTTGTATGCTTGAGAGAGATACAGGGATGACGAGAGAGAATGAGAAGCCTCAGATCTACTCGACCTGTTGCCTGCTAAAGATTTTTTCGTGGAATTAATTGATATTTTTTCTACCCTAATCTGCTTCATGCTTGATATATATATATTCTTTCTATGGATAAAAAAATCAACAATTTTCGTGGAATTTATTTTTCCATCCCTGATTATATGCTAAAGTAGAAATGGTAATATAGTATTCTGGACATTGATGCATAGTGTAAATACGGGTTTATGGCTGGATAGAGAATTGTATGGATATATGTGATTATCTTTTAATAGTTCTTTTTAATATAACTTGTGTGTGAAATATCATCTTCTGGGTGGTTGTATGAGGCTCTGGAGCTGATATGAATCTTAGAACTTGGAAATGATTTTTTCAAAACTATTTGCAGTATTTAATCTACTTAGTGGGACATGTGTTGATAACGTCTACCTTTGTCTGAAATTAAATTGATTTTGTTGGGATTTTTTAAACTTGTTATCTACATCTCCAGAAATTTTAATGCTGTACACCTGATTATCTTTTGAAGCGATGAGGATTAGATGTAATTCTCAAGGAGTAAAGAATTTATTTGGATTGTTCGTATTGCACTTCAGAAGTTAGATACTCTGTATTCTGCATATTGTTTTCCTCACCACCACTTTAAGGCCCTTGTGCTTTATTTGTTTGTTTGGCTAGAGTCTTCTGTTGCTATATTCTGAGAACCCTCTTTTCTCTTCTGTCTCTTTCTCTTTATTGATGGGGTCTCAATCTCAAGCGACCCTTCTTATCCACAAGCAATTAAGATGTGAGCAACAGATCATCACCAAATCTTTTGGTGTTTGTTTAATTGATTTAATAAAATTTTGATCGACTCGTGAATTTGGTTTCTCTCTCTCCTTAGATCTTTGTAAAAACCCGGTGGATGGCTTCTCAGCAGGTTTGGTGGATGAAAGCAATGTTTTTGGATAAAGTGTCACTATTTTTGAGCCTCCTGATACTCTTTAGGGAGTTATCACATCCTCCTACTTTCAATGTTATTCATGTGTTGTTGATTAGGAGTCCTTGATTTCCTTGGAATATCAATCATGAGCGCTGCCCCTTAGATTTTTGGATGAGTTTTTCTGTAATAGCTTGATTGATTTTCGTGTTATTTGTTAATTAGGTTTGATTTATTTATGGTATTAGGTTCTATTGTTTATAACTATGCTATGATATAAGTAAGAAATAGGTGTCTGCCATTCCGCTATGTTAATCAAGTAATTGTAGAATTAGCGTCTGATTAGTTCAACTTCTTTTATATTGACGTTGGTTGAAGATTGGATGGGAAATTTTGTGTCTTCAACTTGATTTATGAAGGCAGTAATTATTTGCACGGTTTGTTGTGAGACATTAAATTTTAGTTAATAGAGGTGAATATTTTAAAGCCTATATTTTGCACACGTTGTGACCATCCATCCATCAATTGGTCTTGTTCTGTCTAGCTTAAATTTGAAGTTTTCATCTTTTCCTGAAACAGTTTGGCAGAGTTAATAACGCTCTATGGTGGGGTAACTATTGTCGTTATTTCTTGGTTTATGCATTAGATATGCCCATTGAGAAGTTTCTATGTTTTGACAGCATTGTTGAAAATAACTTCTGATAGCAGCTTTGGACCAGATATTCCTCGAAAATTTAGAGCATTAGCCATTAGAACTGAAAGACGTAAGGAAAGTTTTCCAATGAACCAAAGTGATGATGATGATGATCTAAACAAATTGGAGAGATTGTCAAGCAACACACAGATGCTAATGAATCACATTTACTTGATCAATAGACTGTGAATTTATTATACTAACATGGAAATTTATAGGGGAGATGACGATGCTTGAAATATAGTTGGAGTAACTTACTCTTGATTATAAAATACTAATTAGTCTTATAAATTGTAGCACATTTTTTATAAGAGACTCTTATTACTTATTAACTAGAGACTGTTAATTGAACAGATTTTATTGATTGTGATGACACTTTTTCGATTACTTTCTGTTTTTTGTATGAATTGAACAACTATTTCTTCGACATTAGAAGATAAATTTGTCCTAGCAGATTTTATGCAGAATTTAAGAAAAAATAACCCAACGGATGAAAAATCTTATTTTAAAGTTAGATAATTAAATGTGATGAAATAACCCAAAGGATGAAAATTCATATAAATGATTAATTAAATAAAATTTTATACGGCTAATTAGCTTATTAGCCAATATACAAATCTGATATTGCATATAGACGATGAAAATGACAATTTTGGACAGCTAATTAGCTAGTATTTTATTATCTGTAAGATTAACAACCAATAAAAGAAGTAATATTTTTAATCGGTATGAAATATGTTAATTTTCATTTTAAATAAGAGTAAATGTCACTTACTATAAACTCTAGATGCTGGCGTTATGGTTGCATGCTTGTTCTTAAGAGAGGTTGATCTTAGACATGGCCATAGAAGATGGGATTTTATAATTTGTGAGATTCAAATTTTTCATGCCCAAAGTGTTCTAATAAATTACACAATATACAAGGGAAAAAAGAATGGTGATCATATTAACAGATGAACAGTAAAACTATTACATATTTGCCAAATGTAATTCAATCTATATATTTCATATTTAGAACAAACAACTTGAATATTAATTGGGGCGGGGGGCATTCCATCATCCAATTTCTTTACAATCCATTTGTCTACTACATTTATACAAGGCTGTGACTAACAATTTGAAACATGGATATGACTGACACACACTGACTATTTTCTACAGCAGCATAGAACAAACATGCATTGTTGAGTTGGCAGATCAACTATCTATGGAGGCAACTCTGGATAATTGGGTGTGGCCATCAACATCCTTTTTGGTTGTGGTAGCAACCTGAGTTTCAAATTGGACAAGGTAAGAACTTGAGAATCTATCCACACAGTAGAGAAAGCAATTAGATGAGTGAAATTGAAAATAATCTTTGCAATTAATTAACATGCTTGTTGTGACCCTGAGGAAAGTAGACCCCTCAACCCTGGAAGTTGCCAGGCACACCAGAGGGCCGGCATTGTAAAGGCATACCCGAGGTACAAGGCATTGTAAAGGATAATAATCAAAGAAACTTAAATTAAATGGCAGCAGATTGAATTTGAAGTTAATCTTACCACTATTTTGAGATTGTCCAAAGAGGCCTCGCAGCTTGTGACAATTAGGCTTTGGATCTTCAAATCATATTCAAACTGTAACTTCCTTTGGATCTTTTGATGGGCAATTTCTCCTTTGCCTCAGGCAGCATACCATCCGCATCTGTTCTTCCAGTTGAATTTCCTTGCCAGGGGGTGGGTCTATATGTTACTTTTCATGCAGAGAAGATAATATAGTCTATAGCAATTATTCTTCAAATTTTTTGGCTCAAACATTAGTCTTGAGCAACCAACCTGAGTTGGTTGGGGCATCTACCTGAGTTTCAAACTGACCAGGTTAAAAAACTGAGAATCTATCCACACAGTGGATAAAGCAATTTGATTGGTGAAACTAAAAATAAGCTTTGCATTTCACATCACAGTCTACACTCATAACTCTTCAAACATAGTCAACTACTTGAAAAATTAAAATAGTTGAAAAAAAAAAAGTGAAAAGTAAATTAAACCTCACAAGTAGGGAAAGAAAGGATGAAGATAGCACTTTTTTCCTCCATATAGCACACAGAATTTGGGACAGAGAATTTGGCATGATGAAATCCGGCTGAACCGCCCTAGTTTACTTAATGGCATATGGTACGTAGAAGTTTTGTGTTAGCTACACTGATCTTGAAACATTCACACTCACAAAATTTTATGGATAAGCTTATTAATTCTTCGTCAACTTTGCTCTTTAAACATATCTGTATCATCTAACCGTTACTCCCTAGATTTTGGAACACAGTTGTATGTTACTCCTACAAAACAATAAAGTAAATTAGAATTAGCTATATGATATATAAGTTAAAAAACCACTAACTAGATAAAATGTACAAGGTACCTGTAACAATTATATGTAAGTCATTTCAGACAGTTGATAATGATGGTCCGATAGTTATACAAACGATTGATCTTGAGTGTTCGGTAATAAATTAGCAGCACCAATTGTTGCCTAAAGAAGAAAATAGAGTTAAACTATATAAATGTAATAAAGGTTTTTTGATAAGTTTTTAAACTAAAAATATACCAACTTGGCCCTTTTTCTTACATTTGCGTCTTTTTAAACAACGTTTTAATCATTTAGTTGCTTTCCGTCTATCACAATTTTTTACATATTTTACACTTGCATAGGTAAGTTGTTACAAAATATTTTCATTTGTTGTCCCATCACAAATATATAAATTCAAAAAATTTTGTACTATCTCATCCATTTTGGTAACATTTTTTCATATTTCTAATCTCCTCCCAAGATAACCTCCAATTGACAAATAGTTTCTCATAACCTTAGATATCATCATTTCTGAACGCGTCTATAAGTCATCATCTGATATTATATGATCAGAATACAAAATAAATGTATAAGATCTTACCTTTCTTATTCACCTACTAAGTATATATTTATCAAGTATAATAGTTACGTCGTAAATGCTGAAAACTTTAAAGACATGTATATAAAGGATTCTATTAGTCTCTATCAACAAACATTTATATTCAATTACCTTAGTTTCACACTAAAAAATAATCTTAACTGAAAGTCTCGGATTAGTATAGAAGGCGAGGATATATGTGAGATCCTGTCGTGATAAAAGGCGCCAAATTGATACTTTCACCATCTCATACTGCATCATCTTGAAGATATTTGACGTAAAAATTTTTACTAACTGAATTATCAATAGAGAATTAGTCATAATTAAATTTAACAACTTTTACCTTAATTTGTATTCTGTAAATAATTCTCTTTCACGTTTCTTCACAACTCGTTTAAAATGATAAAAAAAATCTTTTAAATTAATATTGTATTTTAAGTGTGTTTTTTAATTTATTATTTAAATTTTTAAAAAATTGCATATTTATGATACTCAATGGAAAAAATTTTATGTAACAATATGTCAAATTATCACATAGCACTTATATTTTATCCAACCATATGTGGACATAAGACTCTCCTTCATCAGATAGTATACTTACTCATACATTATCAAAATCAAACTCATCAATTATAAAAAACATATAAGATGTGAATGTAACCAATAAGTTAGAATGGGATACCAAATTTTTAATAGTATTATGTAAGATATGTCTTGTGCATAACCCATAACTGATATTAGTTATTACTAATTTAAGAGTTTTAGCCATAGTGGCATCTTAATCAATAAATATGGTGATGGGAGCCTTGTCACTATGACAATGTAGAAAAGTCTTAAATAACCATGCAAATGAATCAACGGTCTCATCATATATTAAAGTAGCACCAAATACTACCATCTACTTATGGTGGTTAAGCCCAATAAAAGCATCGAAGGGCCTTAAACATTTATTTGTTTCGTAAGTGGTGTCGAACATGACAATATCTTCAAAATATTGGTAATCTATAATCATTTCCATATCAACTCAAAAGATATTAGTCACAAATTATCGAAATCAAACTGTAATTTATAGAAAAATTTAAAAATTCTTCATTTTCTATTTTTAAAAATACGTCAAAATAGCTCTTACATCACCGTGTTGCATATGTCACTACCACATCGCATGAAGGTATGACTTTTGATCTTTTGCTGTATAACTAACGGATCCCCTACCACCAGCATCTATCAACGCAAGCTCAATGTCTCACTTGACATCAATCCGACATCAAGAGCCATCTCAATAAGTTAGTAATGTATAGCTAATATCATGGATACATCCTGAAACCCAATCTTGTCATTTATAATTATTGACATTAATAATTAAAAATATATATATAATAGAACTAAGGACCCAAAATGTCACGTCATTAGGTAACTCCGATATCAACTAAACCGTGATGTTAGACTTTACGTAAGGAATCATATCTAATCTAAATAATATCAGAATAATTAATTTAACTGGAAACTAAAAACCTCCACTAACAAGCTGTCACACGAACCGATATTTATGACACCACAAACGAGAAATATCATAAGCTACATCAATGATCTCATATCATCCCTTATACAAAATCGTTTTCTAATTGACATAAGCACTAAACTACTATTTAAAAATTAAAATGCATCATCAAATATTTTATAATTCTAATTCTAATTTGTTTGATCCGCTCTTCCTTCAATCAAAATTATCCTACAAGTGCCCAAACCTTTTATTTGAAGGAGTTAGTAAAAAATAAAAATAGGAATGAATTAAAAGTTTAGTAAAACATATAATTTTATAATTAAATATATGATTTTCATTAACATATATCGGAGAGAGAGTAATGAATCAATTTTTAGAATCAATTTCTATGATGTGCTATGAATTTCCATGAAATGCTATAAATTTACATGAACTATGCATGTAGCTTATCAATTTTCTTTACATGCTCTTATTCAAAATTCATGTCATGAAGTCCATACTCAAATATGTAATTCTTAGGGACTAATGGCCACTAGGGTCTTACCAACTAAATGAACAGATAATTAATACTTAGGTTATATTTATTTTTACATAACTAAAAGTTATATGCAATTATTCAAGATTCGTAAGTGGGTCGTCATACATATAATTTTATAGATGGGGCTAAATACTGCTTTCACCAGTGAATGATACGTTCGAATCTCAATTATCACTATAATATACTAAAGTATTTCATAATATACCATCTGCTAAATTTATTACAATGGTCCGATATTTAGACGTATAAAAACTTTACTCAATTCTTCATAATTCTTATATTTTCTCATTTTGGAGAAAATATTTTTAATTCTTAACATATTATAGAGTTTTTTGTTCAAAATTAGATCAATTCTTAACATGTATTGTAAAAAATTGTTCAAGAACTTAAACATATAATGTTTTTAAAGGAAATAGCAGCTATATTCTGAAATTTATAGTATATAGACTATTAGTATAAATTCTACAGAAAATCTGCAACTTTTCTCTCATATTATAAACAAGCAGAGCAAAATTTAAAAAATTTGTGAGACATGTAGGATAATTTACTAAATTTTTAAAATATGTAAGCATATATTTAAAAGTCTAGAACATAATGTAGTAAGATATACAAAATTTATCACATATAGAATTATTAAATCATAAATTTAATACATACATGTAAAAAAATTGTAGAAAAATAATTTAAATTTCAAAATATATTAACTAAGAACATATTTTTTATAAAAATCATAAGGAGTGAGAGTTCATACATGTAAAACTTAAATAATTAGTTATGAAAATATGTCATACATGAGTATTTAAAATAAAAAAATATTTAAGAAAAGGAGAAAGAATAACAATAAAGGAAGAAAAATTTGGAATATACTTACTATAATACCTGGATTACCATTTGATATATTTTGAATGTATTTATTAATTCGGAGTTTCTCAAATATATTAGATTAAGGGTATTTTTGTAAAAACTTGATGAAATTTGGATTTAAAAATCCACACTCGAGCAGAGTTCAAGCATCGATTCTAGAATGGTTGGCGCTCCACCTGCTCTCTAGTGGTACTCGAGTGCCGATCAAGCGCTGAAACCAGATAGAGCCAGCGCTCGAGCACGAGTCGTTTATAAAAAGGGGCTGTGGGTCAAATTTTTGCCATTCTTGTGCAGAAAAGGGAAGGAGGAGAGACAAGGAACACAGGAAGAAGAGAGAGAAAGTAGTATTCAGGTAGATCGGAGTATCCATTCTCCAATTTTACTTTTTATAAGGTCGAAATAAATATCCTCTAACTCTTTTCTTTGTCTATTTCTCCGTTGAATGTGTTTTATATTCGATTTGGAGATTTAGAGTTCGTGCATACATTTTAGCTAGCCCCCATATTTTCTTAAAACATGCATAATAATTTTACCAATTGATTCGGGAGTTTTATTCCGTCTTTGTTAATATTCGAGTATCCTGTGGTTTCTGGAGCTATGGATAAGCATGAGCACTGCTGAGGCCCTCGGAGGGCTAGTTTGTGTGCAAACTATGGTGGTCCGAGATCTGGTGGGTCTACTGTGAGGAACAATGGTGGTCCAAGATCTGGTGGATCGATTGTGCAGGATCGTGATAATTTGAGATTCGGTGGGTCGATTTGTGTGGGACCATGATGGTCCGAGACCTCGAGTGGGTGGATATGTGATAAAAGATGGCGAGAGTTATAGACCTAAAATATAGTCGGTTTGTGAACGAATGATATAAGATGGTCGAGAGTTATAGGTATAAAATGTAGTCAGACAGTGAGCAAATGATATGAGATGGTCGAGAGCTACAAGTTTAAAATATATCTGAGTTGTGAGCTAATGATATGAGATGGTCAAGAGTTACAATCTAAAAATATAATTGGGCTGAGATCTACGGGTCTAAAATATAGACGAGCACTAATGATATGAGATGGCCAAGAGCTGTAATCCTAAAATATAGCTGAATCGAGGTTTGCAGGCCTAAATTATAGACGGATACCAATGATATGAGATGGTTAAAAGTTACAGGCCTAAAATATAGTCGAACCGAGATCTGTAATCCTAAAATATGGATAGGCACCAATAATATTAGATGGTCAAGAGTGATAGACCTAAAATATAGTCGAGTCGAGATCTGCATGCCTAAAATGTAAACGAGCGCCAATAATATGAGATGCCCTAAAACTGTCGGTCTAAAACATAGCCGCTATGATACATAAATTTGGATTCTGAATTGCCTCAATTTATGTGGACATGTTGTTGGCTTCTGCTTGCCATTGGCCTCTATTTTTGTAGGTGTACCTCAATCCTCTATTTTTTTGGATGTGCTGTTAGTTTCTGTTTATTGTTTGCCTCTATTTATATGGGTTTGCCGCAATCCTCTGTTTGTATGGATGTGTTGTTAGTTTCTATTTGTCGTTGGCCTCTATTTATGTGGATGTGTTGTAGTCCTTTGTTTATGTGGATGTGTCGTTGGTTTCTATTTATCGTGAGCCTCTATTTATGTAGGTGTGTCATAGTCATTTGTTTATGTGGACGAATCGTTGGCTTTTATTTGCCGTTGGTCTCTATTTATGTGGGTGTGTTGCAATCCTCTGTCTAAGTGGTTGTGCCACAATTCCCTATTTATATGGGTATGCTGTGGCTTCTGTTACATGGGTATGCCGTGACCTTTGATTATATGCCAGGCTATCAGAGCACAATTTGTTATGTGTTCATATCAATGGGATGATACAATGAGATTCTACTTTGGGTGTGATGGTAATTTAGCTTCTAATATCAGCGATTTAGGATTTGTATTTGTTGTTTATTTTGATATTAGTTTATAAATTCTTCCTCTGATTTGCATATTTATGATAATATTTGTTGAGCATCTAACTCATATTTTCATGGTTTCATTTTTTCAGATTCGTAGAGGGATGGGATGCTTTGTAGGAGTTAGACGAGATCGGACGCGGCATCACATAATTCTATGGGTTGTTAATCTATTATAACTCAGATGGCGTTGGTTGTATATTTTTATTATTTGGATTGAATTTGTTATGGATTTTGTTATTTTTGGATAATGGAATTGGTTAAGAGTAGGTCATTGGATTGTATAATAATGACCGTTGGATTTAATATATATATATATATAATGTAGATATCTCTTTTACGATATTTAGATTAGGTCGTATTTATAATATCCGAATAGTTATTCGATGAAATCCTGTGAGAACTTGACTTGTTGAGTCTTGAATTTTGATTTGTTATACTTGGATTTTTGGGATTTGAATTTATGAATAACAAATTATTAAACTTACTAAATTTCGGGACGTGACGGTATGGTATCAGAGAAAAAGTCATAATGATAGGTGTTTTAGATCATTTGGGATAAATAATTGATAAAGTGTTTGGATATGATAAGTATCGCCTCTAGTAGAAAGTAAAAAATTTAAATTGTGAATGATTCGGTTGAGTAGGAAGGTTGATCATCTGGTTGGTCGCCTAAGCGGCATGATGGGTGGAATGATTCAGTGGCAGAATAAAAATTTAAGTGCTACGAGGAAGTTGGCCGAATTGTGAATCTGTTTCATAATTAAGCTTGATCCGATTGAAGTATAAAATTGGTTGCAGAAGATAGAGAAAGTGTTTGAAAATTATCAGTTGCCTAGAAAAGGGTAGCTGACTTGGGCTACAGTAGAACTCCTTTTTTTACCACAAGATTATTTGGATGGCAAGACTATTAAAAAGTGGGGACTTCTAGAACCATATTTTGGGTCTGGAAAATGAAAAGGTAGTTGGTATGTCTTTCAGGAGGCATTCTTGGAAGAGTTTCTCCCATCAAGCATCTGGCAAATTAAAGGAGTTGAGTTTGGCAGGCCAGTTGAGAAAAGAAGACACGCCAAGAATGGAGGCAGTAAATGAGGCAAATGGACCTGTCTTTGGCCATGCATATGCTATTCGGGAAATAGAATTGTATTAGGAATTTGTGCTACGAATTCCGACTTTGGAAAGTAGGGAACAAAGACGGAAAGAGGTTGTGGCTTTGGCTGCGGGTGCTACGATTTCTTCCACCTTCTTTTGAGTGGAAAAGTTGTGAAGTCAACTGTGAATAACCTTTGTCAAGAAAAAGGATAGAGGAGTGTCAGTTTGTTTTTATTGGCAACAACAATACTGATTGTATAGGGATATGAAGTTGTGATAGGAGCGAGAGGGAGGCTCAAGGGTTGTTTGTTCCCATCATCGTTGTGATCAGGTAGATAATTGTCTCTGTAAATCCTTCATTATTGAAGGATCCATGGACGTTGAGCATGAGATTCGGCCTCCTAAGATAACATTCAAGAAGAAGTTGAAAAATCTAAAAGATCTATTTAACTAGGTCGGTAGCTGAGTACGGTGTACAATTTGTGAAGCCATCCCGATTTGCTCCCCATAAGTTTGCGGATGAGGCCTCAAGTGCCCAAAAATTTCTACAAGGATTTCAAGATTCAATCTGAAAGTAGTTGGTGCTATTCAGATTTGCGGTCATATAGCAAAGTGTTGGACTAGGCCCTGTGAACGTGCAAAAGTAGCTTTGGGAGAAGCATTTCTAGAAGTCAAAATATCGAGGCCAGAGCTCAAAGGGTGGACTCTTTTATTCTTAAGAGAATAAGATAAAGGAAATGTAGTTGAAGCAAAGTTTTCCCCTCATAGGTCCCGGTTTACGAAGTTTACCTATGAGTCTTGTGAAAGAAGCACGCGGGATGAGTTTGCTTTCGTCAGAATGGAGCCTGCATCAATTATTGCCAAATAGGCCATTTGTCAAGGGATTGTCCAAAATCCAGGTGTCTAGATGCCATACATCTAAATAGGGGTCAAACGATTCTAAGCAGAGTGCAGGCAGCTACCGCTCGTGATACTAAAGTTAGACTCTAAGTCGTGGAAGAGGATCTACCTAGAGAACTTTGTGATCGAAAGTTTGAGTTTTCCATTAAGGTTGTGCTGAGATTGGCATTGAATTTAAGGACTATGCATAGAATGGCCTCGTCTAATTACAAGAAAGAAAGTGGTCATTGCAAGAATTGTTAAGGAACAGTTTCAACTGGGTATCGCCATAAGGTGCGTAGTTTTTGGGAATTCATTTTTGGGGTTATGCATAGATGGCCTATGTTTTTGGTGAAAATAGATGGGTTGATGAGGTTATGTATGGATCGTCAAAAATTGAATGAATATCAATTTAGGAATTCTATTTGATCGGGGTGGCACATTGTGGATTTGAATGAGGTTGAAGCGATAGAAAATGGAGAGAAGCCGGCTAATGTCTCGAAGTGCACAGTTTCTTGAGACTGGCTAAGCCTTATCGGTGATTTGTTGAAAATTTTAGGGATTGCCAATAGACGCAGAGGCGATTGGTGTTCATACGAAATGATAGTTATCATGAGAGCTTCCAACAGTTGAGGAATAAATTGACGTCAAAGTCGATCTTGGTTAATTCCTGATGGGTCAGGAAGACTTGGAGCGTACTATGATCCATTTAAGAAAAGTATGGATTGTGTGTTAATACAATGCGACTGAGTGATTGTGTTTTATGTGACAAGGTATATCATGTGTCTAAAGGAAAAAGGTAAGAAAAAAAAAAAGAAGCCTTTGAGATTTTGTTTTAAGTCTACCTCAAACGGCGAAGAATTTGATAGGAATTCAAATGAAGATGGATAGGCTGATTAAGCCAATTCATTGCTTGCCAATCGAGATGCCTTTCCTGAAATATACCATCGGTATATGTTATCGAGACAAGGAGATTGAGGTAGTCCAATTTCAAGGCTTCTGATTGTAAATTAAGGCAGGAGATCAATCAAAGTGGTGTAGCGGAAGCATATAGTACATAACCAACAGCCACGAGATTTGATTTGAGGCTAAAAGTAAAAGATTAGACTTGTAACCTGATTTAAGGTTCAATATGGATGGTCAGAGGTTTCTGAAAGTATTCTAAAAAGAGGAATTTCATGTTTTGAGGTCGAAGGGTGAATTGAAGTAGAGATTCATTGGGACCTTCAAAGTTTTTGACAGATTAGAGAGGCAGCCTGCAAATTGGTTTTACTTCTGAGTTTGATGGATGAACATGATATGTCTTATATGATGGATATGAGAAAATTTGTGAACGATCCTTTGCATGTGCTTGGGTCGGAATCATTATTGATTGATGAGAAGTGTTTCATGTTGAGGTTTTGGTTAATAGAAAGGATCAAATTCTAAGGAATAAAATGATTTCATTGGTCAAAATATTGTCAAGGAATCCATCGGGTGAGGAAGCGACTTGGTGGTGTGAGAATAAAGTTAGGGAGAATTCCCCTGTTTGTTTTAAGTTTGATTTACGTAAATTTTGATGGCAAAACTTCTATAAGTTGAGGAGAGTTGTAATACTCGGATCCCTATTTGATATATTTCAGATATATTTATTAATTTTGAGTTTCTCTAATGTATTTTGATGGAATTTGGATTCGAAAATCTATGCTTGATGAACACTGGAGTAGATTTTGAACGCTGTTTCTAAAATGGTTGGTGCTAGAGCGCTAAAACCCGAGAGGACCAGCACTTGAGTGGACCTCGAGCACGAGTTGGGTATAAAAAGGGGCCATGGGTCAAATTTTTGCCATTCTTGCACAGAAAAGGGAAAGGAGGAGAGAGAAGGAACATAGGGAGAAGAGGGAGAAAGCAGCGTTCAGGTAGATCAGAGCTTCCGTTTTTCAAATCTGTTAGTATAAGGTCGAGGCAAGTATCCTCTAATTATATCCTTCATCTATTTCTCCATTAAATGTGTTTTATTTCTGATTTGGATATTTACGGTTCCTGCATGCATTTTAACTATCCCCCACATTTTCTTGAAATATAGATGGTAATTTTACAGATTGATTTGGGGTTTTTATCTTGTCTTTGTTAATATTCAAGCATCTTGTGGTTCCTGGAGCTATGGATAAGCATGAGCACTGTCGAGGCCTTGAGAGGGCCAATTTGTGTGCGGACCATGGTAGTTTGAGACCTGGTGGGTTGATTGTGTAGGATCGTGGTGATCCGAGACCTGGTAGAACAATTATGCGAGACCGTGGTGGTTTGATACCCAGTGGGTCAATTTATGTTGGACTGTGGTGGTTCGACGTCCTAGGGTAGGTTGATATGTGATAAAAGATGGCCAAGAATTATAGGTTTAAAATATAATCGGGTTGTGAGCCGATGATATGAGATAGCCGAGAGTTATAGGTCTAAAATATAGTCGAGCTGTGAGCCAATAATATGATATGGTTAAGAGTTGTAGGTCTAAAATGTAGCAGACTTATGAGCCAATAACATAAAATAACCGAGAGTTGCAAGCGTAAAATATAGTCGGACCGAGATTTATAGGTCTAAAATATAGACGGGCGTCAATGATATGAGACAACCGAGAGTTGCATGCCAAAAATGTAGCCAAGATGAGATCTGCAGGCCTAAAATGTAAACGGGCACCAATGTTATGAGATGGTCAGGAGTTACAGTTCTAAAATATAATCATGTCAAAATCTTTAAGTCAAAAATGTACACAGGTGCCAGTGATATGAGATGGCCTACAACTGCTAGCTTAAAATATAATTATTATGATATGCAAATTTAGATTTTGAATTGCCTCAATTTATGTGAATGTGTCGTTAGCTTCTATTTTCTGTTTGCCTTTATTTATATGGGTATGCTACAGTCCTGTGTTTATATGGATGTACCATAGGCTTCTATTTGCCGCTGACATCTATTTATATGGGTGTGTCACAGTCCTCTATTTATGTGAATGTGCCATTGATTTCTATTTGCCGTTGGCCTCTATTTATGTTGGTGTGCTGTAATCCTCTATTTATATAGATATGTCGTTGTCTTCTATTTGCCGTTGGTCTCCATTTATGTGGGTGTGCCACATGCATCCGTTTATGTGAATCTGTCATTGGCTTTTATTTGTCGTTGGCCTCTATTGATGTGCATGTGCCGCAATCCTCTGTTTATGTGGGTGTGCAACAATTCTCTGTTTATGTGGGTGTGCCGCAATTCTTTGTTTATGTGGATAAGCCGTGACTTCTATTTATGTGGGTGTGCCATGGCTTCTATTACATGAGTGTGCCATAGCCTTTGATTATGTGCTGGGCTATCAAAGCACGATTCGTTATATATTCGTATCGACGGTATGGTATGATGAGATCCTGCTTTGGGTGTGTTGATGATTTGGCTTCTGATATTTGCGATATTGGATTTGTATCTGTCATATGTTCTAATATTAATTTATGAATTCTTCCTCTAATTTGCATATACTATTTTGTGCATGTCTATGGCAATACTTAATTAAGTCTCAAGCTCATGTTTTCAAATTTCCATCTCTTCAGATTTATAGAGGGTTGGGATGCTTTACAGGAATTAGACGAGATCGGATGCAGCGTTACGTGATCCGGTGGGTTGGACATCTGTTACAACTCAGATAACGTTGGTTATATTTCTCCAGCTTCCTCTCTCTTTTTCTTTCTCCTTTACTCTTTTCCTTCTCTCACATCTCTCAAATCTATGGGAAAAATGACTGAAATTTAGTCAAGTGTGATATATATACTAGTTTGGTACTCAAGTATACATCAAGCGAGCATTAGATGCCACGACCAAACTAAGTGGAGCACGAGCACCACTCGGCCACTTGTCAAGCAGTGATCACATTGGAAAGTGTGCTCAAGCATTTTCTCGAGTGTACATTGAGCACGAGTATATTAAAAGCGTGCCCGAGTTTTGATGAAGTTTTATCAGGTGCATCCTCTCTACACAGAACACGCATGGGTGTGTATCGGGCATCGATTCAATATCTATCGATTCGGTGTGACTCGATCTAATTTTAACTTGTCACCCAAATTTTTCTTTCTTTAACTTTAATTTACTATTCTTACTTTAATTAATCATGATTAAATTTAAAAATCAGAACTCGTACTTTACAGCTGACACTTCCCTTTATGATATCAAAAAATGCCTTACTTCAGATGATTTAAGTATGTGGTTGTGTTCCGAAACGAATGCTATAATAATAACTTTCATTGCCTCTCTAATAAGCACCACTTCCATTATTATCTCATATCCACAATGGGATTTTCACCTTTTTATTAAATTTTTTCATTTCTTTTATCTATTTTTCACTTACTTTCTTTTACATAAGTAAATCGACAAAATTCAACATTATCAATCTTAGACTTTTTAAAAATATTTTTCATATACCAAAGCCCATTCTTTTATCATAAATCTTCAAGAAATTTCATGCATCATTTATACTGTCAAATTTCATACCAACTAATAATGTGTAATCATCTATTATCTAAAAACTCTATTTAAAATCGTTCAATAATAACAATTATATTAATAAAATGATACAAATTAATGATAATATTTTCTTATAGAAGTTAATTTAAAAATCACAACCCTAAACCCAAGAAAATAACTCTTTTTGCCTGTTGGAATAATTATTTATCTTCCTATCTTCTTTGAATAGTTTTCATTTTTTGAGCTTGTTAGAACAATTCAGAACCTATGATTTGAATCTAAATAGTGGACACATTGTTTTATTGAGCTGATTAAATGCTGGATATAGTTTTGGAAAAAATCATATCCAAGTTCTCATATTTGTATCATCTCTAGAGTCTCATACAATCATCCAAAAAATGATATTTCACATACATTTATTATTTACTGTCTATATAATAATACTATATTACCACCACTGCTAGCGGGACGACGAGAGAGATAAAGAAATCAATTTCACAAAAAAATGTCGATTTTTCATCTATAAAAAGAATATATATATATTCGCTATTAACTATGAAGCAGATTAGAAAAAAAAAAATATCGATCATTTTTGAAAAAAAATCTCAATGCAACATGTCGAGAAGATCTAAGGCTTCTCGTTCTCTCTCGTCGTCGCTCTCTGTCTCTCATAAACATGCAGATTATATCAAATATGATCAACATGCAACAAATAACAAAACTAGCTAAGGTAAAAAAATTGAAAAAATTATCAAATTTGAGGGTCAGTCGCCGGAGATTTGGAGCAACTCACCACTAGAGAACAGATTGAAGCTGGAGATGAGAGAGAAGATTATAGCATAACAGAAGAAGTTTCGGGGACAAGAATTAAAATCGTTGTACTGTTTAAATTTTAGGTTTGCTGTATACTAATCTATCAGTCGTTGAATTGGACAAAGCAGATGACCAAGATTTTATTAAGCGTATCTTAATCACTGTCATTGGATTAAATTTAAAATCCAATGTTTGAGATTAAATTCCACCCAATAAACTCATGGGCCATCGAATTAGAATATGATGCCCTAGCTATGGTGTTGGAAGGCTACATTGCCATGGGTGTTGGTGCCTCCCTTAACCCTAGCCTTACCTGCAAGAATTTTTGTCATCTCAGTTTGCTTTTAGCACTAATGATGGAATAGCTAATGAAAAACAAAGCAGCATGACATCCAAAATTACTCAGATATGCATCTTTTCAAAAGATTTGTTAGACACAAAATTTCAATTACAAAATTCAATAAGATGAGTCTACAAGCAACTATGGCAAGTGAAAAGTGAATGTTACATGTGAGTACTTAAGGCTGATGGTAACGTGCACACCAACTAACATGGGTGTCTGTGTCCGGTAGGGTAGGCTTGGTAGCATTTGCACCATGACATTGGCTGTATTGAGTGATTACATGAGCTCGTACTGTGTTTCAAATGTGGGCCCATATGAGCACCTCAATTTTGTCCTTGAATGGGTTTTTTCAACCTCGTAGGACCTACATGACTAGCCTTGAGGTCAGCTATTGGGCCTAGGGGGTATGTATTAGATTTTAATCACTTTTTCATAGTTGTCACAATAAATAAAAGATCATCTATGTAAAAAAAATATTAAAAGGTTACACGATATTTATACGAAGGTCTGTCAAAAGTCACCAGAGTAGCATATGACAAGTATCTAATTCATGCCTGTACACCAATTTCAATTAGGGGATTGCCTAAGGTGAGCCCAAGGGAAACTTGTACATTGATTTTAGTAGGCGCGCACTCGACATGTGTTTGACTGGTACTAAAACACTACACCTGGTATAAAATTGCGCCTAATGCGATTTTAGGATAATTCAAAAATTATTTCTCATATAGGGATTGCCGCACAAAAATAGAGAAGAGAAAAAGATTTGGTATCCGGTTGATATCCAATTTGAATTCTATTCTTCGCCAAAATTAAATACGTTGTTTTAAAGTCAATTTTTAGAATGTATTTCATTTGGTTACTCTTTTTTCTCGTTATATTTTTTCTTATGGATTGTTAGGTATGTTGAATGAGTCATAATCAACTATTCTTCATTCAGGATTATAGTAAAGGGATTTCAAAAATGGGTTATTTATAACTGATACTATTATTATAGTGGATTTGTTCGAAATTTATTTCTTAATTTTTCTCTTAGTTAAAGAGAATTTTTCATATTAAAAACGTTGTATATTATTATATTTCTTGTACTCACGAGTTTGATGATTGACGTTTAACAAAAATTTTAAGTTTGTTTTACTGTGTCTAGCTATATGTGTTTGGGTCAAATTCAAATAATTTGTAGACTATTTGGTCATCTTGACATTAAGACACTAAAGTCTATATCTTTTGAATTCTTATTATTTAGCAGGACCTATACAATTCAGACATTACTATTTCGTTATCTAACCCATCACTTGGCAAATAAAATCAAGATAAAGACACAATTTAGTTTAAGGAGTAAAATAGAGACAAAATAAAAAAAACAACATTTACTCGATTTAGATTTGTGGATATAAAAGTTGGTGTATATATATTCCGAAATTAAAATGTGTACCTGTTAACATGTAATTCTTTTGTCGAAGTATGATAGTGGAGATTTGGTGGGCAGTAGTATGAATATTATATATAGTAATGCTACTAAACAGGTCATACATGTAGCTTATATTGGACAAATTTAACAGACTTATGAAAACAAAATTAAAAGATACATATTTTTAACATTAGTTTTGGGAGATTTAATGTAAATTTGCACTTTAAATTTAAGATAAAAATTATATTTTTACTTTGTTTTTTTTTATAAACATTACTTTAAAATTATTGAATTAGATGAACGTAAATTTATAATTTTTTAAAATAAAATGTTGATCAAGAATTTGTGTAAGAGTTGTGTAAAGAAGCCTTGTTCTGTAATATGTGGTGGAGGTTAGGTGGTGGTGGAGGTTGGGTGGTGAATGGTGTTTCCGGTGGAGGTCACTTGAGATGGTTGAGCGTCGGTGGGCTAGAAACGGTTTAGTGGTGGTGTTAGGAGTGGCTGCTTGGTGGTTGCGGTATCAATAACTATACAAAAGTTATTATATTACTCTATTTTTAGTAAAACATATTTATTCTTAATATAAAATTTAAAATAGTATTTATAAAAGATAAGTAAAAAAAATTATATGTATTTTTAAGTTATAAATTTTATGTTATATTTAATTTACTATTTTTAAAGGTGAAATTACCTTTACAAATGTTATTTTAAATTTATGCAATAAGTATAAAATATACTACACATTTTAATTAAAAGAGCTATAGATAAGTCATAAGCATAACAACAATCTAATGTGACGAGCTGGAAGGAAATTTGATTTTATTGATTGTAGATTAATCTAAACCATATTGTGTTTAATAGATTAATTAGTTTAACACAGTGTATTTTAACCTACTTAAACATAATATTCAGATGATTACCTAAAAATATATCTGTTAAACTTATTATTATACCTAAAAATATATTTTGTTAAATCAACTTATCCAACCTTCATGTAAATTTATTTTTTTTATATTAAACTTGCGTTCATCTTATTTAATTAATTTGAAACAATACCTATAAAAGATACATAATAAAAAGTAATTGTTAATATTGATACGTATTTAAAATCTGAATTACGATTTGAATAAATTCGGGTTAAATTATTAAATTTTTATACAAATTTTATACCTCATAGTAGTAAATAATAATTCAAAAAATATGTAATTTGCTTATTAAAATATCTTTCAATATTCAAATTAGTACTATTCCAATAAATCTGAAATGTGAGAGAAATCACAATGATGTGATAGAAAGGGATAGAAGATTCAATTCCGTATTATACAGAGTAACAAGTTTGTTAAATAACTTTATTCTATTCATATATTTCGACTTCCATCTCCCTTTTCTGGAGAGTGTTTCCTAAATTTGAATAATTGGCCATAATTTGAATGGTTAGACAAGCTAAAAATTAATTAGTTCAACCATCATTGTATACATTCTAACTTGTGGAGCATTCTGGAAGTAGTTCAGCCAATAATAATAATTATCGATTAACATTAGTCGGGAGATTCTTACTCGGACTAACTACGAAGTATTTGAAATGGTTGGTTGATTTGACTGTTGAATCAGGTTAAATGCTTGATTAGTCATTCGGGTGTCCAGTCATTCAACCTTATGACCTAATCTATTTATAAACTATTCAGTTACTTAGCCACTTAATTGTCCATTTAAATCGGATCAAAATTGAGTCAAGATAAGACTATCATTTAAACTTAGGTTTAATAGACCAGTCAATACTTTTTCCTTTCTTAACTTATTGACTATGGGCTTGACGTGTCAACCCTGTTGAGACTATATTCAATAAACCTTAATTTTATTGTGAAAATATCATATTTATTTACTTATTTAAATTAAGATAAAAATATATTTTCTAACTTATTGACATAAATATATGTTTAATTTCACTTTAGAAAAATAAATAATATTGGATAAATATTGGCCTTTGTTTTTCCAAGATTTGAACTATATATATATTTCAGCTCTCATTTTTTTTTCTTGGGCATGGTAGGTGTTATATAGAATAATAGAGTCGGCATACCTTCATATCCAACTGTCTTATTGTTCAAATATAAACATCAAGTTGCTATTATTCAAATAATAATAAGTACTTACCGGAACAAAATAAATAAAAAATATTTTTTTAAAAAAAAAAATTTCAAACGTAGGTTCTGAATCGCCCACATGCTAGCGTATGACTTCCATCAAGTTGAATATTGAATGACATGGCTTGTGGGATTATACAACATTAATTAATTCCTTGTAATATTAAACTAACTGGGATGCATTTAATATGACCCCGTTTTTATCTTGCTATTATTTCCATCCTTCCCTCTTTGCATAGATCTTCCCTCCGTCTGCCGCTCTCCCTGGACCCAAGGAGGCTCCACCTATTAAAGAGATGGAGCTCATTTTCTCGTAACCTAAAACATTAATATTTAAATAAATAGTTTCAATTTAACTATTTTTAAAATATAAAAAAATAATTAAAATTAATTATTAAATTATAATTATTTATTTTAAAATAAATAATTAATATGTAAAAAAATAACCTCTATCTTTTAAATAGATTGAGCCACCCCTAACTCCACTGTCTATGCACAGAAAATGTGCATCTCTGTTGTCCTCCCATTGTCTCTTTTACTATAATCATCACTAGCTGTTCTTCTCTTTGGAATTCAGTATTAATAACAAATCTCATGTTGATTTATTACCGTCTTATGTGAATTTAATACCTAATCAACAAATATACTAAATAACTATTATGTGTGTGTACATATAATATTGCATGAAGACATTTTTTCAAAAACCGATAAAAAACATCAACAGTCGATTACACAAACTGTATTATTCAGCACGGCTTAAATTGGTACGCTATCATAATAATAAAAATGATTGAGACAAAATATGATACAAGTGGAACTTTAGTGCATGATTTTTGCAACTGCGTAATGTTGCATGTACTGTACGGGTGGGAGTTTTGAGAATAGTACAAAGAGATGGTAAAAGATAACGATAAAATTGGTAGAAGAGTTGTAGAGTATTTTAAAGGGACATAATGAAGATTAGTTAGAAATTCAGTGACATTTGTGTGAAACTATAATTTTGCATTTTTTGTTATATTCGAGTTTGAAAAATGATAAGCAAAAATTATGTGTAAATCTCAATATTATTAAATATTAATTATAAAACTGTAAGAATATATATATATATATATATATATATATATGGGCGCGCGCAATCAAGCTTGTTGTCAATACTTCACCTAAAAAGGCAAAAGCTAGTGGGCATGAGCCACGGTGGGACCCAATGGTTAACAAGCTACATGTGGATTGGTTTGCCGTGCTTTAGAAGGTTATCTACAGCCCAATAATACTTTGGAGTACAAATATTTATAAAATTGAGACAAATGGTCAAAATTAGACAAATTGTTTGTGGGTCCGTTAAATTTGGATGGATTAAACTGTTGTTCATTTGGTTTGCATTAAACTCGTTTGTGTAGCAATTACAATCAAATATATAATAAAAATTAACTGAAACATGTCATTAAATTTTCTTAGTTATTATTATTATTATTTTTTAATTTTATAGAATAGAAGACAATTATTAAAGTAGGTTAAATATCTAATGGGTTTGGCATGGATTTGGCCCGAAATCAACAAAGCCTAGTTGAAAGAAGATAGGTCCGATTAGTAGAGGGGTCCAACCCAATGACGGCTTCTTTGAAAATTCAGAAATAAGGCTCACTAAGCGCCCCAAATATATAGCCAATCAGTGTCGATCACGCCATTGTAGAAGCGACCGTAGGTTGCCAGCGCATAAGGCACCGGCTCAAAAATGTTAGCCAATGGAAAATAAAGTCAACGCTAACAAATCACAGTACACGCCACCCCAACAGTCCCTTAGCCAATCCAAACGAAATCAAACAGACCTGCGTTGGCCACATCTGACAGTGGTTTTTCCGTCTCCACAAAGTAACAATTGATACTGTTGGCTACCGTCAGGGTTTAATAGCCAGTGAATCCCAGCAAACCCTTGTCAGAGATCCTGACTCCTTAAAGGAACCTACAAATACTCTCTCCAGCAGCGGTGAGAAGGAGAGAGAGGACTCCCACTTCCACAAAATGTCCTAAATGGTGACCTGAAATTAAAATTTTGATCCTTGCTCCCAACGCTAAAACCAATGAGGAGAAAAAATCAATTCTCTTACCTTGAACCACCGCCACACTACGGCAGCGATAGTGAGCCATTCCTAGTAGTGCAACCAATGGAGTACAAGCCTCCTTCGAGCATCCTACATACACCCCACATCTCAGCATTCCTGCACATTCATCCGTTTACTTTTACACATGCATCTTTTCGTTCCCAGGAAAATATTCATGATTTGAGCGTTAAAATATTTACGGTGGGACAACTTTTCGTCGTCTTCCAACCTATTATTTATAATATGTGGTACACAAGGTTCAGATTGAGAGACATAAAAATCAGACTCGTTTGTGATCCGAGCTAGCTGAGGAATCCTCATTTCAGTCCTCGAATAATGTTTAAAAAATAACTCATCAAACCAAAGCAAACACTTAAAAATTGCCTCTCGGATTCAAACAATAAAACAAGCATTCGAATATTAAGAGAAAAACTTTTCAAAATTGCCTTAATACATATGCTTTCTTTATAAGGACATTAGATACAATCATTTTATGTGCCTATACATGCACATGTTCCATTCATTAATCGGGCACAAAATATTCCATCCACATGCACGTCTATGCCTATTAAGCATATATCAAATACTATCCATCCATACCACTGAAAAATAGTATTTGCTCGAATGAGCATCTCGTGAATTTCCTTACTTGTGTGCAAAGTCTAAAATCAACTTTCATAATGGGAGTTATTATCCTTTCCTTGGAATTTCGAAAAAATTATTTCAATTCATCTGACTATTCAACTTTTCTATATCCTATCAAATAGTTGGTTATCTTAGGCAGTTGACCTGAAGCGATTATCTTCCAACTCGCCCATTTACATCTTTCAACAGTTTGAAATGCATGTCTAGCGGCGTGGGTTTTTTATTATTCATATACATTCATCATTAAACATTTTTATTTGGAGACATATTAATATTTAGGAATGTCTTTAGAGGCTTAGTGGCTTTACCAATCAATTGAATGCATTTTTTGCTCCTCTTTCCTTGAATTCCACAATCACATCTTTGCTTACCCTTACCCTAGAATTGTCTAACATATAATTCGTTTCAAATTTAGATACATTTGACCTTATTATTGCTAGAATAAAAATATTAGATGGACTATTCTAAAAGAGAAAAGTTTACATGCATATTCGATTGTCTATAGGCTATCCTCTGTGGTCTCGATCTACCACATTTGGATGGTTAGGAATAAAGCAATCTTTGACAAATGTCATCACATGGATCCGTCTTTATCAATAACGATCTCATATTCGGTCATTATTAATAGAATCAACTCTTTAAAATTTTGTCGTTAGATAATAACAACCGCTGAATTAGATTTTTTGACGTTCATTTATCTTATTTATATTAAAAGGTTGTTTATTCATTCAAGATAGATCAAAATGTTTTGATACTTTAATTATTAATTTATGAATTTCGTCCTGTATTTTTTGAGCACTAGCCAATGTTGTTTTATTTTTTATTTGTTTTTTTGTTGTTCTTGAAATTGTATTTGAATTTCAGGTACTATTCACACTGTGTAATTATTTTAATTTATTAATTTACTATTATTTATAAATAAGAAAATATTTTTTGAAGAGTGTGGCCAGTGGGCCCAAAAAAAGGCATTTTACAGCATCAATTTATACATATTTTTTCTTCCTCAATTACTGAAGCCACATGCATGTCAAACGCAGTCAAATAAAATAAGTCAATTGCCATGTGGCCCAGCTGAGGGTGACAGTGAACCACCGCCACAACGTATTTAGGAAATGGAATAAAAGTCATTCAGATTTATTGTCCCATTGAAAATAAAAATATATATATATATTTTTGTCTAATTCTATTAATATTAAATATTTATTAAGATGTATTTTATCAAAAAATAATAAAAAAATATTTTCCTTTTTTTTTTTTAAATATTACGTATTAATAGTAGCATTCTACTATTGGTCTTTCAGGCCAATAATGAGAATCTGAGAGAGAGAGAGAGAGAGAGAATTTCGGTGGAAAATTTTGGGAGAGAGTGAGGAAGAAAAATGTCTGGATGCGGCGGGGGAAGATAGGGGGCGAATTTTCAGCATTTGGTCTCTCATTTGCTCAGCAACCTGCACTTTCTTCACAGTATCTCCGGTCTTCTGGGTGTCGCCGATTTCCATGCCCTTACCTTTTTGTGCTTTTTAACTGGGCCTACTTTTCCGGTGACGTCGCCGGTGATCTATCTGACTGGAGGTTTTGTTGGACGATTCGGTTGACCTCTAGCTGAAGTTCCAACTCAAACTTTCGTCCATCTTTGTCGCTTCAATTTTTTCCTTTCCGCGGTTGGGATGTGAAAAAAGAGATCTTTTGTTGTAAGCTAGCTTATGGGCTAGCTTTCTTACTTTTCTCGATTGGCTAGCTGGTTTGATAGCTGACTGTGCGCCGATTCGCCTGGATCAGCTGTTATTATTGCCGGGTAAACGCAATGAAGACGACTGCCAACGGTAACGCGCCGCCTCCGGCGACAGCCACTCCCTGCGAAGGTTTGATCTCTCTCTCACCTCTGACATTTTAGGGCTTTCTCTCTTCAGTCTTTGTAGACGGATTGCTACTGAAATTATGGAAAAGGCTTCAATAAGTATGGTGCAGCTCCTTTTTGTTTTTGTTGTTGTTCCCCCCGCCCCCCGGGTAAATTCTCCTTGCGGTAAATGATCGAATTTCTTTGCAATTATGTGCTTTTCTTCTCCTTTTTGTCCGGATTTGTCATCACAGAGTTTACCAAGCATACAAATTGAGATCTATTTGGGAGATTTTTATTTTTCGCTTTGTTTTTCTTTAGAAAGTGGGTGAACCTTGGCTAACGGCAATGGTACATTATTGTGACCTATATCCATGACCTTAGGGAAGTGTTTTTGTTAGATGGGAAACGGGAAAATGGAGGAAAACATGCGAGGGATGAAAGATGACGATCGTGTTCACTGTTCTTGCAGGAGAGAAGAAGTGCATTAACCCGGAGTTATGGCAAGCGTGTGCTGGGCCCCTGGTGAATTTACCAGCTGCTGGGACCCACGTGGTGTATTTTCCCCAAGGTCACAGTGAACAGGTTGTTTGCTTCTCCCTCCATTTTACGTTTTTAAGCTAGTTTTGTTGTGATGAGGTAAAAAAAAAACCCAATTTCTTTTTCCTGTAATGCTAATTTTTAAGTATTGATGAAAATGGTTCTAGAATATTCTGCTGGGATTAAAGCAGAGTAGTTTTTAAAAAGTCTTAGATGACACTAAATGAGCGATTGTTCAATTTGGGGTTTTCCTGATATGGAAATAACTTTTGTGGCTTATGAGGATAATCTATTTTGTCTGAGCTCGTTGTTGTTGCTTTTAGTTGATATATAATGCCTGAATTGCTTTTTATTGACATGGGTACTCAAGGAATATGACAATGGTGACCACTGAAATACTTTCTTCCAACCTTTCTAATTCAATTTAGGTTCCACTTGCATAGACTGGCTTAAAAGTTGAGTGGAAGCAGCTTCTGTACTATCGTGAACTTTCTATTAATTTTTTGCTTATTAGTTAATCCTTGCTAAGTTGCATCAACATCTGTGATGCACATTGTGCATAGTTAAAAAGGAATAAATTGTATTTAAGGAAAGGTGCAAATTGTATAAGATGATTTGTGGTTGATTAAACTAATCATAACTTGAAAGACTAGAGTTTTGCACTTTGAAAAGTGGGGTTTTCCCCCTTGCTTAGAAGTACGCTTTAAGTAACGCTACAAGTAAGTTAATCCAATGCAATCTTCAAATTTGACGCCTCAATGTAATATTCCATGATTGCAGATCAGACAAGAAACTTCTGCATGATTTTGTAATTGCAGCCATTCTATTTGAGCTTATCATTATTCACGAGTTGTGCAGTAGTTGCTTGTTCAGATATAGGTGTAAAAGGTTTCTCACCTTCTAATTAAGAATGATGTCTAGAAAGTCAAACATAAGTCAGGTATCAAAATATTAGCAGTTGATAAAATGAAATTTAGATTCTCAAATGCTTAGAAGGGGGTAATAAGTGTTTGCACGCGAAAACACTAATTAAAAATTATCGCAAGTCAAACACATGTAAATGAACTATGGATCTAAATGTTAATTATCATTCAATCACCAAGTACTAATAGATATAATAATTCAAACGCACTAAAGTAAATAACACAAGGATTTGTGATGGTGGGAAACATGAGAATGACATGTTCTAAGAAAACCCTTCGGGTTGTTAGCCGGTAACTTGAGAATTCCATTATAATTAGAAGAGTCAACTTATAGACTAATGATTATATGCACTACCCCTAGTCGACTGACTCCGGACAAGTGACTATCTAAGGCTCACTTTAGATATGTAACAATGTAGCTACCCAGGCTCTCCTAGTTTCTTCCAGTGGGTTCAAATCATGAATTCTTTGATTAACTTGGATGCTCCAACTTGAAACAAGAAACCCCCTTCCGAGACTTGATGGAACATTTGAATCACTCACAAACATATGATGCAAATTTGAGGAGAGATTAAAACATACACATCCTCATAATACTCAACAACTAAGAGAAATCTCACCAAAACATTCAGTACCTAAATTACTTAGGTTTCACATCCTAAAACAAAGTGTCGGAAGCTTCTCCCTAATTCTCTCTCTTCACTTTTTTATAACAGCCACTCTCCATTATGTTAGGTTAGTTGGAAAAAAAAATGTCCAGAAACTTCAGTCAAAGCAATTTTCAAAAATGTGTAGTGGCTTGAAATGGTTTTGGCTTCGGTGAACATCTCATTGGAAGCTCACAATTTACTTTTTGGGCCAATATGGAAAATCTGCATGACCAGCAACCTTGCTGAAGGCTTGCAGTCACACTGGAAGAATTGGTAGTTCCAATTTTCATTTCCAACACCTCTTGAATATCTGCATGACACACAGGCTTGCTGAAGGCTCACGATTATCTTTTCTGGCATCTGAAAATTTGCATGACCAGCAAGCTTGCTAAAAGCTCAAAATTTTCTTCCAGTTCATTATACTCGAACATTTTAAACTGCATGCATTGTCAGATCCAAGAGCAGTGTAGGATCAGTTTCCACATATGCCAACGTCACCAGATATAACAATCTCCGGCAATCTCCTGACAAAACATCCTACATCATTAATATCATCTAGACATAAGTCCATAAACTATAGTATCATGTAGCACTCAAAATATTCAAAACATATAGGGACATCAACATCCAAGATAAAAGAAATATTCTTGACTAGCAATAATAATGAAGGAACATAATCCACCCACAGGCCAACAGTACCAAATAATGCGGACAGAACTACCTAAAAAAAGGAGTACCAAATAACAACCATATCAACGGCAGTACCAAACAACCATATCATCAACAGTACCGCCAAAATTGTACCAAATAGCAACAATATTGACAATGGTACCAAACAACCATATCAACAAGCACGATACTCTTCCATTTTGTTATGAATGACAAAGGGACCTATCCATTGGAGGAGTCATACTCCATTGCTCCACTAGATTCTCCTGGTCCTTGCAGCCTTTTGACATCATCTTGGCATTGCTGAAACTCAGGCTTTGTGAAGAGATTCCTAACCATGGCTTCTAAGATTTGAACATTCTAAGACAGGTATCTTGTTTTCAAAGAATCTGAGCCAATTGATCAATAATGATAGCTGAAGGAAAGGAATCAAAAGTAGCTGGCCTAGAAGGAAAAGGGGTGTGGAGATCATCTCCTGGCGAGGTATAGTGTAAGGAAGAGCCAGGAGGAATTAAACCACTTTGGGAATGAGAACGGCTTCAAGTAAGACTGTAGGGTCGATAGGATGACTTAGCTTAAGGAGATTGACACTTCGAAAAGAAAAACCAAGAAATGATACCAAAGGTTGAGTGAGACACCCAAACGGGAGATTCCCTTTCCTATTGATGTCAGTGTAAAATTCAGTAAGGTGTGAGATAAGATGTGTGCATAAGCAGTTAGGGTCGCCGTTGAGAAGAGAGTATTGAAAATGAGTTCGTGCTGAATTCAGAAGAGAAAGGTGGGAAAGAGGGAAAATATATGTGCACATTATACAACATGCCCAAAGGTGTTCAGTAGAGAGATCGAGTGTTTTGAAAGAGGTGCTCTTGCAGATGTTGGGATGATCCAACAGATAGGAGGTCATTTCATCCGGAAATGGATCGACATTAGCTATATAAGGATAAGTAGGGGATGAAATACACGGAACATCGAGAGCATTAGAAATTGTAGCACGAGTAATTGCAGACCTGTGACCTCTTGAGAAGACAAGGAAATCATAGCTCATGATTTATTTTGGTGAATCTGGAAAATCTGTATGACCTGTAGGCTCTCCAAAGGTTCGCAGTTTTCTTTTTTAGTGTCTATGGAGTATATATATAACCCATTGGTTGGCTGAAGGCTCACGGCTTTTTTTCTGGTATATCTGGAAAATTTGCATGACCTGTAGGTTTGCTAAAAACTCGCGGTTTTCTCTGAGATCATTGTGCTCGAATATTTTGCACAGCATATATCTAAAACTTAAAATACAACTTATGCAATAATTAAATCTACAAATAATGTCTCAGAAGATACCAACATCATCAGATTTAACAGAAGTGACATTCAACCTAAGTGGTGCCATTCCAACTGGCAGACAATCCACCCTCTGAAAAATAACATAAAATAAACATTAAGAAAAGAAGGCTCAATCCATAACACGTGTCCTTCACCCTCTTTATTTTGGCAACGATACTGATCACATTAATTTGTTTGCCTGTGAAGCTTATTTTAGAAAGAGAAATAAATGCTGAAAAATAGGTGATTTTTCAAGTCCTATGGCAGTGTATATAATTGAGAAATCCAATTATCATGCTTATTCTCCATATCGATATAGTAAAGCTTTGAAGCATCCTTTTCACTTAGATGTATTTAGATTGATATCACCTCTGCAAAACCAAAAAGTAGTTAGACCAACATATTCATATACATAATCTGCAAAAAGAAAATAGAAAAGGCTTTTAGATTTACGGCTTCCTAGCTTAATATTAGCCAATGGTAGGTGATGAAAGATGGATGATTCAAACTTATTTGATTAAGCATCATAGCATGGACATGACAAGCCATCTATGAGTATTCAATGACAAATAACCTATAATGTATAGCAAGTCTAATACCTTTCTCCTTTAATATTGTCATTGCCCATTATGCAGAGATGTCATTAGTAATGCTGAATAACTGTGTCACGCCCCAAACAGATCACTGGCATTACAATGTCAGCTGACTCCTGGAGTTTGTTCTGGTAGTAAGCTAAGCCGTTTCCTTAAAGCACTTAATAAAAATTCCAATCATTGCCATACATTAGCCTAATCCATCAAATAATACAATGATTAAAAAATGACTGCTGATACATCAATTCAAATTACAAACTGTCTCCACCATCCAGCTTTTTAAATCTAAACTAAGGAAATGCAAAGTCAACATAATATATGGTTAACTTCTGAGAATTACAACTTCATCAAAACAAATCAGAACTGGGAAGCATGCAATTGAAACTGAAAACCAGCACATTGTTTCTTGCCTTTTATAATAGTAGTACTAAGATTCAGCTTTTGTATCTGCAAAAATATCTTGAAGGGATGAGCAGCATGAGCTTGAATCAAGCTGGCAATTGCCCATTCAGCCCAACAAATAATGTTGCATAATATGCTTGAATCAAGCAAGCTTAAAAAATTTTCCAAGTCATGTGGTGCTACAACCGTTTGGTAGAAATTTTATTGTTCCAATCAATATGTTGAGCAATGAGATAATCTATAAGTGACTCTAATGCAATAGAATGCATTTCATCATTAAATTCGTCATGTCTCAAAATCATTCATCAAGGGGCAAAAGCTTGTAAGAGTTGTTCAGCTATATCAAAATCAGAGTGAATGTACTGCTTAAACACTTGTACTGGCCAATCCCTCTAGACAGATAGTTTTGGAGTGAGGCACGTGACCTATAATGCAGATATTCAATAATGGCCAAATGATAGAAAAATTATAAATGAATTGATCATTTGGTCATGAAAATCCAAGATTTATACTGATTTGTAACACATGTTTAGAGTAGGATAATCATACACAAGATAATTAAAAGTTTGCATAAATGCAAATGACACAGTATCTTGATGACAAAAGGAAACTTAAGATTCAGTCAATTCAAGAGAAAAATCCTTTGGGCTTCCAAGCTAGAGAAAGCCAAATCCAATTAGAAAGTTTACTTGTAGTCTAGGTGATACATTTATGTTATACCCTAGCACTTCCCCTGACACATGACACCTACTGAAGAACAATTCTGATTTGCTCATGTAGCACTGGATCTGGACTCCTTTTGTACTTCTTTGATCTTCTCTCTTCTACTCAAGAATTTCCAACACCGCTTGATATCCTTCCCCTTCTCCACATCAGAATTCTGAAAGGGCTTCTCTCATTGTACCCGGATGAAATCCTTCAACACTGTGAAACTCTGACATCAAAACCACCTATAGAACTCTAAAGACTTCCAGGCCTGGGACAAGTGTTTAAGGTTGTGGGTGAGATGATTGATGTGTTTAAAAGTTGTGGTTGAGAAGATTAATGCGTTTCAAGGTTGTGGGTGAGAGGGATTCAAATCTTCAAGAATAGACCATAACGAAAAGTGCTGAAACCTCTCAAGTGTCAAGTAACTTCTCCAAAATATGGTAGTTCTCTTAATGAGCCTTGAAATTCCGGACCTCCAAGGAAGAAGTTAAGCATAGTTCATAAACAAATGGCCCTGTCAAAGCTATTTTAGAAATGGAAGTGGGGAAAATCGTTTTCCACTTGAGCTCCAGTAACTCATTGGTTGGTCAAAGTAATTGCAGAGACGTACACAGTGGAAGTAACTGTCTTCAACTTGAGTGAAATTCTCTGCCAAAATTCAGTATACATGCCAAGTTTAAGCTAAACTTGAGCAATATTCATAGAACTTGCTTTCCTGACCCTGGCCTAGAGGAAGAGGTTGGAACTGGCAGAAAGAGAGAGGATATTGTTTTAATGCACCAACCGAGTAAAATGTTTTATGGAATCTTGATGTTCAAGCCAACTTCAAGAGAAACTCTCAGGTTGAGATATGATGTATGAGATAATTTTGAGCGAACACCTAACAATTTTGAGCGAACACCCAAAACTTAGTTTTGACTCAGAACGTAACACATTATCATTGAATTTTCCAATCATTTGTAAACTGGCCCAACACGTGATTCTATGAACTGAACAATTTTAATAGAAATTCTAGATATGAATCTAGCAACCATTAGGACTAACCGTAAGTACATTCTAGATATGAATCTCATGGTTGAATCATCTTCTGAGATAGCATATACTGTAGAAAAAGGGAGGCAAAATTCAAGGAGTGGAAGTTTTATAATTCTAACAATTCTTTGCAGCGGCATATGATTTTCTTTCCTTAAACATGGATTTAATGAAGCAGTCAAAATTTGAAAATATCACTTAATTGACATGCAAATCTGACAGAAATTCTATTCGTGGCTGGGTGCTTCTAACTCTAGGCATTGGCAATGCTCACTAGCAACCGTCACAATCTGTAATGCCCAAACAAGTAAGGCTCTTAGAATACCTTAACACCCCAAAAGGAAAGTTGGTCAAAAACTAAGGGCTTAAAGTACACTCTTTTGCCATTTTTCATCATAATTTAGGCCCAAAGTAGTTATAATTGAATATTAATTAATTATTAGTCTTATTTTTTTTAAAAAAACTATTTTCAGGAAAATTTTTATTTATAAATATTTAAATCATTTGAAATCAGATTCAAATATAATGCTTATAAGCCAAAAATATTAAAAAGCACAATTCATGAATTTGGTTTTGCTGAGAAGGTCTACTTCAGGCTGTTGCTGAACAAAGTAGGGATATTGCATGCAACATATAACGTTCTACGTGTGCATGTCTAAAATACCACTCATGGTCATGATGCACTGGCTTAAGTTGGAAAGTTACTACTGCTAGAGCAGAATTCTGGGCTTTGAACAGAAAATGCCCCATCTTTTGGGGCTCAAAACAACTGAAACACAAGGTCCAAGGCACAAAATAAAACTTGTACTGCATATGGGAAATAACAACCAATGCCTGCCGAAGAATAATACACAGAACTGCAGAAGTGTTTACCTGGTTGTTGGCAGAATATGTTAGCAGTATTAATTACCAAAATGGTATATATTTTTCTTTATTAGAATTATTCTAATTGATCGTAATTAATATTGATTGATTGTATTTAGGAGATAAATTATGAAAGTAAAGGATTGTAATTTAATATTAGGGAAAGTACTATCTATTTAATGAGAAAGAAAAATTTCAATAGAGGCATTCAGAGCAATTGACAAGATATCAGAGCTATTACCCCTAAACTCTCAATTCTGAATCTCCATTTTCGATCATCTCGGTTTCCTTCGGCTTTGATTCTTGCAAATCTCTAATTCGGTGTGAAGGAGGACAAGATGACTCACGTTTCATTCTCACCGTTTACTTCATCAAGCTCTTGAGCAATGTTCAAATCATCGTGGTGCAAAACCTTCAAATCAATTCAAATCTCTGATTCGGTGCGAAGGAGGAGAAGATAACTTGCGACTTTACTGGGAAATCTCTCTCCCTCCAAGTTTCCTTGTACTACAATCTTCCAAAGCCTCTTAGGGTTTCTTGGTTCTCGTCTTATGCAAAGAAGGGTATTATTTCAATGTATGTGGGCCCTTGTACTAGCTCTCTTGTATTTTGTTTGATTGTGGCAAATTCAGGGGTATTATGTGACTTTTAGTGCTTGTTTGAAGTATTTTTGCAATCAAGGATTGGATTTCTCTTGCTAGTAATTTATGATGTTGGGAAAAAATTTTATTATCTGTTTTAATGGAAAAAAATATTTTACTTGGGAGTTTTAATTTAAAATATTCATGAAGGGAAAAGAACTTTGGAGTTATTTAAATGGCTCATCTACAGCCCCCATTGAAATGAAAGAACTTAATTAATGGGAGAGTAAGGATGCTCGTATTATGCCATGGTTGTTGGGATCTATTGAACTACATATAGTAAATAATCTTTGATACTTCTTAACTGCTAAAAAAATGTGAGATTATTTTCGACGCATTTATAAATAAGAAAATAATACTCAAAATTTTTAATTGGAATTAGAAATTGCTTACTTCAAACTTGGCGATATTTTTGTCGAATAATTCTATCCTAGATTTTTAATTTATAGAATGAATGTATAGGAATTGTTTATTCTAAAGTTCCTAAGAAGACTCTTGTGGCATTGTAAGAAATTCATGCAAAAAGTTTAAAAGATCAGTTTATGGTGAAATTGCAACATGAATTTCAGCAGACTTGAGCTAGTTTTCTTAATCACAATCCTGTTTCATTTTTTTATGCTTGCTTGGGAGAATTTTTTCGATAAGGGCAATGTTTGCTCACTCTAATTAGTATTGTAACACCCCGGTATTTTGACTCGGGTTATTTAGTTATTGTCATAATAATAAATAATAATAATAAATATTGATTAATAATAATAGGGTATAATAATGACAATAAGGTATAATAAATATTGATTATATAATTATTATACCCTATTATTATTAATCAATATTTGTTATACCCTATTGTCATTATTATACCCTATTATTATTATTATTAATTATTATTAATTATTGTTGATTATTATGACAATAACTAAATAACCCGAGTCAAAATATCGGAGCGTTAAAATGAGATTATGCGTTGACTATTTGTCAACGTGGGGTGCCTCAGTCCTATTCGTTAAAAAGAAAGATGGATCAATGAGATTATGTGTTGACTATCGAGAGTTGAATATGGTGACAATTAAGAATAAGTATCTACTTCCACGGATTGATGATTTATTCGATCAATTGCGTGAAGCGCATATCTTTTCAAAAATTGATCTTCGGTCAGGGTATCATCAACTACGAATCAAGGAGGAGGATGTGGCAAATACGGCATTCAGATCAAGGTATGGGCACTACGAATTTGTGGTGATGTCCTTGGACTTACCAACTCACCAGCAGCTTTTATGCATATGTTGAACTGAATCTTTAAGCCTTTCTTGGATCGATTTGTTGTGGCATTTATCGATGATATTCTAGTATACTCCAAGGATGAAAAGGAGCACGTGTTGCATCTACGAACAATATTAGAGACATTGCGGAAAGCTCAATTTAATGGAAAACTTAAGAAGTGTGAATTTTGGCTTAAAGAAGTTGCATTTCTTGGCCATATTATATCCGAAGCTGGGGTATGGTGGATCTAGCCAATATTGAAGCTGTGATAAATTGGTCGGGACCGACTACTCCGGTAGAGGTACGAAGCTTCCTAGGGCTGTCGGGTTATTACCGTTGGTTTGTTGAAGGATTTTCTAGTAGCGCTACACTACTAACCAGATTGACTCAAAAAGATGCCAAATTTGATTGGTTAGATGAGTGTGAAGCTAGTTTCCAAGAATTGAAATAAAGATTAACTTCAGCACCTATCTTGACCCTTTCTAGCAGGTTGGGAGGGTACGAAGTGTATTGTGATGTGTCACTACATGAATTGGGTTGTGTTCTTATGCAACACGGAAAGGTAATAGCATACCGGTCAAGGCAATTAAAAGCAAATACCCGACCCACGATCTTGAGCTTGCAGCTATCATATTTGCTCTGAAGGTCTAACGACATTATTTTTATGGTAAAACATTCGTGATATATATAGATCATAAGAGTCTTAAATATTTATTCTCACAAAAAGAGTTCAATATGAGACAAAGAAGATGGTTAGATTTGTTGAAAGACTATGATTGTAGTATCCAGTACAAGCTTGGAAAGACTAATGTTGTAGCAGATGCTTTCAGTTGAAAGTTTGCGGGACTTATTGTTCATGTAATGATGCGTGAGTGGCGGATGTTGGAAGATCTAGGGGATTGCCAATTGCAGCTTCAGCAAAACGGGTCTTGGACGTTAGTGTCATATCTTCAAATACAACCAATGTTCATTAATAAGATCAAGGAGGCGCAACAAGTGGATCCTTTACTTGAAATTATCCGCAAAGACTTGAATAATGAAGCTAGAGCAGGCTTCCATCTCGGAGATGATGGCATATTGCGTTATCACAACAGATTTTGTGTTCCCAATGTGAAGGAATTATGTAGAGAAATTCTCGAGGAAACCCATCGTTCTAGATATATGATACATCCAGGTAGCACCAAGATGTACTAGGATTTGAAGAAAGTATTCTGGTGGAATGGATTGAAGAAAGATGTTGCAGATTATGTGTCTAAATGCTTGCTATGCCAACAAGTTAAGGTGGAGCATAAACAACCTGCAGGAAGATTGCAATCGTTGCCTATACCAGGATAGAAGTGGGAACACATCGCAATGGATTTTGTTTCTGGGCTGCCAAAGACGGTGCGCGGACATGATGTTTGGGTAATTATTGATCGATTAACGAGATCAACTCATTTCCTGGCCATGAAAATTAACTTTTCGATGGATCATCCCGTTAGACTTTATATCGATGAAGTCATAAGGCTACATGGGATTCCAATAATTATCGTGTCTGATCGATATTCATGATTTGTATCACGTTTTTGGCAAAGTTTACATATCAAGAGTTAGGGACAAATTTAAAGTTTGGCACAACTTTTCATTCTCAAACTAACGGGCAATTAGAACGGACTATTTAAATCTTGGAAGACATGATACGGTTATCTGTTTTAGATCTTGGAGGTAATTGGGATTCTTATCTTTCTTTAGCAGAATTTGTGTACAATAACAGCTTTCAATCCAGCATTGGCATGATTCCATTCGAAGCACTTTATGGGAGGAAGTGTCGGTCACCTGTTAGCTGGGAGGATATTGGTGATAGGAGGATTTTGGGAACTGATGTGGTTCAGGAGGCCACAGAGAAGATTCGTTTAATTGAAGGCCGGTTACGGGAAGCTCAAAGTAGACAAAAGAGTTATGTTGATCAACTCTGACGGGATTTGCAATTCGAAGCGGGAGATCACGTCTTCTTAAAAGTTTCTCCGTGGAAGGGTGTAAGTCGGTTTGGTTTAAAGGGAAAACTTCGACCGTGTTTTATTGGACTTTTTGAGATTTTGGAGCATGTCGAGGAGGTAGTTTACATCCTCTTTATCAGCGGTGCATGATGTATTTCATGCTTCTATGCTTTGTAAGTATGTGCATGACCTGACTCATGTGATCGACGATACAACCTTATAAATCCACGAAAACTTATCATTCGAAGAGCAACCAATGTGAATAGTTGGCCGTCAAAACAAGATTCTTCGGCCCATGGAAATTCCAATGGTGAAGGTTCAGTGGAAGCATCATACCAAGAGAGAAGCCACATGGGAATTGGAGGATGCAATGAAAATAAGGACCCACATCTGTTTTGACTTTTAAGGTATGTATTTTGAGGATGAAATTCTTTAAGGGGGAGGATTGTAATACCCCGGTATTTTGACTTAGGTTGTTTAGTTATTGTCATATATAATAACAAATATTGATTAATAATAATAATAGGGTATAATAATGATAATAATAAATATTGATTAATAATAATAGGGTATAATTATGATAATAATAATCATATAACGTATAATTATAATGTATTATTAAATAATATTATTAAAATGTTAATAATATTAATAATAAATAACAATAAATCCACTCTCTCCCTCTTTCTTTTCCTTTCGTTGATTTCTCTCCCTCGCGCGTGTCTCCAGGTTTTCGGACTTTTCTTCCTTCTTGATTGCCTTTCTTCCCTTCCTCTCTTCTCTTCAGCCGTTGCAAATTTCGTCTTTTCCTCTCTTCTCCTTCTTCAATGTATTTTTCATTTACTCGGTTCTCTTACTTCATTTTTCCCTTTGAATTGACGCCGCACTCTGCCATTGCCGAATCTGAAGATGTTTTGGCGATTCGATTCCCTACCGAACCTATCGTATCTATGATTCAAAGGCCATATGATAGCAAGACTCAAGGATACAAATTGGATTTCACTGAACCGGAATATCAACAATAGTTTAGGTTCCATCGAATCCATCACAAAAGATGTCCCAATTATAAGAGATGTCACAAAAGTCTTTTAAAATCTTATACATTACTGTGAACTATCAATCTACATGCCCGCCCCTTGGCTGGGTAACTCTCGAAGTGCCGGTGCTCGCAAGTTTGATAAGCGACTCTATGGTCTTTTGATACTTGCCAGCCGTAGTTTACAAGTACCATATTCAATCCACACAAACAATATTCCCATTACCCCATCCGGTATGCTACACGTATTCTGTGATCCTCTAATCAACACCCCTTTGGGAATAGAGTACTCATATCATTAACAAGTCAAATCAGGCACCGTCTCGGTACGATATCCACTAATATCTCATGCAATAGGTTCACAGGACTACAAGTATTCTTCCAAATGACCCCAACCTTCAAAATATGGATTCAGTTTCGGAAAAGTGTAGACCACACTAAGATACCATAGCCTCCCATTCGATTCGATACCATAATGTTTTCATACGCTCTTCTCAACTTAGTCATATAGTGCCAAGAAAATCCACACACATCAATAAGTTGATGCAACTAATTATTTATCGTAGGAATGAGAGAAAGTTTGAAGAAGATTCGAATATTCGACCAAATGCCATAATATGCAATTACATCCATATGTACGCACACCCTTATGCTTATGTATATATATATATATATGCTGCCAACACATCAATATTTATACATACATCTATGCATACACATACATACTTTAGCAGGCCTATATATATATATATATATTCACCCAAGAATATTTGCCGTATAAATAGAGTACTCGACTCTGTTCTCTCACCCATTTCCGACTTCCCACAAACTTAAATGTGAAACTCAGTTTTCATAATTTAACAGGTGAATACGTAGCATGAATTCATTATCTCGTCAAGCCTCTGATTCACGTAACCCTTTGGTTCACTATACTGAAATCTCGGGTGACCCACACAGCACCAATCTCTGTTTCCCATCCCTCACGATTTGCGCCGAGACCAGGAGAAATCAATACTCTTAGAGTTTAATATGTAAAATATAGATTCCCTTTGCCCTATTATGCAAATTATTAAGCCCCAATTAATGTGGAACTATGGAAAAATTTAGACTTTTCGCTACACAAGCCATGGCTCTGTTTTCCATTCACAATTAGGAATTCAACTGATTCCCACAAAATCCTCACACGCAACAAGAAAATAAATATCAATGATGAGGAAGTAATGATTTACTTACAGAAGATAGGATTTTTTGCTTGCTAATTATGAGAGGGTTTACTTACTTGATTTGCGACAATAGTGAAGCAACGAATATGGCTAGTGACGACGGCTTCGGCACAAGAGATTTCGACTGCAGAGGATCTAACATTCTCTCTCCCTTTGCGAAACCTCTATTTATTATCCTACCACCATAGTCAACCGAGTAATTAAGCAAGGAATTGAATCGTCGAAACGCCTTCATATTCGGCAACGGCTGAGTGCGGTGTCAGTTCAAGGGGGAAAATGAAGTAAGAGAACCGATTAAATGAAAAATACGTTGAAGATGGGCAGCGACAAATGAAATCGGCAACGGCCGAAGAGAAGAGAGGAAGGGAAGAGAGGCGAGACGCGCATGAGAGAGAGAAATCGATGAAAGGAAAAGGAGGGAGAGAGGGGATTTATTGTTAGTTATTATTATTATTAACATTTTAATAATATTATTTAATAAGATGCTATAATTATACGTTGTATAATTATTATTATCATTCTCATACCCTATTATTATTATTATTATTATTATTTGATGTGTCTCTGGATCCGAACTTCGAACAGATTCGGATGATTCCCCTGTCTTGGCTTCGGCTCCATTCCCTGAGTTGGATCCTGCACACCACTAAACAGAATAAGAGGTCAGCGTGTTTGGCGGGAAGTTGTCCCACCGAAAACACTCCGACGCTCAAGTCAGTAAAACAGTCTTCGACAGAAAGAAACTGAAACTGAGAGAGTGAGAAGAGAAAGAGTGTTTGACCTAGATGTAAGAGAGACGTGAGGTCTTCTTGGATCCGGGAGGTGGGAAGGCAGTAAACGGCCGTGAGGGCTCGCTTGTTGCCTTATGGTTTTTTGGAGGATGAAGGTGGAAGTGAAGGCAAATTTCTCAGAGCACTCAATTGACTTTCAGAAAGCATGATTGAGAGCCTCTTTTGTGTTGTGTCACCGAAAGTGTCAATGAAAGCATCGATCAGAGTCCGTCCCTAGAATGATGATTCTAGGGTTTATTTAATGGCTGAGAGGGTGATCTTCCTCCTTTGGAAGGCGTGATCCTCTCTGTCCACCTTGGCTGGCTTGCCTTCTGGAGCGAATGCCAGTTGCCAAGGTGGGCGTGATTGTTTCCTTGTGAGGCGGCCAACAATTTTTCAAGTTGGTTTCTTTCCTCCTCAGCGTATTACCGTTGGAGTGCCTTGGTTGGCAAGGAATTGGGAAGATCTGGCGCTTTCCTTCTTTGAAGGGCGCCAATCTTGTCAATGTCCTTTTTGGTGCCAGTTGGGATCGTGAAATATCTTTGGAAAGTCGTTGTTGGCCTTTTGAGGATTCGTGGGCCTAAACGGGTTAGGCCCGTTACTGTAGAACGGCTTATTAGGGCCCAACGAGCAAAACGCGGACGGTCAACGTTCGAGTTGACTGACAGCATGCGTGTTGGCCACCCTTGTGAAGGACGTCAGCTATTAACCGCCTGATGGGCTATGAGTCTGAGTATGCCAGGCCCATTACTGCAGCTTCTTTGGGCCCAATCCGCACAAGTCAGACAGTCAACGTTTGAGTTGACCGTCTGTTTGAGTGTTGGCCGTCCGACGGTCAACGCCAGCGTTGACCGCTCTGGACTTTTCAGCTCTTGGGCCTGTTTTCCAATTGGGCCGTCAGTGTGTTGACCATCGTCTTGGGCCTTTTGACTTTTTTGGGGCCAGCCCATTTTTGGTATACCCATCATTATTAATCAATATTTATTGTTATCATTATTATACCCTATTATTATTAATCAATATTTATTATCATTATTATACCCTATTATTGTTATTAATCAATATTTATTATTATTATTTATTATTATGACAATAACTAAATAACTCGAGTAAAAATATTGGAGTGTTATAAGTATGGCACAAGATATGACATCTTTTAAGTTGGTTAACTTGACATGTGCTGCTTAAAGGTAAGGAAAGTTAAATATCAAATCTAGTGCTATACTGTAAGGAGTATGGGCATATTACAAAGAATTATAGTAAGAAATTCTGCAATTATCGTAAAAAGGAGAGGCACATTGTTAAAGATTATGGCATTCAACCTAAAAAAAAGAAGGCCCGGGTGTTTCACATTGATGTCCATTGTGCTTTAGTTAATGTGCCAACCCCTCTAGTTCAGACATTTATTCCTTTACCTTTTCTCACTCCCGAGATGGTAAAATAAATGATAGTCTCGACTTTTTCTATTCTTAAATTACATGGTAAGAGAAAATTGCTTACTTCTTCTTGGTTACTTGATTCAACGGCGCCAAATTATTTAACAAATAATACAAATGCTTTACATAATGTTTGTAAGGATGAAGATGAGCAATATATTCAAGTGACCAATGGTGATTCTCCTCCCATTACTGCAGTTAGAAATCTGGAATCCACCTCCAATAATATTTTTGTATCTATAGAATTATCTAAAAGTTTGATTTGTGTTAGAAATCGGTTGATATTAATTATAAGATTCACTCTGATTATAATAGTTGTCTTGTGCGGGATCAAACGTTTGGAAAAGTAATCGCGAAGGGCCCTAAAGTAGGATGTTTATTTCCTCTTCACTTTTCGATTACTACTATCGTTTCTTTCGCTTGTACCACTATAAAAGATTGGGACATCACAATCCCAGCATTTTGAATTATCTTATGAGACATAACTATTTAGGCAATAAAAATTATTTCTTTTTATACTGAGCAAATGTACTTCTTGTAATCCTTTGCATAGTAGCTATGCATCCAGGAGTTTTGAGATTGTTTATATCAATGTATGGGGTATGAACTCAGTTATTTCTCATGCTAACTACAAGTACTTTGTTACATTCATTGATAACTGTAGCCGTTTCAGTTGGATATATTTTTTTCACTTTAAAGATGAAGTATTTTCTATATTTCAAACCTTTGTCGCTTGTATCGAAACATAATTCTCAGTGTTAAAATCTTACATTCAGACTTTGGGGGAATGTATGCCTAAAGCCTTTTGCAATTATCTAAACATAAAAGGTTTTCTATCTCAACGTTTTTGTGCTTACACTCCACAACAAATGGGGCCGCCAAACGTAAAAATCATCACCTTTTAGATGTTAATACCTTATTAATTGAATCATCTGCATCTCATAAATTTCGGGTAAAAGTTTCATCTGCAATTATGTATCTGATCAATTGCTTACCCTCACAAATATGCATTAGGATTCCCCACACTATTGTTTGTTTGGAATTTTACCGACTTTCATTTTCTACATACGTTTAGTTGTGTCTATTTTGTTCACTTATTTTCAGTTGAACGCCACAAACTTGCACCTCAAGCTGTTAAGTGCGCATTTCTTAAATATAGTAATACATACAAAGGGTTTGTTTATTTTGATGCCAATGGCAACAAATTTTGTATTTCCCATCATGTTGTCTTATTTGAACACCTATTTTACTTCCAGCCTTGTATGTCATATGAATCCACTTTCGTCATTCTTTTGTCTTTTGATGACTAGCCTTGTTCGAATCATTGATTTGAACCCAGCCTTATGTATCAGAGACGTCATCCACATCCTCTTCTCAATCTGGACCCGACGTCTAACTTTGTTGCGCTGCAACCTTGATGGTCCACTTGGATTACTTGTCCTTCTAATAGATATGGTTTCTCTCATATGACTCACCAGATAACTTTGGATACTACTCTTGTACCTTTTTCTTACTCTCATGCCTCTACTTAAAAGTATTGGCAACAAGTTACACAAGACGAGCTTCCGGCTATTCAAGGCAACTATACTTGGAATGTTGTACAATGTCCTTTTAGAATCAAACCTATTGGATGCAAATAGGTACGGCTTGATGGCTCTATTGACAGGTACAAAAATTGCTTGGTGGTATTTTGGTAATTATTCTGATTATGGTCTTGATTATGAGAAAACCTTTGCACCTGCGGCCAAAACGACTACCATGCGTAGTATTGTGGTCATTGTGCTACTTCATAGAATGGCCAATTCAATAGATAAATGTAAAGAATGCATTATTATGGGGATCTAATGGAAGAAGTTTACATGGCTCTACCTTCTGGTATGTTCACTCGTTACTCCTCTAAAGTGTGTAAGTTAAACCATTCTTTGTGTGGTTTAAAATCAGCACTGCGAGCTTGTTTTCTTGAGTTTGACTTCAATTAGAGTTAATATGATTTTTCTATTTTTCTTTGCAATACCTCTACTTAAATTGTTATATTTCTTGTCTATATGGATGATATTATTACAATTGGATTTGAAACTCAATTGATTGAGTAGTTGCAACATTACCTCCAAACTTTGTTTCAGATGAAAGATCTTGATTTCTTACAGTATTTTCTTGGCCTTGAGCCTTGTACCAACATAAGTATACACAGGAGCTTATTACGTTGCTCGGTCTTCAAGTTGAAGTATTGTTCTTATACCTATGAAAGTTAATTTGAAACTCCAATAGGAGGGAGACTTACTACCTAATTCATCTATATATCGGCAATTAGTAAAAATTTTGAATTATTTAATGATTACTAGACTTGGTATCTTTTTTGCAGTATTGCAAGTGAGTCAGCTTATATAGGACTATTTGTTACCTAAAGGGTTCTTTGGGTCGAGAACTATTCTTTCCAACTATGAATTCCTTCTATTTATAGGATTCACTAACGTTGATAGAGTGAGTTGTACTGATAGTTGTTGTTTCATTACTGGTTGGTATGTGCTTATTGGCAATATTTTTATTTATTTGAAGAGAAAAAAGCAAGCTCAGGTTATCGAAATCCTTAATTAAGTTAGAGTACTATGCAATGTCTTCAGTTTGCTCGTAAATTATTTGGTTACGGGGTTTATTAAGGGAACTTCATTTTCTCCACCTTAGTGCAACTGCCATTTATGTGGATAATACTAGTGTTATTTAGATTGTTACTAATCCCATCTTTTATGAACTCACAAAATATATTGAGGTCGATTTTTGTTATATTCGTACAGCACTTGATCAATATGTGATTCCTGTTCCACACATCTCTACCCATCTTCCAAAAGTAGACACTTCTACTAAAGCTCTCTCACGCCATCAACATTAATTTATGGTTGATAAATTGATACTTCTTAATCGGCTAGCATCGATTTTAGGGGGCATTTCAGCAGAATATATCAGTAGTATTAATTACCAAATTTGTATATATTTTTCTTTATTATAATTATTCTAATTGATTATAATTAATACTGATTGATTGTAATTAGGAGATAAATTAGGAAAATAGAGGCTTATAATTTAACATAATTAGAAAAAGTATTATCTATTTAATGAGAAGGAAAAGCTTCAATGAAGGCAACCAAAGCAATTGACATTGGCATCCTAAATCTAGCCTTACTATTAGAAAAAGTGTTGCAATTGTGATTCCTGGAAATTTTTATAGATCCATTATTTTACAAAGAAAACTTTGTTGTGGATAATTCAAGTGCTTACACAGTTAATGAAATGAATTTTCTATATAATTCCTATGTTTTACCTTTAATTAATGAAATAACAAAAGATTATTGAAACTTTTTGTTAAAAAATGTATCTTATTGCAGCCTGCCTCAGTTTAATCCGATTTCATTATATTCTTCTCTTGGATGAGAAAAATAAATGGATTCATTGATTTGATCTCACTGTTGCATAATAATAAATTTTATGAATAAAGTATTGTAGATGAATATAATCAGCTCCTTTTAATTGAATGACAATCTATTCTAAATCTACCATGAAAACGATTTGCAGCCTTAATGGAAAAAAGAGGCTTGATGCAAAAAGCAAGTTGAATGGCTTAATTTGCTTTCCAATCCATTTACAGCCTCTATAAAAAATGGCAATTTAGTATACAAGGCTCTCATATCTTGTGGTTTTGGAAGGGTTTTATGTATGCAGGCTTTCACTTGCATTATAAATTGTTTCCATGGTTTTGAACCTTATCATTACGCCGAGGGCTAGCCTCCACAACCTAATTGTAGATAGAACTTCAATCTTTTTGACAAACTATAATCGGAATCTCATTTGAGCGTGCCGTTCAATCACTCTTAATGTATTATGTAACATCATTGCCAACATACTTTTATTCTGAACTATGATCTTTGTGTTAATAAGAATTGTGTGCTCGTAAATCTTGTGTTTCTTTTCTTAGTTATGCTATGAAGAATGTTGATGTAACATCTATATATGAAAATATAGGGCGATGTCTTAAATATTAGCTGATATGTATTAGTATTGACTCTTAATACTGATATCTTTCAATACTGTAATAATATTGTGATATGTTGTTATATATTATTGGTAATATATTGGCCAATATTTTTTGGTCAACTTACTATTCTCAAGCGTATTTTTTTTTTCCTGAATATGTCTGATACTGATATATATTATCTAATATATTTGTTACTAATATGATCGTGACTTATACTAATAATGATCTTTTCATCCATTTCATGATATATTTTTGTTCAAGCTAAGATAATTTGAAGTTATAAAAACGCAATTATGAGAATTTTACATGTGAATAGCTCTGATAGGAAAATTAATTTGATATGTGAAGCTGCTTAGCTTTCTTTTGCTTGTCTACTTGAATAGTGTTAGTAATTGGATAATGTCACTATCCAGGTAGCAGCATCAATGAAGAAGGATGTGGATGCTCAAATACCAAACTACCCAAACTTGCCCTCAAAGCTTTTATGCCTTTTGCATAATGTGAGGTTGGATGTAAGGCCGCTTACCGCTCTTCATATCCCACCTGATGTGGATAATTGGTTATGTTGTTATCCTAGTACCTGATATCAATGTGTTTATGTATCATTTTTTAGGCAGATCCAGAGACAGATGAAGTATATGCGCAGATGACACTCCAACCAGTTCCTTGTGTAAGCACTTAGATGATCAAGATTACCCTATGTTGTACTCGAGCAGCATCTCCTTTATGAAAATCAACAAATCTTTGAGTAGGGGTTCTATGAATTTAGAGAATTGAGACAAATTATATCTTCTGGGTGTAGAGAGAGTTTAAGTAATGACAGAAGCTAAGAGTAGCTGTATTTGTGTGCTAAGTTTGCTCTGACCTTGCAGTTTGATAAGGAAGATTTACTAAGGTCGGATCTTTCACTCAAGACCCATAAACCACAGATTGAGTTTTTCTGTAAAACTCTAACAGCAAGTGATACAAGCACCCATGGAGGCTTCTCAGTACCTCGCCGTGCAGCGGAGAAGATTTTTCCTCCTCTTGTAAGTTGTAAGAAGCTCTTCACAATTTGATATTTTCCATATCAGTTTTAGAGGCTGACCTTTTCCTTTCATGTATAGGATTACTCAATGCAACCACCTGCCCAAGAACTGGTAGCCAGGGATTTGCATGAGAATGTATGGACCTTCCGCCACATATATCGTGGTATGTTCATTTGATAGTTACCATTTGACTACATCAAAATCCTCACAAAAAAAGATAAACTACATGTTGGCAGATCAAATTGACTTTTTCATGATTTCTTTATGCATCTGATCCATTCTTGGTTTTTTTATAACAGGACAACCAAAACGGCACTTGCTTACATCAGGATGGAGCCACTTTGTTAGTGGGAAGAGGCTTTTTGCAGGTGACTCAGTTCTGTTTATCAGGTAACAATGACAAGCAAGATTCTGAGCATTTTTTTGAGGTTCAAAATTCTACCTTTTCAAAATGTGGAATAGTTATGAAGTGCTTCACTTTGTTAACATGCTTTCATTGTTCAAGTCCAATTACCAGAGGCTGTGACATATGACCTTTCCAAATTCTGATTTCTTTGAACAGAGATGAAAAGCAGCAGCTACTCTTGGGCATAAGGCGTGCTAATAGACAACCCACCAATTTGTCATCCTCAGTGCTCTCCAGTGACAGTATGCATATTGGGATCCTAGCAGCCGCAGCCCATGCAGCTGCAAATAATAGCCCATTCACAGTTTTCTATAATCCCAGGTTGTCAAATTTCCTTCTTTAATTTGCTTTATTATCATTGTTTATCTAAATTTATATGAGATTAGTGAAGGGCCCAGTGCACAAGAAATCCAAACTTTGGGCTTTTGAGAGCATTATGCAGCCTTAGCTTTGCATGGTTGAGATGTTGATTCTATAGTTTGAACCCGTGATCAGTTGGTTGCAATGGAGCAATCTTATTAATGTGCAAACGCTTACTCTCTATTTAGATGATATTAAACTGAAAAAAATTTATCTGTTATAGTAATTGTTTTTAATGTATCAGATAACTGTTTCTGAGTCTCATTGCGTAATGTTTGTGCGCATATGCAGAGCAAGTCTATCTGAATTTGTAATCTCCCTTGCTAAATACTACAAGGCAATTTATGGTCAGCACATATCCCTAGGCATGCGGTTCAGAATGCAGTTTGAAACTGAAGAATCAGGAACTAGAAGGTAGCTGCGAAGTGGCTGTACTGGTAGACCACATTTCTGTTCTGTCGTACTCGAGGAAATTTTGAGAACTTGTGTTGAGGACTCCCTATGTCTCAGAATTCTGCAACTTTCCTGTTATATTGCTTCCTATGCAATTGTCCATATGGTTTAAAAAAATGAGTCCTAAATAATTTTTTTTTGATAAGTACACCTGGATATATAAATTTGCAGATATATGGGTACAATTACAGGCATCAGCGATCTGGATCCTGTGCGATGGAAGAACTCTCAATGGCATAATTTGCAGGTTTAATTTGTGGCTTGTGTTGTCAAACTCTTATTTATTGGGACTTGTGTTGTTAAATTCGGTTATATTATTGTTGAGTTACTAGAACATCATTAACAGGTCGGTTGGGATGAATCAACTGCTGGTGAAAAGCGTAACCGGGTCTCAGTTTGGGAGATTGAACCTGTAACAGCTCCTTTTTTCATCTGTCCCCCACCATTTTTCAGAGCTAAGCGTCCAAGACAATTGGGAATGCCAGGTGTGTATGCAATTGCATCTGCAATATGAGACTTGCATTTGTGAAAATTCATGTTATACATTGTTGTTAATTAGTTGGTAATTATGGAACACATGGGCTTTATTACTTGAAGCTGCTTGGATGGGATGTTGGTTGTGATCCTTTCAATGCTTGTAGATCTCTTCAGGACTCTGGACTGCAAATCCATTTCAATTGATTTGTCCATTGGCAGTTTAATTAAATGACTGAAATCATCAAGTCTTGGCTAACATATTAACTGAAGTACCCCCATGTTAGCACACCCCCCTTAAAAATCCAACTGCATGCGGTCCATTGACTGGATCCACTGATGTAGAGCTTGGAAAGATGGTTGTTTCCAACCATCAAAACTCTCGTTTTTCATTTAATGCGGCCCCCTTTCCTCCGACTGGTTGAGTTGCTTACCTTTCATCTTACTAGGGGATCGGCTAGTACTTCCTAAAATTTAAAGATTGCAAACAGCTTTGACCAGCTTTGAACTCTGAGTTAGAATATTAGGCATTTATGACTCGTTGCATTGAAAAACGGCATCAGCTGGGGCCTAGTCATTGAAGATAAAGGGAAATTGTTTATGCTTTTGACTTGGCTTTGTTCTCTTGTCAGACTATATCACTTTCACTAATAGCAGTTTGTTTTGATTTTGGCTTGGCCTAGTCAGTTTTGCAAATGGAGAATAAGATAGTATTCAAGATTGTTCAGGCGCATGCAACATAGGAATTAAGACTGAATACCATAGGCGGAAAGGTGGGTAGGTTGTGGGAGGCATGTTTATTCACTCTTAGATGTTCATAAGCAGCGTTATTTATTTCATATGTACAAAGCCTGAGGCTATGAATGAACGCAAAGTAATTTCTGCAGATCATATGGATATCAGGCCATGTTGCTGTCTTTCTTCTTCTATTTCCTTTGCTTATCTCTGTTTTTTATCATTGGAATTTTCCTTTCAATAGCGGGGGTCTGTTTGCACTCCATGTTCTTGTGTGTGGGAAAGTTTTGTGGGAGGGTAAATAATTTGAAATTGGAGACGGATGCTTAGAAATTTTAAAAATAAAGAAGAAAATGAACTATTCCAATTGATATGATTCTTCCTAATAAATGTAACTAATATGAAGCATCATCGATAGATATGACTATTTAGAAGCGATGAGAACATGTACGATTATTCATTCTACAATTTATAAAAGCCCTATTCGTTGGCATAGTTGAATAAAACATAAAATAGAGAAAGTCCTAAATTTATCCAGAAAGATCAGATCAATTTTAATTATTGTCTATAACCGAGCATCAGATATTTCTATTCTTTGGTTGAAGGCTTTGAAGCTTGCATTCATTAGTGCCAAACAAAGTCAAACATAGGGCTTCATTATAATCTAGAAGTAATTTGCAGATGCTGGTTTACATTTGCAGCGACAAAGATAGTCTTAAGGAATGTGGCATTGATGCATAATTTGAAGCATTTCATTAAGTTTTTACTTACCTAAAAAATCCATCCTTTTACGTATTCTAGTTGTAACAGTTATAAACTGTTTTAGATTCAATTGGAAATTGTGGATAATTTTTTTGATCTTTAAAATCCTTTGTTTTGAAAGAAATATTTCTTTTGTATATTCTTTACAAGGGTATATAATTGTTCTTATACAAAGTATTCCATGAATTACAAAAGAATAACAAAGATACATAGAAATATTTTCTATTCTAAAGGATCTAGAGAGAGAGGGGGGGTGTAATTGATCTCGTAATAATTGGTAAGGATATAATGTACAATTTCTCTATCAAATATAACCAACACCAAATATATCTAAGTTGTCCGAGGAACCAATTCGACTTGGGAAAGATCTTGTTCAAGTATCTCTTGTGATTCTCAACACCCCCCTCAAGGTGGTGAGTGGATGTTCCATTCCCAGCTTGATGATGTGCTCTTAAAATCTTGGAGTAGGTAGACCTTTCGTAAATACATTTTCTAGTTGTTTGCTTGATGGCATGCATAGAGTACTGATGGGACCACTGTTGAGTTTTTCCTTGATAAAATGTCTTCCACCTTGATATATTTGGCATGCTCTTGTTGTGCCGGATTATGGGCAATATTGGTAGTTGATTTATTGTCACAGTAGTGTTTTGTTGGCCCCTCAATTTTGATGTTCATGTCACTAATAATTATCTTCAGCCACAGTAGTTCACGTGCCATAGCTCTAAATTCAGCTTATAGAGTTCACCTTGCTACCGTGGGTTATTTTTTTCTTCTCCAAGTGACTAGATTTCCTTTCTTCCAAGAAATGTGTAGTAATTGAATATGGACCTCATTTCCAAAAGGAAACTCAAATAGTCTGCATTAGTGTATGCCTCTAATTGTAGTCACTCACCTTTCTTGAATAAGATCCCCTTTCCCCTTTGTTAACTTCAAATAATGTAGAAATTTTAGAACGGCTTGCATTTTTTTTTAAATTTTTTGTTCATGCATAAATGGACTAACTGTAGTTACTAAGTATACAATATTCAATTGAGTATGTGAGAGATAGATTAATCTCCCCACAAGTCAGAATCATCCTTGGCCCATCGGATGATCCTTGGCCTCTTCTCCCAACTTGTGGTTGAAATCAGTTGGGGTACTTGATGCTTTACTACCCAAGTTTCCAGTTTCTCCCAAGAGGTCAAGTGTATGTTTTCGCTGTGATACAAAGACATATTTGTTTGAGTACGTCACTTAAATTCCTAAGAAATATATTAGTTGTCCTAGCTCCTCGATTTCAAATTCTTTTATAAGGTTTTTTGTGGACTATCTCTAGTTCAATACAATCATCTCTTGTCATAATAATATCATCAACATATAGTATAATGGTTACTTTTCCAATTGAATGTTTGATAAGCAATGTTTGATCTCCTTAGCTTTGTTTATACCCAATGTTATGTGTAGCTTTTGTAAATCCGACAAACCAATTTTGAGGAGATTGTTTCAAGGTGAACAAGGTCGTCTTTATTATTAAATGACCCACCAAAATGGGGTGGTGGTTCTGTGTACACCTCTTGCCAAGATTAACCGCAAGGGATAATAGGATACATAAAGTATTCATCTTTGTCACTAGGGGAAACGTCTCATTATAGTCTATCACATAAGCTTGGGTGCACCCCATTGGTACCAATCTTGATTTATACCTTTCGAGCGACACATCCACTTTGTATTTAAGGTTAAATACCCATTTGTACCCAACTGATCATTTTCCTTTGGGTAGTTGAACTATCATGTTTTGTTTTTCTCTGTAGCACTCATTTCCTCCCTGATAGTTTGTACCAAATTCTCATCCCTACCTCGTGGATGGTTTAAGGAATGCTAATGGAATCCATAGAGATAAGAAAGGACCTTTGTCTCCAGAGTATCTATAAGAGAAAACATAGTTTGATGTTGGGTTTAGCACATGCTTTGGTACCTTTCCTTTTGGTTATAGGTAGTTCTTAGTCCTGTGAGTCAGACAAACCAATTTGTTTTCACTGTCACAAGAGGGAGGTGAGATGCATGATATGAGAGGTCAGAGGAGTGAGAATAGAATCATCACTTGATATGGACTGGTGGATCTGTTTCAGATGAGCAAGGGACTTATTCTTTCGAGAGAGTAGAAGTGGCTTTTTAGGATTCAATTTTGATTGCCCTTATAAATATCTTGCTCAGCTGGTTGCTGTTGGATGAATTATCTGGCTCGGCTGGCTGCTATTGCATGGACAGATCTGACTTGGTGGTTGCTATTGGATGTCTAGATTTTGGCTGACTAAGTGAGGTCAGCCGGGTAAGGAGTGGGTAGACAACATAACAGTAAAAGCTCCTCTAATTCATCCTTATCATCTATATAAGGGAGTAGTCCTTGGAAGTAAGGTTTGGTTTCATGAAAGGTTACATCCATTGACATTTAGAATTTTCTTGTGGGAGGATGATAGCATGTGTACCCCTTTATCATTTTGGTACTATAGAGTACCCAACAAAGACACTTCGATGCTTGTGGGTCAAGCTTGCCTGTGTTTTGTGAGTGAATATGATTGTGAAGTAAGAGTGCATGGGTAACATCAAGGAGATGTCTATTTTTATGTTCGGCAACTCTATTATGTTGAGACGTGTTTACAAGAGGCTTCATGCATAATTCTTTCTTTGTGAAAGAAGGATGAAAGTCATGTGCATAGTCAGAGCTAATTCTTTTGATGGTTGTTTCGTATTGGGGTCCGAACCTATTTATGAAAGGTTGGGATAATATTGCTAGTATCGGATTTGTCTTTTATAAGGAAAATACATGCTGTTCTAGTGCAATCATCAATAAAAGTTATGAACCAATTGGATCCGGTTACATTTGGAATTCTAGAAGGATCCCAAATATTGGTGTGAATTAAGGAGAAAGGCATAGTTAAGCAAGTTTTACTCATAGGATAGGATACACTGTGATGTTTCACAAATGTACACGTAGTATAATGAAAATTACTAATATTAATATTTTGAAACAAAGAAGGGAATGTGGTTTTGTGGTGGTGGAAAGGGGGTTCCCAAGGCATAAATGTTGGAGCAGAATCTCATATGTGGATGGGTTGGTTGTACAGGCTAGGGACAACCATTGTGCATGTCCTCTTTGGCCACTTAAATCTTCAACATAGTAAATCCCATTCCTCTCCCCAGCAAATCTAATCATCCTCCCTGTGGTTTGTCCTGGAAAATAAAATGGGTATAACAATGTTGCTTTGCAATTCAAATCTTTAGTGACGTGGCGGATGAAGACAATATTTGTGGATAGTTTTGGGAAATGTAAAAGCACAGTTGAGGTAAGGTGTAAAATTAATTTATAGTGCCATGGCCGGCAATTACAATGGAATATCCATTGGCAAAAGTATTCTTTTTGTTTTTAGGACATGTTTTATAATTATTGATTCTAGTAGAGCAAGTGGTCATGTGATGTGTGGCTTTAGATTTTATTACCCAGGAGCTCTGGTTAGAAGGGATTGATTGACCACCTAGAGCATTAGAACTGAGAATACTTGCATGATCTTGCAAATGAGAACATACCAGAGGGTGCATTCAAGGAGTTTAGGAGTTCGCGGAGTTTCTACACCTCTTCCGTCTTTAGGTCACTCAATGATGAATTTTGTTGTGGCTCCATTTTAGCAGTGATCTTGGACTTTTTAGACATATTTACTTGTGATGATTTTTGTTGGTATTAGAAAACAGGTCCTGTAACTCCAGGAATCAGTGACACTGTGCACAACAATTGAGGTTGTGAAAAACAGCACAAAGAGATGAGGTCAGGGCCAGCAATTAAGGCTAGAATGAAGTGTCTCAGCAATGAAAGCTGAAACCAGCTCTGATACCACAAAAAAGAAGTAATTCTTTCATATGTTATTTGCAAGAGTAAATAATTGTTCTTATACAAAGTATTTCATAAATTAAGGAAGAATAGAAAAGATAGACGGAAGTATTTTCTAATCTACAAAATTTGGAAAGAGAGAAAAAGATCACCTTATAATCGGATAAGGAGATAATGTAGGATTTTTCTATCAAATAAAATCAGCACCAAATATTCTCTAAGATTTCTAGGGAGTCAATCTGACTTGAAAAAATTCTTGACCGAGTATCTCTTATGATTTCTCAACATTTATTACTCCTGAAGCATTGATTCTCGTCCATAGCATTGGATAAATGGAGGTTTTGATCTCAGGGTGGTTGTTTTGTCAATCTAGTTCCACCACCTTTGAAATCGGTTGACTGTTCTGAACTGCAAATTTGAAGTTGCTGATTCATACAGCTGACCAAAATATCTCAATTTTGAGAAATTGCGGTGGTATTTTCTATTTTCCAAAAAAGGATATTCTCTCACCACTCGGCAATGTTTCCATTCTCTTGAGGCTGCAATTTCTATCTTCCAAAAACTATATTCTCTCACCATGTGGAAAGCCTTCCTCTACCTCTGTCATCCCATCATCCTTTTGTTTCATCCACTGCCTTTCCATTTGTTCTTTCTGGTTTCATTTGGAACCATATTTCCCTGATGTTTATCCTCAGAGGATCGTTTGCTTGCAGGGTGCTCCCAAATTCAATTTGGTGTTGACTCTGGTCAGGGCAATGAACACAATGTTTGGGATGACAGGGAGTAGGATGAGTTCAGAGGAGACGTATGATATTGAGAAGGAGTGGGCAGAGTTAAATGGCTTGCCAAATTTCCATGCTGGTTGTGTGGGGTTTGTTGTCAAAAATATGGAGAGAAGTTTGGGAGAGGGGAGGCAATTTGATGCTTGATTAGAATTATAATTTCAGCAAAATAAAAATTTTTGATGATGAGGTATCCAAAATCAAGACAAGACATGCAGAAGCCATGTTTGCTGATGGCAAAATGTTAATACGAGGCCTAATCAATGCAGGCTAGATTGATGAAGCACAAAGGCTTTGGAATTTAAAGATAAATTACTGTTTCTTAATCTCTGTTAAAAAATTATCTGTGAACACATTTTGAGTTTTCCATCCTTTTCGTTAATCACATTGGTTGTATGTCATGCATACTTTTTAAGTTTTTGCTCTTTAGTTTTGCATCACCCAACATGATCTGGTCTGAATTTTTGGCATCCATTGCTTTCAAATATTTAATGGTCAATTGCATGAAATTATGATCACAAGTGAGATTCTATGGAATTAGCTATGCAATTTAGTTTTGTATCAGCTATGGAATTAGTTATATATAGTAAAATATCCTTGTTTTTTAGATACTACCATTTGTGCGCAAGTCTTCAGAATTATTGAGGATTAGGTAAGATTCAACATTTTGGAAATTTTGGAGAATGTTTGGTATTTGCAAAATAAAAGGGGAGCTATTCAAACGTAGATGACTGGTCCAAATTGACGTGAGTATTCAGCAATGTTGTGAAATGATGTAACTACTCAAAAACAGTTTGAAAGATGCCACTGTTCATTCTACATTTATGAAATCCATACTTGGGACAATTAAATAGAAGGGAAAATAGTCTCCTTAATTTATTAATAAATATCAAATCATTCTTAGTTGCTGTTTATTCTAGTAAACAACTTCTAAGCTCCAGATATACTTATATTTCATTGAAGGTTTAGGTGCGTTATTATATCCTAAAGACCATTCACAAATCCCCGTTTGTATTTGTAAAGACGAATATATACTTAAACAAAAGTGGCATTGATATTTATCGTGAAGCCTTTCCTTATTTTTCCATCATTTATGCATCTTAGTTCTAACACTTTATCTACTTTTCCTATTGCAGACGATGATGCATTTGATCTTGACAGCCTCTACAAGCGGTCCATGCCTTGGCTTGGAGATGATATTTATATGAAGGATCCACATGCTCTTAGTGGACTGAGCTTAATGCAATGGATGAACATGCAGCAACTTCCTTCCTTGGGCAACTCTATACAGCCAAGCTATCTTCATTCCCTCTCTGGTTCCACTCTTCAAAACCTGTCTGGTACTGATATTTCCCATCAGATAGATTTTACTTCACCCCAGATTACTCAGCAAAACAATTTGCAGTTCGGTTCGCAGAGGCCAGTCCAATCAGTGCCGCAACTTGATCAGCTCCAGAAGTCATCAGCCATGTTGAACGTGTCGGGCTCCATTTCACAACCACAGCAACAGTTACCAGAAATTTCTCCGCAAGCCAGACAGAATCTGATTAAGCAAAATCTATCTTCTAGCCAAGTTCAGGCGCAGATTCTTCAACCTCAGGGTCTTGTGCAAACTCATAACACCATTCAACAGCCAGCTTCTCTTCAAAATCATCAGCTTCCAAGAAACATCTCTCAGAGCCTACCGCAACAACAGCCACAGCAGCTTCTGAGTCAGAACCCGCAGCAAAATTTAATACCATTACAGCTGCCGGAGCAGGTAAACCAACAGATACAAGTGTCTGACTGCCAAATTCAGTTGCAATTGTTGCAAAAGCTCCAGCAACAACAACAGTCTTTGTTAGCTCAGCAGTCTGTATTTCAGCAGCCAACTCACATAACTCAACTCCATGATGAGCAGAAGCCTCCTCATTATGATGTGTTTCAAAGCTTTGCTAGGCCATTGACACATCAAATGTTGGAAACACCTCAAGCACAGTTCACATCTATCTCCCAGCCACAAATCATTACGCAGCAGGTGTCCAGGAATGGGAGCCAAACAAACATTCATTTGTCTCAACCGCCTCAGGTGCCTAAGCTTCAGCAGCAGCCTGGTATTGTGACTGAAATAAAGGGTCCTGCTGGGATTGTTGTAAATCCATTGACAAATCAGCTTTCTGCAGCTGGCAGCAGCAATTTGACAGGAGCTACTGCAGGGGCACCATCTGCAATAACTGATGATGTTCCATCTTGTTCCACATCACCTTCGACCAACAATTGTTCCAATGTGGTTCGAACCATCATGAACAGTAGGGTTCATAGGAACAACACCATGGGAGAAGGGATGGCTCAATCGACTGCCATAACCTTCTGTTCTGAAGGTTTGGAAACAATTTCAATGAATACTAACTTGGTCAAAGAATTGCCACAAAAATTTGACATCAAGCCTTCTGTCAGCATCTCTAGGAGTCAAAACCACGGATTTTTGCCACAACAAGCCTATCAAAGCATTTCGTCGACACAAGTGGATTACTTGGACTCATCTTCAGCCACCTCTGTTCCTTTTTCTCAGAATGATGTCCATTTACTGCAGAACAACAATCAATTGCCCTTCAATTCCCAGTCAGTCTTGGTAAGAGATATGAGTCATGATGGGGAGGTTCAGACTGAGCCTCGGAACATTGTTCATGGTGGGGCTCATATTGAGGACCAACTGGGAACCTCACTAGTTTCTGGACCTATGCTAACGAAGTGTGTGGTGAGCTCTGGCAAGGATTTCATCCATAATATCTCTGGAGGCTTGCATAGCAATTTTGACAGTTCCAAAGATCCTCAACAGGAGCTTTCATCCTCAATGGTCACCCATTCGTTTGGTGTTCCAGATATGGCATTCAATTCAATTGATTCTGCAATGAGTGATAGCAGCCTTTTGAACAGAAATACATGGCCCCCACCTCCACAATATCAAAGAATGAGGACTTATACCAAGGTGGTTTTTCTTCTTTCTTTCTTTTTTTGCCTTCTGCTGCAAACTTTATTGGACTTGGATTCTGAATGACTACCATCTGCATCAAGGTTTACAAGCGTGGAGCTGTTGGTAGATCCATTGATGTCACTCATTATTCAGGTTATGATGAGCTTAAACAAGATCTGGCTCGTAGATTCGGAATAGAGGGACAGCTAGAGGACAGAGGTAGGATAGGCTGGAAGCTTGTATATGTGGACCATGAGAATGACGTGTTGCTACTTGGTGATGACCCTTGGGAGTAAGTCCATCAATTCTCATTGATTTAACTTGCATCTGCATTCCATCTTTTAGGAGTAGAGGCAGTTCCTTATTATATCCATTGTGTTCGAGCGGTCACTAGTTTGAATAACCAAACAGCATTCTAATGTATCCCAAGGATTTTGGATGCAATCCATTTGACAATTGACCCATGTTTGCACGTAACATGGACTGTGGAATTTGAAAACTGTGTAACTTTCACATCAGATGGCCAGAAAGGTTCCCTGGGGTTTCTGCTAGAAATCTCCTCTGCTGTCTTGTTTTACAGGACGTGAGTTGTCTTTCTCTTCGAGGGTATCATGCCAGCTGTCTATAGATTTGGTGATCTTTCTTAGGATAGGCTCTCTTTTGGAAGTCTGTCATCCTCATGGTCGGCTCGATGATTGTTCCAAGTCCTAACATTGGACCTGTGAAGCTCGTAGGAGCTTCCCGGGAGATTGATTTGGCTGACCAGGAGTGATTCTGACTTTGCTGGGGTTCAACTGTCCTTTGTGAAGGTTTGCTGACTTAAATTTTGAGATTTGCGGGCTTCTCTAGAGGTTGGCCGACCATTCCTTAGGTCTAGCTGATGACCTCAGGGATTTCAGGAGACAGGTCGGCTTGTCTTGAGAGGGGTTTGCTTTCCTTTTTAAGTCTGTTTTGGGGTCTCCATGCAGCTGTGTGTGTTCTAACCACCTATAGGACGGATTCAATGTGACCCATTTTATTTGGATCCACTGGTGCCGAAGCCTCATGTACTAGACTCAGGATATTAGGTCCTGAAATCTAATTGCACATCTTACATCTGAAAGTTACACATTATTTCCTCAGTCACCAGCTGTCTGAAAGTGATATTAATAATGCTAAATGTGGAAAGCAGAAAACCTGAGAATAAGATTTGTAATTTTAACCTTATGAAAGGTTTTCAAGACAGCTCAGGAGCCTTGCTGTCCTGATGTATCCATGATTGGTTTAAAGAGCTTGATCACAAGACTAGATGGAAATGTCAACTTTTTCTAGAGATTATCCATAATGAAAGCATCAGTGTTAAATATCTCATGTCAATGGTTGAACTCAGTGATTATTGCCAGTCCCCAAAAAAGTAAGTCAATTGACCAAATCATACTGCTGTCTTGAAATAATAAAAAAGATCTTGATTGGTGAACTTTGATATATATCGGCTGATATGTTTCCGTGTGGCTTCTTCACAGATACCATGTTTCCGGTGTCCTGCATTATTCAAAATTGTCTTAGAAGTGTAGAAAAAACTATTATTTACTACACACACGTCTGTTCCATGTGTGATTACAATTCTTGGTGCGTGAATTTCAGGGAGTTTGTAAGATGTGTCCGCTGCATAAAAATTCTGTCCCCTCAAGAAGTCCAGCAGATGAGCCTCGATGGAGATTTTGGTAATCCTTCTGTCCCACATCAAGCCTGTAGCAGCTCTGATGGTGGTATTGTTTAAATTCTTCTCCATCTCTATTTTTTCATCAGAAAAAAAAAAAAAAAAAAAGAGATACCTTGGGTTCAAGAGCTCTACATATGCTTGTTGTGGATTTTATTGCATCACTTCCACTAAGGTTCCTTTAAAGGACAAGACAACCCTGATAGCATTTAAATCTTAATCCACTTGCTTGGTCGTTAAGCATTTATCTGTAAGAACAGAATTCCTTGCGATGGGTAGTTTGCAGTGTCTCGGTCTATGATAGAAAGACGTGATATTTTTTTTTTTATTTTTTAATTTTAGAGGTTTTGAATTTCAAGCCTGACAGACATAGGAAACGAGGCAGTTTATCCCTTGGAAGTTGCAGCAGTGCTGCTTATGATATTTACTGCCCATCTTCAACTTTATATTCCTTTAAACACTGGAATGTTATCCCACTTCAGATGCCTTGTAGAAAGCCAAAGCTTGAAATTTGCTTGTTGTAATATGGGTGTAATACTCTGTTATTTATTTCTTAATGAAATGTTAAACGTGAGCAGATTTGTTCTTGATCATCATCTCACATTTTCAATCAAATGGCTCTGTTTGTTTCACAAATATTATACACAGCAAATATTATGATATATATTTTCGTATGATCATTAAACTTCCATTTGAATGGCCAAAAAGTAAAATGAAATTATTTTTATAATTCTTAGCTAGTGTTACACATGATTTTGAAACTCTTGCCCTTATACGTGCTCATGATTTCAACTCCGAGTTTGGCGTTTGGAATATAGGAAGTAGGGTGAGCTGAGGGTGTCTCACTTTTTAAGTATATATCAATTGCTTGATAGTGATCATCTTCGATCCTTCTAGCGCCCTTGGGAACGAGAGTGGTGATCCCGTTAGAGTTTCCAGAGTGATCTCGGATCAAATCTCGGAGCAATCTCTCAGCATATGCTATGACAGCACTGGAGATGATTAGAGTTTTCGTATCGCATTATTTTGAGGCAGCAATGATTTTTGGAAATGAGGCGATGTTGACGATGGGTTAACTCCACTGTCTTCCAATTTAAATGATTGAGGTTGGTAAGCACTGACACGAACAGATGGGAGAAGTTGTTAACACAATATCAATTATAGGGTCATGCTGCAAGGCTACTAGTACTCTAATAATGATCCACACCACATTTTCACAGTGGGTGTTCGTGCATTATTTACAGGAAGCTAATGGACTCGGATGCCAGTGGTTGAGTTGTTTCCCTTAAATATTTTGCTCTAAAGAACAGAAGTAGAGTTATGAAGCTGATGGGGAAACAATCCTAGGCACTTGCTGATAGAAAATATTAGGTTGGTCTTTAGTGTTGATAAATTTTGTGATATTAAATTATACGTTGAGTCTATCATATTATTTTATCATGTATTTTGTATTTAAAAGTAGTTTGATAACCGTTCAACCTATTTTATATCCTAGTGCTAGATAGATGATGCCTATAAGCTTAAACTGTGTGTCCTGAAATTAAATAGAAACTAATTGTTGGCTTGAGCTAAATTGATTTTAAAGTATACCACTAGCTAGCTGTTTAAGCAGCATGTGTAGTGAATTTTCAAAGGCAAATTGCAAGCTAGCCACGAGCTATCTACTTAGGCAGCCTTTGTATAGTGATATTTTTAGAGGCAAGTCATGAGTTAACCATAAGTGCCCAAATAGGTTATAGTTTATATCCATTTTTAACCGTGTGAAATTTCTTTGACTAGAGGTTTTCTTATTGTTTTTAAAATACGAACCTTCCTTTAACATGGGTGAGGATACAATATATGAATAGAAGTGAGAATAAGTCTTCTTTTGAATGACTAAGTGTATAACCGTGCGATTAAGAGGATCATCTATTTCTTGTTAGATCATTCTTCATTATTTAAGAAAAGAGTTTTAATATTTAAAGATCTCTTACCTATTCTGATTTTGTACTATACATTTGTTTGCCTACAAATTTTGAAATTCCGATATGTTGCTTGTACATAGATTTGAGGCATAGTTTGGTTGAAAGGCTTCGATCAATTAGAGAATCAATCGGAGAGAACAAAATGTGTACGGGTACCTATAGATCTATAGACTTAAGTAGGGTTTTAGATAGTTATATGTATGATGTCGATTGTTTAGAGAGTCAAACGTGTTCTTTTATCAATCTGTATGTTAGATATTTTTATATAATTGACATTTAATTAGCGACTCAAAGCTCATAGGATTTTCTCAATAATTGAATTGTTCAAGAGTTTTCATTTATTACAAAATATTTTTTTTCACTCTATTTATATATTTTACCTTTTATTTTATATATGTGAATGATGATAATTTATATTTAAATATTTAAATACGTAATTTATTTATGTGTATTAAAATTATAAATTTTTGTTTTGTATTGACATAAAGAAGTACCTATTCGTCCTGTTAAATATTTGTGGATTTAAATGCTGTTTTCTCAAATGATAGTAGAGCCTTACCCTGGCATAGACCCACTTTAGTTTTGATGTTAATCTTTATCTGTTGGATGGGAGCAACCGTGTATATCCAAAAGTCAAGATGAGGGCATTCATAAAATCCCTAGATGAGCATGCTTGGCTTAATACACTGAAACAATTGACTGCACCGCACCCACCACCATTAAAAATAATATTATTGTAATTAAAAACTTTTCTATTTGGTCTCAAGATAAATGAATTGATTTGAATTGGAATAGTGGGCCTGTAAATGCTCTTTCTGATGCAATTTGTTCTAACAAATTTAGATGTATTTTTATATGTAAAAATACTAAATATACTTGAAAAATTCCTAAAACTACACATGAAGGAACCATAATTGTCAAAAACTCAAAATTATAATTGTTAACATTACAATTTAAGGAAATCAAAATCAATGAAGATGAATACTTTGATGAATTTTATGTGTAACTTAATGATTTTGTTAACCCTGCTTTTAATTATTATGAGAGAATTTCTGAATTAAAAGTTTAATAGAAAAATATTAAAATCTTTTCTTAAAATGTTTAGGCCTAAGGTGACTATGGTAGAAAAAAGTAAGGATTTGGACGCTATTAAAATCAAAGAATTTGTAGGATCATTATAAGTTTCTAAATTTACTTTACCATAAGATTGGAAAAATAATCAATGGCTTTAATGACTATAAAAGATGAATCATTAAATGATGAAGTTGAAGTATTTATTAGAAGATTATTTAAGTATAACTAAAAATTTACTTAAAAGTATAAAGGGACCTCAAGTAATCAATAATAAGAAAAATCAAAAAATAAAACCCTTAAGACTCAATTTATGAAAAAAATGCAATGTTAGATGTTTTGAGTATCAAGGTTTTGGTAATATTAATAGCCAAATATCCTAATTATTTAAGGTCTAAAAGAAAATTATCAAAAGTCTCCTATTTAATTAACGAAGAAAATAAAGACGACCAAAACCCATATAATAATCAACTTAATTATACGACCTTCATTTGTTTAATAACAAGTAATGAGAACTCAACTAAGAGAACAAATAATGAGGGTGGCATTGATGATGATGAGTTGGAGGAAGCAGATAAACATTTGTTTAAAGATACTCTAAAGTTATAGAAGAAAATATGGTATATTTTAAAAGAGTGAAGGAATTAGAAAATGAGAAGAAGATTCTTAGCATCAAACTTAATAAATCTTCTAAAATATTTTTTTAAAAATTAGAGAAGAGAATGTGCCTTGGGAGATGAATGTGAAATCTTTAGAAATTAAATTTAAAAAGCATAACTTTTAATTTCATAACTTTACTAAAAATTTCAATAAACTAGATAATATATTAAGTATAGATAAATCTGTTGGGAATAACATAAGGTTTTGGGTTTAAGAAGAATTCTTCAAATGTTAACGTAGGTCATAAAATAATCTTTGTTCCCATATCTTCATTTTTAAAGAAAAATTATTATAAAAAGCTAAAGAATGTGAATTCAAAAATTTTATCACATTCTTATACTCTCAAGACATAGAATGTGCTAATCAAGAACTGTTCACTCATGTATGCACAAAAATCTCTAGTTAGAGGCACTCCTCCTAGGACTCAAATTTATTTCTAGATGTGTACCCCATTCCAAAAATTTTTATTATAAGTTTGTTCGTATTTACCATTATTGTAGTCAATGTGGCTATATCCAATCCCAATTCAATAGATTTCCTTTTAGGAATTCTGATTCTAGATTCTATCAAATTCAAAAATTTGAACCCCAAGTTTATAAATTTAAAATTATTAGTGTCTGATTTGACCAATAAAGTTAAGATTAGAAGATAAATATATATATAAAAAAAAAGTCTAACTGATAAGCTAATAGGAGTTGTACTACTCCTTAAATAGCATTTTGTCCATGCATATAGTTTAGGTTGCATTATGTAGTAGGTTAGTTGCACTTGCATTAGAGTAGCATGTATACATACATTAGCTCATGTATTTTTACTGTTGTGTATTTTTTATTAAAAAATGATACTTTTGTTGACTTACCTTGTGATAGTATATAAAATTGTTCTTTGTATTCTATTGTATATAATGTAAAATGATACACATTATTCTCCTGTAGAGCGTAGACCAAAAATATGTATATTGGAATGACAATCTAAGTGTTTGAGATTGACCTTGAATTTAAATTAATCTTGAATTAATTGAACCTTATCTCATTGCGATTCATAACTACACCTATGCCAAGAAAAGCTTTCCCGGGAGCTCGAGCGTTGGTGACAAAAGATTCAGCGTTCAAACCAAAGAAAACATCTGCTATAACAAGAAGTTATATGCAGATTTATCATTATGTTACCATTTGATTCCGACAGAGAGCAAAGAGAATGAGAGAAAATCATCTGCATTTGGGAACTGATGGGTACATTGCAGCTGAAATCTTTCCATTTCAATCAAAAGTAGATGGCCGAAGCAATCATCCCACTTACATACTTCCACCAACACGGTAGAAGTTGCACTGTTTGAGTTCATCTTCAAGAAGTCAAGCCAAAGTCCCAAAAAGAAGAACATACAAGAAAAGGCCTAGTCATTGAACTAGATCAATTAATCTATATTGGGGCTAAAAACGCAAAGGATAGTTGTTATTTGCTTTCATTTAACCTAGAACTATTGTGTGACTATGCATCAGAACGCCCAAATCAAATAGTAACATTATCAAACGGCAGGCATAAAAAGGTAAAATTTCAACATGATCTTTATAAAGGCAACCAATATAACAAAGATTCCAACGTACTAGAATTTTGAGAGGTCAGACGTTACAGTTTTACTTACATAGACCGTTGAATATCGGTCTGCCTCAGATCTCAAATCATGGAGTTACTGACCTGAAGAACCTCATTGAGACTCCTATTTGCCCTTACCCTCATCTGGATGCAAGATTAATACCAAAGACCGAAGAAAGATCAAGTCAATAAGGCCCGTCAACACTTGACTACAGATGTCCTTCGTTGACTCATTGTAGGACCATCCAAAAGATTCAGATTTGCTCTAAAACATTTACTATGTATATTTTGCTTGCCTCATTTTATTTTAACATGAATGAGTTAACATAATTATTAAGAACACGTTCAATATTACAATTGAATCAGTGAATACGAACTCAATTTTTATTATTGTGTGTTTGAAATTATATGATATATGATTTTTACTAATATATCATGCATCTAAAATTTAGTCTAAACCTATAAAATAGAGATGATAATTCTTTATTATAAAAAAAGGGGTCATTTTAATTCTTAATCTTATTTCCACTCTTCATAGTTAAGTGACTAAAAATGTTATATTTACCATAACTTTCAAATTAATTTCAAAAATATGTAAATAAATTATATCTTTTTCTATAATAATTATAAAAAAACCATTTGTCACCGACACTCTCCCGGGACTAAATGTTGGCATTACCCATGTCTCGAACGTCACATTCTTGACATGCTTCGACACGCATACAAAGTTTTTTTTATTATTTTGTTTTATTTAACTCAAGACCGTTACGATATATACTTAATATAAACTAAATAAATTTTAAACTATTTTTTAAAATTATTATAATACAATTTATTTATATTAACTCAATGTTGATTTATACATTAATTTTTTTTATAAATTCTTTTTAAATTGAGAAAATAAAAAATATGTTTTAATTATTAATGCATTACAAAATAGTATTGTTCCAATTATATTTTCAAATTTATAAATTAAATAAAAATTTCAATTGATGTACCCTCAACATATTAATAGCTATTATTTTTTTAACTTGATGCTTGCCCTTCAAACAGCATAGGCCAATGGCTATAACGAAGGTTAAAATTTCTACCCTCAATTTCAACTAAATGAAAAACGATTTGCCCCTTTAGGAACTCAAAAACCCGTCTTGATTATGCAATAAAATAACAACTCACATGTAAAGTATATACCAATGTATATTAGATTCGAATTCCTTCAATATCGATATTTTTTAATACCATAACAAAATAGCTACACATCATCAAATCGACAGATATATCAAATATTTTCCCGTTATGCTTATTCAACACTGGTGAGTATTTTTAACATGATCAATATTAATATGATTATAATTAATATTTATTCCAATATGATCATAACAGATACTAATACCAATACTAATACTTGAATAGCAAAATCAAATCCATACAAAATGATAGCTACTAATAAAGTTCCTTTTACATATTCAAACCTAAGAAATCGTTTCCGTTTCCCATATCGTCACCAAGACTTGTACATGTTAGGTTAAACAAAAAAACAAAATATTTCTTTTTCCTTCGTTATAACAAATTGGAACAATATTACTCGTACTATAAATTTACTATAATTTTACCAAAAAAGGATGATATGACACCTATTATATAGACCCACATAATACAAAAAATAACAAAAAAGAGACCATTCAAGAAGTGCGATATCATCCTTTTTTATAGAATTTTAATAAATTCATAGTAAGGGTAATTTTTTTTAACAAATACATATAGATGGGAGGTAAAACCATATAACTATTGACTGTAACAAAAGAGGAGACCCAGAAATTACTAATCATAGTGCACCATTTGCTGATGGATGAGGAACCTTAGCCTCTATCTGGGGATGATGACGCAATGGATCACCGTCAAACATCTGCTTCGACGAAGATGATGTCTTCCTCGACTTCTTTGATAGCCGAACACGAGAGTTTGGAGAAGTTCTCTCCTCAAAATGGGCAGCAGAAAGCTGCGGCCCACCAAGCCGCAAGACTGTCGATTCATCTGGATCAGTATATCATGTAGAATTCAGTGCAAAACATATTGCCAAATCAATTATTTGCACACGCGCGTGCGCACGCGCACACACACACATATATATAATAAAGAATTAAGACCAGCTCCTTAGAAGTATAGATCAAAATATTGGCACCGGTATTGTGGAGTTATAGATTACTCCCGTATGAGCCCACACCTATTTGATGTACCATTTGATAGTTTGAACAAAATCACACAAGTATATAATAAAGAATTAAGACCAGTTCCTTAGAAGTATAGATCAAAATATTGGCACCAGTATTGTTGAGTTATATAGATCACTCCCATATGGGCTCACACACATTTGATGTGTTATTTGGTGGTTTGAACGAAATCACACAGGTATTGTATTAATATCACAGACTTTTCAAATTAGAAGAGATTTGATTCTCTTTGATAAGAAAATTATACAGATATCATGAACTTTCCAAATTATAGGAGATTTGATTCTTTTTTATTAGAAAAGATTTGAATTTGATATTTGAGTGGAAGCCCTATATAAAGGACCATAATGTTGGAGATATGCATTCAAGCAATCAAGCAATTATTCATGAGTTGAATGAAAAGAGAGAGAAAGAGAGAGAAAAATGAGAAATGAAATATTCGTGCATCATGTTGAATTCTAATCTTGTTCCAATCTCCGCCGATTTTAGGTATAGTATTCTTGGAGTTACGAAAAATGTCTTTATCGGTTATATTTTTACTCTTTTATTTTATACTTAATGTTAATCTATTTATTATAAGGTATCTAGTCCTTTTATTTGTAGGGTTTGTATAACCGTAGTTCCAATGTGTCTAATTCTTGTATTTGTGGGTTTTGTATAACCGTTGTTACAATGTATATAATCCTTGTACTTGTAGAGTTTGTATAACCAACACTTTTATAATAGATTTGTTCAGACGTATCATCTCATGATTTTTTCTTCTCATTCTTAAGAAGATTTTTCATATAAAAATTATATCTTGCCTTATCATTTGTGATTGCTGTTTGCTCGTCATGCGTTGTTTAATATTTCCTCACAATTCAAATAAACGGTATGGGTCCCAACAAGTATCTTTCCCAGCCATATCGACATCGATCATATCAAGCGGGCAATACATGCCAATGCAGTTTTTCTTCTTGTGATTCCATTAGAAGTAAACTCTATAATAAATTTGACAATATTTAATCATAAACTTATCGATTTAAAGAATTTTTATAAATTCTATCAAAATTAATTCTGATATTTTTCTGAATTATTAAAAAGTACTATAAAACTAATGATCCACACATGCTTTATAACTATAGAAACATGTAGATTAGGCTTCTTAGAAGATTTTAGACTTTGGTATAGTTAAAACATATATATTTAAGCTTCTAATTGGATCAAAACAGCTAGTAACAAGTAATCCCCTACTTCCCCAAAAACAGAAAAATCAGAAGCTGAGCACGTTACCATCAAGAAAGGCTAAATCAGTAAGAATCTTCCCTAGAAAACCAAGAAAAAGGATGTTAATCATCATTATTATCTGTATTGCTGCCCTCAACTCCAATGTCATCTCCATCTGCTGCAACATTTCTGTAAACCCATTCTCCCTTCTAAGAGTGTTGTTCCTATAAAACCTGACAACTCTGTTTCATGACTCGGCTATACTGAAAAGAAAAAGTGCTATGCAAAGCACCAACTTTTTGATGATTCTGTTAAGCTTAAGGAAAAACCGGCAGAAGTATTTGTTGATGGAAATATTGAAGCAATAGCATTCAAACAATCCATGACAAGTGAAAGTTTTTCGGAAGACTCAAATTCAATCCATTTAAATGGGGTACGGCAAGTGACAGGAGCAGAAGCAAGATACAATCTGGAACCTAAATTTGATGAACTCAGACTAAAGGATAAGGATCAGCTCAAGCGGGCTGTTCAGAAGAAATTTCTTAATATCCAATGTGAACCTCCAAAGATTGTGACAGAAACCCAAAACATGCAATTAAGCTCTTAAATTATCCACTAGCCTATAAGAAGCATGCGGCCCAAAACTCAATTTTTCTTCTTTTTTCAGGCTACAACGGATGAGTGGTGTTGAGGTAACACTGATCAATGGGGCTTGCTTAGGTGGCTAGGACAGTAACAAGGGCCAGCACAGACAAACACCAAAGAGAGCTCTGTGAGTAGTGTGAGGGCGTAAAAAGGATCAGTTTTGTTGCCGCTCTTGTTTTCATTTATTTAACTAGCATTGTGTGGGTGAAGTTTAAGACAAACATGAAAAATAAAAGAAAATAATAGCTAATGCTCTCTTTTTGGAACACATTGCCTATTTCCTTTGAAAAGAAAGTAAATACCCGATAACCTATATTGACTTCTTAATAAATAATGATTGTTCTAGATTTCAATCGGTTGACGGTTGCACCCAATGCATCACCGAAGACTTCTCTCAAAAAATACATATTGAAATTTGAACCTTCAATTCACTCCTAGAGTTGCAAGAATGAGCAACCCTAATACCAAGATTTCACGAGCCTACGGACAGATGCTTCAACAGAACTACCCTAAAATCGTTAATTGCCTTTTTTTTCCCTTGCTTGGTCCACAAATTTATGTAAATATGGATTCTTAGTTCAGCTTCTACATTTCTTTAGTTGCATGTAAGTAGTTATCCTATTCTATAATATAAAAAAGAAAAATAAGATGATCTGCGATAGCTGATATTCCACTTTAAAGCACATCTACCATAAATGATAGAGAGATTGGTATTAAATCGAAACTCTAACCTGAACTGCTAACAGCTTCTCCTCTTGTAATTCTTCTTTCATGGCCATGTATCTTTTCTTTACAGTTAAAGAATGAGAAATCTTTCTCCTGTTATATGAATCCAATTTTTATTTCATCCAGGAAAAGTCATCTTGTTTTCAATAATATCTCTGTCTTTTGATATAATAGAGCTTCATTAGATAGGAAGAGTTTGAAATCTATCTGCAATTTCGTTTTAGTGAGGTTTTATTTTGACTCTAATTTCACCACCAGTGGGGCAACTCACGAACTCCTAAAATGCCAAGTGGGCTCTAAAATTCCTTCAAACCTTGAAGAGCTATCACTCAGCTACTTTGCGTATTACGAAAGGCATATTGACTGAAGAGGGCATTTTACAAGAGTTTAGGTAAGTGGTAAGCTAAGGAGGCGTGTGCCCAAAGGGTAGCAGCAATAGTGTTGTTTTAGGTGTTGTCACTAGATTGAGATTTGCTGAGTGACAAGGACTTGGAAAGAGCTGCTAAACGATCAAACTGGACAGCTGTAGGTAGCTTGACCACCTTACCCGTCACCAAAACATAAACTGGAGATGTTTACGCCTATATTCTCACCATAATTAAGCATACTTTTAAATAATTGAGTGATTATTAGTTTTCTGTATGGTAAAATTACATGTCTAGACATTTAAAAAACTATTCAAACAAAAAGTGCAGCAATTCATTTAGAATAAAATTTGTAGTCAGGATCCAAATGCAAAATTTAGGTATCGGATGCATCTCACATGGTCAAACGTATTGACATTAATCAGTCATGACTCATGAACATGGATCAAAATATAGGTATTAGACGAATCGATGCAATTTTTTTTTTTTTACAAATCAGAATTTGATAGACAATATCAACTGATATATCGAAAAGTATCGGGTATGTAGTCTGATATATTAAATATCGACCGATATATGATAATATATCACGATGTTATTGCGACGATGGAGATATTAGTATCAAAGGGTAAGACACAAATATATATTAGCCAATATTTTATTATATCGTCACAACACTTAGCTGATGACAAGAAGACTGGGTGCTTCTGCAACAGCAATAATTATCCTTGCCTCTATTGTTTTGGGCCAGAAGTTGATAGAAGTTCTATAGGACTGTTTTTGGGTGGATAACGTAATAAGCAGGTCAGATTCTACAGAGGTCTTGTTGAGTTGTATTTTGGACTTCGAGCTTTGGTACTTCTTTTTACTCTATAACAATGACAATAATGCCTTGAATCAACTAGGGCCCGCCGTATGAATCCCCATTAAGTGCTTCTTTTACTCTACCGAAACTTAACATTGTGTCAAGTTTCAACATCATGTTTTCTTTCAGGATAAGTCTGTCTTCTACATGCCTCATTCCAAATTCCACGGCTGTCTTTGATAGGCAAAACTTAGCATTTAGATGAATTAGCATATTACTCTGCAAGAGTTCCTTGTCAGATTTTTTTTTTTTTTTTTTTTGCATTCCGATGAAGGAAGTCGCATATACTTTTTTCCCCGCACTAAACAACTCAAGTATGCATTTTCAAAAGAATTCACCCAACACCGTCTAACAGAATCAAGACACAACAACATCTAATTCATTGTGGACTATTGAGGGGATGAGAAGACAATGTTTTTTTTTTTTTACCAAGACACCACATTATTACTCTGCCCTGTTTCAACTCTAAGAACTATCCGTTAAATTTAGCTTGCTTTATAAATAAGCCTAAGATCCCTGGAGATTGGCCTCCATTAGCAATATCACTGATTTGTGTAGTGATTACTGACAATAAAAATAAAGCCAATCTCTTGTTAAGCAACTGCATTCAGCAAATTCCAAATTCTTCCTAATATAATGCATTTCTCATTAATTTAGGATATTAATCCCTAGTAAAACCAAATAGTGGGGCATTGTTATCAGTTCAATTTTTTTTCCCATCAACCAGAATAACGGTAGTAGAGATAAATTTTATAGAGTTCTCATTTTTGCAATGTAAAACTTCACCACACAACATAGATTAGGTATATAGGTCCTAGTGACCTTGAAATTTAAATTAGACAAAGCTCTAGTAGAATTTTTATCTTGAGAGTGAGCATTAAAGCAACAGTAAGATTGTGACACTATAACCTAAAGGCTTGGTTTCAAACCATGAAAAAGACTATAATATAAGGGTAAGCACGGATGCATCCTTCCCAAACTCTCAATGCCAGGACACTCATTTTAGGTAGATTTTTTTCCTCCCGTTGCTCAGCATTAAACAAGAAATTTAAGTGCAGCAAATATTCATCAAAACTAACCTTCATAAAGTTCAAGTGGTCTTGACATTGCCAATTCAGAGTCGTCAGAGGAAGCAATCAGCCGTGCAGAACGCTTCCTCACATAATTCTCCTGCAGAGGCTTTGGGGTTTGAAAGGAAAACTGGGACATTTTCACTCCTCTAAAGTACTCAGGATGTTCCATTAGGTATCTGCATAACAGAAAAAAAAAAAAATTAGCCAATAAGGAAGCAGACTTAACTTAGAAAACAATTGACAAACGACAAAGCAGAAATTCTTTTAAGGAAATTACATGTGATTTACAAATCAATACTACAGGAATTTCAATAACATAGAATCTGCACTGATGCAATTTGTTGGAAACAAAGAAATGTATGTACAGTACAATATGTAGATCAAATAGCCATGAAAATTGAAGGGGAATTTTAGCATGTAAGATCTATGTCATATGGATCGAAGTTATAGACAAATAAACATTAAAAGCATAAATGCAAATCCTAAAATGGATAAACAGTGTCAGTTTTACTCTTAAAAGGCAAAAGAAAAGAATCCATCCTTTGCAAGTTAGAAGAAACATTTGTAGAAGCTAAAAAAGGCATTTAAAATGGTACTTAGTGGCAAAAGTTGGCTGGGTAGGACTAAGATATGGAGTTTCCAGAGGATATTTCCATGGTCAAATATGATTGCACAATCCATTTCATATCACCAACCCACATTAAGCTTTATCAATAATTTGATGTTTAAGCTTTATCAACAATTTGATGATTTCCTTCACGTTTAGAACTATTACAGAAACAGATTTTCAAAGGAGAAACTAATTATAGTGAAAACATGCTTTTGAATCTCAACCATGGACCGAAGCCTCTTGCCAGAAGGTGCAATATAGTACCTGCAAAATAACAAGTAGAATTCATTAGATCAGAACACAAAACATGTCAACCATTGCATCTTAAAAAATCTAGGCCGTGCGAGAGGCCAGTAAAAGTTTAATAGAAAACAAATGTCACAGGCAGAAGAAACAAAACGCAGCATGTCACAATATCGCAAGATAGGATGCCTAGTTACCTGACACACTAGCCCTTTTTTTTTTTAATTTCAATTGACCAAAGGGGATTTCACCCATGTGAATAAAATTACAACCTCACCCACTACAGAACAGCAGCCAGAATACATAAAACCCACACCTCATAAACTGCCGCCAAAAGACTGAAATCAAGAAAAAAACAAGAAAATATTGAAAAAGCAAAAGGGCACAATATTGTCTTTCCATGTCATAGCTAACATTCCAGTCGAGCCTTTAAGTTCCCTATCCTTCCTTGCACTTTGTTTGACATTTTTGTACATTTAGTAGCCTTGACATTCTCCAGCCTCCATGTTCCAATATCCTCAAAGTTTCTTGCCTTATCCTCATATTGACTAAATAAGAAAGATTTAACAGCTAAATAAAAGCCATCTTTTCCTCAAAAAGTCTCAATGTGAAAATGTTGGGTGCTACGTCAGATGAAGGGTATGTCTGATAAAGAAAGAGACCAAGAGGAGCATCTTCTTATAACATGTGATATTTCCAATCAGATTAAGAAATGAAGACGGCCTGGATGGAAAATACAGATGAAAATGAGAACGGAAAGATCCAAGATAGCATCTTTAAGAAACGAGAAATCTTTCCAATCAAAGCCATACCAAAAAAAAAAAAGTAATACTAGCACTGTAGATGGAGTCCAAAAAAGAGAGAATAGCAGTAAAATGACAACACAAATTAGAACTATTTCAAACAAAATAAAAATCTGAAATTGAAATCAAACAACAAGAATAATAAGGTTGCCACTTCCACCCACTGATCCTAAATGAGAAATTGCAAGATCAAAATATTCTCGAGGAGAGGGAGGGGGTAATACGCACACATCTGCGAATTTGCTGCTTCCTTCACCTCTAATTCGTAACTCCCGTTCCCAACCCGGAGGGGGCTGAGCAATGTTAGGCTTATCAATTGCCCATAGCCTACTCCCATCTTGATTTATGTCTGCTGGATCATCACATAATATGTCTGGCCGCCATTCTCGAGCATGTTCACAGATAAAAGGCCGCTCTAGTATATGTTCCCGTATTTCTTCATACTTCTCCTTAGTGGGAATAAGCCTCCATTTAAAGCAATTAGCACACTGTATAGTGAAAGCCCCAATAGACGGAAGCACTCTGGGTGGTGGACTTATGCTTGAATATTTTGTTGAAGGAGGAGGTTGGTACCGAAGTGGGTCAGGGACAGGTTCTATTTCACGTGAAACATTTGCTTTAGGATCATAAAGCACCAACTGCTTTGATGCATTGTCATGAGATTGGCTATCTTCATCCCTCTTGTCAGGAAGCACATTCTCTTCGCCTGAAGACAGAACGGGCTCATTGAAAGAGTTATTCAGGTCATCAGGTATAGCAACACCAGTCAAATCATTTTCTTCATTCTTAACCCTAGACGAGCCTTCTGCAAGACTAGACTGCATCAGAAATATCTTACCTTACCTGTAAGGAATTAAAGAGAAAAATAAAGCAACAAAAAAAAGCATACATCAGAATGCAGATGACCATCTTAGTTGGCTAATATATGGTTCTTATTATTATTATTATTTTTGGGCCGGGGAGGGGGAGGTAATTGGCTGGCATACGATTCATCCTGAATTATAGATTAAAAATTCTTTAAGCAGGATATGGTGTAATACTGAAACTAAATCTACTATCAAGGAAACAGATACAACATTTACTTCTTCAGTATTTCTACTTTACACAGTGAGAAACATGGCATAATGGTATATCGATATTGGTAATTTTGTTAATCTGGCAACTTCCCATCATTCAATGAAACTACAACCACCAGAAACCATGGTTATCTTTCTATGCTTTCACAGTTATTAACGTCATCCACATTAAAGGACCTAACTAACAAACAGAACATAGAATATACTGCAGATTCATTTGAGCAAAATATTCAAATACTTCAATTAGTTATCCCAACTTCCTCACCCACCCACCCCCCCAAAAAAAAACGACAAAATAAAACAAAACAAAACAAAACAATAGGATTACAAGTTATGACCATTTAAATGATACTTTACCAGTGGGATATGACTCAGCCTGAATTTTAACTTAGAAATTCTTTAAGCAGAATCAACTAATCAAAGACAGATTTAACATTAAATTCATGCTCGATATTTTTCACTTTACAAAGGATGAAAATCATGGAATAATGGCATACGGTAGTAGATATTGGTAATTTTTTAACCTGGCAACTTCTTAATCAGTAAATGAACTGATTACTCCTTGAAAAACAAATAATATATGGTATGGTTCAGTTGAGCACAATATTCAAATACTTTGGTTATCCCAAACACCCCCCCCCCCAAAAAAAAAAACAATAGGTTTACAAATTATGATCATTAAAATGATGCTATTACAATGGGGTATTTAAATTCTGAAATCCCAAAAGTTGAAGCAAACTGGTGTTTTCATTAGCAGGGATCAGTCAGATCAAAAGGTCAAAATATTGGATTGGAATTTCATATTACTTTTCTGCTTTTTTGTTTTTCTAGATGATACCAGAATCTATCAAAATTGAAACAATTAATAGAGATTTAAAACATATTTCTATTAAACTCTAACTAACAGTGATGTCTAATTCAAAATTTGTACTCAGCTTGCATGATATTATAGAGATCAGTGTTAATAAACTTAGTTCTAATTTTTCTATATCTTCTTAAGCATATTTTTCTAAAATTTCCATTCACAACGGCATAAGAATAGCAAAGCAAGAAGGTCAGTTTCCTCTTTCTCTCATCTACATCAAAATTTACATATAAACTTGAGAGTCCTTTCCAGGCTTGTCATAGTGCTTCTAAACTTTAGTCCCTAACTGAAGATGTTATATAAGGTTACTTTATGACATTTCCATTCATGACCTTTCCCTGGATTCTCCAGTTAACTGAAGGCATGATTCAAACTGAATTTGAAAGATAGGAACCTATAAAGAGAGGAAATCACTCAAATATGCTCCATGATCCACAATTTCACAACGCCAAGTAGGCCCCATTTGGTTCACCTCTTAAACAAATAAATCATATTGCCACAACTAGTAACACGCATTTGTCACTTCATGTTCAAACCACAAATTAGGCATCTACTTTTCATATGAAATCTTCAATATGTTAATCTCAAGGGCAGACCTTTGAACATCCATTCAGACTTGAATTAACTATCCTCTCTCTCTCTCTCCAAAAACCCTCCAAAAAGAAAAACTTGTATGCAACTATAAGAACAGAAATATTAAGCGGATCAAAATGCTGGAAAGCTACAAACATGTGGATAGAGTAATTCAAATAACCACACCAAACCAAACTAATCATTCTCCCACTAAATGAAACTGAAATGAAAAAAGGGATGTAACTCTAATAAAGAAGTAAGAATGAACTTCCATAAACAAAAAGTTGCATTTATGGAAGACATGCAAGGGAGATGCATTAAATATTGTCTGGATATTTGAAACACCAACTATATTATGCATACCGATTAAAATGAGTAAATGGATGATAGAGACAACCAAAAAGGAAGCAATCAATTCCAAGGAGCTTTTTTCATGGGCAAGTGAAACAGGAAAAGTACAATAACATTTTCAAGAGCAGGAGTAGGAGAAAAAGAAGACGATGAATATGTTATTAGGAAAAAGATGGTGGAAGAATTCCATTGAGAATAAAAGCCATTATAGATTAGTGGTGCCGGGTAAAAATGACTTAACAGTCCTCCAATTTTCGAGAAATATTATTTTTTTACTGTTAGGAGACCATAAGCAAGATGTGCAATAGAAACAAATTTTCTTTTTTATTTCATAGATCCAGGATCTCATTACAGAGAAATTAGAATGGAATAAAACAATGAAGATCAAATATTTACTTCATTTTTGGACATACAGCTAGGAGAATGAGAAGGTTCTCTAATGACTGGTGAGCTGCACATGATGTCTGGCCTCTATGACATTCACATGAGCAGTTTTGACATGAATGAGCTTTATGTTTCTCTTATCATTTCTCAGAGAGGAAGAGAAAAGTCTAGAGGAGATGAGGGCTAGTAAATCTAATGTGTTAGCAATAGCATTTAGCAAAAGGAGACCCTAGATTTGCATTTAATTAACGGTCATTTAAAACAAAGGAAATCACATTAGAGCTGGCCATATGAGTAAGAGCAAGAGAGGGAACCGGCCACTTTGGCCGGCTCTCATAGGGCAAGAGGCAGCACACTCTTGAGCCCTCTCTCCCTCTAACCAGGATTCATGCTTGGGCTCCAAGCCTGCCACCAGCCCACACATAGGAGGGCCCACAATGAATCCAACAAGCGTAAAGCTCAACTTTCATGTTTCACTGTGCCTCAACCTTCTTGATGGTCTTTCCAAAAGCCCACAGCGTAAATAACTTTTAGCCCATATTCTTCACAGGCACCAATCAGTACACATGCTCATTGTGTATCACCCGTTAAGTTCATCATTAACTCAAGCTGGTAGTGGGTGAAGTCTTAGATCTCATCTAACTTATTAGAACATTTCCTAATTATGATTGAATTGAATGCTTTTGATTCTCCTTAAGATTAATCATTCATAATGACTAACAATAGCTTCTAAAAATCATGAATGCAGTTAGCAGTACATGAGGTTATCATAAGTCAAATGAATATGGCCATAAGAGTTACATGCAATGCAATTATTTCATCATCTCATTCTCTGCACAAACCTTAGGATATGGATATATGCCAAAACTTCTTTGCATCATGACATCAAATAGATTATAGTATGATTCACAGAATCAAAAACTCTTTTCTGATTCACATCCAACCTTGGCCAAGGATTCCTGGATCGTCAATTTGACTAATCATATATGGCATCTTCCCTTTTGCCAAAAGTAATGAATCCTTTATTGATGGCCCACCAATCTTCATATGTTACCGCTTGCACCCAGTGACTACCATTAGTGTTCAGCTCTTAAACACATATTAATAGTATCAATATAGGATGATCCACACAAGGTACTATAGTTATCTCAAGTTTAATGATCTGTTGCAAATCTCTTACATGATGACACCTAATGAAATGCAAGCAAAATTTATAAAAGAGTTTCTTACTTGAGTCAATTAAGTGAACTCATTATGTTATAAGAATCTACATATTTTAAATAGTGTCCACTACACTCGTGATCATGATCTCAGTCTTCCCTCAATAAATTAGCATAATATGCACCAGTCTATCCAAATATATTAGCATCCCATCTCAATGATTGTATACCATAAGGTTAAAGAACAGAGATTACAAGCAACTGATACTCAACCATATGATCATATCTTGGGTCTACAGTGGCATTACTATGTTCTTGGAATTTTATCATGCAAGAATGCAGCAAATGTCATAATGTATAAAGTCGATAATTATTGAATAGGAATGTATTCCACGTAGGCATCCATCACACTTAGTGGGATTGGACTGTAAGACATATTACTCACGATATCAAACAGATGTAGAAAAATGATTCAAATAACAGACCACAAATAAGGGCAATTTTAGGCTTTGTTGATGTCAATACTGTTGGGATTCTTGAACGAAATTCCCCACGGCAATTTTGACCCCTTTGACCTCAAAAAGGTTACAGCTTAAAAATTGAGGGGAAAAAGACATTGCAAGCAAGAAGAGAAGAAATTTAAAAAAGAAAAAGAGAAGTACTTTATGAATGTACAGATATTTCGCATGGTATCACAAAATTTAGTGGCCGACTTCGAGTAGAAAACATCCCCCATCCACGACAACAGAAATATCGGAAGATCTTACTTTCAGAATGCGACCCTCAAGCTAACCGGTGCATCGGCATAAATTCAGCTTTCAAAGGGAGAAAAACAAGACAGAAGACTCACGCATATACACAGAATGTATGAGGTAAAAGATTTAACAGAAACTGAAGTAGCATCTATTCAACTTCAGCTCCACTAGAGTTCATCTACCAATCGTTTTAAATCCTTTACTTTCCATTGCCCTCACTAGATCCAGAAAACTTGTTAAAAATCTAATCTACTGATACAAACAAACAGGAGGAAAGAAGAGATGGAGATAGAAAGGATAAAATAAATACACGCAATTCGTCAAATTTGTAAACCAATCGTCTGCAACAGAAGCCAACCCAGAAACAGAAAATTTTAAAAATACAAGATAAGTAACATAAAAATATCAAGATGAAAATCATCAAAGATCTGATGAGCTGAGCAAGATCAGCAAATCAAATATAGAAATAACAAAAAAAAAAAAAAAACCCAGAAACGAAATAGAGCAGAAAATGTAAATTTTTTTTTTTTTTTTTGTTGGGATGGGGGAGGGGGATGACAGAGATTACCGCTGAGCAGAGTTAGAGGACGAAGTTGACGACGATCATCTCCATAAAGAAAAGCACCAAGGATGATGGATCGATCGATTGTCTGGTCTAGCTAATAAATCATTTACTGTGTAGCCTATAAATTGTAGCTTCTCATTATTCTACCAAACTTTTAAAATTACTTTTTTAGAAAATAATTAAATATTCTTATGGTCTATTTACTTTGAAAAAAAAAAATGGAGGAAAATAGAATGAAAGTATGGCTTATTTGTTTGATTTTAAAAATATAGGCAGAAAAGAAAAAAACGTGGAGAAATATGAAGCATTCATAATGATATGCAGTACAAATTTATTTTTTTATTTGAGATTTTTTGCTGAGATTTTAAATATTATAGTTTAAATTTTATATACCATAAATTAAAATAAAAATTTAAAAATTTAAAATTTACTTTCTAATTTACCATCTAATTTATAAATCGATTAAGTTTAAATCAAACTAAATATGAGAAAGTTATAACTGAATATATAATTAAAAAAATTACTTTGTACCAAAGATTTTATATCAAAAAATTTATTATGGAAAGAGTATTATTTTGATGATAGACTCTTGAGCTTATAAATATATACACTTAAGTGCTATAGAATTTGTATTTTAATAGATGAATTTTGCAAGCGTCAATTAGTCTAACCAAAAAAATTCACTTATGACTTTATATTTATAGGAGTTTCGAAGACATTTTTTTTTCCTTTTTAAACGATCTTTTTTGGAACAAGTTGTTTTCTTAGTTGATTAAATACATACTATCTGTAGCTCCTTGTGACTTGTTTTTACTCAATGATATGCGATTATATTTTTGCAAATTATGGGCTCTTTTAGTGTTGCACGGCACGGATCTGGGGATCCTGCTTCTCCATTCATCACCATCGGATTATTTTTAATCCAATAGTAATAATTTAAATACTAAATAAAAATATTTAAATATTTATTTAAAATTTTTTTAATATTTAATTTAATATTTACTAAATATTAATATTATAACAAAAAAAACTTTAAAAATTAACTATACATAGTATTTTTAACGTGCTAAAATTTTATCCATTTGATTGAAATCCAATGTATAGGAAGGAATAAGTAAAGAGAATCAAAGAATGGGGAGAAGCAGGATCCTCCATTCCTGCACAGCACAACCTAATTTCACGGGTCATCCACAGCTTATAGTGCCATGTCGATACGACATGAGAGATTTGTCTCCAACCAAGAATAGCATGTGACCTGACTATATAGGTTTGGCCGGATTGTTTTGAATTATATATGAATCTATTTTTTTATTAAATAAAATTAAAAAATATAAGATAAAAAAATAAATATCTAAAATATTATGAAAAATATATCATATTTTATTTATTTTATAAAATATTTGATAATACAATTTATAAAAGTTAAAAAAAAAATCATCTAAGAATACTTATTTTTAAGCTTCACCATTGTGATAGATTGGATTTCTTATAGGCTACTATTTACGTCCGTCAATATCAAAATACAAATAAAGTATAAGCAAGCGTAATTAATCATACAATATATTATAATGACACACAAAGAATCCGAATTGGCTGAACCTCTCAAATCAGCCTAACTAGGCCGGCCACATATCTAGGTCGGCCTTACTTAGGTCAGTCGTCTTCAATGCGAAACCTAGGCCATATGAGATGCCATTAGGAACTAAAATACTTAAACCATAAAGTATTGTAAAAGTATACAAATATCCATTAATTTACACAGTGGATTTGTTTATACAAAAGTATCTCCAAAATGACTAAAAATATATCAAAAATCAATCTACCAATTGCTTCGTGAATCCAGATCAGTCTCTCAAGCCTAGATAAATCCAGATTGGCCTCCAAATCTAAATAGTCCTCCGACTCTACTCTTCCTCGTCTGATATGAACTCTTACTAGTCTAAATGTAAGAAAAATAATGAGGAGTGAGTCGATTACTCAACAGGTATAATGAGCAAAAACATGCATAATTACTACTTCAAAACAAAATCAAAAGAAACGGAATAGGAGCAGAAGGTATAAAACATGATCGGAAGACGTTTTCATTGGTACTAATTTCCATTTTTAAATCTTGTTGTTATTAGTATTGTTCTTAAAAATCGGGCCTTCAAAATCATGCAAAAATTTAATCATCTTTAGGGATTGGACAGGAGCGGACAAATCGAGGAATAATTGTATAATCCCACACAATCTAAAGTCAATCATCTTATTTTACTCCTAGAGGTAAGTGGCAATGCCTTTAACCTGGCATATGAGGCCATAGTCCAAAGTTGCCACCAAAAGCTTACCCATGGTCTGGGGACAATTTTTGAGTTGTCACTTCAATCCTTAATCCAGTTTCTTAATTCTTTACAGTATTTTAGATGAAAACTCTACACAAAATTCTTTCATCCAATGGCCATATATGAGATAACAAATAATAAATATCAAATTACAGAGTTTCACTTGCTATATTTCAAATACAATTTTCTTTGATCCTGTGGCTTACATCTTAAATTCCAATGATGAAGTTTTCAAATAAGCAAACTGATATTTAAAAATAGCCTCAATAAACATACAAAGTAACTTTTTCTATGCACTATAGCTTGAACTTTATCAAATCTTACTTCAATTTCGAACTCAAACAGAAGAGAGAGATTCCAGCAATATGCGAACATGAATCATGCGATAAATAGAAAATTCTGACACATAAAACATAATGTATGCACCGAAATCTGAAATTTTTTCATAAAATATGAAAAAGCAATTATTATGATATTTAATCAGTAGAATTGAGTACAGAAGGGTATTAGAATAATAATACCTGGAAGAATCAGACAAGAATCGACATCAACCAAAGACAAAGTATATGGTACACTTACCTGATCTACAGATTTCCTTACTCAATTTGGCCTGAGATTTCTTCATCCTCTTCTTTTCCTTCGTCTCCTTCGTGCCCCTTTTTCAGATTTTCTAAACTCTTCTCCCTAACTCCCAGATTCAGTATTTAAAGACAATGGGGTAGATGAGAGCAGGTAGGGGTGGATAACCTATTCTGATACTTCTTTCAAATCCCATACATTAAAAAGTCAGCGGAGTAGGTGGGAACTGGTGGGAGCGGATCGGAGCAGATCACCTACTTCGGCTTGGCCACTTTGATCTCTATTCCTATCCTATTGATAGGCCATTCCAAACCAATCAACATGTCAATGCGGTCAACTTTCTACTTCAACCACCTATCCAATTCAGTCAACTATCTTAACTGGTCAATTATCCCTTTCGGTCACCTTTTCTAACCGGTCAACTATCCAATTCGGTCACTATATAGTCTAGTCACTATCTTAACCGGTTAACTATCCAAACCAGTCAACCATCTAATCCGATCACTATCTTAATCGGTCAACTATCCAATCCGATCAACCATCTAGTCCGGTCACTATTTCAATCGGTCAACTATTCAATTCGGTCAACCATCTAGTCCGGTCACTGTTTTAACTGTTTAACTATTTAATCCGGTTGGTCAACAATCCATAACCGGCCAACTTGCTACCTAGGTAGATTTCTCATTAAGGTCGTGAGGCTAAATCCTAGGAACCTGATCTTTACAACTGCTTACATTTTCACTTATACCGCTACCACCATTTTAAAGTCATCTTCATCACTAATACTTAAAATGATTGGATTTCTAATTCGATATTTTGCGTATAATCAATCCCATAAGAGGATGAGCATTTTTATCATCTTTAATGTTATCCTTTTTTTTTTTTGTCAACTATTTAACTCCTAATTGTGATACTTACCTAACTGATGAGATTATAATATGTGACATTTAGTTCCTAATAATATAATAAGATTCAAAAATATTATTATGATATCTTATAACTAAGTTATCTATTGAGATGGCTCAGTAAAACCCATGTTCTTCTTAGTGATCGAACTCAAGAAATTCAAGTTATTGCTAATATTCAAATTAAGTGACATCATCTTGTTTGTTTGTATGATAATGTTTGAATTATGCAATGACTAAGTTGGTTGAGCCTTGGGTTGCATTATTGTTGAGTATTATATAATTATTATTACATGTTAAGTAATTGACATATGATTATATTTTATTGACTTTATATTAAAGCATGATGTGTAATGCTAGCCAAAAATCTTATATTTGTCCAGTTGATTGTCGGGTTGAGAACGACGTCTTTCCATTTTCAAGTTGGAGATTTATTTATTTTTATAGATGTGAAAATTTTAAATACTTTATTTTTAGGATTGTATTTCCTAATATTTTGAGTGTGCAAGAGACAATATTTTCCTTTAGAGCTTTTGATGAGTATTTATTAATCTTTAAATTTATGAGGTAGTTTATTGTATTGTGGATATGATTTTGGGACTGTGTGACAATTGTTTGGTTACTTGCATGACAGTCCTGAAATATATTAATACCCTTATTTGTAATTTTCTTTGGCATGTAGGTAAGGAGGGTAAGTTTTTAGCCAAAGTTGCTCAAGGTGACATCTGTAAATTCAATAATGAAGGGGATTCAGAAAACATATGTATGCATAGAACCAAGCTCTCTTCTCTTGACAACTTTGAAGGCTTCTCCATGCTTCCACATTGTCCATTATGTTGGATGGACTTATTTTTATCGTATTTGAGACAAATGTATTTTGACAATAAAGATTTCACAATACTCGTTGATCGTTTGTCTCTTATTCTATTAGAAATGGCAGAAACATAAGGTTGTTGACGGACCAATGGCATTCTTCAGGAATCCTATGTGATAATTTTAGTATCATTTTTTATCTTCTTATTTCAGTGCTTTCCTTATGATCTAAAGTAACTAGTATTATTTGGGGCAATTTTTGGGCTTAACCTAGTGACATGATTGATCTTGTTGAAAATGTGCTGTCTTATGGTCTTGATTTAGAATAGTTAGATAGGAGTACTCAAAATTTGAAAGACAATGTGACATTTAGCTTCTAATTATCTTGGCTAATATTTTAAGCTGTAGATCTAAAAGGTTGTGTTGTGAATTTTATATAGGGAAGCCAACACCACAAGAGCTGGCTTATAAGCCAGAGAGGCTCTTCTTTTATCAGACCGATATTTTGAGATTGGGCTCTCATCTCGGATTGGTACTCACAATAATAGCATTTTTCTTGTGATCGATCCCAATTTAAAGAGGATTACATGTGGAGAGTTCTAATTAAAAAGGACTATCAAAGATGGTTACCTACGGAGAGACTGATCAAAAAAATTGAATGCAGCGCTATAAAGTGAGAGTCGTTGAATGAAAGTTGTCGAGTGAAGTGTCGCAAATTGCAGTCGTCGAGGTCAGCAGTTATTGAAAGGAGGAATGTTGTAAGTTCCACGTTAGGGTGCCAACTTCACAATAGCTGGTTTATAAATCTGGTGAGCCTTCCCTCCTATCAAACCAATCTTTTGTGATTAAGCTCTCTTCTTGAACTTGTGCTTACAACAGGTTGCCTGGCGTCAACTTGTGTGGGCTCCCCGTGACATACTCTCTCATTCCTTTGTTCTTGGACGTGTGATCTGCAAAAGGTTGAGCACTAAGGATAGGATGAACAAATTTTACAACGACACTTGTTACTGTTTTTGCTTTTTACAAATTTTTTAACTTTGGCTTTTGAAAAATGTGGCAATGCTAACGATATCAGGGCAAAAATGAGAATTTTTGGGCAGTAAGTGGTGATCAGCATGGAAATTCAAAACTAAAATCCAATTTTTTAGGAAGTATAAAATCAAAATTAAATAAAAATTTTGGAAAATTGATCAAATTCTCAGATTTTTCAACCTTCTTTTCTTCACCAATTGACCTAATTTGTTTGATCTGCAATTGGTAGGAAATAACAATTAGCGTTGCTTAATCTATAGCTGTAAGAATAGAATAATATAAAAATAAAAATAAAACTATTACCAGAAAATGGTGTAAGGTGAAATAGAGTTGAGAAATAATATTTTATTATTTTATAGTCATTTAAAATAAGTAAAATTAAATTATAAATTAATTTGTTGAGTTTGAAATACAATAATAGTAAAAACGATCTATTTTTCTTACATAAAGAAACAATACTCTAATATGTACCAAAAAGTTTGAATATGCCTGGTTAAATTAATGTCTTCTAACTGGTTTATTCTTACCCACCTAAAATTTTATAAGATTTATTCAATATATATTAATATTATAGACATATATTGTTAAAAAATTATACCCAATTAATTTTTTTTGACCAAGCACAATTACTGGTAAAAGCAATTAGTTCAGACTGACTTGTCCGAGATTATGATTTTTTTTTTATAAATATATAATTTTTATTTCAAGTAAATACAATATTTTAAAATTAATGTAAATAGATTATATTTTCATATAATTAATATTATTTATATAATAATTTTTTATTTGAATATATCTTAGATAGTATTTTAATTTACATATTATAATTTTTAAAATATTTTATATTTTTAAATATTTTTAATATAACTCTAAATTTTTAAATAAAATTTCTTAAAAATAAAAGAATGTCTAGGTCTAAGTTCAAACTGACCCCATTTTGGATTATGAATGGGAACGATTTTAGCATGGGTGACCGAGCCATATCCAATCTGACTTAATGGTTATAGATTTTTATCTAAACCCGGCCTATATCCAATATAATCTCAATTTTAATCCAATCTAGTTTGTGATATGGATAAATAGAAAAAACATTTTTGAATAATTATTTGTGAATAAGTAGGATAAAATGTCAAAGATTTTGGCATTCTCTATTCCTTATTTATTTAAAATTATTATTTCTATAATTGTAGTAGCTAAATAAATAAATAGTAATTTTACTAAAAATAAGGTATAAACAATATCCATATGTTAGAAATTTCTTCCTACGGGGGCATCCACGTGGTTCCTCCCGAATCACAGTCTTTTCCCTAGCAAATTGTTTCCTTGCTTCCTCAAATTTCAGTTGCTTGTTTTTCACTAACCTTTTTTGGTTTCCTAATTGAGCCATTAGTACTATTATATTTTCGGTCATTTTTATCAATCCTATGACCGTAGAAGTGTCATGTTTTACTTTTGGAAATATTAGACAGGATTTTGTGAGATTTGTGTGAGGGTTGATCGAGCAACGCTATTTTATTGGAGATTTATGTGAAGTTCATTCGAGTGAAAGTTTAATCAGTAACTATAATAAGCGCTGATTATGCGCAACCAAAAGGCACTCATATGTGTCACATGTGCATGGCATGTACTAGGCACACATACGTGAGCACTATTATAAAAGCCATTGCGTGATTTTAGAACAAAAGATTTGAGAGAAAATAAAGAGGAAAAAGATTTTTAACATTCGGTTAAAATCCGATTCGAATTTTATTTTTTACCAAAGTCAAATGCACCGCTCTAATATTGTTTCTAGGATGTGTTTCGACTAAATTGCCGGTTTTCTCAATGTATCATTTTCTTGTGGATTATAAGATGTGTTGTGCATTATAATTAGTCATCATTCACTCGAGTTATAGAGAAAGAATATCGGGGATAGTTATATTTGTAACAAATTATTTTTGTGGTAGGTTTTTAAAAATTATCCCGTGAGTTTTTTTTAATTGATAACAATTTTTTATGTTAAAAATTATTATACAACTTATGTGCTGGAATATGATATCATTCAATATATTCTCACGGTATTTAATAAAGCTAATTCTTTTTAATGCGAAATTTCATTTATCTATATCTTTTCGTATATGTTTATTTGTTTTTGAAAAATTCGAACAATTTGTATATTTTTCAAGATTGCACAGACTCAGGTGCCTTGCAATAGGACAATGGAGGTCTCATGTCATTGCTTTGTATTTTCAAGGAAAAATCATAATCATGTCTAAGGATTAGTTTTCTCAAACATGAGAGGTTTTATCATGGAAGATCATCAAACTGCCGAAACAGCAATAATAGAAAAGCCATAAAGAGCATTGGAGCCCGGACTCTGGATGGCAACGGCTGTGGGACTGCTAGGACAAAGTGGGCCACATTTCATCAAACTTCTGTGTTTTATATTGGACTGTTCCCCTAGTAGGGCATATTTGATTTGTAATGGAAGCAAAGTATTATGTTTTTTTACCTAAAAGGAAATAAATAAAAAGACTTGAGAGATAAATAATAGTAAAATTAAACTAAAAATGACAATAATAAGATAGAAATAAAATGATAATAATGATAGATATTATATCAATATGTTTCTACCATAATCACTATTTTCACTTAATAATAGAAGAAAATAATCCGCAACTATCTTATTATTGAGTTTTTCTTTTATTCAGGCATTGTGAATTGATTTTCTTCCTTGTTGTAGTCTTTTGTTAGAAGAATTTTTCTTTTTTACTTATCATACTGATGTAATTTAACTTATTTTATCGATAAAAATTTTTTAGTTCTTATGTTCGTTGGGTTTTAAATTGTAAATTCTCGGTAAATTTTTCAGCTTCTAAACATATTTCTCACATATTTTGCAGTGAAGCCATGGTGTTACTATTGTCAAGATTTATAATCCATTTTGTTTTTAAAGTTGAAATTTCTCGATTTTTGAGTTTATTTTTTGGGTATTTTAATGTGAAGTTTGTATTGATGATATCGCCAAGTTTCAAGCACTACTTGTTTTGAAAGTATCACCTTATGGTTATACTCTTTATTGCAGCCGGTCTACTTTTTTTGTTTTTATTTTTACCTTGGTCATTGGTTTTTATTTTTATTTAGTTTGAAATAACTTTTTGTCCCATTTAGTTATAGCTACTATTAGGCTATTATTTGATTTTATTAGCTTTTATGGCTATTTTTTTATATATATAAATTTGACTTATTTTTCTTATAAATTTGCTTTTATTAATTCAACTCTGTTATTACTTATGTTTGAAAAATATTTTTGATGGGTATAATAAGAATCTGGCCAACTCAAATCCTATTCACATATGCAAAAGAGGCATAATTGGCAATAACTCAATAGAAAACGTCTCTAAACCCATAAGACAACAGGTGCAGGGGTTCAATCAGGGGAGATGACCTGCACTGTCATACATTGAAGAACCATAATGGAGTATTAAATAAACTGTTTTAAGTAGCTACTGTGGCAATCCCAATAACTGATAGCCAAGCAATCCAACCACTAAATGAAAGCGGTCATTATACACGTATGTGATGTCTCTCACTATTGGAGAGACACCACATTCATACATTGATTTAGAGGTCCGTCAACCAAATAATATCTCTCATTATAAATATAACCTCTTCCTCATAAAAAAAGGAGACGAAAGTGCAACGAAAAGATTGAGACAAAGTCGAACAACAAGAAAAGTAGTAAACCACTATATCCATTAAGTACATAATTTTCAAAGTGAAACACTTCACCAATTGAGTATAAAAATCAAAGCTATTATACCAAACGAATGAACCCAATGGAGTATTACCTTCAAAACAAATACTCATCCTATCCACTTATATTCTCATATTCATTTTTTTACATCTTTCTCTTTTAAATAAAAAGATTTTTGACTTGAGTGTCGGAGAATATATAAAAAAATAAGTTTCGTATACTTCTTACATCTTATTTGTCTTATTGTGGTGTACAGATCTAAATTTTAAATTACAAAAAATCGAACCCGTTTTAATTCAAATAATCGGACGCAATCGGATACCTTCTTAATTCGTACAGCAAGTCAGATTTTTGAGACGCATCAATTTTATAATTTTAGATTTATTTAGTGCTTTTGGAACATTTTCAAATCAAATTTGTCCAATGAACAAAGTCCCACTAATTAATCCACATTAAAGCAAACTAATATATTAACTTGATGAGCACTATATATTCTTTTACAGTTTTTGTATAATTTTTTTATATGTAAAGACAGATTTAAAAAAATAAAAAATAAAAGACCCTACTCTCTGCATCTACATTAAAAAAAGCTGGTTAAAATATTATATATAAATTTTATAATAATTATTTTTCCACTTCATATTTGAAAAACAGATTAACTATAAAAATCCCCCAAAAAAAAAAAAAAAAACAAAGTCATTTCTAACCACTCCCAATCATTATTGCAACTGCCGCTTCCCTCCAACCAACAAATTGAGCGGCTGTTACGCCATATATTAATATTAGAAGAATATAGTATTATTTTTGTTTTAAATTTTTTAATTATTTAAATATTTAAATACCCATATTATTATAAAAAATAAATAAATAACCATTTATATATTTTGCTAACGTTGATTTTTTTGAAAAAAAAATAATAAAGTGGTAATGATCAAGTTGAGCTGGATTCAGTGATCCATCGTCGTCATCTCTAGCGCACGATCGGCCATTATGCAATGTTCACCGAAAGAAAATGTTAAGACTGAAATACACGAAATCGAAGGCTTTGAATTACTGGAAATATTTTGGTTGCGAAATCCCTGTAAGGATTCCGAGTTGAATGGTACTAACATTATGGATGATTTTGCAAAATCTTTCTTTAAGATTGAGGATGCAAGCTGTTCACAAGTGCGAACCCTAGAAATAATGGATTCAGTATAATCTCCAGTCGTAGATGAGAATCAAGGGCAGAAACCAGGAGAAATCAACAGCGCTAAAGAACCTGAAGCTGAGGAGCAGAAGCGATTCGATAAGACTGCACTTGACTGGTTTGTGATTGTTCCAGAGGACCTTAGCCCGTGGAAGGGGCTTAAGCTTGAATATCTTGAACCATGCAGAAACAATGGCTTTCGGATCACGAAGGAGGATATAGCTGCTAAGGTAACGTACCGGTGTAACTCTGTTTTGTAATTGGCGCAGACTCGCCCTTCCGTGTTGTTGACAAATGTGCTCAGATAGGGGAAGTAGAATTTTGTTAGGATAAGAGGTAGTGCAGAATTTGGGTTTATATAATGTGGCGTTTGCAAAGAAAGGGTATCATGTATGATGTCTTGGCAGCAGGACCATGGTAGTTGAATGGGAGATTCTTGGTTCTTATGCCTTGGACCCATGAATCGGCTTCTAGAATTTCTATTTGGATAACCATTCCAAATCTGCCATTAATCTAATTGGAAGCATCTTCCTTGACCAAAATTCGTAGTGCACTTGGCAAGCCTATAATCATCGATGATCTTGTTGGGTTTGTTGCTCACTCCTTTGTAGTTGCCACAGCAAACAGATAGTTATTAGAAGGATATGCAATATCAATATCAGGGTTGGCCGAAAGTCGATTGAGCGTTATTTAAGTGGTAAAAGATGTTAAAGGGTTATACAATATTCGTGTGAGGGTCAACTGAGAATTGGTCGAAGGTTAGCAGTGTGGTATACGACAGGTGCTTGATTCACACATGTGCACCAATTCCATATTGAGGGGTGTTTGAAGGGTGCCTGAGAGGCGAACATGTGTACACTAATAAAATGGGGCCGCCCGATGTGTGCCTGAGGAGCCGGTCAAGTGCCAATTGCAGTGAACTCGCACGCAACACGTGCCCGACAGGCGTTCGAGCACCGCTACTGATATAAAATTGTGCCTGATGCGATTTTAGAGTATCCGAAATCGTTTCTAATACAAGGAGCGCCATACAGAGAGAGAGAGAAGAGAAAAATTTGAGTTCTGTTCTTCACTAAGGTCAGATACGTTATTTTAGATTAGATTTTTATTGTGCCTCAATTGGATGCCGAACTTTTTCTTCTTCTCTCTTTCTCTCTATTATGCTGTACTCATTGTATTATATAATAATTTCGGATACCCTAAAATCATATCAGGTACGATTTTATAGCAATTCTACACAATTGTGCTACTCATATGCATCTGGCGTGATCTCTCTAGGCAATCCATACACTTGTCCTTTAAATGTTGGTTCCATTGGAATTAGTGTACAGGAATCCTCGATATGCTTCGGGTGCACACATTTTGTCTCAAATGTGCATGATCTTTTATTGTGTGCCTACTAGGCGCATATATCACTTATTTATTGGAAATGTCTTTTATTTGACCACTCCTCGCATGAACTTACAATAAACTCCATTGCTCAGCTAACCCTTGAACGACCATCAATTGACTTTCACATGAACCTTGCGTGAACCTCCGGTTACTTTTGTCACTCGGTTGATCATTGCTTGACTTCTTTATCAGAGCTTGCCAAATGCAAATATCGTATATCTTACAAATGACTTGTCCATTGGTTATCTTACAAAGAAGTGACCCCAAAACCCAACAAATTTTCCCTCATGACTTTATGGGAAATCCCTCGCCTTATCGGCAACCGTCATCTCTTTTCCTTTTATAACTTTTCTTTACGGGAATCTTAGCGTCGGTTTTTATAAACTTGAATGACATCATCTTCCACTCCATAGAACCTAGAATATTTACACTCTCCTTTTAAATTCTTCTTTATGATAAAGTTGCTTAAAGCAAAGAGGGGTTAAAAACCCAACATTCTTGATCCCTTAAAGCACAGAGCGGTCAAAAAGACGGCTAAAAGTAAATACTATTGGCGTGGATGGTATGGTAGAATCTACGATAAACATGTAGTGGTTACCAGTACATTTCACAAGCAGCTTGTCCATTATCAAGGTCAAGGTAGAGGTAATTTCAGGCCACCTGTGCATTACTTTTAACTACGGTGCTTATCATGTGCTGGAAAGGAGGATTCTATTGACAGAATCACATGGTTGGATACTCTTGGGGTCACATTTTAGTTATAGGTATGTATTTTACTAGTCCTATTGGTTGCTTTTTGGCAGATTTCCTTCATTATATTTGTCATTCTGATGTAGGCTGGTTGCATCCTAGCCTTGGGAGTCTGCATTCTGTATAAGTCGGATCACTAATCCCTAGTAAGTGTTATCAAGATTGCACGTTGTCGTTAAGGGAGAACTGCTTCATACTGGAAGATTGTGAAAAGCAACGTGTATGAGGTGACTTAGACGCGTCGAATGTCAAAGATTGGCATTGCGAGTAATGCAAGGAAGCAGTGGCAAACACCTTGATGAGGATGTCAAAAAATCACATAGGGCCGATCTCACCGATTGATACTCCCACTGCTCAGCGGACAAAGTTACATGAGATACTGATGCTTGTGATTGCCTGGTTGGATGTTAAAGGTTACATCTTTTGTGTAAATAGGTATTTTTCTGGCCACATTAGTCGTTTTTATGGGATTTTCTTAGCATGTCACTCGTATGGGGAAGGCAATGCCCACCCTAACACGGAAGATGTAGGTGACGCAAAGGCTGGAGTGCTGATCCCATGACGTGAAGCTATAGTTTCTTATATTCGAAAAGTGAACGGGCCTGTAATACCTCTCGCAAAATATTGCCTGGCTTGGGCATAGCAAGCCTACCAGAATCTTTGATGAGGATAGTTGTTGTCCAAATGGGATAGCGAAAGCATGAAGTTCTGCATAAAAAAAAGCTATCTTTGCGGTTGCCATCTATGAAATATGACAAGAAAGGAATTTTAGGATCTCTCGGCATATTTCAAGGGAGGTTCGAGTGCTGATTCAAAGGCTTACACAGCAGGGCAATCTAATCATTCAAGAGCCAGAAACAGAATTGTAAAGATTGTTAGCATATATTTGGTTATATTTCCTAAAAAAAACCAAAATTAAAAATCACCTAAAATGTTGTGATGTCAGAATTTTGGGTCAAATTGAAGTTTCCGAATGTATGCGTTGTATGAAGATTCCTTACAAATTTCAAACGTTGCGTAGGCGTGGTTGTCTGTTAAAAGATTTGAGTTTATCAAATCAATTGCTAGCATCCTCCTCTTGCTTTTCTGTCTCAGTCCATCGTGGGACTCCTCCATCGGATCTCAGTGAGCGAGAGAGAGAGAGACTAATTAATCATCGATGGCGGTGGGAGCAATAAAAGCGGTTGTATGCGACGCCGTTTTAACTTTTATGTGGATGTTCTGTACGTCGGCGACAGGCGTCGTGACCTGCATTATCGAGACGGCGATCGGGGTAGGAGGCAGCAACTGGACGTATGCCATTCTCACCGTCGTTTTCGCAGTTACTATATTCGTGTTCAATGCGATCGCCGACGCGCTCGGCGCAAGCTTTAATCCCGCTGGCAACGCCTCCACGTACGCTGCCGGTCTCCCTGGCGACACTCTTTTTTCCATGGCTCTCCGCTTCCCCGCGCAGGTCGTCTGAACTCCATTTCAATTTTTTTTTTTTTTTTTTTGAAAAAAATTTGAGCAAAACGCATGAAATTTGATTTAAATAGTTTACTCGCCTTGTTATTTTTCCACACAATATAAAAGGCTATAATTAAAATAACAAATCAAAAAATATTTTTTAATTGTTAATTTTATCTACTTTTTAAATGATTATAATCGTTAAAAATAAATGAATAGTATTATTTAAAAGAATTATAGTAAGATATACTTCTAAAATTAAGCAATGTATTGTTTTATCAACCGTTAATGTTTAACAGGTGATCTCAAATGTGAAAAATGTCGATCCATATAGTCAAAAATTGATATTCATTTGTTATTAATCTCAACTAATAACTCAAATTTTTTAAAGTTAGGTTTTATATTGATATTGAATAAGGTGGGCTCCTTTTTAACTACTTGATAACAATATAATAGATGGATAAATTGAACATCTGAATATATTATCTGTATGTGTGTGTAAATATTTTTCTAAACTTATTAATTTTTCAAAATATTAACATCACTATTACATTTAGGTATTAGGATATCAAATTTATCAATAGCATTATTGTGGTAAAAGAATTTTTGTAACATTTGAATCTAGTATGATCAAATCAGTGTAACCAATTTGACCAAACATGTTTATGGTTCATGTAATTGAACGATGATCATTTTAACTCGCCAATCATATGAATTTTAGGCGATACTATGCTATGTAAATGATTATGAAAATCATAGGTAGAGATCCCTTTTCATTAATAAAGTAATAACTAACCACTAACCATGCATTGAGAATTAGGGCAAAGATCCCTACCGCCAATCATCTAACCACCAGCCACAGATTAATCATAAATTAAGGTTAAAATCCTCGAAATAATTTGAGTCATGAAGAAACCTCAAACAAACCCAAGTCCACTCATATACACAAATGACATTGAACATACTCTTTTATATGCTTTCATATCTTTATGATACAAAACTATAAGTTATCTTAATAGTTTCTCTCTTAGAATTTAAGGTTAAGGATTATTGCCCGAACCTTCTATCTCATAGTCTTGAGCCACCCCCTAGGATGACGGAATCATTAAATTCATTACAAAAGAGAATTAGGTTCAACTTCTTTACAGGTCTTCATTGAAAGTCAGGTAGAAATCATCTAGCAAATTTCAAAGAGGTGAATAGGTATTTCTACTTAGAAATACAATTTTAAAAAAATCACAAGTAAAATTTACGTATCTAAATATTCAAATAGAAATCATCACCAATCACAAGTATATAAAATAAAATAATATGTAAAAATGGTAAAAACATATAACATAAAATGTCATTTAATAACAGGTTTTCACTCGAGCGACAGTAGTGCAAACATTACGCAAACAAGTATTAAGAATTTACTGTCATGCTACCAATGCAAGGTTCACTTCCAAAACCCGGTAGCTTAAGCAGTTATCAAGAATTTAAAGAGTGAAAGATGGCATTCTATTTGAAGAAAAGAGGTTGTAGTCTCCTGTTTTGAGATTCTTCTCCATTTGAATGGGAAAAGTATTTTTCTTTGACCAATTTACTTGTGCTCCCAACACCAAAAAAATGAGGAGAATACTATCCAAAAGAACATTTTTCATGAAACAAACAGGGTCTTACACTCCGAGTTTTGTGTCTCCATCTGTTGTGTTTAGTTTAATTTGAGTTGTATGAGATTCACCTAAAAGAACCCATTCATGTTGTTTCATTTGCTCAGAGGCCATTTAACTAACCACATAGAGTTTGCCTTTTCCTTTAACTACTACTACTGCTACCAGGGATATGACATTTCCTTAAACATTGTTATGGACAGGCTGTTGGCGCAGTGGGTGGTGCTATGGCAATCAACCTAGTAATGCCAAAACGGTACAGACACATGCTTGTGGGACCTTCTCTTAAAGTGGGCATGCATACTGGAGCCATGGCAGAGGGCCTGCTGACTTTCCTCAACACCTTCACCATCCTCATCATATCCCACAGAATTTCGGCTGGCTCATCAGCAAAGGCATGGTTGCTCGCCATGGCTACCGTAACTTTGGTGGTTGCTGGCTCTAGTTATACTGGACCTTCAATAAATCCCGTCAATGTGAGTTGCTCGCCCGTTTCTTTCTTTTTATGGGTATCAACCAATTTACCTATAGGAGTCTAATTATTTTTCAAACTCGCATATAACAGCAATTTTACGTACCAGGCTTGCCTCTTTGAAGGGAGTATTAATGTAATAGCTACTTCGAATAGTATTTGATATATAATAATAGTAAAAGAACTAAACAATACTGATTAATGTGAGGTGATACGTTTACCACTTCTTATGAAATGCATTCCAATACAATACCGATACATTTTCTCACCACCCCACCGCCGCCGCTATCAGCACGCATTGTAATCCTTCTTTTTTCCCCTTTTTTTCTGGGGTTTTCTGCAGGCATTTGGCTGGGCATATATGGAGAACAGGCACAACACTAGGGAACATTTTTACGTTTACTGGATTTGCCCCTTGATTGGTGCAACATTGGCAGCTTTGATCTTTAGAGTTGTGTTTTCTCAGGCTCAGCCTGAAAGGCAAAAGAAAGCTGAAAAAGAAGAATGATTATTCCAATTGTGACTCAGAAATAGAGAGCATGGTTGTGGCTATGGTAAGCTTCTTGCTGCCCCATTGATTCTCTCCGCTTGAAATGAAGTAATTTCATTGTCTATTTGTTGATTTTGAATTTGTATGCGAGAAATTATCTTGATATTTTGTAACTTCTCTTTCTCTTACCTAATTTTATTTAGAATATGTTTGGTTGGTAAATTGTCTATTTCTAAGTTTTATTTTCTTCTTCACTTTTTTATAGTTGTTATTTTAGAAAATTTGCTTTTTTTTTTTTCTATTAAAAACATAAATATATTAACAAGTTCTTGTTTGTCAATGGTTATTTGTGATTTTTCAATCTCCCACATAAAATAAAAAATTACTAATTTTCAAATTAGTTAATAAATTCACTTAGTACATTCAATTATAATAAACTAATCAATCAAACTCATTTTATAATAATTTGATTTATGGTCATCAAAAATTACAGAAAAAAACTCAACGACCACATAACAAGGGTGTGAGACGGTATAAATAGAACAAATACTATAAAAATCAATACTGGATCATTGTATATACGAGGCCAAAAAATGGTTCAGCTACCGGTATCACTCCCATAGGATACTAGTTCTTTGGTACTGTCTAAAGTGGTAATAACACCAATAAATATATATATATATATATATATTAAAATTTATTTAAAACACAAAATAAATTATGAAAAATATTAAACATATTTTATTATAAGTTACATGTTGTTCAATTCAATTCTTAAAATAATATTTCTGTAATTTTACTATAAATTTTTAATTTTACTAATAAGAATTCCACAATTTGATTAGGATTTTAAATTGTAAATGAATTAGAATTTAAATTAGTATCTAATTTGTAGAGTTAGAGTTTGATTTCCTCAATCTTCATTAAAAATAATGAAGATTGAGGAATAAAAATGGCAAAGAGAATGAGGATAAGGAAGAAGTGGTAGTTGTATTGAAATTGTTTATGTGTGGTAGTATTTTCTAAATTATTTACTAATAGTTATTTATGATCAAAGATATGGCTTTAATTTTAAAAGAGTTATTAAAAAATAAAAACATCTTTATTTTAATATTTTTTATAAAAAATAAAAAATAGTGGTTCATTTGATAGTACCGTTGATACTACTAAGTTATCGTCTTTTTTATCAACAAATGGTATTGGAATCACTATTGAAAATCGTCGACTACCTCCAAACTGTAGCTATACTAGTCTCAATATCAGTGCCAATAGTCCTACCAATATAGCTAACTTTTTAACAGCCGTAAATAGCAAAATGTATACCATATTTAGTTCTTAGTTATGATCCATTATTTAAAATAACATGCATCTCTATACAATGAAAGACTAGATACATTCTAATCATATTTTGTTTAGAACAATGTATATAAAAAATAGAAGCACAAGAAACATACATACATACATATATATATATATATATTAAGCATAATTTATATTATCTTTAAAATGTAATAACAAATTAATATATATTGAAATAATTATCATCAAAATAAATTTTAAAATGGTAAAAAAATTAACATATGATCTTAGTGAAGAATGGAAACATTAAAACAAATTAGTTTTTGAGTAAATGTGAGGTTTGGGGTTCCAAAACGTCATAATTAGGGAATAATTAAAATGATAACAATCGAAATTAGGTTTAAATATGAGAAAAAATTTAAAACCGGAAGCAAAAAGGAGGATCACGCCCAGCACCTGAGGCACAGATTAGGTGCACCATTGGCAAAACCACCACGCTTGATCAGCGCTCGAGTGCGGAGCTGAGCATGGCAGTGGCAGAATGCCACCGCCTGAGCGCCAATCGGGATATAAATACCTGCATGCGTTTTCTTTTGGGTAATTTTTGGCCATTTCGCGAGAGTTCCAGAAAGAGGGAGAGCGACGGGAGGAGAGAAGGAGGAGATTGAGGCCCGAGGAGTCCAATTCCGTCCGAAAGCTAGTTGAAAAAGTTGGAGTACATGTCGAGGCAAGTGTTCTCATAACCACTTTTTGTTCTCTCTCAATTTTTATTCGTTTTTCTTCGAGTATTTTCATCCCGATACCCGTCCAAATTATGAAAAATATGTAACCTGCGTTAAATGATCAAGGAATATATAGTTTATTGTCCAAATCGTACTTCGATTAGTTCGATTGGGTATCTCCAAACCCTAACCCCACGTCCAATGCGGGATACCCATTTTTCTCTCCGTATTTGGCTAAACAGACCTCGAAGTATGAATCACTATATCCCTATTATACATATACATTGACTAGACGTTTGATTTCACAAGTTACGATCTATTCGCGGCGTCCGGAAGTGTTAATTGGGCACTGTTACTGTTCATACACGGTTAAATGGGAAATTTTCATGTTTATACTCCATGTAATTGTTATGAGATCCATTTTTAATTGATTATGTGTATTGTAAGTTTCAGGATATGTGAATAAGCCCATTTGCAATGGTAATGTGTCCGGTGAACTTCAAATCGAATTCTGACTAAAATGAGGTGAGGAATTTCGCCTTTCTTTATGAATTTTGGAAATTTATGCATGCAATCCGAATTGTTGGAGGACGTAAGTCTGCAAGCAAATAAGTAATTGTGAATATTTGGAGGGATTTTCACATTTGGAAATTTGATGGATTAGATCTCCCAAATAGAGATGTTTGTGATATGGATTTGGTGGATTCTCTCTAAAAATGATAATGAATCATAAAACTAGGACCATGGACTTATATTCATTGGGTAGCATTCTCTGGTTGGCCATTAGTGTTATGGCAGGAGCCCAAGGGTTACTTTGGCCACGTAACCCGATCGCTTATGTTAGCGGGTGACGGTTAGTAGCATGCCTTAGGATACAATTGTGGAAGGACAAGGAATTGCCTCTAGACCGCGGGAGGTTAGGGTAGTGAGTGATTGGTACGCTGCTATATCACGTGGTGTTTGGCCTATTTGGGCAGTTTGTTTGGACGTCGAGTACGCCATTTGGACCTTAAATCATGTGGGATATTATGATCCTTTCCTTATCCTCTCGCATCGTTAGTCAGTACGACCTATTAGTTGTAGTTCACAAAGATTAAGTAAATTGATAAATGCATTAAAGTATGTTCAAATGGCAATTAAATGTTCTAAATCATATTATATAGTAAATCGGTACTTTTAATTGTCCTTTTCTCTCATGTCTCATTGTATATACAAATGCATGCCACCCCTTTTCTTTTATCATTTCTTTGTTATTTATCGTTTACTAGTGACGTATGATTTCACATGTTGAATTTTTTAGCTCACCCTTGCTATCTCTCTTTTTAGATGAGAATGCTTTAATACTCTATGAGTCTAAGTAAGCTGTAGGGACGAGATAGACAACTTGATTACCAGTGCAAAGCTTGAGGATTTAGCTTGATTATGTATGGAATTGGGATTCGTATTTTATTTTGAGAACCCTTAATATATATTTTTGTCATATGTGTATATGTGGATGGATGAATGGTTTGGTTTCTTGTATATTCTAGATGTCTTGCTTCCGCAGGTTACTTATTGTGGTCATGATTGAATTTTTTTAGTTGGCATCCTTTCTAAGCCGGCGTCGTACCTAAGTTATGACGTCGGTACCACCTGTGATGTTGTGGTGGCTGTGAGATCATGTGGTTTGTGTGATAAACATTATGGATTATTGTACAGAGTTGTTTATAGGTGTTTATATTTTAACAAATATTCGAATTATAAATGGAATCCTACCCAATGTTCTACAAAATTTTATGATATTAATTATGGGCATCAATTTATAACGGAGGTTATTTAAGAAAAATAAACTAGTCCATCACAGCAAAACTCTTCAAACTTCTCTAATTAATGAATACAAAGTAATATAAAAGTTAACTTATAGCTCAAAAAGTATAGACATAATAAATATTAGTTGACTTATTTTAAACTTGTAATTTTACCAAGAAATTCTTTTAATTTGCTTGTAACAATGGAATTAGATAACTTTTAATTTTCTAATTAATCTTACTTCATTTGTTTGTGAATCTCCACATATTATTGGAATATTGTATCCACAACACCATGAACATTTTCATGTTGGAACAAATGTATAAACAATTGTATGAATGATTAAATGAGAAAATTTTGACAATTATATCTTTAAGGGAAACAATTTGATTTTCTTTTTAATTAATTTCTTCTTCTGGAACAACGAAGACGCAAGGCTTACTACTCAATTTTCATGTCCCATCAGTCTAGAAGAAGAGAAATATTTATAAAATATGTTAAAAATTGATCAGAAAACACACACATGAAACAAAGCAGCACCCCATCACTCGCATACTACACGTGTGTGTATGGGGTATAGAGTTTTTAGTAGGGAAATGCATTTGCGTTACACAGGCAGACAACAAGTGTGGGGGTGTTTTTGGACCAAATGCTCTCATACGTGGAATAGGCACACATCTAATGTGAATATTCTTAAAAAAAAGATCTCACATACTGGTTGGGTTTTTATTAAGTTAGGCATTTTGGGCAAAATATGCTCATACGTAACACAAACGTGCATTCAAAGTAAGTCTTTATTGATTTTTGAGTGTCATTCAAAACGCATGTTCTTCGAATCAAAGAATATACCAATATAAAATATTATTAAAATCTTATATAAATGTATAATGTATCATTGATGTTGGCCAATTAATTATGATTATATTTGAATTGTGGGCTCTGTTCATTTGAGTTAAACTCATTAAGTTAATGAGTTTAACTCAAATTCAATGTTATATTTACCAAATTAATTACTTGATTCTAAATATACTAGCATTTAACTTTTATAGTATCACTTATATATTTAATTTATCAACAAGTCAAAATATAAATATTAATTATATGCTATTTTTAATAATAATGATTATTTAATTTAGTACAAGATAGATAATTTATTTTTTATTAAATTAGTAATGCATAGTATTTTATCAAGTTATAAAAAAAATAAATGACATAAATGTTATTATTATTAAATAATTTAAAAATTAAAAAGGAAATCGTACTAGGCAAAGCTGCCTGCTGTTTAGTTGCCCTACTAGGGGAATTCTGGATGAACAATGACCCAAGCTTCCTTTTGGGTTTGATGGGCGGCAAGGTGTTTACGTTTGTCTCCCCCAAATGGTATTCCCACTTGTCTCATGCAAAAGCCTCCTCGGACAACCAATAGTCCTTCTTGTGGAAAGTGTCAATGTGCCCTTTAATGAGATCTGTCAGTGGTTTCACCGAATCCTTCTCCCAATCCCAAACCTTGTTGACAAAAGAAGTGCACACCTTGCCCCATTTATTGGGAGGAGCCCATTTGGGAGGGATCGGGAGATAGAAGTACCATTCCTTCCATCTATTCATAAAGTCGGGGTTCCTCTTGCTTTGCATGGAATCTGCATAAAGGAAAAGTGAGATCTAGTTCACACTTTGGGTGAATCGGAAGATCTTCTTCACAGCCACAATGCCCAACTTATGATCATGAAGGCGAGCAAAGACACACAAGAAAATCAGATACCGAGTGACATTGGGGTATAGCTGCACAACTGAAATCTCCAGAGATGCAAGGATCCCATACAATTCTTGTGTATTCAGGAAACGAAGACCCCATTTAGATGGGCTTCATAGATGGTGATGAATCCCTGCCACAGGTTACATGCCCTGCCATTTTCACCCGACAGTGCATACTCGATGGCACTCAAGATGTTGTACTGAGCAAACAAAGACTCAACATCACAGGGGGTGAGCGCAAACGGAATTGCATCGACTCTCGCGGAGGCCATAGAAACCACAAAGTCTAGCCAAGACAAAGTGATTCAGATTAAGGAAAATGCGGGAAATGGCAAAGGCTAACGGTTTAAATAGCCAACGCTTCAACACCAGAGCGATGTCGTCCCAGGATATTGAAGGGGCGCGTCTTTATGATTGATGACCGTGACACGTTCCGTCACCGTAGAGTACTATGGCATGTCTTATCATCGGCCTCGTCATAATGATAGACATGACGTCCCCTCACGCATCCCATTGACAACTGTCAATCCGAACGCTTAATCTAGTAGGATGACAGTATGGTGCAGGTAATGATGACCAGATGCATTATTTTTCAAGGTTACAACTGGTGGTATGCATCCCTGGGAGACTTGAGGCTGATCCGACCTGCTCACGTCCTGACCTAGTGTACGGGACAGACCACCATGGGTCAGGATTGCTAGAAGACTAAACCACTAGCAACCCGAATGGTTAGTTTGTCAAGCATTGAGCAGTGAAAAGCAATACTCAAACACTTTAACTATTCACATTATGTAAGAATATTGGAGTAATGTGATAAAGATGAAAATGCTCAGATAGTCACATTCATTAATTCTTTTTACAGAGTACAACCTTTTGACAGAGAACAAAGTATATATATAATAACATAAATAAAAAAATACATGTGATAGCAACCTGACCATGACGATTAAGAGAAGAAGACTGATCCTTTATCTGAATCTGGGAAAGTCGACACAATATTTGCAGGTGTAGAGAGACCACTCGGCACCGAGGTAGTAGGGGACTAGCTATCCCGGAGCCAAGCTATCTTCCGTAGGGCAGGCCACAACAAAAGGAAAGCCTTGCCTGTAAAAACAAGGTGAAGGGTTGGCTTTGAGACGGTGGCAAAAGAGGGAAGCCAAGGTTGTTTTCCATACAAAAGAGGATAATTAAGGTAGACTCCTTATACACGTCAAGATTTTCCTTCAAACATCGAAGAAAAAATGCCACTGATCCCAGCTAATGGTAGCGCAGGTTATATGCTAGCTCCAAATTCTCACACCACTTAATGGAAGAAGATAAATTGTTATACAAGGTGTAGAGAGCCACTCCATTTATAGAATGAAGAAGGATCGGAGAGCTATTAAATTTAGGAGATTTCTTATGCTAGCGTTATCTGCAAAGAATCACTAGATACAGATTATCAAATCTGGCTTGGTTGAAAGACGAATTGACGGGCCACCTGGGGAAACAACAATTGAGCCAGACAAAAATCGGTATCCTATTAGTGAATATGTTAGGAGTTAAAAATTCAAACTACCTAATATGGGGGGTAGTGATGAGTACAGTCATAAATGAGCTGGCCAACGGTGCGGCTTTACAAGCCCAAGTTTAGAGCAGCAATGCGGTCAGTCGAGTCAGGTCGGCTTGAGACCATCTAGTGGGAAACATGCAATTAGGGCAAACATGCAGAAGCCTCTCCAACTCATCAACCGACAAACGATGCAATACCCTGCGAATACATGGGTGGCACTTGCCAAAACTGTAGAGGCAATTTAGCAAATATTCTACCCAAGATTGTGCGCCTCCTGGATGATAGTTACGATTTAGCAAATTATCCAAAAAAGGCAGTCACCATGCTACGATCCCCACGATTGCCATAATAAAGGAAAGAACGCTTGCAGATAGCCTTGGTTGCCGTAGCAAGCATCCACGATCGTCGGGACAGTTTAGCAGATCAGCACTGGCCGCTGTCACTAACTTTGATACCCAAGAAAGGTTGGATCGACTCTAATACTATAAGTACCACTTCATTCGTACAGGCACGAAGTAGAGATAAAAAGAGATATTGAATTATCAATCCAATCAATTGTGTCCTAAGCAGTCAAAGCCTCGTCTGACTAGCCTACCCTCACTCTTTAGGCGTTTACTCACCCTTAGGACTTTCAAAACCTCTCGTCGTCCAGCGCACCTCTAGTAAGCCTCTGTCCGATGAGCACGCCCATCGAAGCACCGCCCTCCTACCAACATTCAATCCCCCATACCCGTGCATTAGCGTTACTTGCATCTTCCATTTTTCTTGCCTACGTTGAAAGGTTATTGATTTGAGTATCGGAGGATAAATTGAGGAGCAAGTTTCGTCACCTTCTAATTTCTTATTTGTTTGTTGTATTATATAGGATCTAAGTTATTAAAAATAGAGACCAGATTCGCTTCAACTCAACCCTTCGAGGAAGGTCACCTAACTTTTTAATCTATACAGTAATTCAGATATGAGGAATCATCAAATTCTTTATGTAAATTTTTTTTTTATTAAAATACATATTTATGTAATATTTTATTATAAATATTGTGATTTTAAAAAAACTATATATTTTTAGATTTTTACATAAATATAAATTTTTAAATAAACATACCAAAAATAAAAAGAGAATGTTGAACTACACGCCTAAATAGAAACAATTCTACTTAAGAACGAGGATGGTTTGATAAATACATATCCCAAGATTTATTTTTATGATGCTAAGTTTAAATAAATTAATAATTTTTTATAGTTAATTACTGATTGTGATTAAAAAAACTAAGTATTTGACCAAAATGAATTAGGATTGAGCGTGCCTGACGTGAACTTAACCAATATATGAGTTCATTTTAGACAAAATACCTATATCAAAAGTATGTATAAGTGGTGTTTGTGCGTGTTTAAACCAAAATGTCAATACCCATATTAGAAGTATGCATAATGCAGAATTGTCTATGTGCTTGAGATGTGTCTAATCGACATACGTGCGCCATTGCCATCCAGCCAATTTTAACTCACTTTCAGTTAAATTTTGAGAAAAGAGGGAGAAAGGAAAGTGTTGCGTCCTGGGTCCGCGGTTGCCGTACGGATTAGAGAGCATTCGGATTCCTAGACACGCGGTTGCGTCCAAAGAAGGGTCCGGTCTCCATCTCTATGAACCTGGACCTGCACAACACAAACAAACAAACAAGAGGTCAAGGGTCCGGCAGGATTTCTCCCACCGAAGCCACTCCGACGTTCAAGTCAGCAGATTCCCCCGATAACGGAAATGGCACACGCTGAAGGGCGGTGCGCAGATGAATACTGTAAAAGCGTAATGGGTGCGTGAATGGTGATGCGGTGAATGCAGTGAGCAGATGGTGGGAGGCCTGGCTCCCTTGGTGCACCGTAGCGGGTGGCTAACTTTTTCTGAGTCTGAGTAGACGTCGGGGGAGTGGAAAGAGCTAGCTATTGCCAATGGAAGTGAGGTGTTCCTCAGTTCCAACTCTTGTTCCTTTGTGATCTCGTCACAGACTGCAGCTGTGTATTTTGATTAGAGAATGAGGGATTCGGGTTCCAAAAGTCTCCTTCTCTGTGGGATGAGGGAGCTCTTATAGGTCCCTTCCTCTTGGACTCTAGGCGCCAGAATGCCCATTGTGAGGGCTTCCGGGCCACTGGTCACTGTCGCGGACCGTCGGTCATGTCGGTTGTCCTCTTGCCGTGGCGGGCACGCTTCTGAGTGTTGCCGACCACACCTAGTTTTTCCCTGAGTGGGGATTGGTTGGTTGCCTACAGGTGGTTGCATGAGCCGCTAGCGCCGCGCCAACTGCTCTCCTATTGTCTACGCATTAAATGCGTAGCAGAGTCCCGTTGCCTTCTGCCAACGTGGCCTTTTACGCATTCCGGTTACTGGGCTGGGCCAACCAGCTTGCGCGGGCTTCTGAACCTTTCGTGGGCCGCAGAATCCTTCATGGACTTGGAAGTCTTCATGGGCCAGGACATGGGACCCAACACTAGCCCCCCATGCCTGGGCCGGCCAGTGGTCGGGCCTGGCATGTCCCTCGGGCCCATTCCACAGCCTCACAGCCTTCCTCGTGTTGCGCTACTTGTTTGTCGTTTCCTGAATTCGCGCCTTCCCCAGGAGGCTGGACAGGCTTTTCAAGCTTTGCTGTGACTTATCACTTCGCCGGATGAGATTCGCACATCTCGGGTTACGCTTGACCAGGGGTTTTTCCTGTTTGGTGAAAGACATCTGCTGGCTGCCGTGTTGCGTTGGGTAAGAGGATGGCTTGCATCTCGCCCATAAATAGGAGGGGTGCTTGAGCAAGTTGAGTTCATCCCTTAGCAATCATCGGAGAGGCGATGAGAAGATCCTGGCTTTCCCCGCCCTTGACGGTTATGGATTGGCCGAATGCTAGGAGCTCTTGACGAAGACTGTCTTAACCCTCATCCCGTAGTTTGCTTTCTGTGCTAACGAGAGTGGCTCGGCCATTCCGCTGTTGTCGCGTGCTCCCTTCCGGGTTATGGCTCAGCTGACCTGGGGCAGAGTCTCGGTGGCATTCCTGCGGGTATGTTCACCTATCCGTAGAGGCTGCTGCTCATGATCTCCTACTCGTTGGGCTAGGAGCGCCAACCACGGAGGGATCTCGAGGTCAGTAGCCCTCCGAGGGGGTGGGGAGTCCTCATCCTACTTCCTCGGAGTGCTTCCCTGGCCTTGGTGCTTCCCGTACCCTGGTGGATGGCGTTTCGGCATCTTCCATCGGGGGTGCTCCACGCCTCCAATCCAGTCTGCTCGGCGAACCATCGACGGCTCGGACCGTGGGGATCTAATGTGGATCACGTTCGCCAAGCTCATCTGGGGCATGGAAATGGAGCACACAGGGCTTCGCACCATAGTCTTCCTCCGTCTGTCTCGTAGCCTTGTTGCCGCAAACTCTGTACTTTGTAAGAAATCATGAATCAATAAAAGAAGTAGCTCTTTTATCTTCAGTCCTTCCTCTTTTTGTGCATGTTCCTTTCCGTAGCTAGGCGTTTTGCCCTGGAGGTCCGCGTGTAACTCTGTGGGAATTTGAGGAGTCGTTGTCAGCGGTCGCGTCTCCTGGGGTGACTGGCGCATGGAATGCCTATGTAGTCAGGAAACGTCGCATCGTGGAACCTCGCTTTGAAAACGCGCGAGGCTTGATGAGCTTTCCACGTGTGAAATTCCCATTAGCCATGCTTTGAGGCCTCCTGTCCTTTGGGGTCGCCGCCTTTTCAGGAGAAAGCTCGTCTATTTAAACGTGCCACTTTCTCCTGAAACCTCACACTTCTTTACACTTGCGTATTTGTTGGTAGTTTGCTCTTCCCGTGTGTGCTTTCTTGCTGCAGATTTGATGGAAGACTCCTCCCACGACTTGGAACGCTCTTCCGACGAGTCCGAGTTTGGCTCTCTCGCTCCCGGGACTTCGGGGGCCCGCTCTTCAGGAGGGGATCGCTCCGAATCCACGGTGGCGGGTCCTTCTCAGAGTCGGAGAGCCCCTTTGGGTTTCGAGAGGGTTGAGCCGCGTCGAGGGGCAACTGCGGCTGAGGTGGAGTGGGTAAGGGCCAGTGTCGCGCATCTGGAAGGCGCTTGGGCCAAGTTGGAGGCTAGGGCCACACATCTCGTTGGCGCTAATGTGGGGGCACAGGCCCGCATATTGGCTCTTGATGGAGAGATCGAGCTGCTGAGGTAGCTACATGAGACTGAGGTTGCTGAGCTGCGGTCGGAACTGAGGACGAGGCTCCGACCAGAGGGAGTGAATCCTGCCCTGGAACGAAGCTATCTTGATGCCGTGAGGCTTTGCCGAAGGTTGGCCTCGCTGGAGGACTCAAACTTCCGAGTCGGTGTTCTGGATCCTCGCAACTCGCATGCTCGGACTCGTGATCAGTTGGTGGACTACGACGTCCAAAGCTCTTCCACCGGCCATTGGGACCATTAGCTGACTGCTATTTTTCGCTGTTGTACTTCTTCGTCTTCTTGTTTTTTGTAACCGTTGTAACGGAATCCATTAATATATTGAAATTCGCTATCTTATCGCGCCGTTTTGCTTTTGAACTCCCTGCTTCCCGATTGGTTTTTTTTCCTTTTTGTGTTACCGTGCGCCTCTTATGGGCTTCACTATCGTGAGCCCTTGTTTAATTCAGAGGCGCCAGTGTGGATCCCTGTCAGACGGCTGAGGGGACGCGCCTGTCAATCTGGCGCTTAGTTATGATTGCGGACGATTTCGGATCCCGTGGTGCATTGTGAGGATGGCACGTGTCCTGATCGTCTGCAGGGAAGAGCCGCTTTAGCTTCCCGCCTTTTGGCTTTCCGTTGCCTATTTAAATCAGTCGAGGGTTGCTTCCTTCCTTCTGCTGAGATTTTTCTTGTAACATACTTGTGTGACCAGAGAGAGAGACATGGCGAAAAAGAGAGAGAGCTCTTCTTCATCCCGGATTTCCAGAGTGACTCGTCACGGTGTTCACAACACCGCGTCTGTCCTGACTGCGGGCACCATTGCTTCTCTCCCTTCGATTACGGCCTTCCTCGCGATTGGAGTTACCTTGCCCCTGGCACATTGGATAGAGCCAGCGCCCCCCAGCGGGCTACATCATGGTGTATGAGCACCATCTGAGGGGGGGCTTCGTTACCCGACGCACTGCACGCTGTATGCGCTGGTGGATGCGTTGAGAGTCCCGACGGCGAGTCTTCACCCCAACGCCTTGCGCTATCTGGTGTCCTTGTGCATTTTTTCCCTCCTTCACGGTGGCTCTTTCGATGCCAAGGCGGCGAGGTTGATCTTCTGATTTATGGAGTGGGAGGATTGGGTGTCGATGTCCCCTAAGGCGGGGTTCCGCTTTCGCGGAACCAATCCTGAATCGGTGAAGGGCTGGAAGGAGCGCTTCTTCTTTTTGCAGGAGCCCCCACGAGTGTGGGGGCCGATTTCTGGATACTTTCAGGAGAAACCGTCGGCGGAGGACGCCGTGGAGTCAGCGAAGCTGATATCTGCCATCAAGTCAGAAGAGGCTAAGTTCTTCGTCCAGGGTTACAATCTGACCTCCATCACGTTCGAGGCCAGTAAATGGGGACCTTCTTTGGGATGGAGAATCGTCGGCCCCGGCAAGAGAGAACCTGGAGATACAGCCACTCCTCCATCGTCCGGGGGGAACGAGGAGGAAAGCTGTTCATTACTGGAATCGTCGTCAAATGACGATGAGGATGAGGCCGCCTTAAAGAGGCTGAAGGAGGCCGAGGGGACTTCCACGCGGAGGTCTAGGGGACAGATCACTGGCTCTTCTGTTGTGGTGGAAAGTCCGGCTTCGAAGAGACCCACGAGCGCGGGTCACCAGGGGAAACCACCGAGCAGTCGTCGACTTGGTCACAGGACTAGCCACTCGCGAAGTCTGCGAGGCGGAGTCTCGACCCACTGGGAGCCCTCTCACTCGCTCCGTTGCAGAGACGTCTGCGGACGCCGTCGCAGAGGCAAAGGATGACGTTATCGTTCTTGAGGATCCGGAGGAACCATTCACAGCCGCACCTGTGCTGATGCCAGAAGCCAGGGGGCCTGTAGAGCCGTCGGTGATCTTTGTGGAGCCCATTTCGGAATATAGGCCTCCCGAAGGTATTGCTCCGTCTCCAGAGGAAGGCGTCGCGCTCGCCGCTGATCCGGTCGGGGCCGGCACGGGGGCAGCCGGGACGTCCTCGTGGCAGGAGCCTCCGAGCGCTCCTACGACCGCCACCCTTCCAGCCATCCCGCCTCCAGCAAGCGAAGGAGTGGAACTTCGAGGAGAGGCTCCTTCAGGTGATCTTGTGCACTCTCCGGGCGTCGGCCCTTCTCAGGTATGGTTGCTTCTACCTGGCCTTCCTCCATTGTTTCCTGTCTTGGGAGTGTCTCTGATGTCGCTTTTTATGCAGGCTTCAGGTAGTGCCAACCCTTTTGATGTGTTGACTGCCCTCCTTCACAAGGACTTGCAGCAGGTCATCTCTAGCGGAAGGGCCCAATTCACATCTCTCGAAGAGGAGAATGGGTGCCTGCAGCAGAGAGTGGCGCAGTTAGAAACCCTACTCGTCGCCTCGGAGGACCGTATCGCCAGGTTGATTAGAGACATGGTTGGCCGATATTCTCCGTCAGAATCACGGTTAGCGTTGGAGGCTCTGTATAGGGATGGTATCCACATGTGCCGCAAGATCGCCTCCTTGGTGGCTCCCCACGTTCCTGAGGGAGTCTTCCATCCGGAGAACCTCGGGATACAGGAGGTATCTCGCTTGAGGAAGTTTCATGAGGAGGCTGGTCCGTCAAGTCTACCCGATTAGTCTCCGTTTTTGTTGGTTGTTAGACCGTCTTTTGTCTTCGTACCATACTTGTTCCTTGTATTTGAATGGAAAATGACTATTTTTTCTTTGCACTTGTGCTTCTTCCATCATTGGATGTTGCTTGCATTCTTCGTTTGCTGTAATCCGTGGGATTACTTCTCATGTTTAGATGTTAAGCTCCTCGGAGCCATTGTTGCTAAGGCCCTATCCAGGTGCCTTCTTGCATTTGGGGGGCTCGATCCGGTGAAGCGGATGTCGTCGCCAAGCCCCTGGAGCCACAACGAGGGTTAGCACGGTTGTCAGGCCACGGTAACCGGACTCTTGGGTCTAGGACTTGGTAGCGTATGATTGCTGGAGGTGTGTGGTTCCTGCTCAAGGCATTATAATTACCAAGTTGAGGTCCTAGCCCACGACCATTGTAGACTGAGGGTGCTCTCTTTCGTTCAAGGAGGTCGCCGCACGCCTATGATTTTTGCCCCCTAAGGTTTTGTTGGCTGTAGATTGGGGACTTCGGAAGCCCCCAGGCCTGATGCTTTGATCGCCTGGGTCATCGGCGCGAAGCCTGTTTGATAGACCGCCTGGGTCGTTTGGGTGAGATGTCTCAGCCTGTGGCTGGCTGCCTCTGGGCTGTCTAGCGCGGAGCTTAATCTCTGGGAGGCTGCTCGGGCCCACTGGTGTGGAGCCAGGATACATATGTTGTCTCCAGGTCATCTGGCGTGGGGACGGAATCCTAGGATGGTCGATTTCGGACCGTCTGGCACGGGGCCAAGGACAGGTTTTACGGACGGACGTTTATCCTCCCGACTTAGGGGCAGTCTAGGTCATATGATTTAAGGATGTAATGCATGTCATCAATTCACACAAATGAAGGTGCAGAATGATAGGAAGAGTGATCATATTAATCAAAAGATAAAACACATGTCCAAGCATTCATTATGATGCATGCGCGTGTGACTTACCTGATCCATTGCAGCATCACTGATAGTACTTCCTTAAGTTGGCGGCGTTCCAGGTCTGTGGGACCAGCTTGCCGTTCTGGGTGCGCAGCTTGTACGCTCCGCTCCGGAGGATTGCAGAGACGAGGAAAGGTCCCTCCCACCCAGGGGAGAGTTTGTCCCTGTTCGCGGTCTTTTCCACCGCCTCTACGCTCTGGAGGACCAGATCTCCAACTTCCAGCGGGCGTACCTTTACCCGTTTGTTGTAGTACCGTGCGAACTGCTGCTGGTAGGCCGCGGTTCGTAGTCGTGCGGCGTCTCGAACTTCCGAGAGTAGGTCCAGACTTTCCTGAAGCCTTTGTTTATTGGTGGCTGGATCGAAGCATTCGATCCTCAGGCTTAGCATTCCCACCTCAATGGGGACCACAGCCTCAGCCCCAAAGCAAAGGTTGAAGGGCGTCTCCCTTGTCGGTTCCCTCGCGATTGTTCGATACGACCACAGTACGGACGGGAGCTCTTCAGTCCAGGAGCCCCCTGCGTCTTCCAACCTGGTTTTCAATCCACGCAGCAAGGTGCGGTTGGTGACCTCGACCTGTCCGTTTGCTTGAGGGTGCGCCACGGACATATGTACCAGCTTGATACGAAGATCGTGGCAGTATTTCGTAAAGCGCTTGCTGGTGAATTGGGTTCCGTTTTCTGTCACCACGACCTCAGGGATCCCAAAGCGGCAAACGATACCTTAACGGAGGAATTCTGTCACATTCTGCTCTGTGATCCTGGCGAGAGGGACGGCTTCTACCCACTTGGTAAAGTAGTCGATGCCGACGATCAAGAATTTTCTCTGTCCGGCAGCCAGAGGTAGTGGCCCCAGTATGTCAAGTCCCCATTGTGCGAACGGCCATGGAGATTGGAGATAGTGCAGCTCTGTGTGCGGCTGGTGCGTCATGTTGCCATGGACTTGGCAAGTTTCACACTTCCGGACGAATTCCATAGCGTCTCGCTTCATGGTGGGCCAGTAGAACCCTTGCCGCATAACATTGAATGCTAGGTTCTTGCAACCGATGTGTGAGCCGCACAGTCCCAGATGCACTTCTGCTAGTGCGCAATTGGCTTCCTTCTGCGTGAAGCACTTCAGGAGGGGAGTGGAGTATCCTCGCCTGTATAGTCTCTCATTCAGGATTGTGTACCATCCTACCGTCTTCTTGATTCGCTTGGCTTCATTGCTATCGTCTGGCAGAATTCCTTCTGTCAGGTACTTCGCGTACAGTGTCATCCAGTTGTTTCCTGTGTCGACCCGTAGCACCTCTCTGTCTTCGGCGTCGATGCTTGGTGCGGTCAGGACTTCCCTGGGCTCTCTAGCGTATTGCTCCAGGGATCTGGCGGCCGCATCCCAGGCCAATCGGTCAGCGTGCTCGTTGTCCGATCTTGGGATGTGTTCGATCTCAAACCGACCGAACTTAGGGATCAAGGCTTTGACTTTCGCCAGGTACCTCACAAGTTGTGGGTTCGAGGCGTCAAAGTTTCCCTTCACCTGATTGACCACAAGTTCGGAGTCACTACGCACGACCAACAACAGCGCGGAAGACTCCTTCGCCAGTCGTAGGCCCGTGAGGAGGGCCTCGTATTCCGCCACGTTGTTCGTGGTCGGGAAGGCCAGTGTGACGGAGTAGGTAATCTCCATGCCCTCGGGCATCCTTAGCACAACACCAGCCCCGCTGCCTGCCTGAGTAGATGATCCGTCTACATTCAGGGTCCACACAGGAGGATCGTCGTCTTCCATACTTCCTAGGTTGCTGTCTTCTTTCTGCACCAGTGTCGCCGCTTCGACGATAAAGTCTGCCAGATCCTGTCCTTTCACGCCTGGCAAGGGCCGAAATTCTAGGTCGAATTCTCCTAACGCGACAAGCCACTTGACCAGCCGGTCAGACGTCTCTGGCTTTTGCAAGATCGACTTCAGCGGCTAGTCTGTCAGTACAACGATCCGGTGCGATTGGAAATAGGGCCGCAGCTTCTGCGCCGCATAGACAAGCGCGAGCGCCATCTTTTCTGCGTGCGGTAGCGGGCCTCCACATCAGTCAGCACCCGGCTCACGTAGTACACTGGCTATTGTCTGCCTTCATGATCCCCAACTAATACTCAGCTAAGGACCGCTGTCGATGTGGCCAAGTAGAGGTAGAGATCTTCCCCTTCGCGTGGTGGGCTTAGGAGTGGTGCGCTGGAGAGGTAAGTCTTCAATTCCTTGAATGCTTCGTCGCATTCTTCGCTCCACCTGAACCCCTGTGATTTGGTTCCCCTTAGTGCCTTAAAGAAGGGTAGGTATTTTTCCGCTGATTTAGCGAGGAACCGGGAGAGGGCCGCTATTCGCCCGGTGAGCTTCTGCACTTCTTTCACTATTCGTGGAGGGTTTAGGTCGAGGATGGCCTTGATCTTTTTCGGATTGGCCTCGATGCCACGTTGTGATACGATGATGCCTAGGAACTTTCCTGAGGTCACTCCGAACGCACACTTGGCGGGATTGAGCTTCATCCCATGCCGTCGGAGGACCTGAAAAGTCTCATCTAGGTCGTCGACATGGCTGCTGGCAATTTTGCTCTTCACGAGCATATCATCGACATGTACCTCCACATTCTGTCCGATCTGGGCTTCGAACATTTTGTTCACAAGGCGCTGGTAGGTCGCGCCAGCATTCTTGAGACCGAAGGGCATCATCTTATAGCAATACGTCCCCTGGTCAGTCATGAACGAGGTGTGCTCCTCGTCTTCTGGGTCCATCCGTATTTGGTTGTACCCAGAGTATGCGTCCATGAAACTCAGGAGCTTGTGCCCGGACGTGGAGTCCATGAGCTGATTGATCCTGGGAAACGGAAAGCTGTCTTTGGCGCAAGCCTTGTTCACGTTAGTGAAGTCGACGCACATCCGCCACTTGCCGCTGCTTTTCTTCACTAGTACGATGTTGGACAGCCATTTCGGATACTGGACTTCTCTGATAAATCCTGCGTCCAAGAGCCTCTTCACCTCTTCCCTTATGGCGACCAGCTTCTCGACGGAGTGGTTCCTTTGCTTCTGCCGAACGGGCTTTCGACTTGGTTCAAGGCCCAGCTTGGGTCAGCGAAAACCCATGCAAACACATCGGAGTTAGCTCTAAGGAAGGTAATCAATCGATCGCGCTCCGCAAGTTGGAGGGACCTCCCCACGTTGATGCATCATTCCGGCTCGGATGGGTTCAGTGGGATCGCATCAGTTTCTTCTCCGGACTGGGCCTGTTGCAGCAAGGTCTCGTCGTGGAGGTCAAGGTCTTCGTCTGGGCAGTATGGTACTACCGGGTTGATCTGGGACAAGTAGCACGTTCGCCCCAATATCTGATCTCCTTGGACTTCTCCCACGCCCCACGAGGTGGGAAATTTTACCTTCAGGTGTGGGATGGACGTCACAGCTCCGAAGGTGGTCAGGAATGGTCTTCCTAATATAGCGTTGTAGACGGATGGTAGGTCGACTACGAGGAACGCCAGCTCTCGCGTCACAGAACGCGGGTGGGTTCCCATAGTGACTTCCAGCTGAACTATCCCTTGCATGGGGACTGGCTCGTTGTCCAAGCTGTACAAGGGTCCGCTTGCAGCTTTCATCTAGCTTCGTTTTAGTCCAAGTTTAAAGAAGACAGTGAGGTACAGCAAATTTTGAGAGCTTCCATTATCAATGAAAACTCGTTTCAGTTGGTAGTCGTCCCCACCACCTGAAACGAGAGTCGATACAACAAGAGGGTCGGTATGGGGAGAGGTTATATGAGCCATATCGTCGCTACTAAAGCTAATGACATCACTCCTAACCCCATCCTTACTCGCTTGCTATTGGAAGTCGGCTCCGGCTGCCCACGTATGGCGTCCACGGCGGCCGTGGAGGAGACCATATTGACCACGCCGGCCGTCGTTCAGGCTCTCAGCGGTTCATTGGCTTCACCGTCGGAGGTCACCGGTTCCTGCCCTGAGCTCTTCACGAGCAGCTTTAAGTGTCCACGCCGGATCAGATCTTCGATCTCCTACTGCAGGGTACGGTAATTCTCGGTTGAGTGTCCCAGGTAGCGGTGGTACTGGAAATATTTCGTCTCGTCGTTGCCGCTGGGACCCTTGGGCGTCTTTGGCCACTTGAAGAACTTCTCATCCTGGATCTGCATCAGGATGTTCGCACGACTATCGTTCAGAGGGGTTAGGGAGGCTCCACCGTAATCTTTTCTGGGCCCCGGCGGGGGCCGCTGCTGCTTTCGGTGCTCCGGGAAGCGTTGACTGTCGCTGTCCCTCTTTCTCCCACCAGATGCTCTGGGGGCCTCCGGGGGCCGGTCCACTCGCTCGGGGTGCTTCGCCTCATTCGCCTCTTCGGCCGTGTTGTACGCCCGGGCAATGGTCTCAGCCTCCCGGAAGGTCTGAGGGCGCTGGTGTGATAGGTGCTTGAAGAAGTCCCCCGCCACCAGGGTGGCGACGAAGGCGTTGAGCTTCAACTCGTCCGAGAGTTGTGGGATTCACCGCTTCCGGTGATGAATTGGTCCAGGAATCGCTTCAGGCTTTCATCTGACCTTTGGCGGAGGCGGACCAGGTGGCATGGTTGCCTCTCCTCCCTTCGGCTGGAGGCGAACTGGCTTAAGCAGCTGTCAGCGAGCTCGTCGAACGAGCATATGGATTTCGGGGGGAGGCCGTGGAACTAGAGCAACGCGTCCCCCCCTAAGGGTGACGGGAAAGCACTGGCACATCAAAGTCTCACTCGCTCCCTACAAGGACAAGTGCGTTCGGAAGCAGTTGAGGTGGTTCATCCGGTCCTTGCTTCTGTCGTATCCCTCCAGGACCGGCATCTTGAACTTGTTTGGTAATGGCTGGGTCCGCAAATCCATGGCGAAGGGCAACCTCCGGAGGTCGACGGAGGATGGCGTGGGCTTCTCCTTATGCAGGATATCCCACAACACCTTGACTTTCTCCTCCATCGATGGGTTCGTAGTTCCCCTCTGCGCATTGATGACATCGGGGAGCTCCGTGGGGTCCTCGAGGTGCGGTCGAGCTAGCCGGGGGTGGCGACTCTCTGCCTGAGTGGCTCGCTCGCCGTTAGAGCCTGCTGTTGTCGGTCTCCCGTTACCGCGCGAGTTTGCAGGGGTTACGCCCCTCAGGAGTATCCTCCCGGTCATCGCGGGCGGGATGACTCTCCGTTTCGTTCTGGTCGTTTCCACTTGGGGCCGCCGGGGCTGCGGCGTGGTCTAGCTGGTTGGCTCGCCTCCTGCGAGCGGTCTCTCTGCGCCTTGCTATCCTGGAGGGAGAGGCCTGGGATGTTGGAGGGGCAGTCCCCGGCCAGAGAATTCCCGTGTTCTTGCACAGGGCACGGAGAACTAGCTTGATATCGCCACGTCCGCGGCCAGGCGGTGGACATTGGGCTCTAGACGGTCGTTCGCTTGGTTCCCGGCAGGGGGATCTTCACTCTGGGCAACGACCTCCATCGCCGGAGCACTAGCTTGTGATCGGGTGTTTACCATCTTCTGATGTTCAGGAGTAAGGTGGGAAAGACACACTTGGCTTCTCATCGGTTTCCCACAAACGGCGCCAATGTTGCGTCCCGGGTCCGCGGTTGCCGTACGGATTAGAGAGCCTTCGGATTCCTAGACACGCGGTTGCGTCCGGAGAAGGGTCCGGTCTCCGTCTCTATGAACCTGGACCTGGACAACACAAACAAACAAACAAGAGGTCAAGGGTCCGGCAGGATTTCTCCCACCGAAGCCACTCCGACGCTCAAGTCAGTAGATTCCCGCGATAACGGAAATTGCGCACGTTGAAGGGCGGTGTGCGGATGAATGCTGTAAAAACATAACGGGTGCGTGAATGGTGATGCAGAGAATGCAGTGAGCAGGTTGTGGGAGGCCTGGCTCCCTTGGTACACCGCAGCGAGTGGCTAACTTTCCCTGAGTCTGAGTAAACGTTGGGGGAGTGGAAAGAGCTAGCTATTGCCAATGGAAGTGAGATGTTCCTCAGTTCCAACTCTTGTTCCTTCGTGATCTCGTCACAGACTGCAGCTGTGTATTTTGATTAGAGAATGAGGGATTCGGGGTCCAAAAGTCTCCTTCTTTGTGGGATGAGGGAGCTCTTATAGGTCCTTTCGTCTTGGACTCTGGGCGCCAGAATGCCCGTTTCGAGGGCTTCCGCGCCGCTGGTCACTGTCGCGGACCGCCGGTCATATCGGTTGTCCTCTTGCCGTGGCGGGCACGCTTCTGAGTGTTGCTGACCACGCTTGGTTTTTCCCTGAGCGGGGATTGGTTGGTTGCCTATAGGTGGTTGCGTGAGCCGCTGGCGTCACGCCAACTGCTCTCCTATTGTCTGCCCATTAAATACGTAGTAGAGTCCCGTTGCCGTCTGCCAGTGTGGCGTTTTACGCATTCCGGTTACTGGGTTGGGCCAACCAGCCTGCGCGGGCTTCTGAACCTTTCGTGGGCCGCAGAATCCTTCATGGGCTTGGAAGTTCTTCATGGGCCAGGACATGGGACCCAACAGAAAGTAAAAGAGATAAGAAGAGATATGAAGAAGAAGAAAGTGAATTCAAAGAAAATTTAAACAATTTTTTCATAAATTCAAGTAAATAAAATTGTATCTAAGCCACTTTCTTTTTTTGTTGTTATTTTTATGAAATTTGTAAGAAGTTTTGTTCAAATATTGATGAATGTAATATTTTATTACTCTATTTGATTTTACTTTATAAGTATATCATATTATTTTTATCTCATAAAATTTTAAAAAAGTCATATTTTAAAATCATTTAAACCATGTTGAATTTCTAAAAGTTTAGCACATATATTCATATTACTAATTTTCATATCTATATTTTTGGATATCATCAATCTTTATATATTTTTTTCTGTATGTCATCTATTTATATGAAAATTTAATAAAAACTCTAATTTGACTTTAATGAGTAATTTATTTCTCCAATTATATATATATATATTTGTAATTCCGTTTGAGTTTTTAACTTTTTACTAAATAAGGATTATTATATAGAATCAACGTAATATATTTAGATATTTTTTAATACATTATTTATAATTAAATGTTAAACTTAACATCCACGAGCATAAAAATGTGGCATTTGATTTTGATTAAAATGAATAATATGTAGTCGTCTTAGTCACAAATTATTAATAATATTTTTATTTTTTATTATATAAAAATAATTATAACCTAAATTTTAATATTCTATAATTATTGGTAAAATCATCACTGACTATTAGTTTTTATATATTTGAAAGATTTTTGTATATTTTATATTTTTATATGTTTTGATCGATTTTTGTATGTCGTATAAGTTTAAGCGCTGATATGATTTTGGCATGTTTGATGTTTTGATATTTATATACAATGTTTATATACTTTATCAAAATTTTGAGACCATTAGTATTTTAGATTTTGATCCTAACTATCGTCTCCTACATGTTCATTTGACATATTCACATATATAAAATTTATATATGATTATTAAGCGTTATGTTCATTCTTATAACATATTTGCTAATCTTTCAATTAATAAAATATATTTGCAGAAATTTCCAGATGATAAAAAAACTTTTCAAGAGAAATAGTTTAAGATGATTTAAATTATAAGAATATATTTTACTTATTTAAATTAGTAGTGTTGGGCCCCGATATAGGGGCCCATAAGACACGGCCCAAGTAAGAGGCCCAGAGACACTCTCACAAGTTGAGGAAATCAGATGGCCCAAAGAAAGAAGCCCAAAGGGCCAAGAGCCCATGAAGTCTTGTGACGTCTTGGAAACTGCCCGAGCGGCCAAGTAGAAACGCTTGGACTTTTCCCCAGAAGGCCCTCCAAGAGCTTCTTCATCTCACAAGCCCGCAAGCTCACGAGGAGCATCACAACCAGACGAGGACCGCTCGTCCATGACCAGGAATGCCAGCTAGCCTACTTCGCCGGTTTTCAAGAAAGCCTGCAACTACTGCGGTCGCCATCTCAATAGGACACGCCTGGTCAAATCAAGGCTGATATTCAGATCCTGTACACCTGATACAATTAGATGCTACAGCGGCGCCGTCCGCATGCCACTCCCCACACGTCAGCAGCATTAAAGGGAGTTGGTGGACCTGCTCCTCAACTGACGGATGGACGCCACGTGTCTTCTCCCCAACTGCATGGCCTCTCCTATAAATACTCAGCAAAGCCCCTTTCAAAGAAACAACTTTGAGCCCCAGATTTCAGCCGGACACTCACTCACCAAGATCAACTCCACAAAGAAGAGTAAAAAAGCTCCCAGCGAGCATAGTTTTTCTTAGGAGAGAAACACAAAACATGAGACAGGGAAGGGATTAATCCTCACAACTGTACTTTGTAAAATCTCCAACCCATATAGTGAAGCTCTTTTCAGGCCCCGAGCCTCGTGATTTTTCCTCCCCGTTCAAGAGGAGGTTTTCCACGTAAAACATCCGGTCTCAACCTTCATCTCGTGTCCAACACTTCAAATACTTGTGTTGCCCGGAAACAACGCATCCGACTGGACGTCGCGGATCCAACACCCTTATTAACGAGCCTGGCCTAAAAGGATCCGCGAAACCAGAACGCAACATTGGCGCCGTCCGTGGGAAGGAAGAACAAAAAACTCAAGACTTTCCACTCTCTTACAACAAACAACGCCCCAACGATGCTTAGCAGACAAGGCAGCACGTCCACCCGAAAGGAGGAACGCCACGACGGGTGTCTCCCGTCGGGCGGAAGAATAAGCGGCGGCCCCGGCACCAGCGTGCGTAAATCCAGCGCGAAGGTGGGCTGCCTCACTAGAGCCGTCCGCAACCTCCAAGAGAAGGCGGGCAAATCTGAGGGCCCACGCTCAAAAGCCGCGCCAAACGGTGCTCCGGCGATGACCGGTGGCGCGGGCTCCAGGCGAGTTGAGGGATTACCTCAACAGAAAGAAAGCCATGAGCCCGACCCCATTAAGAAGGGGGCTCAAGAGGCTCTGGAAGACTGTCTTTGGACCCAAAATCGGCGAAGCAACTCAGCCGACAGAACGTGAAGACCCCCTGCCCTCGAGGACAGGGGAAGGAAGGAGAAGGGCGAGTGCCCACCAGAAGACCCAACGACCGTCCCGGCACGATAAGCCCGAGCGGATGGTCCTTGGGGGAGAAAGACACTCGGGCCCATTGGCCTTCACTGACTCCCTCACCAACATCCTGAGGCAGATTAGGGATGAGGAGTTCCTAAGAGGGGCTAGGGCGTTGAAGAACCCAAAGGGAGGCGACCAATGGGAATACTGCCATTACCATGGCAGCCGTGGCCACGACACCGAGGACTGTACGAAGCTCCGAGCGAAAATTGAGCGGCTGGCAATGGAAGGATATCTCGACCGCTTCCTGCCACGACCCGGGCGCGGCCCTGGAGTAGCAGGAAGCAGCCAGTCACGCCGCTTGAAGGGCAAGGCCGTAATGGGCGCGGATGACAAAAAAAAAAGAGAGAGAAAGAGAAAAACAAAAATCCTGGGGGACCACTCAATGTAAGAAAAATGTACATTAATAAAACGTGCATTTGTTACCCTTACCATGAAGCGTTTCCCTACTCTCTCCTCGACAATGAAGCAACTCCAAAACCTTGACAACAAAACTTGGCGCCAACCCGAGCGACCCAGTGGTCGAGCAACAAAACTTGGGCGCTAACCCGAGCGACCCTGGGCCGTCGCAACAAAACTTGGCGCTAACCCGAGCGACCAGTCGGACCCAGTCAAAACTCAAAAACTCGGCCGTGATCAAACGGTTCCAGAGGCCGGACGACGAAAATAAACCCAAAATGCTAAGAGCTAGAAGTCCTTGAGAGGACTGCAAGCCCAAGTCCAAAAAGGCAAAGGGTCAAACACCTGAAGGGAGTCACCCACTCGAAACAAAAAAAAAAAGTTGGGCGCCATATGATGCGCCGCAAAAAGAAAAAGGGAGAACACCCACGACAAACAAGACACAAAAGAAACGTCCGAAGCCTTAAAGCGAAAAGGACAAAGTCTTATTCACAAACAATGATTTTCTATACAATTATGACAAAACAAAAAACAAAATGAAGAAAAAAGAGGCAGCACATCAAGGGAGTGCCGCTCGGCTTCCTCCCTTCTGAGTCCCATGGGCTCCTGAAGATCTCGTCTGCTCCACCGGAACTGCCTCCTCGGGCGTAAGAGGTTCACCATCTGGCCCAGCCCGAGAAGGGCCAGGGAAAGGCCTGTCATCATCACCGTACAAGTCTTCCACGCTCAAGGCGCTGGCGTTTCTGGGATCGAGGACGGCTACAGGAAACCGCGGCGGATCAATCGCGCCACTCGACGACACATGTGAACACCGTCCCGGAACTTGCCCTCCAACACAGGAGCCATCTCGGCAATCTGCACAGACGTCCTCAACCTCTCCTCCTGGTGAAGGATCCGCTCCTGAAGGAGGCTCTGCCTAAGCCGCAGATCCTTGACGGTACCCTCCAGGGAAGCAATCTTCTCCTTAGCTTCAGCCAACTCCGCTTCCGCCCGTTGTGCAGCTTCCCGAGCGGCCCTTGAGGACCTCATTTCCAGACGGGACTGGGCAACCAGTCCCACTAGTCCGTTAAGGCCGGCAATCAAACTCTGGAGCTGCAACAGAAAAGTTCATCAAAGAATGAACAGTGAAAAGCAAGGGAAGAAAGGAAGCAACAAGCTACCTTAGAAACAAGAGGGTCATCCCCTATGCCACGCTCCACGTGGCACTCGGACTCCTGCGGCTCGCTCCTAAGCCCCGTAGGCGCCACCTCAGACGCGAACTCGTCAGCTGCAAAAGGCTTCGAAAAGTCTGCCTCGAAATCAACGCCCCCGAGAAACTCGGGCAACCGCTCGGCCTCAACCACAGCAGGGCGCTAAAGAGGATCAGAGGGCGCGAACTCGTCAACACTCAAGTCCACGACCTCCACCATCTCTCGGATCATTTCAGCCGACACTCCCCTCTCAGAATCCATCGTGGCATTCCCGCCTCCTATGTCCTCTAAGACGTCACCAGGCAAATTAACGGGAGCGCCGGGAGCAAAATTATCACAGGGGGGCTGGGCGTCTGAGAGCCCCGTGGTCTGAGCAAGAACCTCCACGGGTGCAGTAGGGAGATTAGCAGTGGAAGTGAAGGCGAGACCGCTAGATCCCGAGGGCCCCGAAAGAAAGGCTTCAGTCCTCACCCTCTTGATCAGAGGAACATCATCATCATCCTCATCATCGCAGGAGGTCTGGGCCCTAGGGAACTCTACGATCCGCCTGACATCTCTTGAGGGCTCAAAATATTAGCGATCCAAGTGAAGCCGACCCCTGGCTTCGAGGACTCGGAGAAAGAGCCGATCCCGACCTAGTGAGCGAGAGGAGCACCACGTCATCAGCAGCTCACACCCTCAATATCAAAATCCTCATCATCACTCGAGGAGCACTCGGCGGTGGGTCCCCCATCCTCGGTCTCTCCTTGGCCTTTATGGGAAGGAGGTGGCCGAGCCTCATCCCACGGTCTCCACTTGGGCCACTGAATTTATCGGCCCGGCCCGGATGTTGCGCTTATTCAAATGGAAGCTCCACAGATTGAGTCAAAGATCAAGTCTCAGTACGCCTTCACTTCCTCCCGGTCCTCCCTTGAAGGGTCAGAGCAATACTGGCTAGCCACCTTCCCAGCGTAGTAGGGATGGCCCGTGCTCGTAGACGCCGAGAAAGAAGAACTTGTCCTTCCACCGCCTCGTGGAATCTGGGTTGCCACCACACAGTGAAGAAAATTTCGGGCGGGGAGTCATTACAATCAAGTCAAGGTTCTGCGTAAAGCGGAACATCACCTTGGCCAAGTAAGGGCATTCAAGAGCTTCTCATGTACAGGAAGAAGACGCCTGTTGACACCGAGATACCTCATCGCATTGGTGAAGCTCTGGCAAAGGCACCCCAGAGTGCCCTCGTACGACGCCGTAGAGCTCCTCCGAAATGGAAAATCGTAACCCACCTTTGAGGTGGGCCTCATAAACGGTGATAAAGCCATCCGGAGGATACAATGCCCTATCATGCGGCTCCGGGATCATCGTGGCCATAGACTCAGGAATTTGATACTGAGCTCAAATCTCCGTGATCTTGTCAAGCGTCACCGTGGAAGCAATGTCTCTCACTCCAGGCGCCATAAAAGCTAGAAAACAAGGGAGAAGATGAAGCACGAATGAAGAATAGAACGAAAAGAAGGCGCGAAGATGAAAAATCAGGGCAATGAGGCGTTTAAATAAACCCTAGAGTACAAAAAGGCGTACTCATTGCCCTTGCCACGCGTCGGCAGGACATTCGCCTCAGAAGTCTGGTGATCCCTCCTTCCCAAGGTGCCTGATAGCGCATCACATTAGTAGGATATGTCATTTAATGCTCCAGCAGGAAGGCGAAACGGCGGCCCGGAAAAGGTCCGAGGACAACCTCCCGTCAAGGTCAATGCAGTGCTCGCCACCAGGACACACGCTCTCGGACGGTCAACACACCCAGCAGGCTAGCGACTCATGCCAAACGACCGAGAACTTCGGGTCCTTTGTCATGGGGGGATATGTTGGGCCCCGATGTAGGGGCCCATAAGACACTGCCCAAGTAAGAGGCCCAGAGACACTCTCACAAGATGAGGAAATCAGATGGCCCAAAGAAAGAAGCCCAAAGGGCCAAGAGCCCATGAAGTCTTGCGACGTCTTGGAAACTGCCCGAGCGGCCAAGTAGAAAAGCTCGGACTTTTCCCCAGAAGGCCCTCCAAGAGCTTCTTCATCTCACAAGCCCGCAAGCTCACGAGAAGCATCACAACTGATGCGACAAGGACCGCTCGTCCATGGCCGGAATGCCCGGCTAGCCTACTTGGGGTTTAAGAAAGCCTCGCAACTCTCTGCGAGTCGCCGTCTCAACGGGCACGCCTTGGTCAAATCAAGGCCGATATTCGAATCGCATGACACTTCGACACACCGAATCTTTGGGCGCCTGTCCGCATGCCACTCCCCCACACGCTGACATTAAAGGGAGTTGGTGGACTCAAGCTCAACCGATTGATGGATGGGCGCGGCGTGTCTTCTCCCAATGCATGGCCTCTCCTATAAATATTCAGAAGGGGCCCCTTTCAAAGAAACAACTCGAGCCCCAGTTTTAGCTGGACACTCACTCACCAAGATCAACTCCACAAGAAGAGTAAAAAAAGCTCCCAACGAGCATAGTTTTCCTGTGAGAACAACACAAACGTGAGAAAAGGGAAGGGATTAACTATCACAAATCAGTATCTTTGTAAAATCTCTAACCCATATAGTGAAGCTCTTTCCCAGGCACGGCTCAAGTGGTTTTTTCCTCCGTTCAGAGGAGGTTTTCCACATAAAACATCTGGTCTCAACCTTCATCTCGTGTCCAACACTTCAAATACTTGTGTTGCCCGGAAACAACGCATCTGACTGGACGCCGCTGATCCAACACCCCTTATCAACGAGCCTGGCCCATAAGGATCCGCGGAACTAGAACGCAACAAGTAGTTTGTTATTTTAGGTCAGAATATTGTATATTGCTACTTGTTGATGATATTGTTCAATTTCAATACCATAATAAAGTTTATTGATAAATACTTTAATTTCAATTTAAGAGATAGTTCTTTACTTATGGTTTAAATCAGACAATTGGCAAGTATTTAAACCATTTTTAGATGTAACTTTTAGATTATATGTTTAGATATTTTACTATTATTTAGACCATTTAATAGTATTTATTGCAGATTCATATTCAAAGTTTAGTTAGGTTTAAATTAATTAATTAAATACTTGATTTTAGGTTTTAATTAGAATCTAATTTAATGCAAATAAATTTAAATTTTGGGATCAGAGATAAGACATAGTTAAGAATGTTGGCTCGGGTGATTGACCTTAACCAGCCTATCCTGACTTATTGCTCATAATTTTTTATTTAAATTTGATTTGTGTTTACTATAAATTCGATTTTGATTAAATCTAATATATATATATATATATATATTTATTTAAAATTATCAAATTTAAACTTGTCATATTATGACTATTAGAAATAAATATTCATTTTAACAAATTATATTATTGTCTTTTAAAAAATTATAATTTCGAGCCATAAAAATAAAATATTTATTTATTGTAATATAATTTCGAGCATACAAATTTGTACTACTTATCCTTTGACAAATAAAATATTGTAATAAAAAAATATGATTGTTATAGTTCACATACAATTTTAAATATTTATTTATCAGCATGGGAAGGTTAATTTAGTCCTTTTAAGTCTTTTTTTAGTAATTAATAATTGTATTAAAGAAAGAAAATATACAAAACGAAGTGAGGGCCGAAAACAGCATGTAGTCTTTGAAGTCGTTTTTGCCCTCTAAATCCATCGGTTTCTACGGCGTCGCCAACCCCAACGCCGGCGGTTAAGGGCAATCACGCCGCCGCTGCGTGGTATATTCACGTCCTTCGAAATCTTCTTCCATTCGTTTATGCTCACTTTCCTCTGTTTCCCCCTTTCTGTTTGCTTTGTCTCTTTTTCACACTCGCCTCCTTCTCTCTCTGCTTTCTGGATTTGTCTGTTTCAGTCTCTATTCTCAGCCTTCCATCCCACACCTCTGGTAACTACTTGTAAGCAGTTAGACAATCCTACACCGACCACATGTTCTCTCTCTGATTCCTCTCACTTTCTCTGTCTACTTCTGCCTTGATATTTATTGCTGTCATTTTTCGTAAAATCAGGATTTTACATTCTGTTTGCATAACATTAGATATATCATTTTTTTTTTTTTTTTTTTTAATATTTCGTATCTGGTAATTTTTGTTTTCAAGTTTGGGCATTCTTGTGTGATATGTTCAAATGGTTATCAGTTCCTCTTGGCAATGCTTTGTGTGCATACACTGATGTCTGTAGTTTTACATTCATCTTTCGTGCATGATTCTTAAAATTTCGTGCGTATGTAGTGATGTACAGGAGGCGTAGGGATGTTCTTTGCACGGAGGCTTTGATTAACCCCTGAGGTGAACTTAAGGTGTTTGTATTTATGTCTTAGCGGGATGTTGATGTTGCCTATGTCGGTCTAATCGTGCCCTCATCCGCAGTGTGGGTGGTTGTGGAAGTATTTTGGATCGCTCTCTTGGGAGTTGAATTCCATACTTCCATCTTATGTCAAAGCTGAATACTGCAGAATCAGTTCTGGAATTTATTGGATTGTGACTTAAATTAGGAAGGAGGAAGTGCTTGGAATGTTGCGCTGTACTATGCATTCTTATTCATGGTTACGGTGGTGGTTGGATTGTAATCTGAAGTATAAGTGAGGTATTCACTAGCAAGATGCCTTTGGTTAAATTCAAAATTTAGATGTTTAGGCCACGATGATTGAATGACCACGAAAAAGAGATGAAAGCTACTTGCTTTAAAAAGAGAGAGCCCAGCACTTTCGAGTCTGTTTGGATATGAGTAATTGGATAATAAATCCCCAGGCTAGGGTAAATAAGCAAGTTCAAGTCAGAGGTTATTTAAATTGTTTTATGTTCTGGCTGCAAGATATGTTTGTTTTATGTCCTTGTGTCTTGGATTTGGATGTTATCTTGTTATACACTATTACACCATGATTTAATTAGTTTTTGTTACAGGCCAGTTATTTGTTTTCTCGTTTTGTTTTAATTCCGTTCCATTATTTCGTTTCGTCCTGTCTGATTCAGTTGGATTGTTCGGTTATTTATTTCGGTTGGGCTTCAACCAATTTAGTTGGTTCGGTTTTGTTGATTTGTTACTATAACTTGTACTGTAGATAATGGAGGAGTAAGAAGATATTTCCTGACTCTCTTTCTCTGGTGTCCTCTCTCTCTCTCTCTCTTTGTCTTTGTCCTTGCTCCCTTGACTCCCCAGTCTCCCTCACTCTCTTTCCCTCTTTTCCTTCCGCCCGATCTCCCCTCCCCATTCTTCTGCTCTACTTTTCTCTTCTCTTGTCGTCTTCATTGTCGATTTGCAGGTGCTGCCACTAGAGCACGTATCATTAGTGCTTTCATTGAGACCAGGCAGAGAAAATGATGTTGACGACTAAAGAACAAGCGCTCGATGCACTCGAAGCTTCCATCGCCGTGCTTGCATACGCGATGAAGGACTTCCGGTAGGATATAGATATACTCGTCGCAAACACTTCCTCCATGGCTTTCACCACGGCACAAATCCAGTCTTCCATAACTGAAATCCGATAATCGCTCACAAGACTTGAGCGAAAAACTCTCTTACCAATGAATCCTCCACCATTCGATGCTTCTCCAGCAGTGACCTTCCACCCCCCAACCTACACTCTACCCAACAAGTTGCCATTACAACCCGACAACCAAATCGCTCTTCCACTTCGTTTATCCCAACTTGTCATTTCTTCGCTCACCGAAACCCCTCAAACTCTAAACCCAAGCGACCGACATGCCTTGCCGCCCACAAATTCCCCGTTACTTTATACTCCCTCACCGCTTCTGATTTCCACCACTGATATTTTATTCTAATCTGCTCAAACCCTATACCTTCCTTCACATGCATCATCGTCTAAATTCGAGGAGGACAACAGTGGTGCTGAACTGGCTAAGACGGTAAAGCAGATTGAGTCGCTACCGAGCATAGATAGCAGTGATGGATCTAAGGCTATGCTGAAGCTTAAATAACTGACTCTTGCTCAGGCTTTGCCGTCCGCAACTTCCTCTGTTCTTCCAACTCCCTCACAATTCATAACTTCAACCTTTGATATTTTACCTCCAACTATTCAAACCCTACCCTTACTTCCACATGCCCAACTAGACGCCCAAATCGCCTCCCATCTTCATTTGCTAAATCTTGAAATGTCAATGTTCTCTGCGAAAACCCCTATTCTCGCTGGTGTAAAGTCAAGGACACTACCCGATGAAGGATTTGTGGATTTGTGGAACTTGTCCAACAATTTTGTAATTTTAGAGGATGACCTAAGAAGAACTCGTGCTCTTGCTTCTGTCCAAATGTTGCAAAAATTGAACATTTTTGTGAGTATTTCCACCTTAACCACTGCATTGATCCAGAATAGATTTTCAAATTTTCAGGATATGGTGTTTACAAATAACAACCTGGATAAATCAATTGAATTCAATGAATATTGCCATAGTCATCCGCCTCCGATAGCCTTCATAAAATCTGTAGTCAATGGCCTTGGCTGCAATGACTTCTGTGACTTTGGTCTAAAGTTCACTATTGTCGACCCCGTTGGCGAAGAGCCAGACATGGGCATTTTTACATCCGTAGGCAATGGCAATCCAGCTCGTCTCCATTGTGGATGATAGAGTTAGTTACAAGAGGTCCCTAAACAGTTGTTATGATGCCCAGCTTTCTGTTTTTGGATCCGAGCCACAGAAAACAATTGAGAATGCAAGAGTGATCGAGCAAAGTAATTTCAACCGGCAATTTCATTTTCGTGACTGGAATATTGGATAGTCAAAATCAATAGTGGCTCTTGTAGCTACAGTGTCTACACACCTTCGGCTTCATATTGAAGCTCTTCAAAATTGTGCAAGCCCTAAAACAGAGATTGTATTTGATGACACTTTTTGGGAGAATTTAGATGTTGTGGTCAATTCCTGGATAATTTTAATGCCAAATTCTATATCGATGAGAGATGTTTATACTTCCAGAGCCTCTTCTGAATCAGGAACTCTTGGTGCCCAATGCAACACACAACCTGAGAAACAAGGCCCTATGTGTACGTTCACTCATTTTTACATAGCACTGACCATTGTTTGACATGGGCTCGATTCGAGTTTGAGGGACTTCTAGATAAGACACCTACCGAATGGAATGCCCATCTGAGTAAACCTGCTGAGGACACGTCTGCAATGAGAAACGCCAGTGAAGCACAGCATAGAGACACCCTTGAATGTGTCATTGAGTGCCTTGATAAAGAGAGATGTGAAATATTCCCGGACTGCATAACCTTCGTGCATCTGAAGTTTGAAGACTATTTCATGAATCGTGTGCAGCAGTTGACATTTACTTTCTCGGAGGATGCTTTAACCCGTAGTGGGACACAGTTCTGGTCTACACCAAGGCATGTTTCATGCCCACTGCAGTTCGCTGTTGCTGACCTCAATTCCCTAAACTTTGTTAGGGAAGCATCTGCACTACGTGCAGAGATATGGTTGGCAACATATCCAGGAGAGCTCCAGAAGCCTTCTGCCAAGAGCCTCTGCCGTTTTGTTGCAGGAGAAATTGTAGTAAGGCTGGGTAACTTGCACTGTACTTTTGTGGGGACACCAGTACACAAACTTTCTGCTAGACAAGGGTGGACACCAGCCCCTGTGCAGCTTCAAATTCTTGAATGCATCTTGTGTCATGGCATTAGAGCTCGAAGCAAACAGAAGATCAAGGAGGTAGCTAAGGAGGTGACACCACACGGCCAGATTTCTGAGACAAAAGTCTACGATTGGTTTCAGGTAGAGACCGATGCTGAGTCACCCAATGAAAAGAAGACAAAGCCTGAGAATTTCCAATTGCAGCACAATTCTGATCCAGGGGTTGAGGATATTTGGCCCCAGGATCAAGAGACAAGCTCTGAGATGCATTCTGTGGATCCACCACCCATTGAAGTAGAGCTTGCATTTCCATCAAATCATGTTTCAAAAACTTTCCTGAGTTTCAGCTAACTATCTTTCTATGACAGCATGCGGCAGAACTCAAGGATGGATCATTTGATTGGGAAGCTGGAAGTACCCGGCGGCTACGATCCCTATCAACAAGTGGTTGACTACAGCAAGGCAGATTGCTGTTTAAGCCAAGCAATGGGCCTTGCTTTTAAAGACCAGGGTCTTGCAATTTTGGCCACTGATAATGGAAAGAATAAAATAAAAGGATCAAATCTGCCATTTGTAGTTAAGTGGTCAGATGCAGAAAAGGAATGGCAAACTCGGACGGCTCAGATGGCTCAATCTCAAGCTTCAAAAGTTCCAAATGCTGACGCTTCACAGCATTCTTCGATATATGGAGCAATGCTGATGGGTTATCCTTCTCCATACAATAAATATGGGAATCAGTCTCCTGGAAATTATGGCTTTGTACCGTATCACCTACCACCAGTCCAAAATCAGCCTACATTCCACGATGTGTTCCCTTCCGTAAATCAAGGCCATGGATTGCAGGGTGTGAGACCTAATCTCGTGCCCAGTGTCGCAAGAAGTTTTGGCTCGCCATTTTCACGTTATGTGGGATCAGTGTCAATTTATCCTGGTGTTCAGTATGCCATGGCATATCTTGGAGGAATGATGAGTTCTAGTCCATTAAATGATTCTCCTGGGTCTGTACATTCTACAGCTGGAAAGAATTCCCCCAGACCATCTTCTGAAGCAAATTCAAGTTCTCAAACCCAGGTTGAAGGTCCACCAGGTGCTAATTTGTTTATATACCACATACCTCAAGAATTTGGTGATCAAGAGTTAGAAAATTCCTTCCAACCATCTGGTAGGGTCTTGAGTGCCAAGGTCTTTCTTGATAAAGCAACTAGTGTCAGCAAATGTTTCAGATTTGTCAGCACTGGTGGGTTGAACCTTAGCCGGGACAGACAGCCGTGTATTAGGAGGTGGAGTTGCAGGTGGTTTCACAGTGGAGACACTTCACCAAGTTTTGTTTTTCTTTATTTGACCTTAAGGACAAGGTTTCTTTGATGGAAGGGGCAATGTTACGGGCCAGTTATTTGTTTTCTCGTTCTGTTTTAATTCCATTCCATTATTCTGTTTCGTCCCATCTGATTCAATTGGATTGTTCGGTTAGCTATTTCAGTTGGGTTTCAACTGATTTAGTTGGTTCGGTTTTGTTGATTTTTTACTATAACTTGTACTGTGGATAATGGAAGAGTAAGAAGATATTTCCTGACTCTCTCTCTGGCATATTTTCTCTCTCTGTCTGTGTCCTTGCTCCCTGCCTCCCTCGACTTCCCTGTCTCCCTCACTCTCTTTCCCTCTTTTCCCTCTGCCTAATCTCCCCTCCCCATTCTTCTGCTCTACTTTTCTCTTCTCTTCCATCGCCGTGCTTGCATACGCGATGAAGGACTTTAGGTGGGATATAGATATACTGCCGCAAACACTTCCTCCATGGCTTTCACCACGGCACAAATCCGGAGTCTTCCATGCATGAAATCCGATAATCGCTCACAAGACTTGAGCGAAAAACTCTCTTACCAATGAATCCTCCACCATTCGATGCTTCTCAGTACGGTGACCTTCCACCCCGACCTACACTCTACCCAACAAGTTGCCATTACAACCCGACAACCAAATCGCTATTCCACTTTGTTATCCCAACACCATCATTTCTTAGCTCAGCGAAACCCCTCGAACCCTAAACCGAAGCAACCCGGCGTACCTTTACGCCCACAAATTCCCCTTTGCTTTATACTCCTCACCGCTCCGATTTCCACCACCGATATTTTATTCTAATTTGCTCAAACCCTACACCTTCTTTCACATGCATCATCGTGCATCAGGAGGACAACGGTGTTGAGCTGGCTAAGACGGTAAAGCGGTTAATTAAACTCACAGAGCATAGATAGCATTGATGGTTCTAAAACTATCACAAAGCCCTAAAGCGTGACTCTTGCTCGGGCACATAGATCCACATGACCATCTTGTTCTTCCAACTCTCTCACAATTCATAACTTCAACCTTTGATATTTTACCTCAACTGTTCAAACCCTACCCTTACTACCACATGCCCAACTAGACGCCCAAATCGCCTCCCATCTTCACTTGCTAAATCTTGAAATGCCAATGTTCTCTGCCAAAACCCCTATTCTCGGCTGAGGTGTAAAGTCAAGGACACTACCCAATGAAGGATTTGTGGATTTGGAACTTGTCCAACAATTTTGTAATTTTAGAGGATGACCTAAGAAGAACTGCGTGCTCTTGCTTAATCCCGAATGTTGCAAAAATTGAACATCTTTGTGAGTATTTCACCTTAACCATTGCATTGATCGAGAATAGACTTTCAAATTTTTAGGATATGGTGTTTACAAATAACAACCTGGATAAATCAATTGAATTCATGAATATTGCCATAGTCATCCGCCTCCGATAGCCTTCATAAAATCTGTAGTCCATGGCCTTGGCTGCAATGACTTTTGTGACTTTGGTCTAAGAGTTCACTATTGTAAACCCCACTGGCGAAGAGCCAGACATGGGCATTTTACATCTGTTGACAATGGCAATCAGCTCTTGTCTCCATTGTGGATGATAGAGTTAGTGACAAGAGGTCCCTAAACAGTTGTTATGATGCCCAGCTTTCTGTTTTTGGATATGAGCCACAGAAAACAATTGAGAATGCAAGAGTGACCCGAGCAAAGTAATTTCAGCCGGCAATTTCATTTTTCGTAGTGGAATATTGGATAGTCAAAATCAATAGTGGCTCTTGTAGCTACAGTGTCTATACACCTTCGGCTTCATATTGAAGCTCTTCAAAATTGTGCAAGCCCTAAAACAGAGATTGTATTTGATGACACTTTTTGGGAGAATTTAGATGTCGTGGTCAATTCCCTGGATAATTTTAATGCCAAATTCTATATCGATGAGAGATGTTTATACTTCCGGGAGCCTCTTACGGAATCAGGAACTCTTGGTGCCCAATGCAACACACAACCTGAGAAACAAGGCCCTATGTGTACGTTCACTCATTTTACATAGCACTGACCATTGCTTGTCATGGGCTCGATTCAAGTTTGAGGGACTTCTAGATAAGACACCTACTGAATGGAATGCCCATTTGAGTAAACCTGCTGAGGACACATCTGCAATGAGAAAGCGCAAGTGAAGCACGGCATAGAGACACCCTTGAATGTGTCATTGAGTGCCTTGATAAAGAGATGTGAAATATTTCGGACTGCATAACCTTGGTGCATCTGAAGTTTGAAGACTATTTCATGAATCGTGTGCAGCAGTTGACATTTACTTTCTCGGAGGATGCTTTAACCAGTAGTGGGACACAGTTCTGGTCTACACATAGGCATGTTTCATGTCTACTGCAGTTCGCTGTTGCTGACCTCAATTCTCTAAACTTTGTTTGGGAAGCATCTGCACTATGTGCAGAGATATGGTTGGCAACATATCCAGGAGAGCTCCAGAAGCCTTCTGCCAAGAGCCTCTGCCGTTTTGTTGCAGGAGAAATTGTAGTAAGGCTGGGTAACTTGCACTGTACTTTTGTGGGGACACCGGTACCCAAACTTTCTGCTAGACAAGGATGGACACCAGCCCCTGTGCAGCTTCAAATTCTTGAATGCATCTTGTGTCATGGCATTAGAGCTCAAGCAAACAGAAGATCACGGAGGTAGCTAAGGAGGTGACACCACACGGCCAGATTTCTGAAACAAAAGTCTACGATTGGTTTCAGGTAGAGACCGATGCTGAGTCACCCAATGAAAAGAAGACAAAGCCTGAGAATTTCCAATTGCGGCACAATTCTGATCCAGGGGGTGAGGATATATGGCCCCAGGATCAAGAGACAAGCTCACAAAGTTCATTCTGTGGATCCACCACCCATTGAAGTAGAGCCTGCATTTCCATCAAATCATGTTTCAAAAACTTTCTGAGTTTCAGCCAACTATCTTTCTATGACAGCATGCGGCAGAACTCAAGGATGGATCATTTGATTGGGAAGCTGGAAGTACCCGCAGCTACGATCCCTACCAACAAGTGGGTGACTACAGCAAGGCAGATTGCTGTTTAAGCCAAGCAATGGGCCTTGCTTTTAAAGACCAGGGTCTTGTAATTTTGGCCCCTGATAATGGAAAGAATTAAATAGAAGGATCAAATCTGCCATTTGTAGTTAAGTGGTCAGATGCTGAAAAGGAATGGCAAACTCGGAGGGCTCAGACGGCTCAATCTCAAGCTTCAAAAGTTCCAAATGCTGACACCTCACAGCATTCTTCGATATATGGAGCAATGCTGATGGGTTATCCTTCTCCATACAATAAATATAGAATCAGTCTCCTGGAAATTATGGCTTTGTACCGTATCACCTACCACCAGTCCAAAATCAGCCTACATTCCATGATGTGTTCCCTTCTGTAAATCAAGGCCATGGATTGCAGGGTGTGAGACCTAATCTCGTGCCCAGTGTCGCAAGAAGAAGTTTTGGCTGCGCCATTTCACGTTATGTGGGATCAATGTCAATATCCTGGTGTTCAGTATGCCATGGCATATCTTGGAGGAATGATGAGTTCTAGTCCATTAAATGGTTCTCTTGGTCTGTACATTCTACAGCTGGAAAGAATTCCTCCAGACCATCTACTGGAGCAAATTCAAGTTCTCAAACCCAGTTTGAAGGTCCACCAGGTGCTAATTTGTTTATATACCACATACCTCAAGAATTTGGTGATCAAGAGTTAGAAAATTCCTTCCAACCATCTGGTAGGGTCTTGAGTGCCAACGTCTTTCTTGATAAAGCAACTAGTGTCAGCAAATGTTTGGTTGTCAGCACTGAGTGGGTTGAACAACCTTAACCCGGGACAGACAGCCGTGTATTAGGAGGTGGAGTTGCAGGTGGTTTCACAGTGGAGACACTTCACCAAGTTTTTTTTCTTTATTCGACCTTAAGGACAAGGTTTCTTTGATGGAAGGTGCAATGTTACGGGCTGGTTATTTGTTTTCTCGTTCTGTTTTAATTCCATTCCATTATTCTGTTTCGTCCCATCTGATTCAATTGGATTAGTCGGTTAGCCTTCCTTCAGTTGGGCTTCAACTGATTTAGTTGGTTCGGTTTTGTTGATTTTTACTATAACTTGTACTGTGGATAATGGAAGAGTAAGAAGATATTTCCTGACTCTCTCTCTGGCATATTTTCTCTCTCTGTCTCTGTCCTTGCTCCTGCCTCCTCGACTTCCCTGTCTCCCTCACTCTCTCTTTCCCTCTTTTCCCTCTGCCTAATCTCCCCTCCCCATTCTTCTGCTCTACTTTTCTCTTCTCTCATCGTCTTCGTTGTCGATTTGCAGGTGCTGCAGCTAGAGCATATGTCAGTTTTGCTTATGTTTTCTCTGAAAAATAATTTGACATGGAGTTTGTAAAACATTTTTGGAAAATGATTTGGTGCTCAGTTTCTAATTCCTTGTATTTTTCAGATTTGTTGAGAAATCTTGTGATGGATCATGTGGGAATTGGAGGGAGCTCTTCTGTTGAAATTGATAACAGAGATAGTAGTGTGGAAATTACATGCTTTACCGATGTCTTGGATGATGCCACCTCCATTTTCAGATAATTCGTCTTCACAAGCAGGTAAATGTGTTATTTGTGTCTAATGATCCCTCACTATTCATCATTCTGCTTAATTGTGAATAAAGTTTTATGACGATCACTTACAGGGAAAATAAAATTATGTGGAAAATAACAGAAGCAAATTAATATAATGTGCTGAATTAAAACGTGTAGGAAAGAGAGATATGAGTATGATATTTCTAGTGGTATTAGGGACACAGATTGCCCCATTACGCCACCAGCTAGATGGACTGTGATTTGACCTCACCTAGGATTTGCGCAAACTTCAATTTCTTTTATGTTACATACTAAGAGCAACTATAAGTTTTTCTTCATGATCCTTAACGATTATCCTCTTCACACTAAGGCAACCTTAAGCATCTTATAACTAAGAGCAATCTCAAGAGCTTCTTCAATAACCTTGCCATTCCCCAACTATCTGTTATGGCTTCCACAAGCCCTTCAAACTCAACCTTCAAGCTCCTCTGGTGTGGTGTGATCACACCACACTCTTAGTGATTGTGATGATTAGTGTGTCTCTCTCATAATGTAATAAATAAACTCCCAATAGTCCAAGAGAAGATTCACAATTGAAGCATCAGAGAGTTCAGAATAGTATACCAAAGTTAGTTCTTATGATTTCGAATGTTTGGAGGCATATTTTTAGAGTTCTAGTGATGAAAGAGATGTTAAGCAGCCGTTTCATATGTGGAAAAACAAGTTTGAAAAATTCAGAGTTGTCCCTTTCATGTATTGCCATGGCTGGTCTGTTGACACAGGCAGTAGATCTATCCACACGTAAGTTATAATACTTGATGTTCAATTTGCCATGTGTTCACACACAATATTCTGTGCAGTTTTTAATTTCATGTCCTCACAGGGCTAAGCATCTGTCAGTTCCGACAATATTTATTTAAAATTATCAAATTTAAACTTGTCATATTATGACTATTAGAAATAAATATTCATTTTAATAAATTATATTATTATCTTTTAAAAAATTATAATTTTGAGCCATAAAAATAAAATATTTATTTATTGTAATATAATTTCGAGCATACAAATTTGTACAACTTATCCTTTGACAAATAAAATATTGTAATATAAAAATATGATTGTTATAGTTCACATACAATTTTAAATATTTATTTATCAACGTGGGAAGGTTAATTTAGTCCTTTTAAGTCTCTTTTTAGTAATTAATAATTGTATTAAAGAAAGAAAATATACAAAACGAAGTGAGGGCCGAAAACAGCATGTAGTCTTTGAAGTCGTTTTTGCCCTCTAAATCCATCGGTTTCTACGGCGTCGCCAACCCCAACGACGGCGGTTGAGGGCAACCACGCCGCCGCTGCGTGGTATATTCACCTCCTTCGAAATCTTCTTCCATTCGTTTATGCTCACTTTCCTCTGTTTCCCCCTTTCTGTTTGCTTTGTCTCTTTTTCACACTCGCCTCCTTCTCTCTCAGCTTTCTGGATTTGTCTGTTTCAGTCTCTATTCTCAGCCTTCCATCCCACACCTCTGGTAACTACTTGTAAGCAGTTAGACAATCCTACACCGACCACATGTTCTCTCTGATTCCTCTCACTTTCTCTGTCTACTTCTGCCTTGATATTTATTGCTGTCATTTTTTCGTAAAATCAGGATTTTACATTCTGTTTGCATAACATTAGATATATCATTTTTTTTTTTTTTTAATATTTCGTATCTGGTAATTTTTGTTTTCAAGTTTGGGCATTCTTGTGTGATATGTTCAAATGGTTATCAGTTCCTCTTGGCAATGCTTTGTGTGCATACACTGATGTCTGTAGTCTTACATTCATCTTTCGTGCATAATTCTTAAAATTTCGTGCGTATATAGTGATATACAGGAGGCGTAGGGATGTTCTTTGCACGGAGGCTTTGATTGACCCCTGAGGTGAACTTAAGGTGTTTGTATTTATGTCTTAGCGGAATGTTGATGTTGCCTATGTCGGTCTAATCGTGCCCTGATCCGCAGTGTGGGTGGTTGTGGAAGTATTTTGGATCGCTGTCTTGGGAGTTGAATTCCATACTTCCATCTTATGTCAAAGCTGAATACTGCAGAATCAGTTCTGGAATTTATTGGATTGTGACTTAAATTAGGAAGGAGGAAGTGCTTGGAATGTTGCGCTGTACTATGCATTCTTATTCGTGGTTACGGTGGTGGTTGGATTGTAATCTGAAGTGTAAGTGAGGTATTCACTAGCAAGATGCCTTTGGTTAAATTCAAAATCTAGATGTTCAGGCCACAATGATTGAATGACCACGAAAAAGAGATTAAAGCTACTTGCTTTAAAAAGAGAGAGCCCAGCACTTTCGAGTCTGTTTGGATATGAGTAATTGGATAATAAATCCCCAGGCTAGGGTAAATAAGCAAGTTCAAGTCAGAGGTTATTTAAATTGTTTTATGTTCTGGCTGCAAGATATGTTTGTTTTATGTCCTTGTGTCTTGGATTTGGATGTTATCTTGTTATACACTATTTCACCATGATTTAATTAGTTTTTGTTACAGGCCGGTTATTTGTTTTCTCGTTTTGTTTTAATTCCGTTCCATTATTCCGTTTCGTCCCGTCTGATTCAGTTGCATTGTTCGGTTATTTATTTCGGTTGGGCTTCAACTAATTTAGTTGGTTCGGTTTTGTTGATTTGTTACTATAACTTGTACTGTGGATAATGGAGGAGTAAGAAGATATTTCCTGACTCTCTCTCTCTTTGGTGTCTTTTCTCTCTCTTTCTCTGTCTCTGTCCTTGCTCCCTGCGTCCCTCGACTCCCCAGTCTCCCTCACTCTCTTTCCCTCTTTTCCTTCTGCCCGATCTCCCCTCCCCATTCTTCTGCTCTACTTTTCTCTTCTCTCGTTGTCTTCATTGTTGATTTGCAGGTGCTGCCACCAGAGCACGTATCATTGGTGCTCTCATTGAGACCAGGCAGAGAAAATGATGCTGACGACTAAAGAACAAGCGCTCGATGCACTCGAAGCTTCCATCGCCGTGCTTGCATACGCGATGAAGGACTTTAGGTGGGATATAGATATACTCGTCGCAAACACTTCCTCCATGGCTTTCACCACATTTTAAATCAGTCTTCCATAACGAAATCGATAATCGCTCACAAGACTTGGAGCGAAAACTCTCTTACCAATGAATCCTCCACCATTCGATGCTTCTCCCGGTGACCTTCCACCCCCCAACCTACACTCTACCCAACAAGCTGCCATTACAACCCGACAACCAAATCGCTATTCCACTTTGTTTATCCCAACCTGTCATTTCTTCGCTCACTGAAACCCCTCAAACCCTAAACCGAAGCAACCGACATGCCTTTCTGCCCACAAATTCCCCTTTGCTTTATACTCCCTCACCGCTTCCGATTTCCACCACTGATATTTTATTCTAATTTGCTCAAACCCTACACCTTCTTTCACATGCATCATCGTCTAAATCCAGGAGGACAACAACGGTGTTGAACTGGCTAAGACGGTAAAGCAGATTGAGTCGCTACCGAGCATAGATAGCAGTGATGGTTCTAAGGCTATGCCGAAGCCTAAAGAACTGACTCTTGCTCAGGCTTTGCCGTCCGCAACTTCCTCTGTTCTTCCAACTCTCTCACAATTCATAACTTCAACCTTTGATATTTTACCTCCAACTGTTCAAACCCTACCCTTACTACCACATGCCCAACTAGACGCCCAAATCGCCTCCCATCTTCACTTGCTAAATCTTGAAATGCCAATGTTCTCTGCCAAAACCCCTATTCTCGCTGGTGTAAAGTCAAGGACACTACCCAATGAAGGATTTGTGGATTTGCGGAACTTGTCCAACAATTTTGTAATTTTAGAGGATGACCTAAGAAGAACTCGTGCTCTTGCTTCTGTCCAAATGTTGCAAAAATTGAACATCTTTGTGAGTATTTCCACCTTAACCATTGCATTGATCCAGAATAGACTTTCAAATTTTTAGGATATGGTGTTTACAAATAACAACCTGGATAAATCAATTGAATTCGATGAATATTGCCATAGTCATCCGCCTCCGATAGCCTTCATAAAATCTGTAGTCCATGGCCTTGGCTGCAATGACTTTTGTGACTTTGGTCTAAAGTTCACTATTGTCGACCCCACTGGCGAAGAGCCAGACATGGGCATTTTTACATCTGTTGACAATGGCAATCCAGCTCTTGTCTCCATTGTGGATGATAGAGTTAGTGACAAGAGGTCCCTAAACAGTTGTTATGATGCCCAGCTTTCTGTTTTTGGATATGAGCCACAGAAAACAATTGAGAATGCAAGAGTGACCGAGCAAAGTAATTTCAGCCGGCAATTTCATTTTCGTGACTGGAATATTGGATAGTCAAAATCAATAGTGGCTCTTGTAGCTACAGTGTCTATACACCTTCGGCTTCATATTGAAGCTCTTCAAAATTGTGCAAGCCCTAAAACAGAGATTGTATTTGATGACACTTTTTGGGAGAATTTAGATGTCGTGGTCAATTCCCTGGATAATTTTAATGCCAAATTCTATATCGATGAGAGATGTTTATACTTCCAGGAGCCTCTTCTGGAATCAGGAACTCTTGGTGCCCAATGCAACACACAACCTGAGAAACAAGGCCCTATGTGTGCCGTTCACTCATTTTTACATAGCACTGACCATTGCTTGTCATGGGCTCGATTCAAGTTTGAGGGACTTCTAGATAAGACACCTACTGAATGGAATGCCCATTTGAGTAAACCTGCTGAGGACACATCTGCAATGAGAAACGCAAGTGAAGCACGGCATAGAGACACCCTTGAATGTGTCATTGAGTGCCTTGATAAAGAGAGATGTGAAATATTTCCGGACTGCATAACCTTGGTGCATCTGAAGTTTGAAGACTATTTCATGAATCGTGTGCAGCAGTTGACATTTACTTTCTCGGAGGATGCTTTAACCAGTAGTGGGACACAGTTCTGGTCTACACATAGGCATGTTTCATGCCCACTGCAGTTCGCTGTTGCTGACCTCAATTCTCTAAACTTTGTTTGGGAAGCATCTGCACTATGTGCAGAGATATGGTTGGCAACATATCCAGGAGAGCTCCAGAAGCCTTCTGCCAAGAGCCTCTGCCGTTTTGTTGCAGGAGAAATTGTAGTAAGGCTGGGTAACTTGCACTGTACTTTTGTGGGGACACCGGTACCCAAACTTTCTGCTAGACAAGGATGGACACCAGCCCCTGTGCAGCTTCAAATTCTTGAATGCATCTTGTGTCATGGCATTAGAGCTCGAAGCAAACAGAAGATCACGGAGGTAGCTAAGGAGGTGACACCACACGGCCAGATTTCTGAAACAAAAGTCTACGATTGGTTTCAGGTAGAGACCGATGCTGAGTCACCCAATGAAAAGAAGACAAAGCCTGAGAATTTCCAATTGCGGCACAATTCTGATCCAGGGGGTGAGGATATATGGCCCCAGGATCAAGAGACAAGCTCTGAGATGCATTCTGTGGATCCACCACCCATTGAAGTAGAGCCTGCATTTCCATCAAATCATGTTTCAAAAACTTTCCTGAGTTTCAGCCAACTATCTTTCTATGACAGCATGCGGCAGAACTCAAGGATGGATCATTTGATTGGGAAGCTGGAAGTACCCGGCAGCTACGATCCCTACCAACAAGTGGGTGACTACAGCAAGGCAGATTGCTGTTTAAGCCAAGCAATGGGCCTTGCTTTTAAAGACCAGGGTCTTGTAATTTTGGCCCCTGATAATGGAAAGAATTAAATAGAAGGATCAAATCTGCCATTTGTAGTTAAGTGGTCAGATGCTGAAAAGGAATGGCAAACTCGGAGGGCTCAGACGGCTCAATCTCAAGCTTCAAAAGTTCCAAATGCTGACACCTCACAGCATTCTTCGATATATGGAGCAATGCTGATGGGTTATCCTTCTCCATACAATAAATATGGGAATCAGTCTCCTGGAAATTATGGCTTTGTACCGTATCACCTACCACCAGTCCAAAATCAGCCTACATTCCATGATGTGTTCCCTTCTGTAAATCAAGGCCATGGATTGCAGGGTGTGAGACCTAATCTCGTGCCCAGTGTCGCAAGAAGAAGTTTTGGCTCGCCATTTTCACGTTATGTGGGATCAATGTCAATTTATCCTAGTGTTCAGTATGCCATGGCATATCTTGGAGGAATGATGAGTTCTAGTCCATTAAATGGTTCTCTTGGGTCTGTACATTCTACAGCTGGAAAGAATTCCTCCAGACCATCTACTGGAGCAAATTCAAGTTCTCAAACCCAGTTTGAAGGTCCACCAGGTGCTAATTTGTTTATATACCACATACCTCAAGAATTTGGTGATCAAGAGTTAGAAAATTCCTTCCAACCATCTGGTAGGGTCTTGAGTGCCAACGTCTTTCTTGATAAAGCAACTAGTGTCAGCAAATGTTTGGATTTGTCAGCACTGGTGGGTTGAACCTTAGCCGGGACAGACAGCCGTGTATTAGGAGGTGGAGTTGCAGGTGGTTTCACAGTGGAGACACTTCACCAAGTTTTTTTTTTCTTTATTCGACCTTAAGGACAAGGTTTCTTTGATGGAAGGTGCAATGTTACGGGCTGGTTATTTGTTTTCTCGTTCTGTTTTAATTCCATTCCATTATTCTGTTTCGTCCCATCTGATTCAATTGGATTGGTCGGTTAGCTATTTCAGTTGGGCTTCAACTGATTTAGTTGGTTCGGTTTTGTTGATTTTTTACTATAACTTGTACTGTGGATAATGGAAGAGTAAGAAGATATTTCCTGACTCTCTCTCTGGCATATTTTCTCTCTCTGTCTGTGTCCTTGCTCCCTGCCTCCCTCGACTTCCCTGTCTCCCTCACTCTCTTTCCCTCTTTTCCCTCTGCCTAATCTTCCCGTCCCATTCTTCTGCTCTACTTTTCTCTTCTCTCATCGTCTTCGTTGTCAATTTGCAGGTGCTGCCGCTAGAGCACGTATCAGTTTTGCTTATGTTTTTCTCTGAAAAATAATTTGACATGGAATTTGTAAAACATTTTTGGGAAAATGATTTGGTGCTCAGTTTCTAATTCCTTGTATTTTTCAGATTTGTTGAGAAATCTTGTGATGGATCATGTGGGAATTGGAGGGAGCTCTTCTGTTGAAATTGATAACAGAGATAGTAGTGTGGAAATTACATGCTTTACCGATGTCTTGGATGATGCCACCCTCCATTTTCAGATAATTCGTCTTCACAAGCAGGTAAATGTGTTATTTGTGTCTAATGATCCCTCACTATTCATCATTCTGCTTAATTGTGTATAAAGTTTTATGACGATCACTTATAGGGAAAATAAAATACTGTGGAAAATTACAGAAGCAAATTAATATAATGTGCTGAATTAAAACGCGTAGGAAAGAGAGATGAGTATGATATTTCCAGTGGTATTAGGGACACAGATTGCTCCATTACTCCACCAGCTAGATGGACTGTGATTTGACCTCACCTAGGATTTGCGCAAACTTCAATATCTTTTACGTTACATACTAAGAGCAACTATAAGTTTTTCTTCATGATCCTTAACGATTATCCTCTTCACACTAAGGCTACCTTAAGTATCTTATAACTAAGTGCAATCTCAAGAGCTTCTTCAATAACCTTGCCATTCCCCAACTATCTGTTATGGCTTCCACAAGCCCTTCAAACTCAACCTTCAAGCTCCTCTGGTGTGGTGTGATTACACCACACTCTTAGTGATTGTGATGATTAGTGTGTCTCTCTCATAATGTAAAAAATAAACTCCCAATAGCCCAAGAGAAGATTCACAATTGAAGCATCAGAGAGAAGTTCAGAATAGTATACCAAAGTTAGTTCTTATGATTTCGAATGTTTGGAGGCATATTTATAGAGTTCTAGTGATGAAAGAGATGTTAAGCAGCCGTTTCATATGTGGAAAAACAAGTTTGAAAAATTCAGAGTTGTCCCTTTCATGTATTGCCATGGCTGGTCTGTTGACACAGGCAGTAGATCTATCCACACGTAAGTTATAATACTTGATGTTCAATTTGCCATGTGTTCACACACAATATTCTGTGCAGTTTTTAATTTCATTTCCTCACAGGGCTAAGCATCTGTCAGTTTCGACAACACTGATTTGAAATATATAAGCTCAAACTTCCATGCAACACTAAGATCAATTGGCCTTCCACCCTTAAAATTGAACATTTTTTAAATAAATACTTCATATGGATATAAATCTTCCGGTGAGGTAACTTCAAAGAAAATTTTTAGTTAGTCCAAAAGGCAGAGTCAGTACATATCCTTATTTTGGCAATGCAATAGGTTTCAGGTGAGTGAATATGGCAAGCTAGGCGTTAGATTTAAAATGCCGACATTTCAGTCTGCTAAAAACCTTCAATCAGCTAATTGTATGACTTCATCAGCTGAAATACATTAAGCTTCAGCCGCTTGAATCATTTCTAGTAGCTATGGTGTTTTCAACTGAAAATTCAGTGATGAATTGGTTGAATTTAAGTAGTCTCAATCATATGAAACACTATATGGAAATTTTTGAAATGCTTTCATTAATTCAGGTATAATTTTTTGCAGAAAGCTCCTTGATACAAATAGTGATTTTTTTGTTTGAAACTAGACTCGAGGAGCTGTCCATCCATGTACTGCTTGCTCTGTAACTCTCCCTAAATAATATAGAATTAATGGCTATGCAATTGTGTATTGGAGATCAATGTGTGTAATTTTCTGTAAATTGTTGATGTATATCCTTCATAAACAATTGTGTGATAATTGTAAACAACGTGAGCTTAAAATCCATTCTTTATACTGCCTATGATTTATATGCATTGAAATGTTTTCTACTCGAACACTTCGGAGCTTATATGCACGAAAGGATTATGTTAAAGTTCAACTGTTTAAACGATAACAATGAAACTGATTTTGAACTTTTTACCAATTTCACACGTCAAATTTTCTTTGTTTCTTCTTTTCCGATTGAAACTAACAAATTGTTTTGTTCGTCACTCTTTTTTTTCCTGTTATAGGCTCTCAAATAAATAAACCAAAGTCATAAAATATGAAATACACCTCCAAAGTTTCTAGGGCTTGGCCTCAAAGACTTGTTATATCTCTATGACTGTCGTCTACAAGCTTGTTTTCCATCGGTGATTATGTCATGTTGCTTTGATCTTTTGAATCTTGATTCAGATTCTCTTGATCTTACCATCTATCACTTTTTTCCTTCCCTTCATTGCTTGGGATGCATCCTTTGCTCTTTGCTTGTATTCATCTTGGTGCTTAATTTGAATAACTAGGAATAAATCTACATAGCACAGCACACAAGTATACCATTAATTGAGAAGCTCCACTGTTTATCATCAAAACCAAATGTTTGACCTCGTGGTGAACAATTAATTGTCTCCTTTTTTTGAGGATGACAAACAATTGATAGCGATGATAGCAATATAAGAGAAGTGTTGCATATATGCATTAGAATCTTATGATGAGCATGAATGTAACTAGCTCTCTTATGCCACATATAAGGCCGGCATTCATGCATGCATTTTATTTACTAGCTGTATGACATATGTTCTCCAATTATGCACATATCGATGATGGCCATCTAATCACTTTCCCTGTTTTGGCATCACAAAAGGGAGGAAAAAACAGATGTTAAGGCTGTGATCTTTATTTTCTTCTTTATCTTCTTTTTCAATGGATCAGGAGGAATACTAAAAGTAGTTGAGTTCCATAAGAACTTGGTAGTTTTAATAATTTTGCAAGGCTGAAACAATACCTGGTTTAGTTTTGCATTCTAGATGAATAAGATCATCATAGAGCATACATTCACTATCAAAGTTTTTGAGCAAACCATTGGATATGAGCATCTTAAAAGCAACCATGTATTTCCAGATTAATCAAAATCCTCTTTGGAATTCCCTGTGTAAGTACTTCCATCATCATCTTAAAATTTTTTTGTGACTGCTACAAGCAATATTTACTATCAACACGAGTGTTTATACCATAAGCTATGGGTCCTCTGTTGCTGTTTCTATGTATTTCTACTATTGTCTGTCAATTGTTCTTTTGTTTCCATTTATAATTGCAGCACCTTAGTGCTATTCATGATGAGAACTGCTCTCTTAATTTTTTGTTCTGCATATAATGGTTCATGTGAATATAGCTTAAATCTGCATCAGCTTTTCATAGTTACCATATTTTCCAAACCCATCGTGCACATGATGCTATGACATACCACTTACACACATGCTTCTCATTTATAATTCTTATGTGTAAAATAACTAATAACTTCACCCGACCATTCATACCATACTATGGAAGTGGTAACTCTCCTCTGTCCATTACCTGTTATTCACATTTTTTGGGTATATGAAATTAATTGTCAGATCAGATATATGCTTGGATCGGTTACAAATCTGCAAAACTAGGACATCTATTTGCAGCTGCTCCCACACGACCGGTAAGTCTATGAACCTTGGTTTTCCAATGCTATTCTTGCATTTCAACATTCTTGCTTCTCCACATCATACCTGCTTCCAGGATTTTATGAAAAACTTACAGAGCAATGTTCTATTTACTTTTCATTGATGGAAGGCTTAATATGTAGGGTTACACCCTCTATGTTAACAGTGTCCCTTTCTTGCAAATTGATATTTTTATTTTTCCAGTCATTTTATTCTTGTCAACTCCTTTTTAATCTATGGGATGGCTGCACGCAGGACAATACACCGAGTGTTACTGCAATTCTCGGGGGTGCTCCTGATAATACTGGTTCTGGCATTGCCCGTCGTTTAGGTGATCTGTTTAGAGTCTCAATAATTTGTCTCTTGACAAGATTATGTATAATCTCGTGATCATTTCTTTGTGACGGACTGCAGTGTTGAGAACTGGGCTGAATGTGATCCTAGCTTGCAGCCTTCCGAAGAACAATCCTCTGATTGAGGTATCCTCTCCTTTCTCTCCCTCCTGGGTGCATCCTACAGGTTACGCATTTATATTTTTGTGTGTATATTTGTTCAAGAAGTTGCACTTTGTTTAAATTGAGAAAGATCTGGTCAAAAGGACAGGTAATAGGGGAGGGAGGTAGGCGAATGTGAGTTTCTTTTCATTTGTTAGGTTTCTTTGGAAAGGTAATAAGGGGAGGGAGGGAAGCAAAATGTGAGCTTCATTTCATTTGTCAGGTATGGAAAGGACCGTTACATTATTTTGTTAGTTAGGACTTGAATGCATTACAAATATGATATTTTTATTAGTTTTTTATGTTACTTTTTGTGTAACAACATAAATATCCTCTTATTTTTATTTTGGATTGTGTACCAGATCTCTCTGTTGTTCTATTGTTTTCCCTTTTCTGGATAAAAAATGAAAGCCTAATCTTTTAAAGGTTTTTTAAAATTTTATAATTCATATAATTAAGTTGTGTTATTGGAATGTATAAATGATAAGATACTATTTTTTAATTAAAATGCTAATTTTCTTTTAGTACATGAAAAATAGGCTAGTCTTTTTGGGATCTTTTTAAAGTTTTTATTTTGTATCATTTTTGGAAAAAAAAAAGAGGAAGCAATGATTATGTCAAATAAAATAACAGACGTCCTCATTGGTCATTTAAAAACTCAACGATAATGGCTGACAACACTCTCAACAAAACACTATTTATGTAGTTAATATCAAGGGCAACAAGTAATAACCAATAATAATAGCAAAGTCTTAATGGTTTTAACCAAACCGGCCCTCAAACCTAAAACTGCTCCTTTTCCTTTCGGTCCAATTTCCCCAGATCTTATAGGTAAGCTAATGCTGGATTCTGAGTGTTCCTTCATGTTATGCTGAAGAAAAATAGATATTTTGTTTTCTTTTCTAATTCATTCATTTCACTTCTCTGTGACTTCTTTGTTCCAAACTGGGTGAAAATTTCATGGTGGCAAATCTGCTACTGATTACATTTGGATGATTCTGTGCTTTTTACTTAAGCATCCTGTATTGATTCTTATTGAATTCTTAATGATATTATATTGCTCATAAATTACAAAAAGGAACTGGTTAAACTTATAGGCGGAAGCTGGGAAAAAGCTGGTGGCGAAGTTAATCAATTTGGGTTATGCACAGTCGAGGCCAAAGGATTAAATGTTCAACAGCTGATTTTCGAGGCTCAATATGCTGCAAAATTGCCAGAAACCATTTGCTTCCTGCATTTTGGCGGGCAGTGTCTTATATTTTATGCAAATGCTCCAGTTACTGAAATTGAACTTGGTAAGCTTGTTGATGATCTGTGTCAAAGTTTGTGGGTCAAAAAAACAAAAATCCATTAATCAAAATGCTAGTTTCTTATATACACTGGTGTTCATAGCATCGTTACCCTGCAATTTTGCAACTATTAATTGACATAGGCTGAATCGCATCACCCATTGTTGGCCTTAGAAAAAATCTACTATTTGAATTTCTAACAGGTTCCTGTTTTAGTCTATTTATATGCAACAACTGGAAATTTTTGTGTTGGACTTGTATTTACATTGTCACCGATATCTGTTTTGACTTCAAATTGGTAGCTGATATCTTGAACTCACTTATTTCCTGCGAGCTTTAGTGGGGCATCAAATTAGAGAGGTGATGGGTGATCGCCGGAGGGAGCGGGAGAGTTGTGGTGGGAGAAGGATACGTGGGGAGTAAAAGCGGTAAAAGAGCTATAGGGTTGGCGGCAGTCTTCAGGGTGTTTTTTTTTTTTTTTGGGTGGTGGCCGTGGAGGGGTGAGGTGGTGGTGTGAGGGAAGGTTTGTGGGGGGCGAGCGGTACAGAATAACGTGGGTGATTGAGAAAAAGAGTTGGAACACGTATCATAATTATCCCACACAAATTGCTTTTGATTTTTATTTACTTTGGGCGGTGGCAGGGGAGGTGGTCGCTTATTTTTGAGTGGTGGTGTTGGAGGTTGGTAGTGGCGCTGGGAGGCTGTGCTCACTCATGTTGGTGTGATATCCAAAAATTATGGGAGGTATACTTTATGTAGCACTTCAATTTTTTAATTCAAGTTTATTAGATTTTTGACTTAAAGTGGTTATTAATGAGAATAATTAATGAGCTAATTATAATCGTATTTTTTGTTACACAAATCTAGGCCAATTAAAGGGATTTCGTGCACCCTAAAAGCTAAAATTTCATGCATGAATAGTAGCCATCCATGAAAGAAGATGAACATTGCTAGGAGGAAAATTTTTGGTTTTGAACCATTTTTGAACTAGTCGTTTATATGTCATTTAAATAAGTTTAAGCAAATAAAATTACCATTGTTATATTATGACATACGTAGTATAGTCTTTTATTGATGAAATGTAATTTCAATGACAGAATGTGATTTTAATTTTTATGTGTCAATAATCGAGCATTAAAGTTGCTACAGTAAATATTGAAATTTATTATCTCACCTATGGTTGTGGTAATGAATGATTTTTAAGCCGTTCATTTATGTTTTAAGTTGATGTGTTTTTATATTTGTAATTATTGTTTTTTAACAATGAAATATTTAATTTAATAGCATATTGTCGGGTCTTAATTTTGACTTTTTGAAACTGTAGAAATTGAGTGACGAATAGGCTTGTCGATCACAAAATCTGATTCTAGAATTTAATGTGTCAATGTGATAGTTATGCTTGAGCCAATCATTTATATGATAAATAAATATTTTTATAACAGTAATTTTGATGTTATTACTCTTTGATATTTAAAGTTTAATATTATGTCTACGAAATGTGATTTCGGTTATCCAAAGACATAAAATTATTGGACAAACATGCAACGATGAGTGTCAGGTTATAAGATATAATTTAGTTAGGACGGTTTGGATAAAAATTGGTAATTTATGAGTTTTGTTTAATAGTGATAAAATGGGATATATTTTTATAACGTTAGAAATGAGAATTGTACACCGATAAGTTCGATAAGAATCGGATAAAATTTTATAAGTCTGTTGGATATTTAATTTATTTTTGGATTTTTTGATATTCTTGATCATTTCTTGGCATAAATTACTTTGCATGTGTGATTTTTTGGATTATCTATGGTTAAATTAAAAGAAATTATATAAATATATTATAGCGTTAAGGACTATGGGATCTACGGTACTATATTGTACTCTATAGTTGACTGATACTCGCTTATATTTTTCATGAATTGAGATTTTTTGGAAAGACACTTATATTTTAGTTAACAATGTGTATTGAGATATCAATAGATATTATATTGAGGGTGTTAGATTTAATATGTGATTAAGATTGAGTATTATTTACCCCTTTTGAGCATAGATTTGGTTGAACTATGGGAATACATGCGTGGCATATATTGGCTTATTCCAAAAGGGTAACAAGAATATTGATTGTCTAGATTAAATTTGATACTCGTACACTGCGGATGACAAGATATCATAAGGTCATATAATTAGTCACCTTTTAAATTTGTGAGTATCAATATCTTATATATTTTACCTAACATTTGGTGACAGACATGTAGTTGATGACTCACAGTGACATATAAGATTTCGAAAGATTGTTATAATATTTTATATAGTTGGGATATTTATTGAGGTATATTCAATAGAATCTATATTCTTATTGATATTCAGATTCGGATGAATTCTAATTGCATTTTTTATATTTGGTTGATTTGTAATTTTTGAGTCGTGGTTACAACGTGATGTTAAATTTCTAACGGCCATTGGTTTATCATACGATATTATTAATTTTATATATATTAAATATTATTATTTGAGATACTTTATTATCTGATATTATTGATTATAATTATTTGTAAGATATTTGATTCATTTTTGTATTTTCTTAGCTCATGAGTAAAAGAGATTAATGAAAAGTAAGAGAAAATTGTATATTTATTGTGAAAATTTTAGATAGAGACAATCATAAAGTATAAAAACTTTATGATGAGAGATTTCGAAACTCTTTTATTGTTATATCCTAAATTTTTATCCGATTTAATTAAAATTATTTTATTTTGAATAATATAGATGTTATAGAAATTGATTAAATATTGTGAGATTTTGAGAAATAATCAGATTGATGGAGTAGCGTCTGAAGTATACTCATACTGTTGTCTAAGTACCGATTTAGATTTTAAAATAAAAGAAAAATAAAATAAAAAATATAATAATAATAATAATAATAATAATAATAATAGGGGAATGAGTATCGGGGAGAGAGAAGCAAGGAAGAAGAAAAGGATGAGAAGAAAAGAGGGAAGAAGGAGAAAAGAGAGGAGGGTGCAATGGCCGGTTGTCGGCGAGGTAGGAGGCAGCGTGAGTGTGAAACGGTGAGGAGACGTCGTTGTTGTTGCCATTGCCGGTCAGGGGGCACGGCAGTGGGAATGGAAGGAGTCGGGAGCTGAAGGAGGCAACTGTTGGCGTCACCACCGTTGCCGGATGAAATACATAAAATTGAGACAAATAAATCATCCCTTTCTCTTCATTAATATTGAATTCTTGTTTGCATGTATGGATTTTGAGGAAAATTAGTTAAAATCGTGATTTTGGCAATTTTTAGTGGAGGAGACTTGCGGTCGAAGGAGGAGAGAGAGGATTTGCAGCAGCGCTAGCGAGGGGATTGCTCGCCGGTGGTCGGCATCAGCCGTAGGGGGCAGAGAAGGCGGTTGTAGGAGACGGCAGAGGTGGTCATAGGTGGCGGCAGAGGCGACAATGCTCGCGGCAGCAAGGTTTGTGTGAGAGAGAGAGAAATGGTAGAGGCCTAGGCTTCACGCAATAGGAGAGAAAAATGTCTGATTCGGGTGTTCTGGAGTATCCGTTTGACAAATTTATTTAGAATAAAGTCTAGACAAGTATCCTCTAATCCTATCCTTAGTCCGATTCATGTCTAATAATATTTGACTACTATTTAGAAATTTTACTAACATACATGTTATTTTTATACACACTATCTGTTTATTCTGTACATACATATATATTTATCGGTTATTCGATGGTTTTAAACTGATATTTGAGACTTGGGAGATTAAATATATCATGAATTATATATTATTTTTCAATATCTAGTTCTTATTTTATATCGACAAATATGCCTAGAGTTTTTGCATAATTGGAATTTAAGAATTTTGATTTATGGTCTATTTATATTAAAATTTATGATTATTTACATATTTGCTTTTTTATGAAAAAGTATCTATTAAAACCTAAAACTTATGTCTATATGAATATGAAAATATGTACCTGTACAAGTTCACAAGAATATAAAATATGTATTTGTATCAAGTAATTTGAAACTCTACAATTTGTTATCTGTTATTAGTATTTTCTCGCGGAGTGAGAAAATAAAGGAAAAAAGACTATGTTAATTGTGTGGAGTTTCCAAATGAAATATAAAAAAAATTAAAAAATTAGACCAATGATTTTTATTTCAGAGGATATTATTCTCTGATATACCTTAAAATATTATAGTATAGATCGTTGTTTGATAAGTATTACGATGCAATTTAGGTTTCGTCTACCGGGATATAATAGGTATGTACTATCCTATTCTCGAGATGTAAATAAGGAGAATGTATAAGGCATTTGATTGTGTGAACTGAATATAATCTAAATATTGATCAATCACTCCGTTAGTTGGTAAGGCCTATTAGCTCTGATTCTTAAAGATAAATAAATTTCTACTTAATTTGAAAAATTAATGGAATCAGAAATAAAATATAAAAATTAAATATGTTTTGAAAATATTATTTGATCATATTTTATATTATAAATGTATTATGATCTTATTCTGTTCCTTCGATTTACTTTGAAAGTATACTGCATAGTCTTTATTTATATTTGTACCTTATTGAGTATTTGACTCACTTTCTTACTATTTTTACAAACTTTTCAGATAAGTTGTATGAGCCTGTACTAGGTGATCACGATTGAAGGATCAGGTGGACATGGAGAGCCTAAATTATTATGATTATGGATGATTTATATTGTTTAGCATTTTTGGATAATGTTTACTGTATCTAGATGTTGTAATTTAATTTAATTTTAGTTCCTGATGACGGATGTAAAGTAAATAGGTTGTGGCCGATGTTTAGAAGGTTGAGTTGTTGTATTTTAGATTTTCGAGCGATATTGTTAGCCTGTGTGGTATTTTGGTGTTGTTCGAAATTGTCGGTGTTATGTTTGATCATGAACAATATTATTTTTTGGTACTGGATTATTTTGTGGAAGTGAAATAGGATATTTCATATTGTGCAGGTTAAAGAAAGTTTGTTAGGGATGTGCTTTTACTTCCGCGATATTTTTGGATATGTATTTATATGCTGGATTGATATTTTTGCAAGCATTTTTTCTTACTAAAGGTCCAACGTTGTATTTTTGGGTCGGTGTCGGAGCCGCTGATGTTGTGATATGATTTTAAATCTTGTGTTAGCAATTTATGTTGTATAAATAACCACGAAAGCGGAATAAAGAATCATGTACTGACCTCCCGCCATTTGCTTCCTCTGTTTTTTTCAAATTTGGATTCGCCTGATTTTAAGTTTCTAGACACTCCTTCTCTCTTTTAGATGCTGTATTGGTGAGAGTGGGTGCCAGGGACAAAACCCATTGCCAATATTTACAAGGCAAAACCATAAATTGCCTTCAGTAACGGATGAAACGAAAAGCTTCAATGGAGAATAATATGCTCAATAATGAAGGGTTATCAACAATTAACATGGGCCACAAATGCTTTATCAATTGAAGGAAACATTGAAAGAATTCCAGCAGCCAAATGTCGACGTTGAGCAACTGGAACGTCGACCATTGACGTTGCAGCAACAGTAGCATCCAACATTCTCCCACTTGGTCTATATTTCACTTAATGTGATAATCAAACATATTAATTCTTAACCTTAAGAAATAAATATATGAATCATGGTGATAAGTCCTCTAATAATGAGTAATATCTCCCATGTATTACAATATATTACAGTTCTCAAGACATATCCGTATTTGGTAACGTTACTTTATGAATAAACATTACATTTATTCTTTATCCAATAATTAATGATATTCTCAAATCAACCAATGTGTACAAAAATTTTGAGAAATATCACAACAAATAAATAAAAATTTTATTAAATATCATTGTCTATATAATAAAAATTACAAAATAGAATTTAGTCTCATTTCTGTTACAAGATCCTTGAACCTTAATAGTGGCATGCCTTTTGTCAAAGGATCAACGATCATCAATTCAGTGCTAATATATTCAATAACAATTTTCTTTCCTTCAATACACTCCTTTATGGCTAAAAATTGAATGTTGATATGTTTACTTTGACTGCTAATTTTATTATTATTAGCTAGAAAAACAGTAGCTGAATTATCGCAATATATCTTTAATAGTCTTGAGATGAAATCAACCATTCTAAGCTTAGACATGAAATTTCTCATCCATACACCATACTTTGTAGCCTCAAAATAAGCAACAAACTCGGCTTTCATAGTGGAAACATAAATATGTAACCAGATGTTGATTTACGTGAATCAATACATCCAACGAAGTTTGAATCGGAGTACTCTAATACTTTCAAATCGTTGATCCGTCTATATGTAAGCATGTAGTCTTTGGTACATTAGAGATACCTCATCACTTTCTTAGCAACTTTTCAGTGTTTCATATCTGAATTACTCTAAAATCTTCCCAACATTTCAACTATAAATGTGATGTCAGGTCTTGTACATACTTGAGCATATATCAAACTTTCAACAGCGGAAGCATATGAAATGTTTTTCATCTGTTCCCGTTCAAAATTATTTTTCGGGCATTGGCTCAAATTGAACCTATCACCCTTCACAATGGGTACTACACTTGGTGAACAATCTTTCATCCGAAATCTTTGTAAAACTTTATTGATATAAGTCTCTTGAGATAAACCTAAAACACATCATGGTCTGTCTCGATGTATCGTAATATCAATGATATAAGATGCATCACCCATATCTTTCATTTTAAATTTATCAGAGAGAAATTATTTTACCTTATACAGTAAGCCCTTATCATTGAATATAAGTAAAATATCGTCCACATGTAAAATAAGGAAACAAATCTTACTCCCACTGACCTTCTGATATATACATTGATCCAAAATATTTTTCTTCAAAACTAAATGAAGAGATAACATCATCAAATTTTAAATACCATTGATAGGAGGCTTGTTTCAATCAATATAAGGACTTTTTAAGTTTGCATACCAATTGCTTACCATCACTAGAGGAGAATCTTTTTGGTTATTTCATATAAATCTCTTCCTCTAGATCACCATTTAGAAATGTTATTTTCATACCCATTTGTTATAATTCCATATCAAAATGAGCAACCAATGCCAAAATAATGCGAAGAGAATCCTTTTTAGATACAGGAGAAAAAGTTTCCACACAATCAATTTCCTCCTTTTGAGTATATCCCTTAGCAATAAGTCTCGCTTTATATCTTTCGATATTGTCTAATAAGTCTTTCTTTGTCTTAAAGACTCATTTACAACCTATGAATTTTGTCCATTTAGGTAATTCAACAAGATTTCAGACCCCATTACAACTCATGGAATTCATCTTTTCTTTCATGGTATTGTACCATAATTATGACTCATTATAACTCATAGTGTAACGTCCCCGGCGCATCCGCACTGTGGATATTGTTCGCTTTGGGCTAGGGGAACTTACGGCGTCCCAAGCCATCACGCAGCCCGCACGGTTTTGATCCTGGCAGACGGAGTCCACCGCCTCCAAAACGCGTCGTCAAGGAAGAGGTATCTACGCCCTTATTATAAGGCACGCTTCGTTCACCTCCCATCCGGTGTGGGACTCTACACATTGCTTGTGAAAACGTTTTAGAATTATTTTCGGCTCCAATATTATAGTCAGACTTCTGTAGATATACAATATAATCATTAGTGATTGCTAACTTTCTTATTCTAGAAGACCTTCTCAATGTTGTATCATCATTCTCAACAGAAGTATGTTGTACAACTATTTTAGATAAATTTTAAATTTCATGGTCAACTGGAATAGGTTCAGCATTTTGTAGAATGACGTTGATTAGTTGTTCAACACCAATTTCATCTTGAGGGGTGTTGTGTATAATAATCAACCTATCATTTGAAGTGAAAGGTTGAGAAACCAAATGATCATTATTAGAAATTATATTTCTGGATCGCTTTCTCCCACTCATTAAGTCATTCTCAAGAAATTTTACATTTCTTAATTTCACCATCCTAGTGCTGTGAGATGGACAGTAAAATCTGTATCATTTGAACCGTTCGGCATATCCAATGAAATGCCCACTAATAGTTTTTGGATCCAACTTTTTCTCATGTAGATTATGAACACTTACTTCTGATGGACATCCCATACGAGTACATGTCGCAAACTCGGTTTCCAACCTTTCCATAACTCAAAAGGAGTTTTTGGATCAGCTTTTGTTGGAACTCGGTTTAATATATACACCATCATTTTAAGAGCTTTACTCCACAAGGATTTTGGAAGAACGGAGTTGCTAAGCATACTCCTCACCATGTCCAATAATGTTCAATTTCTTCTTTCTGCTACTCCATTTTAATCTGAAAAACTAGGTATAATATATTGGGTAACAATCCCATGTTCTTGAAAAAATCTTGCAAATAGATCAAATATTTGTCCATCTTTAGCATATCTTCCATAATATTCTCCACCTCTATTTGATCTCATAATCTTAATTTGTTTTCTACATTGTTTCTCTACTTCTATTTTAAATAATTTAAAAGCATTTAAAGCTTCATTCTTATTATGAAGCAAGTAGAGATACATATATCGTAAGAAATCGTCAATAAAGGTGATGAAATATTTTAGGCCATATGAGACAATATTAGGACTATAAATATTAGTATGTATAATTTCTAATATATCTGAACTCCTCTTGGTATTTTTTTTAGTCTTATTGGTCTGCTTTTTTTTAATGTAATTCATACAAGTTTTAAAGTCAGTAAAATCTAAAGTACTAAGTACTCCATCATTTATCAATCTTTTAATTTTTTTAATAAAAATATGACCTAATCTCTTATGCCACAATATAGAGAAACATTCATTCATAACACATCGCTTAATGCCAGCATCAGGACGCACAGTATTATAAGAGGTATTATTTTATAAATTTAAGTAATAAAGACAATTAGATAATGTACCATTTTCAACAACATCAGACTTATAATATAAACTGAAAGATGAGTATGAAAATGTAACGGAATATCCGAAAAGATAAAGTCTTGAAACCGAAATCAAATTTTTGAAAAAATTTAGAATATAAAAGGTCTTTTTTAAAGTCAAAATAAAATCACTACTCAAAATTAAGTTGCATGTTCCAATGGCCTCCACATATAATGCATATTATTTCCGGATAAGATGCTTTATTCACACTCATTGGCTTTCTTATATTTTGCAAGCCCTGCAAGAATTTGAAATATGGATTGTAGAATCAGAATCAATCCACCATGTATTATGTAAAATATTAACTATATTAGATTCATAACATACAAAAGAGAATGGATTACCTTTCTTGTCGTACACATTTTGGTATTTGACACAATCCTTCTTAATGTGTCCCTTCTTTTTACAGCAGAAACATTTGGATTCCTTCTTGATGCCAGATTGATGATGTATTTTACCTTTTCCCTTCTTTTTGGCTTGAGTTTTGAATTTTTCTTCTTTGAATATAAAAACGCTTTCACTTTGTTCCATCATGAGCCTTCCTCCCTCTTGAACACACATGGTCATGAGTTTATTGATCGACTATTTATCTCTATATGTGTTATAAGAGATTTTAAAAGGTCCATATTATAGTTGAAGCATGTTCAAAATATAATGCATAAGAAAAAATTTAAACATTTTTACCCTCAAAATTTTCAACTGAGTTGATATATCCCTCATTTACATAATGTGCTTACGCACATCCTTAATACTGGTGAGCCTTAAAGATGAAAACTTTATTATTAGGGTGCTAACAAATGCTTTATCTGAAGTTTTGAACTGCTCATAGATAGCCTTCAATAAATCTCACTCTTTATTATACTGATCGACAGAACTACGAATACCAACAGAAATTTTGGTCTTTATGAACATTAGACTGAGGCGATTAAATCATTTTCATCGTTCATAAAGAGCTACATCAACCGGAGTACTGGTTAGAGTAAGAGCCAGTGGTTCGTCTTTTTTTATAACATAATCTATATCCTTCCATCCTAAATGAAGAAGAATTCTCTCCTTACATACTTTATAATTATCACCTTTTAATTTGAGAATTTTAAATCTTATATCCGAAAGATTAACAGATTTAATAACTGTATAAAAATTATATACATGCTTAATAAATAATAAATGAGGCTAACAAATAAATACAGAATTATATTTTTTACCAATATAAAGTATACATCATGAATTAATTGACATACTTTGAAAATAACAATCAGGATAATGCCAATTATAAAAAAAATATTATCCAATTTCCTTAGATGACTTGGTATAGTCATATATTACTCAAATTATCACATTCCTATGCCTTAGGGCAATTTTAGTATTTTCTAATTTTTCAAAGTTGTGGTATCTGTAACCATTATGTACCCCTGCCGGCAGCGAAACCAGAATTATAAACTATGTCAATACTTCACATTATATGGGATAGGGAGGTTAGATATCAATAGCTTTAGCTTTGCATTCAGAAAAATGGTTTCTCGTTTAAGGTCTCTTGCCGATCAATAATACTTTATTTTGGCTTCTTTAGGATATCTTCTAGGAGGAAAATCGTGTCACTGTTGCTAATTATTGTGATGCTAAATTTAGGTGATATGAGTAATACGAGTATATAAATAAAGGTAATAACAAATAACAATAGAGAGATAATTTTTGGTAACGAAGAAAAAATTTGATAACTGTGACTATCAAGAAAAACCATCCGGGCTTCAACGACAAGAAAATATATGCACTATGAAAATTAGTTTATAAATCGGGTGGTAACAACGCGTTAACCTAGCCGACTTACTCCCATCTCGTGATCCCTACCAAGGAATTCCTTGGATTTACCCACAATAACGAAATCGGACGCCTTCTAATTTTCACGTTAATCTTTCTTCTTTAATCATTTGAATTGCCGAATACCACTGGAGCTCAGAGTCCATGTCACCGAAGTCGCCACAAATGTTAAAAGACGAGAAGAAATGAAAAGGTGAAAGCATGATAAGAAGAGAAAACTTTGTCAATCGAGTACAATTGTCGGAGTGAAAATTTTCCAATAATGGAGCACCATGATGCGGGAATTTTCAAGTGAAATGCAACTCCAAAGTTGTTCAAAGCAATTTAGAATTAAAAACCAAAGACATGAATATATAGAAGTCTCAAAAACTAGATTTGAAACTAAATCCATTGAAGACAAAAGGGCCGCGCCACTCAAGGGCCCATCGGGCAAATGGCAGGCGCTGGATAGGGTTGGGGGAAATCGCGCCTTGGCGCTCGAGCGTAGATCAGGCACACATCGAGTGTCCTATTATGAAAAATGTTCCCAGGTGGCGTCTCAAGCTCTCATCAAATGCCCGGTATGGAAAGCACGTCTTGATGGTGTCTCGGGAGCCTATTGGGCGCCCATCCCAGGAAGGTGCCGAACAAGCGAAAGGAAGGCGTGAACGCTGAGATGTGATGATAATGACCTTTGGATATGAGAACGATGAAAATCTTCCAGATGGATATGTAGTCATAGATATCATGCGCACCAATAAGCGACCAAATAACCAACACGACACAGTCACGGAATATGCCAACTCAAAATATAACTAATAGAAATTAAGCAGGTCTAATAAATTATTATACATGAAATAAAAAACCCTTAATTATATCCGGGCATAACAAACTTAAATACACTGGACCCGATAAAATAGAACTCGCACAAGATTTTATTGAACCATTGTTCGGACCATATATATGCATATACGACATGTTCAAACATATCGTAAGAGAGGCATCCAAACAAAACATCAACTCATATACATAATATATATAAATCTAATTGTACTTATTATACAATCCAAATGCCTATTCTTGACCAATTATTAATATCAGAAATAAAACACATCCAAATAGTAAGAGAATGCAACTAATGCCAATGTGACAAACCATATTTTCTATCGAAAATTCAGCAAAATTTCAACAGAAAAACGTTCGCCAAATAAATACAAAACTTATAGAATATTCTGTACAATAACAAAAATCCTTCTAAATAAACTCCAACACATCAAAAAATCACAACAAACTGTACAGGATCCAAAACCACAATCAACAACATGTGGCACTGACGTCATAACTCCGGGAATGACATTGGTTCGGACAAGATGCCACTAAGTACATAATTAAACCATATAAACCTACGGAAGCAAGTATATCCATAAAAGACAGTGAAAACTACAAATTATGGACATCATCATCATCACTATACATGGCCATCCAAAAATAATACAAAATACTTTATAAATGGGATACAAAATCATAAATTCTAAGCCTTCAAACTATCCTCCACGATCTTCATGCCTAGCCGACTTCTAATCCTCTACCCCACCCTATCGGGTATAAACTTGTGCTAATTTGGAGATAAGAAAAGTAGTAAGGGTGAGCCAAAAGTTTAACAAGTGTAATATAATCAAGACGATAAATAATATAAGCAAAATAAAGTAGAAGACGGATATGCGAGTATAACGAGGATGCGTAAACATATGACGTGATTGAATATGCTTTTGAAATACAACTAACTTTTCACGTTTTATCCTTCTTTTCTTTGGGATGTAAGTTATACATAATTACTTATCTTTGCAAACCAGGGATAGTAGGTCTTACGAGCTAACAGTGTAGGAGAACAAGGAAAGGATTATGATAACCTCATGATCTAAAGTCATACGCACATATTATCTACCCGGATGTGGGCCAAACAAATCACATATACCCCCATGTCCCCGGGGGATCAGAGGCAGTCTTCGTCCTTTCATAGTAAAAATATCCTAAGGTTTTCCAAGTATATCACCCGCTCCAATAAGCAGTCATGGGTATAGATCGATCTTAAAATTCATCAAGCCCTCTCAAAAGATCAAACAATTCAACTATGGGATCTTTAAAGATCGATGTTGATATCAACACTATCTCAATCTACCGATCCAAGATTAACAAATCTAATCTTTTCCTTTAAGAAGCATCCTCAAATACTTATGCAGCCAAAGCCTCTTAGTGACCACGAGATAACTTCTAGGTGTGGTTTCATTATCAGTTAAACTTAGCATAGATTCCCATAACACGACCTATAGGCAAAACGATAATAATTTCTTGATACCTTGACTAACTCAGGTTCATACTCAAAATTGCATAATTCGATTGCAAGATGTAATGTGCTTACCATCCCAATTCATATCAGCTCGGTGAATTACCGATGAAGTCATCCTTATTGTCACATCAAGATTGGCTCCATAGAATAAATCAGATTAACCCAATCAATCATATCTACCGACCTAAGAAAATGCCATAGATTTCAATACCGCTAGTACCAAGCTTAGATCCTTAAATAGACAAATGAACTTAGAAATCACAAATAAAAATTATACATTCGGGATCCCAAAATGATACATGGGTTATAATATCAAATTCAAGAATCTTATCTTCCATTACGGTAACGACACCCTACACCTTGTGTCATCACCATAGAACCCCAATTCAAGGCATTGGACCTCTTTATTGTCCAATCTATGGATAAGGATAATCCTCAATCCTATGATTAAACTGACTAGAATCAGAAACATGCTCCCAAAACTCATCGGGAAGAATACCTATCCATAGAAGAACACTCACAAAGAAACTCTACAATATCTCTTATTTTTTCGAACATTGGGTTACCGCAAACACCATTTCACTTTACAGGATTCACATCTCAACTTCTATAGAATCTGAACCATCCAAAATTCAAACACTTGATCATTATTATATCGATCACAATTTGCATCCTTGGATTCACAAACACCAGGAATCGAATCCAAGTTATCCGAACCTCGAGCCCACGATTCCACCTTATCTGTATCACTTGTCACCCTATGCAAACTTCTTCCCATCCAAAGTCTTCAGACCAAGGTCATCCTAAGTTAATTCTCAAGGGATCCTTCTTCAACATCCCATCTCCCTGTCCTCGCCCGAACAAGGACATCTATGACCTTCAAGCCTCACTATTTCATTCAATAGATTTAGATACTCGACCTCTCTATCACGTGATTGATTACTTCCACATCTCAACCCTCGTCTAGCTGACATGATCGGCTATGGATATACTTCTTGGAATAAGAACAATATGGATTAGCTCATAACTTAGGCACTAACTAGAACAAATAACCCAACTTACCCACTAATTTCTAACTTAGCTCTATCCCAAGATAACCAACTTATCTCGATTAATGCACTAACTTAGGGTACTGAAACTAGATAATCGAACTTAGCTATTAATTCTAACTTAATCTTAGCATAAGTCATATAAATTAGGGCAATTAGAGCTATCTGACCCTATCTAAATTATCTTACGCCTTATCTACTTATTTAATCTATTTTACTTTGACCTAAACTTTTATATAAGATTCAGATCAAATTTTAGGCATTTTATTCTCTGATACTAATTGTGATGGAGTACGTTTTTTACTGAAAATTCGATGAAAAAGGCCACCAAATAAATATAAAATCTGTAGAATATCCTGTAAATAATAAAATTATTCTAAATCAACTCTGACACATCCAGAAATCACAACAAACTACATAGGATTTAAAAGCACAATCAACAATATGTAGCACTGACGTCATAACTCCAGGCATGACGTTGGCTCGGACAAGATATCACAATGTACATAATTAAACCATATAAACCTGTTGAAGCAATTATATTCATAAAAGACAACGAAAACTACAAACTATGGACATCATCATCATCATCATTATACATGGCCATCCAAAAATAAGACAAAATACTCTATAAATGGGATACAAAATAACAAATTCTAAGCCTTCAAGCTATCCTCCACGATCTTCATGCCTAGCTGACTTCTAATCCTCTACCCCGCTCTATCAAGTATAAGTTCGTGCTAATCTGGAGATATAAAAAGTAGCAAGGGTGAGTTAAAAGTTCAGCAAGTGTAGTATAATCATGACGATAAACAATATAAATAAAATAAAATAAAATAGAAGAGGGATATACGAGTATAACGAGGATGCTTAAATATAAGACATGATCGAATATACTTTTGAAACACAATTGACTTTTTACGTTTTATCCTTCTTCTCTTTGGAATGTAAATTATATATAATTACTTATCTTTATGGATTAGGGCCAGTAGGATTTACCAACTAAAAGTATGGGAGAACGAGAAAAGGATTATGATAACCTCATGATCTAAGGTCATACGCTCATATTATCTGCCCGGAGGTGGGCCAGACAAATCACATATGTCCCATGTCTCCCGAGGCCCAGAGGCAGTCTTTATCCTTCTACAATAATATTCTAAGACTTGCCAAGGATATCACTCGCTCCAATAAGCGGCCAAGGTAATCATTGACTTTCCACTATAATAGTAATGACATTCTAGGGAATACTACCCTCTAAATATAAATCTGTAGTCTTGGTTTCATGATTTCTTAATCTTTGAGAAAAAGTCTACTAAACAACTTTCACATAGTTCTTACTCCGGGAGAATGTATCATTTAAATATCAAATTGTGGCATTCCTTCCGTATACCTTCGTAATTTTCATATTTCTTGTGGTTTAAGTTTTTGCATGACTTAATTTATATGCATGAACATCGTAAAGTATAAAAACAGTAGAGAATTGTTACCACCGTGAGCTCAAATATAACCTTTGATGCATCCAGACAATATTTTCTTCATAATTGGTTAACAAACATAATTTTCGGGATATACGATTAAATACATGTAAATATATGTAACTTAATTAATAATTAACAAAGCAAAAATTATGTAAAATAACTTATGTGCCTTGGGTGGACAGTGCTAGCACACTGGTTAGGGCTTCCGGATGCGCCAAACGGATCAAAACTTGAAAATCGATCACCCAACTGATAGATATTCATATTTAAGGTTTAGATAAATCATAATTAAAGCCAAATCATACATTAGACTTGAAATAATAGTTAAATGTGGTCTGAGCGCATCATAGGGTTCCAGCGAACGGATTTTAACATAAAATCATCAAATTGGATATTCAATCGGTAAATTAACATATATAAGACATGAGTATTGATATTCTAGTCCTAAATTAGGTAAAAGCCCCAAAGATACGTGGGTAAAAGGGTTTGGGCACGGTTGAACGGTACCTACAAGGGTTAGGGTTTCGGGAGTGCACAAATACCACAGAAAACTCACAAATTGGATATAAAATCAACACATATGCATACTCAACTCATGGTTAATTTAACAATAAAAGTATGGATGGATATTGGGACAGAAATACACGAATAAGATGGAACAAAAATTGAAAAGAATGAAAGAAAAGGGTATTAGTGTACTTGTTTCGACCCGATTTACCATTTCTCTAACTAGCTCGAATTCGAAATCGGACCTAAGGACCTCAATTTCCTTCTCTCTCTCTACCTAAACCCCCGTTTCTTTTCTTCCTTGTTCCTCCTTCCTTCTCCCTTATTGTTATTATTATTATTATTATTATATATTATACAATAATAATAATAATAATAATAATAATAATAATAATAATAATAATAATAATAATAATAATAATAATAATAATAATAATAATAATAATAATTTGGGATATTATAATATCTCCTACTTATAAAAATTTCATCATCGAAATTTAACGGACCTTCAAGTTCAACAATCCGGGGTAATCTTTCTAAATTCTTCACAGTGTTCTCAAGTCACTTCTTCGATTAAGTGACTTATCCTAGAGAACCTTAACTATTTGAATTGTTTTGATTCTTATTACCTAATGCGTTCTATAAAAAATTTAAATTGAAACCTCCTTATGAGACGAATTTTTAACCTCCCGACGATAGCTCAACTTGATCATATACTCACTTTCCCAATCAATGACACATAGGAGATTTCATATTAATCCACCAAGTTCAAAGGTAAACCAAATTTATTGACTACCTTTTTAGCTTAATTCAAAATTTCAAATGGGCTAATAATTCTTACTTTAATTTACTAAGCCTCGAAAATAATCATTCATTTTGAGCCTCAAATTAAACATTAAGATATATGGGTTCATACGCTCCGCTGTGCAATTCTGATTAATTATCCAACTGTGAATCATTTAACTGTAATTTACTACCATATCTAATTTAACTTGACGCCAAAATTCTCTGATTTAAGTTCCTATAGGAATTAGACTTAACTAAGATTTCGACATAAACCTCAAATCGTAATCAAACATCAAAGTCGAGATACTTTATTTTCTCATTATTTCATTGATATGTCAACAAACCGACATATCCCTGGAACACATGATCCAATTCGACAATGAATGGACAACTTACAAACCTACATTGTAAACATCGTCATTCACTTCAAGTCTAAATCATATCTTGAGACCTATGAAAGTTGCGAACCCACGCACTCTTCCGTTATTTTGATTAATCATTTGTTTTTGTATTAAAGATATTCTTGCAACTTACATTCCTTACTTCTATCGGACATTTAGGTTATGTGACAGCTATAGGTCTAAGAAAAATCCAAAGATATCAACACAACTAAGGCAAGGTCTTTAATCTTCAGATTATGATTAATTTAGGAGACACAATGAGTCGATCATTCAATAATTCGGTACAGCCTCAAATCACCACCTAAGCCTTGAAACCTAAATACTCAACAAATTTATTATCTTGTTGGCACACAAACGAGCTATCCAATTTGACACTGAGGTAATATCGGTCCTCATGTTTGCTTTTTTTAAAAGACACTGAGGTTTATTTTTACAATTTTTAAACAGGTTACCCCTTTGCACTAATGAAAGATCATATCCTCTACATAATATGACTACTCAGACCTTTAGGATTAGTTGGGCAGTAACTATATCACAACTCAGGAATATAATATACGCAAGTCAAAAAAATATCAATAATAATATTTTCATCAGTTATAAAAAATCTAACATGAGTGTGACAGTCATACACATACAAAATTCGATATAATAAAACATGTACAAGATCTCATTGGATATAAATCCGGATAAATATAATACATGACCTGCTATCCAAATATCGTAATGGAGGTATCTAAATATACAATTCTAATATTTCTCATACATGTGCCAAGGCACTCATCTGATCATAAATAATAATCATAAAACATTCTCAAGATAAAAAACATACCAAAGATAATATTTCCACTCATTGATAGAGATATGCCGCGTCAAATTACGTCTGAACTCCTGTAAGCGTATTTGTGCCACTAGTCTGAAGAGATAAAATATAAAAACGTAAGCCAGGGCTTAGCAAGTATCGTATATATGTAAACGGTGCATATAAATCAAAGGAAAAGGATAACAATCACAATTGTGTAAAAATAAAACATAAGGTCTGTGAAAATCTCTGAAAATTAAGAAGATGTCCCGTACTAAATCATCGTTCATATCAAATAGTCTCTTTGGGACATATTCATAATAAATAACATCCGATTAAGTCTCATAAACGATATCATATCATATGATTCGAGGCCACATTACATAATCACAACTGTCACCACATCCATGTGGGACATACCATCATCCGGATCTAAATCTCATATATTATATGCTAAAATTAAAAAAAATACCAAAACCAAAATATATAAATATAAAACATATTTCGGGGCTTAATATATTAACATGTACGAGACATTCCTATCGCCCATCCATGAGCCAAACCCATATGTCAAATCGTAATCTGCGTAATACATGTAAAAATACAAATCATGCATGAAATCGGAGAACCAAAGATAAATAATGTCAACTTGAGGAAGGGTTACCCTTGTCCGGTAACCGTGACTATATCGGCTGTGATTTAAGCTAATAGCTTAAGACTCAGCTATGGTTTAGGCCAGTAGTTCAAGGCCATCCATGTACTCTTTCTCCAATAGATTAGGAACTTACTATATTTTACCACCAATGACTTTAGGTGTAATATCAAATTTTAGTTATATATTATGACGTCCAAATATATTAAATTTTCGTCAATTCCTTACGATAGTTCTTATTTAAACACATAGTAGGACAGGTTAGCTACTATAGGCCTCAACCTTCCTGCCAGCGAAACGGGGTCATGTCATATACGTCATTGTTAGGACTAAACCTTCCCGTTGGAAGCGGTATCAATACTCATGCCTAGGATCACATATAATGACCCATCGAGTCTCGAACTGCCATGGTCCCGTAGTGACCCCGTCCCTGGCAGCATGCATGTTGACCAATACACGGCTTGATTCATGGTTTCAAAACATACGGATATATAAATATACATACATACTGTTCAGGTGTCCGAAAACCCTCCAAATCATAAATGCCCATGTAGAACTACCGCACGACCAGTAAAATATATATGCATATGCATAATTAATAAATTTGGTGTATATAAAAATAATACATGTTAATAAAATCTCCAACAGTAATTAAAATACATCAAAATTAAATCAGACCAAGAATACGGCTGGAAGATACTTGCATCAACTTTATATTCTACATATCTAAAAAAGGATATCTCAAAGCACCCGAATCGGGCTGTTCTCTCTCCTATCATCGCGAAACCCGCGCGCTGCCCTCTCACTTCTCTGCGCACGACCTCTGTCGCATATGCCACCACCGTGCCACCTCCCTCGCGGCCGCTACTGCCTCACCCGCGACCACCGTCGCCACCGCTGCCTCCCATTTGGCTGCTATCCTTCTTTGGCGAGTCCCCCACTCTCTCCTCGCCGTGCCCGTTCTCTCGCGTGGCCTCTCTCTCTGCGCGACCTTCCACTATGCACGCCGCTGTTACCCACGAGCCACCGACAACGTCGTTCACCTACACCTTCGCCGCCTTCTTCCTTCTCCCTTCTCCTCCTCCTCCTTCCTCCGCCTGCAAAACCCTCACTCCCTCTCACTCTCTCTCTCCTCCATTCTCTCTCCCTGATTCCATTCCTCATTTCCCATTCCTTTTCCTTCCTTTTCTTTTATTATATATATATATATATATAATTTTATTATATTCTAAAATCTAATTCAGTATTCAGACGATAGCACAGATGCGCTCCAAGCACCACTCTGAAATTCTGGTTGTTCCTCAAAATTTCACAACATTTTAATTTACTTTTATCACGTACAAAATATCCAAAATCATAATGAATATTAAAATAATCTAAATGGGGATCTGAGATATTCCAAACTACTTCCACAGGCAAAACTTATAAACCCTCGCCACAACGACCTCAATTGCTAACTTCAAACTACTGTTGGAGGGTAATTTCAATCATGGGTTTCTCCTCCACTTAATCAGAAAGGCAACCACCTACAACTAATGCATGAAAAATATAATTTTAAATTCTTCCCAAGGCATCACACGCTACTACAATACACTTGATCTATTAGGGATCAACCCAAATGACACGGTCAATAATTATCATCCAAACCTAGAAGGTTATTTTCACATACGTTATTTCGAACGAATGTTGATTGCTTCTAAGTCGATGCTCCGCGAACATTGTAGAACCTCATAGAACAATTAACGGATATCCTCCCGAATTCACATAAACCCAAGAGAAACGCATGCTTTTGCGACATAAATCAATCCTTCCCAAATGACCCATTGCTCAAAGCCCTACGGAACCATATTTATTCTCTTGAATCAAACTCAAACTCACATGCCCAACATAACATTTTTCTTAATCAAACTCATATTCTCCTCGAATAGAGTACACAGCTAACTGCCATTCATAAGCTAAGATGCAGTCCTCAAACTGAGTTTATACACCTCCAAAAATTCTATGAATTCATCGATGAGGCCATCACAATCCGTGGTTCTAGTTTCATGATTTCTTAATCTTTGAGAAAAAGTCCACAAAACTTCTTTTACATAATTCTCACTTCAGAAGAACGAATTATTTATATATCAAATTGTGGCATTTTCTTCGTATACCTTCATAATTTTCATATTTTTTATGGCTTACGTTTTCACATGACTTAATTTATATGCATGAACATCGTAAAGTATAAAAACGGTAGAAAACTCTTACCGCCGTGAGCTCAAATATGACCTTTGAGAATCTGGACAACATTTCCTTCACAATTGGTTAAGAAATATAATTTTCGGGATATACGATCAAACACATGCAAATATATTTAACTTAATTAATGATTAACAAAGCAAAAATTATATAAAATTACTTATGTACCTCGGGTGAACAGTGCAAGCGCACCAATTTGGGCTCCTGGACGCGCTAAACGGATCAAAACTTGGAAATTGATCACCCAACCGATAGATATTCATATTTAAGACATGGGTAAACCATAATTAAAGCCAAATCATGTATTAGACTTAAAATAATAGGTTAAACTTGGTCCGGTCGCATCTTAGCATTCCGACAAATGAATTTTCACATAAAACATCAAATTGGATATCTAATAAGTAAATTAATATATACAAGACATAGGTATTGATATTATAGTCCGAAATTAGGCAAAAGCCCCAAAAATTGGTGGATAAAAGGGTCCGAACGCTGATGAACAGTACCGGTGAGGGTGAGGGTTTCGGGATTACACAAATACCACACAAAACTCACAAATTGGACATAAAATTAATATATATGCATGCTCAAGTTATGGGTAATATGAAAATAAAAATATGGATGTGTATTGAAATAAAAATACCCGAAGGGGATCGAACGAAAATAGAAAAGAACGGAAGAAAAGGGTATTGGTGCACTTACCTTGACCCGATCTATCATTTCTCCAACTAGCTTGAGTTCGGAATCGAACCTGGGGACCTCAATTTCCTCTTCTCTCTCTCTCTCTCTCTCTCTCTGTCTCTACCCGAACCCCTGCTTTTCTTGCTCGTTCCCCCTTCCTTCTCGTTTATTCTTATTCTTATTATTATATATTATTGTTATTGTAGTTATATATATGTATATATATGTATGTATATGTATATGTATGTATGTATATATATATAATTTTTATTTCTTATATTTTAAAATCCAAATCGATACTCGTGCAATAGAATGGGCGTATTTCGGGTGCCGGTCCAACCAATCGAAATATCCATCGTGATTTCATAATTTTAAATTAATTTTTTTATCACATCAAAATTACCTAAAATAATAATAAATAATAATCGCAATTAAATCGGATAAAAATTTGAGATATTGTAGCCAACTAACTCATACGAACATTAAGTTTATCGGGTCATGGGATGCCTTATCCAATTTCATCTAGTTCCAACAAAAGATTCCAGCCCTTTACGAATCTGAAGAGATGAAAATATGAATACGTAAGTCAAAGGCTTAGTTAGTACTGACATAACATACACAAAACAATATATGCAAAATCAGAGGGAGTGTTCAAAATTAAATGTCAAAAAGAGACAACAAATGTAAATACGAGTATCCTTCATCACACCCGAAATAGAAACATATATCAGAATGCCTTATTATATCCGAAGCAGAAACATATATCAGAAGCATCATCACACCCACAAGACGGAAGCCACCTCATGCCCACATAATGGAGAATAGAGTCCGAATCTGCATATCATAACGGTTATGTTTTGGGCTGGTAATTTTCGGCTATTTCATAACATTAACTATCAGTCCGACTACATTTTAGGCCTACAACTCTCAGCCATCTCACATTATTTGCTATTAGTCTGGCTATATTTTATACTAGTAGCTCTCGACCATCTCACATCATTGATTATTAGCTTGATTACATTTTAGGCCTATAGTTCTCAACCATCTCACATCATTGGCTATCAACCCGACTACATTTTAGGAAACTCTCAGTCATTTTTTATCATTTGCTATCAGCTCGACTATATTTTTAGCTTGTAGCTCTCGACTATTAGATTTTATTGACTTTATTAACCTGACTAGATTTTAGGCTTACAACTCTCAACTATCAGATTTCATTAACTCTATTAGCCCGATTATATTTTAAGCATGTAACTCTCGGCTATCAAATTTTATTCGTTCCATTAGCCCGACTATATTTTGAACTTGTAGCTTTTGGCCATCTTATTTTCAATATTGGTCACATTTTAGACCTGCAACTTTCAGCCATCATACAACGACCCATTAGGACCTAAGACAGTTATAGACTTACACATGCACCGACCCATCGGGTCTAAAACCCCTCCCATTATTCATACAACATATTGATATAAAATACGCATGTAGAACATATTAGATGTTGAAATAAATCAGAGATAGGGTGAGATGATACTTACTGCGACTTTATTCCAAATAGATTTGTCAAAAGGATACTCCAAGGTACCAGAACTGTGCACTTCTCTCTCCTCAGCAGCGTATGCCTGTCTCTCTCTTCCCTTCCTCCTTTTTACAAAGTGCTGGGTTTTCCTTCGACCGACGACAATCTAGCTTGGCACAGCTACGCCAACCACGGCAGCAACAACTCTGAAGCAGTTTTTGGTAGTGGCTGATGATGGTGATTCCGGTAATGGCAGTGAACTGGTGATACATGCAAGCACTGCCGCGCTTTCACTGGGTTTTGACCCTTTTCTCCTGCTCCTCTTTTTCTCCTTTTTCCTCTTTGCACCATTGCAACCTCTTCTCCTCTCTTCTCCTCCTTCTCCTCTCATGACCTAGAGCCAAAGCCCTATTTTTGCTCTATTACATCCAACCAAATCCGCTCGATTCTCCTCAAAATCGACACATTTAGATAAGGAATCGATATCAAGAAAGAGAAAGGAATGATTTGCTTGCCTCAATTTTATACATTTCTTTTAGTGATGGTAGCAATGCTCTGTTCAGCTCGTGTGCATCTCCTTTCACTCATACCAACGCATAAAATGGAGGGTAAATCACAAAGAGGGTTTTGTTAGGCTTCTGTTTTTTGGTGTCGACTCCTCCTCTGATGATGACTGCGGTGGCTCCCTATGCCATCCTTCCCTTCTCTCTCTTCCTTTCCTTTTTCTCTTCCCTCTTTTCTTTCTTTCTTTCCTTTTCTCTCGTTTGCTCTGCGCCTTAATAATAATAATAATTATTATTATTAAAAGAAAAGAAAAGAAAAGAAAATAATATATATGTTTTTAATCCAATTTCACTCAGAAATAAATAATTTTACCTAAAATGTATCTGATGAAAATTTGGGATATTAAATCCTCCCTTCCTTATAAAAATTTCACCATTGAAATTTACACACTTCGATCTTTGCCTCAATTATCAAATGAATGACGATATTCTGCTGGACTTATCTTCTTTCTCTCAAATCACTTCCTCGATCAAATTATTCTTCCAAAAATCTTATCATCAACACTTGATCCTTTCTTTCCCAAAATCTTAACCAAAACCTCAACCTAAATACTCTTCATTGTCCAATAACGACTCCGACCCTAGCATATGCGAAGGATTATTCACATATTCTTCTCATATCAATCACATTGGACATGCCATGTCCATCCATTGAACTCGGAAGCAAGATCAAGTTGTAGGCCGCCTCTCCGATCTGCTGAAAATTTCAAACGTCCCAATGAACCTCAACTTTAATTTACTATTCGTCCCCAAAACTCAAAATTCTTTTCCTTGATGTTACTTCCAGAAACGCCTGACCATCTATCTTGAATCTCTGATTGGATTACAAATCTGATCTCCTACTTTAATCCTTAAATCGAATCTTGTGATTGATACCGCATGCCCACACGCTTCCACTATGCCACTCTAATCAATCATCTATCTCAGGTCACAATCAAACGTCTTAAAATAGGAATACCTTATAATCTCTTTATCTTGTTAATATGTCGATAGTCAATCTTGGGAATGACATCCTGATTATCAATTGATGAGCCGACTTTATTAGCTCATCCATTATCATCCAAATTGCCATCAATTTTCTCGTCGTCCATGGTAGATCTAAAACAAAATCTCGAAGGCTTCATCTCCTACTCGACTTCCTCATTTAGGCATGTGATTCACTTTGCCACATAACCCACGATCTCACACTTCATATTTTTCCTGCTTGCCTACCTTGACGCAAGGCCAATTCATCATCAAATCCTCTCCATTCCGCTAAGTAGAGAGTCGTCAATGTTTCCTTCGAACTTGGACCAGTGCAGCTGAGCTATAGTAGTTAGTAACCTCAATTGTTCCCGAACTTTTATCCATTCAGCTGAGACTTTAACGCAAGAATTCTTAAAACCACACCTCATCTAGGACGTGTAGTGGAAAAAGTACTTTGTATAGTAGGGTTGGGGTTGCCTACTCGATTGTGTCCAGCTTCAAGATGACTCATCTTAAAAGGGGTTTCATTTCTAATCTTCATAAGAGCTTCTCTCACAGATAGGAACCTGGTTTGAAATCCAATTCGAGTAGTAAGGGGAAAATCCCTCTGGTCTTGTCTTCCAATGGGCATCTGCACCATAGTACCTCCATGCAAAATCATTCAGACTACACCGCATCCCGAACATTCCCTTGGACAATACGTTTGACCATGCAGAATCCAAACATACCTAGATCTCTCTTAGGAGCATCATTCAACGCTACCAATCTTTTCGATCTATCAGGGATCGACAAAGACTAATATCATCGTCAATCTATCTTTGACCCTTGGAAGCACTCTTCATAATTTTCATTCTGTATGAACACCAATCACTCCTACATCTATCGAGCAAAAGTGACTTCTGAAGATTCTTGACAAATTGCCCATCATCCGGCTAGATCTGCGGAACACTGCTACGCTGAGACATCAATTGGCTTCTCTTCATTTTCCATCACTTCAACCTCCTTTAGATGCACAATGAGCCACCAAAAGAATAATCTAGCCAATTCATGTACATCCTCATCGAACCATATTTCTTCACCAAAATCATATGAGCATTCCCTGGCAATACCTAGTTGAAACTTTCCTACAATAAACCCTAGCAATAGCTGCTTCCTTTTCCTAAATTTAGAAGAGACCATTCTAGACATAGTCCTCAAAATCAATGCAAGTTTTGGCACGGTCTCAAAAGCAACTCAAACTTTCAATCATCAGGTTGTCTAAGTTAATCTTCTTCCACAATTGAGGAACCGACTCTAGCATCATGAGCTGCAATTGTAAATGTTCTGTATGGAGTCGTCTGACTTCTCTTTGGATCTCTAGGATTTGGTCTCTTGGGATGCGGTCAATCCTTTGACAAATGGCCTATCTGGCCGTAATTGAAACGTGCTCCACTCCGATGAAACCAAACTCGTCCCACGTGTTCCATCCATAAAAACTTGTAGACTGACCCCAAATTGGGAAGTTGGAGACGAAGACTATACTTCATTTGACTTTTCTTTAACTTGTTCTCTAGAAACTCTGACTACTTTTGAAATTGCTTCTCTTAAAGTCGCACTTACTTGATCAACAGGGTATGGTCCAGCACTTTGCTATATGACCACAATCTGAATGGCATAAATTGTTTTTGAATTGAATCTTGAAGTTTTTGTAGAAATTTCTGGGCTATGCAGCCTCATCTGCGACCATATGGGAAGCAAATCAAGATGGTTCCGCAAACTAAGCAATGTAGTCAGTTACCGACCTATTTTAAAAGATCTTTCAGATTCTTCAACTTCTTCCTGAATGTTATCTTAGGAGGCTAGACCTCACGCTTGTTGTCTATGAATTCTTTGATAATGGTTTGCGGAGACAATTATCCACTCGATAATAGTGATGAGTAGAAATGGACAACCATAGAGTCTCCCTTTCACTCCTATCATAGTTTCAAATCCTCACACAATTAGTATTGTCATTGCCAATGAAATCTGACCATCATTCCCCCACTTCATCAATCACCGGATTAGCAGACATGTACTTCTTTATCCTTTCTCTTGGTAGAGATTATCAACTATTAATGCAACTCTATTTTCTGATTAGTATAAACCTAAGCCAAGAATGGATCCACCTACCTTGTTAATTGCTTCCTTTTTTTGACGTGTCGTTTTTACCTCATTTGGACACAATAACCATTCCTAACTTCTCTTAAGGTAATTTCAAATAACTGTCCTACCTCAATTGGCCTACTGAACTCAGCTACTTTAATCTCCCGAAAGACCTTCCAGGGGAATTGCTCATCATCCTGGTCCCAGAAGAGGTGTTGGGAGTCCCACTATCTAATGGCCTTACCATCCAATCTATATGTGGCGGACCTCACATTGACTTCCTCAAGACAATCGATAATCTCTGAACACTTTCTTCATCTTTTGCAGTCAATTTTCTACTTTAATCAGATCAACCAAATCCCGAAATGGATTCACAGTTCCACCAACCTTCTACTGTAATGGATTTTAACTCTTTATAAATTTGAAAAGATGAAAATATCAACACGTGAACCAAAGGCTCAACAAGTACTGGTATAATATGTACAAAATAGCATACGTAAAATTAGAGAGAGAGTTCAAAAATAAAATGTTAAAAGCAGACAATAAATGCAAATCCAAATATCCTTCATCACACTCAAAATGGAAACACGTATCAGAATGCCTCATCATATCCAAAGTAGAAACACCCACATTAGAAGTTTCATTACACCCACATGACGGAAGCCAATGACACCCACATAACGGAGAATAGAGTCCAAATTTGCATATCATAACAGTTATGTTTTAGGTCGGCAACTCTGGGCCATCCCATAATATTAGCTATTAATCCGACTATATTTTAGGCCTACAACTCTCGACCATTTCACATTATTGGCTATTATCACGGTTATATTTTAGGCTTATAATTTTTGACCATCTCACATAATTTGTTATCAGCCCGACCATATTTTAGGCTTGTACCTTTCGGCTATCTTTTATCATTGGCTATCAGTCTAGCTACATTTTAAACTTATAACTCTCGACCATTAGACTTCATTAGTTCTATTAGCCCGATTACATTTTAGACCAACAGCTTTTGATCATTTTATTTTCAATATCGGCTGCATTTTAGTTTTATATCTCTTGACCATCATACATTGACCTACCAGGGACTCGAACCGCCATGGACTCATACATGCACTGACCTATCGGGTTTCAAACCCTACCCATTATTTATACAATATATTGATAAAAAATATGCATGCAAAGCATATCTAATGATGAAATAAATCAGAGATAGGGTGAGATGATACTTGCCTTAACTTTATTCCAAGTAGATTTGTCGAAATAGTACTCCAAGGTACCCAAACCGCGGACTTCTCTCTCCTCAATCGCATGCGCTCATCTCTCTCTTCCCTTCCTCTTTTCTGCCAAGCGCCAAGTTCTCCTTCGACTGACTGCGATTTAGCTCAGCATGGCGGTGCCGACCCTGGCAGCAACAACTCTGAAGCGATTTCCTGTAGTGGTTGATGGTGGTGACTCCGGCGGTGACAGTAAACTGGCAGTACATGCAAGCACTGCCTCACCTTCACCTAATTTCGACCCTTTTCTCTTACTCATCTTTTTCTCCTTCTCCCTCTTCTCACCGCCACCATTTCTTCTCCTCTCTTCTCCTCCTCCTCCACCCATGACCTAAAGCAGTTACCCTATTTTGGCTCTATTACACCTCAACCAAATCCGCCAAATTTTCTTGAAAATCGGCACATGCAAACAAGAATTTGTTATCAACAAAGAGAAAGGAATAATTTGTTTGTCTTAATTTTGTACATTTCTTCCAATGATGGCGGTGACAGCGGCGACGCTTTGTTCGGCTTGCGCGTGTCTCATTCCACTCACACCAATGCACAAAATGGAGGGAAAATTACAGAGAGGGTTTTGTTAGGCTTTTGTTTTTCGGCGTTGACTCTTCTAGGAACGGCGGCCTTTGCGGCTCCTTACACCACCCCTTCCCTTCTCTCTCTCTCTCTTTCTCTCTCTTTTCCTCTTTCTCCCTTCCCTCATTTCTTTCTTTCTTTACTTTTCCCCTCTTTTGCTTTGCACTTGTGCCGCTTTAATAATAATTATTATATTATATTGTATTATATTATATATATTTGATAAAAATTTAGAATATTACACTATCTTTTCTAACAATTAAACAATAATTAATTTTAAGATTAACATAACTAAAATCTAATATTTTTTAATGAATGTTGTATGATTATTATGTCATGATTTATTTTATATTTATATTAGTGCGTATTAAATTTTTAAAAATTTGGAATTATTGTTAAGAATTATTGAGTTCAAATTTTTTAAAAATCCACATGCTGCTTTCACAATTTTTAAAGTAATTACTATTATTGTAGATGAATATAAAATATTTAATAAGATTTTTTCTGTTACTTTTAACAATAATTTAAATAATAGTTTTGCTATTTTTTATTTTAAATCATATTTTTTAATTTTAATTGTAAATTATTTCATATAAAATATATATGTTCTATTATTATTTTTTGTGTTAATGATATTTTGTAATTTATTTTTTTATGTGGAGAAAATAAAAAATATTATTCTTTTTATTATTATATTATTTTAAAGAGTGACAAATCAAAATGTTATACCAAAAGAATAAACTCAATTATAAGAAGATGAATATAAACTATCTAATATGATGAAACTTGACTCATTATATGTTAAAATACCGTGTTTTGCTTCCTAGAAATTAAAGATCGTGTAAGATTTTTATTGTATTTTAACAATCTTTCATAATTAAAAATATCCCATTGATCGAATCAATTATGAATTTCAATTGAAAGATGGTGGAACCGATTAAATAATTTTTAAAAATATTTTATTTTACTAAAAATAAATTTATAGATAACTGTTATACGTTTTAAAATCTATTGTTGAATATGTTATTGCTATTTACTGACAATTTTATATTTTATTGAAATAAATATGATTTAAAGACATACTAGTAAAGGTAGTAAATATTAAATTTAAAAAAATAGTTTTAAATAAATATTAAAATTATTAAAAGTAACATATTTATTAATTTTTTATAAAAGTATATTTAAAAAAATTAAAATATTTAAAAAATGGTCAAATACTAGATTGTCTTTCCATAATTATATATGTCTATGTGAATTTATTTGATTTATATATTTATCTTGAAGAATTCTATACTAATATGAGGATGGTTGACAGTGTAAAAGAAATGAAGGCTCGTATCCATCATAACCTGCATACAGTATATAACTTGTATGTCTCACAATCAATTACATCCAATTCAGCAGTAGAAGTAGAGGTGGTTGATGAGATTTATTTATTTTTGGTATGAATTTGACTTAAAATACAGTCAATTAGTAAAAATACAATTACAATTGAACATTCTTTATTACTTACAATTTTATCACATTTTTACGTTTTGAAGTAGTAGATTAGATTTTATATTTTTAAATTGATGAAAGGTTAATAAGCATACAGTTTCATATACTTGTATCAATGGTATGAGATCTTTTAGTTTCATTACTAAATATAGCATTATTGGAGTCAATTTTCAACCATGAGGATCAAGTAATTGATAAAAAAAGAAATAAGATAATATCGAAGATAACAAAAATGTACAACCTTTTTAATAATTAGTTAAATATAAAAAATTGTATCAGAAATTTGATCATTTTTAGTTTCAATGAAGTTGATGACTTTAAAAGTGATGGTATTGAAAATATTTGTGAGACTTATAAATAGGCAATCGATTAGTAAATATATTTTTTATATTTTTTAAAATCATATTATTAAAAATATGTAATAAAATAAATAAAATATAATATAATTTTTATAATATTTTATATAATTTTACTTCATACATATTTTTTATCTTTTTATATTAGAATTGTATCTAATATAACTCGCCACATTTATATGCGGATGATCCAAACAATTACGTGCCATTTGGTTGGTAGGAATAGAATTTCTACTCCTACTTTATTCATTTGGGAGGAACAATTTCTTTGTTTGGTTTGTAACTTAGTAAGGAATAATTATTCCTGAGAATATTTATTTTTGGATTCAAAGGAAAAGATATTACCACAAAAAATGTTGGTATTATTTATTCCTAATTACTTGGCAATTACTATTCCTACACTACATTTGTAATATTTCAAAATTGCCATTGTTATTCCATTCTTTGTATCTGTTTGCTGCTATTTTATTTTCATTCTCTTTCAACGCTCTCTGTGCTCTCTTCTGTTCTCCATCGTTCTCCCTTGCTGTTTCCATTGTTTTGTATCGCTGTTCTCCATTGCTGTTTTCCCTCGCTGCTTCCACCATTCTCCGTCGCTACATGCTCTCCTTCTGCTTCCACCAAAAAGTAGGAAATTTCTTCCGAGAATTTGAGTTCTGAGAAAGAAACTATTTTCTAGGCCAACCCTAATTTGATTTCGCCGTCTATTTATAGATTTATGAGAAATTTCTCAATAAATTTGTTAGATTTTAGATATGTGAAACCCATTTCGATTTATGGGTTTCAATTTGCTAGGTTATGCGAAACCCTAGTTTGTTTCAATTTTCTCTGTTTAAGTTACTGTTTTCAGTCTGATACCCATCATTTCTAGCCTATTTCGTTTCCAAATTTATGTTTTTGTTTCAAGTGCCTCTCTTTACATATATTGGATTCTTCAACATATTTGTTTTCAGATTTATGCTTTGTATCCAATGCCTTTTGTGGTTGTATGACGGATTCTTCATCATATTCATTTTCAGATTTTCATGTAGCCGATTTTTATCTGCCTGTATACGTTGTTTTTGGACCCAGATTTTGCTGTTTATGTCTACCTGCTGAGAAGACAGACAAAAACAATACCGAACCTGCATTAGGAAATATGACAGAACATATTTTCTGTCGAAAATCAGGTAAAATTTTCTCTATAATACAACCGTCAGTGTATACAAAATTCTGTGAAATATCTTGTATAGCATATAAAAATCCTTCCTAAATGCCACAACATCTCAACAACTTATGCATACACATCCCAATAACTCCAAGTCCCAACAACATATAAGAATCAGGACACAACACCACACAGGATCCAAATGCCATATGCAATTCATGGCTCTAACGCGATGTATCTAAACACAACGTCGGCGTAATAAAGATGCCATTAGGTACATGTTACAAACCACAATAACCTGCGAAAGTATAAATAAATTCAAACGATAGCGGAAATTAAATCATCTACTCATCAGCCTTATGTATAATATACATTAAGATTCCGAAAGAAATATAAATATATATATAATTTTTTATTATATAAATAAAACTATAAGTTTTAAATCTTCGACATGATCTTCCATATTCAAGTCTAGACCATTTCAAATCTCTATGCTGTCCCATCAGATATATCAAACATATACTAAATTGGAGACAATGAGAAGTAAGGATGAATTAATAGCTCAACAAGTGCATCATAATCAAGAGCGGTAAACAATATAAGTAAGATACGTAAGAAAAAGAGACATAATCATGAAAGAGATGCATAAACTAGAATATGATCAAATATACTTTGGAATACAATTTACTTTTTATTAGGATATACTTTATGCATGATTATTCATCTTTGTAGATCAAAATTAGTAAGTCTTACTAACTAAAAGTGCGAAAAAATGAGAAAAAGATCATAATATTCCACATGATCTAAGGTGATAAGCTCATATTATTGACCCAAAGGTAGGCCATCTACATATTATGCCTGCAGACAGGCCACAAGGCCCCCACAAGATTTCCTCCGGGGTTCGGAGGCAGTTCTCGTCCTTCCACAATAATATTCAAAGACTTGTCAATAGTATTATCCGCTAAAATATGCGGCTAGGTTAAGCATTAAGTCTCTACTGTAATACTATTGACAAGCCAAGGGGTATTACCTCTGTATCACAATTCTATGGTCCTAGTTTCACGGGTTCTTATTCATTTAAGGAAAGGTCCATCACAATTTAATTCACAATATCTCCATCCTGGAGAACCATTCAATCACATATCACATTGTGGATTTCCCTTCGATTACATATACGATTATTATCTTTCCTTCGAATTGAAATCTTTTCACAAGTCAATTTAGATGCATGGATGTCATAATGTATAGGAAAGATTAGAATTCCTTATCATATTAGGCAAATATCACTTTGGGATCTTCGGAAACACATTTTTTTTTTTACAAATGGAGCACAAACACATATTTTCGGGGCTTACAATTGGACATATATGATTACACATAACTAATATAATAATTAATTACGATGAAAGTATATAAAATTCACAATTAGGATTAGGTGAATAGTGCACGTAAATAGTACACAGTTGTGCATATCGGGTAATTCACAAAATTTCTGGTATCCAATTGGTAAATTAGTAAATTCAAGACATGGGTAGACATAATCTCAATTCAATTTATGTATAAAACTCGAAATATGTGCTCAAACGAGGTCTGAGAGCGACTCTAAGGTTTTACGAACGAAAATCCACATAAATCCACCAAATCGAATATCTAATCGATAAATTATCTTATCTAGGATATAGACAATGATATTCTAGTATCAATTTATGCAAAAACCCCAAAATCGAGGGCCGAAACCACCTAGACGTGGGGTTTGGGCTTAAATGCGAAAATCAGAATAAATCCTCAAATTTGGACACGAAATTCATATATAAGTATGATTAAGTTATGGGTATCACATATACATGCATGGGTTGAGTATTGGGATAATAATACTCAAAGAAGATCGAACAGAAATCAAAGAAAATGAAAGAAAAAGGTATGGGTGCACTTGTCTCAACTCGATATATAATTTCTTCAACTACCTCCAAGTCAGAATCGGATATGAAAGCCTTCATTTGCTCCAATTCTCTCTCGTCTCTGCGCCCTCTCTCTCTTTTCCTCTCTCTTTCCCTTGCGTTCCCCCAAACTACATGGCCAATGGTTAAAAAGAACTTGGACGCGACTTTTACAAGTGTTGGTGCTTGATGAGCGCTTGAGCGCTCATTGGGCACCGAGAGCCCCAAAGGGCCACAGCTCGAGCTCCCATCGAGTACTCTTATTCTGTTTTTCTCTCCTGAATGGCATCTCGAGCATTGATCGGGCGCTGGTCAGGCCCGTGTTAAGTTTGCATCAAGCCTACATCGCATTTTCGCCGTCCGGAACCCGTTTCAACCCTTCTAACGCAATTCTTCATATCCTTTGACTCTAATTTTGATTATATAAGCTTAAAAAGTCAAGATTATCATAATTTAAAACTCAAAATCTTATTTACGGATTAACATTTCACGATTTATAACTTTGGTTCTCAATTTTGCCAATTCTGGATCTTTGAGCTTTTCAATCCGATTCTTCCCATACCTTTGACCTCAATTCACCTATCTTAACTTAATTACCTAATAATTACTATATTTTAGAATCCGAAACCTTACTACCGATATTAACCATATCTTAAAAATCGGTACCTTACAAGAAAAGCCCGGCAAGTGTATTTGGATCCATATGTTTCTGTCTTTCTGGATCCATATGTTGTATTTCTGTTGGTGTTTCTACTGCTTGCAATTGTATTTACTTTTTATGTGTTGTATTGGTATATGTTTCTGTGGTGTAATTCTTGTATATGTTGTATCTAGATTCTCTACAGATTGCTGTATATGTTGTATTTGCTAAGCTGCTGAATAAAAGGCTCCATTCCTTATGTTTGCATTTACTGTAATTTGTTATTGCAATTCGTGAATCAATTATTCATCAATTTGTCCAATAAGAAGAAAAAGAAGATAGTGGTCGTTATAATACAATGGATTGAAATTTGCATTACGTTTTGGTGGTTTTTACGTGTCTTAAGTGTAATATCAATTATTGAACAGCCACAACTTATAATCATGAGATTTTACACAATCAACTTTTATAAAAAAAGAGAATACATCCACCGAATCATAAATGGCAATGATATTACTTGTATTAACATGTTGAGAATGACTAGGTCCGCGTTTCTCAAACTATGTGAGATATTAATAAATGTTGGAAAATTTCGTCCATCAAAACACATGCTAATTGATGAACAAGTGGTAATGTTCTTACATATTCTTGTGTTTCATGTAAAAAAATAGGGTGATTATACAAAATTTTTAACGATCGGGTGAGACGGTGAGTAGAATATTTATAACCTATTAGTCGCATTACGTATGCAAGTACACTTATTTAGACGGCCGAAACTCATTTATGAGAACTACACAGACGAGCGATCGAAGTGATTCTCGGTATGGTAATTATTTCATATATTTATTGTTGTAACTACGTGGCAAATGTACTAGATAACTCATTCTAATTTGATGTGTATTTGTAGGGTTGTATAAATACTTTGGATGGAACATATATAAAGATAAGGGTACCATTTGTAGACAAACCTAGATATCTAACTCGTAAGGGAGATATAACTACAAATGTGTTATGAGTATGTACCCATGACATGTAATTTATATATGTCCTTCCTAGTTGGGAAGGATCTGTAGCAAATTCTAGAATTTTACAAGATATGCTAAATACAAGGCATGGACTGAAAATTTCAAATGGTAAGATTTTAGATCATTGAATCAATCATAATGTTTCACAGTTAGCTTATTTTACATAATAATATTCCATATTTTCATATAGGCACTTACTACTTAGTTGATACGAGATATACAAATTGTAATGAATTTTTTACGCCATTTAGTGGGCAAAGATATCATTTAAATGAATGGCGTCAAGGCCATCAGCCATGAATGACCGATAAATTCTTCAATAGGAAATATGTCATTACTCGTAATGTTATCGAAAGGTATTTTAGATTGCTGAAAATGTGGTGGGGATCCTTAGAAGTCCATTCTATTATCCTGTTAGAACACATAATCGAATTATCATTGTTTGTTGTCTGCTGCATAATTTTATAAGAAATGAAATGAATTATGATCCTATTGAGGATGAATACGATGACATGTATTAGGGGACTTCGTTAGACAAAGATATATATATGATAACACAATTAGATTCTACTGATAATTGGAGTGCATTTAGGGTTAATTTGAAAAATGTTATGTTTAACGAGAGGGGATATAATTGAATGATACATTTGACATATTTGCTTTGAGTAGTGCCAATTATATATTTGTTATTCCATATCATCAATTTTGTTATTAATGACGAATATGCTTCACTTGGTCCCTAACTTTTATGATGTCTAATTCTTGGATTACTTATTCATAATTATAGTAGATTAACGTAATTAAGTATGTCACAATCTGATAAGGAAACTAAAAGAAGATGGGAGTTTCATGAAGATGATACTTTTGTTGCTAGTATGGTTGAATTATATAACATTAGAACATATAATAATACTGACAATGATTTCAAATCGGGTTATTTATATGAGTTGGAGAGGATGTTACAACAAAAACTGTCAATCAAGTTTGAAGGCAAATTCCCATATTTCATTTAGAATAAAGACGTTGAAAAAGGATTGAAGTATCGTATATGATATAATAAGGGGTATGAACACGTTCGGATTTGGGTGGAACGATTGAAGAAAAATAATTGTTGCAGAATAACATATATGAAATGCATACATATCGGTAAGTTTTGGTTATTTATTTTTTTAAATAATTATTTGAATAGCATGTATAGAATAAAGCATACATTTTATTTTGAAAAATCTCCATTTTGCTCTGATAACATTGTATTTGCTACTTGCTTGGGGGGATTTTTGCATGTATATGTGAAGTTTGACCATTCTCTGTTCATTATTTTGTTCAATTATTTGAACTGTGCCTTTGAATAAGTTTGCCTGTGACCCTTCTCTCAATCCCATTTGTGCCGTAATAGGTGCTATTTCATTGATTTATAATAGCATCAAGCAAGCTTACCCTAGATGACTTGCATCTTTTGATTATTTTAATTCTACAAAAATAAAGAAATTATGCAAACACGGGATTGATAAAATCATTCCAACCAACACACCGTAGTCGCCAAACAACCAGTAACCCCACAACCAAAGTCCGCCCGTAAATCACCACCAGCCACCAATCATCCACCAGGCCGCCACCCATCACCTTCCGAAGTCTCATCTTGAAGGGATTGTGATGTTTTTTTTTTTGAAGGTGAAAGTGGGGAATTGTGCAAAATCTGTACTCAACAAAAAAATATTAAAGAAGATTTAAAAAAAGAGTCTTCAAATCTGTAGTTGAAGACAAAATGAGAAAAAGAAGAAAAAATTTTGAAATTGGAAGTTAAAGTATTTGTGTTTGCTTTACAATATTTCCTCACCATCACCCGATTTTGTTCCCCCACCTTAGCCACCTACCGAGCTCCACCTTTGCATAAACTGGATCACCCAGAAACCCCAACTGATACCCATTCTTTCTTCTCAATCAAAACTCAAACCAGTCCCCACCCCTTTTAGCCTATTAACCCTAACCATGGATTCTGGAGAAGAGAGAGAGAGAGACTTGAGAGTAGAAGAGTGAGGAATTGAAAGAGGAAACAGAAGTTGAAAGAAGAACACTAACCTAGACATCCAAGACTGCTCTGTGCATGAACGAGAGGGGAGAACACAACCCGATTGGCGAAAATCTGTAATCAAGACTGCTCTCTGTTTGAATAAGTTTTGACAAAGCAGCAATTTTATAATGCTGATGCTGTAACCAAAATTTGAAAATTCTCTCGATTGGCTATCAGGAAAGGCTGTTACATGATGGTATTGGTCGTTCTATGGAAACAGGCCTTATGTTAACGTCTTTATAATATGTAATTTCCATTGCTTGTACAATGTGTTTCACAATATCACATATGAAGAAAAGGCACAGAATTCTCCTAGCACAGCCGTGTATAATTTGCTACTTTTGTATGCTGAAGAAAAGATAGTTGTATGCTGACGTGATGCTAGGCATCACTAGCACAGCTGCGGTAGTTCATTGCTGCTGTTGTCATGTAATGTTTGCTGAAATTGTTGTCGTTGTTTAAATTTGTTGAAACTACTTCCAAATGCAGTTCATTGATATTGTCTATAAATTTTGTTGCTGCGTACACAGTCGAGTTATTATTTTTTATAAATTGTATTATATTTTGTTTAAATTTAAATCAATCTGTATGTTATTAACACATTACCATAAAAAAGCTACTGTTTGGAGGAAGAAATCGTTTTCATATTTTGAATATTTGTCAATAATTTATGGCAAAGACCGTGCCACAGGAACAGCTGCACAGACTGCCGAATACATCCTTGAGGAGCTTCAAATCAATTAACCGGATAACGAGCAATTAAACGTGAATGATGCTCAAGAAATTAGGATTGAAGACTTATTCGATACTAATAATTTCCCTTGTCAAAGTACACCGTATGTGAGAACTCCAACTGCGTCAAAGACATTTAAAGAAAGGAAATGGAAGGTTAGTATATATGTGACAGCACTATCTGATTGTATTATCCAAGCAGTCGATGTATTGAGTACAAATCTCAAAGAGGTCGGTCAATTGTTGAGTAAAAGCTTCGAAGCCAACACACATGAACAAAGGACGGCGCAATTATATAATGTATTGTCTAAAATTCATGAATTGCCCGCGAGTGAAAGGAACACATTGTATATGAAATGCATATATGATCTGACTCTTATGGCGGACTTGTTTATGCTCCACCGGGACAAAGATTAGATTTTATCAAACAATTTGTATGTAAAACATGTGGGGATCTTTGGGGTGATGGTTAGGCTTTTGTACTGTAAAACAATTTGGATTTCATCACATATGTAGATGTAATGATTTTTGGTTCATTTGCAGAGAAAGGGGTGATGGTTAGGCTTCATGTTTGAAGCATTCTTTTGAATCAGGTAATGTATCTAACTTCTTCTGCTAGCTAGATGAGAAGGTTATCAAAATCTTTTACATTCTCAGTAGTTTTTTCCCTAAATTTGAATGATGCTGTTAGAGGATATATGTGTTATTTACTTTACAGAAAATGTATATATATACTGGTATACATTTACAGGAAATGGACATATGTGTGTGTGTGTGTGTGTGTTTTGTGTTTGTGTCATCCAATATTTAATTTAGAGGATATATACATATATATATATACTTTACAGGAAATGGATATGTGTGTGTGTGTGTCATCCAATATTTAATTTTTTCTATATTTTGTCGTTAATTTTAAACATTTCATCACCTTATTTTTGTCTCAGTTTATATGGAGCAAAATTTAATATAATTGATCATATTTCCTGCCATATGGTAGTGAGCATATTGAAGAAATAATTATATATTATATATATCAGAAATATTATTATTATACATGTATATTGATGCGTACCTGGATCCGGCTTCGAACGGATTCGGATCTCTTTTGGATGGTTTGAACCGGCTCCGTTCACCGAGCACAAATCCTGCACACCACCAAACAAACGAGAGGTCAACGTTAACGGCGGGATGTAATCCCACCGATAACACTCCGACGCTCAAGTCAGTTAATCAGCCTTCAATGGAAGGAACTGTAAGAGAATGAAAGCAACGGGCGAAGGGAATGGAGTGTCTTGCTCCAGATGTCAGAAAGGCGCAGGTCCTTTCCCGTATCTGGATGGTGGGAAGACAGAGAACGGGTGTAGAGACTCGTTTGTTGCCTTGGAATTGGAGTGTGTTTGAGAGTTTTTATAGCTGAGAGCTAGAAGTTGTTTTTTAGAGCACTTAGGGTTTTCTGTCTCTGTTACTGCTTGAAGGAAGAGTCTCTAGTATGCAAGCGTTTCAGAGAGTGAGAGTTGTCAGTCAGAATACTCCAGAAAGCATCAATGTGAGCCTTTTCCAGAGCCCTCTCCCTGGATGCTGGATCCAGGGCCTCTTTTATGGCAAAGATGGTGATCTTCCTTCTTTGGAAGGAATCATCCCCATCGTGATCTGTGGCCGGCCTTCCTTTTGGAGGCTGATGCCTGTTGCCCAATTGTGGTGGATTGTTTCATTCTGAGGCAGTCAACCGCTTTCCAAGTTGACCTCCTTCCTTACCGTTGAGGTTTCTTGGCTGGCAAGGAGTTGGAAGGATCTGGCGCCTTCCTTATTTGAAGGGCGCCAATCTTGCTGATATTCCCTTTAAGATCGTGGAATATCCTTGGAAGATCGTGGCTGGCTTTGTTATGACTGATGGGCCTAAACGGGTCAGACCCATCACTGTTAGAAAGCTTTTCGGGGCCCAATGTGCAGAGAGAGGACAGTCAACGCCAGGGGTTGACCGCCTGCGTGAGTGTTGGCCGCCCTCATGGAAGGCGTCCGTCGTTGGACTCTATTTGGGCTATGGGCCTGAGTTGGTCTGGCCCATCACTGTAGAAGGGCCTCGTTTGGGCCCAGTATGTAGGGAGCAGACGGTCAACATCTGGGTTGACCGTCAGCTTGTTGGCCGCCTTCGTGGAGAACGAAGAGAGTGTGGCGGGCGGCCAACTGATGGGCTGTGGGCCTGTATGGAATAGGCCCATAAAGCTTCTGAAGGCCCAACAAATTGGTCAACGCCGGGTTGACCGTTTGTGAGCAGGATGGCTGTCTGGACGGTCAACGCCGACGTTGACCGTCCTTGGGCCTCTCAGTTCCTAGGCCCATCCTCTTATTGGGCCGTTAGAAACGTTGACTGGCCTTAATGGGCTCCCGTTGACCTTTCTTTGGGCCAGCCCATTATTGGTGTACCCATCACTAGCCCCCCATGCTGGTGGTCAGATTTCTGGCCTCCAGTATGTTCATGATGGGACGTTTTTCCTTGCCTTGAGAATCCTATGGAAACTTATAAAGGCTTGAAGGAGGGTTTGACCGGAATCGTTGACCGTTTTGGTCAATTCCGGAGTACCAGAATTGTTGACCGTCCTGGTCAATTCCGGAGTTCCAGAGCTGTTGACCGTCCTGGCCAATTTCGGAGTTCCAAAATTATTGACCGTCCTGGTCAATTCCGAGTTCCGTAACCGCACCGTCCCGCCACCTGCGGGAGTGATTTACGCCCGGCTTTTTCCTTGACCGCAAGGCGGGGCGACACGTGTCCTTCTTTGGTTGGAAGGAGATCCGGGTCATTAATATGCCAGAGATCCATCCTTTTGCAGGTCAAGTGGAGTGGCGACACGTGGCAATTCTGACGGAGTCATTAATGAGGGGTTTCGTACGGGAGTCCCGTCGCTTGGCTGGATCGAATGAGGAGTTGACATGTGGCAATTCTGACGGCGTCCTTTGCAAGCTTGGCGCCTAAGTTTTCCTTCCGTTTTGTTCAAAATCGGTTACGCTTCCAAGCCTTTCGTCTTCCTCATTTTCAATTCGCAGACAAACCTTTGAAGAAACCCTAGAACCTTTTCCGATCATGGCCTCCGTTGCTGACTTCTCATCTGACTTGAGGGAGAGTGATATTAAGGCCTTGTGCGTTGAATTCAACATTCCGAAGGAGATGGCCTGGAGGGTTCCGGGAGCAGATGAAATAGCCTCTCACCCACCGGAAGGCTACTTCACCGTTTACGAGGCTCACCTGAGGAGCGGCCTTCGTCTGCCGATGCCGGAGGAGCTTGAATCAATCATAGCGGCCCTCCAAGTTCCCATTGCTCAGCTTCACGCCAATGCATTGAGGTATATTTGTACTTTGTGCATTTTCGCTCGGAAGCTTAATCAAAAGTTTAGGATGTCTGGCCTTAAGGTCATCTTTAAGATAACCCAGGGGGCGGAGTGGATCTCTCTTAGCCCCCGTACGGGGATAAAGATTAATAAGGCCATCCATGACTCCCTTAAGAACTGGAAAAACCGGTTCTTCTTTGTAAAGGTGGGAGACAAGTGGCCTATCGCGCGGGACTGGGGTGAGGTCCTGAGTACACTGGTACGCCTCTCTCGCGGCGAAGAACGCCGCCTACGCCTGGCCGATCAAGGCGATTCGGTTAAACCCTGATGCATTCAGGAGGGATTTTCTGGTCTCTACCGAGGAATCCCAAAAAGTTAAATGGGGACCGCCGTCTCCGGTCCATAAGCCGCACCCTCCAATCAAAATGCTGAAGCCGGATGACTCGAAGAAATCGCTCATCCGCCCGGTGTCTTCGGAGGAGGTCAGCCGCGAGGGTGATTGTCACGTCCTCATCTTCTTCTTCACAAATTGATCTTGTGGGTCACGGGATTTGTGGTGGTCCTGCAACACTTCGAACGGAGAGGTCTCATAAGGGTAGGTTGGAGGATGCCGGAGGAGTCATCTGGCGCAGCCTCGGCGGCGACGCCGACTCGGGCGCCGCCGGATGGGATCCGCAGAGGGAGCAGCCTCGCGGCGTGCTCGAAGGTTCACGTGTTTACATTATAGAGCCGTCGCCACGAGTTGCTTCACCCGCCGCCGTCCCGAAGGCAGGAGAAAAGAAACTTGCCGCCGCTATTCTAGAGGCCGCAAGAGAGGAGCCTGCTTTATTCTTGCTCCCGGAGGCCGCAAGAGAGGAGCTCGGCCGCAGTCCTCCGCAGGCCGCAGGAGAGGAGCCTCGCCGTAGCTGCTCCAGAGACCGCCAGAGAGGAGCTGCTGCCGCCGTTGAAGATGACGAATCCTTGGAAAGAATCCCGGAGGAAGCGGTGTGCTGCTCGGCACGAGAGGATGCTCCCCGTCCCTCCACCACCTCGAGCACAGTGGAGGCCGTGCCTAAGGGACCATGAGGAAATTTATGGAGGTATGGCTCTTGATGGTTAATTTCCTGTACTTTGCCCTTTCAAGGTTTCTAACCTGCCTTTCGTTGTTGTTTGTGCAGCCGTTGAAGGTCGCTTCTGCACTTTTTAAGGCAATGGTGCAGCGTGACGAGGCTCTAGCTGAGAAGGATGCAGAGATAGCCTGGCTGAATGCCAAGCTGGCCGCCTCAGGAGGGGAGCTTCGTGAGCAGACGGCTGCTCTCGAGGCTGTTATGGCGGGAGTGGAGGCAGGGAACGCCATGTTGAAGGTGGAAGTTGCTCGTCTAAAGGAAGAGGATGATCGCCTGAGAGCGAGCAATAAACGCCTTGCAGATCGAGCCGCCGCTGCAGAGAACGAGTTGGCCTCACGGATGACCCCTCTTGAGGTTGGGGGCGCACTACACGCTCGGCTGTTGGAGGGGCTCAACATTGGGCGTCGCGTTGCACGGTTGATCGCTCCGGACTTCCCAGTGGAGTTCATCAATCAAAGAAACCGCGCAGCGCAATGCAAAGAAGATTTGGTGGGAGAGCCCCGAGACAGCCAGGGTGGTCCGCCGTTTGTAGCCTTGTATTATTGTTTTACGGATAGCATGTACACCGCAAAATATTTAATGAAATGGAAATCTTTTTTTCACGGTGTATCTATTGCCTTTTAATGCTTTGTGCTTGCCGTTTGCAAGGGTGCATGCATGGCGCGCGGCTTACTTAGTCGGCCGGCGACCGTACTCGATGGCCTAAGGAGCCGAGCCCCGGGCTTAGAAGGTGGTTGCATTAACCAACCTTGCGATGCCCTGCCGAGAATTTGGGCGATTAGTGTTAGAGAAGGAGTGCTTCCGTTATCGTTTATCCACGCCGCCTTTCATGGAGAAGGTTGGTGCGTGGGGTTGCCAACTTGGTTGGCTGGGTTTGCTTAAGGAATGAGGTCCTTAAGTCGCGGCGGTTGTAAGAACCAGCCTGGTGGCGCCGTTCAAGTGAAGACTTGGGCGCCAATGTTGGAGAAGAAATGCTTCTCCCTTCGACCGTCGTTGATCGACGTTCTTGCTCCCCGAAAAGAGGTCGTCGCGTGTGCCATTCTTGCCCCCTAAGATTTTTAGACCGCTACGGGCCACTTGGATGACCAAGGTTTAGTACGACCGCTATTGGGCCGCTCGGATGACCGAGGTTTCAGACCGCTCCTGGGCCACTTGGATGACCAAGGTTTAAGACCGCTCATGGGCCACCTGGATGACCAGGGTTTCAGACCGCTCATGGGCCACTTAGATGACTAGGGTTTAAGACCGCTATGGGCCACCTGGATGACCAGGGTTTTAGGCCAATTTCGGCCACCTAGATGACTAGGGTTTAACGAGAGGGTGAAGACCCTCCCGACTTAGGGGCAGTCTAGGTCGGATGGATACCTGCAAGGCAAACACAATTCATAGGCCCTAGAATTCTACATGCTAAGTAAACTCTCATTTTTCCAAAGTAAAAACAAGCACACGAATGGATGCACAGGCTCGAGTAAGGGCGTACCTGGGTTCCCTATTGGTAGTAGCGCTTTAGGTGGGTTGCGTTCCATGTTCGTGGGACCAACTTTCCGTCTGTTTCCGAGCTTGTACGCCTCCGTTGCGTAGGACGGCGGAGACAAGGAAAGGTCCCTCCCAGTTAGGAGAGAGCTTGTTTCGGCCGGCCAGCTTGCCTGTGGCCTCGATGCCTCGTAGGACCAAGTCCCCAACGTCGAATTGCCGGACTTTTACCTTTTTATTGTAGTATCGGGCAACTCGGTGTTGGTACGCCGTCCGTACCACTCGGCGGTGTCGCGGGCTTCTAGCAAGTCCAACGACTCCCGATTTTCTCGGGAGTTGTCTCGTGGGTCGAAGGACTCCACCCGGAGACTTGGGAGCCCGACTTCGACAGGTATTACCGCTTCAGTCCCGTAGCATAGGCTGAAGGGCGTCTCTCGCGTTGGTTCCTTCGGGGTTGTACGATAAGACCAGAGGACGGATGGGAGCTCATCAGCCCAGGAGCCCCCAGCGTCCTCCAACTTAGTTTTTAACCCGTGGAGTAGCGTACGGTTCGTGACCTCCACCTGTCCGTTGGCCTGGGGGTATGCTACCGAAGTGTGGACTAGCTTGATTCCAAGGCTGGTACAATACTTGGTGAAGCGTTTTCCCGAATATTGGGTCCCGTTGTCGGTCACCACGACCTCTGGGATGCCGAATCTGCAGACAATGCTCTGGCGAAGGAACTCCACAACATTGTGTTATGTAATTTTTGCAAGCGGGGCAGCTTCGACCCACTTGGTGAAGTAGTCGATGCCCGCTATGATGAATTTCCTTTGTCCCGTGGCAATGGGAAATGGGTCGAGAATGTCAAGCCCCACCGCGCGAAGGGCACCGGGGCTCAAGGGACTTTAAATCATGACGGCCGGTGATGGAGGTTGCCATGAAGTCGGGCACTCTCGCATTTCTTAACAAATTCTAGCGCGTCCTTTTTCATTGAGGGACAATAGTAGCCCCGCGCATGATTTTGAAGGCTAGGTTTTTCCCGCCTACGTGTGATCCGCAGATCCCGAGGTGAACTTCTCCTGGCCACGTAGTCTGCCTCCTCGGGAGATAGATACGGCGAGATACGAGTTGAGTATCCGCGCGATACACCGCCTATCAACTACCGTGTACCAACTAGCTGTCTTTTTGATCTGCTTGGCATTTTCAGTGTCCTCTTGAAGTGATCCGTCAGCCAAGTATTTAAGGTAAGGAGTCATCCAGTTTTCCATCTCGAAAATCTGCATGGCCTCCTGTTTTTCTATGCTAGGAGCGTTCAGGACCTCCCGCATGTCCCTCGAATATTGCTCTGGGCTCTCGGCTGCAGCTGCTCTTGCCAGCCGGTCTGCCTTCCAATTTTCCTCTCGAGGAATATGAACCAGGGTCAGCTTGTCGAAGCCCTGGATGGTCTCCTTTGCCTTCGCCAGGTATCTGGCCAAGGAAGGGTTGTTTGCCTCGAAGCCCCCATTGACCTGGTTGACGATTAATTCGGAGTCGCTGTGGACTGCCAACCTCTTGGCAGAGCACTCCTTTGCCAATCGCAAGCCAGCCAGTAGGGCTTCGTACTCAGCGACGTTGTTGGTCGCCGGGAAATTAAGTCTCAGGGAGTACTTGATCTCAAATCCGTCAGGGGTTGTTAAGATCACCCCTGCTCCACAGCCGCTGTCAGTGGATGATCCATCCACGTGGAGTGCCCATTCCGGGGCCTCACTGAGCTGTTCTTCGTTTTCGGCGGGTTGGTCCTCTTGAATGGGTGTTGTGGTCTCAACGATAAAATCGGCCAGAGCCTGTGCCTTTATGGCAGGTCTGGGCTTGAACTCGATGTCGAACTCACCCAATTCAATGGCCCACTTTACCAATCGCCCCGAAACGTCGAGCTTTTGGAGTATGCCTTTCAGTGGCTGGTCCGTAAGGACCACTATGCGATGTGCCTGAAAGTATGGTCTTAATTTTCGCGCTACGAAGATAAGTGCCAGTGCCATTTTTTCAGCGCGCGGGTAACGGGTTTCCGGGCCAGTCAACGTCTTGCTCACATAATAGACCGGCTGTTGGATGTCAGACTCCTGGCGCACAAGGACGGAGCTGAGGGACGCCTCCGATACTGCCAAGTAAAGGTACAGCTCCTCTCCGTCTTTGGGTGATGCCAACAACGGTGGGCTGGCCAGATACTGCTTCAACTCGTCGAAGGCAGTCTGGCAATCAGCCGTCCACTGGAATCCGTTAGACTTTGTCCCTCTTAAGGCTTTAAAGAAAGGCTGGTACTTGTCTCCTGACTTTGCGAGGAAGCGGGACAGAGCAGCCAGCCGTCCAGTCAGTCGTTGGACGTCCTTTACATTTCTCGGGAGCCATGTCACCCCGGTGCCTTGATCTTTTAGGGTTTGCCTCGATCCCTCGCTGAAGACGATGAAACCCAAGAACTTTCCTGAGGCTACCCCGAAGACACACTTGGCTGGATTTAACCTCATTTGGTGCTGGCGGAGCACCCCAAATGACTCTTCCAGGTCGCGTATGTGGTCGCCCGTGACTCTGCTCTTGACGAGCATGTCGTCGACGTAGACCTCCATGTTGCGACCAATTTGCTTTTTGAATAATTTGTTCACCAGCCGCTGGTAGGTGGCTCCAGCGTTCTTTAACCCGAAGGGCATGACCCTATAGCAATAGGTGCCATGGTCCGTCATGAACAAGGTATGCTCCTCGTCTTCTGGACTCATTCTGATCTGATTGTAGCCTGAATAAGCGTCAATGAAGCTTAGCAGCTCGTGCCCTGCCGTGGAGTCAACCAGCAGGTCAATCCGGGGCAAGGGAAAGCTGTCCTTTGGGCAGGCCTTGTTGACGTCGGTAAAATCGACGCACATCCGCCATTTTCCGCTGCTCTTCTTAACCAGGACGACGTTTGAGAGCCAATCCGGGTACTGGACTTCTCTAATGAAGCCTGCGTCCAGCAGTTTCTTCACCTCCTCCCGGATGGCGATCAGTTTTTCAACGGAGTGATTCCTCCGCTTCTGTCTGACTGGCTTTCGGTCTGGGTCAAGGCCCAATTTGTGGACCATTACCTCAGCCGAAATCCCAGGCATGTCTGCGGGAGTCCAGGCGAAAAGGTCTGCGTTCCTTCGTAGAAACGTGATTAGTTCATCGCGCAGTGGCCGGTGAGTGAGCCGCCAATCTGGACACACTTATCTGGTTCCCCCGGGTCTAGTGGAACCAGATCGGTGGATTCACCAGGCTGCGCCTGCTGCAGGGTGGTCTCGTCTCGATGATCAAGTTCTCCCACCGAGCCAGTTCTGCCACCAGGGGCAATCTGGGCCATGTAACAAGTCCGCCCAGTGACCTGATCTCCCAGAACTTCTCCAACGCCGTAGGGTGTTGGGAATTTCATTTTCAGATGCGGAATTGACGTAACTGCCCCAAACGCTGCTAGGCACGGTCTGCCTAGTATCGCGTTGTACACAGAGGGCAGGTCAACCACTAAAAAGGTTAGCATTTGACTTGCTGTTTTTGGGTAGGTGCCTGTGGTGACTTCTAATTGATTGTCCCTTGGGCGGGCACCGTTCGTTATCAAGGCCGCATAAAGGTCCTTCAAAGCAGTTTTAGTTGGTTCTTTTTCGGCCTAATCTAAAGAACGCATCCAAATAAAGCAAGTCCTTCGAGCTACCATTATCAATAAAGACTCGTTTCAGCTGGTAGTCCGAAGTACCATCTGAAACGAGTGCAGAAATGGGTACACCAATAATGGGCTGGCCCAAAGAAAGGTCAACGGGAGCCCCCATTAAGGCCGGTCAACGTTTCTAACGGCCCAATAAGAGGATGGGCCTAGGAACTGAGAGGCCCAAGGACGGTCAACGTCTGCGTTGACTGGCCCGCATACCATCCTCGCCACAAACGGTCAACCCGGCGTTGACCAATTTGTTGGGCCTTCAGAAGCTTTATGGGCCTATTCCATACAGGCCCACAGCCCATCAGTTGGCCGCCCGCCACACTCTCTTCGTTCTCCACGAAGGCGGCCAACAAGCTGACGGTCAACTCAGATGTTGACCGTCTGCTCCCTACATACTGGGCCCAAATGAGGCCATTCTACAGTGATGGGCCAGACCAACTCAGGCCCATAGCCCAAATGGAGTCCAACGACGGACGCCTTCCATGAGGGCGGCCAACACTCACGCAGGCGGTCAACCCCTGGCGTTGACTGTCCTCTCTCTGCACATTGGGCCCCGAAAAGCTTTCTAACAGTGATGGGCCTGACCCGTTTAGGCCCATCAGTCATAACAAAGCCAGCCACGATCTTCCAAGGATATTCCACGATCTTAAAGGGAATATCAGCAAGATTGGCGCCCTTCAAATAAGGAAGGCGCCAGATCCTTCCAACTCCTTGCTAGCCAAGAAACCTCAACGGTAAGGAAGGAGGTTAATTTGGAAAGCGGTTGACTGCCTCTGGAGGAAAGAATCTATCACAATTGGGCAACAGGCATCAGCCTCCAAAAGGAAGGCCGGCCACAGATCACGATGGGGATGATTCCTTCCAAAGAAGGAAGATCACCATCTTTGCCATAAAAGAGGCCCTGGATCCAGCATCCAGGGGGAGGACTCTTGAAAAGGCTCACATTGATGCTTTCTAGAGTATTCTGACTGACAACTCTCACTCTCTGAAACGCTTGCATACTGGAGACTCTTCCTTCAAGCAGTAACAGAGACAGAAAACCCTAAGTGCTCTAAAAAACAACTTCTGGCATGTCGAAGCTCCTCGCCGCCAGATTTCTTTGGCATGCCGAAGCTCCTCGCCGCCAGATCTCTCTGGCCTGTCGGAGCTCTTGCCGCCAGATCTTCTCTAGCCTGTCGGAGCTCCTCGTCGCTAGATCTTCTCTGGCCTGCCGGAGCTCTCGCCGCCAAATCTCTTTGGCCTGTTGCAGCTCTCGCCGCCAGATCTCTCTGGCCCTCTGGAAGCTCTCCGCCGCCAGATCTTCTCCAGCTTGACCTCCACCACGTAGCATTGCTCCGGTCAGTAGGCCGATCCTGCTGCAACCTGTTGCACGATAGTAGACCCAGTAAAAGTTATGACAAAACATGCAACGGGGGCTCGATTTTCTCGACCCGCCAACCATTGCACTGCAGAAAATATCATCCAGCCAAGCGTTGCCCTGGTCCGGGTCACCTGAGGCAGTATCAGCCGACAATAGGACCCAGACCATTGGCCAATAGGATACCAAAGCGGTAACAGTACGCTACCCAACCAATTCACGGCAAAGGACCAAATCCCACGGAGCACAGGGGCCACAGGCCAAGTCGCCTTCCAAAGCGCCCCAACGACTCTCCGAAGCAGTGCGCTCAGGGCGATGTGCAGATTATAAGAACACCGCTCATGCACCAACGATAATTCCGCACCGAACCCAGGTACGTGCTCACCCACTTGTGTGCATTCATTCGCATGCTTGTTTTAATTTGACAAAATAAGGAGTTTACTTAGCATATAGAATCCTAGGGTATATGAATTGCGTTTGCCCTGCAGGTTTACCCGACCTAGACTGCCCCTAAGTCGGGAGGGTCTTCACCCTCTCGTTAAACCCTAGTCATCTAGGTGGCTGAAAGTGGCCTAAAACCCTGGTCATCCAGGTGGCCCATAAGCGGTCTTAAACCCTAGTCATCTAGGTGGCCCATGAGCGGTCTTAAACCCTAGTCATCTAGGTGGCCCATGAGCGGTCTGAAATCCTGGTCATCCAGGTGGCCCATGAGCGGTCTGAAACCCTAGTCATCTAGGTGGCCCATGAGCGGTCTGAAACCCTGGTCATCTAGGTGGCCCATGAGCGGTCTGAAACCTTGGTCATCCAAGTGGCCCATTGCTGTCTAAAAACCTTAGGGGGCAAGTATGGCACACGCGACGACCTCTTTTCGGGGAGCAGCAACGTCAGTCAACGACGGTCGAAGGGAGAAGCACTTCTTCTCCGACATTGGCTGCATACGGCACCACCGGGCTAGTTTTTCACAACTGCCCGATTAACTGGAGGACTTAGCTCCTCTAACGGCCAGCCAATCAGGTTGGCCGCCCCACGCAACGACCCTCTCCATGAAGGGCCAGCGTGGTTATGCAACAACGAGAAGCGTTACTTCTCTATGCTGGCTGTCCCAAATACCACTTGGGCAACGCCACTAGGCTTTTCTCACAAGCCACGACTACTAAGCAGGCTAACACACAGCCGCCTAAAACACAGCAAGAAGGCCACCACACCTTCAATAAAGCTAAAACAACAACCTGCCAACTCATTTGGCAAGCTGCCGGCCAACCCAGCGGCCGCCCAGTGACATCAACATACATGAACAGCAAGCTAGCGATGGTAGCTTTAAAGCTTAGCTGGCAACCTCATCTTCTCAGCGCCACGACCTCCTCTTGGCAAGGGCAGGCGCAACCAACCAGACGAGTTCGTCAAGGCTTAGATGACAAACCGCGTCTCCTCAGGGCCACAACTTCCCTTCACGGGAATGATCAGGATCCGCGCAAATTAACACCGGTAGCCCTGACACTCGACTAGAAAGCAAAGCGGCATCCTCAAGGAGAGAGTCACAGAGATTGAGATCCCAGGCTTGGCCGTGGTCATGACATCGACCCGTTGTTCGATCCGAGAGTCAAAGGATCCCCAGTTTTACTAACTGAGCTCCCTGTGGGCTCCTCACTCTTAGACCCGTTGGATGATTCTCCAACGGCAAGAGCCCTTCCAAGGAGTGAAAGGTGCATCCTGTTGCTACGGCTCGAACGATCAGCTATCCTAAGGCAAGTCACCTCCCGACCTCTCAAAGCGCGTCCTTACAGGAGATCTAATTTTGAGCTTGAGATCTTCCCTCTGTGCGCTCCTAAGTCTCACCTGAGACTTGAAATGCTTGCAACGGATCCGGTCAAAAAAAGGTTTTTCGGCTTTGAACTGCTCTCCAAATTTAAGCACTTCGCCGGTCAACTTTTCCAGTCAACAAAGATTTTCGGCTCAAAACTGCTCTCCGGATTTGAGCACTTCACCGGTCAACTTTTTCGGTCAACAAAGATTTTTCGGCTTTTAATTGCTCTCCGGATTTGAGCACTTCGCCGGTCAACTTTTTAGATCAACAAAGATTTTCGGCTCAGAACTGCTCTCCGGATTTGAGCACTTCACCGGTCAACTTTTCCGGTCAACAAAGATTTTCGGCCCAGAACTGCTCTCCGAATTTAAGCACCTCGCCGGTCAACTTTTTCGGTCAACAAAGGTTTCCGGCTCAGAACTGCTCTCCGGATTTGAGTACTTCGCCGGTCAACTTTTTTGACCAACAAAGATTTTTGGCTTCAATCGCTCTCCGGATTCGAGCACTTTGGTTACTGTGATCCTGGCCAACTACTTTTTTGACCCCGCACTGCTCTTCGGATTTGAGCGCATTGGTCAACGAAATTTGACAACCATATTTACGGCTCTATTCCGCTCTCCGGGTCAAGTGATGTGGTCAACCAAGTCAATCAACCATCAACTGGGTTCCTTCCATTCTCCGTGGCTAAATTTTTTTGGCAAGGAATCCAGGTCAAGGGGACAATATGACCAGGATCTCCGCCCAACCAAAGGGGAGACACGTGCCGTACTCTGTCTGGCAAACCGGCTAGTGCCCACACAAGACACTCCCAGAATTGACCGGGGGGTCAACACCGGCTGTGCTCGGAATTGACCGGGCGGTCGACAGTTGCAGTGCTCAACAATGACAACAATTGCTCGTGTCGACTCGTGCAGTGCTCGGTATTGACAATTCTCGCAGTGTGCTGAATTGACCAGGGCGGTCAACAATTCTGGTGCTCCAGAATTGACCAGGACGGTCAACAACTCTAGTACACCGGAATTGACCAGGACGGTCAACAATTCTGGTACACCGAAATTGACCAAGACGGTCAACGATTCCGGTCAAACTCTCCTTCACGTTTTTTACGAATTCCCACGGAATCGTCAAAGTAAAGAAATGCATCCCATCATGGACATGCTGGAGCCCAGACTTCTGGCCACCAGCATGGGGGGCTAGTGATGGGTCCAACAACCCAGGGCCAATGGGCCAGGCCCGCAGCAAGCCCACAATCCAACTTCAAAGTAAAAGTCCCACATTGCTTTTGGAGAAGCAATCCATCTACAAATTCAACTATAAAAGCAAGCACCCTCAAGCATTGAGGGACAGGCGAGAGAAGCTCGAAGAAGCTCCATATGGCTCGGAGAATGGTATAGCCATTGCTAGCCGATCTTCAATGAGAGCAAGTTGGCGGCCAGGAGAGCCTCGACTCCCCTCATCAAGTTGGCGATGAGGGGTCGTCGCCATGGAAGGTGATATCTTTAGTCGTCGTGCTGACTGGAGCACAAGTATTGACCGTGTTTGTTTTGCGTAAGAGATTGAGTGTTGAGGGGAGACGCTAGACTTTTTGTTGCGTTTCCCATGACGGCGCCAATGTTGCGTCCCCGGGTCCCCTTTGTTGTTTGACAGGGGAGCCTTCCATCTTCCGTCATGGGTTGATCTGGATCGGGTCCGGTCTCCGTCGCTGATAACCAAGAACCTGCACAACATAAACAACAAACAAGAGGTCAGAGGCCGACGGGGGGTTGTCTCCCGACGACACTCCGACGCTCAAGTCAAATATCTTCCGCAATAAACGGAAGAATGCATACGCATGATGCGAGAATGAAGGGAGTGTGAGAGGGATGTGATTGGAGGCTTGCGCTCCATGAATGCGCCCAGCAGAAGGGCGGCTTAGAGGTGCGCCCGCGGAGGGCGGCTTGGAGGTGCGCCCGCAGAGGAGCGGCTTAGAGTGCGCCCTTGCAGGGGCTGAGGGCGCCCGCAGGGGCGGCTAGAGGTGCGCCGTAGGGGGCGGCAGAGGTGCGCCCGACGGAGGGGCGGCTTACGATTCTCGCCAGCGATGGGGGCGACTTTAAGAAGAAGGACTAAATAATACTAGCGAGTAAGCATTCTTGTTACCTGAGCGGAGGGACAACTCTTGGACGCGAGCTCCTGGCTACGGGATAGAGGGATCTTGACTCCAAGACGGAGGGTTGAAGGCCTCCTGGTTGGCAGAGGGCTGAGGGCCTCCGGACGGGAGGAGGACTAAGGGCCTCCGTGCCGGCGGAGGGCTGAGGACTTCCTGGAGGGCTGAGGGCCTCCTTGCCGGCGGAGGGCCGTGGGCCTCCGGATTGGAGGAGGACTGAGGGCCTCCTGGAGGGCTGAGGGCCTCCGTGCCTCCTGGTGGCGGAGAAAGCTTCGTGCCTCCTGGATGGAGGACAAGGGCCTCCGAACAGTAGGACGGCCGAGGGCCTCTGGACTGGCGGAGAGCTGAGGGGCCTCCTGGATGAGAGGAGAGTCGAGGCTCTCCTGGCCGCCAACTTGCTCTCATTGAAGATCGGCTAGCAATGGCTATACCATTCTCCGAGCCATATGGAGCTTCTTCGAGCTTCTCTCGCCTGTCCCTCAATGATTGAGGGTGCTTGCTTTTATAGTTGAATTTGTAGATGGATTGCTTCTCCAAAAGCAATGTGGGACTTTTACTTTGAAGTTGGATTGTGCCAGAACTGCTGAGGGCCCATTTAGCGCTGGTTGTTGGACCCATCATATATATATAATACATATGTAATTTTATATCATACAAGTAAATACTTATTAAGAAAATAAAACTAAAAGTGTACGTTATTTTATTTTAGAATAATATTTATATTATATATATATATTTAAAGGTAAAAAAGTTATTATAACATTTTTTTATTTTTTATACTATTTTATAAATTAATTATTAAAATATTAATTCTTAACTTATTCTGTTCTAATAATTAAACATAAAAATAATAATTTTTAATTTTAATTTAATTTAATTTTATTTTTAAAAAATAATTATTTTATTTTATTTTAGTAACAAAACATTACGTTAAAAAAGTCTGAGACGATTTATTTAATTATTTACCACCAGTATATACATTCCAAGACAGAGAGGTGGGCGGTAGAAGGCAGGCTTCGTTAGCGGCAGCAGGAGGCTTCGTTTCTCCTCCAGCAAACGAACGGCAGAATGAACATCTAAAGCCTCGGCGACGTCGTTCCAGCCATCTTTACTCCTTTCCATGGAGGAAGTGGCGGATTTCCCTCTCTGTAAGCTTCTGTCACTCCACTTGAATTCAGAATGTTATTTAATAGTATTGATGTGTTAATAGTTTGGGTAGACGGAATGTGATTAGGCTTTCCAAAGCACTTGAGCATAATCAACTCTTTCTTCTGTCCAGATACAAACTATTTTAATTATTTCTCTGGGATTTTATAAAAATAAATAACAAATAAAATGGGCTTCACGTATAGATAGGAATTGTGAATGAATTATATCGGTAATATTTGTAGTAATGTTTAAAAAATGTGTAGTGATGTCTAATTTCGTTGTCTGGGGCTCCAAAATCAATGGGTTAATTTGTGTGATGGGTTACTTTAGGAAAGATGGGTACACTTTCTCACAAATTCATCATGTTGGGGCCAACTCAGTGGCGAGGAACCGGTGGCTTTGGAATGTTATCTTCTTCTGCTCTCTGCAATCTGTCGTCAACCAGGTTTGTTCCTAATTTTTATTAACCAATCAAAGTTGCCTTTTGGTTCAACAGTTATGCTTTGAAAATGAGTGAAAATTTACGGCTGCAATGTAGCCAGTCATTGTTTCAAAATGGTGAATACTCATTTCTCTGCCTTTTTTTAAAAAAAATTATTCTGGGATGGTGGAAGGTTGAATTTGGGGTGAGGCAGGGTTGATTAAGGCTGTAATTAGTTGATAGTTCTACTATCTCACAAGCTTATTTTAGTTCAGCAGTTTTTTTCCCCTATAATTCCTTGTTCAGTTCTGTATGTTTGACCTACTTGTTTTAGAGCACTAATTTTACCGTTCAAATGGACTGCATCCCATGTAAAATGGACTTCATACCATGTAATAAGACTTGTGATGCTCTGAGCTTGCCAAAATAATATTCTGATGAGATTGTCAAGTTGTGTAGTCTACCTAAAAGGCTAAAACTATTGTGTTTGATAGGATGTTTGTTTTTCTAGCCGCTTTTGGGAAACTTCATAGCATATGATTGGTACAAGACTGAAATTTTCCATTGCATATCATCCCCCCAGCAGATGGCCAAACTGACATTATCAATTGTAGTTTAGGCAACTTATTGAGATGTTTGGTTTAAAACCTTAGGTTTTGGAGTTGATTCGTCCTTCAACACAACTTGCATATAATGGCTCTAGGTATAATTGTCACATCCAAAATCCCGATTCAAAATTAATTCTAATTCATTTATTGTTTTCTAATCAATTATTCATTCTTTTTTTACAATTCGAATGTGAACTCTACATCGATATCTCAACCGGCCACACAAAAACATTAAATTAAGCATAGGACAATATGTGATGTCAAACCAAAAGTAAGGAATGATGTTTGTCCAAGTAACTGAAACAAGTTCAACATTCAAATTAGAAAATGATAACTTGCTGCATTGTTTAGGACATTAGCTATAAACTTCATCCAGCTCATTCCACAAAATTGTCAACACATATTAGCAGACACCAACTGCCATAATATAATACTTTAAGCATTTAAACACTGTCGAAACCAAATACATTACAATTCATTGTCTAAACACTAAAATTAAACTAAATTACAGCCTAGCGAAACATTAAACGATGCCCGAAAACACGATAATAAAATTAAACATCCCTAGAAAAACATAAACTACAGCTCTTCAACCTTCACTCTTGTTTGTTTTGCAAATATTCATGCATCTCATCTGAAGAGTTAGTTAAATAGGAAGAGGGTAAGCTAAAGGTTCAGTAAGACATATAATATATCAATGAATATATATATTTTACATTCAAAACATATCGGAAGGGACTATGGAGCATGATTGAATGCAAATGCGTGAACTTGTGTTGAGAAACTACATATTAAAATTCTTAGATTTTCTTGTCTTATTTTGTTTCGATTTTATCATCGAAACATGCTTAAGTTTTTATTTTCTTTAGGGACCAGGGCTAATAGGCTTTATCAGCTAAATGAGCGGACTATTGAAATCCGAATTGTGTATATTTTCATATAATCAAAGGTCATAAGTTCCTATTTAAGACTCAGATGTGGACCGTCTATATATAATCCTATAGACAGGGCCAAACGCTATTTTTCAACCCCGCGGATGATAAAGTCGGATATTGATATGCCATTATAATATACTAATGTATGCTAAAATATACTATCTGTTGAATAAAACCTCAGTCCAATATTTAACTTAGGAAAACTCTACACTTAACTTCATAATTTTTTATTCTCACCCTTTTGGAAAAAGATTTATCATGTGTTTACATAATTGTAGAGTTTCCTTTCATAATTCCATCAATTTATACTTGTACAAAAGCTTAATCAGATTATATTGAAGGCATGAAATGCTAAATTGGTGGCTAAATGCAGAAAGTTCAGCAAAAATAAATGAAATAAAATAATAGGAAATGTAGAATCAGTATATATACTGAATTTCAGACGTCAAATGCCGATATATCATTTTCTAGCTCCATAAAGCATATATTTGATAAATTTAGAACCTATAAAAGCTACAACACGAAATTAGAGTATGAAGTTCAGCAAAATTCAGAAAATACAGCTAAAATCAGCAACATGACAAATTCTATAATATCAGCTTATATACTTTATATGCAGGGCTTATTTCATCAATTTCTGAAACATGCAATTTATTGTGGTAAGTCAAGAATCTAATATAGCATGAAGTACAAAATTCATTACATGCAAGCTCATTAAATCATGAATTGAAGGCATGCATGTAGTTGAAAAATAGTATTCAGGACATGTATATGAATATGTGAACATGGACAGAAATTTTACACAATCTTGCTGCAAAATCATGAGAACTTTATATGCATGCTTAATACACGTGCTAGCGTCGAAATATTAACATAATTGAGCAATGGCATAAGAATTGTTCATGGGAGGTGGAAAAGAAGTGCAACAAAGGAAGGAGAGTATAGAGTGCACTTGCCTTTTCTCCAAATTCACCAAATTCTAGCCTCAAATTACTTGAATTGGACCTCCTCAAGCCTTCTCTCTCTTTTTCTTTCTCTTCTTCTCGGCTCTACTCTCTTCATTGGAAAATCACAGCAGAAATGATAGAAATGAGCTTGGGGTCATATTTATAATAGACTGGCGCTCAAGCACCAATCGAGCGTGAATCGAGTGCTTGGCAAATCTAAGATCAGAGCTTGAGCACTAGTTGAGCATGCATCGAGCGCCAGGCCATGGGAATTAGTGCTTGAGCGCGGCTTGGGTATGCATTGGGCGCGGACATACTATTTTTTGGGCTCGAGTGCCCGTCAGGCCTGCGTTAGACCTGGTTATGCCCAAGCCTAATTCAGGCATCCATTAGACTCAGATTCTACCGGTCTAATTTTGACTCTATTAACCCACTTTTTTTTTTTTTTATCATTTTACCTCAATTTTAATTATATTAATTTAATTAATCAAGATTATCATAGTTCGGAAACTTAGGCCTTACATTCCTCTCCTCCTTATAAAATTTCATCCTCGAAATTTTTAAAAAATTGACATACCTCAATGGGGAAAAAGATGCTGATACTTCTCTCGAATTTTGTCTTCCCGCGTCTACGTGGCCTCTTCATATGAGTGATTTCTTCATAAGATTTTGACCAACAAAATCATCTTCGTATGAAGCATTTGATCTCTTCGACCCAAAATCTGAACTGGCTCCTTGATATATGTCAAATCATCATTAATTTCTCAACGACTTGTACTCAATGATATGTATCGGGTTATACACATACTTTCATAACGTTGACACGTGGAAAATATTATGTACTTCTAAATTTGGTGGCAAAGACAATTGATAGGCGACTTGACCAATCTTTTCGAAGATTTCAAATAGTCCAATGAACCTTGGTTTCGACTTTCTTTTAATCCCAAACCTCAAGATCCCTTCAATAGCGATATCTTTAGAAATGCATAGTCCTCGACCTCAAAATTTAGCTCCGATCTTCTCCGGTCTGCGTAGTTCTTTTGCCAACTTTGTGCGACCTTTAACCTCTCATGAATTAAACAAATGTTGTCAGATGTCTTCTGGATAACTTCTGGTCCTAAAAGCTATTTGTCACCGGTCTTCTCCCAATGAATTGGAGAGCGACATTTCCTCCCGTATAATGACTTGAATGGAGCCATACCGATGCTTTGTTGAAAACTATTATTATAAGCAAATTTTGCCAATGCTAAATGGTCATCCCAATTGCCTTGCATCTCCATAATCGAAACTCTTAACATGTCCTTTAGAATATGAATCGTACGCTCTGATTGTCCATCAATTGGGGATGATATGTTATGCTAAATTTTAAATTCATCCCCAATTCCCAATGTAGACTTTCCCAAAACTTGGACACGAATCTTGGGTCTTGATCAGACACAATTGATGCCTGCACATTGTGCAATCTTACTACATTAATGTACAATCTAGCCAACTGGTCCCTTGAAAATGTGATCCGATCATCTAGGAAATGCGTTGATTTTGTAAGCCGATCAATAATTATTCAAATGGCATCATGATTCCTTGGCGTTCTTGGTAGTCCCTTTACAAAATCCATTGATATATGTCTTCCCATTTCCAATCAGGAGTAGGCATCGGTTGTAGTTGGCTGGGTTGTTCCTCGTGCTCGGCTTTTAATAGTTGACAAATCAAATATCAGCTCACATACGCTACGATTTCTCTCTTCATATTCCTCCATCAAAATATTTTTTTCCAATCTTGGTACATTTTGTTGATTTCCGAGTGGATAGTGTATTTTGACCGATGCGCTTCATTTATAATTTCTACCTTTAAGTCCTTAATATTTGGTACACACATCTGATTTCAAAACCTTAATACTTAATTGGCACGAACACTAAAATCAACTCTTGAGTCCCTATTTAAATCTCCATCTATATCCATTAGAAATGGATCATTCATTTGAGTTCCCTTAATCCTTTCCAAAATCTTCGATTAAATTTGAAAATATGATAAAATCATTCAGATGCCTTATGAGTGCCTCTTAATATTGTATTGCCTCATGCTTTCAAGCATTTTCATCTCTTTAGTCCTCAAGTTGGCCACAAAGCTCGCTTGGTGGCTCAAGGCATCTGCTACAATATTAGCCTTACTGGGTTGGTACTGAATCTCGCAATCGTAGTCCTTAAGGAAGTCTTGTGGTATGAATATACCAAGAATTTCTCGCCATACAAATAATGTCACCAAATTTTTAAAGCAAAGATTACCACCGCTAACTTCAAATCATGAATCAGGTAATTCTTTTCATGAGTTTTCAATTGCCTCAACCTTTAAGCTATTACTTTCCCGTATTGCATCAACATACAACCCAATCTAGTCTTAGAAGTATCACAATAAATTACAAACCCGCTGAATCCTTCTGGAATGGTCAGGATCAAGGCGGTTATCAAATGGTTTTTCAACTCTTGAAAACTCCACTCGTATTCCTCCGTCCAAACAAATTTGGTCTCCTTTCGAGTCAAATGGGTCAATGGCATGGCAATTCTAGAAAAGTTCTCCACAAACCTCCGATAATAGCCTACCATTCCAAAGAAACTGTGACGGAACGAATCTTAATCTTTATAGGACCTTTTGTCTAACACATACTGAAAAGAATCCATAAATTCAAATCACGCTGTTTTTGCAGAAATTTCGACAAAATCTTCTTTATAGCTAGACAAAAATAAAAAACAAAACTTGTATATTATAACCCGTAAAGAGCATACTCGATATCAACTTATGACTACAACACAAATACAGGACCAGTACAAGCACACAACTAATCAAATATTATAATTTACCCTACAATACGCATACACAGGATTATGAATGCCATTCATGGCTTTATATCAACAATCCTAACTGCTATATCAGAATCTATATGAGAGATGCTGTCTAGGACCTGTATATATTTAATAATCAGAATAGCGGAAGCAACTATATCCATAACGTAAACCTGCGAAAGTATAAATACTATTTTATCAGAACACAAAACATATCACAGCTATTAATACATAATTTCATCCACAATTTAGACATTTATATTAACAATATCCTAAAAATCTCGAGTCTTCAAAGGCTCCGAGACTCCATCCAGCTCCTTGCTAAGCTATAATTACTTTTGTTTATCCGGTATCATCTCTATAGCCTTATCTAGAGGGAAAAAAAACAAAATAGTGAGTCGAAGCTCAGAAGTGTACCATAAAGCATGCAAGTGAAATGCCTTGATGCAAAACATAAATGCGAAGGTCATAAAAATGCTAGGGAACAGAAACATATATAAAAATTATGAGAAAAGTATAATTCTATATGAACAGGTCTCTATAATCATATTTCATGCTTTCATGTAAAACATAAATACACTAAAACAGAAACCACGATAATCAGGAGAACGGAGGCGCCCGTGGAAACAAGAATAAAGTATAATTTTATTTAAACATGTATCGAAAATCATGAATCAGTATAATCATGCTTCGATAATCATAAATCGGTAAAACATGCTTCAGAAAGCAGAAATCAGTATCAGCTCTATAATTTCTAGAAATCCTCTTTTTTACTATCGAAATGACCAAACTAGTAGACCCTACTAGCTGAGGGGGCGAGTAATCGAGGATATATTGTATTCACTCCACACAATCTAAGACCAGTAACAGTTATCCCTTTTCGTGGGATATATCCCTTCTTGTGGGATTTAGGACAGTGATGCCGGCCAGTAACAGTAACTATCCTCTAGGTTATCGCCCTGAGAAAGGGCGGACCACGTATAACTTTATGGACAGAATTATCCTCGATTATCACCATAACGTTCTAGGGTATGCCGAAGAACCTTATTTGACTGCACATCAGTTCTAGGTCCTTATTAACAGGATCAGAAACATTTTTCCTCTTATTTGTTAACCAAAAACTTATTAAATTTCATAAGTGAGTTAGAATTTCACAGTAACCCTTCTGTATGCTTCAGAAATCCACGGTAATTTATTAGTATAATTCTATGAAAAGTTTTCAGGTACAAATTATGACATGGGCATTACCTCGTTACAAATTAACATTTACATATCAAACTTTGGGGATTTAAAACACCAAATTTCTTCATTTTCGTGCTTAGGGTTTTGCCAAACCTTCTGAACGAGAAACGAACACCAAATACATGTATATACATGAAATTTGAGGTATATATTGCAGTACATGCCAGTAAACATGAAATCTGTCCAATTAATTAGGAGAAATATGCTTTATTTACAGTAAACATGGGGAAACATGAATTTAAAGTATAAACACAATATTTGAGATATTGAAAAGCTGTAAAAATAGTAAATAATGTCCGAAGTACACTTGCCTTAACCTGCTCTACTGTTATTTTTACCCGAATTGGATCAGAACGGTGGATTTCTCCCCTTTTCCTTCTCTTTTCTCTCCTTCCTCCTCCTCTTCGTGCTGCTCATCGTTCTGCTACCTCTCTCTCCTCAAATCCCATTTTAAAACGAAGGAAAGAAGGATCATGTGCTGCCCTAGTGACTGGCGCTCATCGAGTGCCAGTTTCGCATTTTCACACCTAGGCCACATGAGCGCCACCCTTGTAACCCTCTCCAGTTCCCGCCTCGCCTTGGGCGAGCCTTGAACGGTTCTTCTCGAAGATTTGCGCCTCATCGGCGCTCGAGCGCCGATCCTATTTTTTCCTATTGCTCCTTTTTTTGGTTTGGTACCCATTTATCCTTTGTTCTTAAGCCCAATTATGATCATCATTATCATCAACTTAATCACTCCATAATTTTCAGGTTTTGTGATCAGGTTGTTACAAAAACTCTTGACTTCAGTCATTGATGTCGGACGGCTCCAATTAAGAACAACCTTTATCTTTTTCGAGTCAACCGAAATGCCTCCTTTCGATATAACATGCCCTAAAAACACGACTTTTTTAAGTGAAAATTCACGCTTCTTAAGTTTGGCATACAATCTTTGATCCTGAAGTGTCTGGAGGACAATCCTCAAATGTATCTTGTGCTCTTCATAGCTTTTTGAATAGATCAAAATGTCGTTGATGAACACCACCACAAACTTGTCCAAATAAGGTTGGAATACCTGATTCATCAAATCATAAATGTTGCAGGGGCATTAGTTAAACCAAAAGGCATGACTAAGAACTCATAGTGTCCATACCTCGTTCGGAACACTGTCTTCGCCATGTCTACCTTAATTCTCAATTGATGATATCTCGAACAAAGGTCAATCTTTGAGAATATTTGAGCCTCTTGCAATTGATCAAATATATCATCAATTCTCGACGACAAACATTTATTTTTGATGGTGGTCTTATTCAATTTCCGGTAGTTGATATAAAGCCGCATGGATCCATCCTTTTTCTTCACAAATAGCACCGGTGGTGACACGCTTGGTCGGATAAATCCTTTCCCCAATAGCTCTTGCAGTTGCTGTTTTAACTCTTTCAATTCCGCTAGTGCCATTCTATACGGCGTCTTAGAAATAGGTGCCTCTCCAGGCATACTTCAATCTTAAATTCTATCTTCTGATGTTGAGGCAATCCTGGTAATTACTCCAAAAAACAATCTTCGAACTCGCATACTACCGAAACATATTGGCAAGAAACATTGTGGCTCCCAATTGTGCCTGCATAAGCCAAATAGGCTTGACAACCACTTTCCAATAAGTGTCGAGCATGTAGAGCTGAAATTAAATCGGGGAATTCTTTTTGTATTATACCTTGAATATAAAAAGGTTCACACCCCGGAATAGCAAAATAGACTCTTTTGTGTAAACAATTGATATTGGCATGGTAACTTGCTAACAAATCAATACCCAAAATCACATCAAAGTCATGTATATCTATCAAAATCAAATCTGCTACCAACTGTAACCCGCTAACCCAAACGACACACCTCGGGTACACTGTATTAGTAACCATGGACGATCCCGTAGGTATAGACACAACTAATGCATATTTCGAAATCCTCAGGGGTGACAATAAGTGACAAACAAACTTTGGAGACACAAATGAATGTGTAGACCCCAAATCTAAAAGTACAGGAGTTGGAGTATTGAAATTAGTAAGATTACCTTCTACATCGTTGGATGATGCCTTTGTATCTTGAACTGTCACAGCAAAGGCCTTTCTTGCAACATTGGGCTTCTTTATTGCTGGCCTCTTAAGATGAGGGCAGTCCTTAATTAGGTGGCCGGATAGACCATCGTTGAAATAAGCTTCCAAAGCTTTATAGTAAGGCCTTCCTCTATGCAATTTTCCACATTGCGAGCATACGGGCATTGTCGATTGTAGGCCTAATATTGTTTGACTTTCAGCCACTGTCTTTCCTTTATCAGCCGCCTTTTCTTTCTTTTGGGATCTTCCTTATTCTAAACTTTGTCCTGCGCCTTATCCTCCTCGATTGGCCATCTTTTTTCGAATAATTTTTCCCTTTCCAGTTCCTTCTTGAACAATAGGGCTCTATCTAACACATCCCGGTACGTTGTCAACTTGAGTGTCACGAGCTACTTTCGAATTTTGTCCTTCAGTTATTGCTGGAATTTTCTTGCCTTTGTAGTCTCGACATGGATTATGTGCGGGGTATGAAGTGACAATTCCGTAAATTTTGCATCATACTTAGCCACGGTTCGATTCCCTTGCCTTAGGTGCGCGAACTCATCCTCTTGCTCCAGAAGACTCGTCGGGAGGTACTTGTCAATAAACGTGTCAACAAACATGTCCCATGTTATCTTGTGGTCCTCCATTCCCATGGCCACTTCTTCATTGATTATCAATGATCCACCTTGCCTTCCAATTTATATGCAGCAAATGTCACATTGTCTTCTTCGGGGCAACGAAACATGGTGAAAACCTTCTCGATCCTCCGGATCCAATTCTTTTCCTTTGTCAGGTTTGGATCGCCCACAAATTATTGAACTCTCTCGTTGGAGAATCGATCATAAGCTGAAAATCTTGGATTCCTAGGGGCTGGAATTGGTTTGGAGTTATGTTGACCTTGAGCCATGTCTCCATAACATCGGTTATCCTTGCCATAAAGTTCATATATTGCTCTTCACGGTTCTAATGAAAATTTGATCCAAGGTTGCCTCCAAATCCCGCCATCTCTTAGTCCTATCATAACATATTAATTAGATTAGAATCCTCAAACCAACATCGATCAGACTCAATCCTTAAGGCATCTCCTTAAGACTTCTCTTATACCACTTTAGTATGTCAAGTCCCAAATCCCGATTCAAAATTAATTCTAATTCATTTATTATTTTCTAATCAATTATTCCTTCTTTTTTATGATTTGGATATGAATTTCACCTTAATACCTCGACCGACCACACAAAAATATTAAATTAAACACAGGACCCAAATATGTGACATCGGACCAAAAGTAAGGAATGATGTTTGTGGAAGTAACCGAAACAAGTTCAACATTCAAATTAATAGAGCACGACCATGGTCATCCTTAACTGAAAATAATAACCTGTTGTAGACTTTAGGACATCAGCTATAAACTTCATCCAACTCATTCCATAAAACCGTCGACACATATTAGCACATTCTAGACACCATAATATGATACTTTAAGCATTTAAACGTTGTCCGAAACCAAATACATTACAATTCATTGTCTAAACACTGAAATTAAACTAAATTACTGCCGAGCGAAACATTAAACGATGTTCGGAAACATGATAATAACATTAAACATCCCTAGAAAAACATAAACTATAGCTCTTCGACCTTCACTTTTGTTCGTTTGGCAAATACTCGTGCATCTCATCGGAGGAGTTAGTATAAGAGAGTGAGCCAAAAACTCAGTAAGATATGTAATATGTTAATGAACATATATACTTTGCATTCAAAATATATCAGAAGGGACTATGGAACATAATTGAATGCAAATGTGTGAACTTGTGCAAAGAAACTACATATTAAAATTCTTAGATTTTCTTGTCTTATCTTGTTTCGATTTTATCATCCAAACATGTTTAAGTTCTTATTTTATTTAATGACCAGGGCTAGTAGGCCTTACTGGTTAAAGAAGTAGACTATCGAAACCCAAGTTGTGTATAGTTTTACACAACCAAAGGCCATAAGCTCCTATTTAAGATCCAGAGGTAGGCAGTTTATGTATAATCCTATAGATGGGGTTAAACGTTACTTTTCAACCCCGCCGATGATATGGTCGGATATCGATATACCACTATAATATATTAATGCATGCCAAAATATATTATCTGCTGAGCAAAACCTTGGTCCAATATTTTATCTAGGAAAACTCTACATTTAACTTCATAATTCTTATTATCACCCTTTTGAAAAATGGTTTATCATATCTTAACATAATTGTAGAGTTTCATTTCATAATTCCTTCAATTTATACTTGTACAAAAAGCTTAATCAGATTACATTGAAGGCATGGAATGCTAAATTGGTGGCTAAATGCAGAAAATTCAGCAAAAATAAATGAAATAAAACAACAAGAAATGTATAATCATCATGTATATTGAATTTTAGACGTTAAATGCCCATATATCATTTTCTAGCTTCCATAAAACATATATTGATAAATTTAGAACCTATAAAGGCTACAGCACGAAATTAGAGTACGAAGTTCAGCAAAATTCAGAAAATGTAGCAAAAATCAGAAACATGACAAATTCTACAATATTAGCTTATATACTTCACATGTAGGGCTTATTTCATCAATTTCTGAAACATACAACTTATTTTTGTAAGTTTAGATTCTAATTTAGCATGAAGTACGAAATTCATTACATGTAAGGTCATTAAATCATGAATTGAAGGCATGCATGCAGCTGAGAAAAGTGGGTTGATCTAATGCATATGCCATTGACAATCCATCTATTTAGTTTTCACCCTACATTCAATGTTGAGTACTTAAGTTGCTTGCAAAGGTCATTTCACCCACTTGTCAATCCTTTTATAGCTTCCCAGATGAGCCTAATATTGAGATGATATCCACTCCTACATAATTACCAACCCTAAAGGCACAAAAATAAAATTGTTGTTATTTTAGATGAGTAGGTTGTGTTCACCAGTGATAGTGAAGTTCAACATTTCTCTATTTGTTGGGTAGGTCGACTAGATCCAAATTGCACCTAGAGTACTAGAGTGACAATCCAACAGCTTAATCCAGGTTAATTAGAGTCCTATCAAAGTCAGGAGGTTCTTCCCCCACTTGGCTTGACTTCCTACCTCCTCGAGGGAGTTGGTAAGGGCTGCTGGATTCTAACCTCTTCTAACAAATGTTTATAGACGCCGAATGTGGGCTGTATAACCACTTAACTTGTAGTTGGAAGATTGACGATTGGAGAATTGTTGATTTAACTTGAAGGGGTACGGTTATTCCCACCTTCAGAGAGTTGATGAGGATATGAATTCTGTTTGTTAGTGTTTATTAATTTTCGATTTTCATAATTATGGATTGTCATTCATAAGTGAGCTTTAAGGTTTCCTTATGTCATTATTTAAGAATTTCTTTATTTCCTTATTAGGTTTCTGATATTTTCCATTTAAAATCCTATGTAGTTGTTATTGAATTACTAATCAATGATCTTATGTTTATGGCCATCATTGCTTATAATTGCTCTCCAACCTTTCTCATTTGTCTCTACTGCTCTTCCTTTTCTATGTCTCCTTCTTCTTCTTCCCTTCCTTTTCTGTTTTCCTTTTCCTCCTTCCCTCTTTCCGCTTTCCTCTTCGTCTTCATTTGCATCACTTTCCTTGGTTTGCTTATATGATCTAGTTTGGAGACAAAACTACAAATTAGTGGAGATGGTTGTGTGGATAAAATTTGGCAAGACAATTAGCAATGTAGGAAGCTGCATCTTCCTTTGAATGGAGACTGACTGTGAATAAGAATATTGTCCAGCCTGCTCATTTATTTTATGTCTTTGTTCATAATCCAAGTTAGTCTTGCCAAAAACTGAGACCAGATCCATATAGACTGCTTGCAGGTGAATGTGGATGATTTCACTCTTTCCATTGAGTTATTTGGACTTGGGTCATTCTAAAATAATCAAAGGGGAAGAAATGTCTTGGTGCATGGGTTTTAGACTTGATGTATCAGGATTTTGCAGTTAAATGCTGAAGATGTTTTACAGTAGTCAAGGGTTGTAGAAAAGCATGGTGGCTTGTCATTATAGAGTTTTATTTTCTAGGAAAACTTGAGAGAAGCAATGAGGTACTGTTATTCTCAGAAGCTAGTGTTGAGCTTAGGAGAGTAGAAGATAAAAGTTATTCTTCTATATGAAATTGGGTCGGCTAACTGCCTGCCGAATTCCAATGTAAAGTTGTTTACTTTCTGACAGAAGCTTCCAACTGTGGATTTGCTGAAGCAAAGGTGGAATTATTATGCCTCATGAATTTGGCATATGCTGAAGGGAAAACCTGTCTGTTAACCATTTGCTATTGCTGTGGACTTGGGGGCTGTGAAACTCTTTCTCTTCTCTTTGTTAAAGTGGGTGCATCTAGGGTCTGTGAAATTGGTGTTTTTTTCTTAAAAGTTTAGATTGAAAAAGATAACGGCTATTTCATGCTTGGAAGGGGATTCTATGGCTCTCTAGTGGAGTTAGAGTAGGCAAGTTTTTGATTGAAAGGAGAGGACAATTTAAGCCACAAATGCTATCTTTTTTTGGTGTATCTTGTGTATAGGGACTTCCTGCTTGAATAAGGGTTAATCCATTTTTTCGAATTCACAGGCTGCCTTTCTTTAAGCAGCTACTGTTTTTTGGGCCTGGTTCTTTTGCATACTGATATTTTTACAGTTTTCTTTTCTTTTTCTTTTTTTTTTGGCCGGGTGGCCTTTGCTTTATCTAGCTTTTTCCATGTTTTGTAACACCCTCTTTGTGTCATATGGTTGATTATAAATATTTATAAGCAAAAGCAAATCGAAACTGTTTTCAAGTTTCGCGAAGTCTGTTATTGCCAAAAAATCCAGGATGTCCCTCTTCTGTTTGTATGGATATATATTAGTTTTATATCTGTAAATCATAATGATATATATATATTAGCTATATCACCTGTGTAGTTTTGATCAGTTATAATTGATTGTTATTCACTTGCATATGGGGATATGTTGTTTGGTGAATGTAACAATAGTATTACTTCAGAGACGTGATTGGCATCATCAAACTGATTAAAGATAATTCTGCCAAGTCAAATGTAAAAAGAGCTCTTTTATCTGCAAGAAAGAAGGAACGGATCAAGCTGCCTAAATATGAAGATAGTTGTAGGGGCAAAATTTATCACGTAAGTGAATTTCTGAATGACCCAGCTGGAGTTGAAGCTTTGCTGAATGTCGATGCCCTGGAAAGTTGGAAAACTCTTGGATCTAACACATATAGGTACTTTTACTCCCTACCTCTTTTTCTTCTTCTCTTCTTCCCATTTTTCCTTTTACATCTTATGTATTTATTATCTCATGATTGTTAATGGTTATTACCCTTATATGAGACTGTTGTCCTATTAGCACAAAACTCAATATGAGTATTTTATGTGGTTGTGTCATAGCATAGGTCATATTGACCTACTTTTGTAGCAATGCAGTGATTTGAAATGTTAATTCACCAACAGATTGCTAGCTTCACATTTCAAGATGCCCCCTGAAAGGTCAACGAAGAGTGCCTTCCTCTACACTAAACTGAAATAGCATCGGGGAGTATTGGTGAGATAACGACTAGCCTTATCTTGTGGAGTGGGACCGAGAGAAAGAAAAATAGAATGCTAAAAGCGCTATAGCCTTTGAAGATGGCCCATATGGGGGTTCCTACTTTGCCCCTTGTAAATCTTCTTGCCCAGGGATTGGCCTTTGGGAGCCATTTTGGTACATTTAAGACCAATAGAAGTGATGTGAAAGAATGGCATAGTCATTTGTCTTCATGTTTTTTCCTTGTTTTGGGATTCATCCAATAGATCTTACCATTAGCCTTCATTTTTGATCCAAAGGAATTTATCTCTGTCTTATGCTCAAGCCATGTCATGGTGGTGTATGTGGACATCAAGGTTAAGTGACATGTCAATGTAACTTTGATGGAGAACAGGAAAGATAAGAGGGAAAATATAGAAACATGGGTAAATTAGCGATGGATCATTTAGTTAAAAGAGGAGAAAGTATCACAATTCATCAGTAATCATATTTCTTTAACAACTGAAGAGGCACCAGGTCTTTGATGGACTTACATAGGCATCAGACACCTAATTAACTAGGAAACAGAATGTCAGAGTATTACTTAAGACAGCCTCCTAGAACATAACAATCTAGAAAAAGGGCAGCCAGGAGAAGGGATGGATTGTACGCAGCCGTAAAGTACATATTCTGAATATACTGTAAAACAACTAACTTAAATAAAATCACAGGAGTCTTTGGGTCAATCAGGAAGTATATAAACACATCAGCTATGGCCTTCCATATTCATTCTCCATCAAGCTTAGATTGCAATTCTAAAGTTGTCATCTCACAACTGAATCATACGCAAATGAATACATGAAAATCGGTCTCGTTGTTGTATTTTTCTTTGTTCAATGATATATGGCTGGCAAATGTTCAAGATTATATTCTGTAACCATATAGGCACAAAAAATGCTGTTGTTTTCCCACTTTTTCTCCTTGGTGGAAAATGAATTATTGCTGAAAAATAAGTTGTTGCTAGGATTAAAAAAAAAATCCAAACACTGAAGTTTAATAATACACACACTTGAGAAAGGCCTTAGTTTAAGATATTGAAGTAATTTATTCATTTAATATTTTTGCTGGAATCTTTTATTGTGTTGATTGCTCAGAGGAAGTTTGAATGCTGATATTGATGGTGAAAAGTTGAAAATGTTGTTCTCTTAATGGTATGCTTTGTTGAGTTGGGAAGGATTGTTATAGCATGTCTTGGGTTTGGGGTAATGGCTCAAGAACTCACTAGAGTCCGCTCAGTGTGGGGTTCTATGCTGGACAGATTTGATGCATCTGTCAAATTACAATCTATTTTCCTTAGGAGTAGCAAAATCATTTGTAAGTATAAAAAGAAAAAAAAAAAATTGTCCTGAACAAAATGACAGGTATTGGTAGACTTTTGGATTTACTTTTTGGGGTGCTTAAGCAAAGGCAATGGATCTCTCGAAGAGATATTGATTATTGGATATAGAAGAATGGAGGAAATAAGGAGTCTAATTGAAGAGGCTGGAATTGAATGACGGAGTTTGGTAAAGTAAATCCATGAAAAGTGGGAGGAAATATAAGGAATTGTCGAGGATGGAATGGAACATGGACTAAGGAAGTGATGTTTTAAGCTTATACTTTTACCATCTTTTTGTTCTTTTGTTTTTGTCTCCGTTTTGGCTTTTGTTGAGGTTGGTTGTGCTCTTTTGGGGTTGACTTTTTTTTTTTTTTTTTGGGGACACGTTGCCTGAATTTGTTCTTTTGTAATAGTGGCAGCCTCTTGGTATCATTTTTTCAAATTGATATTTGCTTTCTTAGCCATTATAAAGAAAAACGAAAATTGATTTAGGAGCAAGTTATTGCTGTTCTACAAATTGCATTGTGACTGTGATTGCTGAAAGAGAAGAGAGAAAGTGAAGAAAAAGAGAGAAAAACGACACAGTTTTCTAATAAGCACTAAACATGTATTTATAATAAAAATTAAGTGGTACAATTGCATTCATTCTTGTTGATCTAACATTCTCATAAATGACACTGCTCAAACTGGTACACATATGTTATATGTGCCAAGTTTGATATAAATATATTTAACCTTGGAACATTTGAAGGACTTGATGAATAAATTAGCAAGTTGATTACTCAAACTAACATAGGAAGTTGCAACTTTAGTAATCAGGAATTTTAGTCGGGAATTTAAGTAAAAAATAAATAATAAATAAATAAATATCCACAACATTTGATTCTTTCTACAATTAGTATGTCACCAACGAAAACCATATTCTAGTTTTTTGATTTTTACTTTTGATGCATTCTTGGATTCCGGTTACTGTACGGATTAGGGAACCACAGTTCGGATCACTTGGTTTGGCGATTTGGAGCGGGTCCGGTATTCATTTGGTTCGAACTTGAATCTTATATAACACAACAGACAAATAAGAGGTTAGAGGATTTGTAGGGCTCACTCCCCGGATTATCCTTTGATACTCAAGTCATTAATCTTTCTAAGAAGATAGAAAGATACGAGAATGCAAAAAGTAAGTTGCTGATGCAAAGGTGTGAGAGTTGAGTGTGGATTTTTCGAAGAGCAAGGCTCCAAGGGGTGCTCTCTATGGGGAGCGTTTAAGAGAGAGATGATGGACTATAGTGAGAGGGAGGGCGCTTTTTAGAGGTTGATGGCTAGGCGTTGGAGCGTCGTCGGAAAACTCCTTTTTAGTGGCGGTGATACTGAACTTGGCAGTATACTTAAACTGCTTGAGTATTTTCTTAGTGCACTCTTGGTGTCGCTCTCCTCCCCCTCTCCTGTTGGAAAGAAAGGGTATATATACAGTTAGGGGGCAGTTTGATCTTCCCTGACAATTGCCCATGGAACTGCCTGAATGGATTAGGGGATATTGTTCAGCCGATGGTTCTTGACTAGTTACAGTGTCCATTGAGCGGTTTGGATAACATAAATAGGTTGTTCATTTTGATTGGTTATGGTAGGTTCCTTCAACGCACGGGGAGTGGATCGTGGGCCGTCTGGCAGGGGTCGATGAACTCATCCATTCGCTTTGAGCCATCTGGGTCGACTGGGTCGGGTGTGACGTTATTTAGTTCTGAGTCAACTCTTTCTATTGATGGGCCCTCTTATTAGGTCGAACCGATTAAACTCATCACTAGCCCCCATGCCAGGAGACTTGAATTTCAGCCTTCTAGTATGTTCACCAAGAGGTCATCGGTTGTCTGAACCCATGCTCTCAGTTTGACGGACGTATCACACGCATGCGCCGCCAGCAACTACATTAAATGCGGGGAGCCTTTGAGACCTGTGTTGTCTTGTTCATCCATACAAAATTGGGCACCTTGCCAGTCATCACTACAGGTGCCGGACATAGAATCCATGTGTGGCCGACACATGTCAAGGCCATAATGAGGTGCATCTTTTCAATTTCCTTCTACGGTGTCGTCTCAATCTAGGATCCTTCACTGTTTAAATCATGCAAATTTGTCATTCCCGCATTTCTTTTGAAAGCTCTTCACTCTTCTTTCGCTTCAAATTCTCTTCGTTCTTCAATGGTGCCTAGTGTAAATGATATCCAATCCATCCTTACTCCTGATGATGTTGAGCCTCTGCGTGCTCGGTATAGGATTCTGAGCTCAATGGTGTACCTTTTGCCAGGCATGGGCGGTAGAGATTGTTCTCCCCTGGAAGGGTATATCACAATATGAAATCCATTTGAAAGGGGGCCTTTGCTATTTGATGGCGCTAGAGTTGCATTGAATCATGGCTGCCTTGGACATTCCGGTGGCGAGATTACGACCTAACGCCGTCCGCTACCTAGTTCCTTGTGCGTCTTCGCACGCCATCATGGCCTCGAGTTAAACACCAAGGCCGTAAATGTGATTCTTAGGTTTCACCATGGAGCTGATTAGATCTCGATCTCACCCCATCCAGAGTTCAGTTTGAGCGGCAGAAACCCTGACTCAACAAAAAGGTGGAAGAACCGATAGTTTTCTTGTCGGTTCCTTCTGGATGGGATATCTCCAATGAGTGGGGTTGTGTGTGACCGCATTTTTCTTCTGAAGTATTTGAGCACAAGAAGGATTCGGTGAAGGCATTGACAGACCTTCTCCAGGCAAATGCTGGTACTTTTAATGAGAACAAGAACTGTTGGTTGTTGTTTGAGTTCCTTGCATGGATGAATTGGGAATTGCATTTGGAGGAGTCGGAAGCACCCGCAGTGCTGTCGGTCCCAAAGAGGAAACCAAGAGAAAATAGAGGCCGCTACGCATCAGTGAGCCCTCAGATAGGGCACCCAAACGTTGGGGAGTTTGAGCTGGGTCCTCTTCTTTCGACGACGATCACGCTACCATCGTTCTGCTAGTGAGAGCAAAGAAGTCATCGAAGAGGGCAGCCCCAGTTCTTTATTCTCCATCGGCCTAGGTTCCCGATCCCGTCAGATCTTCTAAGGTGGGTGAGCTTTTTGCCCTTCCTGGTCCGACCGAGGGTGTGCAGGGGGTTAACACGGTAGATGAGCTAATCCCGGCGCAGACAATAGCCTCCTTTGGGGCCTCGGTCATTGCTCCTTTGCCACATGAAGAGCTCATGCCTGACCTTTCAGTCGACTTTACCGAGGAGGCTTCCAATTGGATTGCAGAGGATCGGGTTGAGGAGGGTAAGACTGTGGTGGTCACCGAGGGTCCTTCCTCCAACATCCTGGAACTCAAGGCCCATGGAGAGGCTGAGGCTGAAGAAGTTATGGGGGTCGCTAAAGTGCTTAGCTTTGAGCTCCTTGCATCCGAGGTCCGAGAGGTCTTGGCTGAAGGAGCTATTGATGTGGCTGAGGTGGCCGGCTTTAGGCCCCCGAAATATGAGGTCCAAGAGGTTTTGGAAGCCCCAATAAGTGATCATCCCATAGGGAGCTTATCCTTTCTTGAGGTTTTGGCTGAACATTTTTTGAGTTCCTTCCTTTTGTTATTTTTAACTTGTTTTCCTTTCACAGCTGCATGAGTTGGTCCACCAAGTTATCTCCACTGCCGATCACTTGTCCCATAATTATGTTGAGATGGAGAAGTTTAGGGTTAAGGAGGAACGTGTCTCTTGTCTCGAACTTGAGTTGTTTGAGACCAAGTAGAAAGACGCTTTTCTCTGTGAACAAAACTTCCGACCTGAGAATGAGCTTAGGTCTTCCATCAGCCCAGATGACATCAGGTAAGTGATGGAGTATAAGTATTGGGATGGTATCGGTCTTTGCTGGCACATTATAAAGATGGTGGCTCCAAGCATTCTAATTTGTATCTTTGATCCGATGAACACCAGTACCCGGCATCGGTCAAATGTTTTGTACTGTTTGAGAGAGGATGTGGACTCATGGGAGCCTTTGCCCGAAACCTCCCATTCCTAGGACCCTTCTTCCTCGGGATCGTAGGCGATTTTTGTACTTTGACGTTTTTGTAACGGAATTAATTAATGATTATGACTGTAGCGCCAAGTTTCTTCTCTCTATCTTTTATTTTATTTTATTTTATTTGCCGGTAAGGCATTATCACTTTCGTTGCCTGTCTCAGGCCGTCATCCACGCATTACTATCGGTGCTTGGTTCCGGCATAGGGCGTTATAGCTTTAGCGCTTTGGACCCATGTTATTGGACTATGGTTGGCTGACGATGCTATCTTCTTTGACAGGAGGTCTTTGCATGCGTGTTTACTGAAGCTCCCTAAGTTTTCAGTGTTCGACCTCATGTTGGTTGCTTAGTAACATGACTGAGTTTTAGAATTCAGCCTCGTCTGGGACGCTCGGTAACGTGACCAAGGTTTGTTGACCACCAAGTAGAGGCTCGTGGGACAAGTGAAGAGGACTTCACTTGATTCAAGGGCAGCCTAGGTCATGCAATTGTATTGGATGACAAACAAGTATTCATATGAATAATTAATCAAGAACAAATGAACAATCATTTTATTAATAAAATGTAACACATTTTACAAGCAGTCCAGATGATACATGCTAACTTTACTTGGGCCATATGTAAGTCTACTGATAATATTTTTTAAGGTGAGAAGCGTTTCATGTTCTAGGGACGAGTTTGCTATTCTGGGTACATATCTTATACGCCTTGTTTCAGAGAATTGCTGAAACAAGGAATGGTCCTTCCTAGTTGGGCGAACACTCTTGGCTGTCACCTCTATGATTTGTAAGCCAAGTCTCCCACTTCAAATTGGTGTGTTTTCACTTTCTTGTTATTGTATCGAGCAATCCGTTGCTGGTAGGCTGCCGTTCGCAAATGAGCCGCAGAGCCTCTTCAAGTAGGTCAAGATGCTCTCACTGCCTTGGAGAGTTGTTAAGTGGGTTGAAACATTCGACTTGGAGGTTAGGAAGCCTGACTTCCACTGGGATGACCACCTCGGTCCTATAGCACAGGCTGAAGGGTGTCTTACATGTCATTTCCCTAGGTGTTGTCCTCTATGACCAGAGTATGATGGCAGCTTGTCCACCCAGGAGCCCCTAGCGTCCTCCAATTTTGTCTTTAACTTGTGCAGCGGCATGCGGTTGGTCACCTTTAGTTGTCTGTTGACTTGTGGGTAGATAGTGGAGATGTGAACTAACCTTATTCTCAAGTTAGCACAATACTTAGTGAACTGCTTGCCGGTGAATTGAGTCCTATTGTCGATCACTATGACCTCTGGAAGATCGAATCTACACACAATGTTTTGATGGACGAACTCTGTTGCATTATGTTCAGTGGTCCGTGATAGAGAGGTGGCCTCAACCCATTTTGTAAAGTAATTGATTCTGATTATGACGAACTTCCTCTGTTCGGATGTAATAGGTAGGGGTCCGAGGATATCGAGCCCCCATTGTGCGAAATGGCTAGGGTGATGCAGAGCCTAGAGCTTAGTGTGTGGCTGATGGGGGGTGTTCCTGTGGATTTGATAGTTTTCGCATTTCTGTACAAAGTCCATAGTGTCGCATTTCATTATCGGCCAGTTTGTTGCATAATTTTGAAGGCTAGATTTTTACCCCGATATGAGACCTACAGATACCAAGATGTACTTCTTCTAGCGCATAGTAAGTTTCTTTTGGCGTGAGACACCGCATGTATGGGATAGAGTATCTGCGGCGTCCATGATGGTATAACAATCTGTTATCTTTTTTATGCTATTAGCCTCTTTCGGGTTCTCTGGTAGCACGTCGTTGGACAAATATCTTCTATAGGGGGTCATACAGTTTTTAGCGTCAGGTATTTGCATCATTTCATGCTCTGGGTTGTCTATGCTTGGGGTGCTGAGGACTTCATGCATTTCTTTCACATGTTGCTCTGGGTCCCATGTTGCTGCTACCTCTGTCAATTGGTCAGCCTTTCCGTTTTCTTCCTTTGGGATGTGGATTGTTTCCACAGTGTCGAATGTCATGATCAGGCTTCGTACTTTGGCGAGGTACTAGAAAAGTTGAGGGCTTAATTAACAATCAGCTTAGAGTCACTGTAGACGATTATATTCTTTGTCGAACATTCTCTTGCCAATAGGAGCCCAGCAGGCAATGCCTTGTACTCGGCGATGTTGTTAGTCGACGGGAATCCTATGGTCATTGAATACTCTATCTCTGACCCGTCAGAACTTCCCAGAACCACGCTGGCTCATCTGCTTGCATTGAGAACTTGTCCATGTGTAAGGTCCACGTTGGAGCCTTTTGCTGACCGTCGTTCTCAATGAGGTCAAGAGTATCCAGAGTTAGGGTTGTTTCAATAATGAAGTCTGCCACGGCCTAGCCTTTTAGGGTTGGCCTTGGTCGGAACTCTATGTCAAACTCGATGGCCCATTTGACCAATCTTCCAAACATGTCTAGCATCTATAAGATTCCTTTTAGCGGTTGGTCTGTTAGAACAATAATTTTGTGCGCCTAGAAGTAAGGTCGGAGTTTTTGGGTGGAATAGACAAGTGCTAAGGCCATTCTCTAGGAGTGAGAGTATTGGGTCTCTAGGTCCGTTAAGACGTTACTGATGTAATATATAGGTGGTTGCATGTTGGACTGCTATCGGACCAAGATCGAGCTCAATGCGGTGTCAAATACTGTTAGATATAAATATAGCTTTTCGTCTTCTTGGGGGACGTAAAAAGATGCGGGTTGGAGAGATACTCCTTCAGTTCTTGGAATGAGGCTTCACAATCGGTCATCCACCGGAAGCTAGTGGCCTTCGTCCCCTCAAGGCTTTGAAGAAGGGTAAGTACTTTTTTGCAGACTTTACTATGAAACAGAGAGCGCCGCCAACCTCCCAAGTAAGCTTTTGGATTTCTTTCATGGTCCGAGGTGTGTTCATATCGAGGATAGCCTTTATCTTTTCAGGGTTTGCCTTGATCCCCCATTATGAGACGAGGAAGCCCAAGAACTTCCCCAAAGTCACATTGACCGCACACTTAGTTGGGTTGAGCTTCATCTGATGCATCCAGAGGACGTTGAACGCCTCATCAAGGTTATGCATTTGGTCGTTTGATGCTCTACTTTTGACGAGCATATTGTCAACATACACCTTCATATTTCGCCCAATCTAACCTTCGAACATTTTGTTTACAAGCCGCTGATAGGTTGTGCTGGCATTCTTTAGTCTGAAGGATATGACTTTGTAACAGTACGTCCATTGGTTAGTTATGAACGATGTGTGCTCATCTTCTGGGTTCATCCGGATCTGGTTGTAATTCGAGTAGGTGTCCATGAAACTTAATAGTTCATAATCGGACGTGGAATCCACCAGTAGGTCGATCCTCGGTAGCAAAAAGCTATTCTTAGGACATGCTTTATTGATGTTGGTAAAGTCAACATACATCCTCCACTTCCCATTGCTTTTCTTGACCAGGACCTTGTTAGATAGCCAATTCGGGTATTGAACTTCCTTGATGAATCCGGTGTCGAGTAGCTTTTTCACTTCCTCTCGGATAGCGACCAATTTTTCAACTAAATGGTTCCTTCGTTTCTGTTAGACAGGTTTATGACCGGGATTTAGATCTAACTTGTGGACCGTTACTCTGGTCGTATTCTGGCATGTCAAGCAATTGTCTAAGCGAAGACATTGGAATTCTGTCGGAGGAAGCCGATTAACTTGTTCGAAGGAGTTCCCGGTAAAGAACTTCCTATTTGAACACACTTCTTGAGATCAGTGGGATCTAAGGGGATCTAGTCTATAGATTCTCCAAACTGGGTTTGCAGTAAGGTAGTCTTGTCACGGAAGTCGAGGTATTCGACTGGTTCGCTAGTAGGCGCTTGAGTGACCTAAGACAGGTAACATGTTCGCCTGACCAGTTAGTTGCCAAGGATCTCTCCTATGCTATATGGAGCAGGGAATTTCATTTTTAGGTGTGAGATTGAGGTCACAGCCCTGAAAGCGGTCAGGTAGGAATGTCCAAGGATAACGTTGTAGATCGACGGAAAGTCTACTACCAAGAAGGTAAGCATCTTGGAGGCTGTCCTCATATAAGCCCTCAATGTGACTTCTAGTTAGACGACTTCCTAAATAGGTACCAGCTCGTTGTCCCACCCGTATAGGGGTCTCTCGATGGATTTCATTTGACTTATTTTTAAACCCAATTTGAAGTACGCATCAAGATAAAATAAATTTATGAAACTTTTATTATCGATAAACATTTATTTTAATTGATAGTCAACAGCACCATCAGAAATGAGGGCAAATGAAACTAAGGGATCGGAATGAGGAGAGGATGCATGAGTCATATCTTTGTTACTAAAACTAATGACGTCTTCTTAACTCCTACCCTCAACTTCTTAAAACCGGTGGTCATATTTGGGCTATCCGGGGCGCTGTTCTGCACTGGTTGTGTCGTCATCATGTTAACGATCCTGGTTGCCACTCGGTTCCTCAGCTGCCCAGCTTCATTTCCGTCTACTCCTCCGGAGGTTGGCCTGGGTCTTTGTAGAAATCCGGTGAGGTGGCCTTTCTGGATCAAGTCTTCAATCTCTTTCTGCAATGTTCGCAGTCTTCAGTACTGTAACCCGTGCATTGATGGTAATAACAATACTTTGATTGGTCCCCTTTTTCTGGGTTCTTTAGCACCTTCGGCTACTTTAAAAATTTTTTATCACGAATTTGTATCAGGATGTTGGTATGAGAGTCATTTAGGGGAGTCAGGTCTAGGGGCTTGAACTCCCTTTGCGTTGTCGGCTCCACCTTGGGTTGCTTCTTGGGCCTACTAGAGCTCACATGGTCGCTATTCTTCCTCTTTCCGTTTGTCGGTTCTTGGCTGAAGTGGTCCACAAGCTCTGACTGTTTTGCTTTGGTGGCTTCTTCAGTCGCTATATAAGCACGGGTAAGGTTTCGGTCTCCTGGAAGGTTTGTGGGTCTTTATGGGCCAGATGCTTGAAGAAGTCATCTGACTTTAGAGTCGATATGAGGGCACTTGGTTTCACCTCGTCAATGAGCTTAGGTACTTCCGTGTCTCTGTTGTGAACCGAGTTCAAATATGTAATAATAACTTAGGAGAGAGTAGGTGCTGAAAGCACATCCAAGCGGCAGATAACAGAGGCGAAAAGGAATTTCACAGGCAGAAAATCCCTATCCAGGTGGCACGTGGGCTTCAGGTGCTGGTCAACAGACCGTGTGTGGGATTCAAGTGTAGGTCAAGAAGCTGCGTTGGCATTGTGAGGTGTCTGGTGCACTACTGGCTATTGTTTCCCGACTTGACTCCCTAGGGTGACCACTTTGGTGTTGTCAAATCTTTGATCAGCTTTGTGGTGTATTATAGAAATCATGGATCTAAGATTTTCCTTAGTAAGTACTATTCATGGATAGGTCATTGACCACTGTTGCAGCACTGTTCTTGTGGCTGGTTCAAGGGTTATTTTCTCACAACTGAGCTTTTTTCCCATGTTGAAGGAGAGAAGAAAAGGGAGCGGAGAGAGAGATTTGGGTGAAATCGTTTCGTGCCTTAATGGGCAGTTGGACACTAAACACGTATTTGTAATAAGAACTTAGTGGTACAGTTTAGCTTATACCCCGCAATCTAACATCCTCTCTAACAACCTTAATCTCATCATTTTTCAGAATTTTGAAATGGAATTTTCAGTAGTTTTAGATTTGTATGGGGTGCAAGGATGTGATCTTGCATCAGTTATTATCCCAAGAGGTTTTTTTTTCTGTCATTGCAATAATCATTCGCATTACCCATCGAATCATGTAGTAGTCATCAAAGTACTGCAACCCACAATGATCAACAGCATTAGTTGCTGTTGAACACCTTCAAATGCTGTTCCCAACTTTGTTCGGCAGCCACAGATGCGGCACTTGTACCCAAATCTGTGCAACTTAAATGTAGGGAGACACCCCACTGATGAACCACCAACAATATCTGTACTGTTGACATTAGCTTTTATCATGAAAACTGTAGCCTTTATTATTTGTCTGTACCCGAACCACCTGTAGCATATCACCAGCTTTTCCGAACCCTTAGTGAGAACACCTTAAACCACTATCACCCATCAAAGATGATCATCGACTGGCCTTCCCGAGTCTCTCTTGTTGCTGCCAGCTGGCACAGACTGCTCTTTCTCATGCAAATACTGCCAAAGTTGTGCTCTTGTTTGCTTGCTCACTTTGCAATCAGGGACCAATTTGATCTCTTCATTCATGCCCTTGCCAATATAGCTGAACCGGGGGAGTTAAGTCCATCTACTTAAGGACCATGTTTCCAACTTCCTTCTCATCACCATAAGTATCATATTCCTAATTTCCTTCTCTAATTGATCGAAACCTTTTTTAAGCCCAGCTTACTTTTCCTTTTAAAACCTGATCCAGTTTATTAGTTTGTTTTAATTGAAATGAGCCAGTACTTTGATCAATGCACAATTGGTGGTTTTAACCAAGAAGGTTGACTATTTGCCTATCCTTGTTGAACTGAAAATTGGGCCACTTGATGAAAAATATGACCCGTTAAAACCAATGGTTGATGAGTTACCTGATCCTTGTTGAGTAAGGCAATTTGCCTATCCTTGTTGAACAGAAAATTGCGCCACTTGATGAAAAATATGACCTGTTAAATCCAATGGTTGACATGAGTAAGGCAATTAGGGGAATATTGAACCATAATGCAGCTTCTAGTCCTACAACCACAACTATCATTTATTCTCACATTGTCAAGCCTGATATCAAGTCAGATCTTGGTGAAGAAATAATTGGCCAGAGTTCCATGGTCCCAAAGGCCAATGAGTTAAAATTGGAGCACATTCCCAGGCGCACTTCTGAACCTGATTCCACTGACCTAGAGCTCTAAAGGGTAATCATTCTAGAGAAGCTCCATGAACTAATGGAGAAGAAGCACACCTTTCTTTTCTTATCTTTTCCCTGGAGTTTCAAGCACAACTTTTCAAATTTGAGATTTAAGGAACGATTTCCTATGTGACATTTTTTTAATATGATCCTCCAACAATTTAAAATTCATGGGTGAGTTTTTGTTAACTGTGAAAGAATGATTGTGACTATGCATGAAAATATCGGTAACTGCATTTGATTGGTCACGGTCGTATCGGATGATTCGTTAAAGTATCGGTATTCTAGAAAGTTTGATATTTTTCCACTTGTTAACTAGAAAACAAGGATGCAAAGTTGAGAAATGTATTTCCAATTTGGAAGAATTCAAACTGCAACTTGTGTGAAACAGAAACAGGAGCGAATTCTACTGGTTTCTGGACAGAAGACAACTCATTTTGTTCAGTTCAATACGCCTTACATTGTGCATAGGCTGCCTATTTATTGAGCATAATCTATCTAGAAGGGAGCTAACTGAAGACTATATTCTGTTTGCTTACCTAAATTCTGATATTCCAACAGGTTGGTATTAACTATACTGCTAGTCTATTTCTGTTAATCTTGCAACAGTAGCATCAGTTAGCAGATCAATAGTTGGACAATAATAGTAGCCGGCAGTAGCTTGGACAATATGCTCCTTAGTGTTCTTATCAGTAGTCTAGTTACTTCATGACAATACCCTCCCTCCCCAATGAGAGGATCCTTAACCCCAAGGATTAAAGTGGGTGATGTTACATCAAAAGAAAATGCACCACAACCTAGCTACTTACTATCATTTTATCACTGAACAATAGACAACAAAACTATACCAATAGTAAACTCTATACATGATAGACTAAATGACAGTGGCTTCAAAAAGTGTTCTTGTAAGGATGATCAATTGACATCTGTGATTGTCAAAGAATACCCATTAAGGGAGCTAGAAAAGCTGAGCACCTATAAAACACTCAGAATTGACTACTCTATTTGGGTATGCTCCTTTTCTGTCCTATACAAAGCCATTGGCAAGCTCATACGAGGGACCTCTGTTAATGAAGACTCTCCCTTGAGTTTGAAATGCAAACTGAAGTGGAAGATCAATGTGATAGCGGTGTATGCCCCTGACACAGTCTTGAAAGTGTCGAAAATTTATATACCAAGCATCATAAGTTGTGTCCTTACCATGTGTTTCTTGTGTGTGGAAATACCAATTGTTGCAATCTTGGAGATCAGTCAGTTCTGAATCAGTTTTTGGGTGTATTAGATCTGTTTCTGAATCTACTTCTGAAATTGAATGTGTTTCTGAGATAGATTCCTTGTTTTCATCTTCTGAATTCAGGTTATGTTCTTGCTTTTCCTTGAGGAACTCAACACATAACAAGAATTATTCTCAACATTGTCGAGTTGGAATTTGAATCTGAATCAGTTTCATGATCCTTGATAGTGTTTAAAAATTCAACTGATTGGGACAAGAAACAATAGATTCATTCCCCTCCGCATCTGAAAAATCAATATGATCAAAGGTAATAGGGTTTGCACAAAATATATCATGCAATTTTGCCTTGAATTTGAGGCTAAAATTATTGAACATCTGATCCATTTTCTGAGGAATTACCTTATTGGATTTTTCATTTGGTCGTTGCTAATCTTTCATCTTGTTTAAAATTTAAGAATATGCTGGGATCAGAAGAGTTTAGTGTTTCTGTTGAAGGATGTAACCTGAATCCAGCTATGGAAATTGATTTGCAAAGCCAGTTTTGATCTTTTGTGAAGTGGGAAAAAGAATTTCTTGATGCAATTTCAAAAGAAAATTTGTTATCAGAACCTGTTGAAGAGCAGATTCTCTACTGAATCCGCAAATTTGCTGATTCTGTGTCAAGAATCTGTTGCTGTGGCTGTGCACAGAAGATTCTGGTATAATTGTTTGTGGAAATCATTTTCGGAGGCAGTGGACGCAACAAAGATAATATAAAAATGTGTTTCTTGAATGATGCTTGATGTGTTCGGTCAGAGGGAAACAAAATTCTGTTGGCAGATTAAATGAAAATGTTGGCAGAATGCAATTTGGGTATGTTTGTGAAAAAAATTTGTAGAAAAATGGTATTGGGCAAACGATTGGACCTTCAACAATACCAATTGTTAGGAACTGTGATGTTCTTCCACTTGCTAACAAGAAAACAAGAATGGAAAGTTGGGGAACTTATTTCCACTTTGGAAGAACTGAATCTGCAACTCAGATAGAACGAAAGTGGGAGCAAATGCTACTGGTTTCAGGACATAAGACAGCTCATTTTATTCATTTCAGGCTGCCGACTTATAATCTGTCTGGGAGGGAACTAATTGAAGACTAACCTATCCTGTTTGCTTACTTAGATATTGGGGTACTGCTGGTCTGTGTCTGTTAGTATGGCAGCAGTAGCATCAGTTAGCACTAGCAGATCAGTAGTTGGACAGCAATAGTAGCCAACAGTAGCTTGGACAGTATGCTTCTCGGTGTTCTTATCAATACCCTAGTTACTTCAGGACATGGTTTTGGACAAATCAGATGCAAATTATTTTTTCAAATTGGATCCTATGGGGCAAATATTGGCTGATTTATCAAAAAATATTGTGTATATTACACAAATATGTCACCGATATAATGACATATAGCAATTTTGTTGCAATATTGAAAAATATCAGTATTAGAGGGCCGAATACTAATGTATAGTGGCCAATATTTCATTCCATGATTAGTACATGTGGTTATTAAAAAGGGAAGTACATATTATAATCCTTTTTCACTCCTTAGTTGAGGTTATTCAAATATAGTTGTTCATTAATATTTCGGGGTTTTTTTTATAACTTCTAGTTTTTGAGATTGTATCTCTTATGGAAATTTATCTTCCCCCCTTCAAGAAATTGCTTCAGAACGCGTTCACATAGCTCTTTGTGTTGTCTTGTAATCTCGTTATTTTACAAAGTTTTGAATTGAATTTTGAGCTATGAGTTTACCTAAGTGTATGGACTTGGTTCGGCATAATATCTATCTGCCCCTGTACTCTCTAGAACTTCATAAAGACAGTTTGCAACAAGATGGATTCTGATTATTTGATTGAGTTCTCTTCATCTTCGACAATTTCCCCATCTCTTTCCTTCCAAAATACAAACATAATTTTGAAGGAATCATTACCTGTTTCTGTAAGCCACTGATCCTGCAATTTGAACTTCCAATAGGATAAAATCTATTATCTGAAACCCAAATGCACCTCTCTTAAGCCTATTATATTGATGCTTATCCTCTTTAGTTGATGTTGGTCTTAGTATGGGAAGTCCACCTAAGATATTGGGTTCATTGGGTGATCAACTATAATTAGGTGAGAGATTCCATGTGCAATTTTTGCTAATGAATGAGAGATATGGGTTGTCAGAGGTGGTTCATTTGAAATTTGACCTCATTTCTTCAAACAATCTAGGTTTTCCATTTTATAACATTTGTGAATAAGAACTCATCATTTCAAAGGGAACAATTTTAAAAGGGGCACAAACTTGCTTTATATTGCGTAGAAAAAGTTGGAAACTGAAAAATTATACAGTTTATAGTTTTCCAAGTATAAAGAAGAAAATTTGAACAAAAAAAAAAAAAATCAAATTTTCTGTTATGTTTAGAAAATTCTGAAGAAAAGTCTCTCCAATGCTCCTTGGAAATCCTAGGTTCAATATTATGCAGTGCCTGTTTGTAATTTAGTTCCAATTTATTGAAAAGAATAAGTTTTGTGAGCGATGGTGTGCTTTGGTAAAATGGTAGGTTGCTCAATCGTAACCTAGAGGTTGTAGTTCAAGCCACAGAAATAGTCTTTTTCAATGGCAGGAGTAAGCCTACGTAGCCCCTCTCCGATCCCACAATGCGGAAAGCCTCATGCACTAGGCCACCTTTAGGAAGTCTTGGTAGAATTAGCAACTTATCAAACATAGATTGATTGTCTTTTTTAGTTCTTATACACGTTAAGGCAGAAGTTGCAGTGGGTTCTCTACTTAGCAAGGTGGTTGACATGCTGGTTGTAAGCTATTATGTTAGATGCCACATAGACATTTTTTGTTTCTATCTTGTTATTTTTCCTACTCCATTACAAATATTCTTTAAATTTACAAGCGTGACCATAGAAAAAATTGAACAATAAATTGCACCAAAATCAAATTCTGACTTTCTGTCACTGTTTGTAGCTGCTGTGAAACACCACTGCCGCATCTCCTAATTGTGCCCCAATTTTGTCCTGTTTAATTCCAGCAGTAAACCTTTGACCTGTATCTTATCTAAACAGATTCAATTGTTGATGGAAAGGGACGGCTTCATGGGCACAAGAATTTCTTTTTCTAATCTGTATGTGCACAGGAATTATAAAACTGAAATAGGCTTGATTGCCAACGTTCTTTTTGGGTCCGTTGGGGGTCAGTGGTGTGTAAAACATTTCCAGTGATGAGTGATTCTTTTGGCTTTCATCACTATAGGTTTTTGGGAGAATCAGATATATGCAGCCTTGTTCCTACATTCTAGAAGGTTTCTGTGATTAGAGCACATAAGCATATCATAATGGAGCTACCTTACTCTGGAGCCTCTCTTGGCAAACATCTATCTGCACATTGTTGACCTATTGATAGAAAGAAATATTCAGGGAAGGAAACTAAAATACAGTATATATTTTGTTTACTTGAAACCAGATTCTTTTAGCTGCAGAAGTATGGAATTTCTGAATTACAAAGGTCAATGATTTTAGCATCCTCTGATCACATTTTCCAGTATTTTTTACCACTCAGGGAACTTGAACCTGATCTGGTGCCATTAAAGTATAGACAGCTGGGAGATGTTTTGCAATGTCGTCCTACCTCACATTGTTGTAAAGCATTGATATTGCACCTCTAACATAGACAATGACGTACATTTCCTTTGTCTCCAAGTGCTGCATAGGTGTTAGAGGATGGGTTTGTGGCTCTTTTTCTTTTTGGTTTTTTAATGTAGAAACTTTGAAGTGCTCTCTCTCTCTTTCTCCCTATCCCTGCTCTCTCTCATCTTATTTAGGTGTGTGCAGGTGCACACTACCAGGAATTCAGCTTCTGAACTTTGAGGTGGCCCCTGTGCTGGACTTGCAAGTAAACCGAACAAGTGATAATTGTACCGTTGAGTTGTTATCTTGCAAGGTTTGTGCTTGTTTGTAGACATCTAAGTTTGCTAACAGTAACAACAACGACAACAATTGTGAAACAATCTTAAGCCTTTGTGGCATGGGTGGCAGTATGAACCCTTTAAACTGCTTGGATGTTCAAGGAAAGAAGCATAGCTCCTAAAAATTTGCCAACAATATCATGGTTTGGACCATAATTTAGTTGGATTGGACTGGCCACTTGACGTAGCTTGGACAACCAATCCCTAATCCAGTCTGGTTCTGGGTTTAAACCACTCTTTCAATCATCTGGTCAATACCAGTTGGGACCAGATGGTTTTCATTGAAACCAATGAACCAATAGAACTGGTGTATTTTGTTTTGATCTTGTAAACCTTTATTTGTGGTTTAAAAGGTGGTATACTTGGGAGGATTGTTATGCCATCATTTGAAAGAACATTATTTGTTCCTCATTTGTCATTTTGGAGGAAATTGAACTTCTTTATAAGCAGCTGCACACCAAGGGGGAACCGATAATAGGCAACACCAGTTGCAAACCATAGAAAAGCTGCAGCTACGGATCTGCACTTTGATTTCAAGTGCTGTCTCTCTCTCTCTCTCTCTCCCCCATGTTTGCTTTGCTTAGGTCTCATTCTACGATGAAGTTTCACTTAAAAAATTTCAATCTTCTATCTTTAATGCTTAGGTACCAAAAAACCCGTGAGTGTTTGAAATTATGAAAATCCAACTTAACCGTAGAATGAGACCTAAGATGAGCAAACATAAGAGACAGAAGACAGAAAGAGAGATCACCCTTGGCATCAATGTGGTAAATTATAATTCTTGCTATTGTTTGTTTGCTGCTAGTGTTGCCCACAGCAAGTCCCACAAAGAATCTTTGCAAGTCACTGGCTTGATCAAGGGATTGTTCAATTTCCCAAAATCATGAAGGTTGAAGACTTATTAAGTTATTGTGGGTTTTAAACAATTTGACAAAATTGGCCCCTCGATTATACCACCTTTAAACTGCAAAGGTATAATAGTCTTTTAGATGGTCAAAACTAAGTAAATTCAGTTTTGATGGTTAACTAGCCAGCCCAAACTAATTTTATTAGTTTGATTCATGACATGTCTGATCCACTGGAGATTTTAGTCTGGTTCTAGTAACTACGTGTAGTAGATTTAACAAAATTTTATGCTGGTTGTCACCTAAAGCAACCCTTTACCCCAGCTTGGGTTTGGTTGTCTAGAGAAGAGTAGAACAATAAGCAGCAACACGGGCATAGTTTGCATAGTGATTAACTACAACTATGGGTATGGCAAATGATTCTGAACAAGTACTTCAACTATTTTATGAGCTGTTATGTTGTACTGCACTATATGTCCTGAAAAATCTATGTGGCTGGAGCACCAAAAAGAAAAGTGTTAGGCATATTATGTGTTGGCATATTCCGTGATTGAGTTTTTTGGTCGTTGACGTATTATCTAGTATCATAAAAATCTATATCAGTTTTATGCCTGATATTTGTAAATGTGCAACTCTCAGTATCCACGTCTGCCTTGCGCTTGATCTGCGCACAAGCGCCTTTTCCAGTATATCAACGCTTGAGGTGCGCCCAAGACATGCATGAGCGCCTTTTTCCAGAATGCTTGCACTCGAGGTGCACCCGAGGCGCGCACAAGTGCACTTTCCAAATTACGCGTGCTTGATGAGCTCCCGATCGGCGTCTGAGCACAGGGGCGCTGACCCAATGCTAGCCTAACACGCGCTCGTGTTCAGCACTCGAGCGCTAGGAAGCATATTTTTTATTTGTTGTATCCTTTTGACCTAATTTCGGACCTTCTCTATATATATCTACCTTCCACAATTTATGTAACAATTCTTGAAATTATATTGTACAAGGTGGCTCCTCTAAGGATCCCTTCTTTAAAGCTTGTAAAAGCATTTTTTTTTTTTTTGGAAAACTCTTTCTTGATCATTGAATATCACTCTTAAAGTTTTCTCATTACATTCTTATAAAATAAATATACTTTGCTGTATACACATTTTCTAGCATGTTGACCTTCGTACGAGACGTGGGTGACGTGAAAATTGGGATCTAGTGGTGTGCAAAACTTTTAGAGCTAGTGAAGCAAGATTAATAAGAAAATCGGGAGGTGTCCAGTTCTATTGCTGAAGGCAAAACCAAGGAGTTCTTTGATAGGGGTAACAAGTCGAGAGTAAGCTGGCTAAATTTAATGTATCTATACCACTCGATCTGTAAATTGACTTTTTTAGTATATTGGTTTTACTGGTCATAATTGGAGAGTTTTACTCGATAACTGTAGTTATTAAGGTTTTTCTTTATCATAAAAAATCCTGTCTTAACTATTATTATTTATTGTGTTTACTGTTTATATCTTTTTTAAATACATTTAGATCCAAATATATTTTACGTTATTGTATATTCGTTTATATCCTTATTCTACTATTTGAAAAAGGATTGAAACGAGTTGAGATTGGAGACTCCGTAGTCTTTTTCAGAAAGGACCTGGCAGACCATTAGAAATTGTATTCATGAGACTTCTATTCTTCAGTTTTCGTAACTTTCCCTCATTGCTCACCCCAGCCAGTTTCCTCTCTTCTTTTTTGGGTCCGTGCTTCTTTTACTTGATTTTTCATAGTGGGAAAACGAAGAGATAGAAATGAGAATGTAGATCACTTTGATATGATTTAGCATAATCACCTACATCCTACATTGTAAAGAAGCACATTATATGGCTTTATTATGAATAGGACTCTGCCAAACAATGATATATGTGACTTTTCCAGTTTGAGTCAGACCAGGGACCTGTTTTGTTATTTCTAAGAGATCCGATCTAACTATAAACCATAAATGGCTTTTGTTTTTTCTGTTTACTATGTTTATACACTATAGGTAATGCAACTTATTTTGTATAGCATGTTTGAAATATACAATTATTATATCATATAAAAGTATCCTCAAATACAACTATTATCGTTTTTTTCTGGCTAAGCTAGAACCCAGACCACATGATTGTATTTTGATATGTTGAGCTAAACCTTAGCTTAAGGGTAACATTGCTTAATTGTGACCCAAAGGTCACTGGTTCAATCCACAGATGTTTTTTTTCCCTTTGTAGGGATAAAGCTGCAGCTGCATACATTTAACCCTCGTTGGAGTCGTCGATGCAGAAAGCCTCGTACACTGGGCCATCTTTTTTAGTGTATTCGTGGGAAATACTTAATCCATACTTATTAAAAACAATTGTTTAATGCTGTACTTAATTCCTTGTGTCGGTTACCAGATATCACTGAGATTGCACTCCAGGATTAGCTGAATTTTTGTCATTAACTTTGGTACTTTTCTAGTTAAGTTTGAACTGTTTTATCTGTCCAAATCAAGTCTGTTAAATGCATTTATGTGTGTGTTTAATATTATCTTGTTTTGTGAAATTAGATGAGAACTGAATGTAATTGTAGAATTTGAGAACTTGATGGACGCGGTTGTGATTAATAAACTTTTGACTAAAATTGATTAAAAAACAAAAAGTGCTGGACCAAAAGTCACTTTCTCCACTCCTCCGTCATGTGTGATAGAAAAGGTATGCATGTACAATGGATTTGGACATATTTCAATACAGTTGCATGTCTAGAACTATTAATGTGCTTCAAAACACTATCTATGTAGTCTAGCAATCAAAAGGTTATAGACAAGAAATATGTTCAATAGAAGCTAGAAAGTATAAACATGGATCTGCCTGCCAGCATTTACTCCCCTTGAAGTACCATTCTTGCAACTATCTTGATAACTCTTCTAGAAGGTTTAGAGGTTAAAGTAAAGGAAAAATGACAAACCTTCTAACCAACATGAAATAGTATAGCACTCTATGGTATTTAATTTAGGAGCTTAATGAAAACCAAAAAAGGAGATAGGAATGCAGATCTGAATCTGAGGCAAACAGTATACGACAGTTGCAGAATCCAACAAAAACAAGTACTGGGTTGTAATTTTAAAACTCAGCAGGTATTCATTCACGCCACAAATAGCTATTTAATACATTGAAACAATCCAATCAATGCGTGGTTTTTTACTGATTTTGGCACTGCACCGACCACAAAACAGACTGCAATGGCATCTTGGTGCACCTATGGCAGTAGTGGAGGGATCGTTAAGTGTCGTGTGGTTGAATCCTCAAAGTCCAGGCCTCCAGATCTTCAATAGCGTTGCTGGTGTGGAGCAGCAACACTCTGGATACAGTTTATATTCCAAAAATATCCAAGGCTTCTGGAATCAGACTTAAGGATGCCTTTTATACTAACCCTAATGGCAGCTAGCTCTCATTTTATACAAGTACCCCCTCTAGAAACCGCTTATCTCTTAAATGACCCAAACAACTAGCTTTTATCACGAGGATACCCCTGAACAGGACTTTACTGAAACAAAACCCTTAAACAAACTAGAAACAATGAAATATACTAGCGTCCAATAATAAATAACACAAAAGGAAATCTGACAGTCGATTTTCTTATTACTGATTTTGCATAACAATCTCTTTTGACTGGGGCTTTAGCTCCCAGATCCATGGGTGTTGCATTTTTTTTGGCATTTTTTGTGCTCAATTTTGCATATCAGGAATGCCAGTGTAAGCTGCAAAACCATATAAATGTAATAAGTCAATTACAAAGGTACACTACGATGTACTCCAAAAGGCCCAAATGTCTAATTTAATTTAGACCACCCTTTGCTCATGGGGAATTTGCGGAACTATTCCATAATCAGATGAGATTCTTCTATCTGCATCTTGCATCAAATTCTTTGTACTGCACAGATCAATGTAACTGCTTGTTTGTGACCTCATGTATGGCTCAAGTTGGAATGCTTCATTATTGATAGTTGATTCCTTTTTTGTTTCATGTTTTGCAGTTTCAGGGTTCTGACATTCTGGAGCGCCAGAACAAACACTTCTCAGGTACATCTTAGCAGAAAGCTTAATAAACTTTAGCATAATGTGGGGATTGACATGTTAAATGCTTTGACAACATAAATGACGGCCTAATGCAAGAAGCCTTCTGCATTATGGGGCCAAGCAAGGGCCAACCTTACCCTTGCTTTGTGAAAGAGTTGCTTTTGGACAGAACCATGGCCTCTAGATCACAATGGAGAAGCTTCACCATTGAGGCATGGCTTATTCTCTTTGAGCTGGCAACATGGAGCAATTTTTAGCTTGAAAAATGGAATGGTTTCTCTGCATAGATTAGGCCTACAGGCATTCCAACCAATTTTAGTGGAAGAATGTGCTACTTGTTTACATCCATTAGTTTGTAAGAGATTCAGTGCAGACTAGGAAAGATGATTTTCAATTGGAAATAGATGGATAATTGCTGTTCCTGCTTTGCTGTTTTTCTTCATATTGCTCTGTTTGGCTTTCATTTTGGCTCTAGAACTCCAATATTTTCTTTGGATAAGTGCAGGAGTTGGAAGCTGGTTTCATTATCTATGAGATGAGACCTTATTCTAATCTCTGGTTTAAAATTGCAGCTTTCATGGAAAACTGCATAACATGGGACAGAAATGATTCTGAATCCTTTATGGATGTTGACGTGAAGTTGGATATCAGTCTTGAGGTTGTGAATCTTTTCTGTCTACATCATTTTTACGGCAACAGAACTTTTTAGGTAATTATTTTAAGCTAAATGCTGTTGGTAAAACTTTTCTAATAGTTGTCTAAGATATGCACTTCAATTGAGGTGAAATCAATAAAATCAATATTTTTGGATGGTTAGGATGATCAAATTATTCTGGTCAAAGGGAAAATGGAATGATCATTTTGGCTTTGTGCTTGTCACATCCTCCACTCGTTCTGGAAATAGTGTTGGTGTTTGGATAATGTATATCATTAATATTAACTTTGATTTTGAAACTTTATCAACCTAAACTAGTTCAAGTGGCAAAGTGCCTGCTCTTTCATAGAAAGACCAAGGTTCAACCCTCCTTGAGCTGTGTGACTGTAGTTCCTTACCTATAAAAGAAATTAGAATTGTTTGATTAGACTGGTTAACTTTTGAAACGGAACACTCATCCCTCTTCTTTTCTTGTGTAATTACAACCCGGAGATCATTTTCTAGTTATAGGCACTATATCTAACCAGATGAATTTTTTATTTTCATCAGACCATGTCATTTGAACATACCTTTGAGGCCATTTGGGTTTGAGATGGTTTCTTTGAGTTAGGAAGCTATCTATTTACATTTGCCTTTTTCCTTTGGAAATTGTGTTTGGAGTATGGACCATTGTTGCTTGGGTTCCTAGATGCCAGAGTTTCACGCTCATTCTGTACAAATGGAATCTGAAGTTACTTGATAATTAAACAGGAGGAACTAGGGAGACAAAATCTATTAGCTAGAGTATATATAGTATTGCAGTCTATATTTGCAATTTGGGAAGTGAAAGTCTATTGAATGCCACATTGGCATTTGAAAGTATAAAACTTCGTTGAGTAACCCTAGTGATTTAATTTGGAAAAGACTATTTGCATGAGGAAGCATAAAATATTCATGGCAGGAATTGTTGCAACTGCAACCTGTTACCTATGTAACACAATGTCCACAGTCATGGGATATGAAGAGGGACAACGTATGTTGCTTATCCTAATAAATGGTATTTGTTGTTTTTTTGGGAGGTGGGGTACTGTAGACCAACTAGGTATCTGTTTTTGGTAAAAAATTCATTTGCAATGATCATTGGAGTAGGTATTTTTGATCAAGCTAAGGTGGGAGTGCTTTATTATGTTGTTTACCAAATGTAGGCACTTCTCCCCTCTAAGTCACTGGTTTGCCAAACATCCCTGTATCTCATAGCACATGGTAACTCAACAGAAAATATTAGTACCAGATAACCAAACTTCATGCCAAAAAAATATTGAATTCACTGGAAATATGAAAAATCAATCACAGAATTGGAATGAGAGCGTTGGCCTGTGTAAGGCAGAAGCTAGAAATAAAGCTATGTTAGCGAAATTTGGGCACAAACTCCTACCTTAAGAAGATATTAGTTCTCTTGTTGAGCTTATTTGTGAGAAAAAACATATTAAAAATACTGGTATCATAAGTGTGGTCAAGCATAGGACCAAAATAATTCTTCATGGGCCTGTACAACTATGATGCATTTTTTTTTTTTTTTTTTTGAATTGGGAATGGATGGTGGCAAGCACATTAAATTTTGGGTAGAATATTGGGTGGACTAGGACCAGTGACTGTGGTAGATTTTGTACTGAGCAGTGCTAGTTAACATGGATCCTGCGCAATTATTAGGTTGAGATGTGATCTTGCCAGATAAAACTTGGAATAGCAGTATTTTCAATATCATTAGCCAGAAAATTTTATGTAGTCCCTATTGAAGTCCCTAACTACCCTTGGAGTTTGACTTCACTGGGAATATTTCCTTCTGAATCAGCAACTTGGTTAGCTTATAATGCAGGCAATATTTGTTCCTTTGCTTGGATATGGAATCGAGATATCCTTCCTAGAATTAAGGTATTTTTATTTGCTTTCTGTTTATGTGTTGCCCACATCTGGAAAAGAAAGGGATTCCAGTGCCCAAAGGTGGTCTTCTGTGATTGCCAATGAGAAATCATTTATTATATCTTCTTTGGATGCCTCGGTAAATTAATTATTCAAAAGTACTTGAATGAACAATGATTGCAGGTTTGTTGCTATGATTTTGTTGAGACTCTTAAGTAAATTTGTGAAATAGAAAGAGGAATAACTAGGAAAATGTTAGCAATATTTGTTCTCTTATGGCAAATGTAGAATTCAAGGAACAAAATTATTTTCAAACAAGCTGAGTGGCTCAAAGAGAGAGGAATAAAGTTAATCATAATGAGAGAGGCTTTAATGAGTGGCTCATAGGGGTTAAACTTAATCAAAAGTGATGTAATGCAGAATTGATGTCTACTTGTAGTCCTATTGAGTGCTTAGATGGATTGTCCGTTGTACAAACAACAAATAGATAATTCTGTTAGGCCTGACTTGATGGTTCTTTACCTTGTCAAGAGGTTTCCATAATTCCAAGCTAATGTAATTAGATATGAAGTTGTGCCCTTTTTTTATTAATCCATTTTGAAATAGACATTGACACTGGGAAAAGGTAGAAGAGTAGCCTATCAATTAGGTCTTAGAAAAATAAAGATTGGAGGTAATGAAAGTTTTATCTGGCCTTACAAGGTCAAATCCTGCCACTTAGATTTATTTATAATCTTATCATAAACATGAAGACAACTCCTCATAAATATGATTTTGTTATAGTGATATGGAAATTTCTCAATTCTTTGAGCAATTTTTAAAATGCTACCAACAGGTAACTACTAAAGCTTTTAGGAAATGATCAGTTGGATTATTCTTTATGTCATTTGTGGTTTCCTGTGTCCTCTTACCCAAAAGGAAAAAAAAGCTGGAGACTGCAAACAGAATTGTACTGCAAAATTTGCTGATATTGTAGAGAATAATATTGACAGCAAAACTTAGACATAACTGACTTTATACCATAGCTGAAGTACATAACCAAGACTTTAGAGAAGACATTAAAACAGATAAATAAAATTTCTTGGAAAGCATAGCAAAATCTGGACTGACAATGTGAAAATCAATTTCCTAGGCTGCCTTTGCCTTCCCTTGTGTTTTGTACACCTTCGCAATTAGAGCACCAAGTGAAGCATTTGAAGAGACTTCCTTTGGTTGATTTTCGGGACCTCAGCAAAATCAGTCTGGAAAACTGCATCTCATATTATCTTGTCTTGCACTAGAATTCTAAATGTTGTTTATCTGGATCCATGTCTTATTTCCCATATAGCCCAGCCTTACAACATGTAAAACAAATGTGACTGCAGACTGGTATTTAAACGCCAAATTGTCAGCATTTGTGCAGTTCAACCTATTTCTCTTTACACTGTTGTTTGGATGGATGTATTGTAACACAATGCAATGTGAAGCATGATAAAGATGTGCTCATTTTTTTTTATTGCATTCTTCATTTAGTTGCATTACACCCAACCATAATGCAATGTAAAGCATAATAGAAAATGTGGTCATTTTGGTATTGGATTCTTCATTTGGTTGGAGTGCAGCACATTGCACCCAACTAAATGGATTAATGCTTGGAGGAATATGTACTCCAAATTCTCTTTAGTAATGTGACACTAACTGGCTGGGACAGTACATTTTTGGCTACTTTTTGCAATCATGGAGTTTCTGACCCTTATGTTGTCCACCAACAGATAGCATCATTACCACAAAATTGGTTTAGGTGAATGTCATTGAATAATTGTCTTTTCTCATATGAGGCATAGATTTGAATAGTGGTGTTCCAATGTTGTGGGTATATAATCAGCAAACTTAGGTCATCATGGCATTACGATCAAATTGTAATGGTCACGGTGTGTCGTGGCTCACATTTAAATCTATGATACTAGAAGTGACCTTGTACAAATAACAATCTTTCTTCTTCCTTAAGCTATTCCCCTGAAAGCTTCTATAACAACTTCTTTATCAAGATTAGATTGGAATGCTTTCTACCAACTTGTCCTCGGAGCTGGTGCTTTAAGGTCGCTAGGATCATAGAAACGAGGGTCAAGTACACAAGCAAGGAATTTTATTGGAATGTTTATTTTTCCCAGGTTGGCTGTAGAATCTTTCATTTTGGGATATTTGTTAACACGTTGTTTCTCATTATGTCTTTTATCTTTGTGATGATGTACTTCCATTCTTCCATAAATAATTTCCTATCTTTAGACCATCACCACCACAAGCTTTAATTATTAACTAAAATATTGGTATTGTAATGGTGTATGTTTTTGTGTATTTCATATAATTTGCCTCATTCATTGTCCCAACAAGCAAAGTTTGTCTTTCTTGTATTGTGATACTTGTTAAGTTTTTTTTCCCACTCATCCTTAATCCTTCTCATGTAGCATCTTTCAATTTTCTGGTGAGCTGCTTCTTCACAGTCGCTTGTTTCAATTGTTGAAAAATGACAAAAGTTTCACAAATTTATAGTAAGTGCAGTTTTATAATTTCAATATATGTTAGACTATGATCTGGTTCTCAGAATTGGTGACTCTGATGAGGAACCACCTGGCCTTAGAAATGAGATGGGAAAGTGTTCATAGGATGAATTATACTGTTAGAATCATGACTTTTCCTCCAGGTCTTGCGCTACTGCATCATCCACTGGTGCTTGATTATTTTTGAGATGGCTATAATTTTTGTGGTAGGATTTTGGTTAGCTTGATTATCTCCCATTTCAAAGATGCATTATTATCAATTGTGACACAGTTTTTATGTCTGTAGATTGAATATTTTATAGCCTTTTGATTGAGAAATGTATCCTACAGACATTGCCTTTTTAGCTTTGTCTTCCAACTCGTGACTTTTTCATCTAAATTTTAAATGTAGAGTAAACAACCAAACATTCTCATGTGTCTGACTGTACTTAGCCATGTTTCTGTTGGAGTCTGCCTTGGCGTGGATGACCTCTTCTGCAACTATCCCTTGGTTATTCGATTTTATCTTTCAGGATCCAACTGGACTGGATGCCTTCTTCACTTACACTTGGTTTGTTAAATTTTGTGGAAGTGAAATCTCAGCCTTATTGCTTCTGAGATTTTTTTTGTTGACAACTGCTTTGTTTCCCCCCAAGGTTTTGACCTTTTTTTTTTTTCTATAAAATTGATGACCTTAGATGTCTCTTTCGTGAAATAGACCCAGGTCATACTAGAAATTCATCAATGAAGAGTATGAAATATTTTCTAGAAGTAGACCCAGCTCATTGGATCATAGACAGCAATGTGAACAAGCTACAATTCTTTTGAAGCTCTCCATGCTAAGCGGATGACAATGACTATGCATTTGTCTAAGCTGGCAGCATTCACATATGCTGCTACAGTTGGGGGTGTCTGATAAATCATTTATCATACATTTTTAAGAAAGCAACTTTAGGTTTTGCATATTACAATGGGTAAATTATCTTTTGCCACAAACAGCTAGTCTGTCAATTGCCACTAAATTGAAAAATCTTTTATTGCATCTTTACATCTGCAATCTGTAATCTGCTGTTTTAAGGATTATAAAATGTGTGTCACCATCAAAGTGCAAAGAATAGTCATTAAGTACCATTTAGTTGCCATATTTACTGTTATAGCATGTTTTGTTTACAAAGTAACTATTGTATTCCCATTCTATTTGTGATGGAGTAGTTGTTACTTTTTAGTTTATTTTTTCAGGTAGGTGCAGACTTCCCTCGTGGAAATTCCATCCTCATAGTAGGAATAACTTGTCCCAGGGGAAAATATTGGATTCCTTATTCACATCTTAAAAGGAATAGTCATAATCACTATCATCCGTGGTAGCAATCTGACACCATCGCCCACCAGTCAATTAAGGCTGGTCAACTGGTATTTGTTGTCAACCATCTGTCAGCAATCACTGTCTCCAACCACTGATTGCTGGAAGACAGCCTGCTGCCCACGCATCATCACTGACCATCAGTCAATGGAAGCCAGCTAATTGGTCCCACCACCGTCACTAGAGTCCAATTGGCTGGTCCTTGTTTCTGGCCCCCTGTAGCCGAAAAGCCGAAAACCAGTTGAACAATTCCTTCAACTATTGTCAATGGCTGGTGGGTTAGTCAGACTTACCATTTGACCACCATTATTGAAAGTCGGCAACACAGGTCACATCAGCAACTTCAATGGAATGAAATATCAGTTGATATGTAAAATATCATCTGATATATATTGATATTGGGTTCCTGTGATACTAAAAAATTCCCAATAACACATTGAAATTGCAATATATCGTTATGTAAGCGATATATCACTATGTATTGGGTATTTTTTTTTTTTTTTGATATATTAACTTATATTTGCCCTCATGTTCCTGTTTGCAAAACAAATTGGCATTTGATATCGATACTATTAGAATAGTAAACCCTAGTTAAGGGTATTTTAGCTACTATACAAAGTGATATAGGGAGGAGGGTGAAAGTAGAGAGAAGAATAATAGAGGGGTAAAGACAAGAAATTAGACTAGAGGGGTAGAGATAAGAAAGGGATCAAACCAAGGGGGAGAGAGAAAAGGAAGCACAATTGCTCAATTACAATCAATTTCTCAAATACTCATTCATTCATCAATCATCAATCCCCTAAACAATAGAAATAGGAGTTCTTATATAGAGAACCCGATGTCTAAGAAAATTGAAAACAAAATCATAATTAAATAACTTTAAAAGTGGAAAGGAAATCAAATGATAAATAAAATCAAATTTCTACTAAATAAAAATCAAATCAAATATAATTAATAATCAAAATTGCTATGGAAATAAAATCAAAGCTAATTTGGAAGGCAAATCAAAGTAAATATTCGTCTCGGATGTCCGCATCAATTCTCCCCGGGTGGGAGGAACTCGACTCTCATGAGTTAAACATCGTGAATCAATTGTTCAACCATAAGCCGAGTGGTCAGGCAACCCGGCGGCGGCGGTGATAGACTCGAGTAAGAGGGGGCCGAAAGCTGACAGAGCGATCGAGATCTCCGGAAGGAAGTTGACTCGGGCCTGAAAAAGGGCAATCATGCTGGCTTTGATAGAACTTCAAGAGGTCTGGGTCAAGCTGCTGTAGTGATTCGCGAGAAATCCAAGCATTCTGAGACTCTGGTCGACCAATCCAACAATCAAGGAAGCGATGAATAGTTCTCTCCCTGGTAAACATCACCTGTTCATCTAAAATATTATCAATTTTATCATGGTGTGCCGGAATGGATGGAAGTGGCGCAGGGGAGGGCGAAAGGTCAATAAGGGGTGCCTGCGGGGGGGTGGCAAAGCGACCCCCAGGTGGGGAAAAGTTGCCTTTATGCACAATGAGATCTTCCACATTGAAAGTATGATGAAAACCAAAATGAGATGGAATGTCAAGAACATATGCATTTGATCCAACTACCGTAAAATTTTAAAGGGACCAAAGACTACGAGCCTGCAGCTTTAGAGACGTGCCCACGTAGGCGCCGTTCCGTCCGATACGAACCATAACATAATCTCCTATATTGAATTCAACGTGTCTTTTATGAGAATCAAATGCGCTTGTATGTGGCATTACTTGCTTCTAATTGCTTATTGATGTCGATGTGTAAATCGTGAAGATGTTGTGGCAAAAGTTTCGGCAGATCATGGACACACTAATACGCTGGAGACGTCGGGATAAGGTCCAAGGGTTTTCGGGTTTGTAACCATGCACACCTTCAAACGGACTCATACCAAGGGATCGATTGAAAGAACTATTATATGCAAGTTGGGCCGTTGGTAGGCAACTCCTAAGATGCTCCTGGACCAAACACCGTAAGAGGTTACCTAAACTCCGATTGACGACTTGGTCCCACCATCCGTTTGAGGGTGGTATGCAAAGGAAAATTTTAATTTGGTACCGACCATGTGCCACGGTCCGCCAAAATGGTCAGTGAAACGGACATCCCGATCGAAACAATGGTTTTAGGAAGACCATACAGCTTGACAATCTCGGTGAAATAAAGGCGAGCGACTCTGTAAGTATCGCAGCCTTACTACAAGGAATGAAATGGGCCATTTTAGAAAAACGATCCACAACGACAAATATGGAATCGTGTTTTTGAGAGGTAATGGGAAGCCCTAACACAAAATCCATGCTAACATCCTGCGCCAAGGACCATTAGGTATAGGTAGAGGAGGTAGAGGCCGTTTTTGCTTTGGGTGTTTGGCGAGTTGGCATATTCGACAAGTACTGACGATTCTAGCCACGTCTTTCTTCAAACTAGGCCAATAAAATTGTCGCTTAACCTCCTCAATGGTCTTATCACGTCCAAAATGGCCAGATAAACCTCCAGCATGAACTTCCCACACGATGAAATCTCGGACAGACGTTTTCGGGATGCAAAGTTTATTAACTCAGAATAAGTACCCATCCTGAAGACGAAATCCGTCCGTGGTGTCCAAGTGCCCACACTCAGAAAGAGCGGAAGATTTTCATAAAATCGGGCGGACTCATATTCTTCCTTAAGCTTTTCAAAGCCAACAATTTTAACTTGAACAAAGAGAGAGGAGGGTCAAATGACGGCTCAAGGCATCAGCCACTTGATTCTCAACGCCTTTCTTGTGCTTCAAGACAAAAGAATATGCTTGTAAATACTCGATCCACCGACCGTGCCTATAATTTAATTTCTTCTGAGAGTTGAGGAATCGAAGAGCTTCATGATCTGAATAGAGGCAAACTCTTGAGGGAGTAAGTAATGGCGGCAGTAGCGGAGTGCTTGTACGACGGCATACAACTCCTTATCATAAGTAGAATACCGTCGCTTGGCATCATTCAACTTTTCGCTAAAGTAGGCAATTGGGTAGCGTTCTTGACTAAGAACTCCTCCTATTCCTACACCTGACGCATCACATTCTACTTCAAATACCTTGGAAAAATCAGGAAGTCGCATGACAAGAGCTGTGGTCATCCTGTCTTTGATGAGTTTGAAAGCTTTGGCAGCATCAGGAGACCAAGTGAAGTCACCCTTCTTCATGCACTCAGTGAGGGGAGCCATGATTATGCTAAAACCCTTGATGAACCGGCGATAGAATGTGGCCAAGCCGTGAAAACTTCGAACTTCGTGGATGGATTTGGGTTCCGGCCAATTTATGATTGCCTGGATCTTTGCAGGGTCAACAGAAACCCCATCAGAAGAAACAATAAAGCCCAAGAAAGCCACTTTGTCTGAGAAGAAGGAACATTTCTTAAGGTTAGTAAATAAGCTTTCTTTTCTCAGAGTAAGGCAGACCTGTGTGAGGTGTTCTACATGTTGCTCCTTGGTCTTACTGTAAATGAGGATATCATCAAAATAGACTACGAGAAATCGTCCCATAAAAGGCCATAAAGTCTGGGTCATGACTCTCATGAAAGTGCTGGGAGCGTTAGAGAGCCCAAAAGGCATGACCAACCCTTCATAGAGGCCGTCCTTTGTTTTGAAAGCTGTTTTCCACTCATCCCCTAGATCAATTCTGATTTGGTGGTAACCACTCTTTAAATCAATTTTGGAAAAGATTGTGGCTCCAACCATCATATCTAACATATCATCAAGTCTAGGAATGGGAAAACGATATTTTACGGTGATTTTATTGATTGCTCGACTATCAACACACATCCTCCAAGACCCATCCTTCTTAGGTGTTAAGAGGGCAGTCTTGCGCACAAGGACTCATCCCTGTCTCGAATGAATCCTCAAGAAGGAGTTCATCTATTTGTCGGAGTTTAGCATGTTCGAGAATTCATCCCGTGAATGAGGAGGTTTTGGGAGTGATGCACCGAGTAAAATCAATGGCATGTTGAATTTCGCGTAAAGGTGGTAAGTGATTGGGTAAGTCCTCAAGGAAAACATCTTGAAAGTTTTGGAGAATTTGACGGGCCTCATTAGAAACTGGTGTGGAAGAGTTCGGAAAGGTTTCGAGGATGATAACGGTGAACATAACTGACTCGCTGACAGCTGCCCGTTCAAATGCTGTAGGACTAATAATATGTAATCTTTTGCCCACTACCACGGTCCGTTCTTTGTTGAGAGTCGTCGGTTTTGGAGGTAGGGGATAGAGGTGAATCCTCTTCCCCTTATGAACAAAAGAGCAGGAATTGGAACGGCCTTGGATTGTCACATCCAAGTAGTAGAGCCAAGGGCGCCCAAGAATGACATGACCCACGTCCATTGGGATAACATCACACCAAATATGATCTTTGTACTCTAAAAATTGAATCGGTACAAGACAACGTTCTTTAACGGATATAGAAGACGTGTCAATCCAAGAAACGCTGTAAGGACTAGGGTGTGGGACCGCCTTTAATCCCAAACGAGAAATAGTGTTAGCAGAGATTGCATTGATGCAACTACCGCTATCCACGATTACCTTGCAAGCTTTCTCGTTCACTTTGATGTAAGTGTGAAAAATAGCGTGACGACGCCAATCATCAGCTTCATTGGATTGCGTCAATGTGCATCGCACAACGCCTAAAAATGGTGTACCGAGGGAGGAAGAATCGGAGTCTAAATGAGAGGAAGTAGGTCGAATGCAGCTCACAAATATGTCAAGGTCATCATCATTCAGGTCATCAAACTCCTCTAATTTGGGTTCATAGACTTGTTCTTCAAGGAGTTCCTCATGTACTTCATTTTGTCAAGTAATGAATAAAGTTTTACTCGGACATTTGGAAGAAATATGCCCAAAACCTTTACAAATGAAACACTCCGTAATTGAGAATGTCTTTTCGGGGCTTCAACATCCTTTCCTCGAGGTTCTCTTGGGCAACGGTGGAGGGAGGGGTTCCTAAGACACTTGGAATCGATGACAGGAGTGTGTGATGTAGATTGACGATACGGCATCCCGGTAACTAACTCAAAGTCGCGGACCAAATTATACGCATGGTCCAAAGTCAGAACTCCACGAAGGACAAGTTCTCTCCTAAGATCCTCGTAACCCTTGTCGGAACCTACTCAACGTCATGGCTTCGTCCTCAATGATGTGACACCTCATTCGAAAATCATCAAATCGAGTCACATATTCATTCTGGATCGATTACCTTGTCAGCAGGGAATTCCACCGGTCGAGTAAGTGGCTACCGTAGGAGCAGTGGTAAATATTTCTCGTGAAGACGCCGCCTGTTTCAGCCCAACTTGAATCAGGGCGGCTGACGCCGAATCGAGGTCCTCCACACTCTCCCAATATAATCAAGGCCACGGCCAACTTAAGGTCGGGCAAATTGAACTCTCCTGTCTTCTGACACGCCATACCATTCAAAGAAACGATCCATGTCGCGAACCCATTGAGTAAAAACTCGAGGGTCCAAGCAGCCGTCAAAAGTAGGGGCATCCAATTTGATATTTTTGAAGAGGTGGTCATCTGGATCCCGCTCTTGATCATAGTATCGAGGCCTGCGATCGTGTCTACTAGGAGTTCGTCTGTTTTGCCTTCGTCGTTGAATTTTGTTATGTGATGCATCAGAGTTTTCAGCATCTGATGAGTGAGGCCCTAGTTCTAAAGTGGCAACCCGATTTGCAAGATCCAAATTTGTCTAATTAGTGGTGGCCAAGTCAGTTTGAATGGCAATCATGTGATTTTGTAATTGTTGTTGACTGGAAGCTAATTGGGCTAATTGTTGACTCAATGTTTCAAATTGGTTAGAGTCCATGCTTAGATCAAGGGTATTATGGTAAATAATTCGACCACTTCGCAAATGCATACAACACCAAACGGGCTTGAGATCAATAAACAATTGAGGCAATTCAAAATTTTTTTTTTTGGTGAGATTTGTATGGTTCCGATCAGGCAAACTAGTATTGCTAATCTATTAAAATTATAAAGCGATAATCAATTGCGAGAGGGTGTGTCAAGTGGTAGTGAGAGGGCGTGAACAAAAATGGCACACGTAGATAAAATTAAATACTATTAAAGATGAACAAAATATGCTACTGAAAAGAAGATGGAACAAACACACCTGGAGATGATTTGACCGGCTTGTTGAAACTGCCTCGGAGATGATCTGACCCACTTGTTTGAGATTGGACAAAAATCTGCAAAAAAAATCTGCTAGTGTTTGATTTTTTTTTTTTTCCTCTCTCTTTTTTTTTCTCTCTCTCTGTTTTTTTTTTTCCTTTTCCCTCAGTTACTGTTTTCCTCTGTTTTTTTTTCCTTTTCCCTCAGTTACTGTTTTCCTCTGTTTTTTTTTCACTATTACACGCCTGTTGCTGCTGTGTTTTTGTGACCTTTTCACTCGGCCGCAAAGCACAGACGTAGAGAAAAGAGTAGAGAAGACAGGCGCGGCTGCTCAGTGCGCGATGGCCCTCTCAGGCGGCGGCTACGACGGGGTCGGCGACGGCGATGAAGGCGACAACGACGGCGATGATGGTGACGACGAAGACGAACGCAGATGAAGAAGATGATGTCGGGAACGAATCTGATGAAGCAACGAAGACGAAGAAGAACGAGGGCGAAGACAATGACAGAGAATGAAAACGAATATTTGGGACGCCCGAGTTGTGACTTCTCTTTCGACTCCCTTTCTTTGGTTTGTTTTTCTTCTCTGGAGGACGGTGGAGGCTAGGGTTTATTTGGGGTGGGCTGTGGCGCAGGAGACCTGTTAGGGGTGAGGTAGTTGATGGTGCGGTATCTTGGGCATTTGGGTGAACGTTCGGTTAGGGTTTGGGCGGTTTGGGTGGAGAAGATGAACGTGGTGGTTTGGTTGGTTGTGTTGGGCTCGATTTGGCTGGGCGGTAACCGGCGACGAGAATGGCTTGTGGCGGCGACGCCGACAATAATGGCTGAGTCGGGTGGGGATTGTTGCTTTGTGGGTTGTGTTGGCCTCTTCGATTGATCTGTATTGTTGCTGCTGCGTCTTCTTTCCCTCTTTTTTTTTTATTTTTTCTTCAAACAGAGCACAGGGGCTAAACAGATGCGGTGCTCAAGAGAACTTACTTTTCTTTTTTTTTTTTCTATTGAGACAGAAACAAAAGTCTCGTTTGGCAGAGGTGGGCACAGGAGCAAAATCACAACTTTTTTTTTTTTTTGACAGTATAAGAGGCAGTGGTGGTGGAGAGGATGCACAGAAGAACTGGTAGGGTGGCGGGACACTGGTGGTGGTGGTGGTGGGCAGTTGGTGGCAGAAAGTTGTGTGGCTGGGTATTGGGTGTGGGAAGGGTGTTGCTGGCGGCTAAAATAGGATTTTTATCTCTGATACCAATTTGATGTAGGGAGGAGGGTGAAAGTAGAGAGAAGAATAATAGAGGGGTAAAGACAAGAAATTAAACTAGAAGGGTAGAGACAAGAAAAGGATCAAACCAAGGGGGAGAGAGAAAGGGAAGCACAATTGCTCAATTGCAATCAATTTCTCAAATACTCATTCATTCATCAATCATCAATCCCCTAAACAATAGAAATAGGAGTTCTTATATAGAGAACCCGATGTCTAAGAAAATTAAAAACAAAATCATAATTAAATAACTTTAAAAGTGGAAAGGAAATCAAATGATAAATAAAATCAAATTTCTACTAAATAAAAATCAAATCAAATATAATTAATAATCAAAATTGCTATGGAAATAAAATCAAAGCTAATTTGGAAGGCAAATCAAAGTAAATATTCGTCTCGGATGTGCGCATCACAAAGTTTATAAATGTATCTATATATGTGTACTTTCTCATAACCTTATAAGGTTTTTTCATTACAATTCTTCTCTTTCCTTTAATTAACATGGTATCAGAGAGGGTGTCTACTGCCATCAACCCTAGATGAAATCGGCGCGCCTTGTCCTATGTAACAAAAGCCCAAGACAATCTTCCTATCTGAATCTCTTTGAACCATCTATTTTGAAATCTAGGGTTTCATTAAAAACCATAGATCCATATTGTTCTTGGTCTATTAACAAATCTTGGCGTTAAATCTTTAGATACTTGTGCGTTTGAAGTTGCTTACATCTATTAGAGGTGTTTCGCATGTAATTGAAGCAAATTGTGTGGTTTCTCTTTGATTACCTTCCTCTTTTAGTGTTCAACCTCTTATTTGGTGTATCAACTGAGAATCCATTGTTTGGTGTTTTGTGTTTGGTGCGCAATTTCAGTGATTTTCATTGACATAGTGTGGTGATCAGTGTTTGGGCCTTCATGGTATTTATTTTGGTTGTGTTGTATTTTTCGTATATTTGTAACACGATATGGCGACCGAAAGTACATATAGTATGAGGGTTCCTACTCTAATGAATAAGTCTAAAGTGATTATCTCTGAAACTGTTACAACTTGGTCTTCTTGAAATACGGATCAACATCTAGATGAGAACAATTAGCACTACTGGAGAAAGGTCCTGGTATTTGCTATTAGTGGACTTGATAAGGAGGACCATCTCATCGATGATTTTCTTGATCTTGACACATATCCTCTTGAGACTTGAGCATGGCTTCATGAAGATACTTGCATGTAGCATGTACACTTAGTTGATCAATTTTCTGGAACATAGGGTGGCTATTTTGGTCATATATACTAATACTGCTAAGGAGTTGTAGAATTATTTGTCAATTATTTACTTTTGAAAACATGACATGTTGATGATGTTTGATGTATTTAAGTCTCTTTTTTTTTTTTTTTTTTTTTTTTGTGAATTAGAAGGATCAGAGTGTAAGTAATTATTTTGCTTTGAGAAGCTGTACAAGAAATTGAATGTACTTATGCCCATCACCTCTTTGTGAAGCAAATGTGAGAGTAATGTGAATAATTGGCTATTTTATGTTTTTTTATTGGCCTAAAACCTAACTTTGAATCAGCTCGATTCCATTGATTGATTGTATTTCATCAATACTAAATCATTTAAACGTTGTTGTGTCAATTTATTTCTCTTTTTGCTATGAAGTTGTAAGAAGTAAATCAATAAGAAAACATATAAAGTATTTTATAGTTAATTATTTTAATTGGATGTCAATGTTAAATAATTAATTGGTAATTACTTGTTGGAATACAATCCAATTTTTCTTATAACTAGTGGCACTACATATTAGACTAAGAACTCTTACGACAAATTTTTACAAGTTTGGACTTAAATATTCGTATGAACTCCACCATTTAGCTGTTAATTGAAAAACTAATAAATGCCTTTTATTTTGAGAAAAAAAAGATAATTAAAGTAAATGAATTATATAAAAATAACTAATTTACTTGGTACTTTTGTCTTCATTTACCTTATAGCCATATTCATCTCAAAGTGACCTTGAGCTTTTTTATAAATTGTTAACTCATCTCAAACATTATGTTATTAGTATGTAATACTATTATATGCATATTATATTACTATATAATAATTTTTTTTTTAAATACTAACCTGCTATAATGTTATTTGAGGCACTATCTATCACCACTTGAACCACATTTGCTTCTCCAATTACCTCCACAATATCATCAAGTATTTTAAATAATAGTTCTCCACTCTTCGCAATAGTATTAATGGATTTGATGAACAATGACCTCATTGGAGAATTTATCAAAAGTTTATTATCTTTCTACCATTGAATCAAGCCAACTATTCGATTGAATTGAACATCCATATTGTGCCCATTCCTTCTTTTGGGCTTTCATCATGTTTTGTTTGATCATCTTTCTTCCCAAGTAAAGGAATACTCACCTCATGATAATTAGATAGTTTCAAACCAGGTCCATATTGTCCTATAGATTCAATAGTTACCACAAAACTATCATAATTTATAGTATTAAATGGAATCTCGGCATTATACATCCACCTAGCTATATATCTACAAGTTTTCTCCCTTAATTCTTTAGTACATGCTTCATTGATAGTTATTTGTTTGAACTTTTTCTTCTTTCTTTTTGAGACTACTTTTTCTACATTAAATATAAAGTAGACATCTAGGACCTTTTTGCTTTGGCTTCTTTCAATATAATAGAGATTGAATAGTTCTGCTACTACTTTCACTATTTAAATTACTTTTATTATCAGAATTGATTTCACCAAATTCATCTTCTTTGCCTTTACTATGATCATCAATCTCATTAAAATCAAACAACAATTCATTTCTAGCCTTCACCTCTACTATTCTATTCATGTATTCTCTAAGATCCTCACGAACATGCTTTGAATATTTAATACATTTTGTTGTATTTTTTAAACTACCAATAATATGTTTTACTATTTGAAATACTCCATTGGTAATTTTTTCTACAAAAATTACTGACAAAATTATTTATAATATTAGGCTCCACCAAATTTGCATACTTCCATGTAGGATCTTTTTTATTCGAGTGATTATTTTGGGATTCTATTAGTTTTGTCTATAGTAGAAAGTTGGAACCAATATTATTGTCACAAATGTAATAAAACTAAAAAAAAGAACAGTAGAAAAAAACATAAGATAAAATGAATAATTATAAAAAAAATAAAAAAGTAATAATTATACAAAATATAAATAAAAAGGATAGTAAAGAAACACAGGTGAGAGGGAGAGAGAGCCATGTGGAAGTAGTGAGAGAGAGAGAGAGTAGTATGCAAGATAGAGAGAGAGAGAGAGAGCAGCCATATGAGAGAAAGAGTGACCTTGTGCGTGCGAGAGAAAGAGAGTGAGAGATATCTAGATGAAAGGGCTTCAGTAGCTTGCCACCCAACTTTGATTGAGAGGAGAGTATGGAGCAAGGTATTTTTTTTTTAAAATTTAGGTTCAATTTAATTTTTCTTTTTTACACAAAACATGGGCCTTGCCCAGCCCATGAGGTGTGTGCCTCTTGGTTTGCACCCTGCCTTGAGTGTACTACGCGGATAGTTGTGCACCTTAGGCCTAGGCACACCTTGCGCCTTCGACAACATTGTGTGTTGTCCATCAGGTTATCTTTACCGCATATACCACCTAATTTAGTGATTCACACTTATGTTTGTGGTCCTCGTAAGGTGTTCGAGTCCTCTCTTGAAGATGCTTTTGAGCCGACTCTTATAGAGTTGATCCCCTCATCTACAAATCCCATGCCTATCGAGTCAATGAATGATTCAGACCTTCCAATTATATTAAGAAAAAATCATTCAACTGCACTTAATATTCTGTTACTATTTATTATACTGGTATCTCGTCTTTGCTTCATGCTTCTGTGTCTACTTTGGTCTCATATTTTACACCTTGATTTGTGTTTGAATCAATCTCTCATCCAGTTGGCGGGTAGCTATAAAGAAGGAGATGTCAGCATTTGAGCAGAATGACGCTTGGGATCTAATTTCCTTATCTATCAATAGAAACCTATTGGTTGTAAACGGGTGTACATAATGGAAGTTAATATTGATGGTTCTGTTGCTTGGCTAAAGCCCCCTTTGGTAACTAAGGATATGCCTAGATCTATGGTATGGACTACACTAATAATTTTCTCCTGTTGCAAAAAACATATTGCTGTAGAAGCAATCATTCTGTGTTTTGTTGCGATTCTAATGTGAGGTATATATTTTTGTTGTGGTATATGTAGATAATATTATGATTACTGACAGTGATAATAGTATATTGCATCTCTTAAAGTGTTGCTTTAGTATCGATATCAGACGAAGGACTTTGGAAGTTTACAATACTTTCTTAATATTATGGTTGCAAGGTGACGTCGTGGCATATTCATCTTACAAAGAAAGTACATATTCGATTTGCTTTGTGATATGGGTATGCCAGATGCAAAATTTTGTAGTGCACTCATGGATCCAGAAATAAAGCTTTCATTAGACAATGGGAAAATCTTTGCTAAACCAAAGAGATACTATCATTAAGTTAAAAAATTGAATTATTTGGGAGTAATCCGACTATACATTACATTTTTAGTGTGGTATGTCAGTTTTTGTCTTCTTGTATTCCAGATTGGGAAACTATTATGTATATACTTATATAGCTTAAAGGTTCATCAGGATGTGACCTACTTTATTATGATTACGGCCACACTCAAGTAGAAGGGCTCTCGATATTAAATTGGGCTAGATTACCTCATGACCTAAGTCTACTAAGGGATATTGCAAGTTTATTGGGGGCAATGTGGTATCTTGGAAGAGCAAGAAACAATATATAGTTGCTCGATCAAGTGCTAAATTAGAAATCGTGTGTTAACCTGAGTTATATGTGAAGTGATGTGACTCTTATAGTTTCTTGAATCACTTGGATATAAGAAATTTGAACCATCTCAGTTGTGGTATGATAATTAAGTAACAATCCATATAGTGCCAAATCCAGTTTTTCACGAATGTTCGAAACATGTATATATAGATTGTCACTTTATTCTTAAGAAGTTATAAAAATGTCTTGTTCATGTTAAACGCATGAGAACTAGAGATTAATTAAGTTGATTTGTTCATCAAGTTTCTAAATAGTAATTGAGTAGAATACATTAGTAATAAGTTGAGTATGAGTAATATCTATACTCAAACTTAATGGGGGTGTTAGTAACCCTAGTTAAGGTATTTTAGTCACCATATAAAATTTGTAAATGTATCTATATATGTGTGTGTACATTCTCATAACCCTATAAGGGTTTTCACCACAATTACTCTCTTTTCATATAGTTAATAGATACATATCACCCTATACGGCTAATATCAATAAAACAATTACCAGTACCGTTGTCAATACCGTCATTTGCATCCATCCTAGCCACCAAAGGATAGTCGACCTGTCCCTTCACTAGCTATCGGGAGGAGAGACCAACTGCCATTATCAATAGTTATTCCTTCTAGAAAACCAAATGTATTTAAGTCATTTCTGCCCTCCATCACCATTGAATAATTAGAATTCTCTCATCTCACATATCATCCATTTCTATTTCCACACAAGAAATAGAAAAAAGATTACAGATGTGAAAAAAATCTTGAACGAGAGGAGATAGTAGTATTCATTCTTGGATATGTAATCTTCACTGATTTTTTTGTAGGAGTAAGTACCAAGTATGTAGGACATATTTTTCTCATCCGTTTTGTGAATTTATTCAATGTATCAATCTTTTTATTAATTTTGTACTTTTCTCCTAAATGCTTTTATGGAAAATAAAACATTTTGTTATTTTTACTTTTTTCCTTTCCAATAATCAAAAGTATTATTATGTTTAATCACTAGTGTATAATATTGTAACAAGTAATATAAGTGCTTAATCAAGTATGGTATCCCAAGAATGAGATTGAATTCAATAAAAATAGATGCTAGGGTATTTTTAATTTCATTTAGGTTTTCGCATGTGCCTCTTTTTAATTTCTCATACACAACATTTAATCATAATGACAATTAAAATAGCATGTATTTTTGATGCTCCATCTAATGTTACATAAAATCTAGGGTCAAATATCTATCTATTATATCTCTATATGAATAAAATACATAATTATACATTAATCACAATATATATATATATATCCCTATCTATAATGTAACTCATGTCACTTCTATCAATATCAATTACATATGTATCTCATCTTGGTTACAACATACGATATCAAATCATTCAAATATTGATCAAACATTTAAAAATATCAAGCATGAAGAGAAGTAATGTAAAGAGAAAATGATGTTTCATGAACAAATTGCAAGAGTACACTGGTCCACCATAGGCTACATCTAAAACTCTAGTAATAAAAATGTACTTCATCCTTGAACTAAGAATCAACATGAAACAAAGTTCATTCTCTCAAAGAAAGAATATAAAGAAAAGGAGGGAAGCAAAACTGCCCACTGGCTGCCGTGGGTTCTGCCCAGCTTTCTTCTGTCTCTTTCTTCCATCTATCCTCCCTGTTTTCTTTGTGCAGAGTGGAATATGGAATGTGGAAGCTTCCCCAGCCATCGGGTTATTCTTTCTTTTTTGTACACTAATTTTTCTTTTGATGTTTCCCAACATTTCAGGCCAATCCACCAAGGCCCAACTTTGTATTTTATGGGTCTTCTAAATTCATTCACTTGCATATGACTTTTCTCACAAACTTTTTTGAATCTTGAGACACAGAAAAAATTACAAGGCTTGAGTTAAGCTCTCCAACATCACCAATTTAAGTTTGGGTACGGTAAAATGACATTTGCCCCTCTTCAACTTCTTCCCTAAATTAATAGCAAATAAAAGTTAATTAGAAGTCATGTAAGAGAATTTAGTGTAAAATAAGCTCCGAATGATGTGTATACTTTAATCATGTCAAGTACCATCAGGATTCTTAACCTCACTTTGTTTAGCACACGAGTGTGGTTGGGAGGCAGGTTTTCTGAAATGATTAGGTGGCTTCTTTGCCATGTATGCACCAAGAGCACCCCATTACCTCTCATTGTTTCTCATCGTTATCTTCAATTTCCTTTTAATCTGAATAAAGCACCCCTGCTAAACTTGTACATTGATTCAGTGTTTCATTTATTTTGTTGTTTATATAAACTTTGATTTTATGGACCCATTATTGAATTAGCAATATGTTAATTTGTGCAGATTTACAATCAACCCTTTTTGCTGCTTCCTGTATCTGCTATTGAAGGCCCTGGGAATATGTTAGTAATTCAAACTCTAAACTTCAGTAATAACATCACGGCTGTCCTCATTGCAAATTGCTGTCTTTGACGTGAATGTGTGTGCATGCTTGATGCACAAACATAGCTGGTGCTGCACAAAGTTATTAGCTGTATCATGGTAGCGTACCTGCTTGTTGATCGACGGATATATCAGCCACATGATGGAAGCATCCCTGTCTGCAGATCAGTAGATGCATTGATGGTGCTGAATAAATCCCTTTAAATTGAACATACATTAGTCTTGAGTGTGCTCTTCTATCAATTTCTATGTTGTGGAACTATTGATTTTGCATTATCATGGTGTGCTACTTGCTATTGAGATGTACTGAAAGCTGGAATTATTGTCATTGTAGATTAAAATTCACCTAATTTCCTGGAATGTAGAACATATCAAACTCTAAACTAATTATTGTCATTAGTAATTCAAACTCTAAACTTCAGTAATAACATCTCGGCTGTCCTCATTGCAAATTGCTGTCTTTGACGTGAATGTGTGTGCATGCTTGATGCACAAACATAGCTGGTGCTGCACAAAGTTATTAGCTGTATCATGGTAGCGTACCTGCTTGTTGATCGACGGATATATCAGCCACATGATGGAAGCATCCCTGTCTGCAGATCAGTAGATGCATTGATGGTGCTGAATAAATCCCTTTAAATTGAACATACATTAGTCTTGAGTGTGCTCTTCTATCAATTTCTATGTTGTGGAACTATTGATTTTGCATTATCATGGTGTGCTACTTGCTATTGAGATGTACTGAAAGCTGGAATTATTGTCATTGTAGATTAAAATTCACCTAATTTCCTGGAATGTAGAACATATCAATTATACGTTACTGTTCTGTTTTCTCCGGTGGTGCTTAGGCCTTTTGCTTCTGTTTATTTTTAGAAAAGGGGGTACAACTATGATGCCAGTGCCTCCGTGCCTACCTTGTTTCCTTAGCAGTAGAGTGTAGACTAAAGAAAAAAATCTAAATTTTCTTTTATCAGTTAAAAAAGTGAAGACATAAATTTGGATGAAAAGTTTCATCATGTGAGAAGTACAATACAAGATTAATTGAATAAATACAGATCATTAAAGCAGTGTGAAAAGTTCCAGAACAAACTTCATGTTTATTTGGAGCTTTCATGCTATTATTAAGCCTTCCCACTCTTGATGTTTCTTTGTCTATTTCTTTTTGCTCCCTCCTCACCATCCCGTCACTTCTCAGTTAGCAGTGAAAGTAGGTAGTGGATATCATAGCATGTGTCTCCCTGAAAATGAGAACATGAAGAGTATTAAGTAACTCATTATATATAAGGTGTCACTGTTGGCAAATTTATGCTTCTTCAGAATTCAGACCGGTCTACTTTCTTAAAATATTGTTGCCAATGGTGTATAAGCAATTATGATGGTATTTCTTAGGTTTCTTACTGATCAGAAGAAAATGATGATTAATTGAGTTATGGAGTGCTTAGTTGTCTTCAATGAAGTGGATCTTGATTGTCTAAAGTCTCATAGATGAGATGATTCTATGTGCTCTGTTTAAATGTGAAACTGATCAGGATATAGTGTCTGAGTTTAGTGTGTGAAAGTTGAGGTGTGATATCCAAGGATGCCAGATTTTATTGTGATGTGCATTGGTGGAAGGTTATGAAAACAAGTATTGTAAGAGAAAGCTTATACTGAATATTTGTAAGCTTTATACAATCTCATGCTTTATACAATCTCATGACGGTACTTTCCAAATGGCATCATCTGTTCAAAGTTTATTGTGATTCCCATACTTGCCTGATTTTGAGCCAATGCATCAGGCTTACAGTCTTGTCCCTGTATACAAATGGCTTTTATTTTGTTTGAGTTCATAACTTTCAATTCTAATAGAGCAATATTACAATTGTGCTAGTCTCGCCCTCAATTCTCAGTAATCAAAGAGAGGCCCTAATGCTATATTTTCAAATTACTATTTCAATGGTGTGATATTAGAGAATTGTGCTTACCCAAAGAAAGATAACAGCTAACTGATTGTAATCATTGAAGTCTTTTAACACATGGTCCAACCTCACGAAATACAGTGGAAAGGATCCTTAAAAAATTCCGAAAACTGTTTGACCATAATGTAACTGTTGTTAATGGCAATATAGATTGAGAGTGAGCCTTGTTATAATGGCAAGTGATTGTACTCCATGATAATCTGTTGGTAGGTTTGGACAAAGAAATGACATCTCTGCAGTTAAAGTTGTGTATGTCCCACTCTCACCTTTTCTAGATCTTGCTTTTTTGAGCCATGTGCATTGGCCCTAATGCAAGATACCTGTCTTTCTATAACAGTGTCTTAATAGTCCCAGTGTTAATTTCCTTCATATTTCAAATAATTATTTCAACTCTTTGACACATACTTCCTTTCTTGTAGTTATTCCCATTTTTTTTCTCATTTTATTCTCAAGTTTTATAAGAAGGCAGGTGGATGTTTGTGTGACTTTGTTCATGATAAAGTTATTGTAATAGAACTTCTCTGGATGATGATTAATCCCACTTGGATGAATTTGGATGAATCTTGGTCAACTCACCATTAATATATCCATGCCCCCTACTCAACAAATAATTTAAACGAATATAAACAAGTATTTTATTCCAGTTGATGTGTTAGAATATGCTTTAGAATATATTGTTATTTGTAAGGATAATTTAGTATATATGATAAATAACCATTTACACGTGAAAAGAAGCAACCCAAATGTCGGGTTTTCTCTTTTAGCTTTTTTTTTAACATTCTTATATCGTAGTAGAGTAGGGTTGCTTCCTAATCTTAGCCGCTGTCAGTAAAAAAATTGCTCAAATACGTGTCTCCTCACCTTGAATCAAAGCCCTAAAGTTTTTTTTCTCTTTTTATCCACAATCAATGCACAAATTAGATCATCTAAATTTTTCATAAAAAACCCTAATTTTTTGGGTTTACTGATCAATTCTTCACATTTAGGCAATCTTGTCAACTATTTATTGATCTTGATGATTGATTTAGTGATATTCTGAGAATCTTGGTAAAGTTTCCATCCTGTTTTCTTAGTTGTCTATGGATTTTCTTGATTTCTCCTATGGTGCCCATGTTTTTCCGAGGTACTTCTTGCTCTTAGCTTCTCTTGATGTGTAATTTCTTTTGGTGGGAGTGGAAATATTGTTGTGTGATTTCTTTGTGCAAGGAGAAAGGCTTTCCAATGTTGATTTCTTGATCTTCATGCTGGGATTTCTTTGATACACTTGTGCATGAATTCCTTTTGCTTCCACTTGTGTTTTTATTTTCTTCGGCCTTTTCTTGTTCTCACTTCGTGGATAACTTGTGATTTCAAGCTCTTTGTGGTGGTTTAATCTTCTTCACTTTAAAGGCCACATTTTGACTTGGTTTTGAAGGCGACTATTCATATTTCCATTCTATTTGATATAGTTAGGAATTTCTTTGTTGGATTACTGGGATTGAGTTGACAAGTGAGACTCGATTCATCGTGGTTGGTTAATTAGTCATGGATGCTAAATCTGTATTGAGTGATTTTAGTGGAAGAGGTAGTAATGAAAGATTTATTTGTTTTCACTATGGTATAGTTTATCATTAACGAAATAAGTGCTAGCAGTACATGAAAGCTTGTTATAACTCCTTATTAGAATGTTACTACTCTATTTCTCAATCTAGTACCACATAGCCTGCCTCTCGATGCCCTCTTGAACTTGGATCACATTTATCTTGTCTAATACAGCCATACTCCACTATTCCTGAAGTTACTTTGGCTAATGGATCATTTACAAAGATTAAAGGGGTTGGTTTTGCTTATTTGACACAAATATTCTCTCTCCTCATTTCTTGTTGAATTTTTTTTTAATATTCTATCAATTGGCAAGTTTACTCAACAGTAGAATTATTGTGTGATGTTTTTCTTTACTCATTGTGAATTTTAAGATCTTATGATGAAGTAGATTATTGGTAGAAGTCAGATGTTTACTTGTTTGATGATAAATGTTATCCTATTGTTTATTCTAGTTCTATACCTATGCCCTTTAACATTCACAGTAGGTGGGGTCACCATCACTTGCTAGTTTGCAAAAGATATGTCCAATTTTGGATTTTATTAGTAACTTGTTTTGTGTGTTATGTCCATCTACCAAACACCATCATTGTTCATATCACCATCGTTGTCCATAAAGTTAGTAGACTCGGATGTCTAAGGACATTGGCTAGTATCTTCTAAATTGGACTCAGTATTTTATTATATTTGTTGATGATTTTTCACATGTTATTAGGTCATGTTTAATGAAAAATCATTTTGAGTTATATTTTATTTTTTGTTATGTATTTGAAATCAGGATCCCATTTTCTACCTCTATCTGTACTTTGCGTAGTGATAATAGCCATAAATATTTATCTGCTTTTTTTTTTTTTTTTTTGCCATTTCTCTTCCAATATGGGGTTTTTTATGAATCATTTTGTTTAAATACATCCTAATAGAATGGAGTGGCAGAATATAAGAATAGGTATTTGATAAAGATTGCTAGAGATCTATTATTCTAAATAGGAGTTCCAAAGATACATTAGAATGAGACAGTCTTATTTTATTGTCATTTAATTAATTGAACATGATTAGGGAGAGATTCATTATCATATGTTATTTCCTAAAAAATCATTATTTTTTCCCACAGATTTTCAGTTGTTCTAAGTTTGTGATATTTGACTTGAACAGACAATTTGATCATAAGTCTCTATGATACATTTTTCTTGGACTTGCTGGTACTCGAATAGTTAAGATATTTTTTGGTTTTCTTTATGTTACATTTATAAGTCTAAACCTTTTTATACCGACATATCTTCGTCGAGTCCATCGTCTAGTATTTCTCCTCATGATGACATTTTGGTTTATGAGATTGCTCATAAGATTAAGTCTCCTACAATTTTGTCTTTCATGCCTCCATATCCTCTTGCCACTTAAACTTATATTTGTGATCATCGTTGGGCATTTAGTTCCTCTATTAAAGAAGATCCTGAGCCAACCCCTATCAAGATAGTTCTTTTGTCGACAGAAACTATTATTCTTGATCAAGAGACTAATTTGGACCTCCCAATCGCATTGGAGAAGGGTAATCATGGTTGTGCTCAATATTCTTTATCTGTCACATTATTATATGCCAGTGTTTTATTTTTCCAGTGAGCTTTTGTGTTTATGTTAGACTCTATTAGTGTACATTGATCTGTATTTGAGGCTTTTTTTTCGTCTTGGTTGGTGGACAATCATGGAGGAAGAGATGATTTCTCTTGAGCATAATCACACATTAGACTAGTCTCTTTGCCTACAAAGAAGAAACTCATAAACTGTAATTGAGTCTACAAAGTAAAAGTCAATCCGGATGATTCTTTAGCTTTATTAAAGGCCCATCTAGTGCTAAAGGGTATACTTAGATATATAAAGTGGACTATACTGATACTCTCTTTTATCATTAAGTTGACTTCTGTTAAACTTCTCATTTCATTAGCTGATATTCATAAATGGTCTTTATATCAATTATGCATAAAGAATGTATTATATTATGATCTTTAGGATGAGGTTTATTTGGAGCAACCACCATAGATTATTGCTTAGGGGAAGTATGGATATGCTTGTAAGCAGAAGAAGTATTTGTACGGTTTGAAACAGTCTCAATGGGCTTGGTTTGGTAGGTTTAGTAAAGTTATATTTGAGTTAGGGATCTCTCGTTGTGATAGATATCACTATGTCTTCTATTATTATTCTAGTATTGAATATACTCTTCTCATTGTGTATGTAGATGCTATTATGATTATTAGTAATAATACTGCTGGCATTGCAAATATGAAATTGTTCCTTCAAATCGATATTTTAGACAAAGATCTCAAGAGAGTTCATTATTTTTTTGGCATAGAGGTTAGGTGTTGTCATGATGTCTTTCTTTTGTAAAGGAAGTACACTGGATTTGTCTTGAAAGACTGGTTTATTGGATTCAAAATCTTGTGATACTCCCATGGATCTATAAATTAAATTATCTTCAAATGATTGGAAAATATTTTTTGAACCAAAAATGTATTGATGACTAGTTGGTAAGCTTAATTACTTTATTGTAACTCGTCAAATATTACCTTAATGGCTAGTGTTGTAAGCCAATTTGTCTTTTTCCTGTATTCTTTATTAAGAGGTTGTAATGTATATTATAAAATATCTCAATAATACAACCAGATGAGGCTTACTATACAGGGGTCATGGCCGTACTCAAGTAGGTGAGTTTTTTGTTGCCAATTGGGCTGAGTTTGCATTATGGTCGGAAGTCTACCACCACCTATTGTATTTTTGTTGGAGGTAATTTTGTATTGTGGAAGAGTTAGAAATGAAATATGCAGCCAAGCCAAGTGTGGAATTATAATATTGTACGTTGATGCATGTTAATTGTGAAGTGATGTGGTTTTAGCAATTATTTGATTTGTTTAGTTGAAAGAGTTCTTGTAATCCTCAGTGATGTAATAATTAAGTATCCATCTACATTGTATCAAATTCTTTATTTTATGAGTTCACAAAGTATATTGAGGTAGATTATCATATTGTTTGTGATAAGCTCCAATAGGGTTTAGTTTATATTCATAAATGAGGATTAGAGATCAACTTGCAAGCATTTTAACCAAACCCTTAATTAAAGTTCAAGTTACATATATTTGTAACAGGTTGGGTATGATCAACATATATACTCTAATTTAAGGGGGAGTGTTAGAATATACTATTAAAATATGCTTTAGGATATGCTGAATTATATTTTATTTGTAAGGATAGTTTAATTTTTGTGGTATATGTATATAGTCCTATATATAAATGTGAATAGAACCAGCCAAAGTGTAGGATTTTTCTTTTAACTTCTTCCTTTACATTCGATTAATGTCAAATGGATTTTACTGGCTTAGTGAATTTACTTGTCTGTTCTTTCCAGTAAATATGGAGGGAAGAATGAGTGGGGAAAGGTCAAGTGAAGTACTTCTTGTGACTTCTCTGTTATTCTTTTAAACTCTTCTCTTCTTGCTTATCACCGATTTTCTAAGATAGTCTGTGTAGAATAGATTCCATTGTAGATAAGTGTGATGCAAAACAAGGCCATTTCTCTCTACCGCTTCTTCTCACAAAGCTGTATGTTGGCTTTGCTGCTCATACAAGAAGTTCAGTAATCCATTCCCCCAAAAGTTTATGCTTTTCATCTATTTTGTATCATTTTGGCAGCATGGTCCAATGGTAAGGTAAGGACTGCAAATCCCCTCTCCCTCTGCCCCCCAAAAAAAAAAAAAAGGCTTAGTGGTAGGTGATGTCAAATGCTATTTACTAGAAGCTAATGGCTCATAAAGCCAAAGTCCAACCCAATGCAGATTAAAATCACAAGTCAGCCAGTATGTACCTTTGACATCAACTGGCTTGGAGCATTTTTTTCTGTTTTTGTTTAACTTTTTAATGAGTGGGCTGCACATATAGATCTGGTGGGTTTCCTTGACCAAGATTCATTCAAGTGGTTGGTGTTAATTTTTTCATAGTGCAATGAACAAGAGTCTGCTATCTTTTAAAGCTGACAACAAAATGAGGTTAAGGATTTGAGTAACTCCAAGAAAGGAAAGTGGACAGAATCAAAGCATCTTAAACATACATGTATATGAAAGAGTTGCATGAAATTATAAACAGGGAAAGAAATCAACTTTGGGACTATTAAGACACAATCATAGAATGAGAGGTATCTTGGATATTATATCAGCATCTTCATTAGGATGGCCTGATGTGCACCTCTTAAACATTATGCAACTTGTTTGAATTGGAGAGATGACATTTCCATAATCCGAACTTTTTCCAATGTAATCATGAGAGGAGCTTCTTACCATCCGGGCAAGGCTCATCCTCAATCTATTCAGTTTAGATAATCAAAATGTAATATTTTGTGGAATTTTCTCGATTCTGTGAATTCATAACCAATTGCATAAACCCTTTTTTTGGGGTAGGCTAATACAACAATAACAAAACACCCAAGACCTCCACTCTACTCGGTTTAGAGTTGCATTTTCCTAAAGTTGATCATTCCGTTTTGGTTATCTCAAAATAATCTTTTCCAGTCGTACCTCTACCCCTCCTATAATCATTTTTCCTCACTAGTGCTTAACCTACGTTTTAGGCATTCAAAACATCGTAGCCCTTTTAGTCATGCCTTGTGAATTTTATAATAAAAAGTAGTACATGAAACAGCTTCGAAACAGTACATGAGATATGCTTCTTGGAAGAAAAGGGCGAACCATTGCATGAGGCTTCCATATCTAGGAGTCTGGAGAGGATCAGTTACGTGAACCTTAACCCCATATCTAGAGTTTCTTTTCCTGATTGGAACCCATGACCTCTAGGTCACTATGAAGAGATCTTGAAATTCAACAACTTTGGCACATAAAATTATGCTGAGTGTCATTTGAATTTAAACAAAAATGGGAAATTTGTCCGTTTGCTGGAATTTCTTGATTCCAGGTCCTATTCATGGTCAGTGGATGTACATATGGCATTCTGAAATTGAGATTTTTCAAACAAGAAAACTATTTCCAGACTGTGGGAGACAGGGGATCTGGTGTGTGCGTGGGAAACTCTCTGTTTGCTGGTATTTGCTTAAATCTTGTCCCGAATTGTCCGTTTGTTTTTGTATATTAATTGACTAGAAAAATGTGTCAACTGATAAGATGTTATTGGACAAATTTTGTTTCGTCAACTTTAATAAAAATTGTACTTCATTAATGCTTGGAGTTGCTGTAGCAAGGCAAAGATGTGCAACTCTGTGGACCAAGGTTGTTACATGCATTTCTCTTATAAAATTGAGGTTTTGTCAGTCAAGATAATTATGTCAACTGTGGTGAGGCTTTAAGGTTTCTTGTGTGCAGGGTGATGCAAGCTCTGTTGGATAGATTTGTTCCACTTCTTCTGCAGAAATTATTAAAAGATTATGACAGTTGGGTTCAGCAGCAACGTAAAGTTTCTCCATGAGTTCAGGCTGCAATATGTACATCCAGTAAGCCGTGTTGACCTAATAATGTAATGTTGGTGGCATTTCATTTGAAATTTCAACCGCACTTGTTATATTCTTAGCCTGGGCTTACTAATGATCTGTTATGTTTTATGTAAACATGTTTGTGTAACAAATCCCCTTTTACCAGAGACTCCATTTTACCTGCCAGTAGTAGTTTATTTTTATATGTTAGTCTCTTTCCTCCTGGAAAGATTGAGATTTGGGCGCTGTAGTTTATTGTTTCATGTGTGGAACTGTTGCTGTGAAAATTCAGACAGGAAATTCCTTGCAACATAGAAATTATCTGCAGTTCTAAACTTCCCAGTAGATGAAGAGATCACCTTCCATTGTTCATATGTTGTAGATTAACAGAAACCGGAGATTTGTGTCCAACAACATCCGTGTTACATCATAATGTAGCTGCTGAATCGAAAGTCTCCAGTGAACCTGAGACAATTGCTTAAAGAACTTCCATAGTGCATGTGGCAAAGGTGTTGTAGCAACACCTACCAACAACAAATATTTTTCTTCTCTCCTGTCAAATTTGACCAGTGTGACACACTGAGAGAACTCTAACAACACCTCTAACCAAATTAGGCCAATGGTAACCATTTAACATTCACTCCCTGATTCCCTCTTCATGAAAATTATTTGGTAAGCAGTGAGAAACTTCCCCAAAGAGATATCTATCCTGTACATGGAAAATCGAAAAGAAAAATTAAACGATTAAATCACCAATATAAATAATGTTGAAATTTTTGGAAGAAGGTTAGTCTTTCTTAAGCACATAAAATCCCACTGCTAGACCGCCAGAGGGAAGAACTTATGCCATCTGATTCAATCCTTCAGCACGTAGCTGAGTGGATCATCTGCTTTATTCACAACTCCAGCCTTGCATCTGATAACAAACACATATTATACTTACAAGAAAGATATCCAATTACCATGTGATAGTTCAACTTTGGGAATTGATATATTTGAAGCCTCACGGATGATGCCTGAGCTCCACTTGTACGTACTCTTTCACAGTAGTAGTGAGACATAGCTCTAAACTTAAAATGTTGCTCAATAAATGAAGCTTTTCTCATTATTTACTGTGGAGAGAGTTAAATATATGCAGTCTTACTCCTACATTTCATAATTTGTTTCTGTAGTCTGCACCTATGACGTCAAGGCTATAAGGGAACAATTTTAACCATTTTGCAAGGCACACTTTCACAGCACTAGAAAAAAAAGAAAAAGGTCCTAGATAATGTCATCATTAGAAGAGTGCTTGGACCAGAACAAGTGATGTTGTCATACGGGGAACTCATTTGTATGTTTCAATCCACTTTTCACTAATTACATATCCAATACCTGCATTTAATTCATCCAGAAACACTGCCAAACCCTTTTGAAATTTCCATGTTGGAACTTCCATCATAAGATTTTCCTTAAGGAGTTATCAAGAAACACATGACATTTAGAAAATTACAATGTTATAAACTAGTGGAAGTGTGAAATTAAACCTATATCCAGCAAACTAGGCCCTCGTGAGAGGAATTAAAAAAACAACACCCATATCCAAAAATCTAAGAAAAGTCAATAAAACTAAGAGTATATATTACAAGCTGCTTCGTACCTTAAGGTAAACATGAGATATTCTTATATATCTTAATTATCTTTGGATCATGTGTAGGCACGTTTGTGTAAAAGTATTATACATTGTGTTGAATAAAAATATGAGAGAATTACTTTATTTTTTAGGTTGAACTGCTGATAGTTGTATCTTGAACTATTTATTATAAGAAATAATAACATCAGTAGTTAAAGCTCCATATTCAAGATTTTCAACAGCAACAACGTTTGTTTGATTGGTTGCCATGCATTTACATTAGTTGTTAGAGAATTAAAAAACTGAAATCAGGCCCCCAGAAGCTACAACGAACAAGTCCTATGATTTACTGCACCTAATATCATTTGGCCAACATCCTGACTGTGTCCCGCATCATCCAAGATTCCATATCGAGGTTCGGGCATTATAGCAACCTTAGGATATTTCTCATAATTATGCAAACCATCATCCTTGCTAAAAATTTTGGAACAAAAAATGCATGATCTTTTGATTGAAATGGTCAGTTGCTGCAAGGAATAGCTGTTTCTTCATTGATGTAATAGTCATTCACTAAATATACCTCATGAATAGCATCCCATTACCATTAGGTGAAGTTTTGAAAATGAAATTGGAAGAGAGTGAAAGATCTAATCCATTTTATTGCTGTGGTGGCCAAGTAAATGTAGGAAATAATGAGTCCGCTGTTAAGTTCCACTGATACATTACAAAACATTAGGCATTTGCTGTATGAAATTTTTGTTCTTGTTTTCCTTTTCACTTCACTTTGGAGTGTGGAGGACATGCCCTAGGCTGTCGATCCCACTCCCTGTATTATTCATGTTATTTTGGTAAATGTTTGCATGAACCTAGATTCTGGACATATATTAATGCTCATCTTGTTGGACCAGGATTGTGACATGGCATTCACTAAATTAAATCTGCTGCCCAAGCATGTAACATTTAAAAAAAAAAAAAAAAAACATACCAAAGCATACCCTGTTTTATGAATCTATTGCTTGATACAATGTCCAAAGTTGCCTTGGTAAATTTGAGTTGTCTATCCAAACTTATTGAGGTTCTAAAATGCACAAATTTTATCAGATCTCCTTGTAACGTGAATGGAGAGGGAATGAGGGATTCGCAAGTAAGAATTGACAGTCTGATCCAGCAATAATGAGTGGCCCCTTTTAATATAAACCTAGCAGGTTGCTCGATTGGTGGAAGAATATCCATATAGTCGATCACATCTAGCAAGACCTAGGTTTTGCTGTCCTTTGTTAAACCCAGTTGAGTTCGATCTTAGTTCAAATCATATTTGAACCTGCAAATGGTAATGAATCACGCTTTCCTATCTGCTCCTTCTAGCGGAACAGCTGCTGAGTCACATGGTGGCATGTCTTTCTGCCTATGTCTAGAGATCCTTTGTCTTTCTATGCTTACATACTCAAAACACACACACCTTGAATTTTTAATCTCTTAAATTGTGAAATCTTTCAGGTATGATGAATTATACTTGCTGGTGATCCTACTGTCACTCACCAGCAAGAACTACACAGGAACTCTGTTCCAAGACTCCAAAATCAAGAAAGGAGGGATCTTCGAAGAAAGCATTGACAAGCAAATACTTTACGAATACTACAACTAATGATGACCAATTACTTATTGTGGAAACAGCATTAATGAAGGATCCCCAATGCTGTATTAGTGGTATCCTGTGTTACAGCTCCTTAGCATATGGAATATCTAGTTGCATATGTTGATGAACAGGATATTATCACAACAATTGTGAGATTTTTACAATTTCCAGCAGCGAATATCACGGGAACAAATAAAATGGAGCAGAAACCACAGCAGTCAAAAGACATGGATAAGTTCACCCCCTGCTAACATGCACTTTGGTCCTCCAGAAATACAAATAATAAGGGTCATCCAATGCATAAACTCCCACAATATATAGGGTACAAGTGATATTGTCTTACATTATATAAAATGTTATTTTGATCCGGTAACGTTTAGATAATATGATGACAACTCTATGAATTACGTCAAGTCTATTATAAAAGTTTGAGTATGCAATACTCGTGTAAGTGATACAGTGCATAGTGGTCATGAGATGACAAATGAAATGCAAGATAATATTTGGGGGATTCTTCCCATCTGTTGCAGTGGCAGCAGCAATGTGTGACAGGCAACCGCGATGATCATAGTGGCAGTTGGATGGTAGGGTGATGATGTTCATGGTTATGGTAGTGAGAGTGATGGTAGCACTTGGATCTAATATTATTCTTCTAGTCCTATTTTTTATTTATTTATTGATGAGATTCCATGGGAGGAACAGATTGCACCGTAGAGGGTGCCAAGTAGAGTTGTTCTGATGACTTTAAACGACATCCTTTTTTGACCGGGCGTAATTTGATATTGGATGAATATACGCTTATGGTTAAAGATAACGACAAAGCTTCTGAATTGGATTCATCTTATGTTTGATTTTAATTAGGCTTATTTTTTACTATCTCTACAGGAATCTCATCGTGGAAAACCTCCTCGTCTTCTGTCCCTTCGTTGTCTTTAATTGAAAGTTTTCGGTTAAATATTTAACATGACTGTTAACTTGACCTTTTAATGTTGGAAAAAAGATAATACAAATTCGTCAATTGTCCAAAAGTTCAATCCCTTTAAATCAATATTATATTCAAAACTATTTAGCATTTTCTCTTGAATTTTCTAAGTTAAGCAAGAGACAACGCATCTTTATATTGAAATTTTTTAATCAAAGAATCATCTCATCTCAATTAAGAATGGAAATACCTTTCCAGGAAAAAAATCCATTTAACTACACGCACTCAAACATATAAAAAATGAAGTCTGAGATAAGGAACCAGTTCTAAGCAAGAGTGTAGGATAATCTCCACTGCATAAATAATTTCATGACATTACATAACTTTTTATCTATCCATCCCTTTATTCTAATATAAACTCATTAATAAAAATAAATAAATAAATAAAATATTATATACCTCCAAGAGCATCTGAAGGCATCCCCAAACATCTTTCCCCGAATATATTCAATCTGCACCTGTGCAGGCATAAATCTTTCCTTGAATATATGACCGTCAGAGTCATATAGTCAGCTTTTTTTTTTTCAACTTTCAATAATTAATTTAAACATTTGATGATCAAAAATTCAAACTTTGCAATAAATTAATAATTTCTTGGAATAAATAAATTAATAACAATAACTAGTAAAAACTCAACCAAATATTAGTTTTACATTTATAAGCAACATCAACCATAAAATTTAAACAAGCAGCAGCCCAGGGGTACAACAAATTTACGAGTATTAAACCAAACAAGGACCGAGTCAACAAGTTGATCATTCTACAGCCAAGAGTAGGGGGAAAAAACTGGGCAGATATTATACTACACCTGAAGGAAAGAGACACGAACACAAAGCACTATTATTCAAAAGAGGGAATATGCCTGAAGCCTATCTTCTTTATGAAGCAGCAGCATTCTACCCGCCACCCATCAGAATCCCAGTAACTCCACCTTCTGTCATGCGCTCATTAGCCTTTGGCTCAAATATGCAAACCTACAATGGCAAAAATATGAAGTCGTGAGTAGATGGATTTCAACGTGAAACTATATTCACCACCCATTGAATTGCAGGTCTCACAAAGACACTTCAGCATCTCATGAAGAACTCTAAGATTGACAATAGCTGATTCAGAATGCTGTGTGTGTGTGTTCCAAATTACCCTTTTCCACATGTTTCTAATGAGTCCACAGAATGAGGCATGTAACTCACTACACCATTTATATAAACATGTATACTAGGTAGATTTCCAAACATCAACAGATCTACTACAAATAGAGTAATACAGGAGGGTGTGTCAACTCAACTCACCAGAATTCATCCACATCCTTCCAAAACCAGCGAGCAGTTCCAAGGTTAGCGCTGTCTACGATGGTCATCACGACTGCCACTCTCATGCCCTCTTCGCTCACCTGACCGAGAGTCATCGTTTCTAACTCTCTTGGAAGCATCTCTATCCCTTTCATGCCTCCAGCTTCCATGTTCATTTTCTTCCTCTCTTCCTCGCTTTCTACTATCACCGGGTTTTTTTTCATCATTTTTCCTGCTACCTCTATTGTAATGCTCCTCCTCTTCCTCTCTATCAAGTCTTGACCTATGCTCCTCATTCCTAGATTTGCTTCCACGTATATAGTCCCCATGTGCCTCGTTATTACTCACATTTTTGGGTTCCTCAGCCCTATGGTTACCTCCGTATTTCACATTATCATTGCGTTCTAATCTCAGTCGATTAGGCCGTGACTTATCCTCCAGCTCAGCATCCTTTAACCGTCCACCATTATGCTTTGTTTGATCGGACTCACGCCCTCTACCTCTTGGACCTCTGTCTAATATCTCTTCACTACTGGGATCAAGATCATCATGAATTGTGTCTTGCCTCCTATCTCTCCCACTTCTCTCCTGTACAAACCTCTTGGATTTTGTCTCTTGATCCGATTCAGATCCACATTCCACATGAAATCTTCCAGACCTTTTCAGATATACTCTACCACTTCTATTATTGTCATCTTCTACATATGAATCACTTTTCCTGATCCTGTGGCTTCTGCTCAGCTCCTTCCTCTCTCTATCTGCCAATTTTTCCTTCTCAATCTTAACATCAAATTCATCCTCAGAATAATGTCTGCCTTTTTTCACAAGCTGCTTCATCTTCTCAGTTTTATAGCGTCCAGAACTTCCACCATATTCAGAGTTACCGGCAGATACTCGACTCTCATGAACTTTCACATTTTTATCATCTACTCTTCCTCGACTCTCTTTATTAGAATTGTCACTATCAAAATCAGAATCATCACCATCGTTAGACAAATTTTTCCTCGACTTCTTCATAGACCTAGGCATCCTCTTGATTTCAAGATCCAAATCACTTTCAGAATGACTTGCATATTTCCTGTCAGTATCAACATCAGGTGGCTCAGAACCATGCCTTCTCTTTTGGTGCTTTTGTTTCATGCTTGCTCTCTGCTCCAAAAGCCTATCACCATGCCTTACCTGTCCTCTTTTCAGGCGCTCTTTGTGAGAGTCATCACTATCAGAATCATTGCTATCACGCCTTACCCGCCCTCTTTTTGGGTGCTCTTTGTCAGGGTCATCACTAACAGAATCATTGGTGTCATGCCTTACCCTTCCTCTTTTCAGGTGCTCTTTGTCAGAGTCATCACTATCAGAATCATCAGTGTCATGCCTTACCTGTCCTCTTTTCAGGTGCTCTTTGTTAGAGTCATCACTATCACAATCATCAGTGTCATGTGAAATGCTTTTCTTTGTCTTCTGCAGAGAGCTAGGCTTCCTTCTGACTTCAATACTTGAATCACTTTCAGAATCACTTCCATGCTTTCCCTCAGCGTCAGTATCAGAAGACTCATAGTCCTGCCTTTTCTTTTGACCCTCTGCTTTCCTGACAAATCCCGATGCCTTGAGTCTATCCTGAGATAAACCTTTCATAATCTTCTTGGCAGAGCTACTAGAGTTCCTCCTGTCAATAATCGAATCACTTTCAGAATCACTGTCATACCTCCTTTTCGCATCAGTATCAGAAGAATCGCGAACATGCCTTTTATTGTTGTCCTCTTTTTTCTTGTTTTTCCCCTGCTCCTTCAGTCTCTTGCCACCTTCACCATGCTTATTAGTCTTAAAATCCTTATCACTCTTATCCATGCCAACCTTTTCAAATTCGACATCTTCCCCTAGTTCTCTTCCCATTCTAATGTCTTTACTCTCATGGCCATGAATTTCACCTTCTTCAAATTCACTGTTGTCATCATTTGAACCGCCTCTCCGACGGTTTCCCACTTCATCGCTCTCATCAACTATACCAAAAGCGGCTCTTAATGTTTCCATTTGCTTTTCCTTCCGAGCAGCAATTTGATGAGTTTGTGTATCTGAGACTCTGAAAGAGACACAGAAACAGGTTGCTTATTAATTGCATGATCATCAAACATCCATATGCTGAAAGTCATCTGACTGAAATGGAGCACAAACAAGCATACCTGGACATGATCTGATCTAACAGATGATTTCAGAATTCATACACATCATCATCTAATCCATTGACAACTTCTTTTGAGTTTAACTCTAGAAGAAACTCATTCCACACGCACAAACAGATTAAGATGAAAATACACAAGGTATCACACATGACCCAATAATAATCTAGTACACTTAGAGAGGAAACCGTTCTAAAGAGTACAAGAAATGGAATGCTGAACATCCAATGCAATGACGTAGACAATTTGGAATCATAAATAAATATTTGGGTAAAAATGGATCATAGATAGATGAAATCTTGATTTCATCCCCCAACTCAAATTAAGAAAGTGTGTTTTATTGGGTGTTAAGGCAGACCATAGTTTAGTAGATTACATAAAAAAAAAAACTAATATATAAGATTTCTCAACAGTCCAACTGAGATAAAAGTCGACTCTGAAGCTGGCGGTTGCCAAATGCAAGCAGCAGGGAAAACTCTTGATCACTTATGATCATGAGCTTCACCCAGATAGCAGATAATATCTAAATCATGTTTTCTGTTGACTTAATACCATGATTAAGGAAAAACTGATTTGCTACATAAACTAATATGAATCAGTATATCACGAGTTACAATAAGCCAACACTTACTCAGCCTCATAGTTTATGGATAAAAACAAATAAATGGAAAATAATGGAACCATTATCGTCACATCTAACTTTTCTTTCCATTTTTCTACCATGATAAAATCAACTAAACAACTTAACGGAAGATATAAGATGAAGAGAGAGACTGTACTTCTCAGAAACAACCACAGCACCAGCGCCGGAACCAGCATCAGCTGCAGCAGCATCGGCAGCTTCAAGCATCCTCCGAGCCTCCTCAATCTTCTCAACAATCTCTGCTTCGGTATAACCTTGATCAATGAGCTTGTCTTCAAGAATTGCAACCTTGAGCTCAATCTGTCGCTTGCGATCATGCTCTAAGATATCCTTGTTAGGTTTCTTGGTGACACCTGCAGTTCCCTGATCAGGTGCAAACCCCTTGTTGTTATCCACCACAACTTTTGCTATTTTTGACTTCACGAAGAACTTGTTGCACTGAACGTATCCATTGGTCCCTGACCCTCTGGCGGTCTGCAGTCCTATGCCGTTGTACATCTTTAAGGGTCAATCACTAGCTGTAAAAAGGAACAATCCACGCAAACAAACTATACCTTAGGGTTTTAATACAAAAAAATATATCAAAATACTGAGATGAGAATGCTAGCGTCGAAAAGATTCAATCCATGTTGGACAAAGTACACTTGCAACATATTCAAATAAGACTAGCACATGAAGTTTTCACATCATAGTCTTGCTATCGTTCACCATACTCAGACTTCGAGTAGAACGCCCTAGAAATTCCATATAAACACAAAAATCATCCAAATTAAATCCTAAATGGTTTGTTCTCTAAGCTTATTTCTATCTAAGATTAGCTTACGCGAAGGGATCCAAACAGATCATCGAATAATTAGCAACAGAAAATATAAATAAAAACATTCCACACGAAACCCTAGCAATTTCAAGGGGAAATATCGAAAACCCAAGGTGACACTTAACCGATGATAGAAGGAAGATTAACACTAAAATATAATTACATAAAACAGATTAATAATCGAAGAATATCGAGCAGATTGAAGTTGAAACCACCATGGAAAGAGTTGATGCTTACCGGTTGAATCTGCGAGGGAGGGTGAACAACACGGTAGAGGCCACCGTGGGGTTAGTGGATTTTTGAGAGAGAGAGAGAGAGAGAGAGCGGAGGGGCATCGATATTTATTTGCGCCAGAAAAAAAAAAAAAGAATAAAAAGACAAAGAGTGAATGCTTTTTTTGGTAATCAATAGCAACTAACAATATTATTCATATATTAAATTATAATTTAATTAAATTATTATTTTTATATAAAAAATTAAAGTTGAAATATGATAAAAATTACAGATAATTTTAATATAACTAAATATATAATTAAATATACAAATAATATTAAACAATACATTCATAGATTAAGTTTTGGTGGATGTACTACTATTACGTAATTTATATATATAGATATAGATATATAATTTATTATTTTTAAATAAAATAAAAAAATTATACCTATAAAAATAAAATATAGATGAGTTAAAAACCAATAAATATATATATATATATATAGTATATGAGACATTTATTTAAAATGTTATGGAATTCATTTTTTAGTTTATGTCTAATATTATATATATTTATTTTTCTCAATTCTATATAAAAGTTGCACTAAAATTATCATGTATCAATTTTAAAAAGCATTCATTTATTTATTTATTTAATTTCTTTTATACTTCTAAATTTTTTAGCTTCGTTTGTGTTGATATATGACTTATAATTTAATTAACTTGATTTATTTTTGTATAAAATAATGCCAGTACTAACTAAAAGTTAAGAATTTAATTGAAATAAAAAGTAGAAATATAACTGAGAAAATAAAAATGCATTTAATGTTTCAAGACATTAGTAATAAAAAAACATACAATCCTTCAAAGCATAATGTTAAGAGTATTTTTATCAATCGGTCATGTATAGGGTATAAATGTCATATAAATTGGATTGAGAAACAAACCAATATAAGCTAGCATATCTTAAATATTCTTCCGATCCTTATCATAAATTTCTACTAATATAAATTAATAAATAAAACATCTTATCCTAAAAATATCTAAATAATATCCTGACGTCACATATTTTAATTATCCCATCAGTAGCGTCAAACCTAGAAATAATTGGTCAAGCTTTTGTTGTAGCTTTTTTTTTTTTGGTTCCGATTCTCACGACAGAGAAAGGGAGATCAATGGCTATTGCCGATGGTAGAAGGAGATGAGTTGTAGCTTATCAGTTAACCAAGTGGGTTAATTTGACGTTGTAATTTTGACTGTCTTCTTGGATAGTTATAACGATACTAATACACGTCATAGGAGTGGGAAGCAAGTCTTGGATGATGAATTTACATGAAAAGCATGGCAAAGAATTGAGTTTTAGACTATACTCATTCATGAAGTTTGCAACTGGGTATCTTTACATGGCAATTCCTGAGTACACAGAGTTTTTATAAGAATAAGATGCACAATAGAATGTGAAGTGTTATAGCCCTTCCGACTAAAGGGAGGAAGTTATGGAATGGGAGAATGGTAGGACTTCCCCTTTTCAATATTATCTAATAAGAACCAATATATCCAGGAGTTTAAACTGTTAGGTATTGTTCAAGAATTATTTTATATCTTAACACCTCTCAAGAGAAGCTCTTTTTAGCTTTAAAGCGTGGATAAACATGAAGACAATTTTCATTCTGTATGTTAAGAAATAATTATAAGTAAAGGCAAACAGGATGCAGTTCATTAAAATGCTACAACCTTGAACTGGGATTTTCAAGCACGAGCAAGAAAATGAATCCATTAGTGTGCATGCATATCTGAATCTGAGTCTCCCATGTGAGCCTTCTTCCCCTCTCTTAGTTTATATATATGTAATATGAGTATGTATATGTACATACATGGATGCCCACAGCTATATAGCACTTAGCCGTCTCAGCTATTGGACTGTATAAATGCACGCCTGCGGAGATAGTCTCTTGATCTCATATCGGCCTGCAATTTTAAGGAAACGAAAGATAAAGTCCGAGGTAATTGCCTCAATGTGGACAACTGATTATACAATGGGGGAGTTGGAATGCTTAGCACAATGGTATAAGCAGCAATATTTCACAGAAAATGATCTGTTGGAATTTCCCATTGTAGGTATAAATGAAATGATTTCTAATTTGCAGTATTTTGGACAGTGTGAAGTATCAACACAGCTAGGAAGACAAAGTCCATATTAGAAAGCAGCATCAATGGTCAATAAGTTTTGTCACAACACACCCCTCCAAAACACAAGATGAAATTCTTGGGCATATTTCAGAATTTTATCACTTCACCAATTACAAATCATGAGATTTGTTCAGAGATTTAAGCTCTGTTGCTACTCAGGAAAATTTAGAAAATTAATCTGAATCTTGTTAAATTTTGATCAAATTTCCCTTGAACTATTCTTTTCCTTCAAAATTTGCAAGGATCCAAATTGGCCAGTCAGATCTTGACAGGTGCATATTCAAATTCATCCTAAGAAAAGAATAACAGATTTCCAATCCGTTACAGTTTTATCGCCATGATCTCGCTATATGAAATACAACCGTGCAGCCATTTGTTTTCAGTCAACAGTTCTAATCATCCATTTTCAATCGGAAAATAGGTCTAAAATTCAATGTAATGAGCAACTATGAAGAACACCTTCCCAGGAGATCATATGAGAAGAGACACTGCTTCTTCTCTCTTTTTTTTTTTTTTTTCCGTCTTTTGGTTCAGGGAGGGTTTCCACTATTTCAAAGTTCTTAATATTACCTGCCGAATAGGCTCGGGTACCCGGTACTTGCAAGTCAATTTAACAACTTTGACGGCAGTGGATAGTGAAATGCGGTGGCCAATTGAAACAAATATAGGCTTCAAAGCACCCAGAGTTGCTCTCATCGCCTGCAAAACAAATGATCAGAACTTAAACCCACAGGTATAGCCCCAAGCAAAACCAATATTCAGAGGAATTTCACTGAGTAAATGTGTCAGCAATCAGCATGATATATGTTTTTGGAACACGTACCAAAGACTCAAGATGTGACATCAAGCATATATATACACATCCTACAAAGGAAAGTCCTTAAGATACAAGAATTCAAAACCTCCAAACCATTTTTCATGAACCTTTTATCCCTTCAAAGTATATCTACAAAAACATTTCAAGCGAAGCAGATTTATTATATAATGTGTCAGCATCAGACAGTAATGATTTTTTTTAAAATAGCAGAAAAAGCCCCTTCATTGGAATTTAGAATGAACTGCTTTGCAAAAGGAAAGATGGATAGAATCTATATGTTGATTTTTTTTTTTTTCAGGACTACTCCAGGTAAGCATTAGTTACAATTCTAAACACATAAACAACCTCTCTCCAATGCAATAGTAATATAACAAAAATATAACCCTGTTCAAACCGCAGACTGAGAAGCCCAGTGCAATAAACCACCTTTTCTCACCATTTTGACATGTGCAAATGTGGTTGTCGATGGAGTGGAATACAAGACAACTGATTCTGGAATGGACATAAAATCAAACATAAATTTTAGCTTTAGCTCATTCTCTTATTAATTATGTCTAAGATTCTCGACAGATATCTATCTCTTTCTATTCCAAGTAAAACAAGGGCGGCTTTCTTATCCTTACGGGAGTGTAGATCCAAATAGGGTAACTCAATCACCAGCCCAATATTCAAACTTCCAGACAAGATTTGACTCCAAGCAGAGAGGATTTTGTTCGCTCTGCACTGATCAAGATGTAATGAACTTTTTTGGCTTCTTGATATCACTCATTTTTCATACAAAAGACAAACTATTAGCACAACAATGTAGGAGCTTTGCCCTTCTCAGTTCTCACTTTCTGGAGCTTCAAATTAAGTTTAATAGTGATCCCACAGATATATTAGAATAACCAGTCTAAGTGTTCCAAGCTAGATGGCTGTAAAGGTAAAAATCAGCATCTGTCTGAAACAGGAGATATTGCTCTACTGGAATTTCTCAACCAAAATCAGACTGATATTGTTGGCACTTTTTAACACACTTTTCTGTCACTATCCAGATCCCACTAAAATACATTATATAAGCGGCATTTCCAATATTCATGAAAAGGAATATTGGAAATGAGAAGGAATAAGGAATAGTAAAAAGACACTTCAGAAGCTAATAAAAATAGCACATTTTACAAGAGAAATTTCCAGAAGAATCGAAAGTCCAATCTAATAATTAGACGATAGAATAGCAAAACACATTCCTCAACCTCCACCAAACAATTACCAAACAAAGTGAAATCTTCAAAAGAGTATTTTTCGAGAAGGTTGAGGAGATTGAGCAAATGGAGAAACCTTTCTCAAGAGACAATCTTGGGACATAAAAAATCAACAAAAGGCAACTGAAAAAAGTAGACAGCATGAAGCATGCAAATACACCAAAAACAATATAAGTGTTTTGCCCTTTTATATACCCTTACAATGTCACTTCTTGACCACATCAAATGACCATAAGGAATATATTAAAGAAGGACGTCCATGGGAAATGCATTCAGACAAATATGCATGAGTTAGAGCGGCATTACTACACGCACACAGCTAATTTCATAAGAGTCATAACTCACAAAAGTGATCCTCATAAGCACCAAATACCATCTCCCAAGCTCTCAATCACTACCAAATACAAAACATCAATACTTGAGCTACTTTCATTCTTTCTCCAACAGTAAACTTTCAAATTAACAAGAATATTGCTCTGATGATAGATTATACCTACTAGGATGTAGAGACCGGGTTGATGGTTGGATTTAGGATGTAAGAGGCTCAAACTAATATCTGCAGCTTCTAATGTCCAGAAAGGATGAGGACTTAGGGCCGACAGAGAGGGTGCTTTCTTTCAAACTGTTCACTGAAGATTTAGAGACGGCAATTACAGCTTGTTAGAGTGATAATCATGATTGGATGTTTGGAAAGACTAGCAACATGATTTCTACGTGATAATAAGAAATAAGGCCTAGATAAAGACGATAATTGAATGCAAAAAAGAATCAGCAGGGCCTCTCATGCCAGCATGACAACAACAAATGAACAGTACCTTCGAAGGAGGTAAATAAAACATCAATCCAAGCTTTTAATAACCCAGCAAGTTGACTTCAAATTTGAACGAAATCCAAGAGTTCATTTTTATAACCTCTATCTGATCTGATCTTATCAAAAGTTTGTGTTGATAGGTTGAAAATTTTTATCAGCATACAACAGATACTGCAAGTTGAGAGGGGTTTTGTCTCAGAAAAAACAAATGTTGAACAGATAGAAGGCATTTAGTTCCATTTAACTGGAATGCTAAAAGCTGAAGAGCTGAGACAAAATAAGACATTTTACTAAAAGGAAGCCTAATTTTGACCAGAAACTGATTCTTTTGGATCTGCCAGAATGAGTTCACGAAAAGATGGCAAAGGACTAAAGATTGTAAGAGTTTCACAAAGCAGTCAAATCAACTCTGTACAAAATCTCATGTCACTACCAAGAGTCTAAAAGAGTAAATATTGATGCATTTCCTCTTTCTACCAAAGCAAAATCAATGTCAACCAATTGGCCCACAATTATTTGTTTCGTTGACCAACACACGTGGCCTGGTACACAGATGGAAAAGTGTCATTTTTACACTAGTACAAGGGCAGGTGTTTAGGCAACTTGATAACTATGACTTGTCCATGTAATTAGGGATGGAGCCTTCCTCTCAAAAGCATGACTTGTCCAAGTAGAGGTAATAGGAATCACATGTGGAACCTCAACCAACTATTTTTCTTCTTAAACTTGACAACATTCCTCAATGCTTCCAACATATTGACAAAGGAATCTGCCTGAAGCCATTGCATGCATAAAACAAAAAATGACCTTACCATAGTGCTCCAGCCCAGGCACAATGCATTAAGTGATGCACTATTGTCCCTATCATTGTAGGCACATGCTCAATCAATTCACAATAATAAGATCCCCCCTCTACAAAATATTGTAGTGAGAACAACATTCCCAAAAACTTTAAAGAAGAAAAGGGGCTTATTTAATTGGCATTTGTGCAGCACTTCTGAGGAACTTTACAGCAACAATATATTGCAATAACAATTCAGATATGCAAGACTTTTCACGGCTCTGATAATATTGATTGTGAGGGTCAGATGCCAATATGTGATGGCTAGTTCTGTATGATAAACAGACAGACTTAAATAAATATATGGCATGGAAAATCTTAGTCATCGACTCCACGCACTGTGAGCTAGAGAATGTAATCATGACATTGAGAAATGGAAGTGGACAAATCCATTAATTTCTCTTCAGCAGTGGTGAAATACAGATTGATGACCCCCTGCATGATGCCCCTGGATCTCCTAAGGTGAATTTAACACCATTTCATGATTTTATTCATTTATAATAGTGTACATGAATTATGTCGGTCCATGGAGCATCTTACATGAAACAAAAAGGACCCCAAGCCCCACCCATCCAAACCACCACATCAGCAAACAAAAAAAAAAAAGGATGATCCAGTTCCTACATAAGAATTGCCCACCACTCAAAGAAGCAAACAGTTTTGGTAAAACTGAACGAAGGCAACACAGCTCATATTGCTTTCCTTACCACACCCAAGGTGCACCCAGAGTCACCAATTAAATCAACGAATTCTTTATTAGCACCATCCTCCAACAGTTCTCTAACTTTCAATTGTGTAAGACCTTCCACATGATGTAGCTGTCATCAATCAGAATGAATTGTTTATCAAGTCACAAGTCAATGTCTGACTATTAGTTCTCAAAAGATTTTGCCTAAAATCTCAAAAGAGGAAGCAGCAGTACACTCATGAGTAAAATGAGATGAAGTTCATGTTAAGATTAATTGATTACAATTTAGATATAGCGAAGGATATAACACAAGAAGCTCACAAATATGAAGTCTAAGCTTACATTTTTTCCTATCCCAATTGTAGGAATATCAGCCAAAACACCCAGATGACATGCCAATCCGAAACCTGCAAAAGGCATTTCAAAACAAATCTTCAAAAAATAGCTTGGAACACACACATGCACAGCACCAACGATGAAAGCAAGCCAAAGCAAACGTGGGATTAATGTCTCTCAAGCAAGCCCTTGGAAGCTTTTTCGTTTTTGGTCATGTTGCCCTCAGAAGTTTCCATCACAAGTGTATCACCTTTTATTCCCTTTCGTCTGCCCTAGAGCTGTCATTGGGTCCAGAAGGACCTTCAGACAAGGGTTGCCTCCGCCCTCTAATGATTTCATCCTATACTACCACTAAACTTTTCTTAATCCAATAGGTTTTGTAGTAAAAAATAAGTGTCTATTTCTTCACACTTCTCTAAGAAAACCAAAATTTGAATTTGTAAGAGAGAGGGACATCGTTTCTTAATATGCTTGATTTTTGTCATCTGCTTCATTCTGAATGTTTTGACCAACCCCTTGCATGAATAGATATATGCAACTATGTATGTAAGTTTAGCGTCACATGTAATCCCAGCAATTCTCATTTCACGGTGCCCCCCTTGACAGCGATGCATACATGTTTTATTAAATAAAAATCAATGAAGTTAACTTGGCCTGTACCATTCTGTATTCAACTTTTGCAAAAAGTTCCGGACAGTATTTCCCTTGGAGTGAAGATGGACTAATCTTTCCCAAACTATTTCAATTCTCTCTCTTTTAGTAACTTTCTTTCATCTCCCTTCAATTCCTCTCTTCTATTTGCAGCTTCCCCCTATATTTCCAAAGCTCCCAGATGATTAACAAAGTTGTCTACTGCGACAACTATCTTTTTCCATCTTTGCTGCACGTGTCCTTTTGGCTGACTGCTTCATTTTGTATCCTCATAATTCCCCTAGATTTGGGTGTTTATGATTCATAATCCATAATGCTCATGAAAATATTGGTCTTGATTTAAATGTTAGTATAAAGCTAGATTTAGGAAACTGAAGAAAAAAACTTCTTTATATCCATTATAAATTTAAAAAATATCATTTTTATGTTTTCTAAGTTTAAAAAAGTCAGTTAGGAAAGTTTCCCTAAAAACAAATTGAAGTTCTATATAAGTTGCTATGGGTTTTTGTAATATGTTTCTATTCACAGCCTTTCCAAAAACACCCCCAATGTGCTTTTGACAAAAGTTACAAATATAAATTTTCCCAAAAGCACTTTTTAAAATAACAAACAAATACCCCATTAATCTAGATAGACTAATTACAATTAAAACTGCAAGGAAGTTTTGATAAAGTTAATATGCTTTGATAAATCTAGATAGACCTTATTCAATTTTCTTTTTCTACCCTTTCTAATCCCTTGGGTTTCAATTACAACTATATACAAACACCTATTCGAGCCATACCTTAAACCATACCATAAATTTACCCTTCAAGGATTTGAAGCCACAAACTTCGCATTCAGATTTTCCAAGTTGTTTAAAGCAGCCATGACTAAATGACATAAAGGAGGTTAAGCCAAAAAAAAAAAAAAAAAATGAGATGAGAGGCTGCCAGGCTGGCAAAATAAAACCACACTGGAATCCATTTCAGTTCAGAGTTTAGCCAAGAGGATGGCAAACCAGGTTGTAAAATGACTTCCAAGCTTAGATGTATTAATTTAATTTTTCTGCTTTGCATATCATATTTCTGCATCATGGAAACTTTAAGTATTGTCAAATGCCAGACCAATGCACTTCATTACACAAATACATCTGACCAAAAACAAAATCAAGTGTGAAGAACGAAGGGAAAAGATAGGTAACTATCTCAACAAAGAGCATATGCATCAAGTTCTACAGTAACCAGCAGATGCACATCAAATTGGAATACCTGCCTCGTGGATGAAGCAACCCATTGCCATCCACCATCAATAGCTGTCAATATTCACATAAAAACCATCCATGTGAAACTGGTGAGAAGTATAGAAATTGCAACGAGTTGAGTTCTACAGAAAAAAATTGTACAAGAACAAAAATCTCAAGTCAACATAGGAAAGTGTTTTTATTGGTAGAGTCAAATACAAATTAGTCATCACCATTTGTTATATGCCCGCTACCAACAAATTTAAGCACACGCCTCTATTTGATTGGATTATCCCTCCCCAACTTTGTCAAAACAAAGCTGCAAATTCAAAACCCAATGAAATTGGACACACACCTGTGGGTAGACAAGAGGGGCTTCTTTCTTCATTTTCTTCAGGAGTTCCCAAAGGATTGGAGCCTACTCCAAAAGGAGAGTAACAATGGCATCAAATACAACAAATTTTAGAGAACCACATAAATTAATGTGTTGAATAACTGAACCAGTACAAACAACCAAGCATTGAGAGTTCAAATGGAACTAATGAACGGCCATCAAAGCAGATCATTGTTTTCTAAATTGAGATAACTATACGGTTGTTATTGTTAACGGTGACACCCAAATATTTGCAAGGTTTAACCTCTTCCATCCAAAGTGGCACCAGGAGGCAAGCTCCCAGATGTTAGCTATCAACCTTTTTTTAACAAATTCTCATTTTTGTGGTCAAAATTACCCTCATCAGGAGATGTCTCCTTGACGGGGGAAACATGCAATACTATCTGAGTGGCAGACAAGGAAGAAGACAAAATACAGAAGGTAATCCTCTTAAAGGGAGCATTGATAGAAGGGGGTAAACGAGTATCAACATATTCAAAAACTGACAGTGGCGGAGATGAAGCATAAAGGATGTTTGATTGCACATCAAGAAGATTTGTAATGATATTATGCAAGGGAAAGTTGAAATGGCATCAATGGGTAGAGGAAACCGAAGAAAAGTTTAAAGGAAACCATCAATCACAATCTTGCATATTTGGAGCTTGCAAAGGAAACGACTTATAATAGAGCTAAAAGGTTTGTAGCTGACCGTACTTAACGGTAAAAGGAATAGTCTGGTTTAATTTGATCTAAAGGTAAGAAAAAAAAATAAAGATAACATAGTGATCACAATGTTATTTCCACTTACAAGCCACTAAATCCTTCCATCCTTACTGCTTCAGTCTAGTTCTATGTACAAAGGCCTTCGTCGCTTCTCATGCCCCATCAACTCCAATCTGTTCACTCATCATTCTGACAACCCATCGACATTGCGAATGTCTCAATCATATTCATACCTGTCTCTTGTATTGTTTACAGGCTGCTACTTCTACTCGCAATGTCTACATTCATGGTCATGCCACATGTTCCGTCCCACGTAACATGTAAGTGATAAGGCATTAAAGCCATTCAACCAGAAAGAACAAGAAGATAGCCATCAAAGCTTCTTACGCTTTATCTTCTAAATTATATAGTAAAAACTTATAAGCGGCGAGAAATAAGGAGGGAACTATACCTCTCTGAACGCGAGGAAGCCAGGAATATAAGGAATATGGAGTCTAGCAACAGAGAAATCGGCGTAGACAACATTAAAGGACTGAAGATCCAATACCACAAGGGTTCCACAAGCAATTGAAGGATCTTCCTTCGAGAAACTTATATCCACTCCTCCCACATACTTCAACACCTCCTTCCTCTCCCCGCCTCCTCCTTCGCCGTCTCTTTCTGGGATGGACGACGGTAATCGCCACGTGAAATCATCCTTTGTCACTAATCTCTTCTTGAGTGCATCTTGAGTGCTGCAATAAAATCTCACATAATATAAATGCCTGAAACCAAAGAGAAAGAACAGATAAAAAGTTTAAGATGGAACAAAGAGAGTACTCGATCCAATTATTTTGATGCTCAGATGAGCCACAAGTTTGAAAAATTGCCGTCCGATCAGGTATCTGCTCCATGTCTGCTATTTAGTGCCCACAATGGATCAATTTTAGCTATCGGATTTATCAAGCAATCATGTCCAAAAAAGAAAGAATTCATCAATCAATCTGCAGCATCTTCGGTTGGCAAATCGAACTAGAAATCCCTCTGAATTAAGCCCTCATAGGCATTCAAACTTGTGCTGAGAAATTTGACAGAAGTGGATTTGATGTTTTTTTTTTTTTTTTTTGATAACATGCGTTCTTGAATTTTGAGGGATAAATTGTCATGTTTTCACCGATTCAACTCCCTTTTCTGGTAAATTAAAAAAATCACCAAAATTTTCATTAAATAGAAAAAAAATTACAACGTGCAGGATCTCACTGGATAAAAAATTATATAAATTTTTTATTATTTTACTTTGATATTATCTAAGAGTGCTAATTATTTAATTTTTTTTTGAAAATTTTCTTAAATATTTATAAAATAGAAAATATGTTTTTTTAAGTTTCTAATTTCTTATATTTTATTAAAAAAATTCAACATTTATTTAAATGTTAATTTCTTTGTAAAATTATGGTGCAATCAATTGACTACAAACTATATCATAATTATTGAACCTTCAATTTTCTTTAAGAAAAAGAAAACAAAAATAATTTTTGAATGAGACTTGTTTTATTCATTTTTGTGTCACTGGATTATTTATGTCCATATACCAATTGAAATAATAAGAAAGAAATCTAAAAAATAAGAAAAACTTAGCTTGAAATAGTTTGAGTTGAGTTTAAGTTTGGCCCTATTGATAAAATTTTAAATTTTGGATCATTTTTTTATAAATTTTATATTTAATAAATAAATTATTTTTAATTAGAAATTATTTTCTACTTTAGCTAAAGATTTATAGTCATAAAATCAATCAGTCATATATGACAAATCTTTCAAAAGTACTTAGGTTTGATAGGATAAGTTTTGATCCAACTTACATCTAGAGGATGGTGAATGGTGAATACAAATCAAAATATTATAATCCAATAAATTTAATACACATAAAAAATTTATGATTATAAATAAAAATATCACTGTTGGGTTATGAGTCACTCTCAAATGGGCCTATACCTGTTTGACGACCGATTGATGGTACAGACGAGGGGTATTTCACACGCATGAAGTGTACAAGACCAAAGTTTGAAGTATCGAATCGAGTAACAACGAGCTCGAGGTGCACCCGAGGCACCATTTTTAGAAGAACCCATGCTTTAAGTGCGCTTGGTGGGCGCTCGAATGCGGCTCACAATATAAAAATATGCTGACATATTTTTAGGGTTAATCACTTATATTCTTTAGATTAGATAGGCGTCGTCAATGGAAGAAAAAGAAGAGAAAGAGAGTGAAAATGGATAATAGAAAGATTTGAGTATCCGATTGAGTTTCGAATCGAATTTCAATATTCGCCAATCCTAGGTATACTATTCTTGAAGTTGAGAAGGATATTTTTTCTACTCTTTCATCTTATTGTTGCTTGATTTGGTTGATACAAGACACTGAGTCTTTATATTATTAAAGTTTGTGTAATCAAAATATTACATAGCGAAAATATTTTATAATGAATCATCTTGTATTTTTTCTCCCCATTTTAAAGGGAATTTTTTACGTAAAAATTATATCTTACCTCATTATCTGTAATCGTTATTTACTTGTAGTATATTGTCAAATATTTTCTCGCAATTCTAATAAACAAGTCATATCCCAACAACCACAACCTATTAAATATAAATGCTTAATAAGATAAATATAAATGTGCAAAATTGTAAAAGATGCAATTTTGTTGACTAAGAAAAGAATCAAGAACCAACTTTTCATGAGAAAAGTCCTCTGGACTATTAGTCCTTATCTAAAAATTTACCATATAATAAGAGTAAACTTATAAACCACTATCCTAGCTGACTGTCCCCATACTCCGGACAATCTGAAGAACTCTTTAAGTTGGCACACTTAAAACAAAATAGAACCTTTGTCTCTCTCCTAGTGATTTTTTTTAAATGAACTTGTTCGACATCACCGGAACTCTGATGCCCTCACCATTTGCAGAACTTTTAAGGCTAACTGCCTCTGATCAAGTGTCAAGTGTTGTGGATGAGAGAATTTCATCGGTTAGAAGTACAATTTTATCATGGAAGGATGAAATTCTCCCTGGCGTTTGGTGGTCTGCACGCAGTTGCTCTTTAGCAGGTTGCACAACTGAACAACACGACTGCCCTTATTTCTAGAGCAATTAAGGGCTCTGAGTAAATAGAATTAGGCTGCATAAAGCAGTTGTAGAGACGTGGATCATGGAGAAAATTGTCAGTTGCTTGAGCTAAATTTGTGCTCCAATCACCTGGAACAATTCTGCCATTGTGATGCCTGAGCCACTTTATGCGAACAGTCTGCCGCTGCAGTGCTCAAACCGATATCAAGCAATCCCAATCTGCCACTACAGTGTTCAAGCTAACATCATGCCAATGTCAAGCAAAACCAACCTGCCATTACAGTGTTCAAGCCAACTTCAAACATGACCTCTCTGCTGCTACAGTGCTCAAGCTAACTTCAAGATTGACCTCTCTTCCGCTTTAAATGCTCTAGCACATTTCAAGCATGCATCAAGCTGAGATCTCTTTGGCATTAGAATGCTTGAGCCAACTTGGAGCTCAATGCGAGCATGACCATACTGGCACTAAAGATCAAGGTGGGAACACTTTGCCATGAAATTTGCCAACAACCCAATAACCGGCCTCACATTGTTAATTTACAAGGGAAAAAAAACTTTATTTAAAACTATATTTGTCTGGTTAATTCAATAAATGCATTGTCAAATGAGCATTTACATATTTGTCATATTGTCTATTGTACATAATGACTTTGAGCTCAGTCATACTACTCAATGCGTTTACATAATGTGCATGGGTCTGTCTAACTCACTAATAATCTTTGTGATTTTATGACTATGATTATTCAAAACAATGCTTATAAGCAATTATAGTTCATAAGTACATATTCTAGAATTACATTGCCTAATTCTAAGGATTTTTATCATACAAGAGTATAATGAAAAGAACACATGATAAAAGTAATTGCCCTATAATAAAGTTGAAAACAAAATACTAAGAGAGTTCTTATCTATTTTCCCAAACAGACATGATTGGCATGTGGGGATGCTACTAAAAGCGGCATTGTTGAATGTTGATCATTGCGGCGGCAGGCTTGAGGGAAATACAATGAGAAAGATCTCACGTAGGAGACAGATAAAAGCAAAAAGGCAGATTAAAGGAGTTGGAATGCTCTCACAGAGAGAAAGAAAGAGAGGAATATCAAGAGGATAGAGGAAGAAGAGAGCTCGTGTAGAAACGAGAGGGTGGCCAAGCTTACTGGATGTTGAGAGGCTCCTTAGGAGCTTGGCTACTCAGGGGAGTACTAGGGCGGCGGCATATGAAGATGGAAGGTTTTTCCTCTCTTAATATATTTGTCTTTAATATTAGTATTATTATTCCTTTTTATACAACTATGCCAATTTTTTATAACATTTTTTATTTAAATTTTTTTAACATATCCATTATATAATGTCAAAATTCATATGATTTTATTAAAATCCTTTAATATAATATACTGTAAGCATAACCGTAATTATAACAACTATGATTGCTGTGTCATTTCATAATTGTGGTAAATGGTGATGTTGGCAGTGCTAGTGGCAGATGGTAATATAATTGGTTGTGGTTAGTAACTTCTCCCCCTTCTCTTGTTCTTTTTTGATTTCAATTTTTGATCCTTTGGGATAGGTAAATTAACGTCTAAGGAGAAGCACAGTAAATATACCTTTTTGACGATATTATATTACAGTCCTCATTTTATTTTTGAAAAACAATAAAGATAACAAAAGAAATAACCATTTAAATTTATAATCCTGACATTTAAAATTTATTGTTTATTTATCTATTTTATGTTGTGGGCTTTCTTTTTATATCTTTTTATTTTTTAGGCTAATGTTAAGAGAGGGTTCTACCAATCATTTTTGTTTACCCGGTAAAAAAAAAAAGAAAAACTGCACATATGCAGAAATACAAACACAAACCTGTTAAATCACTTAATAATCCTTCTAATAAATCAGTGGTGGAAAAATAATTTGTCCAGCAATTGTGGGACGGATTCTTTTTGTTGGGATTTTGCAGTTAGGATGCAATTTTTAAAGGGGGAGAGGGAGTTGTCATCCTTGAGGGGATGAATTAGAAATAGGCTATTTTTGTCAAGAGAAGGATGTTTTTATGGTTGGCTAGATTTCCATTGTTGAAAGATTAGTAAAATCTAAAAGAGAAGAGAGAGAGTCCTAAAGAAAGCTTACCCAGATCAACCTATTACAATTACAGTTTCCTGAGGGGTCAATCCAACCATAAATTCATGGACTCAAGATGAAGGGAATATATTTTGCCAAGAAGACACAGACATCTATCAGGGATTTTAGAAAATTCTTTTTTAGGTGAGATACGTGTATGTATAAAAATATTTGCATCAAGTGGTGAGGAAATCAGATTCAAAACCAGAAAGAAGAGGGTGAGAGAAAGGAGAAGGAAGAGATGTGGCTCCCAAGAGACAATGCAGAGAAGAAGGAAGGAGGAAATGCATTAGTAGCTGTTGCTATAGACAGAGACAAAGGGAGCCAATATGCTATGAAATGGACAATTGACAATCTTGTCCAGGGAGGTCAATGTCTTCTACTCATTCATGTCAAAGTTAGACATCAAGCTCCTTCTCATGCATCTTCATCTCTACCTCCGCCTAGTGAGTCACTCCCTTCCTCTCCCCATGTGTTTTACAATACATATTTTGCTTTCAATATTCCCTCGATGCACTTTGATATAAGACAAAATCGTTGTTGGGCCTTCACGAACAGCTTAATTTTTTATCTTTGTTGGTTTTTCTGACATGATATCAAAGATTTGAACAAACGATCTTGAGTTCGATTCACAAAAACCCCATCTTATTGTAGTTATTTCTCAACACATAGTATGGGGTGGTTATATGTGTAATCAACTCTTCAAGCCTAAATAGGCATTTGCCTGAGAGGTATGTTAGAGTATAAAAACTATTTTAGGCCCTTTCCTACGGCTTAAGCTTTTGTTTATTTTTATTTCTAATGGATATTGTTTTCCTGGTTAAGTTTTTACTATTGAAAATGAGGATTTATAGTGCAAATGGTTGAAATACAGTAGTTGATATGAGGTGAAATAACCTGTAAATTGTCAAAATTTCAAATACATAAAGGGCTGATACTTTAAAACACAAGGCAAAATATGCTAGTCAAAAAAAATCTGAATCAGCCAGGCTTATTGAGGTAGCGGTTAATGGAGAGGACATAAACTTGTTCCTTGTTTCGAACGTCCATTTCAAATTCCCAGCTTCTGATCTAGTGACAAAAAAGGATGGGGGAAATGGATGATACCGGAATGGCTAATGTTCGAGGTGAGTTTCCATTTTGCCCTTAAGGAAATCCTTCGTCCTAATAAATGGGCAAATATATATAATTAGTGTTACAAATAAACAAGCCGCTTGTGAACATCTTGGAGGCTTGTCTTAATAAATGCTTATTTATACTTGTTTGTTTTCAAAAAGGTTGACATCTGAATCTAATTGTGAAATTTATTAAAAACTTAGCCATGATTTATTTAGACTCATAAACAATCCGATTAGATTGATCTTTGGGATCTTGAATAAACTCATGTTTGGGCTTATGAATATACCCATTTATGTGCTCCAAATAGACTCATTTACAAATTTAAGGACTTGAATTCGGCTCATTTATACATTTGGTTTGACATATTTAACTTGACTTGTTTATATGATTTAAATCCTGTAACAGACTAATTCCAACAAGCCTTTTAGAACAAGGGAACCTAGCTTGAGCTCGATTTTGAGCTCAACTCATTTATGTGTCAGAAAGCAAGTCCCAAGCATATCAATTTTTTCCCAAACCGAGCTTGAGCTAGTGAATAAGGTTTGGATTAAGCTCAGTTCTAATTCTTATATAATATAAAAAGAGCCACCAAGTCTGAACATGTCCAGCCACGACTTAACTAGACACAATTGCAGCCTTAATATAGTGGCAATTATTACTATTCCTCCACCCTCATTTTCATCCTTTTTCCAAAGAACCTGAACAGAGGCCCTTCCTTTCCCAAACTCGCATTTCATTCTCTCCCCTCCCATCAGACAGGTTGAATGACTTCATAATTTGTGACATCTAAAATTGAAATTCCTATGACCTTGAAGTGCTGGTTTCGGCAATAACATCAAAATAGCCTAAAAAATTGGGACCGCTAATAATAGACTTCTAGATTTTAAATCATCTATTATTCTCACATAATAGAGCATTCATGCTGTTATCTCGTTGAGGGGGGCTACTCATCCTATGATAACTGATCATCTCATAAATGTGATATGGATATGGTTCAAAGATGATCATTAACAATTGAACCAGTCCAGTCACTTTTATAGAATCTAAAAAAAAAGATTTTGCATCTTATCTTATCTTGCATAGATTCAATGGGTTATGTTTTGGACCTAAGAAGTTCAAATATGTAATTTCCTTATGGTATGGGAGGCCCCGTGCATAAGGCTCTCATAATTTTTATACAAGGTTCAGATGTATATAGTCTTGTCCCTAGAAGAATTATATGGAGATTATTTAATAAAGCAACATTTCTATAATAATCTAATGGTAGTGGGAACCATTTCCTATTTACAAATATTGAGTTTCTTTTATCTAATGATCCCAATGGCTAAAAATCTCATTTTTTTTTTTTTTTTAAAAAAAAGGTATACAGTATTTATGATATTTTCCCCATCTTAATATGTACATTATCTTGTCTGTTTTGATGCCTGAAGTACTTGGACGCATTAGTTGTGTTGATTTGTTGGGGATTGTTGGCGGCTTGGATGAACCGAGAGAAACAGTAACGACAACACACAACAGTCAAACAACAATCATAAAAAATAAAGAGATAAAATATAAGTAATTTTACGTGAAAACTTGTGACGTCCCACGTCCTTACTTTCATTATTAGCTGTTATTATTATTATCTAATGAACATAATTAAACATATCAGTGGCTCTAACATTGTATTCAAAGAATACAATATCAGTCTAATAAAAGGAAGATGCCAGTTAAAAACCAAAAAATTTTTTTCATTTAACTGGCGGAAGCATACGTTATTTGCCATAAATTGCGGAACCAATCTTAAGATCATCAAAATATCATGTCATAACATTAAAGTTTACAATATTACTAAGTACATCCTTATACTAAGTACAACAAATTATATATTTTCAAAACATCATAAAAAGAAATTAAAACTAAGGCTTCCATCCTAACTCGTGCTCGTTAAGCATCAACTCCTATTATTCATCTGAAGGATAGTAAAATATCAATGGAGTGAGTCAAATGCTCAATAAGGTACATAATATACAAAGATATGCATATTTATACTGAAATTACATTGTCATATGGAATAGGAATCGGATACATGAAAATGCAATGCATTTACCTTTCTTTACTTTATTCTTACACTGATTCTCATTTTAACTTCTTTATCTTGAAGGACCAAAATTAGTAGGCATTACAAACTAATAGAGCAGATAAATCAAAGAAAGGATTATGTTAATCCACATAATCTAAGGCCTAACCTCATATAGTACCCCAAGATGGGTGGATTGCAATAGTCCACACAATCTACAGTCTAACCTCTTTTTACACCTCAAGGTGGGTGGTCTACCTATAATCCCGGTAGACGGGGCTTGAACTAAAGCAATTTTTTGATTTCTTACTGCAATATCTTAAGGCATGTCCACACAATCTACGGTCTAACCTCTTTTTACACCTCGAGGTGGGTGGTCTACCTATATCTCGGTAGACGGGGCCTGAACTAAAGCAATTTTTCGATTTCTTATTGTAATATCTTAAGGCATGTCGAGAATATTATTCTTTGAATATATCATTGGTCCAACTTCATATTTCTTTTCAAAACTTCTTATGGAAATTCTACACTTATTCTTCTTAGTTTTCTTTGCTTCGAAAGAAAATAATTGAACTTCTTCATACTTTTGTAGATCTTCTACTAAACTTTCATGCATATAGCCTAACATAGCAAATAAATATTCAAATATAACAAAACATCAAGCCTTGCATATGCTGAAAATGCTGAAATTTATATTCCATACTTGATATATTTTAGTCTACTTGGTTGTCTGTTTATTACCCGGTTCAGCAATTGGACTTACGTATTATCGATTTAGTACCAATGTATGATCTTGAAGTGTTGGTTTCGGCAATGACATCAAAATAGCCTAAAAAATTGGGACTGTCAATAATAGACTGTTAGATTTTAAATCATCTATTGTTCTCAAAGAATGGAGTATTCATGTTGTTATCTCGTTGAGGGAAGCTACTCATCCTATGATAACTGATCATCTCAAAAATGTGATATGGGTATGGCTCAAAGATGATCATTTACAATTAAACCAGTCACTTTTATGGGATCTAAAAAATCAAGATTTTGTATCTTATCTTATCTTATCTTTCATGGTTTACAATTAAACCAATCACTTCAATGGGTTATGTTTTGGACCTAAGAAGTTCAAATACCTAATTGCCTTGTGGTATGGGAGGTCCCATGCACAAGGCTCTCATAACTTTTATATAAGGTTCAGATATATGTAGTCTTATCCCTACAAGAATTATATGGAGATTGTTTAATGAAGCAACATTTCCATAATTATCTAATGGTAGTGGGAACCATTTCCTATTTAAATGTATTGAGTTTCTTTTATCTAATGATCCAAATGCCTAAAAATCTCTTTTTTTAAAAAAAAAAAAGGTATACAATATTTATGATATTTTCCCCATCTTAGTATGCACATTATCTTGTCTATTTTGATGCCTAAAGTACTTGGATGCATTAGTTGTGTTGATTTTTTAGGGATCGTCAACGGCTTGGATGAACCGAGAGGAACAATAATGACAACGCACAGCAAACAAATAATAATCACAAAAAATAAAGAGATAAGATATAAATAATTTTACGTAAAAAGCCCTCTTCTTAATAAAAGGAAAAAACCACGAGACGAGACATTTAAAATATCCACTATGTAAAATCGATTACACAGATCCCAAATACAGATTACAAGAACTCAATACATTGAATTGGACAAACCCGAACAACAGTGAAGATGAGATGGATCTATATCTACTTACTTTTCCTCTATATCTCTCTTTCTCTCACTGACGCTCACTAATTTATTTCTACAAAGTGGTTTTTTTGCTTTTAGTCTCTCACCATTTTTCTCTCAATCCCATTCCCTTTTATAAACCCTAAAGGGAGTCTCGCACACTTTTTTATTGCAGGTGATTGGGACCGATGACCGGTTATCCTTCAATATAAGTAGTCGGTCTCCCTTTAGACTCAAGATCCGGCCTCCCTTAGGACTCATCAGTCCAGTCACCATTTAAAATCGGCATTCACCCCTTGACCATGGCATCCGGTTGCCCCTTGGCCTTAGCACCCTGGTTTCCCCTTAACCTCAGCACCCGGTTGCCCCTTGATCTCGACAACTAGTTGCCCCTCAGACTCGGCAACCCAATTGCCTCTCAGTGCTTGAGCGTGAATGCCCTTGGCCACTCGCCGCAAGCACGAACACTCTAATATTCGCACAAACCTTGTTCAACTTTTCGATAACCATCCGTTTATTACAATACTCACAAGGAAATGACCAACACCTAACATGATTAACTAAGGGTACTCATTCTATGATAACTGATCTCATAAATGAGATACGGGTATGGCTTAAAGATGATCATGTGCAATTAAACCAGTCACTTTTATGGAATCTAGAAGACCAAGATTTTCCCTCTTATCTTATCTTGCATAGATTCAATAGGTTATGTTTTGGATCTAAGAAGTTCAAATATGTAATTTCCTTACGATATAGGAGGTCCTATGCACAAGACTCTCATAATTTTTATACAAGCTTTAGATGCATGTAATCTTATCCTTATAATAATTGTATGAAAATTGTTTAATAAAGCGACATTTCCATAATTATCTAATGGTAGTGGGAACCATTTCCTATTTAAAGATACTGAGTTCTTTTATCTAATGATCCAAATGGCTAAAAATCTCTTTTAAAAATATATATATAGTTATACAGTATTTATGATATTTTACCCATCTTAATATGCACATTATCAGTGTTGATTGACTGTTTTGATGTCTGAAGTACTTGGATGCATCAGTACTGTTGATTGAGTGGTTTGGTTCAATGTTTGATGTACTTGGATCACCAGAAAAGTAGCAGATTCCTTTGCTGAAAATTCCAAGTGCACATCTGCTATGTTATAGTAAACATTGCAAGATTCAGGAAGACTGGTACAACATGTTTCTCTGTCATGAGCTCCCATTCACAACCATGTTTATGTCTTTGTGCCGATATGGTCAATGGAGCTTGCTTCATAATCATCAGAAATGGATAGACCAGCTATTGTGATTGCTGAACCAACCATTGAGGTTTTTTAAGTCAGTAGAACAGCATTACAATTGAGCCAGTGAAAACCTCTGTTGCTCTGCCAGGCCTGATTGGTGAATCAGGTGACCTGGCTGATTAACCGAGGTTTACGTAAGATGTGTAAAAATTTATTGTTGGACAGTAAATTACAAGACCTGAATCTTACTAAACATCTAGATACTCTATCTTTTGGATCTAATATTGTCCACCTTATTTATTGTAGTTCATTCATATATAACCAGGGTAAATAATTAATTTATCAATAATTTTTAAACTTAAACGGGAGCAACCCATTTCATTAATTTTCGTTCTCTTAAGATCAATGTAAGATTTGTAAAAGTTTTCACCACGCTTATGATGTTATATTAACTAATAGCAAAATTGTAATGATTCTTCACTCAATGTATTTTTTGTTAAAGGTTATAACATTAAATTATGAAAATAACCTCCCTATATTATAGGGATGATGCTGCGTACATTTGAACCTTTATAAACCCCATGATATAGGAGCCTTATGCACTGGACCATCTTTCTACAATTGCTCATTTCCAATATTTGAATTTTATCTCAGCGTTGATATTAACATCATTTTTTTGTTGTACATCTTTTCTGGTAGAAACTATGAAATTTCAGTGTTAATTTAGTATTATTGGCATGACCAGTTGAAGTACTGTTGAGCCACTGATCCAAGGACCTAGTGCCTCAGCTGATCAATGATTGGTCCAAGCTGGATAACTGTGGCTTCAATATTTGTTCTGTACAGGATTGAGCCGATTTCCTAATTCTGGTAATGGAACTTCTGCAGGCAGACAACTGGAGTCGCAAACAAAAGATTTTTTCCTTCCTTTCCGTTGTTTCTGCACGCGAAAGAATGTAAGTATTTGCTCCAAGTTTCTGGATTGTCACTATTTTGAAATATATTTACAACCCTAGACAACAGGCTTCTGAAAATTTCTAAGCATTCTGTTAAAAAAAGCTACAAAACGTACAACCAATCAATTTTCCTCAGAGTATTAATTTAAGTTGAATGTTTCTGTTTGTGCTCCACTATTACATGAACCAAATAAGAATGAATATGTAAAAGAAAATCCAAAGAGTCACTACCTTGCGGCTGATAGATGGTTTAGTTAACGTTATTATAACAATGTTTATTTTTTCTTGCAACAGATTCAATGCCGAGATATCATACTGGAAGATACAGACGTAGCAAAAGCATTGATTGAGTATGTTACACAATCAGCCGTAGAGATCTTGGTGATAGGTGCAACCTCAAAAGGTGGCTTTCTAAGGTATCTATCTCTCCTTTAGCATACCTGTAAAAGTTGTCATAACCTCAAAATTGCTTTAAGGATATCCAAATTAGAAAGAATCATAAAAAAAGGAGTACCATACATGTAACAACCCAAACCCAAATCACCTGAAGACAAGCCTTTTGACTTTAGAGCCCTTTACCCAAATTAATACTAAGATGAAGCGTTATTTAGACCTTAAAAAATGTCCAAAAGCTCATAACATACTTGATGTTGTATTATATATCATGATTTTTCCCACTCAATTTTCTGACGTCCTTGTTAAGGCGAAAGTTCCACCTTAGGTGATGTGAGATTTTGAGGTACCTACGAGCCCACAACATTATTGGTGCTGTTGGTTAGTCGATGTTTTTGGTGCTGTTGTTCCCTGCTTCTTTTCCAAATTAAGGGTGCTGCCAAGGAGACATACTAGCTCCCAACGTGGTCCACATTTTTCAAATAGTATTAGAACTATTACTGTTTGTAATACTCTAGCCCAAATCATTGCTTAGCAACAAAGCCTTCCTGCTCTTTATCCAAATTAGAGCCAAAAAGCTGAAGTGATGTTGCCAAGAGATGATGAGCCTTTAGACTTTATAGATTGATCTTTAGCTAGTCATAATGTTGGACAGGATATCATAATCATCAGAATCTTATTCTACACTCTTAACTTTGTCTTCCATGAAACTATGCTGTTCCTTATTATAATTCATTCATAGCATGCTAATGTAATAATTGTCACATTCATTTGACATCATCATGTTAGGAAGACGATACCTTGCATCATGTGAATATACTGTAATATTAATTCTTCAGCATTTTCTCCAATTTGGGTGGCAGGATTCATAGCTCTGAGAATGCACTATGCAATATACCTTTGTTTTTCATAGGATTTCGTGCATTATTTTGCATTTTAAGGATTTTAGGCAGCATTTGGAAAAGAAGAGTGATTTGATCAAACAAGAAAAGGTTAGTGATGCAGCTACTGATGATGATAACAACAGGAAATAACAAGAGCATCTTGAACATATTTCAAGCAGTTCCACATGGAATTTATGATTATGCAAGTTGTGGATGTTGTATTAACTAGCTTTAAAGTGTATGAGCATTTAGATTCTTTTGGCAATGCAGATTCAGTAAGCTAGACATTCCTGGCACAGTTTCAAAGGGGGCACCAGATTTTTGTACAGTTTATGTTATCTCCAAAAACAAAATCTTATCCACGCGATCTGCTTCTCGTCCGGCACCAGTCATTTTTCCACCTAGTAAACAAATTATGAATACAAAAAGCAACAGCATTCCCTTTTCTCCTGGCCGGAGCACAAGAGGTTGGTTTCCAACACGACTGTCTACTGATTTGTGGATTGATGCCTTTTGCTTGTTATAACTTGCTTTGGTTCTAAATTAGGATCTGAAGGATTTTCAGCTGGGTCACCACTTCAAGCAAATGATAATGTGGAGTTCAGGTAAATATAATCTGGTCCTTCCAGTATCCTGTTTACATCTGCTTATTTGGTCTAGAGTTGGAGATTCAGCTATGCTAAAAATTGGTAACGTTGTAAATGCAGAAAAATTGTCTATGATGTTTGGTTTCACTTTTAAATTAGTCATACCTTTTAGAGGTTTTAAATATCCACCAGTGAGTTGCACATGAAATACATGCAAGAAAATCATTAGAATAATCATACTTACCAACATGGAAAATATCCCATATGGATAAGGTAGATTTCCTTGGTGAAGAAAGGAACATACTCAGTGGCTTGATCGAAATAGACCTCCACTATTTCAGAATCTCCTTGTCAAATGGCCTGTACAATTGTCGTAAGCTGGACTTATTTATTTGACTATTCCTATAAAAGGTTGCACAGTGTTTAAGGGAATTCATTTCTTTATTATTTTGCTTGTGATTTAAACTTTGCTGGTGCAGTTGGTTTTCTATTCCAATTGGGTTTATCTTTTGGTAGAAGTCAATCTGTTCAGTGAGAGGTTTTTTGTGAGAGTTTGTGGTCATCAGAAATATTGCTGTGAGTGGATTGATTCTCTTGGGTTTACTAGTTCTTTGGTATTAAGAGTGTGAGCAGGTTTTTTGTCATACTTTGTGGCCATCGGCGTAGGGCTGAGAGTGGATTGATTCTCTTTGATCTGTTAGTTCTTTGGTATTGTGAGAGCGAGCAGGTTAATTAGTGATTGTAATTTTGAGACTGCTGTGAATTGTAGAGCCTATCCGCATTCAAAATATAATTTTCCTGACTATAGAGCTTTGATGGGCTCTAGAAATATAATTTTCTAATGTGAGGCAAATGGATAAGAACTAAAATTGTAGAGAAGCAATGCTGAATAAAGTTCTTTTAGTGGATAACAAGGAAAGTATTGAATAAATGGTTACGAGACAAATGCCCCTCTCTTTGCTTATTGTTGTTTTCTTGTCACGTTTGCGGAATGCCACAGCTTGCCTCATTTCCCATTTTTTGACACTATAAGCTAAGCATTGTCTTGAGATGAGATTTCTTTATATTCATCACTTTTTATTTTATGCCATAACTAACCAAAAAATTATTGGAAACAGATCGCCATTCGCCCGAGGAGGAAGACACCCACATATCAAATCTTATGGAGAGCTCTTGTCAGAGACTGATATATCATTTGTCAGTTCTGGCAGGCCAAGTGTGGATAAGCTATTTCCTTCACTTTATGATAGTGTTGAATCAGGAGGGACTCCAAATATGTCTCTCCATCGAAAGTCCCTGGATGGTTGCCCTCCTCCTGAATTTTCAAATATCTCTTCTCTGGATGGTGGGAGTGTTTCATGTTGGTCGCAACAGCCATTGGTGAGGGCAAGAGTTTACTCAATTATACATCATTTCAATAATGGTTATTCATTGCATGAGGAGAAAAAACGATAACAAATTTTAAAAAGGCAAAGATGGAGGGAAAAAGGTAAAGAAAGGGAAAAACCACTGGTTTATAATATCACGTATCAAGTCATTAAGATTGCACAGAAAATAGAGGATATTTATGCATGGACATCTCATAATATTTGAATTTATGGTATTGTATTTGTTTGAACCATTTCTATGGAAAGAAGATCATACATGCCAAACCATGGAATAGAACTAAGGACAGAGGTTCAGGAATACAAACGCTCAATATTAGGAGTATCCATGTGTTGCGTCCTGAGTCCCTGGTTGTTGTACGGATTAAGGAGCTTTCAGTTTCCTCTTCGTTTGGAGGTGATCACGGGCAGGTCTGGTCTCTGTCGCTATTAACCTGAAACCTGTACAACACAACTAACAAATAAGAGGTCAGAGGTTGACGGAATTTTTTTCACCGAAAACACTCCGACGCTCAAGTCAGTAACCTCCCGCAATGAACGGAAAGAGGGGACACACGCTTAGAGATGCGCGGAAGTATATTGAGTGTGCGATGGGAGTATGAATATGGGAGTGTGAGAGTTGATGAGCGATTGGTGGGAGGCCTGACTCACGGGAATGCACCACAAAAGGTGGCTCACTCTGGCAGCCTGTGAAAGGCCGTGAAGGATGGATGTTGGACGTAAGTTTGAGAGCAGGGACTCAAGGAGTGTTTGCCTCAAAGCCCAGGTTTAGATTGAGGATTCGGGATCCAATCCCCTCCCCTATAGGAGTGGGAATATATAGGCTCCAGGGAGTGGAGTTTTCGGCACGAGAATCTTTTCTTGTAGTAATTCGCCGACCATTGACCTGTTGTTTACGGTTGGTGATGTCAGTTGTTGCATTATGGTGGTGAGGAGACCATCGTGTATCGCTGGCCACGCTTGGTCTACCTTTCACATGATGATTGGCTAGTCAGTTGTAGGGAACGGCACAAGTCGCGGCTAGCAAGGTTGACCTTTCCCTCATTGGCTCGCTTTGCTGCCTCGCGCTTGCCGCCTATAGTCGCATTAATGAGTTGCAAGAAGCGCCAATCAGCTGCGGGCGTTGGGCCACCGCATAGGCTGCTTGGAGTTCTGAGCCGGGTAGTTCGATTTGGGCTTCCGCTTCCTGGATTGGGCCTTGCGAGTTAAGGGGCTTCACCTGCTGGATCCAACACTAGCCCCCCATGCCTGGGCCGACTTGTAGTCGAGGTCTGGCATGCCCACAAGGGTCCAGTTGCTCATCACGCGTCCTTCCTCGTGATGCGTTGGATTTTGTCCTCAACACTATTATTAGTGTACTTTTCCCCTATCGGGGAGAGTTATTGTATATCCTCGGCCTCTATGGTAGAATTAGTCGGGGGGCCTAAGAGACGGTGGTTTACCCTACAGTTCAATTCTGGCAACTAGCTCTACCGCTAGCGCTTGGACTTTCAAGCAAGCTACGATTTTTATAGGGTTCCTCACTCCTAGTAACTATATTGAAGTGCATAATAGGTTGAAGATTACGATGAAGTTTTCCAATCACTAACTCAAACCTATTCATTGTCGAATCCTACTCAGCAGAATATGGAGGTGGAATTAGTAGGCAAATTCCTATATTTACCTATCAAGGATGATACTAGAATAGACTTCACTGCCGATTTAGGAATTCACATTCCATCCTCCTTATATATAAGTGAAGTACTACCGAAGTTTGTCTTAATAGACTTCGATAATGAATTTCAACATTTATTTCCACAATTAGAGTGCTATTTTAGGCTTTGTTCTAACCGAAGCTATTACATTGTTTGCCTCAATGATGGCCTTAGCCCTATCCAAAGATTTTTTTGAATATTGCACTGCTTTGCCTGCTCAAAAAAACCTGCTAGTGGAGGAAGACCTCCTAGGGATAAGGGTCTTATCCTATTAATTAATTGGGAATCTTTTTTACAAATTTCCTCCTCAGAGTTTCAGAACCTATTTCATACCCTTACCCTTAGCTAGCCCTTTCTTTTGGTTCTTTCATGTAGTTATAATTATTATCGTCAATTCTTTCATTTCTGGGTCCAATGGAATTCATAGGTATAGGAAGAAGCCCTATCAAAAAGCAATTTTGAGAAGAGTTGCTCTTTAGAGAGTACGGTACAATAAAAGTTTTAAGCTGTGTTCGGGGGGAATTGTTGTCTATGTTTATCCTTTTTTATTAATATTAAATGCCAAATGTTGAGTCAATGACAAATTCTGGGAGGACTTTGTAATTTGGTTGTATTGTAGGCTAGGATAGGGGTAAAAGAAACGAAAGGGCTTTCCGTCATTGTCATAGGCCCTTCACTTTCGTTACATCGATGTGGATTGCCTCATGAAATTGCAATAGAACCATGTCTATATTCTTTCAATGCCCCAAGCGGGAAGAAACCGAATTCGAAACAAATGTGGGTTCAACCTAAGAATGATCGTTATTTGTTAACCTGGTTCACCTCTAATATGACACGTTCCCTCCCAATTATATGATCAACGGGATCAGTCCGCTAGAGAGCGGGGCTATTCTTTTTCCGGTGAGGCAAAGTCGTCCCCTCTACTGACTGAACCCTAAAGTATTGGTTCATATATAACTAGTTAATATTGAATATTAAATATACATGTGTTTCTTCCATAACGTAAACCTATATTCTCATTCTCAAGATTGAAGGCTATCCCAATTATTCAGGCGTTACAGGAACTCTCGCCTACATCAACTGCTTAAGTGCTCTGCACTCGGTGTACAGAATCTATAGGTGTAACCTTTTGCTCAATACTAGAATCAACAATTAAAGCATCTAAGGCACAAGACTTTATTACTCAAGCTGCGTTATATACGCATCACCAGTATAATGGAATCTCGATAATATAATAAGATAATAATGCACGTACAGTGATTAATGATTGATTTAAAATAAAAAATTTCATGGGCAAATATTTACTCTTTATCTATTTTAGTTGTAGAGTCATGTCGGGCAAATTTGATTAATTTTTTTGAATGTGTTGTATCCACGAGAATCTCATTCACAAATTAGATTAGAAACCAACTTGTTAGATTCACACTTTATCTAATTTCGTTGCCTAACTACTTTCTTCCTCCGACTTCTTTAGTGACTTCCGGCTTCTAGATGGAGTGGAATTTGTCTGGAATACAGGACCAAAGATCACTTAAGTTTCAATTTTGAAAGATAAGAGGGAAAATAAGCAAAAATTCCAATCCATTTTTGGATTTATTTCATCACCGGAACAGGGGGGATCGAATCGATTATAGAAACTTGAGTTTAATTAGTAGATTTATTAATCTTGCTCCTTTCACTTCCTCTTCAACAGGATATGACCCTTTTCTTTTAGTGGCTATCGGACCGTACTTAGGAGCTTCTGTTGAATCATTTTCAACGTTCGGAGAAGGCCTTTCACACCTGAAGACATAGTCAAAAAGGACCTAGCCTCTCGTCTCTACAAGGCTATCTATCTACTTGGCTCTGGTTGTAGGCCTTTCACTTTGGGCAGACAAACCAATTATAGTAAGACCTACGGAAACACGTATGGATTCGGAGAAAAAATACAGGGTTTGGGACGGAGCCCTAAGTTTATATGAGAAAGAATCTCTCCCTGTAGTCCTTCCAGTTACGGGTTGGATGTCTAATTGTCCAGGCGGTAATGATAGTATCTTCCCAAATTCACTATTTCCCCTCCTTAGTCCTATCAAAAGCTAGGCCAACCATCTAAGCTCACTCACTCACGAGAGGAAAGGAAAAGAACTAATGACATTCCACCTTTAAATAAGAGAAGAGGCAGTTTGAAAAGACCAATTAGTTCATTACAAAAGAGAAAATGATTCCTTGATAAAGTAATGGCAGGTGAATTAGTAGAGGCTTTACACGAACGATGCCTCCTTATAATTTTCTTATTTTATATACTTAGGCAAAGTGGTTTAAAAAAGAAATGAAGTTTACTGACCTGGCTCTTTAATCCTACACCGGTTAATGATGTGATGGGAGAAGGATGAATTGAGACGGTATTTTGTAAATACAATGCAGAGGAAATGAATGCATTTCCATACTATTAAAACATATAGCCCCCCCCCCCAAAACTTTTTGATTCAGTATGGATAAAAGATCTTCCATCCCTTCCCTATTGGTTTCATCGAAAAGAAAAAAAAGAATTTTTCGCTGAGTTCAATCTCGATGAAATGAAAAAAGAAAACAATAATCAACTAGACTTATACTTTTTAGAGGTCCCATTGGCGTGCATCCAGTAGGAATTGAATGCTGACCGGGGTAAGAAACAAAAGAAGAAAGGGGAAAGTCAAACTTCATTGGCTAAAGGACATAGGTAAGGAAAAGCTCTTCAAGCTAGCCGCCTAGGCCTCAGTGTCGTCAGGCCGATCTGATCTTTCCATGGGGCCTTTGGTGCGACACCTTCTTCGTCTAGAGGATAACGCCTGAGATGCTAGGGGAGCGGCCCCCATCCACTACATGCCCGCCCGGGTGCAAAGATCCTGGAGCATCAGCCTCATGTCGCCCATTTCTACGGCTAGCTAGTGAACGTCATGTTGTGAACGGACGTCAACATGGCTACCCGCTGACAGTCTCTCAATATTGACCATCTTGGCATAAAGGATTGAGTGTTGGAGGGGGACGCTAGACTTTTTGTCGCATTCCCACGAGCATAACCCAATGTTGCGTCCCCGAGTCCCCTCGTTGTCATACGGATTATGGAGCCTTCGGATTTCTTGTCGTCCAGAGGTGATCACGGGTGGGTCCGGTCTCCATCGCTATTAACCTGAAACCTATACAATATAACTAACAAACAAGATGTCAGAGGTCGGCGGGATTTTTTCTACCGAAAATACTCCGCCTTTGGGGGAACACTTAGAGATGCCCGAAAGTATGTTGAGGGCGTGATGAGAGTGTATGAATATAGGAGTATGAGAGTTGATGAGCATTTGGTGGGAGGCCTAACTCTCGGGAATACACCGCGAAAGGTGGCTCGCTCTAATATGGCCAAATCATTAAGGTCAGAATGATGAATGATGGGCGTAAGTCTAAGAGCAGGGACTGAATGAGTGTTTGTCTCAAAGCCCATGCTTAAATTGAGGATTCGGGATCCGATCCCCTCCCCTGTAGAAGAATCCTTTCAGAATTTGACTGGTGGTGGTGGCTGATGTGGTTATGGTGGTGAAAAAACCATGTTCATAAACGATTTTTCCTCATTGGCTCGCCTTGCTGTCTCGCATCAGCCACTTGCAGCCATATTAATAAGTTGTAGGAAGTGCTAATTGGCTACGGGCGTTGGGTCACCACGTAAGTTGCTTGGAGTTCTGGGCTAAATAGTTCAATTTGGGCTTCCACTTCCTAGATCAGGCCTTGCAAATTCTGGGTTTCACTGGTATTGGACCCAACACCATGTATTGTAATTGTAGTAATTTTTTATGGAATGACAAACATGTCATAAATTATGTTCAAGTAATTCCTAAAATAATGGATTTTGGTATATATATATATATATATATATATATATATACTCAATAAAATAAAGTGATTGACTTTGACGTGACTTATAAGATTAATGTCGACAGGTTAAAATAGAAAAAAAATAAAGAAATGCATTGGGATTGCATTGCCATGGAAAGTACCTACAAACTAATTGTGGCAAATTGAAATGTCCTAATGTTAAAACTCAATGCATCTTTAGTTCGTGGGGAAGGCCACGCTGGGCATTTGGTGCCTAGCCCACATGACAAACCTTTGGTTTCACAAGGCTTTGACTTCATAGTATTGGTAACAACTTGTGTCAAGTGGAGAATATGTAGTTTCCAATTATCTAATTCAGAATGCCTCCGGATAGGGGCCCTGACTAGTTCGGCTCGCTAGTGATGGAAATTTGAGCAAGAACCTTTCCCTTTGCTAGGCCTTATTTTGACTGAGTTGGGCCCCTTTATTGTTCACAAGTTGCTCTGAAGTACACATGATTCCTATTTCTTCTACACATTACAAATTATGTTCAGATTGTTGCACATTGCATTAACTAACATAAAAATCGGTCAACTAGCCATTGAATCACACTAGTTAGGGGGTAATTGATTTTGTGAAGTGCTTTTGGAAAGAAGTTTTAATTTATAGCTTCTGTCAAAAGTGCTTTAGGATTGTTCTTGAAAAGATCTGAATTAAAACTTTTAGAAAAACCCATAATAACTCAAAAATCCACAATAAGTATTGTAAAAGGTTTTTTAGGAAATACTCAATTTATATCTTTTTTCGAAGTAGTTTCTAACAGCAATCCCATCATGTCTTTAGTCAGTGCTATGCTTGTGAACTTAACCCTGATAATGACTACTCAAGCACACGGTCATAGAGGTTGCTGTATTTTGTCTAGAGCTTTTGAATCATTCGCAGACATAAATACAGAGAGTGAGTTGAAGAAGATTCACATAATTGCAAGCTATTTTATTAAACTGTTGAATGCCATTGATACTGCCTAAAAGAAGCAACTTTGTGCCATATGTTCATGTGTAAATGCGTATCAATGCCTTGCAAAACTTTGAATGAGGCCTAAGAATTTATGTTTTTGAAATTCAGGATGACGTAGAAGCTGAGATGCAAAGGCTAAAGATGGAGCTTAAGCAAACAATGGACATGTATAGTAACGCCTGCAAGGAAGCGCTCACAGCAAAGCAACAGGTAAAACTGTATGGGGAATCTTCTTCCATTACTTCATTATTTGATGGCAAGCTCTGAGAAAATCCTACATCTCAGGCAATGGAGCTCCAGAGATGGAAAATGGAAGAAGAGGGAAGATTGGAAGAGGCCCGACTTGCTGAGGAAGCTGCATTGGCACTTGCAGAAAAGGAGAGAGCCAAATCAAGGGTAGCGATTGAGGCTGCAGAAGCTGCCCAGAGGATTGCCGAACTTGAAGCACAAAAGAGAATCAGTGTGGAGATGAAAGCACTTAAAGAATCAGAGGAGAGGAGGAAGGCACTGGCGTCTATGGAACATTCAAGTGCCAGGTACAGGAAGTACACAATTGAGGAGATTGAAGCTGCTACTGATTGCTTTGCAGAATCACGGAAGATTGGAGAAGGGGGCTATGGCCCTGTATACAAATGTTCTTTGGACCACACCCTAGTTGCAGTCAAGGTGCTTCGCCCTGATGCAGCCCAAGGCAAGTCACAGTTTCAACAGGAGGTATGCAAATAAACCATTTCTTTGTCAAAATATTTATTGATTTTACTGAACCGGATTTCCGTGCAAGAACGAATGAAATAGAAATCGATAGGCCTGTAATGATTAAACTCCATCTTCTCTAAAACTTTATGAGTCGTGAAATTAATAGCAGGAAGTAATCCAAATCATCTTGGCAACAAAAGGAGTATGACTTCTCTCCAGTACAAGCAGTCGACTCCAGATTCTAGAATTTGTAGTCCGAGTTCAACAAAATATTACTTCTTTATCATTACTGCTTATTTCGGAGGTTGTGCCTCAGTGCAACAAAAATTATGTTTATTGTGACTTGAAAGGCACTTGTTTAAATTACATAAATGTTCTTTTTTGAACGTAAAGATAAGATTACACACATCTAATCCTTTCTTCGTCCTCACAAGGGAGGAACTCTTTGTATTGCTGACCATCTTTGTAGTTAGTAGGTGGAGATTACAGATTAGCATCAAAGTTGAAAGCCAATAAGGAGACTTACTTTATGTTGAACCTTATGTTTTCCATATTTGTTTTGGTCATGCCTTCAATTTCTTGGGGTTGTTTGGGTGGGATTTAGTGTGGGTGGGGTCTTGTTTTCTTAGGATTCTATTGAAAGGTGGAGTGATTCTTGTACAAGGGGTTGCACCCTTTGCTCTTGGAGTCCTCTTAGGAATTCTGACGCTTGGACAATTTCTTCCTGATTGAAAATTTTTGATATATAGCTGAATCTCTTTCCCATGTTTCTCGAAAATCCATACTTCTTTTTCGTCAATGAATATAGGTAGTAATTATCTCTGCTATACCGTTTGATGACAACTTCACAGGTTGAAGTGCTAAGCTGCATTCGGCATCCCAACATGGTTCTTCTGTTGGGAGCCTGCCCAGAGTACGGCTGTCTAGTCTACGAATACATGCACAATGGAAGCTTAGATGACCGTCTCTTTTGCCGTGGCGGCACCCCTCCCCTCTCCTGGCAGCACAGGTTCCGAATTGCTGCAGAAATTGCCACTGGTCTTCTGTTCCTTCATCAGACCAAACCAGAGCCCCTAGTGCACCGTGACTTGAAACCCGGCAATATCCTGCTTGACCGAAACTTGGTTAGTAAGATAAGCGACGTGGGCTTAGCCAGGCTCGTCCCGCCCTCAGTCGCCGACTCCGTAACGCAATACCGGATGACTTCCACTGCCGGCACTTTCTGCTACATTGATCCAGAGTATCAGAAAACAGGCATGCTGTGTGTAAAATCGGACGTCTACTCTCTCGGGGTAATGTTGCTACAAATAATAACAGGCAAGCCGGCAATGGGGTTGACCCACTACGTCGAGCATGCCATTGAAAAGGGCACCTTGAAGGATATGCTGGATCCAGGTGTGCCTGATTGGCCAGTCGAAGAGACCCTGCGGTTTGCAAAGATGGCACTCAAGTGTGCAGAGTTGCGGAGGAGAGATAGACCTGATCTTGGTCCCGATGTGTTGCCGGAGCTTAATAGGCTGAGAGATCTTGCTGAAGATAGCACCGAAGCGGAAGGGTCTACTGGTGCTGAGGGCTTGTCTGATAACAATCCTACCCAAGTTTCTATGCATCACGTAAGTACTGATTCTACAAACTTGACACTCATTTTCATCAGAACATAGCTGCAAGGGGTGGGCGATGAAACAACTGTTTGATTAGATTCTTTTTTTTTTTTCCTTGATTTTTGGGTGCGATCAAAAAATGAGTTCTGATTTCATTTCTACGTATAGACAGATTTCGTTTTTGAGAAAACCGAAATCAGCAGGAGTAGAATGCAAAATTTTGATCATAATTAATATAAATCAATAGATCTAAATAATACTAGTAATTAAAGACATTTCTTAGAAATTTAATATATTTTATCGATCCAAATCTTATAATTAAACGATAAATTTAACAACTTAATTAACTTATTAGATCAAAAATTTTTTGTCTAATTTATTACCCCATATATCAATATGAGATTAAGTAATAATAAATAGTAATAATAATAATATAATAATGAACTATTATTGTAAAAGAAAGTATATAATAAACTTTAATTATGTAAAAATGATTTGGCATTGGTAAAAGCGTGGGTGTTGGAACGAGACGTCCCGTACATGTGAAGTGAAATATTTAGGTTTGTGCTATAAAAGAATTATTTAGGTTGAGAGTCAAAATTTTAGACCGACGGACGCGTATGACTTAGGATTCCATACGCCCTTATTGTTTTTTCTTATCTGAAATACATATTAAAACAAGGAAGGCAGAATTCCGGCGGAATTTTCGGTTTTGGTTCCGATTCTGCCGTTTTGTATAAAATAGTTCCACCGCTGCACCTGTTTATAAGCTCAGTGGTATCAGATCTAGCGGATTCAGAGGCGATAGGCAGAATTCTGATGGAAGTCGGAGAAAAAAATCCCCCCCCCCTAAATAACTGCTTCAAAAGCCAATGTTATTTCCTGAATTTTCATGATAATTTTGATAAATCATCTTCCGGAAGGAAAAATAAGACGATCCTGAATCCATCACACTTGAGAAGAAGTGAACCAGTTTCGAGGCATTCAGATCCGAAATGAGTGAATGAGAGCATAAGATTTGCAGCCATTGCAGCTCGATATCGCGTGCCGGCACAACAAAATTCATTTAGTTTTTTCGCTTTTTACAGGAAGTGATGAGCGACTCACCTTCTCCATCTGAGAGCTTCAGAAGCCGCTCAAGCGCTGCTTCCAATGGAACAGAGATCAAGTAGTCATTTCTGGAACCAGTCTTTCTGAGCTTGTGTATGCAGGAAGCGCCGCCAAAGGCACACTATATTACAGGCTTATCGGTGAGAATGCAGTTTGATTTGCCAGGCTGACCGTCTTCACCTCCTCAATTGAGCAGTTGAATTTCGTTAAAAAATGGCTTTGAAATTTGGAGTTTACATGACCGGATGATGTGTTATAATAATACATGACCGGATGATGTCTTATTTGAAAGATGAGGTATATACATCTTGTATTTATACGAGGTAATATAAGAGACGATTTGGTCTTATAGTAAAATTATTACTATATAAAAATCAATAATAATAAATTTAAATCATAAAAATAGATTTTTTATATTAATATAAGATAATATCGTATATAATAGACTGAATTAGCCTGATCTTATTTAGAATGCTAATACATGGTACTCAGTTTAAGCATCCGGATGAGTTTTGTTTTAATGGTTGTCACAAGAATTGAACTTGCATGTTATGTCCTCCAGTGTAGGGTTTTGTCAAGGAATTATAATTCTTGTTAAGCCTATTTTGGTGTAAGTTTTTTTTTATTTGGGTGAAATTTTAAAATGATAATAGTTATTATAATATAAGTAAAAATAATAAATATCGAGAAGTTAAAATTAAATTTTGTTTATTTATATCATCAATTATTCACGTATAAGAACAAGATAAAGAACTGTGTTTTAAATAAATTTTAGATAAGTGGTATTAAAAAATATAATTTAAGCTATTCTTAATATATATCTGATAATATGATATTTTATTTGTTTATTTAGACAAATAAATGGATAACGGGGTATAAGAAACTGGATTTTTATATGCTCAAGTTCCAAACCTCTTTATTTTCTTCATGGGTCGGATTTGAAAATGAACTATCATTTTTATTTTCTTTGTATATTTTTTAGGTCAGTCCATTGTAAGTGCTACGATCAAATATTGGTAGCCTCTTTTTAATTATTGTCAAGGTATTTCTTGGGCTAGTCTCAAATGAAAAGAGAATTATCATGATATTGACAGCTATAAATTTGTCTTTGCGACTCCGACTTACCACATTTTGAGAGATAGGAACAATATTATCTTCAATTGAGAGTAGATCTCAAACTCTAGCAGTATTGCCAATCTTATTGTACATTGTGTATGGGATTGTATTTTCTGTCTTGGCCATGCCTCATAATGCTTGCACGAGCAATATTTTTAGGCTTTAGGGCATCTCTCTATTCAAACTTACTAGATGTTTACTTTATCTATTTTTGAGTTGTAATGCCTATTGTTGTTACATTTTTAAATTTAGTAGGTCTATTAAATTCTTAATTAAATTTTAAATATTATTCATATAAATTTTAAATTTTGAGTGTGATTAATTCCAAAAATATGACTTGACAAAACCAAACCCACACAAGATATTATTAGATAATTATCCGGACAATATAAATACGACTTATTCTAAAACATTATAAGGAAAGTATCTCACGAAAACAACAACTCATTTACTTATTTATATACATATATCCAATAGCCCTTATTACACTATCCAAATAATAAAGAAATACAACTAAAGCCATCTGAATCATAACAAATATTGAACCCATTGAAACATGAAATGCCATGTTAGATCTCGTTCGACTCCTACAAGGAATCCTAGCTCGCCACAAATCAAAATGTGTGGTACTGCATTGAATCTCACCCCAACTCTTGCCACAAGTCCAAGTTTTCTACTATAAAGGGGAAAAAATAGAAAATGTAAACACAAAGTTCAGCAAATATCATCATATATATACACATGTATATAAACAATTATTAGAAGTAAGTAGAAATCAGAAATGTAACTCAGGATATAAAATCCAAAGCCAGAGTAACCGCCTGATCCCATAGCACCATCCCGGTGAAACGTGCTCGTAACAAATTATGCTCTGATACTCTTCGATACATAACCCGAGTCCAATGGCATACCCAGTCAAATGAAGACCAAAATCCCCAAATGCATATCATACGACAATATCTTTGGTCTGTAACTTTTAACCATTTCATGTCATTAGATTTGTTAATACAACTATATTTTAGACCTATAACTATCAGTCATTTCATATCATTGGCTCTCAGTCCGACTATATTTTTTGCCTACATCTTTTGGCAATTTTATATCATTGGTTCCATTAGCCCTATTATATTTTAAACCTATAACTCTCGGCCATTTTATATCACTGGCTTCTATCTCGACTATATTTTAGGCCTATAACTTTCGACCATTTCATATCATTGGTTCCATTAATCCAATTACATTTTAGGCTTACATCTCAACATTATTATATCATTGGCTTCATTAGCCCGCTCTCGACTATTTTATATCATTGGTTCTGTTAGCTCGACTACATTTTAGGCCTCCAACTCTTCGTTATTTTATATCATTAGCTCTATTAGTATGATTATATTTCAGGCCGGCAACTCTCGACCATTTCATATCATTAGTGTGACATCCCACATCCTAACCCGTCATTAATTTTATTCAAATCGTATATATATTTTTCATTCATCAATATCATAAAGGAAAGTGAACCTTTTCTATATATACTTTAATTCTATTTGTATATGTATAATTCTCTTAACATACACAGGATCTAAATATGTTCTCACACTATGGGTGGCTTTGATATCAATTCAATCACAATATGATATTAGCCTCATATTAAGGAGAGATGCTTGCTAAAACCATGTATAATTTTGCGGTCCATCAAGTGCTGAAAATTAGAATTAGCACATGATGGTCCAGTAACCCCTTCTCTACTTAAATTTGATTTTCTTTTTTATATGAAATGATATTATGGCAATAATAAAATAGTAAGCTAAGAATTTGAAATATTAGACCAATCAATACTTCCTTTAATCAAAATTTCCCAAAATCAAAGTAGGGAAACTAAAAATTCAACCACAGAATTTTACAATCATTTGTAAATTTCACGTTCTAATTATTTTGAGCCTAGAATCACACTGATTCTTTGGAACCACACGGCAGAGCCGAATGCCCTATTTTTCCAATTTTTCATCAACGGCCTAATTTAATTAAAAGTCTCAAAAAGTTACCTACATACAACAAATTCTTTCATCATCTTGATACACAAATAAAAGGAATTGACATAAAAATTGGAGAATGAAGGTCACAGATTATTGCAAGAAACTCAAATCAATTTGCCTAAATTAATGAGAAATACCAACGACGGCAGCTTTGACAAATTCCGGCGACAACCCAACAGTGACAGCAACAGCAATTACGGGGGCGATGGTCACAGTCGTGGTATCCTAAATCCTCTTTACTGGTTTCGTCCGTTCACGAGGCTCTCAAAGAAAAACACGAAAATAACCCTTACTTTTAAAGCAAATGAAGCAGCCCTCATGGAGAAAATGAAGCTAACGATCAAGAAAAAGAAAACAAATGGCTACTCCAACCGATTGGCAGCAATCGTCGCAAAAATTTCAACCATCAGCTTCTTCCTCTTTCCTCTCCTTCTTCTTTGTTCATTTGCTCTCCTATTTTCCAATTTTTCTTTATTATTATTATTATTATTTACTTATTTATTATTATTTTATTATAATATCATTTAATATTATTATTTATTAGTAATACTATTATTTATTACTAATTATTATTAATATTTATTAATATATATTATTGCTCCCATTTATCATTTTTTTATTATTTATTTTTTATTAATAATTATTTAATGCTCATTATTATTTATAATATTTATTAATATCAATATATTATTTTATTTATTATTATATTAAGCCTGTCACTATATAATTCGGATCAAACTATCGGGGTGTTACATCTAGCCTCTAGATTTTAACATAGTTAGCATATTTAGTATAATTATGAAATTCAAAACTTGACCCTTGCAATTGGTTTCCGATATAATTATATTTTATGCCTATAACTCTCGACCATTTCATATTATTGGCTCAATTAGTCTAGTTACATCTTAGGTTTACAACTCTTAACCATTTTATATCATTATTATCAAATAACATATCGACCCATTAAGGTCTCGGACTCAACCCGTTTTATATATACTTATATAAATTACACATATAAAACATATCAAATACTAAAATAAATTAGACATATGAAGAGAGGATACTTATCTTGACCTCATACCAAGCAGGTTTGCCAAATGGATACTCTGAGGTATTTGAACCACGCGATTCTCTCTCCATTTTGCCCACACCCTTCTCTCTCTCTCCTCCTACTCTCTCCTGTCAGCGCGCCTCTACCTCTTCTCCCAACCACTGCCTCCTCTTCCTACGCCACACCACCTTCCACTCAACCCACCAATGCACCGTTTTTTCTCTCATTTCTCTTCTCTTCTTCTCTTTATCTCTTCCTACTGCACCGTTCCTCTGCCTTGCACTGACGATTTTGTTAGGAAAGAGGGCGACTGACTTTTCCACTCAAATAACACAGTAAGGAATATGAATGAAGAAGAACAATGAATACAAGAATTTTTTACGTGGAAAACCCTTATCAATTAAGGAAAAAATCGTGGGATAATCCGTTCACTGAACGTATTTCACTATGTGAGAGATTTTGGGAACAAACTTCCCTGTTACACAATAGAGAATAAAGAAAAATTGAAAAACAGAGCAACAGCAACACACGCACGGTTGCTTACAGTTTCTCCTCCCTTCACCGTTTTTCTTTTCGCTCTCTCTAGCACTAAGCCTTGCAGAAAACTATCTCACACACCTCTCACCCACAGCAAGTCATAATACTTGCTTTTTAATATCAAGAACCGCACACAGAGAGATTTAGGGCAATCTTCCATCCAGAAAAGGACAGAATCAGTCCTTCCTAACAATATGAATATTTCCTGTAAAAAACGGCTCCAGCAGAACCATCTGAGATCACATATTTTCAGAAAATCTACTGAGTTGGTGTTGTACTGGATTTCCTAGTGGGCGGCCAACCGTTGGAGGTCCGAGTTCTTCACAAGACCGGTCAACACCTTGTTGACCGTCTGAAATTTGCCCTTCTAGAATCTCTCAGTGAATCCGATCTACTTAACCGCCATGCCAGTCAACATTGTTTGCTGGTAATGTTAACGGATAATCCGGTCAACTCATTGAACGTCCATTTGGTCAACATAGTTGATCAGAATTTCTTTCCTGAATAAAACAGCACATTTGTGCTCCGCCCTAGTTCTTCGATCACAAGAACTTCATCATTGGAGTGATCCCCAACAAAATTTCCCTCACGACCGTGAGGAAGTTGGATCCATCAGCCCGGCTATCTTGCAGCATGCTTCATTCTTCCCTCTTGGTAAAATCTTAGTCGTCATGTCTACTCCGTTGTCTTCAGTACTGATCTTCTCCAGTGATAATAGACCAACTTCAAGCACGTCTCTTACCCAATGGTACCGAACATCAATATGCTTGGATCTCGAGTGGAACGAAGAGTTCTTGCAGAGATGTATAGTACTCAGACTGTCATAGAATACAATGTACTTCTCCTGTTGAAGACCCAACTCTTGAACAAATTTCTTCATCCACAGCATCTCCTTGCACGTCTCTGTTACTACAATATATTCAGCTTCAGTTGTAGATAGAGCTACACACATTTATAGCTTGGACTGCCAAGAAACTGCACCGCTCGTAAATTTTATCAAGTAACTCGATGTAGATTTACGTGTGGTAATATCTCCGGCCATGTCCGTGTCTGAGTATCCCACCAACTGCGGTTTGTCACTTCCAAGATACAAGCACCTCTTGAAAGTTTTCTGAATATATCTCATGATCCATTTCACCGCGAACTAGTGCTCCTTTCCCGAATTTGATAGAAAATGGCTAACTGTCTCGATGGCATGAGCTATGTCTGGTTTGGTACACACCAAGGCATACATCAGGCTTTCCACAGTAGAAGAATACGGCACGCCTTTCATGTATTTCTTCTTGTTATATGAGGACGGACATTGACGAGTGCTCAACTTGTAATGGTTTGCCAAGGGTGTGTTCACGAGTTTCGATTTGTCCATGTTGAATCGTTAGAGCACTTTCTCGATGTAGCTTTCTTGAGACAGCCACAATTTTCTAGCCTTTCGATCGTGTATAATTCTGACTCCCAGAATTTGCTTCACCAATCCAAGGTCTTTCATAAAAAATGACTGCCCAAGTTGCTCTTTCAGCTCCTTTATCCGAGCACTATTTTGTCCAACTATCAACATGTCATCCACATATAGGAGAAGAATGACAAAATCATCATCAGAAAATCTCTGTGCAAATATACAGTGGTCATGAGTAGTACGCCGATACCCTTGGTCGGCCATAACAGACTCAAACTTATTGTACCACCGTCGAGGAGCTTGCTTCAGGCCATACAGACTTTTCCTCAAATGGCAGACAAGTTGTTCCTTCCCTTCAACCTCAAAACCTTTCAACTATTTCATGTAAATCTCCTCCTCAAGCACTCCATAAAGAAATCTAGTCCAGACATCCATCTACTCTACCTTAAGGTCCTGAGCGGCAACCAAACCCAATACCACCCGTATGGAAGACATCTTCACTACCGGAGTAAATATCTCATCAAAATTAATTCCCTTTCATTGTCCGAAATCTTTTACCACCAGTCATGCCTTGTATTTTGGCTCCTTGGTGTTATCGTCCGTTTTCAACCGGAAGATCCATTTATTCTTCAGGGCATTCTTTCCCTTAGGAAGTTTAACAAGGTCAAAAGTATGGTTCTCATGAAGAGAACTCATCTCATCCTTCATGGCCTCCAACCATTTCTCCTTGTTTTCGCCATTCACAGCCTCTTCATAGTATTCAGGCTCTCCGGCATCAGTAAGCATGACATATTCATTGGGTGACAGACGAACGGACGGTTGTTTGTTTCGAGAGGATCGTCTAACAGTAACTTCTTCGGCCGGTTGAGGGATGGCTTCATCCTAGTGATCATCAGGCACCATGACCTCCTCTCTAGTATCCTCAACTGCCTCAGGACCACAGCTATCACCTTCCAATGATACAAGACGGATATTTTTGATACTTACTTTGTCCGTTTGCTCATCATTACAATTTACCTTCCTACTAATGTCTTCAATTGTCTCATTTTCAGCAAATGTTACATCTCTCGACCGTACGAGTTTTCTGGCAGCAGGATCATAAAATCTGTAGCCCAACTCATTCTCTCCATAGCCCAAAAAGACGCACTGCATCGTCTTTGGTTCCAATTTCGTCCTTTCGTCTCTTGGGATATGCACGAATACTTTACATCCAAAGACTCGCAAATGATTATAAGACAGCTCCACGTCCGTCCATATCTTCTCTGCCACTTCACCTATTAGAGGCTTACTCGGCGACCTATTGATAATGTAGGCCACCGTCCGGAGTGCTTCTGTCCAGAACGAAGTATGAAGCTTTGTTTCGGAGAGCATACAACGTACTCTCTCTAAGAGCGTACGATTCATCCGTTCTGTTACTCCATTCAGCTGTGGTGTCTTTGGTGATATCCTTTTGTGCCTAATACCACGTAATCGGCAGTAGGTATCAAAAGGTCCAAAGTATTCACCACCATTGTCACTTCGGATGGCCTTCAGTTTCTTTTACGACTGACGCTCCACAAGAGTATGGAACTGCTCAAAGGTACCAAGAACTTGATCCTTGATTTTCAATGGGTAAACCTACAGCATTCTAGAACAGTCGTCAATGAAAGAAATAAAATACTGAGCTCCACCGATCAACTTTTATTTAACTGGTCCACACACATCTATGTGGATGAGATCAAGTAGTCCGATTTTTGGGGTAGATGAAACTCCATTGAAAGAAACTCTACTCTGTTTCCCGGCCAAGCAATGGGGACATATCTTCATCCAGTCCTCCTTTGTTCCGGTGATTAGGCGATTCCTAGTCAAGTGAGACAGTCCTTGTTCACTCATGTGGCCCAGCCTCCTATGCTAAAATCCTCTGTTTCCTTATAAATTACAGCGTTCACATTTTCGGCCATTGCGTAAACCTTCATCACATACAGGCTGGAACACTTTTTCCCTCTCGCTGTAACAAGAGACCATCTGGTCAGCTTCCACTCACCTTCATAGAAGGTGGTGCAGTAACCTTCATCATCCAGCCGACCGGTTGAGATGACATTCAATTGAATATTAGAAACATGGTGCACATCCTTCAACAGCAACTTCATCCCATTATTTGTGACCAAAATGACATCTCCTCTACCTATAACTGGAGATGTTTATTTATTGCCCATCCTAATTACTCCAAAATCTCCTAGAGTATAGGATGTAAACAATCCCTTTCTGGATGTGACATGTAGGGGAGTGCCAGAATCAATTACCCAGCCAGATTCCATGTCTGTCAAGTTTGCCACTTCTCCTTGACATGTCAGCAGGAGATCCCCACCTGTGACTACTAAGACGGAAGACGTTTTCTCCTCGTGTCCTTTGTCACCTTTCTCCTTCTCTGTGTTCTTCCTCTTCCACTTGAAGTAATGCTTTTTTATGTGACCCTTCTTGCCACAGTGATGATACTCCAGGTTTTGGTATCTGTACCGTGGTTTGCCGTGAACTTTTTCTTCTGGTTTCTGGTGGCAACCTCTACTTCTTCCCCTGGATTCGGTCACCAGCACCTCAGAATGAGAGAACGCTGAGGTCCCTTGTGACCGTCTTGACTCGTTCATTAGTAGAGAGGTAATAACCTTGTCCAACCTTAAAGTATCATTGCCGAACAGTAAGGTTGTCATGATATGATCATAGGTGGCCGGCAGAGAGGCTAGTAGAACCAACACATTGTCCTCCTCCTTGATTTCCTCATCAGAAGCAGACATCTACGTCAATATCTGGTTAAATTCGTCCAAGTGTTTCTTAAAACTCCCTCCTTCTAATAATCGTAAGCTATAAAATTGCTTCTTTACGTGCGTCCGGTTGTCCAGAGATTTAGACTTGTAACGGCTCTCCAACTTCTCCCAGACCTCTACGGGATTAGTTAGGCCAAGAACTTCTTGGAGAGTGTTGTAAGCAAGGCACATCTTGATGGTACAGTTTGCAAGATCTCTCTTATCTTGCCATTCATCATCGGTCAGATTTTTAGGCTTGTTGTCCTTCTTCTTCAACGCCTTCACTTTCCCTTCTCTTGTTAGAATATTCTTCACCCTCTCTTGCCAGAGAATGAAGTTGCTCTACCCGTTGAACTGCTCAATGTTGAACGACAGATTCTTTGACGACGAGGATGCCATTAAAACAGAGTATGAAACCTGTCTCTAATACCACTTGTTAGGAAAGAGGGCGACTGAATTTCCCACTCAAATAATACAGTAAGGAATATGAATGAAGAAGAACAATGAACACAGGAATTTTTTACGTGAAAAATCCTTATCAATTAAGGAAAAAACCACGGGACAGTCCGTCCACTAAACGTATTTCACTATGCGAGAGATTTTGGGAACAAACTCCCCCGTTACACAGTAGAGAATAAAGAAAAATTGAAGAATAGAGCAACAGCAATACACGCATGGTTGCTTACAATTTCTCCTCCATTTATTGTTTTTCTTCTCGCTCTCTCTAGCACTAAGCCTTGCAGAAAACTATCTCACACACCTCTCATTCACAGCAAGTCACAATACTTGCTTTTTAATATTAAGAACTGCACACAGAGAGATCTGAGGTAATCTTCCATCCAGAAAAGGACAGGATCAGTCCTTCCTAACAATATGAATATTCCCTATTAAAAATGGCTCCTGCAGAACCGTCTGAGATCACGTATCTCCAAAAAAATCTGTTGAGTTGGCATTGTACTAAATTTCCTAGCGGGCGGCCAACCGTTGGAGGTCTGCATTTTTTACGAGACCGATCAACACCCTTGTTGACCGTCTGAAAGTTGCCATTCTGGAATCTCTCAGTGAATCCGGTCTACTTAACCGCCATACCGGTCTACTTAACCGCCATACCGGTCAACATTGTTTGCTGGTAATGTTGACCGACAATTCGGTCAACTCCATTGACTATCCATCCGATTAACATAGTTGACCGAAATTTCTTTCCTAAATGAAATAGCACATTCGTGCTCCGTCCAAGTTCTTCGATCACAAGAACTTCATCACGGGAGTGATCCTCAACAGATTTCCCTTCATCGACGGTGGCCCCAGCACAGACGATGGCCCCAGCCATTACGGTAGCTATCCTATGACGGCAAGGGCAACGACAACGAAAGTGGCACATGCAAGCGCCATCAACTACTCTCTCTCTCCACCATGCCTTGCTTACCAATTTTTCACGATTCGGTCGATTTTTTTTGTTAAATCGATATATGCAAACATTAAATCGACATCCATAAAGAGAATTGAATGATTTACTTGTTTCGATTTCACACATTTCCTCTACAAGACGGCGACAACGGCAACAACGGTGGCTCCTCTACTCAGCTCGCGCGCCTCCCTTTCATTCACCCGCTACATAAATCGAAGGATAACTAGTCGAGAGGACTTCATCAGCTTTCATCTCCGACGATGGCGGTCTGTAGCTCCCCGTGCCGCCTTCCCTCTCTCTTCCTCTCCTCTTTCTCCCTTCCCTCCTTTCTTTGTCTCTCTCCCCTCTCTTTTTTTCTTTCTTTCTTTTTTCTTTTCCTTTCTTACCGCATAGAGCCTCTCCTTCCTTTATAATAATATTTATAATAATATTATTATATATTTTTCTTTTTTTTCTTATAATCCATTACACCTAAAATAAAACAAATAAAAATTTAAAATATTACAGGAATTTTTTAGACAGTCATTTGATTTAGATATTGCTTATCATAGTTTAGGTTTTCTACCATAGCTTCCTTTATTTTCCACCTTCTCTATACATTTTTTTTTCAATATAACTATTCACTACTGAAAAAATACAGCATCTAAGGACGTTTGAACTATGATTAATCTAAACATTTCCCTCTATATTTTTACATAGTTGCTATCAAGATAAAAAGATAAAAGTACTGCTTTTGAGAAATTAGTATTGGACCTTTTCAAAAACAAGCAACTAAGTGGATGAGTGAGAAGAAAAAGGGCTTAATTTTAATATTTGATATATACCCAAAATTTAAATTATGATTTGAGTAAATTTAAATTAAATTATTAAATATTTTATCTAAATTTTACACACTGTAAAGTTAAAAAAAAATTCTAAAGATACTAAATTTTTTTGATATGTTCTCATATGTTTAGTACTATACTTTGATTTTAAGCTAAAATGAGTAGTTTTGTTATTTTTAGAATTTTCTATTGTTAAATTTTATATTAAAATCATTAAAAAAAATTGAAAAAGGAGAAGAATAAGAAAATCCTATGGGCCTATTAATTTATGGTTCATTTAATTGGACACAAAGGAATAAATTGAGAAATAAATAAATAAATAGATATATATATAGATAAATTGAAAATAAAAATTAGTTAGAATAGAATTAGGAATATATAACCCTTATTTGGTTATCATATATAAATACATATTTTCATTTATTATTTTGTTTGGCATGGCTGAATAAAGATAGGAATAAGAAGAAACAGATGTAAACTGATTTTTTTTTTTTAATTATTGCTAATAAATTGATTATATATATATATATGTTATATAAACATATTAATTTTAAAATATTTAATAAATAAATAAATTTATTTATATTTATGAAACAAAAAAGTAAAATAAATTAAGAATTTTAGCAATATCTTGTAAGAATGAGAGGTAAACAGGCTTTTTTTTTTTTAAAAAAAAAAGAATCAAACTAATTTTCAATTACTTGATAAAACTGAAACGTTGTACCAAAAATAAAGAAAAGATTAAAGGGTAGTAAAATAATTGATAAAATTAAAATAAAATGTGAGAAATATAATTGAAAAAAATTAAAATATATGCTATGACTAAGAAAATATAAAATATTTAATATTTAATGAATAAAAAGAAAAAAATTATGATAAAAATAAAAAAATTGAAAGGTGATAATTTTGGTATTTACATAGTTAATTATGTTAAAATTGTTATTTTTAACTTGAAAAATAAAAATAAAATTTATATATTTTTTAAATAATTTTAATATAAATAATTGTATAATTATTTATGTGAGTACTATTTTTCATAAAACAATCTCCATCTGACGCTCCAACCCGTAAACCCTGTGGTTTTTGCGACTCATTTATCCTTGTAAATGTCTGTCTCCCTCACTCGATTGATTCTGTGTCCCTCTGCAAAAATCCCATGCTCTTCTTTGGCCCTTTCTTCCCAACATCTAACCTAGCTGAAGCAGAACCAAATATCCCTTAAGCTGTGTTGTTCATATGCTTATGCTGGTTTGCCTTTTCAAACGTCGCGGGAAACCATGAAAGTTAGGAGAGCAATCCGACTTCTGTCGACCTTCTTTTCTAATACCCACGATCCCAAATTCAAAGCCAATTTCTTATCCCACTTCTACTCGGCTCAACCCCAAATAGACCACTTTGCCGCCGCCACTTCCTCCTTCGGAACTGACCCCGACATCGATTCCTCAGCTTTTGACAGTGCTCAATTCTCGGTACCATATCAAAATTTGGGAAATCAGAAGCAAAATCCGCAGCAGAAGAGCCAACCGACTTGGGATACTAAGTATAGGGATGAAGTAAATAGGAGGATATTTGGAAAAGCGAATGCAAATAAGAAGAGGCGTTTGAAAATTGAAGAAGAAGAAAAGGAGGAGAAGAAAAGGACTCTAGCAAGGGCGTTGCTTCAAGCAGCTCTAGATGGGCCTGATGAGGAAGAGGAGGAGGGTGAGGATGTGGGAGTGAAGGGCGAGGATCAAAAATCATTATCAGTAGGGATTATAGGAGCTCCAAATGCTGGAAAGTCTGCTCTAACTAACTACATGGTTAGTCTTCTCAAATCTGCTTTTGCACCCTCTTTTCCATTTGATTTGTCTGCCTTTTTTGTTGGTATTCATTTTCAGTAGAAATGTTTGAAGACAATACATAATGCTTATAATACTGACAGCGTTTCAAGAGATATGATGCCGAACTCCTCCCGCGGCGAGCTGCGAGAATTTTATGGTCTCTTTAATATTTCAGAGCTCAAGCAAGAAATAGGCTTTTTTTTTTTTTTCTCTTCTAGACGGTAGATCGAATTGAGTAAACTGAGAGCCATGTGGTTCAGTTCCGTAAAGTTCCTATATGAAATGTTCTATCTGGTTGGTCGGATAATTGCTTCCCTTTATTATCAGTGGCTTAGCTGAGGGAAACTTTTCCCTTTAATAATATTCCCATAGTTTAGACTATGAAGCATGACGGTGATAGAGGGACAGAGGTGGTCGAGGTAGTGGTGGTGGTGAAGTGTCTATAGTGATTGTAGTTGTGGTAATGGTAGTGTGGTGACTTGGACCCAAATCACCTGAACCAGTCTGAATTGACCATGCAAAAAAATTCAAACTATAAATAGTACTTATAAATACTTTATAATAAAACATCTATAATAAATGTCATATCATCAAAATAAGAGAAATAATAAATATTCATAATATCTTAATTCTGGGGAATGCAAGAGCAATAAAAATATACAAAATATTGATAAAACAATAGAGGAGTTGCAATTTCTCATCATGAATCTTTTAGACTCTGGGATCAACTCTACCTAAAACCTCCATAGCAAGTATACAATCTCCTCTAACTTGTTATAAATCTTATCTGTTTTGGAGTTAAGAAAACGTAAGGATGAGCCAAATTCCAGTAGATGAATATAATCAACAATAATGAAAAATAATAAAGTATCTTGGATAATGATATTAAACATATATGAAATTAATAACATGTGATAAATTAACAACTATTTGAGACTCAACGCCATATCATAACTATAACTCAAAAGCCACAAGACAACTAATTATTAAAAATACAATTAGGATTCTACTGAATTCAAATATCAATAAGAATATAATTTTCATTGAATCGATTTCAACAAAGTTTGGATTATATGAGATATCATAATAATTTCAACGGATATTATATGTCACTGTGAATTAACAATTATGTGCCCCTCTAATGGCAAGGTAACATCATGAGGTACGAATGCTCGTAAGTTTGATAGGTGACCTACTATATGGTTTCATGATATTATGCCACATGTAGAATACGAATATCGAACTCAATCTAGACAAATAATATTATAATTACTCCATCGGGATAAGCATAGAATATGCTACGTACGTATTCCCATGGTCCACTAGGGATCTACGCCCAAACATGGTATAGAATACTCAATCTCAGCTACATGTTAAATCCAGCACCCTTTGGTTCAATGTCGATCGATATCTCAACCCATATTGTTCACAAGATTGTAAGTATTTCTTAAAATGACCTCTATCTTTTGGGATATGAAAATAATAATTGAACAATCATAAACTATATCATGGTACTGCAGATTCTATATTAATTAATACCATGGTATATTTATATAATTTCCTCTACCTTAACTATAGATGGTCAGGAAAGATCACGCTTATGAATAAAGTTGATTCAAGGAAATAATTATCGAGAATATCATGAAGAATTCAAGAATAACTATTTATTTGATTGATCCTTAAGATTTAACTTGATCCTAACCAGTCCCACCGGTATACTAATATTATTTCTAATGCCATAAAAATAAATTATATTTTATCACTATTAAACTAGCTTGCGAAATTCTGGTTAGTTGAATATGACTTGACACTAATCCAGCAATATGATAACACATCAACCTTACCTTATCGTAATATTTTGCTCCAACTTTTCATCAAACAACCACATTAAATTAAAAGACAGAAATGATTTCTTTTGGCAGCAGCTTCAGCACAAATACCAAGTGGATTTTCAAACTCACCATTGCGTATTCATCGCTTATTTTCTACATCTTCAAGTTACCAAAATCGTATGTTGATGACATACTATTGAAGTATGTATATCAAAGAATAATATTAGCAAGACTATAGTCACAAATGTATTTATTTATTTATCATATAAATGATTGCCCAAACATGACCCGTTGCAACCACTGAAACCTAAACTCAGATTTTTGCGACCATCAAAGCTACCTTGTCACTCGATTTATTCCAGTTCGAGAGGTCAAAAACAAGAACTAGCAATTTACTATTAATCTGCGCACTGCATAGATTAAGATGAAAAATTGTGAAGATAAAAATGTATCAATTTAAGGTGTAATCCAAAGTAATTTCAGCGCTTGATTTCTAACACCTCAGAAATTGAAATTACGTTCCGTCAATGAAGGATTATACTATACATGTTGTAGTATAAAAATGGCAACTTAATTGGCATAAACACATTTTTAAAACATTATAATGCTGGCCTTGAATTTGGAAGGAAATCAGCAAAATCACCCCATATACACTGTTCATCATCTTCTTCCTCCCACCTGGCATTATTTACGCTATAGTTCTCATGATTTGCAGTCATTCTAAGGTGCATAAAATGTTTTAGGACAGCCATGATTTTTGTATAACAAGTTAACCTACTATATTTACGACATTTAGGTAACAACCTAATGGCAAAAGGATATAAAAAATCACAGAAAAAGGAGAGAAATTTCACTTGCCTAATGTTCTTTTCTTCCTCCGTGGCAAGTGCACCAGCGGCAACAGCAGCATGTAGCAATGGCAGTGGCAGACAGTTTCTTCCCAGTATCAGGCAACAGTAGAAAACACCCCCGAATAGAGTAATCGACCTCCTTAATTAAAGTCTACCTGTCCAACCAGATGCACAGTCTCACAACCACTATAATTCCCCCTCATAATTCTCCATTCTACATATTCATTGCACGGCAGTAACGAGGGAAGGAGAAGAGGTGAAATGGCTGCCAAGGAAGAAGGGAGGGACAGTTTGTTTGGCAAATTAAAACTTTAATTATTAAAGTTAATTAAACTAATTTAATTAATTTTCTTAATATTAATTACATCTACATAAATATTTGAACACATTATTATTATAGTAAGTTCTAATTATTTTTCTAAATTATTGAAAATAATTATTGACTGTTAGTGAGATATTATCAAAATATCTTTCGGACTTTTTCACGAATTCGATATGTCCAATCTCAACGCGAAATTAGTCTAAGCTATTCTGTAATTAATAGCATATTAATTATTTTTCTTAATAATCACCTCGAATTGAGAGTTCAATAACCCCGAGTGAAAACACTAGGGGTCTTACAAGTAGTATAGCAGTAGTGGTGATAGTGATCTTAATGGGGTAGTGGTGATAATGGTGACTGTGTTAGCACCATTGGTGGTTGGGGGAAATCAATTTTTTCCTAATGAAAAAATTCCTTAACTGGTTTTATCATCCCTTTGTTTTCCTATCAAACTTTGAAAAATTGGGAAATAGTGTTTTTTATTGAACCAAGTGGAGCCAAAAGTCAATTAGGTGGCATAGTATCCAATGTTTATGCATGGGTATACACATTTCAGGTGTAGCAGAAGAAAATCAACAAATTCTACTAGGCAGAAGAAATAGAAAATTAGTGAGATATACTCTTACTACCAGAAAGGAAGAATTTTTAGTCTTCTGTTTGTGCGAAGGAGAGAGAACTAGTGCCCTTAGAAATCTCTACATTTTCCTTGTTACTGATGGATACAATATTTTGATGCCTAGTACAGGTCTTTCTCTACTCATCTCCCATGTCCTTGTGCCAATATAATTTTCTGACCTAGTCATTTCTTGTCACATTGACAAGGATCCACTCTTGAAACATTTATATTGGTATGCTAAGGATTGAAAAACAAATCTGGCCTCAAATTCCCCTTTTCACGATAGCCTATTGGGCTGGAATATTTGGGGTGTGAATTAAGCATAGACCCTCCATTTGCCTTGTGCTGAAGTATAACTAGGGGAAATGAAGTGTCAAGTCTTGAACTGTACCACTTGGTCATTACCTTGTCAAGAAATCAATCATCCAAAATGCTAAACTGTTTGTTAAGGACAACAGTTATGAGGTTCATGATGTGCCACAGTGTGGTGTGATGTACTATGCAGAAAAGTTCTCTTATTTCGTAAAGGGTAGCCATTTTGAATTGCAATCCTGCACATGGTAACTGATACATTGGGGGGAAGGGGGTTTGGGAATTGGTTAACTATGATGAGTACAATTAAACTTTAACAAGTGTAAAGTAAAATAGACTAAAAGGAAGAATAATGTTAAAGATATTTCTTACTAAGGCTTCTTGAAGAAACGTCCTCATACTTTCCCCTAATTAGGGGGCCATTGTAAACCACATATATTGATCATCAATAATATCTGTTTAACTAGCTTAAAATAATGTAAGGGGAGTTGCTTTATATATTTGGCATATTTGTATTCCATGGAAAGAAGGTTGATGTGTCACAGCCAAACGACTAGATGAGCAGGTGACACAGAAATGCATCATGGGTTCCTTAGTGACTCTTTTGGGTAAGGAAAATCTTATTGCTCAATGACCAAAGTACTGCTTTCCTGTAGCTAACTAGGGAGAGAATCCCATACAACGGACATCAGGCTTCACACAAGCTAATCAAAACCAACAACCTGGGGTAATGTCATTTATCAACAAATCTACTGCCTAAGTGCTGAAGCATCCATTCTGGAAATCTTGAAGACTCGTGTCGTGTTCCTTTCCAACCATAGTGCATGTACTACCCTTATATATTGGGCTACATGACTCTTCTTTGATTGCTCTGTTGAACCTGCAGCTTCCTTATCTCTTGCTTAAAGAATTCCCAACTGAAAAATAAGCGATCTCTGCTTTCAGTGTGAAGCCCCCATAAAGCACAGTAATCTGAAGGCCCATCTGTTCAAGTCTGATTTTGGTTCTCAGCTTGTTCTTAGCCACCAATCAGCAGGTAAATGAGTGTTTTGGCACTAACTTTCTGCCCTAAATCATCTGAATCCAGCTTGTTCTATTCTTCTAAGGATCAAGCTCCTTATAACAACTCTTCATTGTAAGCAGTCCTTTGTAGGCTTCCATCTACATTTCACATTCTAAATCTGCCCCAAATTAGTAAGTTTAGTTCTGACTTCAGGTGAAAAGCCTGTAAATCCAAGCTGCATTCTGTTTTGTGCTTGTATTCTATGTGCATTTAGTTTGTATTTAATCATCAATATGCTCATCAACTTTTTTGTTCATTTGTTTCAGGTTGGCTCTAAGGTTGCTGCTGTTTCACGGAAGATGAATACAACTACCCATGAAGTTCTAGGGGTGATGACAAAAGGAGACACCCAAATTGTATGGCTTCAATACTTATTGGCTAATCAACTCCATTCCTGCTAGTGTTTTGCTTCAAGATTGTGATGTTCATCCTGATATCCTCTCAAGGTTGCCCATGCTATGCATTGGCATTTGCATGTTATATAAGTTTTTTAAGGAATGCACTTGTTATAGACAAACTTTATCTAGTCAATGCAATTTCTGTTTGTATACTTGCTTGTTGGATGAAATAGCCAATGCTTCCCTTACAGGCTCATTGGATTATTCATAATCCAACAGTGTTTTTTCTAACCCAAATAAGTGCAGTTTCAGTACCTTCCATTTGAATGATGGAAACTCCTCGCATTTCTCTCTTAACATTTGGAATAGCTTTCATCTTTATGAATAATGAGAGGGAGATATATAGATATATTTTGCCACACAAATATTTTTTAAGTTGAGGAATCAACATCTATATCATCTTTAATTTTCTAAAGTATTTTCTTAGTGGGATTCAGACAGTTTTTTTAACCTTTGTAATTATGATCTATTGATTTCCTGCACAGTGTTTTTTTGATACTCCCGGATTGATGCTAAAGAAAAGTGGATATCCATCAAGGGATTTGAAAGCACAAACTGAATCTGCTTGGAGTTCAATTGATCTCTATGAAGTCCTCATAGTTATTTTTGATGTTCATAGGCATCTTAGCAGGTTAGTTTTGTCACATTTGCTATTATACATTCGTTTCTTATTGCTCATCATTCTTTATCTTTTTCTTTCAATAGCTCATGAAATTATGAGAAAGAATTCTCTTAAAATATAGTTTCTATGGAAAGCCAATTATGCTTAGCTTTTAGTATCATGATATCGAATCTAATCCATTATGTGAAGTTCTGTGGAGACATCCTTAGTCCCGCTTTTTCTTGAAAAGGATAGGCTTTTTATGTGCAGCCACATTTTGATTGTTAAGGGATCTTGTTTTTGAATAGTATTTTAATGAGGGGTGAGTTTTCATGTGATGGAAAGATTGCTTCATTGTGACTCATAGTTCATGGATTTTTGACAAGAATCCTCTATGCCTAGTGCAAGGATAAGGCTGGATATATTTTTAAACCCAACAGTGTAAGATCCTTGTGTATTGAGTTACCTTTAATGTTGTTTTTGTGAAGTTCTTTCAAAAGTATTCAGAAAGTTAAGAGTTCAAAATTGGTGGTTTTTTGGTGAAAGGCTATATGGTTATTAAAAGGTGTATTTATTAAACCAAGGGTTCTAAATTGGTGGTTATTTAGTTAAAGGCTACATGTGTTATTAAAAAGTGTATCTATTAAACCAACTGAATTCTTTGTAGCAACCATCAGTTCAAGTTCCTTTCCTAATTCTTTGAAGTTGGAATTGAAGCAGATCGTCTCAATCACTGGCTTTTCAAATACAATTCCACGTCATAGAAGTGTAGTGCATTATCTGACTCAGCATTATGTTTTCCCTTTTTTTCCCTTGGTCACTTAAAATAGTGGTGATTGGATGATAATAAATGTTGCTCTTAGCTGACTTTGTTGATTTTCAGTTCTCTTTCTTTCCTGTCATCGTCAAAAAAATTAGGACAATTTCCATTATTTACATGTGGTATCTTCTTTAGGAAATGGTCTTTTAATGAATGGGGACTCCAGAAACTGCAAGGTGGAAGTGGGAAAGGGTTGGGGGCAAGGAAGGATGAACTGTGCGATTCTGAAAGGATGTTTGGATACCTAAGCTATTTGATATCGAAGATCTCAAATAAGGGACTTTAAAATATATTGAAGTTCAAAGTTATTGCTTCCTCATTTGCCTGCTAATTTATTTACCTATACTACTGTCAAGTAGTGATGAGCTATTGGTGCATACATTACCTATCCATGATGATGGTGATACAATACAGATGGATTGATGATTAGATGCATCAACACGTGCTAAATTCATTACTGATATCTGATGTGAAGAGCTGCTGAATTAGACTGATGTACTGTTACTGTTACTGTTACATTGCTGTGATGCTGAAGTGCTAAATTTATTTCTTACTGTAGTGCTACTGTTACTGAAGTCTAGAATCTGTTACTCAAGTTCAGGTGCAAATCTGGACAGTTATCACATATTTCAACTAAAGCAACCATAAGTTAGTAGTTAATTTGTTTCCTCAATCTTTTTTTTCCTGTTTTTCTGTTATCAGTTAGCTTAGTAAGCTTGTGGCTGTAATTGCTTTATGTAGTTGCTCAGTTTGTACACATATTATCTTTCACATATTCTTATATAATATGCTAGCTTTAGTTTTCACGAAGAATTCCATGTATGGTCTTTTCTTCATAGAAGTTTTTGACGTGTTCTTTTTGACCCTCCCTCTTCTGCCCCTCATAAAAGCGCTGAAATCCGCTTCTGGAAGAAAATACTGCTACTATCATCCTTATTTATCCATAGAATGCCATCATGACTTTACTGAAGGTTTACTACTCTATTCATACAAATTGTGTTAGATCAGCTTGAACTGTTTAATCTTTATTTCTTTCTTTGGATGGGCAAGTTGGTTTGGAGTAAGTATTATGAGGCTACCACATATCCATATTATATTTATTCCCAGTCCTCTTAAGCTGAGGTCTTAATGTCAATTTACTATCTGTAGATTGCTCCTCTCTTGGAGAATGGGAATCTGATACATGAAGAAATTGACTTTTCATATTTCGTTTTTGGTCACCTATTAAGGGTCTATAATATGTTGAGTTTTTTTGAAGTTTTCCAATAAAAATAAAGCATTATTTTTTGATAGGTTGATTGCATGGGTATCCGGATTCTGAACTTAAATTGAAAGTTACTGGGTCATGACAACTTCAGACTGGAGATATCAATGTTGACATTAAAACATTTGTAGAGCAGTTGACAGGGCTCTAATATTAACCTTGATCCTTTTAATATTTGATCTACTGTTTTAATTGTGGAGCACTGTTCAATTCTGCTCCTATGGTGCTTATTCATATCTCTTCAGTGCTTTCAGTTACAGCACAGATTACTTAGGAAAAGAGGTCTAACAATTGGTATATAAACTCAGCGACATTTTCTGACTGCGGCATGATCAAAATAATTTTTTTGCTTGCACTAATTGAATTGATCTTTTGACTATCAAATCAAAATCATTCTTCTCCCGGTTGTGGAGAACAAGATGTGCTTGTTATGCCTGTCATTAATCCTTGAAAGTCCTTAAATTCAGGCCTGATTCAAGGGTTGTTAGATTAATTGAACGTATGGGGACAGAACCAAACACAAAACAGAAGCGAGTGTTGTGCATGAATAAGGTTGACTTGGTTGAGAGAAAGAAGGATTTGCTTAAGGTTGCAGAAGAATTTAAAGATCTTCTTGGATATGAAAGGTACAGTTGTGGCTGTGTTTTTAAGATTATGAAACATAAAAGCTTTCACTGTCTTATTTTTGTGTGGTCTAGGGTTTTCATGATCTCAGGACTGAAGGGCTCCGGAGTTAAAGATCTTACCGAGTATTTGATGGAGCAGGCATGTTCTTTGCTAACATTGCTGCTATTATACCATTCACACACTGGGATCTTATTTTCCTTTTTTCGATAGGTGGACCACATTTTAAGATCCTTTTAGTATGACAAAAAGTTTGTGATGCTAAAATAGACTCCTGACACTGATTTTTAGTAAATTTCCAAGTTTGCTGAGAAAGAACTCCATGAGAAAATTCATTCTCAATTCTATGAGAATTTTTACTAATTGTTCTTTGAAGTTGTCTTGGTTTGAGTGGGGATAGCATTGCATCTGGGAGAAATGTGTTTCTGCGAAGCTCTAGGCTGAGTTGTTACTTTTTTTATCTGAAAGTTTTATTCGGCTTATTAGAAGTATCCCGTCATTTATGATTACTTATAATCTCCCTTGCACGGTTGGGAATGCCTATTCTCAGATCTCTAGTAGGAAGAAAAAATTTTCTTGTTTTGAACTATTGTTTCAATCCAATATCTGTAACTCTTTTTGTGCTTGGGGATACTTTTGTTCTTCATTATAAAATGGTTATCATCTGCTTTTAATTTTACAATCTTTGAGCTGTTTCATGATCAGAAAAAACCCATAATATGGAGTTGGTTATATAAATCCTCTTATAGTGTTAAGTTTATCAATTTTCTTAATAATGAATTCACTACAATAGGAATTTTTTTAGTGAACATGTTACAGTTAGTTAATCCCCCCCTCCTTTTTTTTTTTGCTGTTGTTTTCTGTTCAAGGCAATCTCCTCAGGCCATAAGTCCTTTTTTATTGTCTTGTTCTAAATCCTTCTAGCCCTCTCTTTTCTTTCCTGCTGTCTCTAACATAAACAAAATCACTTTTCTTTCGAGAGGCATCATTTGACCTAGTGTTAGGTGTCCAAACCATTATTCCCTAAGCTGATCATTTGTGGGTGGCACTTCTAACTTACTATAAATGTGATCATAGTTGTCCTTTAGAGTTAGATCACTAATCTATTATAGCATCCTGGATTTGGCTACTGTTCCTGTTTGTGTTGTTTCCATAAGGGCCACCCACTCCTATCATCTTAGACATCTGGAAATATGTCTTGTCATCCATATTGCATCCGGTGGCTTAGGAGTTGTTTGTATTTCCCATTAAGCACATGGTTAAGATTTGCTCATAACATTTTTCCTGTTATCAGAATCATTATTTCAGAGAGAAATACGTTTTATTTCTCTAGTAGAAGTAGGACAGCCTGTATTCACTGACGTTATATCTAATTTGTTCCTGATAAATGAAAATTATGAAAGAAAGACGGTTAACATAAGCTGTTCAAACAAGTATTGTAGTTACTAAGGTATAAAGATAAAGGCATCCTTGTTTACCAGGCCAAGCAGATAACTTTCTCTTTCTTTTGTCTCTTATTTGCATTCCTAGGCAGTTAAAAGACCATGGGATGAGGATCCTTACACTATGAGTGAAGAAGTTATGAAAAACATATCCTTGGAAGTTGTCCGGGAAAGGTTATTAGATTACGTGCATCAGGTACACTCCTAATTTTTTCTTTTCCTTGTTCTCTCTTTTTTTTTTTTTTTTTTTTGAGGTGGGGGATGGGTGCTGAATATTGAAAATGCCAAAACTTGGTGCAGCTAAAATGGTCAACTCCGCTTTTGCAGGAAATTCCATATAATATAGGCCATAGATTAATGGACTGGAAGGACTTGAGAAATGGCTCTTTGAGAATTGAACAACATCTTATCACTCACAAAGAAAGCCAGCGCAAGATTCTAGTCGGGAAGAATGGCTCAAAAATTGGGTATATTCTTTAAGCTTTGCTAATCTATTATTGGTTTATCCCTTTATGATGCTGGTTTGGTTAAGCTACCTTGGATGAATGGAGACACTGTTCTAGAGAAAGTTATATTTGAGGTGCATGCTGATACCGTAAAAAGTAGAAAGAAAAGGGAGCTTATTTATTCATTTATTTAATTTTTTTAAGGGGGGGTTGCCTCTTCCAAATCCGTCAAATAGTATAGTTTACTTGAAGCGCTGAACTCCAAGAGCTGCAATATTGAACTCATTAGAATACAAAACGACAGATTTGGGATAGAAAAGATAGGGACCAACTAAACAGCATTCAAATTCATATCAAATTTGAGTTGATCTACATCCACAATTGCCTTTGCTATGTTGATTTTTCAGCCATAATAATTATAATAACAAAGTCAACAGTAGTGGCCCATGTTTTCCTAATTTTGGGGTAACTATTCTTATCCACTTTCCTCTTGGATGGTATTTTGATGGAAAATGCCTATATATGTGTAGTACTTTAATTTGCGTCCCTAGGTCTAATACTTTGATTATACATCATCGCTGAGGAGTATTAAGGTTTAGAAGATCCAAACAAGCGGAGAATTTGCAGAAATTTGAGTAATTGCATTAATATCAATGGTGGAAGGTTAGTTTTCGATTTTAATTCTGCATTCGATATTCAATTGACGAGATTTGAATATGGAAGATCGATTTTAGTCTAACATGCTATCCTTTGCTAAACAGCATTTTCATGCTATTTGTATAGCTCATGTGGATGAATATAATAAGACGACTAAAAGGATGATGGATACTACTAATTCTTGTACTATAGAATTTGAATATGAAGAATTTGAAGCACATGTTTAAAGACTGTTCTCCTAAAGAACTAATACAATCCTGAAGGAAGGTTGAAGATAATATTTGCTTAGATAATGTCCATTAGTTTTTGTTGCTTTAGTCAGCTCAAGGGATGTTCTTGGGCAATCGGGTCATGAATGCTCCCTTCCCAGGAGTTTTGGGGGGGCGGAATAGGTATACATATTTACATGTTGAAGCAAATTAATATATTTATGAAAAGATATAGGAGCATATCATGCTAAATTGAGCGGAATGGAAAAAAGTGAATTCATTTAGCTGACCCTATTATTGAGACTAAAGGTTTTGTTGTTATTGAATCAAAAGTCTAGAAGTTTCTCTGTCATGCAAGATTAAATAACACAAAATGCCAACGGCCAATTTTCTAGTTTATCATCATTTTGGCACTCTCTCTTTGGTGTCTCTGAGCCAATGGACGTCTCTATTTCAATCTGGAAATGGGATGAGGAGACTGGATTTGAAAATTTTTGGAAAATAGATAAAAACTGCTAGAACCCTTCCATGCAGGAGAGGAATTTTATAAAGTTAGTATTGATTTCTTCATGGATTGAGTACCATTTACGAAATGCAGTTCAGCATTTTTTTTCTAGGTGTATGCCTCGAACTAAAGGATAGATCTGTTTCCAATCTCTAACATATGTAAACAAGAAAAAGCTCCCGGTTGTGCAAAAACCATAGGTTATTGCTAGCAGCTTGAGAATGTCAGATATACTTGACTATTTGATGTGAGGCAGGTTGCCATTGGTGCTCTATTTTGCCCCCATACCTTTTGGACATCCTTGGGACATGCGGGGTGCTGTGGCATCCATATGCTCTTTTTATTGGGTGGGCTCGTTCGTATAGACAGATAGTTCTATTGTCACATTATCTGAGGGTGTTTCTCTAGTATGACCCTGCCTATACCTCTCTTCCTTGGAAGAATAAAAAGGTGAAGTTTTTTTTTGAATTTTTCTTCATATGGAGTAAAGTTTTATGGTATTGATGCTGTGGAGGCTTTCGTGTGTGGCGGCCATGGTAGAGGCATAAAAATTCATTAACCTTGGCCTTCACAATTGGTGGTTTCTCCACAACTCTTACACCTTCCATAGATTTTATTTCTTTGGAACAGGACTTAAAATAGGTATATATTAAGTAGATCAAGTATGATAATTAATGAATAATATTGGATAAACTGTTCTGAATGTTTGTTCTCTATTTATGCATCCCTATCATTCCCAAAATAAAAGAAAAAAATGAAAATATTTATACAACATACCAGTTGTTATTGTAGGAGAATTGGCATGGAAGCTAATGAGGAGCTAAGATCCATCTTCAAGAGGGAAGTTCATCTTATCCTTCAGGTTAGACTAAAACGATGAACCTGCTGGCTCAGACTTGAAAAAGCCGAGCAGTGATCATACGTGCCTGTACAGAAATCCGCAGGTTCTTCGCATTTCGCGGCAAACCCATGAAGCAGAAAACCTTTGTGTCCGTTTTGTTTTGTTTTGTTTTTGTTTTTGTTTTTTTTTTTTTGTTAATTTCATTATGTCCTGAATAACATCAAGTTTTGTATGATGTTAATTTGTCTGAAAACATTGCGTTCATATTAATTCGAAATGATTTTTGAGATGTATGGTTGACTCTTGGTTTGGTTCTTTTAGTTTTTAGACGTGGGAAAAATAACTCATTTGATAAAAATTTTCTAAGGAAAAAAAAATCAATTAGTGAAGGATATTTTTGACAAAAAATATCAAGAATGTTCTATATTGTTTTGATTTTGTTTTTTGGTTACATGTTATCTCGATTATGAAATGTGATAATTATAAGTGATATTATCATGTTAACACATTATTCAGGTACTAAAAAGCAAGTCTTTTAACGACTTAAGATGTGTTCTTACATGTCAAAATTTTAATTCGAAAAGGTCCATTTTTAACTTTAAATGTTATTATTTTGACTGCATGAGAAATTGTAATATCAAAAGAAACTTAAGGGTCTTGTCAAAATTTATATATTATCTAAAGAATATGGAAATAATTGTCTTTTGAGCTATGATGTATTGCCCAAGTGACTGAAATTGCCCTAAATGCTTCTTAGTAGTTTTGAGTCAAGAACCCTATAAGAGGAAATCTTATATTGAGTGATGGATTTTGCATTAATTTAATTAGAGATAGACATCTACATGATAATTTAGGTTGCCCCACATGATTATCAAATAAAAAGACAATTCTGACCATAGAATAAGATGAAGTGCTTGGTTTGTAATTAGCTTACTTCACAACTTATATTTTCATCTATGTTATTATCTAAACTTGATCACAATTGGATTCAGCTGGAGATTAGGGGAGAAAGTATGCCTGTTTAGTCGGCCTTGGGTTGAGTGTGTTATGATTATTTGCACCGAAAACCACAACAATGGCAATCTGGAATCAAACTGGCCAGTTTGGGGTGGTGGTGTATGGATTTAGTTAAGAATTTTCATTTACATGAAATGCCTCTCCAAATTTGAAATATAACAAAAATAGGAAGTTTATAGTATAAAATTTATTAATAATATAAAAATATGGTTTAATGAGATGGTTTTTTTAATTTAGTATTTATATAAACTATCAAGATTTGTTTACAAAGAATAAAATTTGCGCTGGTTTAATCATTTTTATTTATTGTATCCGTTTATAAAATTAATACATCTTGATTATATCTCTTAAATTTCAGGCTAGTTTGATAGCTTGATTTTAATCAAGTCTATCAAAAATCTGACATTCTTATGCCACAGGAAAGGTGATATGGCAACTTACTATGAAGATGTCTAGCAGGTCTGACATTTGCAACAAACTCAGCAATCAAAAACGTCTCATCACCTTAGTGGAAGTAAGGCACAAGAGGGAACAAATTAGGTTGCCTCAACCTTCCAAGCCTTTTCATGTGCTCTTGAAACTCTTCTTTGCCAACATTGTTCATTTTTCTAAACCTCTTCACAACCAAGGCACCGGCCGACGCGGCGGCTGCCCCATTAGACAAGGTAGCCTTGTAGGATGACCCAAAACTCCCACAGCTCAAACTTCAGCTGAGGCCTTTGAGCAAATCCTGCATCTCAAACCTGTCCATGTCAATCCTCAAGAAGCACAGTTTCCCATTATCTCTTGTCCTTTCGCTGATCATACGGTCCAGTGATTGAGGTCGAGTCTGGTACGAATGATCATAACCGTTGGCAGCTGTCTTCTTGTGGAGTTATATCCTTTGGGAGTGGCTGCTGCAGATGATCGGCTGCCTTGGTGGCTATCCCCAGACCTTTGGCAGGCAGGGAAGAAGGCGATGGTAATGGCGGCCACCAATGACACCGCCATGGCGATTATTATGATCTTTAGAATGGAAGTGGTGTTCGTGGACTTGCATGGAACATTTAGTGGCTGGCCACATAAGTCCTTGTACCCTGTTGGAAGTGAGGAAAAATGCACACGTTTGTTGGTTTTTTGGAAAAAAAAAAGAAAATTGTTCCTGTCAATGAAACAGAATCGTATGAAGATCATATAGTGGAAAACAAATTTTCTAGAAAATAAAAATGCAGCTAAGAAAATGAGCAAATGAACATGCATTCTAACTCTGTGTGGATATGTCAAATTCCCCAAAATGATTCCTTGACCTATAAACCTGTTGTTTTCTACTCATTTAAGTTGGGAGAAATGCGATATCGGCATATATATGGGTTTATCAGTGTAAATAAATAGATGAGACACCCGGTCACCCAAATGTGTCCCTCGAATGGCCATCTTAAGCTACCGGACGTAAGGCCAACATCTATGTCCCACGTGAGGCTGATAGGCATTTGTACGTAGCATGTGCTCAAGGATTTGGGATTCGTATTTTGGTAAATAGGTTGAAAAAGCTTTTATTCTAGGGTGCTATTGACCCAGTAAATATCACTTTTTAAGTACTTATCTTTTTTTGTAAGTATTACAATGTATATTCTATTAAAAATATTATGTATAGGACTCTAAAATATCTAAAAGAGTTATTAAAGATAAAAGTCCAAATAACATCAAAAGGCACCAAAAGGAATTAAAATACAAAATAAAAAGGCGACAACCAGAATCATTGTTATTCAGATATGTTGCTGTACGAGGGATATGGAGGGGACTTCTTTAGTATTTATTGGTGGTGTGGCAACTTACCGGTAATGATTTGGTTAAAAGAATCCGCCAAAGTCGTAGCAAAAGCTAATCCTCGTGGAATAATTATCATTACTTATGAACTCGAATTTGGGTAATCTATCTATGACTTACCAAAAAAAAAAAAAAAAAAAAGGGTAATCTATCTATGATCAGATTGAAACTTGTGAGTTGGGAACATCCAATACCAAAATTACTGAATGGGTATGTCACCAATAGGAAATGCTTTTTTTAATTATGAATGAGACTAGGGAATTCCTGATCTCAACTCGTTTTGATCCCTTTTTAAATTATGGAATAATGATACACACGAATATATAATACACATAAAATATATTCGGATCTAAGTATATTTAATTATCAAAATGACATAAATAGTAAGTGTAATAAATAATAGTAGCCAAGATAAGATTTTTGATGACAAATAGAAATCTCGATAATTATAATTATCGAATAAAATTCTCCAAGTTTGTACAGCCAGTAAAAATAATGTACTAAAAAAATCAACTAATAGATCGGCTAATGCATACATACTAAATTTAGTTGACTTATTCTTAACATATAACCCCTATTAAGGAACTCATTGAATTTGCTTTCAACAATGGAATTGAACACATTTCAGTTTTCTTGTTAATATTACTTCGTGAGCCGTAGAATTTTTACATACTATAAGATCTCAATTTTTACGCCGCCCACGTTTTGTATGAAGGTCAATAGGCAAAAAAATGTATGTATAATAAAGTATATTTATTTTATAAGAATGTAATGAGAAAAACTTTAAGATTGATATTCAACGATCGATGAAAAATTTCCTCAAAAAAGTGACTTATATAAACTTTAAAGAGGAGATTTTTAGTGAAACTACCTTATACAATATAATCTCAAGAAAGCCTGCATAAATTGTAGAAAGTAGGCATATATAGAAAAGGTCCAAGTTAGGTTAAAAATGTAACAAATAAGAAAATGCCCCATAGCGCTCGAACGCTCCATAGGCACGCGTCATACTCGCATTAGTTCCGCGCCCCAACGTTTAAGTGCTGATCGAGTGTTTATTATAAGCGCATAATTTGGAAAGTGCGTTCATGTACGCCTCGGGCGCACCTCTAGTGCTAGCATTCTAGAAAGGGTATTCATGCACGTCACGGATACACCTCGAGTGTAGACATGCTTAAAAAGACATTTGTGTGCAAATCAGCCGCAAGACAGGTATGGATATTGGGAGTTGCACATTTATGAATATTGAATATGAATCTGATGTAAAAACTCACGACATTATATAATACGCCAACGACCAACCAGAAGTAATCATGGAATATGTCAACATATAACATGTTTAACAGATTAAATCATTTTTTCCCTACTAAATAATAAAGAATAAGAAAATTTACATTTCATTTAGTAGAGAGGGAGAAAAAGAGCACACATACATCTGGAACTTGATATATAATTATTAAGAATATTTCAAGAGAATTGATTGAGAAATACCATTTAGGCATCCTCCGAATACTATCGCATAATGTAACACTCAATTCATTCATATAATCAAATTTATATAAAAATAATAGATAGATAGATAGATAAGATATTATATCAAAATATACGTAAAAAAGGATAATGTTATGCTGGTGAGAGATGATGACCTTTTATTAATTAGCCATCAAATTGGCACATCGAGTTGTTTAATTTTAACAAACCAACAACATGATTAAAGTCAATTCCCACATAATTATTTAATATACTGAGCAACGTGCTTACCACTAAATGAGAGAATTATACACAATTCCTCTTCATGGTCACTCAACCTTCAAACATCTAGCTGATTAAATCATCATTCATTTGAAATAAATTTTTACTTAGATCAGTAAACTTTAGCACAGCAGTAAGATTAATTGTGATGGGTCCTGGAACCCAAGGTCGAGATTGCAATCACAGGCCCAAAGGATCGCAGGAGAAAGCTGGCCCAAAAGGCCCACAAGCCAAATCAGGCCCAAATGACTAGCGCGTTTCCGAGCACCTGAAGAATCAAGATTAAGCGACAAAGACGCTAGTAGTCCGAGAGGACGCTATGACCCATTGAAGGTCGAGGACCTCCAGAAAAGCTAAAATAGCCAAGATGTCAGCTCAGATGACTTGCACGGCGCACACTGCTACGAGCGACCAACGGCTTCTGACGTGCCGTACCTGCAGGCCATGCGCCTCTAAGCGCCGTATCTGCCAGACCGCGACAGTGTCCCCGCACAAATCGCACCTGATGAGGGCGATGGTGGCGCGGCCACGACACACGCCAGCGTCACGTGTCACCTCCCTTACGGCATCACGTTCCTTATAAATACCCCATTTCAGCAACTGAGGAGGGGTCCTGATTCTGAATCCATCCATTGAGACTCGAGCAAAAATCCTCAAGAGAAAAACTAAGGCAAAGAGAAAAGGGGAAGGAGAGAAATCTGTTTTCCTCACGCTGTAATACCCTGAGAAGGCGAATAGCTTCTCAGGCATCCCTTGTACCTTTTCATCACTATAGTGAGATTTCTCGGACTGCTCGTCTGCTGCCGTGGTTTTTCACCCATCGTCAGATTAAGGAGTTTTTCACGTAAACAAATGCGTTCTCCCACTGTCCCCGTACTTTTTTTTCTCTGTTTGAGTTCTGCTTATTTTGTGTTGCTCCTGTTTGTCCGTCCGCACGCTTAAAAAGCTGCTCGCACTCTATCTGACGTACGGCCAGATTCACCGGACGCAACATTGCCGCCGTCTGTGGGAAGCGACTGAAAGTCTGCTTTTCACACTTTTCAGAAGTACATAACAACGCAAGCTTCGAATCCCGAAATGGTGAACACGAGGGCGCAAGCAAGCGCAGCCCCCAAAGAGATGGCCTCACAAGGTGGCGGCGCTAACCCCTGTGCTGGAGTTGAGGATCACCCTGACCCAGTGGTGAGGGGCTTGACAGCCAAGGTAGACGGCATGTCGCAGGCCTTCGTTGCCCTTTGTTCCAAAATCGATAAGCTCAAGCCGGGAGTTCCTGACAGAGCCTCCCAGGCTGAGGCATCGCAGGGAGGGAACAGAGGCGGCAGTCGCCGCGAAAGGCCTCCCAGCCGGCGTGATAACCCGAGGACCCAGGTGGCCTCCAGCAGCAGAGCACCGCGGAGAGTGGAGGACCAACCAGATCCTCTGGTCCGAAACGAGAGCCCTGAGAGGTGCCACTCTGAAGCCCAACGGAACCGCCGCGAGCATGACGATCAGGAGGCGGTTCCACGAGATGCTCCCCCGAGAAGAGCCCGCACGGCCCCACAGTGCCGCGCAGTTCAGGAGCCTTACGAGCTAAGGCATTACCTGAACAAGAGGAGGGCGGTTGCCCCACATCGAGTGGAGAGCAGGCCGGAAAGAGGATGAAATCTGGTGCTGCGAGAGAGCAGCGGAGGAGGGGCTAATGCGCTCTAGTCTCCGTTCTCCACGGAGATTAGGACGAGGATGCTCCCCCCGAAGTTCAAAATGCCCAACCTGGAGGTATACGACGGCAGTGGTGATCCTATGGACCACTTAAATCATTTCTGGGAGCACCTGAACCTCCAGGGGCTCGACGAAATAACCATGTGCCAGTGCTTTCCTCTGACCCTGAAGGGGGATGCGCGGATATGGTTTTATGGGATGCCTGCGGACTCCATCCGCGATTTTGGAGATCTAGCGACGGCCTTCCTGTCCCAGTTTGCCTCTAGCAGGAGGGTAGAGAAGCAGCCCTGGCACCTCACTCGAATCAAGCAGGGGGCCAGGGAGAGCCTGCGGGGATTCCTGGCGCGGTTTGTAGCGGAGGCCAGGCAGATCCCAAGACTGACCGACGAGGTCAAGCTGAACGCCTTCCTCTCGGCCCTTGAAGGGGGTGCTTTCTTCAAGCACCTCATTCATAAAGGCCCACAGACCTTCGTAGAGGCTGAGTTTGTGGTCAGAGCTTACATCGTGATCGAAGAGGCCAATGACGCCAAGAGGCTAGAGAGGGACGAGCTCCCTCAGCAGAAGCCCGTGGAGGGCAAAAGGAAGGCTGGGGACTACCAAGGTCCCCAGACGTCAAAGAAGCAGCACAAGGCTGGCCAGAGCTCTCGAAGAGAGCCGCAGCCTATACATCTCACGCCGCTGAATGACTCCCGCACCAATGTCTTCATGCAGATCCGGGGAGAGAAGTTCCTGAAGTGGCCCAAACCACTGAAGAACCCGGACGGTGGGGACCAATCAAAATATTGTGATTTCCACCGCACCGGGGGTCATAGCACGGAGGACTGCAGGACTCTGCAGAGGGAGATTGAGGAGCTCATCAGGAGGGGTCACCTCAACCGTTTCCTACAGAGACCCGGACAAACCTCAAGGCCAGAGGATGGTGGAGACGCTGAACCCCCTAGGAACCGAGTGGTTGCGGGGGTTGTGAACATGATTTCCAGCCGGCCAGCGGGAGGAGATGGACGTGAGCTTGCGGCAGCAAAGAGGCCGAGGACGGGGTTTGGAAGTGAAGATGATGTTATCTGTTTTAGCAATAGAGACTTAGATCATGTAACTTCTCCCCACTCCGATCCCCTAATTGTAACCGCACTCATTTCTGATGGAGCAAATGACTACCAGATGAAACGAGTGTTTGTTGATAATGAAAGCTCCCGCAATTTGCTGTATCTCGATGCTTACTTCAAATTAGGGCTTAAGAAAAATCGAATGAAGGCACCAGAAGGGCCACTCTACCGACTGGACAATGAGCCAATGCCCGTCCAGGGTATCATCCAGTTGGAGGTGACCCTGGGAACATATCCGAGGACGACATCCAAGGTCCTCACCTTCCTTGTTGTGGACCTACCCTCGGTCTACAATGCAATCCTCGGATGGCCTTACTTGGCCGCATTCAACGCAGTGACCTCCATCCCACATCTCAAAATGAAGTTCCCCACCCCGTGTGGAGTAGGAGAGGTCCTCGGCGACCAGTCAACCAGACGGATGTGTTACTTGGCTCAGACCACACAAGTAACACTTCCGCAGCCCATGGAAGACCTCGACCTCAGGGACGAGGCCACATTACAGCACGCTCAGCCAGGGGAGCCAGTAGTTCGAGTCCCACTAGATCCCGCGGATCAGGAGAAGTATGTCCAAATAGGGAGTTCACTCTCAGAGACAGTTAGGGACAAACTCATCAGCTTTCTTCGAGAGAATTCGGACGTGTTCGCATGATCCCCCAGTGACATGCCCAGGATCTCTCCCGAGATCATCGTCCACAAGCTGGGCGTCGATCCTCAGCATAAGCCGGTCAGACAAAAGCGCAGGAACTATTTTACTGAGAAGTTGGTGGCCATCCGCGAGGAGGTCAAGAAGCTCCTGGACGTCAGATTTGTCCGAGAAGTGCAATACCCGGACTGGTTAGCCAACGTTGTCATGGTAAAAAAGAGCAATGGGAAGTGGAGGATGTGCGTGGACTTCACCGGCCTTAACAAGGCGTGCCCCAAGGACAGCTTCCCATCTCGTGGACTCGACGTCCAGCCATGAGCTCCTAAGCTTCATGGATGCGTACTCCGGGTACAACCAGATCAAAATGAGTCCCGAGGACGATGAGCACACGTCATTCATGACAGACCAAGGGACATACTGCTACAAGGTAATGCCCTTTGATCTCAAGAACGCGGGAGCGACCTATCAGCGACTTGTAAATAAGATGTTCAAAGAACAGATAGGCAGGAACGTGGAGGTGTACGTTGATGACATGCTCGTTAAGAGCAGGAGAAGCGGCGACCATGTGGAAACTTGGCCGAGACCTTCCACGTGCTCAGGGCCCACGGGATGAAGCTCAATCCCAGTAAATGCACTTTCGGTGTCGTCTCGAAAAAATTCTTGGGCTATATCGTATCGCATCGGGGAATCGAGGCGAACCCAGAAAAGATCCAAACCATCCTAGATATGCGGTCCCTGCGAACGGTGAAGGAAGTTCAGCAGCTTACGGGGCGAGTGGCCGCCCTCTCCCGTTTCCTAGCAAAGTCGGCTGAGAAGCACTTGCCATTCTTCAAAGCCCTCAGAGGGACAAAATCCCGGGACTTCCGGTGGGGTGATGATTGCGAGGAGGCATTCCAAGGACTCAAGAGCTACCTCTCGAGTCCGCCCCTCTTAGCTTCTCCTCAGCAGGGCGAGGAACTATACTTGTACCTCTCCGTGTCCGACACAGCACTGAGTTCAGCATTAGTACGAGAACAGCATGGCAAGCAACGGCCTGTGTATTACGTCAGCAAGACTCTCGCAGGCGCCGAGACCATATATCCCCTCACGGAGAGGGTGGCCTTAGCACTGGTCTATTCCGCAAGGAGTCTCAGGCCGTACTTTCAGGCGCACAAGATAGTAGTCCTGACGGACTAGCCACTAAGGGCCATCTTGCAGAGACCAGAGATCTCCGGCCGACTGATCAAGTGGGCCATTGAGCTTGGAGAATTCGACATAGAGTTCCGTCCAAGGCCAGCTTTAAAGGGGCAGGCGCTCGCGGATTTCCTCGTTGAGACGACGGTGCCGCCCAATCACGACGAGGACCAGGCTACAGCGGAAGAGTTCAGCAGGGCGTCTGCTTGGACCTTACACGTGGACGGCTCCTCTATGAAGGATGGCTGCGGAGCAGGGATCGTCTTGCACACACCCGAGGGATTAGAGATAAAGTACTCGCTAACTCTGGGGTTTTCGGCCACAAACAACGTCGCAGAATACGAGGCTTTGCTGGCTGGACTCCGATTGGCCAAGGAATGCTCGGCCAAAGAACTGATCATCTATAGTGACTCAGAATTGGTCATCAATCAGGTCCGCGGAAGCTTCGACGTCAACAATGAGCAGCTGTCTAGGTACCTTTTAAAGGTTAAGGGCATGATCGTGGGTTTTAAGACGGCCGAGTTCATCCACATCCCGCAGGAGGAAAACGCCAAGGCCGACACACTCGCGCGAGCCGCGGCTTCAGGGGATCCTGAATAGTATGCTAGGGGATGAGAGAAGTTCTCGGCAGCCCGGCATTGAAGACCCGGAGAGGAGATAATGTAAGTCGCGGGACGGAGCACTGGATGACTCCTTACCCGGTTCTTGTCGATGGCTCACGCCCAAGGATCCGAACGAGGCCAAGAAGATAAAGAAGACGGCAGGTGGTACACGATCGTGGACGGCCAGTCAGATCGACGGGTTTCTCGGCCCCTTACCTAAGGTGTCTCACCCCAGAGGAGGCCGAGTACGCCCTGCAGGAGGTACATCTCGGAATATGCGGATCCCATATTGGAGGAAAGAACCTAACTTTTAAGCTCATGAGACAAGGGTACTACTGGCCAACAATGAAGTATAACGCCATTGACTTCGTGCGCAAATGTGAAAGTTGCCAACTTCACAGCAACATGAGTCATCGCCCCCACACGGATCTCCAGGCACTGCAGTCCCCGTGGCCATTCGCCCAATGGGGGCTCGACATCCTCGGACCTTTTCCCCTCGCTCCTAGGCAAAGGAAGTTCCTGATTGTTGGAATAGACTACTTCACCAAATGGGTAGAAATAGTACCACTAGCTAGGATAACAAAGCAAAACGCGACGGAGTTCCTCCGGCAGAGCATCGTGTGCAGGTTTGGGGTACCAGAGTGCGTCGTGACTGACAACGAGACGCACTTCACTGGAAAGCGATTCACTAAGCACTGCGCAAGCCTGAGGATCAACTTAGTGCATACGTCAGTGACATACCCACAGACCAATGGACAGGTGGAAGTGACAAACCGCACTATCCTACACGGGCTGAAAACCAAGCTGGAGTCTTCCGAGGGCTCGTGGGTGCATGAACTGCCCTCGGTCCTCTGGTCATACAGAACAACGCCCAGGGAGCCTACGAGAGAAACCCCTTTCAGTCTTTGCTACGGAGTCGAAGCTGTCATCCCAATAGAGGTATGCCTCACGAGCCCCGGTTGGGTGCTGGGGCCGCAACGGATAACAAATAAAAGGCTCCAGAAAGCCTCAATGCCCAAGAAGCTCGCGACTGCGAGGCTCGTGGATAGCGGCCTACCAAAGAACGGGTGGCCCGCTATTACAACAAGAAAGTAAAGGCGCGACAATTCGAGGCCTCGGGATCTCGATCGAGAAGCGTGGAAGCCACGGGAAAAATCGCCGGCAGAAACAAGCTCTCACCAAATTGGGAGGGACCATTTTTGGTCTCGGCTATCCTTCGAGGAGGAGCTTATAAGCTACGCACCCAAGAAGGCAAGCTAGTACCTCGGACATGGAACGCCGCTCACCTAAGAAAATACTACCAGTGAAAAGCGGTCGGACCCTAGCGATCAGGCAACAAAAACTTGGGCGCCAACCCGAGCGACCCAGTCGGACCCCCACGGCCGTCAGCAACAAAAACTTGGCGCTAACTCGAGCGACCCCAAATGGTCGGACCCAGCGATCAGGCAACAAAAACTTAGGCGCCAACCCGAGCGACCCCAGCGGTCGGACCCCAACGGTCAGGTAACAAAAACTCGGCTGTGACCGAGCGGTCCAAGAGGTCGGACCCTAGAGGTCATACTAAAAACTCGGCTATGACCGAGCAGCCCAAGAGGTCGGGCCCTAGAGGTCATGCCAACAACTCAGATTCATCCGAGCGGACTAGAAGGTCGTAAGCAACGCTCAGATCTGTCCGAGTATAAAAAAAAAGAAAGAGAGAAACACTCATGATAATCTCAAGAACCTCCTTTTTATTCATATACGCAATACAACAAAGGAAAGGGAAAAACAAAGAACAAAAAGTTAGCCCTCGCCAGGACCTTGAGGTGGAACGGCTCCGGATCGCTCTGCTAAAGATGAAGAGTCCTCCCCATGACTCGAAGTTCCTGGCTGGTCTGACGGGCGAGGGCCTGCTGAGGAGCTTGGGCCCGAGGACATAGGGAATGGCCTACCTTGGTGACCATACACATCCTCAGGGCGCGCGACGCTTGAGTTGCGCGGATCGAACACAGCAGCAGGAAACCGTGGGTACAGGACCCGCATCAGCCGGCGGCATAGATGAATGCCATCCCAGAACTTGGCCTCCAGTAGGGGGGCCATGTCAACAACCTTCACCGAGGTCCTTAACGTCTCCTCCAGCTGAAGGTTCCGTTCCTGCAGGAAGCCGTATTGAACCTTTAAGAGCCTTAGAGCTTCCTCAAAAGAAGTAAGCGCTGCGCGAAGCCGCTGGCTCTCTTCCTGAGCGGCCCTTGAAGACTCCGCCTCCCGACGAGACCGAGCGATTTCGCCCACCAGTTGGCTAAGGCCACTGATCAGATCCTGGAGCTGCGAAGGGAACCAAAGCCACTTAGAAGCAGTCAACAGAAAGTGAGACAAATGGGAAGGTAGCAAAGTACCTGAGAAACGACAGGATCCTGAGTAGGGGCAATCTCCCTTGAGGCCTCGAGCACGAGCGGGCACTCCGTGGGCAGCATAGAAGCATCAAGAGCGGCCTCGGAGGAAGGACCTTCAGGGATGGGGGGCTCCGCTACCTCCGGAGCGTCAGCGACGCCCGGGATCTCCAAGACCGTGACCACAGCCTCATCGCCGCTAAGAATGTCAAAGATATTCCCAGCAGTAACAGCAGCGACAGCCTCCATCTCATGAGGCTCCACGACCTCGTCCAAGGTTGCCTCCCCCGAGGCATCAAAAGCTGTAGGGTCGTCAGAAGGATGACCCGTAGGGACGGCAGAGACCTCAGGATGGGCCTCGATACCAGAGGAAGGTGCTGCGGCGACCCCGAACTCCACAGAGGGACCAGAAGTCGACCCCGTGGCCTTCTTAACCATGGGGGCTATGACGAGGTCATCCTCTGAGGGAGACTCACCAGCAACGCTCGACGGGTCCTCAGGGACCTCAATCCGCGGGCTCGTTGGAGGCCTCTCGGATGGTTCCCAGATAACAAGAGAACCCTCTCTTTTCTTTAACTTCCTCTTTTTCTTTTTCTTCGAAGCAGCAATGGCAAAATCTCCGGGTAGCGCCATCCACTTAGCTTCAGCCAGCTTTTCGGGGGATAACCAGATGTTCTTCTTCCCCACGTTGAAGCTGCCAAGGTCCGCCATCACCAAGTCCATAATCTCCTTGGCGGCTCCCCTTTCCTCGTCAGTGATGTCAGAGCCATATTTGCTCGCGACATTTTCCCATACAGATGAAAGCTGCCACTCCTTAGCAGCTTTAAGGAAGAAGAACCTGTCCTTCCACCTTTTGGTGGAATCCGGGTTCCCACCGCTCATCTCCGCAAACTTAGGGCGAGGGGTCATGGCGATCCAGTCAAGGTTGTGAGTGAAGCGAAACATGATCTTCACCATGACGGCCTTGAGAACCTTGTTGTGGCAGCGTGCGAATACGCACAGGGAAACCAAATACCTAATGGCATTGGGCTGGAGCCTCGCGAACGGAACGGCCAACTCCTTCATCAGGCGGTGGAGCTCCGTGGGAACAGGGAAACGAAGCCCACCTTTGAGGTGAACTTCGTAAACAGCAATGTATCCGCTTGGAGGATTGCACACCCTCTCTGCGGCCCCTGGAACCACCATTGAATCAGACTCAGGAATGCCATATTTCACCCTGATCTGCTCGAGATCTTGAGAAGAAAGGGAAGAGGCGATGTCGTTAACGCCGGGATCCATGGCAGTAAGAAACGAAAGCGAAACGACGCGAAGAATCTCAGGGAACGTCAAGGAAAGAAAGAAGAAGTGGGAGGAATGAATGAGGACGCGACAAAGGATTTAAAGAAATTTTCAAATTAGTGAAAAGGCGCCCTCATTATGACATTCCACGTGTCAGCCCCCCATACGCGATAGGCGGGCGTAGACCGTGAGGCTTCCTGAAGCGACGTCACATCAATCGCATATCACATTTAATGCTCCACGGGGAGCGAAACGGCGGCAAAAGACAGGTCTCGAAATTGCGAAGGGATCTCGGGCATTTTTCATGTCAGCAAAAGACGAAGATCGCGGACTATCATAATAGGAAAGTGTTCACAAGACATGTCAAACGGCTGAGTCCTCGAACCGTTTGACATGGGGGGCTCGTGATGGTCCTGGAACCCAAGGCCGAGATTGCAATCACAGGCCCAAAGGATCGCAGGAGAAAGCTGGCCCAAAAGGCCCACAAGCCAAATCAGGCCCAAATGACTAGCCCGTTTCCGAGCACCTGAAGAATCAGGATTAAGCGGCAAAGACGCTGGCAGTCCGAGAGGACGCTATGACCCATTGAAGGTCGAGGACCGCCAGAAAAGCTAAAATAGTCAAGATGCCAGCTCAGATGACTTGCACGGCGCACACTGCCACGAGCGACCAACGGCTTCTGACGAGCCATACCTGCAGGCCATACGCCTCTGAGCGCCGTATCTGCGGACTGTGACAGGTGTCCCTGTCACAGCCGCACCTACAGTAGTGGCGATGGTGGCAGGCAGCACTGACACGCCAGCGCCACGTGTCACCTCCCTTACGGCATCACGTTCCTTATAAATACCCCATTTCAGCAACTGAGGAGGGGTCCTGATTCTGAATCCATCCATTGAGACTCGAGCAAAAATCCTCAAGAGAAAAACTAAGGCAAAGAGAAAAGGGGGAGGAGAGAAATCTGTTTTCCTCACGCTGTAATACCCTGAGAAGGCGAATAGCTTCTCAGGCATCCCTTGTACCTTTTCATCACTATAGTGAGATTTCTCAGACAGCTCGTCCGCTGCTGTGGTTTTTCACCCCTCGTCAGATTAAGGGGTTTTCCACGTAAACAAACGCGTTCTCCCACTGTCCCCGTACTTCTTTTTCTCTGTTCGAGTTCTGCTTATTTTGTGTTGCTCCTGTCTGTCCGTCCGCACGCTTAAAAAGCTGCTCGCACTCTATCTGACGTACGGCCAGATTCACCGGACGCAACAAATTGTTATATCGTGATGTTTAAGTCGCACGTTCAAATTACCACGGAACAGTTTTAATGTACAAAGGACATTAAAGTAATATGCTGCCCAATTTTCGATCAATAAATTTGTTAGCAACCTTATAAGAAGGCTTGGAACGGCCGGTTAAACTTGGGAAAACGAGCTTTAATGGGGTTTTGACCAGCGTAACTGCACATCAAGCCTCTTATCACCAAACTTCGCTGCTCATACACCCTATACTGTTTACCTAAGAATTGGTTAGAAGGTCATCACCTCTTTTACTCTCACTCAATGGATATAAATTTGAAAATTAGGTGATAAATCAGGCTTAGATAACTAATTTTGTTATTTAACATCATATTTTCTACCAAATGAATATGAAATTTGGAATGAATTAGTATCATTATGTTCCCATTCCTTACATTTTCTATGGTCAAACAGCCATAAAGCTGAACCTGAATTGCTCCTCTCAGCTTTCAAACTAGGCCTTCTATCCACCATTATGGTATCTTTCTTTTCCATTCTTTGCAGTTTCATCTGCCTAGTAAATAATTGAAATATCATAAAAGCAATATATATCTTTAGGAATTTGGCATGAAAAAGGCTTACCCAAGGAAGAGGTAGAGTTGAAGTGGCCTAGGCTAAGTGGTATATGACCATCCAATAAGTTATACGACAAGTTCAGCAACCTCAAATCATTTGCCTTAAAGCCGGGTATCCCACCTTCAATCCCATTATCCACAAGAGAAACTTCCGGAAGCTTAGGCAACTCAGCAAGTGAGCTTGGAATTCTTATCATGAATCCATTTGACCCAAGTGAACTTTCTTTAACACCTTCATACCCAAAAAGGCATCTGCCCCAATCACACCAGAAAAATCAGTATTCAATAGGAATAAAGATTTTAACGTGCAAAGTTTCTTGATCTCGGACATGGGCCTAACGAAGCTGTTGTTCATGAAGCTTATGGATTGTAGACCAGGCAACAGGGTGAGTGAGTGTTGGATTTTGATCACTCCCTTGTAGATATCACAACAAATAAACTGTCATCAAAAAGTCACATAAGGTTTATGCGAGAATTGGAGCGCGGCGAGCTGCCAAGAGGCAAGACCGAGTTGGTGCACTCGAGGCTCGCTCCAGTGGCGCTCGAGTGCCCATTTCAGTTTGCCTACTAGGATACCGCGCTTGAGCGCAATCTAGGATTATAAAATCACGCAAACGCGATTTTAGGGTTAATTCCAAAATCATTCTCACATAGGGAGCGATGCATAGAGAGAGAGAGAGAGAGGAGAGAAGAAGAGAGAAGATGAAGTGGTTCAGTATTTGGTTGAGGTCCAATTTGAGTTTTGTTCTTCGCTAAGTTTGGATATGTTATTTTGAAGGTGATTTCTAGAAGCGTATTTTCATTTGGTTACTCTTATTTATCGTTATATTTCTCTTGTAAATTGTTGGGTGTGTTAAGGGGGTTGTATTCAACTATTCTTCATTCAGAATTGTAATGAAGGGATTTCGGAAAGGTTCTTATAACTGACACTTTTATAGTGAATTATTTTGGAATTTGTCTCGTATTTTTTCCTTGGTTGAAAAAGGTTTTTCACATTAAAAATATTATACATTATTATATTTCTTGTACTTACTAGTTTGGTAGCTGACGTGTGATGGGAGTTTGGGTTTGTTCCACTGCATCGGGTTATGTGTATCTAGATCAAACCCCCAACAAGTGGTATCAGAGAGAGGTTATAAAATTTTGATTTGAAGGCGTCGACGTCGAGGAGCTTGCCATTTTGTATTTAGCAGTTTAATGGGTAAAATAGTTTCATCCTTTGGTAAGAAATTGTGAGAAATATTTTGACTCAAGAATGAACAGTAAAAGTACTTTAGGGGAATAAAAATAGGTCGGAAAATATGACGGATAAGGAGTGACAAGATAAGAGGGATCTTACTAATTATATGATCAAATTGTATCTTATAGATGACACTCTTCAAGAGGTCATTGGCTTGTCCGATCTAGCGAAAGTTTGGATGAAACTCGAGAGTAGGTATAAGTTCAAATCCTTGACAACAAGGTTACATATGAAGAAGAAGTTCTAAGACCAACGTCTGTCGAAAAGGGGAAGTTTCGAGAAGCACTTATATGAGTTCAACTGAATTTTGACACAAATGTCGGTACTTGATGAGAAAATTAAGGAGAAAGATAAGGCGTTGGTATTGCTGGCTTCTTTGTTGATCTCGTATGATCATATTGTCATGACACTATTGTTCGGGAAGGACACACTCAACTTGGACGAGGTTATCGCTTACTTATGAATGAGTCAAGATGGCAAAGGGAAGCGTTGAAGTGTCAGAGGAGCCAAAACTCTTGGTATTTGCCGACAGTCGGGGATATGGGAGATCGAGAGATCAAGGTAGTAAATTAGAGATAAGTAATAGTCGGTTCAAGTTTAAAGACATTGAGTGCTTTCATTATGATAACAATGGTCACATAAAGTAGGATTGCCCCAAGAGGAAGCAAAAAAAGGAGGGCGGAGGTCAGCGTCAAGAGAGGAGGAATCATAATGAAGATGATCAGGCCTCTGTCGCTTTCTATGGAGATCTTCTAGTTGTCCACGCTGGGGAGACACTGAGCTTTCCGAGCCAGAAGACGAATTGGGTGATAGATAATGATTCCTTATACCATGTGACATTAAGGAAATTCCTCTTCATCAGCTATACCCCCGAGGACTACGTGGTATTGAAGATGGGTAACGATGGTTCATCGAGGATTGTTGGCATCGAGGATGTTAGCTTGCAGACAAATAACAAAATGAAGCTCGTGTTGAGGGCGTACGACATGCCCTAAATTTGCGGTTGAATGTGATTTTAACCGAAAAGTTTGATGAGGAATGCTTTTGCACAGCATTTCAGAAAGGCAAATGAAAACTTACCAAAAGTGCCTCGATTGTGGTAAGGAAAAGTAAGCAATCAGGTCGTTACTTGTTGAATACTTCAGTTACCAAGGATAATATCAATGTATCCAACGAGAGTATTGGTCAGGGTAGTAGGAAGAGGAGACCGAGGAAGAGTGTAAGGGGGAGCAACTCTACTGCTAAGGAGAATCCGAAGGGGAGTGGGAATACTCCAAGTTCGGTGGAGCGGAAGAGGGAATCAATCAGGCTTGCGGAGGCCAATACCAGGATCCCATTGGAGGGGAAGTTGCCAAATGGTAGGTGATGACGGTTGTCGGTGAAGTCGAAGGAACTCCCACAAGGTCGTGAGGAAAAGTTTGTTAAGCTTTGATCACTTTCTTGCGGGTATCACAACAAATGGATTATTTTTGGAAGGTCGCACGAGGTTCGTGCGAGGATTGGAGCGCAGCGAGTGGCCAAGAGGCAAGGCCAACTTGGTGCACTCGAGGCTCACTTGAGTGGCGCTCAAGCGCCGATTCCAGTTTGCCTATCAGGATACCGTGCTCAGGGCTCGCTTCAGCACCTATGCCAGTGTCATTCGTGCTTGAGTGGCGCCTGTAGGGTTCTTGAGCACGGCCCAAGATTATAAAATCACATGAACGTGATTTTAGGGTTAATTCCAAAATCATTCTCATACAAGGAGTTCTGCATAGAGAGAGGGGAGAAAAGAGAAAGAGGTTTGACATCCAATTGAAATCCGATTTGAGTACCATTTTTTGTCAAGGTCGGGTACGTCGTTCTAGAGGTGATTTCTAAAAGTATATTTTCATTTGATTGCTATTATTTTTCATTGTATTTCTCTTGTGGTTACTTGGTGTGTTGAGGTGATTGTATTCAACCATTCTTCACTCGAGATTGTAATGAAGGGATTCTGAAAAGGGTTATTGTACCCGACACTTTTATAGTTGATTGTTTAGAAATTTGTCGTGTAATTTTTTCCTTTATTGAAAAGGGTTTTCTACGTTAAAAACGTTATACATTGTCGTGTTTTTTATATTCACTAGTCTAGTGGCGGACATGTGACGGGGGGTTCAAGTTTGTTCTGTTGCGTCAGGTTGTGTGTATTCAAGTCGAATCCCATCAGTGAGTCCATGTCTATGGTGCCCTCTAAGGCCATGTTTTCGAGCTTCGAGCCCCATAGTGTGCCGTTGGAACAGAGTAGGTCAGTTGCTTGCCTCCGTGGGGCTGCATGGCACTATGGGTTTGGCCCAGTTGGTTAGACCAATCGTGTTTGATAGTAATAGACTACTCTTTTACAATATTATTCAGCACTACTCCATGTTAACCCAATTATATAACACAAGAGAGGATGCTTATCTTCAAGGATTGGATGGAGATGGTCACTTGTGTCCTGTAGCTGCTGAAGTTGTTCCCCTTTTTCTCAAAGATTACACTAAGGAAGATTGCAATACTAGCATGGCGTGGAATCTTTTTTTCTCCAATATAATAATCAAATGTGAACTTGTCAATGCCCTGATCACAATGGTGTAGTACAGATATTTTAGCAGACTTGATGGGAATACAATGTTTTTGCTTGCAATGGTTGAGGAAGAGTAAGCTGAAGTGAAGACAATATACTTGAGTTGCCCTTGCTATACTCAATTTTTCAAAACAACTGTCAACAGTGGAGTCATGTCTCTGATTTTGTGCCCTTCTGGTGATGGACTGGATTGCATTTGTATGTGCCATGATATTCAATATTTTTTGGCAGCCAATGATGATGGAACTTATTTGCAGAATCAAGAAAACCAAGAAGCATCTAGAAAATAATGAGGCAGAGAATCTGAAATTTGTGCTACCCCAAGAGCTTCATTTGGCCCAGAACTTACAGATTTGAAAATGCCAAAGTTTCTGAATTAGGGATTTGCTGAAAATCCAAGAAAGTTGGAATCCAGACTTGGCTGAATGCTGTGTATGTCAGAACTAGGATGCATAGATGCTGGATTCAGAATAGTATCATAGATTTGCTGAATTCTAAATTTTTTGATTCAATGAATTGAAGGTTCTGTTGTGGATGATGGAATACAAAATGCAGATTTTGATTGTAGAATTTCTGCTGGCGCAGAATTTGCTGAATTCAGAATTTGTTCTTGCGATCCTTGGATCTAGAAGTAGATACGAATGCAAGAATTTAGCGAGATAGTAAAACCAACCAAGATTTCAGTAGTGCTTTCAAGAAGAAACCAAGAATTAAAATCAAAATTTCTAAGAATGCCTAAAATTCACCAATAAGACTAATAATCAATTCATGAAACCAGGAAATCAAGGGAAGTTGCTGGATCCATTGCTGCTGCTGCTGCAGCTGCAGTTTCCTGAATCAGAATGCAGAATTCAGATTTCAGAAAACCAAGATTCCAGATTTCATATTGTAATCCTGAATCTGAATACAGAATTCAGATTTCAGAAAACCAAGATTCAAAATTTCATATTGAAACTTTAGAACTTGTTGATGCAGAATCCCATTGGATAAAAGGACTGTTCATTTTGTTGATGCAGAATTCCAGTTGTAGCCTAATGCATCAATATTTCATAGAAAAAAAATATTGTTTTGTGGTTGTTATGTTGCCGAATTTCTTTTGTGGATATTTGATGATCATCAAGAACTAAAAATTTCAAAGATTAAAACTTGCTATGATATCAATTGTTATATAATAGCCTAGAGTATATTAGAACATGACTAAACAATAATAATTAAGAGAAGATAAGAGAAGAAACGAGAAGAACAAAAGGGGGAGAGCATGGAAGATTAGTAAAGAAAAGGGAAAAAATGGGAGGAAAGAGGAGTTCGTCCTCTAATCAACCATACCCCTTTATTGTTGAAGTCCTTCCTAATTACGTTTACCGCATTAGCCCTCAATGCAAACAACCTCATTCTTAGTAAAATAACAATATTATGTACAATCTGGGTGCCTGATTTCTAATGTAATGTATATATATAAATGATGCTGGACAAATATGTGATATGTTTTTGACATTAATTTCAAAAATATTTTACTAATATAATTGATATGTCTCGAGATCCGAATTATTGTATAGATCGGGGTGTCATCTGATCTCTTCTAGGGAGTCGAATTGAAATGGGTTCGGTCTCCATTACTTATAACCTGAATCCTACACGCCACAACAGTTAAACAAGAAGTCAGAGAGTGGCGAGACTCGCTCCCCGATATATATTTTGACGTTAAAATCAGTTATCTTTTTACGAAGAAGAAAGAGATAAAAGGATGCTAAAAATGCGTGAATGCTAGCAGGGGGAACTGGGTATTTTGTGGAGGGCAAGGCTATGGGAGATGCACTCGACAATGAGTTGCTTAGGATAGGCGCTCGATGAGTGAGTGGCTTGGGTTGATGGTCACTCGTAGGCACAGTGGACAATGAGGTAGCAGTCTGATCCTGTTCTTAGGGATGCTTCTGAGTTTTCTATCCTTCGATTGATTTCTCCTTCCTGTTGGGTTGAAGTGGGATTTATAGACCTCGAGTCGAGGTAGCTTCATTGGGGATTTTACAGCTAACATTTGCTCTTCTAGCAGTTCAACTGAGTTACCTCCTCGAGCATGCTTGGGGGTTGGCATAGCAATTATGGCCTTTCTTCAAGAAGTCAGAAGGTTGTGCATGGCTTCTTAGGAAGACATGCCCTGCGGATGGAGGCACTGCAGATTTTCACTGTGATATTAGAACAACTGTAATAGTCACGTGTGACTGGTTCTTTTTGACCACACACGCTGTGTGGGTTGGACAATCATGGGCCTCAAGAGGCGTGTCGTTGCAATCGCCTATCCTCCCCTGGGCAGCTTCGGGTCAACTCGACTTTGGGCACTCACACTATAGTTCGGGCCGTCTCTTTGATGGACAGCACGGTGGATCACTGTTATTTGGGCTCTTCTCTTGTTGACACTGCACTTCTTGGCTCCCGCTCTTAGATGTGGGCTTGCTAGGCGAGCCCGATGTCAACTGGACCTATCACTGGCCCCCCATACCGAGAGGCCTAACTTGTCGACTCCTAATATGCTCATTGATGGAATGCCAGTTGTAGGTCTATGTGCTCCTCCCCAAGTACTTGCGGATTCATTACTCAGGGTGGCAAGATTCGGTTTGCTTTTTTCGACGAAATTTAGGGCAGTTCTTAGAACTTGGTTGACTTTTTGATGTCAGTGCCATCTTCTCGATTTAATGCCATCGATCTCTATTTCGGATATAAATGGAGGGGGCTCTTTATGTTTTGCTCCATGAATCGTCCTCACCAGTTAGATAGTGTGAGAGTTCGGAGCCAACATGGAGTCAACACAACCACAAGTCAGGATCAACGAAGACTATTGTCCAAAGTTTGAAGTAGGAGCTAAAGATGCATTAGAAGTCTTCCTTGGGTTCCCTCTTTTGAATGGGTAGCTCCCTTGGTTACCCTCTTTTGCCTCCGGCCCTAACTTGAACTCGCCATGGACAAGTGAAGGCTTAGGGTTAAGGCAGCCGTTGATGTTGGGAAGACCCTTTGGTATGGATCTGAAAGAGAGGTGGCTCAACCATATTGGGAGTTTTTGACACCGTTCTCCGATAGCTCCTTAGGGTGGGTCTATTGGCATTGCCTTCTCAGAGGGGTAGCCTTTTCTTTTCTGCGTCTGTGCCAAACCTGAATTGTTGCAGCCGCATGAGTTCTCATGGGGATGGACGTCCTCAAGGACCTTGATGGGGGCCAATTGTGACGGATCGAGTTATTTTTTTTAAATAACCTCCATCAATAATAATATAAATTAATGCCCATAATTTAATATTATGGATTCTGTAAAAATTTTGGTAGAGTTTCCTCTACAATTAGATGAAAACCAAAAATACAACATATTTAGAATAAACCTATATAAGCACACAACTATCCAAATTCAACAGTTTTGCCCTACAATACAATACATAAGACAATAATTGCAATAACATTTATGGCTCCAACACAGCACATCTAAACTACCATATTGGATCTAAGAGATGCAACTAAATACCTATTATCAATCCATATACAACCTGCAAAAGTATAAATAAACCAACATAGTGAAAACTAAGCTGTCCAACCATCAGTCATTTTGTACAGTATATATCAATCCTTTCAAAAGAAGAATATAAATATACATATACATTTTTATCCAAATGTAAATTAAACTACAAGTTCTAAGTCTTCAATATGGTCTTCTGAATGCAATACTTATTCCACTTCTAGCCTCTGCTCCAACCTGTCGGGTATCAAACCTGTGCTAAATTGGAGACAAGAAGAGGCAAGGGTGAGCTAAATAGCTCAACAAATACATTATAATCAAACGATTATCAATATAGATTAGGATAAACAAAAAAGGCGTAAGCATGAATAAGATACATTTCACAGAGATATGATTGGATATGCTTTGGTATACAGTTTACTTTCTTTTTTTAGATTATGATTTATACATAATTGATTGTCTTTGCATATCAGAGTCAGTAAGCTGTACTAACCAATAATGTGAGAGAACGATGAAAGGAATGTGTCTGCCACACATTCTAAAATACACAGCTACATTTTAGGTCTGCAGCACTCGATCATCGGCTACATTTTAGACCCGCAGTACTCGGCCCATATCCCCTGGGGATCAGGGCAATCCTCATTCTTTCACAGTAGTATCCTAAGGCATACCATGAAAATCACTCGCTATCACGAGCGGCCAGAAAACATGGCTAAATATTCATTGGGTTCACACCGTGATGGACATTATAAGCCGGAGAATTCTACCCAACAGTATAAGTCCATAGTCCTGGTTTTATTATTAATCTTTCCTTTGAGGGGAAGTCCACCATCTCCGTTTCTATTTATATTTTTTCCTCTCAAGAGAGTCATATTTCCATATCATATTTCACATATCACAATGTAGGCTTCCCACCGATCACGCATGCGATTATTATCTTCCATTTGCATAGTTTATTCCCAATAACTCTAATTGGGAGATCGATTCATCCGCATATTCAATTGAAGGTTTCCCCCTCCACATACTTTGTTCAATCTTAATCTTTCACTCGGATTGAAATCCTTTTACTGTTCAATTTGTATATACGATTATTGTAACGTAGGAGATTCTTATTATGGAGAGTTCAATTCAACTTTTGGGGCTTCCGTTTAATGATTATCTTCACCATTAGTTATCGAGTATAGTTCTCAAGATAAGCAATTAAACACATGCAATCATATATGTAACTTTATTAATCATTAAATATGTGAAAATCATGCAAAATTCATCACTTAACTCGGGTGAACAGTGCACATATGCACAAATCAATTAATTTTCAGTATTTCGAATATCCAATGGGTAATTTATCGAACCCAAGGCATGAGTAACTATAATCCCAAGTCAATTTATGCATTAAACCCCAAATTGAAGCTTAAACGGTGTCCGGGAGCCAGTTAAGGGCTTCGCGAACGAAATTCCATCAATTTTCACAAATTCGGTTACCCAACGAGTAAATTAACTTACCAAAGTCATTCATAATCATATTCTAGTTTCAAATAAATCAAAAGCCTAAAAAATCGAAGGTCGAAACCACCCGGGCGTGGGGTAAGGGTTTCGCGAACGGAAATTCAGATAATTTACCAAATCGGGTACCGAACCGATAAATTAACTTATGGGGGATATGAGCAATCATATTCTAATCCTAATTCATGCAAAAGCCCCAAAAATCGGAGGCCAAAACCACTCGCGCATGGGGTTAGGGTTTTGCGAACGTAATTGGGGTTTTTGTGCAAAATCTGGTATAATTCCTCAAATTTGGACATGCAATTCATATATATGCATGCTAGAGTCATGTGTTTTACAAATACATACATGGGGTCGGGTATCAAGACAAAAATACCCGAATGAGATCGAACAAAAATCAACAAAAACGGAAGAAAATGATATGAATGTACTTGCCTTGTCGTGCTCTACGATTTCTCCAACTAACTCGAAGCCGAAATCCGTCCCGAAGGCCTCTGTTTGGTCATTTCTTTCTCTCTCTCTGTTCGAACGTTGCTCCCTCCTCTCTGCCAAAACGTGTCTAGAACGGATAAAAAAGAACCAGATGAGGCTTGTACGCGCATTGGCACTCAAGCGCGCTGCGAGCACCATCAAGTTGGAATTTGCGCTCGCTAGGTGGGCTCGAGCTCACGGAGGGCACGGGTCAGGCCCGCGTTAAGCCTACAGTAAGCCCACTTTGCGTTTTCGCTATCCGGGTTCCGTTTTGACTCTTCTAATCCAATATTTCACATCCTTAGACCCTAATTTTGATTATATTAGCTTAATAAGTCAAGATTATCATAATTTAAAATTTAAAATCTTATTTACGAATTAACATTTCACGGTTTACAACTTCGGTTCTCGATTATGTCAATTTCGGATATTTGGGCTTTTCAATTCGATTCTTCCCATGCTCACTTATTTTAACTTAGTTACCTCCAAATTACTATATTTTAAAATTCAGAACCTCATCATTCATTTTAACCGTATCCTGGGAATCGATACCTTACACCAATGTTTTGCTTGGAAGAGGTCGCCCCCTCCTCTAGGTGAGGGTTTCACGTGCCCTTCCTTGCAAGAACAATAGGGGCTCCTCACACGCTCCTATCATATTTTCAACCTTTCAATGGGGTGGTCAAGAAGGAGGCCCATCTCTTGCAGTCAACCATCCCAAAGATAGGCTTGAGAGCAGCGGCTAGATCATTGCTCCATATACTCCTATTTCCTTTGTATTGTACGTCTATTGTTGAAAGCTTGTATTTTATAAAATGAATTAATGAATGAAATTACCGAGCATTATTTCCTTTTTTGTCTCATGACTCTACTATTTTTGTTTACTTCAGATGGTTGGTGTACTTGAATGTTGCATTCTGCTGCTTGATGCCTGACAATATGGCAATCCGAGTGTATGGTGACTAGATCTTCTGGCAACTCCAACCGATCATTTGGTTTGGATGATAGCCGAGTGGATCCGTATTGAGCCTGCCAAGGTTGCCTGCTGCCGGCCTACAACCTTGGAAAACAAGGTGCTAGGTCATCATCACTTGTGTGGCGCTGCCAACTCACTTGCCCAGGTGCTCATGCTACTAGCTGCCCGCAGGCTACACAGGGAGGTGTTATGTTAGTCGCCATAAGTGCCATGGCACTTTACCATGTGGGCACGTGTCGTGATTATTATGGAGACATGCCTCTTGGATTCCTTGAGCAACACTATTTTAAGGCAGGGGCTTTGGCTATTTATGCGATAGTCACCTGCCACTTTCACATTTTTCATTTCTCCGAATAATTCTACTGCTTGCTTGCCCTTCTTCAACTTTCGTTTTTATGGCTATTTTGGACGTCGCCATGATCGCATCCATTCTTACAAGTAGGGACATGCTGTCTCTGTTCAAAAAGTACAACATTTCTAGTGACATCTCGTATCTTATCCCCGAGGGAGACAATATAGCTCGTGATCCCCCCTCGGGATTTACTACCATTTATGAGGAACACTTGAAGAATGGTCTCCACATCTCGTTTGCACCATAGCTAATCAAGATTCTGAGGGCTTTGGAGATCTGTGTGGCATGACTTCATGCCAATGCAGCTTAGTACCTTGTTTCCCTATGCATCTTCTGTCACACTAAAGGACTTTCTTTGGACGTTTAAGGCGTGGAAGTGATTTTCTGCTTTAGCCAAGATGCTGACTAGATCTCCACCCCTCACCCTAAGTATAAGATAAATGGGGGTAACCCTAATTCAGTGAAGATCTAGAAGGACCACTTCTCTTATCTGACGGTTGATTCCAGAGTGGTGTATTCCAAATGAGAAGAAAAGAGCCCATCGTGTTTACATTGGCGAGGGTTTGGAGGAGGGAGAACGAAGGGCTATTCGACTATTGAAAATGGTTGAGGACAATGTTGCTGACTTGTCCTACATTGGTGACTGGCTTGCTAAAGAAATGTTCATCAAAGTTGATTAGGAGGTGAGGATGAAAGGGGATGATGAGGAGATCCCCGAAACTCCTCTTCGCCGCCACAAAACGAGGTAGAAATAGTTGGTTGCACATGGCTCTCCTGAAGGATCGGTCGATGGTGCCGCTCTGTGCTCTCCTTTGTCTGTCGTGGAGGAGGCTCGGAAGATTGAAGAGGTTTATGCGAGGACGTCTCAACTGTTCATTGGGAAGTCTCCATGCCTGGTGAGCATTGGCGGGCTGGACCTTGTGAATGTTGGCGTTGAGCCTTCCCCAATACCTGCCGTTGATGCCGCTGTTCCGACAGAGGACCATCCCGATAAGCTGGCCTACCTTCCTATCGCGGCTAAACAAGGGGTTGTGATTTCGGTTCCCTCGCCGTCGGAGGAATACATCTCCACGCCTCCCGCCATTTTTATTGAGGAGGCGGCCCAAGGTGGTTAACCCGTGGAGGAGACAACTACACATGATCTAGAGGCTAAGGCAAGCAAAGGTGCCACGTTAGTGAACAACGAGTCGCTAGGAAGGTTGGTCCTCGTCCCTCCCCCACTCAGCAACTTGGATCCAGTGGAGTTTTCTGTCACTCCTATTGAGGCTGGTGAGCTGGGCTAGCCTACCAAGGCTCCACCCCTAGCCAAATGCAATGTTCAGCCGGCAAGTGAGGAGCCGGGAGTCATCAAGGAGGCTAAGGCACCTTGATATACAATGATTCTAGGGTTGGCATTGATCAAGGGGTGTCCCAGCCGCACGCAGCCACGGAGGATTTAGGTTTTACGCCTTTGGCCCCAGACTCCAATGCGGTGCCGTTGTCGTGAGGTGGTTCTCCTTCGGCTTCTTTGCCCGATACTTCTTTTGATCCCCTTGCAGAGGAGTGGCCTTTCACCGAGACATGAATCTTGCTACCTTTGCTTTTCCATTCCTGATGCTGTCTTCATCTTATCCGTTCATCGTTTGCTTGCAGCTGCAAGAGGGACTGCGTCTAATGGAGGCTCACCTCTGCCAGTGGGATGTCATGATACGCCAGCGGAAGGCTGAGGTTTGGTGCCTATTGTAGATGCACACTAATCTGGCCGTGTTCAGAGAGGCAGAAGAGTGAGTGGCTCATCTCACCCATGAGTTGTCCAAGCTTAAGGTAAGATTCCAAGAGCTCAAGGAACAGAGATCTTGAACCCTTAAACAAGTCTCTCTTCTCAAGGACGCACTTAAGGGGGCTTAGCTATGCCTTGCCGATCTTTAGGACCGATGCGCCCAGGTTGTAGATGAATTGAGGGCCCAGCCTAGTCTTGGGGAGCTCAGACCTACGCTGAGCAACAAGTTTGAGGAGGGCTTCCATTGTTGACAACGGATCGTGTCCTTGCTTCCACCTGAATTTCCTTAGGGATACCTTGACCTGAGAAATGTTGAAGTATTGTGTCGATCTGATTTGACAGACTGTCTCTGCACCTTGGGAAAGTGGCTGTGCTCGGGCAAACTGTCATACTTGGATGTCTATGAATGCATCTCTTTGTATATATCAATGCTTTTAATGAACAGCCGAACCATTCGTCAATTTTTGTTGCGAATGCCTTCATGTCTGCCCTTGAGCCTCTCCCTTTTTTTTTTTGCCTACAAAGCGCTATTTCCATTGTCACTGAGCTTGATGTGGACTCAGGGGTTCGGTTGTTCTCATTCCCACAAGAGGAAGTCGTAGCACTTTGGGTTTATGGGCGTTGCTCTTTCCCGTGAGAGGATGTTGTTGCTTGCCGATCGGTGAGCCTCACTAGGGAAAATTGGGTTTCATGGCCACAATCATCGAGCTCTGGTGGAGTTGAGGTCATCATTCATGCGGTTTCATTGGTGCTTGGTTCCGCTAGGGGAGGCGTCATTACTTTTGTGCATCCAATCCTAGTCCACCGACCATTGCTAACTGATGGTACTCATCTCTAATGAATGGAGTTGTCACACACATGCTAATAGAGCCCCCTAGGGTTTTGTATGGCTGCCTATGAGCAGGGTTTGACTTTCATCTGCGAACCCCAGGCCATGTTATTCATTGGTGCATGAGCCGCTAGGTGAGAATAGCCAAGGTTCTAATTCTGCCCTGGAAGGGTGGCTAATAGGTGAAAAGCCTTTACTCGACCTAGGGGCAGTCTAGTTCATTTGATTTTATACAATAAAGTGCGAGCACTCCAATGGACAAGCAAAAATTAAACAGACAACTACTTAATTAATTAAAATGTGACACATTTTACAAGTATTCGAGATGATGCATCTTTGGACTTACCTGGGTGTGGCGGACACTATTAATAATATTTTGAGGTGGGTGGAGTTTCACGATTTTAGGACTAGCTTGCCACTCTGGGTACGCACTTGTACGCACCACTTTGGATAATTGCTGAGACAATGAACGATCTCTCCCAATTCAACGAAAGTTTATTCCTGTTGGCATTCTTACCAGTTGCTTCTATACTCTATAGAACTAAGCCCCCACCTCGAACCGATGAGCTTTCACCCATTTGTTATAGTATTGAACTATCCACAACTAATATGCCACCATACGCATTCTGGCCGCATCTATGGCCTTCTCAAGCAAATCAAGATGTTCTTTGAGTTGCTACGAATTACTAAGCGGATCGAAACTCTTGACCCAGAGGTTGGGTAGCCTAACTTTCACCGAGATTACCGCCTCAAATTCAAAGCACAGACTGAAGGTGTCTCACATGTATGTTCCCTTGGGGTCATTCTATACAACCACAACACATGGGTAGTTCATTTGCCTAAGAGCCCATGGCATCCTCTAGCTTCGTCTTTACCATGTAGTAGGGTTTGGTTCTTGACTTTCACCTGCCTGTTCGCTTGCAGGTAGGCGACGGAAGTATGAATCAACTTTATCCTCAGACTCATACAATACTTGGTAAAGCGTTTGCTAGTGAATTGGATTCCATTATCAGTTATTATAGCCTTGGCAATTCCAAATCTACATATGATCCTCTATCGAACAAATTCTGTGACATTCTATTTTATTATCCAAGCCAGTGGGGTGGCCTTAATCCATTTTGTAAAATAATTAATATCGACTATGATAAATTTTTCTGCTTGGACACAACAGACAGTGTGCTGAGTATGTCAAGCCCCCACTGTGTAAAATGGTATAACACCTGCAAGGCTTGTAGTTCCGTACGAGGCTGGCGAACAATGCTGCCGTGAATCTAACAATTCTCACATTTCTTCTTAAACTCTACGGCGTCTTGTTTTATTGTCGACTAATAGTATCCTTGCAGCTTTACTTTGAAGGTAAAATTTTTGCCAATGATGTGCGACCCATAGATGTTGAGGTGCACCTAGCTCAGCGCATAGTCGGTTTTTTTTGGAGTGAGACACCACATGTATGGGGTAAATTACCGTGTCAGTACAGTTTTTCATCTATGACGGCATACCATCCTGCCGTCTTCTCCATACACTTTGCCTTCTCCCGATTTTTCTGCAGGGTGCCGTTGTTTAGATACCTGCTTTACGGGGCCAACCGCTTTCATTGTTTGTCACATGTAGTACTTCCGATTTTGGCCCTTCTATGTTAGGGGAGGTCAGGACCTGTCACATGTCTCACACGTACTGTTTCAAGCTTTCGATCACTTTTGCCTTGGCTAACTAATCCGCCTTCCGGTTGTCCTCTCTCAAGATGTGCATTATCTTGAACCCGTTGAACGTTCGGCTCATGCCTTTTACTCTAGTAAGATACTTTACAAGCATGGGGCTGGACGCTTTATAGTTATCGAGGACTTGATTGATGACCAGCTCCGAATTGCTGTAGATTGGCAGCTTCTTCACTAAGTATTACCTATCCAGCCGAAGCCTAGCCAGCAAAGCTTCATACTCGGTCATATTGTTGGTGGTTGGGAATCCAACAGTTATTGAGTATTTTATTTTTGACTCATCTCGAGTTCTCAGGACCACCCCTGCTCCACATCCTGACTACGTTGCAGAACATCCACTTGCAGTGTCCAGGATGGAGCTTCTCCTTGCCGGTGGGTGTCTACGGCAGGATCTTAGGTGTTCGAAATCGGGGTTGTTATCTCAATAATGAAGTCCATGAGGGTTTGGCCTTTTATGATAGACCTCGGTCAAAATTTTACATCAAATTCGCACAATTCTATGACCCACTTCACCAAGTCTCTGGATGTGTTGAGCTTCTATAGAATTCCCCTGAGAGGTCGGTCTATTAGGATAATGATCTTGTGCACTTGAAAGTACGATTAGAGTTTTCGAGCAGAGTAAATGAGCACTAGGGCAATTCATTCAGTGCATGAGTAATAGGTCTCAATGTCGGTCAGGATCTTAGTGACGTAGTATATTAGTCGTTGGACATCGTTGTGCCACCAGATCAATACTGAACCTAGCCCCATATCTAAAACTGCCAAGTATAGGTACAAGTCTTTGCCTTCTTCTAGAAATGTCAAAAGAGGGGGACTAATGAGGTATTCTTTCAGGTCCTGGAAGGCTTTCTGATAGCCGACTGTCCACTAAAACCATTTGCTTTAGCTCTCCTTAGAGCCTTAAAGAACGGAAGGTACTTCTCTACCGATTTTATTCAAAAACGGGAGAGCACTGCAAGCCTCCCAGTGAGCCTTTGGACTTCATTCATGGTTCATGGTGATGCCATATCAATGATGGCTTTTATCTTTTCGGGGTTCGCTTCAATTTCCATTTTGAGATGATGAAGCCCAAAATATTCCCGGATGATACTCCAAGTTTCATTTGGCTGGATTTTGCTTCATTTGGTGCACCCGAAGTACGTCAAAAGTCTTGCCAAGGTCATGGATATATTCATTGGTGACTTTACTCTTAACAAGTATGTTGTCTATGTACACTTTCATATTCTGTCTGATCTGAGTTTCAAATATCTTATTCACGAGTCGCTGATATGTGGCTCTCGTATTTTTTAAATCGAATGGCATGGCCTTTTATCAGTACATCCCTTGGTCGGTCGTGAAGAAAGTGTGCTCATTGTTCTCAAGACTCATCCGAATCTAGTTGTATCCTGAGTGGGCATCCATAAAATTCAATAATTTGTGATCAGATGTGGAGTTTACTAGTAGATCGATCATCTGTAAAGGAAAATTATCCTTAGGGTATGCCTTATTCATGTTAGTAAAATTGACACACATTCGTCATTTCTTATTGTTCTTTTTTTATGAGAATCACGCTTGGCAACCAATCCGGGTACTAGATTTTTCTAATAAAACCTACATTGAGCAACTTCTTTACCTCTTCCCGAATGGCGATCAACTTTTCGATGAAGTGTTTCTTCACTTTTACCTAACAAGCTAATGACTGAAATTGATGTCCAACTTGTGGATCATTACTCTGATCAATATCACTAGTATGTCGGCGGGAGTCCACACAAAGACATCCGAGTTTATCGTAGGAAGGTTATAAGTTGGTCATGCAAAGGCCCTTCCAAAGAGCTCCCTATTTGCACGTATTTTTGTGATCACTAAGATCCAGTTGAATGTGTTCGGTTGTCTCACCAGACTGAGCCCGTTGTAGGGTAGTTGCATCTCGGTGTTCTAAGTCATCAACCTGTTGGTTTCGGACCACTTGCGTAACTTGGGACAAGTAGCACGTCTAGCCAATCACCTAGAACCTCTCTGATGTCATAGGCTATCGGGAACTTTATTTTCAAGTGTGGGATCAACATTACCGCTCCAAAGGTAGTTAGGCACAATCGTCCCAAAATAGCATTTTAGACAGAGGGAAAATCAACCACTAGGAATGTGAGCGTTTGGGATGCAGTTTTCGGGTGCGTCCCAGTGTGACCTCCAATTGGATAGTTTCCTAGACTGGCACCGGCTCATTATCCAACATGTATAGAGATCTCTCGACCAATTTCATTTGGCTTTTTTTAAGATCAAGCTTAAAGAGCACATTAAGATACAACAAATTACGATAGATTTTATTATCAAAAAATACTTGTTTCAATTAGTAGCCAACTGTACTATCCGAAATGAGTAGAGAGACAACCAAAGGGTCAGAATGGAGAGTTACTATATGTGACATATTATCATTGCTAAAATTAATGACATCATTCCTAACTCCTATCCTCATACTAACTACCTTGACCGCAACCCGATTTTTCGATTATTGTCACTACTTCACTCGTCTTCCTCTACTTTACCAGGAGCTTGCCTCGAGTTTCACAAGAACCTAGTGAGATGCCCCTTCCAAATAAGGACCTTAATCTCCTTTTATAGCATCCGACAGTCTTCCATACTATGACCTGGAGATCGATGGTAGAAGCAATATTTTAATGGATCTCCTTCCTCCGGATTCCTCGTTTACTTTGGCCACTTTATGAATTTTTTATCAATTTTACATAAGAATGTTCGTTCGAGAGTCATTCAAGAGAGTCAGATTTAGAGGTCTGAACCCCCTTTGAGCCCCCGGCTCCAACCTGGGCAGCTTTTGGGTATCCCAGGAGTTGACATTATCTCCATTACGCTTCCGCCTGTTGGTCGCCGCTAGGAAGGCTGGCCTGTGCACTCTGGCTGCTTTGCGTTGTTGGCCTTCTTTGCGACCACGTATGCACGAGCAATAGCTTCAATTTCTTGGAAGGTATGTGGGTGCTAGTGGATAAGATACTCCAAGAAGTCACCCGGATCTAGAGTTTCTATAAAGGCATTTAACTTTACTTTATCGGTGAGCCTGAATATCTTTCTAGCCTCAACAGTGAATCGAGTAAGGAAATTCTTTAAACTTTCATCTCGCCCTTGTTAGAGGCGGATGAGGTGTTAGGGTTGTTTCTCTTCCTTCCAACTAGATACGAATTATGATAAGAAGCAGTCGGCTAGCTCTTAAAACGATCGAATCGAGTTCGGTTGTAGGTTGTAGAACTAAATTCAAGTATTCCCTCAGAACACATGCTGCTCGACTTTCATCATCCTCTCCTCCATTCGGGAGGCAGACGCGATCCACTTGGCATTCAAGAAGGTCCTCAACTCCGAGTGGTTCGGAGAAATGTTTTGATCATGATGGCTGTTGGCCCGCGGCAGGCACTTGTTGTAAGAGGCTTCTTCTTAAGCTGATGACCTCCGGTCATCACGGGAACAGTGTAGATTCTGCCACTCTGGACTGTCATACTCCATTCCTTGACTTAGTCAACCATCCAGACGCGTTGGGCCCCTATCGCTCGTGGCCACTTTGGCCTTGATATTATCAAGCTGTTGGGTTCTCCCGGTTGGATGCTTCTTCCTCCGAGATCTTTGTTTAGAAGCCGACACTTGGGAGGCGGGGGGTGGAGCCCCCAACTGTTGTCCGTCCAAACACGTACAGATGATCTGAAGCATCCTGGACACTGGCTCCATCTTAGCAATGAATGCACGTCTACCTGGAAGTGATCATTCGTCTGCACAGCTACCTGTGGGGGGGTCGTTGACTTGGGAGGTGATATTCTTGGCCTATGCACTGGCTTGTGCCTTGGTGTTAACCATTTTTGTGAGCGTCGTAACCTAACTTTTTCAAATGGTTCCCACAGACGATACAAATGATGCATAGGAAGGGCACTTGATGAGTGAGCGGCTTGGGTTGATGGTCACTCGTAGGCAGAGTGGACAGTGAGGAATCAGTCTAATCCTGTTCTTAGGGATGCTTCTGAGTTTTCTATCATTCGATTGATCTATCATTCACTTAGGAGGTCAAAGTGAAACGGATCTGCTCTCTGTCACTTGTAACTTGGATTCTACATACCATAATAGACAAATTAGAGATCAGATGATAATGAGACTTACTGCCAAATATATTCTCCGATATTTAAATCAGTAATCTTTTTACAAATGAGAGAAAAATAGGAAAATGTTGAAAATGCGTGAATGCACGTTGTCTGGGGAGCTGGGTATTTTCGTGGAGGGGTATCCTCCGGGAGATACACTTGATGAGGAGTGGCTTAGGAAGGGCGCTCGATGAGTGAGCAGCTTGGATTGATGGTCACTTGTAGGCAGAGTGGACAGTGAGGAAGCAGTCTAATCCTATTCTTAGGGATGCTTTTGAGTTTGCGATCATTCAATTGATCTCTCCTTCTCGTTGGATTGAAGTGGGATTTATAGATCCCAGGCCGAGGTAGCTTCGTTGGGGCTTTTACGACTGACTTTTGCTCTTCTGGCGATTTGACTGAGCTATCTTCTCAAGCATGCCCAGGGGTTGGCAAAGCAATCATGGCCTTTCTTGGGGAAGTCAAAAGGTTGTGCATGGCTTCTCGGAAAGACATGTCCCACGAATTTCGATTGTATTGTCAGAATAGCTGTCGTAGCCGCGTGTGACTGGTTCTTTTCGATCGTGTGCGCCATGTGAGTTGGACAATCTTAGGCCTCGAGAGGCATACTGTTGCAATTACCTATTCTTCCTTGGGCAGCTTCGGGTTGACTTGACTTTGGGCACACACACCCCACAGTTCGAGCCTTCTCTTTGATGGACCGTGCTGGGAGCTGCCGCTACTTGAGCTTTTCTCTTGCTAACATTGCACTTTTGGGCTCCCAATATCAGACGTGGGCCTATGGGGTTAGCCCGAGATCTATTGGACCCATCAATAATATTAACTAATATCCTTCAAAATCCAATTAAAATAAAGTCACTTCAAAAAAATACCAAATATGTAATAAAAAATTATTACTTTTCAAAATGAAGAAAATTCTATTCAAAACTTTGAATCTGTATTCATTAGTGGGATCAAGTCCACATACGCGTTCACTTTCATCTTTACCAGAATCACATCCAGATTCATATTGACGAGCATGGCCAGTTGGCAAATATTTTTGACCGACAAATGGCGAGAGTTGAACGCGTCGCAGTTCAGTTTGCACTGTCGAGATAAATAATCCCCCTTTTGCAGTTCAGTTTGCACTGTCGAGATAAATAATCTCCCTTTTCGTTCGTCCTCAGATCTCCGTCGAAGAAAGGCTGCAGCGCGGCGGAGACGGAGCGAGGGCTTTGGAAAGGGAGTTGCGAGAGAGAGAGGTGGGAAAGAAAAAAAAAAACGGTTGTTTTGTGTGTTTGCTAGGGATTTTTAATTTTTTCACGGGTCTCCAGTGCGCTCCTGTTTGCTGCGTTCCATCTCCGCCCATACCGCCACCGCCATTGCTTGTCGGGGAGAACTCTCTTGGCGAAGACTATTTCTCTGATTTTCTGGAGAAATTTTCTGGGCATTGTCCTAGCCTTCTCTCATTTTCTCGAGAAAATTTCCAGCCATTGTCGGGGACTGCTGCTTATTTGATCTTAATCGATTGTTGCACTCAACTCTTGTAAGGATTCAGTCATTCAGGCCTGCTTATATATTGGGTTGCTATATGTTGATTGTTTCTTTTCTCTGCTGATTAGAGCGTTGATAAGAATGAGAGGAATTGAGAAAAAAAGAAAATTGCGGCTTCATGTTGATCTTTTGCTATATTTGCCTTAATTTGAATGAATGTGCGAATGAATAGCTGCAATTGTTTGCTTATGTGAACTGACATTCAGGGTTTTTATTCCATAACTTCCCGTTTCTTAATTTATAATAGCGCCGAAGTTTCTGGGTTCCATCTTTCGTCGATCTAGATTAGGTGACTCGATATAATAATAACTTGATCCGTTGTACTTCGAAAGTTTGGGTTTAAACTATGAAAATAGCCAATTACCAACAAATGATAATTTAAATTGAACGAAAATATATATTATGGGTGGTTGTGTGAAAGAAAAAAATTATAATAAAGTTGTGGTTTTGTGAATAACATTAAGAAATCAAGTGTAGGAAATCCTAAAATATATGGTCATGGGTGAGAAATATACCGTAAAATAGAGGTTACGGTTTGTGCTGAACATGACCTTTCTCCTCTATGTTGAGCCACCTTTGAATAGGTGGCGTTCATGAATTCGGACGCCTTCCAATTTCTGACTTTTGTGCAAAAGTTGATAGGGAAGTAGTTATTTTATAGCTATTTGCCGATGCTCCACCAAGAGTATTAATTTTCTTTTAAAATTTACACCGAGCATAATATTTCTGATCTTGTCTCTTTGTAACTATAATCGTGAAGGCTGATTTTCTGAGAAAATTCAATATATTCTTTGTCAGGTCTTAACCATGGTGTTCTGGGTTTTTGGCTACGGGTCGTTGATGTGGAACCCAGGATTCCAATATGATGAGAAAGTGATTGGTTATATAAAGGATTACAGACGAGTTTTTCATCTTGGTAAGCTGTCATTTGGGATACTCGAAATCAGATTTTGATTTACTTCTCTTGGACTTCCTCTGATTGTGTAGGAATTTTGTGTTACTTTTCTCTGCTAGCGTGCATTGATCACAGAGGCACACCTGAACACCCAGCAAGAACTTGTACTTTGGAATATGCTCCAGGAGCTTTATGCGTGAGTGGAATTCGACTCTCAAATATTATGTTCATTGCTTATGGACTTATATACATTATCTTTTTGAATTTGCATCTTTCATTGGAAATTATTGAATTGTGTGATGTAGATAGTTGTGCACTCTCTCTCTCTCTCTCTCTCTCTCTCTCTCTCTGTGCGCGCTATAGAATGCTAGTGCCATTACTTACCATGGTATCTTTCTTTGTTAATCTTCTCAGTGGGGTGCAGCATTTTGTGTCAAAGGAGGTGCTGAAAAGGAAAGAGAAGTAATGAAGGTAATCAATCCATTTTGATTCCGTAAATCGTTCAGATTTTTGCGGTAGTGTCTCAACATCATTACAGAAGACAAACATGTCTAAATGGGTAATGAATGTACATGAACTATGGAATAAGATTTGAGTTGATATTTGATTTTTGATGATTAGTATCGGTATTGGGAGGCCTCGATACCGGCATTTTTTAATTCCGGAAAAATATGTCACTGTATATGTATCGGTGACATGATAAATGATATGTATTAGCCTATTTATTTATTTATTTTTGCTTAACTCCTAGAAGTTTAAAGTTGCACATTTTGAATATAGTAAAATCTTTTGAGAAATTTAAATTTACATAAAGATTATTTTTTGTATGATTGACTAAAATTCTTCAAATAAATAAATAAATATGATCAAATTTAAATGCATAACTTACTTTTGATGTGGTCACGAGAAAAACTTTGTCTATGACATCCAATACCGATTTGTATTGCCCGATGTGCTTGATGTAGATACATGTGCTGCTTGTGACTAATACCGATGCCAATTTTTTCATCCATTATGGAACTATTGCTTAGCAAATTGACTGACCACTAGTCACTACATTATAAGAGATGGAAGAAGTCTTCTTAGTAAGGGATTGGTTTTTGAATTGAAAATGTGCTTTATGAAAAACTATGGTTCATAGCTTTTGCTACAATCACTTTTGGGGTGTTCATTTTGAAAAAAAAGTAAAAAAACTGAACTAAAACTTGTTTAAAACCAATAACTACTCATACAGAACTTTAATCACTTTTAAGGAAGCGTTGTGGGAAATATTCAATTTATAGTTTTTTCCATAGCTATGTCTGAAGATTTGCCAAACTGGCCCAAAAACTTTCTTAATTTCCCCTGAGATAGCGCAGCTTTTAACTTAAACTACCTCATTTGCTTTGACATAGATAAACCTCTGTGTGTGCATATGTTTTCTCTGAAATTGACTTCTTTTCTAAATTCTGCAGTATTTAGAGCGCAGAGAGTGTGAATATGATCTTAAAGTTCTTGTCGACTTCCACAAGGTGAGATTTTGTAATAGATGAAATTTCATGGCTATTTATCGTTTTCCCCTACACCCTTTCTTGTTTTATTTTCTGTTAATCAGTTTTCATTTTGTCCTAACTTCTTGTGTTCTTTGAATTTAGGAAGGGGAAGATCTGGAGCCTGCATTAACAGGAATAATTGTGTAAGTTAACCTTTTCTTTTGGCTTGAGACACTCTTATCTTGGTTTGGATTCATTTAACCACAATCCCAAATTAATGCAAGTGCCCTATTTTTAAGAATATCAGTTGATAGAATGAATCTACAGGACTACTCCCTAATTGAGGCTTCTTTTATTTTCTGTGTTTTATTTTTAAAATGAATAAGCATGTTCATTCCCTTGCAGTTTCACGTCCACTCCTGACAAATTGTCAAACAAATACTATCTAGGGCCTGCACCATTGGATGAAATGGCCAGGTTGAGAAGATATTTTTCTCTCCCCTCTTCTGTACTTCGTATGGTATTCATTTGATTGCCTTACCAGTTCTCTTTTGGTGTAGGCAAATTGCAACTGCAGTTGGGCCCTGCGGGAATAATAAAGATTATCTTTTCTTGCTTGAGAAGGCCCTTTATGATATAGGTAAGTTCTCTTGTTTCATGAAATTTGCATTATAACATTCCTGTCTCTACTGTCAAAAACTGTTAAGACAGTATATGCAGAAATGAAACCCTGAAATGCTGAGTTGTTGTTGACCCATTAAATGGAAAATGGTTTTGAATGATACGATATGGAGATGAAAGTTTGGGCTAAAGAGAACCCATAAATCTCAATTTTATTTTCCCTGTCAACGTCAGCAAAGCCTTGATATATGAGATGGGTTTACATGCAACTTCATCGTTAAAAGGAATCCAAGGGAAGGTTCATTTTACCTTCTCTTTTCTTGTTGGCATATGTGAGATATGATATTGTTGGAAAGATGAGTCAGACAAGTGGTAAAAAGCAAATACGTGTGATCTTCCACAAATTTTACCATCCTTTCTTTCCTGAAATTTAAGTGGTGAGATCCTAGATATTGCTTTTCTTCAGCTTCATTGCCATGGTTTTGCAAAAAACTATTTTACAGTCTGACTGATACATGAGAATGCAAGGAAGATGATTGAAATGCAAAAATAGAAACAAAATGAGTACATGCAGATTGCAGACAGACGGGGTTCAATTGTTAGTCAAATATGGTATTAGCATTCTTCATGATTTTCATTTTCATTTGTTCAGTTTTAGATCTACTCCAATCCTTGGATATGACAAATTACAATGTAGAAGAAGTTTGATCCCAAGATTTTTCACAAAGTAATGCTTTTTCCCCCAAATGCACAATAGAATCAGAGTGAAGTACCACTCTCTTTTCCGTTCCTGACACTCCTACATATCAAATGCATCATTAGAGCCCGCCTATTCGCAAGAGTTTTATATGCTGTAGATCCACCATAAACATAGTTATGTCATGTAATATCTTTTTAGGAACATTTGATGTAGTTGCATTAAGGTTGTTTCCTAATTGTGGCAAATTTGAATGGTCATGAGTTCAATCTTGCCGCCCCACTTGCCTGTTCAAAAATACCATGGCTAGATGGGGTACTGCTAGCAGACATGACAAGGGATTAAACCTAATCCTAATATTAAAAATTCCATCACTGAACTATTATGATGTTCACTTATGCCACACCGTGAAGCAATAATTGCACCAGATTTGGACTATGCATATAGATTGTAGTTATAAATTGCTATGCTTCTTGTTTGTAGCGAGCATTTGATGTTTTGGACAGCCCTATTAGGGTCATTCAGTTATTATTATTTTAATATTCTTAATGGTAAATATTTCATCTTAACAATTAAACAATTAGGATTATGACAACCCATTGAAATGTATTGCACCCATTATATAATCATATAATTCTAGCCGTTGAAATTATTATGATAAAATTTTCATAATTGAAAGTATAACAACTCCTGATTGGGGCAGATCATGAGGATTACATGGTGATAGAGCTGGCTAATGAGGTGAGGAAGGTGCTTGCTATTGCTGGGAGGGGCAGACCCAAGGAAGAGAAGATGGTGGTATCTCCTCGGAAACCCATCAAGTCTGATATTCCATCCCTTCAACTTCGTCCCCGTCAAGGAGCCGTTGCCATTGATTCATAGCTGCAAGAAACAAGAAAATTGGTAGGAGGAAGGAAAACGTCTACAAGGATAGAAGATTTCACGGACATGAGTTTTGAAGGATGATAGTGCTTCTAACAGATTAGATTTCCACTTCTCTTAATCACTTCTATCAGCTAGTTAACCGGTCATTTTCTCTTTGTTTTTTTTGTTACCTCTGACCTATAAATATAAGAGAAAAGGCAGCCTCTCAGGCTTCCACGTGAGAAATGGTGAGGGTTGAAATATAGGTATCTTTATCTTCATTTTCGTATTATAATACAGCAGTTTTTCATTGACTTTTGCATGGAGGGCAGGCATGCTGATTTGTGGGACAGTTGGATTGGAACAGAAAAGAACGAGTGGTTAATTGTAGTAGCAATTACTTGTTTCAATTTGCAGGAAATTTGCTTAATTATTGGTTTTTTTTTTTTGGGATGGAATGGGATATTTCCGTTATCGTAGAATTATCATTGTGTAATCTATCACGTATAATTGACCCTTACGTGATCTGACCCCTAGAGTCAGTGTATTGTGAGAGTTTCGTACGCTAAATTGTTATGATTTTTAGGTATAGGCAGTCGGTGGAAACGACGTATTGACCAGGAGATTGGCAATGGAAGCTGAGTTAACTGGTTTGTTATGGTTGTGATTGTGTCTCCTTTTGGTTTTAAAGAATTTGCAGGTGGATGGCTTTTTTTCTTTCGTTCTTTCTTTCTTTCTTTTTATTTTGATGTGCGTAATTGAATCCAAGGCAAATAACCAGTTAAAAAATGGACAAACTCCAACACCATAAGACACTTCCTTTATCCCATTTCAAGCCGTGAGGATCAATAATGACATTCAATTAAGCATAAAAATTATGCATTTGATTTTTACTCGAAAAAATTGTTCCCAACAAGGGGAAAAAATTAGTAGAAAACATTTAAAATTATCTACATTACATTTTAAATTTTAGTTGCAAATGAGCTTCTAAATCAACTTGTTCACTATACATTACAAGCTAGGTTTAGCTTCTATTAATCCAAAACACCTTTGTCATACAAAACTGTACAAGGATATAATCCCCCAAGTCATGAATAGTGAGAATAATTAGACATATATAATTGATAATACGTTCTTCACAAGAATAAAAGTAAGATATTTACTTTTGAGAAAGAGCGAAAAGCAAGTCTAATGTCAAATAGATAGCCAGCGCTTTTCATTCTTATTTTATCCACCCTTTTTTCTGTTTTGTGCCTCTTGTGTTTCAAATAAGTCTCAAATCAATCTAAAGTCAGAATATCATATTCATATTTGCATATTATCGCTCAAGCTCTTATCACATAAACATTACACTTCATAAATACGGAGGTTTGTAGTTCAAGCCCTAGTCTCACAGCTCTATTGTGAAACAACTTTGGAAGATTCACCGTCGAGTAAAAATTTACACAAGCATCACACAAATCCTAAAAGATATGATATGTGGTTTCATTTAAACAAAAACTCACTCAAATTGTACCGCTCGAGTATTAATTTTTAATAAATGTTATAATTTATGAAGTAAGCTATGTTAATTATCGACATTAGCTCTCTCAAGATGGTGCTTAACACAAGCATGATAAGAGAATATATTTAGAGTAGACATCAATCTTAAACCTGATGCAAGCATGGTAAGGACACATGCCTAGATTGAGTAGAAACATTATGCCCAAAATAAGCATGGTGCAACCATAAAGGACGCATGTCCTTAGAATAGATAGAAACTTTTCGCCTGATACAAGCATGACTAGTGCTATCATGTTCCCACTCCGAAAATTGAATTTATTAGTTTTTTTAATCTATAATTAAGTTAAATTAATATTTTATCTTTAAAATTTAAAATTTTAATTATTTATTTTACCGACTTTTAACCCAAATTAATATCAGAATGCGAACTTGTAAATCAAATACCTTTAAACGGTGAGAAATAATATAATATTCAAATCATAGGATCCAAATACTACACTCACAGTTGGTTCCAAAACCAAAAATTTTCTAACATTACATCTTATATAAACAAAAGTATCTTAACAAATATCAGAATATAAAGACCAACTTTTAAATATTCTGAAATCAAACTTAAATATCATCATCATACCATCATCATTGACTGGATACAATAATAATCGAAATAATCAAAAATTGAAAGTTAATATTTTAAAATATTAATTTACAATAAAATATTTAATCGATTACAGCCCCCCTAATCTAAAATTCAAGCAACAAATCTATCAATCCAAAATTTCTGTTAGTAATCTGAGACCACTAATTTAGAGAGGTTAGTAAAATAAAAATAAGAGTGAGTCAATTATTTAATAAGATATATATATCTTTTATATATTGACATATATCAAAAAAAAAACATTTGAATAATGGCATAATCTAAAATTTAAAAATTTGAGAATGTCATCTCGTAAATATATTATGTATAATCCAAAATTAATATTCAATTATACCAAATTATATAAATACATAATCATGTTCAAATCTATATTTTCAACGTAGAAAATGTCAAATTGTGCAAATATATAAAAATATTTAAATTATGATAATACATAAAAAAGGATTGATGATCGATATTGGCCTTACTAACAAATGACGAATATTAAAATATAAGTTATGGTTATTTCCATATAATCCAAAACATATGTTACTATTTAGGCTTATAGATTGACTATCTATATATAACCATATAAATGGATGAAAAGTCATTTTAATGTACATTGCTATCGTCATTTCTAAGTGTATGGTATCCTAAACTTGAGTCAATTCATCATCCAACTAATATAGCAGTTCCTTTTATGGATCCATTTGATTATATTTTATCCTAATTTAATTAATCTATCAGAATAAAGAATATTTTTTAAACTTTTGTTATCAATAAAAATTCGTTTTAATTGATAGTCTTAAATTCTATTTAAAATAAGTGCGAATACAAAAAGAGTAGTAGAATTAGAGGTGATTATATATATCATATCATCATCACTAAAAATAATATATTCTTTTACTACCCTAGCTTTTGTCTCTCACTAGAGAAAGTTTCATTGGAATGATCATGAATTATTGTGTTAATGGGTTTGATAGAAATTATGTTGATGACCCCTGTCAGTATTTGATTATGTGGATGCTCAGGAGGCTCTTCATTATCCTTTTCTTAGTCAGTGTGACCTTAAAATTCTACATATATTTCTCATGGTATTCTTTTTTATTTGGGACCCTAATCTTCTTTTGAAGCATTTGGTAATATTTAGTGTTTTGCCTCAAAAATCAATAGTAGAGATAATATTTTAGCTGATCTCTTCCTTCAAAGTTCTTGACCAATTTAGACTTCATTAAACATTTTTGTTTTGAATCTATATTAAAACGTTAGTTTGAGTGTTTGTAAGAGGTGTAAGATGTGGTGACTTAAACTCTCATCGAACTCTTGGCTCGATTCTTTGTTGTTTATGATAATTACAAGTGGGTTGATTGCCACTATTTATCATCTTACCATTCTTGGTCTGGCCCAAATGCTACTTATAGTTTAGGAATTTTAGCCCTTTGGCGACATTTGATTCATCCACTGCTATGTCGGCCTTGGTAATTGCTTTGGCTCCAAGTATGCCTTCGGGTCCGATTAAACCAACAACTAAAAAAAGTCACCTAGTTAAATAGTCATTATATGGGAATTCAACTTCACTTTATCGGTGATTTTTAATATACTTTTGGTATCGACATTAAAACACTCTTGAAAACAATTTAGACTCTCATTGGGAGCCTATCTAATCCTAATTAGAAGCCAATGCTACTTTTCTTCTTTTTGACTAGTGATAAACAGGATAGGAACTACTCAACTAGTTTCTAAAGGTTCCGATAGAATTTGATTATAACATGTAAAACTAAATTCATGGGTCTCCCTATAAGACTAAAGGAAAACAAAGGCACAGTGTAGTATTGTGAGGTACAAGTTTTAAATTTTAAATTTAATCATGATTAATTAACTTAAGATATATAAGTTGAGGTCAAAAAAGGAATATTGTGATAAAATTAATTTTATATCGAGTCATATCAAATTGAAGGATGCTTGATTGGCACTCGACTCTAGCCCTTACATATACTGGGTAAAAAGGTTTCGCCTGACTGACGACTGAGTATAGCTCAAGTGCGCTTTTCAGTGCGTTCACGCTTGATACACATTTGAGGGATGTTCGAACGCTTCAATCCGGAATGTTAGCACCTAACGTGTGCTTGATGCAACACTCATACGCCACTGGGTTAGACCACGACACCCAATGCACGCTTGTATGCCAGTTTGGCATATAAATCTTATCCAACTAATTTTTAGTTATTTTGTACCAAATCTAGAGAAAAGAGAGAGAAAAAGAAGAGAGAACAAGAAAGGTGAAGTTAAAAAGGACAAATTCAAGCGAATTCAAGCAAGAATTTGATAATTTTGAGTAAAGTAAATGCATTGTAAGCCTTCTTTTTCCTTGTTACTGATTTCTTTCCACTTCTTGAATATTTATTATTTCAAATACTCATATATGGTATGTTTTTATAATTAAGATAATGATATTTCACATATATGAATTCTTACTCCCATTCTTTATAATTTTTAAGAAAATCATGTTCTTAATTCATATACTTTCAGTTATTAAGTTATTTTCTCGTAATTTTCTTACATGGATGTGTTGAATTCATTATTAAATGACTCTCTTATACTTTAAATTTATACATAATATTCCTACATCTTTGAATTTACTGAATATATATTCTATATGTTGTGAAATTTCTTAAATTTGTCGTACATGTTTGCTTATGGAAATAAATTATTGATTTTTCTGCACTAACTTGATATAAATATTATAATTCATGTTTAAAAACCTTATAATTCAACCTTTCATATTTTAACTTACGTTTGTTAAAGTTTATATAAAATATTAAAGTATTACATGATAAAAAATTAAAGAAATTTGTAGGAAAAATTCTAAACAAGAAAAAAAAACATAAAGTTATAATAAATACAAGCTTAAAATCAGTGTAGCCACGTATTACTTGCCCTATGCATCATTCAATCTTGGATCCCCAACTGAAGAGGTTGAGAATTAAGATTTACATTCTAAGTTTTGAGAACCCTCACACTTAGTCAATTTCTGTAATCCCATCACCCACCTTTGTTTCATGTTGCTAAAGTTGGGTTTGACAATATTAACACGACATAGAATTATGAAGATGACATAAAAATAGTTTGAGTTTACATTAAAGATTTCGAGTCATTATTGGGACGACTCGTTTATGATGTGAAATGATCATATCGTACTTTGTATTGACTCTTTAATGATAAAATAAGATATGATAAATTTTATAAATGCATAGGTTAATAGGATTTATAAACAAGCACTATCAAAACAATAATATCCCTCTAAATTTTAAGTTTTATCGAAAGAAGAAGAGGTTCATAGAAGGTTCAGCTATGCTTATTGACAGAATATGGGAACTCGTTGCCTAATAGCTCACTTGGATCTCCTAACTTGCATAGTACTATAAAACCCAAACATTAGTAAGATTAATGGTGTTAGAAATTAATCAAATTAAATGAATTATTAAAAGAAAAAATTTGATTTGGGTAAATAACTAAGCATTGGGAGGCTTATGGGGGTGCCTCAGGGACACAAGAGTAATAAATGAGCGTATCTAAGGCAGTATTTTCGTATTTGGTGTGCAATAATGGTGTGCACATAAAAGGCATTATTGCACATTTGTTTCAATATTTTTGCACTTGAAAGGCACTATCATGGGTTCAAACCAAAGCAGGTTCTAGAAATTAACAATAATTAAAAATCATAAAATAAGATTTTAAAGATGACATTTAAATCAAAACTAAAATTCAGGTGTGATCTAACAATATCAACATATAACCATAATATTAACAATAATAATAGACAAGAATACTGATCATTCATAGGATCTCTCCGGACTAGTTATCCAAATAAATAATTAATTATGACTTGCTTAAAAGTCTATAAGAAAAAGGTGATAAATATCAATACAAATAATTTAGAGATCCATCACATCTAAATGCCACAACCATCAAAATTATTAAATAATCCGAATATTGTCTCCCCAACAATACAACATATTATCATCATCTCGACTGTCGCCCTAAATAATACCAAAATATATCTAATATGCATGCGATCTACATACAGGGCTCATACTTACCAAATAAGAAAGCAGTTTCAATTAAATTCGCATTTGAGCTCCCTATAATGTATCTGTGGCCCACTAATTTGAATGGGTGAGAACAGTAAAAAGTGAGCCAAATATGAGTAAGTATTAATATATATTATATAACAAATAGATGTGTCAAAATTAGAATGACGATCGATAAAATATATACAAAATACATAAAAATCATAGTATAAATGTCCGTTATATCACATTAGTGAAAATCTAAATATGGTCTCATACTCAATTGGATAATCCAAAATGAAGACCAAAATTTCAAGTGTACGAAACTAACTGAATCCCAATTACATGCAAAACCTACAAATCTTAATTGAAATTTTAAGTATCTGACTCAATGCAGGTCAAAGCATATTAAATTCCAAAATATACTCAAACTAGAGAATCGAAAACCGAAAGGCCGACTTTAATAAAGGATTACTACTACTCCCGATAACCTTAACCCATATCACTACTATTTTGACCCACAAATAGAGCTGTCTACATACTTTTCTCTATAGACGGGCACAAAGCCACTATCTTTTGTCACCTGTAGAACGGGTGCACTCCTCAAATTTGTATGAATATATAAAGACGTCTAAATATACTAGTTTTTTAAAATTTATTACGATGGTTCTTATAAAAACATAATTGGGGAGGATCTCTATATCACAAATTTAAAATTTTTTTCTATCTGACGAAAAAGATATAAAACTTTCACTTGAAAAGTTTAATTGCAAAGCCGATATATAAGTTTTCATGACTTTTTCTTTATAAGTGTACTTATATATAAATAAAATACCTCAAAATATTTATCTATTTTTTATAAAATAAATAAAATCTTCAAATATTAGAAAAACTAAAATAAAACCTCAAATACTTTGATAAATCTATATACATACACGAATAAATAAAGTAGGGTACGTAAAAATATCATGCATATATACTAAAATTTACCAAACGTAAGTAAAATTAAAACAAAAATAAAATAGCCTAAAAATAGGGTGTAAGAATATTTATCTCAACATTTAATCTTATAAATTTGATGAAAAGATATTTCAAAACACCTCTTCCCTTCTTCCTCTCTCTTCTTTCTCTTCTTTTTTTTTCTCCATTCTCTTTTTCCAGCACAAAATTATCGAAAATAGTGCACGCTATCATTATATATTCGAATTATCGCACGAGCGCTGCCTCAGGTACCTGTCAAGCACTGAGCCTAACCTTATCTACACTTGAGCGCCGCCTTAAGTACCCATTGAGCGTACCTAATTTGCTAAATGTACACAAGCACGCATCGAGTGTGCTTTAGGCACTGAAACTTCATCCACATTATGAATTTTTTTCTAATTTGTATTGCACAATTTATTTTAATATATCAAAAATAAATTGATAATACTAAATTAATTAGATGGAGAACCGAACATTAGTATTTGTTGTCAAGAATTAGTATTTGTTGACTGTTCAGCTTTGAAAAAAAATTAAATAATTAGTATTGATGGTCCACGTTTGGTAACCGTTTTATATTAACTCTCTATGGTAACCTCCCATAAGATAATTGATGAAATTATCTTAATAAATTGTGTGGATTATTTAGTTTTATCCCTGAGCTTAATTCTCCAAAGATACACCATCGTTAAATGGATTGAAGGCTTAAAAGATTAAAAATCATAAGTAGTCAAATTTCGCAAGAAGAAAACAGAGCAGCGTATATAATGGCGAGAGGTTAGTTGATCCTTAATTCTGCATTCGATCTTTATATCGCATGTTTAGACCAGTTAATTTACTAACATTTGGTATCAAAACAGTTGAACATTTGTCTTGAATCTATTCTGCAATTTTTTTCATTTTTTTAAATTTTTAAAGTTTCAATTTTTGTGAAAATTTGATGAAAACTAATCTCAAAAATCATTAGGTAATTTGATTTCTAACATTTTCATATATTTTATATCAATTTTTGTGTAAAAATGCTGGAGTTTTCATTGGGTCAAAATTCGAATGAAAACGGGCCTAGGCTAACCCGGCTAGAGGTTGAAGACGATATAAATAGTGCCGTTTTATACAGTGCTACAGTACAATTAAAAAAGAAAAATTGTGCCTGATCATGCGCAGCTCATTTCGCGCACTACCTCTCGCTTGGGCCTAAGTCAGCCTGTACTTCGCATGGCCCATTTTTTGGAAAATCACCATTAACATGTTTGTGCGGCCCAAAGACTTTGGGCCCAGTCCAATAAAATCGCTTTTTCAGGCGAGTTGCAGGCGTTAAGTCTCGAACCTGAGACTTCACGCGTGGGCATGGGACCAACCGCGCTACTGGGCTGCCGCACGCACATGTTAGCCTAAAGGGGTTTTAATTTCCTTTATATAACATTTTCGTATTATTAATTTTTATAATCCGTATATGTAATTATACATATATACATATATATACATATATACATATATATATATATATACTTATTTATTTATTTATTATTATATATAAAGTTTATTATATACTATTTAAAAATATATAATTATATAATTATATATATATATATGTGTGTACAATGTCTAGTAATTAATATAATTTAATTAATTAAAAATTGGTTATAATGTCTTTAATTAATAAAATTATATTTTATGATCACATATAGTATAAGGATATTAATTGTGACTAATCATTTTTAATTTAATATAATTTATCTCATAAAAATTTTATTATATTAAATTGATTAATCATGGTAAAATATCAAATTATTTTTCTTAATTTGTCCATAAGAATTAAGAATTGGAATATAATTTGATAGTTTTATCATATAATTTGGAGATAAATCTCCTTAAATTAAAAATTTAGTGCATAGGTAATTTTTATACAGTCGATTCATGATATATACTTTACATTGGTAAAATATATCATGTATTTATTTTTTTAACCTCATATGTTGTTTGTTAAGTGTGTACTTTCTTTTTATATAATTACACAATCTGTTAATCTTTTCAATATCAGATGTAAATTTTTTAAATTAAAAGGTGATAACTATAAAATTTAGAATGAGAGAATTCTTCTTCATCTATGGTGGATGGACATTAATTATATTATAAGGAAAGATGAACCACCCGCTCTTATTAAAACCAGTACTACGGTTGACATAACTATTCAAGAACAATGAAAGCGATCTAATTGCCTCAATTTGATATTAATAAAGACTAAAATTTCTATTAGTATTCGTAGTTCTGTCGATCAGTATAATAATGTGTGGGATTTGCTGAAGGCTATTGATGAATAATTTAAAATTTCAGATAAAATATTTTCCAGCACCCTAATTATAAAATTTTCATCTTTAAGGCTCACAAGTGTTAAAGATGTATGTGAACAAATTATGTAAATGAGGGATATAGCGGCTCAATTAAAAAATCTCGAGGTGGACATATTTGAATCTTTCATTGTATACTATATTTTAAATACGCTTCCACCACAATATGGAATATTCAAAATCTCTTAAAACACATATAATGATTAATAACTCATTAATAAACTTATGACAATGTGTATTCAAGAGGATGGAAGACTTGTGATGGAATAATGTGAAAGTGTATTTATGATTAATAAAAAAAATAATAAGTTTCAAGTTAAGAAGAAAGAAAAAGGTAAAATATCTCCTAAATCTAACATTAAGAAAGAATCCAAGTGTTTTTTCTGTAAAACAAAGAACATATCAAAAAAAAATTGTATCAAAATTGGATTATTTCTAATTCTATAATCCACATTTTAAATTTCTTACGGGGTTTACAAAACCTAAGAAAGCCAGTGGGTATTGAATAACGTATTTTCTCCGAAAATAAGATGTGTTCACATGTAAAAATAATCAAAAACATACAATTTAATTTTAACCTGTGTCTTTATTTTGTGTTTAGAAAAGGCTTTTTATATTTTAAATTTCTCGATAAATTTGATATCAATTTTGAGATTTGTACATTTTAAATATTCAATTATATTCTCAGACATATCTTTTAATTTATATTATAAGTCTAATATTGTTAGAAATAATATATTATCTGATGGTCTTTATTATTTAAATTTATAAAATAATAACTCTTATAATACTATACATGTTGATATTGGTATTAAGCGATATATTATGAATGAATATTTCTCTATTTTATGACATCGGACTAACGGTAACAAGAAGTAGAAGGGAGACGCGTAATCCTGGGAGTCGTTACCACCATTAAAGCTCCCTACCAGAAAAGAAAGCAATCCCAATATATTGCAGAAATCAAGCCTTCCTCCCCAAAGAAGGTCATCCAGCAGATTTTAGGAATCAAGCCTTTCTACCCAAGGAAGGTCATCCGGCATTTTCTCTATAAAAGCCCATGGAGTCTTAACTTCAGGACACGCTCACTTTTAAAGCTACAAACGCTCACTGTTGGGATCAAACACACTCATTACTCAGATTTCAGAGGCTCACTTCTCTTCTAAAAACTCTCATAGTACTTTGACAGTTTTTCAAATTCTCGCGCTTATAGAACTCAGACTCTCTTTCTCTCTCACTACGTTTCCTGTGAACACAATGTTGAGAGACCTCACTCCTCAGAAGCCACAAAAAAGCCTCTCACATCGAAAACCAAATCTCCACCCCAAACATTCTTTACCTTCTCACTGTTCTCATTTCTCTTTACATTCTTGAAAATTCGAAGGCCGATTATTAACTTGAACGTCGTAATATTTTCGGTGGGATAACCTCTCACTGATACCTGACCTCTTATTTGCTGTAGTGGTGTACAAGGTCCAGACTCGGTGAACGGAGTCAGATCTAAATAATTAAGTCGACCTGAATCTGTTCAAAGGTTGAATCCAGGGACACATCAAATTTTATAAATTTTTTATAAAATGGGAGTAGAATCAAATGCATATAAAGTATAAATGCTTTAACTATAAAAATATTACATGTATAAATATTTAAAATAATAAATATTTAAAAAAATAGAGAAAGATCATAATAAAAAAATATAATTTGGATACACTTACTTTAAATTCAGAAAAATCATAATCTTCCTTAGATTTACTTGAAGCTCTCTCCTTTAATATTTTATCTCTCCTTTTCTTTATTCCTCTCTTCTCCTTTTCTTTCTTTTCTTCAAAATTAGACAAAAATGATTAACAATCAGTCAAATGGGCCTTGTATAAAATTAGTGCACATCTACCTATCGAAGCGTATTAGGTGTTGAGATAAAAGTCACATGGCTCACAAGAGTCTCTTAGGTGCATGCATTTTGCTATAAATACGCACGTGCATCTCTTGAATACGTATCAAGTGTGAGTAATTACCTAAAATACATAAGAGCACTAATCGGGTATCCTTTAGGTATGTCATTTTTGCCCAAAATATGCATGTGCACATGTCAAGCCCTAGTTGGGTGTCACTCATCCTAATGTGGCCCGGTCAAAACATTGATTTTAATCCAAATCTTTATTTAATTTTAATAATTTATTTTATTTTAATTTAATTAGTTATTATAAAAATTATAATTTAATATTCGTACCCTATAAATTGATAAGGATTTTGTTTTGAAATTTGTTAATATTACTTGTCTTCCAAAGTTAGAATTTGTATATTTTTATAAAATCTTTCTTTTATTTAAATAAAAATCATTATATAGAATTGATAGTATATATTCTGTATGTCTCAATATATTAATTTGAAAACAGACATCATTACCTAATATCTATGAGTTCAAAAATTAGTGTTTATCTCTGTCTATAAGCAATCACATATAGTCAGCCTACATACAAATTTTTAATAATGGTATATGACCAAGACTATGGAGCATAAATTTGTAATCCAACCTTTAATATTCAATTCTAATAGATGAGGTTACTATTTACCATTGTTTCTTACTTTTTAATATTTCATATATGCTTGTTATTTTTGTACTTGTTGTGTTCTTGTGTTCTTTTAATATTTCCATAATGGTTAGTGGGCCTTAATTTGTGCCTTTTTATGAAGATGTGATGAATGTTCTACTAAAGTGTAGACAACTTTACTTATTCTTGGATGGATATTAAGCAAGTTGTAGCGAGTTGGGACCAAACTTTTTGGCCGTATTTTCTAACATCACAAATATTATTAGATTTATCTAATATTTATTTTTAGGGCCGTGCTCGATATTATATAAATGTGTATGAATAATTTATATTTATGCTTTATATCAGGGTCATGATTAGTACCGTTCTACAATTAACATTTTGAATACTTCTTCTTGTATAAGAAGTAAATTTTTGTGTAATTTCTTGTATGGATATTAAGCAAATTGCAGCAAGTTGGCACCAAACTTTTTGGCCGTATTCTATAACATCACAAATATTATTAGATTTATCTAATATTTGTTTTTAAGGTCATGCTCGGTATTATATAAATGTGTATGAATTATTTATATTTATGTTTTATATCAGGATCATGATTAGTACAGTTCTACAATTGTCATTTTGAATACTTCTTCTTGTATTAGAAATAAATTATTGCATAATAAATTACATAATATAATTGTATTTTGTTTTATCATATTAACATAATAAATGCGTTATTTACTGTTATTTGATTTAATATGATATCTGTTAGTTTATATATATATATATATATATATATATATATTATTCAAGGATGAATTTGTCTTTAACGTTGAATTATAAGGCTACACATGGAGTGTAGTATTATAATTAACATTTTCAATGCTTCTTCTAGTGCTAACATTACACTATTATGTAATGAGTTACGCATTATCATATTATTTTAACATATTAAATAGAATTTGTTGTGTTATACGAATATGACATATTCATCAAGTGGGTTATGTATGATATAATATGCTATTTATTTATTTAATGGGTTGTGTCTGTGTTTAACTTAATAATATAATATTATATTTGAATTGACATATACTCTATTATATTCTTGTCTAGACGAATGAATGCACCTAAATAGGGATTCATATTCAGTGTTGATGGGTACCCTCGCAAAGGGTTAGCCCAAGAAGAAGGAACGGCCCAAATCCACAATAACTCAAGTGTGCGCCTGGACGGTTAATTCCAGACGTTGACCAGGCGAAAGGCCAAGGAGATCGACCAAGCTTGACACTAGGGCGGACAACAGGCTTTCAGAGATAGTCAACATTTCTGTTAATAGAAATGTCATAATTGGCCGGCCAAATAGTTAGCCTCAGTGGGCCAAGCCCAGTTTGACCCACACTTCCGTCTACAGCCAGCAACGACTTTCTTCCTTGATTTTGCGCTCTTCCAGAAGGTAATTTTTGTTGTAACAGTCACTAACAGATTCAGTGCAAGTCTCATGAGGAAAGCGCCATATTCTTTCTTTCTATTTGAGGCAAACCCTAACAGGTACAAAATGCAGAAGGAATGCAATCAATCTATAGAACCGTTACCGCCATTAAAGTTCCACGTTAGGAAAGAAAGCAATTCCAATAGAGCGCGGGAATCAAATCTTCCTACCCAAGGAATGCCACCTAATATCTCAATTATAAAAGCCCATGGAGTCTTCACTCCAGGGCACGTTCTCTTTCCTACTAAAAACACTCTCATAAACTCACGTAAGATTCTCGTAACTCTGAAAGCTCCCACGCTTACAGGATGTTGACTCTCTTTGTCACTACGTTCCTTGCGAACACAGTGCTGAGAGACAATACTCCTCACGAGTATAGAAAGCCTCTCACGTCAAGAAAAAACCCCCATCACAAATACCCCAACATTCTCATTGCATTCATCTCATTTACCTTCTTAAAGTTCGAAAGTCGATTACTAATTTGAGCGTCGGAGTGTTTTCGGTGGGATAACATCCCATAAATGTCTGACCTCTCGTTTGTTATAGTGATATGTAAAATCTAAATTCAGTAAACGGAGCCGGATTCAGACGATTAAGTTGACCCGACCCTATTCAAAATTTGAATTCAGAGACGTATCAAATGTAGCTACTTTTTTTGAGTAACATCATATGACTATTATTTACTCATCATTATGTCACTTACCATAAAATAATATATTTTTTTATTAAATTATTTTTATATAATTCTACCTATATAAGTAAATAGAATGAAATATCATAATATCTAAGATATATGAAAAATTTATTGAGAATGCGCCAAAAACCTAGAACGTGGAAGGTACGCCTCACACGTAGGCATCATAATCCCATCACACGCAGGCATCACAAGCGTTTGTTTCGTTTGTTTTTGTTTTTGTTTTTGTTTTTTGTTTTTTGGATAAATTCATGCATCTTTTTCAAGTGCATCGGCACTCGCTAGTTTCTAAAGGGTAAACCGAACGCCACTCTGCCAGCTTGAGGGAGGGAGAGAGCGGGAGGGAATCTGGGCGGCGGAGTTTCGGCAGAGATGAACGGGAATACGCAAATCCTTCACAATGTGTTCGTGTACGGGAGCCTGTTGGCTGATGAGGTCGCTCGCGTTTTATTGAAGCGTGACCCCGATTCATACCCCGCTATTCTTGATGGCTAGTCTGTCCCTTTCTCCCTCTGCCTCTTCTCCATTCCCTGTTATTGTTCTTCTGAATCGATTAGTTCGTACCTTATTCCACTAAAATTTGGGCAACTTGATTTTATAGTGTATTTTTTATTTAATTTTCGTTTGGGATTAAAGTAATTGAACTTTGTTGATGGGCTTAATTGTGGCGACGTTATGGTTTTTGGAAACCCGAGTAATGTTATTTGTTTCAAACGAGTGCCGATTCTGAAGGAATTAGACAATAAACAGAATTTCCATATCACGTTGTCGTATCACTAATTATAAAATATTTAGTCATTTATTAATACGTCCTGGATTTAAATGGTTTTTGGGAGTACGATAACTAAACTTGTTATGATTATTGATTAATACCAGGTAATGACATGACTGCTTTATATATATATATATATATATATATATATATATTTCCCTCTGGAACTTGTTAAGATACTAGATTAAGGAAGTGATTTTTGTCTTTGAAAATGTGAATTGTGCTATATGATTGCTACTTTGGGAATGTAGTAAGTATTGTTTTTAAAAATTATTGCGCCTTAACAATTGTCCTTGATCACTTGTTCGAATGCCCTTGATATATGTAGGTAATGTTGAAAACTGGCCAATCTAGAGTTTGCGTTGAACTCTTGAGCTGGAAGACAGTGTGGGAGAGAAGATTCTTTGGCATCAAAGAAAAAAGGAAAAAAAATGGCATTTGTTATGTTTCCAATTTTATATTTCTTCAATTAATATTAACCCACATATGACAATAAGAATTCTGTCAGTGTCTAATTCTGCTATGACCATTTAACATATTTTATTGGAATCATAGATATATCTAAATTGTTGTCTCACTGTGAAATTCTCGCTTCCTTTATTCATTGTTTGTGTCTTCAAGTCTTATGTTTCATTGGTTTGTCTTTCTCTAGCCATCGCTTTAGCATCAAAGGACGGGTTTATCCTGCTATTCTGCCTGTAGAGAACAAGAAAGTTGTTGGAAGGGTTAGTGATTCTCATTTTGATTAATCATTATGATTCCTATTGGAGTGGAGATAAATTTTTAGTGCTTGTTTGCTATATTAGATAGTTCATGGGAACGTTTCCATATGACTTTTTATGTCTGTTTATCTTAAACTAATGGAAGAATTACTGGTGAGGCAGTGATCAATTTTGATGCGGTCCAATTTGAAGAAGATCCTTTTAGTGATGTCATGGCTAATAATAGTGGTGAGATGGACACTTGTTATGAGGTGACACTTTGCATTAAAGATCCATCATACAACCACCAAGCAATAAAGGAGGAGTTGGAGGATAAGATCTGCATTAAGGGAGCTGGCCAACTAATTAAGGAGTCTTCCTAGGGTTTCATATCTCTTCCTTGGGCCAATTCTTTAGCCAGCTCTAGGAAGGATTGGAAATGATGAAGATAAGTGCAAATTAAATATAGCTTGTTAGATAAGCTTAAACACCCAATCTATAAATGTAGGATTATTTTGTTAGTGGGGATATCTTGTGTTTTAATATTAACTTGCATCAAAGAGCTTATAAGGGAACTCTAATTTTTTGATTTGGTAGATTCCAAATTTTGTTCCTTTATCACACTAGTTAACTCAAGCTTCGCTAATTCATTTTGTTATTTTTTTATGTTCCAAATCCTCTCAAAATCCCTTGTCTTTGTTTGAATGGTATTAATTGTTATTAGAGCTATGTTGAGTCGTGGGAAGGATGATGGAGTAATAACCTAAAGCCTAGGGAAAGAGAATGCAACATCTGTGATATTAAGATACTTAAATTAAGATGGCAAATTCAACAATTGTAACATCTTAGGCACATAAATGCTCATGGGTGACTTGGAAGTTCTCGAGAACAAAGTTTGGGATCGATCAATGATGATGATGGGTTAAATCCTTTTCATGGTGACTCCACTCAGTTGCAGGTTTGAGTTGACTGAGAGGAAACCCTCAAGTTTAGTTTTGAATGGGGAGATCCAATACGATAGGATCCTATCCCAATTTTTCTTCTGCTAGCCCTATACCTAAAAAACCTACTTTTTTACGATTATGAAGTCATTACCAAATTTCTCATAATAAATAAATTGATCAAAGAAGTATATAGCAAAAAATTAGTTTGTTATATTCTCATGGATCCACTATTTCGTTTCGGAAGGACGAATTTATAGAACGTCTTGAAGTAATACCCGTCGAAGGAGATTCAAGTAATCAATATTCACAAGTTGAAATTTCACCTCACCTCTACCATCAATAGGTTTAGCCGAGGCATTTATGACATGACCCGTGGGGAGTACATTCAATGGAATAATTTTTTAGATGTATTACCACATCTCCAAGGGTTAGGCTTACTTTTTATTGGTCTTCGAAATCTTTATGCTTAAAACCTCGACTCTAAGTAGTCATTTATGTGGTACCTCCTAGCGGATGAGGATATGCCCAGCCCTTTCGTCGAAAGGAGTATTGACATTATCAAGAATCATAAAGTTTACAAGGTTAAGATTTTAGAGTTTGAAGGAAATCTCTAACCCTATGATTTTTTCCATTGGTTGAACACAATTGAATGTATTTTTGGACTCAAAGAGACGATGGATGTAATAAAGGTAAAACTTGTGGCTCTCAAATTAAAGAAACATACATCTATATGGTGGGAAACCTATGAAAAAGGCGAACTTTAGAAGAAATAACAAAATTCAAAAGTAGGAAAGAATAAACAGGGAACCTAAAAAATAAAATTTTACTTAAGAAATTCTAGCAAGACTTCTTTGTCAAACTACATAATTGTGATCAATTAGATCTGACATTTGAGGTGTACACTCGCGAGTTTGAGCAACTCATGATGTATTGCTAAATGCAAGAACCTAAAAAGATTCTATTGCTCGGTATCTTAGTAGGCTTCAGAGGGATATCTAAAATGTGGTGAATCTACGACCATATTGTACCCTCATGGACATCCAAAAGTTGGCCATTGAAGTGGAGAAGCAACTCAAAAAAATGTATGGCACTACCAAGGATTTGGCCTAACTAGGAGGTCCCGCCACTAACCAGCCCCAAGGCACCATCCGATCAATACCAACACGGGAGGCTCGATTGTTTCAAATTCGGGTCAAATCCAGATGTACTTTTATCTTGTTCAGTTCTCAACCAAGATTTAAAAGAGTCAAAGATCATTGTAGATTGTGGGTCAGATTCAGTTGAACACTTGCCCATAGTCCAACCCATTTTGGAGAAATTCTCGGATATTACTCCCAAGATCTACCACCCGGTTTATCCCTCGAGGGTTATTCAACATTGCATTGATTTTGTTTCGGGATCATATCGGAAGAATCCTTATGATCATGAGGAGTTACAATGGAAAGTGGATGAGCTCTTGACAACGGGGATAGTACTTGAGAACCTCAGTCCCTCAACTGTCCCATTTCTATTTGTCTCGAATAAAAATGGTTCACAGTGTATGTGTAGAGATTGCATGGCTGTCAACAAAATCACCATCATGTATCGATTCCCTATTCCTCAATTATACGATTTGTTAGGCCAACTTCATGGCATGAGTGGTTATCATTAAATATGGATTAATCTTGACAGTGAGTAGAAAATCACTTTCATGATGCAGGAATGCTTGTATGAGTGGATGGTCATGCTTTTCCGGTTATCTAGCATCCCATCAACTTTCTTGAGGTTTATGAATCATGTCATCAAGCTTTTTATTGGGCGATTTAAACTAAATACTAGGAATACCTCTGCAAGCTTTCTTAGTTCTTCAGAACAACAATGGTATGCAAATTTAGCCAAATGCTATTTCTTCTCTAACGTTTATTTTCTTTGGTTTTGTTATTTCAAATCAGGGATAAAGACGAATCCAACCAAAGTTAAGCGCATAATAAGTTGTCAACCTCATAACATTACAAGAAATTTAGAGATTTCACGGTTTGACTTCTTTTTTATTGACAATTTATCAGAGACTTTAGCATGGTGGCAGCCCCAATAAGCGAATGTTTGCAGAGGCTGACACAAGCTTTAACCAATTAAAACATCCCCTAACGGAGGCACTAGTCTTGACACTCTCCCAATTTCATAGTGTTCAAAGTTGATTATGATGCCTCTAACCTTGGCATTGGTGAATTTCTTAGCCAAGAAGGAAGGCCCATCAGTTATTTTAGCGAGAAACTTAACAAATCTTGCAAGAAGTACAATACTCGTGGCAAAGAATTCTATGCCATTGTATGCACTCTTGAGCATTGGAGCCATTGTTTGTTACCGAAAGAATTTATTCCTTTTTTTTTTCAATCATGAGGTGCTGAAATTTCTCAACAAACAACAAAAGCTTAGTACAAGATATGCCACTTGGGTGAATTCCTTCAATCTTATGATTTTCTCATCCAGCATAAGTCCAAGACCCAAAACAAGGTGGTTGACATCTTAAGCTGGCGACACTCATTACTTTCTATTTTGCAGGATAAAATTATTGAATTTAAAGTGGTGAAAGATTTGTATAAAGATTATCCATTCTTTATTCAACTTTTTGGTGGAGTATGCGGCTGGTCCAGTTAAGCTATTTTTGCTCTTCAATGGTTTTCTTTAGAGGAATTTGTCTTTGTGTTCCTCAATGTTCGTTAAGGGAGTCCATAGTATCGATTTTATGTAAGGATTACCACGGACACAACAAAACAAAGACTCAATTGTAGTGGTAGTTGATTGATTTAAAAAATGGCACACTTGATTCCCTGTAACCGAACAATGGATATTTCTCAAACATTGCCGATTTATACTTTAGCGAGATAGTGAAGTTTTATAGAGTTTTGAAGTCGATTACTTTAGATAGGGACTCCAAATTTGTGTGGCATTTTTAGCACATACTATGGAAGAAAATGGGCACCCAACTTAAGTTTAGTACATCCTTCCACCTACAAATGGACGGACAAATGAAGTTTGTTAATTGGATTCTAGGAAATCTATTGAGAAGCGTCATTGGGAAAATATTTGATAATGGGATTTGGCACTAGCACAGGCCGAATTTGCCCATAACCGTCTACAGAGTCAATCCATGGGAAAGACTCCCTTTGAGGTGGTTTATAGAGAAAATTCAATTAGCCTAATTGATCTTATTTCACTCCCGCTACCACCCACTTTTAGTGAAGGTATTGAAACTCAAGCTCAACATATTAAGGAGATGCATGTCGTGGTCCAACAACACAAAGCTAAGAAGACGTCCAAGAATAAAGATCAAGTAGACAAGCACCTTCGGGCACAAGAATTCAAGGAAGGCGAGCTAGTGTGGGTTCACTTAAGAAAGTAACGGTTTCCTATTAGAAAATATTTTGAGCTCCACCCGTACGCAGATGGGCCATTCATGATCCTGAAGCGGATTGGTGACAATGTATATGAAGTCGAGCTTTCTGAAATATATGGTATATCACCAACATTTATTGTTGCTGATCTCCAACCATATTTTGAAGAATCTAACTTAAGGACAAATTCTCTTCGACCCTGGTACGATGATGTGTTCCAATTTGAATAAGATTCATTTAGTGATGACATGGAAAATGACTGAGGAACCTCCCTCCCTTGGGTGTTACATCCGTTCCTTAGACCACTTCCTTAGCCGGCTCCAGGTAGGATTGGAAGCAGTGAAGGTAAGTGCAAACAAGTGTAGCTTGTTGGATAAGCTTTAAAACTTAGTTTATAAATGTAGGATTATTTTGTTAGTAGGGGCATCTTGAGTTTTGATATTGACTTGTATCCGGAAGCTTCCAATAAAATTATAATTTTCCAATTTGATAGATTTTTAAAATCATGTTCTTTTATGGCACTTGTTGACTTGAACTTCGGTAATTAATTTTAATAATTTTTCCGTGTTCCAAATCCTCTCAAATTCACTTCTCCATGTTGGAACGGTGTTAAATTATGCAGTAACATAACACTTAACTAATTTTTTTTTTCTATATGGAGCATCAAAGTGATTGGTGGATTATGGATAAGATGAACATAATTTCAAGAAATATGATTAACATCTTTTTGAGCTGGGAGATGAATTATACTTCCTCTATCTATAGTTGGCGTTCATGTTTGATAGTTTTGTTGGATGTTGGATATTTCTACGGAATCAAGTGAGGTATGGTTACCCCCAAAAAAAGAAAATATTTTCAGACAATTGGAATAAGAGGTGTGTTTCTATGTTCTTGTTAGATTCAAAATCTGGGAAGTACCTCAGGCATTACATCAAATGCTGTAATTAGAATTTTCCGAGTTTTTCATCAAAATCCAAGTGCTGGCTATTAGAAATCAATGCAATAGCTAAGGAAAGATGAGAATCAAACATGCACAGGTTAGTGTAATTGGTAAGGGCGACTTGGAGTAACATAGCTGAGTTTATGGTCGCGAGTTCGATTTCTTTTTGTTGAGCACCTGCCTTACCTGGTCCTTGTTCTTTCAGGAAAGAGGTCATGAACAGGAAATTCAATCTGAATTCTTGAACTAGATGACAGGGGAAGAGATTCTTGTCAAAAAATAAAAATAAAAAACAGAGGAATTTTAGAATTCTAGGGCAAATCTTTAGAAGAACATGTCAGTGTCCCCACCATGCCAACTGATGTATACATGAGTCCTGATTCCATGTACTCTGTTTCTTTGAACTGAGGGAATGATTCATCATACTAGATTTAAGTTGGCCCACAGGATCTTTGGTAAAACAGCTGGCATGAAATCTTAGACATTTTATTTGTTCACTTCATGGAATTTGTTGGGGTTTGTTTTATGCCTATGGTCTGCAATTGTTTTTTGTCGATGATGTTCTTATGTGATCTTGGATTTGGAGCTGGGATCTGTTATGAAGTGAGGCTGCTACCACATGGGTTATACTCTTATTTGGAAGGAATCAGCCAACGCCACTGTCATGCTCTTATCTGGGGGAAAAGTAGTTGAATTGTAACTGAATTGTAGTAGGAGCAGCCACCTATAAATATTGAAGGCTTGTAACAGATTAAGTAGTTGGATGAATGAAACAAAGTTTGATTTCTCTCCCTATCTTCTATTCTGCTGTGTCTTCTTTCTTCTTCTTCTTCACTATCTCTTCTGATTCTCCTTCTTGGCTTTCTTTCCCTTCTCCTCTGATTTCTTCCTTACCTAGTCTATCTTCTACTCTCTTTAATCTGATTCTACAGATTTTCTTCCCTAAATCCAACCCATTTCATTACAGGATCCAACCGAGACAGCAATAGTCTAAGGGATGGAGACAATCTTCCAATATCTCTAGCATTCAATCATCCTCGGAAGCTTAATGGTGTGCTTTCTGGAACAGTGCACCAATGCACTCATGTTACTTCTCATATTGCGCAAATCTGCGGTGCAACACTTCACCAATCACGCCAACCTAATTTCAAATTTTATGTTGGTTTCGTATGGGTGTGAAGTCTATTAGTTCTAAACTCTTATATGATTGTCTAGACCACAGAATGGAGTGCAATGCAGTTAGAGCTATTAGCGATTGTGTAGAACCTAAAAGCTTTAACCACATGGTACTAAGCCACGGCTTTGTGATATGTTGTGCTGTAATCACTGACTGAAATACTGGGATATCTTTCAAGAGTTTCAAGTGAAAACATCTCTTTTTTTTTTTTTTTTTTTTTTGAGATCCCAATACAAAATAAAGGTTCCTTTCTCAAAAAGAAAACTTGATGAAGACTACTCCATATGGAGAAACACAGACAATAACATCACAATATATCTAAATTGAACAATCTACACTATGGTACAAAATTTCCTTGATGGATGCAAGGATAATTTAGAACTTCTGAGTATTATTGACATCGAATTAATTGATACATGCTTGGATTAGGTGCAAGTTTTACACTTAAAAATATTTCAATAACATCACAAGCCTAATTCTTTTAAATCACAGTGAGACTTGAGTCCAAAGCCCCTCTTCACCTCTATCTACTGTAGTAAGTCTTTGTTTTTGTTTATACCAACTTTGACTTAATGGATGCAATAGTGGCTGAGTGGTCAAGTGGGCAATAGCTGATCATTGTGCTCTGTGGTGGTGCCAAATTATAGCATAAATCATGTTGATACCTAATTTTTGTTTTGCAAAAAAAGAACTAAATGGCTGCTCACGTATTAAGACTAAAAGCGTGACAGTTTAATATAGAATGATTGAAATGTTTTCTCCCATGCATTCAAAGTTCTATCAAAATTTCCTGGGTTTTAGAATTACACATGGCTTGTTTAGTCATACCAAATCATCAGTACAATCTTGATTTCAGGTTCTTGTTGGTGTTACTGACCCAGAGTTGCATACTTTGGATGTTTTTGAGGATGTTGAGTATGTCAGGAATTCTGTTGAGGTTCAACGGGAGGTAGGCACTCGTGATAACTTTTTTTGTCTCAAACTATTTCATACAATAATTTTTTGTTACAATTCTTTCAAAGCTTGTGGTTTTATGCTACTGTTTTCTTTTCTGACTTTGTTGAACATTTGCTTAGCAGTTAGCTAGATGACGTGAAATAAGCCAATAGTGGGTTTATTTTAAAGAATATTAGTAACTGAATATCTCTTTCTTGTCTTTCATTGGGAGCATTGACTTGTTCAAGGGGAGAAATTGATGTACTACGCTTGATCATCCTACTGAATTTGATCATCCTTACAGAGAATCGGAGTTCACTGAAGTTTGACAATTGGGCTGGTGAAACTATTGTTTTGCCAATGGTGCCTAAGAAGGGATGATGGGTGATAGCATGTTTTTTTACTAAAGTTTCATGCTTGGCTTGACTACAGTGGTTCTCTGCAAATGATGCTGAAATGTCTGCTGGACGCATGTCTGCAGGGCAATTTGGAAAAGTTACAGGCATACACATATCTTTGGGCTGACAAAAATGATCCAAACTTATATGGGGATTGGGACTTCGAGGTAATCTTGTTATTCATTTTTGTTTCCCTTTCTCTATTGAACAGTAAAAATGTGCATTTCCTATTGATTTTCATCTAAAAATATAAATGTTTGATAATTTCTTGAGTTATTTACTGATAATGGATTTCATCTTACACCCCCTCCCGGGCTTTTTTTTGTGATTGAATCATCCTCAACTAAGTAAAGTTGATATCTCCAAGTAACCAAGGTGTCTGTTCTGTCTGCAATCTGTTAGCTGGGGGAGTGTTCTTGCTAGGCACTATTGTGGCTTGATTTCGTTGGGCTTCACATTTATTTGATTATATTAGTTTGATGATTGATAATTCACTCACTTGCCAAATCTAATGAAATAACAGAAAGGGCATTCATATGGTGAGACTAAGCCCCAGAAGCATTGCGGTTGTTGATTGAGTGGCAATGGTTGCAATTTTCAAATTCAATGCTTTTTATATATACTCTTTGGGAGTGGAAGGTTTTCATGATCCTAGAGTATAGCTTTTGGGAAATAGAGTGAATGACATGATCATTAAGAGGAAGGTTTAGGAAGCATTTTCTGGGTAGGACCCATGTATTTTTGATGGGATGCAATCTGTTCCATGACATGCTCCAGAAGGACAACAGTTTGATTTAAACTATCCCCGTTCTTAACATGGTTTAGTAAGACCACATATAATATACCTAAAATGGTCAAATCCTTTCCAAAACTCTATATATAGTGGGAGTTTTATTCACTGAATTGTCCTTTTTCAATTTTTTCAACATGTTCGAACATTAAAAGAAGAGAGGAGAAATGGGGAAAAAATCCAAAAACCAAAAAAAAAAAAAAAAAAAAAAAAGAAACAGCTCTTGGATGTGCTTTTACTTCAATTACAAGGAATTCCTTCTGTTTACCATCATTTTATGATAGATTGGGGATCATAAGAAATTTGAAAACACCAATTCAAATGAATGCACTTACCCATCTAGGATCTTGTTTGATTTAGAGCACACATTAAGAAATTCAGTCTGTCTGTTTTAGCTTTTTTATCATTATATCCTTACGTGACTACAGAACTTCTGTTTGGAAACAATCCTTAGCCCCTGTATTTGAAAGTGGATAGATTAACAATTGTCCAAGCAAATTCATCTTCTATACCTGTCTGTACGGATGCGGCCTTTTAGGCTACCTGAGAATGCCCTTGACAAGTTAGGCACAGCAAATGATGACTTCTTCAATAATTAGAAACCCGAGAAGAGGTTCTTTAGTGTCGTCGATTAGGTTAATTTGTGCAATCCATAAGACTACGAATAATGTATTAGGCCTGTGCAAGGCAGAGGTGATGAATAAAGCCATGGGTCGGTTTTGGTATGACTGACTTGTTGTAGGTTCTACCTAAAATGTAAATCGGTAATCCTTCTTCAACTGATGGAAAGGATGATATTTAAAAAAATAAAAAAGGGGCGGGTGAAGAGGCTATTTCACTGCCTGATCCTCCGAGTTAGAGCCAGTTTGGTTGGCCAACAACTGTCGCTTAGCTTCAGAGAACATCGTCTTAAGGCAACCAGGCTTGGCTCAAGTCTGGCGGCAGGTCCTCCTCAAGCCCCTCATCATCATCAACATAGCTGAGTGCTAGTTAGTATCCAGTGATAATTTCCAGGCTGTAGTGAAGCAGTCTGGCCGTTATACCAAGGGCTTCCATTTCTCTCCATTATGATATAACTTGTATCTTAAATTATGCTGAGAATAACGCTTACAATTTGACTTGGGTTTCTCTGTACGAAGACATAGTTGATTTTTTTCCATTCATGCAGCTCTGCAACAGGGCAGAGTTGTTCACATTGTAGTTCTGACTTTGTGTTTTTGCTTTTGGGCGGCACATAAGGAATGGAAACGGGTGGACATGGAGGATTTTATCAAGATGACAAACGAATTCATGGAAGAGCGCGCGCAGCTTGAATCAAAGACGAGGGTGGAAACCTACCAATCGTATTACAGGCAAGAGGAAGCCATTTGATTGCGTTCTTGACGGACAGTATATTTGGTTATTTAGTGAAACAATAAGGTGGGCATATAGCTGACTATCCCATGCCTTGGGATTTGAATTAGATGGAATTATAATTGAGAATCAAAGTAATTTTACTGTTTGATTGATGGAATTTGTAAAATTCCAATCTTATTTCATGGGAAATTACCATTTATTGCATGTTCTGAAGTGTTCCGGGAACTATGATGATTGTGTAGAATGACTGTTGATTGTGTTATGAAAATTGGTCCTACGGAAAATGGTATCAAACCATCCACATTACCAACAAAAAGTGGATTTGGAAGGCTTATTTTTTATATTTTAACTGTATATATTTTATATAAATTATTTTTCTTTTAAAAAATAAAATTTACTTAGAATTAGTTATTTTAAAATATTTAAATTGTAGTCGTCTATTTTTAGTAAAATTGAGAGGATGAGGGCCTTTATTTTTTGAGAGATAGAGTCCTTGATCTGGAAAAAAAAGTCAGAGGAGAGGGTGTGGAAAATTGTTATTTTTTTTTTCTTTGGGTTAAAATATTATCAAAATTATTATTATTATTGTTATTTTTTTGTAAATCTTTTTATTATATTTACAATTTCTTTTTAATTTCTGCTCCGGTTTTATACTATTTTGAATTATAAGCCAAATTAATTATATTTCTAATCGTGTGATTACTTTTTGTTGGGTTCCAATACCCGGGGTCCCTAAAAGAATGGGCAAGGGGACGAGTGATTGACCTGAGAAGCCCAAGCTATCAGTTTGTCCAAAACCTCATAAGGCGCACTCAGCCCAAGGACATTCCATGATGAGCCCAAAAGCCTTTAAAGAACTGCAATGCGATCGACGGTAACTTTCTTATCCACCAAAGAACAAGCGCGATATGGCATCTAGTCAGCGACTCATCCAAAGACCGAAAAGGTCGATGGGGACGAGGACTCTCCTGATGTTCGAGAATGCCACCAATTTCACGATTCTAGAACACGCAACTCATGCATCACGTCACCGCCGCAATCAGTAACAAACCCCAGAACATGCCTTGTCACCTCAAGACTGACATTTCTGACAAAGTATGGCCGATTAGCGGCGTTGGCAGCCAGCTTCTTGCACACGCCAGCATGCCTGACACAGCATAGTCATGTCAGCAAAGTAGGTGGTCAGCCTCCTTGTAGGCACCAACAGCCACGTGGATATTTTTAGCAGCCAGATTTCTCTATAAATACCCACTTAGAGCACACAAGAAAAGGATCTTCTTGGCTGACAAGTGAAAAGGCTCAAAGAAAGAAAAGAAAGTGTTTCTCTATACTTTGTATTTTATACACAACAAATGAACGATAGTGAAGATCCGTTTCAGGCTTCAAGCCTCGTGGTTTTTTCCTCCTCATTTTAGGGGAGGTTTTCCACGTAAAAATCCGGTCTCAATCTCTCTCTCTGACTCCAAACTTCAAACACTTGTGTTGCTCTGGACCCCGGAAAATCGGGACACAACATTGGCGCCGTCTGTGGGAAAAGGACTAAAAGTCAGCTTCTCACCCTCCCAAATAACATCAGACCACGCTTCAACAATTTTTACACAACCGCCAGCACCCCAAAGATGATGAGCAGGCGAGACAGTACGTCCGCCCGAGAGAAGGAGCACTTCGACAGGTGTCTCCCGTCAGGCAACAGGAGGAGTGGCGGTCCCAGCATGCGAAAGTTAGAACAAAAAGTGGATAACCTTTTAAGAACCGTCCATACCCTCCACGAGAGGGTAAACGAGCAGTCCAGAGGAAGACACCCTGAAAGCTCGTTTCCGCCAGTACCCCAGGAGCGACAGGCTGCCCGAGTTCCTGGTGAGTTGAGGGATTACCTCAACAAGAAGAAATCTATGAGTCGAGCCCCGACGAAGAAAGGGCTCAAGAGGCTCTGGAAGACGGTCTTCGGACCCAAAACCAGCGATACGAGCCAGCCGGAAGGACGAGAAGACCCCCTATACACAAGGGCGGGGGGAGGAAAGAGAAGGGCGAGCGCCCAAATGAAGACCCAGGGACTGTCCAGGCAAAACGAGCCCGAGCGGACGTTCCCTGGAGGAGAGAGGCCATCCGATCCACCTGCTCCCACTGAATCACTCACCAACATCTTGAGGCAGATCAGGGAGGAAGAATTCCTGAGATGGCCCAAGGCCCCGAAGAACCCAGAAGGGGGCGACCAGTGGGAATACTGTTATTACCATTGCTGTCACGGCTATGACACTGAGGACTGCAGGAAGCTTCAGGTAGAGATCAAGCGGCTAGTGACGGAAGGCTATCTTGACCGTTTCCTGCCACGACCTGAGCATGGCCCCAGAGCAGTAGGGCACAGCCAATCACGCCACTCCAAAGGCAAGGCCAGGATGGGCTTAGAACACGCCTGACTCGTTCTTAGCAACGCCAATACTGGCAAGACTAGTACTGAATATAATTGTCAGGAGACCCAATGGAGCAGAAAGAGGACCACCAAGACTGAAGCTTATGAACTAATGTAACGTGAGGATTCAAGAAGGCCCTGGAGGCCACACGGTGTAACGCGTACCCGTTAATGAAAACGTCCATTCGTTATATCTGTCGGAACTGGTTCTAAGACTCCCTCATTAACGACGGATTCAAAAACTCGGTTCCGTCCGAGCAGCCCAAGAGGTCGAATTTAATGAAACTCGGTTCCGTCCGAGCGGCCCAAGAGGTCGAATTCAAAAAATCGGTTCCGTCCGAGCGGCCCAAGAGGTCGAATTCAAAAACTCGGTTCCGTCCGAGCGGCCCAAGAGGTCGAATTAAAAAACTCGGTTCCGTCCGAGCGGCCCAAGAGGTCGAATTTAAAAACTCGGTTCCGTCCGAGCGGCCCAAGAGGTCGAATTCAAGAACTAGGTTCCGTTCCAGCAATCCTAGGGGCTAAAGCCTTAACAAGCATGACGAAAAAAGAAGAAGGAAGCACAGCGAGAAATCGTCTAAGACTTAAGTATTATTCCATCAAATAACGCATGAACATCGTGTAATAAAAAAAATGATACGTATGCATATCTTAAGACACTGGGGGCTGGCTCCCCGAGGACTCCGCCTGCTGAAGCCGGTCTTCGTGAAGCTCAGGGGGCTCCCCCGGATCCAAAGGTCCTGACGGCCCTGGAGAAAGAGGATCACGGGGCGGCCCTGGCTGAGAGGAGCTGGGGAAAGGCCTCCCGGAAATCCCGTATAAATCTTCCGCCGTTAAAGCATTATCATTCCGGGGATCAAGTACAGCAGCAGGGAACCGCGAATTAATCAGTCGCAATACTTGGCGGCACATATGGACGCCGTCCCAGTATTTGCTCTCCAATAAGGGTGCAAGGTCCGCGGGTGATATGGATGCCCTCAGCCTCTCGTCCTGACGGTACAGCCTGTCCTGGAGCAGCGACTGCTGAGCCCGCTGAAGCTTCACAGTGTCCTCCAACGAGGCTATCTTACTTCTAGCCTCAGCTAGCTCCGTCTCTGCCCTTCGGGCCACCTCACTGGCAGTCTTCAGGGCCTCCATTTGGGAGAAACCCTGGGCAACCCCTCCAATTATCGCGTCAATCTTCCCAACTACGTCTCGAAGCTACATCAAAGGGCAAAAACTATTAGGACAGGACAAGGGAAAGCAAGAGACCAGGACATTCAAAGGAAAAATGAAAGTACCTGGAAAATGAGGAAGTCGCCACTCACAAAAGCCTCCCCAGTGGTCTCGGGAGCTCGGGTCTCCGGGACAGGCGTCGCAGAAATCTCAACCCCTACCTCAGGCAATGAGGCGCTAGCATCAGGGGTAACGGCTGGGGGCTCGACAGCTATAGAAGGCGCCTCGGAGGCATTGGGATCTTGGGCACCCCAGATTTCTTCATCTTAAGACTCCTCCCGAACCTCACCAGAATCAACTTGGACTACAGCAGGATGCTCAGAAGGATCGGAGGACATCAGGTCAGCCACAAACTCCACGACCTCCACTGCCTCTCGGACAGTTTCAGCCGTTGTTTCCCTCTCAGCGCCTGCAGAAGAGTTCCCGCCTACCATGTCCTCGGAAGGTTGATCTATCCTGTCCGAGACCCCACAGGGCAAATCAGCGGGAACTACAGGAACAGGATCATCACTAAGGGGCTGAACGACCGAGATCTCCGTAGTCGGAAAAATTGTCCCCGAGGATCCAGCAGGAGGACCAGATGTGGAGGCCAGGGCCAGACCTTCCGTCCCCAAGGACTTTGGCGGAGTAACGGTCCTCGACCTCTTGGAGAGAGGGGCAATCATATCGTCGTCTCCCAAATCATCAACAACGACGTCAAAAGTATCATCATCGTCATCATCGGAAGAAGGATACTCGACGATGGCGGCTGGGCGCTCTAAGCTCTCGGCCGTAGGGCTCCTTTCCGAGCGACCAACCGGACTTCCTATCCTCAATGGCTGCGTCCTCCCCCTCGATCTCTTTTTCTTAGACTTCTCGGGCGGAGCTGCAGCAGGGGCCTCGACCTGTGATTCCCACTTGGCCACTTCAAAGTTCTCGGCCGACAACCAGACGCTGCGTTTATTTAGATGGAAGCCCCCAAGATTGGCAAGCACCAAGTCCGTAAACTCCTTCGTGATTTCCCTCTCCTCTATCGAAGGATCAGAACACCACCGGCTGACCACTTTTCCCCAGCCGACAGGGATGGCCCAGTGCTCGTGAACTCCGAGGAAGAAATACTTATCCTTCCACCGCTTGGTGGAGTCAGGGTTGCCACCGCACATCAGAGAAAAATCCGGACAGGGAGTCATCGTAATCCAATCGAAGTTATGCGTGAAGCGAAACATAACCTTAACGGTGGTGACACTCAAGAGCTTCTCGCGGTATCGGAAGAAAACACACAAGGAGACTAAATACCTTATCGCATTCGGTTGAAGTCTGGCGAAAGGAACCCCGAGTGCCCTCATGGTCTCGTAAAGCTCTCCTGGCACCAGGAACCGCAACCCGCCTTTGATGTGGACTTCGTAAACGGTGATGAAGCCATCTAGAGGGCGCAACGCCCTGTCCTGCGCCCCCGGAATCAGCATGGCCGTAGATTTCGAAATCTTATATCGAGCCCGGATCTTCGAGAGCCTATCAAGCGTCATCGTAGAAACGATATCTCTCACTCCGGGCGCCATCAATGTCGGAAAGTGAAGGCGGAAAAGCACAAGAAAATCTCAGTAGGAAAGCAACACTAAGAGAAGAAGACGAAAGGGAAACGGGCAGAAGTGGTTCTGTGAGGAAAGAAGGGCCATTTATGGGTTTGAAAATTTGAAAGGGCGCCATCATTGCCCTGGTCACGCGTCGCCTGGCTATTCAACAGCAGGGCATGATGACCTTTGCCTTCCCAAGGTGTACGCAGCCCGTCAGTCACGCATTTAATGCTCTGCAGAAGCCCAAAACGGCGGCGCTACGTATTCTCGGATTCAGAGAAGTTCTCGGACATCACAACTTCAGATTTTGGTTGACCATAAACCCGAGGACACAAGTTGTCTCGGACGGAGTTTAAAATTAAGCCTTCAAGCGTCATCACTCCTCGGACGGTCAGTATGCGCGTAGACAGACTCTCATGGGAAAAGCCATCTTGAAGGACGGTGGTATTACGAGGACATGCCAAACGGTCGAGGATTTCGAACCCTTTGGCATGGGGGGTTCGTGTTGGGTTCCAATACCCGGGGTCCCTAAAAGAATGGGCAAGGGGACGAGTGATTGACCCGAGAAGCCCAAGCTATCAGTTTGTCCAAAACCTCATAAGGCGCACTCAGCCCAAGGACATTCCATGATGAGCCCAAAAGCCTTTAGCAAATCCGTAATGCAGTCAGCGACCGAGAACTTTCTTATCCAGTCCAAGAACAAGCGCGATATGGCATCTAGTCCGCGGACTCATCCAAAGACTGAAAAGGTCAGTAAAGGACGAGGACTCTCCCTGATGTCCGAGAATGCCAGCTCAGCTTCACAGTTACCAAGGAACACGCAACCCATGCATCACGCCACCGCCGCAGTCAGTAACAAACCCCAGAACATGCCTTGTCACCTCAGGACTGACATTCCTGATAAAGTATAGCCGATTAACGGCATTGGCAGCTAGCTTCTTGCACACGCCAGCATGTCTGACACAGCATGGTCATGTCAGCAGAGTAGGTGGTCAGGCTCCTTGTAGGCACCAACAGCCACGTGGATATTTTCAGCAGCCAGATTTATCTATAAATGCCCACTTAGAGCACACAAGAAAAGGATCTTCTTGGCTGGCAAGTGAAAAGGCTCAAAGAAAGAAAAGAAAGTGTTTCTCTGTACTTTGTATTTTGTACACAACAAATGAACGATAGTGAAGATCCGTTTCAGGCTTCAAGCCTCGTGGTTTTTTCCTCCTCATTTTAGGGGAGGTTTTCCACGTAAAAATCCGGTCTCAATCTCTCTCTCTGACTCCAAACTTCAAACACTTGTGTTGCTCCGGACCCCTGAAAACCGGGACGCAACACTTTTATTTTCCTATTAATTTTATATTTTGTCAATATTTTATCAGTTAAGTTTATGTCGTCATCACTAAGAAAAAAACTTCAAAATATATGCTTTCTCTAATTTGTGTTTTTCACTCTTAGAGTTATCGTTATCAAAATACAGAAATATTTGGAAATTATTCGACATTTCTAAAAAATATGATACATTATTTATTTATTTATTTATTTAATATAAATGCATTAATTATAAATATACGTATATGTGATTATATATGACCTTAATCGCAGCCTCCGGCCGCAAACCCGAGCTTCCGTCCGGCGACGTCGTACGACACATCAAACGTCGTCTGCTGAAAACTCCCGACGATGGCAAGATCACTCGGCATTTGGTTTCCGGCAAAAGCAAGGCAGACCTGCGACGCATTTGCGACGTAGAACGTCCCGGAGAATCTGAGAGTCACCTTCGCGCCGCCGAGGAAGTACAGTCTGACCTTCGGCACCTTCACTCTCTTGTGCCCGTTAAAGTCGAAGCAAGTGTCGAGTATTGATAGCGGGGCTGCCTTTGGGTACCTGGACAAGTACCGCTCGACGGCTTCTCTCAGGGCGGCGTACGCCGCAGGGGGCAGGCGGGTGACGACGGTGCCGGAGTCGATGATGGTGTCGGCTTCTCTAAAGACTGAGGGACTGATGGATAATCTCCGGCGTCCCACCTTTATGGCTTCTATCATGACGAAGTAAAATGATTGATCTTCTGAGTTCTTCAGAAGCCTTACGTACTTCTTTGGAGTCCTAGTCTATAATCAGAATAATCAGAATGTGAGTGATCAATGTTCTGCACTTTTAATTGGTAAGATCATACAAAGATAATGAAATTACAGTAAAAATTAAGATAATTTTTTAAAATATTATTTTAATATTTATTTATATTTTATTACATTTAAAATAAAATTAATCATTGAATAAATAAGAAAATTTTGATTTTTAAGATGTATTAACGTAAATATATATTGGGTTTGCATTAGCAGAATGTTTTGGTTAAGATATGATAAACTCTTCAAAATATCGTGATCATATGTGATAAAGTTGCGATATATCCATAATTAATGTAATTATTTTGGAATGAGGAGAGGGTTTGGATAAATTTATATGCAATAGCATGACATTGGGTAGGGCTAAACAAAAATAATTCAAATTATTTAAGTAGTTCAAAATCAAGCCAAGTCGTCAATGCCAATTTGGATAATATATGATTTGGCTATGATTTGATTTTTTTTATCAAAATCATAATTTTGTTTTTGGTGGCAGTTTAAAAGCTCAAATTGAATTGAATCACACACATACAAATATAATTATATATATATATATATATATATATATATATAAGTAGATTTGTTATTATATATAAAAATATTTTGATCATGTTTAATTTTATTATGTTTTCATATCAAATTTAAATATAAATTGTAAATTAATCATCCTTCAAAAGCTTGTTATCACCTAAATTGTTTAAATTTTTATTTATTTTTTACTTTACCCGTATTTTATTTAAATTTTTATAATATTAGAAAAGCTTTATAAGATGTTAAAAAGTTTTAACTAATTATATCATATAATATTTAAAATAATATTTTTTTTTCTAAATATTATATTGTATTTATTTTTATATTATTTTTCTTATTAAATAGTATTTTATATATATATTTTTTCATATCGGGATTATGTGAGCCCACTTTAAATTTGATGTTAGATTATTCATTCATTAATAAATAATTTTTTACTTAGAATATCTTTTTGTATTTTTTTGCCATATATTTTTATAATATTTGTTTTGTTATTTTTGAAACATATTTGATATATTATTATTACTATGTTAATATTAAAACTTATTTATTTTAATTTCTTATATTATAAATTAAATTAAAACAAAAAAATTTCTAATAAAATAAATTTAATAATGCAGACCATATAAATTATCCAAACCGAATCAACCAACACATTAAATATTTGGATATGTAGTTTGTCTCAACTGCTGATTTATTTGATAAAAATAAAAACTCTAATATGCTATTTGATTATTGATTAATTTTTAATTAATAATAAATCGGACCATATTCACCTATATCACTCGTGCATAAACGTGAATTATAACAACAATTTGTAAAAATATTACTTTTATAAAGCTCTTAATTTAACTATGATTACTTGTAAATGAATTATAAAAATGAAGTCTAATGTAGTTATCATTTTCAAAATATTCATAGAAAATTCTCAATTATTAAATGATTTAAAAATCTAATTAGAGCATAATTATTCTAAAAGCTTTGTGACACATTATATCAAATTGATCTTAATGGATTAATTAGAGATGAGGTGGGAGTAAGGTTGGATTAAATGATTAATTGAGCCCAAAATAAATATAAATTCAAGGTTTAAAAAAAAAGTAATTTTAAGACATAATTAATAAACCCCAAGGGATTTTTAAAGCTAACCCACTATCACTTTATGGATTGGAACAAACAGAGAGCACAAACTACTAAGGCAAAAAGAAAATATTAGTCCGATTATTTTAGTGAGCCTTATATACTACAATGATAATAATATTTAAAATTTATTAATTATTAAAATTTAATTAAATTGGGTTAAAAGTATTAAAAATGTTTTGTTTATTTTTTTGGGAGAAAATATGCTTGGATAACTAGTATATATCTTTTCACTCGTGAAAAAACATAATTCTTGATCTTGAAAAAAAAAAAATATATATATATATATATTATATGAAAGATATCATATTTTACCAATGTAAAAAGTTTTATTTCTCTATTCACTAAATAAAAATTTTTCATTAAAAAATATTATAGATCACATAAATCAATATATATGCCAATAATCTAATTCCTCATAGGAGATTTAACTAAAATTGCATTACTTCCCATCAAAGTTTTTCTTCCAATATTTTTATGCATTTGTCCTTTAACATATAGAATTGCTGCAACTATACTTCCAATCAAAATCCATTTTTCTATAGTAACTAGTTTGAAATTTAGTTTATTAGATCTATAGATTATCATAACCCAAAGAATTAGATAAATATTATAGTTGACACAATAAAGATAGTCTTTATAATCATATCTCAAGTAACATATGATAGTTGGATTTTTTCTTTTTTTTTTGGGGGGGGGGGTTTTGTAAGAGATGGTTATGGACATTAAATGATATGAATATAAAATTTCTTAGGTAGATATTAAGTCTAATAATAATAGGCAGTTATATATAAAGTCAATTTATAATTAACTAGTGATAATTCGGACCATAAATATTAGTTTATGATGAGCTTGGTCCAAGGCTCATGATAGTCCTTAATAAACTCGGATTTGATAGTTTGTTTGTTGAGCTTCGTCATTGGCCTCCCAAGGTGAAGGGATTCATAAGATGTGACAAGGCTTTTTAATGCTTAGTTGCTACTACATTTTTGGACGTTTGGAAGGTTTGATTTAAGTAGATTTTTTTCGTGTATCTTTGAAAATTTTATATTTTTAAAAAAGAGATTGCTTTATTTTTTTTAATTATATTTGTTCAATATTAATTAAATAATTTTATTATTTTTATTTAAAAATATATTACTTAATCTTTTAAAAAAATTTAATTATTTAATATTAATTAAACGATTGCTATTATAACTAGTTAAACTAATTCTTTTTTTTAAAGAGATATGACTGTAGACTAGTCCCCTATGGGGGGGGGGGGCCTAAAGAATTATGACATTAGTTTATTTTTTTTTATGTTAGTGATATATTTTGACTTATAATTTTACAGCTAATTACTGTAATTAATTACATATTAAAAAAATGAGAGAATTCTATATTATTAAAAGAATGTTTACATCGTTTGGATTATTAAATTTGTGCCGGAAACCTAGAGAGGATGGACTTACTCTGCCGTCTCTGCCGAAGGTAAGGTAGCCAGTAGAGCTAGGGTTGGAGGGCAGACAGTAGGAGAAGCGCTTGCCGTACCTGTCAGCAGTTTGCGACACGAACGAGAGTTTACCCATCCCAAGCCCAAGCAACCCTCCGGAGCCGCCAAACAGCCCCTCGTTATCAACGCCGCACCCGAACGGGAAATTCCGAACGGCGTCCCTCCGCGTCAGCGTAAGCTCGTCTTTAGCGAAGACTCCAACTGAGTACGAGTAGTCTCCGTACAGAATGTAGTAATAGCAAAGATTATTAGTGGAAGTTGCCGATCGGCGGCATACGGGTGCGTTGCCGTTCGCCGAGGCGAGCTCGTCGCATTCGGAGCCGCATGCAACGTCGGAGTAGGAAGTCGATTTCGATGGATCAAATATAGGGCCTTGCTGCTCGTAGCAAAACTCACATGGCTCGCATTGAATCCATGTCAGGTCACTCCCTGCATCAATCTCCAATGTTTATACATAAAAGCATTCTAATGTAATTGAATTGCCAAAACCTCGGCATAGCTTGGCGTTGATGCTAAAATCAAATCGAAAGTATTGAAAACTAAAATAAAATATTGAAGATAGTATCCGATTCAGCCACCTGTGTCAAATATGAGAGATTGGGGCTGAATTGGTTTGCCAAATCCAACCGTTACTATGAAACTGGCTGAGCCAATTGTGCTTCCTGATTTTGCTGGGAGGTTAACGGCTCTTTTGGGTCCTCTATCCCTGTCTGATTCATACTTAACTCGGGATTGAATTGAGTCAACTCGGGCTTGGTCTTGCAGTAGCATTTCAGTGTGACTTGGTTTATGGGAGCTGAGTTTGGAACACGGCCCGTATCTGTGTACCACTTCAAGAGATGCCGATGCCCCATGTTTGTTACCTGAAGCCATTTGTGTGAAATATGAGTTTGTAATTTTATTTTCGATGTGTGAGGACATTAATCACATGTTCTACCATATTCACAGAGCCACCCACACCCGACCATCAACCTCCATCGACGTCGGTCTCTCACTTCCAAGCATCCCACCGTCGTCGACCACTCAAAAGCGGTGGTCACCTCATCGCTGGTCAATAGTGGTGAATAGCCAGCCATCTGATGCTCAATCCCCAACTGATCCTTTATTTTTGTTTTTACCAAATTTATGGAATGAAGAGAGAGAGAAAGAGAGAGAGAGAAGAGCTGACCTCTGGAAGAAGGCTTGCAACTATCTACCGGCAACAGAGAGCTGATTTCAATGGTGTGGCTGTGTCGGAATAGGTGCTCGGTTCCTCTACTGCCATTGATATCGCTTGCCTTTATGCAACACGAGGAAAGGCAAAGCAACAGAAAACCACCCAAGAAGACTATCCATATCGTGGAGGCCGACATTTGATTTATCAACAGTGCAATTGGTTTTGTTCGGTCTTTCATCTCTTCTTCTTGGTCGTATATATACTGCCTTGTTTATACGAGTAATGCTGCCTAACCAATAAAATGAAAAGTTAAAAAAACAAATAATAAAAATTAAATAATTATTTAAATTATTTAATATAATATCTATCGCATATTTTCTAATATATAATTTTAACAGTCAGATAGTTATAAATACCATTCATTTGAAAGGTTTATAACAACTCTGTGTCAATAATGATAAGTTATTCAACCATACAATATGTATATATTGTAAATTATATTAAAAGAGTCTAATACATTAGTCCTATCTCGACCTAAATAATTATATCACAATAGAATAATCTTAAAATAATTATGTCAATGCTAATCTTTATAAATATGATAGTCATATAATGAATAAGTTAAAAAATTTTACACTGATTTTTATTCTGTAGAATTTGAAATAAATTTTATATATAACAGTCTTATCTTTATGATATAAAAATATTATTTTTATAATTTAAATATCTATAATTGAGCAATATTAATATGTTATTTACCGAATTTTGCCCTGTACTATGGCCTTATAGTAAATAAATAGAAATTTTTTTGGGGGCCTAAACGTTTAATTATGCCTAATTAAATAACATGAGCCTTTACCTACGTACCTCTTATATTTTAAAGCTTGATAACTAGGTGGCCCTCCCCCCCAACTTTGTCTCTTTCGTTATAAATTTGAACTGCAACTACATATGTTCCACTATACTTAGGGTTTAACCAGCCTATTTTCCATTTCATAAACCATTACATATATATATATATATCATTTAAATAGCTTATGAACTAAATACATAAAAACTCGATCCTTTTCTATAATATATTATAACAGAAAAAAGAGTAAATAAGTAATTTTATATCAATTAAGATAAGTTTGCTAAGACTTAATATACTAGACATAAAATCTCAATTATAATTAAGAAGAATATTCAAATTTGCCCAATTAAATAGTGTTAGATCATAGCTAATTGATGGCTATTCATATCTAGCAGCCTATCGGAAGTGTAATAATGCTTCAAGGTATCACTAATTAAGTATACGTTATGCGTTTGATGTCATTGCCGATTGAGAAGTATGAGTATCAAAATACTTTAATAATTCTAAGTATAAATTGACATGACGATGCAATTTGTATAGTTTTTTTAATAATTAAACCTAGCTTTGGAGAGGCCTTATCCGTACGAGAGAAATTTCGATTGAACACTAACCACACAAGCAACATTAATTAGAGATTTTTGCAAAGCAACTCATAGGTTTTAAGGGTGTTACTATTCATATTTCGACCATATAAATTTTGTATAAAAATTATGACATAATAATACAATATTATTATTGTATTATGTCATCAATGACCTTATCGGCAAAAGTGACAATTAAAGTAACATTTATAAAATATTAAAATTAAGATTTTACACTTAGTTTAGCTGATGAAAAATAGCATTTATTCATTTATTTATTTTAGTAGGAGTACAAACATCTATGTAAAATTTTAATTTTTGCCATTTTAGTTGTTTCTATGTCCCATATAGGTTTCTTACGTGGATCATTTATATTATTAAATATTTGTATTTCGTCTCTTTCCTTAAAATAGGTATTGTAAGTCTTATGAATATAGATAAAGTTTAACTTGTTTTATATACTTGGATATTGTCATAAATTTGTCACACTTAAAAGTAAAATTCTATCATTTCCTTCCATTAATTTTGCTTATGCCATAGAAAATCCACCGATACGTAGAAGCGGAAATGAAAACGATTTTAAGATTTCATGAATAGTTGAAATTGATTTTGAAATTAAATATTCTACTAAGGTTCTTCAAGTAGTAACCCTTAGAATAAACAACATAACGAAAGTCATTTTGTTGAAATGGATTATTTTCTTGTTTCATAATTTCTATAAGTACTCACCATTTCATTTGTGTGATTTTTGAAAACAGGGGTTGGCCGTATGATATCCACATGACATTCACTCGAACGAAGTTGCAGGGTGATACCTTTGCTTGAAGTTCATGAGCTATCAGCTTGAGCAACAGTCTCAAGTGCTTCTTTGGTAGTTACTTGCTTGTTGATCGTAAGTTGGCTACTTAAATGGCCTGTGAGGGATAGAATATTGTGGTAAAATTAAAGGAATTGTATGTGATTTGTGTATTTATACTTATAATAATAGTAGAATTTAAATAGACCTCTCAAGTCCTATGATATTACTCTTTGTTTAAGAGATTTCACAAAAGAATTTATATATATTATTTTATTCGTTATTGTTGGGTCCAGTACCGGTAAGGCCAGAGATCACAAGGCCTAATCCTGATAGCAGCGGCCCAGACAATCAGCTCAGCTAAAAACTTGAAATGGCTTACATGGCAGCCCAATACCTATAGCCAATTGACGCCTCCTGTAACTATTAATACGGTTGCATGCGACAAACGCAGCATAGAAAAGGCGAGCCAATGGGGGGAAGGTCAACCCTGTTATTCGTAGCTCGCACCGTTTCCTACAATTAGCCAGCCAATCCTCACGTAAGAAGTAGACCGAGCATAGCCAGCGACGCATGGCAATTTTCTCACCACCACAAGGCAACAACTGAAACTACCGACTGCCGCTGGCAATCAACGCCCGACAAATCCCTACAAGGAAAATTCTGGCACCCAAGGCTCCACTTAAGGGAGCCTATAAATTCCATCTCTTTTTACAGGGGGATCCCCTATTCAATCTCGAATCGCTAATCTGAGCATGGGCATTAAGACGAACATTCCTTAAGTTCCTGCTCTCAAACTTACGTCTAGCACCAATCTTTCACAGCTTCTCTAAGGCTACCAAAGTGAGCCACTCGTTGCGGTGCATCCAGGGAGTCAGGCATTCCACAAAATGCTCATCGAGTCCCATACTCTTACATCCACACGCTCCCACCGCACACTCAGCATATTTTCACGCACCTCTAAATGTGCGCCATTTTTCGTTCATTGCGGGAAGTTACTGACTTGAGCGTCGGAGTATTTTTGATGGAAAAAATCTCGCTGACCTCTTATTTATAATTTGTATTATACATGTTCTAAGTTAATAGTGATAGAGACTGGATTCGCTTGTGATCCTATCCGAACGACGATAAATTTGAAGGCTCCCTTATTTATACGACAACTAGGGACCCGGGATGCAACATTTATTGTGATTGTGTAATTGTTTGAGAATTGTCATATGCCTTATCATAGGTTCATTTAATGGGTTTAGAAAACAGATCTGAGTAGATATTAGTTCTCAACTTGATTAAAAAGCTTTGTGTTGTTGGCCCAACAAGTGGTATTAGAGATTTGGATTGCTTGCATTCATTGTTAGATAAATTAATAGAGGGCGTTAATAAAATAGTTTATTTGAAGATTTAAACTTTGATAAATAGATGAGTAAGATAAATAATCTTTTGCTCATAAACATTTTGCATCTAAAATGTGAATAAGTTTGTAATTATATTTGACAATTCATAAATGATATCTACTATCACATTTGAAAAGCAAAGCATACAAAGGCACTATGCGAGAAGCTCAAAGTATTTTATACTTTGAAAATTTACAACAAATTGTATTGTTTGATGAAATTAATGTAACTCAAGTACTAGGAAGGGAGTTCTACAGTTGATTATCTCAACAAGTTTCAATTGTAGTATTGAACAATTGAGCGGTGCGAGCATAAAATTCAATGATCAATTGTTAGGCTTGTAATTATTGACAATTTTATCAAATTAATAGGTCATCCAGATTACCATTGCCAATATTACTCCAAATGGTGCAGTGACCTTAAAGACAGTCAATAGTGTGGTTGTTAATAATGATATAAGAAGGAGATTAGAAGGCTTTATGGATCTTTCATCCCAAAGCGCTAGTCTTGAATTTATAAGGGAAAAAAAGGGGAGAGGCTTAAAATCAAGTGAAAAATGTTAGAGTAAATCAAGGTTAAGACATTAAAACCTTGGATGCATTATTGTGAAAAGAAAGATCATATCAAAAAAACATACGAGTGGAAATGAGAGAATAGAGACTGCGGCAAAATGAAGACTGGGAAGACCTAAAATGAAGAGAGGGTTTCTATTGTGACCAAATTTGATCTTCTAGTTGTGTAACAGGAAAATAGTTTCAATGTCACCAACCATGAGACAAGTTGGATTATTAACAGTGGTGCATCATTCCATGTGATAACGTAGAGAGAGTTCATCATATTGTCACATCCCAAATCCCATATCTGTTATTAACCATATTAATAATTATCCAGTTACCCATCTAATTAACACTAGACATGAATTTCATGTTGATATATTGACTGATCAAAATAAAAATAGTAAAACCTGTATACAGGATCCGAAATATGCTATATTTCATGTGGCTCTAACAACAACCAAATTGTAACGTCGGATCTTAAATAAGGAGTTATATCTATTCATGTCTATTCATATAAAAATTAGAGTAATCATCACAAAAAACTAGATACCACAGTTGCCATATTGCCGGATGTAATCGACATTCCATGGTTCTACAAGTCTATAATTAATATATCCACAAGTTACCGAATAAACTGAAATTTATCTCATACTTATACAAACCATTAATCTAAATACTTTAAACAAATTAATTATTGTTTGAAAACTGAGATATAACATTAAATATCTCATAATCTTAATTCTAATTCTCTCGAACAACTCATCCTTCAATTTTGATCGTTTATCCTAATATTTCATCTGAAGGGGTTAAAAAAATAAAAGTAAGGAATGTGCCAAAAACTCGATAATGTATATAATTTTATAATTAAAAATATACAATTTATATCTAAATCATCTCGGGAGGACTGTAAATTAATCAGATATAATGACATGGATTTCAGATTTTATCTTTTCAGTACTTAGCCTTATGCTGTGTAAATTCATACTCAAATATAGATTTTCTTATGGATTAAGAACTAGTAGGGCCTTATCAACTAAATGAGTAAATAATCAAAACTCGAGTTATATTTATTTTTACATAACCAAAGGTCATACGCTACTATTCAAAATCTGTGAATGGGTTATCATATATATTATCCTATAAATGGGGTCAAACACAATTTTCACCTGCGGATAATAAATTTAAATCTCGATTACCACTATAATATATTAAGACATATTATAATACACTACCCACTGAATAATAATCATAGTTCGATATATATACTTATGAAAACTTTACAAATTTTTATATATTTCTTAATTTTTTTTTGTTTTCGAGAAAATACTTATAATTCTTAGTATAATTGTAGAGTTTTCTTTTCAATTTCTATTAATTCTTAACATGTAATACTTATACTTTCTACAAAAATTAACTATGACAAATTTTAAAATAAGAAATACTAAATTAGTATGGTAGTACAGTAAAATTTAGCAAACATATAGAAAAATTAACAACTTAAAAATGTCTCAACAATTTCAATTCAAATAGCATATATATAGAGCTAAATTTGGTGAAATTTAGATCATGCAAGTATATATTTAAAGGTCCAGAACATATTGTAACAAGATATACAAAATTTATCATACATAAAGTCACTAAATTATGAATTTAATACATGTATGTAAGAAAATTACAAGAAAATGGTTAAAATTTTAAAGTATGTGAACTAATAACATGATTTTTTATAAAAATTACAAAGAATAAGAGTAGGAGTATATGCATGTGAAACTTTGACACATAGCAACGAAAACATGTTATGTGATAGCATTTAAAATAAAAAAATGCTCAAAAAATTGAAAAAAAAAAAAAACAGCAACAAAGGAAGAAAAGTTTGAAATGTACTTGCTTTAATTCTAATTTCTCAAAATTTTTGCTTAAATTCACTTGATTTGAATTTCTTTAACTTTCTTTTTCTCTTTTTTTTTTTCTATTCTTCTTCTTTCTCTCAAATTCTGTTGAAAAAATAATAGAAAATCACCTGGATCTCCTATTTATAATCAGTATGGTGCTTGTGCGCTGATCATAAACACGTCAATCACCATAGCTAAGCATTGTAGCGCATGAGCGCCGCCTCAGGTATGCTTTGAGTATTGACATTCTACCTCAGTACACTTCAAGTGTTCCTTGGATGTGCCTCAAGTGTGTCTATATTGTTTTGTACTCTGTCCATCCCACACATGGTCACATATCTACGTATTAAGGGCCATTCAAGTATCCATCAATTTGATGTGATCCAAATCAACTTTGACTTTTGACCCAATTTTTATCTTTCTTTAACTTTAATTTTATTTATTTTAATTTAATAAATCATGATTATAATAAAAATAGTCTCAAACCTTACACATATTTTATATACCCCGATGATTTTGAAGTAACAAAGATAGACAATGATGGCTTGTCATAGATCGTGGGATACGGCGATGTGTGTTTCACTGCTAGCTTCGACAAGAGATTGACTTTGAGAGATATTTCACATCTTCCAGACATCTAATTCAATCTTATGTTATCCAAAGAACTTGATGAAGAAGGTTATTACAATATTTTCTATGACGTATAAGGGACTTAGTTGTGGTATAAGAGACTTAGTCACATGAGTCAAAAGTGATTGAATTGTATTATGAAGAAGAGCCTTTTGTTGGAAGTAAAAAAGGTTAAATTGAAGACTTGCATGATTGTGTGGTGAGAAGCAAAGCAGAGTTTCCTTCCATGGAAACTATTCATGAAAAATGTGGCCCTTTATGAGCTTGTACATGCTAATATATGTAACCTAATGAAGGTAAAAACTCTTAGTGGTACTCTCCACTTAAATTCTTTCATTAACGATTGTCCAAGAAAATTATGAATATATCTCTTAGAATTAAAATTTTAAACTTTTGATGCCTTAAAATAATTTCATGCATTGGTGAAAAGACAAACAGGGAAGAAGTGAAAGTGTATGCTTAAGGACAATGGAGGAGAGTATATTATTTCCTTTGATGCATATTGTCACACATAAGGCATTTGACATCAAAACACTCCGCTCAAGTTGAATGGAGTGACTGAAAAAATGAATTAACTTTAATTGAGAACATGCGGTGCATTTTATTAGAGGCAAAGCTACTTGACACCTTTTAAGGAGAAGCTTTGAATATCATAGCCTATGTTATCAATATTTCACTAAGCGTTCCATTAAATGGAGATGTTTCTAACAATTTATGATTTGGAAATGAGGTCGCTTATAATTATTTGAGGGTTATCAAACGCAAAGTTTACATTCATGTCCCAAGGGACAACCCTTTAAGGAAAAGCTTTGAATATCGGGACCTATGTTATCAATATTTCACTAAGCGTTCCATTGAATGGAGATATTCCTAACAATTTATGGTTTGGAAATGAGTCTCTTATAATCATTTGAGGGTTATCAAATATAAAGTTTACATTCATGTCCCAAGGGACGATAAGCTTGATACCAAAATAAAAGAGCACATCATCCTTAGTTATGGAAAAGACTAGATTGGCTATTGACTTTACGATCCAATGGAAAGAAAGCTTGTAAGATCAATGGATGTATTCATAGAGGAAAAGACCATTAAAGATATTATTAAGGCCAAGAAGATGACTCATCATACCAATGATCACTTATGTGACATTGACCTGACACAGATGACCCCATTACCTATTGAGATTTAGGATGGTGGAGGTACAGACGGTATTCTACTCATGAGGAGGTAGAACATGAGCATGGTGATGCTTATGATGGTACTCACGGTAATATGTTTGAGTTATACTAACCATTTCACTCTGACAATCTGTGAGAGATCAACATCCTTTCACTCACTTATTGGTTAATAAATATAGTTTATTGTCAACAGTGGAGAGCCAAAAAGGGGTGAATGGATGCTATGTCAGACAAGATATCATCGTTGTATGAGAATAATATTTTTGAGGTAATAAATTTGCCTTAAAGTAAGCCGACACTCAAAAACAAATGAGTGTACCAATTGAAATATGAAGATGGCACTCCGCAATCAAGATACAAAGAAGGTTGGTTGTAAAGGGTTTCAATCAATGGTAGAGTATTGATTTTGTGGAGATCTTTTCTCCTGGAGTAAAGTTATCCTCCATTTATGTTATACTCGGTTTGATGCCATGCCTTTATCTAGAAACAAAACGACTTGATGTGTGGATGGAGTTCTTCCATGGCAACTTGGAGGAGGAGATTTACATGGAAAAATTGAATGGGTTTAACATTGAGAGGAAGGAGCACATAGTGTATTGTATAAAGAAGAGCCTTTAGGACCTCATATAAGTCCTCCCAAAGTACTGGTTAAAAAAGTTTGAATCCATCATGATAGAGCAAGGCTACTGAAAGATAACTTCAAATATTGTGCTTTTATGAAAAGGTTCCCAGAGGAAAACTGTATAATCCTCTTACTCTACACAAATGACATGCTCATTGTTGGAAGCAACGTGGCTTGGGCATGTTGAATCCATCATGGTAAAAAAAGTTTGAATCTCCCAAAGTTGAATCCATAATTTGTGCAGAGGCTACCAAATGACTTTGAATATTTTGATTTTGTGCAGAGGTTCTCAGAGGAAAACTATATAATTCTCTTACTCTATACAAATGACATATTTATTGTTGGAAGCAACGTGACCCAAATGGGCAAGTTGATGAAGCAATTAAGCAGGTCTTTTGTTCAAAAAGACTTGAAACAGAAAAAATAAATTCCTGACATAAGAATTTTTCATGATTAGAATAGAAAAAGTTATAGATTATAGATATCCTAATAGAGTTGCATTGATAAAGTACTTCAACGCTTCAATTTAGAGAATTTCAAACCAGTTGGGACTCCACTTGCCAATTACTTCAATTTGTCTACCTTGCAAAGCCCTTCTACAGAGTACGAGAAGGCTGAAATGAATAACGTTCCTTATACTTCGGCAGTTGATAGCTTGATGTTCGTTATGGCGTGTACGAGACTTGATATAACTCACGGGTATAAACAGTTAGCTAGTTCCTTTTCAATCTGGGGAACGAACATTAGTTTGCAGTAAAATGGATTCATAGACACATTCAGGTCACTTCTAGAGTATACTTGTACTTTGGCAATGATAAGCTCGTTTTGATCAAGTTTATGGATCCCTACACAATAGATGACAATAACTCTAAGAAATTCACTTCAGGATATTTGATCATATTCACAAGAGAAGCAATATTTTGACAATCTAAATAGCAAAACTGTGTTGCACTTTCTTCCTTTGAAACAAAGCTCATTGCGATGATCAAAGTGAGTGAAGAGATGATTTGAATTGAGATATTTATTCATGAGTTGGATTCAAGTAAGAGTAATATGTGTTACGTGCGATAGTCAAAGTACAATTTATTTTTATAAGAACTCATTGTTTCATTCTTGATTTAAGTACATTGATATGATATATCATTGAGTATATAATATATTTGATTCGGAATTATTGATATTGGATAAGGTCAAGATAGATGACAATGATTTAAATATATTGATGAAGGTAATATAAGATGAAAGTTTGAGGTATGCCGAGAGATAATTGAGATGGAGATAGTTCCCACATAGTCATAAGGGGAAGTTTATTAAGATGGGTCATTACCTTTTGAGTTCTATATCCATTATAAATATTCACTACCTCATTTGTCTAATTTTGAGAAATAAGGGCCGGCCCCAAGATGTTTGCTCAAGCTAGGCTACAGGGTGATGGCACCACACAAAGTCTGTGAGCCAATAGTTTAAGCGATGGTCTGGAGTGTTTTTTTAGTGCTACCCATTTGTTAACTGTGAACCGGTAGCGTAAGCGATCTACACTATGTATAATATCATGTTTCAGATTTAGGTCATTTATCAATGACTTAAATATCTTTTTGTCAGCCAACTTGACAAAGAAAATGAGAAAAAAAGAGAACATTTTTTTCCATTCTTTTAGACTTCAATTCTTATTTTGGCATCTATCATCTATGGATACGTTATCCTCTTTATTGCTTTAGACATTTCTATCGATAGTCTTCTTCAATTTTATATTTTTTGTTGTATTAGCTTTGGATTGCTAATATTGTGGTGAAACCAAGTGAAATATTTTTGTTCTTTGTATTCATACTCATAATGATAATAGAATTTATATAAATTTAAGGTGCCATAATTTTTCCATTCTTTCAAGGGGTTTTTAAAAAATTTCGTATCTTATTGTATTTATCATTATTATTGTGTTATAATTATTTATGAATTATTATTGTATTTATTTATGGGTTTAACCAATGGGTTTAAAAATTTAAGCTCAGAAATTGGTTTTTAATTTGATTGAGAAGCTTAGTGTCACTGGTCTATCACTCTTGATGGCTAAATAACATAGCGAAAGTCACAAAAGACTAAACAATACAACAAAAGTCTCTTAACGGTAAAAAAAAAAAAAAACAGTAATAGTCTCTAAAAGCTAAACATGACAGCGTAAGTATCAGTGCATGCACCCCGTTAGAAGTACTGTGCCCTACAATTCATTCGTACCAGATAGGATGAGACATTACTTTCATAGAACCTTATTTTAATTATTATTATTAGAATATATTTATATTTATATTTACTATACTTACTAATATTATTTATTTATATAATAAAATTTTTAAATTTAAACAATGTAATTATAAAGTCTTGACTAGATCATGATTTGAGATCTGATTTTTCAAGAACTTGAATATTAAATATATATATGAACATTTAAATAGGATATTAATAATCTAATTAAATGTATAGGTACCAATTAGAGAATGAGTTTATTAAATTGACTTAAAATTAGGTGATGGGTCAAACAGTCATGGATCTAAGGGGCTAGGTCCCATTGTAAGTCTATAACTCAACTCCAACCCAACAAAAGTTTTTCAAAGTGAAAGGTTCCATATTAGTCAAATAAGAGAAGCGCATCTGTAGATTACACTATAAAATCAAGCACATTCAAGTTTGGAAGGACAAGTGCCAAATGGGTCGACATCCCAGGAAGGGGGCCTACCTTCCATTTAGGTGTTGTCCTCCTTCCAGGAGGCTCATTCTCCATTTAGGAGTCGCTCTTCATTCGGAAGCCAATAGCTCTCTGTCCAGGAGGTAGCCATTCATCTCGAAATAAGGAGCTCTCCATCTAGGAGTCAGCCTTTCGTTTCGGAGTTAAGAGCCTTCCATCCCGGAGTTAGGAGCCCTTTGTCTAAGATGAAGCTAGGAACACTTCATCCAAGAGCTAGGAGTCCTCTGTCTAAGAGTTAGCCTTCTGTCCGAGAGCCAAGAGCTCTTCGTATGGAAGTCAAAAGCCCTCTATTCAGGAATTAGAAGCCCTTTGTCTTGAAGCCAGGAGCCCTCCGTCATAGGGTTAAGAGCCCTCTGTCTCAAAGCCAGAAGCCTTCTATCCATGAGTCATCTCTTCATCATTGAGCAAGGAGCACTCCATCCAAAAGTCACGAGTCCTTCATCTCAGAGCTAACCCTCCGTTCCAAAGGCAAGAATCCTCTGTCCAAGAGCCAATCCTCTACCTGGGAGCCAAGAGCCCTCCATTCCTAAGTAAGGAGCCCACCATCCAAGAGCGAGCCCTTCGTCTTGAAGTTAGGAGGCCGCTATCCAGGCACCAACCCTCCGTTCAGGTAACCAAGATACCGGCCCATCAACGTAGTTTAGTTATTTGCCTCTAAATCGCCCTTCATTTGAACACACCTCTAAGACACACTTCCATAGGGCGCAACTTTGAATGAAAAAACCACCCACGAACGAGACTTAAGAGCCAAGAAAGATCCAATCTCTCTTTCCTCGCACAACTCTTTCTTATTTATTGTGAGCCATTTACTATCAAGTGTATCTCTAGTGAGTCACTCCCTATTGAGTGCATCTATAGTGAGTTATTTCCTACCGAGTGCATTCCTAGTGAGTTGCTTCTGGTCGAGCATATCTCTGATGAGCTACTTCTTATCAAGTGTATCCTTAGTAAGTCACTCTCCGTCGAGTGTATCCATAGTGAGCCACTCTTTACCAAGTATGTTCATAGTGAGCGGCTCACCGAGTATAATCCTAATGAGTAACCAACCGCGTGCAACCAGAAGGGGGCCCAGACCTCCCTCATATCCAAGTCGTCCCCTGTCGAGCGCATTAACAGGAGTAAGTCCTCCTCTCACATCCCCATTCACACGCAATTTTACATTTTTTAGCATTTTTCTTATATCTTTTTATTTATTGAGAAAAATTTTTAACTTGAGCGTCAGAGGATAAATCGGGGAGTGGATCTTACCAATTTTTTGACTTCTGATTTATAATTTATGGTAGGTTCTAAGTTAGTAATGATGGAGACCGGACCCACTCTAATTCGACTTGTAATAAAAAATTAAATAGTTTCATAATCCGTACGAACTGAGAACCAATGACACATCATTAGGCCTCTCGTATAAAAGATTTGATGCACTAAAAAAATGAGTACCTACATAAAAGTTGTGCAAATGACCTCTAGATTTAAGACATTTGAGTATTTAATGTGCACACAAGTTTATTTTTTATATTACTAATATATATTCAATAATTAGATATATAAAAATAATTATTGAGTACAATGAAAAACATGTAAAAATAGATAATTGATCTATAAAGAATTCATTATTCCTAACAAAAAGAGAGGTATTCTATGTAATTAGTTACTATAAATTAGAAAGGAGCTTTTAACTTTATTTGTTGAATTATTATTTAATATCAGTAATATAAGATGAATAAATTAAACATGAGTTACCATTTTTTCTATCCTAATTTGTTTTGGATACAGGATGTTATAATGATTAAATTTATACGGTAATTTTTATAAAAGTATTTATTTTTTTTATTTTATTTAGGTAGTTATGTCATATTGTTAGGTATCATTTATAATCTATAAAAACTTTTGATTGATTATTTGAATTAACTAATCTGAGGGGAACTAAAAGCGATTGAATCATTTAAGACTAAAAGGGTGCTTTAGTAATTCAATATTTTTTTAATATCGGATCAAAGTTAAACTTAAGAGTTTATATACATTTTAATATCTTCTTTATTATTGCTTAAATAATTCTATTGATTAAGCAATACCTCTTTGCATTTATTCCTTATTCAATTTGATTGAGTAATTAAAAAAAATCAAAATATTAGTTACATATTTTTCTATCTTATTAATTGTTAATAAGTGGTTGTTGGCATAACATTTTCTTATATTTTAACTGTTAAAATAATTATTTAAATGAACCCTAACACATAATATTTAGCAACTATTTGCTCGTCTTTAATTTTTTTAAGACTAGTAAATTTCTAAATCAATAATAAACCTATAATACATATGTAGATACTATGTAAATCAGACACTTATTCAGTTAATTAATATTATTTTAAACAGTATATTTTGCATTAGCTTATATATTAACATTATTTTCCATAAACAACTTCTATGGTCTCTGACTCGATTTTGGCATGTCCCACCCATGCCTTGGGCATACCCTTTGGACCATATTAGATAATATAATGTCCCATCCGTCCATCCATCAATACTATATCTATATAAAAATAAATAAATAAATATTAAGTCATCATAAATATTTCTACCAATAATGTGTTTCAAGATCTCTCTTCACGATCTGGTTAACCCTAAGTTCCCTCCGGAGAACTTAAGGATGGTTGTCCAAATGATATATTGAGAAGAAGATTGGAGCAGGGAGAATCCATAACTTGGACAGAACAGCTGAAGCTTTAGGCTACCTTTTCCTTTTAAAAAGCATGATATCAAGGGGGCAGAACTTAAGAAACTACCATTAAGCAACGGGTAAGAAATGACAATAACTATTCTGTTCAGTTGTGAAAAGGAACTGGGACTAGAATACAGCAATCAATCAGCAAGTCACCATGACCAAGCTAACTGACTGGAGTTATTTTGAAGGAGCTGCGGAGGCGTACAATGTTGCTGCTGCTGCTGGCAGTGTTGGAACCCTTCAACTCCGGCCGCTAAACCACCCAACTCGAACATTTGTCTGCTGGCACCACCTACACTGCCGCCTCTGTCTTCTGCTTCCATCATTTCTGTGTCTTTGGGCTCCATTAGCTCAGATGGGCATGATGCCGTTGATTCCTCCAGTCCACAGCCGGGGGTAATTGAGATTCAACCCATGGGATAACAGCCAAGCTGTCCCTTGTTGACTCATTGTTTCTGCTCCGTCCACACTTCCCATCTTCTATTAACTTGAGGATGTCTGATTTTCCAGGTGAAAAGAAACAATTATAAAATCAAATATATATTTCATGACAGGCAAAGCTGGAGTTAATATTAACAGCATGAATTTAACAGCATGAATTGGCATATTCACCAGAAACAAGGAGCCAAGAGTTACAAATTCATAGCTTTTTCGGAATTAATTTGTATAAGCAAGGAATCATAGAGTAATTCCTAGGTGATATAAGTATCTACTCCTTGCCCGCAGAATGTCACACAATGAATCTTTCCGTCGGTCACCTATGCGGCACTTGTTTTGCACACCCCGTGTGATTTAAATAATTTTACCTTTCTCTGATATTTCTACCCAAAGTGTGTAGAAATACAAAATTTTTACAGAAAATACTCAGTACTATAAAAGTTGAGTATATGAGTATAGAAAATTTCTTCAACACTCACTCCCATGCTTACCCCAAAAGCTCACCCCTTAAGTTCTTCAAGACTAGCAATCCCTTTGGTTATGCACCACTCCCTAACTTCATCTCATTTGGCTTAACTTAGATTACTTACTCTCTAACTCTTTGAGCTTATCCCAAACGAGAAGTGTTCATTCCTTTATATAGGAATACCAACTCCTCGATCAATGGCTAAGACCATTTCTCTATAATTCACTATGGATGGCTAGGATTCATCTTCTATAATATTCTTTATAAATACTTAAGGATATTCTAGAACCTCTCATATTCTCTATATTTTAAAATATTCTAGATTAAGTATATATATCCCCCTTTTTATAATTTTTTAGGCTACTCTTAAGTTCTTCAAGACTAGCAATCCCTCTGGTTATGCACAACTCCCTAACTTCATCATATTTGGCTTAACTTAGATTACTTACTCTCTAGCTCTTTGAGCTTATCCCAAACGAGAAGTGTTCATTCCTCTATATAGGAAAATCAACTCCTTGATTAATGGCTAAGACTATCTCTCCATAATTCACTATGGATGGCTAGGATTCACCTTCTATAATATTCTTTATAAATACTTAACAATATTCTAGAACTTCTCATATTCTCTATATTTTGAAATATTTTAGATTAAGTATATATATCCTCCTTTTTATAATTTTTTAGGCTACTCTAGAATTATATAAAATCTCCTAAACAATTATTTATCATATACATATAGCTTTGTACACAAAAGTTGTATATGTAGAAATTCTCTACCTACATGATATATAATATAACCTCTATGTTTCTCGGTCATCCCTGACAAGAAGCTGGAATAATGTTAACAGCATGTCTTGATATAATCGCAGGAAACAAGGGGCTAAAAGTAGTGGGGTCACGACTTGTTGGCGCTCTTCATATGAACAAGAAACCATCCCGTATCAAGACACCAAAAAAGTTAATTCTACTTCTAGAATAGCCTACTCAAATGATAAGCAGAAATAAAAGGCTACCGACAAGAAATCTAAGAGGAAAAGACCTATATGAGCAGACAGCTCATCAGCCGTGAAGCATTCTGGAGAGGCTAAGTTGTTTTTTCACAAAAATCAAAACAAAGAAAAGGTGAATGATGCTTTAGAAAGGCCGAATCAGAAAAGAATTCAAGTTGCATGACCACAGATTAATTCATCTTATTCCTACTCTAATCTCTATGTTTTCCCTCTAACATGTATCAAGCAGTTGTCATATCTATCCTTCTCTTTAACTATTGTAATATTCTGAAAGTCCGATTGACTCTCTGTAATTGCCCCAAATAAGGCACTGATGCACTTACTAGTATCCAATATTCTACCTTTCTCATTGTTCTTTTTCTGGTTGCATTTTGTTGATTCCTAAAAGACAAGTACAGTTACAAAATAGGTGCCAAGAAAGCACAATGGAAGTGCAAATATTTCCAAGTGTAAGTATTTTCTACCGCCACAAGACATTTTTCTCTGATTTTCAAGAGTAATCGGTTTAAATAGCGAGTTCAAATAGCTACTTATAACAAGAGACTTTCTTTTGGTTTTTTCACTAAATAGTACAATACTAAGTTCATTCAAAGAGCCAATATTTCGTTTTAAAATTGAAAATTATCTGAAATGTGTACCTAACATGTTCGAATTAAATAAAAAAATTCCAAACTTGTGGCAGGTGTCTAAAAGTGTTTGAACAGTGTCAGTGTTAGATAGTATCCAACATTGACACATACCATGGAAAAATGCCCACATTTTTTAGCTTAAATCAAATCCAGCGCTTGTTTGGTCATAATCTACACATCCAACTTAATTGCCTGCATTGGAAGATCGTCTAGTATCATCTGTTGTAAACAATCCATTTCCAAACTCTTCAATTATCCTTGCAGCATAAATGGACAGAATAGCACTTCATCACAGCCCATTCTTGCAGCGTATCCACAAGGAATCAATCAACACCCCCATACTACTATGGAATGAAATAGCAATATCTTTCACATTGAAGTTGTGGTCCTGGTGTTGTGGAAGCTGGGAATTGCTGATTTATGTATGGTGACGAGGCATAAGGTTCAAGACTCTAAAAGTGGTTCAAGTGTCTGATTTGATAGTTTGACTCAAAAAGCCATGGCAGAAATAATAGAAGGCTTATATTTATTTTCTACATGGTAAAAATCCTATAATACAATTTCTAAAAAGAGACCTCAATGAGCTTCCATGAAATGACTGGATTGAATTTGATATTGTACCACTGCTTGACGCAGGGAAGAGCATTGATAAATAACACAAGGGGGAGCAGGTGGGGTAAATAGAGCAATACAAATGAGAAACAAGAAGAATCAAGCGGGGAATAGAAAAAGGAAACGAGTGGACGAAGTCTAATGAAGAGGGAATGAACCAAATGAGGAGTCAAGTACAGGAAGCTTTCAAATAGATGCAACTGGATGCGAAACTCTAATTTCATGTACAAGTGCTGAGCATTTGCCCACATTCAACACGATTATGTGCAGGTATATCAACATTTATCCCCTTCATTTGGGGAATCAAACAATGAATTGATGTCTAATTTAAGTGTTTGATACATTACATTAGGATAAAAAGAAGAGTAAGATAAAAACACAGGGTACCAGTAAAATAATTGTCACCTTCTTCCACAGCAACCAACAAACTTAAGGCTTTGCTATTGTCATTGTAGATGTTGATTAAAAGACCGAGAAATGGTTTTAAAGGGTGAAGTGATAACCAACAACCTCTAAACTAGAAAGGAAAATTTATAAGTCAGATTATAAGACTAGCCATACGCTATGGATTGGTATGTCTGCAATAGGAAAACAACATATATTAAAATGGTGTAATTGAAACATGTAATGGATTAGATAATAAGAACGAAATGATCTAACCACAAAGAAAAAAATAGAAATAGAACTAAGAAAAGGATAAGACAAGGTTGCTTAAGATGGTGTGAGCACTCGAGAATAAGCTAGGTATACAATAGTGAGAAAGAGAGAGAGAGGAATTCCACTGCGTGGAAAGGATACTTAAGAGCCGGTTAAGTGAGGTATCAAGACAACTTGACCACCTACAACTATCAGGGATGTCGTTTTGTAGCAAACGTGGCATAAAAGAATTCCTATTTGCCAACCTGCTTAGTTGAACTTACTAGGATGATAATGTTGATTGATGTTGACAATTCAAGAACACTAGAAAAGTTTTGCTATCCCCAATTTAAAACCGAGAAACACTTCAACAACGTGATTCAATTTAAAAGTTTTCAACGGTACTGATGTACGTGTATTGCATCAGACCACACAATTTTCTAGTATAATAAAATCTCAGCACATTCAAAAGGCCAAATCGTACTTCCAAACAAACATCGCTCTTCAATTGGTGGATGCCCACAAAATATTCTGCACGAATCCAAACTGGAAATGTGATGTAAGAGTAGCCTTTCCCTTTCTGGTCTTTCAACTTTCTCACACATGAAGCAAATAAACAAATCCTTTTCTTCAACAAGACGAGCATTTTATGTTAGACTATTGAAGTGTCTAAATAACAAAAAGTAAGGAAGCCAAGATTGCCATAAACTAATCAATGAACTTTAAAGATAAAACAGATCACAGAATATCAAAAGGGGCACTTACCTTTCAACTGAGGAATCAAATTAGAATTCAATACGATTGGAAAATCCGACGACCTCAGCGATTTGCACAGAGGAGTAGTCGTGGATTTATACAAAACCAATGCGCTCTCTTCACCGATATTATTTTCTGAACACATTATCGCACTTGCACCCTGAGCCACTGATTCTGCCGCAATAGTTTCTTCCAAGGAATGTTGTTTCAAACCATCCTCTCCTTTGGGTACAAAATAATCCTTCAAATTACAAAATTATGAAATAGAAGTAAAATAATCTGCACAAAAAACGCGAACAATATCCACACAGAGAGAGAGAGAGAGAGAGAGAGAGAGAATACAATTCTTCTGATTTTGATGGCAGGCGAAGATAGTGAAATGTCGGAGAAATAAGTTAGGGGATCACCGCGATCTTTGCGCTTCAGGCAGCACGGAACAAATTCAGCCATTTTGGAGTTTGCAGCGGAAAATCAATAACTTTCGTCGGAAGTAATTTCAGGATTCTAGGGATTTAGAGTTGAATCCCCTTCACCAACTTTCCCACCAACCTCTCTCTTGTTTGCGGCGCCCTCTCCTATTCCATGAACATCAACCCCATTTCCCACTCCCTTGCGCAATCCTAGGCACATCCCATCACCAGTTACCGACCATGACCGTGACCGACACTTTCAACACAACTTCAAGAATCAATAGCATAATTTAGAATTAATTAATAGCTCAATTTTAGTAATTACAATTGTTTTAATTGAGGTTTTCCTGTATATTTGCCTTAAGCTATGCTCAGTGGATGGAAGAATGATTAGGCGAATCTCTCTCCGGCAGGCATTTTTCAGTGTATAATCAGTGATGGCGACCATCTTTGAAGGCTGGGCTTTTTCATGGCAATGCTTATAAAATGTCACAATAATCAACCTTTATGTATCATTATTTTAACTATTGATGAGACATTTTAGTTGTGTCACTGGCCCGGTGACCATAGTGATCATCTACCATGATCAAGTTATTGTCTATAGTATTGACTTTATTTTCAATAATAACCTTTTTGGTAAAGGTAATATGAAATTTTAAATATTAATTTTAAATATAATATTTAAAATAATATAATTGATTAAATTTTTATATTTGGCCAAGATTCTAAGCGTTGATTAGTCTTTTCTATATTATATAGGCACGTTTATGCCTTAATTTTGCTCTAAAATTAAGGATAAAGAACTAGATTTAGAATTTATTTATTTTAATTTTTAAAGATTTTTTGAGTTTTTGCTTTAAAATATCTTCATTCTCCTTTTCTTTCTTATCCAATTTTCTTTCTCTCTCTTCTTCAATTTCAAAAAAAAAAAAAAGGTGCCCATATTATAGTATTTATGCACGTATATTGTTAGATGCAATATGTTATTTAATATACATTGAGTGTCATATTAAATAAAAAATATCTTCATATTAAAAATATAAAATATTTAACTTTTTGAGAGTTTTAATAGTATTACGATATCAAATCTTAAATGTGATTTTAATATAAGAAATATTTTATCACTTTGACACGGTATTAGAAACGAAAGGACATAGAAAATTGATGGCCATTTTTTTAATGTAAACAAAAAAAAACACTAAATTTAATTTTGACTAGTTCATTCGGCAAAATTTATAGTCAACAATTTAATATGGTGCAAAAGGAGTTGCTTGAGATAGTGGGTTGGAAACTAGAATATTAGGATCCCTTAAGTGTCATAGGTCAGTGTACGAACTCGTATGCTAAAATTAGATTATTTTTTCAGTTACATCAACAAAAAGATAGATTATAACTGTAGACTAATTCAAATAGTCGACACTATTTATTCACATACTATCACAGTTTTTAATGTTCTTGACATAACAATAATTTTCAATACTAACATCATGCCTTGGTAGACCCATAAGATTAGGTGTTCCATCCTAGTGCAAGTACACATGAGGTGTCAAACAAAACACACAATTTGCAAACTTAATTAGGGTGGTCAATGGCTATGTTCATGTGGGGTTGTTATGCATGGGATGTAGTTGGGAGAGGGTAGATTGCTATGGCAATTGATGAGATGGTGGACCAAGTTTCTAACCTTAATGTCGATAAAGGGCTAAACAAATAGGTGATAAGTGTTATCGATATTTTAGAACAAATTTTGGATGGAACCTTCAAAGGTGTGAAGGCTTGGGGAGTAAATGGGTGGAAGGTGGGGGTGATTGTTCCACCAACAATAACATAAATGAAATTACTAACAATATAGTAGATGTAAGCCATATATTGAAGTAGTTCATTTTGATGATTATGGAAATTGCCTGTGATTTTGTTTTTAGGGACAATATATGGCTTCTTTGTATATATATGTTAAGAGAATAGAAATATTATAGAACACTTCTCAATTAGGAATAAAAGAGTAAATATGTAAGATGCACTTGCAATCCTATTTGAGAAGATGATACTAATAATAAAAAATTTAATATTATGTGATTAAATGATTATATAAAATAAAATTATTAATTAGCTAAACCTAAAGGATAAAACAAAATGTAACAAATGTATAATGATATGGATAAATCTAATTGGTAATCTTCATTTATTATTTTGATCTAGAGGGATCTCCTCTATCATGTTCCCATAAGATGGAGCTCCAAGATCAGATTCCAAACTTGTCCTTCAATAGAAGAAATTGAGTACATAGAAGACCTTTAGTAAGAGTATCAGCAAGTAGATTAGTAGAAGAGATATGAGCCACCAGAAAAGTGACACCTTGAACTTGTTCACAAATGAAGTAATCTAAAATCACATGATTTTATGTGGGAGTAAAAATTTAGATTTAGCGTAAACTTGTTAAACTAACATTGTCACTATAGATCATCGATAGATGTGGAAGAAGCACACCAAGTTCAATTAGAAGAGAGAATGAATCCAATGAATTTTAATTAAAGTAATTACAATAGAATGATAGTCAGCCTCAGTAGGCCAATAAGCCAAGGTTTGTTGACTCTTAGAAATCCAAGAAATATGATTTCGGCTAGGGTACACAAGATAGACATTGGTGGAGGTGAAATTATCTTTGTAACTTGTTCAATTTAAATCAAAAATGTATAAAGTGATAAAATTGGGTGGTGATAGAGAATAATAACATGATCCAATGTCCCACAGAGGTAGTGCAACAGTCACTTAACAATAGTCAATAGTAGGTTTTTGCATAAATTTATGATATCTCACTGACTATATAAGTAAGGTCGGGGTGTGAATGATAGACATTGAAGGTTGCCAACAAAAGTATGATATTTAGAGGGATCAGGAAGTACAATGTTAGAGTAGAAGGTAAGAATAGGAGCAATTGCAGGGGATGTAGCAACAAGCTTTGCATTTGTCATGTATGTTTGAGCAAGAAGATCCTTCATGTATTGGTGTTGACAGAGAAATAAGCCATGAGAATGAGGAATCACTTTAATATCAAGAAAGTAAGAGTAAGTTAAAAGTCAGCAAGTTATATATATAGACATATGATAAAATATAAAAATAATGATAATAGTTAACCACAAATATAAAATGAAAGCAAAATTTAAATTAAACACGTATAAAAATACAAAAAAACTTAAAAGTAATGGCCAATAATAAACCTCAATGAAATATCAAAAGTCTAAAAGCTACTATTCAAAACCTGTGAGTGAACCAAATATATATTATATTCTATAATTGGAGCCAAACATGACTTTTCTAACCCATAAAGTGAGGTATTAGTGATATGCACTTATAAATTTAAAATCTAGGATATATTTAAATATATTTTATTAATTTTTTTATCATAGTTCTTAGGAAAAACGAAAGGAACCCTACAATGATTGTATTTTTCCAAATATGGTAACAAAACACTTGACATAAATTTATGCAGAGTTTTCCCTAAATTTTGTTGCATAAAAACAAACTTACAAGAAACGTTCTTCAATAATTTTAAAAAATTCAGGACAATTAAAAAAATTATGAACAAAGGACTTTAAAATTCAAAAAATCTATGAGATAATTGTCATGCATGCAAACCAAACATTAAAGAAGACATGGACGATCACATGTGTAGGATGGACAAATAATAATCTCATATTTATGAAAACATTACTAATGATTTTATCAAATTTCATCAATAAGTGAAAGAAAAGGTTTGGAATATACTTTTCTTGAGATAAATTTTCAAGATTTAAGTTTGAGTTTCTTCAAATTCACCATCCTCCTTTCTTCTCTCATTTTCTCCACTTTAAAATTGAGATAAAAATGAGCTAAAATGAGGTAATTACCTCTTATATACATAGACTGATTGTGACGGATCGGGTCATAGTCCATCCTATGACTTCCGTCAAATTATCGTACTTAGTCTGTATTAAAATATACTCTGAATAAAAGGTATATATATATACTTATATGGATGGACTTAAAAATTTTTCTTTTAATTTTGCATGGCGTGCACAGGATCGCATAAGGCCGGAGCTCTTGAGCTAGCATGATTAAGTAGGTCGGTCAACATCTTCATCGTCCAAGGGATTTTAGGTCAGTCGTATGAAACCAAAGAAAATAAACGAGTTGAGATGCCATTAGAAATCAAAATTTTTCAAACCATAAATCATTAGTGGAAGCATCTAAATATCTTTTATATTTTCATAAAAGAATTATTTTACAAAGGATTTCAGTTTGTCCCAAAATATATCAAGGTCGGTCTTTAACTGCTACTGGTGTTCAGATTAACTTTTTCTTCCTAGCTAGACTGTCTGGTTTTCTCATCCTGCATAAACTCATCATCGTCTGAAAGTTAAAAAATAGAAGAAGAGTGAGCAGAAACCCAATAAGGTACCCATAAGCAAAAACATGCACATATATATATATTCATCAAACTCAAAAAAAAAAAAAAAACCAGAATGATAACCTTATGCATACAAAACATGATCATGGGCCAAAGTCCTTTTTGCATGAAAAATCGATTTCTAAATCAAATGCAAATTTAAAACTAAATGCTGAAAATTCGCTACATGTAAGATCTGTAACTCTTGACCAACCAAAACCACTACATTTAAGGCCTGCAACTCTCGACCGTCTAAAACCGCTACATTCAAGGCATGTAACTCTCGGCCGCCATGGTTCATTTCTTTGAATTCTGAGGTTCTAAAAGTCCAAAGATCTTAATGAGCAAAAGTCCTGAGATCTTTAAAGGTGTGCTTATGTTCATATTTTGTGACAACATGCAACATGCAAACTCTTTAATTATCTGGTGATTTCTGGCCGAAATTAAACATGCAGATAACTTCTCCATGTACATTTCTTAAACTCGTCAATCTTTTTATTATAAACCTGTTTTAATAAACAAAAGAGATTCTAACATCATTTGAGCATAAATCATAGAACAATATCGCATATGCAAAACATCATTCATGCGTTGAATATAATACTCCTTCATCAATATGAGAAAGCAATCATAATGATATATTTTAGGTAGAACTTAATTAAGAAGAGCATAAAAATAATAATACTTAACATAAATTTAAAACACTGATATACTTGCCTGATTTGCGAATTCTCTTACTCAAGTCTATTGGAATTCTTTCACTCCTTTCTTTTGTCTCTTACATGCCTTTATTCTTAAGTTTTTTTCAAAACTTCTGTCCTTTATCCCAACATCTGATATTTATAGACGGTGGGGTTGGTGAGAGTAGGTAGGGGTAAGTCACCTACTACTGATATTTTACTCTTATTTCTTCTTCTAGATCTTTCGCGTAGGTGTGAGTAGTTCACCTACTCTAAATTGACTACTCCGACCTCTAGTTAAAGTTTAATCTGGTCAACTTTCTTGGTCCAGTAAATTCTTTTACTCCGGACAACATTTATTCCAACTTCCTCTCCAAAATTCCTCTCTAAATCCCTTTCCAGAAATCCTCTCCGAAAATTCATTTCCGAAAACCGTTTCCAAAAAATCGTATCCAGATATCCATTTTTGAAAAATCGCCTCTAGATAGCTGTCTCCGAAAACTTACTCAATTATCTCCAGAAATCGTTTTCGGAGATTACTCAATCGTGTCCGAAAATCGTCTCCGAATTTTACTTAATGGCATCCGGAAATAGTCTCCGGAATTCACTTATTCATCTTTGACAAAAATCCCTTCTTCTTTCTTATACTCACTTAGCCTTACTTAGCTAGTCAACCCTCCATTAATCATATCATTTTTTCTACTTCCCAACCTATCCGATAAGAAGGCACTGGTCAGATTTCTTTCATACGGTCTTTCGTATTTGAAACCAGTAATTTTTCTCAAGATATAAATCAGTAATTTCACCAATTTCGATCAGTTTCCCATCTCGGTAAAATTTTCCATACCGACAAAATCTGTGCAAACTGGCAATTTGTCATTTCGACAAAGCTTATGCAAACTGATCATTTCTTTCATTCCAATTCATACTGAAAATTTACACCATTATGGGCATTTAAATATTTTGCACATCGGGCATTTTTATCTCAAGCATACCCGGCATTTAAGCATATCAGGCATTTTTTTTGTACCCATACCGCCAAAATACATCACTTCGTCAAAGGTACCTATTCTGGTCATTAGTGCAAACCATCCTTTTTGCCATCTTATCCGGTTAACGTGTTGACCGGATATTTTGGCAAAAGATGCATACCGGTCATTTTACTTTATTTCGTCAATTTGCTTCATTATGAGAAATTCACCAAACTTTTCAAAATGCACCATACCGACATTTTGTATCATACCAGTCAAATTGTGCCATTCTGTCCATTTGCACCATTCCGCCCATTTCGCACCATTCTGAAAAAATTGTGCATTTCGATCATTTTGCCATTCAAGGCAAATTATGCAAATCAAGCAAAATTCAATCAGTCGGTCAATATGTTGACTGGTTACTTTCACTTTCATCCGGTCAACAATCCCTGGTGGTCAACAATTGATTCATCCGGTCAACGAAGCCAATTCCGGTTAGTGCTTTTTTGCCGGTCCACTTGCCAATTCCGTCGGTCAATATTTACGCTTAGCAGATAATAAATTGTTGACAATTGAGATGACTTCTTCATAACTTAATATTTTTTTCATTAATTAAACTAAATGTTGATTATATGACCTTAATTACGATATTTAAAATACAACGAAAGAAGTACTCTAGTTATGTACCCATCAAGTGTGCCGGTGAAAATTAGATGTGCATGTGCGCTCCTCATGCCTAACCTTATCATACATGCATTAAGAATGGCAACTATCATTAGTCATGCACGAGCTCTTTTGTTATATATCAGTCGTAACCTATACTACGATAAGTGTATAAGCTTGACTCATATACCTATTAGGCAGCAAAATACCTATTAAACACTTAGGGCCTTATTCGAACAAAAAATTATTCATTATAAATTTACTCAATTATTTAATTTAAACATTATACATCAAAATTGCTTAGAATCTTACATCCTTTTCCTTCTCATAAAAATTTTGTCATTAAAATTTACATATCCTAACGAAAGAATAAATGCAAATGCTTTCTTGAGTTTCATCTTCACACTCCAACGTGGTTTTTTCAAATGATTGATTTCTCCATAACACTTTAACTAACGGGATAACCTTCATGTGGCGCATTTGATCTCGTGGTCCTAAAATTAAACTAGTTGTTCAATACATGTCAAATCTTCATTGATTCGTAAAGGTTCATGTTTTATCAACCGGGAGGGCTCATACACATACTTCTGAAGTATTAAGATATATAATATATCGTGAAACTTTACTAAATTAAGAGATAAGGCTAGCTTATAAGTCATGTATCTAATTTGCTCCAAAATCTCAAATTATCCGATAAATCTTGGTTTCAACTTTTCTTTCAAATCAAATCTCATAACTCTCTTATGTTGGAGAAACCTTCAAAATTATGTAATACAATTAGAACATCCTATAATCCATAACACTCTTCTAGCAGCCTTGGGCCACCTAGAGGCAATCTGGGATCAATTGAATCTTTTTCGAAATTTGTTGAATAATGTCAGGCCCTTTAAGTCTTCAGTTTCCAACCTCTTTTCAATTGGCAGGGGATGCATATATATTTTTTTTATATAGGGCTTCAAACTCAACCAACAGTAAATAGCCATCCAACATACCTTGTTACTCCAAAACCAAAGTTCTAAGCATATCTTTCCGAATCTAAATTGTCTGCACCAATTTCCATTTGTTTGTATATATAATGTCATATTAAACTCTAGTTTTGTACTAAACTATCTATACAAACTTTTCTAAAATTTTGATACAAATTTTAGATCTTGATCTAACACAATCCTTCACCACAAAATCTCATTCATGTAAGGCCTTGTCAAACAATCCCAAGAGAATGTAGTTCTTATAATAATAAATATGCTGATTTTGTTAGTCGATCTACTATTATCTAAACTACATCGTCGTAACTAATTGTTTAGGGCGACACAACTGCGAAATCCATAGCAAATCCAACTTGAGTCATGCGAAGGTGGCAAAAGAACTAGGGGCTTCGTATATTTGACTTTTCTTTGTTGACAAATGAGACATCTTCCTACAAAATCTATGATTATCTTTTCACATTTTTCTATCAAAAGTGTTTTCACATGTTTTTATACATCTTGTTAATCTTTAGGTAGATTGTGGACTTTGTCCTATGAGATCCATTCAAAATTTTTATCTTTTTATCTCTTCGATGTTGGGCATGCACATGGGGTCGTAAAGCCTAAGAATCTTATCTTCTCAAATATTGAATTTGGCCTAGGATTCCCTATTAAAATCTCCAATAATGCCCACTGAAAAGGGATATTCCATATGCATTCTTTTAAATTTTTTGATAATCAATGTTGCATCTAAAATTGGAAAAAAAAAATTCATACGTGCACCTTAAAAGTGTAGCTATATGTTACAATCTTTTATCTCTTCTAACATCTCTTGTTATTTTATCATCAAATAGTCATCAAGCCCACCGATTTTTGGCTTGAGACATCCACTATAATATTAGCTTTTTTGGCTTGATATTGGATCTTACAATTATAATCTTTCAACAAATTCATCCATCATTATTACCTTATATTCAATTCTTTTTAGAAAAATAATACATTAAACTTCTATGGTTAAAGTATACCAAAAACTTTTCACCACTGAAATAATATTTTTAACTTTTCAAAATGAAGATAATAGCCACTAACTCCAAGTTATGAGTAGGATACTTCTACTCATGGGTCTTAAGTTATCTTAACCCATAATCAATTGCTTTTTTTATTTATATCAAAACACAATCCAAACATTTCTTAGTGGTGTCAAATAAACCACGAAAACTCTTGTTCCTTCAAAAATTGCCAAATGTCTTTGCTAAGACAAATAACTCTTTAACTCTTGAAAGTTTCTTTCATAATTGTCATCCCAACCAAATATCATCTTCTTTTGAGTCAAATGGGTTAAGGGTACAACAATCTTAAGAAGTTCTAAATAAATTTTCTATAATATCTAGCCCGCCTAAGAAAACTACGTATCTCAATAAAATTAGCCTATTGTTCCCAATTTTTGACTGCTTCTATCTTCTTTGGGATAAGAGCAACTCCTTCATTTGAAATAATATAGCCTAAGAAGGTCACTTCTTAAAGTCAAAACTAATATTTCTTCAACTTTGCGAATGATTGATTTTCTTTAAAGGTTTGCAATGTAATCATTTAATAAATGCCATGCTCATCATAACTTCTCAATAAGATCAAAATATCATGATGAAGACTAACACAAAATGATCTAAATTTAGTTGGAACACCAAGTTCATCAAATCTATAAATTCTATGAGGGCATTAGTCAAAAAATAGCATCACAAAAAAAAAAAAAATTATAATGATCATACTTGTTTGAAAAGTTGTTTTTGATATGTTCTTATTTTTTATCATTTGTTGATGATACCTCAATATAATTATGAATCTTAGAGGAAAAATAATTTTTTTATAATTGATCAAATAAATCATCTATTATTATTTATCTTTAATTATAATCTCATTCAGCTCTCGGCAGTCATATGTAACCTCATCATCATTCCTTTTGTCATTTCTTCACAAATACTATAGAAGTACCTCAAGGTGAAAAATTTGGTTGAATAAATTATTTCTCTATCAATTTTTATAATTATTTCTTCAATTCTTTTAATTATAAAGGGTAACCCTATACAAAACTTTAGAAATTGATATAGGTCTTCGCACTAAATTAATAGCAAATTCAATCTCCAAACTTTGTAGTAATATGTGCAAATCTCCTAGCAATAACTTTTTAAATTCTTGCACCATCGATGCCTTCTCAATCAGCACATTGTGGCTTCCATTGAAGGTGATATAGGCAACATAGGCTTGACACTTATCACACATCAAATGACATACATGTGATATGAAAATTAAATATGCTACTATTTACTTAGGCTTCCTTGAAACTCAAAGGGTTAATGTCCTAGGAACAAAAAAGGCATACTTTATTGTGGAAATAATTCATACCAACTTGATAGGATGTTAACCAATCTATATTTAAAATGATGCTAAAATCACTCATATCTAAAAATATTAAATCTATTGACAATTTAAATCCATTTATCTAAATCATAGACCTAGGGTACATTATGTTAGCTATCATGTTCTTACCCATGGGGGTGGAACAACAAATGCATATTCTAAAATCTTCGGTGGAGTATGCAAATAACAAACAAGTATTGAGGCCATAAATGAATTCATAAACCTCTTAATGATCAACACGTGTGCCATAGTTATAAAAATTAATAGTTTACTTTCAACTATTGAAAGGAAAGCTTGAGTATACTTAGCAGTGGCAGCATACATCTCTCCCGACATGCTATGTTTTAAACTCTCTTGCCTTATTAGAAAGGGACATACATTTGACCATGTGTCTAATTTAGTCACAATTGAAATAAGCTCCTAACTGCTCAAAATATGGTGATCCTCCATGAAAATTTCCATGAAATTTACGTGGCATTTTTTATTGTTGCTGCCCTTCTGGTGTCCCTTGTGCCTCAATAGAACTCACATCTTTTATCATGGGAATTTAATCTCTTATATGATCTTCTTTATCTAGAACTTTGACATTCTCAGCTAGCGCTTCTCCTTTTGAAAAGAAAAAACTTTATTCTCTCTAAGTCTTGCTCAATAATTAATGCCAGGTTAAGTACTCTTTATATGTCATCAAGCAAAATGACACTAGCTGCCTCATTATGGAGGTATCCTCAAAGCCTTACAAAAGTTTTCTAGCCCTTCTTGTTTCATTAACACCGAATGTGAGGTGAACTAAACTAACTTGAAGAACCATACATCATACTCTACTATAGTTCCCTTGCCACAACCATATAAACTCTTGTCATTTTGTTTATGAATTGTTTCATCAACACCAAATATGGAGTGAACTAAGCTAACTCGATGAACCTTGTATCATACTCTATTACCATACAATTCCCTCACCTTAACCGTATAAACTAGTTATCACTTTGTTTATGAAGGCTTTCTAGAAGACATTTCCAAAGAAGGCCTCTATAAACTTGTCCCATATAATCTATTTGTTTTTTCAGTCGATGATTTTAGCAAACAATTCATTTTAGTAAGTAGTAGGACCAGAGGTGATTTAGAACATTTTGGTAGACAAAATTTATTTTCTTTAGCACAAACACGATGTGAAACATAATTGATTAATAAAATACAACACTATCTAAACTATTTTATTATTTACAGTTTGAAAATATTTTTAATTCCATAAGTAGCATATTAAAGTTCAAGATTTTAGATTAGTGGAATACTAATAATAATACAACTTTTTGTATTTGCATTAATGGTATGAGATCTCTTAACCCCGCCAGTAAATATAGTATCATTGAAATTAACTTTTAATGTTGGGGATTAATTAGTTGATGAAAAAAATAAGATGACATCGAATATAATAGAAATGTGCAATCCGTATAAGAATTGATTAGACGTAAAAGATCATATCAAAAATTTAAAATTTTGAGTTTCAATAAAGAAGATGATTCCAGAAGTGATGATAGTGATACAAATAAAAATATAAGTAAAATTTAAAAATAAGTAAATTATTATTAGATATAATTTTCTACTATTATAAATTAAAATATTAAAAATATTTGATAAAATAAATAAAATATAGTATATTTTTATAATACTTTATGTGATATATATATTTTTTATTTTTATTATAATCATGCATAAGCTAGCACGATTTGAAGACACGTCTGACCCAATATGGGTGGGCCATGTGTTGTGTTGAGTTAAGATATTTTCATCTTATACTGATATAATACGACTTATTTAACACTACTTTAAATAAACTTATTTTTCTTTATCTAATCATTACCCACATGAAAAGGAAAGAACATGAGAGCTTGAGAAGTAAGGAGAAAATAGGAAAGCCTCTTTCATTAATTGTGATCCAAGAGTCAAGATTTTTTTATCCAAAAATCATTCTACCACTATCAAATATATATTGCCAACTTTGACCTTGTAGTAATTCATTGGCTACTTGGAGCCTAAAATTTTAGAAGTATTGATTATTTTGAAACAGTTATGTCCAAGAGAAGACTAAAAGACATCCAATGTCATTATTAGAAAGTAAATCTAAGAGTTCATTGGTAGAGGTTGTTTGTCAAAAAATAAGTCAAATAAGAATTACTATGTCTATACCACTTAATTTATAAGTTATCTTTTTTATGGTGTATTTATTTTTATTAATTTGAGAAGTTCAGAAAATTTTAATCAATAACTATTTAGATTTGTGTGTTAATTTATTTTTATTATTTATTTATTGCATGTATTAGTGACATTAAATAAGTATAAAGTAGTATATATAAGTAAATATTATTTATATGTATTAGATATTTATGTAATTTATTCTTTCGTATCATAAATGGTTAAAACTACAATCTTTAAAAATTATCTAATTTTTTTAGTTGGTAAGAATTCTATTAAGGTATTGTTTAATTGACCAAATTAAAAAATAGAAATAAGATTAATTTTTATGTTAGGAACAAAAGAACATTGTCTAAAGAAAATGCTTGTGGTGTATAGAGTGATGGTAAACAAATATGGGTGATAGCTAGACCCGAACCATCATCGACCACTATGTTATCAAGAGCATTGGAGAGAATACTTAGGTCACTAATAACATGGTGAGAAGCTCTGCTGTCCAAAATCAATTAAAATTTTTAGATGCATTGGTGGTTGCAAGACTAGCTCATAGTTGCCATGGTGTCAGAGAGTGAGGTTGCCACTATAAAATTTGACTTAAATGTAGAAGTGGTTGTAAAATTGGATGCATACGATATAATACAAGATATAATGTAATGGTGCGGCCTTGAATACTACACTATTTACAATGGCCCAGATAGGGCAAAAGTGAGTGGCACCCACCTTGGTCGGGTGGAGAACGCCCATAGTTTTTTAGTTATATTTTTAGGAATAATTTTATAAATATATTTATTATTTTTATAGACAATATTCTTTTAAATATTTATTTTTTTTATTTTTAAATAACAAAAATGACTATAATTGATCTAGCATGGTCTAGTCTGACTTGAATGATAAATGGATGCTGATAAGAGTTCTTTCAGTGTAATTGGCTCAAGCTAAATTTTTATGTTTCAAATACTTACTTTTAGTTGATATTTTCTGTGTAAATATTTTTTTTTGGATTAATTTTAGACAATACTCTCTATTTATGTATTAGCTTTTATGATTGAAGATGATATTTTTATGTTGTAAATAATACTAAAGTTGATGCGTACCTAGATCCGACTTTGAACAGATTCGGATGCTCCGAGATGGTGTTGATCCGGCTCCGTTCTCGAGTGCGAATCCGTGCACACCACTAAAGTAAACAAGAGGTCAGGCGTTAACGGGGCGGGAGGTTGTCCCACCGAAAACACTCCGACGCTCAAGTCGATGAAATCTCAGAAAGGAAATCGAAAAGAAAGTGAGGCGAGATAGAGTGCGTTTCCTGATGTAAGGGAGGCGTAAGGCCTTCTTGAATCAGGGATTCCCCGATGTAAGAGAGGCGCAGGCCTTCTTGAATCGGGGAGGTGGGAAGGCGAACGCAATTGTAAGAGGCGCTTTGTGTGCCTTAAGATTGGCGATGGATGTGTCTCTGGGGTAGCAGAATGCTCCGGATAACGGTGAGAGCTCCTACTGCAATGAGGGCGGTCGGCTCGAGCCTTTAAATCGTCGTGATTAAGTTAATAATCAAGAGCGCCACCGCAAGTACCACCGAGGGTGTGTGAGAGCTTGTCCGAGAGCGTATGCGCCGAGGGTTGCCAGCGTCCGTGAAAGCGTCCCAAGTAGCGAAAAGAAGAAGAAAGTGGAAGAAGAAGTCCTCCGTCCTCCTCGTGATCGGAAGAGTAAGCGAGAGGTCGAAGAAAACCTCCCTTGGATGATGGATCCAGGGTTTCTTTTTTATAGTAGAGGGGACAATCCTCCCTCTTTGGAAGGAGTGATTGCCTTCTTTAATTGCGTCTTGCCTTCCTGGAACAGACGCACGATTGCCTTGGCGATAATGATTGTTTCCTTGTGTGGCGGAGCCCGAGATCCTCCCGACTTTGGAAAGTCTCGATGCCTTGGGCGGCTTCGCCTGGAGCAGACGCCGATTGCCATCGTAGGAGGATTCTTTCCATGTCCGCGGCAAACTGACCTTCCATGTTTGCCTCCTTCCTTTCAGTGAAGTGTACCGTTGGAAAGTCTTGGCAAAGAAACGTGGAAGATATTTTGGAAGCTGTAGTTGGCCCAATGAGTGATGGGCCCATTACTATAGAAAAGCGTGTTTTGGGCTTAGTTGGAAGAACGCAGACGGTCAACATCTGCGTTGACCGTCTGAGTGTTGCCCGCCTTCGTATTGAAGTCTTTGGCGAACACTGGTGGGCTTTGGGCTTTATTGTACAAGCCCATTGCGTCAGAAAGCGAGTGCTTCTTGAGGCCCAAACGAGAGGTGCTAGCAACGGTCAACGCCGCAACTGTCTGTGAAGGAGTTGGCCGCCAAGACGGTGTTAACGCCGGCGTTGACCGTCTTGGGCCTCCTTGTTTTGGGCCCGTCCCTTTAGTGGGCCGTAAGGGCCGCCACCGCCCGTGTGGGCCTCTGTTGACCTTTCCTTGGGCCAGCCCATTTTTGGTGTACCCATCACTAGCCCCCCATGCTGGTGGTCAGATTTCTGGCCTCCAGTATGTTCGTGATGGGATGCATCTCCTTACTTTAAGGTTCTCATGGGAATTCTAAAAAAAGTGTGAAGGAGAGTTTGACCAGAATCATTAACCGTTTCTGGCCAATTTCGAAGTACCAGAATTGTCGACCGTATTGGTCAATTCCGATCATACCGCATGTTGACCGTTTTGGTCAATTCGAGTACCGTAACTGTCGGATCGTTTTGTCAATTCGAGGAGTACGAATTGTTGACCGTCTTGGGCGGTTCTTGAATGATTCTGCCCGCTTTAGGCGGGATTGCAAGGTAGAAAACGATATGTGTCTTCCTTTGGTTGGCGGAGATCCCGATCATATTGTCCCCTCGACTGGATTCATCGACCAAAAGTTTGGCCCTGGAGAATGGAAGGAACCCCATTGATGGTTGACCCGACTTGGTTGTCCACATCACTTGACCGGAGAGCGAAATAGAGCGTAAATATAGTTGTCGATTTCGTTGACCAATGCACTCAACTCCGAGAGCGGTCGGAGTCGAAAAGTCTGTTGGCCAATCGGATCCCGATAACCAAAGTGCTCGAATTTGGAGAGCGATTCAAAAGCGAAAAATCTTTGTTGATCGAAAAAAGTTGGCCGTGAAGTACTCAAATCCAGAGAGTGATTCCGAGCCGGAAATCTTTGTTGGCCGGAAAAGTTGACCGTGAAGTGCTCAAATCCGGGAGAGCGATTCAGCCCAGAAATCTTTGTTCACCGGAAGTTGGCCGTGAAGTGCTCAACCGAGAGCAGATTGGCCGGAAATCTTTGTTCACCCGGAAAGTTGATCGGCGAAGTGCTCAAACGAGAGCGATTCGAGCCGAAATCTTTGTTGACCGGAAAAGTTGACCGCGAAGTGCTCAAATCCGAGAGCGATTCCGAGTTTTAAATCTTTGTTGACCGAAAAAGTTGATGGCGAAGTGCTCAAACCGAGAGAAGCGATTCGGAAATCTTTGTTGGCCGGAAAAGTTGATCGGCGAAGTGCTCAAACCGGAGAGCGATTCTGAGTCGAAATCTTTGTTGACCGAAAAGTTGACCGGCCAAGTGCTCAAATCCGGAGAGTAGCCTGGAAATGAAATCTTTGTTCACCCAAAAGTTGATGGCGAAGTGCTCAAATCCGGAGCAGCGATTAAGCCGAAATCCTTATCGACCCGGATCCATTGCGAGCATTTCAAGTCTCGGGCGAGACCTAGGAGCGCACTGAGGGAAGATCTCAAGCTCAAGATCGATCTCCGTAAAGATGCGTTTCAAGAGGTCGAGCGGTGACTTGCCTTTAAGATAGTCGATCGTTCGAGTCGAGCAACAGGATGTACCTTGTGCTCCTTGGAAGGGCTCTTGCCGTTGGAGAATCATCCAACGGGTCTAAGAGTTAGGAGCCCCTAGGGAGCTCAGTTAGTAAAACTGGGGATCCTTTGACTCTCGGATCGAGCAACGGGTCGATGTCATGACCACGGCCAAGCCTCGGGATCTCAATCTGTGACTCTCTCGAGGATGCCGCTTTGCTTTCTAGTTGAGTGTCAGGGCTACTGGTGTCAATTTGCGCCGGATCCTGATCATTTCCGTGAAGGGAAGTTGTGGCCCTGAGGAGACGTGGTTTGTCATCTAAGCATTGACGAACACGTGCGTTGGTTCATCTGCCCTTGCAAGAGGAGGTCGTGGCGCCGAAAAATGAGGTTGCCCGGCCAAGCTTTAAAGCCAAAGTCGTTGTTAGCTTGCTGTTCATGTATGTGGATGTCACCGGGCGGCCACCGGGTTGTGCATTGCCGCCAAAATGAGTTGGCGGAGTTGTTGTTTAGCTTTGTTGAAGGCGTGGTGGCCTTCTATCTCGTGTTTTAGGCCGCTGCGTGCGTTAGCTGCTTAGTAGTTGTGGCTTGTGAGAAAAGCCTAGTGGCGTTGCCCAGTGGTAATTGGGACAGCCCGGTATAGAGAAGGAATGCTTCCCGTTATTGTATAACCACGCCTGGCCCTTCATGGAGATGGTCGTTGCGTGGGGCGTAACCCGGTTGGCTGGCCGTCGGAGGAGCTAAGTCCTCCAAGCTAATCGGGCGATTGTGGAAAACTGACCCGGTGGCGCCCGCAAGTGATGACTTACTGGCTGCCAATGTTGGAGAAGAAATGTTTCTCCCTTGACCGCTGTTGATCGACGTTCTTGCTCCCGAAAGGAGGTCGTCGCGTGTGCCATTCTTGCCCCCTAAGGTTTTTAGACCGCTATGGGCCACTTGGATGACCAAGGTTTAGACCGCTCATGGGCCACCCGATGACCAGGGGTTTCGCATCGCTCATGGGCCACCTAGATGACTAGGGTTTCGGGCCGCTCATGGGCCACTGGATGACCGGGGTTTCGGACCGCTCATGGCCACCCGGATGACCCGGGGTTTCGGACCGCTCATGGGCCACCTGGATGACCCGTGGTTTCGCACCGCTCATGGGCCACTTGAATGATCGGGGTTTCGGACCGCTCGCGGGCCACCCGGATGACCAGGGGTTTAAGGCCGCTAATGGGCCACCCGAATGATCGGGTTTAAGACCACTTTCGCCACCCTGACCGACCTGGGTTTAACAAGAGGGTGAAGACCCTCGACTTAGGGCGCGCTAGGTCGGATGGATACCGCAAGGCAAACGCAGATTCATATAACCTAGTATTCTATATGCTAAGTAAACTCCTTACCTCGCACAGCTTACACAAGCAAGCGAATGTATGCATGTGAAGGGTGAGTTCATACACAGGTTCGGTGCGGAATCATCGTTGGTGCATGAGCGATGTTCTTATAATCGGCTCGTCGCCCTAAGCGCACGGCCAGCACCGCGCCGGAGAGTCGTTGGGGCGCTTTGGTAGGCGACTTGGCCTATGGCCCCGTGCTCCGTGGGATTTGGTCCTTGCCGTGAATTGGTTGGGTAGCGTCTTTATTCGCTTGAAAGAGCCTATTGGCGATGGTTTGGGTCCCATTGTCGGATGGTATTGCCTCAAGTGACCGGACCGGTCGGCGGTGCATTGGGCCGATGATATCTTCCGCGGTGCAATGGGTGGTGGGTCGAGAACATCGAGCCCCCATTGCATGTTTTTGTCATAGCTTTTACGGGGTCCCACTGCCGTGGGCGAGGTTGCGGCAGGATCGACCTGCGGCCTGCAGCAATGCTACGGGGTGGAGGTCGAATCGGAGAAGATTCGGCGGCGGAGAGCTCTAGCGAGCCGAGGGATCTCGGCGGCGAGGCTAACAGGCCGGAGAGATCGGCGGCGAGTGCTCCAACAGAGGCCAAAGAAGATCGGGCGAGGAGCTCGGCAGAGGGAGAAGATCTGGCGGCGAGGAGCTTCGGCGGGCCAGAGTAGATCTGGCGGCGAGGAGCTCCGGCGGGCCAGAGAGATCTGGCGGCGAGGAGCTCCGGCGGGCCAGAGAAGATCTGGCGGCGAGGAGCTCCGGCGGGCCAGAGAAGATCTGGCGGCGAGGAGCTCCGGCGGGCCAGAGAAGATCTGGCGGCGAGGAGCTCGGCCCGGCCGAGAGATCTGCGCGAGGAGCTCGGCGGGCGGAAGAAGATCGCGGCGGAGCTCCGGCGGGCCAGAGAGATCTGGCGGCGAGGAGCTCCGGCGGGCCAGAGAAGAGATCTGGTGGCGATAGCCGATCGGCGAAGCCCCCAGTGTTACATCTTCTAATGGGTGCAAATGGTCAAGAAGAGGGTGCTCTTCTAAGCGTTAGGCACTAGCACATTTGACGTTAATCACCTGTAAGCATGGCTACCCGATGAGGGGTCGTCGCCATGGAAGGTGATATCTTTAGTCGTCGTGCTGACTGGAGCACAAGCGTTGACCATGTTTGTTTTGCGTAAGAGGTTGAGTGTTGAGGGGAGACGCTAGACTTTTTGTCGCGTTCCCACAGGCGCGCAATGATGCGTACCTGGATCCGAGCTTTGAGCAGTTCGGATGCTCAGAGATGGTGTTGATCCGGCTCCGTTCTCGAGTGCGAATCACACGCACACCACTAAAGTAAACAAGAGGTCGGCCATTAGGCGGGAGGTTGTCCCACCGAAAACACTCCGACGCTCAAGTCGATCAGATCTCGAGAAAGGATGGCAAAAGAAAGTGAGGCGAGATAGAGTGCGTTTCCCCGATGTAAGGGAGGCGTAAGGCCTTCTTGAATCGGGGATTCCCCTGATGTGTAGAGGCGCAGGCCTTCTTGAATCGGGGGAGGTGGGAAGGCAAGAACGGCCCGTAGAGGCGCTTTTGTGTGCCTTAAGATTGGCGATGGATGTGTGCGGGGTGTGAATGCTCAGGACAACGGTGAAACTCATTTGCAATGAGGGCGGTGGCTCGAGCCTTTCCCTCGCCGGTACGTGATTAAGTTAATAATCAAGAGCGCCACTACAAGTACCACCGAGGGTGTGTATGAGAGCTTGTCCGAGAGCGTATGCGCCGAGGGTTGCAGGCCCCGAAAGCGTCCCAAGTAGCGAAAAGAAGAAATAAGTGGAAGAAGAAGTCCTCCGTCCTCCTCGTATCGGAAGAGTAAGCAGAGGTCGAAGAAAACTCCCCTTGGATGATGGATCCGGGGTTTCTTTTATAGTAGGGACAATCCTCCCTCTTTGGAAGGAGTGATTGCCTTCTTTAATTGCTTTGGCCGTCTTGCCTTTCCGGAACAGACGCCGCTTGCCTTGCCGATAGCGATTGTTTCCTTGTGTGGCGGAGCCCGAGATCCTCCGACTTTGGAAAGTCTCGATGCCTTGGGCGCCTTGCCTTAAGAGCAGACGCCACTGCCATCGTGAGGATTCTTTCCATGTCCTGCGGCAACGACCTTCCATGTTTGCCTCCTTCCTTTCCGGTAGTGTACCGTTGGAAAGTCTTGGCGAGAAACGTGGAAGATATTTTTGGAAAGTCGTAGTTGGTCTGATGAGTGATGGGCCCAGGCGGAGTGGGCCCGTTACTATAGAAAAGTGTTTTGGGCTTAGTTGGAAGAACGCAGAGGCGGTCGACATCTGCGTTGGCCGTGCGAGTGTTGCCCGCCTTCGTATTGAAGGATTCTTTGGCGAACCTTTGTGGGCTTTGGGCTTTATTGCTACAAGCCCATTCTCAGAAGCAGTGCTTCTTGAGGCCCAAACGAGAAAGGTGCTAGCAGTGTGCCGCGTTGACCGTCTCAGTGAAGGAGTTGGCCGCGAGGCGGTCAACGCCGGCGTTGACCGTCTTGGGCCTCCTTGTTTTGGGCCCGTCCTTTAGTGGGCCGTAAGGCCGTTGACCGCTGTGTGGGCTCTTGACACTTTCCTTGGCCCACCCATTTTTGGTGTACCCATCAAAAGTCATGCATGCTTAAGTTCTACTCAACTCAAACGACTGAAAATATTTTATTCATTTTATCCCACATTGCATGATTTGGAATATATTTAGTTGATAAACAATCTACAATACTAGACTTTTGATTTTTTGCATTTTAAAAAAAATTATAAAAAGAAATCAAAGTTATTATTATTTTTTAATTTTAAGGAAATGAAATATAGAATTATAATTTCAATTCTCTATGTTGGCCAAAAATAAATTTAAAATTAGACTTAGAAATTTAATTTCTAATTTGATTTTTAAGACATTTCTATAAAAAAAACTGATAAATACTTCAACTTATAAGAAAGGATTGTGATAAGACACATTGTGAGTGTCATTGATCCAAGTGATCTCGTATTTTCTCAAACTCCAACTATTAGAAACTCTCTATATAAATGATCACAAGATGGCTCACTTGGTGGAATATTTTTTTCCTATTAAGAACATGAGTAAAAAATTTGTAACATGCATGTAAATACAATATAATTTATTGATGTTTAATAAAATATTGGTCTACAATATATAATATCATATTTACTTCTACCTTATGGTAGAGATGAGTAAGATGGTCATAATTATGCCTGTAGCACGGCCAGCCTCTTATGGGCAGTGATAAATACAGGGCTACAGTGAACAGTGTTAGGTGTGTGCATAGTATGGCTCAACACTTTAAATTATATCAGATTATGCAGAAAGCGGCCTGTGGGCCATGCCGACCTATGTCGCGGTTTGACCGTGTCTCAGCATGTATTAAGCTGAACCTACCATAGTTGAATTTTTTTTATTGCCAATGGTCATGTGATAGTTGAACAGTCACATGACCGTTGTGAGTTTGGGGGAATGAGAGAGAGCCAAGCGGGAGGGAGGCAACGGTTATTTATTAAAAAATTAAATATTAAAAAAAGTCGATACCCCCTCTCCCCACATAGCACACTCAACACACAATCTTTCTACTCTTTCTACTATCTTACAGTATAAAATAATATTATTATTGTTAGAGACATTTTGTCTAATTGGTATATTCCGTGACCATATGTATTATTTGAAAAAGCACGTTTCGGTGCTACCGTGTTTCGACCCCGTTACAAGTATAGCGAAAGCAATAAAATAAATTAATTAAATTAAATATCCGATACACGTAAGAGATATTTAACTCTAGATGTATAAGCATGCACAATATATATATAATAATGAACAACAATAATAAAGACCCGATTTTTGGTGACGAAGTGAAAACTCAATACCCACGGTATCGAGAAAAACACTCCGGGCTTCAATGGCCAGGGAAGCAATGCACTATGAAAATCAACTTACAGCTCGGGTGGTAACGACGCGCTAACATAGCCGACTTACTCCCGACACGTGATCCCTACCAAAGAACTCCTTGGATTTGCCATGGCAGCGGAATCGACACCTTCCGGTCTTTCAAGCCACTCTTCCCTCTCGTGCCACTTGAATTGCCAATCACGAACGGATCTCCTTCTTCGAACGGGTCTCCAACAATGGTAGAAGGCAAAGTTTCAATGATTTAAGAAGGTGGGTGAGAAAACTTCCTATGAACATGTAGAAACTCTTGTAGTAGTTAGTTTTCTCAAGAGAAGAAACAATGATCTTGAAGCGTGAAGGCTTTCTTCTCAAATGGAGGCTCAAAATAATCGACAGAGCATATGGCGTCCTTCGGGTTTCAAAACATAAGCCAATATTTATAGAGGAGTCAAAAATCGCGTTTGAAATTCTGCCCGTTGGGCCGCCGCTCGAGCGGGGCTCGAGCGGGTGGAGGGCGAGCATCGAGCGGCCTATGTTCTGGTTTATCGGCTCGAGCGGCTAGTGAGCGAGCATCGAGCGGCCCCCATTCTGGATTACATGCTCGGCGGACATCGAGCATGAAGCGAAGCGGGCGGTCCTTGGGCCCGGCCCGAGCGCGTGGAGGGCGGACTGAATGAATTTTAATGAATTTTAAACCGACAACCGACAACCCGACATCAATAAAATAATACATATGGTCACGGAATATGCCAATTAGACAAAAGTCTCTAACAATCTCCCCCTTTGGCAATTCCGTGACAAAACTCATAAAATAAATAAATACAAGAGAATCACGGGTTCAGACACCACCGAGATAGAACCCGTGTACATAAAAACCTACGCCTAGTAAAACAAAAAAAATACATAAAACAATGTAACTAGCTATGCGAGAGCTGCTGAGGCGATGCGATGAAGACTTGTGGGAACACCCTGAATACTTTAGAGCCCTGGGCAAGCAAGGTTAGTACCAACAGGACAAAAGATAATAACAATTTAATGGCATACATGGTACATAGGCATGAGACACATACAACAATATAACATACAACAATCCTCCCCCTAAAGAAAATAAACAGGACTCCCCCTCAAGTAATAATAACTTGAACTAATATGCAAATAACAAAAACGCCCCCCCCCCAAAAAAAAGAAGGCACCCCTAATCTCCCCCTATCAAACACCCCCTATTAAAGAGATCAAGTCTCCCCCTTTTTGTCACGAATAGCCAAGGGGTAATTTAGCTCACTTTTCTTAATCCAGACTTGTCTCACGGAATGCATTTTTGCGTTCAACCTATTTACTTGTGCATCCAAATGCTGAAGGTAATCAACAAATTTATTCAATTTTAGCCCTGGTCTTTGGTTGTGCAAAAATTTCAAGGTGTAACACCGTGGACGAATGTGACCAACTTGCCCACATGCATGACAAGTAGGCACAAACTTAGGGATGGAGGAATTATTCATAACCTTGTGATTATCTAGATTAGATGAGCCAAATCTGTTATTCTCACGTTGAGGCACGGCCTTGATGACTTTGGGTGAGTGGGCATGATTATGTGAAATTTTCTTGGCGGGAATAAACACAGTTGTAAGTTTTATGTCATTACGAGCAATATTTGCAGCATACCCCACACCCTGTTTATTTCCACCACTTTTTCCCAATCCGAGCATGTGATCTAATTTTGTGGACCCATTTATGAATTGTTTCAAATCTTTTCGAGAGGCCTCAAGATCAGATTCTAAAGTTGTTATTTGTTTAGTACATGAGACTTTCGGATTCTCAATTTCTTGAGTTTTAGAATCTAATTCGGATTGAAGAGCTAATCTTTCTTGTTCCCAACTCAATGACCCTCTTTTTTAGGGTTTTATTTTGTTTCTTTGCTTTCAAGCATTCCCTAAACAGGTTTATCGTAAGCTTCTTGAAGGCCATCAAATTCAGCTTCGACTCGGCCTCAGTCATCGATTGATCAAAATTATCTACTGAATTTCCACACATAGAGGTCATAAAAGCCATGTACTTGACAGGCCCATTTTCGTAACATGGTTCACCCTCTTCTTCTTCATCACTTAGGGTCAAATTAGCTTTAAAGGCTTGACCTTGTTGGCGTTTAAAATTTGGGCATTCAGCCCGATAGTGACCAAAGCTTTTACATTCATGACATTGAACGTCCTGAGTCATTTTTGATTTGGAATCCTTAAGTTCACGACGGTCTTTCTTCTCAAATTTATGTGATCGTTTTAAGTCCATATCAAGTTTTTCTTATTTAAGAGTTCTTTTTCTTTAAGAATTTTTAAAAATTCTTAACAAATAATGCAAAATCATCATCGCTACATGATTCTTCATCGGAATCCCGATTTCGCTCGTCCCTACTTGATTTTAGAGCAAGAGATTTGTTTTTCCTTGATCTTGTGGCAAGGTGTGCTCATCGTTTGTAGGGATCCTACAAGTTCTTGATCTTTATTTTATCAAGGTCTTTACTTTCTTCAATAGCGGTGACCTTAGGTCTAAAGCGTTCGTTAAGTGATCTAAGAACTTTTCGACAATTTTATTCTCGTGGATTCATTCTCCTAAATTAAACGGAATTGACAATATCATTCAATTTTGCATAGAACTCATCAAAGGTTTCATCATCTTGCATTTTTAGTTCTTCGAATCTAGTGGTGAGCATTTGCGCTTTTGAATTTTCACTAGTTTCGTTCCTTCATGAGTGGTTTCTAAAATATCCCACGCATCTTTAGAAATCTCACACATTGAGATTCGTTTAAACTCATCGGGAGATACAGCCATAAAAATAGCATGTAACCCCTTACTATTCCAATTGCAAGCATCAAGTTCTTCTTTTGACCACAAAGAGAGAGCTTTTAGCTCATCACCACTTTTAGGTGGAGTCCACCCAATTTGGGTACTCGCCCATACACGCTCATCCATTGATTTAAGGAAGGCTCTCATCCGGACCTTCCAATAAGCATAGTTACTCCCATCAAAGAAGGGAGGAACGGAGAGCGATCCACTCGTGTACATCTAGATCGGGGGTCGTGGATCGGGGTGAGTCTCTGATACCAATTGAAAAAGCACGTTTCGGTGCTACCGTGTTTCGACCCCGTTACAAGTATAGCGGAAGCAATAAAATAAATAAATTAAATTAAATATCCGATACACGTAAGAGATATTTAACTCTAGATGTATAAGCATGCACAATATATATATAATAATGAACAACAATAATAAAGACCCGATTTTTGGTGACGAAGTGAAAACTCGATACCCACGGTATCGAGAAAAACACTCCGGGCTTCAATGGCCAGGGAAGCAATGCACTATGAAAATCAACTTACAGCCCGGGTGGTAACGACGCGCTAACCTAGTCGACTTACTCCCGACACGTGATCCCTACCAAAGAACTCCTTGGATTTGCTGCAGGCGAACGGACCGGACACCTTCCGGTCTTGAAGCCACTCTTCCTCTCGTGCCACTTGAATTGCCAATCACGAACGGATCTCCTTCTTCACGAACGGATCTCCAACAATGGTAGAAGGCAAAGTTTCAATGATTTAAGAAGGTGGGTGAGAAAACTTCTATGAACATGTAGAAACTCTTGTAGTAGTTAGTTTTCTCAAGAGAAGAAACAATGATCTTGAAGCATGAAGGCTTTCTTCTCAAATGGAGGCTCAAAATAATCGTCTGACAGAGAGCATATGGCGTCCTTCGGGTTTCAAAACATAAGCCAATATTTATAGAGGAGCCAAAAATCGCGTTTGAAATTCTGCCCGTTGGGCCGCCGCTCGAGCGGGGCTCGAGCGCTGCGAGCGGGGCTCGAGCGCTGCGAGCGGCCATAGGGTTTCGGCAGAAACCCAGCGGGCGCTTGAGCGGGTGGAGGGCGAGCATCGAGCGGCCTATGTTCTGGTTTATCGGCTCGAGCGCTAGTGAGAGCGAGCATCGAGCGGCCCCCATTACAGATTACATGCCGAGCGACATCGAGCATGAAGCGAGCGGGCGGTCCTTGGACGGCCCGCGTGCGTGGAGGGCGGACCGAATGAATTTTAATGAATTTTAAACCGACAAACCCCCCAACCCGACATCAATAAAATAATACATATGGTCACGGAATATGCCAATTAGACAAAAGTCTCTAACATTATTGTATTGATGTCGGGTTGTGGGTTGTCGGATTAAAGTCCGCTCGGTCCGCCCTCCATTCGCTCGAGCCCGTCCAAAGCCTTCCCGCTCGCCTATCGCTTGATGCCCGCTCGAGCCTAAAATCCAGAACGTCCCCGGCTCGCCAGGAGCTCGAGATCCGCTCGAGCTGAAATTCCAGTAGGGGGGCCACTCGCTGCGCGCTCGAGCCCTGCTCGAGCGCCGGCCCAACGGGCAGATTTTTCAAACGCGTTTTTGGCTCCACTAAAAATTCTAGCCTTATTTTTTTGAAACCCTAAGAATTCTGGATTGAAGATTTACGTGCCTCCTTGGAGAAGAAAGCCTCAAAAGCTCCATTATTCCTACTTCTCTTGAGAAAACTAATTACTACAAGAGTGCTCTACTTGTTCTAACTAGTTTTCTCACCCATTTTCTTTCACTATTGAAACTTTTATCCTTCTACCATCGTTGGAGACTTTGGTTCACGAAGAAGGAGACTCGTTCGTGATTGGAAATTCAAGTGGTTCGAGGAAAGATTGACATGAAGACTGGAAGGAGTCCGGTTCCGTTGCCGCGGGCAAATCGAAGGAGTTCCTTGGTAGGGATCACGTGACGGGAGTAAGTCGGCTAGGTTAGCGCGTCGTTACCATCCGGTCTGTAAGTTGATTGTCATAGTGCATTGCTTCCCTGGCCGTTGAAGCCCGGAGTATTTTTCTCGATACCGTGGGTATCGAGTTTTCACTTCGTCACCAAAAATTGAGTCTTTATCTTTATTGCTCTTAATTATTTAATTCGTGCATGCTTGTTGTATCGTTACAATTTAGAAATAAATATCCTTTACGTGTATCGGATATTTATATATATATTGCTTCCGCTATAATTTTTGGGGTCGAAACTCGTTAGCACCAAAGCGTGCTTTTTCAATTGGTATCAGAGACTTACCCCGATCCGCGACCCCCGATCTAGATGTATACGAGTGGATCACTCTCCATTCCTCCCTTCTTTGATGGGAGTAACTATGCCTATTGGAAGGTCCGGATGAGAGCCTTCCTAAAATCTTTAGATGAGCGTGTTTAGGCACGTACCCAAGTTGGGTGGACTCCACCCACTAGTTCCTCGGGCAACAAACCAAAAGCCCTATCTTCATGGACCAAAGAGGAACTTGATGCATGTAATTGGAATAGTAAGGGGTTACATGCTATTTTTATGGCTGTGTCTCCCGATGAGTTTAAACAAATTTCAATGTGTGAGACGTCTAAAGATGCGTAGGACATCCTAGAAATTACTCATGAAGGTACAAAACTTGTTAAAAATTCAAAATTGCAAATACTCACTACTAGATTTGAAGAGATAAAAATGAAAGATGATGAGACCTTTGATGAGTTCTATACTCAATTAAATGATATAGTGAACTCCACATTTAATTTAGGAGAACGAATCCCGAAAAATAGAGTTGTTAGAAAAGTTCTACGATCGTTGCCTGAACAATTTAGACCCAAAGTGACGGCGATTGAAGAGAGCAAAGATTTAGATAAATTAAAAATTGGGTCCCTACAAACTTATGAGCACACATTGCCACAATCAAAGAAGAATAAATCACTTGCTCTAAAATCAAGTAGGGAAGAGCGAAATCGGGACTCCGATGAAGAATCATGTAGCGATGATGATTTTGCATTATTTGTTAAGAATTTTAAAAAATTCTTAAAGAAAAATAATTCATCATCAGAAAAAATGGATGTGGACTTAAAATGATCACATAAATTTGAGAAGAAAGGCCGACGTGAACTCAAGGACTACAAATCAAAAAATACTCAAGGAGTTCAATGTCATAAGTGTAAAGGCTTTGGCCACTATCGGGCTGAATGTCCTAACCTTAAACGTCAACAAGGTCAAGCCTTTAAAGCTAATGTGACCCTTAGTGATGACGAAGAAGAAGAGGATGAAAAATGTTCTGACGATAGCCTGTCAAGTACATGGCTTTTATGACCTCTATGTGTGACAATATTGTAGAGAATATTAATCACTCTGATGACTCTGTGGATGAGTCAGAAGCTGAATCTGATGGCCTTCAAAAAACATATGACAAACTGTTTAGGGTATGCTTGAAAGTAAAGAAACAAAATAAAACCTTAAACAGTAGGGTCATTGAGTTGGAACAAGAAAGATTAGCTCTACATTCCGAGTTAGATTCTAAAACTCAAGAAATTGAGAATCTAAAAGTCTCAGTTACTAAGCAAATAACAACTTTAGAATCTGAACTTGAGGCCTCGCAAAAGATTTGAAACAATTTTTAAATGGCTCTACAAAATTAGAACATATGCTCGGGTTGGGAAAAATTGGCGGAAATAAACAAGGTTTGGGATATACTACAAATTTTGTCTAAAGTGACGTGAAACCTAAAATTGTGTTTATTCCTGCTACGAAAATTCCACACAAACACGCCAACACACCCAAAGTCATCCAGGTCGTGCCTCAACGTGTGGAGAAAAGATCTATGAACCATGTCACCATACCTAAATTTGTGACTACTTGTCATGCGTATGGAAAAATAGGTCACATTCGTCCTCAATGTTACACCATGAATTTTTTGTACAATCAAAGACAATGGCCAAAAATGAATAAACTCGTTGATCACATTCAGAAATTGAATGAACAAGTTAAAAGGCTAAGCCAAAAAGTGAATTCGGGGAGACAAGTTTGGGTTAAGAAAAGTGAGCTAAATTACCCCTTGGCCATTCGTGACAAAAAGGGGGAGACTTGATTCAATTTAATAGGGGGAGCTTAGGGAGACGGAGCGGAGTTTTTGTTATTTTCATGTTATTTCAGTTTATTATTACTATTAGGGGGAGTATTGATTATTTTAGTTAGGGGAGCATTGTTGTATGTTCTCATTCTCATGTACCACGCATACTGCTATATTGTTATTATATTTTGTCTTGTTGGTAGTAACCTGCTTGTCCAGGATATTCAGTTACACAATCCTCGCAGCTCCAGGCTATTCAGTTACACGTCCTTGCAGCTATCATCACTTGTCATAACAATCCTAGTATAGCTGTTTATATTTTTTTTGTGTGTCTCTTATGTATCACTAGGCGTAGGTTTTTATGTACACGGGTTTTATCTCGGTGGTGTCTGAACCCGTGATTCTCTTGTATTTCTTTATTTATTTTTTTTGGATTTTGTCACGGAATTGTCAAAGGGGGAGATTGTTAGAGGCATTTTGTCTAATTGGCATATTCAGTGATCATATGTATTATTGTATTGATGTCGGGTTGTGGGTTGTCGGGTTAAAGTCCGCTCGGTCCGCCCTCCATTCGCTCGAGCCCGTCCAAAGCCTTCCCGCTCGCCTATCGGTCGATACCCGCTCGAGCCTAAAATTCAGAACGTCCCCGGCTCACCAGGAACTCGAGATCCGCTCGAGCTGAAATTCCAGTAGGGGGGCCGCCCGCCAGATTCCGTTGCCGCGGGCAAATCCAAGGAGTTCCTTGGTAGGGATCACGTGACGGGAGTAAGTCGGCTAGGTTAGCGCGTCGTTACCACCCGATCGTAAGTTGATTTTCATAGTGCATTGCTTCCTGGCCGTTGAAGCGGTGGTGTGTTTTTCTCGATACCGTGGGTATCGAGTTTTATTCGTCACCAAAAAATTGAGTCTTTATCTTTATTGCTCTTAATTATTTAATTGTGCATGCTTGTTGTATCATTCTGATCTAGAAATAAATATCATTTACGTGTATCGGATATTTATATATATATTGCTTCCGCTATAATTTTTGGGGTTGAAACTCGTTAGCACCAAAGCGTGCTTTTTCAATTATAATATTTATTAATATAATATATTAATTTTATTAATTTTTATTTATAATTTATATATTAATATTATTATTTTATAAATTAATTATTAATTATAAAATATAAATTTTTTTAATTTTAATAGTGTAGGAATATAAAAAATATTTTGATACTTTTATACTAGTTAAATCATATGTGCACACTGATAGTGGTTCTGAAATATTAGAATTATAATTTAATTTTGATCCAAATAGCACTACTAGCTTCTAGAAAATATTCTAGTAAGTTATGGCAATTTTTGGAGATTAAATTAATTAATGGTTAAGAACATACCATTTGTAAAAAAATATAAAAAAAGTATACGTGTGAAAATTCTAAGAGTACAAAATATTTAAATAGATACATAAAAAAATATGAGAAATAACAATTATCTTTGACTTAAATTGAACCAATATTTTCATGTAATGTAGAGTTAGGAGTTTTTCAAGTATAATCATTGGCTAAATTAGGAGGAATTTACAGAATATATAATTTAGTTAAAAAACCGATTTCTCATGGCAAAAGATTACAAGTTTTACATGTATAAGTACGGTGAAAGGCCAATGAGAACAAATTTTTCATATTTGTACCAATGGCGCAGCACCTCTTAGTCCCACTAGTAAGCACGGTGCCATCGAAATCGGCTTTTAATATCAAGAGTCAAGTAGTTAACAAAAAAATATGATGATCCTAAAAATCGTAAAAATGTTTATTATTTTTAACGATTAGTTAAATTCAAAAGATTACTAAAAAATTAACAATTTTTTATTTCAATAAAGTGGATGATTTTAGAAGTAAATCTAGTAAAGATGTGAGTGAGACCAAAATATAATTAAGTTATTATTAGATATATTTTTTAAAAAAATTTTAAAATTATAATATGAAGAATATTTAATAAAATACATACATATAATATATTTTTTATAATATATATTTTTTATAATATATATTTTTTAATATATTTTTTTTAAATATGGGTTCATGCCATGTGGCATACCTGGCCCAACATAGTATGGGCTACGGATTGTGTTAGATAAGGACATATAACTCCTATTCGTGTCATTGCGCTATACATGTTAATGAAACTAAGACATGGATTGTGCCGATCCAACACGACCGTTAATATCAATAGTCATTGGAACCATGATTTCTCTTCTTATTTTTCTTGTTTTTAATATCGTATTAGTTTTGTTGTTTTTTAATTATTTTTTTAAGCTCGTGGGAATAACTCCCCTAGTCCTTTCTCTTCCTATTTATCCCACGATTTTGGAACCATTTTTTTTATTTGTATTATTCCCAAGATTTTCAGCCTTTTTATTTCTAAATTATAAGCATACCCCCCCCCCCTTTTTTTTTTATCATTTTTATTATATGCATGGGACACATCTCTATTCCTTCTAGCATGCAATTATGATTGTCATCAGTTGTCTTCCTGTTTTCATCCAAAACTCTATATAGTCATCAACTAATTTAACAAATTAAAATATGTCAATTATTTATAAATTAAAAATTAACTTTAGTAACAAAAGAAAATACAATATTAAAATATATAAAAAATTTATCTGTCGCATATTTGTCACATCTCGTTTCTTTGTTAGAGGTCTGCATGTAGTTGTCCATTGCTTCAAATACGGTATAAATCTGTATTAAAATTTACCTTATTAGAGAGTTTTGAAATACTTTAAGCTTTATGTTAAAAAAGATTGAGGAACCGTCTGAGGTTCTCATTAAGAGCCTTTTGACTACTGTGATAAGTTATCAAGGTTGTTTTTCTTTTCTCTTATTAAAAGCAAAGTAGGTCAAAAACTAGTTGGCTAATTCCTAAAATGTCTACATAGAGTTTAGTCTTGACAAATAGAACTAGGTCAAGCATTCTCCTTTAATGTCAAAAGGAAATAGAGGCATAGGCGGTATGACTTAGGTTTTGAAAACCGAGCAAGATGTGAAAGTAGTCAAGATGATCAATTGAATCAATACTTACATTATACAACTCTAATGTTCGTGTTACGTCCCTGATCTCGAAATCAAATTTAGTAATTCTGTAATTTATAATTCACTTAAACCAACTTTTAATTTGTTTATTTCACTGATTTAAATTTAAATTTATATTTGGACGTGAACTTGTATCAAATACTAACAAATGACTAAAAAATAATATACAAATATCAAATTATAGAACCAAAAGTCACTCTCGAAAGTGACTCCGAAATAATGTCAATTACATGATTTCAAATTATCCGTAAGGAAAAAATTACATTAACTAATATCAGATTATTAAACTAATTCTTTTAAAATCTAAAAATCAAATTAAATATCTCCACCACTATCGGCTGCTACCGTAATACAAATATAACCAAAATAAAACTAAAACATCAGTATTCAAAACCACTAACTACAAATAAATATCAAATTGTTCCAACTCTCCAAAATTAAACTTGAACAAGGTTCCTTCAAAATCCGATCACTTGTAAGTTAGCTCTGAAATGTTAATGAAACAAATGTAAGATTAAACCAAATGTTTAGTAAGTGATATATAATTTCATATTTAGATATATAATAAAACTGAATGCTCAATTAGTTATATATAATTTTATATGTGGTTATATAATTAAAAAATATATTGTAATTATATTATGATCAAAAGTTTAAAAAATTGATATAATTATTCTTTGATAATTCATGCTAAAGCTAATTTCTAATAATTAAATTATATTAAGATCTGTATAATATCACAAATCATGCAAAAAAAATGTAATTACATAAAAAATACTCAAATCGTATTTATAAACAAAAAGGGCCAAGTATTGTTGATGACCTCACTATTAAAAGCAAATATCGATAATCGAGTTATAACTATTTTTACATTAGTAGAAGCTATACTTTATTATTTAAAATTCGTATATAGACTTTCTACATATTACTCTGTAAATGGGGTTGAGCGTCACTTTTCTGATTTGCGGATGATATGTTTGATATTCATTTATTAATAATATATTAGAGTATGTTCAAATATATTCTATTAATTCTCTATAATGATCCATATTTAATCAAATAAAAAAAATTCTACTCAAATAGAAATATTTTTTAATTTTTCTCATATAGAAGAAAAATATTTTTTGATAAAAATTTATGTAAATTTTTTTATATTTCTTCAAATATATGACATATAGTACTAGATGTATGATTGATAAAATTTTTGAAACTATTATGTATAAAAAAATTATAGAAAATTAACATAATTTAAATAATTTTATCAATTATTTTAAAATGTGGAACATTCATGAACAGTTATAAAGTAATTGAAGATATGTAAAAAGTATATATTTATAAATTAAAGACATAAGAATACTAAGAAGAATTTAAAGATATGTATGAATATTAATGCATAAATTTAAAAATTAAATATGATGTACATGAATTCAAAATATATATTTTATAAAATTTTATTAAATAAGAGTAGAATAACAAATATGTAAAGTATAATCAGTTTATGTATGAGTAAAATATATGAATGAGTATTTAGAATAATAAATATTTAAGAAAATTAAAAATAAACATTAACAAAAGAAAAAGAGTTTAGATACACTTATCTTTACATAATTTCTAGTGAAAGATATTTGAATTCATCTTTAATTCTTCATTCTTTTTTTTTTTCTCTTTATTCTCTCATAATTTCAGCCGAATATAACCCAAAATTGGTCTATAGACCTATTTACAAAAATTGGCACATTTGTGCCTATTAGACATTAATTAGACATTAAAGCATAATCTGTACCGTATATGAGCATCCATCACGCATATATTAGATACCAACATTCTATTCTAAAAATATACGTGTGTCAATTGAGCACATATTAGGTGTGGACATTCTATCGCATGAGTATTCTTGAGGCATCTATCAAACGTGTCTATACTATCCAAAGTGTGCATGAGTGTTGAGTGCCGGTCAGGCACCTCTTCACCTAATTTACTTCAATTTGAAACTTATTTTTTGATCCAAAATCTTTATTGATATAAAAATTATTATTTTGATTAAATTAATCATTATTAAAAGAATATTTTGAAATCTAAACCTTATAATTTATTTTTTCAATTTTTTAAGAGGGTGTGCCTTTTACTTTTAAGGGTAAATGGGCCACGGCCCATTTGGGCTATATGATTAGCAATATTCTCTTAGAAGACCTGCTTCTCTATTTTATTTACTCATTCTTTCACATTGGTCACATAGTCAATTCATTTTGCATTGAAAAAGGTCCATAGTTTTAAACAGTTAGCTAATACACATAATATATCTATTTAGTTAGGAGGGTACACAAGATGTTATTGCAAGACCCCTTCTCCTAATGAGAATGCCATTTGAAATCCAGAGTGAATGAGGGACTTTGTCTTTTAGGGGGTTTTTCTATATCTCTAAAGTTCAAGTAGCCTTCGAGGTGCGAGGTGATAGGTGGGTAGGGCGTCTCATGAACCATTGGCAACTTGGGTCTAGTCTATATCTTTTTAGAGATAACTTTTTCACTTCTCAACCTCCTCTTGAAGTTGAAACTTGTAGTGACCGGGCCTCGGCCTAATGAGGTTGGCCCTTAAATCTATCCCAAAGGGGCCTCAGCATTTAGATCCTATCCTATAGTTGGGCATCCATTGCCTCTATGTCCTATGCTGCTTATGAATAAGTGCTTAACTTACCATTATTGTTAGAAGGGACATTATGAGAGAGAACTTATGCGGAATTTGGCTTGATTGGCTTTGAGCTACAGTATTCACTATGGTAGATAATTTATGGATTTTTGTCGGTGTGTTTTTCCTTGTTTTGAGTGAACAAGTATACAAAGTCATTCTCACAAATGGTGACAGTAATGTGTATCTTAGATTTAGATTCTGGTCTAATAATTTTTTATTAGGCTTTTAAATCTTTTAACTTAAATTATGTATACTATAAATAAAAATAAGAGTTTTGAAAAAATTAAGACTCACTCCTTAGATTATTACACTTAACTCAATTTTTCTAGGCCTAACAATTGAGTTAATGATAAAAGAAGAAAGCAAGAGGTTTGAAAAATGGAGGACTAAGTTCTGTATTTTATAACGATGATAAGTTATTTTAGAGGATAGATTGCATACCTCTTTTTGCATAAACTATGTGTTGTAGGACTTATCCTTAGATATTGAGTTGATCTTTTGGAAACCAAAATACCCTAGGGCTGAGTATAATAACAATTCCTTCCTCTTAGATATCTATTGTTCAATCTTTTCTTTTGATGAAAGATTCAACATTTGTAGTAACTAGAAAACCAATGCAGTACTCTCGTAGTGAGATAACATGCCACAACCCAAATATGAGGTTGGTTGTTGACCATTAAACCAACAATTATTACTCATGTTTTGAGTTGTACATTATGATGAGCATTGTTCATGCTGGATTGTGCTTATTAGGCATAGTTGAGGGTGGTTGGTTGCATTGCGGAATACAAGCTAAGTGTAGGGAATCAGTCAGTCACGTGGAAAATTAACCTAGCATGATTCAATCCGCTTCTATGGCTCAACGTTCATCACCACTTAAGATATGGTCTGGACCTAAAATCAACTATCTGGTAGTAAGACCGATTGGCTTGTGTTCTCTGGATTTTGACTAGGTTTTGATTGCAAAGCTCCTTCCTTGGTTATGATCCATTGGGTAACCTTTTGACATGTTTTTATTGATCTACTTTGACTAGTTTTGAGCCTTTTTTATATCAATGGGTTGGGCTGATAGACCCAGATGAATTCAAAATTTTGCTAGATCTAATAGTATTTATAAGAGTTTCTAAAAGTTGTTTCCTTTTATTTTTAATATAATCTTTATCTGAGTAAGCTATTTTCTTAATTGAATAGATACTCTGTCTTAGTTGCTTCTTAGAATTTTTTTACTCAATGATACACGGTTATTTTTTTATAAAATGAGGATCTCTCTCTCCTCAATTGTTCTTGTGGCATACCATGTCCTAAAACACATCATTAATAATAATCATAACTTATTATCTTTTAATTATCAATTTTATTAATAAATAAATTATTGACCCATTGGACGTGAGCTTTCCTTGCTAATACTATAATTGACTGTACATAAATAATAACACAATATACAAAGGACTCAAATATATTGTCATCTCATCTGTGACTCTGACGCCAATCCAAATAATATGACGTCAATTTTTTATTAAGTAAAGATGCCTATTCATTACTAAGATCAATCATATATCAAATTACGGAAGTAACAAACATCCATAAAATTTATCCGTCTAAAACTAAAATCATTATTGAGATACATCATTCTTACATTCGTAAACAGTTATACATGTTTAGTATAACAACTGACACACAACCATACATTATCATCCTAGGCATCAAAATTGTCCAAAAATGCACATTAGTTCCACTACAATCTGTAACTAACATAATATTAAAAACTAACGACTAAATACAATACATATTATTCAAAAATATAGTTAGCAAAATAATATGTCCAAAAGTATAAACTAAGTCTTTCAATCTTTACTGTTACTCATTAAGTAAAAACTCATACGAATCATTTGAAGGGTTAATAAAATAGTAAGAAAGTGAGTCAAATACTGAATAAGATACTATATATAATAAAGATCATATATATATTTATTTATTTATACCTAAAATTATATCGTAGGAGGCAGAAATTGTATAAGACAAAATAACATAAATATAAATTCAATCTCCTGATTTTTTATCTTATATTTTTTACCATTAGCCATCAAAATATATTTCGTATTCTTTCTTATTTTTATCTATCAAAAAATACTAAAAACTAACTTTTCTTTAGAGATTAGAGTCAGTAGGCCTTACTAGCTAAATGAGCGATCGGTCAAAACCAAAATTATATTTCTTCTCCACACAATCAAAGGTTTAATTTCCTATTTAAGGACCCGAAGCTGGGCCAGCTACATTTATCCTTATAGACGGGGCTAAAATCGCATTATGATATTAACTTTTAGACAATAATATTTTATTATAATATAATAAGATATACCTAAATATATTATCTGTTGAACAATCATTGGTCTAATTTTTTTACTTTCTTTACTTAAGTAAAACTCTACACTTTACTTTTTAGTTCTTAATTCTTTTCATTTTGGAGAACAGTTTAAACTTTTCTTAAAAGAATTGTAGTGTTTCCTTTCGTGATTCTGAATTCTCTTACATGATTTCTTTGAACATGAATAATCATTCTTGAACATTTGATGCAGCAAATTTGGCAATAGATAATGCAAGAAATTATGAAATTCAGACCAAATACATTTATATATACAATTCTTATAAATTCAACAAGAAAAAATCAGCATTGAATACCAAAATCAGCAGTTGTACACAAATCTGTAGATATTGCATTTCCAACTTATACATATAACATACGTTTGATATTTTAAAGCCATTATAAACTATAACTTGAATTTAGAGCTTTGGAAGTTTAGAAAAAACTTAGAAAAATCTAATGAAAATCAGCAAAATGAGCAATTTTTACTGTATCAATCCATACACTTAGCATACAAGACGTTTAGTGGAGGTTTTTCACTCATGTAGAAGACTGAACACAATTTCTCGGACTTACAAAGCATCATATATGAAATATAAGTGATGAGGCCCCAAAATAACTAGAAATCGGAACACACATTAGGCTAGAGTACCGATCTCAATATAATACTTCACTTGTTCGTGAGTTTGTCCGAAATTACAATGTAAAATCATGAAAAATCAACATGCATGCACATTTTACATAAGTAAACTTCAAAATTGAAGCTTAAGGGGGCATTAGAACGAAAATAATTGGAAGAAATGGCAAGAAATAATAATAAGAAAAGGAGGAGTTTAGAGTGCACCTGTATCAACTTGATTTACCGATATTCTTACTTTGATCATCCCAAATCGAGCTACCTGGAAGCTTTCTCTCTTTCTCTCTCTTATTCTCTTTCCCTTCGATCTCTCTCTCTAGTGCTTGTACTGCCTGAAAAATGGTAGTTCTCGAACCCTCGGGCGCTATTTATTCCCAACTCGAGCTCGAGTAGTGCCTCGAGCACCGGTCGGGCGTAGCCCACCATTGAGTCGATTTTGGATTCCGCACCAAGGGCATGCCAAGGCGAGCATTGGGTGCTATCCTACTGAAACACCATTTTGAGCCCAATGCCTCTTGGGCGTTGAGCACACGTCAAGCGTGCTCTTACCATTCACTCGTGCAATTTCGTGCTGATCGCTCGCCAAGGGCTAGCATCGTGCGAGCCTTAAGGAGGGTGTAATCTGGATTTTGCGTCAAAGGAGCATTTGGAGCGCTTGTTCGGCAACTCAAAGGGGATGCAAATCTTGTTTTTGGGCTGAAGGTAGGCCCCATGTTTGCATCAGACACAAATCTTCTGATTCAATTTTTGACTCTTAATCTCAAATTTTTATATCTTTTGACCTCAATTTTAATTAAATTAGTTTAATTAATCTTAATTAATATAGTTTAGAAACGCGATCCTTACAATTCTCCCCTTATTGTAAAATTTTATTCTCAAAATTTAAATAAAAATTACATACCTTAATATAAGAAAAGATGATGGTGCTTATCCCGAATTTCATCATCTTGCTTCCACGTGGCATCTTCTTGCGAATGATTTCTCCATAAAATTTTTACCAACAGAATGGTCTTTGTTCGGAACACCTGATCTCTACGATCCAAAATTTATACTAGTTTCTCAATATACATTAGATCTTCATTGAGCGCCAAAAGCTCATAATCAATAATAAGGGTTGGATCATGAACATATTTTTGGAGTATCGACATATGAAAAATATTGTGCATTTTCCTCAAATTCAGTGGTAACGCCAACCGATAGGCTATTTCACCAACTCTCTCCAAAATTTTAAAGGGGCCAATAAATTTTGATTTTAATTTTTTCTTTACCCCAAATCTGGTTATCCCATTGGATGGTGATACTTTCAATAAAATATAGTCCCCAACCTCAAATTTTAGCTTCGATCTGTATAACGTTTCTGCCTACTTTGAGCCACTTTCAATTTCTCACGGATCAACTCAATTCTATTCGATGTCTCCATAATAATGTCTGGTCCCATAAGCCTTCTATCACCAATTTCTTCCCAATAAATTAGGGAGCGATATTTTTTCCTATATAATGCTTCAAAAGGGTTCATTCCAATACTTACAAGGTAATTATTATTATAGGTAAATTTTGCTAATATTAAATGATCGTCTCAATTATCTTTCATTTCCAACACTAAAACCCTTAACATATCTTCAAAAGTCTGGATGGTCATCACCGATTGTCTATCTATTTGCGGATAATAAGCCGTGCTAAATTTTAACTCTATTCCCAATTCACGATACAAGCTTTTCCAAAAGTTTAAAACAAATCTCAGGTTTGCGTCAAACACAATAGATACTGAAATCCCGTATAATCTCACTATCTCCTTAATATACATTCGAGCTAACCGATTTCATGAATAAATCACCCATATGGCCAGAAAAAGTACCAATTTTGTAAGCCAATTAATAATTATCCAAATTGTATCATGATTCTTCGGAATCCTCGACAATCCCTTCACAAAATCCATTGATATATCTTCCCATTTCCAACTTAGAGTAGACAATGGTTGTAATTAATCGGATGGCTTCTTACGCTTGACCTTTAACTGTTGATAAATCGGACATTTTTTCACAAAAGTCATAATTGTTCTCCTCATATTCATCCACTAAAATATTTTCTTCAAATCATGATACATTTTATTAATTCCCTGATAGATAATATATTTAGATCGATGAACTTCCTTCATAATTTCCTCCTTTAACTCTCTTTTGTTCGACACACAAATTTGGTCTTGGAATATCAAAATTTCATCAGCACGAATATTAAAATTAACTCGAGAGTCTCAATTTAAATCTCCAATAATATCAGTTAAGAATGGATCCTTTATCTGATCTTCCTTAATCTGCTTCAATATCTCTGGTTGAATCTGAAAGTATGATAGAATCATCTGATAACCTTGAGTATATATCTTGATATTGCATTGCTTCATTCGTTCAAGTATCTTCATCTCCTTAATTCTCAAATTTGCCACAAAACCCGTCTGACAACTCAGAGTATTTGCTACCACGTTACCATTTCCTAACTGATATTGAATTTTACGGTCATAATCTTTTAAAAAATTCATCCATTTCCTTTACCTCATATTTAACTATTTTTAGGAGAATAAATATTTTAAACCTTTGTGGTCTAAAAACATCAGGAACTTTTCACTGTACAAATAGTGTCTCCAAATTTTTAAGGCAAAGATTACCACGGTCAAATCTAAGTCATGAGTTGCATAATTCCTTTCATGGACCTTCAGTTGTCTCAACTCATACGCCATTACCTTTCTATACTGTATCAGTACACAACTCAATCCCGTCCTAGATATATCATAGTAAACCACAAGTTTACCAGATCCCTCGGGAATTATCAGGGTTGGAGTAGTAGTCAGTCAGTTTTTTAACTCCTGAAAACTCTGTTCGCATTCATCAGTTTAAATAAATTTAATTTCCTTCTTTGTTAATTAACTTAGCGACATAGCAACTCTAAAAAAATTTTTTTACAAAATTTTCAATAATATCCTGCCATCCTAAGGAAACTCCGAATTTCAGTCACGGTAGTAGGCCGATTTCAGTTAACAACAGTCTCTGTCTTTTTAGGATCCATAAAAATATCTCCCTTCAATATGATATGCTCTAAGAATGCTACTTCTTCAAGCTAGAATTCACACATTTTCAATTTAGCATACAATTTCCTTTCTCAAAGTGTCTGAAGTACAATTCTCAAATGTGCCTCATGATTGTCGTAACACTTTGAGTAAATTAATATGTCGTCAATAAGTAGCACCACAAATTTATGTAAATAGGGTTGAAACACTCAATTTATCAAATCCATAAAAAATTTAGGGGTATTAGTCAATCCAAATAGTATAACTAAAAATTCATTGTGTCCATACCTTGTTCAAAATACAGTCTTCGTCATATTTTTCTTCTTAATCCTCAATTGGTGGTACCTCAAATATTAAAAAATACCAAAGCCCATTACAATTGATCAAATAAGTCATCAATCCTCAACAACGGGTACTTATTTTTGTTGATGATTTTATTTAGTTTTCGATAGTCAATGTACAACTGCAATAATCCATCTTTCTTCTTCATAAATAGTATCAGGGCGCGCTAATAAGAAATACTTGGTTGGATAAATTCTTTCTCCTGAAGCTCTTACAATTGCTCTTTTAGTTCTTTTAATTCTATTTGTGCCATTCTGTACGGTATTTTTAAAATCGCTACCGATATAGGTATAACTTTAATTTCAAATTTAATTTTTCAATGTGGTGGTGAGCCAGGCAATTCTTTCAAAAAAAATATCTTCAAACTCATTAACTACCGGAATATCCTTTGGCGGCACATCATGACTCATCGTGCTTGTATAAGCCAAATAGGCTTGGCATCTAGTTTTTATTAAATGATGAGTATCCAAAATCGAAATAAAACAAGGCAATTCTTTCCACACTACCCGTTGGAAATAAAATGGTTTACTTTCTAGAATGGCGAAATAAACTTCTTTTTGGAAACAATCAATATTGGTATGATAACTTATTAGCCAGTCCATGTTCAAGATCATATCAAAGTCATACGTCTTTAACAAGATCAAATCCATAACAAGCTACAACCCACTAACCCGGACTTCACACCTCGGATTCATAATATCCATAACCATAGATGATCCCGGTGGTGTCGACACAAATAGTGTTGCTCTAGAATTCTTATGGGTGATTATAAATGGTACACAAATTTTGGGAACACAAACGAATACGTGGAACCTGAATCAAAGATTACATGAGCGAGAGTATTAAAAATAGTAAGGGTACCTTCCATAATGCTTGGTGTCGCTTCTAAGTCTTGTACTATAACAGCAAAAGCTTTACCTGGGACACTGGGCTTTGTCGCCAATGGTCTCTTCGGTTTAGGATAGTCTTTAATTAAGTGACTGATCAGACCATAATTAAAATAGGCTTCCATAATCTTGTAATAAGGTTTGTTTTTATGAAATTTTCTACAATACTGACACAAAATTTCTACAGTAGCAACAGCTGCTACTGCTAGTGGACTTACTACAACTTGTGGCCTCGTCTTTCTCTTTCCTTTCTCCTCCAATCTCACCTTTCTAAGAGGTGCCTCTGATATCGAGCCTTGATCTGAAGCTGACGTGCCACGTCTCCCTAATTTCCTTCCAAAGAACTTCTCTATTTTAAACTTTTTATCAAATATAAGAGCTTGATCTAAAATATCTCCATAAGTCCGAAACTTTAGAGTCACGAGTTGCTTTCTGATCTCGTCCCACAGCCCCAACTGAAATTTCCTTACTTTCCTTACTTCACCCTAGATGATGTGTGGCACATAGCGTGACAATTTTATAAATTTCATATAATACTCAACTACCAATTTGTTTCCTTATCTCAATCGATAAACTCATTTTTTCTTTTGTTTTTGAAGACTTGTTGGGAAATATTTATCCATGAATACTTATTTAAACATATCCTATAAAATTTCATTTTCTACTACTCCCATAACTCTCTTTCGCATAAACTAGCAATGGCCCGCCTTTTCTTCTAGTTTATATATTGTAAAAGTCACATTGTCCTTTCCTAGACAACGAATCACTGAGAAAATCTTTTCAATTCTTATGATCCAGTCTCTTGCCTTTGTTGGATTTGGATCTCCCACGAACTCTGATGCTTGCTCATTTGTGAATCAATTATAAGTAGTTATTCCTGGATTTGCTAGGGCTGGAACTAAGGCTGGCTTGTGGTTATGTTGCTCTTGTGTTATCTGTTCAATAATATCCGCCATTCTTTCCGTAATATTTAAATATTCTTCATCTCGATCTGGTTGAAAGTTAATTCTAACACCTTTTCCTCAACTTACTATTCCTTCTATCCCATTACCAAAAATATTAATATTCAAGTTAAATCATCATTAAACGACCTAAAACCTCAACCCAAAGTTACCAAAATCTAGACCTCAAATTTAACTCAATCAAACTCAACCTCAAATAAAAATCAATCAACCTAAACCCTAAGACATCTTTCTTAACAATTCTCTGATATCATCTATAACGTACCATGTCCTAAAATCTATTATTAATCATAATTAAAACTAGTTATCTATTTATTATTAATTTTACTAATAAATAAATCATTAACTCATTAGACGTGAGTTTTTCTTGCCAATACCACAATTAACTATACATAAATAACAAACAATATATACAGGATTCAAATACATTGCCATCTCATCCGGAGTTTTAACGCCAATCCAAATAATATAATGTCAACGTTTTATTAAGGAAAGATGCCTGCACATTACTAAGATCAATCATACATCAAACAGTAGAAGTAATAAACATTCATAAAATTTGTCCACCTAAAACTAAAATCATTACAAAGATACGTCATTCTTACATTCGTAAATAGTTATATATGTTTAGCATAATAACTGATATAAAACCACACAACATCATCCTTGGCATCAAAACGGTTTAAAACTCCATATTAATTCCACCACAATCTACAACTGAAATCATACTAAAAACTAATAATTAAGTACAGTATATGTTATCCTAAAATATGGTTAGCAAAATAATATATCTGGAAGTATAAACTACGCCTTTCAATCTTTACTCTTACTCATCAAACAAAAATTTGTGCGAATCATTTGAAGGGTTAGTAAGATAGTAAAAGAGTGAGCCAAATACTCAATAAGGTACTATACATAATAAAAGTCATACATATACATATTCATACTTAAAATCACATCGTAAGAGGTAGAAATTATATAGAACAAAATAATATAAATATAAATATAACATCCTGATTTCTTATCTTATCTTTTTTTGCCATTAACTATCAAAACATACTTCTTATTACTTCTTATTCTTATCTGTAAAAATATGCTAAACACTCAATTTTCTTTAGGGATCAGGTTCAATAGGTCTTACTAACTAAAAGAGCAGTCGATCAAAACCCGAATTATATTTTTTTCACACAATTAAAGGCCTAACCTGCTATTTAAGGACCTAAAGGTGGTCATCTACATTTATCCTTATAGATGGGGATAAAATTGTATTGCAGTACTAACTTTCAGATAACGATCTTTTATTATAATATATTAAGACATGCCAAAATATACTATCTGTTGAACAATTCTTGGTCTAATTTTTTTTACATTCTTTACTTAAGAAAAGTATGTACCTTACTTCTTAGTTCTTAATTCTCACCATTTTGGAGAACAATTCATATTTTTTTTAATAGAATTGTAGAGTTTCTTTTCGTAATTTTAAATTCTCTTAATTTACGTGATTTTCTTGAATATGAATAATCATTCTTGGACATTTGATATAGCAAATTCAGTAATAGACAATGTAAAAAATCATGAAATTCAGACCAAATACATTTATATATACAATTCTTATAAATTCAACAAGGAAAAATCAGCATTGAATACCGAAATCAGCAGTCGTGTACAAATAAGTGAGTATTGCATTTCCAACTTATACATATAACATTCGTTTGATATTTTAAAGCCATTATAAACTACAACCCAAATTTAGGGTTTGGAATTTTAGAAAAAACTTAGGAAAATCCAACGAAAATCAGCAAAATGGGTAATTTTTATAGTATTAGTCCATACACTTAACAAACAAAACGTTTAGTGGAGGTTTTTCACTCATGTAGAAGACTCAACACAATTTCTCGGATATGTAAAGTATCATATATGAAATACAAGCGATGGGGCACCAAAATAACTAGAAATCGGAACACACATTAGGCTAGAGTACCGATCTCAACATAATACTTCACTTGTTCATGAGTTTATCTGAAATTGCTATATAAAATCATAAAAAATCGACATGCATGTACATTTTACACATGTAAACTTTGAAACCGGAGTTTAGGCGGGCATTAGAATGAAAATACCCAGAAGAAGTGGCAAGAAATAACAAAAGAATGATGAGCTTAAAGTACACTTGTCTCAACCTGATTTACCAAGTTTTTACTTCGAACGTCTTGAATCAAGCTACCTGAAAGTTTTCTCCCCTTTCTCTCTCTTCTTCTTTCTCCCTTCGGTCTCTCTCTCTCTCTCGTGCTTGCATCGCTTGAAAAATGGCAATTCTCAAACCATTGGGCACTATTTATACCCGATTCGGGCTCGAGTGGTGCCTCAAATACGGGTCGAGCGCAGCCCACCACTGAGTTAGTTTTGGATTCCGCACCAAGTGCACGCCTAGGCATGTGTTGAGCGCACCTCTTGCCCTATATGGTCACATTTTTGTGCCTAGGGAGCACCGAGGCGAGCCTCAGATGCTACCCTACTGAAACACCACTCCCAGCCGAGCACCTCCTAGGCGCACGTTGAGTGTGCTCTTGCCATTCACTCATGCAATTTTGTATTAATGGCTCACCGAGGGTGAGCGTCAAGCGGTGCACTTACCATTCACTGGCGCAAGCGGTGCACTTACCATTCACTCATGCAATTTTTTGCCGATGGCTCACCGAGGGTGAGCGTTCAGTGAGCCTCAAGGAGAGTGCAATCTGGATTTTGCGCCGAAGGGGCACAGGTTCGACGAGCTCAAAGGGGACGCAAATTTGATTTTTGGGCAGAAGGCAGGCCTCAAGTTGGTATCAAGCCCAAAATTTTCAATTTAATTTTTAACTCTTAATCAAAATTTTCACATTTTTTAATCTCAATTTTAATTATAATAGTTAAATTAATCATAATTAATATAGTTTAGAAACTCAATCCTTACAACTCTCCGAGATAAGATTTCTACATTCTTGCATATTAGTACATTCCCTAGGAATAAACGTGGCAACTCACCTTGGTCGAGTTATATCACTGCACAATGTTTTTCTAATCTGAGACTGCAACTAAGAAAATCACCATGGGCATTATTAAAATGGATGGATTGTAAAAATACTTCTCCAAATGACACTTTTGTATCACGATTTACGAGTCCCACATGCACGTTTCCCCATTGACTTTTGTTGTTCTAGCCTTTTGGCTTATATACACCCGGTTTGACAACTCGATATTCTAATTGGCTAGGCACCTGGAGCAACAATCTTTTTATGACTTGTCTAATAGATCTTTGACAAGACATCTATTCACCTGAATGATTCTATATCAAGTCTATATTCCTTCACCATGCCTCTTTGAGGGAACAATGTTTTACAAGGCATCCTTCTGACAAGCAGACTCTTATAATAAACCTCAAGTTTTGTCTTTTCAACCCATCATGGTGGCTCCACATTGAATATCTAAGTTTGGATTCTACTGGATTCTACTAATATAATTGTTGGACCCATCACTTCTCATGTAAGTAGTTGAGTAATCAAGACAATCAAAGGCTCCTTCAATGATCATATACCAACTTGTTTTTCGCAATTCTCTTGATACTAGTTGGATTTTGGAAAATTTCCTATGTTGTAAATAGTCCAAGTGGGGTTCATCTAGGTGCCTCATTTAAGATCTAGAGAACTTATTCTTATCCAATAATGTTCAAATCTTATTTCCTAGTATCCCTTACTTGGATCTCGGTTTTGACCTTTCAAATCGGCCTCATTCTCATCATAATAGAGAAGCACCAGGAGAATGTAGTTACCATCAAAGTGGTCTATAGCAAAAAGTCTCATAAAATATAAAAATAGGAGTAACTACAAGCAATAATATAGTCTCACTTGACACATGTTACTTGAGACAGATTTCTTTTCCTTACAAGAAGGAAGCAAGAAAAAGGATAAATACACTTATTAGGACATGCTAACATAGAAGAAAATTAGATGTTTATCTAGAAATAGATGAGGAGAGATTTTTCTCCATAAAAATAAAACTTTAAATCATTAAGTAAAATAAATCCTAAAAAATCACGAAAAAAGAGAGACAGAGAGAATAACTTATTCAAGTAAAGTTTATGTGAAAATAAGGGAAAAACAACCTTCAGGAACTTTTATAAATATAACATCCTATATTACTGAATATGTATCTTTTACCTAAAACTAATTATCACTGTTGAAGTTTGACTACGGAAATATAAGTGCAACATTTAAGCTTGCACTTTAAAAAGGTTATAAGGCTATCATCTCGATAATATTCTCAACACTATAACTCTTTTAACTTGGAATATTTTCTTCTAAAAGTTTATTTTCTACAATAACTTTCTTAATATCTAATTTGGTTAAAGTTTAATTAATTTTGACTATTAGAGATAAATAAAAAAAATATCTCCCAAATATCTATACTTTTATTTTGGTTTAAGGTATATAAAATTTGAATTATAATATCCAAGAACCCAACAAGAAATCTCTTTAATCAAATTTAAATTAAGTATATACAAAAATTAAATTATACGATGATATTCAAGCCTATGTATGCCAATTTGCAAACAATTCATTGATCAACTACTACAAAGATTTTCAATTGTCATTTAATGGTCTTAGGATGACTTAGTGAATAATTTATAATAGCGATATCATGAGGTATCCGACTTTATATTAGTTTATTCTTATATATTTATTGTATTAATATGAAATTATAAGCAAAAGGTATAATTAAAGATATTAAAATGGCTATTATAATAAATATTATCATAATGTTTTAGTTTGTGATTTTAAAAATAAGATTAGATTAATTTTATTATAATCTTAATAATATGATATTGAAATTTTAAATTTGTTTTTGTTTTTTTTGTTTTTTGGTAATAATAGAGTGAGACCGTGGGAGGGAGGCCAATAGCAGAGAGAGAGAGAGAGAGAGAGAGGAGAGACGAGGAAGGCACACCAAGCGAGTAGCAGCAGCGATCAAGGCGTGGGTTGCATAGACTAATTCAACAACTGAAAAGCTCGACAATTCAGTAAACAAAGCAATACTCCTGGATAGTGGAAGAGGGAGAAATGCACTCGAGACAGTGAGAGGGAGTGTTGCGGTTTTTCAGAGCGGGACTCCAGGCTCGAAAATCCATCAACTTCTCTGAATCTGTTATTTGCTAAAAGGTCAGGAATGATCGAAATTCTCTCTACCGTATTATTTTTGGGAAATTTCCGGGCTTCCTGTAATTGTCATTGCTCACTTTTCTCTGGCAGTTAAAATAACTCAAAATTACGACCTTTGATCTCGTCTGTTACACTTTCTTTCGCGATCTCAGCTTGCAATTGTAAATTTAACACTCCCCCAGTTTCTTTGATTTTGAACAGAATGAGAAATTTTGAGAGCAACAGTTACGTGCTTTACAGTTTTCACCGTTTGAAGCTGCGGAAGCCAATGCCTTTATAGTTATAGACAACACTGGTGGTTCAAAGTTGGAATTTCGATTTCCGACGGATTTCCATTTGAAGAAGTGGGTTAAATCTGATGAGCTCTGTAGCAAGTATGATCTCTAGCTTCGACCTCTGAAATTATTGGTTTTTAGGGTTTCGGTATTTATAATTGTGGGATTCAAGTTTACTTTGGGCCAATTTCTGGAAATTTCTTCTGTGCTCAATTGGTTTCTTGGGCCGTGAAGTGAAGTGAACTAGGGATTTCAACTGGGGTCGTCTGGGTGGTTTGGCTAATTCTTTGATTGCCGTGTCTGGTTGTCGATTAAATAATGCAAGCTGAGAAGAGCTCTCGAATAGATATCACAGAGTTAAAGGCTCAGATGCTGAAGAAGATTGGGCCTGAGAGGTTCAAGCGGTATTTTTATTACTTGAGTAGATTTATCAATCAGAAGTTAAATAAGGTTGAGTTTTGTAGGTTGTGTGATCGAACCGTTGGTAGGGAGAACCTGCCATTGCATAACCAGATAATTAGGTCAATTCTGAAGAATGCTTGCAGCGCAAAGACTCCACCACCAGTTCATGAGGTGGGTCCCACAAAACCTGCTATAGCAGCTGGTAAAAGCTTGCAGGTTGTAGAAGACGGGCATGGACAATGTGGATTTGTTCAGAATCAAAGTTCTTCTGTGCCAATTTGGTCAAATGGGGTTGCTTTGCCAATGTCCCCACGGAACATTAGGTCTGGGATTCGTGATCGGAAACCTAGAGATAGGCCCAGTCCCCTTGGGCTGAACGTGAAGGCAGATTCTGCTTCAAATCAATCAACAGCTACAGAAGACAGTGGTGGAAAGACTGTGGGAAATGGATATTTAATTCCATGTGATTACCAAAGGGCAGTACATCTGCAGGGATTTGCCGAGCAACCTGAAAATGAAGAGCGGCAGACGACAAAGAAATCTGCAGATGTTCCTGGTTCTCTCTGTGGTAAAGATCAGAATTATGCCCCTGTCTTGGAAAGTGGGGAAGAGGTGGAACAGGGAAGCCGCTTGTATTCCTCGAGAAGTCCTCTTATTGCTCCACTTGGAGTCCCATTTTGCTCAGCCAGCATTGGTGGGACCCGCAAAAGATTATCTGAGACAAGCATTATCATTCCTGGCTGTTATGATATTAATGGACTGCCTGATATAGAGATGCTTAGGAAACGAATGGAGCAAATTGCAGCTGAACAGGGTCTTGGAGGGGTTACTATGCAATGTGCTAACACGTTGAATAATATGTTAGATGTATACTTAAAGCGGTTGATCATGTCTTGTGTAGAGTTGGTTGGAGCTAGGTCTGCCAGTAACTCAACAAAATATCAGAGACAGAAACTTGTGAATGGTATTTGGCCAAGTAATCACTTGCACATGCGAAATGATGATGGAACTGTGGAAGAACAGAGAACTAAAAGTTACATATCTTTGCGTGATTTCAAGGTTGCAATGGAGCTAAACCCACAGCAACTTGGAGAAGACTGGCCATGCCTACTGGAGAAAATACTGATGCAGTCATTTAAGGAATAAGTTATCTGAAGATGTATGGGATTTGCATGGAGATATCACTGGGCAGTCAATCTGGTATGAGGGGCACGGAAACTGTGCCATTGGGCTGCCGATGCTGTTATTTATTCGACATTGTTCCAGATGGCTGCCTCGTGATGCAGCTCTGACCCTGGCCGGATAAAAAATGGGTTTGAGCACAAGACATTTGCATTCTCCTGCTGCAGAGCTTGTACGTAAATGGGTGTTCATTTAGGAAGCAATCATTTCAGGGATAATCTAAAATTGGATGCCCCTATCTGGTTGCTGCTGTATGTTAGCATTCTTGTTGGCTGTCTTCTGCCATCATTCATGTAATTTACTGCCAAGAGGAGGAAATATGGAAAGTTTTGCGGGGACACTGTCTTGTAGCTCAGTAAAAGGTAAAATAGATATTGTGTAGGAGCTGCAATAGTGTTCTACACGTGTTTAATTGAACTGTAATTCCAATATAAATAACACATTAACTTCGATGTTGACTTTTTCTTTTCTGTTTTCACTTTGATGTCCCAAATCCCAATGTGAACTCTGATGAAAATTTGGTTGATTTCGGATCATTATCCAACAGACAGGATATTTCAGTGTTATTTCGATACCCCTGGCATAGTGCTCTATAGGCTCATCCTAAAAGACAAGACAATAACAAAGCCTTATGTCCTACTTAGTCATCTGGATTAGTAATTTTATGCTTGTTAAATCCATTTTCTTATAGTTGATTGTGTTGGCTGATTTTATTTTATTTATTTATTTATTTTTTGTGCCACTGAATTTGTGTGCTGTTCTTCAATTTTTATGAATAAAGGGATGTGAAGCTCACCCCTTTGCATGGGAAGGGAGAACTGCCGCCCAGGGTACACCAGCTTGGATTCTTTCTGTGAGTAGTAGTGATAGAAAAGATGTAACAATCAGAAGTTTGAGCAATCTCGGTTGTCCATCATAGGCAATTTATGAATTTAACTTGTTGAACATATCTGCCAAGTATAAAAAGAGAAGAGAAGCATTAATATAATGTATGGTTGAATATATGTAGAAGGAAGTGATGACTAGCAAGTATAAGATGATCTCTTCAATTCCAGAGAAGCATCTCTTACTAATATGTTGTTTATAGATGAATATTTGATGTGTTTACTACATCATTGCTCTACTCCCTTGTGAAAGATGAATATAATTGTTATCTTCAGAGAGAGAAATAATTGTTGTCTGATTCTTGCACACTTGAGTTTATATGGGTTTAAAGTGGGTATCTAACATGATGGGGCAAAGGTTTTCCTCTTTTTTTTTTTTAATCAGACCAATATTTGATACTTCCTGCTGTGTGTTTTATGACTGTGATCTGCCGTTTCTTTATATGCACTGGTGGGCTCTTTTGAAAGGTTGGATTAAGTGATGGAAAGGTATATATATATATATATATATATGTTTGTCAGGGATGTTGGCTTTCTGGGATGAGGCATGTGGACATTTTTAGCCTTGATCCCATGGATTTTATTGGAACTATCAGTCAGATTGGTGTATCTATTTTTTTTTTTTTTGGGTTGATTTTTATTGTTTATTGCAAATGAAAGAGCTTAAGCATTTTACGTAGTTGCTAAAATCTATATTGAGCATCCCAAGTTCCTTAGGAGTTGTTCTATGCGATTTGAACTATGGCCCTTCCATGGGGCTCTTGCAATGTGGGGTTTGTTGAGCGTCAATTGTATATAGTCTTACTTTATTATTATTATTTTTTTAATTGATAGGCTGTTTTAGTGATTTGAACCTATTTCCAAAGGATTATTTATGTGAAATCAATGGTTATTCTAGTCATGGGTTACTCAATTGTCCTGGTCAATGGCTTAATTAAAATCCTCATCAACACCCCTTCCCAATTTAGTAGAGAGGAGTTTATGATTGAATATAATACTGGTACAATTAAGTGCTAGATTTTATGTCAGTTGCCAAATACCTCATTTGTTATCATGTAGTTGATTTGTGGTTGCATGAAAGACCTTTTTGGAATTGATTTTGTTTATTAATATTTCTGGCTCACCTTGAGAAGATTGTGCACTTACTTTTGATGCTGAATATCAGAAGCATGGATAATTGTATACTTTTGTTTAGGTGGTATATGGATGATGGGTGATAATAGCTGATGTTATGTCTGGTACCGAAACAATTGATGTGGTTATAAAGCCTAGATCACTCTGAATTCTAGTTTGAAACATGGAAGGTGAATATGCTAGGTCTAGTTGATACTATATTAGTGTTATGCTGCAAACAGCCTTGAAAAGAGGCTGCTTGCAGTGGCAATTTTTATCATTTTAAGGGACTTCTTTGGAATGCTCAAGCATTTTGCTCTTATGCCAATTTTAGCTTTCTTTCTGCTTGTCTGCATGCAATGTTTTCCTTTGGCTGTGCACTTAATGCAAGCTGGTCGCTTCCCCCCACATTCACTCTGAAGATTGAATTGATTATAGAAACCTGAGTTTAATTATTCAATTTTAATGTTTTTGTTCTATGAATGATTGTTACCTCTTTCAATGAATACTTTTCTTGAATGCTTTGCATGTAGTTTGGTGATTTGTTGGATATCCAACATGTTTTTTCTCATATTGCAATGACTATTTTGTCATAAATAAGATATAAGAAAATTTGAATTATGGGATGGAGACCATGATTCAGCTTTGGAAGTGAATATTCACATTTGGACAGTACATTAAAAGGGATAAAGTGGCTTTCTTTCTGTCTTCATTTTCCGTCTTTTATTTTCATTTTTATTAACATCTTTTTAGGAAACAAAGGAATCAAAAAGTGGAGACAGGTATAATACAAGTCAGCTCATCCCTTTCCATATCTTGTTGAGACCATATCCTTGTACTTTAATGAATTTCGGGCAACTCCCTCTTCTTTTTCTTCATCTTCTGTTTTTTTTTTTTTTTTTTTTTTTTTTTGGGGGGGGGGGGGGGGGAAGTAAATGGGTGCTGACAGCTTGGTGTCTTTGTTAGCAGCTATACTTGTGAAAGGGAAAGAAAAGAAGACAACACAACGGAGGCTAAAGGAAGGGAATGCAAAGGTTCTATTCCACTGTTCTCATTTGATTACTCCGAGCCATGTGGAGGGTTATGTTGTTAGGTTTTCATTGTTGCCAAGTGAAGCTAACTTTTACTTTGTACTTTAACCTAATCGAACCAGGGAAAACCATTGGGTGTGGCAAATAGCAGGAAAAAAACCAATCAATTGAAGGAAGAGGAGCTTTCCTGAATATTTTTTCTAGTCTAAATGAGTTATTATTAATTCTTTTTTTCTGGGTGTGGGGGATAAATGCTAGGACTCTGGTTTTAATTTGAGTTCTTTTAGCACTGGTCTTTTGCTCCTCCATAAGCCTAGTTATACTCTATATTGAGAAGCTCTAGTCACTTCATGCAATGGCTTATTTTTATGATCCTGTCACCTTCCCTCACGATCAGTAGAAGAAGACCTTAACAATCATTTTAATTTCAGGTGAAAGTTACAGATAGCGAGCTTTGTACTTTCTTTTCTGATCTCCTTTTCTGAGGAAAATCGCCATTGTTCTTTTATATACAAAACCTCTTTTTTGCTGATTCTTTTATATATCGTGTTTTCGGAACTTGGGATCTTAACTTCAGCTGGGCAGCTGCTTTTGGGGGAGAATATTTCCAGTTCAATTTTTTTGAGAATCATAGTTGTGGTGGCGGCAATGTTGCGGATCAGTGAATGGCAAGCTGGCAAAAGTGATTGGAGGGACTACAGCCGACCAACGACCTGCAGCGGTGGTCAGTGGGGCGGCCTGCTGGAGAACTGTAAGCAGTGGTCGAGGAAGTGATGGATACAATGCCTATTTATTCAATAGTAATGCTGTGTTCTCCAGAGTAAAGTATACTAGTATCTAATTGTTGTTGTTTACTAATTTATCTTGAAAGGATGAACCACGAGTAAAGACTTCTTTTATTCTCTTTCCTTACAAGGATTAAGAAATTCCCACTTATAATTTTGAAATAATAATAAATGAGAAAGAATGAGCGATCAATGTAACAGAAAAAAAAAAAATGGTTACTCCATCATCAATTCAAACTCGTGAAATTCAACCTTACCATCAAGATTCAGATCCACTGCCTTAATCATCTCCTCTATTTCGGTCAAACTCCATCCACTATCCAAACCCAAACACACCAACACCCTCTTTATCTCCTTGGCATCAATAAACCCATCACCGTCTTCATCAAACACCATGAAAGCTTGTTGAAGCAGCTCCACGTCCACCTTATTCCCATGCACGAGTTCTTCTTCTAGAACATGCAGATCAATGCCTGGCTCCACTTCTTCCTCCTCATCGCTGCCCTCTTCGATCAACTTGAGCTGCTTAACGACTTTGCTTGCCCTCTCCCTCTTGATTCTTCCTTCTTTGTCCATGCCAAAGACCATGATCAAGGCTTCATCCCTCAAGTCAGGCAGCTCACGGGCCCGGGCATCCACCCTGGCCGATGGGTCTGAACTCGTAAAGGGCTTTGAACTGGGGCTTGGGTTGGTGGAATGTGGGACCACACCTAGTAGATTGATCATATTGCCCGTGAGGAGGTTGAAGAGTCTGTGAATGCCTAGCATATTGAAGTGAGAAGATTCCTTCCTCTAGGAAAAGTAGGAACAGAGTTTTGAGATTCAGAGGAAGATGGAGGCTGGCGTTGCTGTATCATGCAGGGGAAAGTACACTGCAGACTTCTGTAACCTTTGACTGCTTTTCTCACGGGCTCGTTCTCACTTGTATATATAGAGAGAAGAAAATGATTTGTCTAATAAAAAAAGGTAAAAATATTGCTTACAAACTATGACAATAAGGCCTAAGTATTGTCTCCACTGGTAGCATAAGATATTCAATTCAAATCTCAATCACAGCAGATCAGATCATGCCGAGAAAACGCGTTTTCTTGGTGGAATATGAGCTGGAATGGAGCTAACTATGGAGTTATATATATACACTTAACATTATATATATTGTACAATTTCATAAGATTAAATTATACTTAACATTATTGAATTATATAATACCAAATTAATCATAAATGCTACACCTAAGTCTATATCAGTGTTCTTTCTTTTAAGAGAAAAAGGGTAGGTTTCTCTCCTTTCTCTCTTCCTCTGTAACTTTACAAGAGTAGTGAAAAAACATAATAGTTGAATGTAATATTTGGTCTTATGTGAATTCAATGACAAAAGTGCATTGTGGGTGGTAACCAACTGCCATTCCCCTGTCTGAAAAAAATTGCCCTCCATTATCTAAGAGACGAGTTAAAATTGCATTTTATATAATAAAAAGATGATCAATTTTTTAATTAACTTATTATTATTTTTAATGATCAAACCTATTAAAAAAATAAATTTTTTCTAACAAAAATATAATTATTGATGGTGTTAAGGTTTGAGATAAATCTATACATTGCCAACTTACTTGCCCATTGAGGCACATAGGGGTGTCGAAAAACCGATAATGCTGACGAAATCACCATACTGGTGCCAATATCACCATAGTTGGGAGGTAACCGGTGGTACCCAAAACTAGTTTTGGCACTATTTTTTGATGAAAGGCAGTACCCTAGTGATACTGATAATATTATTAGTAAAATCGTTATTTTTATTTTTTAAAAAAAATATTAAAAAAAAGTCATTTTAATTTTTTAAAAAACGATATAAAAACAACGATGTTTTAATAATAATAAACTCTTTTAAAATTAAAATCATATCTCTCATCATAAACGCTCGCAATCGATTAACAATTTTAAAACTATAGCCCCACTCAAAAAATTTCAATGTAACCATCCCTTTCCCTTCTCCCTTTTCCCTATATTTATTCTTCAATCTTTATCGTTTTCGATGAAGCTTAAGACTAGGAAACTCTAACAATACAAATCAAATAATAATCTAAACCCTAATCAGATTCAATTATAGAATTTCTTATTTGTAAAATTATATGTTTATAATAAAATTGTAGAACTAATGTTTTAAGAATTAAAATTGAGTCATTTACAATTCGCAATAAAATATATTTAATATTTTTCATAATTTATTTTATATTTTTAATAAATTTTAGAAATAAAATTATATTTTTATTAGCGGTACTATTGTCTTGGACAGTATTACTTGGAGGATGAATCGCTTGAAACTGATATTGATGGAAGAATCATTTTTTGTTTGGCCTCACTTTATACATTGGTGCTGGTTTTTCTGATAGTAGTCTCATTAGTGCCGCCTTACACCCATATAAGTACAAATCAGACAATATCTGCGTGAGCTAGCAAAACACTTTAGAACCCAACCGATAAAAAAAAAAAAAAAATCAATGTATATGTTTTAAAATTTAAGAAAACCATCTAAATGTTTTTTTATATATTTTTCATAATACCTGGTTAATTAGCCCATAGATGTTAATATTTAAAAAAAAAACCTTATTTTTTTTATTTTAAAAGTTTTGGGTCTAGTAGAAGTTCAAGCCATTTCAAACATACCAACATGAACCATGGATGAAACGCGGAGTCTTGATCATTGAGTGTAGATTTGAATACAATTCAGTTCTAGTGCAAGTAACCCTAAGAAAATTTTGATAAGCAAGTTCCGATTATAAGTTGGGTGATCATGAGCTGGCTGATTAGGTGATTAGGAAACTAAAAAGTCAAAGTGAGGTTACTAAAAGAGTTGGATGTGAATGTTGTTTCAAAAGAACAAGTTAAAGAGAGGCAGATTATCCAACTAAATAGTTTACTCCTATGCTCAACCAAAATTCTATGTCTTTTGTCAATGACTCATCTGTAACAACCACACTCTAAGAAATGGTGCTTCAAATTGGAATCAGAGACAAGTGCATGTTTTTTGTTTCTGGGGAGGGACAAGTGCGGAGGATAGTCTCTTTGGAATTGTTATCGTTTGATTTCAACATTATTTTTGCATGGTTTATTTGCATACATCTGCATACACTTAGGGAAATGTTGGTATGCTTGTTGAACCATTGGTCAGCCCGTGAAGAGAAATTGGGTGGTCCCGAGGTTTATTGATACTCTAATTTTATTAAGTCTTAGAGATCAAACCTTATTAAAATATAAAGATTCAATTTAAGATATTGTCCAATCAAACTTATGCAATCACCCTATTTACTTCAACTGTGCACCTGTCCGTCACAAGATCTAAAAGATCTAACTATTTTAAATACTTTAGTATTAAATGTTCATCTCTCTGGATTATCCCAACAGGAAGATCGACAAGGATTTCTTATCCTATATAGAATATATTTTAAATTATTAACAATTTAATTTAATCCAAAATGTCTTATCCAGATACCACCTGGCGAAACGATCGTATTACACGTAGAAGCAGATCATGCTATTAAGTTTACGCCTAAATTATTAAAATGGGATGAGATTATTTTATCACCTCAATGGTAAGTTAATTTTACCCAACCACCTCGACATCTAGCCAGAAGGGCATTCTCTGAAATTACAAAAACTCTAAAAAAATATTTTTTTTAATTTTAGGTCACTAAATACGCCATCAAATATACCAAGATCATTAAGTTTTAGCACAACCAGATCACACTCACTTTTATCTAACTATGAAAATTCTAAACTATCTGTTAATACACGATATCAATCGATATATTCTCAGAAAAATCGACATGTAGCAAGTAGAACACTTATTCCTAAACTTATTACACAAACAACGACACCTGAATCACCCACATTATCTAATATGCAAACCATTAATGCTATTTCTCAAGAAGAATTTATTCCAAAATGGGATATGCCTGTAAATAAAATTTATAAACTTGGAACTAGACTATTATATAGAGACAATAATAAGGAATCTAGGCAATATTCACTAAATCAAATGATTCATAATATTAAATGTGAAGATTATTATAGAGAATACCCTGAAATGAGTTCACAAGAATTCAATCCAAATATAGATACATTACGAAAAGAATTTGTTAGAGAAAAATAAAAATATTAGAGAATAATATTTTAAAATATTTATGAAAATTGAATTAGAAGAATATAGAATTTTATGAAAATAAACTATGATGACAGTAAAAAAAAATTTACCAGTTTTCAAATGGTTTCTTCCATATATCAATAATAAAGTCAAACAGTCACCTAATACATAACAAATAAATGTTAATAATCAAATTACATCACCATGGACTACTATTGACGAACAACAAATTACATCCGTAAATCCTCCACTTACAAGTTTAAAATTACAAATTGACAATATAAGTATTACTGCAGCTCCATTTAAAAAGGGTGCAGATAGAGACCACGACAGTGATGCGACCTTGGAAGATATTAAAAAAGTATATGAACATAATAATTATCAATCCAAAATACTTCATACGGTTGCTCAATAAGTTGACAGGTTAGAGCATACTGTACAAAATAAAATCGAAACACCTTATCAATTTTCATATAGTATAGTTCCATTATCAAGCTTTCATTTACCAACTATTATAGATATACAATTTTCACCAAAACAAACTGATATGCCATTAGAGCAAATAAGTCATCTACTTCTAAGTCATCGTATTTCAAAACTGTTCAAACAACTGATTATCAGCAATTTGACGTATTAGCTATCCAACCAATCTATAAACCTCAAAACCAACATAATAATATAATACTCAAAAAGATCAATAAACAATTAAGGAATCTAACAAAAGATAAAAATCAGTCCAAAGTAACCAAAACAAAAAAATCTAAATAGTTAATACTTCAACAATGAATCAATCTCTTAAGCTAAAAGCAGAAAGACCATCTCCATTACCACTACTTAATTCTACATCTATATCACCTATTACAAAGGATACGTCTACCACTACTATAGATTTAGAACAACCTCTCGTAACTCTATTAATTCTAGTAAACCAACCGCTAAAAACACTATCAGAAATATCTATCTCTTCCAATAATGAGATACCATCCTCATAAAAAGAAATACCATCTCCAGAATCTAACTTGATTATTCAATCACAAAATCAAGACATAATAAAAGAAAAAGAAAATACTCATAATCCTCCTAGATATTGAAATCATTATTCAACTCTTGATGATGGTGATCTAGACAGTCCATCTACTACTCAATAGATCAATGTTCCGCTACCACTTCTCCAAAAGCAATCTAATCGTAATCAAAATCCGACATAGACGAAAGAATACCATAATAGTACTGAGAATGCTATTATAAACATACAATATAAAAATACTTACATAGATACTTCAACTATTATCAACACAAGATTAGCTAAGCATCCTTTTTTCTATAATTTATCTTGGCCTGACCCTTTCTTACCAAATCATGTTCATTATCTTTCCCATCTCCTTGTGTTTGGGGAGGGGGGGCATATGGTTATCAACATCAACATTGCCAACATCGCCAACAACAGCCCCATCAACATCGCCAACATTGCCAACAACATTTCCAGCCATATATTCAAAATTATGGTCACAATTATGTCAACAAGTAAATAATGTTTATCAAAATAATAGAGTAATGATTCATATAAGTTTCAAACAAACTCAAAAATATTGTCAAAATAGAAAAACATTAACTACAAAGAAAATGTTAAGAAAAATAAGAAGACAACAAAAATTAGTATATTGGAAATACAAAACACAGTTGGAAATACAAACAATTTAGACATAACTTGAACCAACGGAGATTTATACAAAAATGGAATACCATATACAAAGATAAATATCTCAAGCGGAATATAGGATTGGGAATTACGAAACTAAAACCTAGGTTTGATAAAATCCAAACATTAATTAAGTTAGATAAAGAAACTACTAAATTATCATACAATAAAATAATAACAAATAAAGATGAAATAGAATTATTAAACAAATTACATAGATTAAGGCAATATTAATTCAAAGATCTAAAATATGATAGATTAATACAAACAATTGAAACCATTCCTTTTCTAGCTTTAGAGACAAGATTAATTACCCTATATCAAGGTCAGTTAGAAACAGAAGTCTTGATAATTCCAAAAAAGCAAATAAAACATCTGCATAGCAATAAATTAGGTATACCATTTTATCATAATTATGTGAGTACAATACCAAATAATAATATAAACTCATATTATCATGCATGTTGGAATTTCTACACTTTACAATTTTCATTGAGCACACATATCTTCAGCATAAGAATTGATAATAAGAACATTGCTCTTTTTCAGCATCCTCTTTTTCAGCATTATAACCTATTATTAACAGGATTTTATAATTTCAAATGGTTTTAGAAAAGGATTTTTACTTGGATTTTTGCACAAAGTTGTTTCCTTTCCACAACCAATTTCTTTAATTTGTACCGGATGAACATACATCCTAGAAAAGACAAGGGTAAACAAATCCAACCACCATCAACTCCATCAAAACAAACAATAAGAGATTATACCATGATACCACCACAGATTATACATATTAATTCTTCCTTATCACTTCGTGATATAGTTAGCCCACACAAGCCTCTTCTTCCTCCTCTTCTCAATCACCTACCCAATCTGATTATTTTATCAAACTTAAAAAAATTCATATTACAATGACTGGATTATACAAACTACCTTTATTACAGGAATTACTCAAACTTACCAATAGGATGTTTCATCCAAACTGCCCATATCCTACAGCTGATCTTCTTAAAACCCAACAATTTTATGAGTTTATTCTTGTTGATTTAGAATCCATAGAACTGAAACACCATAAAAATCCAAAAGACAATTCTATTAATTATTCCATCTGCAAAATCAAAAGAGTAAGATTTCATCAAGAAATAGCCTTGAATCCTTGCAATATAAAACTTTTCTCAGTTCATTATCAACCTATGGGATATAATTATCAGGAGTATAAAAATGTATGGTATAACGCATTTTACCTACAATTATATAGTCATTCTTGGTTTCTCAAATTTGAGCACAATTGTCCCAAACAATTTCCTTTTAGGTTTACTGAATTGTGACTTTATTTTAGACATTGCCCTACTATTTATCTCACACCTATTAACGAAGTATGACTTTACTAAGAAAAATTTATACTAGAAATCTTTCTTGAACATAGAAAGATTACTTTGCATATTGATTACTTTATTCCGTGGATCATGTCCTGGGCTTTTACCTGTCAAGCCTATTATCCTGATTCTCCATGATCAATTGTACGAGATTTTAAAATTAAATGGTGGGATAAATTTGATTATTCATCTATCACACCATTGAAGATTCAAGCAGATCTTCAAGCACAGAAGTCATTTCGCCAAAGCGTGAAGGAAATCTTGCCAACCATATCCAAACAAGGCAATCCTATCGTTGATGCATTATACAATGAAAAGTTCAAGGGACCAGCTATACAGATTCCAAGGATATCTCCTACACCATCCGTACGATCACATAGTTCTTGAAGAATTTCTCACCCAAGACCGCCAGTTCAAATTCTTGATGACATAAAAGATATACTTCATCAAATAAAAGCTTCACAAGCTAGATTAAAAAAGCTAATACAAAAACAGAGAAAAAGTTGGGCATCCATTGCTAATGATGAAGACCTTGCAACAGTTGAATCCACTCTTGCAGAAGATATTGCAACAGCTGCAGTAACTGCATCATCTCAATCCACAACTCCACCAGCTAGTCCACTAGCATTCGACCCGACTATGGATTCAACTGGACATGCACAAGATCCATTTAGTTTTTAATATGCTACATATAATATGATGTATCAAGTTTGCAAAAAAAAAAAAAAAAAAATCCCACTAACTTTTTGCAATTACATATATTTTCTTCATCATCCCACAAAATGTTGCTCTCCACTACATGACAAAAGCTACAGTGTTACAATACTCGATAAGTTACTATTTATGAATAATAAAAGAGATAAAAAAAATTATATCAGCAGTTTAGAAAATTTAATAATCATTGATTAAAAAACAAAACTTTATAGGACACAAGGTACAATAACAAAGGATAGAAGGCAAATATGTACAAAGTTTAATACAAGGGTTGATATAATAGGAGAGAGTATTGGTCCGAACGTTGGATCTCTCTTTGTGTGTATGTGGCTTTGAGGGTGGTCTTTGGCTCTTCTTCACTCTGTGTTTAGCTCTGCTGAAAACTGAAGCGGGAAGTCATTTATATAGAAATTTGAAATCAATTCAAACCGTTGATTGAAAGTTAATGAAGAATCTTGCTAATGATGAAGCATCTTTATTGTTATACATCTCTTCAAGTGGTTATGCGTCTATTTCTTCTTTTGCATCTTTTGAAAAATTTTTAAATATTACTATTTATTTGTATACTTTTACTATTCATGAATAATAATTTATAGGGTACTGTAGCACTGTAGCTTTTGTCTTGTAGTGGAGAGTAACATTTCATGGGATGATGGATAAAACCTGGTGGGATGATGAAGAAAGTATATGTACTTGCAAAAAGTTAGTGGAAATTTTGTTTTTTTTGGCAAACTTAATACATCATATTATATGTAACATATTAAAAACTAAATGGATCTTGTGCATGTCCAAATGGATCCATAGTCGGGTTGAATGCTGGTGGACTAGCCGGTGGAGTTGTGGATTTAGATAATGCAGTTGCTGCAACTACTTCAATATTTTCTGTAAGAGCGGCTTCCGTTGCTGCAAGGTCTTCATCGTCAACAATAGATGTCCAACTTTTTCTCTGTTTTTGTGTTAGTGTTTCTAATCTGGCTTGCGAAGCTTTCATTTGATGAAGCATATCTTTTATGTCATCAAGAACTTGAATTGGAGGTCTTGGGTGAGAAATTCTTCGAGAACTATGTGATCATACGAAAGGTGTAGGAGATGTCCTTGGAATCTGTATGGCCAATTCGTTGAACTTTTTATTATATAATGCATCAACGATAGGATTGCCTGATTTGGATATGGATGGCGAGATTTCCTTCACGCTTTGGTGAAATGACTTCCGTGCTTGAAGATCTGCTTGAATCTTCAATAGTGTGATAGATGAATAATCAAATTTATCTTACCATTTAACTTTAAAATTTCATACAATAGATAATGGAGAATTGGGATAGTAGGCTTGATAGGTAAAAGCCCAGGATATGATCCACGGAATAGAGTAAAGCCATGCTTTACTTCTGGTATAAGTTTTTCATAGTAAAGCCGTACTTCGTTAATAGGTGTGGGATACATAGCAGGGTAAAGTCCAAAATAAATCCACCATTCGGTAAACCAAAAAGAAAATTGTTTGAGACAATTGTGCTCAAATTTGAGAAACCAAGAATGATTGTATGATCGTAGGTAAAATATATTATACCATGTATTTTTATAATCTTGATAATTATATCCCATATGTTGATAATAAATTGAGAAAAGTTTTATATCACAAGGATTCAAGGCTATTTCTTGATGAAATCTGACTCTTTTGATTTTGCAGATTGAATAACTAATAGAATTGTCTTTGGAATTTTCATAGTGTTTCAGTTCTATGAATTTTGAATCAACAAGAATCAACTCATAAAATTGTTGGGTTTTAAGAAGATTAGCTGTAGAATATGGGCAGTTTGGATGAAACATCCATTTGGTAAGTTTGAATAATTCTTGTAATAAGGGCGGTTTGTATAATCCGGTCATGATAATATGAATTTTTTGAAGTTTGATAAAATAATCAGATTGGGTAGGTGATTGAGAAAAGGAGGAAGAAGAGGCTTGTGTGGGCTAAATTGTATCACGAAATGATAAGGAAAGATTAATAGATATAATCTGTGGTGGTATCATGACATAATCTCTGGATGTTTGTTTAGCTAGAGTTGATGGTGGTTGGATTTGTTTACCCTTATCTTTTTTAGGAGGCATGTTCGTCCCGTACAAATTAAAGAAATCAGTTGTGGAAAGGAAACAACTTTGTGCGAAAATCCAAGTAAAAATTCTTTTCTAAAACCATTTGAAATTATAAAATCCCGTTAATAATAGGTTATAATGCTGAAAAAGCGCAACGTTCTTATTGTCAATTCTTACCCTGAAGATATGTGTGCTCAATGAAAATTGTGAAGTGTAGAAATTCCAACATGCATGATAATATGAGTTTATATTACTATTTAGTATTGTACTCACATAATTATGATAAAATGGTATACCTAATTTATTGCTACACAGATGTTTTATTTGCTTTTCTGGAACTATCAAGACTTGTGTTTCTATCTGACCTTGATATAGGGTAATTAATCTTGTCTCTAAAACTAGAAGAGGAAAGGTTTCAATTGTTTGTATTAATCTATCATGCTTTAGATCTTTGAATGAATATTGCCATAATCTATGTAATTTGTTTAATAATTCTATTTCATCTTTATTTGTTATTATTTTATTGTATGATAATTTAGTAGTTTCTTTATCTAACTTAATTAATGTTTGGATTTTATCAAACCTAGGTTTAGTTTCATAATTCCGAATCCTGTATTCCGCTTGAAATATTTATCTTTGTGTATGGTATTCCATTTTTGTACAAATCTCCATTGGTTCAAGTTATGTCTAAATTGTTTGTATTTCCAACGTATCTTGTATTTCCAATGTACTAATTTTAGTTGTCCTCCCATTTTTCTTAACGTTTTCTTTGTAGTTAACGTTTTTCTATTTTGATAGTATTTTTGAGTTTGTTTGAAACTTATATGAATCATTACTCAATTATTTTGATAAACATTGTTTACTTGTTGACATAATTGTGACCATAATTTTGAATATTTGGTTGGAGATGTTTGCAAAGTTGGCGATGTTGATGTTGATAACCATATACCCCCCCCCCCCAAACACAAGGAGATGGGAAAGATAAGGAACTTGATTTGGTAAGAAAGGGTTAAGTTAAGATAAATTATAGAAAAAATGATGCTTAGCTAATCCTATTCTTATAGTATTTGCAGTATCTTTGTTAGTATTTTTATATTTTATGTTTGTAATAGCATTCTTAGTACTATTACGGTATTCTTTCATCTGTGTCATATTTTGATTACGATTAGGTTGCTTTTGGAGAAGTGGTGGAGGAACATTGATCTGTTGAGTAGTAGATGAACCGTCTGGATCACCATCATCAAGAATTGAATAATGATTTGAATATCTATGAGTATTATGAGTATTTTCTTTTTCTTTCGTTATTTCCTGATTTTGTGTTTGAATAATCAAGTTGGATTCTAGAGATGGTATTTCTTTTGATGAGGATGGTATCTCATCAATGGAAGAGATAGATATTTCTGATAGGATTTTTAGCAGTTGGTTTACTAGAATTGATAGAGTTAAGAGAGGTTGTTCTAAATTTGTAGTAGTGGAAGACGTATCTTTTGTAATAGGGGATGTAGATGTAGAATTAAGTAGTGGTAATGGAGATGGTCTTTCTGCTTTTAGCTTAAGGGATTAATTCATTGTTAAAGTATTAACTACGAATTGGGATTTCTTTTCTTTAGATTTTTTTGTTTTGATTACTTTGGACTAATTTTTATCTTTTGATAGGTTCCTTAATTATTTATTGATCTTTTTGAGTATTATATTATTATGTTGGTTTTGAGGTTTATAGATTGGTTGGGTAGCTAATATGTCAATTGCTGATAATCAATTGTTTGAACAGTTTTGAAATACGATGATTTAGAAGTAGATGGCATACATTTAATTTTTTGGTTATTTTCTCTAATAGCATATCAATTCGTTTTGATGGAAATTGTATATTCGTAATAGTTGGTAAATGAGAGTTTGGTAATTCAGCTATACTATATGAAAATTGATAAGGTGTTCCTATTTTATTTTGTAGAGTATGCTCTAAACTGTCAACTTGCTGAGCAACTATATGAAGTATTTGAGATTGATAATTATTTTATTTATATATATTTTTTAATATCTTCCAAGGTTGCATCATTATCGTGGTCTCTATCTTCACCTTTTTAAATGGAGTTGCAGCAATACTTATATTGTCAATTTGTAATTTTAATCCTGTAAGTGGAAGATGAATAGATGTAATTTGTTGTCCATTAGTAATAGTCCATGTTAATGTGATTCGATTATTAACATTTATTTGTTGTGTATTTGGTGACTATTTAACTTTATTATTGATATATGGAAGAAACCATTAAAATAATAATAAATTTCTTTTTACTGTCATCATAGTTTGTTTCCATAAAATTATATATTTTTCTAATTTAGTTTTCATAAATATTTTAAAATACCATTCTCTAATATTCTTATTTTTCTATAACATAAATTCTTTTTGTAATGTATCTATATCTTGATTGAATTCTTGTGAACTCATTTCAGGATATTCTCTATAATAATCTTCACATTTATTATTATGAATCATTTAATTTAGTTAATATTGCATAGATTCCTTATTATTGTCTCTATATAGTAGTCCAATTTCAAGTTTATAAATTTCATCTGTTGGTATATCCTATTTTGGAATGAATTCTTCTCAAGAGATAACATTAATGGTTTACATATCAGATAATGTGGGTGATTCGGGTGTCGTTGTTTGTGTAATAAGTTTAGGAATATGTGTTCTACTTGCTACATGTCGATTTTCCTATGCATATGTCGATTGATATCGTGTACTAACAGATCTAGAATTTTTATAGTCAGATAAAAGTGATTGTTATTTGGTTGCCTTAAAACATAATGATCTTGGTATATGTGATAGCATATTTGGTAACCTAAAATTAAAAACAATATTTTCTTCTAGAGTCTCTGTAATTTCAGAGAATGCCCTCCTGGCTAGATGTCGAAATGGTTGGGTAAGATTAACTTGCTATTAAGATGATAAAGTAATCTCATTCCATTTTAATAATTTAGGCGTAAATATAGTAGTATGATATGCTTCTACATGTAATACAATTGTTTCACCAGGTGGTGTTTGGATAAGATATTTTAGATTAAATTGAGTTGTTAATAATTTAAAATATATTTTATATAGAATAAGAAATCCTCGTTGATCTTCTTGCTGGGATAATCCAGGGAGATGAACATTTAATACTAAAGTATTTAAAATAGTTGAATCTTTTAGATCTTGTGACGGATTGTAAAAAAAATTTTGCCGAAAATCAGGTAGAGTTTTATCTATAAAACAGACATTCGTCAAAATACAATTACATGTATAAACCCTGTACATCAACCATAATACACACTATATAATTTCACAGGATCCCATAGCCACCACAACACTACCGGCATCACTGACGTCATAATTTAGGTATGACGCCAGTTTAAAAAGGATGCCAACTAAGAAACACAATATAATCCACAAAAGAGAATCTGCGAAAGCATAATATACATCATACACGGTGAAAACTAACTACGTATCCATTAATATGATCATCATCATCATCATATATATACAGATCCAAAAGCATCAAAATAAAATAAATACAAGATCTTTACCTCAACAAAAATCATAAACTAAGTCCCAAGCTCCTCGCTCAATATCGGTCACCTATCACGCTCCTACGACTTATTCAGTCTCGTCGGGTACAAGTGTATTTTCATCTGGAATGAAAGAAGAAGCAAATGTGAGCTAACAGCTCAACGAGTGTATCATACACAAATAATAAATAATATCTGAACAAATGAAGCAATAATGGGATGGGAGCAGATATATTTACAAATGAAATGGGATGTGATGGCAATGAGACATGTGAGGATACATGATGTGATGGCAATGAGACATGTGAGGATACATGATGTCATTAGACGTGTTTTATGCACTCTATTATTTACTTTAATTCTTGCGGATTAGGACTAGTAAACCTTTCTAGTTAATGGTGTGGAAGAACAAGGAAAAGAATGTGTCACCCTAAACATTCTAAAGTACAACGACTATATTTTAGGCCTACAAACTCGGCCATCAGCTACATTTTAGGCCTACAGTAACTCGGCCACCGGCTACATTTTAGGCTTGTAGCAACTCGGCCATCACATTTTATCTGTAAACAGGTTGATAACGATTTGCCCTATATCCCCCGGGGTACCAAGGCAATTCTCGTTCTTCCACAGTAGTGTCCTAAGGTGTGCCATGGACATTACCGGCTCCAACAAGCGGTCAGGATACATAGTTAGGGTAGTCTTTGAGTTTCCACCGTGATGTAAATGGCAAGTTAGGGAATTCTTCCCTATGAACATAAATCCGTAGTCATGATTTCATTTCTTATACTTTTGAAGGAAGATCCACCATATTTCATTCACAATATCTTCATCCGGGAGAACAATTCAGTCATATCGCACATTGTAGATTTTCCTCTGAATACATGTATGATTCGTATCATTCCTTTGGACTTAAGTCTTTGACGATTCAATTTATATGCATAGATATCACATTTTAGGGAAGAGATTGAAAATTCTTGCCACCGATGAACAATTACCACATAAGAGGACTTCAGACCCTTTTTCCTCCACAATGGATCACAAGCATATTTTTTTTCAAAGTTTTCAATTACACATGCACAATTAGATATAGATTATATAACTATTAAATACGATGGAAACATATAATTTTATTTTTAACCTCGGGTGAACAGTGTCAGGGTCACTTTTAGAGCTTCCGAACGTCACAAACAAGTCGATACTTGTGAAATCAGATGTCTGATCAATGTATATGCTTTATTGAAATGTGGTGATTCATATCTAAGGGGAAAAGGTATGAAATTTCGAAGGGAAAGGAAAAATCCTAAATTGGGCGTGGGTTAGGACTTGGCGAAACCAAATCGAACGAATCAGACAATAAACCATAAATTTCTTGATCAATAATCATAGGTTACATGTTTTTTATGATTTGGGTGGGTATCAAAATAAAAATACTCAATGAAAAACAAAATAAAATTGAAAGAGAGAAAAAAGTGAGTATGAGAACACTTACCTCGACGCGATCTACAACTTTTTCAACTAGTTCGAGTTCAAAATCGGAATTGTGAGCCTCCGTTAGGCTGTTTCTCTCTCTTCTCCCTCCCTCCCTCTCTCTCTACCCGAACCTCTCCTTCCTGTGTTCCATTTTTGTTTCCGTCATTTCCCGATTGCCAACCCTCCTTTCCTATTTGTTAGGTTATAATAATAATAATAATAATAATAATAATAATAATTTATTTTTCTTTTAATCCTAAAACTTAAATCGTATTCAAAGCGCACCTCGAGTGTCGACCCAATAATTTCAAATATTCTCTAAAATTTTTATAATATTTAATTAATTTAATTACTTTTTTTATCACGCCTAAATTATCTAAAAATAAATAAATAAATCTAATTAAATCAAATAAAAATATTCAAGATATTATAGATCTACTGTAAAATTTGGTACACAGTTGAAGTAAATAGGGCTATTGCATAAGTTTGATTGGATAATAGGTAATATTTTAATAAGGTTGGATCTCTAAGATTTAATAAAATTGGAGTATTAATTCCTAATTTGATTTAGAATTTGATAGCTATTTGTATTAGGCTATAATGAATAGAATTATAACATTTACTTTTAAAGTTATATATTGATAAGATTGATAATAATCTTATTTCTCCATATTTATTTTTAATAAATATTATTTGTTTATAGTCTTTAATTGCTAAAACATTTTTAAAATTAAAGGTTCTTATTCTGTAAATTTCTTCTACTTGTTATGTGAGTATGGGCCGTTTTAAATAATCTTGACTGTTTGGTATAATTAATGATTCTCTAGAATTGGTTGTCATATTTGAAGCTGAACTACTTCCCTTGATCATTCTTTTTAGCCTGGATGCCATTATCTAATTTCGTCATGACTTAAAACACAATCTTCTTCACATAAACCTACACAAACTTAGTTAATGGGACCACCCCTGGGACCATCCAATTTCAATTCTTCACAGGCTAACCAACGATCAAACAGACTCACCAACGTTTCCTTAAGTGTATGCAGATGTATGCAAACAAACCATACAAAAGTAATGCTAAAATCAAACGATAACAATCCCAATGATACTATCCTCCGCACTAGCCCCTCCTTAGAAACAAAAAACAAGCACTTGTCTTTGATACAAATTCGGAAGAATAGGATCTTATCATTCAAAACTTCAAAACATATAATAATTCAGAGAGAAAAAATTATATCAGCAGTTGAGAAAACTTGATAATCCTTGACTAAAAAAAGAAAAATTTACAGGACATAAGGTGCAATAACAAAGGATAGAAGGTAAATATGTACAAAGTTTAATACAATGGTTGGTACAAAGGTTGATATAATAGGAGAGAGTATTGGTTTGAATGTTGGATCTCTCTCTGTGTGTATGAGGCTTTGAGAGTGGTCTTTGGCTCTTCTTCAATCTGTGTTTAGCTCTGCTGAAAATTGAAGTGGGAAGTACTTTATATAGAAATTTGAAATCAATCTAAACCATTGATCGAAAGTTGATGGAGATGTTGTTGGTGATGTTGGCGATGTTGATGTTGATAACCATATACCCTCCCCGAAGATAAGGAGATGGGAAAGATAAGGAACTTAATTGGATAAGAAAGGGTTAGGCCAATATAAATTATAGAAAAAAGGATACTTAGCTAATCCTGTGTTGATAGTAGTTGAAGTATCTATGATAGTATTTTTTTTCTTTTTTTTTTAATTTATAAATTTCATCTGCAGGTAGATCCCATTTTAAAATGAATTCTTCATTGCCAACCTTAAAGAAAATTGGTAGAAACTATCTAGAATAATTTGCATTGCTCTTCTATAAATATAAAATCTCTTGGCATTCTAAAGGTATTTTTTGATAAACCAAAGACTTAAAGAATTTGATATCTAAACTACAAACTTAGTAGAACTTAAGCCTACAAACTGAAGAGGCTTGAATCATACCCTTTGGAACACCTCCTCCCAATAAAATTTATACGAAGTCTAATTCTTCGGTCCTCTACTCTCATCCTTTTGTGCTATTTCTTTCTAATTATTTGTTTGAACTTTTACTAATTTGAGTATTAGAGAATAAATTATAAAATTAGTCATACTCTTTTGAACTCTAATATTAATTTGTGATTAATAGGATCAAATCATAAGATTTGTGATCTAGATTAGAAAACTCTTTTGGACCAAATCTAGATAACTGTACACATCATGATGCCATCTATGGGAATGAGTTAAGGGACCCTTTCATATGTAATCTAGCACCTATATCGTTCCACAAAAAGAACAACATGGTGAAAACGATGGCTTATGGCCAACTATGTCAAAATCCTCTAGATGTTCCTTCTAAGGGCATCCCATAAAACAATGAGTGCTCGACAAAAGTCATTTGCCTATAGTACTACCACCTTGGATGATCCATCAGAAACTTGTATCATCTAAAACCAATATTGGTAGCGGGACCATTTTTTTAGTCACGCATATACACTAGTATTGATGTTTCTTCTTGTGGTACCAATCTCGTTAATGCCACTTTACACCTATATGAGCTCAAATCAAACAATATTTGAGTGAGTTGTCAGTATATTTTAGAACCCAACCAACACACAAATATAAAAAATTTGACAAAAGAATTTTAAAATTTAAGAAAACTATCTAAATCTTCTTTTCTATATTTTTCTTAATACTTGGTTAATTAGCCCATAGATGTTAATATTTAAAAAAAATACTTTATTTTTTTATTATAAAAGTTTTGGGTCTAGTAGAAGTTCAAGCTGATTCGAACATACCAACATGAACCATGGATGAAACGCGGAGTCTAGATCATCGAGTGTAGATTTGAATACAATTCAGTTCTAGTGCAAATAACCCCAAGAAAATTTTGATAAGCAAATTCTGATTATAAGTTGGGAGATCATGAGCCGGCTGATAAGGTGATTAGGAAACTAAAAAGTCAAAGTACGGTTGCTAAAATAGCTGGATGTGAATGTTGATTCAAAAGAACAAGTTAAAGAGAGGTAGATTATTCTACTAAATAGTTTACTCCTTACGCTTAGCCAAAATTTTATATATTTTGTCAATGACTCATCAGTAACAACTACACTCTAAGAAATGGTGCTTCAAAACTTGCATTTAGAAGTAAGCAATTGATGATCAACTTCAAGATACTAATTAGAACAGTCAATAATTACCACATATAAATAATGTACAGTAATTTTTCTTTGGAAAAACTACGGGCAACTCTTTTTCAGGAGAACTATTGCCAACCTCAATGAAAACCGGAAGAAATTGCCTAGAATAACTTGCATTTTTTAGGAGAACTATTGCCAACCTCAATGAAAACCGGAAGAAATTGCCTAGAATAACTTGCATTTCTCTTCTATAAATATAAAACCTCTTGGCACTCTAAGTGTATCTTTTGACAAACTAAAAACTTAAGGAATTTGATCATTCATTAATTCTTAAGATCTCTAAACTACAACCTAACAGTACTTAATCTTGCAAATTAAAGAGTTTTAAATTTGGCCCTTGAGAACACATCCTTTATATAAAATTTATACGGAGTTTAATCCTCCAATCATCTAAACTCACCCTTTTGCATTCTTTGTTTCTAACTCATTCGTTAGAAATTCATACTGACTTGAGTGTTAGATAATAAATCAACAAGTTATCCTCGTCCCTCTGAACTTTAAATTTAGTTTATAATGTGTAAAATCTAAATTATAAAATTTGAGAACCCTACTAGAAAACTCTTTAAACCAAATCTAAATCAACGATACATATTATTACAAACTAAATTTAGAATTTGGATTATAAAATTTGAGAACCCAATTATAAAAATCTTTAAAGTAAATCTAGATCAACGGTACACATTATAACATTGTCTATGAAAGTAAGTTAAGGAATTCTTTTCTACATAATCTAACACTCATAAGATCCAAAAAAATCCATCATGGTGAACATGATAACTCATGGCTAATCATGTCTAAATCCTTTAGATGTTCCTTCTTATGGTGTCTCACAAAACAATGAGAGCCTGATAAAGTTCATTCACCTATAGCACTAGACATAAGAGCAATGATTGCACAAATCTAGGATCTATCCAAAATGTTGAAATTTCTGTGGGATTAGTTTGGAGAGTAGCCTGATCAGGCTAACAACCAAATCCCACAAACATCAACTTTCTATTGGAAGTAAAAGAATAAGAGATCTGCCTCTAAGAGGATGCGAATAAGACCTAAGTAGCCAATTGATCTATAAGGAACCTCACCGACCAATCTCGTTGTGCCTTAAAGGTCGCTTTGATTATATAGACAAGGAAAAACTCATGAGAGAAGGAATCCAAGATACGCACAAGATTCCAAACATCAATCTTATTGTGAGGAAGATTCATGTAGTATCACCACCCCATGAATTCTCGTGGCCAAGCAGATACTTGGCATCTCAACAAATTATTCCAAATTGAGGATTTCTCTTAATGCAAAGAGAATCTCTTTCATGACTAAATTGGAAGGATGAATCAAAAGAACTGAGAAGAAGTCTTCCAAAAAACTTCTTCTAATCAAACGGCCTAGGTGGGTTGAACTCCATTTTATCTCAACATATAAAGGTACTTTATTGCCTATAAATTTAAAATGCAAAATTTGAAACCATATAATGGTAGTGTTGATCTTATGAATCATGTCGACAACTTCGATATATTACTCGATTTCTAAAATTTAGGAAATGCCTCCTAATGTCATGCTTTTATTTAATTCTTAAAGGAGATACTTGAATTTTGATTTGGAGATTAGGACTAAATTCTTTTGGATCTCACTTTATCTCTAATAGTAATGATAAAAATTAGCCCTAGCACCTAGTCATGGTCAAACAAGCTCTCAGTGAGAGCCTAAAATGCTTCTTCAATTGTTTCAATGCTGAATCTCAAAACATATTGAAGCTCATCGATAAAGCAAAGAGTAATGCTTTTATGGTAACTATCTAGCTTTATGACTTCTTTAAATTGCTAATTTAATAAGATCCAAAGCCCTTCTTCAAAGCTAAAGCAATTACTTGGGTATACATAGCTACTAAGGCTACCAATGAAGCAAAGATACCTGAGAGGCTAGATTATGGGTCTCATTAAGGATAGACCGAAGAAGAAAGCGAAGGAACAATAATGAAAACCTAGCCCATGTTACCAGATGCAATAAAGGACCAAACTAGACTAACATTGGATATTCAAAACAATTATACCTTAATCCTCTAGCAAATACCAAGGCAAATGTCCAGATGAAGGTTTAGAATGAAAAAATTTCTAAAGTGACTTAAATTAGTTAACAACTCGGAGGAAAGAGACTAATAAAAGTATTATCACTTTCACCAATCTATGCGTCATTGTACTAAAGACTACATGACTTTGTAGAATGAGATTGAACCTTAATCCAATTGGGCTTTCTCAAAAAATACATGTTGAATCAAGAGGCTCCCAAGAAAGATGGAATGTAATGGGGAAGAGCCACGTGAGAAATCATGTAATCATATGGTAGCCATAGTTATCAGCATAGTCTTAATAAGGCCATTAGGGGCTATATTTCCAGAGAAGCTAGAAGAAGCTTCTCACAGTAAGAGTAAAAAAATTAGGACTAGGGAAAGAAGTTAACAGCTTTAGAGATGAAAACATGGCTCATGTAATTCCACACCTCCAATTTAGACCCTATTGTTGGGTCTACACTTGTTTTAGATAAAATATAAGACTACCAACTAAAATAATTCTTTGTTGATAATAAAAACTCTAAAAATATTATGTATTTTGATGCATATATCAGACTAAGGTCAAAATGTAAACAACTGGATCTATCAAATAGACTATTATGTTGTCTAGACAATAAACAAATCCAAGTAAAAGGTATTATAAACCTTGAAGTCACACATCTCCATACAATTTCCCACTATTTGACTTTTTTAGTGGTAAATTTATCCTCAATGTATAATGTCATCCTTGATCAACAACATCTAGCTGCATTTGGAGCTGTCAATTCTATCCTATATATAAAAATAAAGCTCAAAATAAAATACGGGATCAAAGATGTATGAGAAGACCAAGCTACTAAAAGAAGTCATTACTTAACCTAGACCATTGGTCTGATTCGTACACAATCAATTAAAGAACCTCATAGAAGAAACATCTCAACAATAAGGTCATTCTGATAAAGAGCTAGTCAGAATCCCTATTGATCCAAAAGACCGCGACAAGTATGTTCAAATTGGATTTACCCCTGATCAAGACATAAGGCTAAGCTTGATTGAATTCCTAATGAACAACTCGGATCCCTTCCCTTAGACATTGACAGACATGCTTAGAATCCTCACAAAAATGATGATTCACAAGCTTAACATTATTTCGGGGCATAAACCTGTTTGACAAAAAAGATAGCAATATTCCATAGAAAAATTAATGGTTGTATGAGAAGAAGTAAAAAAAAATGTACTAAAGCAGGTTTCATCCAAAAGAAGTTAAAATGTGACACTTTTAAAGAAAAAAAATGGTAAATGAATGACATAAGTTGACTTCATGGATATGAATAAAGTATGTCCTAGTGATAGTTCTCTACTCGCAAGGATAAATCAATTAGTAGACCCTATATTGGCCACTAATTACTAAGTTTGAAGGATGAATGTTCAGGATACTATTAAAATTAGATGGATCCAAATGACAAGGAGATGACTTCTTTCATGATAAATCACAACATATGGTACTACAAGTTCATGCTTTTCGACTTAAAAAATGCGGGAGCAACTTTTCGAAGACTGGTTAACAAGAAGTTTGAGCAATAAATTGGCAAAAACATAAAAGTCTTTGTGGATGAAATGCTGATCAAAATCATACAAGCTAATGGCTATATTAAAGACTTAGTAGAGATATTTGATATACTTTAAACATATTGAATGAAGTTGAACTCAACAAAATGTCTATTCAAAGTCACCTTAGGAGAGTTCTTTGGATTTGTAATCTCTCAATGCGCCACTAATACTAATTCAAAGAAGATAAAAGTAATTATTGACATGGAACCACCAAAGTCAGTTAAAGATATTCAATGGCTCACTGGGTGATTAGCAATATTGTCATAATTTATGGCTAAACCAATTAAAAAATAAGCCTTCTAGGATAAATGGATTCAAGGTCCTAAGAGTAGGCAAAACAAATGGATTTAGATAGACAGAAAATTGTAAGTAAGCCTTTTAGGACTCAAAGGAATAACTCACACATCCACCCTTCGTGGCCTTCTCTAGGAGGTTGAAAATCTATACTTATAGCTTGTCATTTTAGATGCAACTTTGAGTGTTGTCTTGTTTAGAGAAGAGTTAGGGGACCTAAGGCTAATGTAGTATTTTAGCAAAATACTAGAAGATTTTGAGACCTGATATACTTAAATAGAGAAGACTGCTCTAGCATTGATCTTTGCCACCTAAAAGCTTTGCCTTATTTTAGGTTGATAAGATAGTGGTCTTTAATTGACCAATCCTTGAAAAAGATTTTTCAAAACTTAAAAGTATCTAAATAATTGATTAAGTGGTCGATTGAACTAGGTGAGTTTAATATAAAGTTGCAAATCCAGCATTCAGTGAAAGGTTAGGCCATTGTTGACTTTATTGTCAAAAAAACAACATTTGATTCACTAGAATAGATGATAAGAAGAATAATTATTTGAGTCTCCATGTAACTCAATGTTTCCTCAGTGGACTCTCCATATGGATGGAACATCCCACCAAATAGATAGTGGTGTAGGAATGATTATAACCACCTCAGAGGAGATAGAACTCAAATACTTGATTCCATTCGAGTTCCCGGCAACCAAAAACATATCCTAGTATGAAAATATTATAACCAATTTAAAGTTAGCTAATACTCCGTTGAAAATTTGATCACTTATAGTGACTTTGAACTAATAGTCAACTAAGAACTATCTAACTATGAATTCACTCACTCAGATTTGGTAAAATATATCAACAAAGTCCAAACCTCCTTTTAGCTCTCAGGAATATAAAGTCATCCACATCTCTCATAAAATTAGAAAGACGATCACCTTTTCAAAATAGTAACTTTAGGGAATCTAAATCATTATAGTTGGGACGTGAGAAATTCTTAAGAAACCTAACATTAAAGTGCATGATCAGGTTTTCAAAGTTTCAAATAAAATAACTTAATGAGTATAAATCTAAAATATTTACAGTCAGACGAACTTATAGATAACTAACTAGAAACCAAACGAGTTGCTAAAATACTAAGCTAATATATAATCATAGATGAATCACAATACGCTAAAGTTACTTGGTCCCTTAAATCTGATGTTTATCCTTGCTAATTATGCTCTCAAAGAAGTGAACCCTAGTGTAGAGAACATATAGGGAAAAAAAAACATAGCCTTTAAGATTATGAGAAAGGATACTATTAACCAATGATGAAGCATAATCCTACAGAATTTGTAAAGAAATATAATAACAGTCAGATCCATGAAAATATCCCAAAATAACTCCCATAGAGCCAAAACCTCTTCAAGCTCTTTGGTCATTTGTGTAGTAAGCATTAAACATATTAGAATCATTCCCTATGGCATTTGGACAATATAGCATTTGGACAATACATACCTATCGTAGTCAGCATAAGTTAATTTACCAAATGGATGGAAGCCTTTCAAATGGCCAAGATGATAGAATAAACGGTCACAAAGTTCTTACATTAAAACATCATTTATGAATTTAATATCCTGAAAGTTATTATTACTAAAAGAGGTAGTCAGTTCTTTGAAAAAATGTTTAGAATATACTATCAATGACTTAGAAATCCAGCTAGTCCATGCCTTAACATCATATTCCTGAAAAAATAGACAAATAGAAAAGAAAATCCAACAATTGTTAATGAGTTGAAGACAAAGTTGCATAAGGTTGGAAGGGCTTGGATAGATAAACTTCCAACAACACTGAGGGAATACCCAACTACATCCGGTGAAACTACAAAGGGAAACTCCCTACAGCTTATGTTTTGTCATGGAGGCAATAATCACAAGGAAGATAGGATTATCAAGCTATTGGGTGATCAAATTTGATCAAATATAAAACTCACAACTCCTAAGGATGAATCTAGACCTTCTCGAAGAAAGCCAAGAATGTGACAATAATGCAAACTATAGAGTACCAAAAAAGAGTGGCACAATATTACAACCGGAATGTGAAGGCACGAACATTTAAAGTTAATACCTCAGTACTAAGAAGTATTAAAGTCACCAGAAAAAAGCACATAGGAATAAGTTATCTCTCACATATGAAGGATTATTCCTAGTGTCAATTGTACTCAAAATGAGACTAGAAACTATGCTTTCAGGCTAGGAGTTTGGTTCGCAAACATGGAATGCTATTCAAGTTGAACAATATTTTGGATGATAGTTCACCTTAAGAATACAAAGGTACATCCAGCCCATTGCTCTTAGATGCTTGTACAAGAATGCTTGTAATCAGAACTTTATTAATAAAACGAAGTTTTTTTTAATAACTTATTTAATTTTTGTTCAATTTTGTGTGTTTGCATACATATATTAATTATTGTAGGTACAAATGATTTAAATCTAGATTTATCTAGGTTTAACAATTAGTTTATATCTCTTGTTCATTAAATGTGACAGGCACTTAATATGTAGGTCTTATGAGACCACATGGCCATAAAAATAGTCACACATAAAAATACTCAATACTTGGGCATGAAACTTAAAAGTCCAACGCCCAGAAAAGACGCCAAATTTTTAACAGGTATAAGGTCATTGAGACTCGACTATAAAAATAATCATCCAATTACTAAACATTGGGAACACATAAACACATGAGCTGTAATAAAGGCCAATACAAACCATATTCATTCAATCACACAGATAAAGAACTATGGTCCATATATCCTACAACAATAGTTTAATAACTGAGTTGGAATGCCAATTGGCAATCAATTAACTAAAACACCAAGATGCTTCAATGCCTAGGGGAAGAAGATCAATTGTCCATTAGATGCCCAGATATAAGGTTCCGTGAATCACCGAGTCAAAGATATAGGAACATTTGTCAGCTATCAAATTCAAGCATACGAGTGGAAATGGTGTTAATGTGATCACAATATTACAATGTACAAAGGATATAATATCCAGTATATTTACAATCCTTAGGAAGATAGTCTTAAAGAATCCTCTATCCGGGAAGATTTAGCAATGGGAATCCTAAGGTAGTGAAGTCCCAGATCCATGAGATATCCATTACCTCAACATTCCTCAAATGGAGGCAACCCATGGGAAAATCAATGGCAATCAAGGATACAAGGCTTTGACAAAGTTTGATTCCCTCATTGTAGTGAGCTACTAAGAGAGGTCCAATATGCTTTGGACATATCCGCTTGCTACGTTCCTCAGCAAACTGGGGGTAGGTAGCTTGGTGCCTTTTAGCAGTGCAATCAACAACTGAGGCACAATGAATAAAATCAGCAACCCTGTCTTCGGTAAGATGGGAAGAAGTCTCGTGCTCATGAGTCCTAACCTTCAGGATGATAACTGAATCTTTAGCCAGGTCAACCGGGTCCTTAGCGGACACATCTCTCCCTCATCCATTTAGAGACCTCCTTCTCTAATTCTGCAACTCTCCCTTCAACGGGGATGGCCCTGGACATCAAGGTCTCAACCACCTCAAGTCTAATCCAAGATCTAGTCAAGCAGTCCACCTCCCATTTTAGAAATGTAGGTTTTATCTGCGATCCAACAAACAAAATGGAAGACTACAACAAAAAGGAGGTTAGTAACGATCATGTTAACACATTGCATAAATCTTAATTGAGAGAGGCATAAACGTCTTGTATGATGGCCAAACCCTTCTCCATCAAAAACATGGATGATAGATCAACAACCTGAGGACCATGAGAAGAAACTCAAGGCTTGGAGCTCACAAGAGAGGCCAGATGAGGAACAAGACTGTAAGGACCAGTAGCTCTTTCCTTTTGGTCTAATCTATTGCTCACTGAAATGGGAGATACCGAAATCATCTTTAAACCGGTGAAGAAGCAGGATCAACATGCACGTTGGAAACAACACTCAGACCAGGAAGATTGGCATAAACAACCAAGGCCGAATCCCCTAGAGTGGAATCTTTAAGAATATTGGATTGAATGGGAGGCCTACATCTAGGAGGGGGGGGCCGCTTCCGGTGCCTCAGGGACCGTTGGATATTCAATCCAACAATTCCTGTTTTTCAAAAAGGAAAAACAACAACAAAAACTTAAAAAAACATATAAAAAATATTGTTTTTACTTTTCTTAAAAAAAGTAATTAAAATAATATATATATATATATAATATTTTTTTTAATATAAAAAATAGGGGCCGTCTGATTTTTGATCAGACGGCCGCTGAAGGCACCGGAAGGGCTGCGACACATTCACCCGTTGTAGCCCCCCATGCTCACTCCGATTTCGGGGGGAATATGGTTAACCAACACCTTTTATAACACGATTTAAACCACACACGACAATTTGATTATAGATACTCCTTCTATAACACATTCTGAAATTAAACCACATGTGTATTTATCTACGTAACCTTTTTTCTATGATTTTTCTTGACATGACCTCTTATCGCCTTTCTTATCCTTTCTATCTCCTGCTCCAACAGCTGGTGTTTGGGGGAGGGGAAATATGTTTGGGGCTACAATGCGGGAGGGATCGAAGCCTTCCGACGCCCTCAGGGCCCGTTGGATATTCAATCCAACAATTCCTATTTTTTTTTTAAAAAAAACAAAAACTAAAAAAAATATTTTTTTTTACTTTTCTAAAAATAAGTAATAAAAACAAAATATATATATAAAAAAAATATTTTTTTTAATATAAAAAATAAGGGCCGTCTGATTTTTGATCGGACGGCCCTTGAGGGCGCCAGAGGGGCAACGACACATTCCCCCGTTGTAACCCCCTATGCTCACTCCGATTTCGGGGGGAATATGGTTAACCAACATCTTTTATAACACGATTTAAACCACACATGACAATTTTATTATAGATACTCCTTCTATAACACATTTTGAATTTAAACCACATGTGTATTTATCTAAGTATCCCTTTTTCTATTATTTTTCTTGGCATGACCCTTTTTTATCTAATCGCCTTTCTCAGCCTTTCCATCTCCTACTCCAACACCTGGTGTTTGGGGGAGGGGAAATGTGGTTAACCAACACCTTACCACAATTATATCCAAAAATATGTCAACAATCATATAAACACTTTTATAATAATCAAAAAATAATTCATGAAAGTTGTAAACAAGCTCAAAAATATTATCAAAATATAAAAATACTATACCAACATACTTATCCAATCAATAAAAAGAAAATGATTAGGAAAATAACAAGACAGTCAAAATTAGTATATTGAAAAAATAAACACTGAAAACATAAAAACTTTAAATATCAAAACAAGAACATGCATAATCAACATCAATCTAAGAAGAATTGACACAACAAGCACAAATTCAATCTCTAACAACAAAAAATATAGGGCAACATATATTAAAAGGAAAGTATAATAATTGGTCTCCAAACCAAACAATTTATGAATTTTCTTTCAATCAAAGAGTAATATTGAAAACATATCAAGATATCAAATAGATAAAAATTTCTACAAAATAAAAATCAAAATAGCAAACATCCCAATTAGTAGCACACACTTATATTATCCATGCTTATACCTTCACAGCTTTAATGTTTTCTGCATAATAAATATTTATATGCCACATTTTGTAGTAAACAACTCACAAAGTTTTCTTTTGAAGGATCATTTAAGTCTTTACATATTTGACAAAAGTATTTATCATCCAATGCTATTTTTAATGAATTTATTTTACAAATTTATTAAATCAATTTTTAACAAAAATTTATTTAGTGTTACTCCTTCCTACAGGACTAGTATCTCTTCTAAAAAAGACAAAGGTAAACTAGTCCAACCTCCATCTACTCCAGCCAAACAAACAGCCAGAGATTATACCATGATACCACCACAAATTATACCCATAACTAACCAATATACCTCTCTAAATAATTATCCCCCATTATCTTTTAAAGATATTGTTCAACTAGCACAAGCCTCTTCATCCTCGTGATTTCAACCCCCAACTCAAGCTAATTATTTTATCAAACATCTGAAAAATCATATTGCCATGACTGAATTATATAAACTATCATTATTACAGGAATTAGTCAAACTTACCAATAAGATGTTTCATCTAAATCGCCTAAAACTCAGTAATTTTATGAATTGATTCTTGTTGATTCAGAATCCATAGAACTGAAATATCATAGAAATCTGAAAGACAATTTTATTAGTTATTCCATCTGTAAAATCAAAAGAGTCAGATTTTATCAAGAAATAGCCTTGAATCCTTGGGATATAAAACCTTTTTCAGTTCATTATCAACTTATGGGATATAATTATTAGGATTGTAAACATGCATGGTATAATGCATTTTATCTCCGATCTTACAGTCATTCTTGGTTTTTTAAATTTGAAAAAAATTGTCCCAAGCAATTGCATTATTGGTTTACCGAACGATGGCTTTATTTTGAGCTTTGTCCTACTATTTACCCTACCAACATTAATGAAGAACGACTTTATTATGAAAAACGTACGCCGAAAATATTACCTGAACATCGAAAGATTGTGTTTCATATTGATTACTCTATTCCATGGATTATGTTTTGGGGCTTTACCTGTGATGACTTTTATCCCAGTTCACCATTATTCATTGTACGAGAATTTAAAGTTAAGTAGTGGGATAAATTTGATTATACGACAATTACACCTATGAAGATTCAAGCCGATATTCAAGTTAAGAAATCTTTTCTCCAAGTAGTAAAAGAGACATCTGCAGCAATATCTCGATGCGGTAATCAAATTGTGGATACTTCTTACAACCAAATCTTTCAAGAAAAAAATCAATGTGAAAAAGCACGTTGTGCTAATCGTGAGCAATCAAGTTTCGACCCTGTTAAAAGTATAGCGGAAGCAGTAGAAATAAATATCTAATACACGTAAAAGATATTTCGTACTAGATGCATACGAGACTAACAATCATGCGCAGTAAACAAAATATGTAAGCAATAACATAAAGACGCGATTTTTGGTGACGAAGTGAAAAATCGATACCCACGGTATCGAGAAAAACACTCCGGGTTTTAACGGCCAGGGAAGCAATGCACTATAAAAATCAACTTACAGACCGGGTGGTAACGACGTGCTAACCTAGTCGACTTACTCCCGTTACGTGATCCCTACCAAGGAACTCCTTGGATTTGCCCGCGGCAACGGAACTGGATACCTTCCGGTCTTCACGTCAATCTTCCCTCGAACCACTTGAATTGCCAATCACGAACGAGTCTCCTTCTTCACGAACCAGTCTCCTTCTTCACGAACCAACGTCTCCAACGATGGTAGAAGGAAATGTATCAATGGTTAAAGAAGGTGGACGAGAAAACTTGTTTGAACACAAGAGACCTTTCTTCTCAAGGAGGCACGAAAATAAACTCTCCAGAATTCTTAGAGTTTCAAAATATAATGCTAGTATTCATAGATGGCGTAAAAAAACGTTCAAAAATTTTGCCCGTTGCACCGGCGCTCGAGCAAAGCTCGAGCGCGCGGCGGGCGGCTGTAGGGTTTCGTGAGAAACCCTGCGGGCGCTTGAGCGGCCCTAAGGCACACAGCGAGCGGGCACCCTACTAGATTTTCGGCTCGAGAGGAGCTCGAGCACCTGGCGAGCCGGGGACCTTCTTGATTTTCGGCTCGAGCGGGTATCGAGCTCCTGGCGGTCCGGGGACCTTCTGGATTTTCTGCTCGAGCGGAGTTCGAGCACCAGGCGAGCGCAGGGGCTTTGGACGGCTCGAGCGACTAGAGTGCGGAGCGGACAAAACGGACTTTAACCCGACAACCCACAACCCGACATCGATACTATAAAACATATGGTTACAGAATATGTCAATTAGACAAATATCTCTAACAATCTCCCCTTTTGGCAATTCCGTGACAAAACTTAGAAAATAAATAAATACAAGTGAATCACGGGTTCAGATACCACCGAGATAGAACCCGTGTACATGAAAACCTACGCCTAGTGATACAAAAGAGACACACAAAAAAAATATAAATAGCTATATGGGAGCTGCTAAGGCGATGTGATGAAAACTTACGTTGACGGCCTGTGTAACTTCAGTTTCCTGGTCAAGTAAGGTTAGTACCAACAACAAAGATGTAGGCAATAATAGATACATCATACAGTACTAAAGTGCAACAGAGAGAGTAGATATCGTGCATAGCAAGTCAACAGATAATATCAATGATAACATCAATAGCAAAGCGCCAGATAATATAGATAACACGTAACACAGAAGAAGTGCCAAAATGAAATACATCAAATTTAACTCCCCCTAACAGAAAGAAGTACATTAAGTCTAACTCCCCCTAACAAAAGGAAGTACATCTCGCCCAAGCTCCCCCTATCAGCATGCATCAAAAGGAAACCGCGATCTCCCCCTTTTTGTCACGAAGAGCCAAAGAGAGGGGATCACTCAGAATCGCTAGGAGGTGGAGAGCCATAATGTCGCTGCCAGCGTTGAAACGCAGCCTCTTGAGTGTCCAACCGAGCATCCAACCGATCAAAACGAGCAAGCATTTGGGACTGAAATTGAGATTGCGACGCAAGAATCCGCTCCTGAGAAGAGTACATACGCTCAAACCGGTCGACAAGGCGAGATATCTGACCCATCAGAGCGGCTGAGGAGGAGGTGGAGTGCCGATGCGAGGTGGATGGTCCAGGAGCAGAGGGGTCAGGAAAGGACAAAGCTGAACCAGAGGGGCCTTCGTCCGGCTGAGGAGGTGGCACGTCAGGGAGAGGCTCATCGAACAGCTCCTGGGGGTCGGCAGCAAAGCAACTTACGTGGGACCGACTCTGAGCGAAGGTGGTGGAGGTGATGGGTCGGCCGAGCGGGAGGCGAGGATAGTCAGCGAAGGGGCGACCAAGCCCAGCAAGCAGTCGCTGAATAAGGCACCCGAAAGGTAGGTTGGCCTCTTTCCGGCCGGAGAAGTTAGCAACAATGTGAGTGATAAAATGAGATGGTAAATCAATGGGCTGACCACTCAACAGAGCATACAAAAATAAGGCCTGCTCCTCGGAAAGGGACGAGAAGTGGAAAAAGGGAAACAGGTTCATGAGCATGATACAGCTCACGACCAGGCGCCGAGAGGAGAGGTACGAGGTCTGGAACGCTTTGCTATTCCACTCCAGAGGGGCACCGTGGAAAAAGGTGACAATCTCATTAAAATTAGGCCGGGTAAGCGCTGAAGAGTAAGGGTAAGATGGGTTGACCACTCGAGGTATACCAATAACACATGCAAGAATATCAGCAGTAATGTGAAGACGTGCCCCTCGTACGAAGGTGGTGAATGAAAGAGGAGAAATCGCATGAGTATTAGAGTAAAACTCCTGAATAAGTACAAGCGATGGAGCAATTAAACCAGTGAGGACTGGCGCCCAACTGCGGTCAGTGAAGAGAGAAGTGATGGACGGATTAGCTGAATCAAAACGAACTTCCTATTCCAGGGAGAGTTGACAATTCAACATGTTGGTGTGAAACAGAGTCTCGGCCTCAGGACTGATGAAGCGATCAGAAGCGGAGAGCCCACTCGGTCGAGTACGTTTGCCACTCGACTTGCGTGACAGAGACTTGCAAGGAGCCGACATCTGGAAAACAATAGGAGCACCACAATTGAACAATATATATATATATTTTGGAAGGGATATATATTTAGATATATATATATATATATATTTATATAAAAAAAATGGAATATGTGGTGGGGAATGCCGTGCACGTAACTGAAATCGGGAACAGTACCGGCGTTCACGGTCAACAGCGGCGAGAAGGGAAACAGAGAGGCTGCAAGATGCACGGGAACGCACACTAGTGGCCACCGGAGCACCACCTCCGGCACCCACGGTTCCGGCCGATTGACAGCAAGAGGACTCACCCACACGGTGAATGGGAGCGTCCGGCCCGTGAGGTGAGGAAATCGGCACCGAAAATGCCATGAACGGCGGGGGGAGGCTGACGAACACGGACGACTCACAGATCCAGAATCTACGTTCAAGATCCACGCATGAAACGGGGGATCTGGAGTAAGGAGGTGAGTAATGGGAGGCCGACGAAGTCAGCCAACGAAAGAAACAGGGAAAATGGGGACCGACGCCCATGAACGGCGGCGACTTCAGGAAACCGGAAACGAAAAGGGACGAGGAAGGATTTACCTTGAGGATGCCCGAAATTGGTGAAGAAAGCTGTAGATCTAGCCAATAATGGTGGAGAGGGAGAGAAAGAGAGGCGGCCGACACAGGAGAAGAGAAAACGCAGCGAAGATCGTGAGGGTTTGTGTGGAGAGCGCTCGCTTCGTGCTGGAAGATAAAGGCAGGCAGCGAGCGCTCGAACCCCTATCGAGCGAGCACTCAAATGCGCCATTTTCCTTTTTTTTTATAATTTTTTTTATTTTTATTTGTTCTTGTTTAGAACAGTGTAGGAGCCATTTAACCGGAATTTACTGTAGGAAAATTTAGCTCACTTTTCTTAACCCAAATGCTTCTCCCCGAATTCACTTTCTGGTTTAATCTTTGTACTTGTTCATTTAGTTTTTGAAGGTGATCAAGGAGTTTATTCACTCTTGGCCATTTTCTTTCGTTGTGCAAGGAATTCACAGTGTAGCATCGAGGACGAATGTAGCCTACTTTTTCACACGCATGACAAGTAGGCACAAACTTAGGCATGGTGGCACGGTCCATAGATCGTTGATTAAGGTTGACAGAAGACTTGGACGGTTTCGATGATTTATTCAGCATTTTTCGATTCAGTAAATTTGGCAAATGAGTTGAATCAAATTGAGCAGCCACACGTCGAGCCAGTTGCTTAGTGACTTTTGATGTGTCAATGTGTTGGTGTGGCATTTTCTTGGTTGGAATAAAAATTGTTTTAGGTTTCACATCATTTGGGAACATATTCTCAACATATCCCAACCCATGTTTATTTTCTCCAATTTTACCCAAACCGAGAATATGATCAGGTTTTGTTAACTCATTTATGAATTGTTTTAAATCTTTTCTCGTGGCCTCAAGTTCAAATTCCAAGGTTGTGATTTGTTTAGAAAATGAGATTTTCAGATTCTCAATTTCTTGGCTTTTAGTATCTACATTGGATTGTAGAGATAAGTTTTCTTTTTTCAAATCGGTGATCCTACCGTTTAGGGTTCTATTTAATTTCTTTACTTTCAAACATTCCCTAAATAGTTTATCGTAGGCTTCTTGAAGGCCATCAAATTCTGCTTCTGACTCAACCTCAGAGCCATCAGATTGATTAATATTCTCTACAGCATTGTCACACATTGAGGTCATAAACGCCATGTATTTGACAGGGCCATTTTCAGAGCATTTTTCATATTCTTCTTCTTTGTCATCGCTTAAGGTCACATTAACTTTAAAGACTTGACCTTGTTGGCATTTAAGGTTTGGGCATTCAGTCCGATAGTGACCAAACCCTTTGCATTCATGACATTGAACTCCTTGAGTTATTTTTGATATGGAATCCATGAGTTCACATTGGTCTTTCTTCTCAAATTTAGGTGAACGTTTTGAGCTCACATCAGATTTTTTCGAGGAAGATTTATTTGTCTTTAAAAACTTTTTAAAATTCTTGACAAATAAGGAAAATTCATCATCACTACACGATTCTTCATCGGAATCCCGATTTCGCTCTTCCCTACTTGATTTTAGAGCAAGTGATTTGTTTTTCTTTGACTGTGGCAAGGTGTGCTCATAAGTTTGTACGGATCCTACAAGTTCTTCGATCTTCATTTTATTAAGGTCTTTGCTTTCTTCGATAGCAGTGACCTTAGGTCTAAATCGTTCAGGAAGTGACCTAAGAACTTTTCTAACAATTTTGTTCTCAGGGATTCGTTCTCCTAAATTAAATGTGGAGTTCACAATATCATTTAATTGAGCATAGAACTCTTCAAAGGTCTCATCATCTTTCATTTTTATTTCTTCGAATCTAGTGGTGAGCATTTGCAATTTTAAATTTTTAACAAGTTTCGTGCCTTCATGAGTAATTTCTAAGATGTCCCACGCATCTTTAGAAGTCTCACACATTGAAATACGTTTAAACTCATCGGAAGATACAGCCATAAAAATAGCATGTAGCCCCTTACTATTCCAATTACATACATCGAGTTCCTCTTTGGTCAATGAAGATAAGTCTTTTGGTTCGTTACCAAAGAAACTAGTGGGTGGAGTCCACCCAACTTGGGTACGTGCCCAAACACGCTCATCTAGAGATTTTAAAAAGGCTCCCATCCGGACCTTCCAATAGGTATAATTACTCCCATCAAAGAAGGGAGGAACGGAGAGTGATCCACTCGTATACATCTAGATCGGGGGTCACGGATCGGGGTAAGTCTCTGATACCAATTGAAAAAGCACGTTGTGCTAATCGTGAGCAATCAAGTTTCGAGCCCGTTAAAAGTATAGCGGAAGCAGTAGAAATAAATATCTAATACACGTAAAAGATATTTCGTACTAGATGCATACGAGACTAACAATCATGCGCAGTAAACAAAATATGTAAGCAATAATATAACGACGCGATTTTTTATGACGAAGTGAAAACTCGATACCCACGGTATCGAGAAAATAACTCCGGGCTTCAACGGACAGGGAAGCAATGCACTATAAAAATCAACTTACAGACCGGGTGGTAACGACGTGCTAACCTAGCCGACTTACTCCCGTCACGTGATCCCTACCAAGGAACTCCTTGGATTTGCCCGCGGCAACGGAACCGGACACCTTCCGGTCTTCACGTCAATCTTCCCTCGAACCACTTGAATTGCCAATTACGAATGAGTCTCCTTCTTCACGAACCAACGTCTCCAACGATGGTAGAAGGCAATGTATCAATGGTTAAAGAAGGTGGGTGAGAAAACTTGTTTGAACACAAGGAGCAATCTTGTAGTGTTTAGTTTTCTCAAGAAATACAATAAACTTGAAGCACAAGAGACCTTTCTTCTCAAGGAGGCACGAAAATAAACTCTCCAGAATTCTTAGAGTTTCAAAACATAAGGCTAGTATTTATAGATGGCGTAAAAAAACGTTCAAAAATTTTGCCCGTTACACCGGCGCTCGAGCGGGGCTCGAGCGCGCGGCGGGCGGCCGTAGGGTTTCGTGAGAAACCCTGTGGGCGCTCGAGCGGCCCCAAGGCGCGCAACGAGCAGGCAACCTACTGGATTTCTGGCGAGCCGGGGACCTTCTGGATTTTCGGATCGAGCGGGTATCGAGCTCCTGGCGGGCCGAGGACCTTTTGGATTTTTGGCTCGAGCGGAGTTCGAGCACCAGGCGAGCGCGGGGGCTTTGGACGGCTCGAGTGACTAGAGTGCGGAACGGACAGAATGGACTTTAACCCGACAACCCACAACCCGACATCGATACTATAAAACATATGGTCACGGAATATGCCAATTAGACAAATGTCTCTAACACAATGAACCAACTATACAGCTTCCAAGGACATCTCCTAGCCAATCTATACAATCTAATAGATCACGAAGAATGTCTCATCCAAGACCTCCAGTTCAAGTTCTTGACGACATGAAGGATATGCTTTATCAAATGAAAGCTTCACAAACTCAATTGAAAACACCAATACAAAAACAGAGAAAAGATTGGGCCTCTATCGCTAACAAAACAGACCTAACAGCAGTTGAAGTCGCACTTGTAGAAGATCTCGCAGCAGCTAAAGTAGCAGTTTCATCTCAATCTACAACTCCACTGGCTAGTCCACCAGCCTTTGACCTGACTATGGATCCTGCTGGACATGTTCAATATCCATTTAGTATTTAGGTTATACCACCACCTACGTTATTTAAAAAAAAAAAAAAAAAGAAGTTTTATTTTCATTAACATTTTGCAGGTACATATGCTTTTCATTCCATTTGCCTCATCATCCCATGAAGTATTGTTCTTCACTATAAGACAAACAGCTATAGTGCTACAGTACTCGATAAGTTACTATTTATGGATAGTAAAGCGTACGAATTAATAGTAAAGATTTGAAAATTACTCAAATAATACAAAAAGAAAGAAATGACGCATAACAATCTGGAGAGATATATGACAACAAAAGATGCTTTATCATTATCAAGATTTTCCATCACTTTACGATCAACGACACGGATTGATTTCAAAGTTCTATATAAGTGACCTCAAGCCTCAATGTTCGACAGAGCTGAGAAAGGGAGAAACACCACAAAGAGCCAAACTACGAAGAGCCAAAGCCTCAACCCTACCAACCTTCCTTACATTTTATCAACCTTTGTATAAAACCTTGTACTTATTACCTTATCGTTTATTCTTTGTTATACCTTGTGTCCTGTAAAATTTTCCTTCTTCAATCAAAGATTCGCAAGTTTTCTGTACTACTGGTATAACTTTTTTCTCTCTAAATTATTGCATATTTTGAAGTATTTTGAATGAAAAGATCCTGCTAGTTCTAATTGGTATCAGAGACAAATACTTATTTTTTTGTTTTTGGGGAAAGACTAGTGTAGAGGATAGTCATTTTGGGATTGCTTTCGCATGATTTATTTGCATATATTTGCATACACTTAGGAAAATGTTGGTCAGTCTGTTTAACTATTGGTCAGCCCGTGAAAAGAAATTGGGTGGTCCTGAGGGTGGTCCAATCAACTAAGATTGTGTAGGTGCCTTTGATATTTATGTTCATAGTAATAATCTCAATAATATGGTGATATTCATCTGTTTGAGTAGGGTGTTGATCTAATGAAGGTAACTGAGAAAGATTAAGAGTATGTTTGAGATAAGTAGATGAACTTTCTTGTTTATCATTAAAAGTAGCTGAATTAGGAGGTAAACATCTAGCTAGGAGGGAATTCTCTGAAATCACAGAGACTCCTGAAGGTAATATTATTTTTAATTTTAGATCACCAAATATGCCAACACATATATCACAATCTTTAAGTTTTAACACTACTAGATCACAATTACTTTTATCTGACTATGAAAGTTCTAGGCCATCTATTAGTGTACGATATCAATCCACACGTTCACAGGACAATAGACATGTAGAAAGTAGAATGTCCATTCCCAAACTTATTACACAAACAACGTCAGATTCACCCACACTATGGATATGCAAACCATTAATGTTATATTTCGAGAAGAATATATTCCAAAATGGGATAGATCTACAGATAAAATTTATAAACTTGAAATTTGATTATTATATCAAAAAGCTAAAAGGAATCTAAGCAATATTCAATAAACTAAATGATTTATGACATTCAATATAAAGATTATCAAGAATATTCTAAAGCTAGTTCACAAGAAATTATGTCAGATATGGATACATTAAGAAAAGAAATTATATTAGCAAAAAGTAAGAATATTAGAAAATGGTATTTTAAAACATTTACAAAAATTAAATTAGAAGAATATAGAATTCTATAGAAAGAAACAATGATGACATTAAAACAAAATTTGCCATTTTTTAAATGGTTCATTCCTTATATTAAAAATAAAGTACAACAACCACATAATACACAAAATATAAATGTTAACAATAGAATTACTAAAATATGGAATACAATGAGTGGATAACAGATTATATTTGTTTATCCTTCACTCACATGATTAAAATTAAATATTAAAAATAAAACTATTATTGTTGCTCCATTTAAAAAAGGTTCCGACAGAGAACAAGATAGTGATACTTTAGAAGATATAAAAAAAATATATGAGCAAAATAATTATCAATTTCAACTATTTCATACTGTTGCTCAGCAAGTCGATAGATTAGAATATACACTACAAAATAAAGTAGGAACACCTTATCAATTTCTATATAGTATCGCTCCATTACCAAGCTCACCTTTATCACCTATTACTGATATACAATTTTCACCTAAATGAACTGATATATTATTAGAACAAATAACTAAAAAATTAAGTGATATACCATCAACTTCTAAGACATCATATTTTAAGACAGTTCAAACACTTGAATCTTAGCAATCAAACACAGTAGCTAATCAACAGATCTATAAACATCAAAGAAAACATAATAATCAATTACTTAAATAAATCAATAAACAACTAAGAAATATATCAAAAGATAAAAATCCTTCCAAACCAATCAAAACAAAAAAATCTAAAGAAAAGAAACCACCAACCTTAGTGGATCAACCTTTTATAAAGAAAGTGCTATCTCCATTACCATTACTATTATTTGATAATTGCACATCACCTACAACTAAAAATTTGTCTACTGATACTATAGATTTAGAACAACCGTATGTAGAATCATCTCTGCTAGACCAAGTGCTTAAATGAAAAGATCTTGTTCGTTCTAATTGGTATCAGAAACAAGTGCTTATTTTTTTGTTGTTAGGGAGGGACTAGTGCGAAGGATAGTCTCTTTGGGATTGTTATTATTTGATTTCAGCATTACTTTTGTATAATTTATTTGCATATGTCTACATACACTTAGGAAAATATTGGTCAGCCAGTTTAACCGTTGGTCAACCCGTGAAGAGAAATTTGGTGGTCCTAGGGGTGGTCCGATCAACTAAGTTTGTGTAGGTTTATGTAAAGACGATTGTGTTTTAAGTCGTCAAAAAATTAAAAAAAAAATGACAACCTGACTAAGTGAATTGATTAAAGAAAATAATTCAACTTCAAATTTTGAAAATAATTATAGAGAGTCTTTTAGTATACTCTACTATCAAAACTTTTTAAACACAAAAATGGAATTCGTCCTAGATATTAAGTCGTCATGTCAAGAATTTATGTTAGACAAAAACAAGAATATTCGAGAGTGCTATTTTAGAACCTTTTCTAAGAAAGAACTGGAAGAATATAGAAATCTATGAAAATAAACGATGATATCACTTAAACAAAATTTATCATTCTTTGAATGGTTTCTTCTTTACATTAAAGACAAAGTTCAACAAAACAAAACAAACAAACAGATCAAAACTACTTCAGAAGAAAAAGAAAACACTCACCCTTTAATATCTAAAACAATAATAGTCCAAGAAGATACTCTACCACAAGTATCACAGCTAGATCTTACAACTAAGAAAGATATGTCTACAACTACTAAAGATTTAGAACACTCTTTGGCTACGGCATCATCCTCCTCTCAGTCTATCATAATTACAACTACTAATGAATCATCCCAAGAGATGAAAGAAGATCTTTTACCACTAACTATCTTGCCTAATCTTTAAGCAATTCAAACAATAGATCAACCGCAATAAGAAGAAGAAGTTGTGACAGATCAGGAGATAAATAGATTAAAAAATACTCCTAATCCTAGATATTTCACAAAAAATTATTATTCTAGACCCATACCACCTAATATTCAGTATGAAGAACAACATCAGTATTCTCATAGAATTTATGACCCTAATAATATACATCAATGGGATATTGATGGTAAATTAGAATATGAAATTTCATGCTTATTACATGATATGAGTATTACTACGTCTGCATATCGAGTATGTAATAATAATATTTCGAAACATAGTGCTGCTAAATTTATTATGCTTGGTTTTACAGGTACATTAAAATTTTAGTGAGAAAATGTTTTAACACTCGCAAAACATAATTATATTCTAAGCCATACATAATCTATTCAGCAAGAAGGCCCAAATGGAGAAATTCAATTTATTCAAAAACAAAATGTTCTAGAAATTCTTATTATCACAATAAGTCAAGTCTTTCTTGGTAATGTTGAAGATGAATATTTAAGTTCTCACTTAATATTATCAAACCTTCAATATCTCACCCTTCAATATTTTCGTTGGTATAAAGATATGTTCCTTACACATATTTTTCGACGTCGTAATTATAATGAATCATTCTGGAAAGAACGATTTGTTGTAAGCCTTCCCTTACTTTTTACTAAACGTATCATGACCAAGCTCACTGAGTTTGGGGGGTAGAGCTATCCAATGAAACCAAATGACATATGATCAATTATTTACATTTATTAAAAAAGAAGGATTACAATTATATCAAGAACATAAAGAATAAATCAAACTTCAAAAAGATCATTAACAATTTAAGTCGCAGTTAGGCATATTTTATTATCAATATGGTTTAGAAAAGATTAAAGCATATTCTCAACAAAAATCAAAATATTATCCAAATAAATCTTATCAATCCCCAAATAATTATTATCCACCACATAAAAAACGAAATATAAGAAAACCCTCACAACAATAAAAACCCACTTATCAACCACAATAGTCCAAAATAATCTATTGAAAATGTAAAAAATTTGGACATATGGCTAATCAATGTAAAGTAAAAAAAATTTAAGAATTATTTAAAGAGGATTAACAATTATACGATAAATTAACAACTTTATTACGAAGTGATACTTAATCAGAACATGAATCCACTTCAAATCAAGAGGCTGCTAAATTATATGAAATAGAAGCTAATGAATCTACCAAAACCTTTTCAGATTCTAATCCGGACATAAGCCATGCTACAATTGAACACATATGTAATTGAAACTTTCAACTCAACATGATAAGATCTACTGATGAAAAAGACTTCTTACTTGATATCATTGATAAAATTGATGATCTACACTTAAAACCATAATATTTACATAAATTAAAAGATTTATTAATACCAAAACTAAAAGAATCAGAAGAATTTTTAGTTTAACAAAAATATTTGAGAAATATCCATCTCCATCATTATTTCAACAAGTAATTATAGGAGATCTATAAAAAGAAATTAAAGAAATAAAAGAAGAAGCAAAAAAATTAAAAAGACAATTACAAGATATGAAGTTTAACGAATTTCAATTAGATACATGCTTAGATATTATCAAATCCAAATAAAAATCAATTTTTAAAAATGGTACTGTCAAATTATTTTAGTCATAAATAATAAATATCATTTAAAACTCATTACGTTATTAGACATAGGCGCTGATCAAAATTGCATTCAAGAACTATTAATTCTAACCAAATATTTTTAAAAAATAATAGAAAAATTACAAACATTAAGTGGATCAATATTAAATATTAAATATAAACTAACAAATGTAGTAATATGTAATCATGGATATTGTTTTAAATCAATATTTATTTTAGTCAAAGATTTACAACAAAATATTATCTTAAAAACTCCTTTCTTTACACAAATTTATCCATTACAGTCTCTACCGAAGGCATTTCTACACAAGTCTAGGAATAATTATTTTATTTTCATTTATATATCTGGTCAAACAAGAAAATATATAAAAATTATAAGAAGCATTAATATTCAAACAAATTAATTTGACAATTAAAAAAGAAAAATAAATTAATTATTTATAAGAAGAAATATAAGTAACTAATATTGAACAATAATTAAATAACTCATTAATGCAAACAAAAATTAACAATTTACTCAAACAATTTGAACAAGAAATATGTTCAAACATTCCAACTGCTTTTTGGAATAGGAAACAATATCAAGTATCATTACCTTATGAACCAGAATTTTATGAAAATAAAATTTTCACAAAAGTAAGACCAATTTAAATGAATCAAGAACTACTAGAGTATTACAAGAAGGAGATTTAAAATCTTCTTGATAAATAATTAATTAGTCCATTTAAATCACATTGGAGTTGTTCTTCTTTCTATATCATGAACAATACCGAAAAAGAACGAAAAGTACCACGGTTAGTTATTAATTATAAACCTTTAAATAACGCTCATCAATGAATTAGGTATCTAATCCCAGATAAAAGAGATATTATTAATAGGTTATATAATGCAAATATTTTTTCAAATTTAATATAAAATCAGAATTTTGACAAATCCAAATTCAAGAACATGATAGATATCAAACTGCATTTATAGTTTTTTTTGGTCATTATGAATGAAATGTTATACCTTTTGAATTAAAAAATACTCCGTTGAAATTTTAAAATATCATGAATCAAATATTTAATCCTTATACTCAATTTATTGCCATTTACATTGATGATATTTTAGTTTTCTCCACCTCGATAGATTAACATTTCAAACATTTATATTAATTTTTAAATATTATTAAATAAAATAAATTAGTTGTGTCACTATCAAAAATTAAATTATTTCAAATAAAAATAAGATTTTTAGGATTTAATATTTATTAACATACAATAACACTTATTTAACGATTAATTAAATTTGCTAGCAAATTTTCTAATGAAATAAAAGATAAAAATCAATTATGAATATTCTTAGAATGTTTGAATTATATCTCCAACATTGACAGATGAACATACTAATTTAGTTAAACAATTTAAAAAATAAGTTTAATATTTACCATGTTTAGGTATTTCACATCTACATGCTGCACTTATTATAGAAACAGATGTGTCAGATTTTGATTATGGAGGTATTCTAAAGTAAAAAAAGTAGCTCCATTATCACATCTACAAATTATACGATTTCATTCGGGTGTCTGGTTAGGATCTCAAAAGAATTATTCGACTATCAAAAAAGAAATTTTATCTATTATTTTATACATATCTAAGTTTCAAGATGATTTATACAATAAAAAATTTTTATTGTGTATTGATTGTAAAGTTGCTAAAAATATTTTATAAAAGGATGTAAAAAATTTAGTTTCTAAACAAATCTTTACTCGATAGCAAGCGATTTATCTATTTTTGATTTTGACATTAAATTTATTAAAGGATCTTCCAATTCATTACCAGATTTTTTAACTCAAGAAATTTTATAGGGAAAACATGTCACGTAAACTTTCCTACGAATTACCTTCTCTACCTTCTTCTGCTACCACATTTACCTATGATCAAATTTATGAACTCTTTTCCTATTTTCCTGTCAAAACTCTTCTAAAATTTGCCTCACTATCCAAATCATGTCTCAAATTTTTATCAAACACTCAATTTATCCAACATCATTCTTATCATACCTTAATAAACGATAATGAAGGTTATTTTCTACAATCCAAATATTGTCCCATATGGCAATTCGTTCCTACTGCTGATACTATTCTTCACCCTAAAGCTCTCCATTATATTGATGATCACTGGCTCCAAATATTATCTTATAGTAATGGATTATTTCTCTATACTCCTCTTGCCACATTAGACCCGAAATTCTTATATATCATCAATCATGCTATCTATACTTGTCATTTTATCTCTATTTCAGCAGATCTACAACAATTGATATAATATGAGTCTACTTCAAATTATGGATATGGAATTATTTTTTAATGTGAAATTAAAAAGATGACTTTTCTCAATGATGGATGTTTATTCTCTGTTGAGTTTGATGGACTAATAGCATATTCTTCAACAACCAATACATAGCAACAATTTCTAACCTTCGAACGAACATCTACTATCTGGTATCCTCGTCAAGACAATTATGTATTATTACCGCCCAATAAACTTTATTTATTATGTGACCAATTCCATCAGCCACTATATATCAAAGTCTTCTTTATTTCTACTGGACTTTCTACAATTATTTAGCTTCCCAAAGATGCCTGGACTCCAACCGATTTATGTAGTTGGGACTTACAATTATTCAAGTGGCAACAATATCGCTGTTCCAAACTGACTATTGCTCTTATCAAACTAGAACAACATCAGCAATTCATTATTTGGGTTATGAATTAGACAACTTCATGGATTCATATACTAACAGTCACTATTCATAATTAGTAATGATATTGGTTCGTTTTCACTTCAACAAAGCGACTATATCGTTACAATCTTCTAGCTCGCAATTTCTCTATTATTTAAGATGTTGGACCACATTAGATGTTTGATCCCTTTGAGTATACGTTATTTTGTGCTGGTGGCATCGATATATTTCCATATACTAGTATCATTCGCTTTTAAATCTATACAATTTACAAAAAGAAAAAAAAAACCTTTATTTTCACTAACATTTTGCAAGTACATATGCTTGTCATTCCATTTGCCTCATCATCCCACGAAGAATTGTTCTTCACTATAAGACAAAAGTTACAGTGCCCAATAAGTTACTATTCATGAATAGTAAAAGCATACGAATGAATAGTAAAGATTTGAGAATTTCACAAATAATACAAAAAGAAAGAAAAGACGCATAATAACCTGAAGAGACATATAATAACAAAAGATACTTCATCATTATCAAGATTCTCCATCACTTTACGATCAACGACGTAGATTGATTTCCGAGTTCTATACAAGCGACCTCAAGCCTCAGTTTTCAACGGAGCTAAGAAAGGGAGAAACATCACGAAGAGCCAAACTACAAAGAGCCAAAGCCTCAACCCTATCAACTTTCCTTACATTTTATCAACCTTTGTATAAACTATCAACCTTTGTATAAAACCTTATACATATTACCTTATTGTTTATCCTTTGTTATACCTTGTGTCCTGTAAAGTTTTCTTTCTTCAATCAAGGATTCGCAAATTTTCTGTACTGCTGGTATAATTTTTTTCTCTCGAAATTGTTGCATATTTTGAAGTTCGATAATTCCCTCTTCTAGCTCCGATCTAGAGAAGACAGCTTCAGTCTCCTTTTCCCATGAATCACTACTTTGCTCAAGAGGAATTGCTAGATGCACCACTGGGTGACCCGCTGGAGTATTATTAGGACTATCCTAATCAGTGGTCACCACCGTGGAAGACCACCTGGCAATCTTTCATTTCCACTACCTAGAGGGAGACAGCATATCAAAGAATGTACCACCCAGCATGGGATAATGCTAATTCAGTAAAAAAAAAAACTCTTGTTCTCCCACAATTTATGTGCTGGGTGATCAAATTTGTCCCGAATTTTACAAGACATTTTCCTCAACTATTGGACAAAGGCCAGTCAAAAGACACATAATAAAAAGGGAATAAATTCTTCCAACTTTTTATGTATTAGGGGTTTCCAACCCCAGTACTTATACCATGGCAAGGGTCAATGGCACCCGTTCGCCATCCTATAAAAACCTTAAAAAACTTTGACAAACCCAGCAGCCAACTCGTGGCTATGCTATCTAAAAAATATACATAAAGTTACCAAATACTGAATGGTATTAGGGTAAATTCAAATGAATTGAATCCAAAATACAATCATAACTTCAATAAACTCTCTCACAACAAGGAGTCGGAGCCTAATTTTTAAATGGGCCTCGAATATAGTGATAAAACCCTCTCAACGGGATGAGGCCCTATCCTCTATATTAGGAATGACAAAATGATAGAAGAATGAATATTATACGTCTTATAAATAGCACTGACATCCGATTATATAAAAACATAGGCAATACTAGATATCCTAGTTGACGAATAATTCTCATATCAATGAGGTGCCGTGGATGAATGAAGATAATGATGACTAAAGCTTTTAAAGTTTGAAAATTTCTAAAGCAGTGGTCCGAGAAATGTGACTATAGGGTTCTAATGGCTGAGCTTAAATGAACCATGAGATGGGTGCCACCCAAGAGAAGCCAAACAATCACATAACTTTGTCCAAATGTTGCGTTTCATTTTAAAATGATGTGTGTCATCTTGTAAAACTAAGCATTAAATGTGGTGCATTTCACTCGGGTCATGCACAGGGTAATCATGATAGTGTTGACGTCAACTGCCTCTCAACCAACAAATAATCATATCTTTATTGGAATGATTGAAATCTGACTAGGGTTTGGATAATAATCATATAAATAACCTAAAACTTGGACTTAACTGTGAGGGATAATACCCAGTCTAGATAATATTGCAACCCAATCAAATCCATTGATCTCGAGTTTAGATTAAATGAAAGATCCAGGTTATCAAAGAATCAAACAATCTGACACCTGATCAATGGATCAAATAACTAATTTGGATAGAATGCCTATGCCGACCAAACAATCAAATCTTAAGCAACTATATGTGTCCAAAAAAGTATACAAAATTTCAAACAAGATGAATTAATTAATAGTCAGATTCATGGCACAAAGACAAAAATAAAGTGAATTTCTTTATTAGTTATGCTTAAAAATTTGTACAAATTACAGTGTCACTAGACATACATTTACACCTGTGCAAAGCCTCAAGAAAAGGAAAAATTGTCAGATTATTCCAGAAGAAGAATTACGGTTATGAATCCTGCTGAACCACCGTCTTCATCTCCGTCTTCAAAACTCTTCGACAAGAGCTAGGGATTCGAGAGCTATTTTGTTTCCCCAATAGCACAAAATTATGACGGATCGTATTTTTTGTCAAAAATTTATAAAATTTCGTTTGTAAAATAAATATCCGCCGAATATAAAACCTATTAAACAACATGTACAACAATAATAATCTATCCCAAACAATTTTGATACAACCAAAAACTCACACAATCTAACCACAGTGAAGAACATGTGGCACCGATGTCATAACTCCGGTTATAATATCGGTTCAGGTAAAATGTCACTAGGTACATAATTAAATCATATAAACCTGCGAAAATAACTAAGTCCACAAATATAATAGAAGCTAAATACATATACAATATCATCATTATCATTAAATATGATTATCAAAATAATACGAAAGGCTTCAAAGGTATAAAATTACAAAACTAAATCTTCAAACTATCCTTCTAAAATTTCGAGCATTTTCAACTTTTAATCCTCTACCTTACTCGATCGGGTATAAGCATGTACTAATTTGGAGACAAAAAAGTAGTAAGAGTGAGCGAACAGTTCAATAAGTGTATCATACACAAGTTGTAAACAATATATGAATAAATAAATGATAATGGGGTGAGGGCAACAGATATTTACAAATGAAATGGAACATGAGAGAAAAGAGACATGTAAGGACGCATGATGGCATTAGATGTATTTTTATACATTTCATCATTTACATCGATTTTGCAAACTAATGCCAGTAGGTTATACTACCTAACGATGTGAGAAAATAAGGAAAGAATCATAATACACCACATGATCTAAAATCATACCTTCCTATCATCAACCCAGAGGTGGGTCATCCATATAATGCCTATAGAGAGGTCAATAACGAAATACCCCCACATGTACCCCGGAGTCCAGAAGCAATCGTCGTTCTTTCACAGCAGTGTCATAAGACATGCTAAGAGTATCACCCGCTCAATTAGCGGCCAGGATACCACGACCAATGTAATCCTCAAGTCTCTACTGTGATATCAATATCATGACAAGGGATATTACTTTTCGTAACATAATCCATGGTTTTAATTTCATAATTTCTTATGCATTTGAGGGAAGGTCCACCAAATTTCGTTCACATAATTCTCACAGTAAGAGAACGGATCATACACATAACCAATTGTAGTATTCCTTACGTATTCTTGCATATTATGTTCAATTCTTATATATAGACACGGATTATGTTTTCTTGAGGGTTTAAGTCTTTGCATGACTTTACACATGTGTATGATTCAATATAATACTTTAGAATAATTAGAAATTCTTACCACATTGACCAAACGTAACTTTGGAGCTTCCGGATAATAATTCATTCACAAAGGTTCACATTAATATTTTCGGAATAAATATTTGAGCATATATGATTACATATGATTAAACATCAATTAAACAAGATAGAATTATGCTAATATCCTAAATAATTTCGGATGAACAGTGTCGGGGCGCCAATTAGAGCTTCCAGATGCACCAAACAGGTCAAACCTTGGAATCCGATCACCCAACCGATACATGTTTATAATCAAGACATGGGTAGCTCATAATTAAAGTTAAATTATGTATTAAATTCGAATTAATTGATCAAACGTGATCTCGACGCATCTTAGGGTTCCGACGAACGGGTTTTTACATAATACCACCAAATTGAATACTCAATTGATAAATTAGCATACCTAGGTTAAGGGTAATAATAATCTAGTCTCAATTTAAGCAAAAGTCGCAAATAATTTCATGGATAAATAGGTTTGGGCGCGGATGAACAGTACCGTGCGTGGTTAGGATTTTCAGGTTGCGGGAATTGGACAAAAACTAAGCAATTGGATACGGAATTCACATATATACATAATTAAGCTATGGGTATCACATATACGTACATAAATTGGGTATCGGGATAATAATACCCGAAGGAGATTGAATGAAAATCAAAAAGAACGGAAGAGAAGGATATGGATGCACCCGCCTTGACCCGTTCTATCACTTCTTCAACTAGTTCGATATCACTTCTCCAACTAGTTCAAGCTCAGTTCGAACCCTGAGAGCCCCCATTTTCTCCTCTTCTCCTTCGCGCGGTTTCTCTCTCCAGCCCTCTCTCTCACTGCGCGCCACTGCTGCTCGACCTTCCAGCAACTGATGACCACCGGTGCACACCCCCCAACACCACCTCCTCCTCACAGCTGCCGCCTTCCCCGGCAAAACCCTCCACCGCGACACGCCTGGAGTGAAACCCTAACCCTCTCTCTCCCGATACTCCCTCTCCTCGACCCTCTTCATTCCCCCTTCTGCTTCTATTATTATTATTATTATTATTATTATTATTATTATTATTATTATTATTATTATTATTATTATTATTATTATTATTATTATTATTATTATTATTATTATTCGTTTTCTTTTAATTCCAAAATTCAAATCAAAACACGGGGGATTGAACAGGCGCACCTCAGGCGCCGGCCGAACAATTTCAAATATTCTTTAAAATTTTTATAATATTAAATTAATTTTTATAACACCCCAAATTATCTAAAAATAAATAAATAAATATAATTAAATCGAATAAAAATATTTGGGACATTACAAGAACCATTGCAAGGAAGTGAGCCAACAAGTTGAGAAGCTGGAATGATAGTTGAACATTGGATTATAACTCCCAATATCCTGAGGGATTAGCCGTGAGACGAGGTATCAAAGTAATTTAAGTGGCCCATCCAACACAGGAATCTTTATGAGATTGGCCCAACGGAAGAGCTGCTTTAGAGCAGCCTTCACACCAACTCATTAGGTTAAAATTGCTTGCTTAAAACCAGTTGAGTGGCATAAAAGGTTGTTTTCTAGTTCGTCAGTCATCAAACTGGAGAATAAAAATCCAACCCTTTCCACCAACTCGGCAAATATGACGTTCCAGCAGGGAGGGATGCCATCTAAAAGAAATGAACCAAGAAAGCCCCAGTCAGAAACAAGAAAATCAAGATAGTGTTCATCACCGACACTTCAGAGGAAGATTCGTTCGCAGAAAGGCCCCTTCTACTCCTTCGGCCTGCACGGAGGATCAATTGAAGGAATTTTGATCGTGGAAACTTCACAGACTTCATTGATTAAAAATGTCTGAGGATAAATTGTGAAGAAGACTTGAAGCCAATCCGGCCTTTCATAGGCAAGAGCAGGGAAACAAAACGTTTTGTTTAAAGCAACAGACTAGGCCATCTAAAGCAAGCTCATCCTGACTGACACCCAATTGAATATAAAGAATCCCTGCAAAAAATAACTGGTCAAAAACATGGTAAATAAGCGACATAATAGAAATAACTTAACAATACAAGCCACAAGGCAATTCTTTAGGAATGAACATAGAGAAATAATCATGGAAAATTTTACTTTATGACCCTGCTTTTATCCTCAAACTTTGATCAAATTTGGAGACTAGGAGGCTAGTGTTAGGACAAGTAGAGATTCAATCTAACCTAAATTGGGCAACCCTAAACATTGATGAAATGGGGAGTCCAAATCATTAAGCACAAATTTGAATTACCATGATTCAAGTGCAAATAACCCCAGTAAGAAAAGCATGATAAGGAAGTTTCAGTCATAAATCAACTAATCATGAGCCAGTTGGCGGGTAATCAAATAACTAAAAACATAAAAGGTATATTTATTAAAATAGTAGGCCATTAAAGATTGATTTAGAAGAGTAAGTTAAGAAAAGTCAAATTATCAAATTAAACAGACGACTCCTCACATTTAACCAAAGTTTCATATTTATTGGCTCTGAATCATCAGCAACAGCTATACTTTTAGAAATGGTTCTTTTAAACTTACAGTTAAATGCAATCAAATTAACAGTAAGCTTGAGGCAACTGATTGAAGTAGTCAATAACTACCATATGTGGATATTGTGCAGCAACTCCCCTTTTGGGAAATTTCCTTTCAGGGTAACTACCATCATCCTCCATGAAAATTAGATGAAAATGGCAAGAATAAAATTCCTTATGCATTTATAAATACAAAACCCATTGGTAGTCTAAGGCATCTTTTGAATGGTAAAAGTGTTATGACCCCGATTAAAACACCATAATAAAAAGAGTACATAAAATCATAATTGAGATTGAGGCGCTGCATAAAATTATATTAGTAAACTTCTTTCGCATGTGAAGGTAAAAATATAATTACAAAGTTTGAAAGGTAGGACAATGCAAGGTGAAACAAGTATTCAATAAGTTAATGAATGATGATGCAATGAACACTGGCAAAATAAATAGTGTCATCTTTTGAGATTGAGTGTCCCCTTCTAACAAAATATAATCCTTTGAGATTGAGTTTCCACTTTAACCCTTTAAACTAGTATCATACTCCACTATTTTAACCGTTGGACGACTTGTCTATAAAGCACTATATAAATCAGGCTATGCCCACTATTATTTAGCACATGTGGGTGGACTTCATATGATATCATCTTAATACATCGCGATATATCATAATATACTTATTTTATATTAATTTTTATAATAGTTCATTTTAAATAAAATTTAAAAAAAATATCTTTTCCGAAGATAGAAGTAAAAAGGATTCTTTATAAATTTAGGTGTACAAATTTAATATGATTCTTTAAGAATCTCAAACATGTGAAAATTTCGATAGAGTTTTTGCCAAAATAATGACATACAATGAGGCATTCCTCCTTAAATTTTAAAATTTTACTATGGTTTTATGAAAATCTTAGATATGTAAAAAGATTCTTCAGATTTTTTTATCAAAATTATAACATACAAAAAGACATTCATTGTTGAAATTCAAAAATTTAAGACTAATCATTAAAATTTTACATATTTTTATGAATATAGATAATATACTTTAAATTAAAAAAATTATGAAAGAATGACATTCATACGAATCAAATATTTAAAAAATATGAATAAGTACAAACATGTAACTAAAAAGTATAAAATCTTAAATTGTTGACAAATATGAGAAAGAATTTTAGAAATTTTAATAAAATATTAAAAAATAAGTTTAAAATTCACTTACCTTGATCTGAATTTAAACAATCCTTGAAATTTAAACTTCAAAAGTCCCTTCCTCTTCTTCCTCTCTCTCTCTTATCCTCTTCTTTTTCTCTCTCTTTCCCCTGAGAACTCAAAGAAATAATATGAAAAGTAATAGAAAATGACTTATGTAACAATCTGACACTTGGTGTGAAGGGTAATTTCAACTTATGTACAAGTACCCATCAAACGCTGCAATTTTACAATAAACACATATAAGAGTTCTTCATACATATATTAGGCCTTGCAATTCTACCTTAAATATACCTATGTGTGACTCTCCTGCCTATCAGACGTCCCTTATATCTTATTTACTACGATTTAATGCTTAATTTTTAACCAAAACTTGCAATCAACCTTACTAAATCTCCAATTCACTTTAATTTAACATTATCATATAAATCTTGATAATTAAATTTCACATAAAAACTTAAAGAATTCGATCATCCACCGATAATTAAGATCTCTAAACTGTAAATTTAATTGCACTTAAATCTATAAATTAGAGTGATTCGAAATTTATCCTCTAAAATACCTCCTCTCTATAAAATATGGAGAGGAGCCTTAGCTTCCGATCATTTACTCTCTTCCTTGTTATATATCATTTATGACAATTTTAAAAAATAAATTTGATGCGTCCTAGGTTCTTGGGATGTGGTATAAATTAGGAATCCTTCTATTCTTTCGCTGTGGGTCGAATTAGAGTGGGTCCGATCTCTGTTGCTATTAATCTGAAATCTGCACATCACAAACTACAAATAGGAGGTCAGATAACGGTAAAAATTACTCCTACCATATATCATCTGATACTTAAATCAGAAATTTTTCTCAGAATATAGATAGATACTAGGAGGATGCAATGAATGCATATATACATATAGCGATGGCTGGAGCGTTTAGATGCGTTTGTTGATATGTGGCTTAGAGGTGTGCCCGGTAGAATGGCAACTTAGTGGTACACCCGGCAGAGGGCGCGGTTTAGAGGTGCGCTCATGGAGAGCGGTTTAGAAGTGCGCTTGGTAGAGGGATAGCTTAGTGGTGCATTCGACAGGGGGGCAGCTTAGAGGAGAAGGACTAAGCTACACTGGTTGGTTAACATCCTGATTACCTGAGGAGAAGGTTAACTCTTAGACAGCGTGCTCCTAACTCCGGGACGAAAGGCTCACGGCTCCAGGACGGGGGGCCGAGGGCCTTCAGAGGGATGGAGGGCCGAGGGCCTTCAGAGGGATGGAGGGCCCAGGACCTTCGTACGGGAGGAGGGCCGAGGACCTTCGTACGGGAGGAGGGCTGATGACCTCCGGATGGGAGGAGGGCTAAAAACTTCCTGACGGGTGGAGAGTTGAGAGCCTTCGGGATTAGAGGAGGGTTGAAGGCCTACTAGCAGGCGGAGGGCTGAGAGCTTCTGGGACAAGAGGAGGGTTGAAGGCCTCCAAATGGAAGGAGTGTTGAGGGCCTCCTAGCTGGCACCTGGTTGGCGGAGAGCAGATGGCCTATTGACGGGAGGAGGGTTAAGGGCCGATGGTTTCCAAACAAGAGGAAGGCTAGAGACCTCCAAGACTGCAGGATGGTCGAGGAGCCTCCGTATGGGTGGAGGGCTGAGGAGCATCCTGGCGACGGAGGGTTGATGGACTTCGAAAGGGAGGAGGGCCCAGGAGCCTCCTAGTGGCAGAGTGTTGATGACCTCCGGACATTAGGAGGACTTAAGGCCTCATGACTGGTAGAGGGTTGATGGCCTCTGGACGAGGGCAGGGTTGAGGACCTCCTGGCAGCGGGGGGCCAATGGCCTCCAAACGAGGAGGGCTAAAGGCCTCTAGCACTGGAGGATGGTCGAGGGGCCTTCGAACGAGCGGAGGGCCGAGGAGCCTCCGAGATGGCAGGAGGGCCGAGGAGCCTCCGAGATGGCAGGAGGGCCGAGGAGCCTCCAAGATGGCAGGAGGGTCGAGGGTCTCCTAGCCACCAGTCTGTTCTTATTGGAGATTAGCTAGTAATGACTACACCCTTCTCCGAGCCATGTTAAGCCTTATGGAACTTTTTGAGTTTCTTCGAATTTGTCCTTCCAAGTTTGAGGGTGCCTGAATTTTTAACTTGGCTTGCAGATGTATTATTTTTGTTGGAGCAATGTGGGACTTTTTCATTTTGAAAAAAACTATATTAGATTGTGAGTCTACATCGGGCTTGACTCCTTAGGCTCATGGTTATTGGACCCATCACTAGCCCCCCATACCGATGGCCTGAATTTTCGGCCTCCGGCATGTTCATGATTGGACGAGATTGGCCATGTTGTCCCCTCAAATCTAACCTGGATTCTCTTTTTCCCTGTTCTTGCCTAGTCGGAGAAAAAAGGAAAGGTTGTTGGCCAGATTCATTGACCGAAGCGCTTAACTCTGGAGAAAGGATGGAACCAAATTGATGGTTGACTGGTTTGGTTAACTGTGTTTCTTGATCCAGAGAGCGGAAGAGAGTCGAAAATATGCGCTCGAATTCAGAGAGCAGTGTGGAGCTGAAAATCTTTGTTAACCTGTTCCCGCTGCCAAAGCGCTTGAATTCGGAGAGTAGAGCAGAGACAAATGCTGGTTGATCGGATCCGTTAACCAAAGCGCACGAATCCGGATAGCAGTGCGGAGCCAAACATTTTTGTTGACTCGTTCCGCTGACAAAGTTCTCAAATCCGGAGAGCAAAGCGGAGACGGAAATGCTGGTTGACCGGATCCGTTGACCAACGGAGTGCCCAAATCGAGAAAGCAGTGCGGAGCTAAAAATTTTTGTTGGCTGGTTTCGCTGACCAAATTGCTCAAATTCGGAGCGCAAAGCAAAAATGCAAGTTGACCGAATTCGTTGACCGGCGAAGTGCTCGGATCCGAAAAGCAGTGCGGAGCCGAAAATTTTTGTTGATTAGTTCCACTTACCAAAGCGCTCGAATCTGGAGAGCAGAGTGGAGACAAAAATACTAGTTGACTGGATCTATTGACCGGCGAAGCGCTCGAATCCGCAAAACAGTTTGGAGCCGAAGATTTTTGTTGACCAGTTTCGCTGACCAAACTGCTCGAATCCGGAGAATAGACCAGAAATGTGGGTTGACTGGATCCATTAACCGGTAAAGTGCTCGACTCCGGACAGTAGTGCGAAGTGAAAAATCTTTGTTGACTGGTTCCGACCGCGAGCCGTCTACATCTCAGGCAAAATCCAGGAGCATGTAGAGAGAAGATCTCAGGCTTGAGATCAAATCTCCTCGCTGTAAGGACGCGCTTCGAGATGTCGGGAGACGACTTACCTTAAGATAGCTGATCATTCTAGTTGTGGCAATAGGATGCACATTGCGTTTCTTGTAAGGGTTCTTCTCGTCTTGCATTGTTGTTGGCGAGTTAGCCAATGGGACTAGGAGTGAGGAGCCCCCAGAAAGCTCAGTTGTTGGAATTAGGGATCCTTTGGCTCTTGGGTCGAGTAAATGGGTTAATACCATGACCATGGCCAAGCACGGGATCCTGATCTCAGTGACTCCCTCTTTGAGGATGCCTCTTTTCTTTCTAGTGGAGTGCCAAGGCTGCTGAGGATGACTTGCGTCGGATTCCGATCGTTCCCGTAAAGGAAAGTCATGGCCCTGAGGAGACGCGGTTGTCGTCTAAGTCTCCTGATTCTGATGAACGCGTCTAGTTTGTCGCTCTCACCCCTACCAAGAGGAGGTTGTGGCACTGAAAGACATGGTCACCGCACGCATGCTGAAAAATCCCATAAGGTTTTGAGTTTGACCTCACATGGGCCACTCAGTGATGGGACCGAAATTCAAATACGACCACGTATGGACCACTCGAAATGATCGAGACTTTATTCGACTGCTTGAAGGCTACTTGGATGACAAGGTTTTACTCGACCGCTTACGGGCCGCCTGCATAATCAAAATTTAATTCAACCGCTTACGGGCCGCTTGAATGACCAAGGTTAGACAATTATTGACTTGAGTGTCGAAATGTTTTCGTTATAATCAAATCTTGCCGTCACTTGACCTCTTGTTTGAAATTATGGTATGCAAGACCTAAAGTTAAGTGAACGAAAATCGAAATCCGACGAACTATTCAACCCGAATTTGTTCAAATTTGGATCCACGACGCATTAAAATTGAAGAGACAGTCCCATTCTTCTTAACTTTAGTTTTAGTTTGTATTGTACAGGATCCGAATTATAAGATTTAAGAACCTTATTAGAAAACTTTTAGGCCCATATTTAGATCAACAATATGCATTAAAAATTCTTACCATTTAATTTTAAACCGGAATTGAATTATGTCTCAAATTTGGCAAGGACGTGGTTTAACACAACATTATTGTACACGTGCAATGCTAGAGAACGACGTCGCACGAAGAATGAGCTAATGGAGACCTACAAACAAAGCACACGTGGGATAAACCCCCCAAAGGCCTCCCTGAACCAGGGTGTGAGCTACATGATCCAGTTAAATTAAGTAAAATACAATTTTAATTTTATTAAAATTTGAATTAGATAATATTAATTTTTTTATATGAAATATATAATAAATTAAGATAAAATCAGAATATAAATTTAAAACTTGATCAATATTTATGAAAAATTTAAGTTTTGAAGTATGAACATTTTAACAAATGTAAAATTAAAATAAGTTATTATCAAAGTGATAGGTTTTGTATGTTTTTAAGAAAATACTTTTGCAAAAATATTTATTATTCATTTTAGGCAATTTTTATAGTTTGATTTGAACGATGGATGGGGGCTGGCCAAGTTTTTCTCCACTTACTTGGTTCGGCTTAATTTCTATGTTTTAAATACTTATTTTAGGTAATATCTTCTACAGAAATATAATTTATTGAGTAATTTTAGACAATTCTCTTTATTTAAACATTAATTTTTATGATTTAAGATGATATTTTTATGTCATTGATAAAATAAATTAAAATACTAAAATCATGCTTGACCAACTTCTACCCAACCCAAATTGTAAAAATATTTTACCCATTTGATCTGACCTAGCCTAAATTTGAACTTATCTAATGATAAACAATCTTTATATTAGAACTATAACTTATTGCTCTTTCTCTAAAAATTAGAAAGAGTTATCGCCAATGTGAGAATAGACTATCATATTTTTATAAAGAATCAATAAATACTTCTGTTATGAAAAAAAATTGTGATAAGGCATTTAAAAATATACACAGATAAGCTTCATATCCAGTATAAATTATCCAGATATATTAAAATAATACATATATGATATAACTTATCGATATATGATATAACAGATATGCATGTATAAGAATATTTACTATCAGTAGTAAAATAAATAAAAAAATAAACAAATAGTATTACATAGGATCGAAGTTTAGGAAATAAACGACCTCAAGCCAGTGACCATCACTATTATGTACCTTCTATTGCACGTCACCGCCCCTATAGACCAAGGCCACCGCCCCAACTACCCTCTAGCCACCCTACGCCGGTGATATTGATGCTGATGATGATATTTATTCACGGACGACGTATGTTTTATTTTAATCTTCTTTAATTTCAAAAAGAAAATATTATATTGTGATGAGTATTGGTACTCAAGACCCACATTGAAGATCCATTTTCTAGGAGTTGGGCCCTGGTGCCACAGAGGCCCAAGCGCCAGAGCTAGCCCACGGAACACAGTGGGCTCAAAGTCCATTATGGCCCGTGGACTCAAGATGGGTCTCAAATGGCGCCCCTCCTGCAAAGTCGACGTGTCAGATATTTGATGGCTGATCCTGTTAGACTGTAAAAAAAATGATAGCCAGTAGAACACGCAGCCCTGTAGAGAAAACGCCACATTAGGTAGGCGTCCTGACACAACAAGAGGGATTTGCAGAGTTAGTGGAAGGATCCCTTACACATGCCAACCCCACGTGGATTCTTCTCAATGGGAAGCTCAACCATTATAAATACTCTAACTGTTTACCAAATAAATGATCCAAACATTTACTCTTGCTAGCAGTAATGGATAGAGAAGGGCTCGTATTGTAAGAATAACTCCTAGAGTTTTCATACACTAAATCCTCAATCTCTCATATTTGAGCGCATTCTGTAATCTTTTTGTAACCAAACACAAGATAATGAAGGCAATTCTCGGACTAAAATATTATGGTTTTACCTTTTCATTCAAGAGAAGACTTTCCACGTAAAAAATTTCTGCGCATCCATTCTCATACTCTCTTTTTCCTTTTCGCATGAGTAGTATTTGGTGTTACTGTCGGATCCTAATCCTGATCAGAATAAAGATATGATGACGCAACATATTGTGTGCATTATTTCTTTGTTTTAGTACTTCTAAAATGTCCATGTTACATAAGGGATGATATTAATAAATATTTTCATTCTATTTCGATTTTAAGATAAACAAAAATTTTGAATATTATTCCTTTTTTAGGGCATTTTGAGGTAAAAATAAATTTTCTTATTAGATTGGATGTAGATCTAGGAAGAATGGTGTTAAATAAGGGGAGAATTTTTGAATTGGGTTTTCTAAATATATTGGAGTGGCCGCATAGGTTGCTGCCCAATCAAATAGTGAGCAGAAACTTCTTTGTTTTTTTTTTTTAAATTAACATATATATTAAATCTAAATTTAACCCTAAGAGATTTCTTTTTCTATTTTTAAATCTTATAATCTAAATTTGCAGTGTACATAACAAATCAAAAAAAAATAAAAAAATTTAAAGATTTATAATTAACCTTCTAATTTATCTTTCAATACTCAAATCAATTAAATCATAACCAAACTAAATAGAGATAAAGTTAGGATTAGAAGATAGGCTTTCAAGGCCAAATGCTATGTGCCAAAAGAAAACTTTTTTAAAGAATGTTGTTTAAAAGCTAGACACCTAACCTTTTGTAGGTGTAGGCATAAGAGCTATTGAACTTATGCCTCAACAGTTAAACTTTGTGGCACTGATTAGTTTCAAGCAAAAAATGCCCATTCTATGTTAATAATATTGTATTTATAAGAGTTCTTAAATGTTTTACCCTCTTCCTTTTCTTATGTTTTTTTATGTAAGTTACCTCTTTAATTGAGTAACTCATTCCTTTTGTTAGTCCTCATAATTCATTTTACTTATTAATATGCAGTTATCCCGTTTATAAAAACAGAATCTCTCTCTAGATTTGAAGTTAAATCATGTCATTTTTTTATCTTTCAATGCAAAACAATAGGTAAAAAAAAAAAGTAAATATTTTTTATCCAAATAAAAAGAAGTATAGGTTTTTTTATCATAAAGATCTATTTCCTTTAGCAACTACTCTCTTAGATAGGCCTCTAGCATTCTTCCATATTACAACATTCCTTAGGGATCAACATGATAGTTCACAAGGGTTGTGTCATTCTATTGGGCTATATTTTTCTAATCTCATAGTCAAAACCATGATAAAAAAATATCATATATTTAGAAGACCTTATTAAAATGGTTGGGTTATAAAGATACTTCTTCAAATAACACGTTGAGGTCACAATTGATGTGCACCAAATGGAAGTTTCTCCATTGATTTTAGTTAATTTTGATCATTAGATTTGTGTATACCCTTCTAACAACTCAAAATTTTAGGAGCCATTATAAAATATTCTTTTATAACTTGTTAGATGATTATTTGTTAGAATACTTATTTAGTAGATCGACTGTTTAGCAGGATAATTTTATGTTAAAATGATACTATGTCGTCACGCTTTTTCAACAAAATAGTTTTTATAATACGTTTTTTTAATAAATAAGTCTCTAATAAAAAAAATCCTTTAATTTTGCTTTTTCAGGCCTTCGTAGTAGCTCCATCTCAAATATCTATGTCCGAATTCTATCCGTTTATTGTTGGACCTATCACTCCTTGTACATAGGGTCAAGTAACCACAATGGTGTAAGGCTTAATCTATCATCTCATTTGAGATGATACAAGTTTTTACAATCCTCTCAGCTTCTAGTTGGTTTTCTAGCCACTTTCCATGTCACATATTGTCCAAGTAAGGTTCATTGAGTGCCTCATTTGAGATATGAGAAGCCTCCTCTTACTCAACAATACTCTATTATTTAAGGATTTCTCTTATTTCCTGCTATCCCATGCTTGGATTCGGGTTCTAGCCTCTCTGATCACCCGGCCTTGTTCTCCTCATGCTTGAGAAGCATAATGAAGCATAATTAAGAATTAGAATAACCGTGAATATTATATATAATTTTGCCAAACTAAGCGTTACATGTGACATATTTCTTCCCCTTCTAAGAAGGAAGCAAGAAAAAAAGGGATAATTGTAGTTATCAAAACAAAATAATGTTGAAAGAAATTGAAGGCTTATCTAGGATCAGCTGAGAAGAAAAAGGATTTTCTTTTATAAAAGATTATTGCGTATCATTTAATAAAACTAACCCAAAAGAGTCATAGAGAGAGATAATGGTTACTCAACTAATAAAGTAATTTACTTAGGTAAAAATTATACAAAATGATAGGAAAACAGTATTCAGAAACTCATATAAATATCAAACCTCATAATATAAAAGGGATAACTTTTGCCTAAGACTGATCAATACTCATAAAAAGCTTTGTTATTAAAATATAAGTCCTATAATATTTAAGCATATACCTAAAAAATAATAGGAGTCTATCATTTAGAGAATATTTTCTAACAAAAAATCTCTTTTGACATGGTGCATTTTGCTCTAAAAACCTATCTTCTACCCAAAATTTTGTTGCCGTCTAGTTTTCTTAGAAGTTAACTTGCTTAAGCATCGAATATTAATTTAGTGAGCAAGTCACATGCCTTTGGCCTCTTATCTGATTTGTAGTGTGCAAAATTCGGGCTACAAATCTTAAAGTCCAACAAAAAAATTTCTTAAATCGAAATTAAATTTAAACTAAGTATCAAAAATTAAGTGAGATGATGATATTGAAGCAGAGATATACCAGTTTACAAAGATCCGTTGCTCAACTTATAAGAAAAAATTCAATTGTCACTTAATAGTTCATAATAAATTTGCGAATAATTTATATTAGTTGTATCAATACGATATGTTTTAAATTTTTTTTAATTACGTAACCTTGTATTTATCAATTTGCATACTAACTTATTTATATAAAAATAAATATATCGATAGATATTATATCATTTAAAAATAATTAAAGAATGTTACAAAAATACTTAACAATTTTTTTATCTTAGTTTGAGAAATTAGCAATAAATAGTCTAACCAATGCATTGGTTTAATCTTATATTTTTGGTGCATTAATCGATAATTCTAAGCAAAAAGCAAATTAGTTTAGATATGCTAATAGATAAAAGATATTAATACGACAAGATTATAAGAAATATCGTCATAATATTTTAGTTAGGATTGTGATTTTGAAAATAAGATTAGAATAATTTTATTATAATTTTAATTGAAAGATATTGAAATTTCAAAATTGTTTTTTCGGTAAAAATAATAGAGTGAGACCGTGGGAGGGAGACCAATAGCAGAGAGAGAGAGAGAGAGAGAGAGAGAGAGAGGGGCGGGGGCAAAGGAAGCGAGTAGCAGTAGCGATCAAGGCGAGGGTCGCAGAGACTAATTCCACAGCTGAAAAGCTCGACAATTCAGGAAAGAAAGCAAAACCCCTGGATAGAGGAAGAGAGAGGAATGCACTCGAGGGAGAGAGGGGGTGTTGCGGTTTTACAGAGCGGGACTCGAGGCTTGAAAATCCATCAACGTCTCTGAATCTGTTATTTGCTAAAAGGTCAGGAGTGATCGGAATTCTCTCAACCGTATTATTTTAGAGAAATTTCCGGGCTTCCAGGAATTCTCATTGCTCACTTTTCTCTAGCAGTTCAAATAACTCAAAATTACGACCTTTGATCTCGTCTATTACACTTTTTTTCGCGATCTTAGTTTGCAACTGCAAATTTAACACTCCCTCAGTTTCTTTGATGTTGAACAGAATGAGAAATTTTGAGAGCAAAGGTTACGTGCTTCACAGTTTTCACCGTTTGAAGCTGCGGAAGACGAGGCCTTTATTGTTATAGACAACACTGGTGGTTCAAAGATGGACTTTCGATTTCGGACGGATTTCCATTTAAAGAAGTGGGTTAAATCTGTTGAGTTCTGTAGCAAGTACGATCTCTAGCTTCAACCTATAAAATTTTTGGTTCTAGGGTTTTGGTATTTATAATTGTGGGATTCAAGTTTACTTTGGGCCAATTTCTGGAAATTTCTTCCGTGCTCAATTGACCCTTTTTTTTTCGGCCGTGAAGTGAAGTTAACTAGGGATTTCCATTGGGGTCTTCTGGGTGTTTTGAGTGATTATTTGATTGTTGTGTTTGGTTATCTATTAAATAATGCAAGCTGAGAAGAGCTCTCGAATAGATATCACAGAATTGAAGGCTCAGATGCTGAAGAAGATTGGGCCTGAGAGGTTCAAGCGGTATTTTTATAACTTGAGTAGATTTATCAATCAGAACTTAAATAAGGTTGAGTTTGGTAAATTGTGTGATCAGACAGTTGGGAGGGAGAACCTGCCATTGCATAATCAGATAATTAAGTCAATTCTAAAGAATGCTTGTAATGCGAAGACTCCACCACCAGTTCATGAAGTGGGCCCCACAAAACCTGCAATAGCAGCCGGTAAAAGCTTGCAGGTTGTAGAAGACGGGCATGGCCAAGGTGAGTTTGTTCAGAATCAAAGTTTGTCTGTGCCAATTTGGTCAAATGGGGTTGCTTTGCCAATGTCCCTGCGGAAGGGTAGGTCTGTCATTCGCGATCGGAAGCTTAAAGATAGGCCCAGTCCTCTTGGACTGAACGTGAAGGCAGATTCTGCTTCAAATCAATCGACAGCTACAGATGACAGTGGTGGAAAGACTGTGGAAAATGGATATTTAATTCCATGTGATTACCAAAGGCCAGTACATCATCTGCAGGGATTCGCCGAGCAACCTGAGAATGAAGAGAGACAGGCGACAAAGAAATCTGCAGATGTTCCTGGTTCTCTCCGTGGTAAAGATCAGAATTATGCCCCTGTCTTGGAAAGTGGGGAAGAGGTGGAACAGGGCAGCCGCTTGAATTCCGCCAGAAGCCCTCTCGTTGCTCCACTTGGAGTTCCAGCTTGCTCAGCTAGTGTTAGTGGGACCCGCAAAAGATTACCTGAGACAAGCATTTGCATTCCTGGCTGTTATGATAGTGGTGGACTGCCTGATACAGAGATGCTTAGGAAACGAATGGAGCAAATTGCAGCTGAACAGGGTCTTGGAGGGGTAACACTGCAATGTACTAACGCATTGAATAATATGTTAGATGTGTACTTGAAGCGGCTGATAAGGTCTTGTGTAGAGTTGGTTGGAGCTAGGCCTGCCAGTAACTCAACAAAATATCTTGCCCAGAAGAGGCAGAAACTTGTGAATGGTATTTGGCCAAGTAATCACTTGCATATGCAAAGTGGTGATGGGACTGTGAAAGAACAGAGAAGTAATGGCTACATATCTTTGGTTGATTTCAAGGTTACGATGGAGCTAAGTCCACAGCAACTTGGAGAAGACTGGCCATGGCTGCTGGAGAAAATATTGATGCAGTCATTTAAGGAATAAGATATCTGAAGACGTATGGGGTTTTCCTGGAGATATCATTGGGAAGTCAATCTGGTATGAAGGGCATGGAAACTGTGCCTTACGTCTCCTACATTGTTGATGAGCCAGATGGCTCCCTTGTGATGCAGCTCTGACCCTGGCAGGATCAAGCGAGGTTTTGAGCATGGGACATCTGCATTCTCCTGCTGCACAGTTTGTATGTAAACGAGAATTCATTTAGGAAGCAATCATTTCAGGGGTAATCTAAAATTGGATGCCTGTATCTGGTTGCTGCTGTATGTTAGCATTCTTGTTGGCTGTCTTATGCCATCATTCATGTAATTTACTGCCAAGAGGAGGAAATATGGAAAGTTTTGCAGGGATACTGTCATGTAGCTTGTTAAAAGGTAAAATAGATATTATGTAGGAGCTGCAATATTGTTCTACACGTGTTTAATTAAACTGTAATTCTAATATGAATAACACATTAACTTCGATGTTGACTTTTTCTTCTTGTTTTCACTTTGATGTCCCAATCGTAGGTTATCTACAAATGCTGCTTCTGGAGTTATATTGCAAACTCTGATGAAAATTCAATTCATTTCGGATCATTATCCAATAAAAATGATATTTCAGTTTTATTTTGACACCCTATACATAGCTCACCCTGAAATCATCTTGAAAGACAAAATAATAACAAAGCATTAAGTCCCACCTAGTAGTCTGGCCAAGTAATTTTATGCTTGTTAAATCCGACTTCTCAGTTGACTATGTTTGCCGATTTTATTTTCTCTTTTTGTGCCACTGAATTTGTGTGCTGTTCTTCACTTTTTTGGTCAATAAAGGGATGTGAACCCGATTGGTTAACATGGGAATGGGGTACTTCCTCCATCTTAAGCAATTTATGAATTTAACTTGTTGAACAGCCAAGGGACAGATATAAAAAGAGAAGAGCGGCATTAGTATAATGAATGGTTGAATATATGTAGAAGAAATTGGTGGCTAGTAAGTTTAACATGCTCTCTTCAATTTTAGAGAAGCATTTACTTACTAATAAGTTGTTGTTACAAAGATTATTTGATGTGGTTACTACATCGCTGTCCTACACCCCTGTGAAAGATAAATATAATTGTTCTCTTCAGCGAGACAAATATATTGTTGTCTGAGTCTTGCACACTTGAGTTTATATGGGTTTAAAATGGTTATCTCACTTGACGGAGCAAGGTTTTTCTTGTTTTTCTATCCGACCAATATGCGACACTTCCTGCTCTGTGTGTTCTATAACTGTGATCTGCCGCTTCTTGATATGCACGGGTGGCCTCTTTTGAAAGGTTGGTTCAAGTAATGGGAAAGTAGATCTATGTTTCTCAGAAGTGTTGGTTTTCTGGGATGAGGCATGTGGAGATGCTTTAGCCTCACTTAGATGTATTTTATTGGGACTAGCAGTCAGATTGGTGTCTCTATTTTTTTATGCTGAGTTTTTATTGTTTATCGTAAGAGGAAGAGCTTAAGAGTTTTAAGCAGCTGCCAAAATCCATACTGATAAACCCAAGTTCCGTTGGAGTTTTTCTATGCCATTTGAACTATGGCCCTTCCATTTGACTCTTCCAATGTGGGGTCTGTTGTGCATCAATTGTATATAGTTTTACTTTACTTTATTTTGATAGGCTTTTTTGGGGATTTGAACCTGTTTACAAAGGATTATTTGCGTGAAACCAATGGGAGTTCTAATCGTAGGCTACTCACTTGTCCCAGTCAATGGCTTACTTAGAATCCTCATCTACACCCACTTTCCACACTAATAAAGAGAGGAGTTTATGATTGAATCAGATTAATATATCAAATTTAGTAAGATACTTGCAAATTTCTGCATGTGGTTAATTTCCATGTTGTGTTTGCATTGATGGGATACTTATTGCATTGGTCTGCTTTTTTGGTTGTCAAGCATACCGAAAAATTGAACATAATTATTTATTGTATTACTTTTCTTCTTTCCTGCTTATAAATTGAAAAAAAATTGAAATTCTTACCTTTTTTTAAATGAATTTTCAATTTTCAATTGTGATTTCCAGTACTAATATACTTATGCAATTAAGTCCTTGGTTTTATGTCAATTGCAAAATACATCGTTTGTTATCTTGTAGTTAATTTGTAGTTGCACGAAGGATTTTCATAGAATCAATTTTGTTTACTAATATTTCTGGCTCTCATTGAGAAGACTGTGCACTTAACTCTTGATACTGAATCTCGGAAGCATGGATAATTATATACTATAATGGATGATGGATAGTTGATATTATTTGACATAATCATTTTAAAGTTATTAGAGAAATTTTATTTTAATTAATTTTAATTATTAATTTATTTTTATATTTTATAATTTTTTTTTTGAAATTTATAAAATTTTATAATTTTAATAACCCAATAATATTTTAAAATGATTATATTTTATTTTATTATTATTTTTATTTAAAATTATTATTAATCAAAAAATTATATTTATTTTGCTTCTCCTTTCTCTCTGTTTTTTTTTTTTTTTTTGGTTTCTTTTATTTCCTTTCTCTTCTTCCTTCCTCCCTCTTCTCAATTTCTGTATCAAATTTGGTATCATAGATAAAATTTTAATTTTTTCCCTACACAGTCACCCCATACAATCATTACCGGTGAAGCCAACACCATCGAAACCTAATCCTCAACACCATCACCAAATACTATTGACCCAATTATGTCATCACCAAACCTTTGTCGACTCATACCTTGTGGTAGAAAACAGAAAAGAAGTGTTTTAAAGAGGTGGTAGAAGAAAAATTTATACTGTGAAAACAATCCTTTACAGAATCAGTTGTTGAAGAAGGTAAAAGATTAAAAAAAAATCAAACTAAGTTAAGAGGTATCAAACTCACATCAAATTAGCCAAAACCCAAACCTAAAACCCTGCATCAAATCCTCACGGCACATTCAAGCCACCCTTCTCTCACCATCAACACCGACAACGATCAACCCAAAACCCTAACCGACCATCACCACCCCGTGAACCCAACAAAAATAAAAACCCTAAAAAAAAAAACTCACCTTTGATTCTTTAAATTCATCAGAAGGAGAGAAGTCACAATCGAGATTGAAGGAGTGATTTGGTAGTTCAATTGTGGCTAGAATTTGAATTTTGGCTCACTGAGTTCGTTCGTGTGAGAGACAGTGTGACTAGAGAATAGCAAGAACTTAAGAGAACAGACGCGAGACACAGAGAGAGACTTGCTAGCTTTTTGGTCGATATTGGGTCTTATACTACATTAGTGTAAGATACTCGAGTATCAGGCCTTACACATAGCCCAAGTTGATAAATCCCTACGTAGCCTTCAGTTCATTACTATAGGGATTCGTTTGGTATACATACAATTGACTCAAATTTTGGTATCTGCACAGGGCGTCTCTGAGTTTGCATGTGGTTTAGATTAATTTGGGTGATTAGTTGAGTTCTTTTTATTTTATTTTTGATAATATTTTTGTTTTTTCGTATATTTAATTTTATCTAAGTATATAATTTTATTCCTTCTTCAAAAATAACCTTTTACATATTTCTATAATTTTATTATTTTGCCATTTTTCATTTGTCAGAAAAAAGAAAATCAACCACGGGAAAAAAGGCCCATGTCCTTTACCCATTTTACTTTAAATGACTACTTTTATAGTCGATATATAGCAGTATTATAATTGATACTTACTTTATTGTTTTAGTAGATTAGAAATATTTGTCTGCATTATTTAAATCATACTAATTCAAAAAAAAAAATCTTATATTTGTCTCTTTTATTTAATTGTCCAAATTGTTCATTGATTTTGACCACATTAGTCATATTAGTATGATATGCACTTACACAGTAATCGTATTATTTCCTATAATGTTGTTGACCTAGTTACAAATTCTAATCAATTTGTAGTATTAAGTTAGTAGTTAACCTGATTAACCACTAACTAACAGCAATTGCAAAATCATATGATGGCCATTTAAACTAACTTGGACACTATCCATAAGACAAATTTAAATCTAGCTAATCGAGTTGTCACTTTAGAAATAAAACCTCAAACATCAACTATTTATAATTCTGATTTGTCATGTAATAAAAAATTATCGAACGTAGGCAAAATAATCATGTATCTTATAAACATAACTACAGGCTTTGACACTATAATCAAGATAGGATCAAAATGAACAACTCTTTAAAAATATCTAGATGCCTTTATTTTTTATGGTTACTCAGACTTTTTAGTTTTTACTCAATTAATTAGAGGTATGGATCGTTTATTTGAATGGTATAGCATATTTAAAAATAGAATAGTTTAGTTTCTTAACTTTAAGTTGATTGGAAATATTTAGTTATTTTTAAAAAGTATTGAGTACCTTCTTATTAGATATTAGGTAGCCCCTATCAGAAATTGGATTGAGATAAAACAATGCCATTAAAAGAAATACTTACCTTACTCATATAATAGCAACTTATTAGACCATTGGAATGCCCAGATAAAGTAATTGGTCTATGATTAAGTATGTAATTCAACTTGATGAATTTCGAATGCAATGTCATATAATTGAGAATGACGCTATGACATTGAGTAGATTCCAACAATGTCTACATGAGAACATTAGGGGAGAATTTGTTCTTAGGGGTGTTACCACTCTAGACTATACGTTTAATCTAGTTTGAAACTATAAGATAATTATAACGACACCTTATAGATTACAAGATAACAATTTTCCCTCAACATAGAATGTCAAGACCACGAACTTTAATTCTATCTTAAGACCTCCTCCATCTATAATTCTCCCTGCAAGGGAAAACGGAGAAAAGAGTATTAAAACCTTAAGAAGAAATTATCTGTTACAATGTTTTAATTGTAAAATTTTTGGACATATTTTTTCAAAATATCCTATTAAAACCTTACTTATTGGAGGGAAAGACAGAATGAATGAGGATGAACTACTTGAAGAACAAGTTTATAAACTCAAGCCAAAGAAGTTTAATGACTTGGATGATAATGATTATAGCACCTGCTTAGGCAACATCAAAACTATTTCCTCTAACCTACTATCCCATTCTTATTCCACCAGCACACCATTCTTGGATGTTGTGCAATATATCTTAATCCAATACGAAGAGGCTAATGATTAGTGTTATCATACTGTCTTCTGTACTCACACATCAAAGTGAACAAGAACACATAAGATCATTGTGGATAATAGTATATTAATGCTATCTTGACTAATACTATTCATCATCTTGGCTTAAAAATTATTCCACATCCTAATCCAAACAAAGTCTCTTGAATTGATACATCTTATATAGTAATTAAGAAATATTGTCTTATTCTCATTTATTTTTTAGAATAAAATATTATATTTTGTGTGATGTCATTCCAATAAATGTAAGTAATATCATTTTAGGTTGACCTTGGTTATATGATTTAAATGTAACAATTCAAGATCGTTCTAACTCATATTCTTTTGTTTATAAGGGTGAGAAAATTCATCTCCTTTCTTTGCCCCTAAACCCTGTTTTGCAACAAACGAAATGATTTGGTAGGGACGAAAAGACTACGTATCATTAGTTTTATAACATTTTAGTATGTAGTTGCAGGTGAGTTTGTTATATCTGTTGTTGTTATTCTATAATTTCTTTTGGATTCTCCCGTATTAATACCTAATTTGATCCATCAAGTTCTCCAAAATTTTCATGGTGCCTTTCCTCATGACCAATAAATCATTTACTTCTTTTACGTGACATCCAATATGCCATTAATTTTATCCTGTGTGCATCTATTTTAAATTTACCTTATTATATGACAGATCCCATTGAGTATGCTGAGCTCTAAAGACAAGTTAGGAAATTTCTTCACAAGAGATTCGTTCAGAAGAGCATGTTGAATCCGTGTACAATGCTTACTCTCTTAATACTTAAGAAAGATGGATTGTGGATGATGTGTATAGATAATAGAGTAATTAACAAAATTACTGTGAAATACAGTTTTTTCATCCCTAGGCTTAATGATATATTAAATATGATAAGTGATACCAAAATCTTCTCTAAGATCGATTTAAAAAGTAGTTACCACCGAATCATGATTCGTATAGGGGATAAGTAGAAGATGACTTTAAATATAAAATATGATTTTTATGAGTGATTGGTCATACATTATTAGTTGTTTAATATACCTAATAACTTTATAAGGGTCATAACTCAGATTTTACGACTTTATGTGGGACAATTTCTAGTGATATATTTTGATTACATTATTATTTATAGTATGACCAAAGAATAACACTTACACCGTATTTTGCAAGTCTACATTACCCATTAGGATTGAAAATATGTTTGAAAATCTTAAGAAATATTTCTTCTTTTCAGATAGGGTTACTTTTTTAGACTTTATAGTTTCCTATAACAGAGTCTCTACTGACCCTGCAAAACATCCAGTAATCGTAAATTAGTCTAAACCCAAATTCACCCACGATGTTCAAAGTTTTTACTATGTATGTAAGGGTCAAATTTTGAATTTCATAAATATATACTATGTTAAAAATCCTGAGACTAAAAAATCACACCGAGGTACAACAGTAACATGAAAAATTTTTCAGTGGACCGGTGAATAACGGAGTCATGTTACTGCTGTGCCCCAGTGTGATCTTCTGGTCTTTGGTTTTTTAACATAGTTAGTATATATTTATGAAATTTAAAATTTAACCCTTACAATTCTACCTTCCTTAAAAAAAATTTATCCTCAATATTTTAATAAAACTACATACCTTAATGATGGAAAAGATGACAATATTTTTCTCGAATCTCCTCCTTTTGCTCCCATGTGGCTTCTTCTTGCGAATGATTTTTCTGTAAAACTTTCATCAATGAAATAGTTTTTATTTGGAGTACTTGATCTCTACGGCCCAAGATCTGTACTTGTTTCTACCTACTCTGGATCTTTCTTGATTGTCAAATGCTCATATTCGATGATATGGATCGGATCGTTGACATATTTTTAGAGCATAGATACATGAAAAATATTGTATACCTCTCCCATACTTGGTGATAGCGCCAGCTGATAGACTACTTTTTTAACTTTTTCCAAAATTTTAAAAGGGCTAATAAATTTTGACTTTAATTTTTCTTTTACTCCAAATCTGGATATACCTTTGGACGAGGACACCTTCAAAAACACATTTTCTCCAATTTCAAATTTTAGGTTCGATATTCTCTTAGCCGCATAACTCTTCTACCTACTCTGGGCCACTTTTAATTTCTCATGGATTATCTTAATTTTATCTGATATTTTTCTAATAATATCTAGTCCCATAAATCTTCTATTACCCATTTCTTTCCAATGGATTGGCGATCGACATTTTCTCCCATACAATGCTTTAAAAAGGATCATCTCAATACTCATTTGGTAACTATTATTGTATACAAATTCTACCAATGCCAAATAATTGTTCCAATTACTTTTCAATTCCATCACTGAGGCTCTTAGCATATCTTCCAAAATTTGGATGGTTCTCTCCGATTGTCCGTCCGTCTGCAAGTAATATGTGATGCTAAATTTTAATTTCGTCCCTAACTCCCGGTGCAAGCTTTTCCAAAATTTAGAGATAAATCTCGGGTCTTTGTCTGATACAATAGAAGCTGGCACCCATATAATCTCACAATCTCCTTAACATACATTCAAGCTAACCGATCCCTCAAATAATTCACCCAAATTGCCAAGAAATGTGATGATTTTGTAAGTCGATCAACAATCACCCATATAGCATCATGGTTCATTGAAGTTCTCGGTAACCCTATTACAAAATCCATCAATACATCCTCCGACTTCCAACTTGGAGTAGGTAGGGGTCGTAAGTAAGAAATTAGACCAAGAATTGATCACCATATAGTATATTATGGCATATATTAATATATTATAGTAGAAGATTGTTGTCTAATTCTGTATCGCTATGTGATTTTGATTCCGTCTACTGGGATTATAAGTACTACCACCCACCTCGGGGTACAAAAGGAGGTTAGACATTTGATTGTGTGAGATAACACAATCCACCCGCCTTAGAATATAAGATGAGGTTAGGCCTTTGATTGTATAGAGTATCACAATTCGGGTTTCAATTGACCGCTTCTTTAGCTAGTAAAATCTATTGGCTCTGGTCCATAAGGAAAAATAATAGGAAAAGTTTGCAAAAGTATTTTGACCATGTTTTAAATCGTCATGTTCCATGTTGACCTCTATCCGTATTATTATGTTTTAAATGAAATAAATACATATTTTTTGTTACATATTATACATTGTTGAGTATTTATTCATTCCCTTACTGTTTTACTAACCCTTCAAATAATCCACAAGAGTTCTTGCCCGATGAGTAGGAGTGAAGGATGCAGAATATGTTTCTGATGATGTAATTTTGTTAACATGTACAACAGTTAGTTTTAATTTATAACTACCTCTAGATGTAAACAATACTATGTAAAAGTATCCTAATGAATTTTGTAAATTGTATATAAATATATAATGACTTTGTTTTCATCAACAGGTTGTAGTGTACTACTTCCGCGAAATTGTGTACGATTGATTTAGTTGGCATATTATCTTATCACAGAGCTGACATTTGTTGTTGCTGGACGAATGTCAAAGTCACCGATGATGTGACAACATATTCAGATCCTGTGTATGTTAAGGAAATTATAATCAAATAATTATAGAAAAGGTTCATAACCCTTTATGATATTGATGAATATTATTTGAATAAGATTAATGACGGGTTAGGATATAGCCCGTCATTATTTAGCTACCTTTTATCGTCAATTTATTAAGGGGTTTAGTACAATCATGACTCCTTTCACTGAATGTATGAATAAAAGTAAATTCCATTGGTCTCCTAATGTAACTAAAGCCTATTAAGATTATAAGAAAGAGGATGACAATAGTCCCTATCATACGACTTCTTAACTTGTCTAAGGTGTTTGAGGTAGAATGTGATACATTAGGTGTAGAAATAGATGGAGTTCTTAGTCAAAAGCGTCATCTTATTGCATACTTTAATGAAAAGTTGAATGATGCTAAGTAGCAGTACTCTATTTATAATAAGAAATTATACGCAGTTGTGTAAGCTTTACGCTACTGGCACCCTTGTTTATTATCTAATGAGTTTGTTCTTTATTCTAATTATGAGATTCTTTATTTTCATAACTCCGAAAAAAAACTGAATCATTGGCATAGTCATTGGGTTAAATATTTACAATCTTATTCTTTTGTCTTAAAACATAATAAAAGAGTCAAGAACCAAGCAGCATATGCCTTTAACAATCTTGTGTCTTTATTGTCTATCATTCAAGTTAAGGTTGTCGGATTTTGAAGACTTAAAGAATAATATAAGTATTGTCTTGATTTTTAGAAGTTCTTTCTAACTTTACAAAATGAGCAACCAAACACCATGGATGATTTTTGCATTCAGTATGGATATTTATTTTGAGCCAATAAATTTTGCATTCCTAGAACACATGTTCTAGATCTCATAATCTGAGATGTTCATGCGAACAATTTATCTAGCCATTTTGGACGTGATAAAACAATAGAATATATTGAGTGACAGCTTTACTGGTCTAATTTTAAAAAAATATATGGCTAAGATAGTTAGTACTTATTGAACATACCAACTAGAGAGGAATAAGAAGTGAAATAATGGCCTCTATGTCCCTTTGCCTATACATAATTGTTCTTAGTAGGATATGAGTATGGAATTTGTGCTAAGATTTTTACGTACTCCTGAAAAGTATGATTTTATTTTTATTGTTATGAATCAATTTTGTAAAATGGTCAACTTCATTTCTTATAGTAAAACTTCTAAAGTTTTGGGTTTATTAGATATTATTTTGATGAGATTATCGGGTTATATGATTTTCGTAAGATTATTATATCTAATAAGAATGCTTGTTTTACAAGTCAGTTTTGGAGGGTCACATGATACATGGTTGATATTAAACTAAAATTGTTCATTGTCTACTACTTGCAGATAGATAGTAAAACTAAAATTATTAATCAGAGTCTAAAAAATTTATTAAGATATTTGGTTTAAGAAAATTTTAGGAATTGGGACTTAATTCTTCCTATGGCCCAAATTGCATATAATAGCTCTTCCAATAAGTTTATAAGTATGAATCTATTTGAGATTATGTATGGTTACAAACCTAAAAAGTTTTTAAATTTTATATCGACATCTCAATATGTTAGTGTATCCATGTTAGTTAAAGTTTTTGCACAACGCCTTCATAACTTATATATTGAGATTAATAAATAATTAAAAGTAAATAATACATCATATAAACTTTAAACTGATGTGCATAAAAGAAATTATGGATTTAATATTGGTGTTATATCATGGTTCGGATTAGGTTAGAGTGGTGCCCACATTGGCCTGTTTCTAAACTATAGGTCTATATTGCTGGTCCATTTAAATTTTTACAACGAGGTGTACTAAATGCATATGTTATTGATATTCTATTTTATTTTAGCTTTCATCGTATTTTTAATATCAAGAACTTAATTGCTTATAAAAGTAATTTCAACTCACCAAATAATTCATTTGAAGTATCCCCAGATGCACTGAATATTGGAACGTCACTCCTACATAATTATTAATCCTATTGGCATACAAAGACAAAATTGATATTATTCTAAATAAGCAGATTGTGTTTACCAATGATAGGTTCAGCGCCTCTTTGTTCATTGGTTTGGAAGACTGAATTTAAAGTATACTTAGATTTTTAGAGAAACATTCCAATAGTTAAATCTAGACATTTTGAAATTCTATCAAAATCAGTTAGATCAACTATTACCAAGCTTGAGTTCCTCACACTTTAGAGGAGTTGGTAGAGCTATCAGATTTCAACTTCTATTCATACAAGTTTATAGGTGTCGAAAGATAATTGCACAGCTACTAAGCCTATGGTTAGAGGGTTGATGAGGTTAGGGGGTTGACAAAAAAAGCTTTACTCAACGAGGACGAGTCACAGCCATCTCAAGAAAGTTGATGTAGGCATCTCAATAATATTAGGAAGATTTTATATTATTTTATTTTGATTATTGATTTGTTATCATATTTTGTAATATCGTGAAAATTTTTAAAATTTTATAATATTATAACCCTATGATATTTTAGGAATGTTATATTTTATTTTATTATTTTCTTATTTTGATTCATTAATTAAAAAATTATGTTTATTTTCTAATGAACTTACAGTAAGGTATTTCTATATAAGAGCCTTAATTCAATTGTTTTAAAAATCGTTAATGAGTTGAATTAATATTGAAAAATTATTGTTCTCCTTTATTCTATTTGGTAATCTCTGCTTTTTCCTTCTCTCTATTTTTTCCCCTTTTCCCTGTCTTTTCATCCTTTCACCCCTTTACTTCCCCTTCCCTGCATTATAATGTCCAGTACCAAAACAATTGGTGTAGTTATAAAACAGATAACTCTGTAAACAAGTTTGAAAGATGGAAGGTGACTATGTTAGGTCTAGATGATACATAATATTATGCTGCAAATAGAGTTGAAAAGATGCTGCTTTAGTGGCAATTTTTATCATTTCAAGAGACTTCTATTGGAATGCCTAAGCATTTTGCTCTTATGCCAAATTTGGCTTTTTTTCTGCTTGTCTGCATGCAAAGGTTTCCTTTGGCTTTGCTCTTAATGCAAGCTGGTCGCTTCCCCACATTCACTCCAAAGATTGAATTGATTATAGAAACCTGAGTTTAATTATTCAATTTTAATGTTTTTGTTCCATGAATGATTGATACTTCTTTTAATGAATACTAATCTTGAATGCTTTATTCATAGTTTGATGTTTTGTTCGATATTCTACAAGTTTTGTTCTCATATGGCAATGACTGTTTTTTAATAATTAAGGACGTTGGAAAAAAATTTGAATTTTGGGATAGTGAAATTTTGGAAGTGAAATTTACATTTGGACAGTATATGGAAAGGGATGAGGTGGCTTTCTTTCCTTCTGTCTTCATTTTCTGCTTTTTTATTTTCTTGTTTTTTGTTTTTTTAGGATAACGAAACAAAACAATTATTTTCTTTTTTATTTTTATTCAGGATAACAATACAAAGCAAAACAAAACAAAGGAAGCAAAAAGTGGAGACAGACACAATACAAGTCAGCTCATCCCATTCCATATCTTGTTGAAATCACGACCTTGTACTTTAATGAGGGAAAAGGAATTTTGGGCCACTCCATTTTTTTTTTCTTTTTTTTTTCTCTTCTGTAAATGGATGCTGACTTTGTTAGCATCTATACTTCTGAAAAGGAAAGAAAAGACGCAATGGAACGGAAACTGAAGGAAGGGAATGCAAAGGTTCTATTCCATCGTTTTGTTTGCTTACTCAAGTGACATGGATGGCGATGTTGTTAGTTTTCATTGTTGCTAACTGATTCCAACTTTTACTTGGTACTTAAAATCCTGTTGGGTGGGGAAAAAACATTGGGGTTGCAAATAAGGTGGAAAAGACCAAACAATAGAAAGAAAAGGAGCTTTGACAGAATATTTTTGGCAAGAAGGCAACTTTAATTCCTAATTGCTGTATTAGGGAGGGAAAGGGGTAGGAATATCTAAGGTAGGGGTGTTTTGTTAATTTTATATTCGAGCTCATTGACTAATCTCTTGCCAGTTGAAAGAAGAGGTCTTTGTTTATGGAAATTTGCTGTGTTTGTTATGGATGTGTCTGTGATAAACTTATTATTAAACCATTTTCTATTCTAAATGAGTAATTATTTTTTATTTTGGCAGGGTGTGGGGATATATATAAGGACTCTGAGTTTGATTTGAGTTCTCGCAGCACTAGTCATTTGCTCCTTCATAAGCCTTAGTTATTCTCAATATTGAGAAGCTCTAGTGAGTTTATGCATTGGCTTAATTTTGAGATTGTGTCAACTTCCTTCTTAGGTATGCAATCGGTAGGAGACCTTAACAATCTTTTAATTTCAGATGAATAATACGGATGGCGAGCTTTGTCCTTCTTCATCATTGTTGTCTTTTAATGTCAACACTGCTTGGTTGTTGATTGAAACGAAATAGCGTTGCTAGGGTCCCTTTGCTGAGGAAAATCACCCTTGTTCTTTTATATATAAAACCTCTTTTTTGGTGATTCTTTTTGTGGTTGAAACCTTAAATAAGACTTAACTTGAATTACAATATACATGGTAAAACTAATTTGCTATTCTAGTCCTGTTCAATATCAACCATGGGCAGTTTAAAATGTCATATTCAGGCTCCAAACTCTAGTTTTCTCCTGTATTTTTCTACCCTAAATGCCTAATAATTCCTTCCCGTCCAGGGTTATTATTTATTCTCCTAACATTTGATGGAAAAATGCATATCCCGCTACTTGCTGCTTATCATTGAACTGAAAGCTTGCCCAAGAATTCTGCGGACAAAATCCCTGAAGTTGAATGAATTGAATGAAGCTCAAGTTCTCAACCAATCAGTCAATGTCCAATCTTGCTTTCATGGAGCCAATTTTTTTTTTTTTACTCGGGATGTGGCAATAAAATCGTGTTTTGGGAAGGGGATCTTAATGTGCTTAGCTGTCGTGCTGCTTTCGGGGGGATTTTTCCAGTTCAAAGTGGTGGTGGTGTCAATGTTACCGATCACTGAATGGCAATTTGGCAACGGTGATCAGAGGGGCTATCAGCGGACCAAAGATTGGCAGCAGTGGTCAGTGGGGGGCGCCTGCTGGAGGACGGAAAGCGGTGGTGTAGGGCTCCACCGGCCAGTGATGGTAACTTCTACGTGTAAAAGCTTCTCTTAATGAGAGTTGGTGGTCATGATCAGTAATGGATATGCTCCGGGAAACAGCTTCCCGTTTTGAAAACCAAAAGTCATTTTCCAGAGTTTAGCTTAAGTTATTCATTAACCAAGACTTATTTTCACAAGATGTGCCAAACATCAGGAATGCAGAAAACATTTTCTTATGTTTGTGCCAACGACTAGAAAATCCAAAAAATATTTTCTAGCAAGCTAATTTTCACCAAATCAAATTAACAGATTTTGTAGATCATCTGTATCCAGCTGTGTAATCTGCCCGATTGCTTCTCTGTAAAATATTCTTGTTTTCATGTATAGATTTAAGCTAGGGGATACATATTTGAAGGTCAGACATTATATTTTCATGTTCTTTCATTATTTGTTGAGCTATACAAGAAAAATTAAAAGGATGTGCCTTTCGATCTTTGCGATGGCATTGAGTGAAAGGAAAGAGGGGAAGTGGTCTTTATTATATTTTTTACTTCACCACCCCATGGGAATTTAAGAAGTTTTAGCCAAAAGAGATTGAAAGTTGTCATGTTTAATTAAGTTCAGATAATCAGCATATTTTGGAACTCAGAGGTTAAATCATCTTTATGATGCATATTTTGTGGCAGCATACTCATGTAAAAATAAAAAATGTTTAAATGCATAATAAGATGATAAATTTTGGCATAATAGTAAGGTTTGTTAAATCACATGTCTAAACCACAGAAGTAATCTATCTATAATGCATGGGTAAGCAAATATGGCAAAGAGAGCATCCATATGCCATTATACCTACTTGCTTCCCCATCAGCCAAGGAAAAAATATCAATTTGTAAATTTTTTCCACTTATTTTGGTTAGTTGCATGGAATAAAATATCAATCAAAATATATTAATATTCAAATTCTTCGATACCAATATTTTCTGATATCACGATAAAATCGTGATGTCTTCATATCTGTAATATATTATAATATGTTAACCGATATACGAATACCTAATATTTTTCAATATATTAGCCATTTTTGCCCCCCTTAAGAAGGTTTTTACATTAAAAATGTCATGCATTCTTTATTCCTTATTCCTACTAAATTGGTAGCTGACGACTGACGGGGGGTTCGAATTTTCCACTGCACCAGATCGTGTGTGAATTCGAATGTCAAACCCCAATATCAGGTCCTTTATGACTCTCATTTTTGTTCTTTTGCTTGACAAGTTGGTTACCTACTAACCTTGGTTGGATGTATTAAGTTATATTCGTGGTCTTCTTTATAATCCTTCTGGATTTTCCCAATCCAGCCGTAAACACTCAGTTAAAATTTCCAGATTCAATTGCTTATGAACCTAGCCATAGTTTTCTCTCTGATTCTTGTATTGAAAACTGTGAATCTTTGAGGACATGCTCACTATGTACAACAGCAAGACCATCTATCTTGTTCACTTGGAACCTTCTTTGGGACCATACTTTTGCAAGACGGCAATTTGTCAATCTATGTGACATTTGCCTAGCACACCTAATGCGATATAGACATATCAGTTTTTCCCTGACGCTCCTCCCAAGTGTGTTGAAATACAAGACTTTTGGTGGAATGCATGCTTCACTTGTAAAGTAGTTTTACAAAGAATATAAATTACATCTCCAACACTCACACTCACAAACTCACCCTTAAAACTCTCAAAGCTTTATTTACCACCTTGGCTTGTCTTTCATACGAGGGGAGGGCATCTCTTTACATAAGAATACTACTGCTCAATTCTATGGGATCTCTCCCACACCCACCACCATGGATATATAGTATCTATGCTATACAATATTATCTACATATATCCTCTCAGAATATTTTAGAACTATTCTCACACTTTTCTTACATGAACATTCTTGCATGTGATACATGACATCTCCTTTTCCACATTCTCTCTCTCTCTCTCTCTCTCTCCCTATCAATCTATATATACAATTAAGCTGTATGTGTGAGCATCCTCTATTTTCCATATAGCCATAACTTTTGTGGCTCCTTTGCTACCCATGACACTCTCCCCCATGTGCTCTCACGTTGCTTTTATCATGAAGAGGTATCATGATCTTGGGGCTTTAATCCTTTTCACCTCTTGAGCCTCATTCTTGACTTGCCTTAGGTGTGGCTGATTGTTGTTGGTCTCTTCAAACACTAATACTTACAAGCTTATTTTTAAAACTCTCAAGACTTAAGCCACTTTCTTGGTTTCATCACTATTGGCTTCATTATCTTGGTTCTCTCTAACAGGGGATGATACCCTTTATATAGGAATATCACTTCTTCACCTAATGGCCAGGATCTCTCCTTAGTCCTCATCTATGGATGTATAGGATCCATATTAGAATTTTTTATATAAATATGCCACTCCAAGAATATTTTAGAATAACTCTTATTGTCTTCCTACATGAATACTCTAGAATAAAATAATGTCTATAATCATATGGATAATTTCCTATCCAATATGTATATCTTCATGCAGTAAGATGTATACCCAAGCATGCTATGGCTATATGGTGAACAACCTTTATGCTCCTCAGAAACCCTTGAAATTACCTGTGATAAGACACCTTTTGGCTCATGAATTTCATTGGTTCAAATTTGTTATCTAAGAATGATAGAGGTCTTAATGATTCTGATAAAAGATCTGTTGTTTGTAATCAATTGAAGCAAAGGAAAGCTTTTATGTTTTTTTCCTATAGGAAACTAAGTTTGAAGATAAAAATGCAGAGAATGTTCAAGATTATGGGATGCAGGTTCTCTGATTAGCGCCTTCTCTCTTTCCAAGGTGCTTCTTGTTTTATATACTTTGCTGAGATAACAGGGGCCATGAGAAAATTGATTGTTGGTGGTCATTCTGTTAATTGGTTGTTAGATCTCTTGTTGATAATTTTCCTTTGTTTTTCAGTGTTTATAGTCCTTGTTACCGGTTGAAAAGAAGGGAATTATGGTTTGGAAATGACATTCCTATGAGTATGGGCATGTTAGGCTATGTGGTTTCTCCCTTGGATTGTGGGTTGAGATTCTAATGTAGTTTATTTTCTGAAGATTGAGGCAGTCATTTTAGCTGTTCATCTTCTTAAAAGTTATGTTTATCATGAAAGTTTGATCAACCTCCCATCTGAAGGCTTTGAATTCACCTGGTTCCATGTGGGCAACGGTTACTGCGGTATGAAATTGGATAGGTTTATGGCCCCATATTGTAATGGAGAATATTCCTGGCACACTACTCTAGTTCTTGAAGTTGACATCGGTCAGGATCACCTTCCTGTTTTCCTCGGAAGTGATTGTATTCAAGCACAAAAGGTGCTTTAGACTCGAGGATATGTGTCTTCATGATGAAAATCTGGTTGATCCAGCTTGAAAATGGGGGAATGAGGCTTATGTTAATAGGAACCCAGCTTTATTTTGGCCTCAAAGCTAAAGTCAATTAAGACGCAGCTAAAAAGAATGGGATCTAGAGAATTTTCATGACGTGACTGTGACTAAGAAGAAAATTCTTTAATTGTAGATTATGATATGCTGCTGAAGCTGGGGACTTGGATCACCAGGATGATCTGGAGACAAAAATAGGCTTTGGCTGGGCATTTGTGAATATTGCTTTAGGATGTGATTTCTTGGTGACAGAAGTTTAGGGAGTTTGGCTGATGGTGCCGCTGAAACACTATTTTCTTCATTGTATGCTTAGCCTTCATGAAAGATTCTATTGTAATTATCATTCTGAAAAATGATAACAGGCTGCTGTTCAGCAGAGACGACATTTTGAAAATGTGTGTTCTACAAGAATCTGTTCTCTGCAAAAACTGATTTTAGGCTTCTTATTGATGACCTTAAGGTTGATTCATTGTCTGCTGATGACAGTATTGATCTAGAAAGCACGTTCACTTAGGATGAAGTCAAGGCTGCTTTCTTTGAGATGGCACTATGGTGAATTTGTACGATCAAGAAAATATTTTTCAATCATTGTTGATTGGTCATTGACATGTGATTTTTCGACTAGCAGTGAGGTCGGATGGTCGTTGACAGATGGCAGGGCATGCCGGCTGGTGACTTGATGTGGTGGCCCTAGGCATCATTGGCCAATGACCAGCGATATGGTTGGGAGTGTTTTATGAAAGAAATTGCGATAATCATTAACGATTGTAGTTTTAACCTTTTATACTATAAAAGATTAAATTACGTAAATATATAATACACATTAAAAATATTTGCTCTAAATATTACAAATGTAAAATATCAATCCTACTCATTCAATGTCACCAACATGCATAATAAATAAAGTTCAGAAATAAATTAACATATTATATAATATTGAAGAAAAATTTCAAAAACCAAATAGTTCTTAAATAAAACTCTTCGAGCTTCTCGAACGAGTTAAAATAAATTCACCATAAAAAAACCAACTTACTAATCAAATGATATGATGGTCTAACCCTTAACTGATTTGCTCCTAATACATGACTCCTATTGAAAATTACGAATTTGCTTCCTAATCACATAATTGGACATCTTTCAATCATCTCTTGGATTTCACTCTACTGCCTTAGGAACAACCGATACTTTTGAAACTCTATGATCCAAGACACCAATGGAACTTCGAAGGCCCACGGGTTTGGTATAAGTTTTTGATGGCAATTGAACGATGTTGAGACAAAAAATATATATATTGTCTTTTGAATTATAACTTACAAAAAAAGTTTTCTTTTTTTCTTTTCAATTCTGTAGCTCTCCTTTTCTTCTCTTTTCATATGAATAGCAATTAGGTCAATGGAAATAAGTATGTATAAGTCGGGCTAAAAGTTATGATAAAAAAATATGAAACTATGATTCTACACGCTAACATATGAAATTGTGCCAACGTGGGCATGTGCGTAATCCAAGGGCGCATATGTGTGACGTATTTTATTAATTTGTATGCGTGCACGATTCAAGGACACATGTGCGTGACCCATTTTGCTATGAGCACATGTGGGTGATCCAATATCGTACGTGCATGACCCAATTTGTAATTTTGCTAAGATTGCAAGTGGTCACACACATTGGCATTCGAACACTTGCTCGAATGCCAATTTACCTTTACGAGTTTTAAACGTTTTCTAGTACCTAATCCTTTATAATTTTGATGAGCATATATTGAGTCAATATGGATCTAAATTAATAAATTAAAAGGACTTAAATACAACTCAATTGGGACAAAATTTTATAATATTAATAAGACTTAACATCATAGACTAGCAATGGTTGTATTACCTTTGGGTAAGAGAATTTTCTGGTGAGTGTTGCAGGTTAACAGTGAGTATTTAATGTGTTTTAAAAAAACAACATTCCGTTTTGGAACGAGAAACCATTTTCTAAAGTCATTTTCTGAAGTTGAAGCTTCAGTGTTTTTTATTGATTAAGAAAATATTTTCTGTTAATTTTTTCATGTATATGCCAAGCATCAAAACAGCAACAGATATTTTCCAACAAGGTATTTTTCAACAAATAAATGGAGAAATGGAGAAGATATGTTCCCGATCAGCCTTTTGGGTTCCGGCAAAGTGTGAGCTAGCAGACAGAGGAATGGTGGACAATCTTGTCTCTGGACCTCGACATGCATTAATCCATGGAAGGCAGATCCTGGACGCTTCTCTTGTGGGTAATGACTGTGGATTGCCAATTGAAATCCTGTAAAACAGGGATGGTGTATAAGATCGATATGTTTCCAATCGCGTTGATTGGAATTTCCTCGTCTACTTGTTATGCAGGATGAGCTTCTGAAAAAGGTGGATTAAATGGTGTATTCTATGGTGTATGCGGCAAGCTGACCTCTCGCCCTTTCCATCTTGGTGGCCTACAAGCATGCTTAGGTTTTTGGCAAACTCTGAAATCCTTTGTGCTGTTGATTTCCATAATAGTCATTGTGTGTCTCTGTTAAAGAGGTGAGTTTCCCATCAAATATTTTTTATTGCCTTGGGGGACCTCATTGTTGCAAATTTGAGAGGAAATTGGGAGCATAAGGATGGTCTTTGGAAAAGTCATTGACTTATTGCTGTTATCCTATGGGCTTTTCCTTTTCTTCTGATGGTTAGGATCCATGCCTTTTTGGTGTCGATTCCCCCAAAAAAAAAGGCCAGCTTTTTGCCTTTTTGCTTTCCATCAAAGGGGCTCATTTAAAAGTTCCCTCGTAATTTGCTTCAGGCTTTGTGCAGGAGGTGTCTCACTGTTGACAACTTTCAGATTAGAGTTTTGTGGCATGTTAGTAGGAAAGTCGGACGAAGAAAAGAACTCATGTTTTCTAGTAAACATATTGCCCTGTAATTGAAGCAGAAGATAAAGAATTAGCGAATGAGAAAAGGGAGGCAACAAAGCAAAATGGTTTGGTGCCACCTAAAGGTTATGTTCTTGATTTGGTTGTAAATATCCTTACTTGTAGAATTCTTATTTTTCTACTGTATGTGCAAAGGGAAATGACAAGGGGCACCCATTAGATAACCTTGGGACAACCATGGATAATGTGGCGCTCATCCATCTATTTGTTTTTGTGTGAACCCATTAGTGTTAATGGATGATTTAAATGTCATGTCATCAAGAGTGTCCCAAGAGTCGAGAAATGGTGTTTATCTAACACCACTCGTGTAAATGTCCATCTGAATAACATGTCACATCTGAATAGCTTTTCTACGTCTTCCTTATGGAGCTTGTGGATAATTTACATTGTTGATTGTTTCTTCTGCTTTGATTTGTTTTCTTTACCTTGTTTTTCTTTGCAGGTTTGCTTTGTAATCTGTTTCTTCTGGGCGTTTTTGTTAACTCAAACGGATAGAAAGGGCTTCAACCTTCCAGCATCGAATGAACAAGTTCACATTATCTTTAGCCAGTCACGGCATTCTCATGGACTGGATTTAAACCAATATCATACTGTTTGCCTTTTAGTAAATCGTGCCTGATGTTATCCTGAGGGTGATGAGGATTGCATGGATAATAAATTATTTATGAAATGTGCACGTCTTGTTTGTTTCTTATTTTCTCAGGTCTCTCAACGTGTTTAGCCCTCTTCACAGCTTGTTAGTTACCTCTCCTCTCATACACAGCTGAATTCCTTATGGTGAGGTCTCTCTTCTGTCATTCCCTCCATTACTTATGTCTCAATTTTCCAAATCCTGAGATGGGTAATAGTAATCATCAATTGACAGTATCAAATGTTTTAATGCTTTTCAACTTTCTGGAGCTGATGGATGAACCTGCTCTTGTTTAGTCCATGCAGACAGCTTGATTCAACCACGGCTGTTCAAGGGCATTGCAATCAGAATTGGTTGTCAATGTGACGCTGTATGCCCACTTTAACCAGTTACCGAGCAATTTTGCCACGCATTTGCCTTTGGCAAACTCAAATGAATAGCACCGGTGCATCTGCTATATGTCTGATTTTGTGATCATGAATTCAAGTTGTGGAAACAATTTCTTATATAATATAATTTAATATCGATAGATTCAATGTGTTTCTAACCTTTTCATGGATCCCACACATTTAGTGATCATAGATTACTCTTTTTATCTCTTAGGCTACTTCACTTAATAGGATTTAAGACTTTATTATTATTATTTTAAATGTTCTTCTTTCCATTGACATAAATCCAAATAATAATAATAATAATAATAAACGAAAGGAGTTCTTTCTTGTTTAGATACGCCATCGTATGAAAGATTTCTAACTCAGAAATCACTTATTTTTTTAATCGGTTAAGTAATAAGTTTTTTTCTTAAAAGAAATGCACAAATACCATATCTGAAATAGGTTAACAATAAATTCTTTCAAAGTGGTCTATTTATCCCAAAATTAGAGGTGCAGCCAAGGGGATCAAGATAAAAAAGGGGTGACCCACCTTACCAAACTCCCAATGCCGTGCCTCCATGCAATGCAAACAATTTTGAAATAAATATTGCGACTTTTGTCTTTTTCAATATAATTATCACATAATAAATTAACAAAACCTAAAGTAATATCTCTTATCTAAATGCAATAACCGTATGCTTTAGTGAGACAGAAGCTAGAAATAACATTCTATTTACTATATATTTAAAAACTATATTTGAAACATTGTCATGTGGAGGACTTTGTACTCGACCAATCAGAATGGAGAAATTGAATTTATATACTCAATCCAACTTAACATGACTTAAATTTTATCACTGTTATCGAATTTGATGTTTCACAGCCAACCATTACTGTAAATAGAAATTACAATGCCCTTTAGAAAAACTAGCTAAATTAGTATTAACTATCAGATTTGGGCAGTGCTGGTGGCTGGGCCTCCATGCATCATTTAGTCATTTTATTATAACTTGGAGGCATTGATTTTAACAAATTATGAAAATACTTTCTCTGTAATGTATATATTTTATTTGAGATTCTTACTCAAATTGTGTGTATTCCAATGTTGGAGAGATTTAAGTTTGCTCTATGCAGTAGTATTAACCTTATGTTTATATGATATAAAATATTAGGCGTTTATTATATGAATGCTAATATTAGGAGCATTTATACCTGAGGTTAAAAGTGCCCCTGGAGCGAAGTCTCTATGGACTTTTATAGATAAAATGCTAGGCGACCTTCCTTGAGTAGGAAGGCTTGATTCCTGTGCTCTGCTATGATGGCTTCCTTTTTTGGTGTAGAGCTTTAATGGCAATAACGGCTCCTTGGGTGGATTACCTTCCTTCTATATTTTGTAACTGTTAGAGTTTGATGCAGACAATGGGGACAATTTGGCTCTTTCCACGCGGGATGTGCTCTGAATCTGCTGGTAACCGTTACCATGAAGATTGCCTTTTGAGAGAGCACGAAATCATGGGAGAAAATCATTGTTCGTCATGGACGGAAGTGTGGGCCAAATTGGGCTTGGCCTACATGAGGCCTACTCTTGTGGCCGGCGTACTACGGCGCTTTCGGTCAACAAAAATGTTGACCGTCTCCTTGAACCAATCGTCCGCCCTACTGCCAGACATGACCAATCTCCTTGTCCTTTCGTCCGATCAACGGTTCGCGTTGACCGTCCAGGCGCATATATGGGCCTTCGTGGATTTGGGTCGCCTCTCCTTCTTGGGCTAACCTACTGTGGGTGTATCCATCACTAGCTCCCCATGTTGGTGGTCTAAATTCTGGCCTCCAACATGTTCATAATGGATCACGTGATTCGGTGTCCGCCAACATCCCTGTCTGGAGAAGGAAACGTTGACCAAAACCGTTGACCATCTAAGACAATTTGAAGATTTCTCGTAAGGAGAGTTGACCGGATTCGCTAACATCTGGTCCAAAATCCGGTGAACTACTAAAGGAGATGTTGACTGGCGTAAACTGGTCATCTGCCTTAAGGCGCTACAAGCACTTTTTGAGGGATTTGAGCCCTTGCGTAGACTTCAGGGTTGACATGGATGTTGTACTAAACCTGATCTATACTTGTATGGGAGTAAAGGCTTGGTGGCGTTGTCCTAATGTAAACCTGGGCAACCAACATTTGGGGTGGATTACCCTACTTCTGTCGACCGTCGTTGACTTACCACACTATCTCCTTGTGTAGGAGGTCGTCACGCTTGCTGTTTAAGCCCCCTAGGATTTTTACCGTCAATGGGCCACTTGGATGATCAATATTTAGTTCGACCGCCAATGGGTCACCTGGATGACCAGTGTTTAGATTCGACCGTTTATGGGTCACCTGGATGATTAGGGTTTAATTCAACCACTTATGGACTGCCCAGTTGACCGGAGTTTATATACAACCACTCACGAGCTGCCTGAATAACTAGGGTTTAGTTACAACCGGGTGAAGACCCGACCAACTTAGGGGCAATTTAGGTTGCTCACATAGCCCTGCAATCATACAAAGCAAACATACAAATACGCATACATACAGAACAAGAAAAGAAAAAACAATATGACACAATACATATAAGAAAATGCTTCTTTTATTGATTGGAAATAGCAGGTATATACAATTACAAAAATACACACAGATGACCTACCTGAACCCTTACTGGAAGTAGCGCTTAATGTGAGTCGCATTCCACGTCCGTAGAACTAACTTGCCATCCTGGGTCCGAAATTTGTATGCTCTGTTTTGCAAGATGGCGGAGATTAAGAAAAGTCCTTCCCAATTTGAGAAAAGTTTATTCCGATTGGCAATCTTGCCCGTGGCCTCAATGCTCCGCAAGATCAAGTCCCCAACGTTGAATTGCTGCGCTTTTACCTTTTTATTATAATAGTGTGCGATCCATTGTTGGTAGGCTACAGTTCGCATTCTGGCAGCGTTGCGAGCTTCCTCTAGCAAGTTCAAAAGCTCCCGAATTTTCTGGGAGTTTCCTACAGGTCAAAAAATTTGACCCTGAGGATTAGAAGCCCGATATCAACTAGAGTTACTGTTTCAATCCCATAGTAGAGATTGAAGGATGTCTCACGAGTTGGCTCATTTGGAGTCGTCTAATAAGACCAAAGGACAAAGGGTAGCACGTCCACCCATGAGCTCCCGGCGTCCTCCAACTTGGTCTTGAGACCGTGGAGTAGTATTCGATTTGTGACCTCAACCTGTTCATTCGCTTGCGAGTATACCACCAAAGTGTGGACCAATCTGACGTCCAAATTGGTGCAATAATTGGTGAAACACTTCTCCGAAAATTCGGTTCCGTTGTCAGTGACAATCACCTTGCGAACGCCAAATCTGCTGACTATGTTTTGTCGAACGAATTCAAGAGTGTTGTGCTCTGTGATCTTGGCCAGTAGGATGGCTTCAACCCACTTGGTGAAATAGTCAATACCTGCGATAATAAACTTCCTTTTTCCTACTGCAACGGGAAACGGGCCACGATATCAAGCCCCCATTGTGCGAAAGGCCAAAAAGCCTGGAGGGATTTCAACTCAGTGGGCAGCTGGCAGTGAAGATTACCGTGAAGCTGGTAGTTCTCACACTTCCTTGCGAACTCGAGCGCATCCTTCATTATCGGCCAATAGTAACCTTGACCCATAATCTTAAGTGCCAAGTTCTTGCTACCAATATGCAATCTGCAAATCCCAAGATGGGCTTAGCCAAGGGCGTAGTCGGCCTCTCTAGGTGTAAAGCATCAGAGGTACGGAGTTGAGTAACCACAGAGATATAGCAGTCCATCAACCACGATATACCAGCCGATCATCTTCTTGACTCACTTGGTTTCATCTGCGTCTTCTAGGAGTGCTCCGTCAATTAGGTATCTCTAGTATGGCGTCATCCAATTTTCTATTCCGAAGATTTGCATTGCTTCCTTCTCTATACTGGGAGCGCTCAGAATCTCTCGCATGTCTCTCGAGTACTACTCTGGATTTTCGGCCGCTGCCGCTTTGGTCAAGGTTCTTGACGAACTTGGTGAAGTGGCCTCTACAGATTAGCTCTTCTATCTCCCGCTAGAGAGTTTTGCAATCTTTTGTGAAGTGTCCGGGAGATCGATAAAAATCACAGTACTTGACCGGATTTTCTCCCTCTACGTTCTTAAGTGGTTTCGGCCACTTAAGAAACTTTTTTCCACAAATCTGCATGAGGACATTCAAACGCGTGTCTGTCAGGGGTGTCAGGTTGATCGGCCCATAGTCCTTATGATATGGCAGTCCGGTCTTGTGATGCTTTCTATGAAAGTGATCGCCGCCATTGTACTTCCTCTTTCTTTCAATTGAAAAAGTGTGAGGCTGTTCGGTCCCCTTAGAACGCTTAGTCTCATTGGCCTCCTCAACTATTGTATAGGCCTTGGTGAAAGATTTTACTTTCCGGAAGGTCTGCAAATTCTTATACGCCAAGTGTCTAAAGAAGTCTCCGTATGTCAAGGCGGATATAAAATTGTCAAGTTTCGTCTCCTCCGTGAGCTTGGGGATCCGTCTGACCTCTGCCACGAAGCAATCCAAGAATTTTTACAGATTCTCCCCGTGCTTCTACTTGATGTGAGATAGATACCAATACTACTTCTCTTCTCGACGGTTGGAGGCGTACTGTGCTAAGAAGAGGTCAATCAGTTCCCGGAAGCTTCTGATCGAATCCGAGGGGAGGTGATGGAACCAAATGTGAGCGTCCCCCTTCAATGTAAGCGGAAAGTAATAGCACATGGCTACGTCCTCCAACCCTTACAGACTCAGATGTGTGCAAATGTGGTTAAAATTATCCATAGGATCAACGCTCCCATCGTAGGAGTCAAGGGTTGGCATATTGAATTTTGTCGGTATTGGACGGTTCAAGATCTCTATTGTGAAAGGAGATCTATCCAGATCGATCGCGTATTCATCATCTTTGAACACACGATTCCAGATATTCTCCAATCTTGGATCTGCTCGAGTGGCATTGGCTAATCTTTTAGAGTTGAGATAAGTTCTCAACTCCATTCTCTCTCTGACGTAACCAGTAGCTGGTCGGCTACTGCCGCCAGTGGATCTAATGACTCAGGAGGCTCCCTCCTGAGCCTAGGTCCTGGTTTCCATTCGAGAGTATCGGGGGTTCCTTCGTTCTGGGCTTTCTTCCCCAGTTATGCTACCCAATCGCTCCTTAAGCCTTGGACGACTTTGGAAATGTGAGGACTCTGGAGTCTAAATGTTGCCTAGCTTTCTAGATCTCTTGGTCGGTCTCTTCCTCCTCTGGCCTCCTCTTTTAGAGGTCGGTGCAGGGACTACTGCTAGCGGAGCCCCTGCTGAGCGTGCTCCTAGCTGAAGTAGAGTATCTGAAGTATCTTGTTCATATTTTGCATGTACTCCACCAAATTTTGAAAGAAGAGTGTTAGCACCCCGTTGACTGCCCCGTTGACCATGGCATCAATATCATAGTCCTCGTTGGGTGAGGTCACATCTCTGGTAGGCTCGCTCGCTTGTACCCTCGTATTCACCATTTTAATTAATGACGTCAGTTTAGACAGTGAAGTTGAGAAAAGTATCTGAGAAAAGTGATTGGCTTTTTGTAAGCATCCCCACAAACGGTGCCAATGATGCGTCCTGAATCTAAATTTTGAACAGGTTCGAGTCAAGTCAATCGTTGAATCCAACTCTATTCACAGAGTGTGGATCTTGCACACTACTACAACAAACAAGAAGTCGGGTGCCGACGGTTTATTTTTCACCGAAAATACTCTGACGCTCAAGTCAATATACAGCCTTCGAAGAATAAGAAGATTGGGGCAAAAAGAAAAAATAACAAGAAATGCATAAAGTGTTTGTGGCTGGGGTTTTGCTCTCGTTGTAAGAGACTTTCTATAGCTCAAAAGGAGCGTTGGCTTCTAACACTATATTCACAAAGAATGTAGTGACAAAGAAGGTTGTTCACTGAAAGTGTGAGAGCTTTGCCGTAGAGAGAGAACTTGATGATGAAAGTGAATGCTAATATTAGGAACGTTTATACCTGAGGTTAAAAGCGTCCCCTGGAGTGAAGTCTCCATGAGCTTTTATAGATGAAATGCTAGGCGACCTTCCTTGGACAGGAAGGCTCGATTCCCGCACTCTACTGTAATGGCTTTCTTTCTTGGCGTGAAATTTTAATGGCGATAACGGCTCATTTGGTGGATTACCTTCCTTCTGTATTTTGTAACTATTAGGGTTTGTTGCAGATAAGGGAGACAATCTGACACTTTCATCGCGGGATGTGTGCTGAATCTATTAGTGACCGTTACCATGGAGATTGCCTTTTTGCCAGAGCACAGAATCAGTGAAGAAGACCGTTACCGGTCATGGATGGAAGTGTGGGCCAAACTGGACTTGGCCCACACAAGGCCTGCTCCTGTGGCTGGCCTACTACGGCGCTTTCGGTCAATAGAAATGTTGACCGTCTTCTTGAACCAATCGTCCACCCTACTGCCAGGCGTGACCAATCTCCTTGTCCTTTCGTACGGTCAATAGTTCGCATTGATCAGCCATGGGCATATATGGGCCTTCGTGGATTTGGGTCATCTCTCCTTCTTGGGCTAGCCCACTATGGGCGTACTCATCAAATATTATATTTATTTTATTAAGAATGATACAAAATATATTTTTCTAATGTTAAGTACCAATATATACTGGGTAAAATGATTAAAAAATTATTATCATTTTTTCAAAATTTTTGAAAATATTAGATCCTAAACTTCCTCACTTATCGGAGCCCTGATCCATGTATATATGGTGCAATATTTTTTTTAATACTTTATTTAACATTTAATTAAAAAAAAATCGGCAATTTATTTGAAAAATAAGAAAGTTGTAAATTAACCGGGCCCAGCATGGTACTCTTATTATTTTTTAATTTATATTTGTATGCTCGAAGATTGAAAATTGCTTTTATTTTTGTTTTTTTTAAAATAAACAGATAAATATTATATTATCTAAAAATATTCTAAAAATATTTAAAAAATATCTGTAATATTTTATAAAGAATGTTATATAACGTAAATCTTAACCATCCAGGATAAGGATGGTGGAAAATAATTAGTGATATTCTAATAGAAGAGGCAATCTCTTCTCTTCTCCTACTTTGGGTGAAATGCAACCTCCTAAGGCAACTTGCCCTGAATCAAGGCCTTTGTTTCTAACCAAGAAGGCTATTCGTTGATGCCTTTTTATCATATCTGTGGAAAAAGGATCGCCAGCATCTCTATCTGCTTCTAACATATTCCCTGTTTTGATTCTAACCCAGAAAAAAAAAAAAAATTAGACGACCACAACAAACATTAACAAAACATACAAAATCGGAAATATATTAACTTGAAAGTTCAGTTTAAGGTGAACAACGAAGCGTCAGACGGTGCAGGGATTATTCGTTTACAGAAGAGGTTATATGTACAAATGGGTGAAAACAGAGGGAATTGGGTATGAATGAGGAAAATGTTTGGAGAGCAGCAGATGCTTCTGATCTGAACAGATCACACTTTGGCTTAGGAGGGTGTTGTCGAAGGTGAAGGAGCTGCTGAGGCCTTGCAGATGGGGCACCAGTTCTTCAGCCACAACCACTGATGTATGCAGTCGACATGATACCTGTGGTTGCATCCCAGTACACCCACTTCTTCCCCAGCCACATATTCTTCCTGCACGATATTTGGATCTAGGATCAACGCCAAAAGAAGACGATGAACAGTTTCAAAGCATATAACTGGATGAAAAATTAAGAAATTAACTGGCATTTGAGGACAACCTGATGATTTGAGCTTTGCAAATCAATTGAAAGCAAAAATCCGGGATTGAGACCCATTTATAATACACATCTAGACCTAGAAAGATGACTCGAAATACAATGCTTTATCACAAAATTTGTCAATGATTTTTCAACAGGCCTAACAGAAAGATCTCAGGTAATGGAGAAGGGTACCCCTTTTGTGTAGCCCAAGACCCAACAGGTGGCCCCAAATGACCAAACGGAAACCGCCGATGAAACAAAATCTCCATTCTCAAAGCAGCAGTTGTAATAGTAGTGCTACTTTTTTCAGCAAGGATAAAGACAAATTGAAAAAATTACAATAAAAGCTCAAATGGGATGTCGAGTACCTAACACATTATCCATAAAACAATAATTTCACATGGGCTTTTTCCCGCCCTTCACTATGCAGCAGTCACTTTTTATTGCAATTAAAGAATTAAACAATTTTCTGATTTAGTACCACAACAGTTGCTCTGCTGCATAATGGTTTCCAATTAGGCAATTATGACGCTGTAGATTTTATATTACAGATGGTTCAATGGTTGAATTGGATGGTGGGTCTGTTATGGTTACTTTCCATTTTTTATGGTACTACTGTACTAGTGATGTGTGTTCAGCCACAAAACTCATCAATATTATTATATTATTTCCTTAATAATCATCTCAAAAAGCAAATCACTTTCCTACTGAAGCTTGGTCAACCAGAAAGAAAATTATCAAAAACTTGTAAAAGAATTCCGTTCATCACACAGGTTGCAAACTAGTTAGTATACACCTTGCACATATTATGCCATTTTCAGATTTTTGACTTTTAACTCAACTAAACAAGGCCAACAATTTTCAGGATTTCACCCCTAAACCAAGAGAAACCACTCAACACCACTAACCTATTTCAATACCAGCTAATCACAAATCAAATTCAACCAGTGATGCAAAGTACGGCTTAAAAACACCTGCTGTTTATACGTCAAATGGAGGATTCACAAAAACCAATAGATGATACTTTGTCCTCATTTCTCAGAAGTAAGTCCAATGTCAACCCGGGCAGGTCAGCTGATTTTGATATAAGTGTTATAACTCTGCTATTGAAGTAGAACTTTTCTTAAAAGATGTTGTAAACTGGCATTCTATGACGTGGTTTGCTAGGTAAAAGTTTTTCATTCATATCTGGTTATATCTTCTAGGAAAAGCTGCTGCACAGAGAAGCTAGCTCCAACTTCTAACAGCTCGCTTAGCACAACTAAAGAAATTGCACAAGGGTTTGCGGTTTTATCCAAATCCATGATCCAGGTTTCCAGCATTAAACACAGGCAGAAATCTGTTTCTTAGAAGTCAGTAATTTTATTCCTGAACATTGTTATAACAATACCAAAACTCGGATCAAAACTGTGTTTGGCTTTGGCTTGGGTTAGTAACATTCAAGCCTCACGGATTATTATCATCAAGCCCAACCAGAGATTTGCCAGGGTGTGAGGGTGGGGGGAATGAATTTCTAGGTTAAACTCTGATATATTTTTTCCCCATAAGAAAGCATAAAGCTAGTACAATACAAGGAAATCATAAAGGCTGATAAATGAAAACAAACACGAGACGCAAAGGAATAGGACCTGGCATATGCTGCATTTGATGTCATCATTGTCCTCTTTGCAGCCCATTGTCCTCACCTCAGGAGTTGGGGTCTGATAGATGCTCCTCCTCAGGCACTTTTCCAGCTCTTCCTCTGTTAGTGCTGTACTTACTGTCCCCATCTTCTCCTCCAAAGCTAATAATTCCTGTCAAAATAGCAGAAAAATGATACAATTATTAGCCAATATCAGTAAAGGCAAACTAACATCATGTATCAAACGCAAAAATAACAGCAAGAACATTTAAGCATCAAGTTTAAAGATACGAGCTATTTTGGTTAACAAAACCAAACAAAATAAAAACCTCATATGACATATTGTCGATATCCAGTCTCATATCTCTGTGCTGATCAAGGAATCCAAGGCCACCTAGGAAAAGATTTGTCTCTAGAAAAAGCAATTGCTGCCACCACAAACAAAAAAAAAAAGGACAATAAGCCTCAACGTTGAGTTACAAATAAAACAAACAAATCACTGCTACCTCATATGTAAGCTCTTCATCTTGTTCAATTCTGTCAAGGGCCAGTAGTACCTGCATGAGACAATAAAACTAGCTTTCATAACCCAAGCATACTATCACACAGATCCCATTCCCAATTTACATTTCTTACCAACATGGGAAAGAAACACGAGTACGTGAGAATACCTCTGCAATCCCATCCAAATTGCGCCTTAAACTATCTCGATTCATGTAAGAATGGGCTATGTTGTCTTCATAAGCACCAACTGGCATACTACTACGAATATTCTCAATGCCACTGCCAGGACAGCTAGAAGAATTTATACAATTCAATGAAGCTTGGACAGAAAATTGATCTTCAGAACTCTGCCCATTTGCATCAAAAGGCAAATCAGGTTGAGACAATAGTGGTGCTAAGATGGGGGACTCAGTAAATATTAATCTGTTTCCATTTTCTTGCTCAGAGCCAGATATCCTTGCTCTCGCTGACCAGAGATTTCTAACAGATACGACATCATTATCCCTCTCATGATTCAAATTTCTGCCTCTTCTTGAATCAGAGATAGAGATGCCACGATTAGGTTTATTGCTCCTTACATTGTCTAGCAAAGACCCGCTAATCTTCTTTCCTCTTACAGACAAACTACTTTCTGCTTCGCCAGTTCTCTTCCTCCCCATGTCCCTCTTCCTGCCCAAACTTGACTCCGATGAGGAATACCCTGCTGTCCCTTTTCCATTTCTTGCTCCCTGGTTAGTGCATTTAGATATTGAAGAGCCGAGTGGAACATTATTAGCCTGGTCCCCTAATCCAAAACTTTGAGCGATTTTCTTCCCATGTCTACCATGAGGTACTGAGCTTGAACTTGCAGTTTCTGTTGATGGTTTAGGATGAAGATTAATCGGAGAGTTCCCATGTGCAAGAATTGTCTCTGAAACCTCTGATTCATCCAGGAGACTGCTAGTTTCTGAATCTGTTTCCAGTTGAGAAATTTTTTTGCGCGAGTTAGAACATGATTTTCGTGGACTACTCACGTTAATGATTTCTTTTCCACTCGCAGATGGACGGAGGGAATTCCTTGAAGATTTATCATTCTCCGAACTCCCATTATGGGCATTTTTTGTGGACTTCAGTTTGCTGCTGCATCCTGTTCTACTGCAAATTTGTGCATTCCCATCATTATTGTCGGTTGAGTCTCTCAGAACAATGCTGGATCCCTTTCTAGAGACGAGATATCTGCGCTCAATTCTACTAGTATATTCATCCATATCTCTGTCCATGAACTCTTCAGCTCTGCAAAGACTAAGACATGGTAATGCAACTTTAGTCTTTCGGTTACTTGATGCTATCATTTGACTGATGGGTTGAACAGCCTCAAGTGTGTGCACACAAGCACATTTGCACAAAAGAAACTCAGTATGTGCTCTATCCTTGAGTAAAATTGCACAACATCCAACAACTCAGAATATTGCCATTATGGTACCTTCGTAGTTCATGCACTTTTCATCCTAAAAATGATGACATGTCTTGGGAGAGCCAATACTTATTTAACAAGCAATTTCAGAAAAAATTATTAGCACTCTATGCTATTTTCAATTCTTTAGTATCAATATCTTTCTAGATTACATATGGAGAAGGTTATTCTTAATCCCTTGACAACAAAACATCTAATATTGCAAAAGAAACTTCCTTCTTAGGGGTGGCCAAAATCCAATTGAAGATCTTTTTTTTCTTTTATGGTTATGGCAATATGTCATTCACCCTAACAGATCAAAATTTTCGTCATGAATAAATCAGGTAAAGACACTGGAAGTAGTATCTCAATTACGCCACCAACATAACAGAAGCAACACACTTCCTGCAGGCATAAGATCCAGCACCTATATGTTGAAAGACAGCAGAACCTAATGCACACTACAAACATCAATCTGTTAAAACAAACAAGCAAGCAAATGGCAAACTAAATATTTTAAAAGTTCGTAGCCTATTGGCCCTGCGACACAATCTTAGAATAGTTTGGTTGGAGAAGATCCTAAGTTCATGTCTTTGGTCTTAATTAAAAGGGGAAAACATAAAAAAATCCCTAACCATCAGCACCGTTTGGACAAAACACTCCTCTTTGTTTCCAGTTACAGCTACTACCCTCAAAATCTGTGTTTATGAGAATCCTGATTCAATTTCACGACTGGATTACATATTTGAAAGTCTAGATGTTAAGATTCAAAGGTGTAAAGAACAGTTAACCACAAAAAAAAAAAAAAAAAAAGAGAGAGAGAGAGAGAGAGGGGAGAGACTCTTTCATGGTGAAAGAAAGCAGAATGAAGAGCAAATGATACAATCAACTAACTGGATTGTTAAAGCCCTCATGTTCATGCCCAGATCTTCAAATTTGACAACCTTTCTCCATGCAAACAAGAATAAAAACAAAAAAGGACATGCACAGAACTAAAATCAAAGCTTTTGATCTCACAAAAATTTTACAAAGTTGAACTAAACACGGATTAGCGCAGCATGTTGATTTCTCAACTTTTTCTTTAACAATTTATCTATTTTCAGATTTTGGCAAGAAAATACAGCATATAAGATGCTTAGTGAATGATATTTAGCATAACTTAACCAAGTCCCCAGAAAGGAATCTAAACAATCACAGTTAATACATCCGATGATGAATAGACATAGGAATTTCAATTTATTCAAGGCATCAAAAGCAACAAAGGTGACACATTTCTATCATGCATAGTTCATTTATTTGCCTAATTTTATTCGAAATGTTCATTGGTTCTGTAGATGCTATGAAAACAGTCTCACTAGGGCTTCTAGAAATCAGGGAACGACCAAGAATTACTTTTGAGTTGGTGCTACCAACAAAAAAATCAGCAGTATCACAAGCGTTGTCACTGCAGCCATATCTAAAAAATTACAAAAGGGAAAAAAAACAGATTCATAACAGCAAATTCTCACTCGATAAGAATGACAACATAGAATTTAAGACTCATTACATAGTACTTGAGCCCTATGACTGAAAAATGAATCAAGGGAAATGCAAATCTTCTGATATCAAAACTTCAATATAACCTTATCCTGTCCCTTCATGCTCGAGGCCAGATATCACCTTCTTATTTCAAATAATGAATTGTTTAGTCACATATTATTGTTGGAAACTTGATCCTTTACCCTTACACATTATAAACACTTTTCCCATAGGTAACTTCCTGTATTCTTAGGAAAGGAGTCCAAATTAAAATGACAAGAAGAATATACAAGAATTTTCAATTAAAGGAAGTAAATATCATCAAACAGAATAAAAGAGAGGGATTGGTGAGAACCTTAATATCAATAAAAATAATCAGACAGAGTTGAACTACAAAAACTCAATTAAAGGAAGTGAATATCATCAAATAGAATGAAAGAAAAATGTGCCGATGAGCACCTTTATGATCAATCGGTGAATCACTGAACGGATATCCACAGAGAAAAACAATTCTTGATTATCTAAAACCATAAAACTGAAGAACCTAAATCAAAGAAAAAGGAACCCGAATGGTCAGAGACTGGCATCACTCCTCCAAAAAGAGGAGCATGATTTTTTTTTTATTTTCTCTGACTTCCCACTATTAAAGGGACAAATAAAGGAACTTTGTTTGAACCATTCTCATACTAAATTCTATATATAATCCCAACTCTTATCCGCAATTTAAGGCCTTGAAAAGCGTAGTCCTTATGATTTTCAATTAAGCAAACAAAACAAAACTCCGTGGCCAAAAGGGGGGGAGGGGGGGAGAGAAAAAGGCTTAAATCCATTCCCCACTGAAGAAACTAAAAAAGATCAGTGCCATGAACTACCAAACCCACATAGGAAATTCCTATTAAAAAGCATATTACAAAAATAAGAATAATAACGAAATTCCGAAAATCAAAACCAGTCAAGATTAGACCTATTTTACCGCGGTTTTGCCCAGAAAGTAGACATAAATTAAATTAAACATCAGAAACCAAACACCCAGCTGAAAAAAAAAAAAAAAACATTGCTGAAAAGAGAGCGAGAGAGAAGGATTGAATTCTATGAACCAAAAAACACACTGCTACCTTTTCTTCTTCTGATAATTGTTATGATTGCAAAGAAGAGAGGTGTTTCAGAGAGAGATAGAAATGAAGAGGCAGGGGCCGGGGTTGAAGACGTGTGATGTAAGATCCGAGGTGAGGTGGGGAACGACGAGGAACAAGCGAAGAACTGGCTTTTTTGAGTTTTTGGTAAACGTAAAGCCGTCGGCTATGAAGAAGAGCTTTTAAAGGAAGGCCGATGAAGCCAAGTTCAGGGTGGATGAGAATTAGACGTCACTTCAAAGGACTAGGCTTTCGCGGACCAAATCAAACAACCATCCCCAACAAAGAAAACCCCAACCCCCACACCAAAATGTTGGAAGCGCCATACCGGTCATCCCATATGTGATAAAAAAGACTCCACGATAAGAGCTTTGGAAGGCGATATTAGACAAAAGCACGCAGTAAGATCACAGATAGAAAGTTTTGAGATTTTTTAAGATTTTGGAGTTAAATTGGAGTAGTTATATTACATAACTAAATTTGTGTTGTGATTTAGTCAAAATGGGCATTTGGAAGCTACAAGGATGACTTGAAAAAGCAACTACTAATTTTAGGAGTATAAATTTTATAATATTATATTATTTTAAAGTATCTCTCTTATATACTATATAAGAAAGATAGTCATTAATTTAATTATTTGATACATTACAAAATATATAATATTACGTCGTGGTTCAATTAGGAGACCTAAGCTTGACAAATTCCTCTTAACCTTCTAACCCGGCACATCTGATTTGTCATCTTAAATAGACAAACACAATTTGCAATAAAATGATATGTTCAATTAAAAATTTGTATTTAGTTAAAATTTTCAGGATTATAATTGATAGGCTATGACCATAAATAGTTAAGTCACAGCAGGTTGGAAGCCTCCTTCAACATTAGTACAGGAGGCAAGATTTTATTTTTACAGGTAAAACAAGGACTGTTGCAATTATTATGATTAATTAGATTTAGTTACTATAGAAGCATTATAAAAATATATGTATATAAAATATGAAGAAAAAATATTTACATACTTATTTATACACTCACTTTTATTAAAATGGACAAAATTAGTGTGGCGAGAGAGAGAGAGAGAGAGAGAGAGAGATAAGAAGCATAAAAAATTAAAATAAAGTAAAATTTATAGTTATTTTTGACAATTTTGATATAAGTAAATGTAAGTTGATATATTGTTGGGAATTTGACACCCTTTGGGAGCACAAGAAATAAATAATGCTCAACGATTTTGAACATAAAAAATCTTTTTTTTATAAAAAAAAAAATCACATGATAAATTCTGAAATTCCTTCACTCCGAACCCGAATAAAAAATGGTTGAATACAACCCCCTCTTAACACAACTGACCCACAATAAAAATACAATGAGAAAAAAAAATAATCAAATGAAAATATGTTTCTAGAATCACCTTCAAAACGATATATTCGACCTTGGCGAATAATATAACTCAAATAAGACTTTAACCGAATATCGAACATCTTCCTATTCTTTTTTCTTCTCTCCTCTGTCTATGTGTGGCACCTCTTGTGAAAATAGATTTCAGAAAATATAACCCTAAAACACATGAGCTACGTTTTATACTGTATATCGGCGCTCAAGTGCCCGACAAGCGCAGATCGAGTACACCGGTCTTGGATTCCGCACTCGAGCATGCGACGAGCACGAAGTGAGTGCACCAAGTCTGGAATCCACGTCTCTTTCCCGCTCGAGCGTGAAGCGAGTGCCAGTAATCTTCCATCAATTTAGAATCGGCGCTCGAGCTCAAATTGAGCGCTCCTCAAGCATCCAACTTGATCTTGCCTCCTAATCCTTCACCATGGACACTTCACGTGCGCGAATACTTTAATCCTAACACGAGTCTTATGCAAACGTTCGATAATTTTTTGTTTATTGAGTTATTCACAATGAAGTGATAAAAAATCGAACATATATAAATAATATTGCAACTTCATGTTTAAAGTAATAACATAGTTTGTTTAAGGTTTTCAACTTCAACTGAGATACCCTTTTATGGACAAAATTGTGCAAGACGAAACTATCAATTGAATATATGTTATAGCTTTTTACTTATAAATAAGAGGTCACCTATTTATTCAATCAAGGTGGGATAATTGGCGTCCACAATATTAGTAGAAAAACAAGTTGATTAATTAGTTCCCTCAAATAGCAACAATAATGTCTACAAGTAATTCCAATTTGGCTCAAAAAATTTTCGACCAAGCCCTTAAAACTCCTAATCATGATTCTAGTCACCACAATTCAAAATAAGAAATCATATATCTAAAAAAACTTATAAATTTAATATCTAATATTCAAATTAGTATCAAGTTAATTAATCTAAAAAGTAAGGTAGAATGAGGAATAATGATAAGCTTCTAATGGGCAAGCTTCTTATTTATCATTCTCTCTTGCATTCTAAATTGATTAATCTAATGCTAACTTGAATGTTAGATGTTATATTAAAGATTTTTTTTTTTTAAATTAGTGACCTTTTATTTTAAAATGTACCGTACTTAGGTTAAAATTTCAAAATCTCATTCTAACATCAATCATATTGAACTCAAATTTGCGGCAACGAGTACTCCCGAACATAACAATTACCAACTGAAAGTCATGACATCGTCGAGGTCCATTTCCTTAACCCCACAATCGTACATAAAAAGAAAGCAGCACAGATGAGGTTGGTGCAACTTAGTTAAAACTTAGCCTAAAAATGAGAAACAATGTTAATAATTTTTTTGCTCATATAATTTCAAATAGTTATAATTAAAGCTACGATATTTTAGCAATTAAACTACCTACTTAATAGACCCAGATTATAAAAGTGACAATAAATGGGAAAAACTTGTAATTACAATGTTTATGAGACCAAAACTTTTTTTTTCCTGTTATTTAAAATAATAATATATCTTAATATTTTTGAAAATCTATATTAAAGCTTCTTTTAATGATGTGATGTTTAATTATTTCAACCATATTAATTGATAAACAAAAAATTAAATATATCGATGAAATACTATGTGAAAATAAATTTTTAAAAATATTATAAAGTTGACTTTATAATATCATCTATTAATTTTTTTGCCGATCAAAATTATTTTATAAAGAGTTGTGATTTGAAGGGCAAGATAGAGTATTGGCATCCGATAAACAACCCATTGAGTGGTCCATATTGGGCTAGTTTAGTGGCCAATTTACTAGGTCATGTATCCATCTTCAATACAAACAAGGGACTATGAGCCCTAAATTGGGTGGAATGCTATTCATGCCGTGGGACCATTTTGGTGGTCAATTGCAACTCCTGCTTTTTGATAATGACAAACCCAGAATTTAAATCCATTTTAGTGGTCAACATTATTGCATGGGAAATTATATGGAATTGGCACAATAAGATAAAATCATATCATAAACTCTTTTAAAATATATTTAAAATATTAGGGTAGTGATTGTTAGATAATATTAAATAGCGTTTGATGGGTCCACATGGCAACTTGTGGAGAATAGGCTCATAATATAGTACGAGTTAGACATTAAAGCCCACGAATTCTTCAAAAGACCAAACATATGTTCGGTCCCCATAACATAGCTCCACATAGGCAAAAGTCGCTTAATGAGGCCTAGTAGGAATAGGCCCAAGTTGGGTCTCCATAACATAGCTCCACATAGGCAAAAGTCGCTTAATGAGGCCTAGTAGGAATCGGCCCAAGGACAAATCTTTAGAAGGCTTGATGATACAAAATGTTGTCATTTGCACATAATATATTGTTGGGATTTATTAGAATAATATGCATATAAATGATATAGTAGAAATAAATTTCAAATTTATTGTTAATTGTTATCCATCAAATACCATAAGAGCACAAAGAATAAATTCACACAACTAAGTGCAAAAAATTACATTATAATATTTAATGTAGAAAACGTTTTGCAATTAAAAAAAAATCATACGATAAATTCTGAATAAATTCACTATAAAATATCTGGCTACAAACAATCCTTTTTTAGAGTTCTTTATTAGAACTTGAGTGAATAACCGGTTAATTACAACTCTCATGCACCATTTTTACAGCCTATGAGAAAAAAATACACAAAAAAATAAATAACTAAACAGTAATATATCTGATAATTAAGACAATAGCAACATAACTAAATTCGATGAAAAATAAAACTTAAATTAAAATTCATCTGGATATCAAAAATTTTTCTCATATCTTTTTTCTCCCTTCTCTTTATTCATGTAATAACCTTGTGTTGAAAATATTCTTGGATATTTGCCCCAATAATCCACAGTATTCTCATACCCAATATTAATGTACGAACTTCCTTCGGACGTGCATCTAGTGTGCCCATACGATGCATTGGTAGAAGAGCTCCCACTAGGCACATGCAAGCTGCCCCCATTCTATTATTTGTATACATGCACCTCCTCAAGAGCTTATCAGGCACTTACGCTTTTGTTCCTATACATAGGTAAACGCTCATGCGTCCATTGGGTACTACCTCACACGTTATTTAATCACTTGCTCATATAAGTCCTCACATTAGAACTAAGAGAATTTTTAGATGACCCATTTATTGAAATTGAGTTTGTATCACAACATAGAAAACTATAATAATCTCTAAAAACAAGTAAGATGATCATCCGAGATGAAGCTTAGGTTCCTTCAGAATGCTAAATAAGAACACCTTAAACAAACTCATAAGTTATTACCTATCTATTAGGAACTCTTATGAACTCAAAAACTTAAATAGTTTAACAGGCTTGAGAGTCAGATACTCATGCTCAACGAAATTACTTAAGAACTTGGCTAGTATTGAGCACTTGATAGGTCAGCCACATCTCAATGTTGTCTATAATATACGAATTTTAAATTATAATTTTAATTATAGTGAACTAAACTAAAATAAGAAAATTATTAATGTCAAATAAAAATTTTGATCAACGTTAATATTCTAATCGAATCATATCAGATTAAATAAAATATGACTGGCATCTAATATGCACACATGTACATTTTGGCCAGAAAGGACATGTCTAAATGATGCCCCTGGGGGGTGCTCATACATATTTTAGACAAATTACTCACGATCAATATGCACACAAGAGATGCACGTGTATGTTTATGGTAGAATGCATGCACCTAATACACAACTAACAATACACGCCTAACAAGCGCAAGTATACTATTATTTTATATAAGACCCATATAATTGATTTTCAGTTATTTTTATCTAATTTTGGAGAAAAGAGAGAAAATGGAAGAGCAAAAGAGAGAAAAAAAGATAGATAAGGCTAAAAGAGAAATTTAAGTAAATTTAAGAAAGATTTTGATAATTCTAAATTTAAATTAAATGTATCTCAAACCCATCTTTCTCTTATTGCTATCTTTTTTAATCTCTATAATATTTATTTTCTTAAATATTCATACATGCTATAATTTTGTATCTAAAATATTTATATTTCATATATATGCACTCTCATTCCCATTTTATGTAATTTTTATAAAGTTTATACTCTTAACTCATATACATTATGTTTTTAAATTAATTTTCTAGAATAATACCCATAGTTGTTCTAAAATTATATTTAAATGTCCTTATATATATTTAATTTTTGTATATAATATTTCTACATGTCTTAAAACCTTAAATATATATTTTACATGCTTTGATTTTCATACTTAATTACTCCTATATGCTTCATAATTGAAAGGAGATGTTAAAATTGCACCAAAGATACTTTTTTTTTTTTGCAAAATCTTGCCATGAATGATTCTACATGTTTGAAAATTATATAATATAGCCTTTGCAAGAATTAAAATTCACGTAATCAAGTTTCTACAAAAAGTCTAATTTACTATATGCCAATTATTTGAAAAATTATGGAAGAAAAATCTATATAAATTGAAAGATAAAAATATTTTCTCTAATATAAGAAAATATAAAAAAATATATTCAAATTTGAGTAAATTTTTTTATTTAATTATATACCGACCATTATAAAAAATTAATGATAATATATTATGAACTGTCTTAATATATTTAGTGATAATCAAAATTTGAATCTACCATTTGTGGGTCAAAAGCGACATAAGGTTCTGTCTATATGATTATATGTATGACGACCTACCTATATGTCTTAAATAGTAATATATGGTATTTAATTGTATAAAAATATATATAACTCGAGTTTTGATTAGTCACTTTTTTATTTATAAAGCCCTATTGATATTTGGTCCACAAAAAATTATATGATTTCAATATACTTTAAGTATACATAGTTTAAGGTAAAGAATTTTAATTATCAACCTAAAATTATGTATAAAATATTGTAAAAATTATATGACATTATATTTGATTTTACATGATATTCATTTCAAAATATTTTGATGGGAATGATGAGTATTTAATTTAATTTTTTGATAAAAAAAATAAAAGTATATAACCATTCATAAAATGATATGTCTAATAAAATAAAAGTATATAGCTATTCATAAAAGAATATATTTATAAAATTAAATAACTATTTGTAAAAGATATATCTTTCTATATTAAAAAGATGTAACCATGAGTCTCTTAAGAAAAGAATCTATAAATAGAGAGTATAAAAGATTCTATTTATTAATCATGTATAATGTTCTCTATTTCTCAAAAAGAATTATCATGTATTAAAATTGTATTATAATTTTATAGAAAATAATAATAGATCACATGAATTAAATTACGTATCGATCCTTACTTTCTAACAATTGAAACAAGAGGAGGTCATGTGATTCAATTCTCATTTATCTCCTTTCATAATTATTTAAATGAAAGGATTTTATGATGATCTATTTTAAATATATTTTCTTATATATTTTATCATATAATAATTAAATACTCATATAATTATATTTTATTCTTAAATTTATGGCAAGACGCTATTTATTAAAATAGTAAATTAAAAAATTAAATTAAATTAGAAAATAATTGTTAGGCATCTCTTTTTAGGTTGACATATTTCATGACTGTGTTGAGTTACGGGTTGGAGTATATTTTTGATTACTTTGAAGATCTACATCGTCTGAAAGTCATCGAAGCAACTCTCCTAGTATCCATGCCCACCTCGTGTTTGCTCCAGCCCCTAGTGTATATTTCATTCATGCCTCGCTCAAGGTGCACCCTAGGTACACCTTTGGCACAAATTCTAAAGTGGGTGTATGCGTGGCTCGCTCAAGGTGCACCCTTGGTACAAATTCCAATGTGGGTATTTTTATGGCTCGCTCAAGGCACGCCCTTGGTGTAAATTTCAGAGTGGGTGTATTCGTGATTCACTCGAGGCATGCCTTTAACACCAATTCTAGAGAATGCCTTAATAGCTCGCTCAAGCGCAAAATCCCGAGAGAGTGACTTAGTGTCTCGCTTGAGGCTCCCCCTATTGGTGCAATTTTACGCACATTCAATTAATGTCTCACTCAAAGCGTGCCTTAGGCGCATCCTTGGCGCTGGGGTGTGTAATCTGTATAACTCTAGGCACGTCACTCAAACGCTCAAGCCCTGCGACGCAGACTTGCCAATGGTTATATTTTTTACCTAGTTTTTGGCGTCCCTATATATCTACTCCTATATTTTTCCTTTTAATGACTTAACTGAAAATATTTAAATGCCTATAAAAACCAAAGCTTTCACGATTATACATATACGTTGGTTCTTTCGAGAAAACTAGCCTTCGACTATTTATGTCTCCTTGACAAAGTTTTCTCACCGAAACGTTACTTCTTAGTTTACACATTTTCCCGCCTGATAACCTTTGCGATCTATGTTGATGGCATGGGAAATTGAGATCCAGTTGTGTACGGCAATTCAACGATTCATAAGGGAAGATTGACTTGAAGACCGAAAAACATTTGATTTTGTTGTTACAGAAAAATCTAAGAAATTTCTTGATAGAGATTATAAGACGGGAATAAATTGGTTAAGTTAGCGTATCTATACCACCTGATCTATAAATTGATTTTTATAGTGCATATTTTTTCTGACCGTTAAAATTCGGAGGATTTTACTCGATAGTCGTAGTTATCAAAGTTTTCTTTTGTCACCAAAAATCATATCTTTATTATTGTTTCTTTGATTATTCACTACTCATATTTAGATTAGAATATATTTTACGTGTATTATATATTTTATATTTTTCATTCTGTAGATTTATTAAAAGGTCAAAATATTATTATGATTTGAAATGATTAGTTCCTTTCAATGATAAATAGTGTGCCTGCTCTTGCAAACTCGCTTAGACAAGCTCTAGCCCGAGCCTATGAGACTGTTGTACAACATTATAACTCAACCATTAGATGTAAATCGAATGTCACCCATCGTTCTTGTTGGTTATTGAAAAAAACAAAAAAGAATTAAACAAAAAGGTTAAAGAGCGCTGTTAAATTTACATCTGACGGAAACCATATGATATCATACGGTTATCATATGGTAGTCACATCGCAGTGCCCCTCAAATCGTCGCGTGCCCTTGCTGATGCGCCCTCAAGAAAAGAAAATAAAAAAAGAAAATAAGATGATGAAAATGTGGCCACGGAGAGGACAAAGGGGAGCTTCAAACCCGCGTCCCTGCGTTAAAAATAGTTTCCCAAACTACTACACCAACAGGCATCCGCAGTTACTGTATGCCTTGTATTTTATTTGAACTAAAACTGTCGGCTTTCACCCAAAATAACAAAGATAAATTTTATTTGTTGGTTTTCTTACTAAATTTATTAATATTGGTTAGTAAATTTAAATAAAATTAGTGTAACTTCTTTGGAATGCATATTAATTATATAATTGATGTAATATTTTGGATTTTATTGAAAATATTTTAATATATATTAAGATTTTAGATAAATTAGACATTTAAAAATTTAATTAATATTATAAAATTTTGAAAAAAATATCAGAATTTATGGTTAGCACTCGTTGCGCATTTGAGGAATATCCGGTGGATATATATATAAATATATATATAATATAATATATATATAGATTTGATGTAAAATAAAGGGATAAGAACTGTGATAGAATAAGATAAGCGTGTTGGGTTATGTTTGGGAATAAATTAAAAAAATGGGGGAAATGATATTTTAAAAGGGCTTTAGGGCAGCTCTGGTAGGGCAGAGCAAGAGAGAGAGGAGAAAAGAAACAGAGGAGAGAGAGAGGAATTCGGTGCGCCATTTTGGCGCTGTGCAAGGAAGAAGATGAAGCAGTGGAGGTCCGCGACGGCATCGGACGGCGAAGTTGGCGCGGTGAGGATGGCCAACGGTGGCTTGAAATGAGTCGGTGGTGGTGTACGGTGAGGGGAAGCTATCGATGAGCTGACGGTGGTTATCGACGGCATTTTCAGCGGCCGTGTTCGGAGGTATCAGAGGTGGTCGACGGCGGCCGGTGGTGGCACGCCGGTGACCGGTGACAGTTGTGGGTGAGCCGGGGCCGTGCGCAGAAGCTGCGCAGTGAGGGAGGAAGGTCGGGTTTGACGGGCAGCGTGCGGCAGTAGGAAGAAGTGCGCGATTCGGATACGTTAAATATAAGACTGAGGCAAATATTTGTAACCCTTATTCTTAATCTAATTTAAGTTTTGATATATTTTAGATATTATATAAAATTTTTACTAATATATATTATTTTTATATACCTATTTTATTTATTTTAGACATATATGTATAATTCTTTGACTAATTTTAAAGGTTTTAAAAATAGGTTTTATGATTTTAGAATTTATTATTTTTTTAAAAGCCTAAAAAATTTATTAGATACTGTGTATATTTATATTAGTATGTGTAACAAAAATATGCATAAAATTTACATTGACCGTACATTTTCACATGCACGTACCGGGTCATAGTCACTATAATTGGATTTGGATTATTGAATTTTCTAGCTAGTTTTTGACAAAAAGATTTTTGTTAATTGAAAATTCCTTTCGGTCAGTATGAAATGTTTGAAGTAATGACCTTTCTTATTTGGATAATTTAACTTAATCTTAGAATATATTCAGACAGCCTAATCTATCTAATAAGCTTAAAGATTACACTCAAAGTCGCAAGTAGCAAAATATAATGAACAACCTTATCTATGGGTAAAAAGTACATAAATTTTAGCCTAACGTTACTAGGATTATGTGTAACCCTCCTCAAGCTAGTCTTTAAAAAATCAAAACTTAAATTGGTGTATGATTTTGTATCTCTACATAGATTTGTATTGGACTTAGATTTTTGGACTTGAATTTAAGATTTGTCGATTTTGCCTACAATTGGGCTTGGTATGTCTCGTACAAGTTATTTGATTATATGTTTTGATCCGAACTTTCGGGAAAAAAAAAATTATCACGCTACTACTTCGACTTTCATACACGCTTTTGGATTATTCGACTATCAGATTCTGTCTCACATCATGAGCTCATCGGGTCTTGGACTTAGACTTGGTTTGGACATTGGTATATGTCTCGTACAAGTTATTTAATTATATGTTTTGATCTGAACTTTCGAAAAAAAAAAAAATTTATCACTCTGCTACTTCGACTTCCATACATGCTTTTGGATTATTCGACTATCAGATTCTATCTCACATCATAAGCTGATCGGGTCTTGGACTTAGACTTGGTTTGGACATTGTTATATTGGAATCGGTCCAGATCACATCTATTTTATTTATATGTGTGTGTGTGTCCCGACGATGACTATTTTTCAATTTGGATATTTATTTTGGATTTGAATATTTAATTTGAGTATGAGATTACCATTGGATTTTATATTTAGAATTTTTATTTATTTATCGGCGATTTGAATTTATCTGTTTGACCCTCCTTCTGATTTTTTGGACTCATTTGTTTATTTATAATACTTGCTGGACATTAGACTCATTCTTCTATTTTATCCCTTCAGAGTAGATGGTCAATTTCATCGCAGTAATACGAAGAGTTTTAGCGCATCACTGTACGCCTCTAGTGAGTGTCATATTTTTGGATTTTGATATTATCAACCATGTACTAGGTATGAATAAATTTTGCATGGATTGTTATGGGATGTTGGAGACGGTTGAGTGTATGCCATGGTTTTGTATATTAAGAATTTGTTGGGTCAATTTCTTATGTAGATAAGCCATTGTTTTTATTTGGTTATTCTCTTACGATTATTTTGTAGAGTAGGTCACATTCATATTATCTGATAAGGTCCTGTATGAATTATAAAATTTTATAAAGTTTTGTATATTTTTGTGGTCACACCCGGGTTTAGAAATTATATGAATAATAATTAAATTATATTTAATTATTTAATCGACATATTTAATCCAGGTTCATGACAATTGATGGATACAACGATCCATGGTCGGCCTAAAATTCAATCTGTTGAATGAAGAAAAATCCAAATAGCGATAACCCATTGAAAAAACCCTAAAGCCCCAGATCTAGAAGGTGTTGCAGTCGACCCAAGCGATTTGACCTAAAATCGTCTAGTAAAAAATGGACAATTAGGGTTAATCAATGGGCTATCCCGACAGTTATCACTCCAAATCAGCAGCCGACAACCTTTACAATTCAGTGAATAATTATAGGTGATTGCTACCAGCATATTACTTTTACGATCACTTGGACAGGAATGGCAGGCGATAGCAGCATGAGCACCATCCCTTATGGTTGCAAAGCTGTAATGTCCAAAGACAGCTAAATCAGCACCGTACTTTGTAAATACCATCTTTTCTCTACAGAAAAAGAAGTCTCCCCATTAAAAAAGTAACACTCAAAGAAGTAAAAAGCCACTCTCACAACGAGTATATCTCCCTCTTTAAGCCACACTCACAAGTGCACCTCTTTCTCTAAACCACTCTTACAACGACTGCACCTGTCTCTCTAAGTCACTCCCTCTGTGAGTACATCATTTGAAGCCGCTCACTCATTCAAGTGCAGTAAATGGGGCCCAATCATCCACTATATACTCAATCTTCAAACACTCTTATGTTTATGCATTCTTTCTCCTCCTCCCATCTTTTTCTATTAATTGAAAATATTACTAATTGAGTATTTGATGATATATCAGAAAATGAGTTTCGTATTCTTCTAACCTTTCTTTTGTTTGTTGTGACACGCAAGATTTAAATTAAAAGTAATGAAGGCCAAACCCGTACTGATCAAACTCCCGAATTTGGTGGTTCCCTAATTCGTTCAATAATTTGGATCTAAAGACCTATCAATAATTATTATTTTATAACATTACTTCCTACAATTATATCTAATGGGAAAGCTAATAGTAGACCGGCCCAAAAGAGGTAAGTGGTTCAAAATCAATAATGGCCCATTTGTACCTGGAAAGGTCAATGCTACCGTTGGCCGGAGGAGCACAACAAGTAGGCTGGATGCGGCCCAAGATAAACACGGTCTATGTTTAAATCAACCCACGTGTATCTTTCCAAGCCTCAACGATCGTCTACCCTAATCGCTCGTATCTCCAAGAAATGCAATTTCATTTGTAACGGCAACCTCTCATAATCAAAGTGCATCCCGAAAGTAAGGCGCACAAATCGACGCGTGATCCACAGAGGGCACCCTTACGGTCGCTACACGCGATATCTCCACGGAAGGAATGGAATCCTCATCCCCGATCGTTGCAACCCATAATGGCGCCCGCACACATGCCGGGGAAGGCAACAATCCCCACAGAAGGTGAGCTTTCTGCCTCACCATCTAAGGAAGGCAACAAGAGTCCACGACTATAAAAGGCAATGAAAACTCACTCCACAAGCATGCTCTCTCGCCTACTAAAAATGGTCCCTCCTGAACTCGAAGAGATGCTCCCTTGCCAGCTGTAACAGCGGCTCCACAGCCTCCATGTCCTTCTTGGTGCGCTTCCGGGAGAAAACCACTGGAACCTTGCCCTAGTCCCGGACCAGGAGCCAGCCATCAGCAACTCGAACAAAAAAGAATTGATCCTTCCAATTTTTGGCTGATTCATAGATTGCACTACTAAAACGCAACTCCCGAAGAGATAGCGAAATCCAGTCCCCACTCTGAGTGAACCGGAACATAACCCTAACAGTCTCCACCGTCATCAACCGCGAATGATGGCAGAGGAATATACACAGTGAGCAAAGATAACGCATGGCGTTCACATGAAGCCATGCGATGGGGACCCAAAAACTCTGTGAGAATGCGGAGAAGCTCCTCTGGAACTGGGAGACGAAGCCCACTTCATAGGTGAGCCTCGTAGACAGTAATGTGGCCCACTGGAGGAGAGCAAGCCTTATCCAACTCCCCAGGAATCATGGACACAATGTGGGATGGGATATTATACTGAACGTAGAGTTTTTTCTCACCTCACCGGGAGAAATAAGTGAAGAAATCTCACTAACTGGAAGAGCCATGGAAGCAAAGCAGAAAGAGAAACAAAGACTTAATATTTTTTGGAGGAAGAAAGGGGTGAAAAAATTTGAACAGCCAAGTGACTTTTATAAAGATCACTGCCACTGGAGAGAAGCAGCGCATCGAAAAGGCGCGGTAATCATGACAGATACGTGTCGATTTCGGAGATGGTGTAGTCAAGTCATCTCATCTGGGGAATTAATTGTCGGGATTACAACTTCCCTATGCGACGACAAGTGGCGAAAGGCAACAAGATGCTTAGAGTGGCGAGAGTCCCGAAATGGCTCTCAGGCTAGTCGATTGCCCATCCGGCAGCATAACAAAACGATGCGTCAAACTCAACCGCCTACATTATCCAGATTCTAACGATACAATCAACGTTACGCTCCATTCCGTTCTCTCGGATCAATCATTACGGTCAACAAATTCGGTAAATATTCTTTTCCACTCCATCCTCCAGATTCAAACGTTACGGTTAGCTAATCTGGTCAACATTCTTCCTCGCTCCATCCCCCAAGTTCAAGTGTTACAGTTAGCAAATCCGGTCAACATTCCTCTCCGCTCCGGCCTTCGAATTCAAGCACTACGATCAATGAATTCGGTCAACATTCCCTTACACTCCGTTCTCTAGATTTGGGCATTGCGGACAATGAATCCGGTCAACGATCGCATCCCCTCCACTCCCCGGATTTAGGCATTATGGTCAATAAATTAGGCCAACACTTACTTTCACTCGACTCATTAAATTCAAACGATGCAGTCAATGGGTTTGGAGTAAAAAATAAAAGATAGCGAAATATGCATGGCAACGATAGATGAAGACCAAAAATAATTTCAAGTTTCCACATTAACTTCCTATTTACAAGTTACACGATCAATATAAGACAGTACATAACAAAACTTTAGGGAAGAGGAGAATAGATTTATCGAGGATTTGAATGTGAGGAGGCATAAACTCACATTCGAATTTTGATAACAACCACCCTGGCAAAAAGGGGTGACTAGAGCGGCGTCCTGCACGAAAAGGAGCAACCAAAGCAGTTCAAGCTTCACAACTCGGGGCAGCTGCACCGGAGATCATGAGTCGCCTAAGCTCCAAACCAGCAGTTGGGGCAGTGAGCTTCCCGGCAGATTTAGGCTCCCGTGACATCACACCAAGCATCATGGAAAGATAATGTTGAGGAATGTCGAAAGCTCCCCAATTTATAACATAAGTGGAAGCACTAAATGTCAAAAAACAACAGTGTTGGAAAATCTGCAAGGAATCTAAAAAGTAAGAGAATCACGCTAGAAACAGTGAAAAGGAGAATTTGGGACAGATCTAAGGAGACAACATAGTCAAACGCGTCCCATCGTGAACATGTTGGAGGCCTGAGACCCGAACTATCGGCATGGGAGGCTAGTGATGGGAACGTTAATAGTGGACCGGCCTAAAAGGGATAAGTAGCACAGAATCAATAGCGACATATTTGTACTTGGGACGGTCAACGCTACTGTTAATCAAAGGGGCGCAGCAAGTAGACTAGACTCTACCCAAGATGAACACGGTCCATGTCTAAATCAGCCCACGCGCACCTTCTCGAGCCTCAACGATCATCTAGCCTAATTCCCTACATCTCCAAAAAAAGGCAATCTCATCTGTAACGAAAGCCTCCCAGAATCAGAGTACATCCCGAAAAGAAAGCCCACAAATCGACGCGTGATCCACAGAGGGCACCCTAACAGTCGTTGCATGCAGTATCTCCACGGAAGAAAGGGAATCCTCCTCCCTGACCGTTGCAATTTAGAATGGCACCTGCACTCATGTCAGGGAAGGTAATAATCCCCACAAGAGGCGCTTCCCGCCTTACCACCTAAGAAAAGTAGCAGGAGCCCACGACTATAAAAGGCTATGGAGACTCACTCCACAGGTATACTCTCTCACCTACTAAAAACGCTCACTTACATACTCAAGCTAACAAAAGCTCTTTAAGCTCTCAAGCATCCCAACGCTTTTTTCCTCTCTTTACTACTAGTTTCCTGCGAGCTCGATATTGGGAGAAATTACTTTTCACAAGCATCCATGTCCAAAGTCACTCTCTTCACAAGTACACTTCCCATCATCGTTCTCAAAACCACTCCCAACATTCATCTTTGCATTCCCTGTATTTTACCTTCTCATCCTCAGAAGGTTGTTTACTAATTTGAGCGTCGAAATATCTTCAGTGAGACCAAATCCCATCATCATCTAACCTCTTGTTTGAAGTTGTGGTATGTGAGATCCTAAACTTAGCAGACGGAGACCGAAATTTGACGGACCAGCTCGATCTGAACCCGTTCGAAATTTGAATTCAGGACGTATCAATATTCTAATCTATATTTAATCTTCTGTTACTTAATGGCTATAATTTTACTAAATGGAAAGGCAGGATTATATTTTTTTTTAGGGTATACGGATATAAATATTATACTCTGTCATGACAAATCGCCTATTCTTCCAAGATCAAATACACTAGAGGAGAAAAAGTTTTACGAAAGATGAAAGTAGTCTAATCAACTAAATTTATTTCTTATACAAAGTCATATATCCAGAAAGATAATAGACTCTATTCCCGATTTAAATATTACTAAATAATTTATAACTATATTTGATAAACAATTTGCAAGTTCTAATAAAATAATTACCAACACCCTAATATCAAAATTTTTATTTTTAAAAGTATAATGACTGTAATGGCATATGTGAATACTATATGAAATTACATGACATCACAATGCAACCAAAATAAATTGAAATTGATACGTCAAAGATATTCTTTGTTTACTTTATTATCAATTCTCTACCTATAGAATATGCACTCTCTAAAGTTTTATACAACACACAAAAATAAATGGTCTATGAATTAACTTTTAGTCATGTGTGTTGATGTGGAGTAGATATTGAAGTTAGAGAGGCACAATAGTGTTCATTTAGTCTACCAAGAAAAAAAGACATTGCAAAAATGATAAAAATAATCATAAATTTTCAATAAAGAAAAAGAATATGAAAATACTAACTGATTTTGGTGGCAAAAATAGCTTCATTAAATATTTTTCTATAAAAAGGAAAGACATTTAAATACAGACTATTTTAAGTATAAAAAATAATTTTTAAAAAAAATATATATTCTATTCTTTTATATATTATGAATCAAATTTTATAAAAAATTCTTATAATATATGATGGATTGAATCTAGTACTCTATACAGATGCTCAAAACCATGCAAGAATTATTGAATATAATGATTTCAATGAAAAATGAGTATTACATCATAATGAGTAATTATATATGCTCACATGTAAAAGTTGTTGGAACCTTCATATTGGTTTTAAAAACTGATCATACAATATGTCTTCATAATGCCTTTTCTGTATATGATTTTTTAGAAACCTTTTTGTCAATGTTTATACTAGTTTCTTCATGATATTGTATCTCTTTTGAATTTTCTTCTATAAATATGTACCAAAATGATTTTATTATTTAAAATGGTATATTAGTTCATAGTTTATTTAAACTAGACCTTGATAATTCATTTAAACTATCCCTTTTAATTGAACCTAATAAACAAAGTTGTAGATTAAAGTGCAGCATGTTAAATGAGAATACTAAATTGTAGTATAGAAGATTAGGACACATCTCCATAAAATGAATTAAGAGATTGGTAGATGATAGAATATTATTAATACTTAATTTTTTAGATTTTAATTGTACAGACTATATAAAAAAAAGAGGACTAACAAGTTAAAAATATGCTATAAGAAATACATATATACTGGATCTCATAGTTACACATATATTTATGGGCCATTTATGATTCCAAAATTTCTTACAGGCTATAAATATTTTATTATTTTTATTGATGACTCTTCATATTATTGTTACCTAACTATTTGAAAAGCTTAAGTACTAGATGTTTTTAATGTTTTCAATATAAATATAGAATTATAATTTAATAAAAGGATTATGTAGTTAGGTCTTATAAATGTTGTGAGTATTGTGATAGAAATACTTAATCAAGATAACAAATAGGTTCATTTACTCTATTGGTTTTAAGGATATAGTACCATAGCACAATACACTATATCAGATACTCTTGATCAAAATAGAGTTGCTGAAAGACAAAATAGAACATGGTAAGAAGTAAGATAAATTTGTCCACTCTTCCCATCTCTATGTGTGGCTATATTTTAAAGAATATTGTATATACTTTAAAGATCATCATATATAACTTAAATTGAGCTCTTCCTAAAACTGTCCCTAAAATACCTTTTGTAATATAGACAGGTAAAGAATTTAGGGATTTTACACATTTGGGATTATAAGGCTAAAACTAAAGTATATAACCCATATGAAAAAAAGGTGGACCTAAAAACTATAAGTGAATGCTTTATTGGTTATCCAGAAAAGTCTAATAGATTCAAGTTTTATTATCATAATTATTTTTTAAGAATTTTTAAAATAAGAAATATTAAAATTTTTGATGATGATCGAATTAGTAAAAATATAAAGTTTTGAGAAATTATTTTTAAGAAAAATTAAATTGCAGAAACTATGCAATATTTAGTTAAATAGCTAATGGCTCCATCAATCACAATTAATAATTTTAATGATGGTCATGAGTCAACTATAAATGCACCAATGATAATTAAGTTATTGGTTACTAAGTTTGTTATTATTGAAAAAGTTGTTAAACCTAAACCAATAATGTCTCAAAAAAAACTTTAATAAAATCAATAGGAAATCGTAGATCACCTACTACTCTAATTATTATATGTATCTTTAAGATCGGATAAAGTAATGATCCAATTATTTTCTCAATAGAAAACTTAAAATGTCCTTAAAATGCTAATTAGTTTTATATTTGTAAAGATATTAAATCAATCTTGGGCTAGTCGAGTAGCTCTCAATAAATAATTAACCGCCTTTCCTTTGAAAAATTACAGTCAATTATTTAGCATGACATTAGGTTTTCTAAAGTTAATATTATCAATTGAGCAACCATTTCCCTTTTAAAAAGTTATTGTCAATTATTTTAAAAATTATTACTCTTAAATAGAAATATTAACTGTTTCATTTTTAAGCAAGTTTGAGAGCCTTTTATGCACAACTATTATATTTATAATCGTAAATATATGAATATTTATTGATAAAATCGTGTCGAACCTGTCTTTTTAGCATTAGGAATTGTGCAGTTCACATATTAAGTAACAGCAATAAACAGATTATCAGATCTAACAATTTATTCTTTAACTATTCAAATATTTTTTTGAAAATATTTGAAACCAAACATAATCTAATTTGATTTTATATTGAACATATTAATATTATATTATATTATATTATTTTATATTATAATAATCCAATTCAACATAAGAATATGCAAGGCTCCTTATTAGTAGTGGGCACGACGCAAAGGATAAGTGGACAAAGAATTTTCCCAAAATACCCATTAATAATACAAGTATGTGGAGCCTACGTTACGAAATAACAAGAAGTTGGAGGCCAAAGTTAAAATGTAATAAATATTATCCAAAAATACGGACAGTTCTTATCATTATCTATATTAATAATAATTTTTAATTTAAATTGGCATGTCCTAACGGGCGAGTGGATAGGTGTGTAAAAGGTGCTAATGGATAAGACCTCCAACGTATTTCCACTTAATTTTGTATATATATATTTTTTTATGGACTTTACATCCTTCCATAATTAGCGTCGCCACCGCCTGCGATTTCTCCTCGGTGTCTCAGAATGTGTGTGTGGATGGATCCCTTAGCTGTGTAGGGTATAAATGCCATCAACTGCTCCGGAGAGGAGCAGCAATAACGTCGACAATTTGCATAGGATGCCGTGTATCGGGATATTAGATCATTCACCGGAGATCGCCGCCGGAGATCTGAGGCTGGGATCGCTGAAAGCTGTGAAGGTAAGGGACGAGCGAGAAACGACATGGGATCCTTGTACTTCTTCGTCTTCGTCGTCGATCGGAAGAAATAGCGATGATGCGTCGGGGAAGTCGTCGGATGGAGATGATGGGGAATTAGGTGAAAATGAGGTTCAGAGCTCGTTGAAAGAGTCCTCTTTCAACTCTGCTATTGATGCCTTGGAGGAAGCTTTACCGATCAGGTTTTTTGTCTCTCTCTATCTTGAATCCTTTTTTTTTTTTTTTTTTGTTGGTTATCGTTGATGTTGATTGGATAAATGTATCTTAGAACTGAAAATCGATTGGTTTCGCACCGTGTACTTACTCAGATGCTATTCTGGTTTAATTGTCCGATTAATTTTCTTTCATTTATACATCTAGACGAACAAAAAAAAAAGGTATGAATGATTTAATTTCATCGCGAACGATGGAGGTTTTCGTCTCATCCGTTGTTTGCAACAGCTGTAAATTAAATCCTTCACGTAACATGAAATTTTAGAAAGCGCAAAAAATAAAGATCTTCAATTTTTGCGTATCTGACATATATTTAATGAGCTCGATCTGCTTCACTGTTTCTTTCGTGTTGGGCTGTTATATGAGCTTATGAAGTGTTCATCCATCACCGGATAGTTTCAATTGTTTAATTTTTATGGCCTGTGAATTTCATAAAATTTTCTTTCAGTTAAAACTCAACAAAATAAAATCCCTTTATAAATTAGGTCTTGGTGAATCAATGTGGCGGAAACAGTTTTATCTCTGGTAAATTCGATGATAGTCGAAGAAACTGGGGTGACCTTATGTGTGTGTATATGCGGCATAGCTTAAATCTTCCCTATTAATAAATGTTGGCGAAAGGGATTTCTGCCACAAATTGCTTTTAATTACTTTCTTAAATGGTTCGAGTAAGTGTTTGGAACCGAGCTTCTACAATGCTTTTACTTATTGAGATGGAACTTAAACATAAGTTCGTTTTGAGCTAAAGATGCTGTTAAGTTCTTCATCTTCTAACGTGAGCGTAAAACACCAATGGGTGCAGGAGAGGAATATCTAGGTTCTATGGTGGGAAATCGAAGTCATTTGCCAGTCTAATTGATGCATCTGCTTCCTCTTCCATAAAAGACATCGGTAAACCGGAGAATGCATATTCAAGGAAACGGAAAAACCTACTAGCGCACACCCTTTTTTGGGACAAGAAGCCAGGTTCTCTGCTCAGAAGCCATTGGGGTGGCATATCAAAGAGACCAACGAGCTCCAGCCGAAGCAAATTGGGACTAGCACTTGCCACGAGCACTTCGAGCGACTCAATCAATGGAGAAAGTTCTGATTCAGACTCAAATTGGAAAATTTTTAGGCCTCCACCATCACAGCTTTCTCCGCCAATGTCTCCTCTTCTTCAGAGAACTTCCTCTCCTTGGAGGTCAGTCTCCCTAGTCGATTTACAGCAGTGTTCTGGCGCTGCACATTGTAGCAACTCCTCATAACCTTTGAACACAGATTTGTCAAGACCTGATCAAGTATCCTAGCTCTCTGATTTCTCAGAGGCCCCTTGTGCATATAGGCCTCATCTGAGTACAGCCTTCTTAACATTCTGTTTTTCCTTTCTCATATGATGGAAACATCATGAGAGAAAGAAGTATTAGAGGATTTTTAAGGTTTCATTACATGAATTTTCATCGTCTTATTTGTGGGAAGACTTGGCTTATTGCATCTGAATGTAGTTAGAGCCTTAAGCAGGAAAAACAAAGGAAAGAGTGCTGTGCCAATGCAGCAAACTAGATCATGAAATTGGTTTCAATCAGATTGGCATTATCTATCATGTTTGAATGACTTATTTCTTTCTCGCATTTCCTTGATGCTTGTATATTCCCGAAATTGGCCAAACAAATCAGCTAAGCTTAAATCCAATCCAGTTGTCTAATGTGAAAGTAAGGTTTCATTGTTTAAGACAAGTGAAGAACCAAAACTTGTACTGAATTGTGGGATTGCTGAGAAGCTCACATTGCCAACTTTACCCATATGAGAGGGATGTCAGGAGTTCGATTTCTATTCCTCCATAACAAAGAGATAAAAGCTTTTTGGTGCTCAATTAGGAATATTTATCAAATATGGTTCCATTTGTATTACTTTTGAGCTTGTTAAATAAGTCCAAACCAAGTAACCTGCTACTCTACCCAACTTGATTTTATACTTCATAAACAAGTTAGATTACTTGGAATGTAGATGATAAGCAGCTCATTTGACATCAATTCTGGGACAACTTGCCCAAGTTCAATATTCTTTCAAATTCACTACCGTCAATTAGCCAAACCCTCCCCACTAATGAGCGCCATCAAGACATGAGATCAATATCTTGCCTGAAAGTTGGTTTATTCCAAGGGGAACAGATCAATGAACGTGGCAAAGTAATGTGAAGAGGGGACAAATTGCTGCAAAACGAAACACATTCTGCTATCAAAAAGAAGTTATGGAAGTAAAAGCAATCACGTGAGGGCAGAAGAATTAGTAAATTACACAATCGGGTCTGAGAGGCTATTTTACACTTCAATAAGGTTACCCTTGGCTAGAACTAAGGCCAACATCCTAAGCTTAATTAAACAGGGTTAGACATGAGGCACACCCCAATATGAAGGTGACCGTGGCAGTCCATACATGTTTTGCATGAAATAACTGCTAGTTGCCGAAGACAGCAAGTAACGAAGATAACAACTTGCATCTCTCCCAACGTATGTACAGAGTACTTTCGATCACCCAAAATTACTGTACAGGGATCTTTCTCGTGTGTTTTGAGGATATTGGATTGTAGAAAAGCTGTTATTACAGCACGTTTAGTTTAAATAAAATAATGTAGGAATAGAATAGTTATTTTTAGAAAATAAAATAAGATGAGAATAGAGTTGAGAATTGTTATTCTCATATTTGGTTATTGGAATAGAATAAGTTGAAAATTAGTATTCCAATATTTGATTTGTAAAATAGTATGAGAAATAAGGTAAAAAATTATCGTAATAAATTTTTTATCCTTAATCATATAAAAGGATATTATTTAATGTTATATATATATATATATATATATATATATATATATATATATATATATATGTAAAAATTAAGTAATCATATAAAATATAATTATATATTTTCCGTAACAAGGGCAACAACCTTATCAAATATTATATATTTTATATAATATAATTATAATTATTCATATACTGAATAAAATATAATTACATAAATATATTTAATAAATATTTAAATGATTACGTATATAAAATATAATTATATATAATATAATTATATATATTACATGTGTGTGTGTGTTCTGCATAAAATCTAACAAAATATGAAATCTAAAATCTAACAAAATATTCCCGAAATAAAATTCAACATAAAATATACATATTGGAATATAATCTAAAATATACATTTCAAAAATAGATTATTTGAACAAATCAAACAAAACATTTCTGGAATGGAATTCAACATAAAATATACATGCTGGAATATAATATGAAATATATTCTAAAATATACATTTCAAAAACAAATTGTTTAAACAAATCTAACAAAAAATCACCAACAACGATTAAGATCCCCACATGTTTATAGTACAAATTGTTTAATGAAATTCAATCTTTATTCTGATGGAAGATTAAATAAACCTGTCATGTCGGATCATGTATATATTTCATATAGACTGCATTCCTTTTACTCGCGAATAATTCAGGAATTTCAGATAATACGGTATATAAATGCATCGTCCTTTGCTCATGTGTGTTGGTTTCGAAGTTTTTACTCAACATTTCACCGAGCTTGTTTATATTTGTGTTCAATACATCAGCTGCTTGAATAATACAATCAGATAGTACTTTTACATCTACACTAGCCTTCCTTTTTCCTCCCTTGGATGTTCCTGATGCAGTTGGAGTTATCACATGCAGTGTACTTTGACTAAGAAAATCATTAGTGTCGAATAAGTATTCAATTCCCATATCTGGAATATCATTCACTCTTAATTGCTCATTCTCTGGTTCATTGATTTGAAGCTCCGCAATGATGTCCTCAACAGTCTGTATATCTGCCCCTGTTGCACAGTCTTTGTCATAAATCATTGACAAATCTTCTAATTATGGAAATGATTTCTTTCTCTAGACAGCAGCTCCCTTGTAGCTCTGTATTAATAAATTACATTTTAAACTACATTGCCACGATTTTATATAACAGAAAATAGCAATTTAAACTGCTATAAGAACACATGATCGTCTTGGTAAATTCCGATGGTTTTTTTCATTCAACCTGATTATGAGAATACATGATAATCTTTGAAAGGTGTCAACACAATAGTCGGTGCTTCAATACTGGATCTCCAAAGACTGGCAATGATATTGACAATGGAAGAACATAAGGTCACGTTTGGTTATAACAATTTCCACATATTATTATTATTATTATTATTATTATTATTATTATTATTATTACATAGTATTATTTTTTTTATTTTATTTTTTTTATTATTACATATTATTATTATTATTAAGTATTATTATTACATATTATCATTATTATTATTATTATTATTATTATTATTACTATTCCCACCTTATTCTTTATACTATTTTACAAACCAAATAATGGAATGCCAATTCTCACCTTATTCTATTCCAACAATCAAATATAAGAATAACAATTCTAACTCTATTCCCATCCTTTTCTATTCCCTGGAATAACTATTTTATTCCCACCTTATTCTATTTCAGCAATCAAAAGGATCGTAAAACTCACTATATGGGATAACTTCCTCAACATTTCTCTTGAATACTGGACCCCAATTGGCTTCAGCTATGTCTCAAGCATGATCATAAAACCTATGTTTAACAATCCGGTGGCATCAAGTCAAGAAAGGGTAGGCTTTGTGTGTGTGTGCGCGAAAGTCAAGGTTAAAGCCCTCAAACCTGGTTGATCCAATTTCTGGTTAGAAACACGAGGTGGAGATAGAAGTTGAGCACCAGTAAAGACCTCAAATCTGCATACTACCCAAAATAGTTGCTCACATGCAATTTACTACCCAAACATGGCAACTCAAATCGTGGGATGCAATTTTTTAAGTGAGCAGCAGCAACCGGAAGCATAATGATCAAACTCAAGTTTGAAGTACTATGCCCTTAACCGGAAGCATATTTCGGAAATAAGGGCTGTGATCCCAGTGTAATTTAACATTACTGCACTGCCACCATAACGATCAAAGCAACGGTCACCAAAATATTCATACGAAAGCCTTGGAGTAGAAGGTGTAAGCAACTGAGAAACATGGTTATGGATATGTAATAAAAGATGGATAATATGATCAGAATCATATTAAACATAGCATAATATGTTTTACATCAACAGAACACAAACACAACATGTTTCACTTGATAATATGATTTACACATACACAGCATAATATGATCAGAATATTGTGTATGTATAATATTAATATGATTCACTCCATACCGATCTTAGACATCTCAAATTAATAGGAAAACAAAGATCATATTGATATGTATGCATTCTACACGTGTTATTCTGCAATAACCATTTTTCTTATATCATTTCACCCAAATTCGGAAGTATTTGTACCCCTTATCATATCATATACGATACTCCAATCCTTTTCCAACGTCTTTATCCTGAAAGATATGTGTGGGGTTGCCTTCAAACCCGAATTTGGTAATTTTTGTTGTAAAATCCTCTCTAACTTATGTAACCCGACTTGAAACTAGTATCAGTATTGTGTGTACTGGTATTATATAACTCGACCATACTGGCAACAAGAATATCGTCTTCATGGAGCTTTTATCTTCTTTTGACATCTTTATCTGATTGTGACGTTTAATTATTTTTATCTGCTATAATAGTGAAAGAGTGAATCCAAGAAGAAATAACCAACGAACTTAGGCACCAACTCAAGCATATATAAATAAAAAAATAAACAAATATATATATGTGTGTGTGTGTGCGCGAAAGTCAAGGTTAAAGCCCTCAAACCTGGTTGATCCAATTTCTGGTTAGAAACACGAGGTGGAGATAGAAGTTGAGCACCAGTAAAGACCTCAAATCTGCATACTACCCAAAATAGTTGCTCACATGCAATTTACTACCCAAACATGGCAACTCAAATCGTGGGATGCAATTTTTAAGTGAGCAGCAGCAACCGAAGCATAATGATCAAACTCAAGTTTGAAGTACTATGCCCTTAACCGGAAGCATATTTCGAAATAAGGGCTGTGATCCCAGTGTAATTTAACATTACTGCACTGCCACCATAACGATCAAAGCAACGGTCACCAAAATATTCATACGAAAGCCTTGAGTAGAAGGTGTAAGCAACTGAGAAACATGGTTATGGATATGTAATAAAAGATGGATAATATGATCAGAATCATATTAAACATAGCATAATATGTTTTACATCAACAGAACACAAACACAACATGTTTCACTTGATAATATGATTTACACATACACAGCATAATATGATCAGAATATTGTGTATGTATAATATTAATATGATTCACTCCATACCGATCTTAGACATCTGCAATTAATAGGGAAAACAAAGATCATATTGATATGTATGCATTCTACACGTGTTATTCTGCAATAACCATTTTTCTTATATCATTTCACCCAAATTCGGAAGTATTTGTACCCCTTATCATATCATATACGATACTCCAATCCTTTTCCAACGTCTTTATCCTGAAAGATATGTGTGGGGTTGCCTTCAAACCCGAATTTGGTAATTTTTGTTGTAAAATCCTCTCTAACTTATGTAACCCGACTTGAAACTAGTATCGGTATTGTGTGTACCGGTATTATATAACTCGACCATACTGGCAACAAGAATATCGTCTTCATGGAGCTTTTATCTTCTTTTGACATCTTTATCTGATTGTGACGTTTAATTATTTTTATCTGCTATAATAGTGAAAGAGTGAATCCAAGAAGAAATAACCAACGAACTTAGGCACCAACTCAAGCATATATAAATAAAAAAATAAACAAATATATATATGTGTGTGTGTGTGTAACCAAATTCTGAATAGCTAAATAATAACGAAACAACAGAATTGATGATATGGAACAACAAAGATATAATTGACACTACTCTAATTGAATGTGTCAAAAATATCATTCAATGATATCCCCTTTCATTGAATATAGTATTTGCCAAATTATCCATAAATGAACTCCAACTATCAGTAGAATCTAGTTGTGTTATCATATGTGCATCTTCATCAAAGAATTTCTCATGATGCATGTCATTGTATTCATCCTCAATATGATCATAATTCATTTCGTTTCTTATGAAATTGTGCAGCAGATAACAAATAATGATAACTCGATTGTGTGTTTTAACAGGATAAAATGATAGATTTTTAAGGATCCCCACCACATTTTCAGCAATCCAAAATACCTTTCGATAACATTACAAATAGCGGCATGTTTTATATTGAAGAATTCTTCGGCCGTTCTTAGCTGATGGCCTTGACGCCATTCATTTAAATAGTATCTTTACCCCCTAAATAGTGCAGAAAATTCATTACAATTTGTATATTCCGCATCAATTAAATAGTAAATATCTATACGAAAACATACGATATCATTACATAAAATAAGCTTGTTGTAAAATATTATGATTGATTCGTTTATTTAAGATCTTATCATCTGAAACTTTTAGTCCATGCCAGGGAGGATATATATAAATTGCACATCATGAGTACATGCTCCTAACAGTTTGTAGCTAAATCTCCTTTACGAGTTCAATATCTAGGTTTGCCTGTAGTAGGTACCCTTATGTTGATATATGTTCCATCCAAAGCGCATATACAATTTTATAAATACACATTAAAATAGAATGAGTTATCTAGTACATTTGCCACATAAGTATAACAATAAACATATGAAATAATTTATCTTACTGGGAACCGCTTCCATCGCTCATCTGTACAGTTCTCAGAATTGGGTTCTAGCCGTATAAATAATTGTGCTTTCATGCGTATTATTGTGGATAACACATTATTAAATGTTCTACTCGCTGTCTCACTCAAGCTCTGAAAATTATATACAACTACCCTATTTTTTACATGATGCGCAAGAATATATAAGAATATTACCACTTGCTCATCGACTAATATATGTTTTGATGGATGAAATCTCCCAATGTTCATTAACATCTCACACAATTTAAGAAACACGGGCCTACCCATTCTCAACATGTTAATACAAGTGATATCATTACCATGTATGATTTTATTGATGTATTCTCTTTTTTTATAAAAGTCAAGTTTATAATATCTCGTGATTGTAAATTTAAGCTGCCCAACAATTAAAATTTTATTTAAGACACGTAAAAACTACCAAAGAGCACAATAAATTTCAATCCATTGTACTATAATGACTGCTATCTTTTTTTTCTTCTGGTTCAAAAAATTAGAGCGTAATTGATCCATTAACTTCAATAAAAAATCATAATATATGCAAATATAAAGAACAAAAGTTATCTACAGAGGCACATTGTTCAACAACAACTCAAACAAGGAGGAATTTCAAAACACAGTTTATACACCAAATAAAATGTGCAGATCGGTAAAGCATACTTAAAAATTTGTCCAGAACCACTTCAGTACCATTGCTCAACAAAATGGAAAATGTAATCTGTCCAGAACCACTTCAAAATTTGTCCAGCAAAATTAACGGATAATCTTAAAAAATTAACAACCCAAACCAGAATAGAGAAACCAAATTAGGCAATAGGCAAAATCAAAACCTAGACTGGAAACTGGACACGAAAACAAAATGGAAAACGTAACCAGACATAGAAAAATCATAGAAAATTACAGAAAACGTAAACATAATGGAAACTGAAATAGCAACAAGAAAACGTAAGATTCAAAATCAAAACCCAGACAGGCAAATTAAAAAAAAAACTAGGGTTTTGCACAGATTGGTAAACTACTGAAAATATTTATGGGAAAATACAAATTGAACTATTGCACAATCCAAAAAATCAAAACCAAGAAATCGAATTGGGGTTTTGCACATCACAAAGAAAAATTTCTCATAATTTTGTAATGACAGATAGTAAAATTGAACTAGGGTTTCGCATAAATAAAATAGAATAAGGGACTTTCGAACATTCTTACCTTTCGCAAATATGTAATGTGAAGCTTCCGAAATAATGAAGAGAAATCGAACTTTTAAAGGTTCTGATGGAAAATAGTAGAAAAGATGTAGAGAAGACAGACGAATTCAAAGGACTGATAAAGGAGGAAGCGGAGAATGGATTTCAAAGAGAACAATGAAAGCAGAAGCAGCTTGATCAACAGAAGGCTATGAGGGTAGGGTTTTGAGGGAGAGAAGATGGCTGCGAGAGATAAGGAAATGGCAACGAATATACAGTGATGCATAATAGGGCGAGAGGGCATTTTCAAAATTTCAAAAAACGCTTATGGGAATTACTATTTCGTCTCATCCGGAAATAAAAAATACCATATATCACGTAAAAATTGTTATTCCTTGTTAAATTACAACCAAAAAGAGAATATTTATTCCACCAAAAATAAAATAGAAATAGAATTTCTATTCCTTCCAATCAAACATACACTTAGAATTTGAAATATTGAAGTTCATGTTACCATGGAACAATTTTCATTAAATTTGAAATTTGTAGCGAGGATGAATTGTTTGAAGTGTTGTCCTTCATCATACACCCTTGTTAGATTTGTTGTTGTTGTTTTTTTTTTTTTTCACGTAATCAAAGGAACTAATTGATGGGGAATCGACTAACCTTAGACAATCATCCAATAAATATGAAGCTAAAGATGAAGTATGGGACATTTGCTTTCTCCTTGCTCATCTGTTTTTATTCACTCTAACCAGACTAGATTTCACATACTACCTACTCTAAAAACATGCAGCATTTACATCGCAGAAAAAGAATATGAATAATTTTGTGCTCCACTCTGTTAGGTTCTAATCACCAAGTTTTACTTATAAGGTCAAGAATAAATATCTATCAGGATCATTACCGAACCATTTGTTTGAACATGTGAGGCGACAATACAATGGCATGTAATAACAAAACAATAATCATAAAATAAGACATAGCAGTTTTACATGAAAAGCCCCTTAAAAAATAAGAAAAAAATAATCAAAAAATGTCTGTAAATATTCACTACATAATGAGTTCATTACAAAAATATATAATAATACAAGCATATAATACATTATAATAAGTGAGTTGAACAATAAAAAAAAATACAAGAGCAAGTGAGACAACCAATAAAACGTTCTTCCTAATATCAAGAATATGTACCCAAAATTGACAAAGAATATAACATAATTTGAAACTCAAATGGATAAGTGAATCTTCTTCTTCTTTTTCTCTCTCTTCCTACTCTTTCTCTATCTGTTTTAACGCTTGAAAAGTTGAAAGCTCAATGTAAAAATGACATAAAAAAATTAAGCCGTGCTTACAAAGCAAGCCGCAATGCATGAGCGCTCAATAGGTGTGCGTTAGGCACATGTTTATTGGCACATAAGCACTTTATCAAGTGCACATTAGGTACAACTCTCCTACCAAATAGATCATGAGGTCCTTTATGCACACATAAAGCATGCCTATACTGCTATCAGCGCATGTGCACCCTCATAGGATCCCATCAAGTATAGGCATAAAAAACAATTTTTGAAAAAAAACATATCATTGCCAAAGTATAAATAAATTTTGGAAATATCCTAAATGTATCTCAATATCCACTTTATTGCGAATCAATAATTCTTTTCAAGATTGAAAAGAAATCAATTAATAGTTCCAATAGTATGAGCTATGTTCTGCCTCATACACACCATATCATACATTAGACTCCCAATGGCTAAAGGTTAAGAAATATGTCTCATACCAATCTTCTCATCATCCATAGAAGAATTTTGATGAGTGTTTTAACTTATAACATTTGACAAGTGGAGTGTTTATCAGTTTAGCCTTTTTCATATCGAATCATTAAAACACTTGTTTGATATAACTTTCTTAAGACACCCAAATCTTCTTCACCTTCTGAAAAAAAAAAAAAAAAAAAATTCTTATACTAAGAATTGTTTTGCCAACCTTGTCTTTCATTGCAAAAGATTTCCCAAATAGCTTCTTAAAATCACTAATTCATGACGCATTTTGACTCACAATAAGTATGACATCCACATAAAATAAGAGAATAATAAAATTATCTTTTAAGAACCTTTGGACAAAGACATAATGGTCCAAAATAATTTTCTAGTAGCCTTACTCTGCCACCATTGACTCAAACTTCTTATATCTTTACTTGAGGGCTTGATTTAATCCATAAATGCTTTTCTCCAAGTGTATACTATTTCTTCCCCTTGACTTAGAATTGCTTCGATTATCCATTTGATTTTCTCCTCAAGATCTCCAATAAGGAACATCGTCTACTCATCAAGCTATTTCTTCAAGGTCAAAGCTTTCAGCTAATAAAAAAATAACTTCAATAAAATACATATTCATAATGGGAGAAAAAATATCCTCAACATCGATAATCTTCCATTAGCTAAATTCCTTCACATCCTATCTCATGTTGAAACTTGGTTGAGAATTATTTTTTTCGGACTTCAAGTAAAAAACCTATTTATTCTTGAATACTTGTTTACCCTTAGACAACTTAGTAAGCTCAAAAGTGTTATTTTCATAAAACAAAATAAAATAACATTCATCTTGTCTTAAATAGCATTCATCCACTCTATCTTATAGTCATCCTCCATAACTTCATCAATATATTCGACCTCTTTGCCAATAGTAGGTAGCACATACTCATCGACTGATAGGCATCTGCAGAGACACTGATCTCTCATGAATCATCGGAGTAGTGTAAGATTGGACACTTCATGATGAACATCACCATGACTACAATCATCAACTTCATGTACCTCAATTGAAGCTGGAAGTATCATGGTCACCATCATCACCTCAAATATCATCAACTTAAGTTAGTATTGATGCCAATAGCATAGATTTATAGCATAGAAGATTACTTTTTTCTTTACTTTGTCGATATCCTTAATTGTTTCATTCTCAACGTACACTACATCATTAGATCTCACAGACTTTTTCTTTATCAAGTCACAAAATTGATGAATTTTCATGCGGACAAAAAGAATACAGTATCGTATATTCAGGCCAAGATTGGACCATTCGTTTCATTATTGTAAGATACCTCCTTTTCTAACCATATTGTATCAAAAATATCACTATTTAGAAACCGATAGGAGAGAGACTGATTACATAAATCCAAGGCTTCAACTGAAACTTCGAAATTCCTACGTATGGATTGTAGGGGGGCCATAGATGCAAACGAGCGGTACTTTGAAACTCTGGAAGGAGGAATCAGCTGAGCTAGGCAACTACGACGTCGCATTTTACCGTGAAATTCCAAAGAAGAAGATATCAAAAATATTCGCCGTTGCCGGGGATCGAACCCGGGTCACCCGCGTGACAGGCGGGAATACTTACCACTATACTACAACGACTTAGATGTTGATCGTTGAACATATAAATTTCTTTTCAGCATTAGGGTTTATGAAGTAAATGTGCTGTAACATAATTTCTGTCACGGCAATTTACATTTTCTTGTGTTGGATCTTCTTTTTCTTATTAACTGCAATCTCAAGCGACCAAGTTTTCTCATAATGTTTATAATTTCCTACTTAAACTAGAATAAGCACAACTATTATCAATGAACAGTCTACTTCATTTATGAGGTAGCAAGTATATTATAGAATTTAAACATATACACATTTCTGTTTTTATTATAGTTTTGGATTTGATTTCACCGGTACAAAACACAACCATCCGAATGCTTCGTTGTATTCCAGAAATGATCTACACGAACACAATCTACACTAACGATACGTTTGATTGTTAGAATGAAATAAGGTGAAAATAGAATAGTTATTCTAGGAAATAGAAAAGGATAAAAATAGAGTTAAAATTATTATTCTCATATTTAGTTGTTAGAATAAAATAATATAAAAATTAATATTTTTTATTTGATTTGTACATAGTAGGAGAAATAAGGTAAAAATAGTGACAATAATAATAATGATAATAGTAATAATAATATATAATAATAATAATAGTAATAGTAAAACATAATAATAATAATAATAATAATAATAGTAATAGTAAATCGTAATAATAACAAATATAATAATAATACTTATAAAATATAATAATAATTATTATTATTATTATAAATAATAATATATAATAATAATAATTACAAAACATAATAATAATAATAATTACAAAACATAATAATAATAATTAAATATAATAATAATAATATAAAATAATAATTATTATTATTATAAATAATAATAATTACAAATAATAATAAAAAAATATAATAATAATAATAGCTATTTCCACATAAATTATAGGATTATTTATTCCCGATTAAATTTGCAATCAAACGGAGGAATATCTATTCCCTGAAAATAAAAATTTTATTCTCACATTATTCCTCCAACCAAACATGAGGTAAAGTTCTTAGATTCCAGTAATCCCTTATATATTCTAACAATTCAAACAGCAAAGGACGTCTCATCCTGATCATTATGGAGCCACATTCACCTCTCTGCACATAGCAAACGAAAAAAGCCAATTAAGACATGTGAAGTTGCGGATCGAAGGTTAAGATGAAGGAGACGAAGGAGACGAAGGAAGAGAGAGACGGACGCTAGTCATACTCTTTATTTTGGTTAAATGTCCAAATTGATTGATTGATGAAAAAGGGGCGCCACAAATATATGGAGTGGCAGCCGAAAATAAAAAAGGAAATACAAAAAGTAAAAAGGAAATACAACGGGAAAAAGGAAAAAGAAAATATACAATATTTCCTATTCTAATATATATACCCTATATATTTTACTTTTCATATTCTAATACCCCCCCGCAATGTGGAGCATATATATTTAGGATGCCCAGCTTGGATAAGTGAATTTGTAACCGGTGGGCCGGCAAAATCTTGGTGAACATATCGGCAAGTTGATTATGAGTGGTCACGTAATGAGTTCGAACACTGCCGTCTTGAATCTTATCACGAACCAGATGACAGTCCAGTTCAATGTGCTTGGTCCTTTCGTGGAAAACTGGATTGGCAAAGAATGTGCGGCGAGCAATGGTTGTCGCAGTAGAGATCAGCAGCGTGAGGGTGAAGGATCCGCAAATCGCGTAAGATATAACGAAGCCAAGTGAGTTCGCAGCAAGTAGTAGCCATGGATCGATATTCTGCTTCTGATGACGAAAGGGAAATAACAGATTGTTTCTTGCATTTCCAGGAGATAAGGGAGTTCCCAATGAAGGTGCAGTAGCCAGTGATAGATCTTCGAGTATCCGGACAGGAAGCCCAATCTGCATCACAAAAAGCTCGAAGTTGTATGTTAGAAGTGGAAGAGAATAATATACCTTGCCCTGGGTTCTGTTTGAGGTAGCGCAGGACTTGATGGGCAGCAGCCAGATGACTAGATGTGGGTCGAGTCATGAATTGACTCAAAATATGGACAGCGTAACATAGATCAGGTCTTGTGACGGTGAGATAAAGGAGTCTCGCCAATCACCATGCAGAAATACTAGGATCTTGTAAAAACAGTCCCAATTTCTTGGCGAGTTTTACATTCGATCCATCGAAGCTTAAGGGGTTTGGAACCAAGGGATCCTAAATCGCTAAAATATCAAGGGCATATTTTCTTTGACATATATGGATTCCCATTGATGAGCGCGCAACTTCTATTCCAAAAAAGTATCGCAAAACACCGAGATCTTTAATTTTGAAAGCATGATTGAGATATGATTTAACAGAGTGAACAGAAGCCAAAGCACTACTAGCTACGATGATATCATCAACATACACAAGAAGTACTGTAAAAGATTGATCATCTTGTTTGGTAAATAGACTGTAATCAACTTTAGATTGAGTGAAGCCAAAAGTGATCAAGGACGTAGACAGCTTAGAGTACCACTGTCTAGAGGCTTGTTTGAGACCATAGATGCTTTTTAAAAGCCTACAAACTTGGTTCGGTTTTCCTCGGGTGTATCCAGGGGGTTTCTGCATATAGATCTCTTCATTTAAACTACCATGAAGAAAGGCATTATTAACGTCAAAATGATACAGGTGCCATCCTTGGATAGCTGCTATGGCTAAGAGACATCGAACTGTAATTAGTTTGGCAACAGGGGAAAAGGTTTCATGATAGTCAATCCCTTCTTGTTGTGTATATCCTTTTGCGACTAACCTACATTTATATCTCTCAATACTTCCATCACTGTTGAATTTCAATTTAAAGACATATCGGCAGCCTATGGTCTTCTTACCGGTGGGTAAGTCAGTAAGAATCCATGTCTTGTTTTGCTCTAATGCGTTCAATTCATTTTGGATGGCGTCACACCATTTTTTATCACGAATGGCTTGAGCATACGTTCGTGGTTCACTGTGAGATGTTATAGTTGCAGAAAAGTGCCCAAAGGAGGGAGATAATTTTTGGTATGATATGTGATTTTCAATGGGATACGGTCTTCCAGGAAGAGTTTGTATGTTCGATTTGGTGTGTGGAGTTTGAGATACTTGGTGACAGTGAAATTCTTTCAGGTATTCGGGTGCTTTACGAACCCGAGTGGTTCTCCGAACGGGTATTTGACTAATGGCAGTAGTTTGTGCATCATTCAGTTCATTTTGTTCGGAATGATCATTCATGAGTCGTTCCTGGTCTTGATTGTGGATAGAGACCGTAGGAATATCTTCATTATCTGCAGTCATAGGTTCAACTTCAGGGTTAGGTGGTAGCGGTTGTGTAGGCCATAATTGTTCGTGATAGGTAGTAGATGGTTCTAATAAGAGTGCGTCGGGTTGAGTGTTGGGACTTTGGTCAAGGCCGTCATTTTGAAAAGGGAATATATTTTCATGAAAAATCACGTCTCTTGAATAAAAGGTAGTGTGGCTATCTAAGTCAATTAGTTTGTAGCCCTTGACACCAAAAGGGTAACCTAAGAAGGCACATTTTTTACTTCTGGGATCGAACTTGGTACGGCCTTGGGAGATGGTGGTAACATAACACAAGCAACCAAAAACACGGAGGTTGGCATAGTTGGGTTTGACTCCAAACAAAATTTCATATGGAGTCTTATTTTCAAGTATAGGAGTGGGAATCCTATTGATGATGTATGCAGCGGTAAGAATACAATCACTCCAGAATTTCAAAGGAAGTCCCGATTGAAATCTAATAGCCCTAGCGACATTTAATAAATGTTGGTGTTTGCGTTCAACAACACCGTTTTGCTGTGGTGTTTCCACACAACTACGTTGGTGAATAACACCGATTTTTCTGTAAAAATCTCCCAGTTTGAATTCTGTTCCATTATCGCTACGAATTACTTTGATTTTGACATTAAATTGTGCGACAACCAGATTATGAAAGGCTTCCAGGCACAATTTCGTATCCGATTTTTATTTCAGCATGTAAATCCAGGTACTTCTGGATGCATCATCAACAATAGTCAAAAAATATTTATATCCGTCATAGGATACCTCTGAACAAGGTCCCCATAAGTCACAATGCACCACGTCGAATAAGGTGTGTGACTTATGAGTACTGGGAGAAAAAGGGAGGCGACGTTGCTTGGCCATGTGGCAAAAAGTGCAAGGATTATTATTGATAGAATATACGGCACCTTTTACAAGAGGGTCGTTTATTAATTTCATATATGACCTAGTCGAGAATGCCATAAATCAGAAGGCAACGAAGCAAAATTAACGGAAGGTCCCTTGCTATATTTGAGGAGAAGGCTCTGTAAAGAATTGGAATCAACTTTCTCATCCATCAAACAATACAGTCCATTTTGTTCTTTACCCATTCCAATCGTCATCCAAGTAGCAAGGTCCTGAATCAAGCAAACGTTAGGAAAAAAAAACATATAGCAATTAAGTGTATCAGTTAGACGTTTTACAGAAATCAAATTAAAGGTAAATGAAGGAACACAGAGGGCATTCTGCAATATCAACTTATCAGTGAGTTTAATGTTGCCAATATGTGAAACAGATGCTCTACTTCTATCAGAAAGTTTCACAGAGCATGAAATCTGAACCGTATAATTAGAGTATAACGAGGGATCACATATCATATGATCGGTGGCCCCGGTGTCCAGAATCCATACATACTGATTATTTTTACGATGCTTATGTAAGGAAGAAACAGTAAGGATATTACCAGTCATGTTGGCAGCCTTGGGCTGCTCAATAATCGGGTCGAATACGGGCTGAGCAGCGTCCTTTGGTTGAATTAGATTCAGGAGCCGTTTGAATTGGCTTTTAGTCAGGCCAATTCTGTCATCATGGTTTCGTTCATTTTCGGTACAGGGTTTAAAACTGGACAGATTGGCTGAGGGATTTATATTCCCAGTTTTGCCATGAAACTTGTGATTGGGTGGAAATCCATATAAGAGGTAGCATTTCTCAACAACATGCCCGATTTTGTTACAGTGCGAACACACAGGTGCATCAGAATTTCCAATTTTAAAGCACTGTTGAATTGAGTGCCCAGCAATCTTACAATGAACACAGAACAACCTCTCTTTCTTGGCATGATGATTTGTTTTCGTATTACCTTTAAAGGGGCCAGGGTTGCTTTTTGCAGTTAAAGCCATTGAGTTTAAACTCCGCAAAGATAAAGATTTGATGCCATGTTGCTCTTCTTCTTGAATAACCGAAAATACCCTTGCAACGCAGGGAAGGGGATCCATCGTCATAATTTGGTCCCGGGCATTTGAGTAGGAATCATTCAATCCCATAAAAAATTGTATAACACAATCGCGTTGGTATTTTGGCAGCAAATATTTTCATCTCGCCGCAATTGCAATGTGGAAGGGGATCATAAATCAAAAGTTCATCCCACAAGGTTTTAAGCTTACCATAATAGATGCTTACTGGATCTTGTTCTTGAAGCAGGCTTGCCAACGATTTCTTCAACTGAAAAATCCGTGGCCCATTCTGCTGAGTGAAGCGGTCACGAAGCTCGTTCCAGATCTCGAATGCATCCTCGACGAAGACAACACTCGATTTAATTGATGGGCTAACCGAGTTTTGGATCCAGGAAACGACCATGTCGTTGCAACGCCCCCAGATCTCAAAAAATGGGTCTTTTGGGTCACTCGGTTTATGGATAGTGCCCTCGATGAACTGGAGCTTGTTTTTGGCTCTCAAAGCGCGGCGCATGGCCCTAGACCACGTCGCGTAGTTGTCGCCGGTGAGCAAGTCGGTGACGAGGGTAATAGCAGGGTTGTCACCGATTTCCAACCGGTAGGGATTTGTAAGATCTGTGAGGGTTTGAGGATGCATGTGTTCGTGTGAGTGGACGGTAGGTGGTTTGGCTGGGTTTGATGTGGTTTCAAGCAACGAAGATGGAGGTTCCATCTCTGATACCAAGTGAAGTTGCGGATCGAAGGTTAAGATGAAGGAGACGAAGGAGACGAAGGAAGAGAGAGACGGACGCCAGTCATACTCTTTATTTTGGTTAAATGTCCAAATTGATTGATTGATGAAAAAGGGGCGCCACAAATATATGGAGTGGCAGCCGAAAATAAAAAAGGAAATACAAAAAGTAAAAAGGAAATACAACGGGAAAAAGGAAAAAGAAAATATACAATATTTCCTATTCTAATATATACACCCTATATATTTTACTTTCCATATTCTAATAAGACAGCATATGCAACAAGGAAAGCTTCATCCTCTTCCGGTAGTTCAGATTACATTACGATAGATCTGATCAGTTGGGGTTCACAAAATTTACAGATCCTACTTCAGGAGAATGGAGGGCGGGAAAGGGGAAGAAAAAGGCCGAAAAAAGAACTACTTGATACAGCAACATTACTACCGTGGTAGTACACAGCAAGGGCTTTGGCTGGACTCTCGAGGTCACTGATCCAACCACTTAACCCTTTTGGCTCCCACATTAGCATTTGGAGCTACATAAGATATCGAACAGCCAAGATCCTGCCAGAAAGAGGGGTGTTAAATTGATGATGATCAAAAACAAAACATATGTCTACTTGGGCGACCCACCACCATTGATTTGTCCATTAGCTAACATGAAAGTAAGGATCTCCATGTGACATCTCCTCACATATTTCTTTAAAAAGGAGGAAAAGTGGGGTTACTAATAACAGCAAGTCTCTCCATTTTCTTATCCCTAAGAAAGGAGAAATGGCCATATGAGCTTGGTTGTCAGTACAGTATTACGACTGCAAGTGAGCCGAGCTGAATTGAGCAAAGCTTAAATTGATTCAACTGTAATTATTGGGCTCGAGCTTGAGTTGAGCTTAAATCCTCTAGCTCAAACTCATCTCAGAGAAGAAAAAAAAAAAGACTCAAGCTTGGTTGAGCTAGGCTCTAGAGACAATCCTTATTCTTATATCTTATGCTCTAGCCGATATTGGCATGTAGGATCTCAAGCTCATTTGTTAAACCAATGCCAACAATAATTTAAGCAAAATCATCCAACAAACAACAAAACATGCTCATATGTCAACCTCCAATACACAATCACCTCCAAGTATGTAAGAATAGTCAGAATTCATTTCCATTACACGATTTCCACAGTTGCATCCATTCAATAATCGAAAATAAGAAAAGGTAAGACTAGTGCAAGTGTCTTTCAATTTCAATGGAAATAAAATCAACAAGGACACCGTTTAATATTTTTCTCAAAGTCTCCATTCCCACAAAATTAATTTTTTCATTCTATTCGTTCAATGCAGCATCAAAAAATCGCCAATAAGGAGCATTTTTCTATGAAATATTGCATCATTTTATGCATAAAGGATAATAGTAGGAGAAATGAATTGTCCAGTGAAGAATAATGTAGAACGCTCTCATGATGTCAAATTACATAATTTATCTTCAAAAAGGCTATAAATCATTTCTAAGGCAATAATCAATTAACAATAATCAATGACCTAAACACACAAAAGGATGACTATAAATTTGTACGAGTATATGAATCACCACTATCCTGCTATAGAATGAGCAGGTTGAGGAATATCAAGTTGCTAGGAATTCAGTGGAAATTTAAAGCTGCCTGATCTAGCAATAAAAAACAAACAGTAATGACCTGTTGGCATACGAATGCACAAAATAGCATGGCAGCAGATGGCCATCACAGTTCAAATAGTACATTAAATGCAGCATTTTTATTAGAACCAGGTAAAGTTGTACACTAAATGCAATATTTTATCAGCTACACTCAAAATGCAGCATTTTATAGAGAAATCATTTGGGTGCTCCCAATCATCCAATACTGCTTCAGCATTGGACATTTCACCACAGTAAAATATATCCCCACAAACAACAATAAATGACTGTTGCCATGTTCATTTGCAACCCAAGTATTATGGTACACAAAATAATATATACCTGAGTTCCAGTCTACGTAGTTAACACTGGATGGGAACATGGCAACAGTCATTTATTTGAGAGAAATAGCTATTTAAACTCATTATTTCCAACAAAGGGAGACAGAATGGTGCTAAGCCATGATAATTAATCAACCAATGTATGAGCTTCTTTCAACTAGAAATTAAAAAGAGAGAAATATACGTGCAATCATATTTGTATCGTGCCATTGAATGAAAACATCAGTATCAATGTCGGTCGTGACAATATATGGTAATATATATATATATATATCAGACACAAAATTTCTTTTTCAAATAGTAATGTCAGGGGAAAACCTTGGCCTATATATAGGAAAATATAGTATAAGGTATCATTAATATGATAACATATCGTGATTTCTTGCAATATTAGGAAATGTCGATATCAGGGAGCTAATATCAATATATATTTGCCGATGATTTCATGTTGGACAATATTTCAGTCCATGGTCATGGCCTTATCTCGTGTGTGTGTGCGTGTGTGTGCGTGCGCGCGCGCTTCCGAGCTTAGGTGCAGTCCCAGTATTTGTAGGAATCTGGGTTGGTCAAACAACAGGCAAGACATGCAGGCCTAGCCCAAGCATGTCTTTTCAAAAGCCAAGCAGACAAACTCAGTGATGGCTGGACATGCGGATGAGGTTAATCTCTAGATGCTAGCTTATCCTTCCGAGGAAAACAATAAAAAATAAAGGATCTGCAAAGGTAGAAAATTAGTGTATGCTGAATTTAACCAAACGAAGTGCTCATTGTCAGCCTCACGAATCTCAAATTAAAGATGAGAATACACGTACTCCAGGGTTGCCAGATGAGATCATTAGCCACAAGCAGCATGTAAATTGTTTCATCCTTGAATCATTGCTGTGGAACACTATTGCTGACAATAACCTCTTGGGGAAGGAGATTGCATTTGATATCTAGCTCTTCAAAGATTTTCTTCACTTCTAAGACAAGCTCAGATCTCCGCCTGTTTTTCTCAACAAACTCCTGGAAGTTCATGGTGTGATTGACGAAGAGAACCATCTTAATCTTATTAACATTCTCAATCTCTTTCACCACCACATTGTGATCAGGATGCCAAAAGTGGGAATTTTGCTCCAGGTACCTGAAGGGACAGAATATCTCGTCAAAATTCATTCTTTAGCACGAACTTTCACAGTGTGCAACAACATGCCTGATCAAAAATACGTCAATTTACAAAACATGGATGAAAATATCAGTATCAAAACTGGAATCGATCTTGCTTATTTCTGTATCATCCGTATTAGAACAATATGTATTAGTATTGGACATAAAAAATTAGTGGCAAATCAAAACTCGGGAAAATATTAGTCAATATATCGTTAGAACAACATATCGCAACTTTGTCACAATATCAAAAAATATCGGTATCGGAGGGCGATCTGTATATATCAGTTGATATTTTGCATATACCCAATATTTCATACCATGTTAGCTATAACCAACATGAACAAAACAATATGATGTATTTCAGGCCTTTCTAAACTACACTTGCTTAGGTAGAAAGAAAATATCCCGATAATGTAAATGGTTCTAAATAACTAAGTTGAAAAGTCCCAAAAAATATCATCCTAACATATAAACACTGGGAACCAAACAGTCCCTAAACATTTACAACTATATCACCATCATATCACTGATGGACCTCTCCTCATGCAAAGGCAAATTGAAGGGCTAAGCATTGTTTAATTTTTTATTTTTGAATTTTCTGTGGGTGCAGACTTGGTAGGTGTAGATCCACCTAAGTTTACACAGTTCCTAACTTCCAAACTATACCAAATTAAAAGAGATTTACTTTGATTCCCTTTGATTTTATTTTATTCAAAAGATTACGATTTTATTTGCTTTTATAATGTTACGATTTTATTTGATTTACTTTTATTTGATTGAGATTTTCTTTTATTTTAGGAACTTAAATCATATTTAATTAGCAAGTTATATTTCTTTCCAACTTAGTCTAAGATTCAGGTTCTCTATATAAGGACCCTACTTTTATTGTTTAAGACATAGATGAATGCTTGAGAAATTGAATGCAATTTAGTAATTGTGATTTCCTTCCCCCTCTCTCCCTTGGTTTCCTTTCTTTCTTATCTTTACCCATCTGATCTCCATTCTTATCTCTACCCATCTAATCTATATTCGTCTCTACCTCTCAATCTCTGTTATTGTCTCTACCCCTTTGTCTCTCTTTTCTACTTTTCCCCTTCCTCCCTACATCAATTCCCCTTAACATATACAGCAGATTTAGGCTGGCCCCTGCTCTTCACTATTGAACCTGATAAATTTAAGAAAAATTGAACTCAGGGATGATAGCTTTTTGCCATGAGACCTAAATCAACGGTGATTTCATTTTTCTTTACTTGGAAGATGGCAACTATATAAAAGAAAATGAATGCAAACACAAACAACAAACGACAGAGATAATGCAAACTACTTTATGTTTCAAAATGCAGACTCCACTGCCTTCTGTCTCAATTATCTTCTCTACCTTTTAACTTAACCAACACCATTCAGAAACAGAAAAATAAACCCAATGCCAAAGGGAAAAAATAAAGTTGAGTTGGACTATATTTTAATTAACGGGAATAGAAGCAGGAAGGCACCTTTCCTTTCCAAAATCAAATGTGTACTAGGATGAAGTGGGGAAGGTAGCCTTTCCATGATGGGCTTTATGAAGTGAACATGTAATAGAATAGTTTAAAAGTTTACTAACTTGATCAGACCTTTACTTTCTAACCTTATGTCATCAGCATAACATATCAAGGAAATGATGCATTCAAAACCAGTACGGTGATTTGAAAATGAGATCTATGGAATTTACTTCATGAAGGAAGGAATTATAAAAACATACAAGTACACGACTGTAAAATGAATCAATAACAACTCATAGCTACAATGTAAATCTTCCAATGCCTCCTCCAGTTAATAATCTAACAGTAGACTGGAAGACTCCTAAAAAATCAGATATTAGTTAAATCAATTGCAATGATTTATACCTCACAGTAAAATCATCAACGAAATTAATATGAAATTATGGATGAACAATGACTTACTTCTTTATTCTGTCCTTTAGATCACCAATCTTTGATAATGGAGTCATAAAATCAATAGAGAACTCCAAAGAATCACCCTGATCTTGGCTCCTGTAGTAATTTCCAATGGCTTTGCTAGCCAGAACTGAATTTGGATAGTAAACTTTTTCTTTATCCCATCTCAAAAAGACTGTTGTAAATATGTTCATCTCTTCGACCACCAACTGGTAAAATATTAATGCACATGCATTAGATGTAATTCTTGGGCATGGGATCAAAATATGTACTAGTAAAGAGATTATTACCATTGTTCCATCAATGACACAACGATCACCAACATCAAATGGATGCATCACAAATACAAATATGATTGCTTCGAATACGTTCTTGCAAGTGTTTCCAAATACAAAAGCTGCCACCACGAGTTGTGAGGAGAAAAAGATGATCAATTTTGTCGTTGCAATTTCTGTCAGGAGAAGCCAGATTATAAACATCATAACAATCAGAATAGCCGACACAAGTTTGTTCAACTGCTTCACTGCTGTTTTGTTATCATTGAGGGTATGTTTTAGTGCCTGGCGGCATTTGTAGACCTTCAGCTGTGAATAAGAAACAACACACACACAAAACAACAAAAGAGTTAGCCTTGATTCTTTAAAGAAAGTCCTTTCAACTACAAATACATCTATGTGTCCCGAATGTAGAGGAAGACTATAACTAGTATGAAGTTGTTAGAGTTAAAAATCATTTTTAAACCTTCAATCATCCGTTGTTTTGGGGACACTTGGTTCCTTAACATAATACCAAAGCAGTTTTGACCAAATAGTCATGAGTTTGATTACTAGAACCTTTATTTTCTTTATGTGTAAGCTATGGAGTTGGCTTATAATCAATCCACACTTCAAACTCAAAAAGTATTCACATGACAAGGCTTGCTAAGTAAGAAAGAATAGGGGATCTTGAATCTCAACAAGTTTCGACCCTTTTTTAATATGCGGAAGAGACACAAGAATATACAATACACTTGACATAAATCAAACAAATATGCACAGTGATTAATAAATAAAAAGGAGGAGATTTTTTATGACGAAGGAAAACTTTGATAACCACAATTATCAAGTAAAACCTTCTGAGCTTCTACAATTAGTGAAAGTAATGCACTAAAAAAGGCAACTTACAACCTAGAAAGTACAAATATACAAAACATTAGCCGACTTACTCCCAACTTGTAACCTCTACCAAGGAACTTTTTGGATTTGTCTTTAACAGCGGAATAGAATTGGGTTTCTCCCCCTAAGATAATACTTCCCCTTTGGTCACAAATAACCAAAGGAGGGACATCACTCAGAATATAAATGATCACATGCTCGATGGAAATACAGCTTAGCAAACACCCATTCAAAGTGCTCCTGCATGTAGGCCTCTTGGGCATCCAACTGGGTGTCGATGCACTGAAAGCCCTCAAGGATATGAGACACCAATCAATCTTGAGAAGCGGAAATATAAGAGAGCTGATCAAATATCTGGGTCAGCTGACCCATGATGACTGTGTAGAAAGAGAAGGTTAATGGAGGCTCAAACGGACCAACTGCGGATGGAAAAGAGCTGGCATCTGAATATGAAGCATCCATGGGGTCTGGATGTTTCGGAGAGTGTCTATGAATATATACTTGGCTATGTTCGAAAGTAGTGTGAGTAATGGGCTTCCCAAGTAGCACACAAGGTAGATCAGGAAAATTCACACCAAAACCCATGACTAAGCATTGGATAAGACAACCGTGAGTAAGGTTGTCATCTTTCTTACTCACAAATATGGAAATCATGTAGGAGCAGAGGAAACACGGGAGATCAATCATCCTCCCACCAATGAGAGCATATAAGAATAAGGCCTTGTCGAGAGGGAGGGAAGCGTAGTGTGTGACTGGAAAAATATTGTCAACATAATCCTACACTCAACTAACCTCTAAGAAGTGAGGTGCTTGGTTTTCAAAGATTTACCATGCCAAGTCATGGAAAAGCCATGGAGAAAGGAGACGACCTCATTGTAATGAGGCATGAAACGGAAGGTGAACAGGTAGTCAAGATTTTCCACTTGTGGAATACCGAGTGTGCTGGAGATCACCACCAGGGTAATCCAAAGGGTACTCCCCCATAAGAAAATGGTAAACGAATTTGACCTTTGGTCAATATCATGAATGTTAGCAAAGAATTCTTAAACTAAGAGTGCAAATGGAGGAATCAGGTTGGTCAGGACTGACTGTAACGTCCCCGGGCAACCGCTTGTGAATATTGTCCATTTTGCCACATAGGCACACTGTTTTGTTCCTGACAGACGGTCTCCCCCGCCCCCAAAACGCGTCTACAAGGGAGAGGTATCCACGCCCTTATAAGGCACGCTTCGTTCCCCTTCCCATCCGATATGGGACATCACAGTCCACCCCCCTTGGGAGCCCAGTCTCCGCGCTGGCACACCGAACCAGGTCCCGTCTCTGATACCATTTTTAACGTCCCCAGGCACCCGTTTGTGAATATTGTCCGCTTTGCCACACAAGCGCACGGTTTTATTTCTGGCAAACGGCCTCCACCGCCTTCAAAATGCGTCCACAAGGCAGAGGTATCCATACTCTTATAAGGCACATTTCGTTCCCCTCCCCATCCGATATGGGACATCACCCTGACTCCTAGTGTCAGCCAATAAAAATGGATGAAATTGAACGATCAAGAGAGACCAGGTCAACTTCTCATTCAAGAGTTAGTTGATAATGAGACATCCTTATATAAAAAGGTCCTCAATAGTGGTATTAATGAATCAATCCAGTGCCAAGGGCCCGCCACCTCAAGGACATTTCCCAACAGCTTTCTTTGAGATGATCATCCTAAAGGATGCCATCTGTACATAAGATGGATTGAGAGTAGGTTAGGCACACAAATCAGGTAAAATCATGAAGGAAAAATGAAGCCTCAAATTCAACACCACCACAGGTCAAGAGGAGGACTAACTCTAAAAAATCTACGTAAATGGGTGTAGATTTGAAAGTGGATAGGCGAAAAACGTGGGTGTGCTCCAAACAGAAGCACCTAAGACAAGACTCTGCAGATAAATCTAGATCCACACCCAAAACTCACAACTAACAACAAATCTCGATAATATTTGGCCTTAATCAAGACAAATCTCACAAAATGTGAGAGCAAGACTTTGTTCATGATGGATTTTGGTCATCACCATGAATGAAAGTCCAAGAGCTCAAAGGAGAAGAGAAGATGGAAAACATACCTTCGATTCGCCTAAGATCGGAAGAGAAATGAGTAGATCGAGAAGTTTTTAGGTAAAGAGAGAGAACGAAGAGAGAAGCGAGAGAAAATGGAGGAGAAGAGGGTGAAAAAGTGGCAGTGCACAAAAATGCATGATGATAAAAAGAGTTCTGCAAATCAGCGCATGAGGGTTCATCAAGCGCTCCAGCAAAATGAAGGCGTGCACAAGAGTGAAAGAGGCGCACTTTAGGCGCGCACAATATGCCAAAAGTGCGCTCAAGCGCAAGGAAAGAACATGTCAGGCACAAGTGCGCAATGCATCAGGTGTGCCACAGGCACTGCAGCATGAACACAGGCATACATGAGCAGAAGACAAGTGTGGGTCAGGTGCAGAAATTTTTGTGTGAGAATTTTTTAAAATAAATTACAAGAGAATGTGCATCCATCAAAAGAAGGAGAATAAATTCCAATAGCCTTCCTAAGGGATTTAAATCGATGACTATCTAAAGGCATGGTAAGAATATTTGTCAACTGGTATTCAGTTGGAATAGACTCTAGAATAATGACACGAGTTTCAACAAGTCCACAAATAAAATAATGTCTAATGGTTCGTAAATGTTGAACAAAATTTTTAGATATATTGATGCACTAGTGTTATCACAGTAGATTGTCATCGTTTACTAGGTGATACCGTAATCGTATAGCATTTGTTTCATCCATAGGAATTGAGTATAACTGCTACCTATGGCCATGTACTCTACTTCATTAGTAGACAAGGAGATAGAATTCTATTTTACTCATCCAGGATACTAGATTAGAGCCGATATGGAAACATCTACCGAAAGTACTCTTTCGATCATCGATATTACCAACCCAGTAGACATTTGAACATCTGACCAAGTCAAGATTAGAGTCATGGGAGTAGCGAATTCCGTAATCGGAAGTGCCATTAACATAGCGTATGATCCATACGACGGCACTCAAACAGGATTCTCTAGGATTGGATTGATACCAAGCACACACACTCACACTAAATGCTATATTAGGTCTACTAGCACTTAAGTAGAGAAATTTACCTATTATACTTTTATAAAGAGTCTGATCTATACATTTGCCAGCGGGATTTCAATCTAATTTGGTCGAAATGCTCATGGGTGTCCGAGTGTACTTTTGGTTGTCTAACCCAAACTGCATGACTAAATCCTTAACATATTTAGTTTAAGAAATAAAAATTACTTAGTGGAGTTGTTTAGTATGAAGACCTAGAAAGAATGTTAATTCGTCTACCATACTCATTTCAAATTCAAAGGTCATACATTGTGCAAATTCATGTGCTTAGGAATCTACAGTGGCACCAAAGGCAATATCATCCACACAGACTTGAGCAACTATCATACATTTATCAAAAGCTTTAACAAAGAGAGTTTATCAACACTACCCCTAATGAAATCGTAGTCACTAAAACATAAGATCAGGTGCTCATACCAGGCTCTAGGTGCTTGTTTAAGGCCATACAAGGCTTTCTTTGAGCTTGCACACAATAGCAAGGGATCGACAAATCCTTTTGATTGCTCAACATATATTTCCTATTAAATAGAAGGCACTTTTGACATCCATTTGGTAAAATTTAAACCCAATCATATAAACAACAGATAATAGGATTTTATGGGTTCTAGATGAGCTACAAGAACAAAGGTTTCATCATAGTCTATTCCTTCAATTTGAGTGTGACTTTGGGCAACGAGACAAGATTGGTTTCTAGTAATGTGACCATTTTCATTAATTTTGTTTTTAAATATCCACTTGGTACCAATGATACTTGTATTTTTAGGTCTAGGTATCAGGACTTACACATCATTCCTAATGAATGGATTCAATTTTTCATGCATAGCAATAATCCAACATTCGTCATTTAAAGCCTCTTCAACCTTTTTGGACTCTATAAGGAAGATGTAGCATATATAAACGAGTTGATTAAGAACTCGTTGACGCAAGCTCATGCCCTCACTAAGATCACCTATTATGTAGTATTTAGGATGATTTTGTTTAACTCTAGAAGAAGATTCCTTGACTCGAACGATGTCCTGAGTCTTGTCAAGGCGATCAACAAGGGCTAGTTTAGAATTAGAGTCGTTTTTGTCAACCTCCACTTTCAAGCAATCATTGTTCGAAGATTGCTTATTTGGGACGTCATCAAATACTACACAAATAGACTCTATCACTGTTAGAGTACAGAGGTTGTACACTCGATAGGCTCTATTTGAATGAGAATATTCTAAGAAAATTACTTCATCGCTTTTAGTGTCAAATTTGCTTAGATTTTCTCTATCTCAAAGCATATAACACTTCCAAAAATGTAAAAATATTTAACAGTAGGTTTCTTTCCTTCTAAATTTCTTATGGGGTTTTATCCGTTTCGAGTCTTAAATAGACCCTATTAATTATGTGACACGCAATGCTTATGGCCTCATCCCAAAAATGCACGGGTATGTTTTTGATTAGCATCATTATTTTAGCCATTTCCTGAATAATCGTGTTTTTACATCCTACAATTCCATTTTGTTGGGACGGGTGCAAAATATTCATATTGTATTCCTTTTTCATTCCAAAAACTGCCAAAGTTAGAGTTCTCAAATTCTTTTCCATAATTGCTTCAAATTCAGATAATTGGAATTCATTTTTCGTTTGTGAGCTTTTTATACAGCATTTTCACATGATCAAATGTGTCAAATTTTTCACGCATTAGTTCACTCCATAAGTATCTAGAAAAGTCATCAACAAACACTAGGATGTACCTCTTACCTCCTAAACTTTCAATCCTAGAAGGTCTTATAAGATCCATATGGATTAATTCAAGGGAACACGATATGTGAATGTTACTTAATGTGAGATGATTAACTCTAGTTTGTTTTCTTAGTTGACATGGACCACACACATGGTTCTTGACATTGGTAAGCTTTCATAGTCCATCAATATAATTTTTTTTAAAAATTTTAGATAAATTCTTAAAGTTTAAATGACCAAGGCATTAATGCCACAGTTCAGTTGTGTCAATTAAATCGAGAAGATATCTTAGGACAGGTCCAGGGATGATGTCATTTAGGTTATCAGAAGATCTCTTACCTTCTGATACAAGTGATTTCTTTGTGTCATAAATGCAACATTTATCTTGAAAGAATCTAACATCGAAATTTTCATCACAAAATTGACTGATACTAAGAAGATTAGATTTTAAACCGGACAAATACAACACTTTGCAAGGCTCTGAGCTCGGAAATGCTAATATGCCCTTTATTGAGAATACGAGCCCTAGCTCCATCTCCAAATACAATCATTCCATCGGAATAGTCAATAAATGATAAAAACATAGACTTATTACTACACATGTGCCAAGAGCATCCACTATCAAGATACCACATCAAGTGATTTTGAGCTTTTCATGCGATATGGATAACTTGACAAGCAGAATTTCTAGAAGAGTTTTTTTTTTTTTTTTTCTAGATTGCTCTTCTTGATCCATACCTTCTTCCCTAAATTTATTTTCTTTTTCAGTTTTATCACTTGTTCATTTAGTTGTTGAATATGATTGCCAAGTTTGTTCATCTTCTTACTTTGTTTTTGGTTATACAGAAGATTAATCGTGTGACAATAGAGGCGAATATACCCAATTTGTCCACACCTATGACAAGTCGGTACAAACTTAGGGGATGTGTATGCTTTACTAGTTTGATTTCTTGATTGGTTTGTGAAATAAGTTTTTATTGTCTTTCTTCTAATCATTTGGTTAATCGCAGTAATTCTCCTAGTCATCTTGTTTATGTATAGTATTGCCAAATTACTAGGTGCATTTATTTTTTCTACACAATGTAATACAGGTTTGATGGGTTTAAGGGTACTGATATTTCTTTTTGGAACAATGGTAGTAAGAATGAAGATCGTTTTTTGAGTTATTATTCATTTTGGAAGTATTTTCTGTAAATCCCAACCCTTTCTTATTACCTGCTACCTTGCCATATGATCAAATATTTTTCATTCCACTTCAGAATTTCTTCATATCATTCTTAGGATTTTCAAGATCCATTTCTAGGGACGTGATTTTTTTCATTTAAGGGCATGTTCAACATTTCAACATCAGAATATTTAACACTAGCAAGGTCCAATTTGGTTTTAATTACAACTCTTTCTTTTTCTTATTTAGCTAATTTATGATTTAGAGAATTATTTATTTTCTTAACTTTCAAGCACTCCCTAAACTATTTGTCGTAGGTCTCTTAAAGATCATCAAACTCATTATCAAATTCTTCTTGTGAAGAATCGCATTGTTCAGGTAGCTCGCTAGTAGCTTCATCACCACTGATAATGAAAATTTTGAAATCCATATAGTTTACCTTATCCTCTTCCAAAGATTTTTTGTCATTGTTTTCTTCCTTTTCGTCATCAGTTAATGAAACATTCATAACTTTTATCTTTGAAAGTTTGAACACTCCATTCAGATATGTCCAAAGACATAACTTTCATGACATTGAATTCCTTAGGGCATTTTATTCTTCAAGTCCTTGTTTTCTCTTTTGTCTTTCTTTATGATACTATATGTGGAGGCATTTCCTTTGGTGTTATAGGTTCGTTTGTTATTCTTATTCTTAAAGAACTTGCAGCAATTTTTAACAAACAAGTCAAAATATTCATTGCCAAAGGATTCTTTGTTGGAATTATGATCTATCCCTTACTTGATAGACTTTAGGACGATGAATTTATTTTTTATAGATTGAGAAAGAGTGTGTTCATATATTTGTAGTGATCCAACAAGCTCTTTAATTTTTAACTTGTCAATATCTTTGCTTTCCTCGATTACGGTGACTTTAGGTAAAAATCACTCAAGAAGTGATCATGGGATTTTTCGAACAATTCTGTTTTTATGAATTTGTTTTCTCCTAGGTTGAATGTGGAACATACTATGTCATCTAGTTTCATCAAAAGTTTCATCATCTTTCATTCTAATTTCCTCAAATTTAGTAGTGAGCATTTACAATTTTAGGTTCTTTACTAGTTTCTTTCTGAGTGATTTCAAGGATGTCCCAAGTATCTTTAGATGTATCATATATCGAGATGCGTTTAAATTCCTTAGGAGATGTAACCCTATCTTTAGGTGATGTCCCATTCATCTTTAGGGGATGTCTCGTACAGCCACAAAAATAGTATGTAACCTCCACTATTCCAATTACATGCATCTAGTTCCTCTTTAAACCATAAAAATAGCGCATTAGGTTCATTGCTGGTTATGCTTTTGGGTGGTGTCCACCCAGATTGCGTATTACCCCATACCCATTCATCCATGGATTTTAAAAAAGCTCTTATGTGGACCTTTCAATATGTATAGTTACTCCCATCAAAATAGGGAGGGACGACAAGATTGGCACGTATACATCTAGATCAAGTTCAAAGACCTGTTGAGCCTCTAATACTAATTGAGAAAGACTATAGGATCCCTAATCTCAACAAGTTTCAACCCTTTTTTTAAAATGCAGAAGTAAAACACACAAAAATATACAATACGCGTAAAGTATACTCAGATCTAGGTATAAGTTGAACAAATATGCAAAATGAATAATAAATAAACAAGACGAGATTTTTAGTGATGAAGGAAAACCTCAATAACCACAATTATCAAGTAAAACTTTTTAAATTTCTACAGCCAGCAAAAGCAGTACCCTAAAATAGTCAACTTACAACCCTAGGGGTACAAATGTACTAAATATTAGCCAACTTACTCCTAACTTGTGACCCTTATCAAAGAACTCCTTAGATTTGCCTTCAACAATGGAATCGGATATCCTTCAATCTTCTTATTGATCATACTTCACGAGCCGTATAATCTCCGCACACCACTAGATCTCAATTTCCACGCCACTTACGTCTCGACGAAGGCTATCAGGCTGGAATAGGTATGTATAATAAGGGAGAATTATAGAAGAATGTGGAATGAGAAAGCCTTTTCATCAAATCTCAAGAACAAATGAATGATTTACTCAAAAGAGGCCATTCACAAGCATTTAAGAAAAGATTTTAAGAGCATCCATTTTTTCCTTAGTTTTGATATCTCCTTGACTTGTGAAATGGAGATATTTATAAAGAGGATGAAAAACTAGGTCAAAAATATGTAGCAAAGAGGAAGTTCCCACCTCAGCACACGTGTGCTGTATAGGCGCGCATCAGGCGTGGAAGGTAAAATAAGGATCTGTGCCACTACACACTTGCACTACTTAGGCACACATTAGGCGTGGGCAATCGGTGTAAATTGCACTCATGTGTGTCTCGAGTGCACATTGAGTGTAAGCAACCCAGACAAAAAAAGCTAGTGCACAGATTGGGCACATATTGGGCGTGACCAATATGGACAAAATATGCCTGCGTGCGACTCGAGCACACATCGAGTGTCAGTAATTTGGACAAAATGCACCATGTGCAGATCATGCGCAATTCAGGCGTAAATACTAGTAGTTGCACATTTGCGAGCATATGGCATGTATCAGCCATAGATTTTCATGATACTTGATAATACTCCAAAAACCTGCTTGATCCAGTCACGAAATATGTCAATATAAAATAATCCTGACATGAAGTATAAAATTATTATTGAGCCTTCCACTAACAACTTATATTTTTGGGTTTGCTGGTTCTTTGATAAGAGCAAAGGACAACAGCACAGGTACAGCCTAGCTATCATAACATTCTGACTGAATCATCAGTTTGTTGCAAACCATCTACCCAATATGTAACTACTAAACGCAACAGGAAAGAGAAAATAATCTGACATTGGAAGTGTTCAGGTGCAAAAAGATAATATGAGAACTTGACCTGTTCAGGTTATGGGTTACAGCATGATCGAGTAAGGAAACAGAATGAATTTCACAGCACCGCTTGGCCTGTGTTCTGGAAAATGACCTCCTCAAATGTCTTAAGAAATGGTGCTATGAGCGACTCACTGAAACAACTCTTACTGACATAATAGCAGATTTAAAGCCAGCCACAACTTATAAGGATACTCACAAGAGATAGGAACGGTTTTGTGCCAACTTAAACTAGAATGTAATCAGGTATTTCTTATAAAACAGAAAACCGTTAACTATGATGTAAACACGCCTTTCAGCCATCTATTAGATTCATTTAGTTTTACTTTGTGACCTTCAGTTTTTCTAGGCCTAGTGTGTGTTGCATACCCTTATATTTTCTGAGCAAAGTCTATCAAGCACACTCGCATTGAAATCCATTTAGACCCTTCACTGCTGATAGTCAAAGTACGGAGGAGCATAAAATTCTTTTATCCTAGCAAGCACAATCACAATCAATTCCATAACTCATGAAATTATCATTTATGTAAACAATAGTAAATGAGGATTTTACATAATGCTAGGGATTCTTTATAACATTAATCTCGACATAATAAAAAATGAGCAAAAGCATTTGTGACCACAGAACCCTAAAGCAGCAAGATGGAAAAAAGGTTCAATATATGAGCAAGATAACAGAGCACAAGCTCTTACCACCCACTTAGAAAAAGCTTGCAGACTTATTTGTCCTTTCTCATTAACTTCAAACAAGGGAAATATAAGATCCACCTCCTCCTTGATCAAGAATCGGGAAAGGTCACCCTTTTCTATGTAGCTGATAAAGCAAGCAAGCAACGCAACATGTCAATCAGAGTAGATAGGAAATGGACTAGAACATATAATGTCACATTTAAATACAGTCTACAGCCGCAGGAAACAACTTACTCGGCATCACCTTTAACATTTTCAAATATCTTAACAGTAGTGACGATAGCATGCTCCTCACTTGTAATCTCATCATCATCCAATTCAACACCACCCTCAACAATTTCTTCAGAAAGCATACCCGAAATTGTTGACAACCCCGAGTTAGCTACTACATCAACCAACAACTGCATAGTCCAAGCAGGTACTCTTTCTTGCTTCAGCCGAAGAAGCTTAGCCATATCAACCACCTTTTCCTTGTGAGTTGAAGTGTGCTCCTGCCCTCCGTGACTCCCTGTTCCACTAAAAACCTGTGCCGACTCCACCAAAGGACGCCCCGAGAGCGCCTGGAGCACAATGTGATGAAACATGGACTCTTGAATCCTATCAAAGAATCTATTCAAATGGAATGAAGAAGCCAATATCTTGAGCAAAATAGTCTTAATCAGCCATAAAAATGCACCTATTAGAAGAGAAACAATAGTCCAAGTGACAAAATCGAGGATTTTTCTTGTCTTAGAAGTTTGATCGACATCTGGTTTGAACAGCAAAACCCATGTACCCAGAACAACACTGAGCCAGATGAACACCTCAACACTTGACTTCAATCCATGAGTAAAATACACAATATTCTTCTTCATCAAAAACTTCCACTCAATCAAGAACACAATAGCATGTGTAATCCAGTGAGTGACCAACATTCCAGAGAAGATAACCAACAAGAGCAAAAACCATTTCCATAGCTGTAACCCAAATAGCACATGCCCTTTGAATCCATCAACAGTTAAACTGGAAACTAAGCATCCCAATATACACAAGAAAACAGCAGACTCAGCTAAGAGCTTAACAGTCTTCCTCTTCTGATTTCTAGCACTCAGCTGATCAGTTATTCTCCGGTATATCTCTTTCTCATCTGGGCCTTCTTTAGTATCAACTTTTACCTTCGGAGTCCTCTGAGCAAACGAAGCTTCTCTACTGCCGATGGCCGGCAATGATCTACATGATTCCTGCGACTGAGAAGTGCGCTCCGCATGTATTGCTGAATTAAGGGGCACCGATGGTTCGCCGAATCGAGATTTGGAATTTGATATGAGTAACGATCGGTGCGTAGGAGAGTCAGTGGGTATTTTGGGAGGTTTGTCAGGACTCGGGCCGAATTTAGTAATTTCAGGCGATGGGCAATTGTTTGTTGGTCTTGAAATCGACTGGGCTTCTTTATCATGCAAGGACCCTAAATCGATTTTGTTGGATTGTGTATTAGCTGGCATTGGAATAGCCACTTCTTCCAGGCCTCTGTTGTGTAAGCTTATTTCGCCTCCCAGACGGTCCCCGGTCTTGCTGCCCATCGAAATTCACCTCAGTAGTTGGTACAGAACTAGGTAAAGAAATTATATGGGGCGTCAATGGATACAGCCAAGATGAACCAGGAGACGGCGAAGCCGGCAGCAAATGCAAGCAGTTGGGAGCTGGGAAGGTGGAAGACATCAGCATTAAACAGTCAATATAGCGCACACTACTATGTTGACTGTCCAGGCCCATACAAGAGGACGCGTGCCCATCAAGCGCTGTGCTAACAGGCGTCTACCAAACCACAGCAATTATTCACGTGCCGCTTGTGCATTCTTCAGACACAGGCCCATCCTTTTCTAATCATAGCGTTCATTAATTATTGGTACTGCTGGCCGTCTTCATTTGAAAATTTTAAATATTAGATAATATATTTTAAATAGTTAATTTTATTAAAATTTTGATATGTTAGATTAAAATTTTTATATATTGGATTTGATATTTGTCCTATGTTAAAATCTAATATATTTTTTTTTATTTTTAAATCTTAAAATTTAAATTTTCGTTGAATAATCAATATTGAAGTACTTCCTCTTTTTCAAAGAAAGCAGCAAAGTTTTATTGTTCTTAAATGAGAGTGGATCCACCACTTGTACTAATGCACTTATATATTTAGATATATGGCCAAAAGAGAAAGAGAAATACCAGAGAGAGAGAGAGAACAGATAGAGAGAATGGTGAGAGAGGCGATCGAAGGAGAAGAATCAAAGAGGCGTAAATCAACAGTTACTCCACTATCCCCACTACCTGCTGTCGTCGTCAAAGACATCACCGTCAAGCTGCTGCCGTCGCCTTTGAGCAGATTTAAGACAAGTGATATTTTCCATTTTACCGATTTATTTGCAAGTGACTCTCCATACTTCACATATTTTCTCCATTGCAAGTGTTTTCCTCGTTTATTTACTAGAGTTACGAGTGATTCGCAGAGTGAGAAAGAAAAAAAGAGAGAGATCGACCGAGCAAAATCGGAGGATGAACCACAATTTTTATTAGAAATCTTGTTACTAGTAGAAAGAATCGAAATTATTTAAAGATTTCAATGGTCTGTACCATGTCGAATCACCGCAGACGAATAAAACCTAGGGCAGCGACAAAGAATGAAGAGGCAGAAGGAAGAAGAGAATAAAGGGAAGGGAAAGAAAAAAAAGAAAAAAAAAGGGAAAAAGAAGGGAAAAGAAGATTCAGGTAGAAGATTAACTTGGACAGAGAGAGAGCGGGAGGAAACTATTATATTATATATATATATATTACATTAATATATGTTAAGATATGTATATTATATATATATATATATAGGTATATGTATTTAGTAAGTTATATTTATGTGTTATATTAATTAAATGTTAAAATATATTTTTATGCTAACTGATTTCAAACAATAGTAGAAAACATTGGATTGTGTTTGGTTATGATACAAAGTGTAACTTTTGTTACATCCCGGGTCCGCGGTTGCCATATGGATTAGGGAGCTTTCGGATTTTCTAGCACGCAGTGGCGTCAGGAGAAGAGTTTGGTCTCCGTCTCTATGAACCTGGACCTACACAACACAAACAACAAACAAGAAGTCAAAGGCCGACGGAGGGTTGTCCCCCGCTGACACTCCGACGCTCAAGTCAGATATCTTCCGCAATAAACGGAGGAATGCATGCGTAAGATACGAGAATGAGGGGAGTGTGAGAGGGATGTGATTGAAGGCCTGAGCTCCATGGATGCGCCCGGCAGATGGGCGACTTACCTGTACGCCCGCGGAGGACGATTTGGAGTGCGCCCGGCAGAGGGGCGGCTTGGAGGTGCGCCCGCAGAGGGGCGGCTTGGAGGTGCGCCCGCAGAGAGGCGGCTTAGAAGTACGCCCGGCAGAGGGGCGGCTTATAGGTGCGCCCACAGAGGGCGGCTTGGAGTGCGCCCGGCAAAGGTTCGGCTTACAAGTGCGCCCGCGGAGGGGCGGCTTAGAGGTGCGCCTGGCAGAGGGGCGGCTTATAGGTGCGCCCGCGGAGGGCGACTTGGAGTACGCCCGGCAAAGGTGCGGCTTACAAGTGCGCCCATGGGGGCGGCAAAGGTGCGCCGCGAGGGCGGCTTATAAATCTTGCCATGAGAGGGGGCTTCGATTGCGCCCGCGAGGGCTTATATAAAGAATGATTAAATGGTACTAGTGAGTAAGCATTCTTGTTACCTGAACGGAGGGTCAACTCTTGGACTGCGAGCTCCTGGCTATGGGATAGTTGGATCGTGACTCCAAGATGGAGGGTTGAAGGCCTCCTGGTTGGTGGAGGGCTGAGGGCCTCCGGATGGCGGAGGGTTGATGGCCTACGAACGGGAGGAGGACTGAGGGCCTCCTGGATGGAGGGCTGAGGGCCTCCGTGCTGGCGGAGGGCTGAGGGCCTCCGGATTGTAAGAGGGTCGTGGGCCTCCGTGCCTCCTGGAAGAAGGAAAGTTCTGTGTCTCCTGGATAGAGAACTAAGGGCCTCTGGACAGTAGGACGGCTGAGGGCCTCGTGCCGGCGGAGGGCTGAGGGCCTCCGGACTATAAGAGGGCCCAAGGCCTCCTGGCGGCAGAGGGCTGAGAGCCTTGGACGGGCGGAGAGCCAAGGGGCCTCCTGGATGAGAGGAGAGTCGGGGATCTCCTGGCTGCCAGCTTGCTCTCATTGGAGATCGACTAGCAACAGCTGTACCATTCTCCGAGCCATATGGAGCCTTATGGAGCTTCTTGAGCTTCTCCCCACTTGTCCTTCAATGTTTGAGGATGCTTGCTTTTATAGTGAGGTTTGCAGATGGACTGCTTCTCCAAAAGCAATGCGGGACTTTTACTTTGAAAGACTTGTATTAGATTGCGGGCTTGTTGCGGGCCTAGCCCATTGGCCCATGGTTATTGGACCCATCACTATCCCCCATGTCGGTGGACTGAATTTTCGGCCTCCGGCATGTTCATGATGAGATGAGACTGGCCATATTGTCCCCTTGACCTGGATTCATCGACCGAAAAGTTTGACCCCGGAGAATGGAGGGAACTAGATTGATGGTTGACCAACTTAGTTGACCACATCACTTGACCCGGAGAACAGAATAGAGCCGAAAATATGGTTGTCAGATTTCGTTGACCAATGCGCTCAAATCCGGAGAACAGTGCGGAGTCAAAAAAGCTGGTTGACCGGATCTAGTAACCAAAGTGCTCGAATCCAGAGGGTAGAGTGGAGACGGACATGGCTACTGGTCAAAAAAGTTGACCGGCGAAATGCTCGAACCGGGAGCAAATTCAAAGCCGGCAAATTTGTTGACCGTGAAGTGCGAATCCGGGAGAGCGCCTGAAATGAAAATCTTTGTTGATCGAAAAAGTTGACCGGCGAAGTGCTCGAATCCGAAGAGCAATTCAAAGCCGAAAAATTTTATTGACCGGCGAAGTGCTCGAATCCGGAGAGCAGTTCTAAGCCGAAAATCTTTGTTGATCGAAAAAGTTGACCGGTGAAGTGCTCGAATCCGGAGAGCAGTTCTGAGCCAAAAATCTTTGTTAATCGAAAAAGTTGACCGGCGAAGTGCTCAAATCCGGAGAGCTGTTCTGAGCCGAAAATCTTTGTTGACCGGATCTGTTGCGACCATTTCGAGTCTCAGGTAAGACCTAAGAGCGCGCAGAGGGAAGATCTCAAGCTCAAGATCAGATCTACTGTAAGGACGCGCTTCAAGAGGTCGGGAGGTGACTTGCCTTAAGATAGCTGATTGTTCAAACTGTAGCAATAGGATACACCTTGCGCTCCTTGGAAGGGCTCTTGCCGTTGGAGAATCATCCAATGGGACTAAGAGTGAGGAGCCCTCAGGGAGCTCAGTTAGTAAAATTGGGGATCCTTTGACTCTCGGATCGAGCAAATGGGTCGATGTCATGACCATGGCCAAGCCTGAGATCCCGATCTCTGTGACTCTCTCTTCGAGGATGCCGCTTTGCTTTCTAGTTGAGTGTCAGGGCTGCTGGTGTTAACTTGCACTGGATCCTGATCATTCCCGTGAAGGGAAGTTGTGGCCTTGAGGAGACGCGGTTGTCATCTAAGCCTTATGGCATTTGACGAACATGTCTGGCTGGTTGCGCTTGCCCCTACCAAGAGGAGGTCGTAGCGCTGAGAAGATGAGGTTGCCGGCTAAGCTTTAAAGCTCTCATTACCGGACTTTTGCTAGCTTGTTGTTCATGTATGTTGATGTCACTGGGCGGCCACTGGGTTGGCCGGCTGCCTGCCAAATGAGTTGACAGGTTGCTATTTTAGCTTTGTTGAAAGCGTGGTGGCCTTCTAGCTGTGTGTTAGGTGGCTGTGCGTTAGCCTGCTTAGTAGTTGTGGCTTGTGAGAAAAGCCTAGTGGCGCCAGCTTTGGAGAGGAATTGATCTCCCTTCGACCGTCGTTAACTGACGTTGCTACTCCCCGAGAGGAGGTCGTCGCGTGTGCTATACTTGCCCCCTAAGATTTTTGACCGCTATCGGGCCACTTGGATGACCAAGATTTAGACCGCTTACGGACCACTTGAATGACCAAGGTTTCAGACCGCTCATGGACTACCTGGATGACCAGGGTTTTAGACCGCTCATGGGCCACCTGGATGACCAGGGGTTTCGAGGCCGCTCCCCACCTGGATGCCTGTGGTTTCGAGACAACCACAGGCCACAGGGTGACCAAGGTTTCAGACCACTTCTGGGCCACCTGGATGACCAGGGTTTAACGAGAGGGTAAAGACCCTCCCGACTTAGGGGCAGTATAGGTCAGGAAAACCTGCAAGGCAAACGTATATATATATATATATATATATATATATATACATATGGAAAAGAAAGAAAAAGAAATCTACCGTGCAGTGATACAAGAAACACAACGTACAAAGTGTTCCTACATGCATGCATATGGTTGACTTACCTGGATTCGGTGTGGAATCATCGTTGGTACATGAGCGGTCTTCTTATAATCGGCTCACCGCCACAGCGCACGGGCCGGGCGTGCACTACTTGAGAGTCATTGGGCGCTTTGGTAGGCGACTTGGCCTGTGGCCCCGTGCTCAAGGGGATTTGGTCCTTTGCCGTGAATTGGCCGGGTAGCGTCTTTATTACCGCCCGGTAGCCTATCGCTGATGGTTTGGGTCCTATTGTCGGGCTGACATGCCTCAAGTGACCGGACCGACTGGTAACAGGCCGGATGATATTTTTCGCGGTGCAATGGGTGGTGGGTCGAGAAAATCGAGCCACCGTTGCATGTTTTGACATAACTTTTACATGGTCTCTTGTCAGATTTGGTTTGCGGCTGGGACTACCTATCGACCATAGCAATGCTATGTGGTGAAGGTCAAGCTGGAGAAGATCTGGCGGCGAAGAGCTCCAGCATGCCAGAGAGATCTGGCGGCGAGAGCTCCGACAGGCCAGAGAGATCTGGCGGCGAGAGCTCCGACAGCCGGAGAAGATCCAAGGCCAAGAGCTCGGCGGAGCTACTGAAGATTTAGCGGCAGCGAGGAGCTCACGCAGCGAGAGATCCTGCAAAGAAGGTGACCGCCTAGAGAGCCGAAATACTCCTCAATTTGATTGGAATGCGGAGAGCTCCTCCACCGGAAAATCGCTTTCAGTCAGGCCAATGAGAGACGGAGTGGCGGAGAGCTTTTACATTCAGTAGGGGTCCAAGACGCTCTATTTAGCTGAAGAGCGAAGGACGAAAACGAAGCTTAAGTTTTGAGGGAAGCTTTGCTGCCCAGTCTGGTCCCTTTGGCATGGCTCCTTGGAACCGAATCGATCACTTCTCCGGGAGTGGGCCCTATCGCTCGGATACTTTCAAATACCGAGGTCGTCAGGCTGATGAAATAGGTACTGGGGCTGCTTGGGTCCTGAGGTCGTCAGGCCGATTGATCCTCTGAGGATGCTGGCTTCTTCAGATCGTTTCAAAGCCGATCGGCGAAGCCCCCAATGCTACATCTTCTAATGGGTGCAGACGGTCAGGAACAGGGTGCTCTTCTAAGCGCTGGGCACCTGTTAGCATGGCTACCCGATGAGGGGTCATCGCCATGGAAGGTGATATCTTTAGTCGTCGTGCTGACTGGAGCACAAGTATTGACCGTGTTTGTTTTGCGTAAGAGATTGAGTGTTGAGGGGAGATGCTAGACTTTTTGTTGCGTTTCCCGCAGACGGCGCCAATGTCAAGGCCCCGGTCCACTTGCCCGACGGACAGTGGGCCTTCCGGATTCCCTAGCACGCAGTGGCGTCAGGAGAAGAGTCCGGTCTCCGTCTCTATGAACCTGGACCTGCACAACACAAACAACAAACAAGAGGTCAGAGGCTGACGGGGGGTTGTCCCCCGCCGACACTCCGACGCTCAAGTCAAATATCTTCCGTAATAAACGGAGGAATGCATGCGTAAGATGCGAGAATGAGGGAAGTGTGAGAGGGATGTGATTGGAGGCCTGAGTTCCATGGATACGCTCGGCAGAGGGGCGACTTACCTGTACGCCCGCGGATGGCGACTTGGAGTGCGCCCGACAGAGGGGCGGCTTATAGGTGCGCCCGGCAGAGGGGCGGCTTATAGGTGCGCCCGCGGAGGACGGCTTGGAGTGCGCCCGGCAAAGGTGCGGCTTACAGGTGCGCCCGCGGAGGGCGGCGGCTTAGAGGTGCGCCCACGGAGGGCGACTTATAGAAGAAGGATTAAATGGTATTAGTGAGTAAGCATTCTTATTACCTGAGCGGAGGGTCAACTCTAAGACTGCGAGCTCCTAGCTATGGGATAGTGGAATCGTAACTCCAAGACGGAGGGTTGAAGGCCTCCCGGTTGGCGGAGGGCGGAGGGCTGAGGGCCTCCGGATGGCGGAGGGTTGATGGCCTCCGGACGGGAGGAGGACTAAGAGCCTCCTGGATGGAGGGCTGAGGGCCTCCGTGCTGGCGGAGGGCTGAGGGCCTCCGAATTGTAGGAGGGTCGTGGGCCTCCGTGCCTCCTGGAAGGAGGAAAGCTCCGTGTCTCCTGGATGGAGGACTGAGGGCCTCTGGATAGTAGGACGGCTAAGGGCCTCGTGGCGGCAGAGGGCTGAGGGCCTCCGGACTGTAAGAGGGCCCAAGACCTCCTGGCAGCAGAGGGCTGAGGGCCTTGGACGGGCAGAGAGCCAAGGGTCCTCCTGGATGAGAGGAGAGTCGGGGATCTCATGGCCGCCAGCTTGCTCTCATTGGAGATCGGCTAGCAATAGCTATACCATTCTTCGAGCCATATGGAGCTTATTCGAGCTTCTCCCACTTGTCCTTCAATGCTTGAGGATGCTTGCTTTTATAGTGAGATTTGCAGATAGACTGCTTCTCCAAAAGCAATGCGGAACTTTTACTTTGAAAGAATTGTATTTGATTATGGGCTTGCTGCGGGCCTGGCCCATTGGCCCATGGTTATTGGACCCATCAACTTTGATATTTGATGGTTATATGAGTGAGATTAGTAAAAATCGGAGTATCAATAATAGTAAACTCTAATCGTACGAAGTCAACAATATAGTCATCTGCAGGTAGATGTTGAAATATTAGAAGAACCAAGCTAATTTTAGTTTAATATTGAAACTCAATAATTAGTGGTATAGTTAAAGGTTACAAGATTTATAGGGTTGTTGACCGGTAGAGATTAGGTAAAAAAATACTTAGTGGGTCTTTAGTACTTTTCCTCTTTTTCAATGATGATATTATTTGTATTAACTTTGATCACATATGTATGATTCCTATCAGTACTAAATGATATTTTTATCTTTGAATTTGTTGAATTCTTTCGTATATACATTTGGATGTCTGAATATACATATCATTGGCTTTCTACAATCAAGGTGAAGGAGATTATGTAAAAATATTACGGTATCAAGGAATATAGAACCTACGATACCTTATTCTAGTCCATAGTCATTAAATACTGATTTTTGTTTTATGGTGGTGATGAGGTATATTACTTAATGTGGCGGGATACTTATAACCATGTAATCATGATAGAGTATGATATCGAGAATTTTATGGCGGACAATATTAGGTTTGACGTATAGAGATGTTTTTCATATCTTGTTAGGCAAATGATAAGCATACTAGTGAGACATTTATTCGTGGTTTGGTAGAGTTTTTATGAACCATAGATTTTGTCGATGTTTGAAATTTTGAGTATCAATTAACCCATGTAAATACTCAACTGTCGGGGTAACATACGTAATCTTTAATTCAAAGTGGTAGAATAAAATTTAAGAGTTTCTTCGTGATATCTTGTTATTATTAATACATCTTAAATTGAGGTTCAATGGAATTCATAAGTTGTATTTGGTAGAGTCCATAAGTCAGATTATGTGACATCCAGACTTACTAGAATCATATTGTTTATTATTATTTAATATTCAGGTCATTCACGTTGATATTCAGACCAATAGATCCCCTTATTTTTTTATGATATTGAATTCTGAGGGATTTCTGTCTATTATTAGTAAATCTTATTATTTTTGTAAAATGAGAGTTCGGGCTAATCTGTCTTACTTTACCTTAGATCATAGATATGACAAAATACATATTCTTGGATAAATTTATTTGTTAAATGTTATATTACTATTGTGGCTTTTGGTATAGATCACTTATTACATATCCAAAATATTTAGTATAATTACTTATTTTCGATTTATTATCACTTATTAAATATTTGGTTCACCATTATATTTTATTGACTCTAAATTGAGTTAATTATATACAACTAGTATGTGTTTTTACCTTTACTGCAGGACTTTCAGTTAGTAAAGATTTTAGAGGTTAGTTGCTATTATATCAGTGGGAGATACATCAGATACATTTTAATAAAGGTTTAATAATTTATTTTTAAATTGCGATACGTAAATTGAATAGTTTTATTTTAGTCAGTATTTACTTGATATGTAATTAAAATGATGAATATATTAATAAAAATATTGAGACTATCATAAACATTTAATGATTTTATGACTTAAGATTTTTCACGTGAGCGATTCGAGCTGTGATTGATGGTTGGAGCTCGGGTCACCACAATAAGCAAATAAGAAGGTCGTTTAACCACAGATACGGCCGATGAGTCAAATAGGAGCCAGCACCCTATTAAGAATTCATAAGGATCACATTCTCGGCGCTGTAGATGCCGCTCTTTGGAATAGTAGGCATTCTACTTGTAGCCAATCGAATACGAGATAGAATTTACTTAGTTAATAATGATGATGTAATATTCCGATTGATGTAAAGTCACGTTTGGAATCTTCGAACTTTGTTAATTGGTTGACAACGACACCAATTTATAAAAACAAAATATACGCAAGGCCAAACAAATCTCTCGGTCATAAACTCCCATAGGCTGGTTGTATCTGTAGTGGTGGGCCAACCCTGTCATTGCCTTTCTTGAGTCCGATGTGCATATAATTCCAACATGAGAGAGAGAGAGGCATGGAAAGCAAGAGGTAAAAGAAGATTCAATGACTAAATATTACTTTTATGCAAATTTACAATCTTAAAATTAGCAATTTAGTATGTTGAGTTTTGATTACTTTCTTGAGGGTTCCACAACAAATAGATAGTCATTGGAGGATTGTGCGATATTCGTATGAATATTATGGTATTCACACACACTTCGCGAACGCAGTAAACGTCGAATCTAGAGGCGCTCAAAGCATTATTTACCGAGGCATCTGCACCCGAGGACACCCGAAAGGCACTCAAGTGTCGGTCGCGGTATGAAATCGCACCTATATAATTTTAGGATATTTTAAAATTAAATCTCATGTAAAGAGTACCGCACAAAGAAAGAAAAAGAAAGAAGAGAAAATGGTTCGATATTCAGCTAATATCTAATTTGATTTTCATTCTTTACTAAGGTTGAATAGATTATTTTAGAATAATTTTTTAGAACATATTTTATTTAATTAGTCGTATTTCTTGTTATATTTTTCTTATAAATTATTAGATTTGTTGAAGGAGTTGTAATCAATTATTCTTCATTCAGAATTGTAGTAAAGAAATTTCAAAATGGGTTGCTTGTAACCAGTACTTTTATAGTTAATTATTTTTAAATTTATCTCAAAATTTTTTTCTTAATTAAAAAAAATTTAACATTAAAAATATTATATATTATTATATTTCTTGTATTCACAACTTTAATTGTTGACTTTTGATGAGAGGATTCAGATTTTGTTACACTACACCAGACTGTATGTATTCGAGTCAAACCCTAACACAATATAAATCCCATAATAGAATTTTAAAGAACCTCCTAAATTCCAATGAAAATATAATGTAACAAATATCCTCCCCCACTGTATTTTTCGGCCAGCTGTACGTATCTTATCATGCGTGAAATTATAATCTACCAAAAAACCATTTTATTATATATATTATATATCTTCGGGAATGTGCAGATTTTCATGAAATTATGTGGGGGCCAGATTCCAGCCCTTCACAATGGGCCGGGTTTCACTTAGAGAGATTAAAGGATTATTTCTGAGCCCATTTTGAACGATTGGGCTGGCCATGTTAATTGGGCTTCAGTTTATAATTAAACCGTCCACGCGTAGACGGCCCCAGTCTAAGTTTAGAAAAATAAAAATATTTAAAAATAACTTTTAATCATTATTAATATATTCTCACAAGATTTAGCTTCATCCACATATATATTTTTTTTTATTATATGAGCCTGATACTATAAATAAATATATCGGTAGCTTGGCATGAGGATCGATTGGTTTCAGTTTTCCATTTAATTTAAGATGACGGTGGTGATTTATTTACTGATATTACCCACGTAAATCGTACGGTGGTCAAGAAAACTGAGTCAATAGAAGGCATTTTTAATCAAATATAATTAATTCTGATCATTTATTTTTAACAACCCGTCTCAAAATTTAAAATAAAATTTACATTTAAAAATTATTTAAATGTATCAACAAAATACACAGACAATATTATATTATAATATATGATTTTAAAACTCTAAAACTATGAATCTTTTCCGCATTAAAAGTTATCAAACACCAATTAAAAATTAAAAGATTATATTTTTATTTTATATATTATATTTGATTTATTTTCTGGATCTATAGTATAATAATATATCCTTATTTATATATAATTATATATATTTGTAAAGTTAGCCATTTGGAAAGTGTCATCCAAATGTTCCCAATATAGTGATGGGTCATGCACGTTAGAATATTCAAGTAGGGCGGCTCCTTCCCGTGGGGCCACCCCTAATTCTGTATATAATATTATTATTAGATCAGGGCAATTTTATATCTTAAAAAAAAAATTAAATGATACTATTATTTTTAAAAAATAAAATTTAATAGTTTATTTTTTAAAAAAATTATTATTAATTAATTTTTAAAAAAAAATTATTTAAAAATAAATTATTTAAATTTAAAAATATATATATTTTTATTTTTTTGTGATATGATGATCCCTTATGATATTTCCGGTACCCCATTGGATAGATGGCTGCAATCTTGCATGCTTGTCACGTCCTAAGCATATTGTTAATTAAATTTACTAAGTCATCATTAAGCCTAATCATAGGATTAGTGGGTTCGCTACCATTTAAATATAAATATATATATATATTTATATAATTTGAGGAGCATGTTGTCGTAGTTAGTGGAACGAATATATAATAAATTTCATAAACCCAAAGTACATATTTTACTCGTCTGAACACCATGCTAATGTTACTGCTGCACAAATTTCAAAGTCTACTTTTTGGCATCCTGAAATGATGATATTCCCATGATGACGAATATTTTTTGATAACATAAATGGTTATACTTAAGAATTATTTTATGATAATTATATAAATTAAAATGTTGAAAGTTTATATTTGAAAATAGAGTTTGAAAAGTGCTTTTTATACTTTCAAAAACTAATACCACTTATTTTAAAAAATAAATAAATAAATAATCTAATTTTAGAGTTAGAAGTCTATAGAACAAAATGAGTAATAACACAACTTTTAATATAATTGATATTTTGAAGGTTGACCGTGCCGTGTATATATTATAATTTTAAAATAATTAATTTTATTTTAGAAATTTTATTTGCAGTCATATAACATTTATTAATTAGTATTTTTTTAGATTATAAAGGTGATGTGTTCTTAGGTCCAGGTTCTCGTGAAGATTATAGAGCCTTTGGATTCCTCGGTTGGGTCGAATTGCAAACGGGTCCGATTTTCGCATCTTAACTTAAATCCTATACACCACAAACTGCAAATAAAAGATTAAATGACGGCGAAAGATTGTCCGACTGTAAACACTACACGCTCAAATCAGAAATCGTTCCCTAAAAATAGAAAGATACACGCTTTGAAGTAAATATGATAAAAATACATGGATGCTGGAATGCGGGGAGTGTGTAAGATGTTCGAATGAGGGTTGTGCTCCCTTTCTTGCGCTGCTACAAGTGGCCTGCTATCATTGCCGTATTGTGGCGGTAGTTCGAGGGAAAAGAATAGGTTTTTTCCTCCTCGTTGCTTGAGCACGAGTTGCTAAAATCAGGTTCTCGATCTCAGGTTACCGCTTAGACCGTTTTTTTGTAGAAGTGGGATTCCGGTCTTCTTCTCAATTGAAGAAGAAGGTATTTATAGGCTCCTTGAGGGAGGCTATTGGGAGTCGGGATCTTCGACAAATTATTTGTCGATATTCACCGGCCACTAAGGACTGACAGTGGCTAATTGTGTCAGTTGTTGTCTTATAATGGCGCATGAACCGTCGTCTGACATGGCCAGCGCAGACTTATTTGACTTTGCGGGGGATTGGTTCAGCGGCTATTGGGGCGGCATGTATTGCAGCTTGGCAACGTTGATCTTATCTCCCATTGACTGACTTTCCTTGAGCCGGTGCCGCCGGCGCTGGCAACATGTGGTCATCTTTGCAGAGGTACAGGCGAAGCTAATTAGGTGCATGTCAGGGGTGCCCAGAGGGCCTCGCGCTCAAATCTCTTAGGGTACCGCCACTGGGTTGGGTCCATCTGTCGGTTAGGCCTATCTTCTCTCAGTTGGGCTCTATTGGTCCTGGCCCTGATTCATGTTAGACCCATCATTAGCCCTCGTACTTGGGATCGACCCACAGCAGGGGCCTAGCATGTCAAAAGGTGGGTTCGGCCTTGGGCTGTGTGCGTCTTCTCAAGATACTCCAATCTGCGATTCTCAGGAGCGTCGCTCCTTCCCCATGCGAATATGTAGCATTTCAGAGGCACTGTAGCGACTTGGTGCCTCGTTGGAAAAGATTCGTGGCTTGGGAGTTGGCTCTACATTGATGGCTTTCCTGTTTTTTGATTGACGATCGTCGAATGGTGCGCCCCTTTGGGAGATTGTTAGGTCTTTTGCGTGGCTATAAATTAGGGAGTTCCCAACTTGGGTGAGCCAAACTCCTTCATTCGCTGATGAAGCAATGCAGAGTTCTTGGCTTGTCTTATATCCTGTGGAGTTTCGCATGGGAATCAGATGGATGTGGGAGAGTTGCAGCCACTTTTGAAGCCTATCATAGTGCTCCTCTTGCAGAGATTTTCTCGTTGTAATGAGGGTGGCTCGGCCACTTTGCCATTGTCACGTGCCTTCTCTTCGTCTAGCCAGGGTTCCCAGCTGCAAGGGAAGAATCGCAAGGCCATCGTGCTGATTCGGGGATCTCCGTTCCCCTAAAAGCATGTCATCGTTAGCTCTTTCTATGGTTGGTCGTCCTCTGGGCTAGTTGAGAGAGGAGGCGATTCTCGGAGTTCCATTGGGCCGCTAGGCAGGTGCATCGCGACTCCAGTGGAACTCCTGATGGATACTTTCCTCCAGTTTGGTAGAGCCTGTATTGTCGGCCCCGAGGGATCAGCGTCCACTCTGTCCCACCGGGGAGGAATCAGCACCGGGGTAAATGCTACCAAAATGAGGTGACCCCTCATGATGTGCATCTATGCCCAGTGCCGAGCCTTCCTGGTGGCACCGTTCATCTACTACCTCTTGTACTTTGCTTCATTTCCTTTTCTTTTTATACTCACGTTAGTGCAAGTCTAGTATCTTGTAAAGAACACTTCGATGAAATAAACCATTGATAATTGCCTTTGTCTCTTGTGCCACTGAATTTTCTTTTTTTTTTTTACTCTCTACACGGTATGACTCCAAGGCCGTAGGGCCCTCTCGCCACCTTACACGATTGACCATTTGCATATTTTGAATGCTGAGTGACTTTTAGTCGCCTTCGCCAGTGTCCATCGCTCATGCCTGTATTTGGATTGTCAACAGGATGGCTTGGCCGAAGCCGCTTGAGGACTCTAGCTTTATTTTCATCTGGGGAGGTGGTGCGTTTCCGATGGAGGTCATGTCAATCAAATCACCTCTACGCATTTGATGCGTTGGTAACCGCAAGGTCGTCACGCCATGATTACTTTCCTTGAAAAGGCGCGATGCTTCAGGGCATTGCCACATGGTGGGATTTCATTAGGCGACGAAATGCCTTGCCTTTGTTACACGACGTTGTTCCTTTGGGCAAGCTTTGGCTATTTAAACACCAAGGCCTTCCTTAATTTGGGCATTCAAGCGTTGCTCTGAGATGTGAATCCTAAGTAAGCGTTGCTCTGAGATGTGAATCCTAAGTCCATAGTCACTTCCGCTTTCTTGTGGTTGTGCTTGCAGCAATGGCAGACGAAATTCGCAACTTCACTCCAAGGCTATTAATAGGGTCATCCTCTTCTTCAGGACCTAAGTCTCCCACCGATGAGTCAAGATCGGGGGAGTAAGGGCTGAGAAGCCACTACGAGGTGGGGCTCACCGCGGTGGTAGCAAAAAGTTGCCACTCAGAGCCTTCAATCCTTGAGCCAGCAATGCCTCAGAGTGTGAGGCCTGGCTTTGAATCCGAAGGGGTTTGCAATTCCTCTCCACACCGGGGACCTAGGGGAGCCGGTCGAACGATCCGTCGTGCCCAGTGAGCAATTGAGGTGGTCAAGATCTGGGTGTAGGCTACCATCGCCGAGATTGAGCAGAGTTGGGCTCGAGCGGCTTACTTTAAGCAAGCATGGTCGGAGACAGAGGCGAGGTCGTCATAGCTAGCCGACATCATCTCACAGGGCCAAAACTGAATTGCCACTCTTCAATAAGAGCTTGTGCAATGCCGGATGTGACTCTGAGAAAAGCATGTCATCCATGCGCAATTGGAGGCTAAGTTGAGGTCGAAGGTCTGCCCAAAAGACCTGACTCCAATGTTGGTGGAACAGTTCCAAGAAATGATCCGTATGAGCCAAAGGATAGCTTCTCTGGCTGTTCTCGACTTTCTCGTGGGCCTCCACAACTCTCGGAATGCTGGTTTCCCATTGTGCTTGGAGTTAACCGACTTCTTGACTCTCAATCCTGCCTAGCCCGGCGGGCGAAGATAGCACCATTTCGCACCATTGTACCCTTGGTCTTGCCTATAAAGAATCTTTGTTGATAAAACTCCTTTTTCATAGAGCAGTTCATTTGTTGTAGCATGTTGCCTTCGAATATTGCTTGTTGCATTTTCGGTCTGGAAGTTGGATGAGCTACCATCGTCGTTGTCCATGGGGACTAATGCCCTTACATTAATTACATGGTGTGACAGTTACAGTTCAGCAAACTGCTATAACTCAAGTTGAGTGGCTGTCTGTCTGGTGTCATAATAGGCTACCTTAGAATGACGCACCGCGCTCAGGTGAAGGGACGTGTGTCGCAGCCATCATTAGGGGCGACCCTTTGGATATCTGGCGCAATGCCACTTCACAGCCTTCCTCATTGCCTATTTAAACGACGCTCTCAAATACTTGTCACACGTTGAGACCTCCTATTTTCAGCACTTATGGTGAAAAGAAGAGTTCTTCTGCTCCCACAGTTCGACAGAGAGTGGGGGAGATTAAGTCCGTTCTTTTTGGGAGTGGTATCGCGGCTTCGAGAGTGAGCTACGACATTCCTAGTGAATTGGCTCATCGCCTAGCTAGAGAGGATGGAAGAGCGAAGGCACCTCCCAAAGGTTTCCTCACTGTATACAAGCACCACCTGAGGGATGGGATTCGTTTTCTAGTGGCGGTGGACTTCTAGGTATTTTTGAGACGATGGGCATCCCTTTGGCCCGGCTTCACCCCAATGTTGTCCGCTATATGGTATCCTTGTGCGTCTTTGTCTATCTCCAAGGGTGTGTGTAACGTCACCGGGCAACCCGCCTGTAGATATTGTCTGCTTTGAGCCGAAAAATTTTACGGCGTCCCAAACCAAACCAGCCCGCACTGTTTAGTTCTTGGTAGACGGCCTCCACTGCCCCCAAAATGGGTCTATCAGAAAAAGGTCTCCACGGCTTATAAAGCGCGCTTCGTTCACCTCCTCATCCGATATAGGACACTACAATCCACCCCCCTTAGAAAGCACAGCGTCCGCGCTGGCACACCGAATCGAGCCCCGGCTCTGGTACCATTTGTAACGTCCCCGGGCAACCCGCCTGTAGATAATGTTCGCTTTGGGCTGAGGAACTTCACGGCGTCCCAAGCAAAACCAGCCCGCATGATTTTGTTTCTAGCAAACGGCCTCCACCGCCCCAAAACACGGTCTACAAGGGAAAGGTCTCCATGTCTTATAAAGCGCGCTTCGTTCACCTCTCCATCCGATATGGGACACTACAGTGTGTGTTCTATGCCCGCGTAGTGAAAGTGATTTTTCATTTCAACTACTTAGAAGATTAGATCTCAATGTCTCCTCATGTGGGCTTCCCATTTCGGGGGACAAACTCGGATTTGACAAAGAATTGAAAGAATCGCTTCTTCTTTTTGCAGACCTACCTTGAGTGGGACATCCGCAACAAGTGGGGTCCTATGAATGAATTCTTTACGTAGAGCGTGAGCGAGACAGAGGAGAAGGAAGAGAAGAACCTAATCGACCACTTTCAAACGGCGATTAGCATGTTCTGCATTCAAGGGTACTACTTGACCCTTGTGATGTTCGCAATCGTTAAATGGGAGCCTTCCGGTTGTAAGGCAGCGGCAGCTGATTGAAAAAGGAAGGCTGGAGCCTTGACCATCCGGGTGCCTCCGAGGGATCAATCTGATGGAGGTGGATTGTCACTTTCCCTGGGGTCTTCCTCCAACGAAGACACGGTGGCCCTAAAGAGGATTAGGGGGCAGGAGGCTCCTCAAGCAGGAGAACCTTGGTTTTGCCAACGACGTCTGGCCAGTCCACCAAGTCTGCCCCCGTGATGCTCGTCGAGACTGCTGTCGTGGAGCATGTGCCAGGTCCACAGCCGCGAGAGGGGGATGTCGAATGTCCGCTGATTCCAGCCGTAGCTCTAACAGGGTACGGCGCCCCGTTCGCTGGCCGTCCCCCGAGTGAGAGGTCCAAACTGGGTTCCCCATTCAATGTTGAGGCTGGACCTTCCCATGGCAGGCAGCCAATCGAGCCTATCGGAGAGGGTTTCATGGCGGGCACTAAGGAGGTGGATTTCTGCATCATCGAGCTTATCGAGGTAGAAGATCTTGAGTCCAATGTTTGTTGGGGGAACAACACGGGCACTCGGACAGAATGTTCCTGAGCGCAATGACCGAGCGGACAAATCACGCTGGTCGAGGGACAATGGACGGACAAAACCAACAAGGAAAGAGAAATACACCGCTTTAACGTGGAAACCCTTCTGAACCGAAGGAAAAAACCACGGGAGTAGAGGCAACAGCAAATCCACTATGTGAAATAGGTTACAAACCTCCAAGAGGGAGTATCCGCTACACACCAAAGAAGTTAAAGAGGAAAACACTCCTGAGCAAACCGAGAAAAGCACTCTCTTTTCTCTTCACTCTATTTTTCTCTTTCTCCCTTCTCTCACCGGTGGTGCACTCCTCTTCTCCTTCACAATAGTCATTTTGCTTTCACTTGCACTCACCAGCTTTCTCAAGCTCTCACCCTCTCTCAATCTCACGCAGCATATTTATAATACCAGGGGAGGGCCACGTGGCCGACCACCCAGCCACCCTACTACCAGTAGGGTGGCAGGGCTACGTCCCCTTAGGCCTGCCATGGCCGTCGCATGCCTCCTGCGTGTCAGAATGGTAGGCCTGCCACCTTGAAAGTTGAAGCCGTCCGAATGTCCAATCGGAGTGGGTCAACTGTCCACCTGCAACACGCCGCTGCAGCAGGCCTACGAGAGAGAGAAAGTCAACGCCTAGGCTCCAGCGTCCTCGTCCATGTCCACCTCTTGGACATGATAGCTTTGAGTAGTCCTCGTCCAATTCATCCAGCTACCCCGAGGACAGACGTTTCCGGATTTCTCCAAACGTCCTTGTCCATGTCAACCTCTCGGACATGAACCTCTGAGGAGTCCTCGTGCATTTGTCTCCACTGGTCCGCGGACACAAACACCACAAGAGAGTGACCCCAACAATGTTGCGCCTGCAAATGCCCCAAAGGAACTCGTTGCATCAGCCGTGGAGCCACCCAAGCCTCTCACCGCGGAGCCTGACTCTGTTGCAGAGGCCATTGCGCTCAAGGAGACTGCAGCTAAAGCTCTAACCGGTGATGTTTTGACGAGCGGGTTGGAGGAAGTTGTTAAGCGGCTGGAGACCCCATGCGTGCCTGATCCTAAAGCCGTGCTGGACTTGCCTTCCACTACTGAGGGACCTTTCATTGATGTATGACATATTTGCTCATCACGTTGGGAATTTGTTTGCCGACTTCCTTTTGGAAATGTTTCCCAAGTTGCTAGGATTCACGAGCTTCTCATCCTTTTTCTCTTTTGCAAATCCCTGACACGATTCGATACCTCCACACTGCTCTTTCTCAACAAGATGAGCACACTCGTCAGGCTCAAGAGGAGAGCAAACGGGCAGCTGAGTAGCATGTGAGAGGCGAGGTTGACACCCTAAAGTAGGAGAACGAGCGGTTGAGAGGAGAACTGTTGGCGACTGGGGACCTCATTACTAGCTTGCAGGATTGGTGTGCCTGTGCAGAGGTTGGCTTGTGAGTTTAGCTCTCTCCGAAGGACATGGCTTGAGTGCTGGACGCTAGATTGGCTGCTCTGGGCGTCCCCACGGGGATTTTTTATCCCCGCAATGATGGCATCGAACATAGCTCGCGCTTGATCAACTTTCTGGAGGGGGCAGGACATTCGAGCACGTAGGGCGGCCGCACGCTTAGTTCACTTTTTTTGTGTATAACTTTTTGAGAGAAACCTTGTAATTTTCGTTTTTTGAAATGGAAAGCAAGCACACATTCGTATGAATTGTCAGATAATGACATAGAAATAACAATTTTATTAATGAAAACATGGTACATATACAATCATTCCAATTCATGTTTGCACACCTTACCTAAGCATGTGTATGGCTTACTGGTAGTATTTCTTGAGGTGGGTGGCATTCTAGGTCTAAAGGACCAGTTTGCTATCCTGGGTGTGCCACTTGTGCACCTCATTTCAGATGATCGTTGAGATAAGGAATAAGCCTTCCAAGTTTGGGAAGAGCTTGTTCCTATGAGCGGTTTTGCCCGTCGCCTCTACACTCCGGAGGACCAAATCCCTGACATCAAATAGACGAGCCTTCACCCGCTTATTGTAATATCGAGCGACAAGATACTAGTAGACTGTCGTCCTCAGGCACGCCGTGTTGCGGGCTTTTGGGAGCATGTTCAGGTGCTCTCTAAATCATTGGGAGTTACTAACGGGGTTGAAGCATTTGATCCAAAGGTTGGGGAGCCCCACTTCGAAGGGGACAACCGCTTCAGCCACGTAACAAAGGTTAAAGGGTGTCTCTCGCGTCAATTCCCATGGGTTGTACGGTACAAATAGAGCACATAAGGTAGCTTATTGGCCCAAGAGCTCCCTGCATCCTCGAGTTTAGTCTTCAGTCCACACAGCAGCGTCCGGTTGGTCACCTCGACCTAGATGTTAGCCTGTGGGTATGACACGGACGTGTGAACCAATCTGATACGCAAGCTCGTACAATATTTAGTAAATCGTTTCCTAGTGAATTGGATTCCGTTGTCAATCACTATAACCTCGGGAATGCCAAGTTGGCAAATAATATTTTGATGGATGAATTCCATCGCATTCTACTATGTTATGCGTACCAGGAGAGTTACCTAGATCCACTTGGTGAAGTAATCAATATCGACAATGAGGAACTTCCTCTCCCAAAGGCTAAGAGTGTGGGCGAGAGGATATCGAGCTCCCATTGTGTAAACGGCCATGGAGCCTGTAGGTTCTACAGCTTCATGTGTGGCTGGTGGCTCAAGGATCTTGGAACTTGGCAGCTCTCACACTTTCTGACGAAATCCATGGCATCACTTTTTTGTGGGCTAGAATAAACCTTGTCGCATAATTTTAAACGCGAGGTTTTTTCCCCCAACGGGCGAGCTGCATACGCCGAGGTGGATTTTGCCCAACGCGTATTCGGCTTCCTCCGGTGTGTGGCATTTCAGGTAGGGGTGAAGTCTCCCCGCCATTACAGCCTTCTATCGATGATTGTGTATCAGCCAGCTATCTCCTTTATTCATTTGGCCTCCTCTGGGTCTTTTGGCAGCGCTCCATCCGTCAACTACTTCCAGTACGGGTCATCCAGTTGTTGTCATTGGCTATCTGCAGCATCCCTCGTTCTGGGCAGTCAATGTTGATCGTAGCAAGAACTTCCCACATATTCCTGGCGTACTGCTCCTGAGATTCCATCGCTACGTCCTTGGCTAGCTGGTCGGCTTTTCGATTCTTCGCTCTCAGGATGTGTTCAATCTCAAATTTCTCGAAAACCTGGGCTTGGGACTTCGCCTTTGCTAGGTGCTTAACAAATTGCAAGTTCAATGCCTCGAAAACTCTCTGAATCAGGTTGACCACTAATTATGAGTCGCTGCGTACGACCAACTCTCTCACTGAGCATTCCCTGGCTAGCCTAAGCCTTGTGAGGAGGGCCTCATCTTCCACTATGTTGTTGGTGACTAGGAACCCAAGCGTCAAAGAGTACTTGATCTCCAAGCCATTAGGGGTTCTGAGCACGACTCCAGCCCCACTGCCTGCTTGCGTGGTCGACCCGTCAATATTGAGGATCCACACAAGTGTGCTCGTGGTGCCTGCGTCTTCGACTTGGTCTGGGATATCAAGAACAAGGGTCGCTGTCTCGACTACAAAGCTTGCGAGGGCTTGGCCCTTGAGGGCTAGCCTCGGTCGGAACTCCACTTTAAACTTACCCAACTCTATGGCCTACTTGACCAATCATCCGTACATCTCGAGCTTTGACAAGATCGCCTTCAAAGACTGGTCAGTCAACACGATGATTCGGTGCACTTAGAAGTATGGCCTCAACTTTCGAGCAGAGTAAATGATGGCCAGGGCAATTCTCTCTGTCACGGATAGCCTTCCCACCACTTACGTCCGTGAATACTTATGCCAAATAATATATGTATACATAATTGACATATATATAATACACATAATGACCTTATCTCCTGAGGCAGTGTGTATTGCGACTTGACAGCGCTAACCTTATTTCCCATTGGCTAATATTCCCTAAGCTGGCGCCTCCGACACTGACAATCTGCAGTTGCTTTTGTAGAGACGCAGGCGAAACTGATTGGGTGCATGTCATGGGCACCCAAAGAGCCTCGCGCCCAAATCTCTTATGGTGCTGCCACTGGGCTAGGTCCATCTGCCGGTTAGGCCTATCTTCTCTTAGTTGGACTCCATTGATCTCAACCCAGATTCATGTTGAACGCATCAAAAAATAATAGGTCAAATTTTGTATACTTATTGCGTTAATTAGTACTGTTAATTTGAAATTATATAATATATTAAGAAGATACTAAGGTGATAAAAGATATCTGAACAATGCTTCTAAAATAGTCATTCATACTATGAGCAGTCAATTAAAAGTTTAATAAATTGAAAAATCAACTCATAGACTGATATGACTAGCATTCTAACTCTGATTCAACAGTTAAAATAATTCTGTGCGGCAAAGAAACTGTTGTGAATGAGAGCGAACGTCTTGTAAAACTCATGCGGACAGGCACGCAAAGGCTCTCCTGCAATACATCACTCATGCATCCATTAAGTAGATATTGAGAGCCTGCTCTTCGATCAAGAACACAAATCACACGGGCATCAAGCACAAGTTTTCGGATGCAACAAAGCCTGAGCAACAATTACACAGAAATCAATGACAGAATTTTACTCGAGCTAAAAGTCCCATGGGCCTTGGACGGAAACCCTTAAAACCCTTTTCGTGCGATCCAAACCTGTGAGTGAAAAGAGATCGGCATGGAGCACAAGTTTTTGAAGGCAACACAGCTTGAGCAACAATTACACAGAATTCAATAACCGATTTTTACTCGGCCAAAAAATCCGATGAGCCTTGGACAAAAACTCTGTAAACCCTTTTCGTGGAATCCAAATCTTTGAGCGAAAATCTGCTTCCCCACTTACACAAATATCGTTTCCCAAATATGATTGATCAAAGACACACAAGGCTTGATAAAAATAAGAGAACTAATTTATAACGCGCTATCACACGTCCATTAATAGAAATATAATTACACAGATAAATAGGGAAGAAATATTCAATTTATGGTTCAATATCCATTAAGTTAGCGCAATGTTCAAGCTTGTCAATTGAGGACAGTCCATCTGTGTTTTATTCCAGATACAGGCGAAGCAAAAGCTTTCACTTTCGCTTTCGCTTTCGCTCTTCCCGTGGACGAAGACGGGATCTAACGTTGTCTTTTACCATCGCTTCCCCGATGACATCTTCCTCTCGATTTCGTTCTCGAATCTTTATTTTCGTGTCCTCTCTCTCTCTCTCTCTCTCTCTCTCTCTACTGCTTCCTTTTCCTTTTCATTCCCTCCTTTTATTTCTCCATCAAACTGTCGTTGTCACCCTCCCTCTCTCAACACTCCTACTTTGGATCAACACCAGGCCATCAATGATCATCCCCATCACCCTTCTTTTTAGCATTCCTCTTTCCAACAGTACATTTTCAAAAACCCATATCACACATTTTACATAAATCAACGCATTAACTCGGGAAGGAAAATTTTGGATATATAAAGTTTAATGCGGTAGATGTGTTCGACAACATGTGTCTGTGAAGGTGATGAATTTGGTAACCATTCATAGAATCAATGACTCATCCTTGACAAAGCGAGTGGTCTCATAGATGGGAAGCTCCTCATTTGCTGTTATTGACAGGTGATCTAGCTCGAACAGATCTGAACTCGAGCAGCTTAGCCTATCAACATCGTCATAATCATTGTCGGCGCGATCATCTTGATTGTCGCCTTTAATGGCGTCCAAAGCATTTCTGGCGTGCCCATCATCTTCTTTCTCGATCGAATAACCTTTCAGTAATCCCAGTGCAAAACCATCTAGTTCTCTTTCTTTTTCAATCTCATTTAATTTTCTCAACTCTTCATACCTCTTTGACAAGGCTCTCCCCAATTTTGCAGCGCTTATATTTGTTGACATTAGACTCCCACCGTCGTCTTTGTATAGGCTTTTATGTCCACAAGGGCGAGAATCTTCGTCAACGATCACGCTAACTGGGTAGAATCGGACGGATCTTCTGTTCCCATTTCCCAACTTCTGCGCAGAATTAGAAGGGAAATTACTCTTGCCCATCAAGCAAGTCCTTGAAAATGAGGAGGCAGACGAGCAAGTCGATGTTGGCTCTGATTGGAAGTTCCTTCTCCTTATATAATTGCACCCTTCAGCTAAATTCAAACTTTTCGTCGCCTTCTTCGAGCTCTCTTTAGCAAATAAAGAATTAATGAAGCTCGTAAACCTTATACCAGGAGAAATGGGCTGCTTTAAATTCTTCAGATTACAATAAATCTTCAATGCCCTTGATTTCGACCTGAAAACAGTCTCGTCACTCTTGGAATCTTCACGACCTCCGCAGCCATAATCCTCAGAAGTTTCCGACTCTCTATGCCCACATTGCTGGGCGGTCGACGATTTTGTCGCTCGAGTAGGGATGCTGGTTCTCACCGGCTTAGGCCTTGGAGGCGCAAAGGATGACGCTCTCAGCTTCGAACCGCCGGTATAAGACTCTGTTTCAGAGGACGAAAATCCCCCGAAACTCGAATCCGAGGAGCTTGAAGTATTGCTAAAAGGTATAACAGCTTCATGCTCAAGCGTTTTCCCCTCCAATTCCTCCACGAAATCGGATCGTCGTTGTTGTTGTGGTCTCTGTGGCATAATGACTTTCTCGTTAGATTTCCTTTCCATCCATTTCTCCGTCAAGCAAGCGCGTCGACTGCTCGGCATTTTCTCTTCCTCTAGCTCGCCATGGCCGCGTCTGATGCTGTAGAAACCGAGATCTTGTCCTTGCTCTGCGTCGATTGAGCGATATATTTCGTCGAGGAGGGTCGATGAGAATGATGGATTTCTGGGGTGATGCTTGCATCTATCTTGTGGGCTTGATTTCTCCCTCTTATGCATGATTTGTGTTTCCAAAAACAAGACAACCCAGAAAATGTCCGGAGCAGAGAAATCAGTTTGTTAGTGGAGAGTGAGTTACTGGCAGCAGAGAAAACGGAGACTTGAAGCTTCTATGCCCTTTCGCTGTTGGGCGAGAGCAAGATCAAGCGAAAGAGAGGACGAGTAATGTAATCAGAGGAATAACACAACACAAACACGCCTTGAAGTTGGAGTTCAAGAGAGACAGAGAGAGAGAGAGAGAGAGAGAGGATTTTGCCTTTTGAAAGGGATGACATGCGCGTGCATGTCTCCGTTCTAAGTGGGGATTTTAATTCTTGCCGATTTACTTAATTGGCGTCTAAAGTTTCTCTTTTGCGGATACATTTAATCTTAAATAAATATTTTATAATCATTTTAAGAAAATAATTTTCATCGTATAATATTTTATTTTCCTATTTATATAAATAATTTTACATAAAATAAATAAATAAATAAATAAATAATTTGCTAATATCATATTATTTAATAATAATTAAAGGATGGCTAATCTCTTCTTTCTCTCTCTCTCTTTTTCGATTTTGGCATGAGATGACGTGACATAAATGTAAACAAATTATTGTGGTTTGCTTTCCTATGCAAAGAAATCAGAAGGTTTTTAGTTTGATTTTTATTATTATATTTCTAAATTTATTAAGTATATAATCTTTGTAATAATATATTATATTGTACACTGAATATTAGAATAACAGTGGGAATGGAAGAAACCACATAATAATTTCATGGGTCTAATCGTTTATTAGATTTATAATTATTTTATAAATTATCAAATTATTATAATATTTTATCAATTAATAATATTAAATGTTACAAAATGAGGATAGGCATACACATTAATTTACGTAATTATAATTATATTTTTTAAAAAAAATTAACAGTTATATCTTTTTATATATAAAAGGACATACCCTTTTATAAAAAGTTACATACTTTTTATTTCTTTCCATCAATGAAATATATAAGATATTTTTTTTACTATTTTGAATCATTTAAATTAAATTATAAATTAAAAATAATTAATATAAACCTAAATTATAAATATTATTATAATCATGAGGAATGGACTAAAAATTGTTCCAATGTAAAAGGCATGGCCGAATCTAGTCTTATAGTTTTTTCAAAGAAATGATAAATCAGTTTCTTTTCTTTCACTTTTCTCTATCAATCTTAATCAAAGCCTCAGGAGTACAAGAAAGCAAAGTTGTGTTTATTTTTTAAGAAATATTATTTATAAATTTAATTTTATCAAAATTATTAAAAATTGATGTAAATTTTATCTTATTTTAATTTTTACTCTTTCTGTGTTCTCTCTAAATATCAAAAATAAGAATTTTGCTATAAATAAATGTATAGCTAAATATATAAATAATATAGTTTATAAATTTTTTCTTGGATGAAGTTCAAAATCAAAATGTAAGGATGTTATCTAAAATTACTTCTTTACTAAATGTATAATATATAATTATGTTATTTGTAGAATAAAATGATGATTAATTTTTTAATTACTTAATGCTATTTTATTATTAGGATCAAATACATTAATAAAATATTTCTTTCTAATAAAATATAATAAGTAGTATGAGATTATAACTTTTAATTATTTTAATAAACTATTAAATATGTATTATATCAGATTTGTTAATTATAACTTAAGAATGGTATTATAATGATACTATTTAACCATTCTTAAGACATATTCAATGATGTGATATATAATACATTAATTCATATAAATGAACTTACATAAAAAATAATTAGATAAATATGATAATATCATTTAAAAATATATCAAAAGTAACCAATATTATCTCTTAAACCTTGACTTTTGCCCAAGTATGTTAAATTCTTAGGCATTTCTTTCTATTATCAGCAAAGGATCTAGATTTCTTAAGGAAGGAATAAGAGTGGTTATAAAAATATTCCATAAGAAAGCATATGAGAATTGAGAGAGGGGGGTTTATCATATTGAGATGGCAATCCTATTATATAATCCTTTAAGATATGCATTTATTCTCTCTATTTTATTATTTTTTAAATAAATAATTATAATTTAATAATTTTAAAATAATAAAATTTAAATATTTTTTTAGATTAGTTAAATTTTAATTATTTATTTAAAAATATATAATCAAAATATAAAAAACAAATTTTTTTATCTTTTATAGAGATGGAGCTGTTAAGAAAGATAATAGCAACCGTTTTAGCCTTTTTTTTTTTTTTTGAACCAATCCTTTGATGGTCTTTTACGGTAGAGTTTGGTTAAAATCTCTTTTTTGATCCCGTAGTTGTCATTCATCCTATGTGTAGTGTACTAATATTTTAATTTAGATTTATTAAATTATTGACTTAGATGAGTTATTAATAAAGATAATTAATAAACTAATTATTACATATATGTGTATGCTAAATTTAGAAAGAGGCTGATTCTATTATATTTGTGAAATTTTCAGATGAGAATTTTTATAATTTTTCTACCAAAAGTCAATAATTAATATTGGTGTCTTAGAATATTAATTAAAACTTGCTATAACTTTATTATGAACTTAAATATATAATTAAAAATGGATAAATAACTAATTAGAGTATTATTATTAAAATTAACCCAACTTATAATTTACATTGTGCAAGGTATTACATACAAATAGAAAATTCTAGAAGTCATGCTAACTCTTCTCCCATCATTTTCTGCCAACTATTATATTAATCTTTATCATGTTATTTAATCATTAATTAATATAGAAGTAAATTATGATAAATTTTATTAGCGCTCGGTTCATCCCCTTTTTTGGATCGCCACTTTCAATGCATTCATATCATCGAGTATGAATATACTCCCATCTTTGTACAATTGGTTGCACCTTTTTTGTGTCTAGGAGAGTTTTACCTTATTAATTATTTAGTGTCTAAGTAAAAATTAACAAAGAAATTAAGTGTATAATATGATTCATTCCCTAGCCACTTTTTGTTGATTACCTTCATGCCATCACCTATTCTTTTTATTTAAATTATGGTTTTTGTGATTTATTGTTATTACCACATTATCCTCTAAATGTTTAAAAGAGAGATAAAATCGTGAGCTAGAGAGAAAGATAAGAGTAACCATTTTTAGCCATTTTTTTGTCTTAGATTGGTCATTTAATTGTAATTTTATAATTCATTTGAAGGGTAGCAGTGATAATTAATCATATTCATTGATCCACTATTTTTATATATCTCGAGACAAGTAAAATTTTATTCGTTATTGGACAATCTTATCCTTATACTTGTTAATTGAAATTAATGAGATTCTCTTTATTTTTTATTGGTTCTAACTATAAAATAATATAAAAAGGAGATGTATGTTTAATTTATATTCATATGATTCAATTTTTATCATTTTTTGTATAATATTTAACTGGTGTTCGAGCTGGCTTTTAGGCTCCACACTTTTATTTGGGCAGTGCTCGAGTGAAATTCTAACAACAATGTGTGCATGACTAATTATTAATACTTTACACTTCTATAATATAAATTTATTTTTCATACCTTAAAATGAATAATATACTTTTATTTACATCTAATCTTATAATAAAAAATTATTTTGATGCAAAGTATATAGCTTATGTGATATGAATCGGTGAATTTATGATCTACATGTTTGGCTTGTGATCGACATTTAATACTTCATTTGAATGACAGAGCCTAACTTAAAGTATATCAATTGGTCTATAAATCTAATCATATAATATTAAGAATATACCTTAATAGATGCATTCTAAAGAAGTTGGGAGCCTTACTTCTTTAATTCCATCATATTTGAATGTTTGATGTTCTATTGCCATGGGAGGTAGCATTCGAATAGCAAATTGCTTGGGGAAGACCAAATTGTTATAATCCACCAATAATATATTTATTATATGTAGAACACATTAAAATTAAAATAATAATAATAAATAAAGCATCCATCTTAAAAAAAAAAATAATAATATATAAGTAAAAAACAAAGATCTGCTCAATAACAATAGATCATTGGTGAGCCAAAAACGTAATCCTACGGTGTAGATTTAAAGGCAGGGGGCACTGCGCCCTGAAAAGGCGCGAATGGTGATCCCAAAGAAGCGGGCATGATGGCCTAAAGAAAGACACGCACTGTGCACTTCTCCCGACAAAGCGCGAGGGCGAGGGAGCAGCCGGCAGCCGATCATATCGTATCCCCTCGCCTCTCTTTTTCTCCGCTTTCCATCTTCTTCCCTTCCCTGTCCAAAGCTCCTGTCCCTCTGCAACGCTGCTGTGCCCTTCCTCTTTACCACGGTACGCCCACGTGCGCTGCCCTCCCCCACTTCCCACTTCCCACTTCTTTTCATAAATGACATGTTAACCCAAATGAATGGACGAAGCACCTTACTTATCTATCTATAATAAGTCTATGTAATATAAATAAATTAACAGATATTATATCACTCAAATGTATTTTTTAGTGGAACGATTCTTTGGTTTAATTGGGTTTTTGGGCAGGGGCAGGGGTATTATATATTATTGTTATCTTTTTGTAAGTTATTATTATTTTTTTAAAGAAAAAGTGATATTATAATGAATAAATAATATAGGAATCTTATGATTGTGACATAAAAATGTGCCTCACATATTAATCCTTAAAAGGACGTCACGTCTACACCTCGGTATGCCAGATTCTTGTATTTATATTATGAAAAGGGGAACACGTTTATGTGGGCAGTTTGGAATGCATGAGGCAATGGAACAGCACATTCAACGCTTAACAGCTGCAGTTTGCAGATTTTGTCAGTAAAAAATGCAATCGCTACAAACCCCAAACAGGACCAATATGATTCTACTCTGACAGCACTGGGACTGAGATAGGCATTCTAGAGATGGAAGTAGGCCCCCACCCACCTGTAATTGTAGAAAAAAATATAATGCAAATGGATAATATTTTCCTCATGAAATATGTTTTTCATACTTTTCAAACAAAATACATGCTTTTATAAAGGATTTAGATTATCAGATAAATCAACCAACAATAATAAATGTTATCAATTATTAATAACAATTATATATTTACTCGATATGAGATTTAATAGTCAAAAAAATACTTCTGACTATAATTTGATGATATTTTTATCAAGCAATAAAATTAATAGTATTATCAGTTGTCGACCTATAACGCAAGATATAATTTTACCCAGATAGTAAATCTTTAAAGCTCTTTATTGACAGGAAATGGGGGAATGCATTTTTAACAAGTTATTTTATCAATAAATGGTGCCTTGTGTAGTATTATATATATATATAAACACTAGGATTTCACTATTCTTTATTTCATTGTTATTATTTGTTCAATTAATACAGACGCCAAAGGAATAAATCTATGCATTTAACTAGGGAAAGAACATGGCTTACCACCAGATTAACGTCAATTTTCGTCACACCATTGTTCAGCCATTAATGGGTCCAACATTTAGCGGGTCAATCTAGAATTTGGCCTACAGAAAAAAAAGCATTTGAAAGGCAGCAGTTTAGCGAAGGTCCCACAAAGCCCAAAACTGGCCACTGACGGCCAAGGACAGTATAGCCCCGAGCGACCCAAGAAAATATGGGCCACTATAGATGGCCTCAGGATAGTTCCACGGGCGCCATATAGCCCGTCCCACCTCGGCCAACAAATCTCAACGGTCCCTGTCGCTTGGTGGTCTTGGGCATCCGTAGAAGCATGAATCGTGGTGACAACTACTAGCACACCACCCACTGGATATCAGTGCTATCAGCACCTTGATGGCGGAGCATGATGGCGACTCCCTAAAAAATACAGGGCCACATCATCTATGGTTCAAAGACCCAGGCACATAACAACGACAGAACCATGCTCTCATTCAATATATTTTCCCCTTCCCCTTCAAAAGAAAAAACATTAAAAAAAAAAAAGTGAACAGGAGAGTGACAGGCTCATGGAGGGAAGGCATTGAGGCCTTTCGAATTCTTCTTCAAGTCCACTCTCTAAATCATAACGGCGATCCTCCTTTGAAACTCAGGCGTTCCCAAAGTTGACGGATGGAGGGATCACGATCCTTCTTCTAGGTCCTCTCTGCAATGTCCGACGATCCAATCTCCGACCATGCAAACAATCCTAACTACAGTGGATTAGTCGTCTTAGTGGCTATCCTCTAAGAGTTGAGCGCACCTCGTCTAAACTTCTCCTAGTAGAACACACTCCTCTAAGCCACTCCTAATTGAGTGCACTCCTCTAAACTGCTCCCACTTGAGCACACCCCTCTAAACCGATTCCAATTGAGCGCACCTCTTCCTAAGCCGCCCCTAATTGAGCGCATCCCTTAAAGCCACTTCCAATCAAGCGCACTTCTTACTATGCCACTCCCAATCAAATAAACCTCTTGCTAAGCCACCCCCAATTGAGCACAATCCTCTGAATTGCTCTCAATTGATCACACCTCTTCTAAGTTACTCCCAATCGAGTGTACCTACTTTAAGTCACTTCTAATTGAGCGCACTCCTCTAAGTTGCTTCCAGTTGAATGTATCGTCAAATCCCAACCCTCTATCAAACACTCAATCCTCATATACATGCATCTACGCATTATCTTCACATTCCACCATCTTTCTCACCAGCACCAAAAGATTTCTAGTTTAAGTGTTGGATAATAAATCAGGGAGCAAATCCCGCTAATACTCTAACCTCTTGTTTGTTACTTGTGTATACAAGATCCAGGTTTGAAATAATAAAGATTGGACTCTCGTTAATTCAACTCACTAGATAAAATCAAGCGGCTCTCTAATTCGTCCATCAATTTGAACCTAAAGACGCACCATTGGTACCGTTTATAAGAAGTGACTTAAAAGTCCAACAACAATAGGAAACATAGTCCACACCTGGGCTCAAGCTAATGTACCAGCCAAGGACGTTATCTCCCATGATAGTCACGAGAGCGAACAACCGGCCCCTAAAGTGCCAATGCTCCCTACCATAATTGACACCATGCCTGAACTGCTCCAAATAATATGCACCCATCTAGACATTCAATAGTTAGAGGCACCTTCCGCCCACTCCTAAACCTCGACGTTCAAAAGGAGTAGTAGGAGGAAAAGATAGTTCACCAAGGAGATCCAGCGGCCTGATAACCACGATGTAAGAGTGGCCACAAGCGACAGGGCCCAACCGCGATTGGAGGACCGACAAATACATGGAGTGCGAGATAAAAGCCCAAAGAGACAAAAACTGACCTACTCTTGGGACGATTGGAGGCCCCCTATCCTAGAAGAAGCCTTTTGAAACATCCGACAAAGGGTCCACAACCGCTCGGTCTGGCACATCTCTCCAAGTCACTCGGACTTGAGGAACTTCCTCCCGCAAAAGGGATTGTGTCCCCTCCCGACGGAGGAGAGAGCGAGGAAGATCGAGCAGCGGCCATCCAGAGGAAGTCACGACAGACACTTCATTAACCTAAGGAGGTCACCATTCTCAAGGGAGATCCTAATATAGTCTCTCCCTCACAAGTTTGACATGCTGAATCTAGAGCCCTACAACAAAAGTTCCGATCTAATGGGCCATTTAGATCACTTCAACACTTTATTGGGCTTCCAAGGTCTCAACGACGCCAATCGCATAAAAAGACAACAGACGGGCGCGCCATTATGGATGGTAGACCGTAGTGACAAGTATACCCAATCCTGTATATGCGGTGTACCACGCTAGAAGAGACTGACTATGCGCTAAATGGGGTACTCCTTGACATTCATGGGTCACATGTCATCGGTAAAAATTTAACATTTAAAATCATGCAGCAAAGCGGTTGTTAGCCGACAATGAGAAAGGATGCTGCAGAATTCCTAAAGAAGTGTAAAAGCTGCCAAGTCCGTGGTCACACTCAACATCATCTGCATGTAGAGCTACAGGCCCTACAATCATTGTGATCACTCATGCAGTGGGGGCTTGTCATCGTCGAAATCTACTACTCCAGAAATGGGAAGAGGCCATCCCACCGGCTCGGATACTCGAGTAGTGACGTTGAGTTCGCCCGGTAGAGTATCGTATGCGGATCTAGGATTCCTGAGGTCATGGACATAGACAACGAAACTCCATTCACTATCAAGCACTCCACATGATACTGGACAGGCTGTGGAATTCGACTGGTTTACACTTCTAGCACCTACCTTTAGATGAATGGCCGAGTAGAAGTCACAAACTGAGTGCTGCTGTACGGGTTGAAGGCGAACCTTAAGGACGCAGGAGGCTCCTGAGCGGATGAATTGACTTCCGCGTTTTGGCCATATTAGCCGGCACCGAGGAAACCTACGTGCAAAGTGCCCATCAGTTTATGCTATGGGACTGAAGCAGTTCTCCCAATTGAGATTAATCTGTCCGGACTGCGAATCGAAAGCCTCAACCCACTAGGCAATCCCCGATAACTCAGAGCATATCGATCTACTTAAAGATGTCTAAGACATAGCGACCCTATGCACACCGGCCTATCAGCAGCGGATAGCCCGGTGCTACAACGAGAAGGTGAGAGCTAGCCGGCTCAAGGCGACAAACTTAGTTCTTCAAATAGTAGAGGTCACGGGCAACATCATCGATAGGAACAAAGCTTCTCTTTGTCGAGAGGGACTATTTCTAGCGTCGACAACCCTTCAAAGCGAGCCATACAAGCTACGCACTCAGAACATAAAACTGGACTGACCAGCATAGAACGCTACCCACCTTAAGAAACACAACCAGAAGACTACCGCCAGGCGCAAGTCAAGTTCATCCATGCAGACTCCTTAAATGTCGTAAACATGTTTAATCCAGCAAAATAATTATCTATTTTATTAATTATGCCAAGCATCCGAATGCCTGTATGATTCTATTAATTCAATGCCTGAACTACCCCTAAGTCAAGTGAACTTCACTTGTGATGCCACCAGCAGTGATCTAGTCAAAGAACTTCTATCCAGCTAACCGAGCAGCTTAAGTGAGGTCAAACCCTGAATCTCAGTTGTAATATTCGGATCCCAATTTGAATTATTTTAATATTTATTAAGATTTTAAGTATTTCGGACGTTATGAAAATAAATTAAAATATTATAAAATTTTAAAGAATAATCGGGATTTTGGAGTGGTGCTGGAGCATACCCATGCTGTTGTCTGAATATCGATTGGGATTTAAAAATAAAAGAAAAGTAAAATAGAAAAAATATATATATATAAATATATAATAATAATAATAATAATAATAATAAATAACAGAAAAGGAGGGAAGAGGGAGTTGAGGAGAGAGAGGGAGAAGGAGAGAGGGTGCCTGGAGGCTAGGGTTTGTAGAGGGAGGAGGAGAAGGGAGAAGAGGAGAGAGAGGAGACCACCGGCCATGGTGGCGTGCGGGCGGTCGACGGTGATCGTAGGTCGCGGCATGCGGCGGCGATGCGAGTGGTGCGAGGAGGGAGAAGCAGCGCGGCATCACGAGCGGCGCGAGGGAGAAAGATGGCAGCACAACAGCGTCGGCGCCGGCGGGGTAGGATTGGGGAGGTCGGCGATGGCCACATGAGGTGGCGTGGTGGTGGAGCGGCAGCAACAATGGCAGCGGTGCGGAAGGCCACTTGCAGAGGAGAGAGGAAGGGGGTGCATGGTGGCTGAGAAAGGGCCTGATTTGGGTGTTTTGGGACATTATTTCTTTAAATTTATGGTGTATAATGTTAAGGCAAATATTTTCTATCCTAAATTTGACTGATTTAATTTCTGATGTATTTTCACTATTGAAGAATATTTTACTAACATGCATGTATTTTTATATACACCCAATTTACTTATTATGTATATGCATGTATGTTTTAACTGTTGTACAGTGGTTCTACATGGTTATTTATGATTTGGGAGATTTTCGGATACCCGGATGATATATATGTATATTTGTATATCCGTATGTTATGGAACCACGAACCAGGCTTTGCATTAATCATGCATGCTGCCGAGGGCGGAGTCACTACGAGACCATGACGATCCGAGACCCGAGGGGTCGTTATAAGTGATCTAATGTATGAGATATCGGTACCGCTCCCGACGGGAAAGCTTAGTCCCGACGGGGACGTATATGATGTGGCCCCCTTCCGCCGGCAAGAAGATTGAGGCGTTTAGTAGCTGACCCGTCCCACTGTGTATTTAAATGAGAACCATTGTAAGGAATTGACAAAATAATATATTCGAACGTCCTAATAAATATAACTAAAATTTGAGATTACACCCAAAGTCGCGGGTGATAAAATATAGTGAACAAATTTCTAATTTATGGGAGATAGAATACATAGATGGCCTTGAGCTACTAGCCTAAACCGTAACTGAGCCTTGAGCTGCTGGCTTAAATCATAGCCATATAGCCGTGGTTACCGGACGAAAGTAACCATTCCTCAAGTTGGTATTATTGATCTTTGATTCTCCGATTTTGTGCATACTTTATAGTTCTACATGTATTTTGGTAGAGGATGATTTTGAGATATACTAATTGGCTTACAGTTGAGCGATCGTAATTCTCGTACGTATAAATATATGATAAATCCGGAACATGTTTTAATTTATGTTTTAGTTCCGGGATCTTCTCTCGATTTCTGCATTATGAGATTTGGATCCCGACAATGGTATATATACCACACAGATGTGGTGACAGTTGCGGCTTTTGTGACCTCAAATCATATGATATGTAATAATGCTTACGGTAAAACCCGACCCAAATGGTTGGTTATGGATAAAAGTGACGGGCGGTTAACTACGGCGATTAACTGTGGACGCCGTCTATAAATAGACTTCATCCAAGAGAAAAAAGGGGAACGAGAAGAAAAGGAGAGAAAACCTCCAAAAACCTCCAAAAGAAGGAGAAGGGAGAGAAACGGCCGAAAGGGCCAGAAGGCTTGGATATGTTTCGTTCTATCCAAATCTACATCCCAGAAAGTCATCTCAAGCTAGGGATCCAAAAAGAGGAGATACTCTTTCTCTATTCTTAGAAGAATCATTTCCACAAATCACTCCTCCCACCAAATATACACCCTTGATTTATATTTTCTATATTCTTGGAAAGATTTCTGACTTGAGCGTCGGAGGGTTTAATAATTCCAATTCCACGACCTCTGACCGTTAGTTTTCAGTTGTATTGCACAAGACTCAGGTTCAAGACTATGGAGATGGATCCGCGTCAGATCGACAAACAAGAAGATCCGATTTGCGGCCCCTGACCCGTAGGACAATCCGAAATCGAACATTGGCGCCAAGATTTTTTTCACTAAAAAAGCATAAGAGCAAAATCACCGCTAATTCCTCCGATCGGAAAAGTTGCGACTTCCTATGCAAACGATAGAAGTACTAATCCACCTCCTTGCGCGTTCATGCTTGGGGCCGGGGGCTACTTCCCATCTTCTCCAATTTTTCAAAAATTATTTTTTCCTCTCTAAAATTCCATGACGGTATTTCATCTCACAAAAAAAAAAAATCCGATTTCAATCTAGATTGGTAAAACTTTGAAAAGCCTGTTTCAAGCGCAAGTTGGCAAGAAAACCGATCTAGAAGTAATGGTTGACGGCGATTTAAATTAATCAAAGAAAATATTAGGAGAACTTTATCGAAAGGACATCGCCAAATTGAGAATTCTAACTGGGAGATCATTAAAGGAAGCCCATTGGATTTGGAGTTATCACAATTAGCATGTGAAGACAATCATAAAGACAGGTTATGCAACCGACCAAACCGGATTGAACTGATAAAGATAACTACAATAGAAGGGAGATAACGGGCGTAAATGATCAAATCGAAATAAAGAAGAAAAGGCTTATAAAAGGAAAGAACTTTCCTTTAAGGAGGGGTTCAATTTCAGATCGGCATTTGAAAGTGTCAAAGACCGATTTCATTTTTAAATCGCCAATAATTCCACTTCTGGTATCCTCTATTACAACAATGATTTTTCTCGCCTAACCGAGATGCAAATACTTCCCGGCACCTAAAGTCCATTCCGAAGTGAATTCCAAACCGGGAAGTGAAATCCGAGGAGTTCAACCTAAGAATTCCATTCTGGAATCCCACCTTGAAAATTCCACAATGAGTGACCAACGTTGACTTGGGGGCTCTTTCTTCAACCGATATACTGGAAAAAGAGAGAAAATGAGAACGGGATTGAAGAAGGAAGGAAGGAGTTGAGATTTCAAACAATTTCCCTCTCGTTTTTAAGGAGAGGTTGGGGAAGGAAATCGGGAAGAAGGAGCGCCGTCGTTAAACCCTAGCCGGCGTGTCGTCGATGCCATCGCCTTTGTTCCTTGCCACCGCCGCCATGCAGCGCGACGTGAGTATGGGCCGAAGTCGCGCCAAACCCTAACCGTGCTTTTCTGATTCGGGCACAATATTCGAACCTATCCACTCCCGAGAGATGGCCGGCATCAATTGCAATGAAGCAAAGCCAGGAGAAAAGAGGGAAAAGAAAGAAAATGAAGACGTGCGGCGACAACGGTGTCTTCTCCCACAAGAGATACCGCCGATCTAGCGCCGGCGAAAACCTCTCCACGTTTTCTCTCCAAATTGTGCCGAGGAGATGAAGCAAGAGCCACGAGATGCCATCAAACCTATTATCGCCATCGTCGGTCAAGAAATGAGAACGGTCCACTTGACTCCATTTTTACAATCCGCCAAGGAGCCAGTAGTAACTATGGCATCCCGAAAATCAATTTCGGCTAATGCTACTTGGCTCTCAAACTTGATTTTGCATTAAGGAAGCGAACGTGATTTCTAAAGGAACTCGATTCTTCAAAGGGGTGAACTTAATTTCACAAACAAAAGCCAACTTGATTTCTAAAAGGGCCGAACTGAATCGATTTGGGATGTTTCTTTCAAAAGGGAAAGGGCGAACTTAATTTCGCACACAAAAGCTGAACTTGATTTCTAAAAGGGCGAACTGAATATAATGTTTCTTTCAAAAGGCAAATGATTTTTCATGTGAAAAAGAGACGAATCAATTTCATCCTAGACCGGACTTAATTTCTAAAAGCTTTGATTCTTCAAGAATTATTTTTCTTGTTTAAGCAAGAAAACCCGAACTTGATTTCAGTCGATTTCAAGTTTACAAACAAGGAGCATAAAGTTCATTTTCAAGTTTGCAATACAAGGGCCGATTTCAAACTTGATGTATATTCTATTTCCATACACAAGGCCGATTTTTCATGAAAAAAAGAGGCGAATTGAATTTCGCGCACAAGCCCGACTTGGTTTCTAAAACCGAACTCGATTCATCAAGGGGCAAATTGAATTTCGTGAATTGATTTGTTTTACTGAGAAGATTTTCAATATGCACAAAGCCGGATGGACTTCTTTTCAAAAAGGGCTGAGTTTGATATGATTTCGATTAAATTTACAGAGATCGAGTTCAATTTTGATAAACCAATTTCATTTCTAACGCCAGGCAGATTTAGACTTTGATGCATAGAACCGATGAACAAGCCGATTTCGATCTTTCACGCCATTTTTATTTGGATGCATAGCCCGCTCGATGCTTCCAAATTCTCGCTCTAGCCACATCTCAATCTGCTCTCAAAAATAAACTCAATTTTCTCTCATAAAAAGCCGATTTCAATTCAAATCAAGAAAATCAAATCGGCCTTTGAGATGCAAAAATCCGATTTCATTTCTAAATCGGCGTTTAAGGAAAAAATCCGATTTCATTTCTAAATCGGTCTTTGAGATGCCGAAATCCGATTTCATTTCTAAATCGGCTTTTGAAGGACAAAAATCCGATTTGATTTCTAAATCGATTGGGAACATGGTGATTCAATCCGGTATCAAATCCAAACCGGCATTTTCACGTCACGATTATGGCGACCCAAATCTACTCCTACAGCTACTCCGGATCTCAAAATCAACTCCGGAATTTGCTCTCGAAACGGCTGATTTGAGTAAGTTGTTTGTGGAACTTCCTCTCCATCGCCAAAGTTACATTCCGTATCCTCTCTCACAAACAGCGGGTTTGACCAAGTCAAGAAAAACCCTACGAAGGATCCCGAAATTTCCAAATCGGCACAATAAAAAGTACTCCACATGTTTCTTCTAACTAAAAGTACTTGAGTTTTCCTTTCATATATGCCCGCTAGCACTCCGTAACTCAAATCGAATATTTGCATTCCGTCAAAAAAAAATTGACTCCGAAATTGTACTGAATTATGCAATCATAGATTCCACTAAATTATGAGCTGAATACATTCCACTCCGAATTTCACATTCCGAGAACTCCGGAAATTTTACTCCTGTTTTCATTTCATGGAATTTTGCACTTGATTTTACATTCCTTCAAAATTAACTCCAAACAACTCCTACTACAATCAACTCCAGGTTGATTTCCACGCCTCTCAAATGTGAGATCTTTGGCTCAAACTTCAATCAACTCCGGATTTAGGTTAACTCCGAACGTCATTCAACTTCAGATTTCAGCGTGATTTTCCTAGCAAGACGAATTACTCCGAAAAATCTCTCGGCGTAATGAGTTTTTGAAGGTGTAGTAACCATTTCAACTTCAAAACCGCATCTTCTCTCACAAGAAATCGGTTCAAGTAACATATGGTGTATTACATTCTGATTCTCAAAGATTTTTATCGTTATCTTCTTGCAGTTTCAACTTCACTCTATACCGATTCCAAGATGTTATTTTGGGGCTTCGCCTAAACTCTCACGGAATTGAGATCGAGCATTCGAAAACCAAGCTCAATAATCTGAGATAGACATGACTTCTAAACCTCGGTTACATCACCGAGCGGCCTAAAAGCGGTCGAACTCTAAACCTCGGTTGAAATCACCGAGCGGCCCAAAAGCAAATAACTCTAAACCTCGATTACATCACCTAGCGTAAAAATAACTCTAAACCTCGATCACCGAAAAAGCGGTCGAACTCTAAGCCTCGGTTAAATCAGGCGACCCAAAAGTTTCGAACTCTAAACCTTTATATCACCGAGCAACCCAAAAAAGTCAAATTTTAAAGATGGTAAGTCGACAAAGTCAAACAAATAGCATTCCATCGAAACATGCATGCGGGGTCGAAAATTCCGAACCACCCGCATGGGGGCTAATGATGCGATTTGGATAAAAGTGACGGGCGGTTAACTACGGGCAATGCCCCGTCTATAAATAGACTTCATCCAAGAGAAAAAAAGGGGATGAGAAGAACAGAGAGAAAACCTCCAAAACCTCCAAAAGAAGGAAAAGGGAGAGAAAGCGGTGAAAGGGCCAGAAAGGCTTGGATATGTTTCGTTCTATCCAAATCTACATCCCGATCATCTCAAGCCGGGGATCCAAAAAGAGGAGATACTCTTTGAAGCATCATTTCCACAAATCACTCCTCCCACCAAATATACACCCTTGATTTATCTTTTCTATATTCTTGGAAAGATTTCTGACTTGAGCGTCGGAGGGTTTACGGTGGCAATAATTCCCGCCGACCTCTGACCGTTAGTTTTGATTATTCAAGACTATGGAGATGGATCCGCGTCAGATCGACAAACAAGAAGATCCGATTTGCGGCCCATGACCCGTAGGACAATCCGAATTTCCGGTACGCAACGATATCGTTTATGATATTTGACAGGATCATTATTTATTATTATTATGTCCTAGTGGAACTGTTTGATACGGACGACGATTTTATACGAGATATCTTCTCAAATTTTAGGAATTTTCACGGACCTTGTGTGTTTTATATTTTACACGGTTGTAATGTATTATCCCTTCTCTCTGATTTATATGCACTGTTTTCATATATATGATACTTGCTAAACTCTAGAATCACGTTTTCATATTTTATCCTTTCAAACTAGTGGTATGGATATGTTTGTAGAAGTTCGGACGTGATTTTATACGATAAATCTCTATCGGTGAGTAGAGATGTTTATAATGGGTATGCTTCAAATCTTGATGATATATTATGATTTTGTCTATGGCCGGATGAAGATTTTGATCCTTGTATGGGATATGTTAGAGTTATTGCATTATGTTGATAGGTTGTTGTTATATTCAATACATCCCTTACGATTATGGATAATAGGTCATGTATTATATTTATTCGGATTTATATCCGATGAGATCTTGTGCAGATTTTATTATGTTAGGTCCTATATGTGTTCGGATTGTCACGTCCGAGTTGAGTTTTTATCGTTAATGGAATATATTATTGATTTTATTTTTGACCGACGTGTATTATATTCCTGAATCATAACATCAGTTACAACAATTGATTGGCTCAGACAAGGTCGAATATCATAACCCAGGGAGCTTGCGAACTAAAATCGAACGTCCCCACAAGACAACTCCTAAAACCTTAGGAAATTTTTTAGCATGCGGGTGGTAACTTTCTCCAATAGGAACGAACACTATCAATCGACAATGGTTAGGCACAATGACCTGCTGAGCTTGTGGACTAAAGTCAAACTTACCCAAATGAGCAACCAATACCAAACAAGACCTTTGGCAGACTAAGGCCCGATACATGGATGCAACAATTCCCTTTAATCAGGATGAGCACCATTAGTCAAGTATAGGCAACAATCTAGACTCTGCTAAAACCCAACAATGATAGCAACATCACTTAGCCGGTAAACAATCTCACCTAGTACTACAACGTCCCCTTACGGAAAAGAGCATATATATATGCAAAGACGGTTAAACAAGCCCGACAACAATAGTAACAACGCTTAGTTGGCAAGCAAAATCAGTGTTGGGTAAAGGCAAGGCAACATAAACTCAAAAGTATCAGCAATAATAGTTAAAACAATCTAACTGATAAATTAAAAAATCAAAATATACATCAAGGATAGTCCGTCCATAAATAACAAAAGCGCAACCTATGTTTATGACCCAAGCGGGTGGCGATCCTAAGGTGGGGGGGGCCCCAGATGAGCGTGGTGCAAGCCTCCCTCCCGTCTCCAGGAAGTCCACCAGATCGAGCTCTAGCGTTCCTTGGATCTAGAAAACCAACAGATAAGCCTAAAATCGCCAATGTTGTAATCCGCCTACTAAAGCGAATGTCGTCTCGGAACCTCTCATCCATTGTGCGGTTGACTTCATTCGAGCAAAATCGAGACATCAGCTCTCCTTCGAGCCGAGCATACTCCCTCAAAAGATCAGCAAGATGTTACTGAGTCTCCCGTAGCTTGTCCTCAAGCGAAGCGATCCAATCCCGTTCCCAGCAATTCTCATCCTCGAGTTCTTTGGATCTTACCTCTGACTCGGATAGCACCTAGTTGAGATAGGCGAACTACTCTTTGCTCCGTAGATCCTTGGCAATAGCAGCATTCGTTCGGCGCTCCATGTGCTTTAGCACAGCGGGATCGACATGTGACTGGGATAACTGAGAAATCTCAACTTCCCACCAAAATTGTCAAGCAAAAAGCAATGACCAATAAAAAACAAGTCATAAAACGAAAGAAATTCGCAACGAGGATACCTCATTATAAGACGGCCCTCCCTAATATGATGGGTTGGGAGAATCCTCGACTCCAGTTACAGTTGGAAGCAGTAAGGATCTCAAAGATTACACATGGCAGGAAAGGAATACCTCAAAGCCTGGGAGCAAGCGTGGCCAAAATGCATGGGAGCTCGGGTGTCAATGCTTTTGAGCGGGGCACCCCCTCGGCCGCATACCTAGACTCACAGTCATCTTCAACCACTTCTTCCTCACTTAGCCACTACTAGCACCTTCCTCTGCAAAAACGGTAGGAGGGGAAGAAGCAAATACTTCCAGAGAAGAAGCCACCAAGGTCGGGATCATGTTACGCTCGGCTGCAGCCACGATGACGAACGGTTTGCCTAGCCTGCCAACCATTAGGTCCCCTATTCCAGCAGCAATGATCGTTGGGGGCTTGCTGCCCTCAGCCTCTCTACATGATTCCCCAAAGTCCAGGCCATCCGATGAAGATCCATCTAAGTTTGGCCTCCTTGAGTATTTGCCATCAACCGGAGCAGACGCCCTCACACAAGTTGCATCGATCCTCCATAATTCCTCAAAAAGGGTGGGCGACAGAGGAACCACCTCAGCAGAAGCCCGCTTGGGAATCCTAAGAAAGCAAATCCCTCTGCTTTCTCTAGGGATGATGGGATAGTGCGGTAGAGGCATCCTCCCCTTTGTCCAACCTCCCACTACACATCATCTAGCACTGGGGGATCGAGTGGTCTATATGGCGCAAGATATCAGCGTACTACTTGTCGAGCCTCGTTTGTATCTGCACCCTCCACTCTTCATCCTTCAGGGCATACTAGCATAGACACCGTTGACTCTACCCCATTTATTCGAGATTTTCTAGTCGAGGGTCAATCACCATGAAAACAGTGCTCTTTTCAGCCTTTTTTTGAGTTCAAGTTCCCCCCACTAATTTCGAACTTCGTGCAAGGAATAAAGGAGAACTAATTGGCCTCTTGGTTGAACCAGAAAATCACCTTCAAGGATTGGGCATCTAAGGAGTGACACTTTGTACAAAGCAAGATGCACAGGGTCACCAAATACCGAACAGTATTCGAATGGAGGCAACCCACAAGGATTTCCAACACCCTCAAGATCTTGAACAACTCCTTCATGAAAGGTATGTAAAGATCTGCTTTCAAATATTCTTCGTAGAAGGTCAAGCACCCTTGGCGAGGAGAGTAAGTCGCATCATCAGCACCAGGCATAGTGTATTGAATAGTGCTCAAAATATAGTATTTATTGTACAGAGATAGAATTTCTCTCTTAGTAAGAATGGATAGAATATCAGCAACGCTCCTATGAGCCATTTATAACGTAGTGCAAGCCAAAGACAATGGTAAACCGGGGTAGAGATACTCCAAGATCGAAAATATGAAAAAATAATTATGGGCCAACACTTAAATAGCCACAACCTCAACCCAACAACGGCATTGTTTGTAGGTGTCGAAGAGGCGTGCCCCCCACGATCACCCCGATACGTGCCCATGTCATAGAATGATGCGGGGTGTCCTCTCGCTAGATCAGTATATAAACTAATGCTTCGCCTCCATGCACGGCACGCTAACAATTTGACAGCCTTGGGCCAAGATTTGTTTGAAGGTTATTCCCTGTTTTTTTTTTTTTTTGGTTGATAATAATTTTTCACGTTAAATAATATTATACAACTTGTATACTTAGATATGTATTTTGTTCCTTGTGCTCTAACGAGATTTGCTGATTTACATTTGATAGAAAATTCAAATTTATTTTCCCTTCACTAATTATATGCGAATTCTAAATACTAATGGTAACAGCTCAAATATCGATCTTATAAGAGAAGATGTCACGAGCCAGGATCAAAAATAGTTAATAATAATAATTAACATTAATTAAAACCCACCAAATAATTCTCCAACCAAAAAGACATAAATACTAAACCCAAATACAGGTCAAACTTAACAAAATAATCAAAATAATACCATTAATAATAATAATCACATCAATTATCCCAAGATATCTCTGATCTACGCATCTAAACATCAAACACATGACACAATCTGCTATGCACAAATCATAAGGAAAAATGATAATATCCAAATTAGCAAAGGTATCCCACACAAGGTCGTGAGAAAAAGTTTATTGGGTAGGTCACTCCCTTGTGGGTGACTCAACAAATCAGATCACACAGGTTTTATGTATGATATTTAGAATACTACAAACTAGCTGCAATAAAGTCCAGGAAGACCGTTTACCAAAGAAGGCAAATCTCGGAGTAGCAATAGCCGAAAGAGCAATTATCGTGCTCGACTAACAGCGGGTATGGTAGGGTACAACCAAATTAGCGGCCGGGCAGTGATCAACGATCAACGAGGAGGTTGACCGGCGACAATGAGAAGATAGTCAATGGGAGGTTGACCAACTGAAATCAGAGGACGGTTAATGGTGGTTAACTAGATGAATGTTGATGCCGGTTAATGGAGTTAACTGGCTGAAGGCAAATGGCTGGCTGTGGATTCCGGTCGATGGGGTTGACCAGCTGAAGGCAAATGACCGGTTTGCTTTGGTCTGCATGAAATGCCGGTCAACGAGAGATTGACTGGGCAAGTGAAGAATCCGGTCAACGGGTGGTTGACCGGCTATGTCTGTGCTACAGAAGTTAATGGCAGGCCATTTCAGAGTAGGTAGTTGACCTACTAGGTTTGTAAGCTTTTCAGAGCATGCGCCGTCTAATCAGAACGTGCACAGCTGGCGTGGCATGGGCCTATAGGAAGCTCAAAAACTAGTGAAGACGTGACACCAATCATCTGCAAGATCAACTAATTGAGCAGATAGGGATTTTGAGCCAAGGCGTCTATATAAGAGCACTAGAAGCTTCAGAAGGAATGGGTAAGAAGTCACCAAGTGTGTGAAAACACCAAGGGGCCAGGGTATTGGCACCAAGGGCGAGTCTTGTGTGGGAGATAACATTAGGGGCGCTGTGTGCCGGGGTGAAACGGCGGTTACCGTTTCACCACACTTGTAAAATGTTTGAGCAAAAAAATACCATCAGTGAGAGGAAGAAGAGATAAAAATAGATAGTAAGAAGAAGAGTTTCCCTATTTACTTTGGAAAGATTTTTTTTAGTCATTTTCAGGTGTATTGCAAATACTCTATCTTTGATTTGTGTAACCATTTTACATAGTAAAATCTGTTTATGGATTATGTATCCCATAATTTTTATCTTAGTTGAAAAGGGATTTTCATGTAAAAAATGTTGTGCATCTCTTTTATTCCTTATTCTTACTAAATGGTAACTATCGATGACGGGGGGTTCAGATTTTTCGGTGCTACCGAATCAGGTAAATCTGAGTCGTTCAAACCCCAACACTCTCTATTTCTCTTATCTATCTCTTCCTTTTCTTTTTCTTCTTCTTATTTTTCATTTAATCGGTCGCGCATCCACTACCATCGACCATTTCTCTTTCTCAAAGCGATGCCGTCACTGAGCCAATTCACCCTTCGTCTGCCAAGCAATTTCGTTTTCCTCTCATTTAATTGTTGGGCGTTGTCATGGATTATCAATAGAGGAGTACGGGAAGAGGTGAGGTTGTGGGAGACTGTGGAGTTGTGATCGTCGTTGCCATTCTGTGTTGAAGAGAGAGTACTTTCGTTGCCGTTGCTAACACCTGCCATCACTAAAGAGAAAGCTTCTATTGCTGTCACCGTTTCTTTTCTTGTCATCGTTGTCTACCGTCGTTGTTCGGACGCTACCACCATTGTTCATCATTGAATTAGGCAAGTAATCTTCTTATTTTGGAAAGTAAATTCCTAATTTCTATAAGAAAATCCTTCCCATTTATTTGTTGATGTTGATTTTTGGTAGCATGTTGCATGTCTTGATTTTGGAAAATTTGTACACAGCTATGTGAAATCGTAAACTTTGGGAGAAACAAAGGCACAGGTCTCGTTACTGCTAGTCGGCAATTTTGAGGGTTTCTTGTTAATTTGTGAGACAAAATTTGGGATATATAATTATATCAGTATTATTGTTCGTGAGGAAAAATAAAAGTTTGAAATTTCTTATTTTACTGTGATAATTCAGAGATTTGATATGCCGCAGAGCTTCGGGCTCTATTTGGGTCGCAAAAATGGGAGTAGAAGCAGTTACGATAGAGAGCTTACGGGTACCACTAGTGTATAAATATTGTATGTGTATCCTTGCATATATTTGGCATAGTAGATAGTATTTATACTAATATACCGTAGACTAAAGGTAGTATTTGTGTGCAGTAGTGTGTGCATGTAATATTATATAATCCTGTAAGCTAGCAGTCTATGCGTATACTAGTAGTGCATGTGTGTTCAAATTTATATATATAGGTTCGTGTTTGGCGTTTTGCTAGAGTTAGCCGTATGATGTTTTCATGTATTTTAAATGGCAAGATGGAGGTCGAAGATATTATATAATTTTGTTGGAATTTTAAGGATTAATTTGATTATCATAGGTTTGTATACTGGGTAAAATGGTTTATTGGGTAAATATTTAAAGTCCAATTAATTTAGCAATTACTTTTGAAATTTTATTGATAAATTTCGGTAATCTAATCTTTGCGTTAATTTTGCTAGCGTGCGTGAATTTTATTGGCACTCTATAGTTAAGTTGAAGAGAGTATACAAAAACATTAAGGTATCGAATCGAATGAAAAGTTGCGAACCTTAGTATGTTCGACTCTTTTCCAATACTGAATCCATATTTTTGGTAATGAGGTCATTTTAATGAATACTTATAATCCTGTGAATCTTATGGATGAGATATCAATGGTTATCGTACTGAGGTGGTGTTGGATTTGACTTGTTGTGGATATCAGTATTCTGTACCCAATGGGCCGTGTATCACAGTAAATCGCGAAAATATGTGCGAGTCATATTCTGGATTATCCGATGGGGTAACAAAAATATAGTTCATCCGGATTGGATTAGGTACTTCTACACTACGGCTGGCAATTATCATAAGACCATAAGGTCACTTGTCAAACTTATAAATATCGATACCTTGAGGAGTTACCCAACCATTGGAGGTGGGTGCGTTGATGATGGTTCACAGTGACGTATAAGATTCGAGGAGATTTTGTGACATATCATTCCATTGGGGCCTCAATTGAGTTAAGTTCTTTAAAACTTACACCGTTGTTGATACTCAAATTTGGTGAAATCCAATTTGCATCTCTAATAATTTATTATTATGAGGCCTTTGAGTCATAGATACGACATATTGTTGAATCTCAAATAATCATCGATTTATCTTATATAATTATTATGTTATTATTATTCAAGACGTTACATTGCATTTTATTATTTTATTGATTTATTTATTTGTAAAACATTTGGCTTATCATTACATTTTGTTGGCTTCAGAGTAAAAGTTTATGACAGGTTAGAAAAGATCATATTATTGTTGAGAAACTTTCGGATAAAAATAATCTTGGGATTAGAAATTCATGACGAGAAGCTCTAAAATTAGTTTCATTGGTCAAAATTTTATTTAATTATATTATTGGGACTGCGTTCCCAAGATTATAATGTATAAATATTTATTATCTCTAAAAAATTAATTATGAAAATTATAATGATTATATTTTATTTAGTGATACATTTATAAAATTATTTATGATTTTAAATTTTTACGTGGCCGTCTCAAGTCATGTGACATAAGTTTGGTTCATCACAAAGGTGCTCCCGTAATTATTTCTAGTGAGATCTCGGCAAATGGATCATGAAAGGATCAACTTCAGGAGGTAGGAGCTCGTCGGAGCCTAACCCGAAATTTGACTCCTCTAACTCAACTACATCCACCAGGAATAGTTGAGGTTTAGCATATATATACCTTGGGTTCCGCTTCCGTTGCATGTGTAACATAATCCTTGTTCCCATCTGTCGTTCATTTGCTCGAGGGTGATTTGGTGGACTGTTGTCACCAATTTGGTAGTGGCTCTTAATTTGCTTATTGCTCCAGAAGGGGACTGATGATGCATATGGCCTTTAATCAAGGTGATCTGACCCCTGTTGGCCATTTTTCAACTACAAATGAACTCCTCCTAAATCGGGACATGCCAAAAGCCTAATAAAGGCTTATTAGATTTAATAGTTTGATGAAACAACGAATTTCATCCTTCATTTCTCTCAAGAAATAACTTAACCTGAGACAAAAGATTAACTAGATAATTCATGATGGCCTTGAATTAGGCCTTGTACTCTGCTACACTCCCTGTTTGCCTCAGCCTCACAGTAATTTCATAAGATCGTCATAAGTTAGGTTACCGAATCGGATGAATAGAGCTTGGGTGAATGTTTTCCAATCGTCAAAATCTTTGGCCTCCTCTGCTCCTCAGAACAAAATAAGGTCCTCCCCCTCTGTATAAAAAAAAGCGAACAACACCCTTTGATTATTTCCGTGCAGCCTAAAGAATTGCTTTGTCTTACAAAACCAGTTGTTCAGGTTCTCCCTATTAAACCTTAAAAAATCAATTTTAACGGTCTAGTGGATATTAACTCCAAGCTATTCCTCTCGCTCCCCTTTAAGTTACGAGGTTTGAACAGGGAACAGAGCAGCCTGTGAAGTTGTTGATAATAGTTAGTATAAATTGAATAAGTGTATTTACTCTGTGAGCCTTATGATGCTGAGCTCAAATTGCTCCATATGCTGGTTGTTATTTTGCTTGAAATTATCGAGCTTCTAATTTCCAACGGCTCTCGATTCAATGAGCTAGTTCATCTAAGTGCCATCTGCCATCCTTTGTCCCTAATACCAATTTCTAAGAACCGAATTGGTCTTATTGTGTCTGGCTCCTTTCAAGTGGAGATGACTGGAACGGTAGAAAGGAAGAACCAAATCAATATATATATATTTATATATATATATATATATATATATAAAGTCGAATACAATTCTCAATTGGAGAAGGAGAGAGGTCTCTAAGAAGCTAATTCATCTAACATCCTATCATCCATTATATTCTCCATTTATGTCCCCTCAAGAAGTTCTCTAATTATGCTCATAATATTCTTCTGTAGCTTATCAGATATTTTCATAACAATATGGTGATTACTACAACTGAAACTTCCTTGAGCCACGATACATTTGCCCACATGCCTTGCTCCTGCTGTTTATCTACTCATCTGTTTTGGCTGCTTTTAGCCCCTCACATGTGACCACGCCACGCCTCAACAAAACCATGATCCACCCCTTTGAAGCTGCAGTGATCGTTGTCCGACATGGACAGATGGGATGCGCCATTTTATTTGTCTCCTTTTGCTGCCACACGCCATCGGACACTGCCTGAAGCTTTCTAATTTGTCTGCTATTTTACCCTTCATCTGATGGTTATGAGATGGCTAAGTGGGCGGCTATTATGTTGATTCTAAGCCTTCACTTCTTCCCGAAGGCATATTCATCTTCTTGTTTTTTCTCATGTGGCACATCTCCTCTATCATCTCTAGGGTTTCTTTACTACTCCTGCGTTTTATTATTATTGTTATTAACAAAAATATTTAGATTCCTTAAAATATTTCATTAGATAATATTATAGATATTATTTCTAGTTGAATAGTTTTTAGTTTATTTGGGTTTCTAGTGATCTACTCAAACAAACAATGTGAATATTTTCGGCAGGGTACGGATAATCATCAGAATAAACAGTCATATTTCCCCTCTAATTTTCTCCCCCCTTACCCAAATTTTCTCCTCTTCCTCATCGCCTTTATTATCTTCTCCTATTCCCCTTCCCTACCAGGATCAGTTTGCAGCTGCATGCGCAGGTAGTGCTTTGTGTAGTGGGAGTTGGGTCAGAGTGAACAGTAGACAGTGGCGCCTCGGGGCCATGGCAAGACACTAGACACGAAAGATGCACAACCAAAAATCTTTCCTTCAATACCAACTAATGGGGAATGCTACCCAAAAAAAAAAAAATCAACTTACGAAAAAACAAAAATAGAATAAAAGAAAATTTATAGACTAAATATATGGAAAATAAGCTATTTAACAAAGGAAAGTAATCCTAAGCCTAATATGACTCCTAATTTAACAAGGAAATGAGATAACGAGCCTCTAAAAATTGACCACAAAATGAATGCGAAAATAATAAAATCAGATAAGATTCAGCAACCCTTATACACATGCATTACGAATTGGAACGATCTTCCAAAGAAATTCCCAATGCAATGGACTGAGCAAAAGCTCTGGAACAGGAGCAAAGTGTTTGAAATGATCCTTATCAAAGACCTTCCATTGAGACATTTAAAGATGCTTTCAAGTGTACTCCTAAAATATCTACGCCATAGAATTAGATATGGGTCATGACATGCACCATGACCGTTACAATACAGCCATGACACTTTGATGGCCCTTATGTTTGTCGCTGACACACCCGTGATACCAAGATTTAAAACAATGGTTTACATGCTAATACCTAGAAGCAAGTGACCTTAAATTGATTGAAGAGTAATATTGAAAACAAGTACACCAAAATCAGCAATTAGAAAGTGACGATACCTTGCAACAACGTCAAAGGATTCCTAAAGAAAAACCATAAACCTGCCAAAATCCACCAAAATACAGAAAACAGCTGCAAATATAATCCAATTTCACCTAGAAAACTAGCCACTGCTCGCAAAACTAATTTGTCCCTCCAAAAACACAGACCAACAATTGAGACCACTTTTTTATAAGTCAAACCACAAAAAGTTTTATCTACAGCGAAAACACCATTTGATGTTATAGCCAAAGCCCACCAAGGGGATGCAATGGGCGCAAACAAGTGATGCAGAACACGTTATTGTATATCGGTCATTTAAAGGACCCCCAAAATGAAGGATCAATAAACTAAGAAACATGGTTCATTATGGTTCTTCACCTTAAGTAGCAGCACATTTAAGCCATTAATATGTAAATAGTACCCATAAAGTATTTATAAATCTAGGTATGATCAATATGCGACAATATTACCTGGATTCCTGCACTATGGGGCAGTTTTTTTTTTTTTTCAATTTGAAAGTGCTTTTGGAAAAAGCTATGGGGTCTGTTTGGTGCATATTTTGAAACAATTATTCAAAAAATCTACAAATTAGATCTTTATAAAGAAGATGATTAAGGATTCCTTTAAGTTGCTCTAGATAATCTTAATAGGCTATAATTCAGAGCTCTTTTTTTTTTTTTTTTGGGGGGTAACAGTACATTAAGAAGAAGATACAAATTGTAATTTTCCAAAAGCGCTTCTCAAAATCATTAACAAGCAACCCCTATAGTTTGTTGCTTCTATTAAAAGCACTTTGGGGTGGTTAAAAAAAATGAATCTGAAACTTGCTTACAAATTCATAGCAACTTATGGAGAGCCTCAATTAGCATTTTATGAAGTTTATTTCGAAGATCCAACTTTTTCTGAAAGTAAATTTGACAGAAATGCCAAGCGAGCCAAACCTACATGACTTAGAGGTCAATCGTGGTGAAATAATTCATCCAACCTTACAACCACTCCTAACCCCAAAATGATGAAGCCAGGAGTGAAAGGAGGGACTTGAACCCTCAAACGGTCAAAATCTACTGTTATTTAAGTTCATGAACTTTGACACTTTTCTTCAGTAACAAGCCACGGTACGTCCAATTTCTTAGGTGCAACCAGAACTTGCTCCAAGCATACATTTAGTTGAAATTACCAATTGGGAGATTTGAAAATTAATAGAAATATTGAGAAAAAGATAATACCAAGAGCCACATGACAGCTGGGGCCTGACTTGGTTAAAGGATGTTTCTTCAGGACAGATATCAGGCACAGATATTTAGTATTTACCAAAAAAGACAAGCAAGGAAAACTGCAAGTATGCAGAACATTGTCCACTACTACAGATATTTTGCCAGCCGAACGCAGCCAAGGTATGCCGAAACAATCACATGCTGATTCAAAGAAAAATGATCAAAACAATTCAATAATTATAGTTTACTACCCATGTAACACTCTAATATTTCAAATCGGGTTTATTGGACTTTTGATCGGAAGGGTTATCTATGAGGATAATTGATGAAGCTAATTATTGTAAGTAAGAGTAGGTCAACTTTATGAGAAGGCCAATCATGTTGGAATGGTGGGACCATCGGATGGGTATTTTGTTAATTATTACATCGACCGTTGGTAATTTTTTTGGTACTTTACAATAATAATTGGGATTTATTGTGATATTAATATGTGTTATATTTTGATATGACTATAATTAATAAAATGAAAACTAATTAAACAGTAAATGAAAATACAATCCTAATAATACTTATAGTGTGACTTTCAGACGCCCTCACCCATACATGAACATAGGGTAATCTTATCTTATAATTTATCTTACCAGTGAATAGAACGTGGGCAACTAATTAGTGGAAATTAAGTGTGGTGCTTGATTCATCCCCTAGCCAAATTTCTTTGATTATTTTCACACCTTCATTAATGTTCTATTTAAGTGGAGAACCTCTTTTGTTTATTATTGCTACATCATTTTGAGTGCTAGAGAGACAAGGGAGTGAGCCATGAGAGGTCAAAGGTGAGGGGAAGATACTTACGCTGGCTTTCCATCTATTGCCTTGGACTGACCATTTGGTGGTGACTTTGTACTCTATTCAAGGAGACGCAATGATGGCCGTTTGTTTTGTTAATCCATTGTTTTCATGAATCTCGAGAAAAAAAAAATCTATGCCATTATTAGATAATCTAATCTTTATACTTACTTGTTCATCGAAGTCCATGAGATTCTCTTTGTTTTTTATTGGTTCCAGTCATGAAATAATGTAACAAGTATATGAGACATAAGCTTAATTTCATATTTGTATGATTCGGTTTTAATCGTTTTCTATGTGATATTTGATTGGAATTTGAGCCAACGTTTGAACGAAACACTGTTATTCGGTTAGCATTTGAATAAAACTTGAACGCCAGCATGTGCATGCCAGCTACAAGAATCTCATACTTCTATAATATAAATCTACTTCTTTATGCTTTAAAATATATGGCGTGGATTTTTAACATCCAACCTTAGATAAAAGACTATTTTGATTCATGAGATACTAATTGTATGACATAAGTTCATGAATTTATAGTCTATATGTTTGACTTGCAACCAGCATTTGATGTCGTTTTCAAATGCTAAACCCCAATTCAAAGTAAATCGGTTGATCTACAAACATGACTGTGTGATTTTGAGAATAAAACTTGGTATATGTACTTTGAGAGGGATGAGAGCCTTATATGTGTAATCCCGTGGAATTTGAATGTTTATTTCGTGAGTTATGGACTGACGCTTGAGTGCCGTGGGAGACAATATTCGAACATAGACTGTTTCGAGAATATTCAAGTGTTTCAGAAAACCTGCAGGTTTGTTGGCAGTAGTCAGAACCCCTTGCTTGTTCCGGAGGTCCTAGTGTCATAGAATTGGTATTGGATAGTTAGGAGAAAATTTAGTAGTGAGCAGCAGCTCAATGAGCCTAGCATGCGAGCCGGCATTGGAACACCAAAGAACCAGAATGTCATTTCGATCAAAATCTTGGATACGCAGCCTAGGATGGTTATTCCAGAGTTGTTCTCCTGTCATTGGTCGTTGATTACCTTTTTTCACATAATCTTTAGATTCGTGAGTATATTCTTGATATCCATGCCTACGGTATAGGAAATTATATGAAAACATTATAGTTTCAAAGAGTAATGAGCCTACAAAATATTATTGTGGTTTATAATTGTCTGATATTGATTTTTATATCTCAATTGGTTACGGTCTATATTTGTGGAAGAATACATATCCGTGAAGTGTATGAAGAGATACTGTGGAATATCATACTAAGGATAACTAAGTTTGACATGTGGATTGAGATAAAGTATTCCATTTCCCATTTGAACATGGTTCCTAATTGGACAATGGAAATATGAGCGTAACATATTCTAGGTTTACTCTGATAAGGTTACCAGAATATTATTTAGCAGAGTTAAGTTCAATACTTATACACCACGTGTAGGTCTCCGAAGTTTAAGTGGCTTTGAAGACACAAGGAGACAGGTCAGCAATGCGCCTCATGGACCATTGACTACTTGGGACTGGTCTATGTCGTTTTAGCAGCAAGACCTCAGCCTGATGGGGTTGGTTCTCGAATCTATCCTAAAGGGACTTCAACATCTGGGACATATCTTGTAGTTGGGTGGGCATTGCTCCCAAAAGTTGGGTTGGCTGCTGACACCTACACAGACGAAAACACATACAGAGGGAAGAAAGGATCCAAGAACTCGCGGGCAAGACAACAAGCTTGGCTCCTTTTTGGGCGTCCTCGTCGATAGCTTTCGTAGCACGAGAACATCCTACTTTCACACAATTCACAGGTTCACAATTAATCGATATTTCACGAACAAAAATCTGGAAAAGCCCAATTTTGAACTGCCACATAAAACAATTCAAAGGAATAAACCCTACATTGAGGAAAATGTAAAAATCTCACTTCAGATTTTTAGAAAATAAACACAATACAGAGAAAGAGAGACAAAGTGCCTGATAGATGGTAGGGATGGGCAATTGAATTACAGGAGGAACCCTAGCTTGCTCCGGATTTAAAGGAGACGCCGTTGTCACAGAGCACCTGCAATTTACCAACTTACGATAGCCTTTGACGATCATCTGTGGCAACTGTCGGGTTTTTCATACTGTGGAAACTGTAGAATTGGAAACTAAGTGGGGAGATCCGGCCAATTATAGAGCAAAAAGGAGAAGAGAAGATGTTCAGGTTCCCACTTCAAGCATTGAACTCTGCGGAGAACAAGCAATTTTTTTCTCCATTTGTATGCTTAGCAAGCAAAACCCTACTTCCCTTTCGGTCGGATGTAATAAATAAAAAATAAGTATTTTTATCAATATTAATTTCTAATAACGGTTGATTTTGTATTTGGGTGAAATTTTTGAGGAATAATAATTTTGAATCACTGCCACTAAAATAATATAATATTAATTATTTTTACTTTTAGGAAATAAAATTCGAGACTACCGTTATCATTGAAAATTTGAAATAATTGATAAATATAATAATCAAATCTCTATAAAAATCAAATTTTGTTACGTTAGTTCTCACTGTCATCTGCCAATAGCTAATGAACACATCTGAAACTATAATATCATATATGGTTAATAAAAATAAAAATTTTATTTATATTTTATTATTAGTAAAATATTATTTTTATGTTTAGTTATTTTATTATAAAAAACAATTATTTTTAAATAAATAAATATTTTTTTTAAGTTAAGAAATAAAACATATTAAAATACTTTAATATTATTTATTACTTATGTCCAAAAAATAACTATTCCTAAAAATATTACTATTTTATCCCTAATCTTTTAATATTTGTATTATTATTTAAAACTCTACGTTATTTTTTTCCCTATTATTACATGATAAATATTAAAAAATTAATTTTTAACTTATTTATAATTATTTTAAATAAGTAATTAAATATATAAATAATAATTTTTAACTCTATTTTTATCATATTTTACTCTCTAAAAATAATTATTATATTTTTATTATATTTTATTTTACTTTAATAACTAAATATAATATAAAAATAACGGAAAGAGACCGTAGAATGGTCACAAAGATAGCCGGTCAATTAGAAAGCATTTTTACCTATTACCAACACCTATAATGGTATACGTGTGATCTTAAGTAATATTTAAAAGTTATTTTTAGTAATTTTATCAACTACTATAATTATTCACAACAATTATTGTGAGGTTCCGGATTTAGAAACTTGATAATAATGATGTGATTATTATTAAGGTTTGATAATAAGAATCGCGCCGCGCCTTCTCCTCGTCATTTCGCACGGGCCGAGGGTTTTTTTAGAGTGAGAGGGAGCGCGATTCTAGAGAGAGAAGGAAGGAGATCGAGCCCGGGAGTCCGATTCCGCCCGAGAGCCAGGTATAAAGGCGAAAGCACGCGTCGAGGCAAGTGTTCTCATACCCACTTCTCGTTCTCTTTCGATGTTTTGTGTATTTTCGTTGGGTGTTTTGTGTCGATACCTACGGGGAACGTTAGAATCTCGAAACCCATGCCTTGAGGTCCAAGAAAATGTAATTAGTTGTCCGAATCGTGTCCGATTCACCCGGGTGGGTTTTACCGAAACCCTAACCCACGGGATTTTGGGGGTTTCCCATTTTCCGGCCTCGTATCATGAAATTGACCTCAAAATTGGAATCCCCACGTCCCAATGATGTATATATGTCGGTCGCGGGTCCGATCTTGCGTTTGGACCCGTTCGCGTCCGAGCCGTTAAAGGGGCGCCGCATTCTTGTTCACGAGACCGAAGGTGGATTTTGCGTGTTGTCACCTTCGTGAAATGATGAAATGATCCTAGAATATGAATACCCATGTCCCGATTGTGTGTATATATCGACCGGATGCCAATCCCTTAAGATTTGACCCGTTCGTGGCATCAAGAGCCTTGAAAGAATTCCATAATCGTTAACCCGAAAGTGAATGGGAAGTTGCATACTTCCACCCTCGTGTTAAGATAAGTCGAACCCGAATGTGAAATATCGTGTAAGAATTGTGCGTCTGTAAATCCATCGGACGGCCGATTTCAAGTATCGAACCGTATCTGGCGTCCGGGTGACCAAAGAGAAATCGATAATGTTCACCCAAAACGAAATGAGAAATATAAAGTGATATGTGATCATAATCGTAATGAAAGTAACGTTTAACCGATTAAACGTAAAAGTAAGAACCCGAATATGAATCAGGTGTGTTGGAGGCAAGGAATGAGTCCGGAGGTTCCAAAATGACATGGGATCATCGAGGTATGAAATCCGATCTCTCTTGTGGATTTGGAACGATTGGTTGTGGATTAAGGGAATTGAGTCCCATTGGATATTGTGAACCGTGATGTGAATGGAAGGGAATCCACATTGTGCTTGTAATGATATGATCTCATGGATGGAGATGTGTTTGATGATGTAATCTCCCGGTTGGAGATGATTGTGATGGGAATGAGATTTTTCGAGATGTGATTGTATGGCAAATGTGGATTACCCTCTCCAAGTGTTGAACCTAACCTTAAAACTAGGACCCTGAGTCGTATGGGTAGTATTCTTTAGCATACCATGTCCATCGCGGTGTGAACCCGAGGAATACTTGGCCACGTATTCCGGCCGCTCGTGGGAGCGGATGATGTCTGTGGTACGCTTTAGGAAACTACTGTGGAAGAACGAGGATTGCCCTGGACCCCGAGAGTGTGGGGTGTGTCTGTCGACGCTACATATTGAGATGTAGTCGTCTGTGATGATTGTTGCATGGATGCAACCGAGGGTCTTGTGCTACCGACCTAAAATAGTAGCCGTGGCTTTAGAATGTGTAGCGAACACATTCCTATCATCGTTCTCTCGCATCGTTGGTTAGTACGATCTACTAGCCGGGGTCTGCAAAGACGATGTAATAATGAAAATGAATAATATCCAATTGATGAACAGTGTGAATCCTGTAGACCAGAATGAGAATCGAATGAATCCAGTGACTTAAGATATGAACCGCAAGAACTGTGTGAAACCAGTGATTCAAGATGTATCGTGAGAATCAAGTGATTCTGATTAATGATCGACCAATGTAACCACGAGAATCGTAGGAATCGAGTGATTCATGTTGTTCCTGTTCCTTCCCTTATTTCTTGAATATGACTTGGAGAATTGTTTATGATTACATTTGTTGAGTCATTGTTTCGCTCTTACTACTATTGATGTTTTTCCTTTCGATGAGAATACTTAGCCGACACCGGATAGATAGATCAAGGAGAGACTTGCTTGATGAGATTGGCTGACGGACGAGTGCGCTTTGGACTCGATTGGATCGGATTTTGAGCAGCCACTTAGAGTTGGGCGTGGCTCATTATTGTTATTGTTTTATGGTTTTGTTATGTTTCCGCATTTATGATGATTTAGTTATGCTTCCGCGTCTGTATATATATGTTTTGAGTTTGGTTTCATTTAGATGGCATCTCTAGATCCAAAGATAGTGGGTTGTGTCTTGTATTGAAGCCATGGATGATATGGCGATGTTGTGATCCTGTGTGGCGTGTTGTAGGCTTTGAGTTAAGCCTTTGATAGATGTGTGCTTGTTGCGGGATGATATTTAAAAACGAGTTGTATTTCGGTTTCGTCCAATTGCAGAGGAAACTCTGCCGAATTTTCTGTAGAGTCCATAGGTTAATTATGGGCTTTAGGGTGTGTGTAGTCATTGACGGAGGTTATTCAATGGAGAATAATCCGTTCCGTCACAATTATAAATTAACTAGACAAATTTTTATATGATATATTTGTTATAAATAAATATGTATCATTAGTTTTAAAACATTTTAATTTTAATAAAATCTAATATTTTAAGAAATTATTTATTTAAGAAAATAATTTTAACGTGTCACCTTCGAAAATGACTAAGTCGAATTAAATCTTCTAATAAATTAATTATCGGGATTACAAATTCATTGTATGTTAACACGTGGTAAATTTTTTGACTGACAGTCTGGCGACATGATGGCCCGTCGATTCAATCCCCATTAATCCTCCAGATTCGTTCTGGATGGCCAACGAATCCAGTTAACGTTCTTCTACCTACTTAGTTATTTGGATTCTTATTAGAACGGTCAACGAATAAGGTCAATGCTCCCTTCAACAAGTTCTTCAGATTCTTATTAGGATGGTCAATGATTCCTATTAATGTTCCTCTTCCTGCTTAGTTATCCAAATTTTTACAAAAACATTCAACGAATCCAATCAACGCTCTCTTTCAACCAATTTTTCGAGTTCTTATCAGAATGGTCAACAAATCCAATCAACGTGTTATCCAACTTTGCTCTCTGAATTTTAGTGTAACGGTCAACAATTACGAGCAACACGGTCAACAAACCAAGAGCCATTGCTAGTTTCCTCACCAAATTGTCTCGGGCAAGTCGCCCAATCAGAAGCGTCCTATCGTGAACATGTTGGAGGTTAGAGTCTCAAGCCACTAGTATAAGGGGTTAGTGATGGGGACGCCAATAACAAGCTGGCCCACGAATGAGAAAGTAGCCCAAATTCTCAGCGGCCCATTAAGCAAGTTAGTAGAGGCCCAAGATCATGACAGCCCATTTGAGCCCAAAAAGGTCAATACTTCCATTGACCGAGAAAGAGGCCATTAGACCGGTTGAAGCCCAGGATGCATGCGGCTCAAGCCTAAATTGGTGCACGTATCCGTCTTCAAGTCACAACGGTCATCTGTCCTAATTTTTTACATCTTCAAAGAAGGCAATCTTCACTATAACGATCACCTCTAAAATCAAAGTATATCACGTGAGGAAGGTGCCAGAATTTACATACATTCTATTGAAAATTCTAATAGTTACAAAATGTAGAAGGAATGAGATCAGCCTCTTTGGCCAGCATTCTGATCAAAAGGCGCTCACGTCTACACAGGAAAAGCAACGATTCCCAACAGAGTACGGGTATCAAGCCCTCTGTATGAGGAAGACATCCATAGCCATGGTTATAAAAGGCCATAGGAGCTGACGCTTTCGATCACGCCTTCTCTTGTTCACAAAAGCTCTCAAATAATTACAAAGCTCTCAAAAATTCTCATACTTTTTCGAGTATCCTACATTTAATCTCTACAACTAATTTTCAACAAACTCAATACTTAGAGAAACTGCTCCTCACGGGTAATTACAAAAACTCATTCATCCTATGAGTGCACTCCCACTTACAAATACACTTCTTACATCCATTTCTACATCCTCGTATCCACCTTCTAATTTCATAAAGTTGATTGTTGATTTGAGTATTGAGTGTTTTCATTGAAATCAAATCCCACCATCATCTGACCTCTTATTTGAAATTATGATGTGTAAGACCAAAAATTTAGCGAACAGAGATCGAAACAGGGAGACATAGCCCACTCCTTAGGTGGGCCTCGTATACAACAATAAGACCCCTAGGAGGGAAGCAGGCCATGTCATGTTTGTTGGGTATCGTGAATACCATTTTTTGTTGGATGTTAAACTCAACATATAATCTCTCGCCTCACTAGAAAAAATCATGAAAGAAATCTCAATAACGAAAGAATCCATGGAAATAGGAGTGAGAAGAACACTAGAGACTTAAAAATTTTCAGAAGGAAAGTGTGAAAAATTTGAATAGATGCACGGATTATGTAAAGGAACACAGCCATTGGAGAAGGGCAATGCATCGAAAGGTGTGCCCATCATCGCTGACATGTGTTGCCTCCGAAAAGGACGCAATCGAATCAGATCTTCTGATAAATTAATTATCGGGATTGTAAACTCACTACATGTTGACACGTGGCAAACTTTTTGACTAACAATCCGATAGTATGATGGCGCGTCGATTCAATCCCCATCAATTCTCCGAATTCTTACTTGGATGGGCAATAAATCTGGTCAACTCTCCTCTTCCTGCTTAATTCTCTGAATTCTTAGTAGAACAGTCAACAAATTTGATCAATACTCCATTCAACCAGTTTTTCGAATTCTTATCAGGATGGTTAATGAATTTGGTCAACACTCCCTTTACCTAGTTTTTCGGATTCTTATCATGATGGTTAACGAATTCGGTCAACATCTCCTCCAGCTTTGCTCTTCGGATTTTGGTGCTACGGTCAACAATCACGAGCAATGCGGTTAACAAACCAAGTGCCATTACTAGTTTTCTCAACAAGCTGTGTCGAACAAGTTGTCCAACCGGAAGCGTCCCATCGTGAACATGTTTGAGGTCAAAGTCCCAAACCACCAATATGGGGAGCAAGTGATGGGACACCAGTACCGGGCTAGTCCATGAAAAAAGAAGTGGCCTAAATCCTCAATGGCTCATTTTTACTTGAACGATCAACACTACTATTGACCAGATAAAAAGTAAGTGAGTCAGCAGAGGCCTAAGATTAGGAGCGCTAACCGGACGAAAAACAAGTGAGCTAGTAGAAGTCTAAAATCAGGACAGCTCATTTGAGCGCAATAAGGTCAACGCTTTTATTGATCGAAAAAGCGGCCAGTAGACTGGCTGAGGCCCAAGCACGCGACCAAGGCCTAAATTAGTCTACGTGTTCATCCTCAAGCCACAACGGTCATATGCCCTAATTTTTTACATCTCCAAATAAGATAATTTTCACTGTAACGATCACCTCCTAAATCAAAGTATATCCCGATAAGAAGGTGCCAGAATCTACGCACAATTTGTTGGAATTCCTAACGGTTGCAAAATGTAAAAGGAAGGAGATCAGCCTATTTGACTATTATAGCTAGAATGGCACTCACGCCTACGCAGGAAAGACAATAATTTTCAATAGAGTGTGAGTATCAAGCCTCTTTGCATAATTAAGGCATCCCGTAGGCATGGATATGAATGGCCACGGGAGCTGACACTTTCGATCGCATCTTCTCTTATCCATAAAAGCTCTTAAGCAATTACAAAACTCTTAGAAGCTCTCTTACTCTCTCGAGCATCCTACGCTCACACTCTCTATCTGTTACTAGTTCACATCGAACTCAATACTTAGAGAAATTACTCCTCACGGACAACTACAAAAGCCACTCATCCTACATATACACTCCCACTTACAAACACACTTCTTGTATTCATTTCTGCATCCCCCGCATCCACTTTCTAATTTTAAAAGGCGATTATTGACTTAAGCGTCAAAATATTTTCAGTATGATCAAATTTTGACGTCACTTGACCTCTTATTTAAAGTTGTGGTATACAAAATCTAAAGCTCAATGAACGAAAATCAAAAATCGATGGGTTATCTAACCCGAATTTGTTTAAATTTGGATTCAAGACACATCAAGAGTATTAAATTTGATCTTTTTTTATAAAATAATCAAACAATATTTCATTATATCATTATAACAATTTAAACAAATAGTTTAGATTTGTAAGGGGTAAAAAATATCTTTTAAAAAAGCAAAAATTTATAACATGCTTTGAAATATTTTTTTTAAGACTTTTTTTTCATTTATTGTCCGTGTTTTTTAAAATTCAAAATTTTTCCATACATTCTCAAGAGATTTGATTTTTTTTCATTATCATTCTTATATTCTCTATTTTTTCTGTATCTGAATTCTAGTTCATATCATATTTTACTGTTTTGTTTGAAATTTAAAAGTTTTTTTAAAAAATAACAATAATCAGAAAAAAATAATCTTAAATTAAAAATAAAAGTTTTTAAAATCAATAATTTAATATAAAGTTTTTATTTTATTTTTTTTCTTATAAATTTTCAAATATTTAAAAACATAACAATAAATTTCTCTAAATTTTTTTTTTTTTTTTTGGGGAAGAGGAACTGGATCGCGGGGGACCGGCCGTCGTGAGCCAAAACCATTGAAGCTGCGCCAATGGTCTGAGAACAGAAGTCCTATTCAGCAGGCGAAAGCAACTGCAGGCGTCCATACGCTAACCGACATCTGTCCTCTTACACAGACCTGCAAAAACCTTCCGAAAGATCCACAAATCATGCTCTCTTTCCCTGCTTGTCCCCCGTTCTCCCCATTTAATAGGTGCCCTCCTCTCCCAGTCGAGCTATCCGTCCGCTCTCCAATCGTCGTCGTCGTTTTTTCTTCTCCGTACCCAGAATTCCATGTTTCACCTTCCCTCCCAGGCTTATGAGTCTTTTCTGTGATGTTTCTCCCTCCTGCTGTCTTAACCTACCGGAGATTTCCTTGTAAGAGATTGTTTCTTTGTTAAGATCCACCGTCTGCTCTCTCTCTCTCTCTCTCTCTCTCTCTCTATCATCTGTCCGTGCAAAAGGAAGAAACGGTTTCTGCTTATATAACTCAAAATGGTAACACTCCTTTCGAAATCTTTCATCTTCCAATTTTACACAATTTAATCATTCTAGGGATTTCTGATTCATCCATTGTTAAGATTCTTTGATAGATACGCTAGTAGAGCCTTTCTGGGACAATTTCAATTTTGACTTTTAGTTAGAAGTTCAGGGAAGGTAAAATTAAGATGAGTTTAAGCGCCGCAGAGGAGGAATCGAGGGAAATTCATTTGCCGGCAGAAATCGATTGGCATAAGCTGGATAAGTCGAGATTCTTCCTCCTCGGAGCCGCCCTATTCTCCGGCTTATCCGCCGCCCTCTACCCCGCTGTCGTGCTAAAAACCCGGCAGCAAGTCTCCCTTTCTAAGGTACCATGTTTGAGGATGGCCTTCCTGATGCTGCGGCATGAAGGTTTCCGGTCTTTCTACAGAGGATTTGGCACCTCTTTGACGGGAACAATCCCAGCTCGCGCGCTCTACTCTACAGCGCTAGAAATCACCAAAAGCAGCGTGGGCAGCGCGGCCGTTATAGCGGGTCTATCCGACGCGACGGCTGCAGCGCTAGCCAACGCCGCTGGAGGTCTCAGCGCATCCATGGCGGCCCAACTTGTTTGGACCCCTGTAGATGTTGTGAGCCAAAGGCTTATGGTTCAAGGTTCTAACAAAGTGGGTATCCCCAATCTTAATTCGCCATCAAATTACAGCAATGGGGTTGACGCTTTTAGAAAGATTTTGTATGCTGATGGAGTGAGGGGATTGTACAGGGGATTTGGGATTTCCATTTTGACCTACGCACCTTCAAGTGCTGTTTGGTGGGGCTCTTACTCGGTCGCCCATCGACTCCTCTGGGGTGCAATGGGATTCTATGGGTGCAAGCAAGACGAGGGTGGTTGTGGAGGTAGCAGTGGTGGAGATGTTGGTGGATGTGGTGGCAGTTCAAGGCCAAACCTGGTGTCGACGGTGACGGTGCAGGTGGCGAGCGCAGCCTTGGCCAGTGGTGCCTCATCCTTAACCACTATGCCACTTGATACCATCAAGACTAGATTGCAAGTTTTGCAGGGAGCAGAGAAAGGGCGGCGCCACCCACTAACGGTGGTGCAGACAATGAGAAATTTGCGGAAGGAAGGAGGATTTGCAGCTTGTTATAGGGGACTCTGTCCTAGATGGGCATCAATGTCCATGTCTACAGCTACCATGGTGACTACCTACGAGTTCCTGAAGAGGCTATCCGCTAAAACGCAGGAGAGCCTGGCTTGAGGAAACGGAAGAACGATTGAATTTTGTAGACGTGAAGAACAAAATGAGTTTAAAGAAAATAAAAAGATCTTTTCTCTGTTCTGAAAATCAACGAACTTCTTCAGTTAATTTGTGCCATCGTGAACCCTCTCATGAGCTCAGATTATTGTAAAAATTTTCTACTAAAGATTAGGGAAAGAGTAATAATTTAGATGTATAAAGCTCATATTAAGACGTAATACTGTGAATCATGGTTTTTTAAAATAAGAAACACAACCGACAGGTACAGTATGTTCACAATCTATGGCTCGTTGATATGCAATTTGGTTAGTGACACTCAAGACTTTTGATAATAATGAATCTTTTTCGTATTATTAATAAGATTAATCTTTAATCATGATTTATTGTCAATATTTAAAACATATTATATTCACCAACTATATACATTAAAAAATATCTTCCATCGTAAGGCTATGATGCATGAGCTAGATCTATAGTATATTGAGACTAAATTAATTCGGGTACATGGGAAAACATGTAAGTAGTTGACCTAAATATGGGGTCACTTACTATATAGTTAAGGGATACAATTGCTATAATTAGCACCTTGCATCCAAGAGGTCCCCAAACTAAAAAGTTGAATAATTTCTTGAGATTTAAGTGATTAACGTGTCATTTTATTGTAATAAAAGAGAATTTTTCTTCAATAAAGATACCCAACAAACCAATGGTCGTTTCACAGACAAAAACTCATGACTTGAGATCAAAGTCAAGAGTATCCAATTATCAAGTAGGGTGGTGTAGTTGATACTAACTCATTTGGTACGTGGGGTCTTATCCGTTTATATTTACTAATTATTAATTTTATAAAAAAAAAAGAATAAAGATTTATGAATGGGGTTATTAATCCAGAGTTTAGGTGAAAATTTTGTATTAAATGAAAAGAATGGAGAGAAAATTATGTTTAATAAATAATATAGATGGTATATGAAAGAAGAACACATAGGCTTATTTAGTATTCATATTTTATATAGCACAGTGATCAAATTTGCCTCTTAATAAGCCATATATAAAGAAGGTGGCAAGGGTTACCGGTGGTCACACGAGATTCGTGCAAGAAACAATCTAATAACTAATAACCTTGTCCCCCTAGAATAATATATTTTAGGCTACATTTATTTGTGAAAAATGGATTAAGTATTTTATTGAATATGAAATTATTTTTTTTTTTTTGTTGAAAATGAGAAGTTATTTTGAAGCTTATCCATCAATTATAACTATAAACATTCATAAAAGAATTTTATTATCCTAAAATAAAACGGTTACTACCTTATTGTCGGTTACTAATTCAATCGTTAGATTGGCACGCTAGCTACTAATGATTACTAATCAGCTAACAATGTTTCAAACAGCCTTTGTTAGTCATTGACTATTGACATCCCCAATAGTCAATAACAGATGATGCCTCTTGCCGCTACTATTGTTCTCCAATTGACATGCCCTGACCCTGTCTACTGCTTTGTTGTTGCTCTAATCGTCGCCAATCGTCATTGGTTGTCAACATCTTTCAATCTCTTAGTATGTCATTTGCCGAAGACAACTCAAGTTACCTCATCGATCATCCCATCACATGCCCTAACCCACCCGACTTGCTAATCTGCAATTCCCCAACCACCATGAAAAGGGTGAAAAACACATTTTAGACAGATATTTTTTAATGAAAATATTTACCATTTGAGAAATATTTTTTCACAAACAAACGGGTCTCAAAGTCATCCAATTTGTAATTTTTAAGTGTTAGTTAATTTAGTTAATAAGATATTTTTTAACATTTTTACATACTTATACAAATAAAACTGTAATAGCATATTTAGTGATTAAAATAAAATAATATAAGAATAAAATAATTATTTTTAAAAAATAGAATAAAATAAAAATATAATTAAAATTTTTATTTTTATATTTAATTATTAAAATAAAATAATTTTAAAATTAATATTTTAATATTTAAATATAATAATAATAAGAAATATGATAAAAATTTGTATTAATAATTTTTTATCCTCATTCAAGGAAAAAAATTTTAAAGATTGAAGAGTATGAACAATACCTACACATCTCAACAATGATATCTTAAATGGTAATGATATCCTCCTCAATAATAATAATAATAATAACAATAATAATAGTAATAATAATGGCAAAATGGAGATAAAATTTATGAGCTATAAGAATAATTATTTTTTATATATAATGAGTAAAAAATACCTAAGAGTATATGGTATTTTTTATTCTCCAAGTTAAAAGAATAATTTCTCTAAAAAATTTTATTCCATATAAATAAAAAATCAAAGAATAAAACAAATATTTTATTAAAATAAAATAGAAATAAAATTTTTATTTTTACAAACCAAACAATCATTTTATCTTATTGAAGAAGAAGTTGAAGACTTGAATCTATGTAAACTACAAATTTACATTAGTTAATAACAAATGGAAACTTTCAAAATAAATAACGATCTTATTGACCTAAAACTTTATAGAAGATATCTTAATTTTTTAAGCCACAATATTTTGACAACAATCATTTTATTTAAAATATTATGAAATTAATAACCTTTTATTTAAAATTTTTTTATTGGAATATATACTTATATAATATTTTATCATAAATATTATAATTTTTAAAATATTATATATTTTTATATAAATATAATTTTTTAGATAAATATACTAAAAATTAATACGGCATTATTTAACTTATAGACAAACATGATTAAGGCCACTGGTCCAGATGACCGAGCCGTACATCTAGTTGACAAAGCCGCACTGTCCGATCTATTGATCATAATTATTTATTTATATTTAATTTAAATTTAATTTAAATTGAACCTATTTATAATTTTCTCAAAAATAAAGTTTAAATTTAATATTAACACTCTAATTAATTTTAAGCTCCGGTAAATGTATTTCCTCTACAGATGCAGCAGTAAAGTGCTCGGGGTTTCTATTTTATAAAACATATACTTTGTGATTTTTTTTGAACTATTTTTTATAATATAAATTTTATTAGAAAAAAGTCAAAAATATATGGCGAAGGGAATTGCTTTTTGTGACAGTTTTTTGAGTGGATCTGTCGTCTGCAATTTGTCCCATTCGTTTCTTTTATATATTTTTTAATCAAATTATCAGCTGGATTATTTTATAAATATTTTACCGCAATTACTAATATAATTATGCCCCCAAATTTTCTTAGGATTTGGGATGAATACATTTTCTTAAAAAAATATATACTCAATATATTTTCATATTATTTGTTAGATAAAAAATTAAAAACTAAGATTTTAAAAATGATCTAAATGTTGTTTTTTTTTTTATTATTGGGTTAAATATTCAATAAATATTTATATTATAAATATATATTTATAAAAAAATTATCATATATAATATTTTTATATTTTTTATTCTTGATTATCAAATTTTTATCGGATAATTGATATTAAATATATATCAAGTACATCTACCCAAATCCACATAATTCACGCATCTACCCATTGTTCATTCCAATTGGCAAGGGTTAAATTGTGGGCGCACAAGTTAAATGACAACCCATTTGCCAAATCTATTATTGATCTAAGGACTGCCAAAGAATAAATATTATTTTTTTAATCTCTTACTTTAAAAATACTGACTTTGGTTTTATTTATTTTATTCTCGGATTGTATTTTTGTACCAATTTTATTGCATTAAAAAGTTGATACGTTCTCGATTTAAATTATTATACGGATTAGAAAATCAACAATCGTCCAATCGATCGGCGTGAGTTCGATCTCCAAATGCAACTTTAAATGCGTATCGCATCTGATATAATAAAATACGGTCGAAAATTGGTGGAATTTCACTAAAATATATTTTATTTCTCAAATCAATTATCTTTCTTTAAATAAAATAAAAGGAAGAATGCAAATATAAATACTTATAAAAAAAATTTTATTTGTGGTATACGCTTTTAAAAAAATGCTTTAATAAGAGAGAGGGTACACTCGAAGTATTTTAAACTTGTCTTTTGTTAGTTTTTATTTGGTTGAGCGTTGTCCCATTTACTTGTTAGGAAGGAGAAATTTATATAAAAATTATGGATAGTTGACTTTTTCACCCAATCGCTTAGGAAACCGTCAAATAGATAAGCAGACACTGTTTAACGGTTGGCAACCAAGTCTATTAAGCCAAATAAGGAAAGCGTTTTGGTCAATTATAGTTTGTTTTATCTTCCTTTAAAAAGTAACGGCTCAAATAAGATTTGTAGGCTCGTCTATCAATTTTGGGTTATATGGGCCGACTGGATTTCTATTATTTATCGGTCAAATATTTTAACAAATTTTTTTTATTAAATCATTAGCAATTATACCCATAAAAAATGATGTTTAGTTTTCAAGTAAAAGAAAATCCCAAATTAACTGTGATTTTTACCCTTTTTGATTTATAGTTTTAATATCTCATGCATATTATCATGTGAGTTTGAATACGGTTGATTTGAGTTAATTAAAAAAATTATCAAATTAAATTGATACAATATTGATTTTGGAATTCCACTAAACAATTTTTTCTAAGAACTATGATTTAAGAAACATTTAAATCAGAAAATGTAAGATTATTTAAATAAAAAAAACTAAAAATCCATAAAATTTTTAGTTAAATTTCTAAAAAAAATCATTTAAAAAGAAAACACAATTTTTTCAACAAATTTGCCATAATTTTACATTAAAATATAGGATATAACATTTATTAAATATTTTTTATTAATTTTATTCCATAAAACACGCTCCATAATAAATATATAATCATATATTTTTAATATATTTATTAAAAATAAATATTAATTTCTTGTACTATGGGCGTCGGATTAGGCTCTCCCTAGAAAAGGGGGCTGTGATGTCGTATAGATGTCACAACCCCTGCAACGCTTTCTAGAGCCATTAAATTTTAAATTTAACTATTTATATTTTTAAAATAATAATAATAATAATAATAAATATATTTTTATATATAAAAATATAGACTATTAAATTTTAAATTTAACAATATTACTAAAAGCGCTGCAATATTTACGGGCGTTACAGCGCCCCCCGTTTTCACTCTTATGATAGGGTTGTGGGCAAGGGGCCAGCTTCTGCCCTCCGTACGGTCGAGTTCGAGTAAGATTCTTTATTTATTTTTATTGAACTGCTAAATCTGAAATCAGTCACAAACCCTAAAATTCAGTGGACATGTCGGTGGAACCTTACGTGAAAAAAAAATCTTCTATATATAAATATATATACGTGTAAATCGAATATAAAAGTAAATAAAAAAATTAAATATTAAAATTTTCAATTTATATTAACATCAATAGCTGTATGATTTTTTATTAATTTGAATTTTTTAGACTCTCAATATTTCTGTTGATTATATATATATATTAGAATATCAAACCAAAAAATCCAAAATTTAAAATTGTATTTGTATATATTTTTCATCAAAATATCTAAAGTGATAATTAACACTAGATAGAACGCGGAGCGTCCGCCCCGAACTACGACCGCTTCTTATTCTCGTCCAGTCGTTTGTTTTGATTTGATTATTTCATAACCTAGACTAAAGAAGAAGCTCCTGAATCAGCGCAGTGCCAAATCCAGAACCTAAATCAAAGCAGAGAGGATTTCTTTCTAGTCAAAAGCAGCAGTAAAAGAAAAATAAAAATGAAAGAAAGAAATTCGCTTACCAAAAGAATTTCAATCTCCATTCTCTAACGAATATCTTTTATAGTACAAGTGGGGGGTTATAGATACAGTAAAATAGGAAAATTTATGGACCAATCAACTAAAACTTTTAAATTTAAAAAAAATCAAAATTTAAATTATAGAAAATCTTAATATTTTTCAACTTGATCCATATGCTTCACTTAATATAATATTTAATATTTATTTATTTATTTATATTAGTAAAAAATATAATATATATAAATCATACTAATAGGATTTTCATTAATGAATAATATCTTCTATGAATTATAGTATGCTATGTTTCCTAAAATGCTAGTCAATATATGGCACCAATACTTAGTGGATAAATGTTATGTTTATTATATGTTCAATCAATGTTTTTTTTAAATAAATTAATTAATGTCTACTCAGATCAAAAAGGTCATCACAAATAAATAGAAATTATATTAAAATATAATTATTCATATAATAAAAATTACATAGTAAAATTTAATCATATTTTGACTACATGATCAGTAAATCTCAACGGTGGTGTGTCTTTTGTTAAAAAATCAACAATCACCAACTTAGTACTGATTTATTTAATGACTATTTTCTTTTCTTTTATACATTTTTTATGGTTAAAAATGTAATATCAGTGCATTTGTTTAAATTACTACTTTTATTGTTCTTAGTCCCCCAAAAAAATAGTTAAATTATTACAATATATCTTTGATAACCTAAAAATAAAATATATAATTGCAAGTACAGATATAAAATTTTTTATCTATACACAATACTTTTATAACCATAAAATAAGAAACGAGTTAAACTCCATAGTGAAAGTAATAGTTAGGGTTTGTTTTATACTTATCTAATATACAACTCTATTGATAAATATAACAGTATATTTAGATATAGATTTACATTAATCAATATTTTTAATAAAAAAAGAATTTGAATATCCAACATTTTTAGATTTTTAGTCTATATATAAGTATGTAATTATTAATATTTTGAATATATCTCATCACTTGCAGCTCTCTAACGTTATATATTTGAATTAATTTGATATCACTTTAATATTTTTATAATAAAAGTGATGTTAAGCCTTACATAAACCTAAATATACATTAAACTTGTAACATTTATAGTATATGGACTGTTTTTTATTTTTTTATTTTAATATTATTTTTCAAACATGCATTTAAATTAAACCTTTTATCATTCACAATGAAAGTTATACTTAGTGAATAATCCTTTATTCATAATCTCTCTAAAACTTAAAAATATAGATTGCTGAATATAAACCCAAAATATCTCATAATTTATCCAGGTGAATCTTAATCCTAATGGCATAATATTTATTACCTATATGTTTTATTTTAAATTTATTAGAAAAAATTATTTTAACTAATACAATAGACCCTTATTATTTGATACATATAAAATATCGTTCGTATATAAAATAAAAAAATATATATTACTTTTACAAACCTTTGGTATATATATCGATCTATGATATTCTCTTTAAATCTAAATGGAAAGATGACATTGTCGAGTTTTAAATATCACTGACGATAAAATTTTTTTATTCTATATTGTATTTCTTAAGCTCATATATTAAAACTCACAGCTACTAAAAAGGAATCATTTTGAATGTGTCATGAAACTTCTTCCTCTAAGTCATCATTGAGGTTTGTTTACCCTGAAAAAATCTATCTTAAGGAAGAGCAACTTTCATATTCATTTGTTATAATTTTATATCAAAATGGACAGTTTATGACCAAACCATACAATAAGAACCTTTCTTAAATATAGGAGAACAATTTGTGTAATTAATTTTTTTATTTTAAATAATTTTTTTAATAATGAGTCTTTATTTGTGTTAAAAATCTCTTTATACCTTATAACTTTTGCTACATTAGGCATTTCAATAAGATCTTAAATTTTATTATATCTCATAAATTTATTTATTTTTTCATGGTATTGTATCACAAATTTAATTTATTATAACTCATGACTTGTAAAAAAATTTTAGATTCATTTTTTGCTCTAATATTATAATATGACTTTTATAGATACATAATAAAATCACTAAAAATTATTAATTTTATTATTATAGAGGATCTTTTTAATTTTGTACTAATATTTATAAAAAGCAGCATGTTGTTTATCAGTTATTTAACTATCTAAACTAAATTTTGAGCAACTTATCTATTGAAATAACATCGGCAACTTATGAGACTACATGATTGGTAGTTTAACACAAATTTAAATTTTAAGATTATTGTGAATAATCAATTCTTGAGGTGCAAGGTTGAGAATATGAACAATATTTTTTTTTGCAAACTATGTTTCTAGATCATTTGCTTTCACTAATCAAATTATTCTTTAAAAAATTATATTTTATTCTTCAATCCTAATTCTTTAAGATGGATAATAGAATATATACCCCTTAGACCTTTTATTATATTTAACAAAATATCTACTAATAGTTTTTGGGTCTAATTTCTTCTTCAATGGGCAATAAATTTCTACTTTAGACGTACATTTCTAAATTCATATATGTCACAAATTTAATTTTTAATATTTTTATAATTTAAAAAGAGTTTTTAAAATAGCTTTTGTTGAAATTCAATTTGATATATACATTAGCATTTTAAGAGTCTAAATTTATAATGATTTAGGAAGATTGAAATTGACAACCATGCTCCATACTATGTCAAATAATATTCAATTTATTCTTTTTACAATACTACTCTGGAGTGGCGATTCAAACATAGTGTATAAGGCAATTATCCCATACTTTTAAAGAAATTTTACAAAATAATCGTGTACTTATTTATCATTAGCATATTTATTATAATATTTTTTTATGTCTATATGATTTCATGATCTCTATTTGCATTTTGCATTATTACTCTATTTTAACTTTAAAAATCTTAAAAGTATCTAATATTTTATTCTTCATATGAAATAAGTATAGATATATATACTATAAGTGATCATCAATAAAAGAGATGAAATACTTTGGATCCTATAAGTGTATATTTGGATTATAAATATCTATGTATATATGATCTCTAATATATCTAACATTCTTCTGACACATTTCTTTGTCATTTTAGATTATTTTTTTGCATATAGTTTGTACAAATTTTAAAATTAATAAAATTTAAAGTACTAAATATTTGTTTCATTTATTAATATTTTGATTCTTTTTATGGGGATATATTTCAATATTTGATGTCATAATTTAAAAAAATATTTATTTATAACACATCATTTAACACCAATTTTAATATATATAGCATTATAAAAGGTATTATTTTATAAATTACTATGGTAAAAGTTATCAAATAATGTATAATTTTTATTAATATCAAGTTTAAAAGATAAACTAAAGAATTCTTTAAAAAATATAAAAAAAATTCAAAATGTGTAAGTCTTGAATCTGTAATCAAATTTTTAGAAAAATATAAAATATAAAATATCTTTTTTAAATTTAAAATAAAGATATTACTCAAAATTAAATTATATATTTTTATTGTCTCTATGTATAAACGTGTATTGCTTTCCAAAAAGATACTCTACTCATTTTTCACAAGCTTTTTAGATTTTGCAACCTTGTAAAGAAATCAAAATGTAAATTATAAAACCATAATTAATTCATTATACCTTATAAGTAATAGTAACAATACTAGATTCATAACAAATGAATAAGATTGGATTACTTTTATTTTTAAGCTAATTCTAAAAATTGAAGTAATTTTTTTTCATATATCCTTTCTTATTAGAGAACTTTTTTTACAGAAAAAATACTTAGATTTTTATAAATGTTAGATTGTAAAGATATCTTATATTTTTTATTCTAATTAGCTTGTACTTTATTTTTTTTCTTATTTTATCATAAATATAACCTTTCATTTCTCTTAAATACACACAATCATAAATTTAAAAATTATTTATTTATCTTTATACATATCATAAGAAATTTTAAAATGCCTACATTAATGTAAAAGTGTGCTTAGAATATAATGTATAAGAAAAGACTATAAGATGCTAAGGCAGAGATAAATCATCTTTAGCAACAAATATTTAGGTAAAAATTAATTCACCATGTATAAATATATTTACATGTAGCTTAAATATGAAAATAAATTAAGGGTTAAGATATTAACCTTCGATCATTAACATCAATATTAATTGCTACTATCATATTGATTTTTTACTGATTTGAATTTTTTGTACCCTAAATATTTCTTTTGACAGTGTACATATTATAGTTTCAATCTGAGAAACTCAAAGCTTAAAGCCTAATTTGTATGCATTTTTCATCAAAATGTTTAATGTGATGGTTCCCACTTATAGTGAAGTAGATAGTTATAGAGACCCCAAAAAATCTATGGAACAAAAATTTTCAAATTCATAAGGAAGTATCAAAATTCAAATTATAGAAAAAATTTTAACGCATGTAATCATGCTCAATCTAATCTAACACAAACTATGTGGTTATGGCAACCATATTTGTAACTAGTGTAACATTCTATTGTAATTTCAAGTTCCTAAGTTCAAAGAAAACTCGATTCATGTGTTAGCTTGTATATCAAGACATTTTTAATTTTACTAACTGTATTATTATATGATTTTTCGTATCATCTTAGACAAAAATAATAACTAAAATACATTAAAATTTTTACACGAATAAAACTGTATCCTCTAAACTTTTTCAAGAATGTTACTGACTCAAATGATATTATTTTCTCAGCATCAATGAAAACACCACAAAGATGTTAATATGGTCCCATAGTGGGATTATTCTTCAAGTTTGTGGAACCCACACAAGCTATTAGATCAACTTAAATGTCAGAATGAAATTCTCACCTCCATAATAGTCTCCTGCAAGTAACATCAAACGCTGTTCCTAATATCTTTAAAAAGTGGATTAGGAGATGGCACTCGGTTGGATATCATTATAGGGCCAACAGGGGAACTACTGACAACCAAATCGCCCTTTGTGCCCAGATTACAAAGCCAAGCAGACCATCTCGACATAGCATAATCTCCCCTATCAAGTTTGATAAATACACTGACATTTTTTTTATTTCATCACTTACATGAAGAAGTTTAACTCCCTTCCCTTTTCGTAGTAGTACTTTCTGTGTTTTGGTTTAGGAAAAGTTTTAGGAGTCAAATGTTTTTAGTCAATAGTGATACAATTCAGTTATTTTCGATTGATTAAGTTTTATTTAAAACTGAGCTTTCTTTTTATTTTTCTTTACTTTAGAAACATCTAAGGGGCGATCGATATCTTCAAAATCAGTTCTTTTTTGCTTTTTTTATTCATCTAGTCAACATACTGCATCAATTTGTATCAGGGAACAAGACGATCCAAAAAGATGGTTGGCTGGGGTGACACTACCTCCAACAATGAGGCCGCCACAAGGGCCCAGCTTGAGACATTCCTTCAAGAGAACCAGTGGGTGTTGCTTGAGTTACATCTCTCCTTGCAGCATGCTCTTTTCGCTTGAGACATCCAAATCAGTTCTTTTCGATTGATTTGCAATCGCTTGGACGGATCCAAAAATTCCATGCGGCATGCTCACGTAGGGCAACCAACTGGAGTCCACGTCCCTCATCCCCGACAGATAGAAGTCATGTGAGGACTTGGGACGAGGAGAACGACATTTTTAAGAACAACTAGCTGTGACACACACGGATCAAAACTCCGATTGAATCTCCCTAGTTTCCGTGGTATCTTTTGTACTTCAGAATTTCTTGATTGGATCTGCGAACGAAGCCGATGGCTGAATCAAGCAAAGACTGTTTTTCTTGTCGAGACGGATTGACAGCAGGATTTGAGAAATGATTTGGTTACGTCAACTCAGTGAGTAGTAGAATTCTGAAGCACTCAATGCTCGCAACCCAGATCATTGTGACGACGATAACTACAAATCAAAGTAGCTTTTTCGAAAATTTTGAATAATTATTCAAAATCAATTCTTTTTTAATTTCTGATCATGCACTACCGTTTGGATCGATTCATCGATCGTTTGAAGGATCGAAAACCTGTAAGAGAAAAGAGCTCGGAGAAATACCCAATCGTCCCACAGTGAATTAAGTCATGCGCGTTGATATTTTATTCATGATGTTTGATTATTACAGACCAAAGAGGATTAAACTACAAAGATCACATAACAAACAAAAAAAAAAAAAAGCCCAAGGACCCACATCTTCACAGCCCAAACTGTAGAGAGTTAGAAAGTCCAACAGAACAAGCCCAAAAGACCTTAAGCAACCTGGACCTCAATAGTTTTGGGCTTCTTAGGCTGCGGAGGCGGCAACTTCTCCACCGTAACAGTCAACACCCCGTCCTGAGAAACCGCCGAGACGGCATTCGTATTGGCATTCTCTGGGAGGGCAAACTTCCTCATAGATTTCCCGATCCTCCTCTCCATCCTCAGGTACTTTACACCGTCCTTCTCATCCTTCTCCTTCTCCCTCCTCCTCTCTCCGCTCACCACCAAGACGTTGTCGTCTTCGAGCTGCACCTTCACCTCGCTCGGCTTGACCCCCGGCATGTCGACGATGAACTGGTAAGCGTTTGGTAATTCCTTCACATCCGCCGGCGTTCGAGCCATCGCCTTGGCGTCTCGAACGTAGACGCGCGAGGGCGTGTTGAGGTGCTTCTCTGCTTCTTCGGAGAACTCGATCATGTCTTGCAGCGCCGAGATGACTCCGTTGTCGATAAGTCCCACGCTCCTGAAATCCATTTTCTTCGGCGAACCGGGAACTGAACACTCAACCTTGCAGGTGTTTTCCGAGAATTTTGAAATTCGAATTATTTGCCTTTACTGACTGCTTGGATGGTTGTAGCGAGGTAGTCGTGCTGTGCTTTTATAACGGTCGTGAGAGGGATGTGGATTATTCCAGAGAATTGGAGAGGACCGAGGATGAATGTGGAGACGAAGGTAGTAGTTTGTTCCAGAATGTACGGATCTGTTCTCAACAATTTTCTCGTTGGACTTCTGGAATGTTCTAGAAGCCATTTATTTTCTTTTAAATTCTCATGGAACATTGGCGGGCCCTTTATTTTCTCGACAGCCATTTATTTTCGAGTCACTCATATTCTAAAATAGATTGACATCACAATGATTTGTGTCATTCTAATGTCAAAGCATCAGCTTTCAAATTTTAAACCTATCTCATGTTTTAGCATTAACTATAAAGTTATTTCTAAAATCGTGGCTTGGCTTGTTGGATTATTAACTCGAGTAGGCCTATGTCAAATGGCATTTATGGAGAAGATATACATTTTGTGATAATATTATATTAGTTTGAGAATTACTTCATAAATATCATTCAAATAAAAATCATAAATGTTGATATTATAGAAGTTTATGTTTTAATTGAATGAGACTTTATTTTCCTTAAAATTTATTTTTGTCTATTTTTATTGGGCCACATTATTAAAAATTGATAAGGGACTGTTTTTATTTAATTATCAAAAAATTAAGTAATATTTAACCATCACGATGTTTTCCTTCACGTTTTAATAACTTCTCCATCATTTTTTTAAAAAAAGGGGGAAGGGGGATATATTAGGGTGATCATCCTCTTGCACAATATCTTTTTATTTTGGTGTATAGAAATACCATTTGACATGATTAAATTTTGGACGTAGAGTAGCTCTAAATTCAAATTTTACTAAAAATATAAAGATATTAAGCTGGTTATGTTAACTTTTTATGGTAACCTCATGTTATTCTATGAAGTTTGCCAAGTTTCGGCCTTTGTTTTTTTTTTCTTATGCCATTTTAACTTTGCTATACTTTTTGATTTTGCCCCGAATAAGAAAAAAAGTGAATGCTTTACTTACTCAATTGACCGGGTGAGGTGGAGGGTATGTTTGAGATTACTAACTTTAAAATGGGACACTTTTAATAAGATATCTTGGTGCTTCAATTTTTTCAATATGTATTTCCATTTTTAATTATCTAGTCATTATTAATAAAATTTTAACTATCAGATCGTCTTATATCTTCCATCACTTATGACATCCACTCCTATTGGTCATCTATATTCATCCTGCCTAAAATTGTTTTGAAAGGCATTGTTAGCACTATAATGCCCAATATTTTTTTTATTTATGATTTATACTATCAGGTCATTATTTTATGATATATATATATATATATATACATTGGATTAATTTAAAAGATAATTATACAACAAAAGGTTAAAAAAATTAAATTATTTAGAATTAGGCCAACACTTAACTAGCACTTGTTTTTACACTCGTGTGTATTTGAGATAGTAGCAATACAATTAATCCACGTCTATGGATCGCTCATTTGCAACTTGGGTAATATAGTAGTACCTGAGGTGCATATATGTTGACACTTTTGTATAAAATTGGTAGAATATGCAATACTCATATGGATCTAAAGTTTAGAGTGGTACTTGATAATTGCTTATTTGGCATTTGTATGCTGATTAGGATATTTGAGATTGCCTGTATGCTATTCAGTTATTTTGCAAAAAAAATAAGAAAGAGAGAGAAAAAAAAGAATAAAATTTTGAAACTTTTAGAGATAAATTTATTAGGTTAGAAGTTAAAATTAAATATTTTTAAATTTATTATTTGATCTATTTTAAAATCCTTTAATTTTTCTTATGATACTTGTCATATTATAAATACATATCACTATTTACATTTTATTTTTTAATAATGTTACATGTATGTGGTTTTATATCGAATGTTTTAAAATTTTATTAAAATTTTTTAAAAAATTATTCATTATTCACGGATTAAGTAAAAAATTTTAAAATATTTTACTTATATATTAAAATATATGTGAAAGAAAAGTTACAAAACTTATACATTTGATATTATATATTAATATTTCATGCAAATATTTTAAACCTGACTTTATTTTAATATTTAATATTATTTATACTTTTTTAAAAGGGAGAAAATTTTTTATATTTATTCTTTTCTACGGAGTGAACAGTTTTTAATATTTACACATTTTTCATAAGAGTGAAAAAGCTTTAAAAATTTGTTATAAAATTATTCATTTATCATTTTTTTCGAGAGTCATTATAAAAAATTAATGAAATAATATAATTGGATATCATAATATATTAGGATCACTCAAACATGGCTTGTCTACAAGTCTAAATAATAATATTTTAACCTAAAATTATTTAAAATATGTATAATTATTTCTCAAAATTAATATTTTGGCCATTGATTCTCAAATTTTAGCAGAATTTAGATTTTTTTTTTTTAACTATCACTATATTTGAGACTTTTAAAATATCTGGTTGTTAAGATTTGTAAGTTTTGATACTATATTTAAGATTATTGGATTTTGAATATTTGAGACTTTGAAAAACATATGATTTAAACTTTGGACAATTTCATATGATTTAAATTATCTAATATTGTGTAAATTTCACGTATGAAATCATAAATTTGACATTTAATATGTTGGATCATTTGATATATTAAATTTCTTATATGTTATACTATTATTTATTTATTTATCTATTTTATAGATATATATTTTTTATTATATATATACTTATTGGGTTTCAAGCTTATATTTTGTCAATATTTTCTAATATTCAAATAAAGAAAGATCAAAGATTTAGTTTAGTTATATTTATATTCATATTTATATTTAATTTGTTTTTGGGACACATATTTAGAATTATTGTATATTTTATTTATTGTGATTTGTATACATTTTTAGAATTATTGTATTAAATAGATTGGTATAAGTTTTATGTCATGATAGTTTGAATTTTATTGATGCTATTTCTTATGGGTCATTAGGTGTTTTGTAGGTTGTTATGTATATTTTGTTTAGAGACCTAATTGGATTAATTTAGCTAAATTTTATATTTGTTATAATTTATTATTATTTTATTTTTTAGTATTTGGGTTTGGTGTCTCCAACCCAATTTCAAATTATTTAAATTTTAATTATTTATGTATTAATAATTGATACCTTAGTATGTGAAAATGTGACAAACATTCTCTCGCATTTTTGTGTCATGAGCCTAACTCTAACAATGCCACTTACAAGGTGGCAAGAGATGTTATTTGCACATCTAAATATAATGGGAGGCTTGATATTATGAATGTTTATGACCAGAATAAAGTTTTCATTGATCAATAACTATGGAGGCTTCTTAGTAGTGTTCAAAGTTTTGTTTGGGTAAACTGGGTGAGTATATAGCGTATTTTAGATTAATATATTTGGATAATTAAAGTATAATATTTGCCTTTGAACTTTCATGAGATCTTCTATTTATGGCATCGATTGAGGTTATTTGAGTGTCACCAAGTTGGCAATGGGAAGAACACTTCTTTTAGAAGAATTGGTGGCATTTTTGTTGACCATTACCATCTCTTTTTTTAATTGTAATATATTACAGTTTCATCATTCATGTAGTCCCAAAGTTGTCTCTCTCATTTGTGAAGACATCATATGTGCACCTGTTTGACTCAGATTCTTTCTTAAGACGTGGTATGATTATGATTTTAATCCACACTATTTTGGTACAATTATTTAAATGTTGGAGAATTGTGTGAAATTCTATTGCAAAATAGCGAGGAGAAACTTCTAACTTGAGTATCTCAAAGTCAATTGGGTGCTCCTTCTTTAGGGTCATTACTGTCACTTTTCTAATGTATTTATTCTTTAGTTTGCTATCAGAAATTAATTCAATATAATTGACTGCTCATAGCAAATGAGAATTGGAATAGAATTACCCGTTGGTCGATTTTAAATGAAAATGTAATGAATAAAGTCATCAAATAGTTACATTTTCTCTCACTGTTATGACTTATTTTATCTAAAAAGATCAAAATAAATGTTTATTTGATAAGGACAATCCAGATAGCTGCTATGATAATCAGCTTGATCATATATTTTTTGGTCGTGAAGTTCCATCAAAATAGAAATAAACTTAGTAGCGACATATAAAACTTTCCGATGCATATTATGTTTTTAATATTTTGTTAATTTTTTAGTTGGCTTTCGTTTGTGACGGTATGTCTTTTTGCTAATTAGGTTTTGTGAATTGCAATTGCTTGTGGTTTTTTTATTGGGTGGGGTTTGTGGTTTTTTTCATTCTATTTTTGTTTAGGATTTTCGTGAATATAATATTTTTTATTATGAATAAAATTTACTTAATCACCAAAGAAAATAAATTAAAAAAAAATTAAAGTCAAATTTCTAATCAACAAAGCATATTTATGACGTCAAATATAAAGAAGGAGCCGTGTGAAGATAAAGGTTTTCTGATAGGAAATGTCGGCAATGCTCGAAAAGATGGAGGTATTTCAACATATTATGAGTTTGTTTAATTTTTAAAAAATTTAAGAAAAAGAAGAAATATAAATAAAAGAAATTTTTATATTTGGTTTATAAGAAAAAAATGTATTAAAAATTAAAAAATCCTAATATTTAGGGTTTATTATTTATTTTTATTTTTTGACAACTAAATAAATAAAATACTTTTATTGTATAATTATTTTTTCATGTGATCTTTCGTCTACAACCAAATAAAGAAAAAATATATAATTTTTTTTTGTTTACATTTATATTTTTTAGTAATTTATTATTATTTTTTTGATTTTTTTTTTTAAAAACCAAGCAAACTCTAAATGATATCATATTATGGTAGAGTTTTAACTCATTTTAAGAGGCACACAAAAATATTTCATTTACTTTATAGAAATTTAATTTAAAAAGGTAACATGTTGATTTTTGATGTAATTATATTTTTATCTGAGTATTTGTTTTTAAAAATTATTATTTATTTATTTAAATCAAGTTAAAAATAAATATGGATCTCATTTTATTTTAATTTTTTTCTCTTCTCTCTCTCTCTCTCTCTCTCTCTCCATACTAGTTTTAACTAATTTTAATACAAATAAGTATATAAATATAAAAAATATAATAATTTTATTATAAAAGATATAAATTCTATTAAAAATATAAAAATCTTAAAAATTTTATTATAAATTCTTTTATGTATTTTCATCTTCTATAACTTTGGTTAGTAAGATTTACAACTAATAAAAACATTAGGGAAGCACACTACGACTAGGGATAGTTAGTAATTTAAATCAGCATTAATTTGATATAAATTAACTAATTCTTATCTAATTTGATCGGATTTGAGTTTTAATAAAATTTAAAATTTATAAATGAATTTAGGTATATTTTTTTATCTAAATTCAATCTAAATATTATGTATGTAACAAAGTAATTTATTGATACTACCATAATCATTATATAAATTTGATATATGTCATTTGGCCACAAAGGAAGAAATGGTACAAGACCTTAGTAGCCTATTTATGCCTGAATGGTCAATGTCAACCGTTGACTGGACGAAATGTTAATAAGCCAGTAAAAGTTCAAGAGCAAGACGGCTCACTTGGGCCTAGGACGATCAACACATCCGCTGATTGGCCGAAGATGCGGTTGGCCACGGAGGACCGGACTTTCACCTAAGCTAAGATTGGTCCATGTATCCGTCCTCAAGCAACAACGGTCTTCTCCCCTAATTTCACACTTTTCATAGAAGTTAACCCTCCATTGAACGGTTCACCTTGAGAATAAATACACATTCCTAAAGAAAAGAGTCAGAATCAATCCTCTATCTACTGGAAACCCTAGCAGTTATAGGACGTAAAAGGAAGATAATCAACCCATCGATTGTTACAATTATAAAAGCTCAATGCAAAAAAAAGCAACGATCCTAATAGAACGCGGGTATCAAATCTTTCTGTATAAGGAAGACAACCCACTATAGTTACTATAAAAGGCTATAAATTTTCACTTCTAGGACACATTCTCATTGTCCTACAAAAGCCTTCTCTTGCAAAACTCTCATACTTTTTGTATCGAGCCTTGTAATCTCTCTGCTACTATATTCCTAGCGAACTCAAAACTCAGAGATCTCGCCTCTGATGAGCAACCAAAGCCTTTTTACTTACAAGAGTACTCCCACATAATAAATACTCATTGCATATATACTGCATCACATTGTATCCACCTTCAACATTTAAAAGCTATTTACTGATTTAAGCGTCTAAGTATTTTCGGTGGGATAACCTCTTGTCGTCGCCTGACCTCTTATTCACAATTTTAGTGTGTAAAATCCAAATTCAGTAGACGGAGCCAAATTTAGATGGATGATTTAACCTGAATTTATTCAAAATTTGAATTCATCACGCATCAAAACTAAATCTTAATTTGTTTTATTTTAATTATATATATTCTAAATTTAGAGCAACACAGACTTATCAATCACATAATATATAAAGATTTATGAATAATTTAGTTGTCTTTTGAATTTAATATGAAGAATATTTTTATTGTTATTTGATTGTAAAATGATTTTTATAGGTTTTTGAGAGAAGTTATGGTCATTGGATAATAAATTTAGACAGTAATTTGTTAATTATAGTAATTAAAGTAAAACTTATACAATTATTGTCAAATTTTTGACTTTTTAAAGAGAAAAGTAGTTTTAGATTGAGTGTGAGTCTTTCTATAACTTGAAATTTAAATTTTCACCAAACTCAAAAGAAAGCGAGCTTGATTAGATTGTCTTTTTAAAATATTTATTTATAATAAATAAATAAATTAAATTTATTTTATAATAATTTATTTTAAAAATTTTAAAAGTCGTAAAATTTAATATAGGACATAATATTAAATTATATAACAAATGTGATTCTTAATTATATTCTATAATATTAAATAACATATGTCAACATATTTTATTAATGTAATATGTTTATTTAATATTTTATTATCAACTATTGCCATCTTAAAAGTACGATTTTAACTTGTTTAAACTAAATTCAATAAACTATTGAATCAATGTAGAATTTAATTTTATTATTACAAACTAATTACTCGAGTCTAAGTTTGCTAATACATAATTTTATAACCTTTATCTATGTATTAAATTGTAAATAAGTTAAGTATATATATTAATGGATCATTATTTTTAATAAAGATAAATTATTATAATATAGTTAGTTTAATTTTTTATTGAAGTAATATTACATAATATTTTACTAAATCACATGAAACATTAAACGATAATCTAAATATCATTATTATCAAAAAATATAAATATTGATAAAAATATTATATTTTAATTTTTTATATTATAATTATTGTTAGAGATATTTATCTAATTGGTATATTCCGTGACCATATGTATTATTGTATCGATATCGAGTTATGGGTTGTCGATTTCAACATTCATCCGCTTCTTCGACTTCCGTGGATTCCGCGCTGGCCGCGTGCTCTTCAATCGCCGAGCCTGTTTTTCCGTGCGCTTGCTACCTGCTCAATCCTAAAATCTAGAATGGTCTCCGCTTGCTTGCGTGTTAAGACAAGGCCGAGCGCAAGGGTTTATCTGGAAACCCTCCGCGCCGAGCGCCGAGGCAACGGGCAAGTTTTTAAATGTAAATTTTGAGTCATCTATAAATACTTGGCTTATGTTTTTGGAACTCTAGGACTCTTGACAGGTAAGTTTCGTGCTCCACTTGAGAAGAACGCTGTTCATACTCCATTGATCTTGCTTCTCTTGAGAAAACCAAATGCTACGAGATTGAGCTTAATGTTCTAAGAAGTTTTTTCTTCATTTTCTCTTAACCATTTAAACACTTTCATTCTTCTACCTTCATTGGAGATGTTGGTTCGTTGAAGAAGGAGATCCGATCGTATTCGAAAATTCAAGTGGCTCAAGAGGGAAGATTGACGTGAAGACTGGAAGGTATCCGGTTCCGTTACCACGTGCAAATCCAAGGAGTTCCTTGGTAGAGATTACAAGACGGGAGTAAGTCGTTAGGTTAGCGCGTCATAGTTAATTTTCAGAGTGCATTGCTTCCCTGGCCGTTGAAACCCGGAGGATTTTTCTCGATTACCGTGGGTATCGAGTTTTTCCTTCGTCACCAAAAATTGTGTCTTTTTACTATTGTTTATGCTCGGTTATATTTTACATGCTTGTCCTTATCTCTAACATCTAGACATAAATATTTTTTACGTGTATTGAATATTTAATTTTTACTGTTTTCGCTATTCTATTTTTATCGGGGCCGAAATTTGATTGTACAATTTTGGACAAAAAGTCCTTTTTCAATTGGTATCAGAGTCTCATCCCGATTCACGACCCCGTTCTAGATGTATACGAGTGGATCTCTCTCCGTACCTCCCTTCTTTGATGGAAACAACTATGCCCATTGAAAGGTCTGGATGAGAGCCTTTTTAAAATCTCCGAATGAGCATGTATGGGCTAGTATACAACTTGGGTGGACTCCACCCAAGAGTGGTGATGAACCAAAAGTTCTGTCTTTATGGTCAAAAGAAGAACTTGATACTTGTAACCAGAATAGTAAATGGTTACATACTATTTTTATAGCTGTATCACCCAATGAGTTTAAACGGATTTAAATGTGTAAAACTTCTAAAGATACGTGAGACATTCTTGAAATCACTCATGAAAGTACTAAATTGGTTAAAAATTCTAAATTGTAAATGCTCACCACTAGATTCGAAGAAATACGAATGAAGGATGACGAGATATTTGATGAATTCTATGCGCAATTAAATAATATTGTTAATTTCACGTTTAATTTAGGAGAACGAATCCCTGACCTGAAAATAGAATTGTTAGAAAAGTTCTATGATCTTTGTCTAAACGATTTAGACCAAAAGTTACTGCAATTGAAGAAAGCAAAGATTTAAACAAATTAAAAATCGAAGAACTTGTAGGGTTCCTTCAAACTTATGAGCACGCATTGCCATAGTCGAGAAAAAATAAATCAATTGCTCTAAAATCAAGTAGAGAAGAGTGAAACCGGGATTCCGATGAAGAATCGTGTAGCGATGACGATTTTTTCTTATTTGTTAAGAATTTTAAAAAGTTTTTAAAGAAAAATAAATCTTCATCAGACAAACTTGATGTGGATTTAAAACGTTCATCTCAACTTAAGTAGAAAGACCGACGTGAACTCAAGGACTTCAAATCAAAAAATACTCAAGGGGTTCAATGCCATGAGTGTAAAGGATTTGGCCACTATCGGGCTGAATGTCCAAACCTTAAACGCCAACAAGGTCAAGCCTTTAAAGCTAATGTGACCTTAAGCGATGACGAAAAAGAAGAGGGTGAAAAATGTTCTGAAGATGGCCCTGTCAAGTACATGGCCTTTATGATATTAATGTGTGGTAATTCAGTCGAAAATCTTAATCAATCTGATAACTCTGTGGATGAGTCTGAAATTGAGTTTGATGGACTTTAAGAAGCATATGACAAACTGTTTAAGAAATACTTGAAAGTAAAGAAACTAAATAGAATCTTAAACAATAGGGTCATAGATTTGGAACAAGAAAAATTAGCTCAACAATCCGAGTTAGATGCTAAAACGCAATAAATTGAGAATCTGACAATCTCATTTTCTAAACAAATCACAACTCTAGAATTTAAACTCGAGGTTACTAGAAAAGATTTGAAACAATTTTTAAATGGATCCATAAAATTAAATCATATGCTCGGGTTGGGAAAAATTGGTGGAAATAAACAAGGGTTGGGGTATGCTGCGAATATTGTCCAAAATGACGTGAAATCGAAAACTATTTTTATTTTCGCCACGAAAATTTCACACAAACACGCTTACAAATCCAAACTCACTAAGCAACCGTCTCAACGTGTGGAAAATGGCTTTAACTCCCATCATTTGACCAATCCATATAGTTTAAAAGACATGAACAAACCCCCCAAAGTCTCTGCCAACTTGTCATGCTTACGGAAAGATTGGCCATATTCGGTCCCACTGCTATACTATGAACTTTCTATACAACCCAAGACCAGAGCTAAACATGAATACACTTGTTGATCACATTTAGATATTAAATAAACAAGTAAAATGATTAAATGCAAGAGTGAATTCAGTGAGACAAGTATGAGTTAAGAAAAGTAAGCTACATTATCCATTGGCCATTCGTAACAAAAAGGGGGAGACTTAACTCACTTTGATAGGGGGAGATTAGGGGAGAGGTTGGGGTGCTGTCTCATTTTGATAGAGGGCGCTGTTGTTATTTATGTTAGGGGGAGCCTTATTATTTTCGTAAGGGGGAGTACTTCGATTTTGGTTACTTATTTTTCATTCTTTTACTCTGCGCATATTGGTTTCTTACTTCTATTGTTATCATTTTATTATGCCTTTATGGTACTAACCTTATTGGACCAAGTAACTCTATTACAATATCGACACAGCTGTCACCACATCGACACAGCACTACTAGTGTAGATCTTTACATTTTTTTGTATCTTTTATTTCTCACTAGGCGTAAATTTTTATGTACACGGGTTCTATCTCGGCGGTGTCTAAACCCATGATTCACTTGTATTTATTTACTTTCTGGGTTTTGTCACTAATCACAAAGGAGAGATTGTTAGAGCATTTAATCGGTGGCGTCTCGTGACCGTATGTATTATCAGATCGATGTCGGGTTATGGGTTGTCGAGTTACAGTCTCAACATTCATCCGTTGCTATCCGTTCTGACTTCCAGGGATTCCGCGCCTGCCGTGTGCTTTTCAATCCCTCGAGCCTTCCGAAGCCCCCCGCCCCTTTCGCGCCGCCCAAAATCCAGGACAGTGCTATCACGTGGGCGCTCCCCACGCTCGTGCCCAAAATTCAGAATGGTCCCCGCTTGCTGTGCGCCACACCGTGCTCGAGCGCTGAGGCAATGGGCAAGTTTTTAAATGTAAATTTTAAGCCCTCTATAAATACTTGGCTTATGTTGTAATGTCCAGATATTTTTATAAATGAAATTGAAATTTAAATGGGGTGAAATTAAATTTATTACGTATATTAGAAGAAAATAAAAATATATATATATTTATGGGGATAGTAATAATAATAAATAAATAAATAAATAAATAAATAAATAAATATATATATATATGTTTTACATAATAATAATAATAATAATAAACAAATCCCCCACGCCACCCCACTTCACCATCGTCTCGAACTTCCTCTCTGCTACTCCCGTTCCCCCACTTCCCTCTCGCCTCCCTCTCGTCTCTCTCTCTCTCCCTCTTTCTCTTCCCTCGTCTCCCTCGTTCCCTGTTTTCTCTCCCCCTCTCTGTTTCTCTTTTTCTCTCCCGTCTATCTGTCTCTCTCGCTCTCTCCGTCTCTCACTCTCTTCCTCCCGTTTCGCATTTCCATCTCCCTCTTAATTTCCTCTTCGATTTCTACCGCTTCGTCCTTATCATTAAATCGGGCGGCCAAATTGTGGATGTATAATTTGTGGTCGTGGGTCGTCTGAGCATCTGCAGTCGAAGCTTCCTGTGCCGGAGTCGTCATCGTCTGGAGCCGTAGTCGTCGGAGGAAGTGTCGCCGTCGTGCTGCTGAAGCCGTTTTCCAAGATTTGAAGCCGATTCCCAAATCTGAAGCCGAATTGAAGCCGAAGCCGAGCCATGTTCATCAGGCAAGTGATTTTCCTCTACTGTCGTTCCTCTCAAAATTTGCAAGTGAACCCTCTATTGTCATTCTACTCAATTTGAAACTGATTTCTCATAAATCCTTCCTTCTTCGTTGGTATTGTTGGCTGTGTGCTCCTGGATTCGAAGTTTATTCGAATCTGCCTCTCTCTTGCTTCCTCTAATTCCACCATTTCGTGGCGTAAATGGGGATGGGATGAGCTCTTTGGGAAATTGATAGAGGGAGCAGAGTTGTTACTCTATTTTTTTAACCGGCTGAAGTTGAGTGAGAGAGCAGAGCCTCTCACTCTGTTTTTTCGTGGCCGGCTCAAATGGTAAGGAAGCAGAGCATCGTACTTTGCCGGTTGGAATTGCGTACATCGTTGGTTCTGTAATTTATACGAAATACAGTATACGCATTTGTGGGTGCAGGTATATATGTTTGGGTATGTGTTGATGTGCACATGTGAAGCAGTGGGTGTGTGTGTTCTGTGTACGTAGGTGTAAATTGAAGGAATTGGGGGTGCTTGTCTGAGTGCTGTGTGTGTGTGAGGATGGGCCGTGGGCTGGGTTCTGGTTGAGTGTTTGGATGGAGGGCAGCATGAGCTGCGTTCAACAGAAGCTGGGCCGTGGGCTTAGCTCTGTATGTGTGTGTGTGTGTGTGTTTGTGTGTTTTAGTGGGCCAGGATTTGGGCCGTGGGTGAGTTGTTGGTGTGTGTGGTGCGTTGGCATATAAGCTATATGTTTATATATATGTGTATATTTATGGGTATATATATATATATATATATATATATATATATGGAGGTATACATATATATATATATATTTATGTAGTGCTGTATTTATATTGATGAGTGGTTATAAGTGTATGTATGAAATTAGAGATTGTCAAGAGAATAGAGAATAATTACAGCTTGTGTATATTGCTTGTATAAAGGTGTATTGGCCTGTGTTCGGAGTGGTATTGATTTGACGAAGAAATAAATAATTTCCAATTAATTTGTCGGGATCTGATAACAATTAATTGGGGATGAAAATTGAGATAAAATATTGTTGGCCTTACTTATAGGCATCACTCCGAAATAAATTAGTGAAGTAGTTGAGCTGATCGTATCTCGATCCTTGTATTTCTTTTGGATGTTCTGAGATACGTTCTTTTGTGTTGGATTTGATTGTGGTGAGTAAGTGGGTCCAAAGACCGAACGACGTCATTGTTGATGTTGCAAAGCTTTCTGCGTTATACTTCCCGGTGTGTGAGTATGTGTATTTGTTGGTTTCTTACGGTCGCGTTGAGGAGAGTGTGTGAAAACATTAAAGTATCTCGGTGAATGGGAGGCTTTGGCACTTTAATGTGGTTTACACTTATCCGATACTCGATTTCCGTATTCTAGTGGATGGAGGCGCGTTGCCTAGTGTGGCGGGATGCTTATTACCCCCGGAACATCGTAGATCATGATATCGGCGGATATCATGTCTTTGGTTTGACGTGTGGAGTTGTCTTCCGTTCGATGTAGAGTCGGAAGAGGAGCATGATGTTGAGCATGCTCGGGAGACGCCCGTGTTCAGGGGGCGTAGTCTCAAAGTGGACCGTGGATTTGGTCGGAGGTCAAACTTGCGGCATCGGGTGTAGCACGTGCAAGACCAAATTTGTCGGGGAATATACGACCTTTGGTTCACAAGTGAATAAGATCCGTGATTCCTTGAGATGTTCTATGATTGTAGGTACCTCATTTGTTGTGGTGGCAATATCCTCGTGGATTTTTGTGATACTCGGATTCAATGGAATCCATGTTGTAATCGTGAGTATCTTTGTCGTTCACGACATATGTAAAATCCCAATCATCGCTGAGATCGGATTCGGGGATTACCGTTGTTTATTAGCACTCTTGTTATTTTTGGATGTTCGGGTCTTGTGGGACCCATTTGCCTAGAGTCGTGTTTACGACGTGTTGTAATCTGTCCGGATATAGTAGGTTGTCAAAAGTATGTTGAGACTCGGTAGATGGTATCCGAGACCGTATTGTTGTTAGCGTTTTTGATTATATCACTATTGAGAATCACTTTTGCCACCTTGTGTTTTCTACCCCGGATTGAGTAGACAAACTTCTAATGGAGGAAACACCTCTGTGTTGCAGGAAGAAGTTTCGATAGAGAAGATAGTTTTGGTAGCCGGATGAGGAGATTAAACTGTTATTGAGACTTATGTATTTTCTTTTGTTGAGTTTATGTCTTCTTTAACATGTCTGTATGAATGATGGATGGATTATCATGATGTAGCTAAATATCGAAGGAATTAAAATGATCTAGATTATTGAATGGTTATATTTGGTTTTAAATTTTTAGTTCGCATGTGCGGCTCGTTGCCACGTGTTTGAGTATTTAGGTTCGGGTGCTCACATATGTTTTTGGAACTCTAGGACTATTGACAGACAAGTTTCGTACCCCACTTGAGAAGAATGCTGTTTATGCTCTATTGATCTTACTTCTCTTGAGAAAACCAAATGCTACGAGATTGAGCTTGATGTTCTAAGAAATTTTCTCTTCACTTTCTCTTAACCATTTAAACATTTCCATTCTTTTACTTTCGTTGGAGACGTTGGTTCGTTGAAGAAGGAGATCCGATCGTGTTCGGCAATTCAAGTGGCTCAAGAGGGAAGATTGACGTGAAGATCGGAAGGTGTCCGATTCCGTTGCCGCGGGCAAATCCAAGGAGTTACTTGGTAAGAATCACAAGACGGGAGTAAGTCGGCTAGGTTAGCGCATCGTTACCACCCGGTTTGTAAGTTAATTTTCATAACGATCGTTTCCCGCCATCAAAACCGAATGTTTTTTCTCGACTAGGTATCGAGTTTTCCCTTTATCGCCAAAAATCGTACTATTGTTTATCTTTCTGGTTATATTTTCATATACTTGTCATTATCTCTAACATCTGTGATATAAATATTTTTTACGTGTATTAAATATTTAATTTTTATTACTTTCGCTATTTTTATCCGGGTCGAAACTTGATTGTACAATTTAGGACAAAAAGTCATTTTTCAATTATGTTTTTGACTAAGTATAATTATAATTTATATCAATTTAATAATTTTTATGAAAATATTATCTCATATAAAAAATAAAAATAAATTTGATTATGAATTAGATTAAAATTTTATTTGTTATTAAATACATATATTTATATTTTATAAATTTATAAAAGAATGTTTTTATAATTATATATTGTTAAAATATTTTTATATAAGTAATATTTAAAAAATATATAAATTTTTTTTATAACCAGTAAAAATTACTACAAAATATCTTTTTGTTATTTTTAAAAAATTTAAATATTAATTCAAAATTAAAAAATTAAAAATTTCTAATTTTTAATTTTTTTAAATAAAATACAGATAAATTAAAAAAAAATGTTTTAATTTTTTTATTTTCCAAACATGCATGGTCTTATTTCTTAACTAAACCTACATAGTCTGAGAAATAATGTTTTTATCAGAGGAATTGAAAACGGGCCGGGACAGACATTCGGAGCATCGGAACCATTTATCCCATTTCGAATCCTGCCAGTTCAGATGCTCGTCCTCGCCATACGGGCACGATAATCTGGGTCGTCCCACAGCAAGGGTCGACGGCGCTTGCCTCCATAAACAACACACAAACGCAGCAGCAGTAGGGTATGGCAAAGAGACCGAGAGAGAGGGAGGTGCTGGAGCTTGTCAGAAATAATAAAATGGGGGATCCATATTGGAGAAACAGCAGCGGGGCAGACACAAGTACTTTTCACTTTGCCCTCGCTTCTTCTTGCCTAATTCCCAATACCTATGCCTGGCCTGCTTGTTTACATTTTTCCAACTTGTGCCCTAATCGTGCCTAATTTTTGTGTAACGCATGTAAATTAAAATTTGTGTTTTTTCCCGACATAATCGTCAAACAAGAGCAAATGTTTCGGGCTGTGGTGATGAAGCCTGGGTGATGAGGTAATTACTCGGAATTAGTTCGTGTAAGGCCCCGTTTGGTTGGACAGAAAACATTTTTCCCAGAGGAAAGAAATATTCTAATTTGTCTCTGTTGGTTGAGGAAAATGTTTTTCCTTTGAAAATACCATCCATTGGATGAAAAGCGATTTGAATTCTTCCAAATTAAAGACTAAGCATGAATTACTGGAAGCAAGGGGATAAATAAATTTATTTCTTTTTAAATGTCTGAAGTCTCTTCACTTATTTAGAGTATAGAACCATTGGATGAAGGGGGAATTTGAAGTTTTCAATTTATATGCCTTAACTTCGCTCATTGGATTCGCTTTTTGTCCCATGATCGATGTCTTGCCTTGCTTCACTTTTTTTGAGTACTCGCGCTATAATTGTGTTGAATCGTGTACTTCTATGTTTAAGCCTGGCTCATTACAGAATAATCATGGTCGAGCTCAGCTGAGCTTGAGAAATTAGTGTTCAAGCTTGGTTCTCTCAAAGGTTTATGAGCTTTAGCCAAGTTTAAACCGTGCCTCAATGGTGAACAAGTCAACCTTCTAGACAAACAAGCCCTTATCAAGCTTCAAAATTAACCTCAAACAAGTTTGAAGAATGTACATTGACAACGGAAATAAACAATACTCCGTGCAAAAGCCTATGCTTGTATGTATACTAACAATGAACAAACTTTTAAAGGAGTATCTAATAGATACAAACAAGTAAGTAAACGAATGCATGTATGAGCTGTTTGTGAATAAAAGCGTGCCAATTCTTTTTCTGTAGCAAGCTTGTTTTATTGATTATGAAACGATACCTGACCGAGCTTGATCATGAGCATTGTGTCGAGCAGACCAATTTGCTTACATTCCTATTTGTGATGAAGTGATTGATAGAGCGAAGGCCTTATATTCTTCTTTCTTTTCTTTTCTTCGCTACTATCACCTGACTTGGGTGATCAGTTACTAGGCACTGTAAGAGACACGGGTGCCCCATGCTCCACCTTCCCTTTTCTCTCTGAAGGAGAAAAAATCCGTTGTTTTTTCCATATATCTTGTGTTGTATTATTAAACAAACTGTTTTTTTAATAACAGTTTGTATTATTAAACAAACAGTTTTAACAAACTGTTGTATTCTTCTTTCTCTTCTTATCTTCTCTACTATCACCTGACTTGGGTGATCAGTTAATAGGCACCGTAAGAGACCAGAGTGCCCCATGCCCCTCCCCTTTTCTCTCTAGAGGAGAAAAATTCCGTTTTTTTTTTTCTATATATCTTGTGTTGTTTTATTAAACAAACTGTTTTTTTGTGCATAATTGTGAAGCTAATATTGTTGCATGATGGTGTTGTTTATAAGGCATATGGACATCCCTCAATTAGCTTGTTCTACCATGTGTCATCTTTATAGGAGTTCCTTATAGTAGAAATTTCTTTGGAAGTTGTATTTGGAATCCCAGTGGGATTGGTGTTTGCTCAATTAGTCATTGCCGCTCATTATATGGTCTGCCTTATGTATGCGGATAGATGTTAGAAGAAGGGACTCTAGAGTTTGCTCTTTCTCGGCAGTCTGACTTGTTCAGTTTACTGTATATCTTGCTAGTGTTTCATAGTGTTTTCATATATATTTAAGGCAATTTTTTTATTGTAAATTTATTGGGCTAAATATAGGAGAGAAATTGTTATGAAATTGAGGAGGGCACCCTAAACTGAAACCAATATCATTTACCCTGTAGCCATTCCAATCACTGCATCGCTAGTGCTGTGACCCCACCATCACCTCACCATCCCACCACAAATCTACCACCATTGTCAAGCATCATAGTGAATGCTGCGACTAACAAGCATCGGTGTCACAACAACTATTATTCATCATCATCTCTACACCAACAAGGAACTGCTACCACTACAGTGATCACTGTGGTTGCTTACCTCCATCATGAGATCCTAAATGTAAATCAACTACAACCATCTCAATTGATCCACCACCATCACATCCACTGCCCAGGTTGATCTACAACTACCACTCAAATAGATCCATCATGGGCATCAAAATAGATTCTTCACCATAAAAATCCAGACTGATTTTGCTAAGTTTAGAGGTTTTTTTTGGGGATGTGGGTGTGGGTCAGAGGGGAACGATGAGGGACAAAAACAAAGGGGAAGATTATAGTCAGATGATGATGGTCTGAGCATGGTGAGAATACTCTACCACGGTGGGGGTCTTAGGGTGTTGATTGTTAGCTACTGGTAGTGGTGGTCTTAGATGGTGCTGATGGGGGCTGTTACCTGGCTTCCTTTGTCATCTTAGCTTTTTGCTTCTATAGTTCCCTCTTCAAAACTGTTAAATCCCTTGCCCTGCTTCCTCTTCACACCCACCCCCCACCCCCAATCCCCCAAAAATAAAAAGAAAAAAAGAAAACACATGGGTGTCAGTTACCCAAACTGGGTGAAGGCTGACCACCTCAACCATAGCCGTACTCTTGAATGGTTGAAGTTAGTGATTGTGAACTCTTATTTGAGTCCTCAAGACCTCCAGTGTCCCAATCAAGTCTACTAGTCATGTCAAATAAACTTGACCTGAAAAGATTTTGTGTTCATCATCATGTTCAATTATAGGCTGACAGATCTCTATAATTCTGAAACAATCCTCTCATATGCATAGTAGGTATATTTTTCTTGTAACTTGGCTTTTTTAAAATCGAACCTATTAAATTATAAGTTCATCTTTCAATTTATAATAAGTCAAATTGTGAAAATTACATCAAGTCAAATACTAGCCTACATTGGATGACATGTTAATTTTGTGGCTGTGATAGTCCCACTTGAACAAGGAGTAATAATTGAACCTTTTTTACTTGATGTGACCAAAACCTCGTTTTGCTAGTTCATTTTATGCTGAAGGATCATTATCTGACAATTGATGCTTGATAGTTTGTGTGATGTTTGGACGCTTCAAAGGAGCCGAAAAACGTACTTAAATCATGGAAAATAGTAGAGTTCAATACCTTGGAATGTATCCATATGGTACTCTTGTACCCAAGAGGAGTAACATTGAGCAACATGATAAATGCCTATTTCAACTTATACTGTGTTGCCCTAAGTTGCTTACTGAAAATTTCTGGAACTTTAAAATGAACTTTGATTCCATTTTCAGTTGTAAAAAGGGTAAATGAGTTTGGTATGCATCGCCATGATGTTGGGCTCCTTCTGTAGCAATAACTTGTACTTTGAGATAGTTTTTTTCATCATTTCCATTTTGTAGTAATTTCTGTCTGACTTTATCTCAATAATTTGTGTGAATTTCACGGAATGGATGGTAGTTACGTAGTTAAAAACCACCACCACCATGGTACAAGGGGCTGATACCTCAACAAACTTTCTGATTCAAATTCACTGTTTGAATGAAATCCCTTTCTCAACTTTTTTTACCCTCTTTACCTTTTTGCTTAATCATGAACATAAATGCTTCAACTGCCTTCCTTTTTGCGACAGGCAGTGCCCTTAAGCCAGGTCACGAGGCTCACTTGCCGCCTGAATCATCTTCTGTGGCACCTCAGCATGTCCTGCAGTCCAATGATGTGCGTGGTTCACCTACAGATCGCTTAGAAAAAGATGTGAGGGTTTCTATATCAAGTTGGCCAATTAGTCTGTAGATTTTATCATAAACATTGCATCCTTTCAGGGAAATGATTGCTTTGGTACCAATTCAGGTCCTAACAATGCGGTATGGGACATATGGCATAGAAGATAATTTGAATATTGGGGCAGGAGCTGAACCTGGTCATGGTGCGCTAGCAATGGGAATGGACACTAGAAGCTATCCATATACACCACATGATCCAAATCTGATAAACCAAAGACGAGATGTTCCTGTGGGAATCAGCCCACTTATTCCAAACAAGATGGTCCGAGCTGAGCCTGGACGTGGGGCACTAATGATGGGGATGGACTCTGGAAGGTATCCATCTCCAATAGAAGATCCAAATCTTATAAACCAAAGACAAAACGTTCCTATGGGAATCAGTCCACACATTCCAGATGTAACATACGAGAGGCCTGACTCTCTTCTTAGGGTTGATGGCCTCCATGCCCCTGTTGACAAGTCCAACATTCTCTTTGTTGACGGGCTTCCCAGTGATTGCACTAGAAGAGAAGTAGGACGTATCCTTCATTTTTTTTCACCTGTTCTGTGGTTTGTGTATCTTTCTCCTTTCCATTCCCCCTTTCTGTTAATTTCACTCTTTTTTTTGGGGATAGGGGGGTGTAGAATTGTGTAGTGATTGTAATATGTATACTGTACAATTTCGTGTGTAGTGTCTAGACATGAGAGATCATGCTCCATTGTTTGTGTTTGGACTTGTAGTGGCATACAGTGTTCATAGTTTGTAGAATCCTAACTAGACTATGCGTGCTTATAGGAAGACATCATTGAAGGGAAGCCTTAGTGAAATATAAAATTGTATTATGTGTCATAAAGATTATGGGTTCAAACTATTAAAATAGCGTCCTTTCATGCACCGGTAAGGTTACTTACTTCTGAACATTCATATATTACTCACCATATGGAAGACTTTTAGACTATTTGGGCTTATGGGAACACATAAGGGTGATTATGCAGTCATATTTTGAGGATTATCGTCTCAAATCACTTTCTCCCTTTTTGTTTTATTTTTTTCCAACTTCTGTTTGCTCACACTTCAGTGGCAATATGATTTGGGATTTTTCACAAATTGTTTCTGCAAGAATACAAAGTGGACAAGTAAAATCATCTTATCAAATCTACTATGCTTATTGATATCATGCTTGGAGTATGTCCAGATATGATGAAATTTAAATGTTATCTTTTTTTAAGGCCATGCTAGCAGCTGCATCTACATTTAGATGCTAAATAAGGTTTACCCACATTGCAGCCTTCCTCTTATTATAAGCCTTCACTTGATATTGAAGATATTTTCCGTCCTTTCATTGGTTTTAAAGACATCAAAGTTGTCCACAAGGAGCCGAGACTGGTAAGTTCACATTGGACAAAATACTAGTGCATTTTTTCGGTTATATTGGCTTTATCACTGAATTTTCAAACTCCAGAGTGGAGACAAGGCAATGGTTTTGTGCTTTGTTGAGTTCAATGATTCAACGTGTGCTCAAGCAGCTATGGAAGCACTTCAAGGTTCGGTACCCCATATTGATTGATGTGCAAATCAAAATTCTCATTTCATAACTAGATAAAACTGACTTAAATGAACTAATTCTTCCTGAGACTTTCATATGGTAATATGATGCAATGGTGTATCTTTTGGCATCAATCACTATGCCTTCAACGTTGTTTGGGACTTTCAGGTGCCATGGCCCTCATATAGTTGATTTTCACTGGGCCTTGTGGCAAAATGTAACACAATTCTCCCCAAGAGCATGCATTTGATGTTTATAATTTGGATTGGTGAGTTTGCAATGAAGTGTGCTGTGGAATTGATAGTAATATCCAGATGGGAAGTACACAATCTATTCTTGAGATTTGGCCCCACGGGTCCGAAGAGTCTTGTGTTTTTCAACATGAATGTTAACTATGTAGCCCGATTCCTAATAGATTGACCCCAAAATAGCATAACAAAATTGACAATTGGACTCCCTCATTTTTAGTTAAAAATTCATCTGCCTTGTGATTTCTGAAGTAACACTATTCTTATATAATGAAAATATGATTTGATTTTTTCCTCCCCCTTTTACAGGCTACAAGTTCGATGATAAGAAGCCGGACTCTCCTTCTCTGAGGATTCATTTTGCTCATTTTCCTTTTCGCCTGCCCTCTACTTCTGAAGAGAAACAGTTTGGGATTCAGCGGTGACCGCACACATTACTAGCTCAGAAGCCACCATCTGCCTTTTGTGAACTGTGTGAGAACCCTGTCAATTGCTTGCTCTGCAGGGGAAATCGGCTAGTGTGAGAATCTCTGGATCAGGCTGTAAATGTCTATGCTGCCATCTACTACTGCTACGACTTTTCTTGTACTCACCCCCTAAAAAAAAAAAAAAAAAAGAAACTAGACTCCTGGTACTGCTGATTTGGACGACTTGATTGAATTATATGTGAAGTTAGTGAGTAGCTCTTGCAAATATTTTCAGTTATTGACCACAAATGCCAGAAGGATGTCAAAGATCTGCAAGTCAAGCTAGCCATGGGCCATCAATTTGGTTAGTTGTTTGTTTCTTATTCCATCTTTGAAGCCATCTTGCCTGATTTCAGATTAACCTGTGAATCTACCTAATCGAACCCCTTTGCAAATCCTCCTTATCAAAGTGCATACATATTGTCATGAGGTGTTATGTTTCACTTGCTGCAATCTGCAACTCTTTGTGAAAATAATTTTTCTTATGAGTTGGCTGCTGGGGACTCCGAGGATTATATGTGAAGAATGTAGTGGGAAACAGAAGAAGGCTAAGATGGGGTCCAGGCCCATAGACCTTTTCAGAACAGGTTGAGGCCGAACTTGGGTCGGTTTTAAGTCAGGTTGAGCCTGATAGTCCGGTTAATTGGGCCAAAAATAATAATCGTATTCATTTATAATTTAAATCAAATAGATTAATGAATATTTTTTATTTTTAATTATTATTTTTTGTGTACAGAGGATCTAATTATTGTACGGACAAGTATTAAGGTCGGTTGGTCATATATAGTTCCCAAGTTCCGTAAGCCTAAAAAATCAAACTCTGTGCAATATAAATAACGATCAAAGGATCGGTGGAGTTTACTCCTTAGCATATCTTTTGACGCTTAAGTTAATATTTCAATTATGCTTGAGAAAAGAAATAAAATGTAAGTAATTTTAAGTTTATTTTGAGAAGTTGCGCTCTTGACGTCTTGTTTAAATAGAGAGAATCATAAGCATTGTATGCCTCTTCCTCATTTTTTTTCTTGTCCTCTTTTTAATGGAGGGAAAGGATATTTATAGTTGGCGGAAAGCAGTTAAATGCTTCATGGTTTTAACCGTGTGGTTGGACAGTTAATCGTTATTCCTATCAGGAACGGTTATATCCACCGTTGTAGGTTAAGTAACCGTCTTCGCCATTAGATTGGATCTTGGGAATTGGGTAGTTTGGACGTAATGTCTCGTTCGAACATATGAGCGGCATTATCATTAAATATTGTTGGTCTGATAAGTATAGGCGGTCCATAATTATATTGGGCTTTATTATTTGGGTTTGTAGATTCCATACCTATCACTAGCCCTCATATCAGGAGGCTAAAAGTTTAGCCTTCTAGTATGTAGATAAAAAATGTTCGAATCTGAAGTCTCTTTAATATTCGACAGTCTGTATTGCTGCATTAAATGCATGCCGCTTCAATTTTATTGGAAACGCAAAACCTATGATTATTGGCGTCGGGAGACTTGACGTTTGGCAAACGATCTGGTATCTAACACGTGTTTAGGCCATCATGAAGTGCGTCTTTTGAATTTTAAATATAAATGGTGTCATTTAGAATTTCCTCTTTCCCACTATAAATCCATTTTCATGCACCAAAAATATACTTTATACTTGCTATTGATTTCCTTTATCAAAGATCTCTTCGATACTCAATTGTAATCAAATATTTTCAATCGCGCCTGGTATTGCTGATATTCAATTGATCTTAACTCCAGATGATGTAGAATATTACCGAGCCCAATATAAAATTCCACGTTCCTTATCGTATATCATGCCTGGAATAAACGGACGAGCCACTTCTGCACTTCCAGGGTTTATTACAGTATACGAGATGCATCTAAAGGGGGGTCTTCAATTTACATTGGCTCCTGAGTTTTATAAAATACTGGTGGAACTTTACGTTTCGATCGCTAGGCTTCAACCCAATGGAGTTAGATATCTTATTTCTTTATATATTTTAGCGAGGATTCACGGAGTGGAATTTAATGCCATTGCTGTTAAAGTTTTATTTCGTTTTACTCATAGTTCGGATTGGATAACCGTGAGTCCTCGTCCGGAATATGGGTTTAGTGGAGGAAATTCTGACTCCACAAAGAGGTGGAAGGATCAATACTTTTTCTTGGTTGCTCCTTCTAAGTGGGATATATGTTTAGAATGGGGTCGTGTCTTTGCTGCAATGTAGACAGACGTTTTTGACCATGAGAAAAAGGCCACCCAAAAATTGGTGGATCTCATCCGAGAGAAGGCCTCTACTTTTAATGAGAGTAGAAAGAATCAATGGCTCTTCTCGGAATCACTTGTATTGGCTAAGTGGGAGCCCGAGATTGATGAGTCTTCGGGCAAGTCTAAGAAGGAAAAACCCGAGCACAAAAATAAAACATCTGAGGACAAGGGACCTCAAAAGGCGTTGAAATAAGGGATCCGTTGACTACTTCGGCTGGCAATAAAGAGGTTTTTGTTGAATCTAGTTCCGAGGATAAGACCACTATAAATATCATAATAAAGAGAAAACGAGTTATGAAGGACAAGACTTCCATCTGTTCCTCGGTTCAAACTCATGCGGTGGTTGGACAGATTAAAGATGATGAGCATGTGGTGACCGCCGTAGAGGAAGTGACCGAGGTCGCTCTTTTTTCTACCCCACATCTTGCCTCCTATGGAGTGCCATCTATTCTGCCGTCTTTACTTGAGTAATCTCTCACTGAAATTGGTACTAGTTTTGTTAAGAAAACTTCTTGAATGAGTGAGATTCACTCGGAAGGGGTGATGGAGGTGCTGGCATATAGATTTCCAGAGAATACCACAGCTGAGGTGGTTCAATCTCCAGAGCCCCCATTGCTTGAAATCCAACCTGAAATTGGTGTCAAAGGAGTTCCCAGTGAAGTCACTGAGATAGAAGTGGAAGTTGTGCCTGAGGAAGAAGTCTGTGAAACGATGGAAGTTGTCCGTCCGATGAATTTGGATGCCGAGGTTCAAGATGAACCTATTGTAATTATGGACGAGGTACCTTGCAGAAAGGATTCTATTTCTGAGATAACTGTTTGTAATTTCCTTTAGACTTTTCATATCTTTTCTTTTGCATTCTAACTTGTGCTGTATCTTTTATAGTTTCAGGAAATAATGAGCCGCGTTGCTAATTTTGCGAAGGAGTTTGCTAATGATTATGTTGAAAGGGAAAAACTTCTGAAGGCTGAGGAGCACCTTTTGAAGATCAAGGAGCATGTATCTAAACTTGAATGTGAATTGGATGATTTAAAACAAAGTCACAACATTGTTAGAGAAAAATATTCCAAGATTGATAGTGAACTTCGTTCATCAGTTCATCTTGAAGACCTTCAGAAGATGTCTGAGCGTAGTTATTGGGAAGGGATTAACTTATCTAGGGATATTGCTCAAATAGTAGTACCTGACATTCCCATTTCTATTTTTCATCCAAAGAACGTTAGTGCCACTAGGAGATCTAAAGTTTAGTACCTTCCCAAAGATGATGTGAAATCTTGGGAACCATTGACAAAAACCTCGGAACGTCGTCCATAATTTGTTACTTGTATTTTTTCAAATAGTTAATGAAATATCAAATTTTATTTTAATTATTTCTCTCTCTTTATTTATTTTCCTAATCGGATAATGTTAATGTCCAATTTCGCCACTTAAGTTAAGTTGGACATATAAGTCATGCTTAACTTTAAGTTTTTCAAAACCATGTTCGGCTAATGATGCTACTGTAAGGATCTCGACATGCATGCTTTTGAGGAAGCCCCCCAAGTTTTTTTATCCTCGGTCTTATTTAGACCGCTTGATAACATGAACAAATTTGAGTAACGACTTCATATGAGTCGCTCATACTGGTGGTTGAGTTTCTTGGACTAATTAGCTTTAGTTTTCAGTACAAATGAATTACTTTCATCTGACTTAAAGGTAACCTAAGTTATGCAATAATATAAATGAACAAGTACGCGTGAAATCAGAAAAATAAAAAAAAATTAAAATTTTATTACATGATGTTTATATAAGTACAAGCATTTAATGTAATGCAAACCTTACCTGGCAGTATATGAATTATTGATAATATTTTTTCAGATGACAGACATTTCAAATCGTAGTTACTAATCTGCCATTTTGGGTATATAATTTGTACGCCCCATTCTTAAAGATGGCCGAGATTATGAATAGACCTTTTTAATTCGGTGAGAGTTTATTTCTATCGGCATTCTTGCCCGTGGTCTCAATGCTTCTTAAGACTAGATTTTTCACATCAAATTGTCTTGCCTTCATCTTTTTGTTATAGTATCTTGCAATTCTTTGGTGGTATGCCGCTGTTTTTAACCGTACCCCATCCCGAAATTCTTGGAGTAAATCAAGACTTTTTTGAAGTCTTTGTGAATTATGACATGGCTCAAAGGTTTCAATCCAAAAATCAGGTAATCCGATTTCTACTGGGATTGCAGCCTCGATCCCATAACACAAACTAAATGGAGTTTCATGAATTAGTTCCTTGGGTGTCATCCTATACGACCAAAGGATAGAAGGAAGTTCATCCACCATGAGCCCCCAACATTTTCAAGTTTCGTTTTGAGACCATGTAATATTGTGCGATTAGTAACTTCCACTTGTTCGTTGCATTGTGGATAAGCAACCAAAATTTAAATTGGCACAATATTTCGTAAAACGTTTACTTGTGAAATGGGTTCCATTATCGGTTACAATGACTTCGGGTATACCAAGTTTGCGAACAATGTTTTGCCGGACAACTTCAGCTGCATTCCGGTCGGTTTTTTTGCTAATGAGATGGCCTCAGCCCATTTTGGGAAGTAATCAATTCCAATTATGATGAATTTCCTCTATCCTAATGCCACTAGGAGCGGTCCAAGGATATCAATTCCCTATTATACGAATGGCCACGGTGATTGCAGCGTTCGAATCTCTGTGTGTGGTTAATGGGTAAGGTTCCCATGCATTTGACAATTTTCACATTTTCGGACGAAGTCTATTGCATTGTACTTTATGGTGGGCTTATAATATCCTTACCTCATAAGCTTAAATGTTAGGTTTTTACCATCGATGTGAGATCCACAGATGCCAAGGTGTACCTCACTAAGGGCATGCTTGGCCTCTTCTGGAGAGAGACACCGTAAGTAAGGAATCAAATATCCTGGCGGTATAATTTTTCATCCATCATAATATACCATCCCACCGTTTTTTTCTATTGTTTGGCCTCGTCCAAATACATCGTCAGACGATATTTATATATGGTGTCATCTAATTTTAAAAATTGGTTACTTGCATAATTTCCTGTTGTGAGTCATTTATACTCGGGACTTCTAGAATCTCATGCAGTTCTCGTGCATACTACTTTGGATCTCCAATTGCTGTAGCTTTTGCCAATCTATCTACTTTCCCATTTTCCTCTATTGGAATGTGAATCATATCTATGTAATGAAACAAAATAATTAGATCTTAGACTTTAGAGAGATATTGGAAAAGTATAAAATTAACCACATTAATGTCTTCTCAGATTTGGTTAATAACTAGTTCCGAGTCACTATACACTTTGAGGTGTGTGGCCGAGCATTCCTCGGCTAGGTTTAACCTAGTAAGTAATGCTTCATATTCGGTCACGTTATTTGTTGTTGGAAATCTAAGGGTCATTGAATATTTTATCTCTGACCTATCAGGTGTTCTTAATACCATTCCGACTCCACAGCCAATTTGCATAGAGGAGCCATCTACGTGAAGAGTCCAGGTTGGAATATCTTGAGGACCCTCTTGATGACTTTAGGGTTGTTTGAAATTGGTGTCATTACCTCGACAATGAAATTCGCGAGAGCCTGACCTTTCAAGGACGGCCTCGGTCGAAATTCTAAGTCAAATTCTTCCAATTCAATTGCCCATTTGACCAACAATCCGGACACATCTGGTCTTTGTAAAATTTCTTTTAAAGGTTAGTTTATCAGAATAATCATTTTGTGTGCGTGGAAGTATGGTCGAAGTTTTATGGCAAAATATACAAGTGCCAATGCTATCTTTTCAGTATGTGTGTAACATATTTCTGAAATGGTCAAAATTTTGCTAATGTAATACACTGGTCTTTGACCATCAGGCATATCACGAATTAGGACCGAACTCAGGGCTGTCTCGGACATAGCCAGATATAAAAATAAGTTCTCGCCTTATTGTGGAGAAGTCAGTAATGGTGGATGAGATAAATATTCCTTGAATTCTCGGAAGGCAATTTTGCATTCTGGAGTCCACTAAATCCCTTGGATCTAGTCCCTCTTAATGCTTTAAAAAATGAGAAGTATTTTTCGGCTGATTTAGCCAAAAAAACGTGGGAGTGTTGCCAATTTTTCCGTTAGTTTTTGGACTTCTTTTATGGTCCGAGGTGGATTCATATCCAAGATAACATTAATCTTTTCTAGATTGGCTTCTATTCCTCGGTGTGAAACGATAAAGCTTAAAAATTTTTTCGAGGTCTCTCCAAAGGTACATTTAGTTGGGTTGAGTTTCATCTGATATGCTCTTAAGACATTAAAGGCCTCGGTAAGGTCATGAATATGATCATTCAAAATCTTACTTTTTACAAGTATGTCATCTACATATACTTCCATATTCTGTCCGATCTGACCCTTGAATATCTTATTGACCAGGCGCTAATAGGTTACACCAGCATTCTTAAGGTCAAAGGGTATAACTTTATAACAGTATGTTCCTAGTCGGTCATAAAAGATGTGTGCTCTTCATCTTCTGGACTCATTTAGGTTTGATTATAGTCAGAGTATGCATCCATGAAATTAAGTAATCCGTATCCAGAAGTGGAATCTATGAGCAAATCGATTCTTTGTAATAGGAAACTGTCTTTCGGACATGCCTTGTTGACGTCAATAAAGTCGACACATATCCTTTATTTTTCATTACTTTTTTTGACCATGATCACATTGGACAACCAATTAAGATATTGTACCTCTCTGATAAATTCAGCGTCCAAAAGTTTCTTCACTTCTTCCCAAATAGCAACCAACTTTTTGACCGAGTAATTTCGTCTTTTTTGTCTAACCGGTTTATGGGCGGGGTCTATCCCCAACTTATAGACTATTATTTCGGTCGGTTTACCTGGCATATACTAGTTGTCTAGGCAAAGACGTTGAAATTTTGTCTAAAAAAATCAATAAGTTGGCTTCGGGTTGGCTCGGACAAAGAATTCCTAATTTGAATTTGTTTTTAAGGATCTTTAGGATTTAATGAGATTTGATCTGTTGATTCACCAAATTGGGTTTAGAGTAATGTGGCTTCGTCACGGAGGTCAAGGTCCTGAACTTGTTGACTTACTAGCGTTTGAATGATTTGTGATAAATAACAGGTTCACGCGGTCATCTGTTCGCGTAAGATTTCTTTGACACCAAATGGGGTTGGGAATTTTATTTTGAGATGTGGAATAGAAGTCACGGCTCCAAAGATGGTCAAACATGGCAGTCCGAGAATGGCATTATAGACTGATGGCAGATTTATAACCAATAAGGAAAGTATCTTGGTAGCCATCCTCAAATACAAATCCAAAGTGACTTCTAATTGACTTATTCTTTGTACGGTTACAAGCTCGTTATCCAACCCACACAAGGGTCCTTCAGATGTCTTTAATTGACTTTTCTTTAATCTTAATTTAAAGAACACATCCAAATAAAGTAAATTTTTAAAACTTTTATTATCAACAAATATTCATTTCAATTGGTAATCTATACTACCATTTGAAACAAGTCCAAGTAAAGTAAATTTTTAAAACTTTTATTATCAATAAATATTCATTTAAATTGGTAATTTATACTACCATTTGAAACAAGTACAGTTACAACTAAAGGATCATAGTGGGGGATGTTACATGCGCTAAGTTATCATTACTAAAACTTATAAAATCATTCCTGTCCTCTATCCTTGCCTTTTTATTGCTGATGGCATTTTTTAAATTTTTTGAAATGTCTGTCCAAATGGGTTGTATGGAAACCATACTTACAATGCCGGCTGCTACTCGACTTCTTTGCTATTTGGTCTCATGTCCATCTGCTGTTTTTGAAACTTATCCGGATTTCTGTAGGAATCGTTTAAGATGTTCCTTCCGGATCAACTTTTTGATTTCATTCTGCAGTGTCCTGCAATCCTCGGTATTATACCCTCCATACCGGTGGTAATAACAATATTTTGATTGGTCACAACCATCTGAATTTTTTAATACTTTTGACCATTTGAAGAATTTTTCACATCAAATTTGCATTAAGATATTGGTGTGGGAGTCATTTAAGGGGGTTAGGTCTTAGAGCTTGAATCCTCTTTTTGGTGCCGAGTTGGACTTCTGCTACTTTCTAGATTGAGGACCCATGCTGTCCCCATTCTTCCTTTTTCCTTTAGTTAATCTTTGATGGGCTGGTCCTTCATCCTCTTTATATTATTAGCCTCTTCTACTGTAATATAAGTGTGAGCGATGGCCTCGGCCTCTCTATTTGTTTGAGAGTTTTTATGAGCCATGTGCATAAAGAATTCACCGGGTTCCAATGCAGACACGAAGGCACTTAGCTTCACCTCCTCAGTGAGCTTTGAGATTTTTCTAGCCTCGGATATAAATCTGGTCGAAAATCTCTTTACATTCTCATTTGACCCTTACTTTACTCGGGCCAAATGCCAATGTTGTTTTTCCTCCCTCCTACTGGAGGTAAATTGAGATAAAAATTCATCAGCCAAATTCTAAAATGACCGAATTGAATTTGGATGAAGACAATAAAATCATGCCTGAGCATCACCTTTCAACGTCAGAGGGAAACAATGACACATTGCTGCCTCATCCAGACCCTAAAAACTAAGGAGCGTATAGAAATGATCAAGGTGATCCATGGGATCAGAGCTTCCATCATAGGCCTCTAAAGCAGATATTTTAAATTTATGTAGTAAGGACTGCATACAGATTTCCATGATAAATGGATATCGTCGATAGGTCAACCGTTTTTCCACCGTATCTTCTCCGAAGACACGATCCCAAATTTTTCCAATTTGTTCATCAATGTGAGGAGGAGCCGTCATCCTTTTTGCATAAAGGAAATCCTTCAACTTGGACGGTCTTCTAGCAGATCATGAATCTTGACGATTCATAGTCCTTTGAGGACGTTTTCCATGAGAGGGACCTCCATGAAATGTAGATTCCCTATCATTTCAGGAATATCGAGGGTTTCATCTCTTGGGATTATGTTCTCGGTCTTGGAAATTTAAATGACCTCCAAGTCGATATGGGACTTTATTAGAGGCCATTTTAGTCCCATGGTCGTCCTGGTTATCTATCTGTTTGGAGGGGTGTTTTCTTCCCCTACTCTTCTTTCTTTTCGATGTAGCAGTCTGAGAGGTCGAAGAGGGCACTTGTTTTGGCCGTTCATCCATTCTTACAACAAGTGTTTGAACGATTTAAGTAAGTGTTCGGACATAAGGATCAGGATGATCACCAATTATGTTTATAGTGGGAGCATTGTTGTCACCCAATGTGGCCTCCCTAGTTGGTGACTAGCCACCCTTTTAGAATACACCATTTAAAATTATATATTATATATTATTATTATTATTATTATTATTATTATTTTAGGCTTTTATTGCCGTTCTCATAGACAGTGCCAATATTGTGTATCAAGGATCTGATTATTGTACGGATGAGCGTTGTGGTCAATCAATCATACATAGTTCCCAAGTTTCGTAAGCCTCCAAAATCAAACCACGTGCAACACAAATAATGATCAAAGGATTGGCGGGACTTACTCTTTGATATATCCTCCGACGCTCAAATCAGTACTTTAATTATATTTGAGAAAAGAAGTAAAATATAAGTAATTTAAGTTTATTTCGAAGAGTTGTGCTATGGACGTCTTGTTTAGAGAGAGAATCTTAAGCATTTTATGCTTCTTCCTCCTTTTTTTTCCTATCCCCTTTTTGATGGAAGGAAAGAATATTTAAAGTCGATGGAAAGCGGTTAAATACTTCGCGGTTTTAACCATGTGGCCAGACAGTTAATCATCAATCCTATCAGGAACGATTATGATTAGTGTCTGCCGTTGTATGTTAAGTAACCATCTCGGCCATCAGACTGGATCCTGGGAATTGGGCTGTCTGGTCATAATGTCTCGTTCGGACATATGGACGACGTTATCATTGAATACTGTTGGTCTAATAAGTATAGGCGGTCCATAATTATATTGGGATTCCTTATTTAGGCCTATAGATTCCATACCTATCAATTTTTATTTAAAAATTTATATTTAAATAAAAAATATCTAAAAATATAAAATATTTTCAAAAAAATAGTACTTAGATTAAAATATTATCTAATTATATATTTAAATGTATAATATGTATATAAAAATTATTAATTATGTAAAATTATAATTTATTGAAATGATATTTTTAAATTTAATATTTACTTTATGTGAAAAACATATTTACAAAAAAAAAAAATTCCTAATTTGGGCCTATTGAATTGCACATTTTTATCCATTACCATGTCTATCCAAAACATTAATTAAGATAAATTTTTTAATTTTATCTGCCTATAATATTAATATATTTTAATTAAAAATTATAAAAATTTTATCAGACTAAATTGATCTAATTTTAATCGGTCTAATTGGGATAGTCATCACTACAGTGCAAGCACACCCATCTTTGATTGGGGCTGGTATGTTCTCAAATATGGCAAATTTGAATCTAAAAATAAAATAATTATTTTAAAAAGTAATATTTAATTTTTACTGCGTGGTAATTAATGTGGATAAAATTGATTCTACCCTCCTTTGAATTTGGTCAGTGGAAAGTGCTTTGAATTAAGGATCTTCAAATTGCGTAAAGCGTTTGTTTTCATTATTAATCCAACAATTACGGCAACCTTCCGAAGCGTTTTTCACGGCTGAAATTATTATATCAAGCAAATAAAGAAAATTTAAGGCTAATTGTTTTAAATTTCTTGAAAAAAAACTGAAAATAAAAATATTTCTGCTAATATTTGATGTTATATTGAATTTGTATTTTAAGAATATTTTTAATATGTTCCTTAATGTCGGTATTTGAAAAGTTGACTATTTTGGAGGCAACTGTTCCTTCTATAAATAGATAGATAAAATATCACATTATAAAAAAATTTTACGGCTGTGTCTCTGGTACAATTCATTTGACAGGAGTGTCGATGAACTATTTGTTGGCTTAATACATCCCCGATAACATAACGTCTTTTTCATCCATTTATATTGACAAACCCATTAAAAATACATTAATAAATATCACGTCAAAATATCTCTAAAATATTTCTTACATAAAAAGATGGTTCCGAGGTCACTGTCCAGTGTGAACATGGAGCGTGCTATTTACCTAATCACCATCCCCGCAAGTGGAAGAACTTCCAAAAGGGAATTTTTATTCAAATCGCCAAGAAAATTCCAATTTATTTTTGTGGGGGCGTGAAAAGGACCTTCATTTGATCCAATCTTTGAGAATCTTAAGTCATGTATTGCTCTACCATTCAACATAAAACCTCACATTGTCAAACTGAGGGGTTCTGTCCCGCAGCACAGTGCCTGCTCTGTGAATCGCAGCAGTTCAGCTAAAATCGGACGGCCACGATTTGTGGAGCCCTTTTTCCATTTTCATTTGAAAAATAAGAACAAAAATCTGTCCAATAGTTAGATTTGTAGCTGGACGGCCGCGATTACGGCACAGGCCTTATGTCGCGACACAGGGCCCCTCAGCTCCCCACTGTCCCCACCACACATCACAAATCTTTTGCAAAATTATGATAATTTTGTGTGATAACATATTTGATGGTGTGAAATGAAAGATTTATTCTAGGCTTTTAATTAGCATATATGTTAAGAAAAAAGAATTCACTGTTAATGAGGAATAAGTAAACCCATCTTATGAGAATAAAATTTCAGACTAAATGACCATTGTGCTCCCATAAAGTTTCCTCGTTGTTTTGTTTTGATGTCGGTGTCAGCGGCGTGGTGGCGACAAGTGTTGGGAATGGTCTGGTCAAACTTTTCGACCAAACTCTTTGTTTCAATTGGTAAGGATGCAAGATAGTAATACAAGAATACAAGTAATAATATGAATCGAAAAAGAAAATACGAATTTTACATGAAAACATCTTTATGAATAAAATGATAAAACCATGGAACTCTGCATCTATGAAATCTCGCTTAGCACAAGTCTGGTTACAATAATTTAACCAAAATCACATTCGGTTTCACCATTAATATGGGCAAACTGAGTAAAGAACAATATGAGAGCAAACAAGACAGAGCCACTAGTAAAATGTTCCAAACAATATCTAGAACATACCTTAAAATGAACAAGATTAGAACACAATTTAAAGCCTAATGATTTGGCAAAAATCTCATCCTTTTTCTGTTCTCTCTTTTTCCCTCAAGTCAGCATTCAAAAGTGGTTTGAAACACTCACACACCCTGCCCTAAAATAGAGCATATCATTTATAATGAAGTCTAATAGTAAATCTGCATTGATTCTCATGCATGCATTAGGCATCAAATCTTCTGTTAACCCACACAGGCATCTTTCAGACGTGCATCAAACATGGAGATTCAACCAACCCAACGCATATGTGCCCCTTAGGTGTTTATTGAATAGGAACATTTTATCCAAGTTGGCACGTGTGCATTATGTGTGCATTGGGTGTGGCTCAACAATAATGAAATAATGTCTATGAACAATAAGCATGAGACTTATAATAGAGCTATCTATTATAACAAGGTGTTGGTGGAGGGTGGTGGAGGTGGGCTGATGAGAAAATATCCGAGTGATATATGTAGATATATTTGGTCATGAATTTTAATTCCATTCGAGTTCTTGCTCAATCGCTTTCATTCTCAATGGATGGGTATGGCGTTTCCATAAATATCTGCAGGACAAGAAAAAAACTGAATCTAAATAATTCACTAGATGCTCAAAGGTGATAAATCGACAAGGCAGGAGATGGAGGGCAAGAGTCGGACTGTAGGCAAGCTCAGGGACCATGAAAGCACAACCATGCTGCTGTCGGGATGTTGAGATCATGATGGTAGCTGTGATGTTGGTTATAGTAGCAGCAGCAGTGGCAGTGGTGAGGGGTGGTGGTGGTGGTGGTGGCAATGGATGAATCGTAGTAGCGGGGCAGGTTGGGTAGTGATTGCCCAACATATGGAAATGGAATTGAATGATTATTATGTGAATCTACCAAAACGACTTCTTCAAATGAAAACGAGCTGAAAAAAATCAATCCAAACTAAGGTTATCAATACTCTAGCTTGTAGTTGATGGCGTATGGAAACAGGGCATCAGTGCCAAATCTGTAACAATATTCGTTGATTAGGACTTCCTCTATCCTTGTTAACACAACCGCTAACAAAAGTGAGTACATCCACAGAATAACATGTGGGAATTTTCTATTCATTACAATTGAAAAGCAGAAAGTGACAACAAGTACAAAAGCATTATAGTAAGCAAAATGGCTAGGAGCTTTAATACAAGCTGCAAAATTCTGGCAATGGATATTTGTTCATGTTCACACAATCAATGTGCTTTACTTCTCACAACCCTGTGCAAGCAATTCTAACCAAATTGCCCAACGCATTGAAATTAAAATGAATACTAGATTGACACTCCAGATAAATTCCAGAGGGCATGCTATCCATTTTCTGTCTGATATCTATAATAACTCTTTGGCCTAAGCTGTCCACATTCTCCAATTTAGGATGGGAGTAATTAGCCATCCTGCAAAGCCCTACTTTTGACCTTTAAGGAGTGAGTGGAGAGCTATTTCACAGCACCAAAAAAAAAAAAGAAAAAAAAAAGCTATTAGCTATAGGCTAAAGGAGAGGAAAATTTGTTTACCAGCCTATATCACAAAAATCCAGTGCCTGCAAGGCCATGATGCAATAAGTTATGAGCAATTGCGTCTCTATCTTTCATCGAGTTTGCTGATTTCAGCGGGACCTCCGAGATCATCTCATCATCGACCAGCTCAAACTTGAGCTCGGGATCCATCTCTTCACCGTTCATTTCACATATGTTATGCAGCACACAACATGCACCAAGAACTACTGGCAACTCCTGAAGTTTCACCTCCATTCGTTTTTGCAAGCAACTCCACCTCCCTTTCAACCTCGCAAATGCGGCCTTGGAAACCTGGTGAATCTCCCCAATCTTCTCGTTGAACGCATGCTGAGTCCAGGTTAGGTTCTGTTGGGTATAGGGCACCAACACCCAATCCATTAACGGGTACCCAGAATTCCCAACAATCCAAACACCCTTCAAAAGTCCCTGATTAGCCCTCTGATACAAAGCCGACTTCTCCATCACCTGATCATCAGGCAGCGAACCAGGCCACCCGATACACACATCCGTGAAAATCCCTTTTGGATCAACCACTCCTTGAATTGTGATCGAGTAAGACGTCTTCTGATTCCTCTCCGTGTGTCTTTTATTAAAATAAGCAGCCACACTAACCTTAGGGGCAATAATCGGTATATGGGTAGTATACATCGAACCAACCACATTTGGGATTCCCGAAATCGACTCGAATTCCTCTTTGATCCTCTTTAATGATTCCTCATCAGGCCATTGCAAATACTTGGGCATCAAGACAGTCCTAATCGCAGAACAAACCTCGAGAACAAGTTTATGGCAAGTTGAAATACCCAATCCAAACCTCTTTGATACTAGCCTGAGTGGCTCCCCAGTAGCTAACCTCCATATACACACGGCCACACGCTGCCTAGCTGGAATTGCAGCCCTTAACATTGTATCCTCCTTGGCAACAACTGAATTAAGCTCATCACATAGCATCTCAAATGTTGCCTTTCCCATCCTAAACCATTTCCTAAACACCTCCTCAGGAAATTGAGGGCTATTACACTCATCCCACCATGCCTTTGACCTATCCTTGACCCACAATCTACGTTGGTGGCCCACCGATCCATTGCCCGAACAATTAGGCTCATTACTACCACTTTGCTCAGTTATTTCAGTGGCAACCATTGCAACAGCAGAATTAACAGCTATCCGTGACCTCTTTCTCGTTAACCTGTCAGTTTGATTCATTTCATCAGGGTAATTGTGCAAACTAGGATAGTAATCCAACACGGCTTGCTTTTTCTTATTATTGTTGGGTTCAAATAATATTTTTTCTTGTTGGGAACTATCACCCCATTCTTCTTCTGCATCGCACTGTTCTTGCTCCTCTACCGAAAACAAAGATGATATTATCTCTTTTAAACCCTTATCCGTTCCCTGCTTTTCCTCACAATTAGTACCCCGATCTTGATTCCCATCTTTCTTCCTACGCCTCCTCTTGTTGTTCTTGTTGCCGTTTTCACTGTCATCCATGTCAACGAAGCAGGATTTGGATCAAGGCGTTGGAGACGGTGGAGTTTGGAATACCGCGTGGAGGGGAAGAAGAGGCGAAATTCGTGTGAAACAGAGAGAAAGATAAATGAAAGTGATGGGGACAAGTCCATGCCTTTTAAATGTTCGACGAAATGTGCGAATGACGCGTGAACGCGTAAGAATCTGTAGAAAGATTGAAGTCGGGCGCTGGAGAGAGAGAGAGAGAGAGAGAGAGAGAGAGAGAGAGAGAGAGACGTGTTCTTGCTAGGTGTGAATGAGGCTAAGGTGTGAATGCGGACTCCGTTGGCTATATTGAGTAGGTGTATAATAGTGACACATTGTGTTGTGGAGAAATTATGTAGTATTTATGTTGTTTTTTTATATTGATAATTAAAAAATCTGTTTATTAATTTTAAAATATATATTGCTGATATTTACTGGGTTAATCTTTAAATATTATAAATAAAAGAAATTAATTTTATAAAAAAAATTTTATATTGTTTGAGCAAAATTAACGCAAAGTTCTATATTCCTGTAATAAAATATTATGTACGAGTTTATAATCATTCTAAAAATTTATAATCATTGAAGAATAATTAGTATTATAATATTAAAAGAATGGTGTTACAAGAACTTTTGGATGAGAGTGTGATAGAGTTCTTTAACTTTTTAATTTTTTTAAAAGTTATAAGTTATAAAAATTTTGTAATGGATTTTTAAATGGGTTTTAATTTTGTAATTTTTTCTTCTTATCTTAAAAGTGTCTTCACATAAAAATTCTTTTAGTCATGGTTATATTTATTTTGTTTTTGCAGGTAGGATTCCAAAATCTCATAAGTGGTGTCGAAGCTGATGGTTCGTGAGCTGAGGGATTGAAAGATCATAAAGAGGTTATCAAATTGATGCATACAGCATTGATCACTATATCAAAAGGTAAGTTTAAATTTAAAGTTCTTTTATTTATTGGAAAGAGTAATTTTACTTTATAACAATACACAATTTAAGACCTTTTAATACAATAATGTTTTAACCAAGTATTAGAGAGTAAAAAATCTAAAAAAAAAAAAAAAAGAGTGAGAAAGATTGACAAGTAATTTAAAAAAAGTAACAAATATAATCAAATTGACTCTTACTTTAAATGTCAAAGACAGTGTGCTAAAAGAAACTATGTCGTTAAGTTTATAGACTAAGTTAAAGGGTATTTATGTGTGGAAGTCAATAGTCAATAGGTTACGTCTAAAGATGAATTTGTATTCTCAAAAAATAAAATAAAATATGAATTTTTGTGACCATCTTAATGAATTCAATAAGTACTTGTCTCAAATTTTAAACATTTCTATTCATACGTTTAAAGAAAAGAATGATCATTTTTTTACTAAATTTATTACCCAAGCCTGACAAACCATTCATTCAAATATTATTGGTTAGTAAATATATTTTGAAGTTAGATGATGTAATTACTCTATTGCGTAAAATGTTGATAGAAAATGAGAGTTTTATGTTAAAAGGAATATTCTTATTGTGGAAGGTTTTAATAGAGGAAGGAATCTTGGAAAAAGGGCGCTATGGTTCAAGAGGTAGATTAAATTTAAATTTTAGATATTACAATGAAAAAAGTGTTATTACTGTAAATAAAATAGTTTTATCTAATCAAGATATAAGAAATTGAGGAAAGATATGAGAAGTTTAAAAAATTTTCAACAAAAGCTCAATCTAAGGAAGAAAATGTTGTCATTTGTGTAATCTCATATGATGATAATGATTTATTAAAAGTTGGATATATAAATGAATTTGATATCTTTGAATATAAAAGTAGTTGGGTTTTAGATTATACTATTGGAGCGACCCAAATTGGGATCAACCAACTCGGCCCAAAATAACCATTCAAAGGCTCAATAATAAATATCTATCATAAATAAAATATAATTATAATAATACTATTGTAAAATTCTTCATCTTATTGTCGAGATAAAAATAATAATGATATTTGAATATAACAAAACTATAAGGGACACATCTTTGAAATAAGTATCCCACCACTATCTTAAAAATAAACCCTCAACACACTCAATATAAAATAATAATTTGATTCTGAAATTTTCTACCTGTACAATCCTCAGCAAATGCTTAATTTTTAGTTAGCTTTACTGTTTTGTACTAATTTGTAATAAAAATATGTAATGGTAAGTTAAAAGTTTAACAAGTGATATAATAAAAAATATAATAAATAATAACTATTTCAAATGACAATATCAATAAAAAGTAAAAGCAATATGATGCCATGACTATCAACTACTACTTTAAAAGGTTTTACATTACATCATAATCATGACCTAAGAACAATAAATATTGACTATTAAGGGTTGATACTAAACCCATGAGATAATGAATATAATCTGAATTTTATTAAATTCGAATATCAACAAGTTGGATTCCACCGAATCTAACACAACGGAGGTCACTACTAAAAAAGATAACTCATTATTTTTTTTAGAATTTATTTAGTCACTGTGAACTAATAACTATATACCCGTCATCAATGATTGAATAACAATTCCAAGGTAACTAATACTTTTAAATTTAACATGTGACCGACTCATAATCTTTTGGTACTTGCCACCCGTATGTTCGTTACCATGACAATCCACATGATTATATCCTCAATATGATTATGTTTGTATCTCTGAGGTCCTATTTGATCTTATTCTATACATTTGAGATAACTATAATTAATCTACTTGATCATATCTTCAATATATCACGTTCATATTTTAGAGTTTTTGTCATATCCCTATTCCACACGAATAGAATAACTATACTTAGCATATCATTTCCAATGTACCTCGCTACAAATCCATTGATATATTTGTGCGCATTATTCACAAGATAATAAGCATTTTCCAAAACTATTGGCCTCAATCTATTAGAACATAGATTAAATGTTCAATAATTGTAAGCTACACTATTGTTACATAAATTTTATACTCATTGATATCATAATATTTTTATACAATTTTCTTTATCTAATTATAGAGTAAATAATGAGTAGATTAGTAAGGGCAATAAACATCTATCAAATTGAAGAAAAGTTAATAATTGATGTTCATACAATAGTATTTTCTCACTTTCTTAAATGACCAACTTATACTTTATCGAAACCGATCCAAGTTTATCTAACCCCAATCATTCTCAAATACTTCTAAGATACGTTTACATTAAGTAAAATATTCAACTCTGTTATACTTGGCCTACCACTCAATCGTTAAAGAAAAAAGACACATACATGTCTAATCACTTATATTTTAAGTTTAAATTATTAAAATTTTTAGGATTTCTCATTCGATCATTCTATAACATAACAATACAAATTAAAATTCTTAATAATAGTCCAAAAGATCCACAATCAATACTCTAGAATTTTATTACAAGAAAGATATCATTTATGTATATGTAGTCTACCAATTAGTAAGTAAATTATAACTCTACCAATCACTATCATACAAATTATATCCAAAGTATATAGAGAGATCAGACTTAACCTTACTCTACTCAGCCAGTTCACTTATCCATCATAGGTCCAACAAATTTGACGTGTAAAATATATAATTGGTATTCTCTTCATATTTTATGATACATAGCCATCTAAATAAAATATGGTCTAATATTATCTATCTACACGCATAACCAATTTATCATTTTACTCCAATATGTCTCTAAAGTCTTGACCACAACAAGGTTTTGATCCATTCTCTAGTATCTACCAAATAAGCTTCTCAAATTATTAGAGTACATTTAAATCCTTAATATACAACATTATAAGTATACAAACTAACATATTAACTCATAAAAATCTATGCTTATGCCACGGCCAGTAAGGAAATATCATCACTTTAGAGGGTTACTTAATTTTCATACTTTAAATATTAGTAGATATGGAATTGTATAACAAAATAAAAGTATATAAAATTAGCCTTATACCCTTAAAATAGTGATCGAAGCCATGATAACAAAGGGGTACTTTTGTCCCTTTTTCTTGATCAATTATAATTAATTAGGCTATACATTATAAGATATGGATTTATAATCTAAGAAAAAGATTGTCATGTAAAATTTATATCTTAATTTATATTATTATCTTTAAGGGCTCATAACAAACACAACCAATAAGAGAGAATGTCCTACTCTTTCATCTACTAGCATAATATATCATGATTCTCATATTTCTATACTTTAAACGTATGATTAAATCAATTAAGCTCAAGAATCATTCAGTCAACTTGAGGTTAGATTGAGATAACTATAAAATTATGAAAAACATATAAAAATTATTATACTAGAAGACTAAAAAATTAATACTTTAAAGAAAGATAAGAACAAAGTTATAGGGATATCATTTTGAACATATGGTTAACTTTTTTTCAGGGGTTAGAATAAATGTTTTAAAATAGATGCAAGGTATCACATTAATATATTAGAGACAATTTTAATTGCTCAAGACATATTCCGTTAGAAGAAATATAAAGATTGCCAATAAATTATAAAAATTTTACTTGATTTGGTTTTTCTTCTTTAATCAATCAAAGTAAGTATGAACAGGCTCTGTGATTTCTATAATCACGACCTTTTCTTCACTTTTTACATATGGATTAGGACTCCTTACTCTCTAAGAATGGCACGGCACAAAGAGGATTAAAGGAGGCAAGAGGTTTAAGATTTCCTATAATTAGTTCTCTCACTTTTCCACTTCTCTCACATGGATGATACTTCACATCTGTCACATCTCAAAATCTAATCCCATCATTGATAATTAACAATATTAATACATTAAATATTAGCAATTCAAATAATCGTGGACGTGAGTTTTATGTCAATGTATTGATTGACCAAACATGAGCAATATGACTTGAACACAGAATCCGAAATGTCATGTTATCAGGTGGCTCCGAATATCGACCAAAATATAATGTCGGACTTTATGTAATGAATTATATCTAATCCGAACGAAATCAGAGTATTTAAATAACTATAATAAAATTATAATCCATTAACATCATTCATATTATTATACTATAATTAAATTAATACAGAATTAAAATTGTTTAAAATAAAATACAATATCTGGTTTCTTTCTAAATCTAATATGAAATATCTTCAACTTCAACTCATTGATCAAAACCTTATATTTCTACAAGTGCCCAAACCTTTAATATAAAAAGTTAGTAAAAAATAAATAGAGTGACTTGAAAATTTAATAAGACATATAATTTTCCATAAATTAACCTATAATTTTCTTTAAAATCTATCAGAAGAAATAATTAATCAAATTCAATGGAATGCTATGAATTTTTAAGATAACACACATACTTTTAAATTTTTTTTATATATTCTTATTCAAATGTGCCACAAAATCTATGTTTAATTATGTAATTTCTTAAGAACCAAGCACTAGTAAGGTTTTAATGATTAAAGGAGTGAAAAATCAAAACTTAAATTATACTTATTTTTATATAATTAAGGGTCTTACGCTGCTATTTAGAATTTATAAGTGCGCTATCGTACACATAATCCTATAAATGAGATTGAACGCCATTTTTATCCATGGATGATAGGTTTAAACTTTGATTATCATTATAATATATTAAAATATGTCATAATATACCATCCGTTGAATTTATTACATTGACTCGATATTTAGACATATAAAAACTCTACTTAATTCTTGATAATCTTTATATTTTCTTATTTTGAAAAAAAAAAACATTCTTAATTTTTTAACTTATAGTATAACTTTCCACATAATCCTTTCAATTAATTTTCATACCGTGCATAAAATTCTGCAGAAATTTATATATATAAATTTTAGAATATATAAAAGTTATACCATAAAATTTTACAAACATGTGAAACTATGTATATCAAAAATTACTGAGAAAATAAAAAAATTCTATAATTTTTATATTTTCTTTCAATTGTCAAGTTTATAGGGACAATTTGGTAAAATTTTGGAACATACAAAATATATACTTAATAAGTATGTAAGAGTATTATATACAAAATTAAAGCTTATAAGAATTATATAACCATAATTTAACATATGCATATAAGAAATTATAGAAAATAACTTAATAACTCATAGTACAGGAATTAAGAACATAATTTCTATAAAAATTACAAAAAATGAGAGTACAAATTTATAAATATAAAATACCATTGTCTTACTTACAAAAAATATATCATATATAAGTATTTTAAATAAGAAATATTAAAAAAAATGAGAAAAAATCAATAATAAAAGAAGCAAGGTTTAGAGATGAACTTGTCTTATTTCGATTTACAAAAAACTATTTTGATTCATTTGAATTTGCCTTCTTTAACTTTTTATTTGTTTCTCTCTTTCTTCTTTCTCTCTCATCTCTCAAATTTCTGTAAAAAAATAACATAAATTCAATTAGACATGGTATATATAATAGAGTGGCGCTTAAGCTCTCATCAGGCATGCGTCAGACGCCACAGCCAAACAAGGTAGCGCACGAGCGCTGCGTCGGGTGCGTATCAGACACTGATATTTCACTTCAGTGTACTCTGGCGTCCTTCAGTCATGTATCGAGGGCGGCTAATCTGAAAAGTATACTCGAGCTTCATTCAGGCGACAATCAGGTACGACCTCCATGCGTAAAACACACTTGAATGTACATCGGGTGCTAGTTAGGCATCCATCAACTCAATATAACCCAATGTAACTAGATTTTAAATTCAAAATTTTATTATTACTTGACCTCAATATTAATTAGATCAATTTAATTAATTATGATTAAACAAAATCTCTCTCTCTCTCTCTCTCTGGCCAAAATTATGTAAGGGAAAGCTAGAATTAAGCACAATGGGGCGGCTGGCAAAGATTTAGAAAAGGATGAAAATTTATATGGATTTAATTGTTTCTGATACGCCAGCCAAAGGAGGATTGCAGTCATTAGTGATTCTTTCCTAAGTTAAAATGAAGCCATCCATTGACAAGGAGGCAACTGAATCAAGAGAGGAAGTGACGCGATTCATGGCTAGGGTTTCTAGGGTTTAAGGTTTTGGCGCCTAAGATTTTCTAGGCTTCTTTATTTTCGGTTAACACATTTTAAATTAATTTTTAACAGATAATCATATCAAAATATATTTAACATATTCATAATAATTCTGATTAATAAAATTATATAATCATGAAAAATCATACAATCTTAATTATATTTACAATCATACTAAATGTTTATAAATATTGAAAAATAGCCAATGTAGAAAAGCGTCTGAGAAAATTTTTTAAACTTTTTTATTTTTTAAAATTTGCAAACTGTGACTATTTTATATTAGAATTTTAACTTAGCTTTAATTCCATAATTTTTGGTGAGGTTTTTTTATAAAAAATTTTCATATTATAATTATACTTATTTTTTTATTTTTATAAATAAAATTTTAATAATATCATATCACACGGCATTAAAAAAATACACAATATAAGTTTTTCAAGGGTCACACGCGATGGGAAATAACGATGTAACTTCCTAAAGCGGCCTGCGGTACATACAAGTCAACAATAATTCGGTATATCGAGGCTGTGCTTGTCGGGCACTCAACAGCGGCTAGACGTCGATTTCGTATTAAATAATTTCAAAATATCCGAGCGGTGGTTTTCTTTTTTAATTTTTTCTGGTGGTGTGAGGTAGCGATGGGACATGACATGAAGGCTTAACGCGCCCACGGTACGGAAATTGGTGAAGCGTTCACTCTGCGCAGCGGGAGTTGCGGCAGCGGTGTGGGTCGAAACGATTCAACGGTTAATATTTAATGTTTAAAAGTAATATTTTAAATATTTTTTTATATTTAAGATTTATATTTAATTAATGTGAATATTAAAAAAAATTAATTATATTAAGAGTAGTTATATGATTTTATCATTTGTATAGGTAATATGAGTGAATAAAATTTTCTTAAAGTATTTATGTCTTCCAAATAAAAACAATAAGAATTGCAAATGATTGACATTTAAGTTGAGATTTAATTTTTTATTCAAATTATATTTTGGATTTGGCTGCCATTTAGAATTTATATCAAACAAAATTAACTTAACAAACGTGTCTTATATATATTAAACATATCATTATATTATCAAAAGATATGTTGGTTTTTCTTATTTTTACTATGTTTGCGATTTGTATTTACATTTAAGCCATCAAATTTCTTGATCCATTTGAAATTTATTATCACTTAAAATATTAAAAATACTTATTTATGATCAAAATTAGTCACACTTCAAAAGATTTTTTAAATTATTACATATGTTTTAAATGTATTGCGTCCCAAAGATCTAAATTATCGGATCAATTAGAAAGTTGATATTTTCCTTTTATAGATGATCCGGGTTTGATCTTTGTCTCCATAAATTCTTATTCTATGTATTATAACAAATCTAATGAAATGTAAAATATATACGGAATTCGTTTTTCGATATGTTTTTCGACACTTAAATGAATAAATTTTCTCCTTAAATTGAAAGATATAGAAGAAAAATAAACATTAAAATAGAGAGAGGATGTGGATGAGTATAAGTGTGAATTAGGAGAATTTTGTTCCGCTTGGGTATACTCAATTATTTGAGTATTTTTTTTCTCTTTGAATTTTTTCATCTCTTTTTCAATTTGGGAAGAATTATATTTATAATCGAAATTCTTATCCATTCGACTAACCTTTTAAACCACTGTTTGTATTAAGAGGCATTTTAAGGCTGCTGTTGAGAGATGTTTTAAGGCAGTTCAAATTTAATAAGAAAGTTGTCTAATTATTAATTGTAAGGACCATTTTGACCGTTTTTGAATCAGATTATTTATTGGTTTATCATTAACCTTTGATTTTCAATAACCGACCGCTAAGATTAAACACCCCAATTGATACTCTACAGAACCATTATTCAACTGTTATAATATACTTCATGCTTACTCACTTGGGCCGCTGAGATTTGCGTCTTGATTCAGATTTATATTGGGGTGATTTGTTTTGGGCAATACCTAATAGAACGATGTTAAATTTTTTTTAAATAATATCAAATAATATTTAATTTCTAATTACTATATTTTTATTTATTTTAATATTACATTTCTAATTGAATAGTATCTTATAAATTTTTTTCTCATAATGGTGTTATAGATAAAATTTAAATTTGATAATAGAGCAATTATCAAACAATAATTAGTTTTTTTCACTTATAATGTTGTTTTGATTAACTTATTACATATTTGTTATGTTACATTACAACATACTTAAATTGTTGTTATTGTCACGTCTCTATTATTGCTTAATGCTTGCCAAAGAAAATATTATTGCTTATTATTTGTATTTTCTATATGATGTACAAAAATATTTAGATAATAATTAGACCAATAAGTTTAATACTACAAATCATAAAATAATCTAGACTAAACTGACTTACAAATTAACGATCTATATAATTTGTCTTAACTAACTACTTATACTGATTTAATAAAAATTTCAACAATAATATATGATTTAACTATAAACTATTTTGTAATCATTGCGTTCAAGAATGCATGGGGAATTAAAGTCAAATCAGGTGGTTTTGGCAACACAAGTGTTAAGAAGTGTTGGAGTGCGAGAGAGAATTAAGACCCAGGATTTTTACGTGGGACTCTCCTCTTGAATGGGGAGGAAAAGTCACGAGGCTCGGGGCCTTAAAAATGCTTCATTATTTGGGTGGAAGTCTTTACAAAATTACAGTGTTAGGGAGCATTCCTTCCTCTTGTTTTGTGTCTTTCTTAGAGGTATCAGCTGTTTGGAAGAGTGTATCACTCTTTCTTGTTAGTTTCGTTGGGAGAGAGATTCGGTGGCCGAGAGGAAGTGGGGCATTTCTTCTTTACTTCGCAAAATTTTGGGAAGAGAATCCGGTCCTCTTGAAGGAGACTTTCTTTGGTATTTATAGGAAAGATCATGCATGGTTGGGGAGGAGACAAGTGGCGGCCATCGGATGGCTCGAAAGGCTATCGATGTCCCACCGCTTTATTTAATCTTCTTTGGCGACGTGCGCGGGATGGCCCGTGATTGGCGCCTGGCCGGGTAGGTTTGTGTGTCGGAGCATGAGGTCTAGGCGTCGGTCTTGATTTGACCAGGGCGTCTGTTTAGACAGCGGCGCGGTGGCTCGAGTTTTTGGGAATCGGCGACGTTGCTTAGGGGCATCTCGGCGAGCATAGGGCGATCCTCGGGGGATCCTCACGGGGAAAAGCCACTGAGTTTCTTCGACTTCTCGACGGCTGCGAGACTCGGCGGTACTTCTAGGGTTCTCGAGTCTTTTATTGTCCGTGTATTTGGATGGTGTCTTGATCTCCCTATGAGCGGACGGGTCCTGTGGACTTGGCCGAGGTCTTGGTCTTTGGGCCGCCCGGCATCTACTGGCCTCTCGGTGCTATCGATTTTCTCGGCTCATGGGAGCCTCGTTTGAGCCTTTCTCGGGCTTCGCTTTTATGGGCCCTTATATTGTGGCCTTAATATAGCCCCCGTGCCAAATGGCCTCAGGTTCTCTGGCAGTTTGGCATGGAAGTCATCGGTCTTCTAGATGAGTTGGTCGCTTCTGCTCTATTTTGGGTGCGTTTCGTTTTTCGACTTGATATGGACATTCTGGGCCCAGGCGGGAGCGCATGGCCGATCGTTCGGGTTGGGTCCTTTATAGTGGCCGTCCCGAGCACGTAAGGTCCTTGGGCGAGTGCGATCTTGAGTTTGATTTGAGAGGCGGTCCCGAGCCTTCTCTCGGTCGAGACCTTTCAGCGTCGCCATTTTCGGCTTCGAGGCGCATTAAATCTCAAGTGACGCGTGAGACACCTTGGGAAGGAAAATTTGTCATTTTCTCGCGATTTAATGGCTGGGCGACGCGTGGCGGGGTTAATGAGTGCGCTTTTTTGAATTCTAGGGTTATTTAAACGCCTCCTTGCTCGAACTTTCCACCTTGGCGTCTGCTTCTTCCCTTCTCCTCTTAAGTGTTGAGGCTTTTGTCCTTTCTTCGTTCAGTTTCTTCTTTATTTTCTTGTTTTTAGCGTTCATGGTGCACAGGGGTGGGGCAGATTGCCTCCACGGTGACGGTCGACAAGCTCACGGAGATTCGAGCTCGAATATCGAATCCACGAATCTACATGACCATGATGATTAGAAGTCGCATGATAGGGCATTGTATCCTCCGAGGCGGCTTCATTCTCTTGTTTATGAAGTCCACCTCGAAAATGAAGCTACGGTTTTCCATCGCGGAGGAGCTTTACGATATTATGAGGCGCTTGGAGTGCCCCTTGCCGGCTTGACCAAATGCGGTAAGGTATCACGGTATCCCTATGCGTCTTCTTAGGTGTCATAAGAGGCTCTTGAATGTCCTTACGGTGAGAGTGATATTTCGCTTTCACGAACCATGGCCGGATTATAATGACTCCCTTAGGACTATTCTTTGATGTGTGGGGGTAACTCGGATTCCACTAAACGCTGGAAGGATAAGTTCTTCTTTCTTGGCGTTCACGAGCATTGGGCCATTCCCTTCACGTGGGGGAAGGTGGCTGTCGATGTATCGACCCTTGAGGGACAGGGAGAATGTGAAGAAGTTCATGGACTTGCGGCCAATCTGGGAGCTTTCACCTGAACAAAGCGCAACATCGGCTGTTCCACTGAGAAGTTTGAGGAAGCCAAGTGGGGACCACGGGCGAGGCTTCGCCCATGACTTCTTAGGAAGTCGAGAAGGGACCGAGGAGGAGAGGCGGGATGCGAGGATTGGGGTCCGTTGTTCGCCTAGGTGAAGACATCCTCGCCGAGCTCGGGACTCCGGCTGCTTGCCCGAGCCTTCCTCGATGATGATGACGATGATTTCAACATCGATAATGCGAGCGATGATGACGTGGCTACTCCTCCGATTAAGAGTCGAGGACGAGTCTTTGCACGAGTCCTCGAGTGGAGGTCTCGCCTTCACTTCACCGCTAATCTTGAATACCAATGCCCGGAGGCAAGGTCTCGGCTTCACTTCCACTTTGCTAATCCTCCCCCAGTTCTCGGGGGAGTGAAGGTTTCGCCTTCACTTCCACTGCTAATCTCGCTGAGCCCTCGGGGGCAATCGTTCATATGGTGGAGCTTAGGACGTCCGGCCCATGATGATCTTGTCCAAGTTCACAGTTGATTTGCACAGTGACGTCTCGGACAGGGTTGATCACTCTTTCGAGGACATAGGAGGCAGAAACTTCATGGTGGACTCTGAGAGGGGGATGACGGCTGAGATGGTCGGAGAGGCGGTGGAGGTCGAGGAGTTGAGTATCGACGAGGTCATGCCCCTTGATCCTTCTGAGCGCCCTACTGTGGTCCAAGTCGAGCGGTTGTCTGAGTTTGACTTTGAGGCAGGCTCTCCTGCCTTTATAAGGCCAGTGCAGTGGTTCGAGGTGGCGCCCGCGGGGCCTAGGAGCGGCCTTCAATAGTCCGAGATCCGCGCGGAGCGTGTCGCAGGGGACGATCCTCTCGTTTCTAAGGTAACCCACTGTTTCTTTTCCTGTCTTGTTCCCATCTGTTCGTATTTTGACGAACCTTTCTGCTACAGCTCCAGGGCCTGATCAGGGGCCTTAGCGAACTGGTAGGGGTGATCGCCCAATCCCGCTCGAAAGTGGGGTCTTTGAGGGCTGCCCGAGAGGCTGCGCGACCGGCGGAAGCAGAGCTGGCTGAAGCTAAGGAAAAGATTGCTTCTTTGGAGGATACTGTCAAGCTCCTGCTGTCACGAACCCGAACCAAGCAGGTCAATTTAAATAATTAATTATAATTTCTAAAATCTAAAATCCCAATTAATTTTAAAACCAATAATACCAAGTCTCAAGATTCGGGTGTGATGAACCAAAATATACACTTTTCAAATTGAAAATCCTCACAGACTCTCATCGAACAATAATTAGAAGCAAAATAAATACGACCTCGCCTTCTACGATCATCGTAAGGAGATAATAATCGAACCCAAAAATCATAATCAAACATAACAAATATTCAACTATTTCCAACATATAACAATAAGCGTATATCCCAAGCCCGATTCCATCATCCAAATCAAACAAATATCAATGCAAACCATAATAAAATGAAACTCACCAACTGAGACGAATATCGTGACCGGTCATTATGCCCGCTCTTCTAGCGCCAGAACCTTTTACTGCGAAGGGACAAAACGAGAAAAATGAGCTAATGCCCAGTGAGTATCATATTTAGTGAAAGAAGTCGATAAATCGGAGAGAATGTCGAATAGATAAAAATCCAATCAAATTTCAAGATAAATTCAAATCGCCGATAAAACGAATCCAACCGAAATCCAAGATCCAAATTTCAAAATTTAATGGTAAAATCTCGTCTTCAAATCAAATATTCAAATCCAAACAAATGTCCAAATTTTCAAAATAAAGCCTTCATCGACGTATATATATATATAAATATATATATAACCAAAACAGTGATCCGAACCCGATTCCAAATCAGGATGTCGATTCGAGTCCGAATCCAAGTCAAATCCAAATCCAATGCCTGGACAAGATGTGATCTCGAGGCGAACCCGATAGCTGGATCATCAGGAGTCCAAATCCGAGTCCAAATCCAAGTCCAATGCCCGATCGCATTGTGATGGGGCGAATCCGATAGCTTGATGATCCAATAGCGTGCGCAGATCCGGGCGGCCCGCCGCCGACGGATGTTCCAAGTTCGGATCAAAACATATATTCAAAATCGTTCAGACGACATACCAAGCCAATTATAGGCAAAATCAGCGAATCTTAAATCCAAGTCCAAAATCCATATCCAAATCAAAATCCAATACCATTAATGCAAAAATACAAATTATGCACCAAAGTTGGCTTCATTATTTAAAGACTACTGAGGAAGGACATAATCCCGTGAACCTTAGCAAAAATCCATGTATTGTATACCCATGTAGATAAGGTTTCTTTCGCTATGTTTTCCACACCGCGACTTTAAGTGCGTTCTCCGAGTTTGTCGGATATATTGGGACGTCCAGAATATATTCCAGGTCAAATCAAATGTCCAATGGGAAGGGGGTCACTCCTGTGCTTTCACTGCATGAAGCGGGATTTCGAATAACAAATAATCTCCCGCCTGATGGCGAAATCAAATAATCCAAATCAAACGTGACCATTAACCCTAAGACGCGCGTGAAAATGCATCACTATCGAAATTTCGTGTATATTTTCACATAAGATCTTCGATATAAATATACATCGAGTCCAATAAATTATTCGGACTTTCGAAAAAATATCAAATTCTCCAAAATCATAAAACCCAGTCCAACAACCCCAAAAACATCCAAATGAATTCTGGCATGTATCCGAATAAATAATTCGTGTATAAAAATACACGCGTGTTAAGAAAAATCAAACAATGATCCAAAATGTATCAGAATTTAAATTAGGCCAAAGGGGGTTTCTGAGATCTTTTTGACCTCATATCTTACAGATCTGAAGAAGGATGTAAAGTCTTCCAATCGAGCCTTTCTCTCTCCTCCGTGCTCGCTGCTCACGCGCTGCCCATCTCTCCTCTCTTTCTCTCTCCTCTGCGTGCGTCCTCTGCCGGCCATTGCCGACCGCCCCGCAGCCGCCGCTTCGCTTGCCTGGTCGCTCGCCTGGCCATCACCGGCCTCTCCGGCACCACCCGGCCAGCACCGGCGCCGTTACACGGCCGCCGCTGCTCTTCGCGCAATCTCGACGCCGCTCGGTTCTCTCTCTTGCGCAGCCCACAATCGCCTCAGCCGACGCCACCGCTGCTCCTCCCACGGCCACCAGCATCTGCCGTCGACCACCTCAATGTCACCTCCAATCGCCGCTGCAAACGCCGTCGACAACCTCCGAAGATTTTTCTCTTCGCAAAAACCACCACCATCGGCCACACCGACCATCGCAACGCCACCGAAGACCACCACAGGCCGCCGCCGACGACCACCGGCACCGTGCCGTCCTCGTTGCATGCCGCCGTTGCCGTCGCCGGCTGCCTCCCTCCTCTCTTCTTCCTCCACCGCACGCCAAAAACCCTACTTCCTCTCTCCTCTTTCTCCCTCTCTCCCCGATTCCATCTGCATTTTCTTTTCTCTTTTTTTTTCTTTTTTCTTCCATCCTTATCCAAATATATATATATATATATATATATAATTTTATTATATATATATTATATATATATTTCATTTTATTATTATTATTTTTTTAATCAAAATCTAAAACAATATTTGGACAACACCGAGACACTCTACGTATTTTGAACAACCGATCCAAATATCCTCCCAAAATTTTTCAATATTTAATAAATTTTATCAAACCAATTTAAAAAATTATAATTAATATTAAATTAATCCGAACAAAATCCTATATTACACTGCGGCTTGGCGGGAGCCTTCTTTAGGATCGGATCCTTCGCCAAGAAGAGAGGTTGAGGACGTCCGTACAGGTTGCCGAGATGGCCCCAGTGCTGGACGGCAAGTTCTAGGATGGCATTCGCATGTGCCGCCGAGTGGCGCGACTGGTCCGTCCGAGATTTTTCGTAGCCGTCCTCGATCCCAGGAACGCTAGTGCTTTGAGTGTAGAAGACTTGTACGGCGTCGCTGGGAGACCTTTCCCTAGGCCTCCCCGGGCAGGGCCTGATGGTGAGCCTCTTACGCCCGAGGAGCCAGTTCCGGCGGATCAGACGGGGTCTTCAGGAGCCCAAGAGGCTCAAGGAGGGAGTCGAGAGGCGCTCCCTTGATACGTTGTTTCTTTTCTTATTTTGCTACACTTGTACATAAATTCTTCTTATGAATAAGACTTGTCCTTTTTTGCATCAGAGCTTCAGACGTTCCTTTTTTCTTGTTTGTACGAGTGTTCCTTTCTCTCTCTTTTTTTTTACGGTGCAATACTCGGCGCCTTATTCTTAGCTTTGAGCGCGTGATCTCTTTAAGATCCTTGACCCTTTAACTTCTTGGGTTTGGGCGTGTGACCCTCTTAGGATCTTCTAACATTTACCTATTTACTCTTTTGGCCTTGGGGTCCGACCTCTGGGGCCGCTCGATCACAGCCGAGCTTTTGGAGTTTTGACCTCTAGGGTCGCTCGGTCACAGCCGAGTTTTTGGAGTTCTGACCTCTGGGGTCCGCCCTCTGGGGCAGCTCGGTCACAGCCGAATTTTTGAGTTTCGACCTCTGGGGCTCGGCCTCTGGGACCGCTCGGTCACAGCCGAGTTTTTGAGTTTCGACCTCTGGGGCCCGGCCTCTGGGACCGCTCGGTCACAAGAGTTTTGAGTTTGACCTGGGGGGCAGGCCTGACTGGGACCGCTCGATCCATGGTAGAGTTTTTGAGTTTGGACCTCACGGGGCCCGGCCTCTAGGGCGCTCGATCGCGAGACGAGTTTTGAGTTTTGACCTCACGGGGCCGACCTGGGGCCATTTTGGGTCGCGTGAGTTTTTGAGTTTGACCTCCGGGGCCGGCCTCTGCAGGACCAGCTCGGTCCACAATAGAGTTTTTAAGTTTGACCTCTGGGGCCGGCCTCTTGGGCCAGATTCGGTCCGTAGGGATTTTAGAGTTTGACCTCCGGGGCCCCGCCTGGGGGCGGCTCGATCCACAGTAGGTTTTGAGTTTTGACCTCTGGGTCCCGGCCTCTAGGACCACTCGATCACAGCCGAGTTTTTGAGTTTGACCTCTGGGGCTCGGCCTGCGCCCCGCTTGGTCACGTAGGGATTTTGAGTTTGACCTGACGGGGTCAGGCCTGCAGGGACCGCTTAGTCGCAGTAGGGATTTTGAGTTTGACCTTTGGGGCTCGGCCTCTGGGACCGCTCGGTCACAGCCGAGTTTTTGAGTTTTGCCTCGAGTTGATTCATCTCGATGAGGGAGCATGAGAATGCTTCAGAATAGACGAAGTGAAGGGACGTTTTCATTGATGTACACGTTTTACACTGAGTGGCCTCCAGGGCCTTTTCTCTCTTTTTTTTTGTTTTTTTTTTTGGTTACATTAGTCCGCGCGTTTGGGCCTTCATGCTCCTTTGTCACCGCTCCCATGGCTCTTCCGACAGCTACATTTGGGGCTGGCCTCACCGGTATTGGCATCCTCAGCGGGTAGTCAGGCCTGCTTTGCGCCCATTACGGCCTTGCCCTTTGAGCAGCACGACCGGGTGCGCCCTGTTGTTCCGGGGCCATGCCCGGGTCGTGGCAGGAAGCGGTTGAGATAGCCCTCCATTATGAGCCGCTCGATCTCCACCTGGAGCTTCCGACAGTCCTCGGTGTCATGGCCACGGCTGCAGTGGTAATGGTAGTACTCCCACTGGTCGCCTCCCTCTGGATTCTTCAACGCCTTGGGCCATCTGAGGAACTCCTCGTCCCTGATCTGCCTCAGGATGTTGGTGAGGGAGTCCGTGAGAGCAAGTGGGCCCGAGGGCCCATCTCCTCCAAGGACCATCCGCTCGGGCTCTTCTTGCCCGGACGACCCTTGGGTCTTCCGCTGGGTACTAGCTCTTCTTTTACCTTCCCCTGTCCTCGGGGGTAGGGGGTCTTCTCGTCCTCCCGGCTGACTTGTTTTGTCGATTTTGGGCCCGAAGACCGTCTTCGAGAGCCTTTTGAGCCCTTTCTTCATCGGGGCATGGCTCATGGACTTTTTTCTGTTGAGGTAGTCCCTCAACTCGCCAGAAGCCCACTCGAGTGTTGCCTCTGGGGCGTCGCTGGACGCGGGCTTTCGGGGTGCAGGACCCTAGATTGCTCGTCCACCATCTCTCGGAGGGTACAGATGGCTCTTGTGAGGCTGTTCATCCTCTGTACTAGCTTGCGTACTGTACCACCCGATGGGAGGCACTTGGCCGTAGCGCTCTCTTCCCGGTGGACGATCTTGTCTTGTCTGCCGATCATCTTCGTGGTGTTGCTTGCCAGGAGGGTGGGAAGCTACGAGCTTTTATTCAATTTTCGTTCCCACAGACAGCGCCAATGTTGCGTTCTAGATCCGCGTGGTCCAGTCGGATCCGTGGTTTCCAGGCAACACAAGTGTTTGAAGTGTTGGGTGCGAGAGAGGAATTAAGACCGGATTTTTTATGTGGGAAACCTCCTCTTGAATGGGGAGGAAAAACCACGAGGCTCAGGGCCTTGAAAATGCTTCACTATTTGGGTGGAAGTCTTTACAAATTACAAGTGTTAGGGAGCATTTATTCCCTGTCTCTTGTTTTGTACCTCTTTCTTAGGGGGTATCGCTCACTGGAAGGGTCTATCTCTCTTTCTTGTTCCGTTTCGCTGGGAGAGATAGATTTAGTGGCCGAGAGGAAGTGGGCCTTTTTTCTTCTTTCTGGAGCAAATTTGGGGGAAGAGAATCCGGTCCTCTTGAAGGAGACTTTGCTGGGTATTTATAGGAAGGATCATGCCGTTGGGGAGGAAACCAGTGGCGGCCATCGGATGGCCCAGAAGCTATGCAGTGTCCCACCGACTTTATTTAATACTGCTGACGTGCGCGGGATGGCACGCGGCTGGCGCCGCTGGTAGGCCTAGGTGTGTCAGGCATGTGAGGTTTAGGCGTCAGTCTTGATTTGACCAGGCGTGCCCTGTTTAGACGGCGACTGGCAGTGGCTGCAGGTTTCATTGGGAATCGGCGACGTTGCTTAGCTGGCATCCTCGGCCGAGCATAGGGCAGTCCTCGAGGGATCCTCTGGGGAAAAGCCCCGGAGTTTCTTCTTGACTTCTCGGACGGCTCTGAGACTCGGCAGTACTTCTAGGGTTCTCAGTCTTTTCGCTGTCCGTGTATTTGGATGGTGTCTTCGGTCTCCCTTATGAGCGGATGGGTCCTCGTGGACTTCTGTTGAGGTCTTGGTCTTTGGGCCGCTGGCCTCTACTTTGGACCTCTCAGGCTGTCCAGTTTTCTCGACTCGTGGGAACCTCTCGTTTGGGCCTTTCTCTTGGGCCGCGCTTTTATGGGCCTTTCTCTTGGGCCGCGCTTTTATGGGCCCTTATATTGGGGCCCAACATAATCTATACAAAATTGTGCGGTGTTAACCCCAAATTCAAAATTTTATAGAGTCAGGAATCCTACTTCTCTCAAAAAGAAGTGATATCTTATTTTTCTCATCTTCACCATTAAATTTAATAAATTAAACAGATAAAATTTAAATATTATATAATAATATATAAATAATTATTTTTATTAAAAATATTTTTAATATTTAACTTAATAATCAATACGTATTAATATTGTAAAAAAAATAAAAAATATAACTATATCTAATTTTTTTAAAAATATTGATTATTAGATTTTAATCTAATTGTCTCATAGAGAAAAGTAGGACCCTGCTTCTCATAATCCAAGTTTATGATTTCGATGATGCAAAAGGGGTACGTGGATGTATGAAGTTTTCTATATTACTGTTTTTTAGATAATAAAATGTAAATAGTTTTACCTCTATGCTACAAAAAAAAAAAAAAAAGATTGTGTTTTTGAAGTGTGAATTTATAGCATTATTTTTGTTATAATAGAATAACTTTGTTATCGTGTGAAAATTATTAGGAATAAAACCTTATTCATCGCAACAAAATATCAATTTAACAAATGTCCATTTATGAATCTTACAAGAAACTTACTAGTGTGGTCAGCAGTACGGCACTATCAAATTTTACATTAAAAATTCTTTTGAAGTGAAAGGCAAAAACTATGAAACCTTCACGTCTAAAAGATATTTACTATGGGTTAGATTATATTAGCTTATTATAACTTATGGTATATATGTACATTAGATAATAATAAAGTCTCATACCACAATGAAAGTGGGCATGGAGTATACAACCCTCACAAATAGGAGGGACAACACTAATAGGTTAGGTTACATCAACTTATTATAATTTACGGTATTAATATATATACATCGGGTAATAATAAAGTCTCACACCATTATAGTATACTACCCTTACAACTAGAAGATACAGTACTAACAACCAGGTTCCACATTCTTCACTATGTAAATAGAAAATCATATACCGATACAAAGAGAGAGCATAAAAATAGAAATCTAAACTTGTAAAAATTACTGTTTAACGTCCCTTAATCGGTTGCATCTTTAAGCCGTCTTTCTACAGGTGCACTTCCAAACTGCCATTTTGTGGGCACACTTTTAAACCACATCTCAATCGGGTGTATTTCTAAACCGTCAATCTGTGAGTGCACTTCTAATACGCTTCTCTGTTGAGCACACCGTTAAACCGTTTCTCTACGGGCACACCTCTAAAACGCTAATCTGTTGGGCACACCGCTAATCCGCCTCTCTGTGGGCACTCCTCTAAGCCACCCCTCTGCGAGCGTATCCAAACACTTCATTCACCACTATATACGTCTATACATTTCTCACATCCTTCTAATATCTTTCATTTTATGAGAAAGATTTTTTATTTTGAGCGTTAGAGGATATACAATGAGAGCCATTTTCGCCGTCTTCTGACATTCTATTTATAATTTATGGTGTGTAGGTTCCAGGTTAACAGCGATGAAAATCGGACTCACTTTAATTCGACCCGTAGCAAAAGAATGAAAGTCTCCATAATCCGTACCACCACTCTAGAACCAAAGACGTATCAAATTATTTTTATTAAATTTTTATATGTTAAATTTTATATTCGGTATATATAAATATCATAAAATAATTGAAAATATAATTATTTTAAATATTTTTTATTTTAAAATTTAAATCATTAAATTTTAATTAAATTGACAAAATAAAAAAAGTGGGATCTTTTTTTTTAATTCCTTTTAAGAAGTAAAATTCTAAACCTGAGAGAGAAGAAATGGAGTCTCTCAATGCACTTTCTAAATCCTTATGTATAACAATTTTATTTTTAGTGACAAAACATATTGTCTATAACAATGTTGAGTTTGTTATTAAAAAATTTGATGATAAAATATAAATTTGTCACTAGATCATCACTAAAAATCTAGCACTAAACAATTTAATAACGAATTATTATTTCGTGACCATAAATTTTAATAACTAAAAGTCTCACGAAAATAATTTGTCACTAAATAATATTCTATAATAATTAAAAGTTATTTTACCATTGAAATATATTTTTAGTGACCATAAATTTTATCACTAATACCAATTAATGTTACTAAAATATACATTTAATGATAAACAATTGTGTAAAAAAAGTATATAATTTGCCTCTAAATTATATATTTTGGTTGCTAAAATTTTACACAAACATCAAATTTATATTGATAAAAATACACAAATAACATTCATTTAATAAAATAAAATTATCTTACAACAATTTGAAAAAAAGTTCTAAAATTTTTTAACAAGTTTATGAATAAGTTTATACAATATTATTTTTTTAGTCATTTGAATGGAAGTAATTCTGAATGGTGCTATTGATGAAGCGCTTATGTGCCTTGTTTTCACCTCATGCTTGATTCTTAAGCACAACATCATCATCCTACCCGCACAAAAAATATTAATTAAATGTATCATCATCACAAATAATGAAATCAGCCCACTTATTTGTTCCTATAGGTCAGAAGAACCAAACCTTCTCTTCTCGTTAAAATTTTGAAATGGACTAGGAAGTTCCTAATTAAAACTTATTTCAAACTTTTTATAAATTACGAAACAAAAAATATACGTATATAATTCAAATAAAATATATTTAGATATAGATGAATCAAACGATAGAAGCATATAATATATAAGCACAATAATCAACAATAATCAAGACTAGATTTTGGTGATGAAAGAAAATCTCGATAATTACAATTATTAAGTAAAATTTTTCAAACTTATACGATAGGAAAAAAATATATTAAAAAAATTAACTTACAAATCAGATGATATAAATGTATTAATTTATTCGAATAATTTTACCTTGTGACACATATCAAGAAATTTATTCGATCTTTTTTATCAATCTTTCTTAAAGAGCCGTCAAATCTCCAAATACTATTGAATTCTAATTTTTACGCCACCTATATCTCTTATGAAGATTAACATGTAGGAAAATGTGTATCGAATAAAGTGAATAAAGTGAGAAAACTTTTTAATTGAAGCACAATAGTAGATGGTGAGTTTCTCAAATAGGAGCAAATCATAAGCAAGAAGTGAGAGCTTTTTCGCTAAACAATTATAAGAATATTTCACGAAGCGTACTTGCATAAAGAGAAGAATGTGGCTATATTTAAAGATACTGAAACAATAGATTAAAAATGGTCGTTTAACAATACGTTCCCCGATACTCAAGCGCCACTTGGGCACTCATCAAGCGCACCAAGCTGGCACAGGTCCGTACCCCAACACTTGAGTATAGATCAGGAGCGCTTCGAGCGCACACATTCATAAAAGGATGTTTCGGGCACACCTCAGAGAAGCCTCAAGCGCACATATTAGTCAAAGTGCACTCCGACCGTGCTTTGGGTACACCTCAAGTACGGGCCTACGGGAAACGGTGCTTGTGCATGGATCAGGCGTTAGGCAAATGTGAATACTAAAAGTTATATATTGGCAAATATCGGATGTAAATCTGATATAGATATTCATAATATGAAAAATTTTGCCAACAAATAATTAGATATGATTACGAAATATACTAATATAAAATATACTTAATAAGTTTGTTGGATTATTAAGCAAAGGGTTTCCTTTGCGCGAGTTATGCTTCCTTATCTTTGAGCTCAACATCCTGTTTTTGTCATTCCTGCAAGCACAGACAAACAAAAGATGAGCAATTTGATTTCTAGTTAAATCAAAGTAGCGCTTCCTACTCAAAATTAAGGCACTTTGAGAGATAGTAAATTTTACTATTTTTCAAACAAATTTAGGCACTTTGAGAAATGACATAGCTAGAATTCTTACACAATATCATGAAATGCAGCAATATGATATCTCAAAAAGGATAATTATCACGTTCCGCAAATCCTCTTCAGTAGTTTCCTTCTTTAATAGTTCAAACTCTACTAAAAGAGCTTCCATGTCATCATTATCGTTGTCATCGTAATTGCTAAATACACACAAGTTTATAACAATTTAAAATCCAAATAGAGAGAAAATGTTTAAAATCTGGGAAGAATGAATCAAATTGCTAAATATTTTTTGTAGCCGATCTACTAATATTAGAAAACTATTTTCAGAACAAGAACTATGATTAGGGCACTTAAAGCTAAAATAAACTTGGATTCATTGAGGAAGAATTTACGAGGTCACTTAATCATGAAGGTTTTCTAATGGATGCTTGGAAACGGTGAAATAATTTGATTATTTTCTTGATTTAAAATTTCATAAGTAACACTTTTCGATCAATTCTTGTCTCTGTAGATGATACTTGTGACCTGGGGATTGAATTATAAGATATGTACTGGTAATAAAATATCTAAAAATTTTTCAATTGAAGAAAACATTGGTTTGCCTAACATAGGGTTAAGAATCTATTTTTACGTATTATGGAAATGTTACAAACTTTCGTAATCCTATTAAGACCCTTTTTCTAATTGCGGATGTGAAAATTACAGGTCATATGAATAGATATTAGAGGGACTATAATTCCTTATGAAATTGAATAAATCTTACGCTAATATAAAAGATCAAATTATGCAAATATTGTCACGTTTTAAATTCAAATCCCGTCATTAACTATTAATAACAATATTAATAATTATCCAATTAGTTATTCAATTAATATTGGACGTAAATTTTACATCGATACCATGACCGATCAAAATAAAGTGATACAGACCAAAAATAGAACATGAAATGCCATGTCATCATGTGGTTCCGACTAAATCGTGACATCGAACCATACATTAAGAAGTTTCACCAAATCGTGACGTTGGACCATATATAAAGAGTTATATCTATCCATAGAAAAATTAGAGTAATTATCTCGAAATAACTAAATACCATTGCTATCAAATTGTTTGACGTACCGATATTCCATGATTCTGCAAACTATAATATTCTAAACTACATTCATAGACTCATAACATCTTAAATACGTATTCATTGTCCAAATGACATAAAACATTAACTACTATTGTCTAAAAACTAAAATACAATATTAAATATTTTATAATCTTAATTCTGATTCCTTCGAACGATTCAAACTTCAATCCTCTCATTCTACAATTATTCAAGTTTTTTATTTAAAATGATTGAAAAAATAGAAGTAAGGAGTGAGTCAAATACTCAATAAGATTTATAATTTTACAATTAAATATATATAGTTTGCATTTAAATCATTTTGAAAGGAACAATATATTAGATTCAGAACCATATTATAAAATTTAATGACAATACATATTCTCAATGTTTTAGATTTACTTATCATGTTTTTATTTAAATTTATGTCATCAAGTCTTACTAAAATATGATTTTCGTATGAACAAATAGCTAATAGAGCCTCGTTGACTAAATGAGTGGATAATTAAAATTAAAATTATATTTATTTTCACACAATCAAAGGTTGTACACTACTATTTAAGACCCATAAGTGGGCTGTCATACATATAACCTTATAAACAGGACTGGATACCGCTTTCACCTGCGAACGATAGGTTCAAATCTTAATTATCACTATAATATATTAAGGTATGTTATAATATACTTTCCACTGAACTATTACCATGGTCAGATACTTATAAAAATTTTACATAATTCTACACATTTATTAATTTTCTCATTGTGTAGAAAATATTCATAATTTTTGTTGTAATTGTAGAGTTTGTTTTATCAAATTTTGTTAATTCGTAACATGCAATATTTAAACTTTCTATAAAAATTTAACCATGATAAATTTTAAAATATAGAATGCTAAATTAATAAGGTAGTACAGAAAATTCAGCATTAATATAGAAAATCAGTAACTCCATCTTTATTAGCAACATACAGAGCAATTTACTTTATCTTTAGAACATGCAAACACATATTTAAAGGTGTATAATATATTCATACAATATATATGAAAATTTATCATATATAAGGTTATTAAATAATGAATTCAACATATGCATGCAAGAAAGTTGTAGGAAAAATGATTTAAATTCTAAGTATATTAACCAGTGTTATAATTCTTCACAAAAAATCATAAAAGATGGGAGTAGGAGTACATGCATATGAAACTCAAACAATTAGCTACGAAAATATATCTTATATGAGTATTTAAAATAAAAAATATTTAGAGAATTGATGAAGAATGAGCAACAAAAGAAACAAAGTTTAGAATGACTTGTCTTAACTCCAAATTACCCGAAATCTTACTTGTATTCACTTGATTTGAGTTTCTCTAATGTCTTCTTTCTCTTTCTCTCTCTTCTCCTTCTCTATCCTCTCTCAAATTCTGCAAAAAAAAAAAAAAAGACTAAAAAATCAATCGGCTCGCTATTTATAACAAAAATGGCACTTGATCGCTAATTGGACACGTGTTAGGTGCCATGCCTGAATACTGCAGCGCATGAGCGTCGTCTCAGGCGCTCTTCGAGCACGGACATTCTAGATAATTTACTTTAACCGTCCTTTGGGCATGTTTTAAGCGCTAACATACCAGTAAGTGTGCTCAAGTACTGATAAGGCGTCTATTTGGCTTAACTTCACTGCTCGTCCCATGCATGGGCGTGCGTCCGGTACCGGTCAATTATTCATTAACTCAATGTAAATCGATCTGATTTTGGCTATTGACCAAATTTTTGTTCTTTTTAGATCTTAATTTTAATTATTTTAATTTAATAAATCATGATTATAATAAAATTTAAATTTAAATATTATAAATATATTCCATATCTCTGGTCGACAAAGTATTTTCTCACTTGATTAGAAAGAAGCACAACACAAAATGATGAGTTCCATTTCTTAACCTATTTTTACTAAACTCATGGATTTTTTTCATGAAAAACATATTCCTACAGCGGACCAATCTCCAAGAACACCATTAATTTCAAGCAATTTAGGTCCTATTACATTCATAGTAAAATTATTGGACATACCTTTAAAAACTTAATCAAAATTGAGAATGTCTAATCCTCTTTTTGTACTCATTGTAATACGGTAGGTCACATTGCTAAAAAGTGTTTCAAACTTATTGGTTAACTTTTTGGACACAAACAAGTGAAAAAATTATAATTTCAACAAGTTTTGCTAATTGTGTCAGTCTCAGAAGGGAAGAAATTTTTAGAGGAAAAGTTAATCTGACACAAGAAGAATTTAAGTAGTAATCAACCTCCAATAAAAAAGCATGCATTTGTATCTCTTAAGCAAGCCATACAAATATATTAGTTACTAATTTTCCATCACAATAATGTTAGCTTCATCTATTTAATAATATAGTATCCCATATATAATAAATCATAAATCACGGGTTGCAAATTTTAATCAACACTTAACCCGCTCCATCTTCTTCACAATGTCAATAGTAGCCACTATTCTACCGCTCGTTAATTTGAGAAACTTTTATTTTTTCAATCACTATAAATTTAAGTATAGAAATTTTTAGATGTTTAATTTATCAACAAACCACACTCTACTAGATTTATATAAAAAGTTTGACATATTGGAAATGTCAAATATATCTCTCAATTTTACCATATCTTTGTTGATTCATAGTGTTTGACTTCCACAAATTATTGTCCCACCATTGTTCATGAGACTTACACATCTCAATTTCCTCAACGCAAGTTATCTGAAGTGCAAACTATCAATTTTTATTATATTCAAACAAATAACCGACTAATGGTGTCTTAAATCTAAACTCAACACCAAGGCCATGATACTCTATTTTCATGGAATGGAGAACAAAGTGCATAAAATAAAATCATGAGATTGAGCCAAATATTTATCAGATGATGGAAAACATTTGCAAGAGAATGAAATATTGAGCAATTTGGGAGTCTACTTGCCTAATTTTTTCTCTTCAACAAGATAGAACACGTCGCACAACAATCGTAGTAAGAACGGAGCACCGCAACACTCTCGTCCTCTCTTTCTCCTCTTTGATTTCTCTACACTCTCTTCTTTCACTGCTCTCTTCCTTTTTTTCCTCTCTCTGCTAATATCGTTCAAATGAGCACCACAAAAGGATGAGAAGAGCCACATATACGGAAATTATATATGAGAGACATGGCCAAAAGCTTGTTATGGTCGGATAATTGGCCAATATAGAAGAATCGTTGCGGGTCATGGTGAGGGAGATATGCGCAAGAGGTTAGAGTTGTGGAGGAAGAAATTCGAGAGGAGAGGTGGGAAAGAAACTGTGTGAGGGTTGTTTGGTAGCACACCTCCCTCACTCTCATTATTATTATTATTATTATTATTATTATTATTATTGTTATTGTTGTTATATTTTTTATTTTAAAATTTAAATGCTAAAATATTTATTTAATAATTAGTGACATATTTTTAAATTTATCACTAAAAAATATATTTATAATTAATAGTAACTATTTAATTTTTATCAATAATTTTTTATCGCTAAAGATATAATTTCTTGTAGTAATAAGTCAAATAGAGCCAATCCATGGATATATATTTTTTTTATTATATTCATTCAAAAGTTTATATTTGCATAAAAAATATCTAGAAATATATAATACTTAAAAATTATGATATTTATGATAAAATATTATGTAAGTGTACATATTAATAAAGAATCTTTATATAAAAATTTCTTAATTATATAAAAATATAATATATTAAAATTATTTTTTAAACTTAATATTTGTTTAAAATAAAAAATAGTTACAAGAAAATTTATAACCCAAGCTGAGTCGAGTCAAACTAAGCACTTTCACCTGTAATCATACATGGACTAAAAAATTAATTGGATCTAATTTTACAACTATGTCGATCTATAATATTTTAATATATTGACTAAACCTCATAAAATTTTAGATTGATTAAATCAAGTAGATCGGATAATCTGATTTTAATTAAGTCTAATTTGTATTTACAATCTATCGAGTCTAAAAATATTTCCAAAAAAGGAAAAAAGATAAAATATTTTTTATTTAACTCATCTTAACAACAGACATTTAATATTAATAAAAAAGTTATATTATTTTGTTAAAAAATATAGTTAATTTTTTTTAAAAGATATTAACCGTTCAATACTAATTAGATACACTACAACAATATTAATCTTTAGTGACAAAATAATTTGTCACTAAAGATTATAAATTTGTCTCTAAAATTTTTAGTGACAAAATATTAATTTGTCACTAAATTGTCACTAAACATTTGTCACAAAACCTTTAGTAACAAATTTTTATTTTGTCACTAAAGAAATTTTTTAGTGACAAAATAATTTTGTCACTAAATAATATTTGTTAGTGAGAAAATAATTTTATCACTAAAATATATTTTTAATTTGTCACTAAATATTATATTTAATAATAAATAATTACCATAAAAAGTATATAATTTTACATTTAAATTATATACTTTAATGGATAAAAATTTAACACAAATATCAAAAACACAAATAAATTTCATATAAAAAGACAAATTGTCATACAACAATTAAAAAAAAAAGTGCAAATCTTTATATCTTCTTCTGGCTGCTACTGCTCAGTACAAGGCTGCTGCTCATGATCATGAGCATTTCATTCTGATGCAAATCCCCCACTTGCCACACATGGACTGCATCCTGGGTTCAAGACTTGCAAATATGTGGCGTCTATATATCTTCCTGCTCTTGACGCACTCAATGTGGTTGATGGGCTTCTTCCAGATAGCAAGATCACCCTATTCAACCACTTTCTTCCAGCACAAGCTCTTGGCAACATTCTCAATAGCATCTTGCTCCTGTTTCAGATCTTCTTGGGTCCGCTCCCAATCTCTCCAATGTTTCTTCCAGTGGATAGGTGGGCCAGACAGAATCCAGTAGCCACCAGGCCTCAGTATCCTGTCCACTTCGATTAGGTAAAAACCATCTGCACAAGTATAAGCACATTATAGTGCTGCAAAAATGTAAGTTGAGTGTATAAAAAGGTCTCAGATGGAAAAAAAAAAAATAAAAGTTGTAGCATCCAATGAATGTGTGTTGGTGCCATGGCACAAAAGCTTAGGGCGGATTTTAGTCTAGATGGTGTCTAATACACACGGATAAGCCATACATCTATCCGCGTCTACACATGCCCATAGCCCTACACGTATTCACGCAGGTGATGCATTAAGAACTTCTTCCTTAACCATTCCAAACAGTCTCCCGGTCCTACCGATGGTTGACAATAATTGCTTTTAATTGCCGAGATACATACAGATAGAACCGATTCTCACCCATTGCACTTTGAGCATATGACATTTCGAGAAAGGGAGAGCTTCTTTGATGTCCCACTATAAAGATCTTCAAGTGAAACTTTGAGAGGATGAATCACATCCTCACCGCTCCTTTGCCTTCTTCCTCGTCTCCACCACCGATCAAAATGCCGCTTAGCCAAACATCCAGATATAAAATTTAATAAATGCTACTATGTTAAAAACATAGTAGCATGAATTTAATAAATTCATACTCTCTCTACGAAGCTTTCTAACAAGCTGAGAGAAAGAATACAAATCAAAGACATATTTCCCGCTGTCTCCACCATCTAGATTCAAGAGACGGCATTGTCTGGCGCCCACCGTGGGGCAACTAGAGCTCAGTTCATATAAAATTTGAGAAACATAAGATAAAACTCTAGCTTATGTACTGGCCTACAGATATACTGTTTGCCCACTCATCATGTTTATCCACTCAATCGTTAAAATTAAAAATTTAAAAATTAAAGATAGAGATCAGAATAAATATTATAAGGACTTAATACAATTTCCACCCTTCATTTTTCTAATTTTAAATCATACCATTGTACAAGGAGGTCAACAAGATGAAAGGACCATAACATCTTTCTGGCACTTCTGGTTTCCCAACTGAACCTACAATGAGTAAGAACACACATGAGACATCTCACGATAGGGAGGCCTCAGCCCCCAATTAGGAGACCAGCTAGGGTGGTCTGATTTTCTATCATTCATCTACTCCCGACGGTGAGAATTCCTCTTTAACAATTTGGACGGCTGGATTTTAAAACCCGTTAAATGTGTGATAATACATTTAGGGGTATTACAGCTAATGTGTAATAATACTAGGTGTCCAAATTACAGCTAATGTGTGATAATAAACAAAATAATTCATACTAAGCTGTAGCCATATCCATCCCCTATTACTCACAAAGAAGGCCACATATGTCACTGCAGAACAGCTCAAGAAATAATATGGTGGGTCAACAAAATTACTAGCATTTCCATTAATCAAATAAAGGAACTGAATCACCTAAGATCAACTAAATGCACCATGCCTTCCATGGTTGGATCAAATAAAGAAACACAATATTCCACGAGTACTATATGCAAATAATCATATAAAGTTAAGAATACATAATGTCAGAAAGCAAATATGTTTCAATACTTTGGCTGCACCTCACCATGCTCATCAAAACATAAAGATGATGAACAAATGTTCAAGGTCTCAACAAGCTCCACTAACCTCTGGTTTCTTCTAAATCAGTAGCTAAAATACTTCATTCAGTTCTGCTAATTCTATGCTTCTAGGCAATAGGACAAATAACCGATACAATGCAGTTCCTCCCATTAGCCCATCCAACTGTCAAGGCCATTTTGTTTTAAAGCAATTCTAATTTTTCCTACCTGTTTTTTTGCCATTTTTGGACAGGTTGCTCTGTTTTGAAGCTAACACTAACTGGATAAATTTAACCAAATTCTTTCAAGCCGAAAAATATACTGCACATGAAAAATGAATTTAATAGTAGTAGTAATGATAGGTAACTCAAACACTTCATCAAATATATACAATCTCATGATTAAGTTAAGGCAAACAGGAAGAGAAATATAGAATAAGCTGAATAATCAAATTGATACTTGACAAAGGAAGCGAAAGGAAGGTAGAACTCAGTAACTTAGCCTCGAAATGGTTAACGTAGATTTCAAAAATAAGTCTCGATCAAGCTTAAACCTCCTTCTTTTGATTTTTAAATAAGGTCCAAATACATCCGAAAAAGATTAAATGTAGATGAAATTCTAACCAAAATTTTGCCAACTCGAGTAGGGAAAAAGGATGAAGAGAAAGTAGAGAGACAAACCTCAAGAGTGCTGCAACGATAATGATAAATATATAGTTGATAAGTCTGGCGATGAGATTTACACTACTAATCCGGAAAACGTTGAATATATGCTGAAGTTTTATAGCAATGTAGAACCCTAACCTTTTCCTCAACACTTCTCTTCTCCGATTTTCACCGATAAATACACCGTGAGATATTGAAAATCATTCTATTCTATTTCAAAGACAAAATCGAAACAAAATACAGATCATAATCAATATCAAAGTATTGATTCAAAATATTGTGAACTAGATAGAGAGGAATAAGAGATACCTCCGTGAGATAGTAAGCGCGATTTTGTGAGTCATTTGTCATTTGTGAAGCTAAGCAGGATGATTGAATGCGAGCGATGGGAGAAATCGTAATTGTATGGAAGAGAATCGCGAAGAGGATTAAGGGCTCTGGAGGATGAAGCGTGAAAGAGAGAAGTGCGAGGCAATGCGAGCGATATGGCTGGGAGATGTTTTTATAAATATTTAATTTATAAAGACTTAATAAATTATTTATAATTTATTGAAAGAAATAAGTTTTAAAGTAATAATTTAATAAATAATTTATAATTTTTTTAAAAAATTTTTTAAGTGTTATGATATATTTTTTATAATTAATGATAATGTATTCTTATCATTTTTATTTTTATTATTTATTATTAATTATTTTATTTTTTTATGAATTAGTGTTATTTAATTTTAAAATTTAGTGACAAAAATATATATTTGTCACTAAATTACATATACTAATTATCAATAATGACAAAAATATATTTGTCACTAATTTTTTGTCACAAAATATCATTTTTTTTGTAGTGATAATAATAATTAAGAATGATTAAATTAATCCCTTTAAAAGAATGGGGATATCCCAAATCCTTAGAATTAGTATGTACAAAGTCATGCATTTTTTGTTTCTATTTTAATGGCCAAAATTTTATGAGGTTATTTATATAAAAATATTTTTCTATAATTATTAAGTATTATCGTGATTAAAAAATATTTTAATGGTAAAAAATTAGAATATTTACGTAAAATGTTTATCTCAAAGTTATGAATAAGCAAAGACTTACAAAACTAAAGCTCACCCTACGCACAAACTTTGTGTAAGGGGCCAAGTTGAGTTCATAGGGTTGTATCTTACTTTTGAGGTATAGTTCCTTTGTCTCGTGAAAAAATATTTTTAATTTATTTTTTTAATATTATATTTAGATTATTAAATTTATATTCAACTGTCTACGTAGTGGAATTCAACTCCCCTTGTTTAGGTATAGTTGGCCTATACTTATGGACCTACACCAGAATTTTTTAGGTATAGTGAAATTCAACTCACATTTAGATCTCTTTATTTAAGAAAAAAATATTTACATTGTCCAATTTAATCTTTTAAATATTTTTTTAGTTCCTATAGGAAATGCACAATTTGTATGAATGTAATGCTAGTCCGGCAACATGGCCATAAGTCAATGTAACAATTTACGTTTAGTTGTTGGAATAAAATAATATGAGAATAGAATAATTCTTAGAGAATAAAATAGGATGAAAATAAAGTAAAAATTATTATTCTTATATTTAATTATTGGATTAGAATAAAGTAAAAATTAATATTACATTATTTGGTTTGTAGTATGAGAAATAATGTAATAATAATAATAATAATAATAATAATAATAATAATAATAATAATAATAATATAAAAATAATTATTCTCATATATGTGAGAATAAAAATTACCTAATAAGATATGATAATTTTTATTTTTATATATGTGAAAATAAATATTTTCACGAGAATATTTATTTTCGATTAAATTATAACCAAACGAAAGAATATTTATTCCCAGTAAATAAGGAGGGAATGAAATTTTTATTACCTCAAACTAAACGTAACATTAGGTTATTAAGTAGCTCCAATTTGACTTGAAATTGCCTAACAAGAAATTTGGGGTTTTAATCACTCTAGCTTAGCTCGTAAAATTAATTATACAAACTCGTCTAACATGAAACTCACTAAATTAATAAACCAAGTTGAGCTAGAAGAACGTTTAATTTATCTATAAATGATAACGTTTAATAAATAAAAGAAATCATACTAATATAACCAATAAGACAACCAACAATAACTATCATAGATAAACTATTAATACTTTAATAAAATTAAGTTTGTCATTGAACATATCTATGTGTGACATATACATACGTAAAAGAAATTATAAGTAGAAATTATATCGAACTACAATTATTCTCAAATAATTAAAAAATTATATTAGAATTCAAGGGTCGTCACAGTGAAAATGAAAGCCGAAAAAGTCATAATATATTTAGCACTAGCCTTCTTTAAATAAAAGGTTGGGGGGATTTAATCTAAATTAAAGTTTACTACCTTAAATTTAAATTGGAACATAAAAAGAGGCATGTACGATCGTAAAAGAAGCCAAACCGATATTAAAATGTTATGATTGGATGTAGTCTTTGAAGATAGAGATTTCACATGATAATTACATGTTTATATATTAACATATAAGACTCCATTGGCTTAATAATGTATATAGAAAGGAAAAAATTTTAGAAATTGATGCGTCATTAGATCTAAATTTTAAATAGATTCGGATCAATTTGATCGTCTGAATCTGATTCTATTTATCGGATCTGGATCATACACGTCACTACAACAAACGAGAGGTCAGGAGTCGACGGAAGATTATCCTACCGAAAACACTCTGATACTCAAATCAGTAATCAATTTTCGAATTTCAAGAAGGTAAGGGGAATGAATGCGATGAGAAGGTGAAGAGTGCTCATGATAAGGGTTCTACTCTCAACGCGAGAGGTTTCTGGAGACTCGTGAGGAGCGCTATCTCTCAGTGTTGTATTCACAAGGAATGTAGGAATAGAAATGGTTGGATTCTGCAAGCGTAGGAACTTTCAAAATTATCAGAACGTTACGTGAGCTTATGAGAGATTTTTTAGTAGAGAAGAGAGTGTTCTCAGTAGAGAAGTGAACGTGCATTGGAGTGAAAACTCTATGAGCTTTTATAAATGAGATATTGGGCGGCCTTTTTTGGGTAGGAAGGTTTGGTTCCCGCGTTCTATTGGGATTACTTCATTTCCCGGCATGGAACTTTAATGGCGGTAACAACTCTAGGGATTAATCATTTTCCTTCTGCGTTTTATAACCGTTAGGGTTTGCTACAATTAGGAAGAGAGAAACTGGCGCCTTCCTAATAGGACGTACGCTAAATCTACTGGTGACCGTTACAATGAAGATTACCTTTTAGGAGGGTGTAAAATCAAGGAAGAGAGCTGTTACTAGTTGTGTACAGAGGTGTGGGCTAAATTGGGCCTAACCCACGTGAGGCATGATCTTAAGCCGGCCTATTGCGGCGCCTCCGATTAACAGAAATGTTGACCGTCTCTAGGAACTCGTTGTCCGTCCAATTAGGCCTACGTCTGCTCAATGGCGGGCGTTAACCGTCCAAACTCACATGTGGGCCGTTATGAATCTGAGCCGTTCCATTTTCTTGGGTTAGCCCACTATAAGCATACCTATCATAAAAATATCAAATTGAGCATTGTACAAATTGATTAACATTGTATTCGAATACGGAAAAGAAATTATATAAATACAATAAGTATTATACGGAGTTATCGAAATCCAAGAAAAAAAAAACAAAAGCAGAACGAAAAGAAATTATTTTATTTTTGGATAGAAGAAAATGGAAGAAATTTATGCCAGACTAGGCCAGGTACACAGAATACATTGCCCTTTCACGCATTTGGTAAATTTTTAATTTACTAAGAAGATAAGAAACAAGACATTATCTCCAAAAAAAATTTATTACCATATTTTTAAAAACTTTTAAAATTAAATTTAAATTGTTGAATCTAAAATTTAATTATGTCAGATCCCCTTCTTCCTATTACATCCCTGATCCCAAAATTAAATTTTTTGATTCCTTAATCCGTAATAATCTTAAATCAAAATTTAATTATCATTAAGACTAAAAAATTTAGTTATTTATTTTGCTTACTTTAAATCCAAATTGACACTAGAATATAAACTTATATCAAATACTGATAAATGATAAAAATATAATAATATAAAAATTATTCAATAATAGAACAAAAAAATCACACTCGAAGATAATTTTGAATATCAATAATTGCATAATCTCAAACTACTTGTAAGAAAAAATATTTTAACTAAAAATTAAAATATCCAAAAACTGAACTTCTAAAAGAATATGAAAATCAATCTCGACCACAATCATCCCAATATTATCATCAGCTAATGGCTAGAAAACAAATATCAACCAAAACAAAAATAAAATGTAAGCTATAAACCAATTACACAAAAATATCAACTAGCAGCTATAATTCTTTTTCATCTGTTTACATTAATATTAATACATTAAACATTGTGGCACCCTAAAATAAATTAAACGAACATCTTTTCTCCTGATTTGATTTCAAATAAGATAATATGAATTCTGTAATTTGAAAGGTTGGCAAAAATTAAGGCAATATTGAATCAATTGCTTAATAAGACATATATAATTTCATATGTGGATATATAACAAAGAAACATATTAGAATTATAATATAATTAAAAAGTTTAAAATATTGATAGTTCATGTGAAAGCCGATTATTAATTATTAAATTATATCAATATCTGCGTAATATCATAGAATATACTGAAAATGTGTGAATACATAAAATATGTTCTAATTGTGCTAACAAATGAATAACATTAAGAATTGGTGATAACCTCACCAACAAAAGACAAATATTGATAATCAGATTATAATTAATTTTATATATTCAAATGTCTTATACTAATATTTAAGTTCATAAGCAAACCATTTACACGTACCCCTACAGAAAGGACCAAATGCCGCGCTCCTGATTCGTAAATGATAAGTTTGACATTTAATTTATTAATAATATATTAGGATATATTCAAATATATTTTATTAATTTTTTATAATTGTTCATACTTAATCAAGGTAAAAATTATACTCAAATATGAATATTTTTAAATTTTTCTTATACTGAAAAAATATTTTCATTACCAAAGTTTATGTAGAATTTTTCTTTATAATTCTTCAAATGTGTGATATGTAATGAATTTTCGGACATGCAAAAATAGTAAGGTAGAAATCGAGTATAAGTAGTAGCTTAAATATATATTTTATAAAAGTTTTATAAACTATTTTGCAGGAAATATAGGAACTTAGCAAGGTGCAATTGATTTCCCATAATTATAAACATATAAAGTCATTATTTGATAAAGTAAGACAAGCAAAAACTTATAATTAAAAATTCAAGATATACGGTAACAGTTAATAGAAAATTAAAGAAAGCAAGTACAATATTGTAGAAGTTGAGCACTTAAACATAACTTATATGAATTTATGATATATATTTTATAAAATTACATGAAATACGAGTACATCCACATGCATTCAAAACATAATTACTTTATATAAAAAATAATACATACATAAGTATTTAGAATAAAAAAATACTCAAGAATTACAAAAAAGATTAATAATAACAGAATAAAGGGTTTAAATACACTTACCTTTATTTGATTTCTACCAAGAGATATTTGATTTCACTACTAATTTTTCCTCCTTCCTTCTCTCTCTTCTTCTCTTTTTTCCTCCTTCCTTTCTCTCTCTTATTTTAAAATTTTGATTAAAATGACTCAAAATCGATCAATGGACTTATTTATGAAAGATTAGCACATGTAAGCCAGTTGGACATGAATCAGGCATTAAGATACAATTCATACCGTGTACAAATATCCTTCAAGCATATCAAGCACTAATACTCTGTCCCAAATGCGCGCTGCTCAAACACATATCATGTAGAGACATTCTACCTAAATTGCATATGAGCGCCCTAAAAGTATCCATCCAATATATCCTTATTGTCTAAATTACGCATGAGTGCGGATTAGCCGTGAGTTAGACACAATTAGTTTTAACTTATTTCGATCTGAAACTTAATTTTTTTATTCAAAATATTAATTAACCTCAAAATTTTATTAATTTTAATTAAATTAATAATTATTAAAAGAACATTTTTGAATCTACGCCTTTCACTTTCACTACTCAACTACTCTATGGAAGTATCAAAAGATAAGAGAGAGGCCTTGAGAGATTAATTAATATGCCAAAAAGAAGACAAATATTGTTGAGTTCAATAAAAAAATTTAAGTTGGTCCCTATTTGTCTACCCAACCTGTAGATAAAATAGAGAGTTAATTTATTGGGCATGAGGCTACTAGTGGCCAACATAACCATAGACAATCCAAGGAGGAGTCTAATAAACAAGTTTTAGTTATAGTCCGTGTGATTTAAACCATTTGGTTAGGTGATTGAGTAATTAAAAGCTTCAATAATGGAGCATAGTTCTTAAGGGGGTTAAGATTGACCCAGAAGGGCGAGTTGAGGAAGGTTAAGTTGTCCACTAAATGGTCAATTTTCCACACTTTGCCAACATTCTATACTGTCAACCAATAACCACAAAAATGCATGTCTATCCACAAACCACGAGTCCAATAAGGATGAACTCTCACCATAATTTATGACCTAGAACGTATAGGATAATGGTCATACTAGACAGTCAACAACCCCTCACCACTTCTAGATCGTGGCCAGTAATCCCTCTATGGTGAAAAAACTACCCATATATGGACTTCACGCTTCTATGAATAATAAGCTTTGGCACAATCAAAGAGGGATCAACTAATAATCAAAAGATCAAATATTCCTATGTCCCTACATTAAAAAAAAAAAGCCCATAGAATATATGCTCACTAGTTAATCAAAATGATCTCTAAGTTCTAGTCCCACGACACTCAACTTATATAAAGAGATTTAAGACTTATCATCTATAATACACCATTCTCCTCACAAAAGTTTCCCTCAGAGCCTAATCATCCAACTCTCTCTCATCCTCCAACTCTTTTGTTAGGAATTATTTACTAACTTGAATATCGAATGATAATATAAAAAGCCATTTTTAAATTATCTAAAGCCCTTATTTCGATTTGTGATATATAGAAATCAAGTTAAAAAGTCAATAATCCACTTTGGAATCTCTTAAGTCAAAAAATATATATCCCAAGTACATATCACTGCTGCAGTTTGTGAGAAACAAGTTAAGGAATTCTTTCCTACAAAATTTGACACCTATGAAGATCTACCAATAAGCAGACATGGAAAAAATTAGAGCTCATAGGCAATCCAGTCAGGTTCCTTAGGACGTTCCATCCCATGGCATCCCTCTAAACAATGCGAGTCAATTGATCACACATTCACTAACAACATCGAACATAGAGCAAATGACCACACAACTATATGGCATGTCTCAGATGTTAAAGGTTCCTATAGCCCAAATTTGGAGACCACCCTCATCAAGTTGACACTGCCCACCCACATGTTTTAAAAAAGCCATCTCTAGTAAAACATAGACAGTGCCAAAGTCATTAATCATTTGCGAGGCACATTGGGAATAAGGAAGAAACCCTAAAAAGATGAAATCCTAGATGTACCCAAGATTCCAAAAACCAATCTCTCCGGGAGGAGGGATCATGCAATAACACCCTACACATTTTTTTTGTCCTGGTAGGTACAAAGAGCATTTACTAATCACTTGAAATTAAAAAGCTTCCTCAATGTAAAATAATCATTTCCATGATTAAGGTAGAAGAAAGGATTAAAAAGATAGAGAAATAAGTCTTCCAAAGAGACTCCATAGATTTAAGAACATTCACCAATGTAAAAAAAAAAAATTTCTTTCACAACGAAGGTGAAAGGAAAGATTAAAAGGATGGAGAAACAAATCTTTGGATAAGACCCCTCCAACCACATGGCCCAAATGGATGGGACTCCATTACCTCAGGCATACGGAGGCATGTCCTCCCCCTCATTTTAAAATGCTAGCTTTGGAATCGTAAGATGTGAGGTTTGATCCCGTGGATTACTTCACCAATTATGTTGTCTATTCGGATTTTAAAACTTGGGTGACACTGGCCCATATCTTTTTTTTTTGTACAACATTAAAGAAATACACCATAATTTGATTTTACAAACTAAAATCAAATTCCATCGAGACGTTTCAAGAACTAGCCATTTAAATCTTATCCAATTTCGGCTCAAATTAGAGGGAATAGAAATAGCCTTTGCACCATGTTAAGGTCAAGCAAGCTTCTACACTGAGTCTCAAACGCTTCTTTAATCACTTCAATACTAAATAACTTCCTGATGAGGCAAAATTGAATATTTTCCTAGTAATTATCCAATCTAGTAACCTTTTTTTTTTAAATCACTAATACAGCAATATTCTAGGACATTTTTAAAGGCACGGGTATCTGTCTTGGCATATATCTAGGTAGAGAAAGCCAACGGTGTAAAGAAGCCTGAGCACCAAACTATTGATCTCATCCTAGAATTTGTGGAAGGAAATAGAGGTAAAATACCCCCGACCCATGACTTCAAAAAGCAATGGACCGAGCTAGACGGGTGCGAACATTCAAACTATTATACCTCACATCCCTTATCAACACCCAAACAAATATTATGATGCAAATTCAAAATAAAAACTTTATAAATTGGCCCAAACAAGTCTAGCAGCGGAAGGGAAGACATCAAACAAAATATTTTGCTTCCACTAATTTCCCTATCATAGCATGGAAGGCCGTAAAACTTTGTAGAAGGATTAAGGACCACCTCCAAAGAAAGTGCCCCAAAAAACGCCTATAGAACTTGAGGACCCCACAAGAAAAAAGGGGATCATAATAGTGAAGAGTCATCCAAACAGACGCACAATCTAGTGGTAGACTAAGTCATCAGTATGGCGTCAATGAGAGCGGCTTGGGCCACTACTCATGAGTATCCAAAAGAAGCTTTCCACAATAAGAGACAAAAACTAAGGTTAGGATAAAAAAAGTCATTAGCATTAGTATAATGATATGATTCATGAAATTTTTCTTCATTCTGACCCTTTCATTATATTGGCACTAGTTTCAAATGAGATTTAGGACTACTAATTTAAACGGGTTTTTATCGATAATAAAAGCTCAATGAATTCTCTTTAATTTAGTATATTCATAAAACAAGGTTTAAGATTTCATAAGATGAACCCATCGAACTCACTTCTATATGGTCTAGAAAATGAGACGATAGAAATAAAAGGGGTTATAAACCTTGAGGTCAAAATGGGAATGCATCCCCAAATTGTATTTGTGACGTACCGTATTACCTAATCGGAATCTAGCAGAATCTCGATTATAATACGGTCGTCGGACTAATACAAAACTTGCAAATATCTTATCTAATATACATATATATCAACAAAATCACAAACACAGGACCCAAAAACCACAATATATATGCGGCACCAAATATCATGACTCCGAACATCCTATTAGAATAGAGAGATGTCACTAATCCCTGAAATACGCATCACAAAAACCTACGGAAGAATTTCATAATTCAATATTCCACAGTCCAACTGCAACAAAAGAACAGGGCAAATATATACAATCCTCCGAAAACCAAAGGAATAATCATCTATACTGAAAATACAAAAAATACAATCCCCCAAAAATATAAAATACAACATCCCAAGCGCCAAAACTAAGCAATGATCCATTTACTCCTTCTTGTGGATCTTCAACTGCCTCGATTCATAGGCTATCACCTTTCCGTACTGCATCAAAACACAGTCCAAACCCATCCAACCCGCATCACAATAAATTTCGAACCCAGCGGAACCTTCCGAAATTGTCAGCATCGAAGTGGATTTCAGTCGGTCATTCAACTCTTGGAAACTTTGCTCACATTCCTCCGTCCAGACAAACTTAATATCCTTCCTCGTTAATCCGGTCAATGACATATAAATTCCGGAGAAGTTTTCCAAGAACCTCCGATAATAACCCGCCATCCCAAGGAAACTCTAGACCTCGATTACCGATAACGGTCTATTCCAATTAACAATAGCCTAAATCTTTTTCGGATCCATAGAAATGCCTCCATTCGATATAACATGACCAAAAAATGTAACTTCCTCTAACCAAAATTCATACTTCTTTAATTTGGCATATAACTTCGCCTCTCTAAGCGTTTGGAGCGCAATCCTCAAATACGTGACATGCTCATCATAGCTCATTGAATAAAATAATATATCGTCAATTAATACACCACAAATTTATCCAAGTAGGGTCGAAACACCTAATTCATCAAATTCATAAATGCAGTAGGGACATTAGACAATCCAAAAGGTATAACTAGAAATTCATAATACCCGTACTTCGTCCGAAAGGCTGTCTTTGCCACGCCCTCTTTCTTGATTCTCAATTGATGATATTCCAAGCGAAAATCAATCTTTGAAAACACATGTACTCCTTACAACTCATCAAATAGGTCATCAATTCTTGGCAAAGGATATTTATTCTTAATGGTGATGTTGTTCAATTTCCGGTAATCGATGCAAAGCTGCAACAATCTATCCTTCTTCTTAACAAATAGAATTGGGGCACCCCAAGGAGAAACGCTCAATCGAATAAATTCATTGTCCAAAAGCTCCTGCAGCTGCTACTTCAATTCGACAAGCGCCATCCTATACGGTGCCTTAGATATTGGTGCCGAACCAGGAACAATTTCAATCTCGAACTTAATTTCCCGATTACGTGGCAACCCAAGCAATTCTTTGAAAAAGACATCTTCGAACTCACTAACCACCGGGATATGCTTGACCAGCACACTAAGACTTTCAATGGTGCAAGCATAAGCCAGATAGGCTTGACATCCGGAATCCATCAAATGGCGAGCATGTAAAGCTGAAATAAAACAAGGTGGCGCCTTTCGCACCACGCCTTGGAAATAGAATGGTTTACATCCCAGAATGGCGAGGTGAACTTGCTTATGGAAGCAATCCACATTGGTGTGATAACTCACTAGCCAATTCATACCCAAGATCACATCAAAATTATACATTTCTAACAAAATTAAATCCACCATCAACTACAACCTGTCAATCCAGACTTCACACCTCAGATATAAAATATCCGTAACCACTGATGATCCCAAGGGCATGAAAACAACCAGAATATAATCCAATATTCTCGGAGGGGACAACAAATTGCTTACAAAACTTGGGGACACAAAAGAATGGGTCGAACCCAAATCCAGAAGAACACGCGCAGGAGTATTAAAGATGGCAATAGTACCTTTTACCACATTCGGCAATGCCTCCACATCTAGGGCCGTAACCGCAAAGGCTTTACCTAGAACGATCAGCTTCCTCTCCACCGGCCTCCTTGGAATAAGGCAATCTTTAACTATATGGTCGGACTTGCCGCAATTATAGTAAGCCCTCATCCGCTTGTAGCATGGCTTCCGTCTGTGAAACTTCCCGCAGTAGTCACATACATCAAAAGTCGTTAGAGGACTTGGTGCTACTGCTGCTGGATGCTCCGCCTTCCTCTTCCCTTTGTCTTCTGACTTCGTCCTCCTCGAAGGTCCTCCTGACCCTGAACCTTGGCTAGCAGATGAGCCTCCACGATTTCCTGCTCTCTTCGTGAAGTATTGCTGTTATTTAAGCTCCTCAAATATGAAAGCTCGGTTCAAAATTTCTCCATAATTACGCAACTTGTGCGTAACCAGCTGCTTCCTGATGTCGTCTCTCAACCCTAACTGAAACTTTCTGGCCGTGTCATCATCTATATGTGACGCATATCAAGACAACTCCATGAACTTGGCTGCATACTCTGCTACAGTCCGATTCCCTTGCCATAGTTGCGAGAACTCGTCCTCCTTCTGCTCTCACAGACTGGTCGAAAAATACTTCTCAAAGAACTCTTCCTTGAACATTTCCCAAATGATCTGATCCTCATTGACTCCCATGGCCCTCTTCTTAACTGACCAACGGTGGTCAGTTTCATCCTCCAACTTGTACGTGACAAAAGTCAAATTATCTTCTTCTGGGCAGCGAATAACGGTAAAGATCTTCTCAATTCTTCTGATCCATGCCTCCGCTTTACCTGGGTTTAAATCTCCCGAGAATTGAGAGGCCCTCTCATTGTTGAACTGATCATACGCCGTAGCTCCCGGATTCACTGGAACTGGAGCTGGAGCGGGGACTAGGGTGGCTCAGGTTGACGATGTCCATGAGCCATCAATTTCATAATGTCGGCCATCCTCCCCATAATATTCAGGTATTTCTCTTCCTAGTTTGGACGAGAACCGGTTCCAGAGCTTCTTCCTCGACTTGACATTCTGAATTCCTATCATCATACATTAACAATAGAATTAGATTTTTGCATCAATCTTAACAAAGCTACCGAAACAAGGAGTTCAACCTAAACTTCGGGTCAAATCAAATTATCCTAGCCCTCAACTATGGTCAATCCATTCAAATCCTAAGGCATCTTTCAAACCAACTCTTTTTTGATACCAATTGTGATGTATCATATTATCTAATCGGACTCCGGTAAAATTTTAACTGTAATACGACCGTCGGACTAATACAAAATTAATAAATATCTAGTACAATATATCCATAAAATCACAAACACAGGACCCAAAAACCATCATATAAATGCGGCTCCAAACATCATCACTCCGGACATCCTGTTGGAATAGAGAGATGCCACTAATCCCTGAAATACTCAATACAAAAACCTGCAGAAATATTTTATAATCCAATATATCACATTCCAACTAAAGCATATGACCATTACTATTAATAACAAAAGAACATGGCATATATATGCAATCCTCCTAAAACCAAAGGAATCATCATCTATACCGAAAATACAAAAAATACAATCCCCTAAAAATACAAAATACAACATCCCAATCCCAAAAACTAAGCAATAATCCATTTACTCCTTCTCATCGGATATGAACTCGTGCTGGCCATCTAAGGGGGTAACAAAATAGTAAAGAGTAAGCCAATTGTTCAGCCAAGCACATATATATAACAAAGCACATAAATTCTTTGTTCCCACTCTGCTGGAGAACGATTCATAAGTCCATTACTTAATTGCAGAATATCCCTCATTGATCCTTTTTTCATAAAGCTTATTCAGATATATATTTTCATATTCTTGTGAGTTTAAAAGCTCACATGATCTTAATTACAAGCATAATTTCTTTTAGAGCTTATAAGAATTAGGAAATTCCTTTCACATTAAGCAAAATGGAATTTTAAAATTTCTGAATGATAATTCTTTCACAAATGGTTCATACCATAATTTTCGGAACATACATAATTAACATATCCATAATACATGCAATTAAATACCAATCAATCACGTTCATGAGCTAGAGTGTAATTTTTCAAATCCACATTATGCACAAATTTTCAAGCAAATAGGAGAAAACGCACGGGGCGCGGTTTTAGGGTTCTGTTAGAGATAAACCATTCAAATCATGAAACATCGGACACCAAATCAATAAATTTTCATATTCAAGTCATGGGTTTTAATTATCTAAAGCCAAATCATGTTTAAAACCTAAAATAAACGGATAAAAGTAGTTTGGGCGCGAGTTAGGGTTTTCGGGTGCGAAATACCGCACGAATTCTCAAATCAAACACCAAAATAATAAATAATCATGCATGAGACGTGGGTATTACAAAGTATATACTCGAATGAGTATCGGAACAAAATTACTCAAGAGGAATGAAACAAAAAATGCAACAAGAGAAAAAAAAAGTATATGGGTGCATTTATCTCGACCCGATCTATAACTTTTCTAACTGGTTCTAACTCAGAATCGGACTCGAACACCCCGAACTCTTCTTCCTCTCTCTTCTCCTTGCGCTCTTTGTCTCTCTTTCAGTGCGTGGAAATCGAAAATGCCCGAAATAAAACCCTCACGGCCTGTTTATATCGTAGGCCAGCACTTAAGCGCAAGCTTGCAATATTTGAGCGCCCGGCAGGCGCTGGCCCATAGGTTCGGGCACCGGCGGCACTTCCTGAGGCTCTCGGCAAGCCTCCCCCGCCAACACTTTTTACACTCCCGAAACTTAATTTTTTCACATTAATTAAGCCAAATTTTAATTATATTAACTTAATTATCTCATATTTATTATATTTTGGAATCCGAAACCTCACAGTATCCCACGATTTGACTTTCTTGATAGTAGGTTTACCCTCAATTTATATTGCTATTTAAGGCTAGTCATGTTTGGCCACTATCAGGACAGTCAACCCCATCTTGCACCTTAAAATAAAACTCAAAATAGTGTGTAGGATTGGAGAACTAAGAGGGACCAGATCATTAGAAGAAGTTGTTACCTAACCCAGATCAATGTCTCGGTTTCACCACAACCAATCAATGAATTTAACCTTAGAGACGAAACACTTTTACAGCAAGGTTAGCCTATCAAAATGCCGCTTAGAGTCTCTCTGAACCCGAAGGATCCAGACAAAAGCATTCAAATCGGCTCTAGCTTAGATCATGATTTAAGGCAAGGTTTGATAGGGTTTCCCAAAAACAACTTAAACATTTTCATTTGGGCACTAGCTAACATGCTTAGAATATCAACCAGGATGATGGTTTACAAGTTGAGCGTTATCTTGGGGCATATACCTATTCAACAAAAAGAAAAGGCAAAATTATTCTATGGGAAAATTGATGGCCACATGGGAGGTTATCAATAAATTAATTGATATTGTTTCATCCATAAAGTCAAATACTAAAACTGGTTACCCAATGTGAATAAATAATGTCCCAAAGATAATTTTTCACTCATTGAAATAGCCCAACTGGTAGACTCAATGTCAGTTCACCAACTATTAAGTTTCATGGATGCCTACTCTAGATATAACCAAGTTTAGATGGCTCTGAAGATAAAGAAATGACCTCATTTATGACAAATTAAGGTCATATTGCCACGAGATCTCATATTAGAGACTAGTGAATGAAATGTTTGAGCAATAAGTAGGCTACAACATCCAGGCAAGTCAAAGATGCTGTCAAGAGCGTATATGCCAATGCCCAAATCAAAGATTCGGTAGAAACATTTACGGTACGTTTGGTTGCTGGAATAGAATTAGGTGGGAATAGAATAGTTATTTCAGGGAATAGAAATGGATGAGAATAGAGTTGGAATTGTTATTCTTATGTTTGGTTGTTGGAATAGAATAAGGTGGGAATTAGTATTCCATTGTTTGGTTTGTAGAATAGTACGAGGAATAAGGTGGGAATAGTAATAATAATAATAATAATAATAATAGTAATAATAATAATAATAAATAAATAATAATACCTAATAATAATAATATGTAATAATAATAGTAATAATAATAATAAAAAATAAATAATAATACCTAATAATTAATAATAATAATAATAATAAATATAATAATAATAAAAAATAATAATAATAACAATATGTAATAATATAATAATACCTAATAAATAATAATAATAATAAATATAATAATAACAATAATAATAATAATATCTAATAATAATAATATGTAATAATAATAATAATATCTAATAATAATAATAATAATATAAAATAATAATCATAATAATACCTAATAATAATAATGATACAAAATAATAATAATAATAATAATAAATATAATAATATGTAATAATACCTAATAATAATAATAATACAAAATAATAATAATAATAATAAAATAAAATAATAATAATAATAACAATATGTAATAATAATAATAATACCTAATAAATATAATAATAATAAATATAATAATAACAATAATAATAATAATAATAATAATAATAATAATAATAATAATAATAAAACAAAAAAAAATATAGGAATTGCTATTCCCACATTTGTGGGAATAACAATTCCCCCGGAATTGCAATTCCCACCTCATTGCCAACCAAACGGAGGAATTACAATTCCCNGCGGGAATTACAATTCTATTCCCCCTCAATTCTTACTACCAAACATGGCATTAATGTACTCAGGATTTATCAAATGAAGCTAAATCCAACCAAATAAGTATTTAGGGCCACTTTATGGAAGTACTTGCAATTTATAGTCTCTCATAGCAACATAGAAGCTAACCTGAAGAAAATAATGTGGTGATCCAAACTAAAGTTTTCAAACCCAACTTGGACCAATCATGCAAAAAAAGTCTCTAATCACATAAATCATCAAACCACAACTATTCCTCACAAATACACTATTAAATATAATATTCATAATAATAATAAACTATTTGAAATAAGAGATAATATTTATATCCGTAATATTAAGTTCTAAAAAACGTAATCCGGATAAAATATTCAAATTTTAATAAATTAATAAAGAAGCTTCAAAATCTCTCATTATGAAACTGTCAAATTTTGAAATTGTCTCTACCTGAAATCTCGATAGCAATGCATGATCTCCTCAAATATGGTATCAACTTATCTACTTTTGAGCTAATAAAATATCATGATGAGTTAAATATTTAATAAATAAATATAATTACTAATACAAAAATATAAACATCATAAATTATAATATCAAATTTATAAAATCAATAATACTATACAACATACCAACTACTATTTGAAACTCAATACGACTTGAAAGTCATAAAAAATAATTGGATTTCAGGAAGGCAATAGAGATTCTATTGAATCCAATCAATTTAATATGAAATTACTACTGTACGAAAAAATAATAATCTTCATATATCTTATTCTATCATAATAAGTCAAAAGCTGCATATTTACATCATCAACAGTTGGATAAATATCATTAAATTACCTGACATCCATAATAGCCTCGTTATGTGACGTCCCATGTCGTACATCATTTTACTTATAATTAATATTATTATTATCATAGACATGATCCTAACATTAGCTATAATTTATACTGGCTCTAATATCATATTATTCATTCATGATATTAGTCTAAATTAAGGAAGATACTTACTAAACATCCATAATAATTTAAATCTGACGGAAGCATATATTCTATATCACAACGGAAGCGATTCCATTATCATCAAAATACAACATGTCTAAAATACAACTTTATACAGTACACATATTTTTTTTCTTCTTTTCATCATCCCAAGTACAACATATGTGTCATAATAAAATTATGGCCACCTCAACTTCTTTCCTAATCCTATTCGTCCTTCATCATTTATTGAGACTCGTATGAAAGGAAGTGAAAACAGCAAGCGAGTGAGCCAAATGCTCAGTAGTGTACATAACATACAAAGGCATGCATTTTATACAGAAGATACATTACCATATATAAATAGGAGCAGATACATAAAATACAATGCATTTACCTTTCTTTATTTCTCAGTTTTTATTGATTGTATTATTTTTTCTTATCTTTAGGGACCAGGGCTAGTGGGCCTCACTAGCTAATGGAGCGGATAAATCGAACAAAGGATTGTGTTAACCCACACAATCTAAGGTAAATATCCTAGCAATAGGATAGATTGTGCTTACTTTCACAATCCAATTCTTGTCCTCCTTACACCCCAAGGTGGGCGGTACTACCTATAATCCCGGTAGACGGGGCAGAAACGAACGAACCGTACAAAAGCAATTCTTTGATTTTTCACTGTAAGATCCTAAGGCATGCCAGAGAATATCACCATCTAAAAAAGATCCATGGTCCAATTTTTCTTTTTCAACTTTGAAGGGATCTCATATAACCGAACTTTAACAAAACTTAACTGAACGTCACTGGACGTAACTGAATGTTTTCATATTTTCATAGAGTCCCTTCCAAACTTTCATGAATATAGTTTAACATAGCAAACGATATCCAAATATAATATTTCATAAGCATTGAATATGCAGAAAAATGCATATGAAACTTTATTCCATACTTAGTGTCTTTCAATCTACTTGGTGGCCAATTAATTTACTGGAGCTTAAATAATTTAATTCAATACTTATTGATGTTAGTAAGTTAAGTCAGGGAATGTCTTGAATATTTTATTCATATTCCGGAAATTTCCCGGTTCATGTGAACCGGTTCGGTTAAGGCTAGGGACCGGGTTTCATAATTATTTTGCGCTCAAATTTTTTTCATAAGTATCCCAATATCCTTCTTAGGTCTATTGGTCATTGGTTCGGTCAAATTTTAATTAAATTTGGGCCCGGTTCGACCCTTTTTAATAAAGGGCTCAAATTACCATTTAAGCTGAATCGGTTCGGAAAAGACTTTGAGCGACCAGTTCACTGAGTTATATAGCCCATTTTCAAGCGAAATTTTTACACAACATGAACATGAGTCTTAGCTATTTCGTGACAAAATTTGAGCCGGTTTGGTGATCGGATGGTGGCCGGTTCAGTCTGACAACACAGACTGCCCATTTGGGTTTCAGCAGAACTGTCTAGGATAGTTCTACTTCCCTAATTTTTTTATGGTTCAATCGGGCCTATTTTTGATCAGTTCCGGGCTTCCTCTTGTAGCCAAGGGACTTATGTTTGAGAATAAATTTGGTTTAGGGCCGGTCCAAGTCAAAATATTGACTGGTTCAGGTCAAATTCCCAGAACAGATTCTGCATCAGCATCAGCTGATGCAGACAGATTTTGCTCCAACTTTGAGAGTCCGAATTATATTTAATTTGGATCCGATTTTTATGAGACGATACTTGAATATCACCTCCAAGGCCTTAGCTAACTTTTGGCACCGATTTGGCCCATTTTGGGCTCGAGGTGTATTTTATTTAAAATTGTTTCTCCAACTGCTCAAAGAAGTAGTTCAGTAAGACCCTTGCTGTTCATGAGTCCGGTTCAGTATCCGACCCATATTTTCGTGGGCTGCCGGTTTATCATTCTAAAGTGATGAAATACTTCTCATTTTATCATTCTTAGACAATTATCACAATTAAAAATCTATCCTAACTATTCAGCTAATTTTATAGTCCAATCAAAATAATAAATTAGTCTTAATTTTTATCTTAAATTAACTGATAATTTAATTAAATATAGGTATAATCATATTTATTAATTTTCAGCATATATATATATATATATATATATATATATATATACACACACACACATAAGGAATCCAACTGTACACACACACACACACACACACACACACACACATATATACATATATAAACATGAGTATTTTTATACCCTCCTGTGTACATTTGTATATACACATTTTTATATTAACATGCTCATATTTATATGTATATATTTACATCGGAATGATTATTCCTGCGTATAAAAACACACGCCCTACCCAAATCGCTTCTCCTCAGTTCATCACCATTACAAATGCTCAACCATTTCAACAGCCCCAAATAAAGTGCAAAGCTCTGTTCTTCGGCATTCACCTGATTCCCACCCAAACAAGAAAAATCCAACTTTCATAATCTAACATGTAAATCAAGAAATTCTATAGCTTCACTGTACCAAATCTCATGCCTTAATTTAACGTGGAGCCGAAAATTTCAGTTTCTTTTACACTAAATAAGCCGTAGGTTCAGTTTTGCCCCATTCTCACCTCAACGAAAATTGAAGCTAAATTCCATAAAATCGGGACATGAAAGCATGAATAATAACTTTACAAGGAGAGAGGAAGATATTACTTGCAAGAAAATGAAAAATTTCGCTTTCCACAACATTCTTCTTGGTTAAACAGAATTTCGACGACCCAACTATTCCTCGACTTCTCCTTTTCTCTTACCGTTCTCTTCCTTCTTTCTCCTTTTCTCTGTCCAAGACAGTCGATTTGTGAGTGTTCTAAAATGAAGTGAAATGGTCACATTTATGAAATTCCTGGAAAGGAAACATGTGTGGGCTTCAGCCCAAAATGGTGAACCGGCCCAAGCCGCTGAGCCAGCCTTGCCGGCCCACGAGCCGCCAAGCCGCGAGCCACAAACGGCTTCTGAAGCCGATTTCGAGCCGACAGAAGGGTTTCGTTCTCTTCGTCTTCCTCGATGGATTTGTAACAATTTGACGTTTTACTCAGTTAATTGCTGAAGCATTAGTGGTCCATTAAGTGGTGATAACTCTCCCATTAAGCCAATTCATCAATTTTGGCCGATTTGAGTTCAAAACGCTCGGTTGAGGCGGATGATGGTTTCGCCTATAAATTGAACCTTCTAGCTTTGTCCCTGGCACCCAATTCAAGTAATACACCATCTAAACAAGTGAAGGAGTGTCCAGAAGTACGGAGCCGGTCCGAATCGAACGTCCGAAAACAAAGCACCAAATGGCCGGGGGTATATTAATCGATTTTAAATTCCGCATTTGTGGTTGTTTTAGCCACATAAATTTTTAACATTTGGTATCAGAGAAATGCTTCAACTCTGCCTTTGTTGTTCTGTTATTTTTCGATTTTTCCCGAATTCGTAAAAACCTAAAGTCTTCGTTTTTTTTGAAGATTCGGTTCAAACGAGAAAATCGATGGAAAATTAAATTTTCAAAATTTCCATATATTTTTTATCATTTATGGTGTTCGTATCGTGTTGTTTGAATCGGGTCTGGAATTCGGGTCGAGTCATTCGTTGTCGGGTTCGGGCGAAACCGACGAAGGTAGACGACAACTTGAACGGCGTCGTTTTCTGCTTCGGCAGTTATAAACGTCGTCGTTTTCTGGCTTTTATTTTGTGCTTCTGAACGACGTCGTTTCCTTGGAACGAATTCGGTTATTAAACGACGTCGTTTTGCTACAGTTAAAAAAAAAATTAATTATATCAGTTATGGGCCGTTTCGTTCGCGGCCCAAATCCATTTCGTACGCGGCCCAGGATTTTGGCCCGTTACTGTAGCAGAACGGAAATTAAAATGCGGACGCGGCTGACGGGATTCGAACCCGGGACGCGGAGGAGGGAGAAGCGGCATTTGCCGCTTGCGCTGCTGAGCGCCTTGCGCTATTTTTGGCATTTCAATTACTTATATACGATTCGGTAAATATATATATTATATATATATTATATATATACGTATATATTTCTATTTATATATATATATATATAATTATATTATTATGTATAATAAATAAAATATAATATCCAGAATATAATTATATATATGTATAAATAATGTCTTGTGATTAAAATAATTTAATTAATTAAGGATTAGCTACAGCACCCTTAATTAATAAAATTATTTTTTATTATCACGTGTGGTATAAAGAAATAAATTGTGGTAATTATTTTGATATAATAAAATTTATCCCACAGAAAATTTTATTATATTAAATTAATTAATCAGGATAAAATGTCAAATTATTTTTCTTAATTTGTCCACAGGGATTAAGAAATGAATATAATTTGATAGTTTTATCACTTTTTGGACATGAATCTACTTGAATTAAGAATTTGGTCCACAGGTAAATTTTATGTCAATTGATTCATGATGTATGCTTTACATTGGTAAAATATAATTTTGTAATTTGTTAGCCTTAATTTTGGATGTTAAGCATGTATTTATTTTTTTACAGCTATTTAATCTGTAAATCTTTCCGATATTAGATGTGAAATTTTCGAACTAAAAGGTGACAACTATAAAGTGTGGAAGGAGAAAATTCTTCTTCACTTAGGATAGTTGGATATCGATTATGCTATCCGGAAAGACGAACCACCGGCTCTTACCCTTACCAGCACTCCGGATGAGGTAACTCTTTATGAACGCTGGGAGCGATCTAATCGCTTTAGTTTAATATTCATAAAGACAAAAATTTCTGCTGGTATTCGTGGTTCTGTCGACCAACATACTAAAGTGCGGGATTTACTGAAGGCCATAGATGAGCAGTTTGTGACTTCAGATAAGGCACTTGCAAGCACCCTAATAATGAAGTTTTCATCTATTAGGCTCACCAGTGTTAAGGGTGTGCGTGAGCACATAGTGCAAATGAGGGATATTGCAACTCAACTGAAAAATCTAGAGGTGAAAATGTCTGAACATTTCATTGTACACTACATTTTAAATTCGCTTCCACCGCAATATGGGCCTTTTAAAATCTCTTATAACACACATAAGGATAAATGGTCAATAAATGAACACATGACCATATGTGTGCAAGAAGAAGGAAGGCTCATGATGGAGCAAAGTGAGAGCGTCTTCGTACAAAAAGAAGGAAGGTTCAAGACGCAGGCCAAATCAAAGAGGAAAGGTAAAATACCTCCCCAATCTGATATCAAGAAGGAGTCCAAGTGCTTCTTCTGTAAAAAGAAGGGACACGTAAAAAATGACTGTTTCAAGTATCAAAATTGGCTTGAAAAGAAAGGTAATTCATTCTCTTTTATATGTTATGAATCTAATATGGTTAATGTTGCACATAACACATGGTGGATTGACTCTGGTTCTACAATCCATATTTCTAATTCCTTACAGGGCTTGCAAAACCTAAGAAAACCAGTGGGTAGTGAACAATGCATCTTCTCTGGAAACAAGATGTGTTCACATGTGGAGGCCATTGGAACATGCAATTTAATTTTGAGTAGTGATTTTGTTTTGACATTGGAAAAGACCTTTTATATTACAAATTTCTCTAGAAATTTGATTTCTGTTTCTAGACTTATACCATTTGAATATTTCTTTATATTTTCAGACTCATTATTCAGTTTATCTTATAAGTCTGATATTGTTGGGAATGGTACACTGTCTGATGGTCTTTATTGTTTGAATTTGTAAAATAATACCAAATTCAATACTGTGCATGTTAATAATGGAATTAAAAGATGTGTTATGAATGAATATTCCTCGATGTTGTGGCATAGGAGATTGGGACATATCTCCATTGATAGACTCAAAAGATTGGTAAATGATGGAGTACTTAGTATTCTAGATTTTACTGACTTTGAGACTTGTGTGGACTGCATTAAAGAAAAGCAGACTAACAAGACTAAAAAAAATACCAAGATGAGTTCGGACATATTAGAAATCATACATACTGACATTTGTAGTCCTGATATAGACTCATATGGCCCAAAATATTTCATCACTTTTATTGATGATTTCTCACGATATATGTATCTTTACTTGCTTCATAATAAATATGAAGCCTTGGATACTTTTAAATTGTTTAAAGCAGAAGTAGAGAAACAAACTGAAAAAAATATCAAAATTATGAGATCAGATAGAGGTGGAGAGTATTATGGTAGATATACCGAAGATGAACAAATGCCTGGTCTATTTACAAAGTTTCTTCAAGAACATGAGATTGTTGCCCAGTATACTATGCCTGGTTCTTCGGACAAAAATGGTGTAGCAGAAAGAAGAAACCAAATATTGTTGGACATGGTGAGGAGTATGCTTAGTAACTCCGAACTTTCAAAATCTTTGTGGAGTGAAGCTCTTAAAACGGCGGTGTACATATTAAAAGGGTCTCAACAAAAGCTGTTTTAAAAACTCCTTTTGAGTTATGGAAAGGTTGGAAACCGAGTTTGTAACATGTACGCGTATGGGGATGCCCATCCGAAGTAAGAGTTTATAACCCACATGAGAAGAAATTGGACCCAAGGACTATAAGTGGGCATTTCATTGGATATGCTGAACGGTCTAAGGGATACAGATTTTACTGTCCATCTCATACTACTAGGATTGTGGAATCAAGAAATACAAAATTTCTTGAGAATGACTTAATGAGTGGGAGGAAACGATCAAGAACTGATCATTTGGATTCACAACCCTCCACTTCATATGATAGGTTGATTGATGTACACAACACCCCTCAAGATCAATCTGCTGTTGAACAACCAATCAATGTCATTCCACAAAATGTTGATCCTATTCCAGTTGACCATGAAATTCAGGATTTATCTGAAATAGTTGTACAACATGCTCCTGTTGAGGATGATGATACAACATTAAGAAGGTCTTCTAGAATGAGAAAGTCAGCAATTTCTAGTGATTATGTTGTATATCTGGAAGAGTCTGACTACAATGTGGGAGCCGAAATGATCTCAAACGTTTTCAAATCAGTTGTAATAAATCACAAATTATGGCACAATGTTATGAAAGAAGAGATGAGTTCCATGAGTAGCAATAGAGTCTGGGATCTTGTTGAATTGCCTAAAGGGGCGAACGCCATAGGGTGTAAATGGGTCTTTAAAATAAAGAAAGACTCATTAGGCAATATTGAAAGATATAAGGCAAGACTCGTTGCTAAAGGTTACACTCTGAAAGAAGGAATTGATTACAAGGAGACTTTTTCTCCTGTATCTAAAAAGGACTCTCTTTGTATAATTTTGGCATTGGTTGCTCATTTTGATATGGAATTGCAACAAATGGATGTGAAAATAGTATTTTTAAATGGTGATCTAGAGGAAGAGGTTTACATGAAACAACCAGAAGGATTCTCCTCTAGTGATGGTGAGCAATTGGTGTGTAAATTAAAGAAGTCCATATATGGATTGAAACAAGCATCCCGTCAATGGTATTTGAAATTTGATGAAATTATCTCTTTATTCAATTTTAAAGAGAATATTTTGGATCAATGTATATACCAGAAGGTTAGTGGGAGTAAGACTTGTTTCCTTGTCTTATATGTGGATGATATTTTACTTGCATCCAATGATAAAGGGTTGTTGTATGAGGTGAAACAATTTCTCTCTAAAAATTTTGAAATGAAGGATATGGGTGATGCATCTTATGTCATTGGCATAAAGATACATCGAGACAGACCGCGTTGTGTTCTGGGTTTGTCTCAAGAGACCTATATCAATAAGGTTTTAGAGAGATTTTGGATGAAAGATTGTTCACCGAGTGTAGCACCCATTGTGAAAGGTGATAGGCTCAATTTGAGCCAATGCCCGAAAAACAATTTGGAACGGGAACAGATCAGGAACATTCCATATGCTTTCGTTGTTGAAAGTTTGATGTATGCTCAGGTATGTACAAGACCTGACATAGCATTTGCAGTTGGAATGTTGGAAAGATTTCAGAGTAATCCAGGAATCAAACACTGGAAAGCTGCCAAGAAAGTCATGAGGTATCTTCAAGGTACCAAAGATTTCATGCTTACATATAGACGGACCGACAATCTGGAAGTTTTGGGGTACTCCGATTCAGACTTCGCTGGGTGTGTTGATTCATGTAAATCAATATCCGGTTACATATTTTTGTTTGCCGGTGGAGCTGTATCCTGGCGGAGTGCAAAGCAAACTTTGATTGCTACTTCCACTATGGAGGCCGAGTTCGTTACTTGTTTCGAGGCTACAAAGCATGGTGTATGGATGAGGAATTTCATGTCTAGGCTTAGAGTGGTTGATTCCATCTCAAGGCCATTAAAGATATTTTGTGATAATTCACCTGCTGTTTTCCTGGTTAAAAATAACAAAAATAGCAGTCGAAGTAAACACATCGACATTCAGTTTTTAGCCATAAAGGAGCGCATTAAAGGAAAGGAAATTGCTATTGAGTATATCAACACTGAATTGATGATCGCTGATCCTTTGACTAAAGGCATGCCACCATTAAGGTTTAAGGATCTTGTATCTGAAATGGGATTGAGTTCCATTTTGTAATTTTCATTGTATGGACAATGATATTAAAAATTCCTATTTTTTGTTGTGATATTTCTCAAAATTGTGTGCACATTAATTAATTTGAGAATATCATTAAATTGGACAAAGAATAAACATAGGGTTTATTCATAAAGTAAAGTTACTGGATGACTTGAGAAATTAATATATTGTAATACATGGAAGATATTACTCATTATTAGAGGACTTATCGCCATGATTCATATATTTATTTCTTAAAGTTTGAAAAATTGATGATCTTAGTTATCACATCAAGTTAAATATGGACAAGTGGGAGAATGTGGGCTTCAGCCCAAAATGGTGAGCCGGCCCAAGCCGCTGAGCCAGCCTTGAGCCGGCCCACGAGCCGCCAAGCCGCGAGCCACGAACTGCTTCTGAAGCCGATTTCGAGCCGACAGAAGGGTTTCGTTCTCTTCGTCTTCCTCGATGGATTTGTAACCATTTGGAGTTTTACTCAATTAATTGCTGAAACATTAGTGGTCTATTAAGTGGTGATAACTCTCCCATTAAGCCAATTCATCAATTTTGGCCGGTTTGAGTTCAAAACGCTCGGTTGAGGCGGATGATGGTTTCGCCTATAAATTGAACCTTCTGGCTTTGTCTCTGGTACCCAACTCAAGTAATACACCATCTAAATGAGTGAAGGAGTGTCCAGAAGCACGGAGCCGGTCCAAATCGAACGTCCGAAAACAGAGCACCAAATGGTCGAAGGTATATTAATCGATTTTAAATTCTGCATTTGTGGTTGTTTTAGCCACATAAATTTCTAACAACATGAGCATTTGTGGTTAAGAAATCGGCTGTTATGGAGGAAGACGACCACGAGTAGGGCTTTTTTTTTTTTTTTTTTGAATGAGAAGAAGAACTGGGGCGATGGTGATAGAGAGAGAATTGAGGGCATTGGGAAGGATCGAGAGAGATCGAGAGAGAGGGAGCCTTGCTGTTGTTTGGTGAGCGAGAAGAAGGATCGAGACGGGAGAGTTGGGAGAGAAATAAGATATTATTATTATTGCTATTATTATTATTATTATACTAATTTTGGTAGGAATGCTAAAATCCGATAAAAATTAGTTAACTCCAAAATTTTTAAATTTAAATATTAAATTTTAGGTCTATTAAGTATAATAATTATATTTATTTAATTAAAATTTTAATTTATTTTATTTCTATTATATCTATAAATATAATATATATTTTTAGCTTGATTTCTTAAAAAATAACCCAATATATATATCCCAATTCGTATTCAAAAAATAATTAATCTAAAAATACTTACAATATTACAAATAAATACTCCCATGGATATAAAACCACTAAAAATGGTCAAAGGCATCTCGAGACTTACTAAAAGATGAGTGGCATTGTCATGTTTTATGGTTAAACTTGTGAAAAAATACCTATCATTCTTCAATGTGTTAAGAGCAACCAAAATGAACCAATTTTGACGAATAGAAGAATACCAATAAGCCTTCTAGGATCTAAATGTGTACCTAGCACATTTGTCTCTTTAAACCTACCCTAATGAGAACAAACGCTAGTACTTGTATCTGGCTATATCAAGCACGATTCTGAGCACTATCTTGGTCAGAAAATAATCAAGAGTTCAAAGACTGGCATACTATATTTGCATAATCCTGTTTGACTTGGAAACCCTGTATACTCAAACTGACAAGACCACATTGGCCATGGTCTTCTTAGCAAAAATCGCCAATCCTATTTTCAGATTCATAATATAGTAGTTTTAACCAATCAACAATCGAGAAAGATCATTCAAAATCTGAAAGTATCTGGACATTTAATAAAGTGTATATTGGACTATGAGAGTTTGACATAGATTTTTAAGCACAACCTTCGATATAAGGTCAGGTTCTTGCAAACTTTATTATTGAAACAACCACCTTAGGCTCAACAGAATAGACCATGGGAAAGGAATTAACGATATTTTTCCTAGATACAACGTTGTCTCGTTGGACCATCAATATTTTTCCTAGATACCTTCAAAATCTGAAAGTATCTGGACGTTTAATCAAGTGTCCATTGGACTAGGAGAGTTTGACATAGATTTCTAAGCACAACTTTCGATATAAGGTCAAGTTCTTGCAAACTTTATCATTGAAACAACCACCTTAGGCTCAACAAAATAGACCATGGGAAAGGAATTCACGATATTTTTCCTAGATACAATGTTGTCTCAGTGGACCATCAATATTGACAAGAAGTCCTATCAAAAAGGCAGTGGAGCGGGTGTAATCCTAATCTACTCAAAGCGCATAGAGCTCAAATGCTTCATTATATTTGGATTCTTAACAACCAATAATATGACCAAGTATGAGACTTTCTTGATCGACTTAAAGTTAGTTAGAGAATATTCCATCACAAATCTAAACATATGCAATAACTCCGAATTGGGGGTCAACCAAGTTCTTGCAAACTTTAATGCCAACCACCTAAACATAGAAAAGTATTTGAGCAAGACCCAGACTCTCTTGTCATCCATTGATAACTAAAATATCATATATATTTTGTGTGAAGAAATTCAAAAAGATGATTGTCTCTCTAAAACGACTTTAGAGAGCCTAGAGCAATACACTCAGGATATGAGAGAAATACTTAAACGACCTAACATTGAGGAGCAAGAGGAGGTCCTCCAAGTGTTAGATGAAATGACTTGGATGAGCCATTATATAGAGTACATCTAGAAAACTATCGGGCAACCAACACCAAGCCAAATGAATGATGAAAATAGTGGGCTAGTATATGATCATTTACGGATCATTATACTGTAGAAGCTATTCTATCTCGTACATGTAATGTTTGAACCCTACAAAAACCAATTGTGCACTCAGTTAAGTGCATATCAGTATTTGCTAGGCAGGTTTGGAAGGAAAAAACATAGCACTATGGAAAATAAGGCAAAGATACTACTGACCAAAAATAAAACATGACTCCATTGTGTTTATTAAATAAATGCAACAATACTGTCAAACCTATGGAAGCGTTCCACAGCAACCACCTATGGAGCTAAATACTCCTCAAGCTCCTTTGCCCTTTGCTCAGTGGGGCTAGACATACCAAAACTATTTCCTATGGCATTGAGTAGCACAAAATTTATTATCATTGGTATCAACTCTTTTATCAAATGGGTACAAGTCTCTAAGTAGGCCAAGATTATGGAGTAAAAAGCTAGAAAATTCCCATGCTAGAGTATCATTTGATGATTCAAAATTTTAGAAGTTAAAGTCGCTAACAACGGCACTAAATTCTTGGTAAAAAAAATTTACAAAGTATTGTCAAGGCGATAAAATTCTCTTGATTTATATGACGGTCATATATCCACAAATGAATGGGAAATAGAAGTAACCAATTAGTCGATTGTCAAAGAACTAAAGATCAAGTTAAATAAAGTTGGAGCAGCCTGGATATGTCAACTCTTATCGATACTTTAGTGAGACAACCAAAAGACACCGAGGGAGACTACTTGGAAGATATCCTTCAGCATATACTTCGACATAAAGGTGTAATCCTTGTAGAAATAAGTTTTCAAATCTGCTAGGTGACCAACTTCATTATTTGTAGAAGTTTTGACTTTTAAGAGAAAATTAGACCTCCAAGAGGAGACTAGGAGTCCGTCCTTAATAAGAACCACTATGTGCCATCAAAGGGTGCTGATGTATTGCAATCTAAAGGTGAAGCCACGGGCATTCGATGCTAGGGACTTAATATTAAATAGTACTGAAGCTGCCAAAGAAAGTAGCGTACAAGAATAAGCTATCCCCAACACGGAAGTAGCTCTTCCTAGTGTCTATCATACTCTAGACCGGGGCATATAAATATGATCCCAAATAGAAAACCTAGTACCATGGATGTAAAAAACCATCTCAAAAATACTATCAATAATATTTCACTTTAGGAGTATGGAGGTATGTCTTACTTATTACTTTGGACTGCTTATATAATGTAGCATATATTTCCAAGCTCATTGATATAATGAATTTCTCTTGAATTTTGTTTAATTTTATTTGTTTGTATGTCTGTTTAAATTTTCACAAATCAATATTATGATTAAGATTAATAGTATGTTAAACAATTGATTTCAATACTTTGTCGGTTAAATACATTTGCCTAAATAGGTGGTCACTTAAGGTGTAAATGTAAGGAGACTATACGGTGGTCATGCACCATATTACTTTTGGGCATAGGGGTTTGAGACATAAATCTAGCGCCCATATAAGAGGCGGAATTTAAAATGGAGACTTGACTATAAAGAGAATTACCCAACTATTTAACCTTGGGGACTCTAGAGACATATAAGTAGCAATAGAGTTCCCCATAAGCTGCACACTTTCAAATCGAATGGTCAATGACTTAGATCCATATAAACCAACAACGAAAATTTAATTATTTACTTTGCTGCCCATTTGGCAATCAAATAATCAACAAGCCAAAACACTCCTACGCTTGGGGGTTGAGATGACATCACATGCTCACTTGGAAGACCTAACAAATTATAAGATAGATGTAAATCGCCATCGTGTGAATTATCGAGTTAGTCATCCGAGCATGCTAATAGTGGAAGGAAATTTTGATCAAATCAAGCTAGATTATTAAGCCTTTATATTAACACAAATTTACTATAAAGTTGAAGGACCAATCTACATATTAGAATTACAATTCAATAGATAGAGGTTCAGAAGATTCCTTGTTGGAAATGCTTCTGCTTCTAGCTCCATAGTACACACTCCAAAGATAGTATAGTCTCCAAAATTTTTAACCCTTGAGGCGATGGGGGCCAAACATTTCTCAAATCAAGGCAACCTAGATGGAAATCAGAAACTATTAAGTAGACTAGAGTCCTGAAAAGGTCAATGCCCTCATTATATTGATCATCTAAAAGGGAACTAATCTCTTCAAGTTGAGTACTCCTCTAGAGCCTTTTGGCAAGCTCAGCACTGTCAATGCATCAGTCTTAAGGGATGCACTCTACCACTAGAGCTTGTTAGTTTGCTTCGTTCACCATATCCTTAGCTAGACGAGGCAAAGTTTTAAAATGAGAGGCCCTCACCTGAGCAGTGTACTCTCGATTCTCTGCTATGGTGGCCAAATCCTCAGTGATGCTAGCCCAATCCTCAACATTGGTGGCCCTCATCTTCCATTTAGCTATTCTTTTCTCCAACTCTTCCACCTTTCCCTCGGCAATGGCTGCTCTTGATGCCAAGGACTCAACCATCTCGAGTCTAATAGAGGATCTAGCCTAGCGAGCTACCTCTTGTTCTAAGGACAAGATCATTTGCCTAATAAGACTGAGTAAAGTTGAGGATTGTATTAAGAATTTAGTTAGTAGATATTATATTTTTATAACATTCAAATATAAATAAAAGGAATGAACAAACCTCTTTGGTGGGATTTGGGTGCTCTTTTATCGTAAAACTAATAAGGAATCAACTATTTCTTATCGTAACATTAGCCAATCAATAAGAGAAACTAGCTATGGAATAGAACTAGGTGCACTAGAAGTGCCATCAAAATGCGACAATCCCTTGCTTCTCTAGGCAGGGGACCCAAAAGGCACCTCAATGTCACCGGCCGACAAAGGAGTTGTTGGGGTTTGACACCTGAATCCACCCGATCCAGTAGCAGCGGAATACCCGAACCTCTTGTCATCGTCAGCCACCATTTAGTAATAATAAGGAACAAAGAGATGCACAATATTTTTTACGTGGAAACCCCTACTCAACTAAAAGAAAAAACCACGGGATACAAAGTTCACCAATAGATCCACTATGTAAAATGGTTATACAAACCCAAAGACAGAATACAAACAACCACCCTGGCTATATAAGCCCTAGAGGTGAAAAAGGAAGAACAGAACATTAGAATACAAAAGCCTCACACTTTGTGTTTCACTCACTGCTCTTTTTTTCTTCTACTATTTCTCTCCTCACTATGGTGCTCTCTACTCTCTCATTTTACAAGTGTTGGTGAAACGGCGACCGCCGTTTCACCACGCACACATGCGGCCGGCTACATAAGCCCCTGGTTAGATAAGCCCCTGCGAATACTCGCTCATGGTGATTTCTCTATCACCCATGGTCACTCCCATGGCGCCTTGCGTGTGCCAAGCACAACATGCCTAGCATGCATATATATAATGATCTGTCCGGAGACCTTCAACCAATAGGCAGGTTGCGTGTGGACAAACGTCTGCCACTTACTTTGTAACATGCCAGCAACTCTGCTCACCAACTCTACAATCCTGCCATCTTCATAGACGTCGCATACAGACTACAGGTCTGCCACCTACTTTGCAGAGCCAACTGTCCACAACTTGCTGCCAACTGTCTACGACGTCCTCGATCGTTGCTGCAGTCAAGTCCCCGGACCATCTGTGTCCTTTGGCCATCACAAAATTCCTCTGGCGTTCCTTGGTCTCCAAGCAGTGATAACGACCTCAGACATCCCATATCCTCGGTCGTCATTGTGTATTGTCCATATCTCTGGACGCTACTGTGCACTCAGCCATATCCGCTGGCGATTCCATACCAGTGTCACCAACTGGTAAATTCTTCTTTCTCAACCGATCAACAAGTTGACGGGCAATCTCTCCTAAAATGTGCTCCAATATTTTTTACTACGAAAATGCTCTCCGAAAATCCTCTCTATATTTCCTCTCCAACCTTATCCGATCAACCTTCCGTTGACTGTTCTCTAGTTTCATCCGGTCAACCTCTCTGTTGACCGTCTTCTGCTGCCTATCTGCCATCCAGCAGTACTCCTACAGCCCTCAGAGGGTCAACCTCCTGTTGACCAGAATTCACAGTTGGCCATCCGTCGATCAATCTCCATTGACCGTGCACTGTTTTCCTCCGGTCAACATCTCATTGACGGAAATCAGTTCTCCGAATTTGTTCTCCACAAATCCTCAAATGACAAACCAGTTTGTTGGATTACCCACAATGGAGTGATTAGACCCAACAAACTTTCCCTCACGACCTTGTGGGAACACCTTTGCCTTTACCTGGCAACCGTCATCGCCTGCCTTCTGGCAGCTTCCCCTCAATTGGGATTGCAGTGTCAGCTCCGCCCTTGGCCCTGCTGGCTCCGCTCTTGGTTCTGCTGGCTCCACCCTTGGCCTTGCTAGCTCCGCACTTAACCATATTCAGCTCCGCCCTTGGTCCTACACAGCTCCGCCCTTGACCCTGCTCAACTTTGCCCTCGGCCCTGTTGACTCTGTTGTGCCTTTTACAGTTCCATCCAATTTCACACTAAATGGCAAACTCTTCCACGATGACTCCAGATACAATTCGATTGCCGTAGATCTTGGCGGCTCCACTTCTACGGTACTTCACTAGGCGGCTTTCCCTTACGATGTTTCACTCTACTCTGGCAGTAGATCAGCACCTTCGCAGGTAACCCTTTTCAGTCAGCATCCTCCGCAAGTAGCCCTTTCCGAGCCTGGGCTGATCTCAACTATCTCTGATACCACTTGTTGGTATCAAAAAAAACTTGACCGTCTCTAATACCATTTGTTGGGATTCAACACCCGGATCCACCCGATCCGGTAGTAGCGGAATACCTATCTCCTCCCCTGTCATCGTCAGCCACTATTTAATAGGAACAAGAACACAAGAGATGTATAATATTTTTTTACGTGGAAACCTCTTCTCAACTAAAGAAAAAAATTACGGGACACAAAGTCCACCAATAGATCCACTATGTAAAATGATTACATAAATCTAGAGATAGAATGCAAGCAACCACCCTATCTACACCAGCCCTAGAGGCGAAAAGGAAGAACAGAGCACGAGAATATAAAGGCCTCACACTTTGTGTTTCACTCACCACTCTCTCTTTCTTCTACTGTTTCTCTTTTCATTGTGGTGCTCTCTGCTCTCTGATTTTTTCAAGTGTTGGTGAAACGGCGACCATCGTTTCACCCCGCAAACAGCGGCCGGCCTACACAAGTCCCTGGCTACATAAGACCCTACGAATGCTCGTTCATGGTGATTTCTCTATCACCTATGGTCACTCCCATGGCGCCTTGCACGCTCCAAGTACAGTATGCCTAACATGCATATGTATAATGATCTGTCAGGACATCTTCAACCAATAGGTAGGTTACTGTGGATAAACGCCTACCACTTGCTTTACAACCTCCAACAATTTTGCCCACAAACTCTGCAATCTTGCCACCTGCACAGACGGCGTACACAGACTACAGGTCTACCACCTGCTCTGCAGAGCCAACTGTCCACAACTTGCTACCAGCTATCCATGACGTCATCGATCGTTGCTGCGGTTAAGTTCTCAAACCATCTGTGTCCTTTGGCTATCACAGGAGTCCTCTGGCGTTCCTTGGTCTCCAAGCAATGATAATAACCTCGAACATCCCATGTCCTCGGTCGTCACTATGCACAACCCATATCTCCGGACGCTACTGTGCACTTAGTCATGTCCGCGGGCAATTCTAAACCAGTGTCACCAACTGGTAAATTTTTCCTTCTCAACCGGTCAACAAATTGACCGACAATCTCTCCTGAAAGGCACTCCAGTATTTTCTACTCCGAAAATACTCTCCGAAAATCCTCTTCGTATTTCCTCTCCAGCCTTATCAGGTCAACCTTCCGTTGACGGTCCTCTACTTTCATCCGGTCAACCTTCACGTTGACTGTCTTCTACTGCCCGTTTTCCATCCAGTAGTACTCCTGCAACCCTCAAACGGTCAACCTCTTGTTGACCGGAATTTACAGTTTGCCATCCGCCAGTCAATCTCCATTGACCGTCCACTGTTCTCATTCAGTTAATGTCCCATTGACCGAAATCAGTTTTTCAGGTTTGTTCTCCATAAATCCTCCGATGATAAACCAATTTGTTAGGTTACCCACAAGGGAGTGATCAGACCCAATAGGAGTAGTGCCAACAAACTTGTACGGAATGGCACCTTGCTCAAGGGGACTAGTATATGTGAACAAGACCCATTTTTCAGTGGACTCTTCAAGATCATTAGTCTTTATGGAAGAGCTAGCTTGATCGAGAGGACTGTCTCTAGTTGCCATAGGACTATGAGATCTGGGTGGATCACTGTCTACATACTCGACCCTTACAACCAGGGAACCCTCTTTCTCCTCCAAGATGAGAACCTCCCACAATGGAATTGTGGTAGAAGACAAAGGGAGGGTAAAACTTGCTTGTTTAAAACCCAGTAGTGGGGGAATAAGGGACTGCAACTCCTTACCTATAGACAATTCATTCCTATGCTCAGAAAGGGCATCATTACTCTCCTTATACCATGAGTCAATACCCATAGCAAGCATCGCCATCAAGTGCTCCTCCGGGACCTGAGCAAGAAAATTAATGGACCTATCCTCATCAGTGTCGACCACTCTAAAGACATCAAAAATATCCTTTTCTCCTCTTTAATGAGAGAGGAGAGATATCACCAATGACAGAGCCCCCTAGTCAACGTACCATCTGACACTTGCCAAAGCCTAGGTGGTCATGAAGTCGCCAATCCTATGCACTTTTCTCATATGCTTTGCAATCAGATTGCTCTTTGGTTTAGCAAAGAGATTTTCGTTCTCACTCATAATGCCGAATTAGGCCGTATTTACGGTATATCACTTGTTGGATAAGCGCCGGTTGATGGGCAACTTGACAAAGAAGAACCAACCCTTCTAATCATTCACGAAGTTTGAATTGCACCCACTAATCCTAAAGTCCCTACGAGGAGTCAACAAGATCTGATTGTTGTCCTAATTGAATCTAAAACTGACTTTGACGACCTTGGCATCTAATTCTTTTCCATGCTACCTGAAGAAGAAGCATATGGCCATTAAATATCAAACGAAATTAGGATAAAACTGCACAATTGATTTTGCAATGTGTCCATAACCTCCATGAATTCCGTTATAATAGAAGAAGAGAAGCTCACTTTTTGGATAGCTTTCATAAATAGCAATAAAATAGTCACAAGGAGACAAAGCCCTATCTTCGGTGACGAGAACAACGTAAGGAACAACAAAAGGATTATCATTCCTATTATAAAGGGTTGAGATGTTAGGTAGCGTTACAACTAGAGCAATATCGAGGATGCCAAGGATAGTTTAGATTGGCATCGTGGCATGGATGAAGGAAGTAGACGAAATTTGAATCATGGAAACCTAAAAATCTCTAAGTCAATGGTTCAGAGGTACAGCTTTTGATTTCAAATTAGTTGACTTAAATAAACCTAGAAATAAACGCCAAAAAAAGGAAGCCAAAAAGTCACTTTACTAAATGAAAACGGCATGCTGGACATAGAAACGATGTGTTTCCTCACAATGGTTTCTAGTTGGAGAAATGACATATTTAACATAAAAGTGATACGTTTGGTCACGGTAAACATTTCCTTATTAAAAAGGTGTGTTTGATAATAAAATGGTATACCTCACTGAAAAAGATTCAATTGTCAAAACTATGCATCAAGTTTAAAGGGAACGAACAACTTCCCAAAGGAAGCACACACACTAAATGCTTTATAACTATGTCATGTCAAACTTTAAAGAGTCATGATTATGCTAATATTATCCAGTTTCCAACTAACTAATAGTCCAATCGCAATGGATGTGGTTGGAATCTGACCCATCCCTAAAGGCAATCTAGTATCCCTCTCAATGCTTGAAATTGAATCGGCTGATAATTCTAAGCTCGGTAAAAATTTTCAACAGGCTTAGATTGTGAACATCGCATTGAGATAAAGTGAGAGCCCAGGTAATTAGAGGACCGAGCTTTCAGAGCCTCTAAGAAATAAATGTCTCACAATCAAAGTTCCTTTACCGGTTCATTGACCAGGTGACCAAGCCACCATGAGCTGGCAACTAGGCAACTAATAAATTAAATCCTTAGCAACTACATGTATCTAAGAAACATACATTAGTTCAAAAGGTGGATAAATTAATAGTCTTATCCATATGTAAAGGTAAAATGAACTTATACTTTATTAGTTTTTGCTCAAAAATATCTATAAATCATAGCATCTCTAGTCAAATACATTAATTCAGACTCAAGACCGGAGAAAAAGAGAAAGTATAGGTGGCATTAGAAGAATCTTTAGCCAGTATTTCCTCCCAGATCTCTATGTCTACTTTCAAAAAGACCCTATGGAGGAAGTGGGAGACAAACCGAAGTATCATCTTCCCGACTACCGAGGACACTAAGCAAGAGCCCAATGGACTATCCAAACAGTAGACAGAAAATGATTGGTTGACGGAGTAGGACTCCTATCAACACCCGGGGGAGCCGACAAGGAGATCACCCTTTTGTCCAAATCAACCAAACAATTCCTCAAGTGTCAGAGACCCAGTGTGGGTAACACCCAAGGCAATCTTCTAGTTCACTAGCCATTCCTGTATGGCTGAAGAATAAGAAAACCTTGTGAACTAACAAACTATCTTTAACTACTCGGTTGGGGATAATGATCTAGTAGGCGGTACCATCTAAAAGAAAAGGCTTAAGATAGTTTCATATTTAAAAGAAAGAAATTAAAATAATTTTCATCACCGATATCTCATAAAGTGCTTTCGTAGAAAAATCTTTGCTTTTTTTTTTTATAGCCTAGACAGATAATCCAAAAAAAAAAGTTTGATCGAAAAAGCCTCTAGGACTTCATTAGCAAGAAAAGCCAGGAAGAAATGTGTGAAGCAACTTGAAGCCAAGTCTGCCCCTTTATAGTCAACAAAGCCATCTAAAAACACTACAATTTATAATTCAAGCAATAAACTTGGCCAGTTGCAACCTACTCCCATAGCTATTGTGTGAATCCAATATAGAGAATCCCTGTAACAAAGACCAATCAAAGTATACTGTTTAAATATCATAACGGTTGTGAATTGACAATGCCAATGACCCAGCCCTTTTTCTTAGGAAAGAACACTTGTATGAAATAAAGAAAAAGGCTAACATGGATAGCCCCATGTACATCCTCAAAGCCTGAAGTCAAACTTCAAGGGCAGATGGGTTATGTTGGTTCTAGCAAAAATACTAACTAATTAATACCTATCGACCCAATCCATGAATGGAATAGAGAGTCCAGTTTATTGAGTATGAGGCCACCAAAGGCTGACCCAAACATAGGTAATATAGGAAGGAGTTTAGTAAATAAGTTTTACATATAGTTTAGGTAGTTTAAATTGTTCAATCAGGTGATACAGTGATTAAAAGCTTTAGTGACAAAGCATGGTTCCTGGAGTGGTTAATGTTGATCAAGAGAAGCAAGTTGAGTGAGGCTGGATTGTTTCACTAAGTGGCCAATTTTATACTTAGCTAAAATTCTGTGTTTTCAGCCAATAACTCACTAGAATTGTATGTTTATTCACAATCTACACGTTCTATTATGAGGAACTCTCATCATGATCCACGATCTAAAATATACATGGTAATGATTGGCTCGAACAGGTACCAACACTCTACCACGTTTGTATCATGACTAATAATCCCAATTTGAGAGAAAACTTTTCATGTATAGGTTTCATGCCAAACTCTTTAGCACAATAAATGGAGTATGAAGTAATGATTAAATGACCAAGACATCAAAGCACCCCATATCCATACATTTAAAGAAATTTTTTAGAGCATTTAGTCACCAATTTATCATAACAATCTCTAAAGTTTAGTATTACAACACTCAATTTGTACAAAAAGATTCAGAATATTTTCTCCAGAATATTTTATCCTCTTTACAAAATTTTCCTTTGGAGCCTTGTCCTTCAATTCTCTCTCTCTCTCACACAAATTCTTTGTTAAAAGTCATAGTAATTTGAATATCAAAAATAATTTGAATAATTATTTTTAAATTTGCTCTTACTAACTTTTTTATTAAGAGTTATGCTGATTTGAGTTTTGAATAATAATTTAAATAGTTAGTTCTAAAGTCATTAAAACTTTTATTTTGATTTGTGGTGTATAAGATTAAAATTGAAAGATGTAAGAGTTCACTTTTAAATCTCTCAATGTGAAATCTAAATCTCAAGTAAACATTACATAAGTATTTTTATTTTCTTTTTGTGAAGATATTCTTCACCATCTTATTTTCTTCTTCTCAAAATTTCAATATAACAATTAGAATAATCATGTATTTTTAAGTAACGAGCTCGTTATTCTTGACTACCAATGATGTACCTTTTTCGTTGGTTTTGTTTTAAGTAAACATTAGATTAATGAAATTAATTTTGCTAAATAATTTGTCAAGGGAGATAAATGCCAAAAGCTATGCTAATTGATTTATTGAATTTTGGTCATTCTCATGTGAGTGTAACACTAAACGAGTAGTTATCAAAAAATTATATGATAATCGTACAAAAATCACAGTATTCACATACACAAAACTTACGATTGTCCCTTAATTCCTTTCTTGCCTTTTTGTTGTTTTTGACAAGAATTCCATGATCATCAAGTAAAGAAATTTCATTTTACCCAGTTTATGTATTCTTCATAAACATTAATCAAATTTTCAAGTTTGAGTGTTTCAAGAAGAAATTTGCCTCTACTGTCATACATGTTGAGCAAAATTGCATAGTTTAAAGATTTGTACTTGCGTATTTGATTCACTTACTAGGATCTTGGAGACCGTCAAAAGAGGAGAATAATTGAATTAGCTATATAAATACGGATTGACGGGAATATTATCTTTTAAAGAAATAAAAATATTTATTCTTTTAATCTTGATTATCCTTTTTAAATGAATTGTTATAATCTAATCATTTTAAAATAACTAACTTTTACTAATTTTTTAATTTTTTTAAAAATAAATTATAATCATCAATTTAAAAATATACGACTAATATATGAAGAATATGTTTCTCCAATTAGATGCTTTTCATCTACATTAGTCTCCTTAATTGATTATGAAATCCTCGCTATGAAGTAAAATAAAAATTTTCACTGTAAAATTCTAATTATTATAGGAATGGCTTAATCCCAGACAAATGGAGTCCAAGTTTGAATACCTTTTCATTTTCTTATCAATTTCTACTCAATTTTGAGATAACCCACTATTATTGTTTTTTTATATCATCCTATTGTCCCGATGAGATGTGAATATATCACTTTTCTCAAATTGAAACTCTCCTAAATCCATACGAGGATGCTTACGGTTTATTAACAATAGTTGGACGCCATAAACCATTATAAATTCTTAGGATTTGGACTCAGACAGTTGCCATAATGTCTCCAATTAATTGGATATTTTAGTGGAAGTAGAGAATGTGGTAGCCTTTTTGGGCTGATGGGTTCCAGCCATTCGAGCTCTTGCGTGTTCCTTTTTCTTCTGCCACCAGAATTATCGTCGTACGTGTAGTGGTTAATTAATTAGTCGAACTCTTAATAAGCTAATTAGGATGTATATTTAGTCAGATCCGTAACTCTCTTTCGTGCATGAAAGATCCATTGGTCATCATTGATGGACATGGTCAATTAGGATGAATATCCGTGCCAATCTTTCGTGCATGGAACATGCATAGCTCATTATTGATAGACATGATCATTTTGTTAGTCCTTATCAAATATATATTAGGCTACTTTGCAATCTTACTAAAAAAAAATTAAATATATAGGGAAGCGGGTCGGTCTTGCTTTTGCCTTATCTTCGCAGCACAATTAACAAGTGATCAAGGATTAAATTTTGCTCATATTAGAGTAGAGACAATATGAGGGGAGAGACCAACATAGGAGGTCTTGCTGCATATATGTGATGTAGTAGTGAAATATGAGAATTATGGATAGAATTTCTAGTTAATTAGCTGCATCAAATCTAGGATTTATAAACTATTTAAGTGAACAAGTTAAATGATTACTCATTTTATTGAACAATTTAAAATTATATCCGAAAAATTAACTGATATTACTCAATAATATACTACAAAATGTCGCACCACACAATATTAAAAGTAGGGATGACTATATATTTACCCTTTTCAAAAATATATGATGCAAAGTCATTCAATATTTTTAACGATTGATATTTCAAATACTGCATGAAGTATTTGTACTTTATTGCATTAATTAAATTGAATAATTAAACAAATCTTTAAATAGGATCACAGATGATAACATATTTAAATAAATCTCAGTCATAGAAAAAACTTGTGTCTCCATGTTCACAACATGTAGCTCATCTTCTTTCTGTGCCATCTCTCTATACTCAATCTTTTCCTAAAAAGAACAAATAATTTGAACTTTGAGAATAGAAAATACTGACCTAAAAAAAAGTTGAATTTATAGCAATTAATATCCTTATGCCACCACAATTAGAAACACAATTCGGACAACGAATTGAATCAGCTTTAAATTAATCAACTTGAACAAGATCTTCTATCCCTAGGCAATAAATTTTAGTTAACTTTTGCTATGCACAATCAAATTCATCTTTGTTTTTTAAATAAAAAAAATAGTCTCCCTACACTTTGAAAATAAGGTTGTATATATTTAATTTGTCTTTAAATTTCATCATATATATTCAGACGTTAACATACCATTTTGCAGAGAACTTTATCGAAAATATAGTCATTACAACCATATGATGTTAGAATTTCATGTATATGATAATGCATATTTAGTTGTTTGTCAAAACATTTCAAAATTACAATCTTATATAATTTTGTTAAGATTGAATTGAATAAGTTAATCCTTAAATGATGAGATCTTTAATAAAAAGGAAATTATTGAAATAATTGAGAAACTCATTATCTCCATATCCTATAAAAGAAAATAAAATCATCAATGCTAACATCATTCAATCATAAAAGGTGTAGTTAGGCAAATAAAAGGAATTAATTCCTAGATATCCAATGTATTTGTTATGTATTAGGGGGAAGTTATTACTAAAAATTTTTTTTTTTTAAGTAATGAAAGCATATGTTTTTGTACATACAAAAGGATAATTGACCATCACAGTAAAGGCAGAAAATTTGGAAAAGTAGAGAGAAATTGTATTTTTTTTAAAAAAAAAAAAAAGGAATACTTGCTACTTTATATATTTCATATGTGGAACAACCTGGAAAATAGACAAAAAGAGAAAATTCCAAAGAAAGAAGAATAATTACTTCTTTACAGATCTCAAATAAACATAAAGTGCAAAATGTGAAACCAAATGTCAAATATTTAATAAATATGAATATTATAAAAATATATAATATTATATATAATTTTTATATTTTTAAATCTATCATTAATTTTTTTACTCAAAGATGGAGATTAGAGATGTATGAAGTATAACTCTTTTGAAGGATCTATAAAAAAAAAAAAAAAAAGAATCGTATTTCTCTGTAAGATTAAACAATCAATAGCTAAAATTTAAATATTAAATATTACCTTTTAAATAATTATTTCTATAATTTCTTTTGAAAATTAGATTTACTATTTAAAAAATATTAATATTATAAAAAAATTCAAAAATATAACTATCTTTCAATATGTTTTTATTTTTAAACCTTAACCATTATCCTTTGATCCAATAGTCCCATTTCCAGAAATGCATGGCCCCAAATCCATTTATATATCATTTTAGTTTGTAGAGTAACATGCCAATTAAACAGTCTTTAAAAAGATCTTTTATACCAAAATTTTTACATATTACAACCTGCACATCGAGATGTAGATTGGAAATACTGCAGAATAATGGTACATCGATCGCAAAATCATGAGCGAAATCTTATGGATCCAAATTACACAAAATCTATTCAAGAAAACCATCGAGAGAAATCCCCATGTCAGATCAGAGACGGAAACCGTTGTCGGATCTCTCCGGCACGTCTGACGGCGTCAGGAAATGAAAATAGCACTAGGGTTTGCAGCAAAGAGACGACAGAAACGAAGAAACTCATTGGATTCTTCTCTCTAAGATTGTAATGACACATGCAACCTGATGTGAAACAGGGATAGGAAGCAAAATACGATCAGTTACAAATCCTGCAAAATCCACATCAATAGAAAGGATCAAGGGTTAGAAATTGTTTCCAATCAAACAGTGCTTCTGATACCAGTGAAGCGGCAAATATTCAGATAAACTCGCGTGCAAATGTCTTGCAACCTTCAGCAACATTCTAAACGAAAAGGAAAATAATGAAACTTCTAACCAAAATCCCCCATATACTTCAACACCAATTCTGATATTGTTTCACATCCATTTATCTATTATTAATTGAATTCAGAAGTTTGGACGGATGAATCACACATGGAGACGAAAGCCTCATCAACGTTGGGGGACAACTACACACGTTTGGACTTGTGGAGGTGGGTCTCTTCCTGAGGTGATGAGTTGGGACTACAGGTACAATTACCATAGATGAGAAAGCAATAAAAGTCTTAAAGCAATTTTTTTTTTCCCATAATCACAGGATCGAAATATATGTACAAAATGCTAAAAAGAATTTCCCAAATACTTCTCAAAAATGATATGCATGTTCATGTTCTATCTCAAAACAGAAAATGAGAGTGAATGAAACTGGAGGCGGGGTGACAGACAGAGAGTGAGCACGCATAGCTTCGAGCATGGAAGTTTATCATGCAAGAGAGGACCATGGGTGCTCACTCTCTTCTGTCACCACCCTTACCCTAAAAGGATGAAAGGAAAAAAATTGCATCACAGCCCTCCATGTTGATTTGGCAAAACCAGAGGGGAACTCTATCATTTTTCTCCTGCGTATAAAGCACTGCTCACTCCTGAAGGAAGCAGTGCTCTGGTGTGGAAGATGCTTGGATGTTTAGGGCTTTATATAGACCCATATAGTCGGTGGCGAAACCTCTGGGATGAAAGCCGTTTCTTCAGACGATTTAACAATATAATAGTCAATTTATTCATTAGTTTTTATATAAAATAATAGATATAAACAAATAAATAATATAGCACAATATCCAAATATATCACAAAAGTATCCATACAACGCTTCTCTTTTCTCTTTATCGTCAAATTAATAACCCTCTAATATTTTTCTATTGTTTCTGTTCGTAGTGGAGTTGTAACGGTAGAGAAAGATATCACACCGTTTTTAGATCGAGATTTATAACACAGTAAATTGCCCAAAAAAGGAGATTTATAACGAAGTGGCGTCAAACTTATCTCTCAAATGCGTTCAGAACGTTTTTTTAGAAACGATGTTATATTTTATATTATTATTTATATTAAATTATTGGTTATTTTTGTATGAATTTGTATCTATTTGATATACTATTTAGTAATTTGAATGATGTCACACGAATACTGTATGAACATCATGAATTTTCTAAATTAAAAAAGATTTGATTTTCTTTAATTAAAAATAATTTTATTTTATTTGATTATATTTTATTTTATTAGAAAAGTATATCATATTATTTTCTAATTTTAAAATATTATAAGTTAAAAAATTATATTTATTTTTTAATTAACCTATGATAAAGATTTTATATAATGATCCCAACTGTAATGTTAAAGGCATATTTGATGAGTTGAATAAAAAAGAAGAAAAAGATTGAGAAAATGAAGATTCATACATCCAATTGAATTTTAAATCGTATTCAAATATCTACCGATCTTGAGTACGCTATTTTTAGAATTAAAAAAATATTTTACTAATTATGATTTTTACTATTTCATCTTGTAATCATTATTACTCATCTATTTATTACAATATGTCTAATTCTTACATTTGTAAAGTTCTTGTAACCAAATTGATTGTATTATGAAAATATTTTTAAATATTTCATCCTGTGATTTTTTTCTCTTATTGTTAAGATGATTTTCTATGTAAAAATTACGTCTTATTTATTTATTGATAATTATTATGTATTTGTTATAATTATTGATTATTTTCTCACAATTCAATTAAGCAGTCTGAGTCCTAACAATTTATTCTATTAAATATGATTTTGTGATGAGTAAATGCTACTTTGAAATGGATTAAATGTGTTTTTATGGTGCTTTTCCGTTACGAAAGATACCCTATGTTTTATGGTGGTATTAATTAATAAGAATTCTACAGTTTCCAATCAAATCAAAAAAGGAGCTTCAGATAAACACTTGGATCTTTATCTCAAGAATTTGATTTATCTTAAGTAGCCATCTTATAAATCTTTGCTTAAGAAGTCAACACCATATACAAATGTTACTGTAACTAATAAAGTTATTGTTGGAAACTTTGTTATGGGATTGAGTCAGATGGATTGTTAAGGCCAATAGAAAGAAATTACACTATATATTAAAAGTACCACATTATCATACTACACGCTTAATAAAAATATATAATTATTTTTTAAATATATGTTATATTATTACTATTGAGATTTTTTTCAGCTTACATATATATTTTTTTCAATAATAAGGAGTTAGTATTATTGTGCAGCATACAAGGCATGATTTTTCGTCATTTGAGGTCAATTTTATTTTATAATTACTTATCAAAAAAAAAAAAGATCAATTTTATCTACTGAAATAAGAAATAATAAAAGTATTGTATCAGTTCAAAATAAAAATTGATTATTAAAAGGCATATTTGTTTTTTAAAACAGGTTAATTTAAACGGTTATTAAGATATGTAATACGTTACTTTCTCAAAAAAATATATATATTAGGTATGTATATTATTAATTAATCAATGCTATAAAATAAGGCAAATCTTTTTCTATAACTTTCATAACGGGTTTGAGCCAGAATAATTTGATGGGTAATATTTAAAAACATCTAATAAATATTTTTAGAATATAATTGAGTATATAATACAAATTTATTTATTTTTATATAGACTCATTATTATAGATAGTTAAATAAAATGTTATATTATTTTTAATTTCTTAAAAAAAATTCAAATATTTACCCTAAAGCCGTTTCGATATGTTCTATGTACACAATTCATAGTCTAAGCAACCTGTCGTCATTAATTCAATTACACTTACCAATGCATCTCGTAATTCTAAATTTGGAGGTATCCAACCCACTACCTACTATCTTGCCTCATCGTCTTTGAATTTCCCAGCTGTTACTCCTATTGCTATCTGTAGGCAAGAATAGGAAAATATTTAATGAATTGCAGAAATTTAAAATCTTTATGAAAGGAGTAATATAATATATTAATTGCATGCTTGTATGGAGTGGCAGTTCTAGAGGGTTAACATCTTCTCCTCGCTGCTCAGGTCATAAGATGATGTTCTATGTCACTGAGATCATGATATATAGTCGGTAAATCTAAACTCACAGACACTGCAAATTTATTTTTCCATCTAAATGAACAGAAAACCTTTGGAATTTGCTGGCTTTTAACATGGTATCAGAGTGATTTTGTTCATAGGGTCAAAAGTTTGATACTTCAAAAACCCAGTTAATAAGTTTCACTATGACATCTGTTAAGATTATTAAATTTGGAAAGCTTACTGTTTCATTTAGAATTTGAGTTGAAAAGTAAACTCTGAACCCGATCAAGCTTCACAGTATCAAATCAAAGAGTCAAATAAATACATATTTGGGAAGATGAAGGCTGAACCTGGGGGCTGCGGTTAATCTACTCTTCATTAAGATTAAAAGATGTTCATATGGAAGGTTTTGAAGCTTTCATGGCTGCCTTGCTATCCTGGTAATGTATTTACATTAAATGCTGTTTGTAGTTTATCAAAGTGTGATTTTTTCCAGGAATGTATAACAGCTTTTGAAATCTATGGAATGACACTTCATAAATTAAATACACCTTCCATATTTATTTTAGGTCACTGGCTAAAAAAATCCCTCACAAATTGCCAGGAAACAATAGAGGGAGGAAATACCATAAATTTTAAGATTCATGGCCTGTCTGTCATCTCAGAATTTTGAGAGCCTGCTTTGCTTCGAGAAATCAAACGTTCGATGACAATGAATAACATTTTTCTTGTATTTCTCCCGTCTCATAATCAATATAACAGTGTATTTTTAGGTTGTCTCGTATAAGTTTTAATAATTTATCATTCAAAATCCCTATTGATAAAAAAATTATATTGACAAATTAGTTTCTCAAAAGTTTTAAAATGTATTCTATATCGATATAATTGATAAAATAAGCAATCGAACCCAATTCATTTAAGGTAAAAATCTAAAGGAAAATGTATTTTTACGAATGATATATCATTTATATTTCTAATTTATAAGATTAATAACCCATAAAATAAGAAAAAAAAAAAGAAAAGAGAGACTTAAACTAACATTACAAGAATTAAATGTCAACTCTTGCTATCTTGTACGCATTGCTCGTGCCTAATGCATGCAACATTACTACTTTTCACGTGCCTAATGCATTCATCAGAATTTTCGACAGCCAGAATTACAGTAAGTTGGAGTGATCTTCAGCTTTCTCCAACTTTCCATTAATGGGGGATCTATTCTATTATTTTCATTTTTTCTTTTTTCGGCTGGAATGCTGTACGAAATAATGAAGGCTAGCTTAGCTATTGAAAGAAAAGATGGGTGATGCTGCTTCGTAAACCAATATTTTTATCTCCTTCTTATTTTTTTAATAAAAATATTATTAAAAAAATTTAAAAATAGGTAAAATATTATTTGGCGAAGCAGCATCCCTGATCAGTGGTAAGAAAGCATAAAAATAAAAAGGAAAGTGCAGTTTGAGGACTTGATAATCCAGCCAAACAGACATTCTGAAATATGCCGCCTTGAGGATAAAATGCGGCGGTAAAGTAAGCTTTTAGAAGTCTTAAAGTATACATTTTGCTTTTTATATAATCAAACAAAAATGTCACACTCTAAATACTCACCATGCGTGGTTAGTGGGACGACAGCCCTCGATGGATCTCTGTTCGTTCCCTTTTCCAAGCACACACTGAATGATTAATATGAGATCTACGGCTGAGATTTCTTTAAAGATATGAAGATGTTATCACTAAGATAATAAGAAGAATTTCGAAAAAAAATAAATAAAAGAATATTATAGTGCTAAAATTTGTGGGGTTTTCTTAGGCTTAAGGATAGATTAACTTTTGAGGAATTAAAGTTGATGATTAGATTGCGGAGTAAAGAGATAAAATTTGCTTTTCTAATGGCCAATTTTAAGGCAAGGCGTTACAAATAATATCCCAATAATTATAATTATTAGCATTGAGTAAGGATAATTTCTGTTTTTTTTTTTCTTAACACCTAAGTTAAAGATGAAAAAGCAAACTCCTACCAACTTCCAATTTTTAAAATGGGTCAAAAGGTAGTTTTAAATGTTTTTCAAAAGCTACTTAAGATTTGATGTTGAATTATATAGATCATTCATCGTGATCAATACTAGCATGATCGAAAAAAATATATTAATAAAATCCCATTCTAATTTTATATTAATTATCATATTCAGAAATATATAGCCTTATAAATTGCCATGAATTCTTACGATAGTTGGGCAAATAAGGATCGACGAGAAGTTCCTTAGCACTGCCAAATAAATCAAGTTTTTAATATTATATTAGAGTATATTTTGCTATATATAGAATTAAGATCATTAGTATTATCATTTTTTTAAAATTTATTTTTCCACCCTTCAAGTACAGAAGATGTTAAATTGAAAGCTCTAACTTATTAATTCAAAACTTTATATTAAATAAAACCCTAGAATTTTCGAAATTTTCTTTTTAAAATGTTTATAATAAAGGTCACTAATCCATAGGATCATCGAGCAAACTTTATCAAATAGCTGCTTTTAGATTTTTCATGCATAGCCAAAACAGGGATTGATGGTTGGACAACCCATACTTATCCAATAAATATTGACAATCTAAATATCCTTAAATTGTTTATTCCCATGCGAAACTTACTTAGCTATTAATTTTTACATGATCTTAAATCACCATTATTAGCAAATGTATAAAACATATTGTTGCTAAAAAATAATTATTTTTTTAATATTATTAGATCGATAAAAAATTAATAGACATATAAATATTACGTCAGCTAAAAATACTATAATTATATTTATTTAGTATTTCTAAGAATAATAAAATTTATATTTATAGGATTAAATTAGTATAAAAAAATAGATATATAAATATTATATTATATAAAAATAATATAATAATATTTTTTTAAAAAAAATAAAAAAAATATATATTTTTTATATCCGATGAGAAATAATGGGCTAAAATAAGTAATTTTATTTTTCCTCCACGGAAGTGGGGGTGTTATTTTATTGACTCATCCACTTTCCTTTTTGAGAAGGGAATAGAGACCGATAGTGGTGCTCACATGCACTCTGATTCCCCCCACGATCTTCTCTTTTAAATCGCATCCGTTGATTTCGGTATATGCTTACAAACAATTATAAAATAATATTCTCTTTTTTTTTTTTGGGTATTTGCATCTCGACTTTCATTTAAATAATTAAAATTTAATTTTAGTAATAATATTTTAGTCAAATCCTCTTCAATATCTCTGAGACAAACTATAATATAAAATATAAATTTATCATATTTTAAATTATAAATCAATTATCTCGTCTAATAGGACGACAAGGGGGGCAATTTGGTAATAGTGCGTTCTCTCTCGTCCTTTCTTGTCATTACAACACGTGTGATGTAACTGTTGCAACACGTCCAGGCACACCGGGCCTCCACGTGGCGGACCAGGGTACGCTCCCTTGGACGGCAATCGAGGATTGAATATGCCTGCCAGCTACTTGCGTTGCGGAACCCGCCGAACCTTATCATTTTCATTTCATCATTGAAATTTAAAAAAATAATAATTATTATTATTTAAAATAATAATAATAATTTTATTAATATGATACTTATTTTTGAATATATTTGATAATATATATAAATAAATAAGATAATATATTATTAAAGATATTTAAAAAATAATTAAAAGGGTCCATCTGAGAAGACACTTCCCCATTTGATATATTAGAATATGTGTGAATTGCATGTTATCCGATTGGCCTGGCATTCCAGATGCGGCTGGAAAATATTCCCACCCAGAAATAAAAACATTATCTTATGTTTATTTGCGAATCGTGACAGTTTTTCTATTACTTTAAAGTTATTTTTTGCTTATAAATTTTCATATTGAGGATTGGAGTTTTGATTTATGTGATTTTTTAGCTTTTTAGGGTTTGAAGTTAGTATGATTATAAGTTATATATCTATTTTGAGTATAAATAATACTTAGGTGTCCACTAAGTAACATACATATTTCTTAATCACTATATAAAGATGTAAATATAATCAATTTTCTCTCCGTAAGTGAATCAGATCAAGATCAGGCCACTGAAAGACCTAAGCAGATCAAATTAAACTTATAAATAAAATATTATTAGAATATATAAATATTATAAGCAAATACTATCAAAAATTTAGACCTAATTAAAATTTTAAATCAAAATTAATAATATTTAAGTGATGTGTCATTGGATCTGAATATAGTATGAATTAGAGAGCCACCTGATTTTTCACGCTGGGTCAAACTGAGGTGAATCCCATTTTTATCTCTAATAATTTGAGTTCTGTACAATACAACGAATAAAAAAGAGGTTAGGGGATTAGTGGGACTCACTCCATGATTTATCCTCTGATACTTAAATAAAAAGTCTTTCTCAACGGATAAAAAGATACAATAATATAAAAGAATGTGTTAATACACTTATGTGGAAGAAAAGTGAGTAATTTTGGAGGGCTTGACTCCAATGGATGCGCTCAACGGGAGACAATTTTTTAGTAGTGTTGAAAGGCTTGATTCTGGTGGTGCGCTTGACGGAAAGCGACTTTTGGGTCTTTTTCTTTTGAGTTCTCTCTGGATTGTCTCTCCTTTTCTCTAGCTTTGGAGAATGAATATTTGTAAATAATGACTCAGCATGGCTTTGGCGCCAAAACTTGTACAGCTATTGCGTTGGAATTCGCAGGTCATTGATTGTTGACTGTAGCCACCAGTGTCAGCTATTGTTTTACAATAGTGGTGTGACTGTGCATGGTCTCTGCTAACATTTGTCAAACTGTTTCGGTGGGTGATTCGTCGAGTCACATTAACAATGGTAGCGACAACGACATCCTTTTCTGCTGTCGAAATGCAAGCATGACTGTCCCCTCTGAGCGCTAACTGTAGCCACTAATGACAGGTGCTTGTCATATTAGCGCTCTCCACGCTGGCTAGATTGTCACCACTGTGTTAAATGATTCCTACAAAGAGATTGGTTGTGAGGTAGTGATCGCTTGCTAGGCTTAAAAGACTTTTGTCTCCACCAGCCTATTATGTGCTAGTTGTGGTTGGACCTACCGTATAACCTTTTGGGCTTTACTTTTCACTAGGCTTCGCTAATGAATGGGTTTCACTTTAGACCGGCTCACGACATAGCAGCATCGATCATCAAGAATGATCGATACTATCCTACTAAACCTATATTATAAATTTTTTATAAATATATATATTTTTTATTCAAGTAAATATCAATTTTAAAATATTATTTTAATAAATTATAAATTTATATAGTTAATAACTTTTAATATAAATATATAACAATTAATATTTTAATTAAATATATTATATCTTTAAAAAATATTTTATATTTTTATTTCTTTTTTAATGTTAATATATAGAAACATAAAAATTCTTGAAAAAAAAAAATTTATCCATAAAACCTGTTCAAACTGGCCCAGCGGAAATTATAAATAAAGACAGCTATAATTTTTAACACCAGTAACCGGGACAAATCCAGCCCAACCAATCCAAATGATCACAAATTTTCACCTAAATCCTATTTTAATTGGGTATATACTTGACTTAATAAAAAAATATTTTTCATATTTTTGGCGTTCTACAATAATAGAATATTAAGTCAATAAGAAGTCTTTTGCTCAAATAAACTTCAGACTTAAAACTGACAATTTAAAACTGATCTACGAATTAAAATTGATCAGCTATACTTACTAAAAAATTCCAATACCCAATGTGACAGTATTTGGGTTAAACTGAATTTTCTCAAACATTCCAAACATCAAAGAAATAAAAAAGAGAGAGAGAGAAAGAAGAAGTTAATTTATTTTTTGATAAAATTGTGGAATATATTTACCATTTAATAAATATTTTCCTTAAATAAACCTAAACCGAACCTATTTAGATATAGTTTAGAGCCGATAGATAAAGCTAGGTTCAATTGGATGTACAATTCGACGCCAACAGTCCGAATTGATCTTTAATGCATGCACCCATATACACAGCTAAGATTGGTCGATTCCAAACACGGTTAAACCCAAAACCTTAAGCACAAAAAGTAGGGTAAAAACTGGTACACAGCCTAATAGAGTCGGACCAATCCGACCGATCGGGTCAACTTGACTAGGATATATAGAAGTTATTTCTCTAGTTCAAATCTATAAGCTTCAAGTTTCGGGTTTTCCGGCCCTACCATTAAGACAAAACGTACCCTCTACTTCTTGTAACAAGCGTGAATGGATAATTGGGGTGGATAGAATCATTTGACATTAATTATTCCAGTTAAGAAACGATAGCAAGGCATGATGATCAGTAAGATATGACTCCCGAATTCAAGTACTGTTTCTCGGTCAAAAAGTAGCCTTTCAAATCCGCTTTTCAAAGATGAACTGAACAAACGGTCATTTGGAGAAGTCTGAAGGAAACAGGAAAGCAAGGAGCAGCAAATGGTCATGGTCGCATCGAATACACAGATGAGACAGTGCTTAGAGCTGCCATTTCTCCCTCCATTTGGGAGTAAAAAAGCTAGGGCATTCTGGGGTATTCGCCTGAAGAGGCAAGGATTATTCCTCGCATCATTGCATTATTAAAACTGAGTTGGACATTACGCACAGACATGAGAATAACTCTGAATTAACATCAACTCCATGTTCACTCATCTTACTGTGAACAGAAGGTACAAGATTCTATTCTGAATTAGGCTAGAAGCAATCAAAGGACGGCTTAGAATGCAGATCATGATTTTTAAGATGCACAATATCAAACTCAAGGCTCATTTAGTGTCAATTCTAAATCTCCATCATAGCAATAAAGGTAACTAAGGTTTTTTTTTTTTTTTTCCCCTTATGTTCATTCTAATTGCCATCCGACCAAACTTATCACCCCTTAGGCTCCCATCGGTCTGAGAGCTAGAATTAAAAGTTAAAAAATAAATAGTACAAATTATACTAAATAATTTAAATAACTATTTAATATTCATAACTTTTTTTTTAAATTTTTAATCAAAGCCATTGAATAAATATGAGAGACTAAGAACAAGTGTAAACTCTCAACACATATATTCAAGATAAACACTGACGAGATTTGGAAAAGGTACTAGCTTTAAAAACTAAGTTTTTCTTAATGGTTTGGGTGCACTGCAGTTTTAATAACTGCAACTGGATTAAACAATACCCTACATAATATTTCAAAAACCCAGATAATATTTTGCTAGGCCTCTTCCAATAATATGAGCTCAGGGGCATACAGATGACAGTGAATGAACAGATTAAAATCAATTGAAAATAAGGGCAATATTGATTATGCTCAGACCTAGAAAATGCTTTTTTAAAACAGAATTGAGGATTCACACCGGCAACCACTCAAATAATATCTCTATTTGAATGATTTAATTGCAACTAAAGGAGACGCAATTGGTGTTTTTGATATAATTGTCAGCACATTGTGACTGTTTTGGCTCCTGTGTAAAAGATGTTTGTAGCCAAATCTTCGTAAAAGTGCTACCAGGGAAAGGTGGATCAGGAGGTTTATGTGATCTAGAAGTGCTTCTAAAAATTGATGTCAAATCTTATTTCTAGTAAATTACCAATTGGTGCATTTTTGGCGTAAGTACATCATCTGAGTTTTAATCTTTTTTCTTTTCCTATTGTTTTGTGGACAGAACAAAGTGTTGAATGTTTCCATATAGTTTGTAAAGTAACATCATCTGACTGGAATGTATAATACAAATCAATCAATAATCTCTAAACTATGCATCTTGAAATAATCAAGCACCACCACCGGTCACTGCCCCACAGCCAACGATAGGACCATTAATGCAACATGCCGACTATTTACTAGGACTGAAATAAATGGTGGGAGTTACAAATAACAACATTTTGCTCCATTCGATAGTGTCAAGCATTGAATTTTGAAGTGAAATTGAAGCAATTTCTCGGTGCCGTTATAGAGAGAACAAAAATTGATGCAATTTCTTGACGCTTTTTTTGGAGGGGGCAGGAGCGAGAGTACAATCTCGGTTTTCTAACAATGGAATGTAAAGGGGCACTTTCACCCATCACAAACTTGATTGAATGACAATATCGTCTTTCTTTTGTGTCAAGCTTATTTGAAAAGCTAAAGCTCCAATTTGAACCTTGATGTAAAAGCTCTTTTAAAAACAGATTCAAAAAATTATACCCATTTTACAAACAGAAACTGGCTTTTAAAAGCTGGCGAGAACCTCCACTTAAAATGAGAGAATCCTAAATGGACAACCCTATGGCCGATAATATTTGAAGATTTAACTGTTTGCTTGCTGCCTAAAGTAGAATAAGAAGAAAATAAATTATACATTCTTTAATAAAAGAATCAGATGATAATAAATTGAAAATAAATATGCTTCTACCCGATCACATAGAAGAATATAAACTCCAACTCTATATCTTACATTTGGTACTCATGAAAAGAGTTAGAAATATAGAAGGAAATGGTATAAAATCACATTTTACTCATTGGCAAAAATTATATACCACATATTGGCACAATCAAATTTTAGGCCAATTTAAAATTTTAAGTTGAGTACCCATCACGAACACAGTTGACCAGTTCAACCAAATATTTAGCTTTTTGTACATAAATAAGGATTTTAAAAGAAAGGATGAAAGAACCTACCTTGTGCCTTGTAGTAACAAATATCTCTCTTGCCAACTACATTCAAGGTTGATAATCCGAACAGAAAAGAACATGTTAATAAAGTTGCACTACCATCTACACAAATCCATTTTCTCTCAAAGGGAACAAAAGAAATGAACTTCACCAAGTCATTAAGAATTGATAATTTATCTCCGACAAGACAAAATCACACTAACAACAATATTCTACCCAGTAAAGAAAATGGTATTGAAGAAACAAATTAAGCTGAAATCAAGATGGGAAATAGATGAAAAAAGCACCCGTCCTTTTGCTGAAAATAGCATATAATTGTCTCTAGCTCCTACAAAATTTTAAGCCTGGGCATTCACAATGTAAGTGATCTTTCCAGAGAGCAAAAAACACACACATAGTAACAATAATATAATAACAGTACCATTAAATGATGAGCACCAAATAAGAAACACTGACAAAAATAATTTACTCACTAGATAGACAAGCATCTTACCCTGCAAAGCGAGACAGCACTTCGCTGGTCAGATTAGATCTGCAACATTTGCAGGAAGCTCTTCGATTACCACGTTGTAGAATTTCTGGATATCATAGAGCATCCTCTCATCATCGCGGGTCATGAAATTAATAGCAACACCCTTTCTTCCAAATCGTCCACTCCGACCAATCCTGTGAAGATAGTTCTCTGGTTGAGTCGGCAAATCATAATTGATGACGAGGGAAACCTGCTGGACATCGATGCCACGAGCAAGAAGATCAGTGGTTATGAGTACGCGAGAGGATCCAGAACGAAATTCACGCATAATGATGTCCCTTGTGTTCTGGTCCATGTCTCCATGTGTGGCTGAGACTGTGTGGTCACGTGACCTCATCTGGTCAGTAAGCCAGTCAACCTTCCGTCTAGTATTCACAAAGATGACACTCTGAGTGATCGCCAAGGTTTCATAAAGGTCGCAAAGTGTATCAAGTTTCCACTCTTCCTTATCAACATTCACATAAAATTGCTTGATACCCTCGAGGGTTAGCTCATCACGCTTCACAAGAATTCTCACAGGCTTGTTCATGAACTTCCTGGTAATCTCAAGAGCCTCAGGAGGCATGGTGGCAGAAAACACACCAACCTGAATTTTAGGAGGAAGTTGCTGGAATATGTCATAAATCTGCAAGAAAGTCAATCATTAGTCACTAAAATTTACCCGATGTACATAGAACGGATTGGATGTACTAATAACAATAGCTGAGATACAAGGACCATTTGAGCATAAATCATAAGCTACTGCAAGTTTGCCCAAAGTTGAGGGAACAAGTGCAAGATCTGCCAGCAACATTCCCCAGAAAAATTCTTATCCTCAGTTGAGTCCCAATTTCTAGTTTTTACAATTCCCTGATGACTTTTCCCTCCCCAGCCGCCGGCTTCGGGACGAATATTCCAGAAGATCATGACATTCACATTAGCTGCCAGATACACCCAAAAAATGGGAAGATAGGACATCTTGAACACAACAAATATAACATACCCAAAGAAAGCATTTAGAAGTAATTAAGAAAGTAACACAGAGCTAAAAACATGAGTAATAAAATGACGATATCCAGAAAATTGTATTAGTGGGATTGCAGAATGACAAGAGTACAATAGAATCCATACAATCAAATCTATATCCAGAAACTTTAACCATTTGTATGGAAGAGAGGGAGAATGACAACTTCTCACACGTGGAAAAAGGAGCATATCTTACTATTCACAAGGAAAATAATAGCAGACGTTTCCTCCGTCCATTTTAACATCCCACAACCACCAGATAATGGCTAACCAAATTTCGATCCAAATATTATCCATTTTTTGTCCTTCCTCTGTACCATGAACCTTTGATCCTTCACTATGCGAGCCTTCATGCAACTTACATTTCAGCCAACAAACTAGAATCAGAACCAAAATTCAACTGGCCACACTGTCAGTTTTACTTGGGGATTCAGATGTTTCAGCACTTTTCAAACACCTCCATGCTTCTTTACATCCAATAACAGCCAGATAATAGCCAACTGAATTTCAATCCAATCGTTGCCAATCGTTGCCCATTCCGTCTTTTCCTATTTACCATCAACCTTAAACCCTTCAATAGGCGATACTTCATCCAATATTCATTTCATCCAACAAATTAGAAGCAGAACAAAAATTTGTCGGGCCAATCTGTTAGTTCCGTTTTGGGTTTCAGGGTGAGGAGAGAGGAGAGACGATTAACCACCTCCATGTTCAGAAGGAAACAACAAATAGTCATCAACAAACCTCTTTACCTCCTTTTTGAGGATATCCAACACTAGGCAGTAGTACGACCTACTTCCATCACCATATATGACACACACTAAAAGCACCTCAGACAAATTTATCTTGAAGGAAACATCAACTTGTGCACTCCATAGCATTTCGTAGACAGTAATGAAAAAGGTTGAAGAATCCAAATCACCCTGACAGGAGCTAGCATTCGCAGCATAACCAGCAGGGGCTGAAAATCCACATAATTAGTGTTCTTACTGAAAGAGATCCACCAAGCAGCAACTTTATAGATTACCCCCAATAAAATGAAAAAAAAATCTGCCCCCATTTTTAGCAGCCAGAAGAACCATCAGCAAAAAAAGTTTGGGGGCAGAAATCAAACATAAACTTTGGGGGTCAAGGGGATAGCCCTTATTTGCCCAACCCACACTCCTAGAAGATAATCATGATTAAAATATGGAAGAAATTGTACAGACAATTGTTTAATTCTCAATATACAAGGTGCAGTGCAAATTACCTAAGTATCAACTAAATAGAGAAATAAATGAGATTCAAACCTGATCCTTAAAACCCCGAGAAAGCATCTCATCTGCCTCATCCAAAACAAACATCTTAATATAATTAGCCTGAAGGGATTGTCTACGCAACATGTCATAGACACGGCCTGGAGTACCTACAACAACATGAACCCCAGCAGCAAGAATTCGTTGGTCTTCACGGACACTCGTTCCACCAACACAAGCATGAACCTTAACACCCAAGTAGTCCCCAAGGGCTCGCATAACCTTCTCGATCTGTTGAGCAAGCTCCCGTGTAGGAGCAAGGACTAAAGCCTGGCATTCCACCAACTCATACTCCAGCTGCTGCAGAATTCCTGAACAGAAAGTAGCAGTTTTACCAGTACCAGACTGAGCTTGCTGAATAACATCGAGACCTTTGCAGAATGGTACAATTCCCCTCTGTTGAATTGCGGAAGGCTTCTCAAAACCTTGACATATTCAAGGAAAAAACATACGGAGTTATTATAGATGCCATGAATACATCAATAATGTCGTTAAAGAGATAGCATAGATGCTATGAATAGATTACAACAAAAACTTCAAAACACATGTATAAGCTGGACTGGAAGCAGACCATATTGATAATATTACCATAAGCATAGATTCCTCTGAGAAGGTTCTCCTTCAAGCCCATCTTATCAAAGCTATCATAAACCTCATCATAGGTAGTAAAGAACTCTGTTCCTTCCTCAGAAAGCCTATATCACAAATTATTAGAACGTCAAATTTAAAAACAAGTAGATTTGATTTATAACACAGTAGGCAGCATTAAGTACTAGGATTGGGTAACTTAGTTAACAAGGATTCTACAATTTGAAGCTCAGTAAAGGTTCTAGTACACATTCTTCCCTACGTTATATAGAGAGGTTCATTCAAACTCATGACCACAATGGAGTTAAGTTACCATGTGTCAAACCCCTCACTGGTTATGTGGATTGGAGATGTAGAAAATAATATATAGAGAATTTTATACAAGATAAAAAAAAAACAGAAAACAGAGATCCACTGCAATCATATAGAACTTACAATTCATTCATCTTGTTGTCATATTGACGAGCATCAAACTGTGAACCTTCAACAGCATAGTCAGCCATAACTACAAAACAAATCAATGCAGAAACATAATCAGGAAATCCCTTTAAAAAACAACAATTCACTTCAACAGAATTCGAATGGAATTAAAATATATATATATATATATTCTTCTAAAAATTCACTTGCACCAAAAGCTAACAGAGGTGCAAAAAAATCCATTCTCCTAAAATATAGGTGTTCAATTAGTACACATGTGACAAAGGTATAACTGTATGGCAGTTCAAGGCATATCAACAACATGTCCACTTGTCATTCCAAGAGCCTTTTTCACAGTTTGCTTTCCTTTCTCCCTGGAATCCCCTCTTAGGAGGAGCTAAAAACTTGAGAGAAGCAACGACTATTTTCCAACAAAATACATGAATAAATTAGAACTGATTGAAATTGGTGGAATATCTTTTAAGATATCTCAAATAGCAGAACCAAAAAAAAGGATAAATCAAGATAAACGAAAATTGATGAATGGCAATGCAAATCATTAATTTTCTTTCCCTTATACAGCCTACACATATTATCGAACCACACTGCAGTCATCATTTCAAGAAAAATCGCAGAAAAGCACCTCGCATGTAGATGCATTCTATTCTTCCAACAACTAACAATTAAATTGACATGGTTTTCTCCAGCAGTTTCATTCCATCATACAGCAGACAATACACATGTACCAAATAGCACAGAGACGCATCCACCGACTCAACTATACAAGAATATAATAAAATTCTTTCAAACTAAACCCTTTAAAGCGAAACCATAGCATCATAAGCCATCCCAAAACAATGCACTCAAGTTCAACCCCCGAAGCACAAAGACTTCCCTGGTTCTCTTGCTGGAAGATATACATAGACCATCGACCACAAAATACGGTAGCCAGAAACTAGACAACTAATTAAACAAAACTTCAACATCAAAAGCATTACCAGCACAAATAATATCAACAACAAACGACTCGGAAAACAGAATTGGCAAACAGAGACTGATTATTCAAGAGAAAAAAAAAAACCAAAAAATCAACAGATTTTGACGAAATACATATCGCATCGAATTCGTAACCATCTTCAAATCAACAACCTTCTATACAATCGATAAAATCGTTACGTATCAGAAAATTTTGATATCACGAAATCAAAAATAAAATCTTACTTTCTCTGTCGCTGTTGATCTTCCTTCGTAATCTCGAGTAGAAAAACAAATTGACGTTGGAAGCAAGTCGTGGTAAGTTCTAGGGTTAGAGCCTGCAGAACTCTAACCGGACCAGGAAAGTGATAGACAGAGCAGGTACAACTGTAAATAAGTGGCGCACGTTTTATACGATGTTGGAATTTCCTTTTTGAAAAAGCAAATTATAATATTTTATTGGAGAGAAATAATTTTCACTCTCACTAGCTTCCCGAGGTGCCCGCGGTCAGAGTTCCCCTTCTTCGTCCATTAAGTAAACTTTTGGTTCTCGAGAAAGGAAAAAATTATCAAAAATATATTTGAACTTTTTATTGTTATTTTTTTATTTTAATATTTTAATATTTGTATTGATTATATTTTTCGTATGAAAATTAATACGTATCTTAAGTATATATTCCAATTTGAGAGATTTGAGATCAAATTCTTAAATTTTTTAATTTAAATTATATACATTACAAATTAAAATTTTAAAAAAAATTAAAACTCATTCCCTATTCAATTATTTTATAATAAGTATTTATAATTGATTCAACCGATGAGATATTATTTTTCATAAAAAATAATAAAAATAAAATAGAAAGGTTATTGATGTCCAACATCAGGAAAGTAGTGTGACGATTCAAACTCGAATTAACTGACCTGATTTGATCGGATCGAATAAAAATCACAAATTATAAATACTCATTATTAATCCATCATAAATAAATAATCTATAATAAATATAAGATTTTTCAAATAAAAAATAATATAAATATCTAAAATAATATAAACTTATAAAAATATAACCTTGATAAAATATCCAAATGACTAATTAAATAGATAATAATCCCATCATCTATCAATATAAAAGTTTCTAGACACTAACATCATCTCTACCTAAAATCTCTACAATAAATATATAATCCTCTTTAACTTGCAATTGATCTCTTCTATTTTGGAGCCAAAAAAACACAACAGTGAGTTAAATATCTAGTAAGTAATATAATTAACAATATAAAAATATAATAAAGTATCTCGGATAATAATATCAAATATATATTAGAATAATAAAAATATATAACAAATTATCAACTACTCGAAGCTCAGTGTCATATTGTAACCAACACTCAAAAATTATAATGGTAGCTAAATATCAAAAATACAGTTGAGATTCTACCAAATTTAAATATTAATAAGAATATAAGTTCTATTGAATCTATTTCAACAAAGATTACAACTATATAAGATATCATAATAATCCATGCAGATATTATTTTATCACTGTAAATAAATAACTATGCTCTTACCACCAACGGTTGAGTAAATTATCAAAATATCAATACTCGTAAGTTTAATAACTAATTTACTTTATAATCTTAAGATATCTTATTATCTATGGTATATAAGTATCAAACTCAAATCATACTATTAATATGCTCATCAGAATATCCTACGCTTATATTCTCATGATCTAACCGGAATCTATGCCCAAGTGATATAAAGAATGCTTTTTCAAATCACATGTCAAATCCAATACCTCTCAATACAATATCTATTAATATATCAATACATATTATTTACAAGATATATATTTTTTTGGTTAAGTATTAGCAAGTTTTAAATTCTTATAGGATTTTTAGATAGATAGATATTCCTAGAGGAATAGTTTTAGAATGTCTTATTTGTAATCATGATTGTTCGTGGTTTCAGTGACTCAGTTTTGGAATATATGTATTTGTAACCATGTACCTTCAACTTATGTTTTGGCATATTTATACCTATTTAAATATTAGTTAGAGATGTCTTATCTTGTACTTAGATATTAGTTTTGACGTGTTTATAACAGCCTTTTTGTTAAATGTTGATCATATCATGAGATTTTATAAGTTATTTTAAATCTATCTAACAGTATCGCATATAGAATCACATCTTAACTTTAGTTATATCTATTTGACATCCTTATGTTATATGATATGAGCACGTGACATACATCCTTTGATCTGACTTACTCATAAATTTATACAATTATTGAGTATAGCCTGTGAGTTAAACAATTTTTTTTAGGAATGCATATCTAGTAGGACTTTAGTCGATAGATCATGTATAATTACACTAATAGATTTAGATTAAATAAATGCATACTTTTGAACTCTATCAGTAATAGATTTATAACTGTTAAATTCTTGATTTTTAATATTTTATTTCAATTATATTAATCCATTAAAATATTAGAGACGATTGACATATATTTTAAGATGCATATGAATGTTTGTGTATATTATCATTGAAAGTCCTCACGAAACTTCACCTGTGCACTAGCACGGCCTAAGGCCTTATAGAAATGATTTTTTATTTTTTATTTTTTTAGTTTTCAATGTTCATTCATTTTATATTCTATATTAGTAAGGGGCTAGTAATACAAAGGTAAGGAGTTTCATGAACTATAATTTTTATATTTATATATATATATATTTATTATTATTTTATAATAATTTTTATTTATTTCACGTGAATAAAGTATATTTTTATTTTATAGATTTTAACCCTAAAATATTTTTTAAAATAAAAGTACATAAATAAATTGAATAATATTTTATAACAGGCTAAAAAACTGAGTATAGGAAGAGAGAAGCAAATGGAGGAGGACAGTCGATTGGAAAAATATATATATAACTAATTTTTAACAATAATAATAATAAATCTTAAAAAAAAAAAAGAAAAATGGAAAAACAACTTTCCTTCACCATGAAGGAAAATCTCCTCCTTTATAAAAAGAGGAGATTGGCAATTTGCAGGAGCTGCTGCCTTTGGCATCCTACTTTTATTGGTTATTTTGGTTTCAAATTGATATTAAAATATTATAATTTTATGCTATATTATATTGTAAAAATTAATAAACTATGACTAACTTTGCAGTGGGGTCATCAAAAGAATATCTATATGATCATATCATATAGATATCCTCTCAACACAGTATAGGTCATTGAAAGGATCTTGGAGACCCACAAAAATACGAAAGTCAGGATTTTTTTAAAAAGATGATTCTATTCAAAGAGTGTATAACCGTATGGATAAACTCACACTAACCTATCAATTCAGGATCCAATTCGAAATTTTTCTTGGGAGGTATCAAGAAGGAATTTGAATGTAATAATATCGATTCATACAGGAGAAAATATTTTCTATTAATTTAAATGCTATACTTACGGGATATGGATAGAGGAAGAGAAAAAATCAAAAATTTTATATAATACTTTCTTTGATAAAAAGAAAAAGGGAAAGTGTTCAATTGAAATATGAAAATATAACTAATTTGGTCCTAATTACTCACAAGGATGAAGTGAAAGAAGGGAGGGGATTCTAGAACTAAGAAAGTGATCCAATGATATCGAAAGAATTAAACGAGTAGTTATATGAGGTAAAAATCTCATGTATAGTTTTATAGAGTGATAATAAGAGTGACTTATCTGTCAACTTTTTTACTATTACTTCCAAAAAACCAAACTCTGCCTTACGTAAAATTGTTAGAGTGCAATTAACCTCTGAATTTAAAATCACTACTTATATATTTGGGTCATAATTCACAAAAATATTTTATAATCTTAGTAAGAGGGGGAGGGGCTAAATATCTACCCGGTGTGAGATGTCACATTATTTAAGGAATTCTAGTTGCTGCCAGAGTAAATGATCGTCAACAATGGCATTCTAGTGTGTTGTAAATTCTTATCCAAGATTTGTATCATTTGATGATATCATATGAATTGATAGAAACGTGTGAAGTATATGGCTAACCCAATGACGAAAGTTTTGTAAGGTAAGGGGATTAGAGCAGGCTGATCTTTTTTGTAAAGAAATTATATTCAAAATTATTATATATTTAGGGTTTAATATTGAAAGAATTTTAGAAGTTACCCTTGCTTTATCCGTGTTAACAACAATTCAAATTGCCTCAACTTTTTTAGAACAAGTTTGAGTCAAATAATAATGATTTGAAGCATCTTTTTTTACACTATTTTAAAAACCTAAGGACTCAATCGTATGAATATAAAAAATATAGAATTTTCAATTCTAGTAGAAAAATAAGGAAAATGGATACTCAATTTAAAATAAGTAAATAAAATTCTATACTCGATCTCATAAATACATATAGAATTCTGTAGAAAGTTATATTCGATAAAAATCATATGTACTGCTTGGAGGAAGATCTTTCATATCTTTCGAGACCTACCCTATAATAAAATATGATGGGGTAATAAAACCAAAATAAGTGATTTTAATTCTTATAAAAATAAAAAAGAAAACGAATTCTTGAACCCCTTTTATGCTCATATCATGTCAAGGTATTATAGAAGAAAGAACTGTAAAATTTGGTCTAATTTATCATAATCGATTTGTTAACATAATGTTTAACTGTATTTTAAAACATGAAAAAAATCCTTGGCTTATTAAATTTTCTATCGAGCTATAAAAAAGACTTTAAAAAAATAGAAATAAATCCACTATTTGTTTTACATCAGGAACATGTGGAGTAACTCCCGATATAGTAATAAAAGTACGACGTATAGGCGAATCGACTTATCAAATTTCCATTAAAATAGGAACAAGAAGAGGCACTTGCCATTTATTGGTTATTAGGGACAGCTCGAGAATGTCCAAGTTGAAATATAACTTTTAATTTAAGTTTTAAATTTTTGAATGCTGTTAAAGGGAGTAGCGATGACATACATAAAAGGAAAGAGACTCATAGAATGGTAGAGGCAAATAGAGGTTTTACTCATTTTTGTTAATTCATAAACATGATCTATATAGACACCTAAATTTATGGATCGATACATCTCGATCGGAAAAGAATCAATAGAAAAAGAAATAATCAAAATTTATCAATATATTTGTTTCTTTTCTTGAAAGAAACGAAAAGAAAACGAAAGATAAAAGATAAATCATGGATCAAGGAAACCCTCTCGTAGACTTGCTTAAGAATAAGAAAGAGAAACTCATGTAAATACTGTGGAATAAGGTTTGATCTTATTCATACAGATTTCATAAATATTCCATTTTAAAAATCAAAAATTTGAAACAATTTAGATTTTTTTGGAGATTAGATGCAGTTAATAATTCATGATCTGGCATGTATAGAATGAAAATTTCATTCTCAACTCTATGATAATTTTATGAAAACCTTTCATCTGCTTTTTTTCAATGAAAATTTTATTTTCCTAAAATGTATCCTAATTTTTGGCTTATTCTGATGATCGATTCAACCTTTAATCAAAACGATATATCCTGGTTATATTTCATCTTTTTAACAAGTTCAGTAATGATTACAACAACCTTGTTGTTCCAATATGATTAGCTTTTTGAAAAATTTTTAAACGAATAATTTCAACAAAATCTTTTAATTTCTTATTTTATTATATTCAACTTTATGCATTCCTCTATTCAAAGAGTACATTGAATGTACAGAAATTGGTATAATAAAGTTTCTTTTATTTGTATTAACAGTTAGTCTAGGAGAAATATTTTTTATGTGGTGATAATGATTTAATAACTATCTTTGTAATTTTAAAATATTTTAATTTATACTCCTACCTATTATCTAGATATACCAAGAAAAATGTACGGTCCAATGAGACTATTACGAAATATTGACTTATGGGTGGGACAAGTTCTTCTATTCTGATGAATGCTTTCTCTTGGCTATATGGTTTGTCTGGAAAAGTTCTATTACAATTTCACAATACAATTCATATCGATGTAATGAAAGTGAAGGGCCTACGACAATGACGGAATACCTTGAATAATTGACCCGTTTTTCAAGTTAAGTAGAGTCTCACAAAATCTTCCCTCTTTACCTTCAATTATATTGAAAATGACTTGTAAACTTGATTATGACCGTCATTCTTTGGTTGTCCACAGATTCCATTATCAAGAAGTGTATCTACGTCTCTTTATACCAATTTCTCCTAAGACATTACTATTTTTTCTGGCTAATACACATAAAGAATAAATAAATAAGTAACCAGAAATATGTATGTTTACTACTCTGCTAAGGGAACTCTTTCAAGAGCCCACTTCAAATATGGAAGAAAGGTATGGATATTATGCTACTTGAGCCAAGGCTTTTACAAAAAAGTCTGCTTTCTTTCAAGAAATAGGATCACAAAATCAAGTGTTTTTACAAGAAAGCGTGAAAAATTGGCATGCTACTTTTTTTAGTTTTAGCATGACAAGTTAAGCCCACCCTCTTAGAAGTGCAAAAGCGGCAAAGCAGAGAAGGTAGCACGAGGCAAATACATAATGTGAGGTCCCACATCTGATGGGAAGGAGAATGAAATGTGCTTTATAAATGTGTGGATACTTCCCCATTGTAGACGCGTTTTGGGAGTCGTGGGTCTGTTAGGAACAAAACCGTGCGAGTTGGGCCTAAAGCGGATAATATCTACTAGCGGATGTCTAGGCACGTTACTAATGGTATCAGAGAATTAAGATTCTATGTGAACATTTGAGAAATTTTGGAGTTGATAATGGTTAAGGATGTAAGACGATTCAATGATATTTGAGGATTTAAATTTATTTTTAAGTTGAAGTTGGGAATGGTATGCATTTTAGAGGACTTTCAAGGCTTGATAGTTTGATATTTGGATTCGTTGAGTGATCCGAGAATTTAATATATCAGTGATTGTGTTAGGCCGAGGAAAACTTTATAGCATTTTCTTGAGGACTTAGAAGATTATTGATAATTTTGAGTTGTAAAAGGTATTGATAGTTAATTGAAGATCAAGACCTATATTTTGAGGACGAAATTCTTTTAATGGGGAAAGATTGTAACATTCCGAATAATTTTAATTTTTTTATTCAGTTGGGATAATTATTTTTAATAATTTTAGACATAAAATTTTATAATTCGAGTTGAAAATATAAATTTGAAATATATTGACCGTTAAATTGTGTTTAGATATTTGGGCCTAATAAATTAGAATATTTGGATCAATGGGTTTAGGAATAAACGTGGGATCACTTGATTAAATTTAGAGTAATTAATAAAATTAATTTATTTAAAAATAAATAAATAAATAATGAATATATTATAATAGTTGTAAATATAATAATAATAATAATAATAATAATAATAATAATAATAATAATAATAATAATAATAATAATAATCGGGCAAAAGAAAGAAGGAAAAAGAAAGAAAAAAAAAGAAAAGGGAAGGAAGAAGAAAGAAAGGAAGGAAAGGAAAGATAGAAGGAAGGAAAAGAAAAAGATATAAAGGAAAGAAAAAGGAAAAAGAAGGGAAAGAAAAGAAAAGGAAAGAGAAGAAAGTAACGAAAGAGAGGGAAGAAGAGAAGGACGAAGGGAGGAGAGAGAGGAAGGCGGCAAAACCCTAGACCCGGATCCAGCAATGCCCAAAATGGAAACCAAGCACAACCCTAATCGGACAGCTTTGTTATTTAAGGAAGATATTGGTGTTAAGAAGGGGGGAAGAAGGAGCCGCCATCTAGAGTCATGGTTGCGGTCGCCGTCGCTGTGTTGAGCCCGAAGGTGTGCCATTAATGTTAGCCGTTAGTGGCCGTTGTTGTTGCGTTGCCGTCGTTAGCCTGTGTCATCGCCACCGCAAGCCTTGGCCACCGTTAAACCCTCATCGTCTCTGTTCAATCAAGCAAGTAATAATCCAAATTTCTGCAAGTAAACTTCCTACTTCACAAAATTAACTCTTCTTCCATTCTTGTTATTGTTGAATCTCGGATTTTATGCTTTGAATTGGTGGAAAATTATTGAAAATGGAGGGTACGAATTAGGGAGCCCGAATGCAGAGCCACGACTTTGCTAGAGGACGACCGACTTTTGAGGGCTTAATGATAAATTGGGATTTCGTAAATTGCCTAATGAAACTACAAGTATCAATTTTACTTGTCATAACCCCCTAATTTTGGGGGATTTAGCGCAGCCGTGGGAAACAGAGCACTGTGCTCTGTTCCCATTTTCCAGTGAGCCCAGTGACCCAAGGGTAGCAATGTAAGTTAAGACCCGCCATTTTACAAGTAAACCCTTCCCTTTCCATTCTCGGCTGTTGATTATGTGACACTCGATCCAAATTTGATGACAAAGTGAGGGCTTGGGGAAAAACAGGGCATCGTTGGGTTTCTGGCAATTGGCGCTGGGAGTAAGGGATTCGGAATTAGTTTATAAATATACGTATATGTGGATGTATATGTGACCATTTGTGTATGTATTTATACATTTATTTATACATGTAGCTTTGTGGGCTGCTGCGAGTGTGGGTGCTCCCTGTTCTGTGTCGTGTCGGTGCATCGCGGCGTGAGTGTGCGAGGTTGGGAGTGGGTGTAGTGCGCCGGGTTATGAGAAGGCGGTGAGGAGGTGGCGCTGTTGCTGTCGCCGGTGGTGTACGAGCAGTGAGGAGCTGGTGCTACTGCCATGCGCCGCAGCTGGTGTGTGTGTGTGTGTGGTTGTGGCTGGTAGAATGTGCGCAGTGTGCATGCGTGAGGGTGAGCAACGTATGTTGCTGTGTGCGCGTCCAGGGTATATGGGTATACGCATATATTTCAACGTATATGTATATATACGTGAGTATGGCTTTGTATGTGTGTGTATGTATATATATATAATTGTATATATAATTATGCTTGGATATATTTAGGAAGTATGTATAATTATATATGGGATGGTATACAATTACATGTATGTTGACATGCATTGATGGTAGAATACATTTATATAAAATTATGCATGTGTGTTGGTATACCTAAAATACTAACAGTCGGTTACGTGATTATTCTTGTACCTCATCGATGAAATCCAGTGGATTATTCTTTTCGTTAACTTCGTTAGCATGTGTATATTTTATTGGCACCATATGGATAGTAAAGGATAGTGTATGAAGACTCTACAGTAACCGAGCGTATGGGAATCCGTGGGATTGTATAGTGGTCTATACTTTTCTAATACTGCTTCTATTCCAGAGGTTGAGGTCGTTGATATTGCGGAGGGATACTTATAACCTAGTGACCATCGTAGATAATAATATCTAGGATATTATTGATGAGGGGTATTGGAGATAGTATGAATATGCTACGGGTATAACCTTCGGGAAGACTGTAGGGGTGGTGGGGATACCATTAATATCGGGTAACGTCGTGGTACTCACCTAGCCGTCAGGGGCGTAAATACGCGGCATTTGGTTCACTATGGTAAAATAAGGTCCAGGGATATTTTTATTATCTCGTACAGTGGTGATCTCAAATTGAGCTGATAATCAGATTCATATTATCTCATACAGTTAGTCGAGAATGATGCTTATAACTAATAACCATCGTAGAGGATGATAGCTGAGATATCATTTGTGAGGGGTATCGGAGGTGATATCAACATGTTCCAGATATAGCATCTGGGAGAACTGTAGGGGTAGTTAGATATCATGAATAGTCTCGTTGGATTACCCAACCGTTGGGGGTGTAAATACGCGACCTTTTGTTCACTATGAATGAATAAGGTCCATGGAGACTTTTGTCATTCATACAGTTGTGACATCGTATTTAGTTGATGATCGAATTCGATGGAATCCATATTGCTTCTTGATGTCTAGTTGTTCATATGGTTTTTGAGTCGTGGATACGACAGGTTGTTGAATCTCGGATAATTATTAATTTAACTTATGTAATTATTATGTCATTAATATCCGAGACGTGTTATTGCATCTATTATTTTATTGGTTTATTTACTTATTGGGTATTCGGCTCACTCTTATATTTTATTGATTCCAGAGTAGACAAGTTGATATCAGAATAGAAGAGACTGCATGGGTAGACTCCAGGGAAAGGTGATCTCCGAAATTAAAAATTCCAAGATAGAGATTTAAGATTTTTATGATTCAGTTACTGTTCAATTTCTATTAGATCTTCTTTATGAGAATTGATATTTTGGGACATCGATGTCATTTATTGAAATTATTTATTACTATTATGGATATTTATTTAATGATGCACTCATGATGATTATTGATGATGTCTTAAATGATAGTATTGAATTCATTTACCCCCTATCGCTTAGCTGGGCCTTCTTGCCAGTTGGGCTCGTTCCCGTTGGTCCATATTCATACTAGACCCATCACTAACCTCCCATGCGTAGACCTTGTATCAGGACCTACGGGCCAAGGGACAGTCTCAGGTAGACAGTTTCTATGGGGCGTAGGCCTCCCAAAAGGTAACGGATGCTTGATAGCGTATAATTTGTGATTTTGGATGATTCGATACTTTCACCGTGACGGTTTGGATCGGGTTCAGAGATTCAGAGCTCAGGTCATCAGACATAAACCCAAGTACAGCTCAAACTGCCCACATTAACAAAAAGAAAAGAAAGAAGATAATGAAAAAGAATGAAATGAAGCTTGGTACCCCTTATCCCTTCATCACCATAAAAAAAGAAAAAGTTTATACTACTTACGTACATAGTTATTCAACTTTTGGAGCATTTGAAGAAAATGACTCAATTTAACATGCTTTACTTATCAGAGCATTATAATCTTCTTTTTTTAGTGGGGAACTAGGATTCAGCCCTATGAATAGCTCCTTCTTTTATTTATAGTTAGGTTAGGCCTACTCCTTTCAATTGAAAACTTGAATGAATAGCCCAATCCCTTCTATGAAGTGAAGCAACCAAACTTATCGAATGATTGAGACCAACCTCCTTTCCTCAAAACCCCACATCCAACAACTCCCTATCTTGCCCTTTTTCCACCGTAGACAACATGTGCCATAGTTCGTTAGGAACGAAGAGTTTGGTGATACGTAAGAGTGACTTTCTTGAGAAAAAAATACCACCGAGATAAAACCTTAAAGGCACTAGCATAAAGATCTTGGTCCAAGACAACTTCTGCTTCATTGGTTGATTGAACCTCATGTTTTCGATCTCCTGTTGGTAAGCTAAAATATAATTCTATAGGGGCATTTTGGCAACCTGTAACATGTGTTGAACACAAGCACTATTAAAGCCAAACATTACATCTACCTCTTTGAAAACGATCAAAGGGATGCCTTGCAAAGACTACTTAAAGCAGGTTTTGTGCTCAAGATGAGACTTCTCATATAAGTCTATAGATGGGGCAAATTCTTTATCTCTTCACGAGTCATCTAGCTTTGGACTTACCCACCTTTTTCAAGCCTGGCTACTGCTTTAATAAAATTATTCCTTCTCACATACTATTTCACTAAACATTTTTATTTCCTTGTGATTTTAGGAAGTTTGAAACTACCTTTGCTTATTTATTTTTCCTGTTCTTTGGGTCTCATCTGAATGGCTCGCTATCTATTTGGTTACTTTCTTTGTTTGAATTTCAGAACAAAACTATAAATCCTAGCCTCCTCCATTCAACCTTGTAAAAAGTCTAAATAGAGAGGAACTCTCTTGGGGCCTTGCTCACAGCTCTCCATCTTATGCATTAAAAGGATCAAATAATCCATATTTTTCTTCTCCAACCCCTCCCTTGGAAGAATATTAGTAAGTTTGTATTAGTTTAGTTGGAGTAAAGAATCAAGTATGAATATTTTTAGTCGTTATCCTAAGTTAGAAAAGGGAGGTGGGCAGTATAAGAGAAGCAGCAAGACGTAAGGGCAACTACTTCCCCCTCATATAGGTCAAATTCATATATGTAAAATAGCTTGAACGAAAATTGGATGTTAGGTAGGGCTAGATTCTATCGCATTGGTTGATCAATCAATAGAGGTAGGAATGAACAAATACTAACTAACTGACACAGGAATAGGTTTTCCCTCCACTACTGACTCGCAAACCAATACAGGGAGCAAGGGCCCTAACTAGATGGTATGCTTCGCTTCTCTCCCGGTGACTGACATATCTATTTGTTATTGGGCTATTCCCACATATTTACTGACGAATTGTTCTAACTAGTAGGTTAATTTAGATAGCTCAGATTTGGGAATGTACTACATGAAGCATCCTAACTATTCTTATTGACATTTGAATAAGTATCTAGTTCCCTTCTATTTCAGCATAGTAGATTTGTTCTCTGAGAACGAATACCTTGTCTAGAAAAAAGGATTTTCCTTCAGTAGTATGAGTTGAGAGGATCATATGACGAGGGAAACTTCTCTAGTCTAGAAGCATTTTCGCTATGTCTGTATTCTTTCAATGCCCATTCCCAAAGTGAAGCGGGAAGAAATCTATGGTGCATTCTTCTATTTTAAAAAGCTTTGCTTTGGCATCGTTATTTTCGGCCTTTCTATGCCCTCTTTGATTCAACTTGAAACCTCATTTAGAGAGATTGGTTTCGTAACTTATAGTACTATGATCTCGAAATGTATCGGATGTCTGACTAGGGATAGGGATAACCTTTGGCATGAGATTTTTCAACTAAGCCTGACTATTTGCACCCTTTGGTTTAAGGTTGTGGTAAACTTACCCACTCTCTTATCTTAGCATGAATAATTATTGATTTAGCTCCAAACTAGAATTAGATTGACTCTTGTTCATAAGGGCAACGCCATTGCTTGTTTGTTAAACTACTCATGGTGTTGGCTTTGATTGCCCCTACTATTCGCTTGTCTTCAACTCTAGAAAGAAAAGATCAATCTCATTGAATCAAAGATCGGAATTGTACCCTTAAAAAATCTACAATTTATATGAAAAATGAACATGCAATAAAGGGCCTTTACTTTAGGTTTCCATTTTTATGAAAACTTTTAAATAGGTGCGACACTCAAAGGAGGTCAGATTGAGTGTGCTACCATTCCTTTCAAATAAATGGAGGAGTGAAATAGAAAATAATAAAAAAATAGATAAAAAAATACCCATAACTAAAGAATAAGTAAGATAATATGGGAGGTGGAAAAGCCAATTGGTAATTCAGAAGTTCAAGCAAGACAAAGCACAAGTAAAAGGATTAGAAAACATGGTAGGCACATTACAAATCCATACATGAAGGAACTCTCACACAAAAACATGAGGAAGTAAAAATTCACTATACGAAAAAAGTATTAGAAGGTGTAATAAATGATTATAAAGGGAATATAGGTAAGAAAGAATATGAGTTAAAGTAATATCATACATTAGTTGGACTTTCTGTGAGTTCAGTTTTGAGGGTTCGAAAAGATTAGTTAATAGCCAAAGCGAACCAGAGAAGGTTAGTTTAGTGATTTGCGAAAATAGACCCAAGAAAAGCTGGCTGAGGCAAAAAAAAAGAAGAAAGGGGAAGGTCAAGCTTGATTGGTTGAAGGACATAGGTAAGGAAAACTTCTTCAAGAGTTGTTTTTGAAAGAAGGGAGTAAAGAAATTCGATCAATTGTCTTAGAAAGACAGATAGGGACCCATTAGTATTACATTTTGTTCAGTGCCCGGGGGAGCCAAACCAACCGAAAATAACTAAGCTCATTCCCTCAAACTTTGCTTTTCTTCCTTCAAATTGAGGTTCTTCATGAGAAGAAATTGTATAGGAAAAATTTGGTAAAGCTCTTTTGGATGAATTCGACACTAGGCATGCCCTTTTGCTAGCTTTTTTATTATACTAGTTTAACTATTGCTTATACTAAAAATTTCTTAAGACCGTCAATCCATTCTGAATAGATGCTTCCCTTTAAACAGTATAAAAAGATGGTAAGTAGAACTAAAATAATAATCTTATTTGGTTTAGTAATGGAACTAATAGCTTGCCCAAACAGGAATATAGGAAAAAACCAACAGCCTACAAGGTTGCCGACAGACTTACTTAACCTATTGAAATGCCCGTATAGACTTTTTGCTTCAGTTCTAGACAAAGATCCACCAGTCTTTCTTTCCTAGTTCTTAGTCAATATTCATTCAAATCAAAATCTTCTCTTTTTGCCATGCTTTAGCCAATTGCTTTGTAGCTTGCTCTTACTCTTACTACTAGTTTTTATACTTTCTGCTTTTGACTACTTGCCTTTCCTTGACTGTCATTGCCTTCCCGCTTATTATCCTATTTTCTTTATCTTGTGCAATTAAAGAGAACGAGACTACAAAACCCAAACAGAGCCCAGCAGGAGGAGAACACTTATCGATACTGAAACCGTTTTGCTCGTCCTTCTTTGAGGTAACCAAGTTTGGTTACCTTTTAGAAAGCCAGTTCGCAATTACGTAGATAATAATCAACCTATACAAACATTTGTTTGTTGGAATCTACTTATGTCAAAATCTTTTTGAAGGCCTTGGTGGTATTGTATTCTAATAAATAGAAAAAAAAACTTTTTTATAATTTAAACTTTCTCTCATCTAAAAGTTAGTGTTTTATCATATTAGAAAGAAAGGCGCCACTTTAAAGCAAGTCGCCTAGGTTCTTAAGAAAGATATTATATTTTATAAAGTAGCATTAAGCCATCTTGACTCAATCTTTAGTTCAAATATAACATTATTCAAATTATTTCAGAAATTCAATAAGTTTTTCAACAAATTTGATAAAACCCACAATAGGAGTTCTCGAGTTTTATTTATTACTAATAAATATTATTCATATTATTTTTTTGTTGTTTACTCACGTAAACTATCCATGTCTTTCTTGTTCCACTAGCTAGTAGCAAATTCTAAGATGTCTATTTTGTTATTATTATTTTTATGTCAAAGACCAAAAGTTGAAAACATCATTTATTTTCATTTTTTTATGAGGTCATGTACAACAACGTTAATCTCACAAGCCTGGGCTGGGCCTAGTTCCATCCCTAGAGGAGCCATATGAGGTGGTAGCTCCACATACGGTTTTGAAGCTGAGCCTTTTCTGAAATGGGGCCTAGCAGCCGATATGATGATTGGTTTAGGTAGGGTGGCCAGTGTAATATCCGGATTTTTATTTAATTTATTTTGATATTAATTATGATTTCATGTGTGTTTTAAAATAAATATATATATTATAAATTTTTTTAAAATTGGATTTATAGTGTAACGCCTGAAGCATGCTTGAGAGGTACTTAAGCATCAGTTGGATAATAGAAGCAAAAAGGAAATGAAATAAATAAATAAATAAGAAAATAGAGAAAAAAAAGGAAAAAAAAAGAAAAGAAATAAGAACAAAAAGGGCGAAGCAGGGCAAAAGCTCAAGCAATGCGAGAGAGGGAGAAGTGTATAAGCGAGTGCGCGTGCGAGAGAGAGAAGATGAGGAAAATAAAAAAAATGGAGAGAGAGAAGGCAGTATGGTAGAGGTGTGGGAGAAAAAATGCAGAGAGAGGAAGCGTGTGGATGAAGTAGAGCAGAAGAGAGAGTGAGCGGGGAGGAGAAGAAGAAGAGAGGGAGAGAGAGCGTGCGCAAGGGGAGAAGGAGAAGAAAATAAAAGGCACATGAGAGGAAAGCCGAAGCAAAGAGGGAGTGTAGAGGAGAGGAGCAGGGGGAAGAGGAGAGAAGGTGAAGTTCGTGTAAATCAGAGTATCATTTTTTCAGATCTACCTAGTATAATGTTGAGGCAAATATCTAGAGATCCTATCCTTTATTAAATTTGATATGTAATGATATTTGCTTATATTTGAGAGGTTTTGTTTACATGTATATTATTTATATACACCATATTTATTTATTATGTATATACATGTATGAATTATTTATTGATTTGGGATTTTGATCGGAATTTGTGATTTTTGGAGGGTTTTATTGATGAGGTCGCTACTTTGTGGGATTGTGGTGGTCCAAGGCCCTTGGGTAGGTCGATATGTGTATGGGACTATGGTGATCTAAGGCTCCCTGGTAGGTCGATATGTGTTTGGGACTATGGTGGTCTGAGGCCCTCGGGTGGATCGATACGTATATGGGACCCTGGTGGTTTGAGGCCCTAGTGAGTTGATATGTAATCTGATCGATAATGATAAAAAGATGGCCGACAGTTGTAGGTATAAATTATAGCTGATAATAATGAAAAGATAGCCAAGAGATGTAGGCCTAAATTGTAGCTGATAATGAGGAAAAGATAGTCTAGAGCTATAAGCCTAAATTATAGTTAATAATGATAATAAAATGGCCGAGAGTTATAGGCTTAAACTGTAGCTAATAATAGTGATAAGATAGCCGAGAATTGTAGGCCTAAATTATAGCCGATAATAATGATAAAATGGTTGAGAGTTATATGCCTAAATTATAACCGATAATAATGATAAGATGGCTGAGAGTTGCAAACCTAAATTATAGCTAATAATGATGATAAGGTGTAAAATGGCCTAAAGATGTTGGCCTAAAACGTAGCCGTTATGAGATATAAATCTTGATTTTGATTTGCGTCCTTTGTAGGTGTGGAGTTGGTCACAGTTCATGCGATGTGGTATTAGATCATGATTTGTAACGAGTATGCTTTGATGGGAAAGTGTAATTTGATATGCGATTTATTATGTGACTTTATCCTCCCTTTGATATAAATATTTGTGCTGTTTTATATATGTATATGATGATACTTGTTGAATTGTAAACTCACGTTTTCATATTGTTTTCTTTATAGTTGAAGGCTTGGATGTATTATAAGAACTGGCGAGATTTAACATGACATCACATTTTTCTGTTGAGTATCATATCTATTTTGATATTAATGGCACCAACTGTATTTCGATTGTTATTGATGGATTTTGTTTTGGACTGTTTTTGGATATTGGAGTCGGCCAAATGTAAGCCTTTTGGACTGTATGTTGAGGATTTATGGATTTATTTCATTATGTGAATGAGTTGTTATTATTTGGTTATTTTTCTTATGACTGCTTAGAACAGGTTATGTTTATGTTGTTCGAATGGTCGTTCAATGAGGTCCTATGTGGGTTATGCTTAGGTTTCATGTATGTTTGGTTTGTCACACATAAGTTTAGAGATTTGTTATTTATATATTTTTTAGTATTTAATTATTTATTGATTTGACCTACTTGATCTAGGTTCGTGATAGCCTATAGGAATTAATGCGTGAACTGCGATCCACAAACTAAGGTATGGGACTCACTCTTTACTTAGGAATAGAGAAAGGAAACATAGCATGTCACAAAAGCGAGGCGAGCAACACCTACTGCGAGACGGATGCCTCGCGAACTGGGCTTCCAGGGGTGAGGCCTTTTGGCAAAGCCAAGTCAATTTCAGGCCACTAGAGCCTACAACTAATGAGAAGGCCCAATGGAGTAAAGGCAAATGTGTGCGTTGTTATACTCCCTACGTTCCAAAGGTGCCTAGAGGACGAGCCAGACATAGCAGAGGAACGATTGGGTAGCGGATTTCCCACTAGTGGACGACCATCTCAAGGCACATCATAACCTGATTAGAAGTTGGAAGATCCATAGTACCTGCTCTAGACATAATATTCATCATTTTTTAATGCAGGGGGAAGAGATCTCTTTTTCGCACGGAAAAAATGGAGCTGGTCCTACCCATGGGCTTTGGAGAGCTCCTACAATCTTGCCTCAGACTTGGACAAGGCCTGGTCAAGGTAGTTGGCCCATGCTTAACTCTACAGCGTGTCCCCGACAGCAACATTAGCGCTCCATCTCCTTGGTGATACGATCAGTTTGCGCGCACAATAAGCGAGCAATCTCGTCTATCTGTAAGAGCATGAAAGCCTCCAACCAGCGAGGCGCTGTCCAAGGATATTAAATAGAAAAGAAGGGTTAACTAGAGACAACATCGATAAAATGTATAGGCAAAGATCCGTACTACTTCCTAACGAGATGGCCATATCTGGCGAGAAAACCCAACGGATTCGAGGCCTGGAGGTGCCATGGGGCTTGAGGAGCGGAGTGCCTGGGTGGTGTCCTTCCTCGGTGGCAGCCTTATTCACTAAATCCTCTTCTTCGATTTCCTCCATCGTTCGCCTGTTCCCACTTCCCTCTCCAATCAAAGGCTCAGAGAAAGAGGAAGGTGACGCACCCCGTGCTACGTCGAGCAAAGTCGGAATGTCTATAACATCTTGATTAGCCATTCAAAATATAACAGCAAAAGTAGAAATATTTGTGGAGGCCAAGCGATGAAAAGAATAGCAAGAGACACCACACTTAAATAGACGGAGCCATTGCCTGGAATGACGTCACAGAAAAGCTAAAAGGTTGTGTTGTCATAATGGCGAACGACGTGTGTCCTCACCCTGGCAAATCTGCCTGTATGCGCCATTATGATAGACGTCGCCTCGCATCCGTGCATAGCTTGCCATCAATTGCTACACTCTACCACTCTGATCGATGCGATGGCTGTCCATCACTGGTCTCCAAAAGCGTCCGTTTGCAATGATGCCCAGTGCATTAGACTCCAGAACTTGCAAAGTGATAGCATACGGCCCCAACAGACTCGAGGAGAGGATGTCCGACCTCCTCCACGACTGGTTGTCGGGTTGACGAGTCAAACATTGACCGGGCAAACATCAACAAGCCAAATCGTTAGAACATTGAAGATCCAAATGGCACTAAGACGGGAGGTGACTAGGACAAACTCAAGGTCGGGTCGCTGGCCACCTCCACGGCCAAGCATTGGGTCAAGCAACCTCATGTCAAGCCACCAAAAGACCAAGTCATTTGTCGGTCAGCCTGGCAGCAAGCAATAATGTTCGGAGGCTACCCCTTAGAAGAATGGAAAGTGGATGGCTCATGGCCTAGACAACGACAAGGCTGGGTTGGCTAACCCCTCCCCAGTAGAGTGCTAGGTCGAGTGGCCATGTGCTGACCTGCCAAAAGATTGGATGTCTGAAGGCCAGCTTTGTCAAAATGTCAAAGATCTAAACTGCTGAGAGTGAAAAATCAAAGTATTTCGATCATTCACATCATGCGAGAATATTGGGGATATGCAGTGAAGTCAAAGAATGCTCGATAGTTCCATTCATTGATTTCCTTTACAAAGCACAATGTTTCGATAATAAACGTATAACATCATAGAGGAATAAAAGCACGTGGAACGATGATCCGACTACTAAAGCTCTACTCCATAGGCACACAACCCTAGGACGAAATCTCAACAGCAAGAGCACCATGTTCCGGACAGTTGAAGAAACCCTGCTGTTGTGCACAAAGTAGGAAGCGCATGGCAAAACCCTTGCCAACAAGAGCGAGGCACCAAGCCTTGCTACCATCCTCGGAAGTATCCATCAAAACTGACCGTAGTCGTGAAAATCCATGTGTTAACGCCGAATCCGGCGCTGCAAAAATGGCTTAAGTTTCGGCATGAACTCAAGGAATGTACCCCCACCAGAAGCTTCCGGATTGAACCCTCGTGGGCTACCTAGGGTTGAGTCACTCAGTCAGAGGAGACGGAGTGTCAACCTCTCCCGCTGCAAGTGCCAAGCAGCCAATCCTCCAGGGTTGTCCTGGTAAGAGCGTTCCGTCACCAGCTAACAAAAGGAGAAACTAGCCCAAGTCCCGCTTCGTCGACTTCTGCAGGTCGTTGTGTAGGCTTCATGCCCACTCCGAACATTCACATAACTTAGTTGGTGTGGATGATTCATGGAGTAAGGGATCGCGAGCCCCTACTTATAGCCAAAAGAAAAGATCAACACACCATTATTGCAGAAGATCACGTCACCAGTGTAATCCATAGAGAATTGGCATAGTCCAGATAATTACTCCCAAATCCTGTCAATCAGAGTAACAGTCTGTAAGGTGTGATGAAACGTGTTTTTTTTCTCAATTGATTCCGTCATTCAGAACAGTAACAGAAACCCAAAACTCACTTAAAGTTCTAGGAAAAAACGGGTAGAGTTTTCCCTAAAATTGGGCTAAACAGAAAATATTAACCTGTATAAAACCTATATGCGAACAAAAATAACAAACTAGTACAAACACACAACTATTTATAAATACCACAATTTTCCTACAACATGTTTTTACAGGACCACAGGTGCCATCTATGGCATTAATTCCACAATCCTATCTACTATAATAACAGTTCATGAGTAAGAAGCCATCTAGGACTTGTACAGAAACCAAAAGGTACATAGCGGAAGTAGAATTATAAACCTGTAGAATGATAGTTTTCCTTTTTCATCACATACATCACATGCATTTCTATACAAAACATATATATATAAATGTCCATAGGCATAAAATCCATATACAAAATCACATATCAAGTCAAATCTTTACATCCAACTGATTCTCTAAAATATCTCCAAAATACTTCAGATCTCCATAGTCTTCAAGTTAGGCTCTAGATCACTCATTCTCATCTGATACTAACTCTACAGTCTCATCTGGAGGAAAAAACAGTAAAACCGTGAGTCGATGTCCAGTAAGGTACATGCAGACATACAGTAAAACTTTTATGCAGAATAAAATGCAGTAAAATGAATACAGATACATATTGAAGTATAAATGCTACAAAGCAGTGATTCATAAGAAAACCATAGCAGAAACGTAATGCAGAAGATTACAGAACTGTCAAAAATAGAAACAATCAAGCTTAAAAAATCAGAAGTAAGCGTAGCCAGGCTTTGTTAGTAATAAATTGGTAAAACAGACTCCAGAAAGCAGAAATCGGTCTTAATTCTATAACTTATAGAAATCTATTTTTTTATCAGTATAGGACCCCACCACTAGACCTTACTAATAGAGGGGGCAAATAATCGATGATAGATTGTGTTCACTCCACATAATCAAAGGTTAGAAATAGAAATAGGAGATCCCTTTTCATGGATCAGTACAGGTGTGCCTCCCGAAGGTAGGTCAGGTTCAGAATCTTTCCTCCTGACCGTAACGCCTTGAGGAAAGGGCAGACCACGCATACCTCCATGGACAGAATTATCCTCGATTACCACCATAACATTCTAAGGCATGTCGGAGAATCTAACCTGATTGTAATCAGTCCTGGGTCCTAAATAACAGTATCAGAAATAACTTCTTAGCTGATGACCTTCTTTCGTTTTAGAGTTTCACAATTACCCTTCAATTAACTTCAGAATATTCAGAAATGGTTCATAACCTTTCAGATTTATTTTAGAATATACAGAGATAGTTAGAATCCCTTCAGAATTGGTTCAAATATGCATTAACGGTCTAAAAACCCTTCAATTTTGCTTTAGAAGTGTGCGGTAATTTATCGGTATAAGTCAATATAAAATTTTCAAAAATAAATTATACCAGGAGCTTCATTTCAATACCAATTAACTTTTATATAACAGGAGTTACGGTTGAAAATCGTTAAAACCCCTTCATTTTCATACCTAGGGTTTCGCCAAAATTTTCGGATGATAAACGGACACCGAATACATGTATTTTCATAAAATCAGAGGTATAACCAATAAAATATACAAGTAAACTTAAAATCTGACAGATTAATCGGGAGAAACAAGGGTTATTTATAGTAAATATACAGAACCATGTATTTAAAGTATAAATACACTTTTAGAGATATAGAAAAGCAGTAAAAAGGGAAAATAGCATCCGGGGTACACTTGCCTGAACTCGATCTACAGTTACCGTGACTTGGATCGAAACTGGACGGAAGTTTCTCCCCTTTTCTTTCTCTTTTCTCTCTTTCCTCTCTTCTCTCCTTCGTTGCTATCGTGGGCTGTTAGGGATAAAACCCCAAATGAGCCAAAATCCTCTTTAAAACGCGAGAGAAAAGAACCACATGCCTGGGCCTGTGACCGACGCTCGAGTGCATATCGAGAGCAAGGCGAGCGCAGGGTTTCTGCCGGGCCTCGCTCAAGCGCCCAGCGAGCCCACGGCGAGCACGCCCCTACTGGATTTCGGCGCCTGTTGTGTGGCGAATCAGCATACAGCAGCCAGCATTTCACACTTTTTACTTCCAAAACTCTTCCTTCCAAGCATGTTTAGCCCCATCTCGACTATTATTATTTTAATTACTCTTAAATTATTATATTTTGGATTTGGGACCTCACACTCTCCCCCACTTAAGGAAATTTCGTCCTTGAAATTAAACAGAGCTACATACCTCAAGAAAACAAGTGGGGATATTTGCTTCTGATCTCCTCTTCGCGCTCCCAAGTGGCCTTTTCTAGTGAATGATTTCTCCAAAGTATCTTCACCAAGGGAATGCTTTTTGTATGCAACAACTGATCTTTTTGATCCAAAATTTGTAGCGGTTCCTCGATATAGGATAAATCCTTGTCGATAGTCAAGGATCCATAGTCAATCATGTGTGTAGGATCTGGACATACTTCTGAAGTATCGGTACATGAAATACATCATGTATGCCTGTTAGACTAGGTGGTAACGCCAACCTGTGGGTTACCTCCTCGATCATTTCCAGAATATCAAAAGGACTAACGAACCGTGGCTTCAGTTTTCCCTTCACTCCAAATCGGAATGTTCCCTTGGACAGTGAGACTTTCAGAAAAATAAGGTCTTCTACTTCAAAACTCAATTCTGTCCTCCTCCTATCTGTATAACTTTTCTGTTTACTTTGAACTACCTTCAGATTATCATGGATTAGTTTAATTTTCTCTATTATTTCCTTCACAATCTCAGGGCCCAAGATCCTTTTATCTCCAATATCTTTCCAGTGAATCGGTGACCTATATTTTCTCCCATACAAAGCCTCAAAAGGTGACATGCCGATACTAACCTGATAGCTATTATTATAAGCAAATTCAACCAGTGCCAAATAAGTGTTCCAAGTTCCTATCATCTCTAATACGGAGACCCTCAATATATCCTCAAGAATCTGAATGGTATGCTTCGATTGGCCATTAGTCTGGGGATGATACACAGTACTAAATTTTAACTCTGTCCCTAGTTTTCTATGCAAACTTTTCCAAAATTTTGAGACAAAACGGGGATCTCTATCAGATACAATGGAGACAGGAACTCCATGAAACATCACGATCTCATTCACATATAATTGAACCCGTTTATCACGTGAATAGGTCGTCCTGATTGCTAAGTAGTGGGTTGATTTTGTCAGCCGATCAACTATAACCCAAACGGCATCATGAATTCTAGGAGTCCTCGGTAAATCCGATATAAAATCCATAGTAATATCTTTTCATTTCTAGCTCGGGATCAGCATAGGCTGTAACAATCTAGAAGGCTTCCTCCTCTCAGCTTTCAGTTGCTGATATACCAGGTATTTCTCCACATAAGTTATAATATCTCTCTTCATATTTCTCCACAGAAAGTTTTCTTTAGATCCTGATATATTTTATTTGTCCTAGGGTGAATCGTATACCGGGACCGGTGAGCCTCCTTCAAAATCTTCTCCTTCAATTCTCTGTCGTCCGATACACATAATCGGTCTCTAAACTTTAACACTCCATCAGTTCGGACATTAAAATCAGCTCGAGATTCCTTATTCAGATCACTTACAACATCCATAAGGAACGGATCATTTACTTGCTTCTCTTTAACTTTGCTGACTACTTCCGGTTGGATCTGAAAATACGATAGGAGTATTCTATCACCTTTAGCATAACGTTGGATATCACATTATTTTAGGTAATCCAACATTTCCATTTGCTTGATTTGTAATTGAGCCACATACCCCGATCGGTGACTCAATGCATCTGCAACTACATTGGCCTTCCCTGACTTATATTGTATCTCACAGTCATTATCCTTCAAGAAATCAAGCCATCTCCTTTGCCTCATGTTAAGTTCCTTCTGAGAAAATAGATACTTCAGACTTTTGTGATCGGAATATACAAGGAATTTTTCACCATACAAGTAATGTCTCCAAATTTTTAAGGTAAACACCACAACAACTAGCTCTAAATCATAGGTCGAGTAGTTCTTCTCATGTACTTTCAGTTCCCTAGAACCATAAGTTATAACTTTACAGTGCTGCATCAATACACATCCTAAACTCGCTTTAGAGGCGTCATAGTACACTTCAAAGCCTCCTGAACCCTCTGGAATAACCAATATTGGAATGATAGTTAAACGATCCTTTAGCTCCTGAAAGCTTAGATCACACTCCTCAATTAATACAAACTTAGCCTCCTTCTTTAGTAATCGAGCCAAAGGCATAGAAATTTATGAGAAATTCTCTATGAAACGCCTGTAATAATTCGTCATGCCCAGAAAGCTCCTAACCCCAGTCACAGAAGACGGCCTGCTCTAATTTGTAACAACCTCTACCTTCTTTGGATCCATAGAAATACTACAATCAAAAATTACATGCTTCAAAAATATCACCTTCTCTGGCCAGAATTCACGTTTATTCAACTTAGCATACAATTTTTCCCGCGGAGCACTTGAAGTACTATTCTCAAATGAATCTCGTGTTTCTCATAATCCTTTGAATAAATCAAGATATTATTAATAAATACCATCACAAATTTATCCAAGTACGGGCCTGAATACCCTATTCATTAGATCCATAAAAGCAGTTGGAGCATTCGTAAGGCCGAAAGGCATAACAAGGAACTCATAATGGCCACAACGTGTCCGAAAAGCAGTCTTAGCCACGTCTTCTGGCTTAATCCTTAATTGATAATAATTGGATCTCAAATCAATCTTCGAGAACACCCGAGATCCTTGCAATTTGTCAAATAAATCATCAATACGCGGTAGATGATACTTATTTTTAATCGTGATTTTATTCAACTCACGGTAATCAACATACAGCCGCAAAGACCCATCTTTCTTTCTCACAAACAATGACGGTGACCCCAAGGAGATACACTCGGTCAAATAAAATCCTTATCTAATAGCTCCTGTAATTGTAATTTTAACTCCTTTAATTTAGCCGGAGTCATACGATAAGGGGCCTTAGAAATTGGACTAACATCAGGAACAATTGCAATTTCAAACTCAATCTCCTGGTGTAAAGGTAATTCCTTTGAAAATACATCTTCAAAATCGCAGACAACTAGGATATTTTTAGCCGGCACACTATGACTCCTAGTAGTGCAGACATATGCTAAGTAAATTTTACATGCACTTTTCATCAAATTCTTAGCATGTAAAGTAGAGATTAATACAGGCACCCCCTTTTTCTTAATGCTATAAAAGAAAAATGGTTCCATACCAGGAATATTAAACCCTCTTCAGAAAACAGTCAATGCTGACATGATATTTGGCCAACCAGTCCATCCCTAAAATCACATCAAAATCACCCATGTTTAATAACACCAAATCCACAACCAAGTATTTTTCATTCACCTCAACTATACATCCAGGACACACAATATCACTAATCACAAGGGATCTAGTGGGAGTATATATGGACAATTCACAATCCAAAATACACGGGACAGATACAATACAGCAAGCAAATCGCAGAGAAACAGAGTAGGTGGATCCCGAGTCAAACAATATAGATGTCGAAACTCTATAAATAGAAAGAGTACCTTCCACTACATTCGGAGATACCTCCGGGTCCTGAACAGTCACTGCAAAGGCCTTTGTCAGGACAGTAGGCTTATTTCCTTCTAGCCTCGGAGGTAATGGACAGTCTTTGATCTGTTGGCCCTACCGATGCCTTACGGCATGCTTGCACCGGATATCTCCTCCCACAGAAGGTATAATCTACAGTTAACACTCTAGAACCGGTGATTGACTGAGCCGGAAAGATGCCCTTCCCTTTGTCAGCTGTCCTAGTCTTCTTGGATGGTCCAAAAGATCCCACATTAGATCCAGTACTAAACCCTACCCGGCTAGCAGTCCTCTTTGTATAAAATCTCTCCGTCTCTGCTTCTTTCTCATAGATCGTTGCCGTATCCAGATTTTTAATGTAATTCTAGAGTTTCAGAATTGATAGCGACTTTCTAATATCATCTCGTAGCCCTTATTGGAAATTCTTCGCCTTTCTCAGCTCATCCTCTACGTAGAAGGGGCAAAACAGGATAATTTAGTAAATCTGGCATCTTACTCCTTCACTGTCATATTTCCTTACCTTAGTCTCATAAACTCCTACTCTTTCTGATCATGGAGGTTAGATGGGAAGTATTTCTCCATAAATGCATCCTTAAACATCTCCCAAGTAATGCATCATCGGGCACTCCCAACGCCCTCTTCTTCATGCTCTACTAGCTATCAGTTTTGCCCTCCAGTTTATACACCGTGAAGGTGACCTTCTCCAGATCGGTACACCTAATCACAGCGAATATCTTCTTCATCCTCTTTAGCCACACATCCGCTTCTACGGGATCAGGCTTTCCTAAGAAGTTCAGTGCTCACTCTGCTGTAAATCTATCATAAGTCGTAGAAGCAAGAAGTGCCGAAGCTGGCTCGGGTGCAGGGACTGAAGCCATGTGCCTCTACTTGACAGATTCTATTACATTAGTTATTCTCTCTAACAGATCAATATAAGCAGCATCTCTATCATACGGCATACTAGTACCACCACGATTATTTCTTTGACTCCTTCTACTAGCCATCCTATAATCAAAATAAATACAATATTACAATATCAAGAAATCAGTTAAAGGAAGAGATATTCAATAATTTAATGAAATTTAAACTTAGCCTAAGAACCAACCTCCTAAGAGTTCTAGTTGCCTTAGCTACCCCGGCCTATTCCTACAGAAATTCAGTATAGAGATTAAAGCCTATACTTCCGCTTTTCGATCGATTAATTCCTAATGTATCATTTCTCTGATACCAATTATGATGGAATGTATTTTTTTCTCAGTTAATTTCGTCATGCAGAACAGTAACAGAAACCCAAAACTCACTTAAAATTCTAAGAAAAAACGAGCAGAGTTTTTCCTAAAATTGGGTTAAACAGAAAATATAAACCTGTATAAAACCTGTATGCGAACTAGTATAATAAACCAGTACAAACATACAACTATCTATAAATACCATAATTTTTCTACAACACGCTTTCACAGGACTACAAGTGCAATCCATGGCATTAATTTCACAATCCTATCTACTATAACAACAATTCATGAGTGAGATCCCATCTATGACCTGTATAGAAACCAAAAGGTACATAGCGGAAGCAAAATTATAAACCTGCAGAAAGATAGTTTTTTTCTTTTTTATCACATACATCACATGTATTTTTATACAAAACCCATATATACATAAATGTCCATAAGCATAAATCTATATACAAAATCATATATCAAGTCAAATCTTTACATCCAACTGATTTTCCAAAATAGCTCCAAAATACTTCAGATCTTCACAGTTTTCAAGTTAGGCTCTAGATCATTTCTTCTCGTCCGGTACCAACTCTACAGTCTCATCTGGAGGGAAGAAAAAACAGTAAAATAGTAAGCCGAGGTTTAGCAAGGTACATGCAAGCATGTAGTAAAACTTTTATACTGAACAGAATGTAGTAAAATGAATACAGATACATATTGAAGCATAAATGCTACAAAGCAGTGATTCACAAGAAAACCATAGCAGAAACGTAATGCAGAAGATTACAGAACTATTGGAAATAGAAACAATCAAGCTTCATAAATCAGATGTAAGCGTAGCCAGGCTTTGTCAGTAATAAATTGGTAAAACAAACTTTAGAAAGCAGAAATTAGTCTTAATTCTATAACTTATAGAAATCTATTTTTCTATCAGTATAGGACCCCACCAGTAAACCCTACCAGTAGTGGCGGCGAATAATCGAGGATAGATTATATTCACTCCATACAATCGAAGGCCAGAAATCGAAATAGGAGATCCCTTTCCATAGGATCAGTACAGGTGTGCCTCCCGAAAGGAGGCAAGGTTCAGAATCTTTCCTCCTGATCGTAACGTCCCAAGGAAAGGGCGGACCATGCATAACTCTATAGACAGAGTTATCATCGATTATCATAATAACGTTCTAAGGCATGTCGAAGAACCTGACCTGACTGTAATCAGTCCTGAGTCCTAAATAACAGTATCAAAAATAACTTCTTAACTGAAAACCTTCTTTCGTTTCAAAGTTTTACAATTACCCTTCAGTTAATTTCAGAATATTCAGAAACAGTTCATAACTTTTCAGATTTATTTCAAAATATATAGAGACAGTTAGAATCCCTTCAGAATTGGTTCAGAATATACAGTAACGATTTAAAAACCTTTCAATTTTGCTTTAGAAGTGCGCGGTAATTTATCGGTATAAGTCCGCGTAAAATTTTTAAAACAAATTATACCAAGAGTTTCATTTCAATACCATCGTTAAAACCCATTCATTTTCGTACCTAGGGTTTTGCCAAAACTTTCGGACGATAAACGGACACCGAATACATATATTTTCATGAAATCAGATGTATAACCAATAATATATACAAGTAAACTTAAAATCTGACCGATTAATCCGGAGAAACAGGGGTTATTTACAGTAGATATACAGAACCATGTATTTAAAGTATAAATACACTTTTAGAGATACAGAAAAGTAGTAAAAAAGAAAAATAATATCCGAAGTACACTTACCTAAGCTCAATCTACAGTTACCGTGACTCGAATCTGGACCGGACGGAAGCTTCTCCCATTTTTTTTCTCTTCTCTCTCCTTCGTCTCTTCTCTCCTTCGTTGCTGTCGTCGGCTGCTGGAGATAAAACCCCAAATGAGCCAAAATTCCCTTTAAATTGCAGGAGAAAAGAGCCACGTGCCTCGGCCCGTGACCAGCGCTCAAGCACATATCGAGCGCAAGGCAAGCGCAAGATTTCTACCTGGCTTTCCTCGAGCGCACTGCGAGCACACCCCTACTGGATTTTGGCGTCTACTGCCACGCTCGAGCGCACGGCAAGTGCCCGGCTGCTGTGTGGCGAATCAGTATACAGCAGCCAGCATTCCACACTTTTTACCTCCAAAGCTCTTCCTTCCAAGTATGTTTAGCCTCATCTCGGCTATTATTATTTTAATTACCCTTAAATTATCATGTTTCGGGTTCAGGACCTCACATAAGATTTCTTGAAAAGAAAAGTGCATGGACCTACACGATGACATCACATCATTGCATGCCTGGGAATGAAATGTTGAACCACCTGGTATGGGGGGCTAGTGATGGGTTCGTTACCCATAAACCGACCAAGATGTTGAGACCCACTGTGAAAAGGTTGTCTGAAAGTCGCGGCTCAAGAGAATGCCCCAACAATCCAAGGTCCAAAGATCGCACAATCCAGGATCGCCCGCCAAGGCATGGGTTTTCCCAACAACCCGTTGTGAATAGCCCCACCAAGACAGTCCATTATTCTTTTTTTTCACTCATTGAGGAAACTTGTCATAATTGGTTAGCACCAATTTGGCAGATATTTTAGAAATATTCACCCATGATTTGTACGATATTTCTGAAAGTAGAAACTGTCATATCCAGCACCTCCCATGATCGCGTTAAAGAAGGAAGGAATCCTCTTGATTGAGGACAGCTGTTATAATCGGCACCTACGATCCACGTGGACAGCTATCTACCAACCTGGGCGTCCATCGATTTAAGTGCTATAAATACCCGTTTGCTCTCACAAATAAAAGGGGAGAGAGGAAGAAAAAGGTATAACAGAACCCATCCAGGAGGCCATGCCTAGTTCATCCAAGATGCCTGCTCACTAGTCCTTCCATCTAGGAGGCTTGCCACCAGTGCTCCTTGGAGGAAGCCTACCCTCCAATCCATTCAGGAGGCCAACCCATCATCCAGGAGGCCTGCCTCCTATACCTCCAAATGGTCCATCAATCGAGTGCACCTTGAAGACTCTTCTCAATCGGGCACACCTCTAGCCGCCCATTAATTGGGCGCACCTCAAAATCATCCCTCAATCCGGCATACCTCTAAACCGCTTCTCAATCGAGCATACCCAAACACTCAATTGCCACTACATGTATCATCGTATCTTTTTATATCATTACATCTTTTTATTCTCTTGAAAAAATATCTTATCGGAATATCGAAAGATATATCGAAGAGTGAGTCCCGCCAATCCTCTAACATTTTGTTTATTTATTGTGTTGCGCAAGGTCCAGGTTTGAAGAGACAGGGATCGAATTCACTCTAATTTGACCCGACACAGAAAATTGAGTAGCTTTCTAATCCATACAATGACCTGAATCTAGTAACACATCAAAATTAAAAATTAAAAATATAGAATAATAAATCTAAAACAAAGTCTATTTCTCTCTTTTCTTCTATTTCTCATTTCCTATCTCCTTTTCTCCCTCCCTTTCCATCTCTCTCCTGCTCTCTACTTTAGCGGAGAGCCTTCCTCTAGGCTACCCTAACTCCCATCATTTTATAAATATTTTTTCAAACACACACACATATGCATATGCAAACCTAAATAAAATATACAATTATTTTTTAAATCTGATGGGGACAATAGAAATGGACCGACCCAACACGATGGCCCACAGATTAACAGCGGGCCTAGAGGGGTTTCCACCCGTAGGCCTAGGGACCGATCAATGCTTCCATTGACCCAAGGAGCATTTCAACTGGCCGAATAGGCCTAAGTCGACCTTGACCCAATTAGGACGGCCCACAGTTTCCTTTCCACTCGCTGAAGATCGCTTGCCTTAAACAGTTTGGCACTCAGAATATTGCCTCCGATTACAATCTCTTCCGAAATGGCAACTCCAACTTAATAGATCTCTCATAGTGATAATTCTTATATTCGCCACATCCAACATATCCTCGAAGAAGGAAAAGACCCTCTTGACTGATTACGATTGCCCTAATCGACATCCATGACCTTCGTGCCAGTATGCCAAATCTGCATGGCTAGCTGGTGGCTAGCCTTGGCGCACAAGTAAGGCTGAGTTAGTCTAAAGGCTATAAAAAAACCTTAAGACAAACTCCAAAGGACACGCTTCCTCTCATGCTCAGACGCACCCGTAAATACTCACACAAAAGAGCTCTCACGAGACCTCTCTCTATCCAAAGAGCCTTCAAGGAATTTCTCCACAATTCTTACTTCTTTGATATCAAAGCCGCTCCACGTCGAGCACAATCTCCGATCAAATTCAAAACCCACACCGTTGAATCATCATGAATATCCCTCAGCCTTATATCTTTTTATTTTTTGAAGAAAATTATTAACTTGAATGTCGAATGATAAATCGAACGTGAGTTTCTACCAATTATCTGACTTCTTACTTGTTTATTATGTTGCGTAGAACCCAAGTTATTAGGAATGGAGATCGGATCCGTCTGTGCTCAATCCAACAATACCGGAGGCTCTCTAATTCATATAGTAACCCGATTCTATGACGCATCAAATTTTTTTAAAAAAATTAACTTTACTTCTATTTTCTCTATATTTTTTGATTGTCCGACTTATCAAAATAAAAGTGTCTGTTGATCCATTTAAATATTTTTGTTCAAAATTTCTTCTTTTAATGTTAAAATTTACACAATAAAAATACATTTTTTGATTAAATAAAATAAATAAAAATTACAGAGAGATAATAACAAATAAGTGAGAATAAAAATATAATAGTCCGTGTTCATTAGTGACCTAAAGTTTATTTGAAGAATTACCCATTAGGCCTATGTTCAAAAATGTAATTGTTAACCTAAAAACGTAACAAACTCTCAATGAATGATAATAGCTTATAAGAATAAGAATTATTCATATGGGTGACTAATCATAACTCCTCAAAAAAAAAAAAACCCTGTAACCCCCTTGGGATTGCTCAACAATTGGACATTCAGCCTTCTTAAATATAAGAATTTTCAAAATAGAAAAATGAGGTGCATTTTGCTTGGGCTTCTCTTCCTATTTACATGATTTTTTACATTTTCTACATCTTTTGCTTATGTGAGTATTCACTCTTATTTGAAATAATCCAAAAAACTTATTAAAATACGAGTTCTACAACACTCAGTTACAAAAAAAAGTCTAAGAATCTGTTATCCAGATAATATTCACTTATAAACAATCGCAATGCATGAAGTACTTCCATCCATAAGTTAAACTCTTTAATCTCTCAACCTTATTTTAGTTTAGTTAGTGCTATACTAACTTCAAATTTAGAGGGCGATGTGTCTTATAGGTTCAAATTGTTGAGCATATTAGGGAGCTGCCTAATATAGGTGTCTGATAAAAAATGAGTCATTTTTTTATTACTTAAAATCTAAATCCTACACACCACAATAAAATGAATAATATGTAAGAAATATACAGAATTCGTTTTCCAATATATTCTTAAATATTTAAATCATAAACTTTCTACTTAGATAAGAAAGATGAGAGGAATTGAATGTGAGAATGCAAATGGATGGGATGGGTGTTTTTATTTGGAAGGCAGTGCTCATTTAATTGGGCTTGATTAAGAGAGCAACTTTTGGAGTGGTGTTTTCGTCTGACAAAGTGTCTTTAGAAGTAGCACACTTGTTTGGGAGTGTGTTTGACTTTGTGAATTGCTTGGGTTTGTTCCATTTTTCTGTGAAGGAGAGGTTGTATTTATAGAGTGGGTATCATTTGGTTGGTAAGCTCTTGATTTAATATGTGTGCGTGGCACCTTTTCAATGATGAGGGGCGTTACTTGTTTCAATAACGACCACCTTCATTTATTAATTGGACCACTTGACTTTCAATCATTGAGGTCGATTTAGCTGCCACTTTAGGCAATCCGTTTAGTATTCATTATGATCCATCAATGCTTGGTAGTCTGCATCGTGTCCCTTGGATCAATGTCGCGCCTTTTGCTTCATGGGTTCAGAGAGTTTTTTATTAAACCGTCGTTATTTAAATCTTTCGTCCTTCCCTGCATTGGATTTGAGTCAATCTGTGTATCGTCGTATCCATGAGAGGATAAACTCAAAAATCATTCACGTATCTTTACACTATTATTTGGGTTGTGACATACAGAATTATGATGAAAATATATAGGAATTATTTCAAAATCTCTTAAACTAGATCTTAAATTTATGATGCATATTAAAATGTGGTGAGTTAGGATGGATCAACTTAAATCTTATACCCTGCATCTATCTTAATAATTCTTGAAGTATGGGAGATACCCAAATAATTTTTTAGTATTTTTTGGTAATAAAAGTAAGGGAGTGGATGAGTTGAAATTTGAAACCTTCTTTTAAGAATAACAAGCACTCAGGAGGATCTTCTTGACTGTAGATTTTGGTCATGACAGTTACTATTATTGAAACGCTCTCTAAAAAAAAATTCAAATTGAATCTTCTTTAAAGATTATCTAATTTTTTATATGCTGTGATAAAATATTTACCATGCTGTGATGCATATATTTTATAAAAATACCTAAAAATACTTTTCAAAAGTAACTTTTCTTTGAAAAAATAAGATCACTTTTCAAAATTAATTCAAAATACCCCCAATCATACAAATTTGAATTTTTCTAGTGAAACTTTAGCACCTCTGATATATTCCCACTCTCTAAAATTCCACATCAAGTTGGTCCCACAAACATTAGAAGACAGCAAGAGAGTAAAACAGAAGAATCAAAATACAAATTCCTCCCTCATATGTATGATATAATTTAAAAATATAACTCGTTATATTTATTAAAGTCATAAATATTTTTAAAGTTTAGTTTAATAATAGACAAAAATATGTAATAATTATATTTTTGAAAGCATAATAAATAAAATAATCTGAGAAAAATATATTATATAATTTTGTGAGAGTGGGGTCGACCGGCCCTGGGATTGTTGCATGCATCAGACTCAGCTCAGTTAACACGCCGACGAGTTTTTTTAGACTATTGTCCGTCTGCTTACGGGTGTTTTAATTTCCGTTAATTGACTAAATTGCCCAATTCCTTTTTTGAATTTCTAAATCGTACGGGTCGCTACCAGAGTAATTTTGTTCCTTTTTCAAGGGTAACTACGAACTTGAATCCATGCAATAGCCAAGCGGGACTGCGTCGATTCCGTTCCTCATATTTGAATTTCAAATCGCGGCCTTGCACATTCCACGAACACCTTCTCCCACCAAGGAGCAAAAATCACTCTCCTCTTCTCTCATCTCTTCATATCTCCATTTTTTGATTGGAATTCTGAGACCAACTTGCACAAAATTCTCTATTTCTCTCCTCACCATCTGGATTTCTTTCCGCACTATGGTTCTTTATCCTCTCTCTGTTTAGTAATGGGCTCGGAGGATCTGACTTTTTGAGCTACTTTCTCCATTCTCCTCAAAATTCAAGTAGGGTTTGCTGAAACCATCTTGAAAACGTCTGCGTGCGTATCCGTAAATTATTTCCCTGATTTAGCTGTACCAATCGGTGTCTACAACTCTAAACAGCTGTGTTTGTTCATTCTCTTCGGTATTAAGAGCTCTTCATTAATGGGTGCTTCAGGAAAGTGGGTGAAAACCTTAATAGGTTTCAAAAAACCCGAAAAGGATGACGGCAATGTAAGTTAAAATGCTTCTTCAAGTGGGAAATTTTCTCATTTTGAAATATATTGCCAAGGTATCATAAATTTAAGCTCTCAATGGTTCTATTTTTTTTTTTTTTACTCCAATAGGAAAATTCTGGACGCAAGGGAAAGAAATGGAAATTGTGGAGGAGTCCGTCAGGGGATCTAAGCTCGTGGAAGGGATTCAAGGGCCGTCACAGAGCAGCATCTGAGGGCTCTGATTCGCCGTCGCGGCACGATGCATTTTCTGCTGCTGTGGCTACTGTTGTTCGTGCTCCACCTGAGGATTTCAGGGCCATAAGGAAAGAATGGGCTTCCATTCGTATCCAAACTGCATTTCGAGGATTTTTGGTAAATGGGTCTTTCGATTTTATTCTCCGGGTTATTACTTTTTGATGGGATGTGTTACTATTTGTTTAAATCTGAAATGCTTCTACCCTCATTGTTGTAGGCGTAGCAAAACTGCAATATTTGAATTCCCCATATGGTATATTTCAACTTCACGCTAAAATCTTAGAAATGCCTGAAAATATTACCATCATAGAGAGTGGAATGTGGTAGTTCTGTTTTCACTTTTTGTTTTCAATAGAAATGTTCTGCCAAATTTAGGCGAGTATGCAAGCGAAATCTGTACTTGCAATTGCTAGGGTACTCTATTTGTCAGGTTTTGGGGTTTGTTAGGTCTGAAGGAGAAAATGCCAATATCTAGATATATAGGCTGCTGTCATAGACGGGATTATGAGAAGCTGTATCATCAGTCCCTATATGCAACAATCTCTGTGTTGTAGCCTTCATGATGCTAATTTTTCTCGGTTGACGTGTGATAGAAAGTAGCTATCTTTCGATGAAAGTGATTTTTGACCGATAAAGGGGTGTCGCTTCTCAGTTTCTCTTGTTTTATTTATTTGAGTTGGTATTTTAGAGTTGATCTTGGGTGTGTATTCTAGTAGATCGAGCTGCATTGTCAGTTCACTATCCTGATAGTAGACTAGGGTTCTTATCATTATCCAAATGTGGCTTATAAGTCGTTGCTATGATATGTTTCTAGTGATGTTGATTTGTACCCTATGTGGTCCTCTGAGCTTTTAAGGGATAGATTTCACTAAGTTATGTGGTGGTTCAAACGTTAGGCAAGACGGGCTCTCAAGGCACTGAAAGGAATTGTGAGGATTCAAGCTTTGGTTCGTGGCAGACAAGTTCGAAAGCAGGCCGCTGTGACACTGAGGTGCATGCAGGCTTTGGTTCGAGTTCAGGCCCGAGTTAGAGCTCGTCGTGTGAGAATGTCCATGGAAGGGCAAGCTGTGCAGAAATTGCTCAATGAAAGGCGCAGCAAGGCTGATCTCTTGAAACTAGCTGAGGTACTATACTAACCCTTCACTTGGTCAAACAAATCGTTTTTTGCAGGATCTGTTTCCTTTTTTTTAATGATACTGCTGTCGAAGTTTCACATTGCATGCCTCAACTCGCTAGTACACATGAAAACACTAGGAAGAAATTTATTTAATTTGTGCTAATATGTATGTTGTATCAATTGTGTTATTAAAACTTCAGGAAGGATGGTGTGATAGCAAAAGAACACTGGAAGAAGTTAAGGCAAAGTTGCAAATGAGGCAAGAAGGGGCATTCAAAAGAGAAAGAGCACTTGTTTACTCCCTTGCTCACAAGGTAATCAGACGATACATGCCTTTGGAAAAAAGTCATTCTTGTTTGAGGATTCTGATTACATGCTTCCTTTTTCAGCAATGGAGATCGACACCCAGTTCAGATAACCAGACGAACATCTCAATTCCCTCTCTAAAAAATTACGACATTGATAAGAGCAGTTGGGGTTGGAGCTGGCTAGAACGCTGGATGGCGGCAAAACCATGGGAAAATAGATTAATGGAAGAAGTTCAAAGCACGGCAGCGCCAGAGGCAACACCACCTCCTAAAAGTCTCCTTAATTCTCTCAAGTCCACATGCTCCAAATCCTCCGATCTATCCTCAGTGAGAGTCAGAAAGAACAACATCACCACTAAGATCTCAGTAAAACCTCCTCCTTTAACTGGACATGGCACCCTCTCATCTTCAAGCCCAAGTTCAGAATGTCACAACGATCAAAGCTCCGCTTCATCTTCATTCTGCACATCGACAACTCCTGCTTCTAGACCTACTGCATTGTCTTCAGAGAAAACAGAGGAGAGTGGTAATAGTTGGCCAAACTATATGAATCTAACTCTGTCAACTAAGGCTAAGTGGAGAAATGGGAACTACTCGTCTCCTAGAAACCAGAGGCAGTCCATGGATGAGTTTCAGTTTTCTAAGAAACTAAATGGGGATCTAAAGAGCAGTTCTGGTTCCGATAAGAACTCAATGAAGGGCAGGAATTGCTTGTATAACTGAGATGAGTGCTTGTACTTCCGTTTGTCTGGGTCAACAGCTTGTTTTTTCTCCGACCCTCAAAAAAAAAAAAAAAAAAAACAAAAACAAAAAAACCAAAAAAAAAAAGCCTGGGTTGTGATGTGAGCTTTGTGGTCTGTTTCAATATGTAATTTTGTGATTTCTTCGTTCCACCTCTTCCTGTAACGTGGAGAATATAATGGGTGTAATTTTGTTGAGCATGAAGCTTTATGTTGTTCTTCACCTTTATTGGATTCTGGGCAACATTTCCCTCTATCAGAACCCATTTTATTGATAAAGAAAGAACCATAAAATCTCCATAATTTTCCATCTGGAGCATTTGTATTTGTTCCGTGCTAGTAATAATAAGAGGAAGGACTTATCTTGTCCTCTGTCGATTAAGTGCACGTTAATTAGCAGAAAAGTACCATATACAAAATTTAAAAATTGAAATTCATTTTATTTCCTTTTGTTTTGGTTAATATTACGTCAATTATCTTATTATTTGATTTTTCAGATATATTGTAAATGAAACCTTATGGTGACAATTGTCAAAAGTTACTGTTAACTTCTGTATGAAGTTAAAAGTTGAGGAAGGCTCTCAAAATTTCCAAGCTTTTATCTTGGGCATAATGTACGGATTTTTCAAATTTAAACCAAAAGTTGACTTCCCAAATTGTATTATTATTTGATGGATACATAAGTCTTTTGTCAACTATTTGATGTCCGAGTTGCACGATCTTCTTTCTTTTTTCTTTTTTCCTTTGCCAGGCTTCTATGTTTATATTTTGAACACTTTGCATGGCTTATCCCATTTCAGGCTTTTGAATAGCTTTATCTACTATCACTTTTTTTTTTTTAATTTTATAAGATAAAATAATGAAGTTAAACACATAAATTAAATTACATTTTTACCAAATAACAGTATATAAGTGTGAGCAAAAATGTAATTTTTAATGGTTATCAATTTTGTCCATTTTAAAATATAAAGATTGCCCCTTATAATTGAAAAAAAAATCTCATTAATTATCCTTAACAAATAATAAACAACACCATTTAATACGTTTTGAGAATTTAAATTGACGTACGAATTATGAAGTCATTTTGTCTCGCTTAAATATTTAAATAATAACGGATCCGATCTTTAGAATTTCAAATCTGAATTCTACACATCACAAAAGAATAAGTTAGAGATATTTTTATTCGGATTAGAAAGATAACGAGAAAATCAATATTAAAAACTAAAAAAATGGGGGTGAGTGTGAATTTGGAGAATAATGCTCCTTTGTATGCACACGAAAGATTGAATATATTTTTCTCTTTGTTTGGAGAAAAGAAGTATTTATAACCTGAGATTTTATCTTAATCGGTTAGTGTTTGAATTCTCTACACGTGTCAAATACCGTTTTCATATTAATTATGAGGAGGTGTTATTTTTGACAAGTAATTATCATCCCAATTTAATAAGAAGGTTGCTTGACTAATAATGATATGGCCGTTTTGGTAATTTCCTAGATCGGATTATTAATTGATAATAATTATCCTCTGATTTTTTTTCATTTTTAGGTGACTAATCGATTAAATTAGACATTTTAGTTTATATCCATGGGAGTTATTATTTTATAGGCTGAATTTGGCTTCGCCACTTCTTTGTTTGGGCAGTTGGGATTTTAGACTTTAATCTAAACTTGTGTCGAGCTGATTGTGTTGGATCGATCATTCTCGTGCTGTATCCATTACTATTATTTATAGGATAAAAATAAGATGGACTTTTAAATTATAAAGGTTTTTTTATTTTATCAAAGGTTAAAATTATTAAAAATTTTATTTAATAAAATAAAAAAATTATATAAAATTATAATATTTTATTATTTTAATAAATTATTAAATATAAATCATTTTAAAAAAATATAAATAATTTAGAAGATAATTAAATTTCAAGGCAAACTTTGTATTTTTTGTTTTTTTGGTAGACAAGGCTAATAAATGAAGAAAACTTCTCCGTATTGAATAACAAACACTTGGTTGCAACCTTATAGATTTGAAGCTTCAAAGCAAAAGGATTGGATCAGAAAACAGACAGCAAAAATAAAAATAAAAATAAGAATTTCTCTTCTGAAATTTGCTCTGCCATGATCTTTCTTCCTTATCTTAACATACAGAGGGTTTTAATCTCTGAGGGTTAGTCCGTGCCAGCTGTCTGTGATGGAAAGAATTATGGCATTCTACTCTGATAAATTGACAGCATAAAATCATCTCAAATTTACAACAGAGAATATAATAAATCTGAAGCTTTTCTCTCCGCTGCTGTGAGGGCAATTTTTTTTTTTGGGGGAGGGGGTTCATTTTGTGTCGATTGCGTTTGTTCCCTTGGATCTTCAGATACCTTGCATTGATTATTTTCTATTCAATTTCTCCCCTCACCTTTCAATTTATCATTCGCTCAATTCTCAAATCTCTCTCGGCACTCGGAATCCGGAGTTGCAAATCCTAGCATTGTGTTGCTGCAATTTATCAAGAAGCAAAACCCGCTATGATAGCTAAACTAGAGTGCACCGGTGGGTATTTACAATTGCTCAATCCTATCGATGAGCATCTCCTTTCAGAGATGCTGCAACTAATGGACAACATAGAACAAGCTTGGCGGTTCTTCTTATTGAAGGTCAGCAGCTGATACGAAATTTCTCCGCTTTAGTCATTTTTTGTATCTTCAGACTGGTTTTAAGTCATTCTGTCCCCAATATTGCCTATACTCATGTGGAATTGCGGAGGTATTACCGTCTGCTACTCACTACCTCAAATCCACCATTAGGGCTTTGAATCCTGGAATTGTTGGTATTGTTCAAACTAGGGTTCCTGCGGGTAATGCTAGACTGACAACAAGGCTATAGGCTTTGCATAGTCACTTAGCTGATAATGCTGATGGAAGGTCTGGTGGTATTCCCCTCATTTTGGAGAAGAGTTGATGTTAGACTTGTGCAGATGTAACGGCAATTCATGGCAGCATAAATCTAGTCGGACCCCCTCCCATTAGTAAATCCTCGTGACCTTGTTGGGGACCTCTTTCCTTTCCGGTGACAATCCTTTCTTGCCTTTTGGTAACTTTTCCTCCAAAGGAATTTCATTGTGGGCTTTTGCAAGCTTGTATAACACCTATGTCCACTCTATTGAAACACTTGGACTATTATAAATCCTCTTCGGTGCCTTCACATTGGTAGAATTGCTTTTCTTGATTCTCTTCCTCAGCCTCCTCTTGCCACTTTGACCAAATCTCTCGTTGGTTACTTTCACTTTGCTTTTGGAAACCGAGGTATCCATTAAATACTGACTTGAATGCTTATGGTCACTTGTCACAATCGAGGAACCTTTGGTAGCTTCCATTGGCCTTTGCTAAATATCGTGAAAAAGCGCTCATTGTAAAGATTGCCAGCTGAAATTAAATTCAACCTCATATCCGGTGCATGTCGCACGGCCCTATGCACGAGTTTCCTCCTGTTGTTTGTCATTATCAAATGTATCTGATGCCAACTATCTTTGTGGAGCTATTGTTCCTCATCTTTAATACCCCGCAGTCCTCGAGTGTATAGGAAGTGAAAGACTTTCTTGATGTTGGATGGAGTGAGAATCCTCTATCCATCACCAAACTTGCCTCTTTGCCCATAAAGCTCCACATCTCTGACACATTAATGACTAAAAAGTTGTCATAAGTAGTGATAGAGACACGATCATTGCTGTTATGATCCCTTCTCTCTTACCACTTGGGGTCACCCACCTTCTCTTGCTTCTACTCGAAGCAATCCTGTTACAAGTGATACTTCTTGTCACAATGAAAGCACCTGATGTCCTTAACTTGGATCGGTTGTTTTTCTTCTCCAGCTTGCCACCTCTCTTTGTTGATCTTCTTTGCTCTAAACCATTAGAGGACACAAAGGCATTTGACTTCCTCAAAACCTTTTCACTTTTCTTTCATTGGATTTGTTCCTAAGCAAAGAAGCAATAATCTTATTTAAGTTGAGTGTGTCCTTACCGAACAAAAGAGTTGTGATAATGTGATCGTATGAGGTCGGCAATGAAGCCAATAACACCAACGCAGTGTCTTCCTCCTTGATCGTTTGGTCATGTGCGGACATTTACGTCACAATCCGGCTAAACTCATCCAATTACTTCTCAAATATTCCCTTTCTGAAAACCGAAAGCTATAGAATTGCTTCTTTACATGCAAATTCCTAGTCAAGGACTTTGACTTAGACTTGAACTTGTACTATCCCCCAAGCTTTATCCAGATTACTACTAGATCCAACAAATTAAGGACTTCGTAAAGGGTTTTGTCCATGAGACATAGCTTGATTAGGCAATTAGCCGAATCTCTTATATCTTGCCACTCTTCATCCTTTAATTTTTCTAATTTGTAATCCATCTTTAGTGTATGAATGTTTCTCCCGGGGTCAATATTCTTAGTTCTTTCTTGTCAAAGAATGAAACTATTTTGCTTATTGAATTGCTAAATGTACAATGGCAAACTCTTTTAATGTTGATTCCATTAAATGTAGTTTCCATATTGCAAAACTTATATTCTGATAGCACTTGTTTGGGTTTGAAACACACGTATTACTAGTGTAGTGGTACAAACTCCGTATCCCCTGTTAAATTGTCAATTATTAATTTTTGTGTTAGTACAATGAACAATAATATACAACCAAGAACTCAAGTTTCATAACAATATTTAGCGTAAAAATCCTTCTTAACGAGTGAAAAAAATTATGGGATAACCTTCGAACAATATTTACTGTGAATATTTGGTTACAAACAACCTATTCTGAGAGCCTTTTACAATAATTTATGTAAATAATCAGTTGAATGTATTCTAGCACATCTTGTAATCCTGAAGAATAGAGTACAACAAAAAAATGAGTGACTAGTGGGTAATACGTACTACAGCGACTACTAGAATAATATGCTTGAGCTTAACAAATGATGAAACTTGAATCGTATCTTAAACAAATGTTGAAAATCTTTTCCTTATCCTTCTTCTGCTTTGTATATATTCGTGTGGTGCCCCTTGTGTTTAGATGCTCCTCAAAGCTAACCTAAAAATCCTGTAGGTCCCTTTTATATAGTCGCTGGTGTGAAAAAAGTAGGCTTAATATAATTTGTGATGCTAGGAATTAATATGATTAAGTGAATCATTTTTAGAATAAACGTTTGTTCGATTGAGAAAATTATGGAGTAACTTGCAGGGACACTTGATATGCGTAAAAATGATGTATTAGCGTGTTTGAAATAGAATCATTGTGCCTTATGTGTACCCGATGGGTAGTCGTGCATTGGGTGAAATTAGCCTCCATGCCCGATCCGCATGTGGCTGTGGATGTGCGCCAATATCATATTTAAGCTATTTTCAACCTTTTTAGTTCATTTTTCACAAAAAGTTCGAGAGAAGAGAGAGACAAAAAAGAGAAGAAGAGAAAGGAAGGGGATGAAATAGATTTGAAATAATTTCAGGCAATTTTTTTCATAAATTTAAGACAAGTGCATCTATCTCAATTTCTTCAATTGCTTCAATTTCTTCAATTGTTGCTGAATTTGTTTAGAGCTTCTTTTACATTTCTTGTTCCAATGTTTATACATATGGTATTTTCTTACTTCTTTTAAGATTATGTTGCATGCATGTTAGAATTGCTTCCATTCCATGAGATTTTGAAGACTGGTGCATTAAATCAAGCATGTTGTCATGAACTTCTATGAATCTTGAGAAATTGGCCTTGCATATCTTTTTTTGTGCGGAAATTTGATTAAAATTCTACCATAATTTTGTAAAGATTATTTGTTTTTCATTTTTTGGAAGTTTGTTTATTTGTGTGGAGTTATTCATTTTTGTCTAAATAAGAATAATTGTAAAAAATTAACAGGATATATTTACACATGTTCTAGTATATTAATTTATAAGTGAATGTCATAATCGAATATTTATGGAATTAAAAAAGTGACATTTGACCTCATTTATAGGAAATAATATGTAATCAGCTCACTTATGAGTCTTGAATAATAACTCATGGCTTAGGTTATAGGAAAATATTTATAACTCAACTATCTATATTCAACTATAGTTGGTGAGGTTTTCACCAGCTCTTGGTTCTTATTCTATTCTCATTTTACAATTTTGGGAAGATTGCAAAATCTTCCCAACTGGCAAGTTGCCGGGACCACTCTCAGCAATTGTGGGAGACAACTCAGCGAATATATGCAGACAGCTATTGTCAACCGTGGAGCCCAAGGATGGCTAACCCACGCTCTATAAATATGTCTCTACCTCCACAGAAAAAGGGGGGGATCTAGCCGTCAAAGGATCAACCCATCGATGCAAAGCGGGGATATCTCGACGTCCCAAGTGCACCTCACTAGCTACTCTTCGATGAGTGCACCTTGTTCTTTCAACCACTCTCCCATGAGTGCAAAATTCGCCCTAAAAGTTACTCCCCTGCAAGAAAGGAGCGAGAGGAAGGAGAATATTCCAAATAGCAGAGCCCGAGAATAGAGGAGAGAACTGAACAAAGGGAAAAGGGATCGACAGAGTATGCTCAACCTCTCACTTCCTCACTTAGCATGATGGGCTATTCCAACAGAGCAGGTGGTAACCCTCGATCCGTGCTCGTGACTGCGTAGGCACCGCATTTGCTTTGAACTCTCATGCCAGCAGGCCGACGAAAATGGTTTGTGTAGTGAGGCGTAGGAAGCCCCCCCCCCCCGTTGGTAGCCGAAGAGGAGTCCGGTGGGCACTCCTCTCTCCGTTATCATCGCACAGGAGTTCCTCCTCCAGACAATTGCTCTCCCACGGGCGCAATCATCTCAAAACCGTCCCCTGGTCGAGTGCACTTATTGAAGACAAGTCCTCTATCTTTCAAAGCTGTCCCCTAGCGGAGCGCACTTAGCGGAGCTCCATCCTCCATATCGAAGCCGCCCTCTGGTCGAGCGCACTCATCGGAGCCATGTCCTCCATTTCTTAAAGCCGCTTTCTAGTTGGACGCACTCAGCAGAGCTTAGTCCTTCATCTTGAAGCTACCCCCTAGCCAAACGCACTCATTGGAGCCAAGTTCTACATCTCTAAAAGTCGATCTGGCCGGGCGCACTCATCGGAGCCTAGTCATCCATCTCAAAGCTGTCCCTGGTCGGGCGCACTTATCAGAACCTAGTCCTTTATTCCTCAAGGCCGCTCCTTGCTGAGTGCCCTCTCTAAGCTGCCCTTGGCCGGGCGCACTTTTCGGAGCCCTATCCTCCACCTCTAAGCTACTCCTCTGCTGAGTGCACCTAAACACTTATTCCCTCATTACGTGCATCTATGCATACCTATCTCGAATTTTTCCATCTTTCTCTCATCGTAGAAGGATTTTTGACTTGAGTGTAGGATGATATATCGGAGAGCGAGTTTCTACTATCCTCTGATATCTTGTTTATTCGTTGTGTTGTACAGGATCGAGGTTATTGGATACAGAGACTAGACCCGCCTTGGTTTGACCCGCCGTTGAAAACCAAGAGGCTCTTTAATCTGTACAATAACCCAGATCTGGGGACGTATCAAATCCCATTTGAAAGCCCTTTATAATAACTTGTATAAATAATGGTTGAATACAATCCTCAACACTCTCAGCAACCTACAAAGAAAAAATACAAAGAAAAAAATGAGAAACCAATCGGAAATGCATCATACGACGAAGACCAGAGCAATACACTTGAGCTTAGTGAAAGATGAAACTCGAATTGGAACTCATATGGATGACAAAAATCTTTCCCTCTCTTTTTTTCTTGTTTTTCTTTGTACAGCGCCCTTGTGTTTCAATGTTCCGGAAATCTTACGTAAAAAATTGCTTAGGTCCCATTTATATTACCGCTGGAGTTCGAACACAAAGGCAAAATTCTGCCTTGGTACACAAGCGTCGACCCTACTCGCATCAGGTGTGTAGGAGTCCTGGAGCTGCTAGAAACAGTGCACACTGCTCTAAATACACATAAGAGCTCCTCAGCTGTCGATTTCCCTCACTACTCCAATCATTCCTTCAGTAAATCCTCGCACCAAAATCGATTGAACCTCTAGATGATCTATCCATTGGGTATGAGATTCATAAATGAGTTGCCCAAAACCCCACAAAAAGTTCAGTTGGTATTCCCCTCTTTTTGGAGAAGAGTTGATGTTAGACTTATGTCGATGCAGAGGAAATTCATGGCAGCATAAATCTAGTCTGACCCATCCCCTAATAAACCCTTGCGGCTGTCTTTTGCTTACAGAAAACCAAATGCCGGAAAAGAATAATTTCTGGATACATATTTAGGCTATTGGTGATAACAGTGAACTTTCATAATGGAACATCCTCTCTTATATTATGCAATGTAAAATTACATATAATAAGTCTAAAAGTTCCTACTTTTATCCCGCACTGTATATTACAGTAGCTTCTTTCACCCGGATGCCATTTATTTCTTATCACTTCTACTAGGGGATTTTGATGAAGTCTTGAATGCTAGCTAGAAAGGTGGTCTTAGAGATTTTCAGACAATCTTCTGGAATAGCTTGCAAAAATTTGTTACTGAATATGGTTTAGTTGATTAGGGCTTTGTTTGTTTTTCCTTCAGAAAAAGTTGGAGGGAACAGGGGAGGTAGAAGGTAAAAGAAAAACTCGACAGGAGTCTCTGCCCTAATTGTGAGAGGCAGACATTTCCAATGCCTCGGTTTATTACCCCTCTGCAGTTGTATCTCAACACGGTGTCTTACTCTTGGCACACAAGGGGAATCCAGTTACTGTAGGGAAGAAAACGACAGCCAATGCACAAACTGTCACTATGCGCTGGGTTTGAGAAGAGTAGGATTACCTTGGGCAAATTATTGCCATCTTAACATGCATTATGGGAGAGGTTTTTACCATTCGAACCCTTAACTACCTAGTTACAGGCTGACCACCAGATGACTAAGGAGAGCCTTCAAATTTTAAGCAATGTGGACCAGGGGTGAGGATTGCATCAATGTGGTTAAGGAATCATGGCCTATAGACTCCGAAAAAGGTTCAGATGCATGTAGACCATGTACCAGGTTACAGAGAACAATGCGGGCATGGAAATCATAGCAACTTTGGTCAGCTTAGAACTATGTACCAGGTTACAGAGAACAAAGTGGGCATGGAAATCATAGCAACTTTGGTCGGCTTAGATACGCTATCAGGGTTTTGCTGGAGAAATCTATTTATCTCTTCAATCAACAAGATTTTAATGAAGCTGAAATACAATGTATCAAGGAGACTCTTCTGAAGCTTCTCCAACAGGAAGAAGTGCACCGGGACCAAAGATCTCAGGGTTCAATATTTGGAAGAGGGTGGCTTGAACATCATATTTTTCCATATCTCTAACATAATCACAAGATAAAGAAAGTGCAGACGTCCTTCAGATGGAGGATGGTCCATGGACATCACAGAGATCTGAAATAGCTAATGCCTTTTTAACTTGTTCAATGCTCTTTTTTCAACTCGCAGAGAAACGGCCCAGATGACTTGGAGGTCCTATCCACCGCATGATAGATGATCAGACAAGAATTTCTTTGTCTATTGCCTCCCGAGCATGATTTTAATTATTAAGATGTGGTTTTTAATATGCACCTCACAAAGCCCCCAGGGCCTAGTCAATTCTCGGCCAATTTTTTACAGCATTACTGGTCTATTGTTAAGAATGATGCTGTGAGAATGGTAGACTTCTTTCATAGAGGTCACTTTATGAAACAAATCATCCCCACTCACGTTTCCTTGGTAACCAAGGGTGATGCTTTTACTGCTGTTTCCCACTGTAGGCCAATCTCCTTTTGTGATCTTACCTACAAGAAAATCTCCAAGGTACTGGAAAATAGGCTAAACCTTTCCTTAACAGCGTCATCTGCATTCTTCAATCTTCTTTCTTAAAGCCAGAGCAATTACGGATAATGTTGTCATGGCTAGAGGAGTTTTCAGTAGTTTCAAGAAGAAAGCTTTCATGGGGGCTAGCATTTTACCATTGACATGACCACGGTGGGTGATGGAGTGTGCTTCCTTTAGTAAACTTTCATTCTTAAGTGTGGCACTTGATACTGGGTTTTAAACCCCTTTATTTGAATATGTGCGAAGATGAATCAATAATGCCCAACAAACAATGATAATCACAAGTACCGGAATGCATAATATTTTATATGGAAAACCCCTTTAGAAGTGAGGAAAAAAATTACGGGACAATGAGTCTACTATGTAGCGACTAAGCGGTGAGTTTCGGTTACAAAAACTTCCAACAAAATATAAAAACACAATACCTCATAGTAATAAGCTCAAGTAATAAAGAATATAAGACGAAAGAGAAGAAATGACTGGTGAAATGTTTTTAACTATGATAAGAATAACGTACCTAATATCGGTGGCAAATAAAATGGATTTGGAATTCAAATGGATGAGCAAATCTTCCTCTTCTATATTTTCTCTATCTTTATATTATTTTTTTCACCGCATCAGTGCTTAAAGCTCAGAGGATTGCGATGAGTAACCCTAAAATCATGTCCGGACGATTTTATATCAAGAACGGTGTATACGCATGCATTAGATGTGAACATACTGTGCACATGGTGTACAAGCGCCCTCAGATGTATCTCAAGCGCTAAATAATTTGGACAAAGTGTGTATATGCACCTCTCAGGTGTGTGTCGGGCACCTCTTTTTGGGTTATGGGTTACTCTCGTGTGGGTTCATACCCACTGAGGCGCGTTTTTAGAAGATGGATGCTCGATGAGCGTCCGAGGCGCCACTGAGGCGCATTTACCAGAATATGGGTGCTCGATAAGTGTCGATAGGCTGTCGAACGGGGCTCGGAGGATAAAAATGCGGCTGATGCTTATTAGGGTTGAACCACTGCAGTTTGAGCGCCGTTTTGAGTTAGAAAAGAAGAGAAAGAGAGAGAAAAGGGAGAAGAGGAAAATGTATGTATCCGTTTGCATTTCGAATCGAATTCCAATCTCTGTCAACCGTCAGTATGCTGTTCTTACTGTTGAGAAGAACGTTTACTGGTTCTATTTCTTATTTTTTTTATTTTGTATTCTCTATTGTACGGATTTGTTTTGAGATAAGGTAATTTAACCTTGTATTTGAAATTTGTGTAACAGAAACATTGCATAGCGGAGGTATTTTTGGACATTGAATCTTGTGATTTTTCTTCCTCATTCAAAAGGAAGTTTTCCACAAAAAAATCATGCAATTATTGATCGTGTATACTTTTGGTGTGCTTGTTGTGTGTTATTATGTGTTTTCTCGCGGTTCAAAAAGTAAGTTGGGTCCCAACATCTCTAATTTGGATAAATTGCTCATATGCGTGGATTACGCACATGTGCCACCTAATAATTTCTTCTAATCAAGTCAATACTCATGCAATATTAGTCGTACCATTGGACGATATATAAAATGGAAATAGGACTCATAAGAAAGTGACCCAAAATCTAACACCCAAAGCATACGAGGTAGAATGGGTATCTTTTGCTGAAGCATCTGAAATGTTTGGGTTTCTATTTAGAGTCTAGGGACTCTTTATGCAAGCCAAATGACGAATTGTTCGCTCTTGGTTTTTGGAAAACGGAAGAAGTGGATCACATACGTTTGTTGGGGAAAAAAAGAACACTTGGTGGAATGCTGCTGCCTGACTGTGATAACATCTGAATCAAGCAATTGAATAACAATTACTACAGAATCAAGAGTTTCATCAATGTTCAAACCTATGTCATACGACTCACAAATGCTGAAAATGATACTTTCAGCTTTGGAGGAGTTTGCTTTGATGTGGGTATGGACAAAGCCGTTAGGTCAATGAGGGAGGTCTCGCTGCACCGCCTGTGGAAGCACATGCAGCAGTGAGCACAAGCGTAGGGCTTATACATGTGTCGGAGACTATCTAAATTCCAAAACCTAAGCTTGTGGGTCTTGAATCAACAGACATTTATAAGCCACTATAACTTTTATTTTTTTTATATGGGGTCTTCTTTAACACGACTTACTCATGTTCCTGGCAAAGGTATCCACAACTGGGAGGACCCTGGATTTCTTCCCTCACTACACTAAATCCCTGCCTTTTTCTTCATCAAAGATCTGTTCGATTACCTCAAGCAGACTCAGGTGGAGTCCTGAGAAGCTGCGTCAATTTTGACATTGACAGAGACCAGGCTATTGTAGAAATTGCCAGTCTCATCTATTCTAAATCCCTGCAAGTCTTTCGATGGTTCCCAACCCCCTTTCCCAAAAATATCATTTCCTTCAATGAGATTCTATGGGAAATGAGTAGTATCCGTTGAGTCATTCGCAGAAGCAGCTCTTTCAAAAGCACCCAAATCCGATGAAGGAACTGTGGAATCAGCGGTTTCTTTCATGCGCTGAAAAACAACGCACCGAAAATAGAATAATAATAATCCGATGGATCATGCATTGCACAGGCATCATCCTAAGAAGCGGAGCCTAGGGCTGCTCTTTCCCTCTCAATCTGAACCGGCTGATGAGGAATTTCTCCCTGAAGCCGAGGCCGAACTAACATATTAAGTTTCTCTCCAAACAACGGATTCCTCACCCTCAGGAGCCTGAAGTAACTCATCCTCATCAGCCCCAAGTAAAAGGGAAAAGAAGAACCAACAGAAAGACTGCCACCTCTTCCAGGCAAATTCTGGAAAAGCGATGGGCGTCATGGCATGAGGATGGTAATTCCTACAAAAGGGATTATAAAACAGAGATTTGTGTCTACTGATGCTGCTTTGTCCTCTTTGTGGCCAGACGAAGAAGTGCCTAAAACACCTCTCTACTGTGAATTGGTAATGGCAATCTGGTTTTGGCACGAGGGTCTTCAAAATGGAGGACTGGGAACAATGATTAATTCAAGCAGTGGATTGACATCGCAATTGTAAGCAGAATAGCTGCCACTGGCCTTTAGAATCGAGGTGGTAATATGGTTATTTATGCTTGCACTGGCCAACGTTGTAAGGTAAACAAGGGAAAGAGTAGTGTTATAGGGTCATCACTTAGATACTTTTTTTAATGTAATGGCTCATCTATTCATTTATTTCGAGAAATGTTGAGGGGATATCTTCTAACTACTATCCGTCAATCCATTCTTCTATTTGTGCCATGGGCCTCTCAGTATAAATGAATATATGAAATGTCACGTCATAGAAGGTTTTTCAAGTATGACTAATTGACATCCCCATGACACATACTTATTTTTTATGAGCTTGCTGGCATGGATAAGTGAAAGCAACAACCTGTTGGTTGATATTTAATATTTGTTGACAAACATATCATCAGCAGTCCTATGCAGAGGCTGTGGTCAACCGCCTCCACCAATCAGTTTCTTTTTCTTCTTGTGTGAACAATGGATGCCATATTATTCTATCTTAGTTGGGGGGATACGGAGCATTCTGCGAGGCACTCATTTTACAGGTTATAAGTACTCTGAAACGTACGTAGCAAGGTGAACCCCAAAAAAAAAAAAAAAAAAAAAATCCTCAAGCTTAACACCCTCCGATGAAAGCTTAGATTTTATTGTTCTTACAGCTTTAAATTATAATTTCCTAATTGTTTAATTAAATATTTTTATGAGGCAGGTATAGTATGTCTTATTTAAATCTAAAACGCGTACGGAATTTCATCTTCTTTCCTTCCCTTTTGTAAAGTGCAAATTAGTTGTTTATTGAAGTACGCCGAACTCAGAAGGTACATGCAGCGGAAATGAAATGAAATAAATGAAGTGTAATTTCATGTAAATTGCAGTAACTTCTAATTTTAATCTCTCCACCCACGTCACCAGAATATCTTCTTTTTCAAAAAAAATAATAGAATCTTGTATTTTTAGGGTAACCATATCCTAAAAAAAAAGAAAAAGGAAAAGAATATATGAATCCGGGAACCCAAAAAAAAAAAAAAAAATCCAAAAAAGGAGAGAGAATTACAGAGAAAAAAAGGAGAAAATTAATAGGCCTTGTTCATTGTAAGTTAAAATGTAAATTTCCAAATCTTAAACCTAAGATCAACCTTGCACTTGGCATCAGACGTTGAAGCCGACGTCGGCGTCTTGCTGCTGCTGTTTTTTGGTGCAAATCCGCGTATCCCGTCACATGACACTCTGATGCCGACTTTAGAGGTCCTCAATTTCCCGATCTTCACCTTCACTTGAGTGTCCAGCTGTAGGCCCACAGGAAACCCGTTCTTCTTTCTCAGATCTGACCTGAGTGGACTCACAGAGTCGGGGTCCTGACCCTTCGCAGGGTCACTCGACACGGCTGCGCTCATTAAGGTGGTGTTTCCGGGCGGGCTATTGAACGCCGGGAACGAGGCGTTTCCGAGGTCAACGGAGGCGGAGTAGACGGCAATTGTGAACGGATCGTAGTACAAGGTGAGCTTCTTGTTGGGGTTCTTGGCGGAGACGGCGACGTCGAGGCGGGAGGTGAGGTGGGAGTAGGAGGTGGAGGGATCGGCGGAGCTGAGGTTGAAGGCGGATATTCGGAGAGAGGAGACGTAGAAGGTCGGGTGCTTGGGGTGGTAGAGGACGTAGAAGATGCATCCGACGATGGCGGCGAGAAGGATGACGCAGAGGAGGAAGATAAGGGTGTACAGGAAGCACAGGCAGCAGAAGCGGCGGGGGGAGCATCTGCGGGATTGGCGGGGTTGTGGACGGTAGGTGGGACGCGGACGGTTCGGATTGTACAGCTGGGTTTTATTGCCGGGGAACTGCGCGTTTGCGGCGCCGTTCATGGTTTGCGGTGGTGGTGGATTGGGTTTGGATGCCGGGAGAACTCTATCCGCCATGGCTTGCTTCGAAGCCTGGGCTTAGATTCGTGAGATTGCGGCCCGATAGAGGAGGGTTTCAGGAATGTGGGGAGAGAGAGAGAGACAGAGGAGAGAGTTCTTGTAATGCTTCTTCACTCACTCGTCGCTGGTTTTTAATTTAAGACGGGCAGAGGTGCTGAAACTGGAGATTGAAAGGGACATGCCTTGATCAGCATATAATTAAATATAATTAGTGCGCTCTAATTACTGGTGCCAACCACTAAACCAAGGTGACGAAAGAGTTTAGTAGTAGTAATTAACGGCGTCTAATCACGGAGCCAGGTCCAGTTTCTGAATCGCATAAAGTAACATCTTCGTCCTATTTTTAATTTAAAAAAATATTTTAAATTTTTTTTAAAAAATAAAATATTATTTGGTGCAGCAGCGTTCCCATTTTCTCCTCATTGTCTCTGCCTGTTCATGCTGAAACCAAGGTAGATTCCATTATCTGACCAAACTATCAAACTGGCTTTTCCTCAAATGCCAGCTTTAGATATTGCTGGGCCAGGGAGCAATGATCATTTTACTTACTCTCATAATTTTAAAGTCTTAAAGTTAAGAGGAGCAATAACAATATATTTCTTGCGTAAAAATTAAAAATATATATATGTACATAAAACTGGCCGTAGATCAACTTATGGGTTAATCTGCATTTTCTTAATCTTATGCATTTTTGTTCCCATTTAATTCTTTTTCTTAATTAGAGAGAGAGAAAGAGAGTTTTCTTGAGGATTAAAGATACTTAATAGTGTACTTAAATAAGAAAACCTAGTAAAGTGTCATTTCTAAATTTCACCTTTGGATAGTTGGATGTTCACGCCATAAATAAAATAAAATAATAATAGGTGGATCCATTATAATTGCGTAATTTGTTAGATTGCATGTTTTAGTATAATATATGTTACTGATTAACCATTGTGGTGGGTTATTTTTCATATAAGGTCTATAACCTCCTATGTTGCGGGATTAAGGGAGGTTTTATCTCTTAAAAAGATTAAGAAAATTATTTTTTAAATTTAGACTATTTATTTTTAAATAGATAATTATAATTTAATTATTTTTAAAAAAATTAAAAAAAATATATATATATATATATATATATATAATTAATTATTAAATTATCATTATTAGTTTAAAAATAAACAATCTAAATTAAAAAAATAACTCACTCTATCTCTTTCAGCATAAAAATCTCTCATCCTTGTGGTGTGAGGGTTGGATATATTACTTAAAAGAAGAATGGCTTTGGGTTTCATCACTCATTCTCTTAATATTAATTGTTTGTATGGAAACTCTCTTTCCATAACTTATTTTTAACCCATTAAATTCAGATATCAACAATAATATTATAAATTAAATAAATATCTTATATTGTTATTAATATAAGTTTATAAATGCAAATGCTGTAAGTTTTAAGAATTAAAATCATTAATACCAAATCAACCTTCTCCTCAGAGACAAATAAAAACTGAGATTAAAATGTATTTTACAACATATAATTGTTCAAGTCCAATTTTTTTTTTTTTTTACACAGCAAACTTATCCGTTCCAATTTGTGCATATTTTTCAACTTTCTTTTTTGACCCTGCTAGCTTGTCGGTTTTCATCTCAAGTCCCTGCGGCAAAAAAAAAAAAAAAAAAACTCTGACACCTTCACACGTACTGTTCGTCTGACAACTGCACCCCGCACACGTATTCTTGTCTACACGTCGGCCTTGCCACGTTGTCGGTCGAGCTTCTGTCCGTCGAAATATGGGTCAAATTACGCATCGTGCGGCTGAGAGCGCAAGATCTGCAGGCCGAGGATCAAATATGATGCCCCGCGGGGTAGGATACCATTGCCCGATTAAGAGAAGATAGATTACGGCACCGACGTTTCTAAGCAACGTGGTGGGTGGCTCGGTGCTTGACATAATGAATCATTAGTTAATTAATCTTCTTCATAAGAATCATATTAACTTAATTTAGAAGTTAATTTTTGTAGATGCATTGACAAATATTGTCTTCCAACCTTGATGTTGATCTTGTGCCACGTAATCATTCGAAAATTAGATTAATTATGACATATTATAAATTATATAAATATTTTAAAAATAACCTTAAAATGCATTGATTAAAGTAGCATCTTATCTATACAACTGTACTAATGAATTTAAGCATAATATATAAATAGTTAGAATATTATGTTTTTTGAGGATGTTTTAAAAATCATCTTATAAAATTATAATATTAATTACTAAAAGTAAAATAATGCTTAATATAATCACTAATAATTAATAATAAGTTATGATCCTGATGGGTATAAAGAAATAGGGTAGGATATGAATTTGTGTGGATCGGGTCAACACGAAAGGGTTAGTGGAACAAGGTTTCCACAAAGCCTACAATTAAATTAAGGGAGCCAAAATAACTAACAGTTGGAATAATATATGGATAAAGTAATAGGTGTTCGAGGCTACTTGACAAAAGAAGCCTTAAATATAAAATATAATATTAAAGATCAAACTAATTTAAAGGATAAGATAAGGTGGTCAAATGTTGAAATAGCCATAGGCTAATGTACACTAAGACAAAAGCAATTGAGACCAAATAAATCTTGCCAAAGTATTTTGAAGATCAAAAGTGGCCAAATGGATCCACATTCGAGAAAAGGCTTAGTTTATTAGACCAAGCTGAGGTTGTGGCCATAATTTGTAACAAAACTAGTTGTAATAATAGAAAGTGAGCGCCAATAGAAATGTCTGAGTATCTTGAAGTTGTATTTATATAACAATAACTGTCTAATAGAAGAAGCTATTGTCCTCTTACTATCTAACAGAAGAAATCGATCATTTTATCAACGAAGTGATTCAATTGCCACCAATAGATCACTGATAACCTCAAAATATTAACAATGAAGATCCTAGAGAATCAAAATTGTAAGGTTATTTTTAAAAAATAGAATTCTAAAGTTTTAAAGAAAATTTCAGAAAAACCTAAAGTCGCATACGAATGAAGTAATTCCTAGCGGCAACACTTAATTGAGAATAGCTCCAAAAATAAGCAATAAGGCCAAGATCCATGAACTAATAGCACATTGATGAGTAGGTTATTCAAGGAGAATATTACATCTCCTTTGGCTGGCATACTTGCCCCCATGCTAATGTCACGCCAAAGGCTCCATAAGGCCCGCAAGTGACCACATCGCATGGCCACAGATGTAGTATTCATGACAAAACCAACTAGAATTTTTTTTTTTTTTTGGGTGAAGGACAATATGATCCATATAGGTACGTACTTCAATTTAAGGCTCACCAAGTCCATAGACTGAATATCTCAATACTATAATTATATCTCAATATTATATTTATTCTATTTGTCATTTAAAATATCCTGATAATTTGGGTGTCTAAGTAATCACTCGAGAAAATCCTTTCAAGGCCCATTTTGCCTATTATTTTTTATGTGCATGGAAAAAAATCGTAGGGCTTTAGATTAAGCTTGCATACAAGTCGTTAAATATCCCGGTCGACATATCAAATCTTGTTAATTATCTTTATAAGTTTTTATACAAACTATGATTATCAAATTAATTGTTACGATTTTAAATCAAATTAATTATGTTTGTGCTTTTTAAAACAAAATATATTTTGGAATATAAATTACTCCTGTATGACCCATATCCGAATGATTGGTTGTTCGAAGGATCGGCAAAACACTCACATGGGGTATAATACCAAGGTGGAGTATTATTATGTTTGTATGCACGGAGTGTTGCTGAAAGGCAACCGGGTGCCAAGGCCGAAAGGCATCCAGTCACACTGCTTAGCTGAATGGTGACCAACCCGGTGCTGATATTGAAGGGCAGCTGGATTACTGAGTTCGAGAGGCAATCAAACTGTTGAGTCCAAAGGAGAACTTGACTATTTATATTGAGGATGACCGACTGTTGGTCCCAATACCCTATAATGAAAAAGCACACTGAACTCCATTTAGAATTTATAAAAGAAAGTGCGATTGAGAGAGAAAATAACATATAAAATTAGAGACCAATAAGCGCCGCTAATGAGAGAAAGTTAAGAAAAGAAAAAAAAGAGAGAATGAGAATTTTTTACTTTAGAGATTTTTTCTACACTCATTGCTATTCAAGTCTATTTGATACAAGAAATTGAATTTTTATATTTGAAATTTGTGTAACCAATTTTACATAGTGAAGATTTGTGAACGTATATCCCGTGGGTTTTCCCTCTCATTTAGAAGATGATTTTTCACGTAAAATTATTTATATCTTTTTTCTTTATTTTATGACTGTCATTTGTCCACTGTGTACTGTTGTTGTCGTTGTTTCATCTTTTTCTCTCGATTTATTTACACCCGTGGCGGTATATCCCAACAATATGATAATTACTGTGGACGGTTGGACCCCTATCAAATAGTGTGTAAATCGTACAAACTATCGGGGAGGGATCTATCTGGATCTAGGGGGCTGCGATGCCAGGGGGCGTCGCAGCCCCTTTGACTCCATTTTGGCCGTCGGATAGGAAATCCGACGGCCGATATTTTTTAAAAAAATCTTAAGAAAAATTAAAAAAATAATAATAATTTTTTAAATTAAATATTAAAAAAATTATCAAAACAAAAAAAATATTAAAATATTTTTTTAATACATATATATTAAAAAAATATTTTTTTCTAATATATATATATATCCCCCACCATCCCCCCCCCCCCTCCCCCCCCCGGGGGTGTTGCAACCCCCCTCAGTTCGATCTATCTCGGTGAGTGAGGTTGGTGTATAGCAAACGAAGGAAATTAATTATGTGATACTTATAATTAAAGTGGCCAACCGTTTTCTCAATTATGAGATACAGTCATAATAATAATAACAATAATTACATCAATTAATAATACTCTATGAATCTATGAAAAAGAAATTAATTTGTATTCCTCGAAGAGCCACTATTAACTTTTCATTACTACTTTCTCATCTATCCCACGAGGGTTTAGTAGAGATAATTAATTATTTATTTTTTTTGAATAATATGTAGTTTTATCTATTTATTTTTATTAATAAGCTTCCAAAATTCTTCAGCTAGGAAGGCCTTGTTCCATGCATAAATATTTCTAATACCAAGCTCACATTTTTCTTTAGATTTACAGATATCCTCTTACCCCATTTTGGCCTAAGACTAATTAAAATCAGGCCCGTGCCACAAAAAACGGTGAAAGATATTGTCAATACTTTTTAGGACAATTTTAGGGAGAATAAAGATCAAAGACCGGTAGAAAATGGAGGTTAGGTATAATAAGAGAGATAAGCTAAAGTTGAACTCTAAATGAGGTCTATCTATTCGTTCAAGACAACACCTGAGTAGAGATTTTGTTAATAAGGACTTGATAGTTAGTATTAGATAGGTAGAACAAGATAAATGATACACCTAAATATTTTAGTAGAAAGCTTTCCTAAATCAAATCTAATAACCTCCAAAATATCCCAAACAATAATGTAATTGTTAAAACAAATGAGACATTCACTTTTCTCCTTACTTGGAGTGAGTCCAGAAATTGCAGTGAAATCTATAAGCCATTAGTTACCAACCTCACAAAATAACAAGAGGTTGGTCACAAAAGCTAACATAATTGTCTAGGTGCCTTACACTTCTAATGAAATTTGAAAACATAATTGTTTAAGGTACGAACTCTACATTGCTCAATCTATATGACAAAAATAGATGAAAACCCCATCAAAATCAAAGAGCATAAGTCAAAGTCCCATTCCACGAGATCATAATCTTTTATAATATCCACCTTCATAATACACCATTTAGGACCCTTATTCAAATGGTAATTGTGTAATAATTTCTGAGCAAGTAAAATGTCATTAGTAATATACCTACCATTCACAAAAGTCATCTTGGAAGGGTCCACTAGGTTACCCAACATATCTTTTATCTAATTCACTAAGATTTAAATATAATCTTGTAAATAACATTATAGTATAAAATAGATTTAAACTTGAAAATTCTAAAGGGGGCTTTCACCTTAGAAATGAGATAGATTATCGTAAGGTTAGTTTGCTTAAGGATAAAGTAGAGCAAAAGAAATCAATGGCAGCCATAGAAATGTCCAGCCCAACATTATCCCAAGATGTTCTGAAAAATGCTGTAGAAAAATATTCAGACCCGAAGACTTGCAGTCACCAAACCAAACACCACAGTGCGAATATCCTTTACAGAGGGAGTGACTAACATCGATGGCACTAGGTGAGAAGGAACCAACCTATTAATGAAAGGCCGCAAAACCTCAAGAAGTATCAATCTATCAATTGTTGGGGTTCACACAGCGGATTCACACACAATCCGGCAGAGTGAAAAATTCGAATCCCCCCCGTCAATCGACAATCATCAATTTAGTTGGCACAATGAACAAAAAGATGTACAATGTTTTTAATGTGAAAGCCTTTTTCAAGCCGAAGGAAAAAAAACCACGGGACAAACTCCGAATAAAGCTTTCAAAATTTAAAATCGGTTATAAAAACCCCTGAGACAGAATACCTGTAACAAATGTGAGACAGAATAAGAAAAATAATTTTCAGAGTTAGGAAACTCTTCCACCTTCTTATCTCTCTATTTTTCTTCTCTCATTCTTCTCACTGGTTGTGCACTCCACTTTCTTTGATTTTATAAGTGTCGCGGCAGACAGTAAACGATGAGAGTTACTTTCCGCAACTTCTGCTCCATTCCACTCTCCTTCCATGTTCACCACAATGATTACTGTTGCTTCCGTCTATCACTCCCGTGACAGCTCACCTCTTTTCTTGCATCCCTCATATTGCTGCTTGCCTTTTTAGTATCCTGAAACACCTGGTATGCTCCTTATGAAGACCCTGCCTCCAAATCCAACCTATTCAACTAGCATGATTCTTGTAGATGATTTGCTATACCAACTTTGTCTTTTTCTGCGACCTCACAAATTTTTGCGCTTTTCCAGACACGCATACTCTGCAGGTTAACCTGTTCTACTTAGACGGCGCATACCCTGTAAGTTAGTTACCTGCTCTGTAAAATTTGTCAACTCTAAAAAGTCAACCACTCTACATGTCAGCTACTTGCTCTGAAGATTTACCAACTCTGGAAGGTTAACTGCATACCACTCCGACCCTTAACACCACTCCTGCAAAAGCACTCCAAAAATCTACAACTGCCCTGAAATTTCAGAATGCCCATTCCTACCGCTTCAACTGAAATTCCAAACCAGTAAATCCATACCGGAATTCCATACCGACATTTCAAACCAATCATTTGCATTTTGAAATTTTCATACCAAAAATTCCATACTGGCCAACCATTCCAAAATTTTTATACCGACTATTCCTACCATTTCATTCTGAAAAAATACATACCGGCCTTTTGTATACCGGCCAATTTCAAACTGGTCAATTTTATACCAGTCATTTTCATACCGGCAAATCCATACCGGTAATTTTAAACCGGTAAATTCCATCCTTGCATGGCTACACTTTGCAATTGCCACTCCGATAAATTGCCACTCCAGCAAATTGGCCACTCTGAGATTTGTCCAACCGGCAAATTGGTCACCTTAGCTCCAACCGGTCATTTCACTGCAATCGGCCATTTTTGTCCAATCGACCAATTGTTGCAACTGGCCATTTTTCCCCCAACCGGGCATTTTGGCGCAATCGGGCAAAATTGCCTCAACCTGACACTTTACCGTAACTGGGCAATTTCGCCCCAACCTGGCACTTTGGCGTAACCAGACATTTTGCCCTCTCCAATATTTGCCACTCTTGCAAATGATCTTCTCGAGATTTGCCTTCTTTAAGCAAATGGTTACGTTCGAGATTTACATTCTCCAGCAAATGGTCTCCTCCGAGGATTCGCCTTCTTCGACAAATGGTTTCCTCCGAGATTTGTCTTCTCCGACAAATGGTCTTCCTTATCTTTATTGCAACTAGTTTGCAGCATTCCGATCATCACACAAAACTTATATGATCCAATGACATGTCTATTTGTTGAGCCATCCATAAGGGAGTGGCCAAACCCAATAAATTTTTTCTCACGACATTATGGGAAAACCTTTACCTTTTTTCAGCAATAGTCATCGCCTACCTTTCGATAGTTTTTCCTTAAGTGGGATCGTGGTGTTAGCATCCGTAAGCTTGAATGATACCTTCTTCCACTTCACTGAACCTGGAGTAGTCCAACTCCCATTCAGCTTCTTCTTCGCGGTCGAATCATTTTTCTTTACAATCCACATTGGCCACCTCAACTCCGCACTTGGCCTTGCTCAACTTTGCCCTTGGTGCTGCTGGCTCTGCCATTGACACTGCTGGCTCTACCATTGACACTGCTGGCTCCGAAGTGCTTTTACCGTTCCTTCTCGTGCCACACTAAATGGCAAACTCCTCGACGACGACGTCTTCAAGCCCTGAGAGACTTGATGCAACCTATCTCTGATACCACTAGTTGGGGTTCACACGGTGGATTCACACATAATTCGGCACAACAGAAAATTCGAACCCCCCGTCAGTCGATAATTACTAATTTAGTGGGCCCAAGGAACAAAAAGATACATAACGTTTTTAAGGTAGAAACCCTTCTCAAGACAAAGGAAAAATCATAAGACAAATTTCGAATAAGGCTTCCACTATGTAAAATTGATTACAAAAACCCTGAGATAGAATACCCGCAACATACCTAGATAGAACAAGAAAAATAATTTTCAGAGTTAGAAAACTCTCCTATCCTCTTATCTCTCTATTTTTCTTCTCTCATTCTTTTTACTAGTGGTGTACTCCGCTCTCTTTGATTTTACAAATGTGGCAGTAGACGGCGAACGATGAGAGCTCTCTTCCGCACTCATACTCCGTTCCACTCTCCTTCCATGTTCCATTTTAGCTATTACCACTGCTTTGTCTACTGCTCCCGCGGCTGCTCGCCTCTTTCCTTACAGCCCTCGCATTACGGCTTGCCTTTTTAGTGTCCTGAAATACCTGATGTGCTCCTTATAAAGACCCTACCTCCAAATCCCATCTGCTCAACTAACTTAATTCTTGCAGATGATTTGGTATACCAAATTTGCCCTTTCATGCGACCTCACCAATTCTCACACTTTGCCAGACACGCATATTCTGCAGGTCAACCTGTTCTACTCAGACAGCGCATATCCTGCAAGTCAGCTACCTGCTCTGTAAAACTTACCAACTCTAAAAAGTCAACTGCTCTATAAATCAGCTACTTACTCTAAAAATTTACCAACTCTGAAAGGTTAACTACGCATCACTCCCACCCTTGGTATTACTCCTGCAAAAGCACTCCGAAAATCCACTCCGAATTTTCACTCCAAGAAATCCTGTCCTGAAATTTTGGAATGCTCATCCCTACCACTTCAACCAGAATTCCAAACCAGTAAATCCATACTAGCATTTCAAACCGGCCGTTTGCATTCCAGAATTTTCATACCGAAAATTCCATATCTATTCCAGAATTTTCATATCGGCTCGAACGTATGTATCTGAACACAACGTCGGACATAGAAGGACGCCGCTAGATACCTAAAATAAATCATCACAATCCTGCGAAAGCATATACTAGCAACCATATATGCTGCAAAAATCTACTATGTCATACTATCATTTATACATAGAAATACACATCATCAAATCTATTCAAATATATAAGTTTCCATATATGTACACAAAATCACAAAAATACAAATAACTTCGAAGGAATCTTCTAATCTGAGCCTAGCTCACTTCTAGTCATTACTTTGACGTATCAGACATAAGGACGTATTCATTTGAAAGGAAGAAAATAGTAAGGATGAGTCAAATACTCAACAAGTATAACATAATTTAAGACAATAACAATATATGCGAAATAAAGAAGAAAATGGATATATGAGTATAATGAGGGCGTGTAAACATAGAACATGATCGAATGTGTTTTCGGAGTACACATAACTTTTCACATTTTATCTTTCTTTCTTTGGAATGTAAAAATAAGCATAATTATTTATCTTTATGGATAAAGGCCAGTAGGTCTTATCAGCTAAATGTGTGGGAAGACGAAGAAAGAAATGTATTTATTTTTACACATTCTAAAGCCATAACCTCCTATTTAAGACCCAGAGGCGAGCCATCTATTTATAATTCCTGTAGACGGGGCCTTATCACATAAGCCACCATATTCCCCATGGCCTAGAGGCAACCTTCGTGCTTCCAAGGTAATATTTTAAGGCATGTCAATGAATATTACCAATTACAATATACGGTCAGGATAATCCTTGAGTTTCTGTTATAATATCAATGGCATGATAGAAGATACTACTCTCTAAAATATAAATCTATGATCCTAGTTTCATGATTTTTATTCTTTTAGGAAAAGTCCATCAAACTTCTTTCACAAAGTTCTTACTCCGGGAGAACGAATCATAATATATCAAATTGTAGCATTTCCTTTTTATATTTTGCATATCTCCATATTTCTTATGGGTTTAAGTTTTTACATGATTTCAAACATATGTATAATTGAACGTGATGCTTTAGTAGAATTAGAAATTCCTTATCACAACGTGCCAAACACAACTTTAGAGTTTCCGAACGAATAATCATTTACAAATGGTTAACAATAATATTTTTCAGAATATACAATTAAATATACAATTATGCATAATTTAGATGTCAATTAAATAAAATAAAACCATGAAAAAATACTAAAATGGCTCGGGTGAACAGTGCCTGCGCGGATATAAGGGTCCATATGTGTAAATTCAGACAGCCAATTGATAAATTAACATATTTATGGTATGGATAATAATATTTTAAAGCCAATTTATATAAAAATCCCAAATTAATTGGTGACAATGGTCTGGGGTGTGGGATTAGGGTTTTGTGTCCGAAAACCGATCAAAACTATGAAATCAGACGTAAAATTTACATATGTGCATGCCCATATTATGGGTAACAATTATCTAAGGAAATTATATAAAATCCAAAATAATAGGTGAAAATATTTCGAGTGAGGGTTAGAATTTACGGGTGCAAAAATCCGTAGAAATCTCACAAATTGGACATGAAATCGAAATATTTTCATACATAGATCATGGGTGATACAAAATACAAACTTATTCGGGTATCGAAATGAAGATACCTAAAGAAATTCGAACAAAAGTGTAAGAAAACGAAAGAGGAGTGTATTGGTGCACTTGTCTCGACCCGATCTATCACTTCTTTAACTGACTCGAAATCAAAATCGGACTCAGGAACCTTGTTTTCCCTCCTCTCTTTCCCCACCGACCCCTCTCTCTCTCCTCTCGTTCCTCCCTGCTTCTAGTTCCCGAATCCCCTTTCCCCTTCCCTACGTTATTATTATTATTATTATTAATTTTTATTTTTTTAATCTCAAAACTCAAATCGGTACTTGAGCGACCGAACGGGCGCATTTCAAAATTCAAATATCCTCCAAAATTTTTTATTATTTAATTAATTTTTATCACACACAAATCACTCAAAATAATAAATAAACCTAATTAAATTGAATAAAAATTTGGGATATTACATTGTCCCCCACTTATAAAAATTTTATCCTCAAAGTTTAACAAACATCAAAATTTAACAATTAGGGAATAATCCTTTCAGATTTCTTTCTTGTGTTCTCAAGACACCTCCTTGATAAGAATATTTTTTCTAAAGGACCTTAATCATTTGAATAATCTTGGTTCTCAACATCTAATACTTCTTATTTAAAATCGAGACTAAAACCTTATCATGAGACAAATTTCTAATCTCCCACAACAGTTAAACCCGATCACATACCTATTTTCTCAATCATCGGTACATGAAAGACATTATGATAATCCATCAAATTTGAAGGTAAGCCAATTTTATCGACTACCTCTCCAATTGAATCCAAAACCTCAATTGAACAATAAACTCTCACTTCGATTCATCGTAAGTCCCAAAACGATTACTCATATGAAATATCAATCTTATCCCAAAACCTATGGACTGTGGGCCTACACAGCCTCGTTGCACTATTCTGATTAATCATTCTTTAGGATATTAAGAATGATTTTGCAGCACATATCTATTGATTTATATCAGACACTTAAATTATCTAGCAGTTAGAAATCTAAGAAAAATTTCAAGGATATTGATACAATTAAAGTAAAATCCAAAATTATCAGATTACAATCAACCTTGAAAACACAATTGAAGTAGTCATCAAAAAAATTTCGGTACTGTCATAAGTTACCACCAAAATCTCAAAACTTGAATACTTAGTAACTTATTGTCCCGTTGGCATACCGACTAGTCAATTCATCTGATTCGAACATGTCTTCCAAATTGGCAATAAATGGATCATCCTAATGACCTGAAATAAAATCGCAAGGGTTTCTAATCTCATAATTCTATAATCTCGAAACTACGGATGTCACTCTTCTTCCTAATATCAAAAGCAAAACACTCTATTTTCTCAAATATCCAGAGTTACTCGCTGTCCGCCCTTCAACATCTTTTACGAAGCATCAAAGACATACTTAATTCAATGACTCCCAACATCAAACTATCGGCAATTATTCGCCTTCCTTGCAGGACACCGAGATTCACCTCTACAGTCCTTAAGCAAATTTCACCCATTTGCATTGTTGTATAGCCATCTCTTCTTGCGAGATAACCTCTCAATCCTTTAGGACCATTAGACAATAACCATTTTCATAAGTAATAACTATAAATCCTCAAAGCAATAATCTAAATGGCTAACCCCAAACTATGGATGGGGTAATTCCAATCATAGACTTCCCACCAACTAAATCCAAGGGCAACCTCCCATATATGATACGAGAAAGATACAATCTCAAATCTTTCCTCAAAAGTATCACATTCTACTATAACTCACTAGACCCATCAGGGGTTAACCCAAATAGCATGGTCAACAATTAACCCTTTATTCTACGAAAACTACCCTCACATATCCTATTTCGACGAATACTGATCGTTTCTAAGTCAAACATCACATGGACACTGCAATCCTCGAGGAATACTTATCGTATTACTCTTCCGGGTTCCGCCAAACCTAAGAAAGCCACACACCTTTGAGACATTAATCAATCTTTTCCAAATTAGCTATCGCTCAAACATCTACAGAATCACATTCATGCTATTGGAGAAACCATATGCCCAACATAACATTTCTCATAACTAAACTTGCATTCCTTTCTTACTTGAGCACCCGGCTAACTGTCTTCACAGTCCAAGATACAGTCCTCAGACAGAGTTCATACACCCCTATGATCCCGTGAATTCATCAATGAGGCCATCACAAATTTGACCTAAATATGATCGGGAGATCCAATCAATAAAATCCACAAAAGTATCCACGAACCTACAAACCCAATTAGCAATATCGGAACTTGTAATGGTTGTATTTTAATTCTAAAAGTTGCGACAACACAACTGTTGATTATTCTCAATTAACAATATTCCAAATACATATTAACCTCAGGAGACATCAAGCCCTTGCAATAGATCAAACGAATCACCTATTTATTTTTCCAAGGCCTGTTTATCAAACAATTTATCTCCCGAACAACTAAAACTTTCAGTCGTCTACAACAACCTCATCAGTTCATTTTACTTATCCCAAAAGTTCTAAAGCACCCCATGGTGAGTACTCAACCAATGCTCCCCTGATTCTATAAGAATTCTCAAATATCGGTATCGATCCTGACACAACCTTAAATTACCAATCAAAGATAAATCGGCCTAATCTATTTCTTTACGAAACATCCTCAAATACATACAAAATTCCAAATGTTTTAGTGACCATAAGATGACTTCCAAGTGTGGTCTCACATGCTACATAAACTTGACATATATTCTTATTAAACGAATTGTAGGCAAAACGATACTAATTTATTACCACTTGATCAACTATGCCTCATATTCAAAACCTCATAACTTAGCGCCACAAGTATTATATCCTACCAAGTATTATATCCTACCGACATAATTCATGCTAGCATCGTGACTCGTCAACCAAGACATCCTGAATATCATATCAAATCTTAGCGCCACAAGGCAATTATATCGGCCCAACTAATTATATCTGCAAACCTGAGAAGATGTTGCAGACCTCGATGCAACTAGTATAAATTCTATGATCCTCGAATAAACAAATAAACTTAAAAAATATGAATGAAATATAGATTCAGAATCCTAAAATAACATATATATTGCAAAGTCAAGGTTTGGGAACCTTACATTCTACCATGGTAAACGACACCTCTAAATTTGTTCAATCACCGCGAAGCCTCGATTCAGGGTACTAGGCTCCCTACCGTCCGACCCATGAAATAAATACAATCCCTACTAATATGGTCGAACTATCTATAATTAAAACATGTTTCCAAAAATCCCATTGAATCAAAATATTCATCCATAGGGCATCCACGAACACATCCTACAATATCTCTTTATTCTTGAGGCCCATGATTTTATTCACGTCAACCACCCAACGTCGACTTCACATTCTATCTGATACGGTGCAACATTAACTTATCTCCTTCCCAATATTTGATCATCGCAAACACTATCTTAATTCTCACAATCCATATCTCAACCTCTATAAGATCCGAGCTATCCAAAAGTTTAGGCACTAGGTCATCACTAAATCGATTATAATTCAACATCTCTGGATTTGTTATACCAGAATTTGATTCTGAGTTATACCAATCTCAAGCCATTGATTCTATTTTATCCATCATACTTGCTAAGTTGATCAAGTATCCCTTTTTAGCAAATTATTAGACTGAGAACCTCACTCTTGAACTAATCGAACCTGAACTTCGAACTAAAATTAATTAACTTAGGCCTCAAATCGATACTAATCAACTCAAACACTAAACTGACATCGATTAAATTTAAACCTTAAGGCGCCTCCATACAACTTCTTCCTCTCGACCTCGCGGTCGACCATCACCACGATTAGACCCTCGTCTAGGAGCCAATACTAATATTCTTTCTGAAATAAAAAACACATAAGTTAGATCGCGCTTCGAATACTAGTTAGGACGCATAAGCTAGACAACTAAACTTAATTACTATTCATAACTTAGTTCTAGCCTAAATTAGTCAACCAGAATAATTAGAACTATTTGGTCTAACTTAATTGTCCTACTCCTATATCTAATTATTGGATCGATCTTAATTTTTTCTAAACTTTTGCATATAATTCAAATCAAATATAAGGCATCTCTTTCTCTCTGATACTAACTGTGACATACTGTATTTTTAACTGAAAATTCGACAGAGTTTCGGTTATAATACGGATGTCAGACAATATAAAACTTGTACAATATCCTGTACAATAATAACAATTTATCTAAATCAACTCCGACACATCTAGAAAATCACAACAAACCATACACGATCCAAATATCCACATTAGACATGGCTCCAACATATGTATCCAAACACAACGTCGAGCAAAGAAAGATACCGCTAGGTACTTGAAATAAATCATCACAATCCTGTGGAAGCATATACTAGCAACCAAACATGCAACAAAGATCTACTATGTCATGCTATCATCCATACATAGAAATAGACATCATCAGATCTATCCAAATATACAAGTCTCCATACATGTATAGAAAATTACAAAAATGCAAATAACTCCGAAGGAATCTTCTAGTCTGAGCCTAGCCCACTTCTAGTTATTACTTTGACTCATCAGGCATAAAGTTGTGTTCATTTAGAACGAAGAAGGTAGTAAATGTAAGCCAAATACTCAACAAATACAATATAATCAAAGACAATAATAATATATACAAAATAGAGTAAAAAAATGGATATATGAGCATAATGATAAACATAGAACATGATCGAATATGTTTTCGGAGTATAAATAATTTTTTCACATTTTATTTCTTTCTTTAGAATGTAAAACATGCATAATTACTCATTTTTACGGACCAGGGCTATTAGGCCTTACCAACTAAAGGTACGGGAGAACGAGAAAAGAAATGTATTTATTTTTAAATATTCTAAAGTCGTAACCTTCTATTCAAGACTGAAAAGCGGACCATTTACATATAATTCCTATAGACGGGGCCTTATCACATATGCCACCATATCTTCCATGACCCAGAGACAGTCATCGTGCTTCCACAGTAATATCCTAAGGTATGCTAAAAAATATCACCCGCTATAATATACAACCAGGATAATTTTTGAGCTTCCACTGTAATATCAATGGCATGCCAGGAGATACTATCCTCTATAATATAAATTCGTGATCTTGGTTTCATGATTCTTATTCTTTTAGAAAAAGTCTGCCAAATTTCTTTCATAAAATTTTCACTCGGGAGAATGAATTATAACACATTAAATTGTAGCATTCCTTTCTTATACTTTACATATCTTCATATTTCTTATGGGTTTAAATTTTCATATGATTTCAAATATATGTATAATTGAACATGATACTTCAGTTTAATTAGAAATTCCTTACCACAACGGGCTAAACACGACTTTAGAGCTTTCGAATGAATAATCCTTTAAAAATGGTTAACAATAATTAAACAAAACGAAATCATGCAAAAATACCAAAGTGGCTAGGGTGAACATTGCCCACGCAGTGAACAGTACCCGCACGAGTATAATGGTCCGTATGTGCAAATTCGAATACCCAATTGATAAATTAACATGTTCATGGTACGGATAATAATATTTTAAAGCCAATTTATACAAAAATCCCAAATTAATCGATGAAAACAGTCCGGGGTGCGGGATTAGGGTTTTGTGTTTGGAAAACAGTCTGGGGCGCAGGATTAGGGTTTTGTGTTTGAAAACCAGTTAAAACTACGAAATCGAGCGTGAAATTCACATATATGCGTGCCATATTATAGATAACAATTATCTAAGGCCAAATCATATATAAAACTCAAAATAACGAGTGAAAATGGTCCGGGATGGGTTAGGATTTTTGGGTGTGAAAACCCATACAAATCTCACAAATTGGATATAAAATTAAAATATTTTCATACTTAGATCATGAGTAATACAAAATATAAATTTATTTAGGTATCGAAATGAGGATACTAGAAAAAATTTGAACAAAAGTGTAAGAAAACGAAAGATGAGAGTATGGGTATACTTGTTTTGACGCGACCTATCACTTCTCTAACTGACTCGAAGTTGGAATCGAACTTGGGGATCTTGTTTTCCCTTATTCTCTTTCTACCCGCCGACCCCTCTCTCTCTCTCCTCTCCTTCTTCCTTCCTGCTTCTGGTTTTTGAATTTCCTTTCTCCTTCCCTACGTTGTTATTATTATTATTATTATTATTATTATTATATATAGTAATTCTTATTTTTTTTAATCCTAAAACTTAAATCGGTATTCAGGCGACCGAATGAGCGCACTTCGGATACTGGCTCAATAAATTCAAATATCCTTCAAATTTTTCTATTATTTAATTAATTTTTATCACACCTAAATTATCAAAAATAATAAATAAATTGAATTAAATCGAATAAAAATTTAAAATATTATATTAACTATTTGCTTCAGAAAATTCTCCTACATGTTAAGAGCTTTGACAAAATGAAATGGAGCTGACTTCTCATTCTTAATATAGAAATTCTGGAGCTAAAGGGCCTCTTGAGCCTTTAGAAGTCTCAACTTAGTGCTAGAGACCTTGCAACTAAGATCACTAACATTGTTACTAAGACCTTTCAAGGCCACATTGACCTTTTTAAGTTTAAAAATAATCTGAAATATATGAATATTATTACAACATTGACTACACACAGTTATCAAATTAGAATAATTAGAGTGTTGTATGATAAAATTGTTAAATTTGAAGCTCCTTCTATTCAAAGTATCCTATTGTCTAGTATTGAAAATGCATGGAGAGTAATCGGAGATATTAGAAAGCTCAAATTTGGCCCTATAATCCATCTCCGAAGAAAGCCCGACCTCATTGACTAGACTTTTGTCCAATTTATCATAAATATGGCCAAACTCCTTTTAGTAGTTGCACCAAGTGAACATCAACCTTTATAAGAGAGATCGTTTAGGCCATTCCCACTAAACAACACACAAACTCCTCCATACCAAATTCAATAATATTGCCACCGATAATCTTAGAGCCACCTTCTTACCTTTGTCTTTAATTGGAATAATCCTGGATACATCAATAGAATAAAAATTAGATCTTCTCATATCCAGAGAAGGGTTTGAATCTCCCATACAACCAATCTTCTCATATCCAGAAAAGGGTTTGAATCTCCCAAACACCTCTCTGAATAAAGAATGATCTCAAAAGAATTATTAGGTTAAATGAGAATTTTAGATGTTAGAACCGAGCAAGAAATAGGGACTTCCATAGGGTGGTTGGGTTAACAGCCTTCCCCCAACAATATTTTAAAATTCACCTAGAAGGCTTATAAACCTTCGGAGGTTTAAGAGGACATGATTGGAGACTATGGCTAAAGGCCTTACAATTAGAACAAGTTGACGGTTAAGAGAATCTTAATAATATAAGATGTTATAATACATGTTCTTTTGTTAATCATCAGAATTCATAAAAAAATAGATAACCAACATGGATTATTATCTATCAAATATCTTTATAAATTTATCATTTGATCCATTTTTGTGAAAGAATCGAGAGACTACCTATTTCATTTATTATAATCTTTCCTTTAATTTTAGACACAGATATTTAAAGACCTTTTGGGAACTTTCATATGCTTAAAATCAAGCATGCATCAACGGTTCTTAACCTCTCTTTCTTCTAAAAAAAATTTGATGAGTATTGGTACTTGACCTTGTTTTCCACAATCTCCTCCATCCTAGAACAAGGATTTGTACACGTAATAAGAGAGTGAGAGACTGCAAAAAATTAGAATCCACTTTACTTTCAACACAAATACCAGCAAAGCCAATCTTTTCTAGGAATTCTATTCGCTTATCCACATAAATTGGCTTCCCCACCACACTCAATGTAGCCAAGATTCTCATGGAAAAAGGAACTCAAGCGGCACATTAAAGAATTTAACTCAGATAGAAACGGTTTTATATTCTTCCTTATACAATACCACACCCGGCCTCCATATTTGCAGAAATAGAGGTTTACCATACATGAGTCACGGCCCATTATCCAACACCATTTGCATCTCTTGACTATCATTAAAGGAGAAAAAGAAAAACCCATTATGATTCACCCAGATACTCCTAATGCCGAGCTGGGCAGCTTCCACTAAAAGAAAAGGCAGCCTTACCTACGACTAATAATCAACCCCTAACAATGGTATCCTTCCACAATTCAACCTCTCTACGGGCAACATCAACAGGTGGCCTAATAATCACCTTGCCTACGCGTTCTCTTCCAGCAGAGCCACTCACCCACGCCACAGTCGCTTCTGAACGCAAGGCCCCATCTGCATCACCAGGGGAGTCACAGACAATCACTGCCAATTTAGAAGAAACAGGGGCGCCTGCAACCTCATTTATTTCTCTTATTTGACGATACAAGCCATCGATAGATCCCACAGAAGATTTATTTCTCTTCTTCTTCAAGTCACGAGTTCCTGATACGCTGGCAACTCCTCTGACGCTTACGTCGTACACCTCAGAGATCTAACCCATCTGAGGGCAAGAATCTCCAAACTCTGTCCCCAAATTTTCAACTCTCTGCACCGTCGAATCTCGATCATAACCTTCACCAACCACACCTCCAGCGCTTTTGGAGGCTCAACGAACTTCAGTATCATCAATCTTGTCAATGTACTCTTTAAATCAAGCTGCTCATCGTGAAGCCAAAGAAGAATGCGAATCCACCGGTGGAGCGCGAAGCACCCCCAGGGAGCGTTCCAACTCCTACAGAACCGAAATCAGGAGCTCCCCTCCGCCACCGGAGGGACGGGAGACCGCCGGAGAAGGATACGGCTCAGCAGACGCGGGCCCATCGGCCTTGGCTGCCGCACACGTAGGGTTTCGCAACGGAAGTAAAAGAGGGGTTAGAGAGAGAGGATCTGCAAAAGCGCTATTCGCCGCACCCGGTTATTAGAAACACAAGAACGGGAGGATCAGGGAAAGACGATGATGCAGATCACCGAGGCGCGAGGCTACTAAGGTTATGGCTAGGTGCATAGCCGGATAACGTGAAAACTAGCACACACTGGTGACATTATCGATAATGATGGTGTTAAAGAGGGTGAATCCATGGCAATTCGGCTGATCAAAAGTCCAATTCCAGGTAGAATAGATGGTTCACTTTATGAAAGAAATATATGTATATTTAATATTTGATACTAACTAATTATATATGAATCAATATTCAAGTTAAATCAATATTCAATGTATTGTACCTTATCCATAGGGCCCAAAAAATAGGCCTTATAAGTAGTTGGGCAGGTCTCATTTACATTAAAATTCATAATAAATCAACTGCTTAATTTATGAAATTTTCCTTGTAAAGAATATCTTCATAATTATGGGAGGAAGATTATAGAGAAATACCAAGTTCTGATTATCGGGATCACCACTAACAAAGTAAGATTTCAAAATTTTAAAGAAATCATCCGAAATCAAGGCTAAGCAAAGCATGGACAAATACGAACAGAATGACTTTGAATTAAATATGGATTGAGGTACTCTCATCAAAGACTTCAAAATACATACCTTAAACATATATTAACTATGCAATAACCAAATTCAAATATTAATGTATTACAATTTTTAGCTGGGATCTTTGATTTCCAGATCTTCTGAATGTCATCTTGATGCTGGATATTGCTTTCAACTTTAAGTTTGCCAGGAAAAAAAATCGTCATAATGTGGTCAATTTTGCGGGCTGATTGTTTAGGTGTAAGTATGTCTGACGTAGCATATGAAGGCACTGAAAGAAGGGATACTTTGACAAAGGCGGTTCTACCAGAAATTGACTAGTTACAGGGTATTTTCCTCCTGCAGTAGATGCCAAACTGTGGAAACAGTCTTTTTATTGTTAGGATAAAGCTGCATATATTTCTGACAAATTTTTAGTAGATTTCAAAATCAATAAATGCAGCCAAGATAGAAGCCAAATGATCATTATCTTGATGCAAAAAAGGTAACCCTTTTATTGGTTAGTAGATTTCAGTCTTTTCTGGGGTTTATAGTCCAGCCAATCAATTACCAATGCAGCCAAGATAGTTATAAATGACAGAAGCATTACTGTGGGAAGCTTGGCTAAATATCAAATGATCAGCAGCTCACCTTCTGCTTTTCTTGATGCCCTTGCCAGGTAAAAGCTTGGGTGTTCAACTCATAGGAGGTACTAAAAAGAAATGGGTCGATTTTGGTTAATCAAGGTAGGTTGTTGGTTTTGGGGGGTCACGGTTGTGAACCAGTGGTTGATTTTCTCTGATAAAATTGCCGGTGGAAACGGATCATGCAAACAATATCATTGTGAATGATCAGGTGCCAGTGTTTTTGGTAGAACAAAGGAAAGAAAACCTTCTTGAGTTCATACTGAAAACTGCATCTTTGATTTCTTTTAACATCAGAAAATAACACAAAATTACTGTATGCATTCAGCAATCTAATTGATGGGGAGGTGTTGGTGAAGAGTTTACTACAGAGGTCATTGACAGCATTCTCAAATTTCCCTGAGTCATAACCCAGCTGCCATCCTCCACTTTGATATCAGTAAACACCTTTTTTTTTCCCTCTACTTGTTGGATAGCAAGGGGATTTGAGTTGGAAGATCACATCATGTTCACAAAAACAGACTTTCAAGAATGATATCACTAAAGCACAAATACCACATATGGCATAAGCAAAAAGAGGGGGGAGGGGGGATTGCAGAACAATATTAAGCTTTCAAGTGTTTGGCTTTCTGCCATTGTACGAAATCATCACTCAGCCACCAATAAAGCATGGACGATGGTATGAGTTTAGAGTGAAGTATACCCCATACTATATCAGCCACATGCTCTTGTCTCATCCCATCAACAAGGCAAGCAAAGTTCTCGGCTCCCATCCACTACAAATGCCCAAATAGGAAAACGAGAAAGTGTCATGACAACGAATCAATAACCTTGCAAATGTGTTTGTGTGGGTAATGGACGGAATGGAATGCATATGTTTACAATCATACTCACTAAATCACAAGTGTAAGAGATCCCTCATCCATTGGAAAGACAAAAAAATTGAAACAGTAGGAGAACAATGACTGAATCAAAAGCATAATGAGACGATAAGATGAAGTGAAAAGAGAGACTACCTTGAGAATACGGTAGACTTCGAACAGAAAAATCCCTTTAATTTGAAGATTGAGGGCACAAATTTGTGTAATTGAAATAAAGAATTCTTGAAGATGCAATAATAATATATAATCACATATATAAGTACAATAATAAGCAATTTTTTAAATAAAAATTTTCCTCTACTAAGGAAAAAATTATAGTAACTTATGTCAAAAACATTTCCACTGTAAATAAAATTTAGTTATAAATAACCCCCCAAGTTACTTGATTGTACAAAACATTGCAAGATATCTGGGTATTAATAACCCCTTCCAAGTCAACTTGTTCACATCATATTATAACTATAATATCTGATTACTAACAATCACAAATATCTCGATTATACAATCCATCCAAGTGAAAGATTCAATTACCAATTACCTTAAATATCTTGGTTATACAATACCTTCACATAAACAACCTAAAAGAAGAACAAATATAAGAGCAAGATGATTAAAAACACCCAATGTGACAAGAGCTAAAACAACATACCAAGGTAGGCCAACAGTGGACAACAGTTTGAATCCAAAACAATTGGCAAATCTTTCATCTTTTTTTCTCTCTCTCTCCCACTATCAGTGCTTACAGGATTTGCAAAAATCTCTACTGAACAACCTTAAAAATATAGCATCATATTTATACCCACATGGGTTGCTCAAGTATCCATCAGAAGGCTCATCCACAGCAGCTATCAAAATATTTTCCAAAATGGCTACTCAAGTCTTTGTCTTGTGGCTATCTCACCAAACTGACCTAAATGGTTTTGGCTCACTTGAAACTCGAGCGAAGAGCTCTATCAGCACTAGAATTGAAAAATAATATGTCAAATGGGTATAAGGCTTATAAGAGAGTGATTCAAAATCCCATTTTGGATCAAATTATTTAGAAAAATTATTAGAAGAAAACCAAAAGCCTTTCAATAATTGATGATGAACTTCAAACTGTTTATCAACAAATCAACCCACGTAAGACAATTGCAAAATCTGAAATGGCTGAAAGAAACTTTCGTGAAGGAAATGCGTGCTTGCAGGTTTCATTGGTGGGACATAACTTCACAATCACATTGCTAACAACTAGGTTAATTAGGCATGTCATTCATTCAATCTCCAACAACTCACTGAATTTTCCTCAAAAAAGAAATAACTAACTGAAAGTAAAAAGATTAAATGATTCAGTTCAAAATGCAGAAGCAAATATCTTTGAAGGAAATCAAGTAAAAATTTGAGACACCTAAGAGGAGTTAAAAAAAAAAGATGTTTTCATTTGATGAATGACATTCATTACAATTCACCTAAGTGAAAACCTGCCTTACTTGATATGGATAACTGAATCTGTATATACTAAACTCCTAACCATTCAGAATTGAAGATATTGCCAATCTGATCGGATCCATTTTCTTTTTTTTGGGATAAGTAATCGGATCCATTTTCACTAAGATTAGAAAGAGCCAGAATGGAGCCAATGCTTCCTAGTGATAGGCTGTGAGTGAATCTCTCAATTTAAATTCTGTGACTTTTGAATCTTCTTCTTTGCATTAACTCCCCGCTCTCGTGTAGTTGTTTCAACAACCATTTTTCCTTATCCTCTGTCAAGTTCAAGAACGTCCCTTCTTTCTTGGAAAATGAAAAATGTTCACAAGCCTCGATGATTGGCTTCATCATCGAACCCAGGGTTATTTTGCATCAATTAAAACAGTTCTTCAAACCCCACTGTCTGGGTGCGCTCTGAAAAAGCATCAGCTATGCAACCAAGGATTGCAGCCACAAAACCACCTAGTTACATTGGTTTCCCTAGGCAAGTGTCTCAATTTAAGATTCATTGACTTGAACACTGGTGCAACTCTATCAACAGGTCACCGGTGCTTCACTTCTTCTAAGATTTCTTATAATGCAAGGTGTGCTATGTAAGAACAAGGCTTTTAACCCATAACCACATTTACATAATCGTATACACTCAAAGGAACAACCTTTAATACCATTAGATCGAGTGTTCACTTGTAAATTAACATTTTTTTTAATGCAGTTTGTGATACAATTTCATATAGAGAAGGTGTTTGTATTAAAGTGTCTCCCATCTGTATAAATAGCACTCCAGTATGTAGCAAGGGGAAGACCCAGGAGAAGCAACAGTTTGAAGCAACTTTCATGAAGAATCACAAATACCATCGTGCAGTTTGGAGTACCTCATCCTCATATGAACCATCATTTTTTCTTTCATGCCCCATTTATTCTTATTCAGTCGATGAAAATCCACTGTTAGAATATAATATCACGTGTTCTAATCTTCTCATTAAAATAAAAGGATGGAACCACCATTTTCTCTTGGCCAACTTTCTTTCGTCAATTTAATTCAAGGCACAGAAGAAGAAAATTATAAACTTCAAATTCCTCATATAGGTTGTAATTACATCTACAAATTCGAAGAAACACGTTTCTCTTGAAATGGCTTCTATTGGCATTAAACAAGAAGATTACATACTATTAAAAATATAATATCATTCTCTATTATAATTTAGACTAATATATATATATATATATATAACATTCTTTCTAAATTAGATAATTAATATTATTCAATTTAAATTATTTATATAATTATTATTACTATAATTTTTTTAACTTAAACTGCCTCCTCTTATAAAAAAGACGTCACATTATATATATAAAAATGTAAAAATATTCCTTTTTCTCTTTTTTCAATAAAATGTCAAAAATCTCCCACTTCTTTTTCTTCCTCGTGGTGCCCCTTATATTTTTGCTCTTTAATTATGACCTAAAAATTGTATAAGATTTTCACATAAAGGGCTGACATTTGAATATCACCTCAAGTACTAGAAATGTTTGAACACCATATTTAGAGCACAAATGTTAGATGCAAAAAACTATCCTTACGCACTTTCTACTATCGGTACATGAGTGACTTATCAATTGGTATTTTTTTATATCACTTAACTATTTTGCTCGTATAAGTTCTCGTACTAAATTTAAATAAACTTCTATATGACTTATTTGTTTAGAGTAAAATCTATAAGAGAGTGACCTAAATCTAATATTTTTACTAGCCATGTTCGAGCAATGAAAGAAAGTTTGGCTCAAACTTGGGTATTTGTAACATTAAAAAATCAGTAGGCTGGATCATTTCTTTGGGGGATTCAACAATTTTGCCACCACTATTATTTGGTAAAAGGAAGTAATAATATAACGATAAGATTATTATTATTATTATTATGTAATCAGAGTAATTACATGCTCTTAACATCTGTACACTTAGAAATCAACATGTTACAAAATAATAATTTTGTAATCGTAAGATAAAATGAAATTAAAAATACCGTAAAAAATATCTCAAAATTTCAGAGGCACGTACATAATTTTATTTTATTTTTGAGAATAATGGCCGTATTGGTCCAAAATGGAAGACTGAGAATCTTCATATCATCCGGCATTAATGTGTCGACACTCTCCTTCATGCTCTCGCACGAAGAAACCACTATTTAACCACATCTTACCAACGAAGCCCCTCGATGCCTCAATTATGTCGACATTCTTATTCCAACTCTCCACCTCTTCTCTCTCTCTCTCTCTGCTGCACCCTCCGCTTATAAGATCATCTTCGGACGGCGCGCCAATTCACGGCGATCCCCTTCTCTTTCCGCGTCGTCAATTCGCGAATGGTGTTTGCCACCAACGGAAGGAACAGATCGATCCATCTATCAACCCACCTTCCTTCCATGTCCTTCTTCGAGGTTTGTTCTACAGCAGCTATTTCAAAAATCGAAACCATCCGTGATTTGTTCGGTTATACTGACCGAAGTCTAATTGGAAAGTTTGGTCTATTTCAGGGTTTGCTCCCGGTGCTCTGCCCCGATCATTTCACAGAGAAATTCAATATGCTTTTGGGTAATATGTTCTCAGGTACATAAGATTTGAACAATTACGGTATGTTCTGTGGGGATTAAGATGCTCTCATAAACCAAGCACATTCTCAAATCAAACACGCGATCACATAAGGTGAGATCGAATGTCTAACTCCGTCGATATAGCCACTAATCCTTTGCATTCAAAATCTCCCTTCTTCAGATGGGATTTGGCGCCAATTTTCAGATTCGATGTCAAATTCGAGCTGCACATCAAGTGACGAGGAGTCCTGTCGCGACGACACGGCCGCATTGACTCTCAAAGTCGTGGCGATCTTTGCAATTCTCTTCGCTGGAGTCACCGGCATCGCTATTCCTCTCTTCGGAAAGAAGCGGCGGTTCCTCCGCACCGATAGCAACCTCTTCGTCGCTGCCAAAGCCTTCGCCGCCGGCGTAATTTTGGCAACCGGCTTCGTCCACATGTTGCCCGACGGGACAGAGAACCTAACGAACTCGTGCTTGCCCACATACCCGTGGTCCAAATTCCCATTTTCCGGATTTTTCGCCATGTTGGCAGCGCTATTGACTTTAGTTGCCGACTTCGTGGGAACGCAAATTTACGAGAGGAGGCAAGAGACAATGGCAGCGAGTGAAAGGCTCGGACATGGGTCGGTCGAATCGGCGTCAGAGACGGGCATAGTGGCGGCGGAGAGGGCGGAGGGAACTGGTGGTGGTAAGATGTTTGGGGAGGAGGAAGGCGGTGGGATGCACATTGTGGGGATACGTGCCCATGCGGCGCATCACAGACATACCCATCCCCATGGGCAGAAGGGATGTGAGCCCCAGACCGCTGACGTTTCTCTCCATGGACATTCACATGGACTTCATGGTGGCGAGGAGGCTGAAGCCGTGCGGCACGTTGTCGTTTCACAGGTAATTGTTTTTCATGATGACATTGCATTTTGTCCTCGAGTGTATTATATAATAGGACTATTTGAGTAAAAAAAACTGCTTAGTTCCACAGGAAATTATGGATCAAGGATTACCTTTTTTCCCCTCCTCTTTTTGGTTTTGGGGGTGAAAAAGCAATTGAAAAACCCCTTCCTTTTAAAATAGGATATATTTGATTTTTATAAAATTTTGATATTAATCAAATAATTATATTATTTTTATTAAAAATATTAGTTAATTTTTTAAAAATAAAAATTTTAATTATTTTATATTAATAAAATAATTATAATTAAGAGTAATTGAATTAACTCTTCTTTTGATAGAGATAAAGATGCTAAATTACGTATATTTAAATCCTAGTGAACAGAAACTACTCTGTACCGAAAAAACGAAAAAGGCATCATTGGGGGGAGTTTGACTTGCACCCACAATTCTGGGTGAGTGGCCTTTTAGTCATACTACATAACTTCTTTGGTTTTTATTCAATTATGAAGTTAATAACCACAAATAGATTAAAAAAAAGGTAAGACTCGAATATACGAATTAAGCTTTAATTATGTTATTTTTCCACTTAAATAGTGTATCTTTCGATGAAACAAAACATTACTTCATGTCACCGTCTTGAAATTGCCAACCTCCTCCTGTAAGATTTATATGAATTCCTTCTAAATTTACTCTACTTAGATGTAATTAGAGAAGCATTTTTATAAAGTAACTCTAAAGTACCTTTTTTTTGATAGACGAGTATAAAATATTCACTTACGTTATCTATCCATGAAGACACATACGTTTTCTGAGTTTTGGAAAGCTCATTACAGTTATTCAGTTGGGTTCTTCCACCTCCTGCATCCTCTTCAATTAGGTGTACGAATTGTGATAAGAAGATAATTTTGACTTGAATAGCGCTTGTTTTTCTTGTTTTCACAGTTATTATTATACATTGTAATTTTTCCTAGTAAAGAAACGAAAATAAATCTAGAGTTAGAATCTCATACTTGGTTTTTTTACCATCTACTCTCCTTTCTGTTTATACGTGAAGATTTTTTTATCGACGTTAATGTTGTCTTGCCTGTAAGTTTAGGTAATACATGAATAGAAAGAAGCATAAATAGCAAAAGAGAAGAGTGTGAATAGACCCTACTATCATCAAAGAAGGGAACTGTGAAACTATATACTGCACGAAATGAATTGAGGCCTTATTAAAGCTATATGGGTCTCACTGTCAAAGCAAGAAAAGGAAGAGAGAGAGAGAGAGAGGGGGGGGTTGGCAAGTAAATGTTTAATAAACTAGTTGAAAGAGGAATTCCTATTTCATTTCTTACAGATTAAAAGAGGGTATAGCTGCTACCTTATATTACTGGTAACTTGGTAGTATTGGCATGCTCTTTCTTTTTGTATTTCACGTATGATCTATGTATCCAATGAGAGCTTTGGTAAAGACTATGCACCTTAGATAATCAAACTCTAATCCCACTAGTCTAGCTTCATCAAAATTCAACTAGTAAATTCTTTCTATTAGGACCCAGATCAACATAGACAAGCTGTCAGACAGATCTGTAAATATGACGGAAATAGCCATGATATGTGTATTCTTAATCGCGTACCAAATTGGGTATAACAGCTGAACATACCCTGAGATTGTCAGTGAGCAGGTTTGATTCATGAGGCCTAAATTGGGTATTCTTTGATACTTCTTTTGCAGGTCCTGGAACTCGGGATCATCTCACATTCAGTTATCATTGGATTATCTTTAGGAGTGTCGAATAGTCCATGCACTATAAGACCCTTGATTGCTGCACTGTCTTTTCACCAGTTCTTCGAAGGTTTTGCACTTGGAGGCTGCATTTCCCAAGCTCAATTTAGGACATTGTGGACGGTGCTTATGGCCTGCTTTTTTGCCATGACGACTCCAGCAGGCATCGCTGTCGGAATAGGCATCGCCTCTTTCTACAATCCAGACAGTGCTAGAGCTCTGATTATTGAAGGTGTCCTTGATTGTGTATCAGCTGGTATCCTTATTTACATGTCTTTGGTTGACCTGATAGCTGCCGATTTTCTTAGTAAGACAATGAGGTGCAACACAAGGCTCCAAATAGTATCTTATTTTGCGCTTTTCTTAGGATCTATATTAATGTCATTGCTTGCAATCTGGGCGTGATATTGGCAATGGCAAAATTAGACACATTCTTTTTTGTAATGGAGAAATTTTGATCAGAAGACGGACAACAATTCATCGATTTTTCTTGCTTTGAATGAGGTCGGAAAGAGGTATTGGAAGAGGGGAGTGATGGCTTTAGACTACATCTAGTTTTGGATTTGTGTTCGTCTTTTTCCTTCCCATTTTCTTTTCTACCCTTGAAGCTGGAAAAGGGCTGTTAATAGTGTTGAAATTGTGTCTTGTGATCCTAGTATTTTGCTCTGAAATGAATCATGGTGCAACTCTTAAAGACCAAATGTATTATTTCTTAAGAAGTAAGTTTATAATTCCCTTCTAACACAAAAGCCACAGCACTACTTGCAAATTTAATTTAACATAGTTACATTTTTAATTTTTTATAATATTAATATTTAATAAATATCAAATATAATATAAAAAATTTTAAAAAAAATAACTATTTAAAATATATTATTTAATATTTAAATTTAAAAAGTTAAATATACAATTAAGATATGACATCGATCATGCTTTATTAGTCTAATATGCTAAATTTTTAGACTACTCGTGCAGATCTTAATTTTATTTTAGGCAATCTTTTATGTGTGACTTATTATATATGTCGATTTCTATTAAAATGTGAATCTGAATAATAAGTTTATCGAACATAGTCCATCTCAACCACAAAGGGAGTGGGGGTGTTCTTAGGTGCAATGTTAGTTAATGCTAAATATGAAAAAGAAAAAAACAAATATTTTATATAAAATATAAATAGACCTAAAAAATCAATTTTCCAGCCAAGTTGATAGCACGCCGAAACACTTGAAAATAAAAAAAATAAAGAAATTGAACGATTGATTATATAATTCGAATCACCCAACAAAACTGGAAGCAGAATTCGCATCCCCCACGCGGACCAAAGGGAAAACAAGAGAATTTTCCCTCTGGAAATCATGCAGAGATAATAAGTATCTTGTTTAACATACAACAAGGACAAGTTTCAGATAGATTATACACAAAAAAATTCGGTTGCCAAGTTCCCAGCTGGTGCGTGCATCCATGCAAAATTTCAAGTGCATGGTTGACATGGTTGCCCGGAGGACATCAGCAAGCACCATCATCCCCGTTAAGAATGCAGAAAACATCCACCAGTAGCGACTGAAGCTACCTGTGGCATCCGTGGCAAGTTGCAAGCACAAAGTTGTTACTTTCACATGATCCCCACAATGAATGAAGGTTGATGATGATCACTCTTCAACCTCGGTGTTAAAAATAAAACTCGGAAACACTGTAGTGATATCCCTGAAGAATTACCAGAACAGAAAAGTTCGAACGTTACAGCATGTTTTGTTTACAACTGCGATCAAACAAGAGCTCAGGGAAGTAGAAGAACAGGACACAAGTGGATTTCTGAGGTGCAGTTTTTTTGGTTTGTTACAAAGGCAAATGTGCTCAATGAATGAACGTAAAAAGGTACACCATATTCTTTGTTAAAAAAAGATATTAGAGGCAAAAATTGGCCGCAAATCTGGAAAATATTAAGTTGGGCAGATTGTGGGTGCAGCTTGCACATAAGATAGGGGCCCATGATGTCAACTTTACAAGCTTGTAACAATGCAACTTCACCACTAGCGCATTCGAGTCACTACAATCATGCTAATGAGTCAGCACAACAAACAACAACATTTTAAATTTTACTGAGTTGAGTCAATTATATGGATTCACTTTTGCCATTTCACTCAATATGATAAATACTCTCTGAGAGTAGAAACAATTTTCTATTATTTTTTATCATATAATTTCAAGTTTTTCTTGGTCTACCTAATTTGTCGTGTATACTCTACATAAGAAGCACCTACAGTGTGAATGTGCATACCAAAAAGAATGTGCATACCAAAAAGAAGGATAAACTGTTTCAAGTTGATCCTTTCCTATGCTTAAGCACCTAGACATGTGACTGTTCTCCCCGAAGGAGGCTAAACAATAACAATCTAAGTTATTAATTCTAACCAAGTGAATCAAATATTCAAATTAGAAATTCTAGCTAAATGATTAGTTGTTAAACCTGTGGTAACTTGCCATGTCATTTATAATATACTTATTTTCACTATTTTTTGGTAAGTTAATGAAAGAGAAAAATGCCTTTTTACCTCGTGATTAATAAATTATTTTTAATCATTCACCAACATTTCTTTGGAAGGTTTTTGGGACCAAATAGTACTCCATTTAATAGAAATTATAATCTAGAACATGGTAATTAGCCTAAAAAAATTCAAGCAGGTAGCAGAGGCGGACCTACACTCAATTCACACTTCAAGTCCAACGGCTATTGGTTCAAAAAAATTTGTTAGAATATGAAACAATTATTGGTTATTCACCAAGCAATTTCAATACTAAGTGAGTTAGTTCCTTGACAATAGATGACTGAGTCTTTTCATAATGATAAAGATATTCCACTATGACCCGGAGGTCACAGGTGCCAACCACATTAACAACATCCATATAATGTAGGGATATAAAACAGCATGTATCTAACATTTCTCAAACGCCCAAATATGGGGAACTCATGTATTGGGCTGACTTTTTAGTTCGTTGGCAATATTTATTTTCGTTAAAGCTGGAAAGATAGGGCAAGGTAGAAAATTCTCATAATGAAGAAATCCTCAATTAAACTGAGATCTCCATTGGGAGGTTTTTAGGTATGATTCTTGTTCAGACAAAGGATGATTTATGGGATGTAGAATCCCCATACTGAACATGCCAGAAGGTCCAATGCATATAATAAAAATGTTGTTTACTTGGATTTATTTCACTTCAAGTTATAGACCTTAAATACTTTAAATGCTTTTATCGAATCTCTCAGCCTGTCCATTTGAAATATGCTTTAGGTATATCTAGTTATCCCGGTAAATTTGTTTAGGGAAAACATATTATATAGTGAAAGATAGTTGCCACATTTTTCCAAATATACAGCCAAACTCCTTAAAAGTAGTATTAAGTCTAGATTTTGGCTTCCTAGAATACACTTCAAAAAGACCAGAGTTCCATTATCTTAATTCCTACCATAAGCAAGCTAGCATGTCAGATGAAACACATTCAAGACAAAATTCCATTTGCAACGACCACTTTTTGGTGCACTAAATGATTAGGGTATGCCTACTTAGTTTACTAGTAACCCATGTGTTAATTTTACAGAGAGATTGTTGTAATATCCAAAATTTATAGACAGATATTTAAACGTGCAAAGGTAAAGTTAAACCTTTGAAACCTAAAGGTTATGGATTCAAATCACATAAACAATCTCTCTACAATATATGGGTAAGACAACATGCATCAAACACTTTTGGTACTTAATATGCTAGAAGTCACGTACCCTAGGCCTTCGCTTTTTATATCCATGTCTATATTGCACCAACATCTTTGGGCTGGTGCAAAAACCAAATATGATGCTAAAACGTATTTTGCAACAAATATACATTGATTTCAAGAAAGAAAATGAAAATGATGTGCATGCTTTTGATTGTTTATGTTGCATTGCTTAGAAAAAATTGTTTGATTATATAAGCATTGGGTTCCTAGGACATAGCAAGCCATGGCCTTAATGGGAAATCGGCCTAGGTAGAAGTTGACCGAAATAGATAAGTTGACCGGTTAATATAGTTGACTACATTTGGATAGTTGACTAAAATAGATAGTTGACCGGTTAAAATAGTTGACTGGATTTAGAAAGTTGACCGGTTAGGATAGTTGACCAGATTGATTTGCTTAAAGAGTAAACCGAAATAACTTGTTGACCATTTTGGATCGGCCTATCAGCAAGCTGGGAATAGAGACCAGAGTGGCCAAAATTAGAGTGGGTGATCTATTCTCACCTGCTCCCACTGGCTCCCACATGCTCTACTGACTTTTCAAGGTAGGAAAATTGAGAAGTACCAGAGTAGGTGACCCACCCCCACCTGCTCTTACCTGGCCGTTGCCTTTAAATATAGAATTTGGGGGTTAAGGAAGAAAGTTTAAGAAAAGAAAAAGGGGACACGAAGGAAAAGAAGGAAAAGAAGAATTTTCAGGCAAGTGTACTCTATACTTTGTCTTTGGCTGATGCTAATTCTTGTCCAATTCTTTTGAATATTATTGTTTTAATATCCTTCTTAGCTATATTTCTATAAATTGCATACCATTATAATTGATTTCTCATGTTTTATGAAAAAATTTATATTTCAAGTGCATGTACTATATTTTATATGTTGGCTTTCATCTCATAATTCATGTTTGAATATTGTTTAAATTTCCTTCTTATGTTTGAGCTCGGTATTGGAGTAAGATTGGGTAAAAGTTCAAGCTTTGGTGCGCAAGAAAGGTTATCTTGCATGATTATTCACTATTTGTAATTATCAGTTTACTTATTTAAAAACTTATTCTGTTTTATTAGAGACATTTGTCTAATTGACATATTCCGTGACCATATGTATTATTGTATCGATGTCGGGTTGTGGGTTGTCGACTTATAGTCCGTTCTATCTGTTCCGTCCTCCAGTCGCTTGAGCCCGTCCGAAGCCTCCGTGCCCTCTGTACGCTTGATACCCGCTCGAGCCTAAAATCCAGAATGGTCCCCGCTCGCCGTGGGCTCGAAACCCGCTCGAGCCCAAATTTCAAAATGGATCCCGCTCGTTGGGCTCCTCCTCGAGCTCGAGCGCACGTCGGGTTTCTCTGGAAACCCTACGTGCGCCCGCTCGAGCTTAGCTCGAGCGCCAATACAACGGGCAAGTTTTTAAATGAGAATTTTGAGCCATCTATAAATACCTAGCTTATTTTCTTGGAACCCTAGGACTATGGACAGATTATTTTCGTACCCCATTTTGAGAAGAAAGTTGTTCATGTCTCATTGATATTGCTTCTCTTGAGAAAACCAACAGCTACGAGATTGATCTTCATGTTCTAAATAATTTTCTCTACATTTTCTCTTTTTCCTTTTAAACACCTCCATCCTTCTACATTCGTTAAAGACGTCGGTGCATTAAAGAAGGAGACTCGATCGTGTCCGGTTCCGTTGCCGCAAGCAAATCCAAGGAGTTCTTTGGTAGGGATCATGAGACGGGAGTAAGTCAGCTAGGTTAGCGCGTTGTTACCACCCGATCTGTAAGTTAATTTTCATAATGCATTGCTTCCCTGGCCGTTAAAGCCCGAAGGATTTTTCTCGATTACCGTGGATATCAAGTTTTTCCTTTGTCACAAAAAATCGTGTCTTTATATTACTGCGTACGTTTTTTTTATATTGTGCATGATTGTTAGTATCATTGGCATCTAGTACTAAATATCCTTTATGTGTATTGGATATTTATTATATATTGCTTCCGCTATATTTATTTGGGTTGAAACTTGAGCGTATCTCGTTAGCACAAAGAGTGCTTTTTCAATTGCTATCAGAGACTCACCCCGATCCACGACCTTGTTCTAGATGTATACGAGTGGATCGCTCTCCGTACCTCCCTTCTTTGATGGGAACAATTATGCATATTGGAAGGTTCGGATGAGAGTCTTCCTCAAATCCTTGGATGAGCGTGTATGGGCTAGCACCCAACTTGGGTGGACTTCACCCAAGAGTGGTGATGAATCAAAAGTTTTGTCTTTGTAGTCAAAAGACAAACTTGATGCTTGTAACTGGAATAGTAAGGGGTTACATGCTATTTTTATGGCTGTATCTCCTGATGAGTTTAAACGAATTTCTATGTGCGAAACTTCTAAAGATGCGTGAGACACTCTAGAAATCACTCATAAAGGCACTAAACTGGTTAAAAATTTAAAATTGCAAATGCTCACCACTAAATTCGAAGAAATGCGAATGAAGAATGACGAGACATTTGATGAATTCTATGCGCAATTAAATGATATTGTTAATTCCACGTTTAATTTAGGATAACGAATCTTGAAAAATAGAATTGTTAGAAAAGTTCTACGATCTTTGCCTGAACGATTTAGATCAAAAGTTACAGTGATTGAAGAAAGCAAATACTTAGACAAATTGAAAATCGAAGAACTTGTAGGGTCCTTACAAACTTATGAGCACACATTGCCACAGTCAAGGAAAAATAAATCACTTGCTCTAAAATCAAGTAGGGAAGAGCAAAACTGGGATTCCGACGACGAGTCGTGTAGCGATGACAATTTTTCCTTATTTGTTAAAAATTTCAAAAAGTTTTTAAGAAAAAATAAATCTTCTTCAAACAAACTTGATGTGGATTTAAAACATTTACTTCAATTTGAGAAGAAAGACTGACGTGAACTCAAGGACTACAAATCGAAAAATACTCAAAGAGTTCAATGTCATGAGTGTAAAGGCTTTGGCCACTATCGGGCTGAATGCCCAAACCTTAAACGCCAACAAGGTCAAACTTTTAAAGTTAATGTGACCTTAAGTGATGACGAAGATGAAGAGGGTGAAAAATGCTCTGAAGATGGCCTTGTCAAATACATGGCTTTTATGATCTCTGTGTGACAATTCAGTAGAAAATTTTAATCAATCTGATGACTCTATGGATGAGTCAAAAGCTAAATTTGATGGCCTTCAAGAAGCATATGACAAACTATTTAAGGAATACTTGAAAGTTAAAAAACAAAATAAAACCTTAAACAATAGGGTCATTGATTTGGAACAAGAAAAATTAGTTCAACAATCCGAGTTAGATGCTAAAACCCAAGAAATTGAGAATCCAACAATCTCATTTACTAAACAGATCACAAATCTAGAATCTGAACTTGAGGCTACTAGAAAAGATTTGAAACAATTCTCAAATGGGTCCACAAAATTAGATCATATGCTCGGATTGGGAAAAATTGGTGGCAATAAACAGGGGTTGAGGTATGCTGTGAATATTGTCCAAAATGACATGAAACCTAAAACTATTTTTATTCCCGCCACGAAAATTCCACACCAACACGCTTACAAATCCAACCTCACTAAGCAACTGACTCGACGTGTGAAAAATAGCGTTAACTCACATCATTTGACCAATTTATATAGCCTAAAAGACATAAACAAACCCTCAAAGTTTGTGCCTACTTATCATACGTGTGGTGAAGTTGGTCACATTCGTCCTCGTTGTTACACCATGAATCTTTTGTACAACCAAAGACTAGGGCTAAAAATGCATAAACTTGTTGATCACATTTAGTAATTGGATGAACAAGTTAAAATGTTGAATACAAAAGTGAATTCAGCAAGGACAAGTTTGGGTTAAAGAAGTGAGCTTCATTACCCCTTGGCCATTCGTGACAAAAATGGGGAGACTTGATTCTTTTTGATAGGGGGAGATTAGGAAAGATGTTATTTCGGTTATTCTTACTGTTAGGGGGAGACTTGTTATTTTCATTAGGGGGAGTCTTGTTTATTTTTGCTATATGTTATTTCTGTTTACATTTCAGTACTACTTGTATCTCATGCTTATTTACAGTGCATGCTGTTATTCTCCTTTATTATATTGTCTTGTTGGTACTAACCTTGCTTGATCAGGAAAGTTCTGTTACACTTACGCAGCTGTCATCACATCAACACAGCAGTACTAGGAAAATTTTATTACACTGACGCAGCTGTCACCACATCTACACAGCAGTACTAGTATAGTTTTTTTTTTATATTTTTGTTGTATCTCTTATTTCTGACTAGGCGTAGATTTTTATGTACATGGGTTTTATCTCGGTGGTGTCTGAACCCGTGACTCACTTGTATTTATTTACTTTCTGGGTTTTGTTACGGAATTGCCAAAGGGGGAGATTGTTAGAGACATTTGTCTAATTGGCATATTTCGTGACCATATGTATTATTGTATCGATGTCGGATTATGGGTTGTCGAGTTACAGTCCGTTTTATCCGTTCCGTCCTCCAGTCGCTCAAGCCCGTCCGAAGCCTCCGCGCCTCTCGTGCGCGATACCCGCCCAAATTCGTGCTCGGCCGGGCGCCTCGAAACACGTAGGTTTCTCGAAACCCTACGTGCTCATACAACTCGCAAATTTTTTTTAAATAAGAATTTTGAGCCCTCTATAAATACCTGGCTTATTTTCTTGGAACCCTAGGACTATTGACAGATTATTTTCGTGCCCCATTTTGAGAAAAAAGTTGTTCATATCTCATTGATATTGTTTCTCTTGAGAAAACCAACAGCTACGAGATTAATCTTCATGTTCTAAAAAGTTTTCTCTACATTTTTCTCTTAACCTTTTAAACACCTCCATCCTTCTACTTTCGTTGGAGACGTCGGTGGCATGAAGAAGGAAACTCGATCGTGTTCGGCAATTCAAGTGGCTAGAGAGGAAAGATTGACGTGAAAACCAGAAAGTGTTCAGTTCCATTGCCGCGGGCAAATCCAAGGAGTTCTTTGGTAGGGATCACGAGACGGGAGTAAATCAACTAGGTTAGCGTATCGTTACCACCCGATTTATAAGTTGATTTTTATAGTGCATTGATTCCCTGGCCGTTGAAGCCCGAGGATTTTTCTCGATTACCGTGGGTATCGAGTTTTCCCTTTGTCACTAAAAATCGTGTCTTTATATTACTGCGTACGTTTTTTTTCATACTGTGCATGATTGTTAGTATCATTGGCATCTAGTACTAAATATCCTTTACGTGTATTGGATATTTATTAATACTACTTCCGCTATATTTATCGGGGTCGAAACTTGAGAGTATCTCGTTAGCACAAAGAGTGCTTTTTCATGTTTAAAGCTTAAGATATAAGCCATAAGACCGAGGAAAAATTATATATGTGAACAACAAATGGAAACTCTACAATTTGTTATTTGTTATGGGATATATGGCTATCAGATGAAAGAACTGTGTAGAGTTTCTGCCTGAAGTGCTGTAAGAAACTGGATCAAGGATATTGGAGTGATAATTCAATGACTGCTTCTGGTCCACGGGGAAACTTTTGGTAGCATCTTTGGACCATGGCTCCGTATATCGCGTTAAAGGTATTACCGCTCACCTCTGGGAGTAGAATAAGAGGGTTGCCCTTAGATTGTGTGGAGATTATATAAACTTTTCTCGATTTTGTCTGCTCCTGTCCGGTCTCTAAAAATGATTGAGCTTTCAGCATGATTTTTAACGGCAACATAACTAAGAATAAAATAAATAACACCCGGATTTCAACTGGATCGGTACTCATGACAACGCTTTCGACCTATATTTTATGTTCCTTTGTACATTAAGCTTCTATTCCGTTTCTTCTGATTTCATTTTAAAGTAACAATTATGCATGTCTTTACTTATTGTACCTTGCTAAACAATCGACTCACTCCTTACTATTCTTGCTCTCAGACGAGCAAGAGTTTATGCCGGACGAAAAGAGTAGAGTCAGACGGACTATCTAGGTTTAGAAGGACGATCTGGATTCACATAGCGGTTTATGGATCAATTTATGATGTATTCTTGATCATTTTGGAGACACTTTGTATAAACGATTCCGTTGTATAAATTAATGGATATTTGTATGCTTCCGCATGACATTCTAGTTTAAATATTTTGGTTTCTAGTGGCATCTCTCATGGTATTGGTTTCACTTCAATTAAGGCTGACCAAAATAAGGCCGACCTAGATTTGTGGCCGACCTAGAGGCGGCCGACTTGACAATTGGCCGGTTTGGGTCCCCTGTGTGTTATTGTAGTATTTTGCATGGTTATTTACGTTTGCCTTATTACTCTATTTGTATTTGGATATTAACGAATGTAAATAGTATCCTAATAGAAATCCGGCCTGTCACAGATTAGTTAGACATTATTCGAGGTTGAGTTTAGCATAACATTAAAATTACTCTATTTTAACCTAAAGGTTAGAAGTTCAAACCATGAAAGCAACATTATATATTTGATGCGTTTTCGGATCCGGATTATTATATGGATTAGGAAGTCACTTAATTTCTCCTGGTGGGTTAAATTGAAGTGAGTCCGGTCTCCATCCCTAATAATTTGGATCATGCACACCACAACAAACGAACGAGAGGTTATAGGATGGTGGGACTCGTTTTTCGATATATCCTCCGACGTTAAGTCAGAAATCTTCATGTAAGGAAGAGGAAGATGGAGGATGCAAGGTGCATGGATGCATATAGGAGGGGGGTTTCATGTGGATCGGAGGACTAGGCTCCGATGAATGTGCTTAGCGTAGTGTGGCTTTGAGAGAGTTGGTACTCGTGTGTTGAATGGCTTGAGAGATGACGCACTCGTAGACAGAGTGGCTTAGGGGAAAGCTCTTCAATCCTTCTAGGATGCTCGAGGGTGAGGGTAGTTCAGGTTTTTTAGGATGCTCTAAGGTTAGAATTTCTCGGTCCCTTTTCCCGCAAGAGTGAAGAGGTATTTATAGAATTGGAACCAATGGGGCCTTCCTTGGGCCTCACAGCTAATGTTAGTTGCCCTGACAGATCTACTGAGTTGTCTCAGTGCTCGTACGTGAAGCGCATATTATAATCGTTGCTATCTAGGGACATTTTTTTCCTTGCTCGGACGTTCCTAGAGGTCGCATTATGGTAATTACTTTTTGGGGATATTTGCTGAACTGCAAATGTCATCCTAGGGCAATGCACAATCATGGGCAATATTTTAGGAATATTTGTTCATCTGTCAGGACAATTATCGTGGCCGCATTATGAAAAGTTTTTCCTGCTTGTCTACGCTGTGCTATTGAGGCTATCGGCGGCCATGCAAGAGGGCCGACCACAGGCGCAGCATAGCGTGCAACCCTAATCACCTACTCCCTGCAGAACAGTTCTGGCTCGACCCACCAAGCCAACCGCACCGCTGTCAAGTCCTTTGACTCGATAGTCCGCATGATGGGCCACTATCCTTTAGGCTTCTCTCCTTTCGGTGGGCTAAACTGGCTATTGCCGCACTTCCTTGGCCTTGGCCTTGAGAAAACGTCCGTTGGGCCACAGCCACTCCTGTGGGTTGGGCTCTAGGTCGGCCCGCGTTCTGTCAAACCCATCACTAGCCTCCCATATCGAGAGGCTTGACTTGCCAAGTCCTCCTATGTTCATTGATGGAATTCCAGTAGCAGGCCTACACATGCGCTCCTTTCCAAAGTGCTCTGCTGATTTGCCATTCAATGAGACAGGATTTGATTCGTTGTATCAGACGAGATTTGGGGCGATTCCCTATACCTGGCAATTTTCTGTCAATAGCACTATCCTCTCTATTCAATGCTGGCTGATCTCCTCCTCGGCTATAAATGGAGGGACTCTCTATGCCTTGTACCAGAAATGTGAGAGTTCAGAGTTGGCATGGAGCCTACGTTGCCACTAGCCGGAGTTGGGGGGAGTTCTTCTCCGATGTTTGAAGCTAATACCCGAGGATGTATTTAAAGTTTGCCTTGGTTACCCTATTTTGTACGAGAAGTCACCTAGGTTTCCCTCTTTTACGTCCAACCTAGGCCTCAACTTGCGATTGACCAAGTAAAAGCTTGGGTTCGGGCGACTACCCCCTCTCTTTTTGCCGATGTTGGGTAGTCCTTGTCAGTACCGATCTAAGGAGGAGTGTTTCTGTAATATCCCAGATTACTATTTAGATTATTTTAATATTAATTGTGAATTTGAATAATTTAGACGTGATAAAAATTAATTAAACATTATAAAATTTTGAAGGATATTTAGATAAGTTAGGTTGGCGCCCGAATTGTGCCCGAGTATCAATTAGAATTATGAAATAAAAGAAAAGGAAAAAAATATAATATATACATATAATAATAATAAGAGATAAAGGAAGGTGGTGGCATTGGTAAGGAGTTTCGCTTGTGTGTGGTTGCCAGCGGTCGTTCAAGGCATAGTGGCGGCACGTAGAGGAGACCGTGCACAGTTGGTCTACAGCGGCCGTAGGAGGAGTGGCACTAGTAGAAGGCTCGCGCAGGAGAGAGAGGGAGGGCAGTGCATGCGTGGCGCGCTGACAAGAGAGAGAAGGCCAGATTTGAATACTTCAAAGTATCCTTTCTTCAAATTTACAAAGTATAAGGTTGAGACAAATATCTGTAACCTCTATTCTTAGTCTGATTTAATATCTGATATATTTTAGATACTATTTAAAATTTTTACTAACAAGCATATTTTTTTATTCATCCGATCTATTTATTTTAGACATCAAATATGGCACATTGGTTGATTGGGTGTTTCTGGTTAGACATTATAATTTTTGAGGGTTTAATAATTTTCTAAAAACTGAAATAATTTATCAAACATCATATATGTTTATATTAACATGTGTATATGAAAACAAGTACGAAATTTTGCATTGGCCATATATTTTCACATACATGTACTAGGTTGTGGTCACCACATTTGGATTTGTTATTGGATATTCTGGCTATTTCCTGACGGAGAGATTTATTATAAAAGCTTGGAGTAGTGGCCATTCCCATTTAAATGATTTGATTAAACCTTATAATATATTCGGACGTCCTAATATATTTGACAAGTTCGAGGATTTCACCCAAAGCCGTGAGTGGCAAAACATAGCGAGCAACATTACCTATGCGAGACAGAATACATAAGTGGCCAAGCACGTTGGTCTAATTTGCATTTGATATGACATAAGGTTGCCAGAAGTATGTGTAACCCTTTATCAAATTAGTCTTTAAATAATCGGAACTTAGATTCGGTGCATGTTTTGTGTTTATGCATATATGTGGATATTTGGACTTGGATTTTGGACTTAAATTTGAGATTCACCGATTTTGTCCACAAATGGGTCTTGGTATGTCACGTATAAATATTTTAACTATATGTTTTGATCCAGACCTTTAGACTATTTGTTGCGACACTACTTCAACCTCTGCGCACGCTATTGGATTATCCGATTATCAGATTCTACCCCAAATCACGAGCAAATCGGGCTTTAGACTTGGATTAGACATTGACTTATTGGAGTCGATTTGAATCACTTTTGTTTATATATATATATATATATATGTTCTAATGAAAACTGTTTTCTGGTTGGACATTTGTTTTGGATTTAGATATTTGATTTGAGTATGAGATTACCATTGAATTTTGAATCTTGAATTTTTATTGGATTTATTTTATCGGTAATTTAAATTTATTCTATTATTTGATTGGATATTTATCCATTTGACCCTCCCTTTGATTTATTGGACTCCTTTTATTTAAAGATGATACTTACTAAGCTCTAAACACATATTTTATGTTGTCCTTTCAAAGTAGAGGATTGTGCCATATTGTAGGAGCAGGACTGAGATTCAGCGCGGCATTGCATTTTCTAATGAGTATCATGTTTATTTGAATGGATGACATTGGTTGTATTTTGATTTATGGATGATTTTATTTGGGCTGTCTTTGGAATTTTAGAGTTGGCCAAATATAGACCTTTAGGCTAATATGGAGATTGTTGAATTCATTTTATTAAGTGAATGAGTTGCCACTGTTATTTGGATATTCCCTTATGATTGTCTTGAGCAAGTTATAATTATTTTATCTAGATGGTTATCCAATAAGGTCCTGTGCGGGTCGTTTTTGGGTTCCATTTGTATATTGGTTTGTTACAATTGAATTTTAGGATTTAACATTATTTATTAAATTTATTTAAAATTTTAAATTTTAAAAATTATAACTAATTAATTAAATTGACTTATTTGGGCCGGGTTCATGACAATCTTAGGCCTATTTCGGGAGCCACCGTTCGTTCTAGCGCTCTTGGGAGGACTATCCTATGGTAGGCTGCTTGAGAGGGGATATTTTTTTCTTTATTGCTCGGCCTGCTCTTCCTTGCAAGAACAACAAGGGCTTCTTGCATGCTCTACCTGTTGTTTCAACCTCTCGGCAGGGCGGTCAGCAAGGAGGCTTATCTTTCGCAATCGCCTGTCCCAAGACTGGTTAGGATGGCTAATGTCAAATCGCTACTCCGTGTATTTTTTTATTTATTCTAAATTGTACGTCTGCCGTTGTAAGTTTGTTATACGTTGTAAACGAAATTAGTGAATGGAACTCTTCGAGTATATTTATTTACATGTTGCATGGTTCCAATATTCTTGCCTGATGCAAATGGTTGAAGCACTTGAACACTATTTCTTGTTGTGCAATTTCTGACAACCCTACCATCTAAAACGCTGATAAACCAACTCGTAACGATTTTTCCCGAGCGCTTGGTCAGGATGAGTATTAACCGAATTGGTCGGGGACTGCCTGGGTCGTCAATCTGCCATTTCTTGAAAAATGGCATGTCAGAGGATCATTACCTGCGCAGCACCGTCGACTCACACAGGCGCTTGGCCTAGCACCTACTTGCAAGCTACAAAGGGAGGCGTGGCGTCAATCGCCATAACTGACCCGGTGGATGGTGTGCTGTAGCATTTTGCGGTGCAAGCATAATGTTGCGGTCATTATGGAGACGCCCTCTTCAATTCCTCATGCAACGCCATTTCAGAGCTAAGGTTTTGGCTATTTAAGCGCTAGCCCCTGCCCTTTCCACATTTCTTTATTCTTTGAGTTGCTCTGCCTTGGTACACCTTTTTTATTCCTTGTTTTCATGGCTTCTTGGGGGCGTCGCTACGATCTCATTTGTCCTCACTAGTAGGGATGTGAGGTCTCTGTACAAAAATTATAACATCCCTAGAGACATTCCATACATTGCTCCCGAGGTTGATGATACAACTTGCGATCCTCCCTCGGGGTTCATCACCATCTACAAAGAGTACTTGAAAGTGGTCTTTGCATTTCTGTTTGTGAAGGGGTTGAGCGAGATCTTGAGGACTCTAGAGATCCCTGTGGCCCACTTCCACCCAAATGCCCTTCGATACCTTGTTTCTCTATGTGTCTTCTCTCACACCCAAGGACTTTCTCTAAACACTCGGGGCATGAGGGTGATTTTTTGCCTCAATCAGGAGTATGACTGGATCTCCTTCACCTCTCGTCCTAAATTCAAGATAAGCAAGGGAACCCTAACTTGGTGAAAAATCAGAAGGACTGCTTCTTTTACTTGGTATTTGGCTCTGAGTGGTACATTCCAAACAAGTGGGACAAAGCTAACAGCGGCTACACTGGTGACATTCTGAAGGGGAAAAAATGGATGGCTCTTGGGCTAACAAAGCTCATCATGGACAAAGCCACCGACTTGTGACACATTGACCGCTAGCTCACCAAAGAGGCATTTGCCATAGCCGGGTGGGAGGCGAGGGCACAGGGAGACGATAAAGAGGCCCTCGAAATGCCTCTTCACCTTAACAAAAGAAGGCGGAAAGAGTCAGTCATCCGTAACTCCTAAAGGGTCGACTGGCGGTGCCGAGCCGTCCTCTCCTCCTCTATCTATTTCCGAGGAGATTAGGAAAATTAAGGAAGTCTATAGGAAGGGGTCTCACCCACCTGTGGAGAATCTTCATGCCTAGTGGTTGCCAATAATCTGGACTCGCCCATTGTGGACAATGAGCCCTCATCAATTCTCATCGTGGAAACCACTAGCCCTGTGGAGGGTGGACTAGTCGAGCCAATCGATGCTTTGGTGGCGGCTGAGCAATGTGTCATGATCTTTGTTCTCTCATTGCTTGAGGAATACGTCTCTATGCCTCCTGCCGTTTTTTCTAAGTAGGTGGCGCAAGATGGCCAAGCCGTGGAGGAGATGACCGCGAATGAGCCGAAGGAAGAGGATGCCGGGTACATCGAGCAGGGGACCATGAGTTGTTTGGGAGGCCAAAAACCGTCCCTTTCCCACCGGACGGCCTAGACCCAGCAGAGCTCTTTGTCACTCTTGCTACAAGGACAAGCAATGCCAAGACCGACGACAAAGGCGAGCCCGTCAGGGCTCCATCCCTGGTCAAGTATGGCATCCCTTTCGTTGACGAGGAGCCAAGAGTTGATCTGGTTGTCGTGGCGGATGTCGAGAGAGACCCTAAGACCGACATGGGTCGTGAGGTGCCTCACCTGGAGGTGGCAGCACCTGCGACCCTAGAGGGCTTGGATGTTTCGTCTTTTGATCTGGGCCTCAGCAACATGCCGCTACTGTGCGGGAGGACCTCATTAGCCCTTTATCCGAGGCCTCACTAGGCCCATCTTCCACGGGGGAGCCGCTTTTCTCTAAGGTATGGATATCACTGCTTCTCCTTATTCATTCCTATTGTGATCCTCATTTAACCACTTGCTTTTCACTCGCAGCCGGAAGAGAGACTGTGCCTGATGGAGGCTTGTTTCCACCAATAGGATGTCATAATGCGTCAACGAGATGCCGAGATCTCACGCTTGTCATAGATGCATACTAATTCAACCGTACTCAAAGAGATGGAGGATCGAGTGGGTACTGCCGTCACTGAGGCTCGATAGAATCAAGAGTGAGCAGCTCACCTTGACCTTGAGTTGTCAAAGCATAAGGCGGGATCCCAGGAGCTCACTGAGGAGAAGTCTCGGACTCTGGATCGGATCGCTTCTCTCGAGGACATGCTTCGGGACCGAGTAGCGCCTTGCTGATATTTGGTGTTGGTGTGCTCAACTTGCGGATGAGCAAAGGACCCGGCTCCGTCCTAGAGTGGTTGAACCCTTACTAGCCGACAGGTTCCGGGACGGTTTCTCCCCCTGTAGGGGGATTGTGTTCCTACTCGCTCTTGACTTTCCTTTGGGATACCTCAACCCGAGAAACGCTGAGGCTCTTCACAGTTCTGATTTGCTTGACTTCTCGGAGTCGATCAGGGAGCCTTCACCATGTCCGCTGGAGGGCTCTGCTTCATAGGAAGGTTGCTGTATGTAGGCAAATGACTGTATTTGGTTGCTTGTTGTCATGTATTATTGTACACACTGACGTTTTAATAAACAGCTAGATCGTTTCGATCATTATCGCTAGCGTTTTTGTATTTATACTGACCTATTTTATTCAACATCACTTTATTTGCCAGTTAAGCATTATTGTCATTGTCACTGGGCATGGGGTGGACACTGGGGTCCGACTATGCTCGTTCCCGTGGGAGGAAGTCGCGGCACTTTGGTTTTATGGGGTGGCACTCTTTCTTGTGAGAGAACATCATTGCACATCTATTGGTAAGCCTCACTAGAGCGAGCTAGGTTTCATGGTCATAACCGCTGGGCTTTGGCAAAGCCAGGGTCGTCGTCCGCGTAGTACCATTGGTGCTCGGTCCCGCTAAGGGGATGTCATCGCTTTTACGCGTATGATCTTAGTTTTCTGACCATTGTTGACTGATGGTGCTCGTCCCTATCAGAGGGAGTCATCAAGCGTATGCTGAGAAAATCCCCTAGGGTTTGTTATGGTCGTCTATCTAGGGAGGAATGACTTTTGTCCACAAGCCCCCTTAGGCCGTAGCATTTGGCCACACTTGGGCCGCTTAGTTGTCAAAACATAGGTTTTGGTCCTGCTTCAACAAGGTGGTTGGCAGGTGAAGCGTTTTCATTTGACCTAGAGACAGTCTAGGTCACCCGATTTTATGCAAAGACATGCAAGCATTCATATGGACAATTAAAAATCAAATAAACAATCATTTTTATTAATTTAAACATGGTGCAATTTACAAGCATTTCTGATGGTGCATGCCAAACTTACCTGGATTCGGCGGGGGGTCATTAGTAATATTTTTTGAGGTGGATAGCACTCCATATTCTCGGGACTAGTATGTCGTTCTGGGTGCATAGCTTATATGCACCATTTCAGATAATCGCTGAGACAAGAAACGACCCCTCCCAATTTGAAGAAAATTTATTCCTACTAACATTCTTGCCAGTGGCCTCTATACTTAGCAGAACTAGGCCCTCACCTAGAAGTAGCATGCTTTTACCCTCTTATTGAAATATCAAGCGATCTGTTGCTGATAAGCTATCGTGCGCAGTTTGGCTGCGTTTTCAACTTCTTCGATCAGGTCAAGATACTCTCTGAGTTGTTTGAAGTTATTAAGTAGGTTAAAACTCTCGACCTTGAGGGTGGGCAGTCTGATTTCTATCGAGATAATCACTTCAATCTCATAACATAGGCTAAAGGGCATCTCGCAAGTAGGATCCCTCGGCATTGTTCGGTATGACCATAGCAGAGAGGATAGTTCGTTCATCCAAGATCCCCCTACGTTATCTAGCTTTGTCTTTAGTCCGTGCAATAGGGTTCGATTTGTCATCTCCAATTACCTGTTCGCTTACGAATAGGTGACGAAGGTGTAAACCAACCCGATTTCCAAACTTCAACATTATTTGGTGAAACACTTGCCGGTGAATTTGGTTTTGTTATCGGTCACTATGACCTCAGAAATCCCAAATCTACGTACAATACTCTGCCGAACGAATTCTGTTACATTTTGTTCGGTTATTCAAGCTAGTGATGAGGTTTCAACCCATTTCGTGAAGTAGTCGATACCGACTATGATGAATTTTCTTTACCCAAATGCAATGGACAACAGGTAGAGTATATCGAGCCCCTACTGTTCAAATGACCATGGAGACTGTAGGGCCCATAGTTCCATATGTGGCTAATGGGGAATGATGCCGTAGACTTGGCAATTTTCGCATTTCTTCACGAATTCCAAAGCATTCCAGTTCATCGTAGGCCAATAATAGCCCTACTGCATTACTTCAAAGGCAAGGTTTTTATCTCCGATGTGTGACCCACAGAAACAAAGGTGCACCTCGCTCAACACATAATCAGTTTCTTCAGGCGTGAGATACTGTATATATGGGATTTAGTGCTCACGATGGTATAACTTTCTGTCTACGACAGTGTACTAACCTGTCGTCTTTTTCACGCACTTGGCGTCTTTCGGGTTTCTCTGCAAAGTGTCGTCGATAATGAGTCTTCGGTATAATGTCACCCAATTTTCATTGTTTAATATATGCAGCACTTCTTGCTTGGGCTCCTTCATCTGAAGGGAGGACACAATCCTCTTGATATCGAGGAATGTCCTTAACTTCGAATGGTTTAGAGAGATTCGTTGGATTGGCTAGCTATGGGCCCTCCTTAATCGGGTGCTGTAGGAGGCTTCCTCATAGGCGAAAGGCCTCCTATCGTCTCAGAAGTAACATGGATTTCACCGCTCGGGGCTCTCAACCCATGCCCCGAAACTGGGCCAGCCTTCCAGCCAGTGGGCCATGTTGTTTGAGTTTGCCCTGACTTCAATGTCATCAGGCCACGGGGTCTTCTCTTTGGCGGGCTATCTCTTCCTCTGGTTTCTTCTTTTGGACGTCAACATTTGCGTGTAGGGGTAAGGACCCCTAGTTGCTGCTCATTCAAACACATGCAAATGGTCTGGAGTATTTTGGACACATAGTCCATTTGGGCGACAAGCGTTCAAACATTAGGGGGGAATTGTTCGTCCGCATAACTACTCGTGGAAAAAGATGGAGGATACAAAGTGTATGGATACACGTAGGAGGGGGGTTAAGTGTGAATTGGAAGACTAGGTTTCGATTGATGCACTCGGTGAGAGAATTGACACTCGTAGGTTGAGTGACTTGAAGATGATGCACTCGTAGGTAGAGTGGCTTGGGAGATGGTGCACTTGTAAGCAAAGTGGCTTGGGAGAAAGCCCTTTGATCCTTCTGGGATGCTCAAGGGTGAGGATAGTTCTGGTCTTTTGGGATACTCCAATGTTAGAATTTCTCAGTCCCCTTTCCCATAGGAGTGAAAGGTATTTATAGAATTGGAGACGATGGGGCTTTCCTTAGACCTCATGGCTAATGTCAATTACCCTGATAGATCCGCTAAGCGATCTCAACGATCAACATGGGGCGCATATGGTAACCGTGACTGTCTGGGAAATTTCTTTGCTTTGCCTGGACGATCCTAGAGGTCACTGTATGATAATTGCTTTCCAGGGAGATTTGCTGAGCCACAACTGTCATCTTGGGACGATATAAAATCATGGGAAATATTTTAGGAATATTTGCTAAGCTGTTAAGAAGTTGTCGTGGCCGCATTATGGCAAGTTCTACCTGCTTGCTTGCGCTGTGTTGTTAGGGTTGTTGGCAGCCATGAAGGAAAAGTGGCCATGGGCACGACACTACGTGTAACCCTATTCGCCTGCTCCCTACTGAACAGTTCCGGATCAACCCACCTGAGCCAACCACACCACTATTAGGACCTTTGACTCAACAGTCCACGTGATGAGTTGCTGTCTTTTTGGCTTCTCTCTTTTCGGTGGGCTGAACTAGCCACTGCTATGCTTCTTAGGCCTTGGCTTTGAGAAAAGGTTCGCTGGGCTATAGCCACTCCCGCAAGTTGGGCTCCGATCTAGCCCGTGTTTTGTCAAACCTATCAATATTATAGAGGTGAGACAACATACATCAAACCCCCTCAAAACACCGTGTTGAAAGAGCAACATGCATTTGGGCCACCCTTTAGTTAGACATTGTAACATTAAGTGAACAAAAAATGCACATGGTACAACGTTATGGACCTCATAGAGAAACATCTAAGAGATCTTAATTTGATTAGTCTTTCCAAAATTATTTATATTCTTTTTTATTTGAGATAATATGTGTAGTTCCACAACACTTAAAAACTTAGGTTTTTCTCTATTTTAGTAAGGATACAAATATCATATGACTAATTCTTTGTCAAGTTTACTAACACAAGCCAGTAAACAAACGGAAAACTCAAGACATTTCCATGTAATGATCTTCAAATATTTTCAATGTTCAATTAATGCTAAATGAAAGACCAGAGGTAATCCAAATAGTATCACTTAAAATTTAAGCAATCAAAAACACCTTTAACTATACTGATGGAAACTTGCACCCAAATGGCAAACCACAGCCTGTTTCATTTATGAAGCCATGCAACCATGCTTGATAGCCCACTACAGTATCATCAAAGCATTTTTCAAACTGGAGGACACCTATGATTTGCGTCATTGCCAGGAAGCACCAAACTGCCCAGGCAATGAACTCCACAGATTCGATCCTTTCTGTTCCTTTCCAGAACACAAAGCAGAAATCTACAAGCATCTCTTATCACTAACAACATCATCAGTTCAATCAAGAAGTCTATCTTCAATTGAGGAACAAGATGAAAATAAAACTCAATATAGGGAGTTCATATCCTGATAGCTTAATGGAAAACCATATTGTTGTCAAGTTAACATCATAACATAGTTGCAAAGCCTAGAAAACAACACAAATTTCCTAGTTCATTAGTTCTCTACGTTATATTGTTCATTTTTCTAAGCTCAACCCAGAAGTATATATCAATTCTCTGAATATGTACGATCTTTAATACGGCAAGGCAGAAAACGACTTTATCATGGTACTTTGTAATGAAAGCAAGGCAGGCAGGTGAGGCTGTATGCACATTTAAATACATCCTTCAGAGCACTTGGAGGAGAGGGAAGGGAAAAGGGATAAAGAAGCAGAAAAGGACAAGTGGCAGGTGAGTGCATGTGCACATTTAAATATGTCCTCTAGGGCCCGCAGGGTAGGAGGGGAAAAAGAGAGACTGGAAGGAAAAAGAGATAAAATAGCAGCACAAAGAGATGGGAGGCAGGGACACACTTTAAATATGGAAGTGTCATGTTTCTCAGAAGGCTTGGGTAACGTTGCACAAAGGCCTTCCATTCTGCCTTACTGATTTTGCCATCCCTATCTATATCGGCATCTGCAAATGTCTGAAGGCAGCATGAATAATGATAAGTTGAAGAAATTGAAAAGAGAAAAATATGCTCTAACTACAAAGGAGAGCAAACTCTACAAGTCTATCCAGGAAAAGGATACCTTATCAATGATAGCCTCTAGGAGATCATCTGATAGGTCCAACCCTGATTCTGATGAAATGGCAATTACCATTTGCTTAACCTAGGAGCCAAGGCATATTTAAAATTGATACTAGTAACATCTAAGGAAAATTCAACAATTTCAGGATCAAGAACATAGGGTACACTTACTTCTTCACGCTCAATAAAACCAGTTTGTCTCAAATCATACAGCCTAAATGCAACTGCATTAAAACCAAAAGAGAGGAAAAACAGGTTATGATTATAAGTTTATCTAAATGGTACAAACCAATAAGTTATGGTGACCCTTACAGTTGATTTTGTCTTCGATTGATGCAGAGGGGTGAAAGACACTAAGTGCATGAATAAATTCCTCAAATTCTATCACGCCATTTTGCTTTTCATCAAAAAGGTCAAAGACCTGGAGATCAGATGCGATGAATTAAATGAACTTCAGATCATTGGAAAGCTATTCTCAGACTTATTGCTCACAAGTTACAAATATCAACCAACAGGAAGAGAAATAATTTCACTCTTATATTTGATAACCATCAGATCAGACTCCAAGAATTCTGCATCTAAACAGAAAAAAAAAAAAAACTGAATCAAAAAGTCTTATGGATTACTAGGTTTCATTGACCAAAAAATCATATATAATTTAAAAAGTACATGGAAAATCATGATGTTAAGATAATAATTTCACTCTTAGACTACATCAGTTTATTAAACACTTCAGATTTCAGATGGACAGTTTTCACAAAAGCAGTGACTCTTAGATGTGGGTTTATTTCAGAAGGTTGAATGATTGAGTAAGCTATACTGGAGATGAGTTGGAGATACTACTTTTTCAAAAGAGGCAATCTCAAATCATATAAGCCTAAATCAAATTTCAAATTACTTCACACATTAAGGTGCGAAGGCAAATCTGTCCTTCCCACATTCCCTCTCTTTCTATGATACTATAAGTAAATAGGATTATCTTCTCTTTTATGTTTATTTCAGAGAAATATAGGGAAAAAATATAGGGAAATGAGGCTATCACTAATAAATGTGAAAACAGAAATTCATTTCCAAGAAATGTGTAGCAATGCACACCGTCCATCTAGCTTCCACAATAAACAATGGGTTAAGCTACACCATCACATCATATAGATGTTCAATTAGTAATTCAAGACCTATACTATGTACAGGCCATCTTGTTTGTCCTCATGCTGGTCAAGAAAAAGCAATATTCTTGCAAGTAGCAACAGTATCTCAAATCCTCTTTGACGCCAATCTAAGAGAGAGAAATTGATAAGAAAAATCTTTTGATCCTTAGAAAAAAAGGAAATTAAAGACTAGGACAAGTATAGTTGTGAGCTTGAAAGAACATCTATCCCAAAAGCAAAATGTTGAGTAAGAACCCTCCAATGGAAAATCAGATACAGAATTTCTGCATACTGCTGCGCAGAGAATACCACCATTTTTTGCTAGTTGATACATAGCGACATAACAAAGACATCCAAAATTGGAAGCCCTTCCATGACATCTCAAGATATGAAGTCATAAACAGCGAAGTTACGCCTGTGTCAAAAAGAGTTGAATGCTCCAAACTTGTAGAACAACCTTTCTACATACCAAAATGTAGCAAGAAAAGCTTTGGACCCCAAGCTTGGCACAGCATGAACCCAATATTCACCATTTTAAAAGAAAGAGAAATTCTAACAAAAGTTCTCTTTGTCATTTAAGGAATCGTATCATAATGACATGCATTATTTAACGTACACATCTACTGAACGGGTATGGAATAAGGATTACATGAACCTATGACACAAGTGGCAATGAATTATATGAATCCACGACAGAACAAGTAGTTGCATTCACTGAGACAAGAAAAGACATTTGCCCATTTTCAGTACACATGCACATCTAAATCAACAGGTATCTCATGATGAATTAAATGAACTAATGAACAAGACAAGTAAAGCCTTTACCCTATCAAGAAAGAGATTCTCCTCGGACGGAGTCTTAAATAGTGCCAACTGAAGTTCCTCCTGCATATTGAATGACAATAAACAGTAAGGATGACTATTGGATATGCAATGCAGAAAAAAATAAGCTCATATATGAAACAGTGCAAACATCGATAAGAACAATACATTAGTATTACTGTTAAGTCAAAATTGATGATTCCATTACAATGAGCGAGGAATCAGATCATACTAGCATTAGCTCAAATATAACATTTGAAGCTTGAAAATCTTTCATTTAACTAGTTCAGAGTACCAAATTCTGAAACTAGTTATTTTTCCAACTGAAGCATTTATGTAAGTAATCCATAAAAAACACAAAAGAAGTAGTATTTGAATAAATTTGAGCCTATGCTCCTAAAATATCATCTTAAAGATTTCCCCCATGGTGCACTTGCTAGAAAAATTTACAAATAACAAATCCTCATGTCCAACAAACTCCCAGTAATTCTTGCCCCCATCATGCTCACATAAAAAGAAGTTGGGAATGTTTCTCTCAGCTGCACAATTCAATAGTGCCGTATACGTAAGGTAGAAAGAAACCAAAAACTGATACCTTGTGAATCAGGCCGTCGTCAATAATAGAACTACTTAATTTCTTGAATAACTCAAACAATGCCTCCACCTCATTAACAGTAACTGCACATCACAAACAATACAATATTTCAATTTGACCACAACTAGAGAAGAAAAAGGCGTTGATCAACGAAGAAAACAAAATTACTTGAAAGAACAGATCGAGGCAGACTTGTGTCAAACGAACAAAAAATAACCAAGCAGAAAATTTACATGGAGACCCTTCCGCAAGTTTAGAGAAGTCTCTGAATCGGTATTGAACTTTCTTAAGGGGAGGGCGGTGATCGAAACAACTTGTTACAGCAAATATCAACGTCTCAATTATTGCTATAAACGGTACAAACGCAGCACAAAGTCGTTCACCAATTGTCAAAGAACTGAATCTCTGGGGGGAAAAAAAAAACATTCAAAACCAAAGGAGAGAAAGCAAGATTAATGCAATTTTCCAGAATTTCAAAATTTTTGCTATGCGAAAATAAAAGGAACTCTGAATTTTCAGGGGGAGAAAAGGTACAAGTAGAAAGATAAGAATTGTCTTACAGATGGGCTGCTTGCCAAATCCATGTCGGTCTTGGACAACTCATGAGGCTAACAATAACCAACGCCTCTCCCTCCTCCGTTGTCTTCGGTAGATTTTCTCTCTCCACGTTCTTCAGAAGGCCGAAAGAGACGTGCCACAGTGAAAAGGAAAGAGAGTAACAGTGCAGTACGCCACGTTATCACAGGGCTGTTGCCATTTCTTTGCCAGCATGCAAAGGAACAATATCAGAAAATTTAAAATATATAAAACAGTTTGATATTTCAAAATGGAGTCTAAGAAGGAACAGATTCAAAAAATTCAAAACAAATAAAACACTTCTAATATTTCAATAAGCGGTGAAAAGACTTCTCCGACCATAGCAGACTGGACACATCACCGAGGAACGGGACAACAGCACTCCCCCAAAAAAATAAATAAAAAATAAAAAAAGTTTTGAGTCATTTATAGCCTGAATATATCTGTTACCCGATAACATGTTAAAATTGTCGCGTCACGAGAAGTATATCTTGTTACAAGTTAGCTAACTTGTATAAAATTATTATCAACACAAATATATATATATATATATATATATATAATATTTTGATAAGATCTACAAATTTTATATAAAATAATTATTATTTAAAATTAAAAAAATTAAATTTCAATAGAAAAAAGTAGCATTATGATTTTAAATATTTTTAAAAATAATAGAGATAATATTATTAATTATTTATATATATTTATAATAATATTGGTGCGTCCATTGATTCTTGCGTTGAACAGATTAAGGAGCCACCTGATCTTTTGTGACGAGTCAAATTGAAATGGGTCTAATATTCATCTTTACTAATTAGGGTCCTACGCGACATAACGAACAAAAAAGATGTCAGAGAATCGGCGGAACTCGCTCCTCGATATATCCTTTGATGCTCAAATTAGTAATATTTTAACGGGGGTGAGAAAGATAAATGATGCAATGAATGCTAATACACAGGTAAGGGGATGGAGAATGAAAGTGGAGGAGTTGGCTCCGATACTAAAATTAGTAATCTTTCAATGAGTGTGAGAAAGATAGAGGATACAATGAATGCTAATGCATGGGTAAGGAGATGGAGAATGGAAGTGGAGGATTTGGCTCCAACGGTAGCACTTGGCAGGAAACAGCTTTGTATGAGGATACATTCAAGTGATGAGTGGCTTAAGAGTGAAAAAGAGTTCTTCAATCTTTTGGGAGTTCTCAATGATAAAAATTGCTCTCCCTTTTTTGTAGGGGAGAAGGAGTATTTATAATGTTGAAGCCTATTTGGCCTTACTTGGGCACCCAGACTCGCTGTTGGCCACCCTGATGGATCCGCTGAGTTGTCTCAGCGATTGCATGCAGGGCATGATGGCAATTGTGGCTTGTCTGGAGATATTGTTTTCTTTATTGGGGCGATCGCAGGGGTTGCCGGATGGCTATATCCGCCTAAGAGGATTTGCTAAGTCATAGTTGACATTTTAGGAGCGATGCGTAATCAGTGACGATATTTTAGGAATATTTATTGCGTTGTGACTGTCAATCTAGGGGAGATTTATGATCCTAGGCGGTTATGGCAAGTGTCGTAAGCGAGTTGAGTTGTGCTGCAAGCCAGCCGACTCCCCGGGCAGTTTCAAATCGATCCATTTGGGCAAATTACATCCCTGCCCAGCTCCTGGGCTCATGATGCCAGACGATGGGCCTCCTGCTCTTAGGCCTTTCCCCCTTCAGTAGGCTTAGTTCCCAACCTAATCCATCTATGGCCACACCCATCACTAACCCTTCATGCCGAAAAGTTTAAACTTTTAACTCCCAACATATTTACAGATGGGATGTCAATTGTCGACTTCCTTGGTTGCTCCTTCCCCATGTGGCCTATTGAATTGCGTTCAGTCGGCCAAGATTTGTGCACCAAGAATCACCCACCACTTTTCGCTCTGGGCTAGCCTGCGGGTGATGGCCGAGCTTTGGGACGGTTGGTCCTCTACTTCCTTGGTGCCGGGTGATTCTTCTGAAGTTGTGAGTAGTGCAGCAACCTTCTCGGATTTGAAGCTCTTTTCCTCCCATAAGATTTGAAGGTCTCTTGCAGCAATGCTTCCCGGGTTTAGGGAACACAGGATTTTTTTGCTTTCGAGCTATACGTTAGCCAACCTAGGCTTATACTTTGTAAAAAGAATTGTTGAATAAAACTTTCCAAGCCTTTTTATCCTTGTTGTATGTTGTGAATGTTTGAATATTGCATTCTGCTATCCGGCGACTGTCAAAGAATCGCTCGGGCATTGGTGGTCCGGCGTTTTGGTGATCCTGACTCACGACTGCCCATCCCAAACACTAGGTTGGGACGTGCCCGGGCGAATTAGCCTCGAGCCTACTAGGGTCGCATGCCGCTAGTTTTGCTGCTTTGGGAAATGGGGCACTGGGGCCTTGGAACCCATGCCGTCCTGCCGATTTGACAATCCAAACCTTTGTAAGGATTCTAGCATCAAACCATTATTATTGACGCAAGGTGATTGACACACCATGGTGCCTTGCCTAGCGGGCATGTGTGGCTGCCATTATGGGGCGCACCTCTTCGATTTTTGCAAACGTCGGTGTTTCAAGGCATGAGCATCGTCTATTTAAGCTCTGCACCTTCGCCATCTTGCCGTATTTTTCCTTCTCAACTTGAATTGTTTTTTCCCCTAGTTTGCCTTCTACTTTTCCATGGTTCCCGCAGGTGTTGATGTGATTTGGTCAGTCCTCACTTCTGCTGATATTGTATCTTTGTATACACAATTCAGTATCTTGAGTAACATCTCATTTGAGTTTCTTGGAGAGGACAAGTGAGCCTGCTCTCCTCGACACAGGTTCATCACTATATACAAGGCCCACCTAAGGAGTGGCCTCTGTATTTCCTTCGTGCCGGAGTTATATGAGATTCTGGTGTCATTAGACATCCCGATCGCGCGGCTTCACCCTAATGTCGTGCGATATCTGGCTTCCTTGGACATCTTTCTTGGCCACCAAGGGTAGTCCTTGGACGTCATGACTGTGAAAGTGACCTTCCGGTTCCACCAAGATGTGGATTGGATTTCGCTTGCCTCCTGCAAAGAGTTCCAAATAAGTGGTAGGAATTCCAATTCCATGAAGGGTTAGAAGGACCATTTCTTCTTCTTGGCACTCCCCTCTAATTGGGCTCCTTCTAACAAGTGGGGCAAGATACCAGCCTCCTATGCCGGCAAAGTCTTGGACTGGGAGGAGTACTTGATGAGGCTGCTGGCGAATCTTTTCAAGGTTCATGCCGACTTGTTCCACGAGAAGGACTTCTAGTTGTCTTCATGGGCCCTCGCACAGGCTAAGTGGGAGTCCCACTCAATGGGGATGGACATGACCACCCTACTACAAGTTCGGCCCAAGAGGAAACATGGATTGCTATATATCTGGGATTTTCCTAAAAGGGTGTCATAGCAGTGGGTAGCTTCGTCGGGCTCCTCCTCCTCCATGGAACCCAACCCTACCATGGTGGAGCGGATGCGGGGGTTTGGCGAGTCTTCTAAGAGGCCAGCTCTTGTCTATTTTTCTTCAACTAGCTATGTTTTGGAGGAGGCTGCCAAGTCCACTAACGGCAGCGAGGCCCCGTATTCCCCCACTGGAACCTTGAATGAACCTAGAGCCGAGTGAGCCAATCTCTACATTGACTCTGGTCCAATACGGGGTCCCCACCGTCGTCATCTTGTTGCCTGAAAAGTCCACGCCCAACCCTCCTACCGCTTTAGTCGAGGAGGGCCCCAGTGTCATTTGTCTGATAGAAGATCCAGAGGGGAGTGATGCGGAGGCGGCGGTGACTAGGGAGCCGCCTCTCTAGGAGGCTCAGTTATCCGAAGCCCCAGAGGGACCGATGGCTCCTCCCCCGCATCTAATTTCCAAGGCACCTCCCATTCATTATGTGGTACCCACATCGGAGCAGAGGCCTCTGCCTGCTTCTACACCTAGGGTTCTCCTAGATTTTTCTGCTATGGAAGAGATGCCTTATATTGGGGTATGTCTTAAGTAACTCTTCATTCTTATTGTTGTCGGCCTTACTTGACCATCCGCCTTTTTACTTGCAGTCGTCGATGATGCTGCGTATCTTGAAGGTTTGCTTGCGTCAAAGGGACATTAAGATGCGCCAGCATGAAGCGAAGATGTGTTGTCTTACCAAAACGCGCATCGACTTGGTTGTGCTTAAGGAGATGCAGGGTCAGGTGAATGTTGATGCTACCGAGGCCCAGCAATGTTGGGAGCGGGCCACCAGCCTCGACCTCAAGCTATCCTAGCTTAGGGCTAGTTCCCAAGAATTCAACGATGCACTCCTGGCGGTTGAGGAGCATCTTGTTATCCTTCAGAGTGAGAATGCTTGGCTGGCAGAGGAGCTAAGGACCCGGTTTAGTTTGAAAAAAGCAGGCCATGCTCTGAATGTCAAATTTTGGTACAGTATTTGCCTCTACAGAAGGATTGCATCCCTAATGGTCCAAGACTTTTTGTTGGCTTTTTCGATCCTAGGAACAGCAGTGCTTGGCAGCAATCTCACCTAACGAACTTCTCCTAGAGAGAAGGAGAGTCCTCACCGCGCTCGACGGGAAGCCCCGAATCTTAGGATAATCATCCCCAAGTGTTTTATTTCTTGGTAGTGGATACATGCCCCCCAATGTACATTCTGACTTTATAATAAATTGCCAAGACTTTATTCGATCATCAAATAATAATTAACTTAAATAGACCTAAAGCCCATCACAGGATATCATCAGACAACTATTTGGATAATATAATTATAATCTGCTCCGAATAGTTGTAAGGAAAAATAATCAAATAATGACCACAACTTATCTACCTAATATAATAAATCTAACAATTCTTAACATACAATTCAAAGACCTTCACTCGGCCAATTCTTAATAACAAAAATATGATCCAATACAGACCTAATCTAAAAGAATCGAAATATAGCCGACACTATCTATCTAAATAGATGCGAGACTCATCAAAAAATATGATACTGCATAGAATCTCGACCAACTCCTGTAATATGTCTAAGCCTTCTACTATGAATGGACAAAATAGAGAAATGTGAGTTTAGAATTCAACAAATATTATATAGATATAATAATAATTACGTCCAATAAATCAAAATGATGGTTCATAAATAGATATCACAATAAATAACAAATATAAATCCAATGTTTGAGAATAGATAGCAGATAGAAATCTAAATCGCCGATAGCAGAAATTCAATCATCAACTCCAAAATAGAATTCGATATTAAAACCAATGTGAAAAGGGACTTTTTGTCCAAGATTGTACAATCAAGTTTCGACCCCAGTAAAAGTAGCGGAAGCAGTAAAAATAAATATCTAATATATGTAAAGAATATTGAATTGTAGATGCTAATGATACTAACACGCATGCAAAATATATACGAGTATAAGTAGTAATAAAAAGACACAATTTTTGGTGATGAATGGAAAACTCAATTCCACGGTAATCGAGAAAAACCCTCCGGGTTTCAATGGCTAGGGAAGCAATGTACTACGAAAATCAACTTATAGACCGGGTGGTAACGACACGCTAACCTAGCCGACTTACTCCCGTCTTGTGATCCCCACCAAGGAACTCCTTTGATTTGCCCGCGGCAATGAAACCGGACACCTTTCGGTTTTCACGTCAATCTTCCCTCTCTAACCACTTGAATTGCCGATCGAGTCTCCTTCTTCAACTCACCGACATCTCCAACAAAGGTAGAAAGATGTATTTAAATGGTCAACAGAAAATAAAGAGAAAACTTTTTAGAACATCAAGCTCAATCTTATAACTTTAGGTTTTCTCAAGAGAAGCAATATTAATGGAGCATAAGTAACTTTCTTATCAAAAGAGGCACGACAATAAACTCTCCAGAGTCCTTTCTAACTTCTTAGGGTTCCCAAAATATAAGTTGGGTATTTAAAGAGGACTCAAGGTTTGCATTTAAAAAACATGCCTGTTGTAACGCCGCTCGAGCGAGCGGCGGGTGCACAGAGGGTTTCCACAGAAACCCTATCTGCGCTCAAGCGAGTATCGAGCCCATGGCGAGCGAGGACCATTTTGAATTTTGGGCTCGAGCGGGTAGCAAGCGCTCGTAGGGCGCGGAGGCTTTGGATGGGCTCAAGTGACCGGAGGACGGAACGGACAGAACGGACTGTAACTCGACAACCCACAACCCAATATCGATATAATAATACATATGGTCACGGAATATGTCAATTAAACAAATATCTCTAATACAATGGTAATCTCATACTCAAATTGTATATACAATTGCACCGTCCGGTCGAAATATACTCACAACAAATTGTGATCTGGAGTCAAATGTCATATGTATAATCAACAGCTACAGTTTAAGCCTACAACTATTGACCACCTCATATTGTTGGCTCCATTAACCCGACTATATTTTAGGCGTGCAACTTCTAACCATCTTTTATCATTATCGGTTACATTTTAAATCTACAACTGTTTGATCATTTTTTATCATTAGATCACATATCGGCCTATCAAGGTCTTAGACCACTATGGCCCCACACACATATCGACCCACCGGTGGGCCTCAGACCACTATGTCTCACACACATATCAACCCACCACGGCCTCAATCCACCAGGGTCCCACACACACATATCAACCCACTAGAGTCTGAACCAACAAGGTCCCACACTCATATATTGACCCACCAGGGTATCAGACCACCATGGTCTCACACAGTATCAACTTTGACCCCTCAGAGCATGCATGTGTACCAATGCATAGCTTAGTTTGTGCCTATCTTCGTATAAACATATCGATACATGAACATATATAATCCATATATTTTTCAAGCTTTCATAAAAATAATAAACCCTTCAAAAATCATAAAATTCATACATAATCACCGAATGACCCGTAAATCGGATATGTATGTACAAGATAAATAAATAGAATATATTAAAATAACATATAGATTAGTAAAAAATCTCTAAATAGTAGTCAAAACACATTACATGCTGAAATAGACTAAGGATAGTGCTTATAAATATTTGTTTCGACATTATACCAAATAGATCTAACAAAATAATACTCTAAGGCACCCGAACTCCACCTTCTCTCTCCTCTTTCTCTCTCCTACCATGCACCCTATCTGTTTCGACCTTCCTCCCACATGCCTCTCATCTTCTTCCCTTCTTTCCTCTCTAGGTGTGCTCTCTCTCTCTTGCTCTTCTTCTTCTTCTTCTCTCCCTCCTCTCTTTTCCTCTTCTTCTCCTTCATGCGAGCTCTGCTTCTGCTTCTCTCCTCTCCCCTTTTCTTTGTTTTCTCTTTTCCTTTTCCCCTGCTTCCACTCTACCGCACTACTTTTTCCTTTTTCCTATTATTATTATTGTTATTGTTGTTATTATTATTATTGTTATTGTTATTATTATTATTATTATTATTATTATTATTTATAATTCAATCGACGTTTGAGCACCAATCTTGGGTACACCCTCGGTGGCAATTGATCAATCTGATTTTATTTTTAAATTTTATAATATCTAATTAATTTTTATCATATTTAAAATATTTAAAATAATAATTATATTTAAAAAAATTAAATAAAATTTAAAATATTATAGTGTACTCTGATTTTTGAATGAATTAGACATGAGATATAAGGTCTGATATCACAATTTGGTCGATGTCAGAGTCATATGATGACGTATCATTTTGAATCATGTATTCAGTTAATATATTTTATTTAATCAGTCAAGATATTGATGTAAAGTTTATATCCATAAAAAAATAAACCATTAATTAAATTATTAACCAACTAATTGTTAATATTGGATAATTGATAATAACGGGATTAAAATTTGGAATGTGACAATAACCACAAATGATCATAGGCATAGGAGATAGATGGACAGTGGTAGTAAGTGGAAAAGAAGCAACAGTTGATCAAACTCAAAGACATTGAGTTCATTATGACAAAAATGCCACATAAAATAGGATTACTTCGAGAAAAAATAAGAGAATGTGAGTGGTAGCGATGGGTCTAGCTCATCCATAAACTCTGGAACTCTCTCCTGGACAAAGCAATCGTAAGCAGAGACTCTAAGATTGGCAAGAGCTTGGACTAGGGCTGGAATGGGTATTGGAGCAAGATTCCTCTATCATATATTCTCTGTGATGTCCGCCATCCTTCCCAACACGTTCAGGTACTCTGCCTCTTGAATACGTAGTTACCACCTCCACCGTCGTCCTTCGCCTATGTGTCATTGTCAGTTGTTAATATCCTTTCTGAATAAGAATGATGAAGGTTAGTTCACATTTCGGATACTAATTAGGACATTACAATCTATGTAATCAAATATGACTACCAACCCTAACTTAGTTCTAACCTAGGTTATTTAAACTAAGATAACTAGAACTACTCAATTTAACTTAATCATCCTACGCCTTCATCTACTTATTCCATCTATCTTATCCTAACCTAAACTTTCGCATAAGATTCAAATCAAATTTAAGGCATATCTTTTTCTGATACCAAGTTGTGACAGATCATATTCTAACCGGGATCCGGTAAGGTCCCGCCTACAAAAAGTACGTCAAACTAAACATAAACCTATACTATTTACATGTACAAATATATATATATATTACAATAATAAATACACAGGATCCCAAAACCACAAAATCTAATGCGTGGCTTCAACATCATATCGCCTGATACAATGTCGGCACATAGAGATGCCACTAGATAAGAGAGGAGGGATCATGATAGAAATAGTCGAGTCTCAATCGCTTTCTACGAAGACCTTCTAATCATTGACAAAAGAAGACACAGAGCTTTAAATGCTATGAGATGAGTTGAGTGATGAGAGTGGATCCTCTGACATCAAATAGATCCTCTTCACCTCATTTATGCTCCAAGACTGTGCTGCATTGAAGACAAGGAACAATAGCTCATCAAGGATAGTTTAGATTAGAGATATTAGCTTGCGGACAAGCAATGTGATGAAACTCAAGTTGAAGGGCTATGATAAATTCTAGACGTGAGATTGAATTTAATTTCAACTAGTAAACTTATTGAAGAAGGCTTTTACATAATGTTTGACAAAGGCCAATAAAAACTCATCAAAGGTTCCTCGGTTGTGGTTAAGGAAAGTAAACATTTAAGTTGGTACTTAATGAAGGTTTTAATTGCTAATGACAATGCCAAGTTAACCAACTAAAGGCTTGGTCAATATAATAGGAGGAGGTTGAGAAGGAAAGTCAAGAAAAGTGACCCTACCAATGTGAACATATTAATAGGGTAGTAATATTCCATATGTTTCGGTGAATCAAAAAAGGGTGTTATTTAGAACTACAGAGTCTGATTCCGAAACACCGAATGAGAGGAAGCCACAAGAGGGCAAGAGGTGATAGCGGCTCGTCGAAAATGGGAGTTCTCCCTCAAGGTCATGAAGGGGAGTTCATTAAATTTGGATCACTTTTTTGTGAGTCTTACACCCATTAAAAGTATTTTTTTTATTTCCAGAGTTATTAGGATATTTTACATGAATTCACTCAAACAAAATTATTCACTAGAGGTGCCACAAAAATGTCATAGATTTTGGCTTAGGCGCTAGATTTGGAAATATTTCCATTGGCATACCACAAGAAGGGCACGAGCTAACAGCTTAAGAACTATAATTGGAAAGATTTTCAAAGGCAAATGCTAGTAGATTGTAGGCTGGTCACTTAAACAGCCATGTGGAAAAAAGATGCCATGTTTTGATTTTATAGTATATAAGAGGTCATTTCAATATAAGAGGCATTGCAACAAAGAAAGAAAAAAATAGAATAAAAAGATTTTTGACATCCAATTGATATTTAACTTAAGTTTTTTTTAATCAAACTCAAATATATTATTCTAATCTTAGTTTTAAAATTTATTACCAATTAATTGCTTATTTTCTTATCATATTTTCTCTCCTGTGGTTGTTAAATGTGTTGGAATATTATTTTAACCAATTATTTGCATGGATGACTATAAAAGAACTTTAAAAGAAGTTATTTTATAACCTAACACTTTAAAGTAATTTATTCGAAGATTGTTTTATATTTTTTTCATTGTTGAAAGAATTTGTCATATTAAATAATACTTTATAACTTTAAGTGTTTGTTTATATATTGTTATTTCTTATATTTTTATGAGAGATTTGTGATTGATGATTAATGATATATTCGAGGTTTGTTTCCATTCTACCGGTGTTGTGCATATTGAATCCCATTAATCCCATAGTTTTATAACCTAATAAGTGCACATGAGCCAATCATGTGTGCATCATATGCTATTTACATCTTGATTGGTGCATGTTATCTTGAATGATTGGAGGATCTCTACCCATGATTCGTTTAAAACCTTTATAAATAGTAAAACTAAAACATATATAGATATATAATACATGTAAAGTATATTTATTTACTTCTAAAAATAGATAAAAATTATTTTATAGAAATAAATATTACAAATTTAAGATAATAGAAAAGTATAATAAATAGAATTTGGTGACTATAGAAAATTTTGAAAACTAATTGATTTACAGGTAAAATTCTTTAGACTTCTATAGTCAGTGAAATCAATGTAATATGAAAATCAACTTATAACATGAATGATATAAATATACTAAATCTTAATTGACTTGTTTTCAACTTGTGATCCCTAATAAGAAACTCTTCAAATTCATTTACAGCCGCAAAATCGAACAACTTTCGATCTTTTTATCAGATTAGCTTTACTTGTTAGTGAATCTTTACACATACTTAGAATCCAACACCTACTCTATTAAACACATTGAAGGTTTGCTAGCTAGAATAAGTGTATAAGTAAAGCAGAAAAAGATTATGTGAGAAAATCTTAATTATTTTACCTCAAGAAAATAGTTTAATTTTCTCTAATAATGAATTTCTTTTTACTTTAAACAATGAGAGACAAAGAGTTTGCAGCCAATTTTCTTCTATCACCCTTTTATGAAGATAGGAGATATATTTATAGAAAAGATTGAAATTAGGTCAAGAATCTTACATTTGGAAAAAAAAAGTAGTGCCCCAACGTTCATGTGCTGCACGAATGCGCATCAGGCACGAAGCCGAACACGATGTAACATAAAAGCACTTCATAAGTGCACAACGGGCAAAAACATCTTAAAATAATTGTACTCATGTGTGACACGAACGTATATCAAGTTCAAGCATTCTGGACTGATTTCACTTGTGTGTGATACGTGTGTCTATCGGCACAGATGTTCTAGATAGACTATACTCATGTGCTGTATAGACGTACATTAGGTATGGACGTTCTAAACAAAATATGCTCATATGCTAGGCAGACATGTATCAGCTACCAATATGTTGCATAGAATGTGCTCATGTGACGAAAAAACGTGTTTCAAGTGCTAACATTCTGAACAAATTACACTGATGTGGTGGAGAGGGTTGCATCAAATGTAAAAACTAGATGCTAATATTGAAATGAACATAGTGCACTAATTTTCATTGATATTTGAACATTCTTTAGACCACTTATTTCCCTAATTATAGAATATAACAATATAAGATATCCTTAACTTATCCAACATTAGTGCTTTGGGTGCTTCAAAAATAATGATGCTTTTTTTTCAAACTTGATTAAAATAAAGCTTGGGTCGAGCCTAGATTTAAAAATTCAGACTGCTAAATCGAGCCGAGCCGATTTCATCACCTATTGATGGAAAGGAGGGATACTCTAATAATTTTAGAATGGTCATCTCTCTATAAATAATAATGCATTCCTACAGGCTCTTCAAAATAGGAATAAATTGATCGGTTAATTTTATATATTATTTTTATAAACTAAAGATTTGATTTTTATGAATCCAACTATGTCATTTTATATTTGTATATAATGATCTAATAAAAATTATGATAATAAAAATCTTAAAATTAAAATTAAAGTTTTATTATAGAATTTTTAGATCTCTGTTTTCAAGACTTTCGCTAGTGATCTTGGTGAAATTGAGAGAATCATTACAAAATTTTTTTTTTTTTGTATGGTGACAAAGAGAAAGTAAGAAAACATTAATAACTCTTATGAGATAATTTGGATAAGCTACAGAAAAAAAAAAAGGAAAAAAGATTACAGGCTGCGAATTCAGAATGTTTAAGATTTTCTTCGATTGAAAAAAAAAAAGAGTTTTATTTTTATTTTTTATTTCTTTTTTTATTGTATTTCATAATTTTTCTAAAAAATTGTATTCATTGTTTGTGTGGAAAATGGCAAACAATTTCTATTTTTCTCTCTATTAAGAGAGACCCCTCACTTAATTTCTATTAATGGGGAATTTTACTCTCCCTTAATGGAGTCTTTTAATGGAGGGAGTTATGGTTTCATCCAACTCTCTCCCTCCTTTTTTTTTTTCACTTTCTATAAATAGTATAGGTTGTGTGTCTAATGGAACTGACACATTAGTATATTAACATTTCTATCCTATCATCTTATTTTTTTTCTTTATTTTTATTTGAGTATAAATATATATATATATTCTAAGTGTTAGAATATAATTAAATTAGTACTAGTGTACATATTTAACAATTTAATTTGCTTGACAATGCAATAGATCAAATATATCAATGAGATTGAACATCTTATGACTAATCTTATTCGCTATGAATAGTATGTATGTGCCACTTTAATTGTTTGATATTTATTTATTTAGAGATTTGATTTTATATTTACATATAAAATTAGATCTTTAAGTATTATTTTATCATCTAACTGATAAAAAGGACGATCCTAGTGATGCGTCTTTGGATCCGAATTGTCATATGAATTAGGGAGTCGTTTGATCTCGTCCAATAGATTAAATTGAATTGGATCCAGTCTTCATCGTTGAAAATTTGGATCCGACATACCACAATGAACAAACGAAAAATCAAAGGATGACAAGACCCATTCTCGAGTATATCCTCCGATATTTAAATTAGAAATCTTTTTTCGATGGAGAAAAAGATAGAGGACTCTGAAAATACATAGATACAAGCGTGAGAGGGGGGATCAAGTGTGTTGCGGAGGTTTGAGCTTCGAGAAGTGTACTTAGTTGGAAGCAACTGTAGGAAAGGTGTGCTCTTTAGGAAGGGTGGCTTTAGGATGGATACACTTATAGGAAGAGTGGCTTTGTTAGCTCTCAATATGTACAAACGCTTGAGAGTTAAAAATATACTTTGCATTCAAGGACTAATTGTTTAATTGCTTAATTGGGGATCTCCTTCCTCGTCGTGGTGGAGAAGGAGTATTCATAGAGCGAGCACTGGTTTAGCCTTTCTTGGACCTCACGGTTAGTGATGGTTGCCTACTTGGATCTGCTAAGCTATTTCTGCAATCATGGAAAGTGATTATGGGGGCCAATTGTGGTAACAATTGTTGTTTGAAAATATTTGTTTCACTGTCAGAGCAATCATGAGAGGCGTTATAGGGTAATTGCCTTTTAAGAAGATTTATTAAACCATAACTGCCATCTTGAGACGATACGTAATCATTGGGTGATATTTTGGATACATTTGTTAAGCTACCTAGGCGATTATGGTAAGTATTGCCTACTTTCTTGCGCTGAACTGTAAAAGTTGTCTGCTACTAAACTAGAGAAATGGCTATTGGGTGGCATACCACGTAACCCAAATTACCTGTTTTTTGCTAATAGTTCCGGATTGATTCGCTTGGGCCAACCATGTTACTTTCTGGATCTTGGGTTCGAAGGGTTGTACAGTGGGCCACTGTTATTTGGGCCATTTTTCTTTCAATGGGTTGAGTTATTGGGCCGACCCATGAGTTTTCACATCCATCACCTAGTATAAAAATCATAAAAATTTTATTTTTTTACTGCATTCTATCCCATAATTTCCTAACAAATGGATCCTATGCCAGCTATAAACAAGGTACTTCCTTTGATTGATCGGGAGGAAAGGCAAAGGAGAATCACCTCTATTGGCTAACACAATGTGAAAGCAACATCACTTACCACCGGCGTCTTTTACCGCAACACAAATTCCTTTGTAGCCAAATATGGTCAGAAACAAGTCTATAATCAAAGAAGTAGAAGAGGCAAATCAATTTGCAGTCACTGTGGAATCATGGAACATTCAAGGAACAAATGCTGCAAATATCATGGCTATCCACCTGGTTTTTCTTTTGGCAGACTTAGAGGAAACAATGTCACAGCAATTGGTAGGGGTCATACCCAATACTTAGGCCTCAAATATCAAGATACTTCATCGTCGATTTCAAAATCGATTACCTTTAAAACATTGCTTGCAATTATATCAGTGCAAAAGTGACATTTACATAAATTAAATATCAATTATGCCTTCATCTATGGTATTTTCATTAAAAAAAGTCTACATAACCTTACCCTCAATTTATCAACCTATTGCATATAAGTAGAGGCAGTTAAGATCTCTTATGTGTAGACTGCATAAGTCAATTTACGGTTTAAAATAAGCTTTAAAGTAATAGATTCATAAATTATTTTCAATAACAAAGTCACTCTTTATATCATTCTAAATTTATATTTTGAATAGACAAAATATATTGAGATTAACGATCATATCGTATGAAAAAAGATTCAGTCATGAGTCATCCGATAGTTTTATTACCCACAACTCATCAATTGGCAAGCCTCCATTAGTTGGCCTATTCCTTTTTGTTCTCAGCAAGATGGATATGCACAATTTGCACCGGCCACCTTAAGGGATAGTGATATTACATATAAATACGTTGTTCTAAATGCTTTTTTAAATGTTTGGTTAATTTTTTTAATAAAATATTCAATGATTTTTTAAAAATATATATATATATTTAATTTTAGAAAATATAAGTTTTCAAAGTCAGGCTCCCACGGTCAAAGTATTTCGTTTTCCGGAGAAAAAATAAGCGAAAAACGTGAAAATAACTCTCAAAGGTGAAAGAAAAAAGCACGTGACGTCCGTGCCCTAAAATATTAGACCTCCATAGTTGATTATTTTACCGAAAAAGAAAAAGAAAAAAGAAAAAGAAAAAGGCTCGAGCAACGGAGCATTAACTGCCAATTATGACAGCACAGCTACCCGTTGCCGCTTTCATTATTTGGGGCCCTTTTTTTTTTAATTTACGACGTAGTCATTAAAATTTAAAATATAGATGTTAGGGAGATACTTTTATATAAAATAATATTTTGATTATTTATTTATATTAATAAATTATATAATAATAGAAAATAAAGTGTAAAATTATTAAAAATAAATTTAAAAAATATGTTATCTAAATATTTTTTTTATGAGTATATCGGGTGTTCATAACTCAAAAATTCACTAACATTAATAATTTTACTCACCTATAAATTTTATTGTGACTGATATCAGGTCTTAATCTTTAAACATGGTCTCACTGTGTTAGGTTTAGCATTTAAATGCCGCCTTTTGTTGTCAAGATAACATATTCATATGTGTCATTATTTCTATAAATATATTAGCTTATTTTTAATTGGCGGACAATTGATAAGAATGCATGAAAAATATAACCGTTATATATATATTAATCTCTTCCCATTAGAAAAGTTCCATTAACATACCTACGGCTAAGTATGAAAATGTCTTGTTAGGTCATTAATCTAGTCATTAACGCTTTTACTTAGATCATAGGGGAGGTAATTACATTTTATTGGACCTATTTATCGTCACTGGCGGTGCGAGTGGTGCGCAAGCCACTCCTCAATAGAGCTTTGGTCCATTGTCATTTAATGGTTTTGTGCGGCCGTGAATGCTACTCTGTTGGTTATTCCTATGCCATCGTTGTTCTCCCAACCTGTTTTGGTTGACTTGGAGTTTCGTGGGACGGGTCCACGATGTCCTTGGGCGGTATAAACATTCTTGGGCCCTGGCTACTTGGATAGTTAAGCACGATGAGGACACTCTACCCCATTTGAGTCCTCATTTGAGTCCTCACCTTAGCAGGCTAGGGTACATCGGCCTAAGGTTATGTCGGCTTCTAACTTACGTATGTCAGCCTCTATGCTGATTCATCCTATAATTGTCTTAGACCCGTGACTTCGATTTATAGCTATATCGTTCTGTTGCTCTGATTATTAGTTATTTCAGTCTAATTATTTAGATTTCTTACTTTATTAAAAGACCTCATTTTATATGATTGTGTGATCCTTGTCTTTATGACTTCAAATTCTATTCAGGTTCAACCTTTTAGTTTAATTTAACTCATATGGATTTGGGTCATACCTTTTTGACTAGACTCATCAGCTTTACGGTTAAATAGATATACTTGTTGTGCCTATTTATATTATATGGAGAGTACCAAGTGCAAAAAAAAAAATAGATAATGATTTATTAGATAAACTTGAAGTTAAATTCATAATTTTTATTAACGATAATTAATTAATGTCAGCCATGCCAATGTAACACATCACTTGAAACTCAGTAAATTGATATTATTTAATTAATTAAACGTAAAATATGTTATATAATAAACAAATGAATTGAATGATAACTTCGTTTTGTAGAATATAATAAAATTAACCCAAAATGCATATAACAATAATATTAACTTACTTTGTACAGATAAGAATAATAGCATTGAAAATTTTAGTGGAAAAAAACTGCTGTACGTAAATGTATGTCACACTTTATTGTTGATTTTATGTGCCGTGTCGGAATAAAATGGTATAAAAACAAAGACTTAGGTAAGGAAAATCAAAAACCCAGATAAGTGAACATGTTAAATAATGTGAGCCATAAAATTCAGCCTAATAAATTCGGATCACTGGGTTGGCCACAGGTCTATAATAGGTTACATTGATCAAGAGTCGCCACGGGTATCTGTTGCCAATGGGCAGCGTCTATGCAACGAGCCAATCAAGAGTCGTTAAATATGTTACTCGGCCAATGGGAAGCCCTTGTGCAAGCAAGCCAATTAGGATCCGACATGTGTGTTGCCAAACCAATAGGAAGCTTTCATGCAGGCGAGCCAATCAAGACCCGCCACACGTGTCGTCCAACCAATGCGAGGCCTTTGTATGGGCGAGTCAATCAGGAGCTGCTACTTGTGTTGCCTTGCCAATGGGAGGCCTCCGCCCATATCATTTGGCAATGGTGAGCCTTCACATATGCCAGCCAATCAAAATACCCCTACAGTGCCGTCCAATAGAAAGACACTGCTTTACCTCTAAAATTTTCCACTCTCCCCTATAAAAGGGGAGCTGGCCAAGAAAGAGGGGGCACGCCTTGAGCAATGCTCAAGAGAAGAGTTGAGGGGCCCTGTGTCTCAATCGCGGCCATTCAACTGTGAATCAAATAGTCGAATGAATTTTTAGCTTTTTTCTAAATGAAAATGAAAAAAAGAGACACCGCAAATCATAACTATCCAATTTTAGACGAACAGCAGTAATTTACAATATAGGACCCCTGAGCTAGGGAGAGATGGGGGGAGAAGGGGCTTGGAGCATAAATTTAGGAGAAGGGTTGAGAGTGAAGGTGGAGAAACCGGTCCAGCAAGGGACTCAGGGAGAGAAAGACGAAGAATTTTCTTTTCTTTCACAATACAGCTCCACAATGTCTTAGTTTTGATAGCTATCAATGGTATTAATCTAATATAGAGTTTCCCTGAGCAAGTCATCCGAAAAACACTACCAATTAGTCAACTAAGGAGTCAAGTAGTTGAATATTAAGTTTTTTTTTTGGATAACTTTTTTATTTTTATACTGAGCTCAGATCCAAAGCTTATATAAGCCCAAAGGATCATAAGGCATGAAATAAAACCTGTGTATGAAACTTTAACTTCCTCGACATTAAAATTACACTGTCAAGATAGATCTCAATCTTCACGCTCAATGTACCGATCCGATAAATTTTTTCTCATTATAATCTAACCAAGTCAAAATATTATATTATTCTATCTATTATTTTAATTATTTTATGACTTAGCATTTATAAAATTTATTTTACCTTTTATTTTTATTTATAGTGTATATAAAAACAGTTTAAGCCTTTGAATTATAGATGAACATGGCTTATTAGTGGGTTAAGGTCGAAAAGTAATGGGCCTTATTACCTTAAGTTCTATGTAGCACTAAAAAATAATTTGGCAATAATTAAATTTCATATGAGAGCAAAATGAGAAAGAAAATAGGGAAAAGAGGGTTGGGGGGAGGGGGGGGGGGAGGGCTTACATAAGATTTTCAACACGTAATTAATTTTTGATTTTAGAAAATTTTAATAACGTATATACATTTGGTATCGTGCAGGTCAGATGATTTAAAATTATGATCAATTCAAAAATCAATTCAATGGTTTATTTATTTTAAAAAACAGTTTATATCTTTTTATTTTTGGGATTTTATAATTTGTTTTTATTTTATAATTTTTTTTTTTTGGAAAAAGTATATTTTACTTATGTCATAACCTTCACATTTCAAAAAATTAATATTTATTAATAGATATTTATAGAGTATCGATTGTTATTATATGATTTGGATTTTCTAATCAATTAAGTTTATTTAGAACTGAATTTCAAATTAAACATTAAGAATTATTTGAAATTAACTCAATAATCTCAATAAATTGAATCAATTCTATTTTTTTATTAGCCTGTTTAAGCATGAAGTAAACACTAAAAATAAGGCATTACTATTTATTCATTATAAATTAAAAATCAAAACTAAATTAGTGATAGTACGAATCATGATTATCGAAATGCATAAGAAAATTTATGCATCGTCTACATAAGAACTATTATTTTTCAATGATTATTTTTTATATGTAATGACATTTATTTACATATTATTTACCATATTATGCATAGGCTTACTTCATTTGATCTTAATTCAATTATTATTTTACGGGCATAGCTTAGTGAAATGGAGGACTGGGCTCTGTTTGGTTACACATGGCCAATAATTCACTAGGAGTGTACTCGATGAGTAGCTCACTAGGGACGGAAAAGAAGAGAGCTTAGTTCTTCTTTTACACTCTAAAAAGTCGGAGGTTTTTCTCATTCCGAAGAGGGTTCGAAGGCTCGAGTAGTGCTCTCAAATGATACATGAAAAGGCCTCCATTGCTTTGTAGTCGCAAAGAGTATTTATAATGCTTCGTAAAGAATGATTTGACGCCAAGGTTCGTGACAGATGTCGCCTTCGGGTTCACTAACCATTGTGGCGTTGATGGGAGTTACCATTGTTAGGTGTCCCCTTGCTATGGTGAGAAAGCTATGAGTGGTCCTGTCGACCCAATTGTCAAACTACTGGGATAACAACTTCAGGCGGTGTCTATATACGCGTGCTTTGACCATCATAGGCGTATACTCTGATCGCTCTGCCGGTTACATGGCCGAGAGCCTCCCCAATTGGTCAATTTGTTTGTGTTGCCAATTGGACCGTGATGCTTGTCTCCCTTGACCTATTATTCGCGGGCCTCATCTTGGTCGTTGTAATAGCGTCTGGGTTGGACCAAATAGATCTCCATCTTGAGATTTCGTCCGTTACTTGTTATACTCCTTGTTGCATTGATGGCTGGACTTGGGATTAGGTCAGTCCATGATATTATTAGGCCTATCATAAATCATTAAACTATCTAGCCTTGTTCAAACTTAATTCTAAATTGTTAAATTAATAAGTTAAATCTAAATAAAAGTATACCTAATTTATTTCTATCATTAAGTAAATTGTTTGGTTAGCACGTAGTGCAGTAGATTTGGTGATATTATAGTATACCTTAAAGTACCTTTTTTTTAGGTTATGCTTTGTGTGTATTTGGTTTAGAATGTTTTGAGGCAAAAATAGAATTTTCCCTCAAGATTTTATAAAGTTTGGCTCACACGAAGAGGTTCCACAATATTTTTCCTTAAAGTTTGCTTAATAGTAGGCTGAAAAAAATTGACTACTGAAATTAATAAGTCTTGCTCAAGTAATGTGTAATGGATTCTTAGATAATGTTAAAAATTTTGAATAATTAAGGTAAACGTATCTAAATTATTTTCTTTATTTATTATTAAAATTTTTTAATTTATCATTTGAACAATATTTATATGTGCATATATGCACCTCTCTTTTGTCCCTTTTGAATATATCTTACAGCCATGACCATTTATTAAACATTTGGATATTTTTGAAAGCTTGTTCATAATTTGGAATATTTGTTTCAAAATCATGAAGTTGTACTTATTTGGCTTTACATATCATTTTATACAAATACTGTGATGAAACGCTTTATTCTAAAATTTATAAATATTATTTATTTTTTAAAAATTTTAGAAAAATTATATTTATTATTTGATGTAAATTTTATCGTATTAAAAAAAATTAGGGAGTCCTTAATCACAACTTATTTTGACCTTTTCTCAATTCGTGGGATAAAAATATATACGAATATATAATATATGTAAAATATAGTCAGATTTAAATGTAAACAGGAAATAATAATAGCAATAATAGCAAAGATCAGATTTTAGTAACAAAGAAAAATCTTGATAACTACAATTATCGATTAAAATCTTCCAAATTTCTATAGTTAATAAAAAGAATGTATTAAGAAAGTCAACTTATAAACTACATAGTACAAATGCATTAATTTAATCGACTTATTCTCGCCTTATGATATCTATCAAGGAACTTATTATATTTATCTTTGGCAACAGATTTAAATACATTCCAGTCTTCTTATCAATCTTGCATCACGAGCCGTTAAATTTCCACACACTATTAGATCCCAATTTATACACTACCCATGTCTCTTACACAAGTAAATTGGTAGGAAAAGGTGTAACACAAAATAGATGATGTGAAAAAAACTTAAGAGATGAAGCTCAATGATCAAGGATAAGTTTTCTTAAATAGGAGCCTTAGCTTTAAAGAGAGAGTTTTTTATTTTTCGTAGAGTAGTCATCAATAATATTTCACCAAAATTCTTTTTACAGAAAGAAGTTAGAAATTTATAAAAAGGCTCCAAAATTAGATTAAAAACTGTGATCATTTAAAAATGTGCGCCCTGGCGTTCGAACGTCGTTAGGCATGCACCTGGCTCGCACAGGGTCTACGCCCTAACGCTTGAGGGTGTCTCAGGGGCATTTCAAGTGTGCATTTTAAACATTGCGCTTCGTGCCTGTCTCAATCGTGAGCATATTGAAACTTTTACTTCAGGCGCAACTTAAGCGCATGCATATTGAAAATTTTGCTTCAGGGCATCTTAGGCACACTTTAAACACGGGCATTTTGAAAAGGACGTTTGTATGCGGATCGGGTGCACTTCAAGTGTGGACATACTTTAAAAGGCGCTTGTGTGTAGATCAAGTGTTAAATAGGTATAAATACTGGGAGTTACACATTGGCCAACAGCGAACATGAATTTAATACAAATCTTCATAACATTAAAAAATACGTCAACTAACAACCAAATACAATCATAGAATATAGAAACATATAATATGCTTAATAGTTTTAATTATATAAGAACCATTGTAAAAAATTGATAAAATATATTCAGACATTAAATAACTTATTGATAGCCTTAGACATTTAACTTATATTTCAATTCGAATATTGAGTTATCAAGTTTAAAATATTTTTTTTTACTTTCAAATATTCGTTATTCAGGTAATAGTTTATTTTGAAATTACTTTCAAATGTGATTTTTAGATTCTCGAATCTGTTATAAGTGTTATTAGATTATTTATCAGTATTCATTATAGAGTCAAAATTTAACTTTAGGTTAAGTTTTAATTATTTATTTAATTGTGTATGTATTTTAATATTGGAGACTTGACATTTTCCTACTATATTTGCAAGTCTTCAATTAATTAAAAATAGTGTTTTTTAGCAATTGATCCCTTTTCTGAATTGCTTGGCCTACGAGATACCATCTATTTGAAAGCCTCAGCCTTTTCAGTTGAGTAGAACACACGATAGATCTAACAAGAACAACACATAGCATTTGCTTAAAAGCCTTTGAACCTAAATTTCTAAGAATTGAAAGAAGCACCAAAATCATAGTTGACTATGTTTTCTTAAAAGCCATGAAATTTCTCACCAAAATACTAAATCGTATTTCTCGATCTGTATTTATACTGAGTATAATGATGCTTCTCATGTGTAGAATAAATGTATTATCTATGATTGAATAATTTTAGACAACAAAGGCCTCCCGGAATAAGTCAAATGAATTTTGCTATTGTTGTGGGTTTGTAAATCAAAATTGTTTTAGATGGTCACATATCTCGTATCAGTTATCTAAAAATCATTGTATGTGTTTTATAAATTTATAAGATGATTCTTTTTATATTATATTTTTAGTAGATAATTTATTATAATACAAAATATTTTTTTATAAACATATTATTTATAATTTTTTTCTTATTATCATATTTTTTAATTTCATATTTATACTTATGAATGATAATTGATTCATTTGAGCATCTAAAAATATAATTTTATTTAGGCCAAGTATTAGACTCTGTGTGATTTTTTTATTTTATTTATATTATTTTTAAAATAATTTTAATTATTAAAAATAAAAAAATAATATTTAAAAAATCGTAATAAAACCCAAGCCAGGCAATTAGATGGAGATAAATGATCACGAGGAAGAGTTCGGCTGAGCTGGCTCACATGATCCATGATACCACAGCTAGCCTTTTCAACGATTGTGACAACACCCATTTATTTTTAAATTATTATAATAGTATGTGATATTAAACAATTATTATAAATATATAATTATTACATTATTTTAATAATAAGTTTTATGATATCTATTTTAAAAATAATTTGTTATGTTTTAATAATTAATAATATTATGACATATCATTTTACTTATGTCCCTTTCATTTATTTATCAACACATATTTTCATCTCCTAATAAATGGATGGAAATGGGAGATTAAATTAAATAGTTTTAAATATCTATGTTAGAAAAAAAAAGGCATGAAATTGAATAGGATTAATCCTAAAGAATCTAGGCTAGAGATCGACGCTTACAGAGGCCCTCAAACGTCAATCGACGGCTTGGATTAACATTTCTTCTCATTAAATTGTTATTTAAATTAGATGCACTGGCCACATTTTTATTTATATGGGCTGATGTGATTAATAATGATGATTTAAGAAGCTATAATTATAATTATGGTTGTTAGTGTAATTTATGCTGCTATACTTAGGCTGACTTAAGTAATTTATAATCTTTATGATCAAAGTTATATATGATTAGTTTAGTTTAAACCTATAAAATGGTTATTAAAATTCTTTGTTATACCCATAAAAGAGTGATAAGTATAATTTAATTTCAAGCCAAATTAATCGATATCCATGAACGGATCGTAGCCCAATTCAAGAGGGTAGTTGTGAAAATTTGAATTTGACTTACTAAATGTAGAATTTGAGCTAGAACAAAGCGAGCTCAAGTTTCTATTCAAATTGTCGTAAATTAAGTTCATGTAATTGTTCATTTATAAATAAATATATACAATAATATCATGTTTAGCTAAAATTTATTTCTAAAAAGATAGAATTTACTGACTTAATTTTTTGGGTCGGATTCAAACAAGTTTAGACAAATTATTTTAACTTGAGTTTGAAATTGACTTAGTTTGACGAAAAATCTTTAATCATATATTTATTAATTGATTTGTTAATAATAACTTTTAATCAATACTGACTTGTGAAAACAGAAATACTTGATAAAAATAAATAATCAAGCTTTCAAGAATAATTATAAAATATAATTAAAGATCTAAAAATAATAATTAGAAAAATCCTTCCCTTCAAAGCCGACGACGCATCGATATCTGGAACCGTGGTTGGTGCTTTTCTGATAAGAAATTTCTGTTTCTCTCAATCAGATTAATTCAAATAAAAATGACAACCTCAAATTTAATCACTTAAAAAAAAATTGAAATAAGTTGATTTTTTATTGATTTTTAGTTTTTTTTAATGATTTAATCGAAGTCGAAATCCTCTCGGTCTTCTTATTTTTCCCTCAACCATTTATATATCAGCCCCACGTGTGGTACAGATCAATCTCGCCTGAGCTCCAACTGTTCTTCGCTTTCGTTAAAAATGGTGGATCAGCCCGACAAAGCACTCCCAGCAGGTCTAACCCAAGAAGAGTTCACCATCTTGGAGCCCATCATCCGCAGGTATCACTCCTTCGAGCCGCGGCCGAACACCTGCACGTCCCTCATAACGCAGCGCATCGACGCCCCGGCCGACGCCGTGTGGCCGTTCGTCCGGCGGTTCGACAACCCGCAGAAGTACAAGCACTTCATCAAGAGCTGCAAGATGACCGGCGACGGCGGAGTCGGTAGCATTAGGGATGTCACCGTAGTCTCCGGCCTCCCGGCGTCGACCAGCACAGAAAGGTTGGAGATGATCGACCACGAGCGGCATATCTTGAGCTTCAGGGTTGTGGGAGGAGAACACAGGCTAAAAAACTACACGTCGGTTACTTCAGTCAATGAATTTAAAGACGATGAAAAGGGAAACGGCGCCGTTTACACCCTTGTTTTGGAGTCTTATGTTGTTGATATTCCGGAGGGGAACACGGAGGAGGACACTAAGATGTTTGTGGACACGGTTGTTAAGCTCAATCTTCAGATGCTTGGAGTGGTGGCCATGGCATCGTTGCATGGGCATGATCATTGAATTACACACGCATGCATGATCATAATCGTGATAGCGGCCACGGCGGTGAAGGTGACCATGGTGGTGGGCGGTGGTTTTGATTTGCTTTCTGTTTACATTGTTCATTAATGGTGGGTAGTGAGTACTTTGGTTTTGCAACTCTTGGATTTGGTTTCTATGTTTTGTCTTTGGATCGATGACTTCATACTGCCGTAGAAATACCGATGCAGTGTAAGTTTCTTCTCAATAAATTATTGAAGCTTCTTTTTAACTTGTTGCACCACATCTTGATTGCTTATTAATTAAAGAATAATTATTAATAAAAAGTGCTAATTATAAAATTTAAGTGCTAATTATATTATTTATACTAAATCCATCAAAAATTTGAGTAATTTATTTATGTTTTGTTTCATAATTCGTATTCAAAGATCTAGTAATCCTCGGGGGCCTCCTTATGAATTAGTATAGGGGCTTAACTCATTTCCAGTTAGATTTTTTTTTTAACCGTCAAATATAAATTTAATAGTTTATATTTTATATTTTTTAAAAAATTAAAAAAAAATTATTTATACGATCTACATAAAGTTAAATCCCAATATAATTTAGGAGAATTATTTATTTACTGCTATTTTAGTTATGTAGGACTATAGAATTTTAATTTATAATTTTGAAACATGATCTTTTACTGCCAATTTTAGGACCATTTTGAAATAAATTACTCTATGTGCATTGAATACTCATATATAATAATAATAAAAGTCGGTCAGAAGAGAAAATAAATATATAATATATAATATATTATATTATAATATGAAGGACACATATATAATAGTTGTTATATATATTATAACAAGTAATAGTAGGTCAAAAGAGTTATATTATGAAGGACACATATTATTTTCAAAAATATGATAATTTTATTTAGTTGTTAAGATATATAATAATTACATCTGGGTTGGGTCCCATGTTCCTAGGCAGAGATCACAAACAAAAACAATATGAGAAAAGGAGGAGCACGCGAGAGCGGGCCCAGTGCACGCTAACGAAATTGCATTAAATGCGTCGCCGAACAAGTGAAGGGCGGAAAAGGCTAATAGAGGCATGGCCGGCACTACGCCAACGACATCACCTTGTTTGACTGGATATTAATTGAGCGTGATCAAAATTTAATTATATACGGGAGGGGGCATATAAGCGCCCTCATCCTCCGTAGAAAGGGATTTCGCTCGAATTTGGATTCGAACTCGAGAACGGTTTTTAAGTTACTGCGACCTTGCGACTAAGGGTTACCTTGGATCCCAAGCACTAGTCCAGCTTCCATAAGGCTCCAATCCTCCGAGCGGATTGGGCCAAATCGCTTTCTCCTTCTTCTCATCCCGTCAAGCGGGAAAAGTTAGCCACTCATCGCAAAGTGCACCAAGGAAGCCTTCCGCCTTCCATCACCTCGCTCACCGCATTTCTACTCATCGCCACATAAGTTCTTCTTACGCATCACAAGATTTTTACGCGCACCACCTTAGCGTGCGCATTTCCGTTTTGGCGACTTGAGCGTCGGAGTGGCCTTTGCAACCTCTTGTTCGTTGTTTGTGTTGTGCTCCGTGTTCCGAGAGACGGAGACCGGATCCTTCTTCCGAGCCCCGCGCGCTTAGGAATCCGGGCTCCTTAATCCGTTAACAACCTATTGGCGCCGTCTCGTGGGAAAATCGCGATAGCCAAGTGTCATTTCCCTACCCAAGAAATTGAACAACCAAGCATACCGGATACCACCGTCCGTGATGGAGTCCCCACTGGGAACCAAGCGAACAACCAACCGGGAGCCGGCACTACCACCGGCCGCGGAGTTAGACGCCCGAAGGAGATCCTCCGCCGTATGCGCGAACACCGGACCCCGTGCTGGGGCCGCCCCTCTAGCGGCCCAGCCTCAACTTCCAAGAAAGAAAGGCGTCGAGGCCACTCGCAGGAGGCGAGCCAATCGACTTTACCACGCTATAAACGGCCCGAATGAGGCGGAAAGCCGCCTTGACGACAGGAGGACAGCCCGAATGACGCTCCCTCCGCATAATCCACCGGGAGCGCGCCTCCCATGCAGAGAGCCGCCACCCCGACAAGCACTGATTCCCCCGGGGGAACACGGAGCTCGCGCCGCCCTCAATGCGCGAAGGGGCTCTAATCCTTCGATGGAGGAGAAAGTCAAGGTGTTGTGGGACACCCCGCACAAGGAGAAGCCCACGCCCTCCTCCCGATCTCCGCATCGCCCTTCGCCATGGACTCGCGGACACGGCCCCGCTACCGAGCAAGTTAATCTCTGGTCATGGAGGGATACGACGGAAGCAAGGATCCCATGGACCATCTCAATCGCTTCCGCACCCACCTCACTCTACAAGGGGCAAGCGAGGCCACCGATGTGTCGAGCTTCCCACGTCACCCTTAGGGGCGACGCGCTACTGGGTTCCATGGCCTCCCGAACTCCATTGCTCGTTCGACGAGCTCGCCGATAGCTTCCCAGCTTTCGCCTCCGGCGGGCGGGAGGAGAGACAACCATGGCACCTTCCGCCTCCGCCGAGAGACGGATGAAAGCCTCAGAAGCTTCTGGACGTTTCATCAAACCTCTCCGACGAATCAAGCTCATATGCCTTCATCGCCACTTTGGCGGCGGGGACTTCTTCATATAGACTTTCGAAGACCATTTATATCACGGCCGAAGAGGCCAATTTCATGGAGCGCAAAATTAAGAAGGATTACAAAGCTCTTGATAGCCGCACAAACATCCCGATGCATCCAGGATGAAAGATTCTTCAAGTGGCCAAAGACACCCAAGGGTCCTATATACCACCGCCGTGCAGGGCACTCAACCGAGAACCGGCGCACCTTTAGATTGAAGATCCGATCCGGCGAGGACACTTGAAGAGATTCGTGAAGGCTCGGGGCAAGAACCTCCCCTCGACGGAGAACCCGGAGAACCACCAAGAGCCCGCCACGGCGGCCCGGCGTTGATCTCTTGCCGATCAATCTGGGGCGTAGTCCACATGATCTCTTCCGCCGACATCGCGAACGCCACCACTGATAGCTTCCCGACAAGGCTAAGTTAGGGGTTAGAAATGATGTCATTAGCTTTAGCAATAAGACATGGCACATGTAACTTCCCCATCTATCGGCCCTCGTTTATTGGTGATGACTACCACCAAACGGGTCTTCATTGATAATGGAAGCTCACAAAATTTGTCATATCTTCTTTCACCAAACCGGGACTAAAATGTAGCCAAATGAGGGCAGCAAACGGACCATTATACGGCTTGGACAACGATTTTAAATATCACGATGGGGACTCACCCCGCGCTCTATGACGCGCGAGTTGGCGTACCTTCCGTCTGTATACAATGTCATACTCGGCAACCATTCCCGACGGCCTTGAAGCAACACATCCATCCCGCACTTATGAAATTTCCCACCCCTCGGGGGTGGGAGAAGTTCTAGGAGATCAAGAAATGGGGCGGACGTGCTACTTGTCCCAAATCGGTCCTAATACACCTTGGGACCAAGTGAAGACTGGACCTCCGCGAAGACGTCGCTCCAACAGCCCGATCGGGGAGGAAACCGAGGCGATTCCGCTCGATCCCTCCGATCCCGAACGGTGCGTCAAAGATAGGGAAATCCCTTCAACCCGGAGATCGCGATAATTACCTTCCTACGGACCAACTCCGATGTGTTTTGCATGGGGCTCACGACATGCCGGGATATCGGCCATCATAGTCCACAGCCGGGCCTTGACACCGAAAACCCGTCCGGCAGTGACGGAGGAACCAAGAAGTTGGTCGCCATCGGGAAGAAGTGAAGAGGCTCTTGGGACGCTGGATTTATCGTATCCGAATTTTATGTGTGTCGATTCAGCGTGAATAAGGCCTCGCCCCCCAAAGATAGCTTTCCGCTCCCAAGGATTGACCAACTTATATAATGCTTCATGGACGCGCGTACTCGGGATACAACCATTCCTATGGACCCGAGGGACGAGGAGCACACCTCGTTCATGACAACAAACGTATTGCTATAAAATGATGCCCTTTGGTCTCAAGAATGCGGGCGCAACGTACCGTCGTAAACAAGATGTTCGCATAGGTGTACGTATATGCTCGTAAAAAGCAAGGTAGCAAGCCGCCACGTCGACGACTGGACGACCTTCCGGATCCTCCGACAAATGGGATGAAGCTTAACCCCGCCAAATGCGCGTTCGGGGTAACCTCTCAGAAAATTCTTAGGCTTCATTGTATCCCAAATGCGGAATAGAAGCCAATCCGGAGAAGATCAAGGCAATACTCGATTTGAACCCTCCGCGCACGCAAAAAGAAGTCCGAAGGCATTATCTCACGGTTCTTGGCCAAGTCACCGAGAAATACTTGCCTTTCTTGAAGGCGCTAAGGGGAACCAAGTCACACAGGTTCAAATGGAGTGAAGAATGCGGCAAGCATTCAGAACTCAAGACTTATCTTTCAGTAGCGCCGCTCCCGAGCTCACCGCCAAGGAGAAGATCTCTACCTCTACAGCGTCGGCATCGCCTCCGTGTTAGTGGCGGAACACGAAGGCAAGCAACAACCGGTATGATTTGTGACGACGGAGAAACCCGTTATTAAAAGATGGCGCTCGCACTGGTTCTATGCAATGCACGGAAGCTAAGACCCTACTTCCAAATCACATCGGATCGTCGTGCTATTGAGGACGATTTTAGGCCAGACATCCTACTTGGGTCATGGGCAAGCTTTCGACACAGTATAAATTATTCTCAACGTGGACGGATCAAACCAGGCGGCAATGGAGCTGGTGTGGTGCTAAGGACGCCCGAAGGCATGGAGATCACATACTCCGTTACCGGCCTTCCCGCCCACGAACAACGCCGCGATGAATTAATTTGTTCCGCGCGGTCGCCGGTCGTGCGTAGTGATTCCGATGAAAGGGAACTAACCCACAACTAGTGAGGTATCCGCGAAGTAAGAACCCCGATCCATTCGGTCATATCGAGCATATCCCGAGATCGATAATAAAATAACGTCTTTGACGCGGCCGCGGATCGTAACCGCGGCAAGACGCGAGGGAGCCTGGGGGAAGTCCTAAACGCACCCAAAGATCGACGCCGAGGACAAAGAAGTAATGCAGATCGGCACGGGAGATAATTGGATGACGCCGTACATACGGTTCTTGTCGGAGGAACCTTACCAAGACGCCAACGATGCCAAGCGGGTCAAGAAAGCGGCAGATGGTACACGATTACGAACGGAAGGTGCAGGGCGACGGGGTACTCGGCTCCCCTCCGAAATGTCTTACCCCGAGGAGGCCGACTTAAGTACACTTGGGGCGTGCGGATCACACATTGGCGGGAAAAATCTAGCATTCAACGTCATGCGGCAAGGCTTCTCTCGGCCCACCATGAAGCGAGACGCTTAAGTGTGAAAGTTGCTGAGTCCACGGCAACATGACACACCAGCCGCACACCGAGCTGCACTATCTCCGATCCCCATGGCCGTTCGCCCATACATTTGGTCCGCTTCTAATGGCAAATTTTCGATCGTATATTATTTTAAAATGGGTGGAAGCTGCCCCTCTCGCTAAGATCACCGAGCACAATGCGACGGAGTTCCTACGCCAAGGCATTGTTTGCTTTGGGATCCCCCGAGGTTGTGGTGATATTCAAAACGCTTTACAAAGTACCGCCACAACCTCCGCATCATGCACACATCCGTGGCGCACTCCGGCGAATAAAGTCGATTACCAACCGCACGTTCTTGCATGGGATAAAGACCCGATGGAAGACGCAGGGGCTCCCGGGTGGAGGAGCTACCATCGGTGCTATGGTCGTGCGACGAACGACTACGGGGAATCAACAAGGGAAACGCCTTTGACCCTCTCGGGGTTGAGGCGGTGGTTCCCGTAGAAGTGGGAATGCCAAGCTGTCGAACACTTCGACCCAACTACCAACGCGCAAAGCTAAAGTCACTTGCTCTCGGAAGTTCGGGGCCTTGTGGCTCCGAACCGCCGCTATAAAAGCACGCCCGCTAGAAGTTGGAGATCTCCTCCGGGAGCGTAGAGGCGGGGGAAAGACCGCGAATAAATCCCCGGGATGGGAGGGGCCGTTCTTCGTCTCCGCAATCCTCCGAGCGGAGCGTACAAGCTAAACGCAAACTTGTCCCGCGGACATGGAATGCCGCCAACTTAAGGAAATATTATCAATAATGCAACGGCGACCAGTATGCTTGATCATGTTTCTGTCTTTTTGTTAACATTATCACTCTTATTGTCATATTGCATATTCATTCGTGTGAAGTTGATAGCATGCATTGCACAATCAAATTAAACGACCTAGATTAAGTCGGGAGGACAAGCGTCCGTCCAGAAACCGGTCCTTGGCTCGGTATCCAAACTCCGTCCTCACGCTAGATGGCCCGGGACGGCTCTACTCACCATGGCTATTGCTATGAGAGCGTCCAAGACACCGGATCCGTGCGATCCATTCCAAAGGCTACGCGCCTGACCCGTGCGGTCGAGACCCATAGGCCTCAGAACCCACTCTACGGCCAACAAAACCTTAGGGCGTGCGGCATACCTTCTTGCGCGAGAAGAGAGCACCTACGGTCTACAATGGTCGTGGGCTGGGACCTCAACTTGGTTCATAACGCTTTGAGCGGGAGCGACACACCTCCCGCAATTATACGCGATAAAAAAAAATCGAGCTCCCCAAACGCGTGAGGTGAGTCGACGAATCCTCTTACGAAGGACGAGCACCACGCAAGAGGGCGCTTATTTAATCGGAGAGAGCGGCTCCATACTCAAACGCGAAGCATGATCCGGCCGAAATTGTATGATAAAGGGAAGCATGGACGCGAAAGCGCAAGCAAAAGCTTCTCATTTATACAAACATTATACAAGCGACAAGCATGATACAACAACAAAAACCGAACTCGGGACTTAACGGCGATGGTTAATCGGCGGTATCGACGGGCCCGCTTCCTCGAGAACGTCTTCAGCGCGACGCTTCTCCTACCCCCGCGTTTCTGGATGAAGGACGCCGGCCGGGACGTGAGGAGCCGCCAGGAGAATCTGCGGCCTGCAAGATGCCGTCCCAAGCGAGTGTCCATCGCGATAACCGCGTCCACAAACTAGTCCAGCGATCCTTTCCTCCGCGCGAGATCTAATTGCGCATTTCTCCGCCGCAGCCTGCCCAACCTCCCCGGTGAGGGATGCGATCTCGAGCCGGATCGAAAGATGGTGCCGTCAAATGACCCGCGCAAGGCTTCCGCGAAAAGAACCAACACGCACCTCGAGGGGGACCGTATCGTCCGAAGCCCATGTACGGTGGAAAAGTTAAAAGTATGACCAAGATGAGCGGCAAAGAAAGAAGTCAAGGAAACAACCGCCGTACTGTATCTCTTCACTCTCCTCGACCGTATGGGGAGGGCTTTAGTTCGCTAATCAACCACACGCCCACGGCCGCGAGCGTCGGCCGACCACCGAGCATGCGACCGTGCGTGCTCATCCAAAGGGGCCACCCTCACCGTCTCCTCGATCAACGTGAGGAGGGTCGACATCGAAGGAAATAGCGACGAGTGCGACCGGCTTCCTTCGTCGGCTGTTCCGAACAAAGGCGGAGCCGCCCCGGCCTCCGAGAATACCACCGGGATCCCAGGAGGCCCGTACGCAGAGACGGGCTCAACAAGAATAGCTGCAACGATGCAGCCCCCGGCCTCAACGCCGCTCGCGCGCTGACCGATGGCCTCTCGGGGCTATCCAAAACAACAACGTCCCCGACGCCTCGCCGAATACAGAAAGAGGAAGGTCCCCAAGAGGTAGAGACTCGACCTCGCCGACTTCGTGAGCGGATGGCTCGCGATCGAAGTCGACGGCAGAAGGTCAGCTTCTTTGGCGGCGCGCCCGGCAGATCTCGTCGGAGCCGAACTTCCCAAAGAACCGACGACTCGCCTTCTCAACCTCCTTCGGTGAGGCGCTTCGCTTCCCTCAAAAATCATTGCTCAAGAACGCAGCGGAAGGACAGCTCTCCTCCGCAAAGATCGCGGCCGCGGATTTCCGTATTCGAGGACCTCCCTGGAAGGTCCCCATCTAGCAATCTCGACGTGATAGGGGAAAGGTAGTGGCCCGTTTCTTAAGTTCTTCTCCTCGATCGGCGGCGGAGATCGGCCGAGGATTCAGCGATGTCCTCATCGGTAGGCTTGTTCCTAAGAACTCCGAGAAAAGCTCATACTCGAAAGGCGTCTCGAGGAAGAAGAAGCGCTCCTTCCGCCCTTAACGGAATCGGGATTTGTGCCACGAAAGTTGAATCCGCCCAGGGGTGAGCGATATCCAATCCTCCGACTCCGAGGCCCGAAAAATTACCCCGCGCCTAAAAAATCGCACCGTGCGTGATGGCGAAGACGCAGAGACACCCGTAGCGTAAGGCGTTAGGGTGAAGCCTGGCCATGGGAACTCCCAGTGTATCGAAATGCAGCAAGCAGCAATGAAATACATCCTCCTTCGGATGGTACTCGTAAACTGTTATAAAGCCCTCCGAGGGGCGTCCGGCTCTATCTTGAGGACCGGGAGCAAGGGAAATCAGCTCGAATCGCATAGTCTACCCTAAGGGAGGCAATATACGCCTCGCCAAAATCGATCCGTATTGCTCGCCATGGCGTTTATGACACGGGAAGAAGAAGGGCCTTCATTTTTTTGCCCATTTGTTTTAAGAGCTTCGAGAATGAAGGTAGAAGGAGTCGGCGGAAGGAAAGAAACGATCGATTGGCGTTTGGTTTAAATAGACAACGCCGAACAAAGAGGCGGGAAATCGAATTGCCACCGCCGGCGGAGGTTGAGGCACATCCCGGACACCGCAGAACTCCAATCGAGTGCCATGATGGCTAGGCGAAATTCGGGGATCGGCTAGCACCGCGTTGGCGCGCCGCGGTAAATGCGAGGCTCACGATAGCAGAGCCCCCAATTGATGTGCAAAAAAAAAAAAAAAAAAAAGAAAGGAAGAGAGAAAGACAGCCAAGAAACAGAAAATCATTCTCATTACGACAAAATATTTGTGTTACACGCTAACAGGAAAAAGAAGTGCTCCACAAAGATCAAAGCGATTATTGGAACCAAGGCCGTGGTAAGAATTTTGGGCGCGGTAATCCACCAACCCGAGATCGAGATAGATCGGACGCGTAAGTTTGAGGATCTAGGACACTCACAAGTTTGGATCCTCCAAGTGGGCCAGCCTCTATATACCCGGCGGCGTCCCGTCAGGCTCAAAGCCTCGACCCTAACTCGATCGCAACTCGGCGACCTCGGCTTCATTGCTTCTTAAGACCAAGATTTTAGCTTCCGCTGGGCGGCGGCCCGAGCCTCGAATGCAACACGGGCCCCGAGCCGCTCCACTCTTCAGCCATTTGAATGGAGGTGTCCTCGACTCCGAGAAGGGCCGGCAACCGTGGCCTCGGAGAAGGCGCTTCCAAAGACGCCCGATCCTCGAAAGAGCGGGCCGTGAGAGCCGGATTCGGACTCGTGAGAAGAGTATTCTCGAGTCATTGGAAAGTCCGCCATTTGATTTCACAAAAATCAAGACAACCCAGAGGACGAGTAAGTATGCGAAGGGAGCAAAAGTCGGGAAAACGTTTAAATAAGCAAGTTTTCTCCGAAGAGGCGGCGAATCCAAAAAATCGATTTAAAGCGGGGGCAAATGAAGGCTTGCCGCGTGGAGAGTTCTCGAAACTCGCAATGAAATGAAGTCTCAATGGCTGGCATTAAATGCGCCCGGCCGTCTCGAAGGGACATGACGGTTGGCAAAGACCCCACGAGCTCCACGGGAACGACACGTGGACCCTCGGGGCAATATGCCCCGAGAAAATCAAAACGCATTCACAAAGGCAAGACAAATGTAGAAGTCAAAATGGACTATACATTATTAACAAATGCTTCCTTACAAAATACAAGATATACAACCATGGAGCTACGGAAAAAATAAAAAAAAAAAAAAGAAGGTCGGAACGATATGCCAAATCCCTCGCCCGGTGAGCCCGTTTTAAATGAAACAAGTTTTGCCCGATCGGGAAGCAAGGAGTGCCCCGGTGGAAGTCTCCATACCGCCATCCAGGAAGCACCAACCGAACCTCCGGGAAAGTCCGATGTCAAGCCCGGCTTTCCGGAGGGATACTTACCTCGCACCCCTTCTATGGCTGGTCGCACCGGCTTCTCCTCCGAAAGCCGTCGAGGCGGGAGAGGATACTCGGAGGAAGTCAAAGAATCCGCCCGGCCGACCAAGCCACAACCAAGGGAGGCGCACGACGACGGCGGGAATGGCCGAGCCACTCACATTTGCGGAGAAAGCAAGCCATGAGGCTTGGATTATGACGTGAACACCAAGAGCTCGAGCATTGATCCACCCAATTCCTTCTCGAGTGCCCACCGAATCCTCTCATCGTCTCCACCAAAGGCCGCTAAGGCACGAGCTCAACCAGTTTGGGCACCCATCTATTTATAGGCAAGACACACGGGCTGCCCTCTCACCCAGCGCAACATGGCGTCTAGCAAACGTCTTTTCGGGCGATGGCGGCGACCACAGCACGCAACCAAGCGCGCGAATCTCGCCGGGCGAGGTGACGGGCGCGCAGTCAAAAGCCCTTCTTCACAGGGAAAGGCGCGAATCGGGAAGAGACGACAAAAGTGGCGCGGCACGAGGAAGGGCAGACCGTGGAAATGGGCCCAATGGACATGCCGAGGCCCGACCACCTGGCCTTCTGTTATGAGACGATCCAGGCCCACAAAGCAAACAACCCCCATGAAAGGAGGAGCACGCGAGAAAGCGTCGCCCCACAACGGGGGAATGGTCGTACCAAATAAATGCGTCGGGGACATGAAGGGCGGAAAGGCTAGCCAATAGAGGCATGGCGCACTACGCGCCAACGACATCACCATCCTCTCTCGGGAAGATTGGCGTGATCAAATACCAGCGGCGATGCGACACGGCAACGGACAATGGCGTGGATCATGACATTGACCAAATCTTAGCGCCCAAGAGTCGAAATATAAGCGCCCTCATCCTCCGAGAGAAAGGGATTATCAAATTTGGATTCGAACTCGAGAACGGTTTTTGTTCTGCGACCTTGCGACTATTACCTTGGATCCCAAGCACTAGTCCGGCTTCCATAAGGCTCCAATCCTGCTTATAAATCGTTCTCCTTCTTCTCATCCCGTCAGCGGGAAAGTTAGCCACTCATCGCGGTGCACCCAAGGAAGCCGGAGCCTTCCATCACCGCCACCGCATTTCTACTCATCGCCACATAAGTTCTTCTTACGCATCACAAGATTTTTACGCGCACCACCTTAGCGTGCGCATTTCCGCCAAAATTTCTTCGACTTGAGCGTCGGAGTGGCCTTGGTGGGAGAAATCAATCACCTTTGTTCGTTTTTGTGTTATGCGGTAGTCCGTGTTCTACAGACGGAGAGGCCGGATCCTTCTTCCAGATCCGTATAACAACCTTGGGCCCGGGACAAATCTTTTATTAATTCATCAATATCATAAAATAATATGGTATTTATAATATATTTCTGTTTCGTTTTTCACGTAAGCACTTGCTTTTTGTCCTATTAATTACCACAATTATTGCCATTTTAGTATTCCTATAACTACCCCATTGAAAATGAAATACAAGATTGAATTTTAAATTACCGTTCAATCTATAAGTTTGATGATATATGAATTATTTCATGAATGTATTTTGTTTTTACTATAAACCAATCATATCTTATTAAATTATATTAGGTGATATTTTTTGGATAATTTTGATAAATTTTTTAATAATATAATATCTTATTTATTTATTTATATCAATTAATCTATATCAAAATAATTATATAAATAGATATTATATTACTTTAAAATACTAAAAAGACTCCGAAAATATCATTCAAACTTTTCTCATATGGTAATATCTATATGTCCGCAGCCTTTAACTTTCTAGGGCTTGGATTTATCCACGGCAACCATGGAGATAAATGATTCAAAAAAATTTATCTTTTATGATATGTTTGGTTATTAAAATAAAATAATATGAGAATATGATAGTTATTCACAGAAAATAAAATAAGATGGGGATAAAGTTAAATTTTTTATTATCATATTTGGTTGTTAAAATAGAATAGTTAAAAATTAGTATTATATTATTTAGTATGTGGTAATAATACGAAAAATAAGGTAAAAATTTATAGTAATAACTTTTTTATCCTTATTCAAAAAAAAATATTTACTATTATTTTACAATCTTTTTAGCAACCGTCTTCTATTAAGCGCCACTATACTATATCAAAGAATACTTTATTAGCTTATTACACCATTAATTAATATTTTTAATTTAAATTCAAGGAATTTGTATTAAAATTTCTGTCAATGAATTTTATTAAGATGCATAAAATTCATATATTTTATGCAAACTCAAACTAAAAAAAGGTTTATTAACAAATTAATCACAAACCCTGAAATCATTCAGATTGATTTACAGTCATCATATGTTAGCTGCTGCACCAGGCTACATAAATAGCAGCGTAAAAGTTATTAAGGGTGCAGTCATCATATTTGAGAAGACTCGGAGAGGTGGGAGCACTGTGATCAGACCCATTAGTGAAGAAGCAACACAAACCCTGTAACGTATTGTTCAATTTGTTAGCATTAATATAAAGACATTCACATAAAAATTACAAAAAATAAGGTCAGCTCCTGTCCGTCCAACAATATTCACATATTGTTCAAACATTTATTCAACAAATATTCACATTTGTGTTATGCCATCTGAACAAAAATCATTAAGTCAGCTCTTATCGGTTAAATATGTTGATATTGTTATTGTCTAAAACATATACACGGTCACTTCTATTCGTCCAACTGCAGACATTTTCGTCATCTCGATGCTCTCATGCCAACTCCTTCTTTAACCTGCACTGGATATCCAATCATTAACAAGTACATCATCTCAGATTAAAAATATCACAGCAGATAGTATCTATAGCTTTTTTTATTGTAGACAAAAAATATCTTCCACGATTATGTACATGTTTTACTGTAGATATCTTTTAATCTAATCTAATCATTGTTTTGACCAAAGATTAAACAAACCCATCATAAGTCTCGAATCAAATATGCATTTGGTACAGTTCTCAACAATGGGTACCGGCCGTCCAAATAAGTGTTCTTACGAGTGTATTATTGCGGCTAACACATTATTCAATATTCTACTTACCGTTTCATCCAACATCTTAAATTTATGTGCAATCACTTTATTTTTTACATGGTGTGCAAGAATATTTAAAGATATTGCCACTTGCTCATCAACAAGCATGTATTTTGATGGATGAAATCCCCAATATTTTTTAACATCTCTTATAATTTGAAAAACACAAGCCTAGTCATTCTCAACATATTAATATAAGTGATATCATTATTGTGTATAGTTCTATTGATATATTCTTTTATATATATATATATATATATAAGTCAAGTTTGTAAGACTTTTTTATTGTAAGTTTAACCTGTTTAATAATTAATATTGCACTTAAAACACATAAAAACTACCAAATAGTATGGCAAATTTTAATCCATTGCATTCACATGACTATTATCTTCTTTTTTTTTTCTCATTGAAGAAGTTGAAGCATAATTGACTCATGAATTGTAATAAAAAATCACAACATATATAAATATAAAAAAAAAAAGTCATTTGTCAAATGATAATTAGTATGGCTATTTTAATTTTGTTGTTCTTAAAGTGTAGCAATCATATGGGTAACAAATCAAAATTTTTGTAAAAGGTCTTTAGCTATGGTAATGATACTCACAGCACACTAACAAATTTATTAAAGGTTATGGTACTCTTACACAGCCCCCTACTTCTTTATCAAATAAATATTGATTTGTATGGTCTTTAGCTACAGATCAAGCCTTCCAAACTCTAAAATAAGCCATGCCACAAGCACCTGCCTTAACTTTGTCTTGTTTCATTCATCCGTAGTTGAAATTGTTGCTTCAAATCAAGGAATGGGAGGTATTCTAGACGTACTCTTAACAAAACATTTGTTATACAAAAATAAAGGATTGATCAAATATTAAAATGAGCTTTTGGCCATCTTGATGGCAGTGGCATGTCTCCAAGCATTCATATTCATCATCAAAACTAATCACACATTTTAAAGTATTTGCGCAAAAAATTAACAATGTTGTTGTAACACAAAAAAAAAAAAAAAAAGGCTCAGCAACCCTTTGAAATACACTTCGGCACAAGAAAGGCTGCATAATACAGAATAGAAAGGAATGAATGAATGACCCATCACTTCATTTTCAGCAATCCTTTTTCCCATAATCATAAACCAACAATTCAGCAATTTCTTTTTAGTAATTCCTTATATAAACTAGTATACCTAAGAGGACGAAGACATTAAGCAATTTGTGTGCTCCACAAAAATAAAGTAAGAATGTAGGAAATTGACTATGAAATAATGACGGGCTATTGAGAAGAAGGCCAATATTATTTCTCATAAATAATGTGAAATCTTTCCCGCAGAACCACCATTGACTATGAAAAGAATACCAATATTGAGCTTATGGAGCAGAGACAGGCTATGAAGAAGAACTTGGTGTCCATGGCACGGGAGGTTTAGCATTGACTATGAAGAGAGGCCAATACTTAGACCACCACAAATAAAAGCATCAAAATTGCACATAACTGATAATGTATTAGGAAGCATAGATCGATAAATTGCACAGAACGATAACAAATCAAAGTTAGGATTTTACACAGATCGACAAATTACACAGAACGACAACAAATTAGAGTTAGGATTTTGTATATCCCAACTACAAATTTATGAAATAATTTCTCATAAATCTGATAATTGAAATAGAAAAATCGATCTGGGGTTTTTTACATCCCAATTGTAAATTTATGGAATAATTTCTCATAAATTTGATAACAACAGACGGCGAAATTGAACTATAGATTCGTAAAAATAAAATAAAATTGTGATTCATAGAAGATTTCAAACATTCTTACCTTCCACAAATTTGTAATGTGTAGCTGTTGAGAGAAGTCAAACTCTCGAACATTTTAATGGAAAATGATGGAAGAGATGCAGAGAAGGAGACGGATTCGAAAAGCTAATGAAGGAGGAAGAATGGTTTAGAGTTAAAAAGAACGGTGGAAGTAGAGTTTCCATTGAAAGAATGGGTAAGGGAGAACGATGGAAGTGGTTTGATTGAGAGAATGTAGTGAGGGAGGTGTAGGAATAGTTATTTTTAAATATCCAGGAATAAAAAAAATACCTAACAAAATATGATAGTTTTTATTCACTGAGATCCGAAAATAAATATTTTTCAAAGAATATTTATTCTGTGTAAAAATATAACTAAATGGTGAAATACTTATTCCACTGAGGATAATGTAAACCAAACACATCATATAGAAATAAAAAGTCCATTATTTATATCTTAGGAATATATATTCTGTATAAAAATGTAACCAAATGGTAAAATATTTATTTCATTAAAGATAAGGTGGGAATAAAATTTTTATTCTTACCAACAAAATATACCATATTGAGATAAAAAAAGCCAATTATTCATATCTTAATTATTTATTTTTTTATAAATAATTATAATTTAATTATTTTTAAAAAATTAAAAAAATTATTAATTTAAAATAATTAGATCAAAATTATTTATTTAAAAATAAATAATTAAAATTATAAATAAATAAATAATATATATCTTCTGCTTCTTCTTCTTCTTATTTTGTGAGGGACATGAGCTCCCTCAATTGTGGAGATAAGTGATGCTCTTAAGCCTACGGAGGAAGATGACGGCACGGGGAACACGTGATGGAGTCTTCATACTTTACGTAGCCTCCTCTTCTTTAAGCGTTTTGCTTCATTGTAAAATATTCAATTTCAATTAAATATTTTTTAAACTAATTTTAGATTTATATGTTTAATTTTTATTTTTTATAAAATGATTCGTAAATAGCAATTTTCCAATTCACCCTCGATCCAAATATCATGTATTAATATATATCAGTACCAAACTAATTCTTATAAATATATTTTTCCTCATTAATCTAAATTCAGGCTACTTGTATTCTCATGTGATTTTTTAGGAGCTGAAATATTTATATAAAATTAAAAATATAAATATAGGTTGATAAATTATATTATTGACTTAATCAACCAAAGGGAACACACATTTTTAATATTTCTTTAAGGGGAAAAAATGAAGGCATTTTTTTGCTTTATTCTGGGTTTAATTTATATTTAAGTAAAACCTAATTTTTAGATTTTTTTTTCCTCTCAATCAAAACCATTGTAGATTAGGTTTGGCTTACATGATCGAAATAGGTTAAATATTAATATGATTTTATCTTATTCAAATTCAATCAATTATCATCCCTCAAACCCTCATTTAGGATAGATTCAGGTATGTTCTATCGCAATTTTGTTTATCGCACGTCCATTATATGGTGAACGTGTGATGGCTTTAGATTTGGATTGTATAAGAGTCTATATCTTATATTTAGAAAAAAATAAAAAATATATTAATGGTTACTTTTTATAATTTTTTTTATAATATTTAAATATTAAATATATATATATATATATTGTTTTTTGTAATGTATGAGTTTGTAATCCTTGAATTCTCATCCAGTGATCATAATGGGCTAAAATCTGAAAAATGAAGAGGAAGAAGAAAAGTAATAATAATTGTTTTTTTGAACAAAATCAAAATAAAAGTTGGGTTGAGTGAATAAAATGCTAGGGTTATTTTCTATTTTTTAAATAAAAATTTTAAAAAATGTGTTTAAATTTTTATAATTTTTATTTAAAAAATTATAAAAGTAGAGCTTTTTAAGTTTTAAATTTTAAACTCATTAAATTAAGTAAATTGTATTGGCATCTATAATTGGTCGATCTAACTCGATAGTTAATCAAAATTTGGTTGCCAATTAACCACCGTATATATAGTTGGGAGATCATTTTGTAATAGCATCCATCCTATTCATCTTATTTAGATTGTAAAAGATAAATATTTTTTAATATGATTATACTCCAATTAAAAGTATAATTTTTTTTTTTCAAAAAAAATGGGTGATTTAACTGTAATTTTGATTTTTTTTTTCACATATTTTAAAATACATTTTTAACATAATTTTTTATTTTGACATTCTTCATGATTTGTTTTTCAAAACAATAATTTAAAACTCAAAAATATCAAAAACATATTTGTTAAAATTTTTATTGGTTATAAATTAAATTATATATATATTGAATATCATTTATATAATAATATTTTAAAAATTTATGATTATAAAATATTATTTTATATTTATAAAATATAAATATGCTAGTTAATAAATAATAAATTTTAATTTAATTCATAATTAAATTTATTTATATTCTTATCATTTAAGTTATCTAACATATTTGTATCAATTATTGAACTAATATAAATTATATTTTATATAATTAAAATATAATTATATTTATTAATCTCAAAAATAAAAATATGGTTTTTTATTAATGATAATATCTAGATTAGTTTTTAAGTCTTCTATGATTTAATAAAATATTATGCATTATTAATTTAATAAAAAATTAAACTAACTATATTATAATAATTTAAATAACCATCATTATTAAAATTAATATGTCATTGATATTTATGATGGGTATAGTTACTAACGAATCAAGAGAAGAGCCTGTTAAAAGATTCTCCCTATAAAAAATAGAGGTCTAGTCGACCAATATAATCCAAAATTAGTGTACAAGTCTGTTAGTATTATCCGAGTCGTTACTTATTGAAGAAAGATGGAACCAACTCTAACCGATCGAAACAATTTTCTTCCCTTATCAGGCTTAACAAATTCGATTGCTAGTTAAAAATCACCAGTTAAATTGCACTTTATTATTTATCTGGATAATTTTTTAAGCGATTGGTAGAAAAAATCAACCACTCATTTATTTCTATATAAACTTCATCTTCCTAACAGCAAAAGGGGGACAACACTAATCAAATAAAAACCAACAAAAAGGCAATTATAAAATATTTCAAGCACATACACTCTTTCTCATTTAGACGATTTTTATTAAATGCACATCACAAACAAAATCATTTTTACAAGTATTCTCATTTTGCATCATCCCTTTTCCTTCTTCAAAGAAATATTACTGATTTGAATGTCGAAAAATATATTAAAAAGCGTGTTATGTCAATCCTTTAACCGTACATTTATTATATTGCACAATATCCAAATTAGGAGCGTATGAAAATCAGACCAACATTAAACCTATCGGATAATGCTTGGCTCCCTAATCCGTATAATAATTCGGATCTAACGATGTATCAATTTATTTTATCTTATTGATAATTAAATGTATAAATAAAATTATAACAACTCAAGTAATAATGGACTTAGATTCAAATAATTAATTTTAGTTGGATAAAATTTTAATATTGGTGTAGCTCAAATGAATTAAGCTCACACTTCTAACAAAGCATTATTAATGGTTTAACATTAAGTACACATATTATATTTATAAAATAAGTATGTAGGTTTTATTTCATATAATATATTATAATTAAGAAATATATTTGGTATACGATCAATTATAATGCAATACATAGAGTTTTTGTGATTTTCATTAATTTTTAATCAAATAATCATAAAATGAGTCTAGTTGGTTAGTTTATAATGTATAAATAAATATATTTAATAAATTTATCAAGTGATTAACAAATAATAATGTTAATTATATGTAAATGATTAAAAATTGTAAATTTTTATTAATAAATGTTAACTTATTTAAATATTTATATTTTGAATAAAAATGATAAATGCATTTCCAGATAAACCATAAAAATAAATGTGAAAAAACAAATAAAACCCAAAAAATAAAATTTAAAAACTATTTTTCTAAAATTCTGTGAATAATTCCTAAATCTTGTGAGCCTGGAAGACAGACAAATAGGGCATAATACTTAATAATTACTTTATAAAGTATTATTAAGTAATAATACTTAATAATTAAGTTATTGTAAATAATCTGATTTTATAAAATATAGGATAATGAGGGGTGGAATGGTCCTCTGCTCATCCTATTTGATAGAGACGGCTAAAATAGATCGGCTCAAAAGGATGGTCGGCCTAAAAGAAGTACAACTTGCTGGCTCAAAGGCCGATCAATATCCCGGTTGATCAGAGATGACCCTTAGTAGGCCGAATACGGCCCACAACTCTGTTCCCGCGCATGAAAAATTACCTACCTTAATTGATCAAGATTCGAAATATTTTCTCAGATCACGATCTCCCCTGGAAAGGAAGTCTCCAACTCAACATATCTTCCACGATGGAAACTCCAACATTTACTGCGTACAGCAGCTCCATAATAAAAGGAAGAATCCTTCCGATTGATCGTAGTTACCATAAATGGTACCAGCAACCCCTCGTCGGATAAAAGGAATCTTCTCCAAGTAGCTGGCAGTCAGTCTTACAACCCAAGCAAGGGTAGAAATGCTTCATGACTATAAAAGGCCCTAGAGACAAATTCCAGAGACACACCCTTTTCGATACTTTAACTAACACTAACAATTCAACTCTCAAACGAATCCTTAAGAGTCATTCTCCCTTCTCATTGTTTGCAATCTCTCAATCCAGTGTCAAGAAAAGCCATTCTCTATGAGCACACCATCTCCAAAAGTCGCTTCACACCGAGCACCACCATTAGCTCAGACTCATGAGTCTATTCCCCGCATCATTTTTAATAAATTCTGCCTTTATATTTTTTTATTTTGAAAAAAATATTTACTGACTTAAGTATTGAATGATAAATTGGAGAGTAAGTCCTACTATTTTTCTATAATATCTTGTCTTTTGTTATAGTATGTAGGATCTAAGCTGAGAAGAACAGAGATCAGGTTATACATTTGTTCGAACCAAAGGCCCAATCATACCCAAATTTGTCGACAATTTGGATCTCGGATGCATCACTATTGAGTCTAAGGTGATATGGTAGTCATTTCATTTTTTTTTTTTTTTAATGTGAAATCAGCCTTTTGAAATGTTGAAAAGTATTAAAATAGCAGTAATATAAAAAAAATAAACACAAAACAGTGATTATGCTTTTCGAAAGCTTTTTTTGAATATATAATTATATTGTTTACAAACAATTTAAAGTTTTTAATATCCTAAAATATAATTCTATGTTTAATTGAAAATATTTAGTTTTTTTTCTCCATAATTTAAAAATATCCTGGAAAGCTCGTTCAATTTAAACCATAAATTATGACATTTTCAATGAACTTTCCAAAAAAAAAAAGATTAAAAAAATGTTTTTTCAGACTGCTAAATAAGCCTATTATTTTTTTTTCTTTTCTCCCCACCAATCACAACGTCAAAAATTGTATAACATGATTTCTTTAAATATTAAAAGCAGATAAAATATTTTTTATAATGTTTGCTGAAATACATAATACCAATTACCTATCTTTTACAACAGTATATTATACAGTTTCTTTCTTCACCATATATAATAAAATAATATTACTTACATATATATCTACTTATATCAAAATTGTTAAAAATAGATATAAATTGCAGAGGAAACCTGCAAGCCCTAAACTAATTAAATAATTCCACGATATTAAAGGGAAGAGAGGGCAAACATTATTTGCAGCGAATAAATGTAAGAATATAATTATTTCACTCTAAATGGCAACAATTACGGCAAGGATTTACAGATAAGCTGAGCCCTCCAATTCCCTTCTGTGGTTATGAAATTAAAGAATTGCGGTGTCCTTTTCTGCTTCTGTCATTTTCCCTTATCCTCCTCCTCCTCCTCCTCCTCCTCCTCCCCTCTATCTACAATCAACCATGGGGGACTCTTCATTTCTGCTCCTCTTAGAGCTCCACCATGGGGATCCGAGTTTTAATGGGTTTCAGCTTCAAGCCCATGCTTTCTGGCGAAAGCAGGTCTGGGGAGATGAATGATGGACTCAAGGGGCTTCTCGGGCTCACACTCGACTTAGACTGCCTGTAGAATCCGAACCCCATGAGGAAGTACTCCAATGGAATCAACATGGCATCTGGCTGCTCCTCGGTCACCATCGACCCACATGCCTGCACCTGCACAATCCCATCTCATTATCGACATAGATCAAAAAAGCTCCTGCTATATATGCGAAGCTTCTGTTATGCATCCGCTCTGAGAAAAGGTCGAACAACCTTTAGATCTATTATCCGCATGGAACGAAAAACAGGTCAATATACAGAATATTAGCTGATATGTCACGATATCACCCCAACAATGTGACAAAATTACAATATGACGTTGCATCAACGATACATCTATCAATACACCTGATATTTTTCAATATATCACTGATATTTGTCCATAAGTTCCAATAATAATAAAAAAAATTGTGTGATATATTTGACACCGAGATAGCTGCGACCCATACTCATATTGGTAGTTTTATCCATGATTATACCCGGTCTTTCTTTTTATTATGCAAGAGTTTTTTACTACTCGAACTCGCAACCACAGAATTACACAACGACAAGTCTTTTCTTATGTCAAAGCTCACCTTCATCGTCATAGTAAATCACCACAATATGAACAAAATGGCGAATATTGTATCTGACATATTAGCGTAACTAAGTATACGACCCCTTAACTAGGAAAAGGAAAAGTCAGTATACCTCCACTAAAGCAGTGCATCTTCTATCTAGTTCAGAGGTCATGTGCAGAGCTTCAGAGTTGAAAGGGGAGTCCTCTCCCACAAAGATTAGTGTGCGACATTGTAATTTCTTCAATCCTTCACTGATGTCCGGCCTCCTGGTTTATGACGAATGCTAAATATTGTAAGAGAGAAGAAATTCACACAGATCCACATATACGGACCGTGTGCATGGGACTTCCCATGCAATCTAATCACAATCTGGATGGAAAACGAATTGAACAAATAAAATGAAAAGATTTTTTAAAAATGGTGGATGTTTACCAAACACTCACAAGGCACTTTCTACAACCCCCCACCGCCCCCCCAAAAAAGCCCTCAGCATGTGCATCGCTAAATTAGGTTAAAATGAAGAAAGGAAAGCCAAACTGAAAATTTTGGAATGAAATGATAAAGAAAATGATTTAAAATTGTTTATAGTCTCAAAGAATATTGTGCTAAAAGAGCCAAAAGAAAAAAAAAAAATGTATGGTTGCTTTCTCAAGTGAATGAGCAGATGGGAAAGGCAAAAGTAGACTCATATAGATGAGAGCCTTCTTAAAGAGACTTAAGGTTATGTGATCGTCAAAATAAGGAAGTATCTCTGAAGTAGTCTTACCTGTTAATTGCTTCAAGGAAGCGCATGACGTGAAAACTTTGTTTTTCATCCAACAGCTAAGAAAGAAAGCAAGAAAACATCAGCACCTAAACAAGCAAATGAACAACAATAAAACACCTCCCACCTCTCAAAAACAAAAAACCTGAAAAAGGGAAAAGAAAGAAGATCTTACTTTCCTGCATGCCTGAACAATATCTGATTCAGGCACTTGAGAATTACCACGGACTTCCTGTCATATTACTTCTCATATTAGTGTGGAGGTAGCAAACTGAAACAGTGAGGAGAAGATTGTCGAGATGACTAATTCAGGTCATGATATTAACCCCTACCCAAGCAGTTATGAGAAAGCCAACAGTCAAGCACAGAAAATAAATTAGCACAAAGAGCAGAACACAGACACGAAATTTTGGTAGAAACACTCTAGCATAAAGGGGAAATCACTCTAAATATAATAATTCAGTGATTGTAGTATCCAAAATACAATACCAGATAGAGTTCCCCACACTAATAATTATAGGAGAGCAGTCATCCTGCAGGAGAAGAAGAGCAAGCCGCAGGGAAGACCCAATCTCTCTCTTTGTTTCTCTATGTCCAACCTCACTCTATTGCACTACGTTGACTCCCTTGTTCTAGAGCTGCAGAAGGCCTCTGCATCTTGTTTCTGTAATACTGCCAGCAGCCTCTGTCTTTTTTTTTGAGTTGTGACAGCTACTGTTCCCTTTTGTTGTTCCTCTTATAAGGTTTTTGTTTCACCAAAGAACCTAAAAAACTAGTGGATTTTGACTCTTGTTCTAAAGCTGCCGAAGGCCTCCGCATCTTGTTTCAGTAATACCGCCAGAAGCCTCTGTTTCTTTTTTTTGAGTTGTGATGGCTACTGTTCCCTTTATTTGTTATTCTTGTAAGGTTTTGTTTCACCAAAAAACCTAAAAAGACTACTGGATTCCACAAGTAAGTTTGGGTTCATCCTTTACTATTTTATTTTATCTTTATATGGACTAATAAGCCCACCACCCAACAGTTCTCCCCCTCTAGCCCATGTGAAAGGAGAATCGACCAATGGGAATTGAAGTTTATGCCGGCCAACCCAACACACAGATCAAGCTCAAGATCCAAACTAGTTACCAAATTCAAGTCAAGTCTCTAATGAAACTCATCTTCAGAATTGAAGAAAATGTGACTTTTTTTCAGACTGAAGCCTTTTTCACTACCGAATGAGCCTAGTAGTTCACTAGCCTTTCACCATCCTGTTTCAACTTCATCACCCATTTATATCTTCATGGTTTTCCATATACAACTCAACCCTTCCTGTGTAGTTATCATTGGCTAAATTCTATCCTTATGAGTAGTTTCTGGCACCCCCTCTTCAGTAAAAATAACATACTCAGAACTGAAATACTTGGTAGATAGAATATGACATCTAGAATGCCTAGTGGCCGCTCTATATTCTAGAATATGACACCTAGTGGGTTTCTCTCCTTGCAAAACCTCCTCTATATCCACATTATCATCACTACCAACTATTGCACCTCATCAATCTCCTGTTCTCCATGCAACTAGCCTGATGATCTGTGACACTTCCTATTGGAGGATAAACTTGTGCAAGATAGGAAACAGCATCTATAACATTGGGATTCTCTGATGCTGCAAAATTTGTCAGTGTCATGCCCAGGAAACACAACATCTCTGTTTCTAACGCTTCACTTTACTTGATTAACTAACATATGACCAAACTATGCATCCCCATAACCAAGAAAGATACCAGGGGAGATTCATCAAGTTTCTGTTTCTGCCCCTTAGGCATATGTGCAAATGCTCTGCAACCAAATACCAGAACTGGGTAGGAAAATATCATGTCTAGTCATATCCTCTCAGGTGTAACAAAATCCAAAAAACCTGATGGAAATCCACTGATTATTTAGCAAGCAGAAAACAGCTTCACCACAGAACAGCTTAGGTACTTTGGCCATCCTTACCATGCATCTGATATTTACCATAATGATTCGTAAATTCTCACTGTCGTTGATGAAAATATTGGTATCAAACAAGGCTATATCGGGATCGGATAATATAAAAGGAAAAAAGTTCTAAGAATTGTTAGCTGATAGGTAATTATCGGGTATATTGGCTGATATTTTAAATATCAAAAAATATATGGCAATTTTACCGTGCAATCACGAAATATCGGTATGGGGAGACCAATATATACCAATATATATAGACTGATTTATTGGATGTTAGCAGATATTTTCATCCATGTCACGGCTACACCATTGTGTTATTAAGTACCAGGAACTATCTTCTCGTGTCTGGTGCCAATGCTTCAAAACATAGCTCTCAAGCTTGGTGGATGTATATTCACCCTTGTTATTAATATGAAGGCATTTCATAGTTTGTCTCTCTCTCCCGTGGCATGAAACTTTTGAAATTTCTGAAGAATCTGTCTTTTTTTCTCCACAAAATAAGCCCACACCATTGTGAAGCAACGTAAACACAAGTAAAATAAAATATCTAATGCCACCTGTGGACTCTACAGCTGTGGGATCACATTTGAAGTAAACCAAACACATTTATATTTCTTTTAGAAGACTTATGAAAAGAAACTCTATGGTGCCTGCAAAATAAAAATAATCACAAGGATTTAAAGCAGTACCTTTAGCAAAGGGAATGAGATAATTCTTTGCTGAAATCTACAGTCCTCTCCCCACTCAGGTGAGTCCAACATCTATGCTACAAGTTTGATGATGCTTCCTTTTAAACTGCATTCAACGTATGTATGCATAACACCAATCGAGTTCCATCACAAAAGCTATAGAACAAATCTTGCCTCTCGCAACAACCATTGATCCATTACTGAGCCTCTAGTTATCATCACAAAAATAACTCTCTCAACCATCTAGAACCATGACATGTGTTGAAATCAGAAGTGCAAATCAGATACATCTCACATCCTTCAAAATCAATCAGCATCCAATATCTGCCTGTAGACACTCATCACCAACTCAAACAATAGCAGCACAGTTGCTATTAAACATCTTCACCCTGCCAAGGAGCTTTATACACAATAAATAATTTCTCCCTGGGAGAAACATGGTAATAAGTCTCTGAGTCAATAATACACTCAAAATGAGAACAGTAACATTTCACTCATGTTCTTCAATAGAGAGAACTTCTAATATTTCATCAGACACGGCAGCTATAACATTATGACCATCCACCTTTTGTTGACCCTTATATTCTTGATGTCCTTTTATTCAAGCCTTGCAATTTCTCTTAACCTTCCTTGCCAAAATGGTAACGGTTAATTTTATGGTTGGAGTATGACCTGTCTTTGGATTCACCACGAGCTTTATGACCCCTACTCTTCTTCAATTGTTCTATGTGACACAAGCCTGTGACTTTAATACCCTTATCAAGTCTTCTAGCACTCATCTATTACCATGGCAAGAGAAAACACCATTTGTAGCAGTTACTAAGTGACACTTCCAAGGTCTCCCAACTATTTGGGCAAAGAGCTCAAAAGCAATAGCACTTTCAACTCATCATATAGCACTATTTTTCTTAGTAAACTGATTCACCAAGTGTTGGAAATCACTCAAGTGTTCAGCCATATTTCGTCCATCTCTAAACTTTAGATTCACAAGCTTCCTAATTGCGAAAGCTCTATTCTGTGTTTTTCCACTTGTAGAGACTTCGTATGTTTTCCTAAAGTGCTTCTAAATTCGCCTATTTCACCAAGTAACACACTAACATCCACTCCTTGTCTAATAGTCCCAATAGCTTTTTTGTGCAACTTTTTTGAATCACCTTTTGACTACCTTTGGTTTCCAAATTGAATCATCGCACTTGTATCATCCTCCATCAATTTACACTTTCAATTCAAAGCAAGCCCAATAACCACCAATGCTGTTTGATACCATTTGTTGAGGTGGAAAATCGAGAAAATATTGCAAAGCAAAATTGCTGACCAACTAATTCAGGTTGTGATATCAATGCTAAATCAAGTAATTAATACGGAAGCTACTAATCAAACACACTTTTTAAATAATTGCATAGAGCATAACAGAAACACCAAATTTAAGTGGAAAACCCTCTAGTATAGAGGGAAAAAGCATGTGATAGACTTGAAAATAATCCACTATGTTAATAAGCGATTACAATATCCCTCTAAGTTTCCCTCAAAGTTTGAGTCTACAGATAAAGGGGCAAAAATTCCAGCACAAAAACAAATCTTATAATCAAATATGGAGCCAGAAAATCTCCATGTTTTTTAAGAAACCCAGTACTTTTTAACATTAACCACTTTGAAAGCTATAATTGTTTGTGATTGTAGTACCTGAAATACTAGAGAGAAATTCTCAAATCTATTAATTGCTGGAGAGCACTCGCTGCAAGAGAAGAAAAATGTTCCCTGAGAAGACCCAATCTCCATCTCTTACTCCCTCTCACTGTCTTGCCACCCTTGTTCTACAGCCGCCAAAGGCCTCTTCGTAGTTTATGCAGTGCCATCAGATGCATCTGTTTCCTTCTTTTCCCCAGCAGCAAATGTTACCCTCCATCGTTCCTTTTACAAGATTCTCACCAAGAACCCAGAATGACTGGTGGACCCCACAAGTTTGGGTCAATCTCAGTATTATTTTATTTCATCTTGGGCTGGGCTCTACCCAACAATTACATTCTATTCAGGAACAAAAGAAAAATAAACAAATGGGACACATCAGCATATTCAACATACCTTGCTGAAGAACCGTTTGAGTAACATCTCTTTCAACACACTACACATTCCATAGAAGTATAGCAGATTTGACATCAACTGCACACAATTTAGAGCTTCATCAGCATAGTTATTGACCACCAAAATATTAGATGGAAAAGTTATAAGAAAGGAACCTTATTGTACAACCATTCTGTCCAAGAGGGTGCTCTGCATAAAGGAGAAACAAGTATCAAACCAAGAACACGCTGCCTATATTTCATCTGCAATCAACGGGATGAAAAACAGTAATGAGTGTCAATGCTAATTAGTTCATGATCTTTTTTTTTTTGGGTGTGTTTACAGTTCATTTTTCACTTCTCAGAAAATAAACTTACAGCAAATAGAGTAAGGATGTAAGCTCCAGCTGTAAGACCCATGCACATCACTACACCAAGCCTGCACAATATGTACCCACTAAGCTGTGTTAGTATCAATCACAATAATAGATTGCCGAAAATGACATGGCACCATCTGCCACCATAGTTCATTCTTAATTTTGATGCAACTTAACAGCAACAGCCTTCAGATAACTATATAAGATAATTACACAGAAACAAACTTTCTGATTAGATATAGTTAATGATAACAACTTAACAATGGGTTTACCCAAAATAGTCAAGAACCTCAGCGACCTGGTCTACTAAGTCATCAACAGATAGCAAAGGGGCATCTGATTTCACTGCAGCAGCTCCCAACTGAAATAGCTCTTGAAAAAAGTTTCACATGAGAAACAATGTGAATAATATCTTCAACAACAAGAACATGGACTATTGAGGGCATGCTTGGCATAGCCTTTGATACAGTTTTTTGGAAAAAGCTATAAGTTAAATCCTTATGAAAAAAACTTCTTCAAAAACTTATTGAGCTTCTTAAATGCTGCTTTGGGTTTTTTCTAGTAAGTTTCAATTCAGAATTTTTTCAAAAACAACCCAAAAATGCTTTTGCGAGAAGCTACAAATTATAGCTTTGGCCAAACTCACTTCTCAAAATCAGCAACGAACACCCCCTGAATAAGCAAGACAGGAAAACCAGCAGAAACAAGACATTAGATTACATTATTGAAGTTACCAACCTCGTGCCCAGGAGGAGTAATGTGATATATGCAGAAATTATGGAGTAGCAGAGATACAGACTCTGGACATGAAAATAATCCTTGAAAACATGACATATCTGCTCAAACAAAATCAATGAGGGAGTGTTAATATTAGAATGTGACATAAGATCAATAAAAGATACACAGGTACACGTACCGTCAACTCATGTGTTCTCCTTTCTAGTGTGCAAAAATAACAATATAATTGAATTAAAACAAGAAAATTCACCTAGTAAAAAAGTATAACTGCAGCTACAGCTATTAAACAAAAGAATGAAAATCTAGTGCATGGAGCTCAGCAACATGAATTTTGAAACATGGTTGGGTTGGATTGGGTGTGATTTTATTTTGCATTTCAAAGCACTTCAAATTGAATAAGCAGCACAAAATAAGGAAGTTGATAAATTTGTTTTACTCACAATTCAAAGCCAAGTCTGGATATGTTATGAGTGCTGGCTTATCCAGGTCTCCATACACAGACACAGACACTGGACCGCATCCAGTTCTTACAAGGTACTCCTGGAGATGAATAACACATTCATTAAATAACAATGAATGTATTAATACATAATGGACTTCAACAAAGATAATTGGCAATTTTGATAGACCAATTATAGTTGCATAATGGGTCAATATCTAATGTACTTGCCGAAATAATAAAGTGACATTAAAGGAAGTTTTATAGAACACTCGTCATATGGAAAGAAGGGGGGAAAATGTTCAGAGATTCAGATAAAATCAACAGTTTCCCAAATTAATGCTTTTTCAAATGTTTGTCCTAACCTTTGAAACTTTGTGGATGGATTCGATTTGGGTGCCTAGGCTTGTACACGCCTTGTATGCTTTCTCATTACTTTTATCATCATTTGTATTTAAGAATGAAACAGAAGCACTCACTTGATTAAGGGAATAGTTGCTCAGAGGGGGGGAAAACACTGGATAACTAACCCTTCATCAAGTTGGAGTAGCAGCCTCCATGGTTTATCGGATCCATTGTATTAAATAGAGGTATAGTTTGATTTTAAGCGTTTTAAACATTTTCATTGGGCCCCACATTTCCCCAACGCAGAACTACACATCCAACGGAAGTTAATATTCCGTCATCAAGGGCTCACAAATGAATTGTTTACTTCAATTATGAGTAAAAAATGTGATAAGAAGAGCTAATCTAGAGAACAGAAAAACCAAGCTGGCAGTTTTCTGAAACAGAAAGGTGAGTGAAAAGTTTTACCAAAAACAAGCCACTATAACTAGCTATGAAGTAACTCTCTATACTCCATGGAACAACTATGGAATATCATTTATGATTTTAGTGGCATTATTAGAACCACCACTATCAACATCTTTTAAAGCACGAGAACCAATAGATAGGATCTGCCCGACATTTCCAGACCACTAGCAGAATATGCTGGCATTTCTCCTCCTTTTTTCAAGATGTTAAACTGTATTGTAATGAATGGTCGTAGTGTCCCTATAAGTAAAAGCACAGCATGCTGCTATGCCCTTTGCATACAGTTTCTGTAAATGGTTTCTCAGAAGATCCGTAAAATATTGCATACCAGCAGGCATACAATCGCTGTAATTAGATTAGAAAAATAGCAAATTATTTCCAATAATCTAGAAATAGAAAAAGGCAGGATACTTTTCCCTTTGGCAGTATACTTCCCATTTACAGACAGCTTTCCCTTCCCTTCCTTGGCATGTTCTTAAAGAAAAGTAACGCAATGCATCCAACATTTATTTTGGAGTTGTTCTTATAGCTGTACAGAGACAAGGACATTGAAAGAGATACGAGGAAAACACATCACTTGTTCTCCGCAAGCCACAGGTTTGCATACAAATCTCTTTTCTTTTCCTTTTTTCATCAGTAGCAGTTCAATGCATTACTATTTTTTACAAGAACACTACGAACTCAAAGTAACGGCAGTTCTGTAAAAAAAAAAAAAAAATCAAAGGAGCGAACAGCCAACTCCTTTGGACAGACTAACAAACAAGATGTAGCACTCCAAACAGAAACGGGACAAACATTTCAAATACTGGATGATCAATTCACTGCAATTCAAACTCAAAATAAACCAACTGTCTCCCTGTTGCGAAAATTAAAAATCGGCAAACAAACTCAAAGAATGATAATGTACCTTGCCGTCAATGGAGATTGTCTCTATATCGACCGAAACCGAATAGCCCGAATCTCCCATTCTCTCCCTCTCTTCCTTCTACCACCTCTCTCTCTCTCTCTCTCCCTCTCTCCCTCTTCCTCTAGACGCTTGGGATTAGTTCTCGTTATATGATTTTTTATATGGCTTCGGATTCTTCCTCGCTCGCTGTCTGTCGGTTAGAGAGCACAGAGTCACCGACGCTTCTGTAGCTGAGCTCATGAGGTAAGCATCTCTGGTTAGTCGGCGGCGAACTATGGTTTATAGTTAACTAGAGTTAAGAGGACCGACAGATTTGAAGTTACGTACTAGTTATCTCTGGTTAGATTTGGACTGTTGACATCGGTGAGCTGGATTTTGAAAAGGAGAGGGACTTAGCCGTTTGGGAGTTGCCACTCGCTGTACAAAATTTAGGTCCTTCTTCCATACGGAAACTGTTTTTTTTTCTTTTTTTTTTCCTTTTAAAAGAAGCAAAATTTAAAAATAAATATTATTTAAACATTTAATTATATATTTATTTATTTTAATAATATTAAAATTATGTGTAGAGTCTATTTTTTAATTTTTAATTTTTAATTTTTTATTTTAAAAATAATAATTGATGCGTTCTGAATTCAAATTTCAAATAAACTCAGGTCAAGTCGATCATTTGAGTTTGGCTCCGTCCGCTGAGTCTGTATCCTACACACCATAACTATGAATAAGAGGTCAGATGTCGGCGAGAGGTTGTTCCACAGAAAATAATCCGACCCTCAAGTTATCAAACAACTTTCGCATTAAGAAAGTGAAATAAAGATGCACGGAGAATGCGGAAAGTGTTTGTAATGGAATAGTGCTCTCATTGAGAGAGACTTCGGTGGCTCGTGATGAGTGTTCTTTCTGTACGCTGTGTTTGCTGGAAATGTAGCGGTAGAGAAAAAGAGCGTTGGTAGTCTAAAAGTGTGTGAGCTCTGCAGTAGAGAGCTTTGGTAGGCAAATGAGAGCGTACCTTGGAGTGATGACTCCATGGCCTTTTATAGTCGTTGGGTTACATTGTCTTTCTTGTGTAGAAGGGCTTGATTCCCGCGCTCCGTTAGGATCGCTGCCTTTTCTAATGTGGAGCTTTTATGGTAGTAATGGGCGCTAATTGATTGCTTTCCTTCTGCGTTCTGTAACCGCTAAGATTTTCAGTAGATAGGGAAAGGATTCTGACGCCTTCCTTCAAGGATGCACGTTGAATCTGCTAATGATCATTGCAATTGAAATTGCCTTTTATGAAAAGCGCAAAATCAATGGAGGAAACCGTTGCTGGTCGAGGACGGTCGCATAGGCCAAGCCTGGCTTGGCCCACCTGAGGCCTGGCTCTCAGATAGTCGACTGGTCCTACTTTCGATCAACAGAAATATTGACCATCTTAAGAATAAGCTATCCATCCTACCCTTGGGCTTCTCCTGACTCACTTAGCCTTTCGTCCAGTCAACAATAAGCATTGATCGTCAAGGTGCAAATGAGTTGTTATAGATTTGGCCCTTTCCTCCTTGGGCCAGCCCACTACTGACGTACCCATCATTAGTCCCCATACTGGCGGTCTGGGATTCTGACGTCTAGCATGCTCATGATAGGTCGTGAGTGGCTGGGTTACCTACCTGAGGTGACCTGGTGAGAAAACCGGCGAAGACTCTTAGTCTGTTAATCATGTTATGTGCAGTTGCTGACTGTAATATCCTGATCCGAAGGACCGGCTTAGAGGATCATTGACTGGATTCGTTGACCGTCTAGGTCAAAATTCAGAGAACTAGTTAACGAAAGCGTTGACCGTCTAGGCCAAAATTCAGAGAACTAGCTAAAAAAAGCGTTAACCGAATTCATTGACCGTATAAACCAAAATCTAGAGAATTGGTGGGAGTTAAAACGACACGCCATCATGTCACTGAATTGTCAGTCAAAAAGTTTGCCACGTGTCTACATGCAGTGAATTTACGATCCCGACAATTAATGCGCCAGAGAATCTGATTTGACTGTACCCGTTCAGGAAGCGACACGTGTCAACAATGATAGGCACACGTTTATAAGATGGTTCTCCTTTTCTAGCATTCACATTCTTTTAGGTGGTCCATCGGTTACTTTTAAAATTTTTCACACTTTCCTTCAATTTACCGTCCTTAAAATTTCTAAGTGTTTTGCTTGCTTCCTTCTCCTATTTCCATGGTGCATTTTGTAACTCAGATCACTTCGGTCATTAAGGCCAGTGAGGTGAGGGAGTTGTATATCGAGTACGATATCTCCACGTTGATTGTCTTCAGGATGCCCACAGAGGGAGACAGGGCGTGCTCTCCTCCTTAGGGCTGCATCACCATTTATGATGCCCATTTGAAGAGCGGGTTACGCCTCTCAGTTCCTGACGAGTTATTGGATATTTTGACTGCCCTTCATATCCCCGTAGTACAGCTCCATGCCAATGCGGTGTGTTATTTGTGTACGCTTTGTATTTTTCTTTGCCAGCATTCAAAGTTTTTAACAGTGGGAGCAGTTAGAGTGATATTCCAGTTCGTCCAGGGTGAAGAGTGGGCATCCTTGTCCCCGCGAAGACTCTAAATCAGTAGCGCTATATATAATTCTCTAAAGAACTGAAAAAATCGATTCTTTTATATTCACGTTGATTCAACCCGGCCCTTGGTCGGAAATTGGGGCAAGGTGCCCGACTCTTATACTGGGACGCCCACTGACGATGAGATTGCTACGATGGAGCCACTTTCGGAGCTGGTGGAGGGCCACCTTTCGGAGTTTCGGAAAGACAATTTTGTTTCTCGTGAGGAGGCCAAGAAGGCATGATGGGGACCGCCTTCTCCAGTGCAGAAGATGAAGGTGCATTGTAGTAAGAGGAATGATGGGGCATTCACGATCGGGTCTACCGGTGCACCTTCCACCAAAGAAGCTCCTAGTAGTCCAAGGCAGAAGAAGGCAGTGACGGTGATGCTTCTTCTTCTTCTTCCTCGGGGCCAGATTACGTTATGGCTAGCCTGTTTACTAGAGCCGGAGATAGTTCAGGAGTAGGTAGAGTTGAGGCTGCTGTGGACGTGTACAGGGCTAGACCGTGCTTCACTGTGAGTAGCACCGTTCTTACTCTGCCACAGCCGGAGCATCAATGGTGCTATCAAAGTTACCTACGGAGCATTCAGCCGAGCGGGTTGCTGGACTGTCTGAGGAGCCTGCTGCCGAAGAGCTCATGGAGGTACATGTAGAGCCTCCTGCTACACAGGCCGCTGAATTAGTTGAGGAGCATGCTGCTGGTGAGCCTCATAAGGCGCCTAAGGTGCCAACCGTCAGAGAGCCCCAAGAGGTGGTTGGCGCCAGTATCGTGTTGACAGAGGAGCCTACTGTAGGTGTGCCTGTTGTGACGGAGGGTTTTGCTGTGGTAGTGACGGAGGAATCTGCTGCCAGGGAGCCTGTCGAGGCAACGGATCTTACGGCTGAGTTGCCAGAGGAGTCTACGGCGGAGGCCACTGCTGGGCCTATTCAGAAGATCTCTGTTTCTAGTCCTTTGCCGCTAGGGCCAAGGTCTCGCAGCAGGCCAGTGAAGCCAAAGCGCAAAGTCTGGCAGGTAAACCTTCGAAACTTTTCTTCCCCTTTTTCTCTTAATTGTTGTTATTTAACATTTTTTATCTTTGCAGTAGGAGAAAATAATTTGTGCAATTAGCAAATAGTTGCGCCAAAGGGATCTAGTGATCTTTGATCGTGACAGAGAGATCGTTTGGCTCGAGGAGGAGATAGAGCTGCTTAAGGTGGAGCATCTAGATGACACGGCTGCCCTTCAAACTATGGTGTTGAGCCTGGAGGAGGAAAATATTGGGTTGAAGGAGGAGAATGCCTGGCCGAGAGAGGAAGCTAATCAGGCGGCAAGGTGCATTGACCAACTCTCGGGACAGTTGACATCGCTGTAGAATGAGTTAGCAACTTGTATACGTCCCCATGAGGTCTCCGAGATGCTGTGGGACATAGGTGTGGGAAGGTGTCAACCTCAGTCGACGTAATGCACAGCTGGTTGACCCTAACTTTTCAGTTGAATTTCTTAACCCAGCAAACCGTTTTGCCCCAACATCGCGAGAACCTCGTGGGACATCCCCGGAGTAGTCAGGGGCCATTGCCGCCTCCTCCTGGGAGCTTCGCTCCATTATTCTGAGAGAGGAAGCAAATCGGGCGATGAGGCACATCGACCAAATCTCGGGACAATTGACATTGGTGAAGAATGAGTTGGCAACTCATATACTCCCCATGAGATCTCTGAGATGTTGTGGGCACGGGTGCGGGAAGGTGTCAACCTCAGTCGACGCATTGCACGGCTGGTTGACCTAACTTTCCAGTTGAATTTCTTGATCCAACAAACCGTTCTGCTCAACGTCGCGAGAACCTCGTGGGACAGCCCCGGAGTGGTCAAGGGCCATCACCGCCTCCTCTTGGGAGCTCCGTTCCATTGTAGATTTGTACTCTTATTTTTTAAAATTATTGTAATTATAAACACACATAATCAATAAAATAGTCATTTTACTGATATTTTGCGTCTTTGCCTTAGTAGCCGTTTTTCAATTACTGTTGTTATGTTATTCGGCCGACATGGTACGTTGCACGCAAATTGGCCATTTGTCTCTTTTGAGATGTTAGTGGCGCTCTCTAATGAATTTAAGTCCAGGAGAAGACATCAAGGTGAACCCTGATGTCAGGTCAAGCCTATTCTTTACTCGTGAGTAGAGGTTTGGTGGTACTGCCCAAGTGTGAATTTGAACGGCCAACTTTTGGATGGAGTGCTTTTACTTCTGTCGACCATCGCTGCCTGACACGCTATCCCCTTATGTAGGAGGTTGTCACGTGTGTTGTTTAAGTCCCCTAAAATTTTGACTGTGAATGAGCAACTTTGATGATTAAGGTTTAATTCGACCGTTAATAGGCCTCCTAGATTACCAGGATTAAATTACGACCGCCTAAGAGCCGTCTGGATGACCAAGATTTAGTTACGACCACTTGTGAGCCGCCTAGATGACCAGAGTTTAGTTATGACTTCTTATGAGCCACCTGGATGATCAGGATTTAATTACGAGTGGGTAAAAAATTACTCGACTTAGGGGCAGTCTAGGTCTTCTAATCCTACAAGCAGACACACATGCATATGAAAAAGAATATAGTGTAAATGAAAAATATTCTTTTATTAATAATAAACAATATGTGCAAATATCCAGATAGACGATCTACCTGTGCCCTTACTGGAAGTAGCACTTGAGATGGACCGCGTCCCATGTCTTTGGAATCAACTTGCCATTTTGAGTCCAGAGTTTGTATGCTTCATTTCGCAAAACAACGGAGACTAGAAAATGGCCTTTCCAATTCGGAAAAAGTTTATTCCAGTAGGTGGTCTTGCCTGTAGCCTTGATACTTCGCAAGATCAAGTCCCCAACTTCGAAGTACCGCTATTTTACCTTTTTATTATAATAGTGTACGACTTGTTGTTGGTAGGCCGTTGAGTGCAATCTGGCAGCGTTGCGGGCTTTCTTTAATAAGTTTATGTGTTCTCGAATATTTTGGGAGTTACCTTGTGGGTCGAAGGACTCAACCCTAATATTTGAAAGTCCAATCTCAACCGAAATTATTGCTTCAGTCCCATAACAAAGACTGAATGGCGTCTCGTGAGTCGATTCCTTTAGAGTCGTCCGATAAGACCATATGACAGAAGGCAGTTCGTCGGCCTAGGAGTCCCCTACGTCCTCTAGCTTAGTCTTTAGACCGTAAAATAGCGTGCGGTTTGTGACCTCCATCTGTCCATTGACTTGTGGATATGCTATTGAAGTGTGGATCAATCGATACCTTGGACTGGTACAATACTTATTGAAGCATTTTTCGGAGAATTAGATTTCGCTATCAGTCACTATGACCTCGAGAATACCAAATCTGCTGATTATACTTTGGCAGACAATTCTAAAACGTTGTGCTCGGTGATCTTGGCCAGCAGGGCGGTTTCGACCCACTTGGTGAAGTAGCCGATACCAGCGATGATAAACTTTCTTTGCTCAATAGCAATGAAAAATAGGTCGAGAATAACGAACTCCCATTACGTGAAAGGCCAAGTAGCTTGAAGAGTCCTTAACTTAGTGGGTGGTTGATGGTAAAGATTATCGTGGAGTTGATAATTTTCACACTTCTTCAAGAAATCAAGGGTGTCATTCTTCATTGTCGGCAAGTATTATCCCTAGCACATGATCTTGAACGCTAGGTTTTTGCCACCGATATGTGATCCACAGATCGTAAGGTGGACTTCGCTCAAGGTATAGTCTACCTCCTCAGGAGTTAAGCACCTGAGGTACGGAGTCGAGTAGCCACGACGATATAGCTGTCCATCGACTATAGTGTACCAACCAGCCGTCTTCTTGATTCGCTTGGCTTCATCCGAGTTGTCCAGCAGTGCTCCGTCCTCCAGGTATCTCATGTATGGCGTCATCCAATTTTTAGTGTCAGAGATTTGTATTGCTTCCTGTTTCTTCGTATTATGAGTGCTCAAGACCTCCCGTATGTCCCTCGAGTACTGTTTTGGGTTTTCGGCCGTCGCTACTTTGGCAAGTTGGCCGACCTTCCAATTTTTAGTTCTAGGGACGTGGACCAGGTCCAATTTATCAAGTTTCGGATGGCATCTTTCGTCTTAACCAAGTATTTGGCTAAGTAAGAGTTGCATACCTCAAAACTCCCGTTTACCTGGTTAACAACCAGGTCAAAGTCGTTGTAGACAATCAGTCATCTGGCAGAGTACTCTTTTACTAGTTTTAGCCTAGCTAATAAGGTTTCATACTCGGTAACGTTGTTGGTGCCCAAGAAGTCGAGTCTAAGGGAGTACTTCACCTCAAACCCATCTGGGGTCCTCAGGACCATTCCGGTACCACTGTCTGAGTCCGTAGACAATTTGTTTATGTTGAGAACCCATTCTGGCTCTTTCCCGTGTAGTCATGCATCCTCAGTGGATTGTTCATTAGGAATTAGTGTCGTGGTCTCGACGATGAAGTCGGTCAGAGCTTGTCCTTTGATGGTTGGTTTAGGCCGAAATTCAATATCGAACTCTCCCAACTCTATAGACCACTTAACCAGCCGTCCGAAAACGTCGGATTTCTAGAGTATGCTATTCAGAGACTGATCGATCAGAACGACTACACGATAGCCTGAAAGTAGGTCTCAATTTTCGGACAGAGAAGACAAGTGCCAAGGCTAACTTATCTGCGCGTTGGTAGCACGTTTTTGCATCAGTTAACATCTTGCTTACATAGTAAACTGGCTGCTGAGAGTCGAAGTCCTGACGTATGAGGATAGAATTGAGAGCCACTTTTGACACTGTTAGGTAGAGGTATAACTCTTCTCTATCCTTGGGCGACGTCAGCAACGGTGGATTGGCTAGGTATTACTTCAATTCATCAAAGGTTTCTTAGCATTCTGCAATCCATTGGAATCCGTTTGCCTTCGTCCCCCTCAAAACCTTGAAGAAAGGCTGGTACTTGTCCCCCGACTTGGTCAAGAAGCGGGACAAGGCTGCTAGTCATTCGATCAGTCTCTAGACATCTTTGGCACTCTACGATGGAGTCATATCTGTGAGGGCCTTGATCTTCTTCGAGTTTGCTTCGATCCCTCGTTGAGAGATGACAAAACCCAAGAACTTCCTCGAGGATATTTCGCAGACACACTTTGAAGGATTTAATTTCATTTGGTGCGTTCGGAGTACCTTGAAGAATTCAGCCAGATCACGAATATGGTCATTGGTGGTCTTACTCTTAACGAGCATGTTGTCGACGTATACCTCCATATTGCCACCGATCTGCTTCTCGAACATCTTGTTCATGAGCCGCTGGTAAGTGACACGTGCGTTCTTCAGACCAAAGGATATCACCTTATAGCAGTAAATGTTTTGGTCTGTCATCAACGAGGTGTACTTCTCGTCCTTTGGGTTCATCCGGATCTGATTATAACCCTAGTACACATCCATAAAACTCAATAGCTGGTGTCCAGAGGTCGAGTCTACCAACAGGTTGATCCTGGGTAAAAGGAATCTATCTTTTGGGTAGGTTTTGTTAACATCGGTGAAGTCGACACACATTCACCATTTTTTGTCTCTTTTCTTTACCAGGACGACGTTGAAGAGCCAGTCTGGGTACTGGACTTCTCTAATAAAGTTGGCGTCTTGCAGCTTCTTTACCTATTCTCAAATGACAATCAACTTCTCCACGAAGTGGTTCCTCCGCTCTACCTGATGGGCTTGCGGTCGAGATCGATGCCCAACTTATTGACCATTACTCCGGCCGAAATCTCAGGCATGTCAACAGGAGTCCACACAAAGACATCAACGTTCTGCTGCAAGAATATGATCAGCTCGTTGTGTAGTGTCCCGGTGAGTGAGCTCCCGATCTGTACGCACCTCTCCAGGTCCTTCGAATTCAGTGGGATTAGATTGGTTGCCTCACCAGACTACGCTTATTATAGGGTTACTTCATCTTGATGGTCAAGTTCTCTTGCCGCCTTTATGCTGCTACTCGGAGCGATTTGGGACATGTCGCATATTCGCCTAGTAACTTAATCGCCCAGTACTTCACTAATACCGCATGATGTAGGAAATTTTATCTTGAGGTGCGACATTGAAGTGACAGCTCCAAACACTGTTAGGTATGGGTGGCCTAGTATAGCGTTGTATATGGATGGCAGGTTGACGACAAAGAAGGTGAGTGTACGACTCGCTGTTCTTGGGTACGTGCTCAGGGTGACCTCCAACTAGATCATTCCTTGGACGGCTACCGGGTCATTGTCAAGGCCGTAGAGTGGGCCTTCAGTAAGTTTCAATTGACTCTTTTTCAAACAAAACTTAAAAAAGGTATCAAGATAAAGCAAATCTCAGAAACTTCCATCATTTATGAAGACTCGTTTCAGTGGGTAGTCGACGCTACCATCCGAAATGAGCGCGGATACAACAAGGGGATCGGCATGCGGGGAGATTATATAGCTCATGTCATTATTGCTAAAGCTAATGTTGTTGTCTTCTGTGTGCTACTTCTTCCGCTCAATCTGTTGCTCATTGTGATCCACTGGGGTCTTGGTTGGCTGGGTTGTGATGATGTTGATCACTCCAATCGCGACCCGATTTCGAGGCTGGAAAGTCTCTAGTTCCTCCCCGCCAGAGGTGCCAAAACTCTGCCCAGAGTTCTTGACGAACCCGGTGAGGTGGGTCATCTGGATGAGCTCCTCGATCTCCCTATGAAGCGTTTTACAATCTTCCATGGGGTGTCCAGAATATCGATAAAAATCGCAGTACTTGGCTGATTTCCTCCCTTTGCTTTCATAAGTGGTTTTGGCCACTTAAGAAACTTTTTTCCACGGATCTGTATAAGGATGTTAGAGAAAGTGTTGGTCAGGGGCATCAGATTGATCAGCCCGTAGTCCCTCTATTTTGGACTCTCCTCCGAAGTCTTGCCGCCCAAACGTTCTTCAAGTCATGAACGGCTCTAGGCATGTGAGGCCTCCGGGGCCTGAGTGTTGCCCGGCCTCTGGGCCTTCTTGGATGCTTTTTTCTTCTTCTGGCCCCCTCTCAGGGAGGCCAGAGTAGGGACTGCTGTAGGTGGAGCCCCCTATTTAGTATTTTCCTAGCGGGTCCATAGTATCTGAAGCATTTGATTCATGTTACTCATCTGTTTTGCCAGAATTTGAAAAAATTGAGCGTACACTCCGTTGACTACCCTGTTAACCTGGTTACCAGCAGCATAGTCCTAGTCGAGTGAGGTCACGTCTATAGCGGGCTCGTTAGCTTACACCCTAGTGTTCACCATTCTGACTAATGATATTAGGCTGGAGAGTGAAACTGTGCGTAGTAGAGGAAAGTGGTTGGCTTTTTGTAAGCTTCCCACAGACGGTACTAATGATGCGTCATGAATCCAAATTGTAAACAGATTCGGGTCAAATCGATCGTCCGAGTCCTACTCCATCCGCTGAGTCGAGATACTATATACCGCAATTACGAACAAGAGTCAGGTGTCAGCGGAAAGTTGTCATACTGAAAACCACTCGACGTTCAAGTCAATAAATAACACTCAAATTAAGAAGGTAAAAAAAAGATGCACGGAGAATGTGGAGAGTGTTTGTGATGGAAGAGTGCTCTCGTTGAGAGAGGTTTTGGTGGCTCGTAATGAGCGTTCTTTCTGCGCGCTGTGTTCACTGGGAACGTAACTATAGAGAGAGAGAGCGTTGGTAGTCTGAAAGCGTGTGAGCTTTGCAGTAGAGAGCTTTGGTGGGCAAATGAGAGCGTGCCTTAGAGTGAGGACTCCATGGCCTTTTATGGCCGTTGGGCTGCAATGTCTTCCTTGTGCAGAAGAGCTTGATTCCCACGCTCTATTGGGATCGTTACCTTTTTTGGCGTGGAGCTTTTATGGCAGTAACGGTCGCTAGATTGATTACTTTCTTTCTATGTTTTGTAACCATTAAAGTTTCCAACAGATAGGGAGAGGATTCTGGCGCATTCATTCTGGGAAGCGCGTTATAATTGAGATTGTCTTCTATAAAGAGCGCGGTCCTACTTCCGCGCTTCTCCTACTTCTGGTCAATGGAAGTGTTAACCATCTCAAGAGTAAACTGTCCATTTTGCTCTTGGGCTTCTCCTGACTTACTTAGCCTTTTGTCCGGTCAACGGTGAACATTAACCGTCCAGGCACAAATGAGCCGTTGTGAATTTGGTCTTTTCCTCCTTCTTGGGCCAGCCCACTACTAGCATGCCCATCAATAATTTTGATATAAATAAATATATAAATAATATTGTTTAAATTGAAAAGTTTAAGGGTAGCTGATGTGGGTTTCTAAAAGAATAATAGTTAATGCATCCCTAATTGTCAAATTTTGGGCTATCGGATTTGTCTCCTCCTGAAGTCCCGAAACTTTGATCCAGGTTTCTTAGGAACTTAGTGAGGTGGCCCCGACAAATCAACTCTTTGATCTTCCATTACAGTGTCCGGTAATCTTCCGTACTGTGACTCGGAGATCAATAGAAGTCGCAATACTTCGATGGATCTACTCCCTCCAGGTTCTTTATCAATTTTGGCGACCTGATAATTTTTTTTTCTTGGATCTGTATCAAGACATTTATTTGGATGTCATTTAGCGGAGTCAGGTTCATGAGCCTGAACTCCTTGCGCACGGGTTGTTCAGTTCTGGGCAACTTCCTCCGGAATTGTCCACTGCCACCATTCTTCCTCTTTCCCTCTGTCGGAAAATAGTGAGGTTGATCGGTTCGCTTTGGGTGCTTTGCCTCGTTAGCTTCCTCAACCTCTACGTAAGCCCGTGTAATTGATTCTGCCTCTCAAAACGTTTGTGAATCCTTGTGAGCTAGGTGTCTGAAAAAGTCACGTGGTTGTAGTGCAAAAATAAAACTGTTGAGCTTCACCTCTTCAGTTAGCCTTGATATTCTCTGAATTTCTACGGTAAACCGTTCCATAAACTTTCTCAGGTTTTCACCTGGCTTCTATTTTATGTGGGCGAGATGCCACGGTTACTTCTCCTCACGGCGATGGGAGGCGTGCTGGGCCAGGGAAGTTGTCCACAATGTCCTGAAAGCTCTAGATCGAATTTGCTAGGAGCCGGTAGAACCAGATCCTGGCATCTCCATTCAAAGTGAGGGGAAAGCACTGGCATATGAAAGCTTCCTCCAGGCCTTGGAAGCTTAGTAGGGTGTGGAAGTGGTCGAGGTTATCTATAGGATCGGTGCTTCCGTCGTACGGTTCCAAGGCTGGCATCTTGAACTTGGGTGGCAGCGGCTGGTTTTGGATTTCCATGGTGAGTGGAGATTTCTTCAAATCATCCGCGTATTCACCATCTTTCCCTTTGAACACATGGTTCCAAATTTTCTAAACCTTCACCTCCACCCGTGAGGAGGTTGCAAATCTTTTGGAATTTGGTATGTCATCAACTTTGTAGGTCCGAGTGTGAGGTGCAGAGTAGGCTGGCTGCTGCCGCTCGTTGGTCAGGTAATGTGAGAAGCTCCCTCCTACATTGGAGGCCTCTGCTCATCTCTGAAGTATCTGAAATTTCTTCTTTCTGGGCTCTCCTTTAGAGTTCCACAGCTAAACCATCCTTCAAGCCTTAACTGGCTTCGAGTATTGGAGCCCTCTAGGACACTAGAGTTTCCCAGCCTGGGGGCCTTTCTAGTCGGCTTCTTCTTTCTCTGGCCTCCCCTCGTGGAGGTCAGTGTGTGGGCTGAGGAGGAGTGAGCCCCTACTTCTACTTGCCTTGGCGCTTGCAGAGCGTATGGAGCATTTGCGACATTTTATTCATCTACTCCACAATTGCCAGGAAGATCGGAGCAGGTTGTTCTCCAACCCGACTACCAGTAGAGTGGTCATTGTCGTGGGAGGTGACCACTTTTTTAGGAACGCTAGCTTGCACTCTAGTGTTCACCATATTGGTAGATGATGCTAATTCTAGTGATTAGTGGATTAGTTTTTCGTTAAAGTTCCCACAGAGGGCGCCAATGATGTGTCCTAGATCCAGATTCAAATCTCAATAATAGCCACTCCTGTGAAAACAGGTAACCAAAACGGCATCCTACACAAAAAGGAGTCACCAAAGCAGTTTAAGCCTCGTGTTTCGAAACAGCAACACCAGAGAACACGAGAAGTCAAAGCTCCAAACTAGCAACTGGAGTGGCAAGCTTTCCGGAGAAGTTGAGTTACCGTGCCATCCCACCAAGCAATGAGGAAGACAATACTGAAGAATATCAAAAGCTCCCAATTTATAGCGTGCGGGGAAGCAGGTGGAAGCACTAAATGCCAAAAGACATCAGCACTGACGAATCTGTAGAGAATCGAAAAGTAGGAAAATCACGTCGAGAACAGTAAAAAGGAGAATCTGGGACAAATATGAGGAGATAATACAGTCAGTCATGTCCCATCGTGAACATATTAGAGGCCGAAAATCAGGGCCTTCTGTATGGGGAGCTAGTGATGGGGATGATTGCAGTGAGCTGGCCCAAAAGGATAGTGACCTATTTGCTCGTGGGATGATTAACACTGCCGTTGACTGGAGAAGTGTTCCAAACAGGCCGGACGCAGCCCAAAATAAGAGGTAGTCCATATCGAAATCGGCCCACGCGCACTTTTTCATGCTCAACGATCGTCCGCCCAAATTCTCTGCAGCCCTAAGGATGGCAATCCACTCTGTAACGCAAAATCCCACAAAATTAGAACGCATCATGGAAGGAAAGCTCTCAAATTAGTACACAACTCACAATAGCAACCTTAATAGTCACCGCACGTGATATCTCCGCGAAAGGAAATGAATCCACCTTCTTGACCATTACAGCCTTAGAATGGCACTTGCATCCACATAAGGAAAGGAAATGATCCTCTCAGAAAGTGGGCATCCCACCTCGCCACCTAAGAAAGGTGGCAAAGACCTACTGTTATAAAAGGCCATGAAGACTCACTTCACAGACACGCTCTCTTGTATACTCAAACTAGTCAATGCTCTCCGGCTCTCAAGTATCCAATTACTCTGCCCTCTCTTTTGTTACTAGTTCCCAGCAAATTTAGTACTCAGAGAGATCGTTCTCAATGAGAATTTTATGACCAAAGCTACTCTCCACAAGTGTTCCTCTAATCCTCATTCTCAAATCCCTTACCCAACATTCATTTCTACAAACTTTATTTTTCCTTTCTTTTTATTGGAAGGTCGATTATTGACTAAAACGTCGGAGGATAAATTGGGAAGCGAGTTTCGTCGTTTTTTTTCTGATTCATCGTCATTTGTTATGGTGTACAGGATCTCAGGTATACAGGACGGTGATCGAACCCAAAGAGCAATTGAGCACAAATCCATCAAAAATTCGGATCCAGAATGCATCAATAGTCGTGGGCTGCTTTTAAATTTATAAATGTTTATTTTAATATAATATTTTATTTGTTTATAAATTTTATATAAATTGGATAACATAAATTCTAATGTATAAAGAATATAATACCACTTGTGTTTAATACTTTTTAAAAAATAAATAGCTATTTATTGTCAAATGGTAGTTTGAGGCCAACACTTATATTAAATATATACCATTTTTTAAGTATATATAAGAATCTTAGTAAGCATTATAAATACACTTTTTTAACTTTTGTGATCAACTATTAAAATCTATAGTTTTTTTTTCAATGTATTAAATCATTCATATAAATTTTGTAGGTCTATTCAATTTTAGAGAACTTTTAACTAAACCCGGCCCATATTATCCATGCTAACCATGATCTTTTCATACATCATTCATCTAGAGCAACTATTTCCATGATCGATTAATTATACGAGCGAGACTCATCACCCTCCATGGTTGCATCACAGATGAGTTTCCACACTTGGTGATCGATCACACGAGCGAGACTCATCACCCTCCATCGTTGCATCACAGATGAGTTTCCACACTCGGTGATCGGTCACACGAGCGAGACTCATCACCCTCCATGGTTGCATCACAGATGAGTTTCCACACTCGGTGATCGATCACACGAGCGAGACTCATCACCCTCCATCGTTGCATCACAGATAAGTTTCCACACTCGGTGATCGATCACACAAATGAGACTCATTACCCTCTATCGTTGCATCACAGATGAATTCCCACACTCAGTGAGAAGCACTGCTTGATAAATTGAGGAACACCATTTTTAAAAGAAATTTAGGTAATTATTCTCCATATTTTAATTATTTATTTTTAAATAGATGATTATAATGTAATTATTTTAAAATAATTAATTTAAAATTTTTCAAAATTTTTTAAAAATTAGTTAAATTATAGTTATTTATTTTAAAAATTAGACGGTTAAAATATGAAAAATAAGCTTTTCTATCTTTTTAAGAGATGAAATTTTTCCAAATTCATTGCCCAATGATATTTCCATACAAGAAATGTATCAGGTTTGTTATCAACTTTTTTCATAAATTTATCTTAGATTTCATTTTATTAATTTAAGATAATTGGCCATGTTATCAGTTACATCGTATTTCAAATATGATGTAAATCCCAAAAGTATAAAATAATTTGGTAATGAAAAAAATTGAGAATAACATTGGAATTAATAGAAATTTTAAAAAAAATTAATAAAAATGTGATATATCTGATTATTTCCCCCAGTCCTTATGGTCCATTTGAATGTGTGGTAGATGGTTTCCTTCATCGTGTAGTCATATTTTCACAATAATATTTTAATTCCACATCACATAATTTATTAAAATATTTTTAAATATAACATTTTAAAATTAGCTCATCTTTTACATTTTTTGCTTTATATATACAAAAATTAGTCATATTATAAGTCCTAAATAACAAGAAATATGTAAAAATAGGTCTAATTATACAATAACTCATAGCTTTATTTTTTTAATGTAACGATTAATAAAAGAGATAAAATAAGTTTTTAATTATATATCTAATGACCAGAAACAATTCTTTTTCTTATTGTACTCTAAAATTGTAATATAAATTGGTAATAAAGAATAGTTAATAAAATATTTTGAAAATAATACTTATTTAAATAAAAAATTCAATAAAATTACCACACATTTGATTATTTCCTCTGTCCTTCATTGTGTACTCCCATATTTAAAATAGTTTTTTAGATTTGTGTCATACATTTTATTATGATCCTCATAAATATAATATCTTAGATTTTAAAACTTTTATAAATTCTTTTAAATATCAAATATAACTAATCAAGCTTAGATTAAAGGACAGGTGGGGGTGATCTAATGAAAGAGAGGACTATGCACTGTGGATTCGAAACCTTGTATCTCTTTAAAAGAAATAAAATCCTATTTTTTGTATGGATCATTAATTTGAAAAAGTTTAATGGCCAAATTTTAAATATTAAATAATAATATTCTCAATAGCTATTTTTATTAAATTTTTTTATATTAAATTTAATATTTAATAGAAATTAATATTATTAAAAAATTAAAAAAATAATTAATTGATACAATAACCTATGAGCCGGCCCAAGAATTCAACCCATTAAAGGAAGAAAGGCTCAGGAGACAAAAGCCTTCACTTCCCCTATTAAAGGAAGAAAGGCATCCCTCCAACTCAACAAGACAAAAGTTTTCCAACTCAACGTATAGGACACTATCATAATGACTAGCCCCAGATCATCACTTCTGAGATGATAATGTTTTGAAAGGCAATTGCTATATAACACTAGCCCAAGTGAGTATTTTCCTTACCATAATTGACATCGTGATCGACAAAAATGACAATTAGAGCTATATGATATAAATATATCTTCTCCTCTCTGCGTTAATCTTTACATTTAAAGCATTTCCCTTTGACTCAATTGTTAATATGCACTGGGGTTTTGAAAAGTCACTCCCAATCGAGCGCATATCTTAGAGCCAAGTCCTCTATAATACACTCAATCCCCCTTTTCATGCTTGCATTCACGCGTTATACATTCTTCCATCTTTCTTTTCAGCAAAGAAAAATTTTTAATTTGAACATTGAAGGATATATTAGCAACATTTATTTTTTTGTGGTATGTAAGATCTTATCATAATTTAACCTATCAGATGAAATCAAACAGTTTCCTAATTCATATGATAATCCGTGATTATGCTCCACCATTAGTTTTGATTCAAAGGCCAAAATTAGCATCACTTCTAGGATGATAGTTGAGCACGTGTAGCTAACAGATCCTCTATAAGATTAGGGCGGGTAAGTAGGTGTGAATTTGCTTTATAAAGTGCAAACTTTAAAGTTTTGTGCAATTGCCTTTGTCATTCGAGTTGAGAGAAGAGAAAGGAGAGAGAAGAAAAGCCCACTTACTCGGAGATTGTTTTCTTACTCATCATCTCGAGTGGGTTGTTAGTATTACTGTTTTGTAACCGATTTTACATAATAAAATTTTTCGGAGTTTTTTCTATGGTTTTTCCTTTGGGAAAAGCATTCCAATTAAAAATCTCCTCATCGCATTCTTGATGGCTCACGATTCGTTTTTCCAATGGTAATCCCAACATAATGTTCATTTCAATTATGAATTTTAATTAAAAAATGTAGTATCACTCCATCACAAATAGTACTACGATGAAATTTCTATCCCATACAGTAGAACTGCCTGTCATTATAGTAGGTGGTTAAAATTATAAAATGAATTTAATATATTTTATGTTATAATATTAGCTGTATAAATTGACAGTATAAAATATTATGGTAATAAAAGATGAATGGATTCTATTCTTTCTGTGTGATTGTATGAAGCCTTGCATAGTTAACTCTTCCAACTGCCTTAATAAGCGGCTGTTCCTGAATGCCAAAGTCGTTTTCGGTGACAATAGCAGAATGAAAGCCAGGATTGAGCCAAAGAACATCTTGATCACATATTTGATAAGATCAGAGGTACTTGTTGAGATCGACGTTGCAGTTGTCAATGGTGTGGCTTCCATGACAGCATCGGCTCGATCTTCAATCAAAGTAGGCGAGCAGTTCAGGGCCACCCCCAGTTCTCAATTCGGATTCTAGAGCAGAGTCCCTGTCCTCCATGTCAATCTCTTCTAGAGTCTCAATGTGCTCACTTACAAAGCTAAAATTGGATAAACGACATGATCAATGGATATGCATAAAATGTGAACAAAATACATCTATATAAGCTTGGGAATCCAATGAGATATAAGTTGGGATGGCATGATAACGAGGATGAGAGTCTTCACAGATAGCGTATCTAATAAGTGGATTATTTAAAAGGTGCATGCAGTTAGCCCTTGTATTCTATCAAATTGATTATGGCTATATTAGGTGATATGTATTAGTATTAAGTAGAATTTTTTTCTTTCGTAAATTTAAATAAAATGAATTGGAGATATCGGCTATATTGGATTAATTATCTGACATTTGTATTGTAATTGTGACACTTTATCGGAAAATATAGGTATTGAGGGGTCTGATACTGATTTATGTTAGTGGATATTTCATTCCACGGTCGGAAGTCTTCCCACAACAACATCCACAGTATAGTAACATCAGATGTGAAAATCTGGATCAAATAGCATGACAAGAATTGTGCCCATTGTATCAGGGTCCCAGAAATGTTAAACGGTTACAAAAATAACATGTTCATCTAAGTCAATATTATGCAGCTTAAGAATTACATACTCATTTCTATTTTCACTTTTTTTGGGGGAGGGGTGTGGCGTTTGTGCTTTACCTAACTATCATCTCGACCAACAGTGCGTATTATGCAAAACTCAATACATAATATAGCCCATCATCCATATCATTGACTACAATGCAGAAGCAGACTTCTATATTACCAATAGCTAGTTCAAGTAAGAGCAACCCATAAAATCCTTTTCCTTTTCATTATCCCCACGGGGTGGTGTTATGCAGAAGTCATGCTTGATTACCCTCACGCAATTCATCACAATAATCGTTATCGCTAATTTAACTCAGACAATTTTTCAAAAACAAATTAAAATATCTTACTCTCAGTCAGATAATGTAACAGACATTCTAAAGAACATAAAACTATATAATATCTTTGGAGACAGTTAAATAGAACTTGTATCTATAAATACATTAAAATTGTGGAATTACAGTTGATGTATTCATTGACATGGTACCTTTAGACATTAGGCAATGTTTCACATTTTCCCATTTACACTACTGTAATGTAACAATTGGATCAACAGATAAGAAAAGCACAAGCTTCTCAGAACTCATGCCTCACCTAACACGAACAGCTAGAAGATTCCTGATCCTTTTCGGCCAAGCTCAACAAGTACTTCATCTGTGTAAGGCTTCAGCCACAAATCTGACGATTATAAAGAGAAAAGAAAAGCTCTAGCCTTATAAAGAAGGAAATGAATAGCTCTAGTTCGAGATGTCACCGGGAACAGCAACATTGAAATCCAAACACACGTACGATTTGTGTATATATGTTTGGGGACGCAGGAGAAGGCAACCAGCAGCAGCAAAACTAAAATCCATTGTCATGGAATACTCTAACAAAGCATAGCTAGAATGTAACAATTGCAAACCTGGTAAGCAAGCGTATGATCATTGTTGATTCATCTAGCTTTCAGTTCCTTCATAATCAAGTAGATGCAGTGCTCCATCTCATCTATAAGTGGATCTCCTGCCTCTTCCACATAACTAACTGGTACCCCATGAGCACTGAAGAATATTGTAGCCTAGAGATTCACTTGCAGAAATGAAATCGATTTCTATCCCAACTTAAACATATTACTAATGTTGTGCATCAAGAGAACTAATTTATGATAGTCAATGCAAGAGCAGCACTCACCTCATTTGGCATAAGAATTTTTTTGTAGCTCTTTCTCAATCAAATTGGCCATATATTTGACCTAGCCTTCTCTTTGGTACCTGGATTGTATGATAGTAACAAGTAGGCTAGACAGATATTCATCCGCCCGGAACATATTAGATAAGTGGCAGTAAAAAAATGCATTGTCTCAAAATTGAGTGGAAGAGATGTACAATAAAAAAAAACTAGGGGTCCCTAATTTTAAAATGTTTGTGTTTAGTTTGGTCACTCATTTGTGGGTGACTTAACAAATGGACACATAATCGGATCGCAGAGGCTTTATGAGATTATTTGCCGGAGAAGGCAAATCTTGGAGCCGTTTGCCAAAAAAGGTAAATTTTGGAGAAAAATCAAGCAGGGTGAGAAAATAGTATTGAGAGAAGAATCCGATCAAAACCCTCACACCCCAAGTTGTGAAGACTAGTAAAGGGGACCTTTTGATGGCCAATGAACTTGTCTTGGCCGGGCAACCATATAGAGCTATTGACTCCCGAGTCTTCATCATGCGGCGTGCACCATCCGAGTAAAGAGCAAGTTGACCTACAGAGCATGCGCATACAGGAAAGCGCAAAAATTGGTGAATAACTTAACAAGTTATCTACAAGATCAAGTTAGGTGAGCAGATAGATTTAGAACGGACGTCATTATAAAGGGCATCAAGCGCTTCAGGAGAATGAGTGTGAGGCACCAAGGGGCGCTAGGCGCTAAGCTGCATGTGTGCGAGGGTAAAACGGAGTTTGCCATTTTACCTCACTTGTAAAATCTGTGAAAGGAGAACACCACTAGTGAGTGTAAGGAGAGAAAGAAAAACAGAATGAAAAAGAGGAAAGGAGAGTTTCCTTACTCTGAAGTTGTTTTTCTGGTTTAGTTCTCGGGTGTGTAGTGGGGAAGAAGTTGAAGGGGTTTCTACATTAAAAATATTGTGTATTTTTTTATCTATACTAAATTGATAGGCGATGATCGAGGATTCTTTTCGCAAGATCGGATGTCAAACCCCAACAAGGTATCCAAGTGTCTTAGGGTTTTGATGATCAAGGAGCTTTCCATTTAATGTGGCGCGGGAAGGAATGGTAAAAGTACAACGGATCTCAGCAAAGCTAAAGATAGAGCAGGGCTAAGGGCGCGGGCGCAGAGCTGAACAGGGCTAAGGGCGGAGGCGAAAGAGCCAAGGCGGGAGCCTTCCAAGGGAGAATGATTCACCTGGGAAAAAAGAAGGGGAGTTGGACTACTCTAGGTTCGGTGGAGCGGAAGAAGGTATCATTCCCCAAATGCATCCCATCAGAAAAGTTGTTGACGGCATGAGCACTGAGGTTTTTTCCCCACAAAGTTGTGAGGGAAAGTTTGTTGAGTTTTGTTACTTATGGGTAACTTAACAAACGGACACGTCATTGGATTATACCACTTTTGGATTGTTGAAAACTAGTCAAAGAAAGAGCGGAGAAGACTGCTTATTTGGAGAAGGCAAATCGCTATTTGGCCGAAAAAGGAGAATGTTCCGTTGGGGATGTTGGCCAGGAGAATAGGCTTAATAGAAGGTTAACCGAGAGAAGAGGCCAATGATGTCGCCAATATCCATTGATGGGAGAAATCTGCCGACTAAAGAGACTATCAAGACCACACTAGGTGATGGCCAATGATAGCTTGTTTGTTGTTTTTTTAGTTAAGTTTTGCGGAGCGGGCAGTCCAGTTTATAAAGAGACGGAGAGCATGGTGTCTAGGAAAGTACAAAACCGATGAATAACGTTCATCTACAAGATCAGGTCAGATGAGTAGATGGATTTAGAACAGACGTCATTATAAAGGGTATTAGGCACTTCAGGAGAATGAGTGCGAGGCACCAATGAGTGTTAGGCAATAGGCGCCAAGCCGTATGTGCGGGGTGAAACGGCTCCTACACTAGTAAAATCTGTCAGCGGAGAGTACCACGAGTGAGTATAGGGAGAGAAAGAAAAACAAAGTGAAAAAGAGGGAAAGAGAATTGGGGAGTTATTTTTTTCTTGGTGTATAGCGAGAAAGAAGTTGAAGGGTTTACAAAAATTATTATTATTACTAAATATTATTGTTTTCGTTGTACCGGATCGGGAGAATCCGGGTATATTAGTTAAATTGTAGTAAAATTTAAAATTATTTATTTTTATTTTAGATTAAATTAAATTAATTAGGTATTATTAATATATATATAAGTAATAAGATAAGATTTTTGATATTAAGAGGATTTATAACCAATAATTATTAAAAAGACTATCCAAATTTCTATAACTAATGAAAGTAATTTACTAAGAAAGTAATTTATAATTAATTATTATTAAACTTTTGATTTTCTTAAAGTATTATCATTGTTATTACATATTCCGTATTATTAGATTATTATTATGTTTATTATTATTAGAAAACCTTAACACTAAATTTCAAGAACAAATGAATGATTTTCTTAAAAGGTGGCTATTCATAGGTATTCGAGAAAGTTTTTTGAAGTACAGCTATTTTGCGCTTTATTTTTCAATACCCTATGTGCATGTTTCACTATTCTACAAACCAATTATTATTATTATTATTATTATTATTATTATTATCTATTATTATTACATATTATTATTATATTTATTATTATTATTATTATTATAAATATTATTGTTATTATTAATTATTAGGTATTATTATTTATTTATTTTATTATTATTATTAGGTATTATTATTACATATTATTATTATTATTTATAAGGTATTATTATTATTATTATTATTACATATTATTATTGTTATTATTATGTTTATTATTATTATTATTGTTATTATTATGTTTATTATTATTATTACTATTATTACTATTCTCACCTTATTCCTCATACTATTCTACAAACCAAATAATAGAATACTAATTTCACCTTATTCTATTCCAACAACCAAACATAAGAATAACCAAATTTTCTATCCCCCTAATAACTATTCTATTATTTTCTATTCCAAAACCAAACGAGATATTTATATATAGAGAAAGTTAAAAATTAGGTTAAATTGTATAAAAGTAGTGTCTCAATGCAAATGTGTTGCATAGGTGTATTTTAGGGACGGAAGTTTTAGTAAGAGGTCTACATCCTAGAGAACATATGCCTATTAGACGTACATCAAGGATATGAATTATGTATAAGTGGTGTTCATGTGCATTTCGAGCATACATCAAGTGTAAATATTTTGGATACAATACGCAAATGTGCAACTTAGGCAGTTATCAAATATGACCAATTTGCTTTAAAAAATGCACGAGCGCTTTGCAGATATCTTTCAAGTGCCTCCCAATTATCCAAAATATACATATTCATGCGTTATATGTCGATCAAATATCATTTGATCTAATGTAATCCAATTAGAAAATTAATTTTGACTCAAAATCTCATTAGACATTAATATTTTTATTAGTTTAAGTTAATTAATTATTATTAAAAATTATAAGAGATCCATAACTTGTGGATAATGATAATGTTAGAGAGTGAAAGATGAAGGATTTGGCTTTATAATTCATAGATGATCAAGTAAAAAGTAGGCTAAAATTCTATACTTGCTTTTTAGCCTCTGTACCCATTTTTCGTACCCATTTTTAGAAAAAGTGTGTATATTTATAGTAGTGTTGTCAGTTAACGATAGTTTTTAAAAGATAAATTGTTGATTATGATTTGATTGACTATACTAATTAAGAATTGAATAGTATAACCATTTTAACATGCTTTGAGTGTGAGATTTTTTAGAGATGGTTAATCTGATGGTTATACTGTGTGATTGGTTTTAATTATAAATTTATTGCCTGAGTCAACTGTAGGGTGTATTAGCTATCTGCTTGATCTAACCGCTTGACCAAGTTAACCATCCGTTTAATTAACCGTTCAATATGATTAACTACTCAATCAAATTAATCGTTCGGATATCTAGCCATTCGAATATTTAATTTCATTTTTAATGTCTTTTCAACCATTCATCTATTTAGCCACTTGGTCATTTGATCAACATCTTTTCTAATTTGGATGGGATTTTATTATTCAGATTTGGGCTTAATGGGCCAATTGATTCTTTTTTTCTTCTTAACTTATTATCTATAGTCTTGTCATGTTAATAAATCAATTTGACTTTATTCAGATCGTACCCGGCAGAATTCATGTGAGATATAACATCAACTATTTTTGTATGTCAAATCTTTTTCATGAATTGACTACTCTCCTCCCCCAAAAAAAAAACTTAAAAAATAATTAAAATATATTTTCTTTATGAATATCAATTCTATTTAATGATTTATTTGGCTAGATCTTTAATAAAAAATATTAGAAAATTAAAAAAAATATAACTATTGGGTTATGGGTCTCTTCCGTTTGAATTCATACCAATTTGATGTGTCATTCAGTAATTCGGATGATGACACACGAGTTTTATACTAATATAAAGAATGTGGTGTTCTCGTGTGCGTGACGAAAACCCGAAGCACAGATTCTAAAAAGAGAGTACTCGAGGCACGCTCGATGAGCGCCTGAAACATCGATTCTAGTGGTATTGTGCTTGAGGCACGGCTGATGGGTGCTCAAATGTGGAAAATAGTGGGCATGCGCTCAAGGAGGGCCTGAAGCGTCGAATCCCATGGTACCTACGCTTAAAGTGCATCTGACGGGCGCTTGAGTGCGTCTCACTGTATAAAAACATGCAAACCCATTTTTAGGGTGAACTACTTGCAATTTTCAGAACTAGAGAGCATCGTCAGTGAGAGAAAAAGAAGAGAAAAAATGAAAATGGAGAAAAGAAAAATCTGAGCATCCGGTTGAGTTTTGAATCGAGTTTCAATCTATGCAGAAACTTTGAGTATGCGATTTTTAGAATTGAGAAGAATATTTTATAAATTATTTTTCTACTATTTCATCTTATACTGATTGTTATTCGATTTGATAAATATAATGTATTGAATCCTTATATCATTGGTATTTATATAATCGAAATATTATATAGTAGAGATATTTTGGACGAATCGTCTTGTTGTTTTTCTTCCTCATTCTAATGGGAGTTTTTTTGTAAGAATTGCGCTATACTTAATTATTTGTGATTGTTATTAACTCATGGTGTGTTGTCAAACATTTACTTGCGATTTAAATAAGTGATTCGGGTCCTAATAATAATTGCGTAAAATTGTGGATCTAAAATATCTAAAAATAAACAAATAAAATGTGTTTTGATTTTGTTTATACTATGTAAAATTGTATAAAGATTAAATTGCCCTAGCATTCAAGAGCCTGGACCCGATTATATTGATTTTATTTTTTATCTGAAGATTAAAAATTTTTATATTATAGATATATATTTTTTAATTTTGGATTAAAAAATATGAATATATATTTAGAAAAATATAGTTTTTTTTATAAAGTTTATCATAATATTTTTATAATTTTGATTTTAACAAAATTTTTCCCTAATTTGTATAATTTATGCATTAAAACGATGATACCAAATTCATTATAAAATGAATAATTGGGTAGACGACGTACGAAGCTAGGTTTACATAAAATCAATGGTTTCTTTCACCGACATTGCGAGTCCAGATTTCCCAGTTCTCTGCATTCGGTGAGGGTGGGAGAGACAGATGGGAGGCGTGGAAGGAAACGCCTCTATAGCAATCCCATATACCATACAGCCATCAAGATACGATGGCGAAGACATATTATTTTGCATCGATGTGGGTAAAGAGTCTCTCGTGGGGATGAAAAGTACTGGCCCCAATGGCCGACCCATGACCAGACTCGACTCAATATCACAAGCCATCCTTCTGTTCGTCAACGCCAAGCTCACTATTAACCCTGATCATCGCTTCGCTTTTGCTGTTCTTGGAAAATCTGCTTCTTGGGTATAATTCTCATCCTCTGCCGTCCTACAGAGTTTTGCTCTTCTTCTGCTTGATTTTAATTTTCTGATTAAGATATTCGTTATTGTCCGCATTCACATTTTAGTCAACTTTACGTTTTTGAAATTTTTATTGGGTTTTCACTTTCAGCGGGTAGGATAAGAATTTCATTGTTGATTTTGCATGTTTAGTGTTAGTGTTTTAATGGTGCAACACTGTAGATGATTTGGTGATTATGTCTTCATTACTGTTTGGATGTTTTATTTTCGAGATGAATAATCTGGTACGAAATGCCACACCTTCGCTGAATTTGGGTTATAGATGGTGCAAGAAGGCGTCGGTTTCGCTGAATTTGGGTTATAGATGGTGCAAGAAGGCGTCGGTTGAAATCCAATGGATCTACCGGTGAGCAAGCATTAGTGTTGTTACGTTCCCCTCTCCGCCAAAGCTTACAATCCTTTCATCAAATCATCCTAAGCAGATAGAACTACATTTCTCCCTTTTTAAACTCTATTTTCCCCTTTTGGAGGGGGATTTGTCACTGGGAGGCGCACAATGCATTAGGATATGCTGCGAGGGTAGCCCTTTCTTACACTGAAAACCACTACCCCTGCCCTGATGTAGGCAAGATTTAATCCCCCGTCACTTGAAACAATTCCAAGGAACGTTACTGGTAAAGCTAACTGACGGGCTTCTGAATTTCTTAAAGCTTGTCTCTATCCCGTACGGGATGCCGAGAGAAGTTGGGAAGGAAACTTTGCGATAATTTAGGTAGTGTCTTTTACTATCATCTATTGTTGAGGTAATTTCCCATAGCATCTTCTATTATTCAGCTGGTTTTGTTTTAGGAAATTTTGTTTGAAGTCAGTCTCTCTCTCTTTTTTTTTCGTGTTAGAAATTTAGTTTTATTTCTTTCTATCTTTCTCCTTTGATCTTTAACTGTAAATTTGTGGATGTAATCCTTGTTTTGCAGAGGTGAATGAGAATTGAATTTATTTGGTTGTGGGATCCTGTGTCCATTGTTTTGGAAGCGTAGTCTGCCTACATAACTGATGTTAGTTGTGATTTGCAAATTTTGTACTCGATGTGCAGTTGTTTCTAAGTATCTAATTTTAATTAATAAGGTGTTCCTTGTAAATGTAGCAAGTATGCTACACGCTGACTAACAAATGTGAAAAGAAAATTTTGGTATATTGTTGATCAATAAAAAAAAGAAAAAAGCAGTTATGAGTGTAGAAAATTGTGTTCCTTAATTGAACCCCTCATAGAAAAAGGGTAAATTAGAAACTGATAATCAATCTCCAGTACTCAGTCTCCTAATGTAATAACTTCTTTCTTCAACTTTATGAAATTTCTCGCTGTTATGTTTTCATTGAGTTTTTTCCTTCCAAGTGCAATCTGCAATATTGAGGCTCTGTTGTAATTTAGAAGGGCTTTTGAAAAATCAAAGAACGAGGAAAAATCTTGTCCCATTTTATCTTTCTTTCTTTGAGCCAAGTGGAGCCTGAGTGTAAACATATCCTTTATTATGTTATGGCTTTTTCTTCCTCAAGTAAGTACCCTCCTACCATTCCTTCTTTGCAATAATCAAGGAAAAGCTTATAACTAAACCTTGAAGATCAAAGCACAACTTATCATGATAACTAGAGATGTGTGTACAACTGGCCTTACATTGTGTTTTCCTGTGATGAATCAGTTTGGAAACTTGTTAATCACAAGAGAATCGATTGTGTTTATTGGGGAACATAGAGGAAATTAGGAGGGAGAATGAAGAAACAGATAAGAATTAGAGGAAAGGAAAGATATGAGAGTTGCTGCTGTTGCCGTCCTCAGCCTCTTCTGTTTTGCTGATTCACCTGTGCTTGGATCATAACAATTACTTCCCCAGGTGAGAATTTTGTAATAAATTTCACTCCTTCCCAAGTAGCATCCTCCTCTGGAAGGTTGGTCTACTGGATGAAGTACTGGGAAATAGAAGCTTTGCGTTTAGATATTGTTCCTGTATTCAGGATAGAAACCTGATAGTTGAGAAAGCATCATTCTGGTCCAAGGGGTAGGGTTTGGTGGGTTGAATCTGGCGTGCATAATTCTTTTTGAGGAGTGAATCACAAGAACTGGAAATTATATCCTAGGTCTCATGCCTAGGATTTGGATTGAACTCACTAATCTAGTCTTCTACTGTTTGAACGTGAGCTCGCACGTTGCACTAATGCTAGAACCTACACTCAAACAAAATGACATTGAGTTGTCCTAGACCATTGGCTTTACTGCTAATGCCATCAAAAAGATGAAATACACGCAATTTTATTATTGCCACTCGGAATCCATGAGAATTCCGAAACTATTCCAAAACAGCTTGGTGTTTGAGTTCAACTTCTTACGAAACTCAAACATCGGCCTATATCCTTAGCAAAATCACTTTTTGTTGTTGCAAAATTTAACATACACGATGCTCAGTCTATCTACCATACACCTACTGATGTATATTTATAAATCAAACTGACATGCTTGTAGATCTACAGATCTACCTAGAGCAAGGCTCTGACATTTAAATGCAGGTCTCGAATGCTGATAAAATGTTGAGTCAAACAATACATAAATCCATAGATCTATGCAATATAAGCAATCAATAAAGCATTAAAAAGTCTTTATCATAATATCCTCAATTTACAGATCTACATCATGCATAAATTACTATCAAAACTGCAGATCAACAATGGCTACATAGAGATCTAGCCGTCCCTACATTAACGTTTTGATGACGTTTAAACGTTGGCTAAATCTATGTGTCATGTTCAAACACTGGCTCGAATGCTGCACGAAAACCGAGATGAAACTTATTGAAATCTCATGAAATTGAACATACATCTTCTATATATTTCACTTATTTTATGATTAGTCATGGAAGCATGGATTTTGAACATGAAAGAGTTATGGATCTAAAAGAACAAGCAAAGATAGTAGATTTTCCAAGAAAAAAGTATTCACTTACCTTAAGATGCGGTCTATTACAGAGATCTACAGCATGGACTACACGCATGGATCTTCACAACTCCACCAAGCACGGCACCCCAAGAAAGAGGGAAAGGCTAGAGATGCACTAGGGTTTTCAAGACTTGGTCTTCTCGCTTCTTTTTCTTCTCTCAAACCAAATCTCCCTCTCTCTCTCTCTCTCAAGCTGCTGTGTCAATCTCAAAGCTTCAGTCAAAGCAACAATATGAATAGGTTAAGCTTAGGAGGTGGCTAGGTAAATATAAAAGAAAGGGGGGAATTAGGGCTTGATAAGGATGGGGAGGTGCGGCTCTAGTGTTTAAGTGATTCCTCCTCTTCTTTTAATTGCAAAGTTAACTCAGGCTATAATAGATGAGGGAAGAGGCTGCACAAACAAGCAAGGGATAGGTGCGCCTAATTGTGGTTTAGGGATAATTAGGGTTTCCAAGAGTTCCCCTCGGGTTTTTGTGAGACTCAACCAATGAATACACTTCTTCTTTACTAAAATTAGTGGAAAGATGAGAATGGAAAGAGGAGAAACATAGAGAACTAGAAAGAGAAAAAATTAGAGTTCCCAACTCAAGAATGGAAGGATCTCTAAAGAAAACTGTTGTTCACAGTTAAATTCCTCACCCCCTGCTCTCATTTCCCTTGATGTAGGGAGAAGGGTGAAAGTAGAGACAAGAAATTAGACTAGAGAGGTAGAGACAAGAAAATGATCAAATTAAGGGGGAGAGAGGAAGGAAAGTCACAATTGTTCAATTGCAATCAATTTCTCAAATATTTATTTATCAATCAATATCACTTCAAATAATAAAATTAAGGTCCTTATATAGAGAACTCTTGTCCTAAGATAATTTGGAAATAAATATAAGTTTCTAACTAAATATAACAAAACTTCCTAAAATAAAATAAAATCAAATCAAATAAAGGTAAATCAAATAAAATTGCAATATAATAAAATCAAATAAAATTGTAATCTTTCAAATAAAATAAAATTAAAGGAAAATAAAGTAAATCTTTTCTAATTTGGTATAGTTTGGATGTCTTCATCAATTCTTCTCGAGTGGCTGGAACTCGACTCTATCGAGTTAAAACTTTAGTAGTGAACTTTTCATCCGCAAGCCGAGCAGTGGTGCAAACGACTGCTAACGTTGATAGACACGTGGGAGGGGAGCCGAAATTAGACCGATCTACCAATGTCATCTGAAGATGTGCAATAAAAAATGTCATCTGAAGTCGGATAAGTGAGGGTTTTTTTTTTCTTGTCCTTTTTTTTTTTTCTATTTTTTTTTCTCTTTTCAAAATAATTGGAGAGCAGAATTAGATGACGTCTGCCGGAAGAAGATGCAACAATAGGCTATGATGCACGTTGGTGGGATGGTGGAGGTGGTGGCACTGCTGGTTGCGGGAAGGGATTGAGGTGGCAGCATTGCTGATTGCAGGTTGTGGGAAGGGATTTAGTCTCTGATACCAATTTAATGTAAGGAGGAGGGTGAAAGTAGAGAAGAATAATAGAGGGGTAGAGATAAGAAAGGGATCAAATCAAGGGGGAGAGAGGAAGGGAAGTCACAAGTGTTCAATTGCAATCAATTTCTCAAGTATTTATTTATCAATCAATACCACTTCAAATAATAAAATTAAGGTTCTTATATAAAAAACTCTTATTCTAAGATAATTTGAAAATAAATATAAGTTCCTAATTAAATATGACAAAATTTTCTAAAATCAAATCAAATCAAATAAAGGTAAATCAAATAAAATCGCAACATAATAAAGTCAAATAAAATCGTAATCTTTCAAATAAAATAAAATTAAAGGGAATTAAAGTAAATCTTTTCTAATTTGGTATAGTTTGGATGTCCGCATCATCCCTCCCCTAATTTATACTGATTTTTTAGAATATATTCCTAATGATTCTAATTTTTTTAAAAGTAGGTAGTTACAACAAGGAGCAAAACAAATTAAAACAGAAGAATCAATTTAGCTACTCTCATGTGCCTCGCACATGACCCTGCTGGTTGCATTTTTAAACCATCAGCAATCTCTTGCATGTGCCTTGCATGTGCTTTTCATGTGAGCTTGAACCTCTCCAATAGCTGCCTTCCTCGATCTCCCACTCTCTTGTCAGACAGTGGAGATTCAGTCACCTGTGCGACTGTGATTGCCTCCTCTTGGCTCATCCTATTACCGCATTTTGGAAGTTTCTTCCACTTGGTCTGTTGAGATTTCTTCTCCTGACCCCTTGCCTTTCTTCGCGTGCTTCTGTTGCTTTATTTTTGAAACTTCATTATGGCTCCTATCATCCTTCATCCGATGGTGGGTATAGAGACATGTGTATGGCTATGATGATAGGATCCTAAGTCTTACATTTCAACGACTATCTTTTGGTGGTTGGACTCGTTTTTGCTCTTAGATGTTTCTTCACAAGCTGCATCTTCTTTGTGACTTATTTATTCTATTTTTATCAATTTCTCTATAGACGCTTACAGTTTTCAGCCAATCTGCTATTGGCATCTTAATTAATTAATTTTCCATTTTAAAACACACAGAATTACAGATTATGCAATCATAATTAATTCTTGACAATAAATCATAACACCGAAATTTAGGCCTACTGCTACTGAAGAAATTACCAAAATACCCTCTGGTCACTGTCTTGAATTCAACTCACACAAGCTCATTAGAAAGTTAGTCTTGGCTTGAATACAAAGTATTGGTTTCGAATGATATTATCTGCACATTAATTTTCTTAATTAATGATGTTTAATGATCCTAAGTGCAATTGACTCAAAACCATGGTGTTAATGTCTGCCCAATCTTTACCTCAATAGGGAAAGGGCCACAAAATATGGAAGATAGCTTCAAGTTCCTTCTGAGGGCCACATAAGTTATCTGTATGGCTGCAGCTTAAGGTAGACGTAAACCAAATCCCCTACATCAAGGAACCTCTCAGATGTGTTGACTGACATACACTTTATTCTGTTTTTAGCCAGGGCTAATTGTTTTTTGAGGAAGTGTGTGATTGAAATCCCGTACTGTAACATGATTTCTGCTTATGGTATTGATGTTGCCTTGGTGAAGTCTACTTCCACTTGATGAGAACTATATAATGCCTGAAAAAGACAATCTTAAAATATTACTGTGGAAGGTAGTGTTGTACCACAATCAACTAAAGCATTGCTGCCAGTCCGTTTGGGGGCTATTATACACCTTACAGTTTGAGGGTGATATGGTGAATAGACTAGTAAAGATCTTTTGCCTTTTAGTGGAAATGGAATTGGTAATGCCATGTAGCTTTACAATCTGATCTAGGAAGCAATAAGTAATAATTGTTTTAGTAAAGGGATGAGATATGGTGATAAATAGCATACTTTGTTATCTATCCTTCACCACCAATATTATGTTCTTACCCTAAGGTTTGGGCTTCAATTCGATGAAATCTATTATTGTATGGCTTCAGACATGTAAGGGTTAGGTAAAGGCTGAAGTACACAACGATAAGACTGCCTTTTGGTTTGTTTTAAATACCATATCTTAAAACAATTTGTTGAACATCTTTGTGGCCACCAATGGTGAAGCATGGAAGTGGGCAAAAGTTTGTTTATGAGTTCGGAGGAGGATCCCATATTGTTCAGTTTTTGTGCTTGAGGTTGCCATTACAACATGGGAGGGTTAGCAAGTGGATCGATTGCCATGGCCGAAATTAGTGATTCACCAGCTATTCAGAAGGTCATTCATCCATGCTGGTATAATAGTGGTGTTTGCAATCTATTCAATTCATTTCGTCTTGTTAAAATCAGAAGAAACAATTTTGGAAGGGGCATCGATGATAATGTTTTCTACAACTTTCTTCTATAGTAGTATATTTTATTATCCTACAAATGGCTGAGACTCCTTTGCTGTAATACCGTGGTAATTCTCTGTTCTAATACATATTTTAAGCTTTGGTGATTAGTATTGATGATAACTGCTTGCCTTGAAGATAGTGTCTCCATTTTTAGACTGCCACTTGGATGGCCTAGAGTTCCTTCTCATAGATGGATAGATCCTTGTTCTTTCTTACTAAAGGCTTGTCTAACAATGTGGTTCATTAATGGTTTTTTGGATCTAGAAAAATTTCAAAATAAATAAAAAAAGTTAGGAAAGAAGTTTCAAGTTGAATGTGAAATTCCACATTAATGAATTATTTTACTTGAACTTTTTCATATATATTTTTTCATTTTTTTCATTGTAATTTTTCAAATATCCAAATGCATAAATACTTTCTCTTAGATTTTTTCTTTTTAAATATTTTTTTAGAACCAAACGGGCCGTAAAGATTGAAATATAGCTGGTGCATTGTTTAAAGTCTAAAGAGCTTGACTTTGAATTCAAAGTGGCCATGGTGTCTTAAAGGCAGTTGACGAATGATGATTGAGACATGTTTCGGCATTTTTAAAGTAGAATCTACAGTGGACTTCCAATAGTTGCCTCCAACCTAGCCTCCCAGATCCACATTAGTGAATGGTTGTCCGAGAATGTCATCAAGATGCATCCTGATCTGATGGTAATCAACCCTTGATCAAGTTTAAAAAAATAGAAAGCATCATGAAGTTTATTTAAGTGGTCATCAGTGATTGGAATAGGAAATTTATATTTGATAATGAGGTTGTTAAGTTGTTTATAGCCAATGCAGAATCTTTTATGTCGTATCCTTCTTTTTAACAGGGAGGACAAGTGAAGCAAAAGGGCTTGGTCTTGGTTGAATGATAGAGGATTGCACCATTTCAGACATTATTATTATTATTATTATTTTTTCTGTTTCATCATTTCAGATATGGCTGTATGTAAGGCCACAAGTTGATAGGCTGTGAGTGAGGGTTTAAAGAGCTTTTGTGATCATGTTCTTTGATAGTGCATAGGGTTGTGTGTTTTGAAAAGATGCCTTGGAATTCAGACAGGAGATGCATTATTACATCCTCTTGTAGTAGATCTCTTCCAGTGTTTTCTAGGCTTGCCCCTCTTTTTTCTATTGCCTCTACTATTAGTCAAGCCCCTTTTCCTTGTGTGGATTGTCTGATTTACATTAAAGGTGCCTGAACCATCTTAAGGGTCCGCCGCCTTTCTTATCCTCGCATTAAATTAAAGGCACTCATATCAAATTGGCCTAGTTTTAGAATTTGGTAAATCACCTCTTGGATGACTTTCCAAAACAATGTAGCTGCTATTTCTTTAGGCTATTGGGTGCTGTTTGGTTTCTCATCTTTAGTATTGAGAATTGGGGACAGTAAAAGACAGAGTAGCTTTAGCCAAAAGTTAAAAGTTGGAGAAGATAGCTTTTTCAGCTTTCCTACAGATGCTTTTGCTCTTAGGATGTAATTATTGCAAAACAACTCATAAGCTAACTTTTCTAACATCAATTGCTCAGAACACAACCATAGCATGATCATGGCACCCTTTTACCAAACAGTATCCTAATTTCTTAGCACACTCACAACTCCAGTTAACCAAACACACCCTTGCCTGCCTTCTAGTTTATTGTCTTAAGTTGGTTGCAGCTGTATAGCAGGATTTTACTGAAGCATTCAGCTTGTGAAGCATTTTCTTCAATTGATAGTTTGACACTTCATCCCTGTCTAAGGAACTTGGAGCTGGTCCACATGTTGGGTACTGCTTCTATCTTTTATTCAAGTTTCAGTAAATGTTTAGCTTGAAAAGGTACAAATATAGCAACCTTGTAAAAGTCACTGTGAGATCAGTCAGCACTTTCTAAGTGCTTAAACTGTTATTCAAGCTTTGTAAGGCTGTGGTTTAGGAATAACTCATCTCAATTCTGAAGCCTAGCATCTTCTAATAACACACTATCACCTTAATCCATTTTCAATTCCCTTTCTTCCTTTGCTAAGCAAGCTTTTTGATGTTTTTGTGAGAACTTAATGATCAATTATGTCTATTTTTACAATGAAATAGTAACGACAATATTTTTTTTTATATTCTTTTAGTATTTTTGTTTTTGTTCCTTTCTTTGGATAAGGGGCATGGATTTGATTTAGACTATTACTGTGTGAATTGACATATGTGTATCCTTGTATTTGAAGCTTCGAAAAGAGTTCAGTAGCGAAGTTGATTCTGCAATTTCTGCACTTCGGGGCTTGTCCATTGATTCAACCTCTGGTCAAGCAGATCTCACCCAGCTATTTCGCATAGCATCTCATGAAGCGAAAAAATCTCGTGCACAGAACCGTATATTGAGAGTGGTAAGTAAAATTTGGATTTTTGTCTATTTACTAATGTAGTTTGGGAAGGATATTATTTATCATTGATTTGCTTCTGCCTTCGCCCCATTGATGGGAAAGCATCTTTTATTTGCATTTTATTTATTTGGAGACATGCAGTGGGTTTATGTATTGTACATGGATGAAAACATCGGTATTGGAACCAATCAAGGGCCTTGTGGTCATTTCGGTATTGGACATATATAGGTATCAAATATATCGGAAATAAAAAATATTATTCTGTATGACATAAGATGATAGGCAAATATTGGCCGATATATTGCGATATATTGCTGATCTAACAATTTTGATTTTATTGTAATATTGAAAAATATCTGTATTAAGCAGCCCTAAACTGATATATACTGGTTGAGATATTGGATATTGGCCATAATTTCATTTCATGGTACTAAGTGTGCATTATGACTTGAACACACATATGAAGTGGTGAATGCCGTGGAATGAGTTATGAAAGATGGGTTCACTCAAGTAATGGATTTAAGCCTAAGATGCCACTTCTGTTCAATCACTTCTGCCATTTTTATTTGCTGTTTAGTGACATAAGTGGGTGTGTGCACTTGGGATAGTTATTTCCTAGGTTGTTATGCCCTATGTGAGGGTTGAGCTTACCCAACAAGTAATTTTTTCACGAGAATTGCACACTTTATTTTCATTGTTAATTAATTGAATAAAGAATTCAGATAATCTAAATAAAAAGAAGAATGCTCAATGTTAGTTATAATTTTAATTGAGAAAAGTGGAAATTGAAAAAGTTTTTAAAATTGTAAAAACATGGCTGACAAGAGGGCACTCTTGAGCCTCTCCTCCCATAGTTTGAGAATGGTGGGATAATTAGGCAATTCTTTATTGAACTCTGGACTAGATTCCTTCGAGGACATAGTTTTGCTAATTTTGGATGTTGTGTTTAGAAATTTGAGGGCTTTGATGTTTGGCACAATGTGGATTGAAACAATAGATAGAGCTCTGCTGTGAAGTAGGTAATATATGTATGCATGTATGTATGTATGTATTTGTGTGTGTGTATATGTATGTATGTATACACCAAATGGATGGTAAAAAGGGAAATTTTGAGAGGATTTGGAGCACAAGAAATATTCTGAAATTAATATTCGAGGAACAAGAACTCCAAATGCGAAAGGATAGAACATACTCAAATTTGATGAAATTAGATATTTCGAGTCTTGCAAGAAGCTCTATAAGACAAGTTCTTAATTAAAATTCAGTTGTCTCCTACAAGCAAAATCAACCCTACACTTGTAGGATATGACTAAAAGGCTTGTGAAGTAAGACTTCATAAATCTCTCGATGAGAGCAACCACTTTTGCAAGCTCATATGGTGGCTTGAGAAAGAGGTAGAGTACCTAAGGGGGTTCCTTCAATGCCTTGGCCGACCACCTATAGTGAAGGTCCATATCCCAACTCCTCTCTTATCTCCAAGTGGTTATGTTTTTTTATCATTAATGCAAGCTATTACCTCATCAGTCATTACAAATATCTTTAGCATCAATTTAGATCATGTCACAAGCTCGGACCAATTTTTTCTTTTGTTATCATGAGCTTTTATCGAGAAGGCCATAACTTAACCTGGAGAGTTTCAAAATACCCAGTTTGTGTCAAAGAGTTATTGAAGAATCCTTGTTGTTATTGAATCTATCAAAGTAGGCTTTTTTCTATCGAGGTGAATTGCATTGTCCCAGAAAGAGATTCCTACCTAAAGACTTGGTTTGTGATTGAATATTCTGTTGATGTTGCTACCTAATGATGAGGTGCCCCAAAGAGCGAAACCAGTGTATGGCCTTGCTTTGACATGGTCCAAATTAATGAGAGAGACAGTTATGATGATGTGACAACTTGCATTAATTATAAAACATACAACCACCTAGATTTAATAGAAGAGTTAGGAGATGGAATTTCACTAAAGGTGGCCAGCCAATGCATTGAAGGAATCCCCTTTGTTCTCCACCCATTCCTCGTCCAACATCCCTAGCCATCACATGAGCTTAGAAAAGAGGTTGTTTTTATCGAGATATTTATGAAGTCTTGTTTCTTAAGCCTTTTGGATATAGTCTATAAATGTAGGGCTAGTTTTGCTCATAGGAGACGCTTTTAAATTTAAATTAACCACTTGTCTTTTAGAGCTTCTTGTGAGACTTGAAAATTTTGATTTCGATGGATTTTGAATCCAGCCTACCCTTTCTCATTGTAGCTCTTGTTATTTGAATATTATTTCTAGTATTTCTCATGTATTCCAAATCTTCTCAATTTTCCCTTTTCTCCTTCCATCTGGTATCAAATTTGAACAGAGTTATCACGAGTCGTGGGAGAAGATGACAGATTAAGATCCCAAAGCAGGTGGAAAGAGGACATGACCTCTGCCATTTTGAGATTGTTGAATTAAGTAGACAAGTCCTTCAACTGCAACATCGTATAGAGCACATAGAGACTTGTGGATGACCTAGAACATATTGAGAAAATGATTCAAGATTGAGCAGTGATAATAAGGAAATCAACCCCTTGCATAGATTGAACCACTTGACCTCGATTGAGGAAGAGGTACTTGAACCTTATCTTCGTAGGGCACATCAAAAGCATTGAAAATCTCACAATTTCAAGGTGCAAATACCGAAATTTGAAGGAAAGATTCAATTCAACGACTTCATCGACTGGATGAACACGGTGGAACACATCCTCAAGCTCTAAGGGACGGAGTAATCCATGAAGATGAAGCTTGGCGCTATCAAATTGAAGAAACATGCCTCAATTTGTTGGAAGAATCTATGATAGAGACAGCCTGGGAAGGAAAAGAAACTATTCAAATGTGGGAAAGAATAAAGAAGGAATGTAAGATGAAATTCTTGCCTGAGAATTTCAAGCAAGATTTATATCTTGAATTTCATAATTGTTTTCAAAAAGATTTAATTGTGGAAGAATATTCCTGTGAGTTCGAACAACTTGTGTATTGTAAGATGAGGGAACCCTAGGAGCTGTCCATTGCTCAGTATATCTGTGGACTTTGAAGTGACATCTGAAACGTGGCGTACCTTCAAATGTAGTGGACCCTTGTGGACATTCAAAATTTAGCCATCAAGGCAAAAAGCAACTTAAGGAGATGTGCAGGTATTCCAAAGGCATGCCAAATGGGGAGGACACTTTCAACAGGCCACAAGGCAAACCAAATATAAAACTGATAAGGGAAGCTCAGACCACTCTAAGTGCAAGCCCTTCCAAACAGTTAAGTACCTCCATAAGGTGCTTCAATCGTCAAGGAATCGGCCAAATTGCATCTAAGGAGGAAGAACAGTAGAAGGAGAACTCAACAAGGAAGAAGTTCTCGAAGATATCACTTATGTGGATGAATGAGAGTTAATATCTGCTACAGCCTCAAAACTCCATTCCTTAATGGAAAAACAGCCAATTGGAGACACAACAATATATTCCATTCTTGGTGCACAGCTTACTAGAAGATATGTGTGATCTCATTATTGTTAGTGGGAGTTGCAGCAATATAGTGTCTACTGCTATGGTGAACAAGCTGAAATTACCCACAGAGGACCACCCAAACCCTTATGAGTTGTCAAGGCTAAGAATTGCTTGATCGCTTTTTTGATTGGTGTAGGTTATGAAGATGAAGTATTGTGTGATGTGATACCCATGAAAGCTTGCCATCTTCTTTTTGGGGGACCTTGGCAATGTGGCAGCAAATCCACTCATGATGGGTTTACTAATACATATTTTTTCAGTAAATTTGGGCTAAAAGTTACTTTAAGGAGATTGAAGACTCTTGCGATCATCAAAGCGGGTTGGATTCAATGGAGCACCTGACTGTGTACATCCATTGTTGGAGTTCTCGGATGTGACAACTGAAGACCTTTCATCCACTTTACCTCCTTTTTGGGCCATCCAACATTGTATTGATTTAACCCCGGGTTTGGAAATTCCTAATAGGCCTGTGTATCAGTGAACCCCAAGGACCATGAGGAGCTTCAAAGGTAAGTAGATGAACTATTGATGAAGGGCCCAATTTGAGAAAGCCTCAGCCACTCAGCTGTTTCAGCTTTGCTTGTCCTTAAAAGAACAGCTCAAGGCAAATGTGTAATGATTGTAGGGCTGATAACAAAAAAACCATTAAATACTGATTTCTAACCCACAGATGACTTGTTGGACCAACTTCACGATGCCACCGTATTCTCAAAGATGGATTTACAGTGTGGTTATCATCAAATTCGGAAGAAACCTGCCGATGAGTGGAAAACTGCTTGCAAAATGCTGCAAGGATGTATGGGTGGATGGCTATGCCATTCGGATTATCAATCTTCCTGTCTACTCTTATGAATGTCATGAATCATGTCTTCCAATTATTTATTGGGCGGCTCATGGTGATATACTTTGATGATATCTTGATCTTTATCAAGGATGATGAACAACACCAAGAGAATTTCGAACAACCCTTCTTGGTTCTTCGAGAGCAAAAGCTTTTAGAAAATTTGGCCTGGTGCCACTTTTTCGCTAACATGCTTATTTTCCTTGGTTTTGTTGTTTTAATCAAGGTATTAAGGTGGGCCTGACTAAAATTGAGGCCATCTCAAGTTGGCTGAAACTAATATCATTACAGGAGATCAGAAGACTTCACTGCTTGGATTTGTTCTACTGGCGGTTCATAAGAAATTTTAGTAGCTTATTGGCCCCGATTACTGAATTCTTAGAAGGAAATGCATTCAAGTGGACGATGGAGGCTCCTGATAGTTTTATTTGGCTGATGTAATTGCTCACAGATGCCTGGTCTTGGCACTTCTGATTTCAATAAGGTGTTCTAGGTTGATTGTGATGCTTCTGATCTAGCATCAGAATGGTTCTTGGCAAGAAGGAAGACTGATTGCTTATTTTTGCAAGAAACTAAATGAATCTTGTAAGAAATATAGCACCTAAGACAAGGAATTTTATAATATCTGTGCCCCCTCAAGCATGGGAGTCACTACTTCCTAAAGAATCTATTATTTTCTTTGATCATGAGTTGTTGAAGTTCATCAAGTGATAGAAACTCTATGCTTTGTTGAATTTATTAAATCCTACTATTTGGTTATTTGACACAATCCTGGAGCTCAAAACAAGGTGGCCGACATTTTAAGTTGGCGACATTCTGTACTTCCTGTCCTGCAGGTGTTAATCGGATTTGAAGTAGTTAAGGAGATGTACAAAAACAATATGTTCTTTAGCAAGCTTGCGGATGAGTGCACAACCAGACCAGTCAAACAATTTCTACTTCTTGACAGCTACATCTTCAAAGGGACACGGATTTGTATCCCATAATGTCCATTGAGGGAGGCCTTCATATAAGAATTTCATGCCGGGGGACTTGCCGGACATTTTAGATGTGACAAGACCCTTGCTGTCTCGCAAGAGAAGTTTTTCTAGCTGAAGATGGTTCAGGATGTCAAATGCCATTTCAAGAGATGTCAAATCTGCCATATTGCCGAAACCCACATCTAGAACATCTGGTTCTGCATGCCAATGCCCATTGCCACGACTCCTTTGGAGTATGTTAACTATTGATTTTGTGGTGGGACTACTTCACATCCAAAGGAACAAGGACTCCATTATGGTGATTGCTGATTGGTTCTCTAAAATATCACACCTCATCATGTGCAAGCAAACGATGGATGCTTGAAACATAGCCGATTTATACTTTTGAGAGGTAGTGAAACTTCATAAAGATCCAAAAACAATCACCTTAGACAAGGACACAATTTTGTGACACACTTATGAAGAACACTTTCATAAAAGTTAAGGACACATCTTGAATTCAATATTTCCTTCCGTCCATGGACAGACAGTTAGACGGAGATTGTCAATTCAAGCTAGGGAAATTTGTTAAAGATTATTGTTATAAAGAGAATTCATTAATGGGACCTAGCTCTATCTCAAGCCGAATTTGTCTATAATCGACCAAGAAGCCAATCCATGGGGAAGACTTTGATGGAAGTCGTATGCAAAAGCAATCCTATTAGTCCAATTGATCTAATTGATCCCTTCTCGGCAAACTTTAGTAATGATGCTGAAGTCCAAGCTTAACAAATGCTACACATCAAAGTTCAACAACGAATTGCTAGACAAATTGCTAAGTGCAAGCATCAAGTGGACAAGCACTGATGAGTATAAGAATTTAAGAATTTAAGACCGGTGTCGTGGTGTGGATTTATTTGCTTAGGATTGGTTCCCCACTGAAAAACATTCTAAGCTCTGACCTCAAGCTGTCAATTGTTCAAAATTCTTTGAAAGATCGGCAACAATGCTTACAAAGTTAATCTTCTTGAGAAGTATGGAGTACCCCAACTTTCAATGCTGCAGATCTATTGCCTTATTTTGAAGAACCTAAAGCCAACCCAAGGACAGCTTCTTTCTAACCCGGGGAGAATGATGCGATCTAAATTGATGATGAAGACATTTGTGATGAAGTGACAAGTTGCATTTATGATAAAACACTCAACCACCGAGAATTAATAAAGGAGTTGGGAGAAGGAGCTGCACTAAAGGTGGCTACCCCTTCCTCGGATAACCATACCCGGCAACTACTTGAGCTTGGGAAAAAGTTGTTTTCATTAAGATATTTATGAAGTTTTGCTTTACAAGCCTTTTGGCCATAGTTTATGAATATAGGTTTAGTTTTGCTTGTAGGAGGCGCTTGAATTTTAATTAAGAACTTGTCTTCTATTGCTTCCTATGTTCTATCCTTTTGCATTTGATTCTCTTGTTCTTTGAATGTTAATTAATTCTAGGTTTTTTCATGTTCCAAATCCTCTCAAATTTTCCCTTTTCCCTGTCCATGTGGATCGCTCTCTCTCTCAAACACACACACACTGTGTGGTTATGTGCATGGTCTTAGTGCATTCATATTAACTAGGATGGACTAAAACTGACATTAATTCTGAATGCAACTTCAACTAATGGGTGCTTCGGGTACATTGGATGATTTATGAGTCAGTATTGGTGGAAGTAGATACTGAGCTAAATAATTTGTAGATGTGCCAAATGGGCCATAATGTGCTAACCGCACTTACTCATGGGCCGCACATTACTGTGCCAGCACAAAGCAGTTTCCTTATTGGCTGTCTAACACATTACCACTTTACCTTGGTTATGGATGTATTTACGAAAGATGTTCAAGATAAAGTTCCTTGGTATATATTATTTACATATGATATTGCTTGAGTAGACAAAAGTAGAGAAAGTATAGAAATAAAATTAGCATGTTGAGCCGAGGCTTTTGAATTGAACAAGAATAAGATAAGTAAAAGTAAAATCAAATATTTAAAGTATTATTTTAGTAATTCTAGGTAAAATAATGAACAAATTAATATTAATGATCAAGATATTCTAAAAATAATAGATTTCAATACCTTGGATCCATAATTCAAAAAACTAATGACAAAATGATAACGTGATATATAGAATTGATGTAAGTTTGTTAGACTGGAGAACTATATTGGATATATTTTTTATATGCTATCAATCATCTTTTGTTCAAAGCCACCTCTTCTGCTAAGGAATCAGAAGGGAGTCCTTTTTTTATCGATCTTCTGCTCCTCTATCTCTTTCAAGTAAAATGCATCTATCAATTTGTAAATTTACAATAGCAAAAAATATACCTATAAAATTAACAAGAAAAATTATAATATGATTAATAGACGTGCCATACTTCATAATTAATCAACACTGTATAAAAGTTAAGCGTTACAAAGATGGATGAGTGTACTCATACTAAAAGACAATGCACAAAATGATGACATCCATAAATATGTAGAAGTTGCACCTATAGAAGATAAGATAAGATAAGATAATGATTATTAAAATAGTTCAATATCTAAAATGTAGGCCAAAAGATACGACTCTAAGGGAACACGGGTTGATTGTGATTGGAGATAAGAAAGAATAAGTTTAAATTGAAAAACTTGAATAAAACGATTTATTATTTATACTATTGGAGGATATTGCTCTAAATCATGTGAGATCATGATTACGGATTCATATAAATGATTAACTTAGCATGGCATGAGGCTTTATTATTTATTGTAAATAAAACTAATTGGAAATAGGAATAAAAATGGATTCTGATGGGGACGGCAAGAATGGGTTACACATGGCCTGGTTTAGACTGGACCATTTCTTGTGCCATGCCATGCCAAGCTCACTGCTTGGCGGAGTGATGTGAGCAAATCCACAGGTAAAAAAATCAACTTTTGAAAAAATAATTTAAAAATGGGTCATTGAATGATTACCTCTTATGTTGTAATCAAATATCCATTGTTACACCACCTATATAAATTCATAAAATTATAATGACTTAATGTACTTATGAGCAATTTAGTTTTACTTTTTCATTGTTGTTTCCGGTCGCATCTTTATTGCTACTCTGAATTATTAGATTATGTAATTTTCCTTTTTCATCTAAATAATTTTTAAAAAGGATGCACATCTTAATTGTTTTGGTGTAATCCTACTCTGCTTTTTATCTACTGTTTGACTACCGGCTATGAGGTCAGAATTAGATGGCTTGATACTTGCTGGTGGGGCTAAAAGATACCAATATCATTGAATCAAGTGCAAGGAATGTAATGCTCGTCATCCTTCCACCAATCCAAATTCTTAAACTCGGATTGATTGGACTTATAGTGTTGCCTGACTGCAAGTAGTGCAACAATTCAACCAGTTTTGAATGTTCACTAGCTGGTTGTGATCCATGACAAAGCTATATGAGGGAGAATTTATCTCGTTTACTGAGATGATGAGTGCTGCTATTGTTGGTTTTGGTGGTTGGAGTGGACGGTTTTGCTATTAACAGAGGTATGTACAAGTTGTATATAGTTTGCTGGTTGTAATGCACCCCTTTGCTTCACTTCAGTAATCTTGTCCATCCCTCAATTTGCAAAAAATTCCTTAAGGTAGATGGACACCCCACTCTCCATCACGTGGGGATCAATAATTATAGCAAGGTTTGATAATATTGGAGGGATTCTTTGATATTTTAAAAATTTCTTCTGCATAATTTATTTAATTAATATTAACTGGTATTTTAAATTTTATATATTTGATTAGTTTTCCAAATTAATTTCGTATCTTTGTTTACTTCCATTATTGGCATGAAATCTTGAGAATCATAATCTTGTCGATACATGGCTAAGTTGTCGCTAAATGACAGTAGTTGGTTTGGTAGCAAATTTGATGTCGTATAATATGTCACGAATCCAGAATTTCGTAGGTCTAATTAATCATTTCTTATATATATACATACAATTAATAATCTAAAAATTCGGGTGTGACAAACCAAATATACAGAACCCGATAAATTAAAACCGACCTGCACAAGACCTCATTGTAAACCGTCCGAAAACAATAACCATGACCTACTCCCAAATAGTCGTAAGGATAAAATACTTAACAAGAGAATGCGATGTTGCGCTGAATCTTGCCCTGCTATTGCTGCTGATCCAAGCTTCCTACTTTGAGGGGGAGAAAAACAGAAAACGTGAGTTGAAGACTCGGCAAGTATCGTCATGAATAAAACTGTGTATGCAAATAAGAGGGAGGGCTCATGATAATCAACTATTGAGGCAGACAATCAATTCTGCTCTAAACTCCGCTACATATATTGAAACTACTGCACATCCATAGCAGAGGCCAATCCAAATCTAAAACCAAGTTCAATTCCAAATTTCAATATCGGCTACATTTTTGCCTATAGCTGCTCGGCCATCATTTATCATATCGGCTATATTTTAGGCCTACAATTAGTCGATCATCTTTTATTATATCGGTTACATTTTAGGCCTGCAGTTACTCGATCATCTTTTATCATATCGGTTACATTTTAGGCTTGCAGCTATTCGACCATCTTTATTATATCGGCTACATTTTAGGCCTGCAATTATTCGGCCATCTTTTATTATCATGTTGGTTGTATTTTAGGCTTGCACCTATTCAGCCATCTGATTCCCAATATCGATTACTAGGGCCTCGGACTCCCCGTCCCCAAACACATAATGACCCACCAAGGTTTCGGACCACCATGGTCCTACACGCATACCGATTCACCGGGTCTCGGACTCTGCCCAATTCCTTACATATATACAGATATAAAATACATATAAAAATATCAGATATTAAATTAGACCATAGGAGAGGGTTATAAATACTTGCCTTGACTTTATTCCAAGTATATATTCCAAAGGGATGCTCCGAAATGCTTGAACCGCACGCTTCTTTCTTCTCATCATGCATCCCCCTCTCTCTCCTCTTCCTCTCTGCTAATATGAGGCTCTTCTGCTTCTCTCCTTCACCCTGCACGTTGCTTCTCCTTCGCCGATGATAGCTCCAGCATGGGTGACGGCAATGACCACAGCGGGAGCAATCCGGAGACGACAACAGCGGCGCATGCAAGCCGGCGATGACTTTCTCCCTCTTCATCGTGCCTCAAACCCATTTTCTACAATTCGACTGATTTCTCACAAAATTGGTATATACAACCACAAAATTGGCATCCATAAGGAGAAGTAAAGGATTTACTTGCATCGATTTTACCTCTTTCCTCCGGTGACTGCGGCAACGCGGCTCCTCCTTTGGCTCGCGATTTCCTTCCTTCCCTTCATACCGGCGTACAAAATGGAGGGTAAATCGCAAAGAGGGCTTCGTCGGGCTTCTGTTTTCCGGTGTCAACTCTTCCAGCAACAGTGGCCGTTGTGACTCCCTACGATGCCCATCCCTTCTCTCTCTCTCTTTCCTCTTTCTCCCTTCCCCCCTTTCTTTTTTTTCTCTTTTTCCTTTTCTGCCACCCCGAGCCTCCCTCTTCTTTTTTTTTATAATAATAATAATATAATATTATATATATATATATAATATCCAACCGGGATATTACATCCCTCCCTCATAAAAAAATTGTCCTCGAAATTTTCGTACCTTGATCTCAAAACAACCATGAGCATTCTACCGAACATCATCTTCACGCTTTCAAGTCACTTCTTTAAGGTACCTTCAGAAACATCTGACCATCCATATCGAAACTCGAATCGGATTGCAAGTCGATCTTTCTGTTTTAAATCTCAAATCAAATCTTGTGACTGTTGGCCATGTGCCACATGCTTCCGCTGTGCGCAACTCTAATCGATCATCTGCCTCAAATTATATTTTGAAGTGTCGAAACTGGAATATCTTATAATCTTCTTATCTTTACAATATGCCAACGACCAATCTTGGGAAGGACATCCCGATCGACAAGCCATGAGCCGATGTCTTTAGCTAATCCATCATCTTCCTTAAATCTCGGCAAGCAATGAACCGTTTTCATCCAGATGGCCACTAAATCCTTTGCTATTTGAGGTAGACCCAAATTAGAATCTCCAAAGCTTCTTCTCGACTTCTTCCTTTAGGCACGAGACACATGTTCAACTTGCCGCTCCACTAGGTGGAGAATCTTTGATGTTCCATTCTAATTTGAACCACTCCAGCTCTTCTAGCTGTTGATAACTTCACTTGCTCTCGAATTTTCATCAAATCAGCCGAGGCTCTGCTCGATTACGTCCAGCTTTATGACGACTCATCCAAGGAAGGCTTCATCTCTAATCTTTACAAGGGCTTTTTTATCTTTAGTTGCGGCTTCCAATCTAGACAAATTTTTTCATCACCTCCGCTCCACCGCTTCTTTGCCGGTTAAAACCTCCTACTCCATGAGGTTTCAGACTGACCCATTCCATCACTTACCTCTCTGCCGACTAAAACCTCCTTCTATCCCGTGAAGTTTTAGGCCGACCTATTCCATCATCTACTTCTTTGCCGGCCAAAACCTTATACCCTGTTGAGGTTTCGAATGACCCAACAAAACTTTCACCTATCCGCCTAGACAATCAACCTATCATTTACCCAAAATGACCCAAGACACATCTCCTTACGACTTTTTTCTGATATTATTTCTATAACAAATCCGGAATTTCGCAGGTTTAATTAATCGGTTTTTTATATAAATATATACAATTAATAATTTAAAAATTCGTGTGTGACAAACCAAATACATAGGATCCAACAAATTAAAACCGACCAGTACAGGATCTCATCGAACACCGTCCGAATACAATAACCATAACTTGCTCCCAAATAGTCATAAGGATAAAATGTTCAACAAGTGCATGTGATGTTGCATTGAATCCTATCCAACTCTTGCTGTAGATCCAAACCTTCTATTCTGTGGGAGAGAAAAATAGAAAATATGAGTCGAAGGCTTAGCAAGTATCTTCATGAATAAAACTGTGCGTGCAAATCAGAGGGAGGGCTCATGATAATCAACTATTGAGGCAGACAACCAATTTTGTCCTAAACTTCGCCACATATACTGAAACCATTGCACATACATAGCAAAGGCAATCCAAATCCAAAACCAAATCCAATTCCAAATTTCAATATCGGCTACATTTTCGGCTTACAGCTACTCGGCCATCTTTTATTATCATATCGGCTATATTTTAGACCTGCGGCTACTTGACTATCATTTATCATATCGGCTATATTTTAGGCTTGCAGCTACTCCACCATCTTTTATTATATCGGATATATTTTATACTTGTAACTATTGGGTCATCTTTTCTCATATTGGTTACATTTTAGGCCTACAGCTATTCGGCTATCATTTATTATATCGACTACATTTTAAGCCGACAGCTACTCAGCCATCTTTTATTATCATGTCGGCTATATTTTAGGCATGCAGCTATTCGGTCATCTTTTATTATATTAGCTACATTTTAGGCCTGCAGCTATTCGGCCATCATTTATTATATCGGTTAGATTTTAGACCTACAACTACTCGACCATCTTTTATTATTATATCGGCTACATTTTAGGCCTACAACTACTCAGCCATCTGATTCCCAATATTAGCTACTAGGGCCTCGGACTCCCCTGTCCCCAAACACATAATGACCCATCAAGGTCTCGAACTGCCATGGTCCTACATGCATACCGACCCATCGGGTCTCGAACACTGCCCAATTTCATACATATATACATATATAAAATACACATATAAAAATATTAGATATTAAATTAGACCACATGAGAGGGTTGCAAATGCTTGCCTTGACTTTATTCCAAGTAGGTTTGCTAAAAGGATGCTCCGAGATGTCCAAACGGTGCACTTCTCTCTCCTCTTTGTGCGTTCTTCTCTCTCTCCTCTTCATCTCTCCTACCGTGAGGCTCCTCTACCTCTCTCCTTCACCTTGCGCGCTACGTCTCCTTCGCTGACGACAGATTCAGCATGGGTGACGGCGGCGACCACAGTGGCAACAACCCGGCGATGACAACGGCAACGACGGTGGCGCATGCAAGCTGGCGACAACTTTCTCTCTCTTCAGCGCGCCTCAAACCCTTTTTTCAGAATTTGACTAATTTCTCCCAAAATCGGTACATGCAACCCCAAAATCGACATCCATAAGGAGAAGGGAAGGATTTACTTACCTCGATTGCACCTATTTCCTTCGGTGATTGAGGTGATGGCGGCGGCTCCTCCTTCGGCTTGTGATTTCCTTCCTTCCCTTCACACTGGCACACAATGGAGAGTAAATCGCAAAGAGGGTTTCATCGGGCTTTTGTTTTCCAGCGTCTACTCGTTCAGCGATGGCAGCTGCTGTGACTCCCCACGCCGCCCTTCCCTTCTCTCTCTTCCTTTCCTCTTTCTCCCTTCCCTCCTTTCTTTTATCTTTTTCCTTTTCTACTGCCCCGAGCCTCCCCCTTCTTTTCTTTATAATAATATTATTATTTTATTTTATTTATATTATATATATATATATATATATATAATATTGAATCGGGATATTACATAATATGTACATAAAAGGTTTATTAGTAGGAAAATTAAAAAGTTTATTCCATAGTCTTCTGAGTCCACATGTGTGATAGGCTCACCTAATGGGATATGTTTGTCATAGAAGATGATTAGAACATTACAAAAAGGATATGTGGTATCTAGCGTTTGGTACATGGAGTTTTACCTAGTTGATGTTTATCCTCTTGTAGTTGAGATTGTTATGCTATAAAGAGTCCTAAATTGTTATTTTAAAAAAAATATTCTAATAAATATAATAATATTTTTTAATTTCTTAAAATACGGAGAAATAAATTGTAAACATCCTTTGTACTCGGGTTAATAAATGGCAAGTGCATATTACATGAAATAATTCCCTGCCAAGAGCGGAAATTGTAATTAAAATATGGTCACAACAGTATTATTATTTGAAACATTATCAAAAGTAATTAAAAATTTTATTAAAAATTGTATATTCATTTATTTCATTCGTTGTTGCTATTCTAATTGTGGAAGATGTATCTGGATGCTCAAAAAGTTTAAAGCTAACAATTTGTTATTGAAATTTTCTGTTTTTTTCGTTGACTTGATGTGTGGTTACACATATATGGAATATTATTACTTGATGGCCAAACATTAGTTAAAAAAATTTTGATTTACCTTTATCAAATTAGAAATTTATTCTTATTTAAATTGTACTGGCATTACCTTTTAGAGTATGATGAGACATTTTGATAAACATTGGTCATAAGCACCTTGGCACAAGTTCTCGAATTTCGGATCGTTTATCATAAGAACTAAACTCTTCCAGTAAATAATAAATTTTACCAGATCCTTCTGATTTATCTTTGGATCCTACCGGAATACTCCTATCACAAGTATGAATTTTTTAAATATATTTTTTCATGCCTCCCTTTCATGACCATTAAATAATTTAATATCAAATAGTTGCTATATTTCACTAGAACACTTTCTAGGGGAGTCCATACGTCACTAATTCAATATCAAATAATTGCCGCACATACTAGAATATTTTCTAAGGGTGACCAGAGGTATCCGGAGTAGCACTATCAGTATTGATAGGTTATGATTCTAGTATATTAGAACCACCGGGATAACTATCAGTTTTCAATTACCCCCCTTAAAAACTCTTAGTACATGGTATAATAGATATAAGAGTTTCTCTTGTGCCAAATTTGGGATAGTTATCCCAATCAAGAAGTACCATTTGTGCAAATAAGGTTACCCTTAGTTGTATGATTTTTTTCTTCAAATAGATAGATATAAGTAATATAGGGCCTTTACCAACAAAAATGAGGAAAATTTATGAGCCATAATCGAATTATACACCATAAATCATTCGGATGAAAAAATAATTCAAATTTATAATATATAAACGATATTTAGTAAAATATTAGATCACTTAGAATTAATATATGGAGACTTTGGCAAAGAAAATGGCTGAGACAGGAGGTGTATTTTTTATAATTTGACTTTTGCAAGTTCAAGTTCGGTCATACAGCCCCGCACATCATGCGGGTGAAAAAGTCTCGGCTTGGCACGGTTCAGAGTTTTAACTGTATTCAACATTGCCCATTAATATTCACACTAAGTCGTATCTGGCTAGGACCATAGCATGCCGGGCCATGCTGCACACTGGCTAGAAAAGCCTGTTTATTGCCTCTACCAATTTGTGAGCTGTAATACTTTAGCTGGCAAGTTTGCAAACACCAGAGGCCAAGGCCTTTTGTCAAAGGAAAATGCTGAGTTAGCATTGCATTGAAGTCTGGATTAAAGCATCATTATTGGCATCGGCATCATTAGGCATAAAATTTTTTTCGTAATTATATTAAAACTGAGTTATATATTAATATTGAGACCTATTAATCATAGTTTACATATGTGAAGGATTTTGCTTAATTTTGTTCAATTGAATCAATACTTTAATAACAAATAATGCATGCATAGGGTTAAAATCCCTAACATAGACAAAGATGTGTTTGATCATATTCATATTGATTTTGATCATTTGTCTGTGTGTGTGTGTGTTGGGGGTCAAGAGGGGTTGCTGATGGACCCCTCCCGAACAAGCTCTCATGTCAACTTTGCCCTAACTTATCTGGTGTCTGGCCTAAGCTTTGGGCAGATGTAGAATACATCGGTGGCTACATTTGGAATGATGCTTTTCATGTACTGACCTCCATTCTCATTTCAACGAATTGTTTATCTTGACACTAGATTATTTAATCTTTGGCATAATCTTTCCTTCCGAATGCCTGTCTCTAACTCATTTTTCAGCATTTATTTCAATTCTACAAATAAAATATAGTAATTACATAACGAGAAATATCATTCGTTATACGTCCACTTGTACCGAAATTGCTAAAAGCAGGTGTGGGTCCTGACCTGTTTTAATTTTATTCTCTCCCTACCCTTTCTTCATAACAGAACTGGCAATTTTAGTATAAATGGATGTGCAAGTAGGTGTATGAATTGCATTTTTATTTGACTATTATTTGAGATTGTATTTCGAGAGCTGCAATAGATTAAAAGTTATATATATGTTTTTTCAATATTCCTTGTGATAGCTATGGTGAAATTTTCCACTTCAAAAAAATCAAGTTTCTTTTAACAGCTTGATTAAATAATCTCAGTCCAATTATTCGATTTTATCAACTGAGAACAGAAAAGCCTAGTTACATAGAGTTAGATGTTTTGGTTCTAGGATGTAGTCATTGAGGGAATGCTGGAGGAGAAAGCACCTTAGTTAATTTTCCCGATGTTTACTATTGATTAAGGGGATGGAAAATTGTCTGTTTGGTGGGATTTCCTGCTAGGCCTGGGAGTCCTGCTTACTTGAAATCCAGCTTGCAAATTTAATATTTTTTTGAACTCAGGATTTGTTCTTCAGTTTTTGTGTTGTTTGGTTGGTTTGCTCAGAACATCTTGACCTTTAGTTTGTTAGTCATGTTTTTGTTGATTGGTGCTCGGAGTTTTGTCCTGACATCTTAGCTCTCCTTTGTAGTCCCCGGTATGCCTTTAGCTAAGTTTGTCCGAGCTTGGCTTTGCCCAATTTTTTATCTGACATTTATAGAATTAATTAGTTACCAAAAAAAAAAAAAAAAAAAAAAAAGGGTATGATATGAGGACACCCAATCTACACTCTAGCCCTATTAAGGTCTTAACTTTTTTTTATCCTCTGTCATACACTAAGCAGTAAGAATTTTATTCTAATAACTTTGACGTTTAGAATTATGATAATTTATTAAACTATGGTAGATTGATCTTATAATTTTATCTGTTTAACTTGTCTTTACGAAATTCTCAACTTTGGGAGCACAGGAAAATTTTAAAATGGAAGAACTTTAACAGCTCTCTAGGATACCCTTAGGTAATATGACACCATCAATCCATTTGTTCTTGTGTTGATCCGACATTATGAATAGATGAATTGAATGGCACGTCACTCGAGGTTAAACTCAAGGGGAGATTAGTTCTGGTGCTTATGATAGCATGTGGGGTTTATAATTTCAATCTAATTTATCAGCCTAATTGAATTTTTTGTGCCGTATCCAGATCCTGTTGTACTGCCGGTCATCCATGCTGCCACAATATCAATGGCCTGTGAGCCAGAAACTCTTCACCTTGGATGTCGTCTACCTCCACGACAAGCCCGGGCCTGACAACTGCCCGCAGAAAGTGTATGATGTGCTCGTTGATGCCCTTGAGCACATCAGCGAGTATGACGGCTACATCTTCGAGAGCGGGCAGGGCCTCCAGCGAATTCTCTACCGCCACATGTGCGTGCTGCTATCATACCCTCCACAGCGCTGCAATCAGGATGACATCGATGTGCCCAAGTCCCTCATGCGGAAATCTCCCGCTGCAGATTCTGCACAAGGCGACGACAGCGTTACCGTGGTCAGCCAGTGAGACAGTTGACAACTAACTAAGAATGCGAGTTCAAGCTCCCTTCAATGTTTTTTGGCTTACCAACCCATATATATAATGTATGTATGTATGTATGTATGTATGCTTTGAGGGTGATTTGTAGCTAAAATGCAGAGTGGAAGCTGCTAGTTCTTCATATGCGGTAGTTGGCTTGGTTTCTTTTATCTTCATCCTCTGAACTTCTTTCTTTGTTTCCTGTTGCCCTCTTGAAACTTGTTTTCTTGTAAATGAGGGCTCTATTTGGACATGAATTTAATGCTGGATAGCATTCTAATGGCTATATTTTCTATACATAAGCATTTTGACCTGATATTTTATTTATTTATTTATTATTGTGTGAGCATATTAATATTAATGGATAAATAAAATGCCATTTTATTAAAAAATATTTAAAGGGTTATCCAACTATTTCTCGTGTTTTTCTGTAAATGAAATATTTTTATACATATATTTATAAAGCATTTAACTAAGTTTCAAATTTAAAAGATAGGAGAAAAAATAAATAAAAATATTGGACTCATGAACCGGTTAGATGATTTGTTCGATCAGTAGCACTTGCATCTTCTCTTAATAACCGGAGTAGTGTATTAATATACGTATGAGATTTGCACTCTAGGTATTAAAGCCTGTATGCTAGAAAATATAGTGTTTTAATATATGTATTTATAAATATCCGAAGGGTTTTGTAGACTGACGCCGCGATGACTCGTTGATGTAAAATTAATGTAAAATATAAAGTACCCACTTATGAAATTATTCAAAATAACCTTTAAGTAAGTGAAACAACCCTAATTATCTATGAGTAAGTGAAACTTACTGTATTAACATTTTCTATAAGTAATTACTTTATGTATTACTTAATCCTAAAAGTATGAATAATTTTTTTTTTAACTTAAAAGAGTAGCACATTATCATCGGTTTTGGACCAAAATATTCATTAAGAGGAGAAAAAAAAGAGAAAGAATTTGATTAATATGAACTAATTATCAACAATATAAATCCAACTTGGTAATAATAAATGATAGATTTGACTAATAATATGAATCAAGAAGCAGTATTTTGCAGGAACAAATTAAGTAACATAAGTCCTGAATATGAACATCTTAGGATATATACCAAGTTAATTATACTTGTTGGCACCTCAGTTGCCCCTAGAGAGGAATCTAGGGATAGCCTAAAATAATTGGTTGCTAAACAATTGATTAATATAAATCATTGGAATTGATTAGGGGTGGCTGCAACTTGATCTTTGACTTCCCTCTCAATCATCCTCCCCACCAAAATAATAATAATAATAATAATAATAATAATAATAATAATAATAATAGGAAGAATGGGACTATATGTTAATATATTTTACTTATAATAATTATAAATTCAACGGCTCAAACCAGGGTGCTGCTGTTCTTCATCAGGTCTTCATTCAACCTGCATCTTATGTTCTTTTATGGTGTAAGCCACACATATATCTGAAACAATTTACAGTATGTACTGGTGCCTATATGAAGGAATTTTGCATTAACTGCTGGTTAAAATATATACGATCGAGGGAGATTTGGCCCAGGTGGTGTAAGTACTTCCGCTCTGAGCCATTTCATGCTCTTCTCTTTCATGGTTATGTAACATACTACTGTTTGGAGAAAATGACGTCCGACCGACAAATTAGGAATAAATAATAATAAAAAAAGAATAACCAAGAAATAAGTAAAAAACATTACGAAATAAGAAAAAAATTATTGGAATAAGAAAGAATACCTCGATTACACAAACCCTAGGAAGATTTTTAACTCCTGTTTTCTCTCTTCACAAAACTTCCACACACGAAATAAGGAGAAAATCATGAAATATTTAGCTTACAAATAAATTTATTATGTAAGTTTTATTGTTACAGAATCCATCGATTACACAAACCTTAGGAGAAGAGGATAGAAAGAAAGAGCACAATTCACTCACAGTTTTCTCTCTTCACACTCTCATCCACTTAGAAACTTTCACACACAGCCGTTTATAATATTGCATACAAAATACATTGATTTGCAATCACCTTCAACGGTATTGCATATACGATAAAAACTATCGCCATCAACAATGTATAAAATGACTTTGCAACGACTCTGCAAATTATCATGCTCTGCAGAGACAATGCCCACTTTGTAGAAATTGCGCATATCCTCCATAGATCATAAAGTCCTCGTCCTCAATCTTTTAAGTTCTCGGGCCATACTACTTTCTCTTGTTGATGGTCAATTATCCATTGACCAACTTTTCCTCACAGCCGTCCACCTAAAATCATTCCTGCGTAAGTGCCAAATTCGCACCATGCCTTCTTTGTTTTCCTCTCCACTTTAATATTAAAGTCCTTGGATGTTCAGCTTGTTGTAGAGTCACCTTCAAGGCATTGATTTTTTGAAAAAAAAAAAAAATTATCATGATATTTGACGAACCCATTAAATATTATGATCATTAATATTGAGAAATACACAAATCTGATTCAATGAACATGAAGTTTGTTGAGTGGAAAGAAATCTGTATCAGTGCGTTCAAAGCAATGGATAAAGAAATCAAGCTTCTAGAGACCGTGGACTGCTCCATTAGTGGAACTACCGCTGTTGTTGCTTTCAAACAGGTGTTGAAAGGCTTGCTAAGTAATTTTAGTCTGAGCCGACGAGCTCCCTGTTCTTCTTTCCTTTCCTTTTATGTTGTTTTAACAAGACATTTGAACAGGGAAAAGGCCTTGTCATAGCTAATCTCGGCGACTCGAGGGCAGTGTTGGGGACAATTGCAGAGGATAGAATCATGGCTGTGCAGTTAACGACCGATTTAAAACCTAGCCTACCTGGTAAGGGATCTTTCTGCGGTCTATCGATTTATATATATTTAGTCGATATATATTAATATTATAAATAAATATAATAAAAAAATAGACATAATTAATTTTTAGACAATGCATGATTATTATTGAAAGTGATTGCTTTGATCCAGCTCAAGACATCATGGATTATAAATTATTTTTGTAAAAAAAAAATAATTTTTAAAAAAATTTAAATAAAAAATAGGCCTAAAAATATTATTTTAATAGATTATATTTTATATAATTAATAACTTTCTATGTAAAGATTTTTTACTTAAAAATATACTTACGTAATATTTAATTTTAAATATTATAAATTTTAAAATATTTTATATTTTTGATAATATTTTATTTTATATTAAAACTACCTAAAAATAACCAATATTTATAGACATGTCCGATTTGAATTTTAGACAGGTACAGTTATGATTTTTGTTATGGGTGATTTGGCCGTGTTTGATTCGGTTTGACTTAGTGATCATCAAATTTTACCTAAATTTAACTTGTGTTTGACCCAAATTTGATTTTATTCAGGTTTAGTCTAGACAGTAAGCACACACACATATAAATACGCACATATACATCATATGCACACACACACATACATACACGCGCGTATACATATGTACATATTTGCAATTACACATCTTGCCTAAAAAATGGCGGTCGGTGATTAACTTTTTCTTCATTATCATATTATACATTCTTTTTATTTGTAAGTAATTATATTATATATTCATACCATGTTAAAAAGTCATCTATTTTCATGGCCATTGCATCAAATTCACTCTTTCCGACTCCATGCGATGCAGATGAAGCGGACAGAATAAGGAAGTTGAACGGGCGTGTGTTTGCTCTGGGCCAGGAGCCGCACATCCAGCGGGTGTGGCTACCTCACGAGGACTCGCCGGGCCTCGCAATGTCCCGAGCACTGGGAGATTTCGTCCTCAAGGAGCACGGCGTAATTGCTGCTACTCATGTGTCCTTTCACCGCTTGACTCCCAATGACCAGTTCCTTGTGCTAGCAACTGATGGGGTAAGCCTGTTGGAATCCAAACTCAGTCTGAATTGAGAAGAAATAAATTGATAATATACAACAAGAAAATGATAACAACAAATAATCAGGTATATAAGATTTTATGTAAAAAATCTTTTTTCAAATGAGAAAAAAAATCACGAGATTATACGTTCAAAAAAAATTCACTAAACAATATATCCGGTTATAAAAATTTTAATAAATATAAGAATACAACACCTCGTAATAAATGAGTTTGAGTAATAAAGAGTATAAAACAAAAGAAAAAAAATATGATCGGTAAAATATATTTTACAACTTTGAGACCAATATTCGAGGTTGGTAGAGAATAAAATATAATTCGGAAACTTAAACAAATAAGTAAATATTCATCTTCTTCCTTTTCTCTCTATTTCTCTTCATTTTCTCACTGTGCCGTTACACAATATAACAAAAAGTGCAATAGATTAACCCTAAAATTGTATCAGGGGTTTTATAATAGGAATAGCGAATGAGTGCCCACCAAGCATAAACCTATTGTATAATCGGCATATGAGCGCCCTTCCGGCATTGAGTAATTTAGACAAGTTTTGCTCGTGTGCCCCTTGGACTCTCCTCAAGCACCCCAAATCCGAACAATGTGCACATGTGCGCCTCTTAGACACCCTTGAGCACTCCTAATTTAGACAGTTAGCATAAATGCATAAATCAAGCTCTTAACCTGTGCCACTTAATAGCTTTCTCTGATCAGGTTAGGGTACGTGCGTCATCATATGTACCATTAAACAATACATTAAATGAATATGAGATTTATAAGGAAGTGACTCACAATCCAACAAAACCTACTCTCTATCTACTGTATTGTACAAGCGCAATGTTTAATTGGGATGTTTAATAAACACTCTTTCAATCGTATCGGGAGATATTTATATACTCAATTTTATCTAACGAGACTTAGGACTTTATTATTATAATTGTTGCTAATTGGTTTGGCATCCTAAATGGATGATTAATACGTGCATAAAATTCCAGGTATGGGATGTGCTAAGTAATGAAAACGTAGTGTCCCTTGTGTGGCCGGCATCAGCAAACGGCGTAGAGGCAACGGCAAAAGCGGTGGTAGAGGAGGCTCTTGCAGCGTGGAAGCACAAGTTCCCTTCAACAAAGGTCGATGATTGCACTGCCTGTTCTTGTGGAACAGACGACCCAATATTTTGCCTCTCACGACTTGAGCTTCCCCCATTTTAGTATGACTCTTCTTGCTCGAAGTGCATAGAAAGACGAGGTCTTGTGCTTGTTCAATGAGACGATCCTTCAAGCTTTACAGAAAGATTAGTACTTGGATTCTGTGTGGCCTATGATTGTTTTATTTCTATTAACAGGATGAATGTGAGTGCAAATCGAGTTAAATAATTATATGAATTAGCTGTTTACAGAAATAATACTTAAAAGTTCATTTAAATATAAAATTTAAAAGGTAATTTAAGCTCACCCAAAATTCGAAACTTAATTATGATAGAAATCTTGACATTGAAATGAGGATTTAAATGAAAAATCGCGGTGATCAATTTGACCAGCAAATTTTATTGGGTGTAATAATAGGTAGTTGAGGGTGATTACTACATCAATAGTTGATACCATTGAATATTCTCTTTATTTATTTATTTATTTTATTTTTAGGTTAACATTTATTATATAATGGGTATAGTTGTATATAATATAAAAGTCAAACAAAGTTCATCAAAATAATATAAAAAGTTTATATATACCAAAATTGATAGATAAAAACATTGATTCATCCGATTTACTTCGAATATAATATGGAACCAACTCCAACTGACTAGGACAAATAATTTTTTTCTATTATTTGGTTCAATGGATTCAATTGCTAGTTAGGAACTTTCGGTCGAATAATATCTTCTTATCTATCTAGACGGTTCTTTAGGTGATTGTTAGGAAAGATCAATTACCCATTATTTATATATAAATCTCTCATTTCCAACAGGAAATAGAGGACGCTCAACTAAAAGCCTAAAATGTTAGCAAAGGACAATTCTAAGAAATTTCAAGTACACACATTCTCTCATTAAAATGCTTTCTATTAACCGTACTTAATAAAATTATTTTTATAAATATTTTCTTTCTTTTCTAAACTTTTTTTTAGGTGGTTGGAATATGGAGGATATATCAAAAAAGTGAATCACCAATTCTTTTTATTGTATATTTATTTGTGTTTTATATAAAGTTTTACTCATTTCAATGGGAAAGGGAGGACACTCAACTAAAAGCCTAAAATATATATATATATTTAAAAGTTGTTAGGGATATTAACATAAATGTCAATTAATCAAATTTAGAAAAATTTAGTTTAAAAAAATTATTTTAGATGAATTCAAATTTGACATTTTCTTATTAAAACACTTTCTATTAGGGAAAGAAGCAAATAATAAAATTATTTTTATAAATATTTTTACCAAAACCACGGCCCGAGAATTCCATTCTCTCTTTTTTATCATCCAGGAAAAGAAAAGACCGAGAACTGCAGATTTGAGGTCTCGATCGAATCCGATTTTCCCCGAGTCCCGGGAAAGTGAGTCTAAGCGTCGCCCAGATTCTTTGACCGCATATTTCGCCTTATATTTTCGGAGAATTTGAATTAGGAGATACCTAGGCCTACCGAGCGGCGCCTGCCATCCCACGCACGTCGGCAACATCGAATAAAGGTGGGACAATGCGCGCTTCCATAACGTGTCTCCTCCCCAGCGGCGTGACCTTTAAAATAATCTCCTTGAAGGAGATTTGCGATTCCTCTCGCCCCTGAATCTCTCTCTCTCGGCGAACAATAGTGATATTTTTAAAGAGTTGTTTTTGTAGGGTTTTCACCATTAACTTTTCTAAATGTCAATTGATTTTCCTCCCATGAAATTCAGAAAAATTTAGTTTTAAAAAATTATTTTAAGATGATGTCAAATTTGATCTAATTAAAAACATTCTTACTTTGGATAAAAATTATAATGATTTTCGTCCATTATTAATTGACTTATAAAAATTATAGCATGATGTTTTTAATCAAAGGCATTGAAATTTAAAATTAGAAATTAAATTTTGTATGATGCTAATGAAATGGAGCAAAATTAGGCTTGCAATTTTAGTTTTCTATTTAAATATCTGAAATTCTATTTTCGAGATAAAAACAACTATCAAAACAATTTTAAAATTCAAAAACAAACAAAAACCAAAATAATTAATCAATAAAAAGAAATTAAAAGATTGCGCCTGAGCTCTGCATGGCGTACAGTGGAGAAGTCGCAGCTGCAATTTCCAAATCCGGCCACGTTCCGTCACGGGTCAATAGAGATGATAGCGTGACTGTAAGATTCTTGATCGACGACGGTCGTAGAAAGGATGGTATCGGAGCTCGAAACGGCTGAATAAAAATATTGTATTATTGACGTGCTATTTTCAGCGTTTTACACAGTCAAGCGAAAACCTACACTGAATGCTTAAAGTTATCTTTCGGTAGCTTTACTTTACCATGATGGACTTGAATTTTTGTACCATTGCCTCAAGTTTTGTTTGAGACTGTAAAAGCCCTTCTTCAAATAACACACGATGTGCCCCCCTTTTTTTTTTTTTTAATATTAAACTCTTTTAGTTACTCCATGCAGACCTTCTCCTTTGAATTTTCCATAGAAAAACGCTGTCTGTGTATCAAGTTATTCCACCCCTAGATTAAGGTATATCGCCAAATCGAGCATAATACGAATAGAGGACACCTTTCCCACAGAAGGAAAGATTTCCTTAAAAAGATCTCCTTAAAATTGATATCCTTATACTGATTAAAACCCTTTACAACTAACATTAATCTGTACCTTAGTTACAGATTGCCATTTTTATACTTAAATTGGTACATCAATTTGTTTTTGAGTACCTATTTGCCTTTAGGCAACTTCATCATCTTGAATGTGTGATTATTATACAATGATAACATATTGTCTTACATAGCATTTGTTCATTTATTTTTGTGCTCGTCCTCTATAGTTACATCAAAACATTTTAGCTATTCGTTATCGATAAATTCCACGTACTTATTAACCAATAAGCAAGTGAAAGAATGTCAATCCCTCACTAATCGTTGGAATGGAGTGGCCATTGTAGGCTCAAAGATATCACTGTGAATATCAACATTAGCGTTACCATGCTCATCTTCAACTTTCTTATTGGTAGAATTATCATATGCATCTCCACCATCTTCAATCTCAATGGATGGTGGGGTCATTAATGCCAAGTCAATATCACATGAGCAATCATTGTCGCGAGGAGCCATATTTTTGGCTTTGCCAATATCTTCAATGGCTACATTCTCTATGAGCACAATATCCTTTGATCTCACAAGCTTTTTTTTACTTAATCATAAAGCTAGTGACCAAACTATTCCTCCCTATAACCAAAGAAGATGCACATTTTCTTTTTTGACATTAATATTAGTTTCTTATCCATTAGGATATGAATATATGTTTTACATTTAAACACTAGCAAATAATCATAAGTGGCATTTCCAAGCCATATCATTTTGGGAACATTCTTGCTCAATGAAATGCTTGGTGAAAGATTAATAACTTATGTTACGGCATTCAAAGCTTCTTCCTGAAATATACCCAGTAGCTCCACCTTCAATAAAATATATCATACTCTCTCAATTAACATTCGCTTTATTCTTTCGGTCATTTTGTTCAATTATAGTGCTTTTGGGTTGAGTCTTTTATTGTCAGTTGCTTTGTGAGTGATAATATGCATCAAAGGGCCCAATGGTATTATCCTATTTTGTCACTACAGATGCATTTGAACTTCTTCCTCATTTGCCTTTTGACCAAGGAATGATATTAGTTGAATATTTCAAAAGTTTGATTTTTTTTATTTTAAGGGATACATTTATAATTTTTTCGAATAATTAACAATGATAGTAATAAAGTAAAATATATTACAAAAAATTTTTACCTTCATTAGGATGTAAATGTTAGTGTACACACAGTCAAGAAGACCTACTTTTTTTTATGTACGAGTTTTTATGAAAGGAAACTCTTCTTTATTTTTTTACCATATGATGAGGACAATTCTTCAATTTAATCTCTTTCACTTTAAAAGAAGCTCTTCTTCACAAAATAATTTATTTCTTTCACATTAATGTGGCTAGCCTCTTGTGTCACAACTAGTAGGATTCACTTTTACTAGCATGTTCACGTTGCCGTTAGAAATTGAAGCTTGCAAACATATAAATTTGACAATTTCTTACCATTTGCTATCACTAGAGACCCTTTAGTGAGCTTTCACGAGCCTTATAAAAGGTATTGTAACAACCTTTGTTATCATGTTTTTCAATCGATGTAAAATTGAATTAGATGTTTAGAACATATCAAATGTCCCTTAAAGTCAATGGTGCATTCTTTGGGGATGTTTACATGTCTAGAAAGGCTAGCGAGTGAGCACTTTCTTGATTGTCTTCTTATGAAAAGATATCATGATGAGGGACATGCTTTGACTGTTGGCTTAATTGTCTATGTGCCATTATATTTATCATATTGTTCGGCTTCGTCAAAGATTGGGGGTTAGTGGATTTTTGTGGGTATGATTTGGTTTAGGTAGAAACAATTGGCTTAATATTGACTCCTACATACTATAAGGTGCGAGTTTTAATTTATAATTTTAATTATAATTAATTTAATTAAAATAAAAAATATTGAGGTCAAATGAAGAATTGAGTCAAAGTTAACATACTGATCGAGTCATATCTGATTGAGTGTAGCTTGACTGGCTTTGAACATGTGCACATGCGTATTTTTGGTAGCAGAGTCTCACCTGAAGGATGCCTCTAGGATACTCGAGTGTACTTTTGGAAAATTGCTTATACCCGATGTGTAATCAAAAGAAGGTTGTGCACTGTACGATTTCTATCTTAATGTCTAATGTGCACCTAATAGGTGCACATGTGCTAATTTTCTATATAAGTTCCATCCATCCAATTTTTAACCATTTTCATCAAGTTTTGGAAAGAATTGAGGGTGAAGAGAAGAATAGACAAAGAGAGAAGAAATGTTAGTTGGAGATATTTCAAGTGAATTTAAAAAGAATTTTGACAAATTTGAGAATAAGGCAAATATATTGAGCCATCTTTTATTTGTTATTAATTTTTTTATACTTCTTTAAGTATTTATTGTTCTAAAATTTATACATATAATATTTTTATAGTTAAAGAGTTTATATTTTATATATCTGTGATTTTACTCCCATTCCATAAAATTTTTATGAAATTTGGGCCATCATTTTATATACATTATACTTTTAAGTTGACTTTTCTACAATAATATCCATATAAGTCTCTAAATTTTGTTTAAATGCTATTACATATTCTTGATTCTCATGTGTATATTTTAGCATGTCTTGTACATTAAAATAAAATAAATAAATTATATTTATTATGTTGATTTTCTATAAATCCTGTAGAATTTTACTTGCATGTCTTAAACCTTAAGAACAAAACTCTTCATGCTTTTTAAACCTTATCTAGTTGTTCCAGCATATTTTTAAAATATTCACAAATATTTTTGCACACTATATTTTTTTGCATGACTTTAATTTGAAGAAATGAAGAAGAAAACTCTATAATTTGTAAAAGGATAATGATATTTTTATTGATATAAAAAATTATAAAAGATTATTTATATTTGTGTAGAATTTTTATTCATTTATATACAAATCATTTGTAGAAATTAATGGTAATATATTATGGTATGGGTTAGTATATTATAGTTGTAATCAAAATTCAAATCTATTATCTGCGACTTGAAAGCCGCATTTGATCTTATATATAAGATTATATATATGATGACTCACCTATGAATTTTGAATAATAGTGTATGGCCTTTAATTGTGTGAAAATATATATAACCTAAATTTTAACTATTCACTTTTTGATCGGTGATGCCCTATAATTCTTGATCCATGAGAATTTGTATGATTTAAGTTTGTTTTTGATGATGCTTTGTTAGAGTAAGAAATTAGATCATTAATTCAAAATCTATACATTAATGTTATAGAAATTACATAACCTTACATTTGAATTTTGATCATATATCTTCTAATGTATTTTGATATAAATTGTATATTTAATTATAAAAATTTATATGCCTTACTGATAAACTAATTTACTTCTATTTTTTTATTTTACAAACATTTTAAATTGGAGAATTTTGACATTTTTACATGTAGAGAAAGTCAGCGAAAAGGCTGTTCAAAAAGATAGAATTAGGAATTGAAAATTTTAGATGTTATATTTGGACTCAAAATAGTAGTTTTAGGGTATTTATTTTATTTCAATTAATAGTTCTGTATTATATAAAAGCTTTCAATATTTTTTTAACAGTAATGTGATTGGAATTTGGTTTGTCTAGTAGCAAGTTCAAGACAGAATTTTATTTGTTTACTCTAATTTTAGTACAAGTATATATCTTTATGTATATTTTAAAATTATCGTATGATCAGTATTTAGAGCCACTTGTAGGTGTGGTGTTCCGTGTCCCATGTTGTGATTCATTATTATTTTAGATCAATTATTGTTATTCAACTTGCAATTCACATCCAATATCGATTTGGGATTCTAAAATTTTTTTCAATGAATTTTTGAGTCTTTAGATTTAAAATAAATTAATATATTAATTAAATTAATATAAAATGAATTAAGTTCCTAGGATTAAAGACGTCACATAGATGGTGTTTATGATGCATATTTTGAATCTAAATTATGATTTGAATAAATTTATATTGAATTATTAAATCTTCTATTTAAATTTTACATATCCCAATAGCAAATAATAATTTAAAAAATTTAAAACTCGCTTTCTTGTATATTTTTCGATAATTAAATTAGTAAATTTTTTAAAAATTTGTTAGGTGGAAATGATTGATAGGATAAAAGAGAAAGATAGAAGACCAAGCTTTGTATTCTCTAGAAAAATAAGTATGTTAGACGGTTTAACTCTATTATTATTTTTAGACTCTATCATTCTTTCAAAAAAAAAAAAAATAAGATATATTTATAGCCATATTGCTAGTTGATGATAGTTTCTTAAATAAAAATAACTGACCATGATATTAATAGTTAGGCCACTTAAAAAATAATTAGTTCAATTATTTTTATATACGTTCCGATCATGGGGCTTTTTGAATGCAATCAAACCAATTATGATAAATAGTTGATATTGGTCAGGCAAGAGACCCTTGCTTGAGCTTACTATAGGGTATATAAAACTGGCTACTTGGTTTAGCTACTTCACTGGATTAATCATTTGATTGGGTTAATTACTTGGTTGAGTTAGTCGCCTAATTAGATTAACCAGTTAGTTGGACATTCAGATATTCAGTCATTCAGGGTTATGGCCCAATCTATTCAGCAACTATTTAACTACTTGGTCACTTGATTGCCATTAAATCTTCATTCAATCTGATTAAAATTTAGATTTTCTTACTCTTGATTTGGTTGTTTTATTAGGGGTGAAGATATATTCCATGACATACGATTTGATCTTTTAGGTAATTGTCAAAATCTATACACATGTATATATGTATGTTCATTATACTTATATTATTGGATTATAGGTCACTTCCGTGTGAGTCTATATCTGTTTAATGTATCAATCGATAGTACGGACGATGAGTTTCATTGTGCATGCAACTATGGTCCGAGGGTGCCTAATGTGCCGATTCGGGAAAAGGAGTGATCGAGAGGTGCCTCAGGCACTAATTTATGAATAGACACACTTGAGGCATGCTTGACTAGCGCTCAAGCGTTGGCATGGGTATAAAAGTGCATGAGGACAAGATTTAGTCATTTTGAAGCGATACAGGTAGAGCAAGAGAGAGAAAAAATCAAGGAGAAGAGAGAGAAGGCTTCTGACAATTCAAGTTTGGACGATCAAAGTAACAATTTAGATAAAATCAAGTCAATGCATGTGTACTTTAAACTTTCTCTTTCATTTGTTATTATTTATTTTCATTTTCTCTGAATATTCTTATTCTAATGCTCGTCTAATTTAAAATTTTAAAATTTGGGATATAAAAATCATGAATGTTTGTTGATTTTCTATAATTTTATGGATAAATTTCTTAAGAACTCATACTTGTATATCTACATCATGTAATATGTGTTACATTTTAGAATCTAAATACTTTTTCATGTTTGAAAACATAATAAGTGCTCCTACTTGTCCGTACTTCAAAATTATTGATTTGAAGTTATTACATATTTAATTATATATTGCACATGTTTAATTATACAGTGCATTTTTAATAAATTTTTATTAATTTTTTAATTTTTTTACAGCATAAATTGTGTTAAATTCCATGTTTTAAGAATTGCCATGGTTAAAAGAAAATATAAGATATCATGAGAAAGAGAAAAACTTTACAATATGTTAAGAAATGATAAACTGTTTTTAAGAAGGATGAGAATTAAGAATTAAAAAACGAAGTGTAGAGTTTCTCAAAGTTAAAGATTGAACTAAGGTTATAATTTAGCGGATAATATATTTTGGTATGTTTATTATATTATAGTGAAAAATTAATATCCGAACCTCGGGTTAAGAAGTAATTTTTATTAATTTTTTTTTAATTTTTTTCTAGCATTTTGTTAAATTCCCTATCTTTAAGTCTTGAATCAGAACATATGACTTTTGATTGTATGGAAACAAATACAATCTGTTAGATTTTAAACTGTTTTTAAGAAAGGTAAGAATTAGCTAATAAACAAATATTTGTCAAAGTTAAAGAATGGACTAAGGTTATAATTTAGTCAATAAATAAAATCAATAATAATATTTCCATCAAACATAATAACTTGACCTCGGGTGTGACAATCAAATATATCATGACCCAATATAAATAAAACCCCCATCTTTAAGATCTGAACATATGATATGATTGTATAGGACAAATAATACATGACACTAATATCTATAATTTAGCTAATAAGGCCTACTATCAATTTATAACAACTCATCCATAAATTTAATATTTTACAAACAATGATCAAGGTCATCATCGACCATAAATAATAACCATACACATCCTCGAGATGTCATTGTATCCTATTATAATATTTTCTTCATCAATTATAACATCTTCTATGTATTGTATCTTATTGAGTATTTAGCTCATTCCTTCTTTGCTAACCTCCTCGGATGAACAAGGAATGAATCAAAAATCGAAGTGATTAGTTATCTTTTTTAGATACTTTCCTCTATATTTACAAATATCCATGCCACATTGTATAATTTGATTTATGGACAGGGATAAAACATTGAAAACGTTTAGAATGCACTAGAGTTTAAAATGTATCAAGAATTTGTATAAAACGGTACACAAATTCCAAAAGTTATTAGATAATTGATGGCAGAAATCACGTAAAATAAAACACCATGTCCGTGAAATCCTGGTGTCGGAGTGAGGAGATGTCTATACATTTGACTAAATCGTCATATTGTAATAAGAGTTGATCGTGATATCGGACAAAATCATATTGAACCATTGATTAATAAAATCTTGATAATTAAAAGATAATATCATTATGATTAATGATGGATTTTAGAACATGATCGTTATAACGATTAAATGCCACCACATCCACGTGGGGACACATTAAGGCAATTTCTTTCTCTTTGATCTAAATTTCTTACTTGCATAAATCATTTTAAAAAATCGGTTAAAATCACAATTGAAACATAAATCAAAAACACGTTAGGGTTTATTTGGAAAAGATGGTGCGTGGAGGAGACATTCCTGTCGCCCATCCGTGGAGCCAAAAAGGATCTCAAATTGAGAGAGGATGAGAAATAGGTGTATAAATACAAAGCATGCAGAAATCGAAGAACACGGTAGATCAAAGATACCAACTTGAGGAAGGGTTAGTATGAGGAGAGAAAAGAAAAATTTGGGCACTTCGGCTATCATTTTGTTAGCATACGAATATAAAATCCAAGATAAATATCTCAAGGCCATCCATTATACTTTGTCTCCCATAGATTAGATACTTTTATTTTCACTTGGATGTTTTACCACCCGACTTTGGGTGCAACCTCAAACTTTAGTTATATATTGACAATTTCTTTGGTGATTTGAGATTTTGTTAGTTTTCCGTATTTGTGATGGTTCTCAATTTTAAATAAAGGATAATTATCTAATATTGTATATCTTCCTTATCGAGTATATAGTAGCCTCAAATATTCCTTAAATCTTGCGGAAGTAGCCAATCATATTCGTCCCATGTCGGGACAACCTCCCGTTACTATCTTTAGAATTGTTATTGATACCTCGGATCACAAATCGACCCCTAGGGTCTTTGTTATTAAAAATCATTTTGATCCCACCCCAAAATATTCGGATGGTTAGTGCAAGGCTTGGTTCATTTAATTAAAATATATAATACATAAACATACATATATATCGTCCGGGTGTCCAAAATTCCTCCAAATCATAAATATCGGTACAAAACCACCGCAAAATCGATAAAACATACATGCATGTATACAATTGATAAATTGAGGGTATTTAAAAATACATACATGTTAGTAAAATCTCTCAAGTTAGTTTTAAAATGCATAAAAATTAAATTAGGACATAGAATAGGGCTTTGGATGGATTTTGCCTTAACATTTTAATTTATATTTGAATTTGAAGGATGTCCCGAAGCACTCAATTTACCCTTTCTCTCTCCTTACCATGCATATCCACCTTTATTTTTCTTAATCTGCGCCCGAAATATGATTTTGGATTAATTAAACGTGATAAAATCGGTTCTAAATATTAAACCACCGCACCACCTCACGTGGGTTGGCACCGACCTCCTCGGCACCACCCAAATATTGATTCAGATTTTGGAAAAGAAAAACTAAAATGCCGTCTCTCTCCTCGCGCGACTTTGCCATCGCCTTCCTCGTCCAAAAAACACGCAAAGGATAATCACTCGGCCGGATGCCACCGGGCTGCGCCGAAAGCCGCTCACCAGAGAGACCATCGGGAGGTTGCCGGCTACCACCTCGAGCGACCGTTAGAGTCGACTCTCCCGAGAACCGATCTCCTCATCCATCGCCCCGCATCAAATCCACCACCGCCACGGCCTCACCCATTTAACAATCACAACCTCCCACAATCACCGCACGATATCCCTTCATTTCCCATGAATGATCTCCCGTTTACTGCCGCCTCCTCCTCCCTTCTCCTTCTTCTTGTTTCTTAATATAAAACCCTAAATCCCCCTTTTTCCCCTTCATTTTCTCTCTCCCGATATTTCTCTTCTTTTCTCATTCTTTTTTTTTTCTTTTTATACTTTTATATTATTACTTATTATTATTATTATTATTATATATATGTATGTATATATATATATACTCTTTTATTTTTAAACCCATTTAACCTATACAGTGTTAATTATACAAATAACATTGAGCCCCACTCCGCACCTCCGATCATTTTCAAAATTTTATAATATTTTAATTTATTTTCACCACGTCCGAAATACCCAAAAATTACAATTAATATTAAAATAATCCAAATGAGATCCGAAATATCACACTATTGACCCTAATCCTTAAAAAAATAAGATTTAAATATATTTTGATAGTTAAGATCCGGACAAGTTATTGACAAATGAATATGAGTGAAGATCGAAGTGATTAGTTATACTTTTCTAGATAGTTTATATTGATCTATATTTTCAAATAATATGTAATGTACTTAGATGCATTGTTATAATTTGATTTATGGACAATGGGTTGTGATATTGTAAGATATTGTAAGCTTTTAGAATGCACTTCGATGTTTAAAATGATATTTTGTAGCTTTTGATATTTGCGGGTTGTATTGGATGTGTACTACTTTCACAAGTTATTAGATAATTGATGGCATTTAAACAGGTATCTTTTCTTAATAAAGTCTAACGTTATATGGTTTTTAAGTTGGTGTCGAGTGATAGATGACGGGGTTATATATTTGAATCCTGTGTATAATATTGTATCGTTTATATAGAGTTGATCGTGATATCGACGTGAAAAATTCATGTCTGATTGGTCAATTGATTAATTTATTGATCAAATTGATAATTAAAAGATAATTAATTATGATTATGATTAATTATGAAATTTAAAACATGATCTGTTACACTGTCGTCACCGTCGCCGGAAGAGAAGTAAGAAATTAAGGCAAATAAATCCATTCTTTCTCTATGTTGATGTCAATTTCTTACTTGCATAAACAGATTTTAAAATAATTGGCTAAAATCACAATGGATGGATAATGGGACAAAAATAAAGCTACGGCTCTGATTTGGAAAAGAGGAGGTGGTGCGGTGGAGGAAGGAGGAGAAGAAGTGGCGCTGCCAGAGAGAGGAGGAGAAAAGGAGGCACAATTGAGAGAGAATGAGAAGAGTAGGCGTGGCCAGAGAGAGAAAGATGAGACAAGGAGGCGCGGTACAGAGAGAAAGAAGAGAAGAGGAGGCGCAGTAGAAGGAGAAGGAAAGAGTACAACAGAGGAGAAATGAGGCATGGCAGGAGAGAGTATAAGGAGAGAAAAGAAAAATTTGGGCACTTCAGAGTATCATTTTGTTAGACCTGCTTAGTACAAAGTCAAGATAAATATCCTCTAACCGTATCTTTCATCTATTTCTCCGTATGAAAATATTTTATTACAATTAGAGGTTTTAAACTCGGTGTGCACTTTTACCTAGCTCGTTCATTTTTCCTGTGCTTATGTGACAATTTTACTGGTGATTTGAGAGTTTTGTATTGTTTCTTTTAATATTTGAGGGTTTTATTATTTTTTAAAAAAGGCTAATTATCTAATATTTTATATATTTGTATCAGTATATCTGTATAAAAATGAGTATGAAATCTTGCATTAGGCCGTGCATTTTTATATGCATGTATTGGGTTGTAGTTACTATCTTTGGAATTGTTATTAGATATTCTTGTAATTCCTGGCAGGAGAATATTTGTTATTAAAAATTATTTTCCACAGGCATGAAATATTCGGATGTAGTGACCCTCCCATTTGGATATTTAATTAAAATTTATAATATATTCGAACATACTAATATATCTGATAACTTGTAAAATTGCACTCAAAATTGTGGGTAGCAAAATATTGTGAGCAATCTTACCTATGAAGATATATTATATAGGTGGCCTAATATACTGGCTTAAACTGTATTTGATTTAGTCTAAAATTATCAGAAGTATAAGTATCCATTTTCTTAAGTTAGTTTTTAAATAATTAAAAATTAAATTAGTGCATACTTTGTATTTTTGGATGGATTTGGTATTTGGATTTTGATTTAGATTTGAATTTGAGATTCGTTAATTTACCCACATTTGGGTTTTCGTAATATCTCAGATTTTTATTTGGATTAATTTAATATTAAATATGATTTTGGATTAATTGGACGTGATAAAATTATTTAAATATTTAGAAATTTTGGAAGGATATTTGGATTGGTTGGGTTGGCACCCGAGGTACGCCCGTATTGTCGCCCAAATATTATTTCAGATTTTAAAAAAGAGAAAACTAAAATGGAATATATAATAATAATAATAATAATAATAATAATAACAATATATTATTAAAAACTTATTATTATTATTATTTAAAAAATAATAATAAAAAAGGATAAACGGTGATCGGATGAGAGTTTGGGGAGAGAGAAAGCGGAGGGGGAGAAGAGAGGAGAAAAAGGGAGGTCGGTGCGGCTGCCACCGCCACCACCGTTAGAGGTCCAGACGCCGGAAGAGAAAGCCCGATAAAACTGTCACGAGCCCGATAAAATTAAATATATATTGGCCAACAATTTAAGAATTATTAATTTAATTAATCATATCCGATATCTCTTCATTTAACATGAATGATGGATAATTTACCAATTACTTTTTATATTTATACTTATTGCTTAATATAATTATTACTTATTTTTCTGTATTTATTTATTGAACACATATTAATGATATTAAAAAAATAATAATTGTAGGCACATGAATACTTAAGGTACTTTAAATCTAAACATCATTTATAAAACATTTACATGTATACACTTATTTGGCATATACTAAAACTTCTATAAAGAATTCATATGTTAAGTCAATTTAATGAACTCACCATCTGATATGTACCTACTCATTCAACATATATAGTGCTAATTATACAAATAACATTGAGCTCGATTACCCCTTTTAACAAGCTGGTATAATGTGTAACTATCTAATTTGATAATTAATATTTCATATTAATGATTCTATGATCAAAAATATTAAAAATTTAATCTTTTAAATAATTAAAATTCAAACATATAATCTCATCATAATTTGTAATTGTATTGCTTAAATTTAGGGATATCATTATATAAATAGCTAATACAAATAAGTATGATAAATATAAATATTTTTTGATAATAATTAAATAAAACTTTATAAAAGTAATATCTCATCATAGCTGATATGATTGGCTTAGAAGACATTATTTCTTTCCCTACGATCTCAAAAAACTATGATCTCATTGTTCCTTCATTTTCTCTGCCTACCATGACCAATGATTTCTGGGGTTTTGCCTTGGCCACCCAAAATTTAGGTTTCATTCTCCTTTAAATAGCTAAAGAGTATTTTAAAGTGACTGATCACATAAATTAAGATAATATTTTAATATCTTATTTTAATTTTAGTCATTTATATTATAAAAATATATCTCAACTTAATTAAAATCACATATGATAATTAAATAATACCATGCCTAATATTTTTAAATGACCAATATGTAAAAAAAAAAAAATAATTCAAATCGAAAAAAAATAATTTTTATATTAAAATATTTTATATTAGCCGTGAAATAAATATTTTGAAGTTTTTAACTATTGGAAGACTAGCAATTGATACAACCAATAGCTCACAAATGTATCACCTCCTAATATTGACATTTGACAAGCATCTAACAAGTGGTCAATATAGAACATTAATTAATTGGGCCCATTAAATTGACTTGAAGCATATTATAAAGACCGATACTTAATGAAGTAGTTGGTTTAGAATCACTGTAGACTTGATGATAATTAAATAATACCATGCCCGTCTACATACTCCACATCAAATTTAAATGAACCAATATGACTTCTATATCATAGGGTATCGTCGTTTTCCTTTTAAGTGTTTCTCCAAATTATGTGCATTTTCTCATATTTCTTTGAAAAATAATTCAAATTTTTATTAGAAAAATCTTATCAAATTATATTAAAAATATTTTATATTAGTATGTCCTGTGACTTATGAAATAAATATTTTGAAGCATTTTTAACTATTGATGAAGACTAGCAATTGATACAACCAATAGCTCACAAATGTATCACCTCCTAATATTGACATTTGACAAGCATCTAACAAGTGCATGTATATATTTTATCTAAAATGTTTACACCCAAGGTCTGTCCGAGACGCCTATAAGCACCATTTGTCCAGAATGCTTGTGCTTGAGACGCATATGAGCGTTGTTTGTTCAGAATGCTCACACATAATATACAATGGTGATGCATATGAGTGTCGTTTATCCAAATTGCCTACACGTAATGTATGTATAAAAGGTGGACGTGTGGTGGGACGTAAACCTCTTACTGAAGCTACCGCACTTGAAACATACCTATGTGGCGCACTTGCATTGAAATAGTGCTTCCTAAACGACCATATATTTTTATTTAATTTTTACTTTTTTCTAGAAATACTTCCTTTCTATACTCTTATGAGCGATAATAATTGTGAAAAACGACAGTAGTCTCTAAAAGCTCTCACTGATAATTGTGACTAGTTCCATTTGAGAAAACCAAACCTTTACTCTTGAAATTAATTGTCAATATTTTCTCTTTTTATAGTTTTTCATTGTTTTACATACTTATTTTAACCTGAAAACTTTCAGCAAAATGTTAATGGTGTAGACAGTGGGATCCAATAGTGTGTAGAAATTCTATAGTAATTGAAACAAAATTAATAAGAAGACCAAAATAAGTTTGATTCTACTGTTGAAAGCAAATTTAATAAGTTTATTAGTATGAATCACAAATCAAAAATAAGTCACTAAGATTTAGTGCGTCTATACTATTTAAGCTCCAAATTGACTTTCTTAGTGTATTATTTTCGGTGATTGTAAATATTTTGAGGGTTTTATAGGATAACAGTTGATTACTAAGGTTTTTCTTTATCACTAAAAATTCATGTGTAAATTTTTTTTCTTCACATCTTTCTTAATACTGTAAGTCACTATGCATATTCTTACCATTTATATCTAAATTTGAATATATTTTACTTGTATCATGTATTCTAATACTTTTTTTTCCATAATTTTAAAAAGGGTCTTAATATTTAAGATTAGGGATCCTCTAATCTTTTTCAAATGCAACCATAAATGTTATTTTAAACCTGGAAATCAAAGATGTTTTAATAATTTCTTTAGTAAAAAAAATCTGTACTAGAGTCTTATGAAGATTGTTTTTTTCCCCCCTTTTTGCTTTGCTTAAGGATATTGTGAGGATATTTTTATATCTGGACCATTGTGTCAACTATTGGATATCTAGCAAGACTTACCTGCATAAATCTCAATATATAAATTCAATGGTTTAAAGTCTTGCTCCTGTGTGACAACATTCTCAAAGTAGACCACTAATTATCTTATGGTTTAGACATTTAGTTAGAGATTTAAACTTTTAACATCAGAAAATCAGCGACGATACTGGATCCCCTCGCTAATCATAATCTCCTTAAACTTTTAATTACTTTTAATTACGGGAAGTAAAATACACTTGTTATTTGTCACAAAATTAGTCTGACCACAAAACAAAACATATGCATGATTGTCCACCTCCAGCATATAACGAGCTGCAAAGGAAAGAGCTTATAAGAGCTCAAAGGCACAGGAATGAACATTGATAACTTCTGATGAGTTTCCGAAAGGAACTATATGTCCTAAAAACATAAAAAATTTTGACCCATTGATATTTTTTTGAAAATAATACAAATATTAAAATTTAATACACATAAAGAATTATAGATCTAGATAATATGGATAACACTAGTATCAATATTAACGTAATAGTATAAAAATTAAAGCAATAATAAATAATGATAAAGGCACAATTTTTAGTAATGAAGGGAAAACTTGATAACCGCGGGTTATTGGAAAAAACTTTTGGGTTTTAAAGGTTAGGGAAGATATGCACTATGAAAATTAACTTATAGATCGAGTGGTTACGACGCGCTAACCTAGCAAATTTACTCCCGTCTCGTGATCCCTACCAAGGAACTCCTTGGATTTATACGCGGCAACAGAACCGGACGCCTTTTGGTTTTTACGTTAATCTTCTCTCATGAATCTTTCGAAGTTTCAAACTCCACCGGAATCTCTGTTTCACACTACCCACGTTACCAATGAAGGTAGAATGGTAGATAGAGTTGTAAACGGTAAGGTGAAGGTGGTGAGAAAACCGTAACACAAGAGCACAATAATATAATTGAGATTTTCTCAATTTGGAGTAAAGATTAAAGTAGTGGAAGCTTGTTTTCTCTCAAAGGGGGCGCTCCAAAATGTATAAGTTGGAAGTAGAGTAACAAAAAGGAGGAAGAAATATATAATGAAGCTTGAAAAAAACGTTAAAAAAAAAAAACGTTCTGCAGCGCTAGAGCTTGGCCCGAGCGCGCCTAGGGTTTCAAGAGAACAACGCATAGGCGCTCAAGTGAGAAGGCGGTGAGTTTCGGGGGCGAGGTTACTGGAATTTAGGTTCGAACGCATAACAGGCACGAGACTACCGGAATTTTGGCTTGAACGGATGGCGAACGCACGTCAGGCATGAGGCTATTAGAATTTGGGCTCGAGTGAGAAGCAGGCGAACAGCAAACCTAGGACACCAAAACAGACAGTCACGGAAATAAGTTGATACAGCACTTCAACGAATATAACAAATAGCAACACACGACCAAATATGTTCACAGAATATGCCAACACTAAAATTGCCATAACAATTTCTGTCTAATTTCTCCAGTGGCATGTTTGACTGGATGTATTGTATACACGAAACTCCAAGTTCATTCATAAGTCCTCTCTGATATATTGATGTCCCTGTGAGAATGAAGCATACCAAAAATTATGTTGATGTGTACATTAAATTTTGATTTCATTCAGTAGTACTGAGTCTTTTAGCTTCTAATTAGACTCTAAAAAATTGAGGGACTCCTAATCACAGCTTGTTTGGACTCTTTTGTAAATAGGGGAAGTAAAATATATATGATTATATATTATATGTATAGTAGATTCAGTTCTAGGAATAAACAAAATTGATTTTAGAGTATTAGATATCACCAAACTAAATCAAAGATAATAGAGATATAAAATATAGATTTTGGTGATAAGTAGAAATCTTAAAAATGAATCAGTTTTTGAGTAAATTCTTTTGAATTTTTCTAATTAGTAAAAATAATGTAATATGAATATCAATTTAAAACTTGGATATTATAGATATACTAAAATTTCACCAACCTAATCTTGACTCAAGACTTTTGTCAATGAACTCTTTTGAGTTTCTCACAATAGCAGAATCATACAGCTTTTGATCTTCTTATTAAATTTACTTCATTTGCTAGTAAATATCCACATAGTATTGGAATCTATATCTATGCCATTAAGGCATATTGAAGGTTCACAGGTTAGAACAAGTGTATAAGCAATGGAGAAGAACATTAGTGAGAAATTATTGATAATTTTATCTCAAGAGAATATTTTAGTTTATTTAACAATTAATCTCTTTTTATATAAAATAATGAGAGCTCAAGGGTTAACAATTATTTTTCTATCCCTCTTCTATGAAGAGAAAAGATGTATTTAAAAAGAGTTAAAATTAGGTCAAAAAATTTACGTCTCAAAAAAGGTAATATTCTAGCATTTATGTGCTGCACAAATTCATATGAGGCATAAATGCATGCGCAAGGTAATGCACAAGCACTACAAGGATGCACATTAGGTCTGGACATTTTAAAATAATGATGCTCATGTGCAATACAGACATCTATTAAACATAGGTATTCTAAACCAATTATACTCATGCACGATATAGACACCTATCAGGCACATGCATTTTAGACAGATTACACTCATACGCTAGATTTTTGATAGAATATACTTATACGCTGGAAAGGTATGTATTAGATATTGACACTTTGGACAGAATGTACTTATGTGCCGGAGAGGTGTAAATCAAGCATGGGAAATGCATGTTGGTTGTTAGATAAATACATAGGGTTAGTCTTCATTGATACATTAATGTTCTTTAGACAACTTGTTTTCCTAACTATATAATATACCAATATAAGAAATTTCTAATAGATTCTATTTATCAATGCATTCTGCTTTAAATAGTGGTCTTAGATCCTCCAAAAGTGTATATGCTACGCCGATTCTACCATTAGAAAGTCTAAGAGGAAAAACATTTTGAATTATTGTAAGACAAGTTGATAATCTTTTGATATCTCAGTCACTATTCTTGGGTTGCTCTATTGCTGTCATGGCTTAATTGAATCTACCTAATAGCTAAAATCTATTTTCCCACTTAAATAGGAAGAGAGAATTGTGGTTTGGCTTTGGAACTTTCTTATAAATTAGCATATAAATATGCTACCAATACAGGGTCCTTGATGCCTTTTTGTATTAAAATGTCATAGGCAAGTGCACATATATTTAGTTATAAAATGCAATTCTTTCATTTCATATATTTATTAACGTATTAATTTGTTTCATTTACATTCAGGGATGTATAAGAGTTGAACACCAAGCAGAATAAGACTATTACGTGATAGATGTAATCTTGTGGATTATCACTCTTGTTACCTTATCGGCCATCTACTCTGACTCATTAAACTAACATTTACATGGCAACCACCACCAAAGGCATAGGAATCACAGGTCAAAGGCATATTGACCTTAATTAATGTTTTTTTTAAAATAAAAGTAAGCTAGATTTATTATGTTTGCATCTTTGACGTTCTATTCTATCAAATTTTATTATTTTATCTCACATGTAATTGTTTTGTCTCCATAACTTAGGTCTTTCATTGGAATGGAAACAAGGGAGGAAAAAGAAATGTTGTCCAAATTTGTTCAAACAATTATATAGCACCGGACATGTTGGACATGTTGGGCAGAGAGTGAAAACGATAATTAATATGTAAAAAAGTAACAGCATTTTACATTAAATTTTATGATGTAATTATTTTACTAACAAGTCATACATTACATTTTTTACTATACTCTAACAGAACAGTTTCTTTAATAGGTCAATTTAAATATCTTTTTCTTTTTGTTTACTTTGGTGAGCAAAATAATAGAGAACTCATTGTTGATGAAGATTATGTGTTAGAATTGAATATTCTAAGTATAGGTCAAAGACTTATTGTTATAAATTTGGCCGACTTAATATTTATGTATGAAAATGATAATCGTTTGTTGGAGAGATGAAGATTCATTGATTTAGAAACTTAAGTATTGAAGTGAAGATTCGTTAATAAGAACTTTTTAAATTGTCAAATTTTGGCTTTGAACCTATTTATATATTCAAACGTATTTACATTACAATCATATAATGAATAACGGAATATTATATATGTATTATGCTACTATCTCTTTTATAATCAAATTTTAAATTATATGATTGTTAGTTAATTTGTTACCTTAGCTATCACAAATAAGTTATATGGTATATATGCATATACAATTAAAGTATAATGATGACATTTAGTTATACAATTATTGATATTCTAATGATGACATTATTTTACTCTAAAAATTGTTCACAATTAATGATGAGATAAATATTATCATAAAAAAGTTTAGTTAATAATAATATCGATATTTGCAATTGTAATTTTTTGGATTTGACAAAGGGACAAAGATTACGTCAAAATTTTGGTTACACTTACAATTATTTAGATTTAAAAACAAAAAATATCTTTGTTAAAATATTAGTTACTTTAATGATGAAATTTATTGTCATAATTGTTAATAGTTAATGATGAAAAGATCCTGTCACTAATAATACTTAAAACTACCAACATTGGGAATCAAGATCTCATCACTAATTATTTTAAAGATAGAAGAAATAATGATATTTTTTTTTTCTTCATTAAAAATTATTAACGATGAAAATTATACTTTTAACTACCAAAAATTTTGTCGGTGAAATCACATTTTCCTATAGAGTAACTATTCTATTATGTACCCAAGTTTATTCTATAAACATGATTTAACTAAATTAAAAGGGGAAGGGAAATGGAAGGGATACATCTGAGAAAGGCAATGGAGAGAAGTGAAAGTGGTGGTGGAGAGGGGGATCTAGGTGGGAGGATTGCATTTTTATGCATCCCAATATTTCCAAATTTAACAATTTATTTTTAAATAAATAATTATAATTTAATTATTTTAAATAATTAATTATTATTTTTTAAAAGTAATTAAACAATAGCAGTCTATTTTTATATAAATTATTGAGATTTAAAAATATAGGATCCGTTAAATTTTAGGTTATTTTCTTATAAATCTCATATTTTTTAATTTTTTTTTTTTTGTTTTGGTGCTAATGGGGTTTGTTCACTAGTTATTCGTGCAAAGTTTCATTTGAGTAAAATCATTTTAAAAGATTCCATGAAATAGTTGTGAGCTTAGGGCTTAAGCTGCAACATTGGAAGATTTCTAATAGTTGCTATAGGTGATTCTTGTGATAGTTGTTTGGGCAGGGCCATACTATAAATATGATGCTTTGATCTTAGGCTAGATTTTGAGAAGATTATTTCAAACCCCATGGCTGCAAAAGAAAGAGAAAAAGGAAAATAAAAAATTTTACAACTGTTTGAGTTTTAATTCTAGTCTACTTTTTGCCAATTTTGGATATATTATCTTAGTTTCAATTGTAGACATGTATTGTAGGTTATTTTCATTCCTCCTACTCTTATAGTCGTTCCTCTCTAGACTCGTTCACTAGAAAGTTTTTTTTACAACTAGATATATATTTGAGGTTATTAGTAATTGGATGCTTAGATTATATAATCTAGATAGTAGTAATTAATGATAATTAGATATCATATTTGTATTATGATATGAATAAGGTAATTTGGAGGAAATTATTGGTTACTGATTCTCATTTTTATTATAAAGGAGATTACTTACAACCATATTTCATTTACAGTGGAGATAGCTGTCTTGACCAAAGGCTCGTTGGATTTTTCTTAATTGAAAATAATTTTCATGTAAAAACTATAGATTATTGTGCTTGTATATATAATTATATGTTATTGATACTTTCATGAGAATTCAAACAAAAGGGTGATGAATTTAACCATTGTTAGAAAGTTTTTCTCAATTTTATGTAAGTAAAATTTGGCCTGTTGTCCAACAGGAGCTAAATCTCTATGAGAGATGCAGGCCCGCCATTCCAGTGGAAGGGGGTGGACGCGGCTTAATAAAATTGTCTTAGTTTTCTTTTTTCTTATAATTTTTAAAGAAATATGACCGGTGGTTTACTTTCATGTAATTTACTTCATCATAAAGTTCCAAAACCCTTAAATTTCTGCAAAGCTTTAACTATTTTTTCTTGATATTTGTTGAATCGCTCTGCTCGCAGTGATAGTTTTTGACCCCTCCTCTCTCTCTCTCTCTCCTCCCCCCTTTTCTCTCTCTCTGTTAGCTTTTGTGGGGGAAAGGATTGATTTGAGTTCAATGCGGCTCTCTCCAGTCTTGTTAATTTATTAGGTCAAAGAAAGCTACCGTTTGCTCTCAAATTTTTATTACAGTTCTTGGATTCTGAACACTCCGCAAGAAAATACAATAACTGCAATATAACTCAATTAAGCTTTTTTTATCTTTTGTTTCAGAATTTTAGCAATCTTGCATGTGTAATATAGGTTTTATTAGGAGCAAATTTTAACACACCTTCTAAGATATCGCCTATCTATTCATCAACATAAGAGACTTGTTACGTACCTTATGCAATTTTCTTTTTCTTGTTTTTCATTGTCTGGTTTCCCTTTCTCCTTTTGTGGTTTTTGATTTTGTCCTATACTTTATTTGCTGTTTTAGTTCGGGCCTATGATTTCGGTTCTTTGTTGGATTCAAACTGACTTAGTTGGATTATTATATTATATATCCGGTAATGACTATAGTAATAGAAAAAAAAAATATTTGTTATCTCTATTTTCTCTTCCTGCAACTCTCTCCTCTCTGTCATTCTCTTCCTCACCTCGTCTCTCTTTCTTCCATCTCTGTTTTCCCCTCAGCCAACTTTCCTGATTTTGCCATCGTCCCTCGCTTATCGGTGCCGTCACCGATCGTGTAGTGACAAGACCACATCCTAACTGTTGCTTTCTCCTCTAGTATTACCCATAGAAAATGCTTTCATTGGGATATTAAGGTAGAGAGTTATCTGTGATACCCAATAACAATGTTCTATTATCTTAGACAATTAGATCATATCTTCGGTTGTGCCTAACCTATGCCTCTGATGCGGCTATCTAAGACCATGTCTAATCAAAGTTAGAGATTCATAACATGCTCTCTATTAGGCCAGCTTGAAGAATTTTCCATTTGGAGGGGGCTGAAGTGATGGAGTTCACCTGTATGTGGACTTTCTTTCATCCATTTCTTGCGATCATTCTTTGGCTAGTAATACAAATCATATTTGGAGAGTGATCTGTAGCAGAATTTAGTACATATAACAGTATATAAAAATTAAAATTAAGTCACTAAATGGGCTATGAATAATTAAAAAATGGATATTTCTTTCCATCGGGTTACAAAACTTGTCCTTATGGGGACAACGTAGTATATTCGAAAGGACTAGTACTTTTGCCTGTTTGATCTGACAAGTTTTTTTTTATGATAATAATACAATTTGCAATATTTAAAACTTCCTGAGTGTAAAAAGTGTATATAATAGTGTTGACACTATAGTAACTTGGCTCTTTGTTTGAGAGTTGTGTTGCTGTTTGTTATTTGACCGGAGGTCCATTATTATTTTTTTCTTTTATGTTTTGTGCTTTTATCTGTTTTTTTTTCATTTGGCTCTTCCAATGTAGGTGGGTTTTTCTTTTTTTCAATTCCTTTCTTTTGCTAATAATTTAGGATTAATTGTACATTTTAATTTTAATAATATATAATTAATTAATTACTTATAAAAAAATATAAAAACTACCTCGGAATAAAATGATAAATAAATGTCATATTTTAAGAAAATTATTTCCAAAATATTTTTGTTGGGGGTTAGGGGTTGGTGGGGGTTGTTTTTCCCTCGGATGCAAATGAAAGAGCAGCTTTAAAGAATCTCCTTCATACTGTAGCTGATTGATTCAAAGGAGATAGAGGGGGGCCTTGTGCAGGGCGTTGATCTGCTTTTCGACGGGCAGCAGCCCCCACCACCATCGCCTCTTATCCATGCATGGTTCTCGCCACCGGCAATGTAAAGCCGCCAGGCATTCTCGTGCCCAAATTGCCACCCCTCAGCTCACACATTTAATTTGCTGGGTTTCGATATTCAAATTTACACATAATCTAGTCGCAACGAAAAAATTTAAATATCTCGTTGACTGTCAACCATCAAGAATGTAAGTATAATAAAGACAAAAATATACAGCGATTTTTAACGTGAAAAATCTTTCTTAATCAAAGAAAAAATTACATGAAAAATTTGAAAAAAATTCTATCATATAAAATCGGTTACAAACAACCCAGAGACAAAATACTAACAATCTACAGGAGATAAAATAAGAAAAACAATCTCTAGAGTAAAAAAACTCCCATTCCCTCTTTTTCACTATGTTTTTCTTTTCTCATTTTTCTCACTGGTGGTACTCTCTACTCACTCTAATTTTAAAAATGTAGCGGCAAATAGCGAACGACCAGAGCTTCCTGCCACACTTTGTTCCATTCCACCCTCCGTTTTACGTTCCACCGCTGCTATTGCCGCAGTTGTTGCTCATTCTTCAAAAGCGCCTGGAGCGCTTTATAATGATGCATATCACAAATCCCATCTGTTCACCTGGCCTGATCTTACAGACGATTTATCACACTAACTTTATCATTTTCTACGCATTCACCAGTTCCCATGCTTTCCCAAACGGCACATACTCAGCACAAACGGCACATGCTTTACAAAATCAACTTACCAACTCTGAAAGTCAACTACATGCTCTGAAAAGCCTGCCACCTACTTCTCAAAGCCTGGTACCTACTTTACAAAGTCATCTACCAGCTCTGTTAGGTCGACTCCTCTGAACTGACGTTGTCTGGTCACCCCTTTGTATTAGTACCCTTAGTTGGCCTCATCTCAGCTTAGCCGGCCAACCTCCCTAGCCGGTTTCTTCTCTCAACCAGTCAGCCTCCTACTGTCCGGCCAACCAACCTCCTTGTTGTTGACCGGTCGACTCCAGAGCATCATTTGCCCACTGAGATTTTATCACTCCAACATTTGCCTACTTCGGTAAATTAGTCCCTCCGACATCTGTCCACTCTGACAGATTTGTCTCTTCGGTCTTTGTTGCAACCAGTTTGCAACACTCCAAACATCACACAAGTCCTGTATGATCTACCGATAACGCGTTCGTTTATTGAATTACTTATAAGGGAGTAATCAAACCCAACGATGTTCCCATTCATTTTATCCATCAATATATGATTCATTGAGCTATCAGAAAATTTTAAGTCAAAATATCATAACTTGAATTTATAATAGTTAATATGATTGTTTGAGATATAAGCTATCTGAAAATGAGATTGATTCGCCTTCTGATTCGTACAATTTTGCATTTGATATAAAACTAGAGCTTGACACATTATAGAAAAATGTTAAAGATTATAAAGAGAGCTTTATTATTTTTATACATGCTTAGAATGATTTATCTACTAATATTAAAAGAATCTTAAAAAGTAGGTAAATCATACTATCCATTTTTTTAAAAAAGAAAAAAACATCACAGTATTGATATATATTTGATGAGAACGATTCGAAATCACATTATTATCCGTTAACTTATCCGTGTGCTTTGACAAGATCGCCATATATTTGTTGGTTCGGAGAATATTGGATATTCAAAACATTTCCATAACATTTCCTAAATTATATTTAACGCAACCTCTTGGGTTAGATTTACAATCCGTACGTGTCTTCACTTGCCAACTAAACCAGCAAAGGTTTTGTGCTCCTCTATATCATGAACACATATTCAACTATCAATAACAACAGATCGAGGCCCTTAATTCTCATCATGTACTGGTCTTCCTAATCCTAGCAAATAAAGGCTAGTAGCATCTCGAAAATGAGTGCACTTGATGCTTAATTTCATACTGTTCATCATCATCTTGACCACAATAACCAACACCTCCGCGATCATCCGCAAACCCCAACCCGAAATCCCCCAGCAGAATGTCATCTCCCATGTTCGCAAATGGAAAGAAAAGACGGCTTTTCTGATCCAGGGTAAGTGAAGAAGACGACGGGGATCCCGAGATAGTTCTTGAAGCTTCTTGGGATGAAGAATTAGTAGCTTGATGCCCTTGAGGAGTAGGGTACTGAATTAAGCCAGGAACAAGGCTACGGGTATGAAGCTCATCAGTGATTAAGTTGTAGCTGTCATAAGTAAATGCTGTCAGTTTACTTTGAGTTAGGGGAGTAGAAAAGCTTGGGATGTAGAGCTGATCATCAATGAAGAAATCGTTGGCAGCTGTAAGAGAACTAGAAGAGCCATGGAGGTTGATATTATTAAGGTTAGGAATAGGGTCATCAATGGTGGTGGTGGTAGCTTTGGTCGAGAGGTGGCTGTTTGATCTGTTTCTTCCAAATAGCTTCTTCTTGAGCTTAGTGTTCCAATAGTTTTTCACATCATTGTCTGTTCTTCCCGGAAGATTTGAAGCTATCACGGACCATCTAATTAATTCACAAATATCAAAAGTTAATACATCAAAAAATTAAGAATATACAGTTAATTTGTTAAAATTGAAACATAATAAAACAAATAAGAGGGATCAATAATAATGTATCATTAATGCAATTGACCAATTAAAATTAGCTTGGTTCCATGTGGAATAATCAATTCAACATAAAATGGGGCATGAATTAATTACATAAATGCATATAATTCTTCCCCCCAAATTGTACCACTTTCCGGATGAGGCATGAACATTGCAGTTGAAAATTAAATGAAACAAACAATGAGATCTACAAAATCAGAAAAGGACTCAACCCCATGTAATATCTGCTAATGACCCTAATTAGGTAATTCCATTTGAATTTTAGGGAATTTTTTAGGTAAAGAAAAAATCAAGATAAGATTTTAGCCAAAAGTTGATATAAAGATTTGAAAATTCTTTCTGCAGAATTGATTTCTTGAGTGCTGACAGGGTGTTATACATACAGTGAGAAATTGAAGGAAAACAAGCAGTTTTATAAATGTATGGATGCATTTAATATGTGATGAGTAGCGTGGAAAACTATATAAACCCGTACCAAGAACAATATGATATTAAATAATGAGAATAAATCAGAGTTATTTATGTAGCTTGGAACATGCCTGCTGCCAATCTTGGCATAGAGAGAAATAATAATGTTATCTTCTTCCTCGGTAAAACCTCCACGTTTGATGTTTGGCCTGAGATAGTTCAGCCACCTTAAACGGCAACTCTTCCCACACCTCCTCAAACCTGTAAGTATTAAGATAAATAAATTATATATAAGAAGTGAAAGTTAAGAGATGAGCTTAGCGGTAAGATTGTTATATTTTTAACATAAAAAAAATAAAAATTTAAATATAATAATCGTCCATCAATAATGTACGAATTAGAACGTATATATCTTATACCCTGTTAGATTCAACAAAGTAGAAGCCTTATACGTTAAATTGAAAAATATGTTACTATTGTCAGAATATCTCAAAATCAGCGTGTTGTATAATTAATTGAAGGATTGAAAATGAAGCATTTAGTAATTCATCATCTCGGTTTATTTGATACCTGTGGAATGAACCAGAAGTTTATTAGATTATAAATTAAAACGACAGTTCATATAAATCTGCAGAAAAATTAATTGACGATGAAGTATAATTATTTTCAGTTTGTTTTTTCATTTTTATAAGCAGTAGATGAAGATAGAGTATGAATAATTTTCAAAATTTAAATGTTCATATATACTAATCAATCTATTTAGACTTACTGAGGCGAAACAAATTCGCTTAAAAATGAAGATAAGAACATAAAATTCATCATCTCCTTATGAACCGGTCAAAGTTAGAGAGAGAAAGAGGGAGAGAGAGAGAGAGAGAGAGAGACCAGCTTTGTGAGGGAAAGCGATCCAATTACCACCAGTGCCATACTTGTTGACATAGTTTTTGAGGGTTTCATCTTCTTCAGGAGACCATGGCCCTCTCTTCACCTTTGATTTATCACAGCATGGAGCTCTTCCCATCGCCGCTCTTCTCACCCTTTTTTCTGTTTTCGAGATGGACGGGAGACAGATATAATACACAGTGAGAGAGAGAGGAAGGATGATAGAGGAAGAAGAAGTTTAACTGGAGACGCAAGCTAAAGGAAGACAGACCACCAATAATTAAAGTTTACAAGTAGGAAGAACAAGCTCTAATGCCAGTGGTCTTCCTGGGACGGTTTTTTAAAGTAACATTACTTGGACTTTGCATGACCCCCCCTCCCTCTCTCTCTCTCTACCCCTCTCTCTCTCTACACACACACACACATAGATATATATATATTTATTTATTTATTTATATATATTTACCCAGTCAACAAGTACACGTGCCCTGCTGATCATTGGGCTTGTCACTTTGGCCATTTCCTCCTTTCACGAGAGAGGCAAGCCTCAGAGCTATCACGGTTAATTTAGGTTTACCAATATAAAAATAATCTTTTATATAATATAAAATAAACTCAAAATAATTTAATTTTTATTCAAACATTACATATAACGAGAGATTTATACTTTAAATTGTTTTTTTATTGTTTAATAAATCGAGTTTAACCCGTTAGCTATGCTCTCACATAATAATTACCCAAAATTATGCATGTTAAAAAAAATTAAGTGTTAATATAATTCATATGTTACATGAAATCATATTTGATTTTTTGAACCACTGATTTGGCTTTGGTAATGAACCTTCTAGTACGTGGTAGGTGTATAGCATTTTTTTTTTTTTTTTTGTAGTACGGAATGCGTATTACACATTCGAGATTCAAAGGATAATTTATTGCAAGATAGGGTCACAAGACTTGGTCCACGTTTTGATAAATTGATCTGAAATTGTTGCTGTTGTAAATTATTTATTTTAAGTTATTATTATCAACAGTTAAATGTTATTAATAATTATAAAAATATTAAATTGTTAAAATACTGCTAGCCATAACTATTGAATTGTTGCATATTTCTTATTCTATTTGATTAATTAATTTATTTGTTAGTATATAAAATAAAAACTTCATAAAAATTAGATAAATATAATAATTACTTTCTATATATTAACAGAAAAATAAATTTTAATTAAAATACCAGATATTCGAATAACATAACTAAGTACATAAATTATAAAAATCAAAACAATTTAAAAAAAAAATTACACTTTTGCTTTCAATAAAATAAAAAGCACAGGCATAATAAAAATATCTAGACCAAGGCCTACAATCTCTATCTATCTAAAATAAATGTTAATTTAACCCCTTTTAATTATAACCTTTCAATTAATATTAGATGACTTATTTTTTTAAAAAAAAAATTAAATAGTCTTTTTTAAAAAAAATAAAATAATATTATTACTCAATTGATATCTGACAACTGTAATTAATTAAATGGAATATTTATACGGCCAAAATTGCTCACCGTGACAGTTCATATGTACTTGCCCCCAAAAGCAAGCGACGGTTCAAAAAAGGGCATGCAACCGTGGCGTTTTGAGCGTGTCTTCGGCTCTTCCAGATGAGTTCGAGTAGGTACGTGCGTAGTTGGACATGGGAAAGTAATATTAATCGAGCCAGATGAGCTCAGCAGTAACATTTTTGCTTAATCTTTTATTATATATATTTTTTCATATAGTGGCTCGGAGGGCTTGCATTGGTTATTTGATTTTTGCTGAATTAATTATTTATTTAATTAAATTTTCCAAGAGACAACATTCTCCATCCTCTTTCACAATTTAAAGCCACTTTGGTATGTAATTTGTGTACAAATCTCTTCAACACTAGCATAATGAACCTAATTAAAATTTATTTTGAATTAGATATGAGTTAAGTTTAAATAAAAATTTATGACCTATGAATCAAATCAAATCAAATAAGATCTGATCACTCAATCCAGAGTTTTACCGATACTCATTCATGAGCCAAATTGGACCTGTTGATGGGCTTTTTCTGTGTTTAGTATATTTATATAAAAATATCTAAAAATATACAATAATTTTTAAAACATAATATTTAGGATAAACTATTAGGTAATTGTATATTTTAATAAATTTTTTAATATAAAAAATTATTAGTTATTTAAAGATATAATTTATTAAAATAATTTTTTAAGCTTGATATTATTTAAAAGAAACAAGATATATTCAAAAATAATAATTTGGGCCAAATTGGATGTTTTTAATTGTGACTTTTCTAGCCTAAAAATGTAACCTGATCTAATTTTATAATTATATTTATTTATAATATTTTTATATTTTAAATAAATACCATAAAATTTTAAATTAATCAAATAACTTGATTTTGATCAAGCTTATAACATGAGTTATAAAGTAACAGCATATTAAATTGCAAGTCACTTGATTGTCAAATCGCATTGTTTTATCTAAAAGATGTAATATCGATTGAAATTTTCACTTTAAAATGACTTAATTTACATATTGCTTATAAGAAAACATGTACATTGCCTTTTGAACTGGCTATGTATACGGAACAATTGAGATCAGATTTAATTACTGTGGCATGGGACATTGATAACTATGTAAGCAGTAGTTGTTTTATGCCTTTAGATATGCATTAAATAACTTCAAACGATGCACATTGACTATTATTATTATTATTATTTAATTCTTGTCAATAACCCAACTAAAATCATAAAGAAGAAGTTAATGTGTGTTCTGTGCCAAGGGGATAATAACTTGGTAACCAAGTCCACCGTGTTACATTGATTAGCTCCCAAAATAACCAATGCTATGGATGGATCTATAATTAGTCGATAATTTTATAACTTTAACATTTTAACTAAGTAAATTTAAAATGATTAGATTATTTTTCATCAAAAATAATTAAAATTTGACTAATTTGATAGAGATGAGTGAATTACGATGAATAATAAATAAATTTTATGAGCTAATTAAAAATATTTAATGAAATCAATAAAAATTTTAGTTAAATTATTAGCATATTAATATTTAGTTTTTCTCTTGTTAATATAAATTTTAATCATGTCAATTAACCTCACATTCTATAAAGTTTAGTAGTCGGTGGGTAGGGGACGGTATAAAAGATTAGAAGGAAAGCTAGAAAAGACTTACAAATAATAGACTTACCTAACTTTCAAATTGTTACATAACTTTAAATTCATAATTTTTATCTAATATTCACATTATAGTTATCAGTTATTAATGTCACAAAATCGGCACCGATTTAACGGTTATGTAATGTAATTGTTCATTTAATTTGAGATTATTTGCCAGTAATATATTATCAAATAATGAATAAGCTTCCTATAAACATGCATCAATCCAAATACTTATGTTTTTTTTATCTTATTCTTATATTTATCAGTTGGATTTTGCTTCCAATCGGATTTTTATGGTGAAATTTCTTGTTTATTATTTGATTATTTTGATTGTTGTTGGTGTAAATTTTTGTTGGGTTGGGGCTTGTAGTTTTGTCTGAGTTTATTTTATTCAAAATTTTTGCTTATATAATACTATTTTTTTAGAGTTAAAAAAAAGACCTATATTTATTGTTACGTAGCATTTACTTCTAAGAAATTTTTTAGGGTAAAAAAAAAGAAAAAGAAAAGGCGTTGTGATGACGTGGTTAAGTACTGGATAATGCATCGGAGGATAATTCTCATCTTACATTTTAAAAAACTATAATATTATTGATATATTTATTTATATATTATTTATGTTAAAATTATTATTTTTGGTGGGGAGATTAAAAAAAATCACAAAGTAAAAATTAAAAAATATAAAAATTATATTTATTTTTGACAATTTTTATATAAATGAATGTATAATTAAATATATAAATAATATTTTACTTTTAGAAATATTTTTTATTTTAAAAATACAAAATTTTTTCTGCATAATGGGTTGGCCCTCACCTGTCCCACCATGAGCCACGATTGTTCCATATGTCATTAATTATTTCAAGAAAATTTCAACATTTAATTTCTCAACTAAAATGTTGAAGTCTTGGTGGGAGTTTAGATTTCTTGGGGATGTCGCATTGCTGAACAAGGAAATATATTTATAAAACTTATCGTTCACAGATTTGTTTAATTATATCGCAATTTATTGGGGCCTTTTTTGTTTTTCTTTATATCACTATCTCCTCCATACACACTTGATTGTACCAAGAGCCCAATCCGTTATAAAGACAATTTGAGGAGGAGCTTGATGTAGATAGTTTATTCCTAGTCCTATGCGCCACATATAGCAAGGTTAAAAAATTTGAACTGTGTTTTTGAATATATTTTTTTAATACATAAGTCTATATAAATTTGATCTGATGAAGAGCTTGTTCATTTAGGCTTGTTGGCCGTGATGATTTGTTGTATTGCTTGTGGGGAGAAGCAATAGAGCTCTAGGCCGTGGGAGAATGCTTCAAGTCGAGTGTATTACACAAAAATTATGCAACCCATTTTTTAAGATAGGCACCCCATTTCAAAAGCAGGGGTGATTTTGTCTAAGTGTGGAGTGAGGCAAATTTGATTAAGAGTTGAGTGAGAAGAAATTTAAATATTATATATTCTCTCCAAAATCATATCCTTAAATAAATAAGTGAAAAGTTTGTATTTATATATATAGATTAAACAAAGTCATTATGTCGTGTTGATGTAGCTTGATTGACCCCATACTTGAATACATATGATAGTACAAATATTTGAGTTCCATGTCGGGACTGTGGGAGTAACTAATCAGCGCCCATCATTTGTTTCTACTTTCCAAGCATGGTTGCCACAATTTTGTCGTGTAATGCCAACAATTGTTGGATCAAGAGTGCACCATTTACTATTGGCCAGCGTTAATGTATTTCTTATTTGCTCCTGTGGTATCTAATTTGAATAAATGATTAATTGATAAGTCCCATATTACTCCTTGACTTTAGTTCTTTGATACTATTTGGTCAATCGACGACTGGGTGGATTGGATGGAGAAAGGTATAGACCAAGTTGGTAACTTTCTTGGACTCAATCTTTCATTAACTAATTATATCACAAGGTTTGCTTCTAGGCTCATCGTCGCCTTTTTCAAATTCAAGACACATACGATCTAACACTTTGATTGAAATAAGGCATAAAAATGATAGCACTCAAATATAGCACAAGCCCTTTGTCCTACATATCAAATATATTCACTAAAAAAAACTAGTGTGGAATTTTAACTTTTTTTAAAAAAATATTTATGAATATTACTTGCTAATATCTTGATTCATACAAAATAAATAAATACAATAAAATTACAAACACTTTATTTAAAAAGAATCTTCATATTTGTGTGGACGAAAAGAGTTATAACAATGATAATAAAATATTGATTGATGTTAAGATTATAATTTTATTTATAGATAAATATAAAAATAATAATTTTTTTTATAGTAATAGATACTCCTTTACAATTCTCACATATGCCTATGATAAAAAGGGAAATAAAATTAATAATATCAATATAATTTATAATAATTTTATCATAATTATAGTTTTATCTTATAAATCATTAAAAAAAAGCAAATCAACCAAACTCATACAGTTGGTTTAAAGTACATTTTGAAAAGATGAGATTTGATTGTTACAGAGTCTATCATATTTCAAGTCATGGAATCTTTTTCTATGTTATTAAAATTTTTGTTGGGTTCACATTAATAATTATCTATTAATTAAACAAAAAATTTTTGTAAAGTTTTAAAAATATAAATTAAGATTATTTCTTATATAAATAAATATATGTATAAGATGGACAATCAGGGTAAAATCAATACATATATATATATATATATATATATACCTATGGTGGGTACAGCTACATGAAATCCTGAATTTGTACATAGCTATGTAGTCTGATTTTACATAAAAAAAAATATATTTAAAAAACATATAAAATATTATATATATATAGTATTTATTTATTTATTTATTTATTTGGACTGTCTTGTCTCGATCATGAACGCAGTACTTCAACGTGGATACTTCACCGAACAAACTAAAAGAAAATGTATAAAAAAATATTGACAGCATATAAAGATGCTGTCGGTTCGTACAACAAAAGGTCAACAAAGATTGGCTCATTATTGATGATATAATTAACTAAAAATATTTTGAAATATGTATTTATTTATTTATTTTTATATTATTATATAAACTCATTATTATATATAAATATATAATATTTTATTATTTAAAAGGTAATTATATCGTGTAATTTTAATATAATTTCAATTAATTTTGACTCGATCGTAGTCTCTATCTATATAGGCTCCATAGCCTTTTTATTTTAGAAAAAGAGAAAGTAGAATTTATTATAAACTTTATAATACTGTAAATAATGTTATGTGATATCACGGATAAGACTTTTAAATTATGTTTTTTATCAATTGGTCAACTCTGACACTATATATTTTCTATTATATTTTAAATATTTATTTCATTTTATTTAGAAGACTTTTTTAAGAAATTATAAACTGAATGTTTTTTTAAAAAAAAATTATAAAATTTGAGAGACTATTATGTTTTTCTTAAATAAATTCTATCCAAAATTTTTCAAAAACAACTCTAACATTAATTTGACAGCAGATATAAAGCTTAGTTCTTTTCTTAAACAATATTATTTAGAATAAAAAATGAATAAACAAATACCTTTTAATCTTGCTTGAATTTCATTTTTGTGGGTTTTGTTACCGCAAATCACTTTTATATAAGTCTAGCAAACAATTATTTATATATATATGGGTTTTTTTACTAATTTTTATTAATACTAACACTTTTATGAGATAGCGCAGATCAGATAGTATAAGTAATATTATAACCATCAAATATGAAAGATAGGTCAAAGGGGCAAGTGTTTTTATCTCTCCAAATAAAATAAATAGTAGCTGAGTAAGTTAGTCCAAAATAAAAATAAATGGATTTAGAATTTATTATTCCATTTGATTAACACCCACCAAATAGCTCTATATTACTTAATGTACGACCAAGCACATCGGATCTTACTTTGAATAATTCTCCAGGAAAAGGTGATATATAAATTCATTTGTATTCCTATAGAATCCACGGAGTGAGGAAATAAGAAAAATCTCAGTCTATCTAAAGCTCCAAGGTTATCTCTAGTTGCCATCTAAAGGATAAAAGTGTGAGAATGATGCAATCTAGGACCCCAGATCAGGAAGGCTCTGGAAATATTTGTGCCAACCTAATGGAAGATTTTTAAAGCCGATTTGATAGAGAATCAATCATTAGCGTCTAAATCCCATATAATAGAATTGCAGGATTTGGCACAAGGACCATATAATGGTGACAACCTAAAGAAGGATCCTACTAAAATCAAAGCTTGAGGTGGCCTTGTCCTATAAGTACTACAAATAACAGACTTCACCTTTTCTTCTCATTGAATTCTAGTACTCATAACTTGTTTGGTAGGAAGTAATAAAAATTTTATTCATATCTTATTCTCAATAAAATTATTATTTTACTATTTGATTACTCTAATGATAAAAATAATAATTTTAAAAGGAATTTAATCTGCCTGTAAGCCATAGTATAGTATGATCGACACTACAATTGAAACAAAATATACATTTTCATTTTAAGATATAATAACAGTCTCCTCATAACATAAAAATAGGATTTTGACTTCCTAATGTACCATGATGTGACAATCTGTTAGGATGGGTTACTTCTTTATGAGTATCATGTCCCATATAAATATATATCCATATTCTTTAATTTATTAGACAGTTGCTTAAAACTATATGGAAGACTCAACTATTTCATACTTGAGCTAAGGATGATATTCAACAATGAACTTAATCACGCCTATTGTGCACCTGTTATGACACATGTGCACTGATAATAAAATAGGCATACCTCATGTACGATTAAAAAGTGCTCATGCTTGGTTTGGACTTTGCTAGCACGCCTAACATGCGCCTGTGATAAAACACGTGCAGTGCTAATAGTATTAGGTTTGCTTGCACATGCCTGACACAGATTTTATACGCTAATTCTAATATAGGTAGTCGTGATGCATGCCTATCATTATATACAAGATTTTGAAAGTAGCAGCTGAATACTAAAATAGAGAGAAATAGAAGGGGGAGAAAAGAAGATGTGAAAGATCCACTCATACATTTTGGTTTCAAATTGAATTTCATTTTCCAACAATTTTAAGTACATAGTTCTTGCTATTAGAATCTTTCTCATTATTATAATGGGTCTTTTGATCACTCTTTTGATTTTAAAAAAGGTATCCTTACTAATATACTCTTTCTTCTAAATATTAAGAAAAAAGACATCCATAAGAAGAATATTTTACTAATTAATTTTTTCTCATTTATTCCAATACTCTTTATTATTTGGGCTATTTATTGAAAGGTGCTATATCCTTATATTATTGGAGATTTTTATAATGATCTTGTTATATAATAAATATTTTATAGATATATTGTTTAATAATTTTTCTCTCATTTTTAAATAAGCTATCTATGTAAAATTTTTAGCATAGTTATTGTGGTTATTGTTTTATATTATGCATAATTGTATCATCTCCTTACAAGTTCAAATAAATAGTTCTGTAATAATCCTTATGGAGGTTAGTTCTCTACTCAGTGATTGAAGTTTAGGTGATTGGAACCCAATAGTTGCTATTAATAGTTTAGGTTATTGTGTTAAAATTATTTAAATTAATAGAGAATAGTAACAAAATAATTTACTTTAATGACAAGAATTGAACAAGATGAAATATTTATTATTCATTAAAATATTTTATCTTTCTGTATTTGCTACACAAAAGTTCAAACCAAAGTCTTAAAAACATTGGACTATTGCCAACATCACTCCTAGTGCTATAGTTACTATAGAGATAGTTAACGGAGCAATAATTAACGAGGCAATAAGGAAGTGCTTACAAAACTCCATGTCCTTATATTCTGAAACACAAGTCTCAGAGTCACAACGAAAGGGCAATAAGTCCCAAATAAGTGAGAAAAGTTGGAACGAATTAAGATCATGGTATTGGAACCTTGAATGCCATCATCGTGAAAAGGAATGTGATATCAAAAAATATTATTATAAGTAGAAATGACAAAACAAAGATGGTATTGAAAAAAAGAACGAAAAGACCTAACATGAAGAGAAAGTATCAATTTTTACCAAGTCTAACATTTTCATTGTATGTGAAGAATATGTGATCAATGGGGCTAAACACAAGATTAGCTAAGTGATCAATAGTGATAGTCACTACATGTGTCTATAATGGAAAAATTCTTCATATCTTACACTCTGGGTGATTTTAGAGTATTAAAGACAAGTAACGACAGAATTTCAAAGATTATGGATTGCGATTACATCTTTCGGACTACTAAAAATGGCACAAAGTTATTCTTGGGGGATATTTGTGACGTCCCACGTCCTCATTTTCGTCATTAATTTATTATCTTGATTAATTAATAATACACACATATATATAAACAAATAAATACATGGGATCTATACAATCACCACGTCATCAGCGGCTCTAATACCATACTATAGGATTATGATATCGAATCTTAATAAGAAAAGATGCCTGCTAAAAATCATAGATCAAAATAATTTTACCATATCTTACGAAAATATATATAATATTCACAACAGTTTGCGGAAGCAATGTTACACTAATGCCATCAAAATTCAATACATCATTTTATATTTTAAAATTTTATATATATTCAATATATCAAAATTAGAACTACAAAATCCTTCTTCTTAAGAATAAGAAATAAAACTCCCAATTGTTATTCCTTTTCATCTAGTATCAGCTTGTGTGAAACATCTCAAGGTTAGTAAAATAGTAAGAAAATTAATCAAATACTCAATAAGATATCACATATAGTAATAACATGTACACTTTATTTAAAATATATCATCGGAGAGAATATAAGTCATAATACATACTTAATCATAAAATATTGGTAGAAAATATTTTCTTCTTTATCTTGCTCTTCCACTATTTTAACCGTCAAACACATTAAAAACTTATTTACCTTTAAGGATTTGGGTTAGTAGGTCTAACTAGCTAAGGGGGTAAACAGTCAAGAAAATGATTATATATGTTTCCACATAATCTAAGGTAATGGTATCATATTCAACACCTAGACGTGGACGGTACTGTCTATAACCCCATAAACGGGGCTAGACGTTCGCTTTTATATCCCTCACGGTTACAATAAGGTAGTCCTCAATTTACCATTGTAAGATCTTAAAGTATGCCAGAAAATATTACTCTCTATATAATTTCATGGTCTAGTTTCTTACTTTCTTAACTTAAGAAAAACTCTACATTTTACTCATTTATTCTTAATTCTTACTCTTTTCAAGAATGGTTCATACTTTTTTAATCGAGTTGTAAAATTTTTTCTATTTTTTTTATAATATCTGATATATTTTTATCATAATGAATTTCATAACATCAAATTTGGTAGTAAAAAATGTCAAAGAAAATTCAAAAATTTTAATATAAATTTTCTAAGCATGCAGTATATAATTAAATATATAATATATTTTTATACTGTATGCATACGGTATGCATCTGATTTATAATTTTTTTCTTTTTAACTTTCTTTTTCACATTCTTTGACATCAATTTTAACCATATTAACTTCTTTAATCATAATTACATAAGTTATTAAAAACTAATCACAATTACATCAGTGATCAATAACTAGAAACTTACAATATTCAACACATCTAAAATATCTGGTTAAATCTTACTTCGGCCAACAAACTTAATGATGAGGGTTTTTACAACACTTTTTATAAGAAGTCATGGAAGCTTACTATGGGTTTTCTAGTGGTGATACATGGAAAGAAACTTTCTAACTTATTCATGTTACAAGCTGTAATATCCCAATTTTTTTATAATGTTCCGATTTCTAAATAATTAAGTTTAAATAATAAAGATTTGGTTTAATTAATGGGAAGAATATTAATCATCAAAATCAGTAGAAAATGTTGGTAAGCCGACCAAAAAATTTGCTAATTCATGTGGAAGAAAATAGGGAGAAAAGGGGGGGAGCAAAGGAAATGTGGAAGAAAGACTAAGGCAGGTGTACCCTTTGTTTTTTTTTTTTTTTTACTAATTCATGTTTTAAATCTGTTAAGCATTATCATGCTCTCTTTGTAAAGTTTCTATATGAAGTATGCCATAATAATTGTCTTCTGCATGTTATTGTCGTTATGAATATATGCACGCATTATTGATGAACTTCAGTTAATTGCATCATGGAAGAATTCCGATTATTGTTTAATTACATGAAGTTTAGATATTGCATGTCTAAAGAAGTCTGGTCATGAGTATGTTTAAAAGAAGTTTAGCTATTACATGTAAAAGATGTCCGGTTATTTGTATTGTTGAGTAACCTCGACTAATGTGCTTTTAAGAATTTTTGATGCATTGCTTTCAGATTTTGGATGCTCATGGTTTATGAAACGAGATTTGATGGTCGAGAGCTATAGGTTTTAAATGTAGCGGTTTTGTTGGTTAAGACTATGGACCTTAAATATAGTGTTTTGTTGGTCAAGAGTTACAGACATTAAATGTAGCGATTTTGGACGGTCGAGAGTTACTGGCTTTAAATGTAACGGTTTTATTGGTTAAAAGTTACGGACCTTAAATGTAACGGTTTCAGACGATTAAGAGCCTCAAACCTTAAATGTAACGATTTTGTTGGTTAAGAGTTACGGACTTTAAATGTAACGATTTTATTGGTCAAGAGATACGGACCTTAAATGTAACGGCTTTTTAACATTTTATTTGAAACAGCAAACTGGTTGGAAATGGAAACATGCTTTGGAAACCAATTTGCATGAAAATGATTTTGGCACTTGATTGACTTTATCAGCATGTATAAATGTCTTCATTGCGTTTATCTATTTTTGCCCTATTTATGTCTATGCATGACTTTTGCTTATGGGTACATTGTTAGGCTTTCTGCTCACTCCCATTCTGTTTTCTTTCAGATGATGATGAGTTCATGTCGGACGAAAAGGAATAAAGTCTGATAGACAGAAGACTAATTGAGAATTAAGTAGCAGTGTATGAGTGGTATTGATGTAAATCTCTTTTGGTTCTTTTGAAAAAAATTGTAAAACGATTCTATTATATTAATTAATTGGGTAAATTATGTGCTTCCGCTAAATTTTTATTAGGACGTATTTGTGGTTTCTAGTGGCATCTCATGTGTCTTAGCTTGACCGACCTTCCTTCTTGGCCAGCCAAGGTTAAACTGGACAAGTTGAGGACGTCCAACCATTTGAAGTTCATATTTTGACCAGAGCATATTTTAATACGGTATAAATATACAACAATTTTACAGAGGTCATATATGGTGGAACATGGTCGTTCCGTCACACAAGCCTTAATATCAAATGGAAATATAAATATAGCTAAGGGAGATAGACTATGAATTTACGATACAAGTAACTTAGCCACATTAATGAAAAAATATGCTCACTTGTTTAGCAAAAAAAATATATTCTTCTGAGAGTAAATTAGATAAAATTGAAGATGTAGACTCATTATTTGGTTAGAAAATAACAAAATTTTTTATTCCATGAAAATTCATTTACAAAGAAGGTAGATCATCTTAAACTTGTGCATACCAACATATGCAATCCTCTCTAGGTAAAGACTCTCGATGTTGCACTTTGTTTTATAATACTTATTGATAATTGTTCTAGAAAATTATCAGTATATCCATTAAAGATCAATGAGCAAGCACCGGATGTCTTCAACAATTTCATGCATTTGTTAAAAGACAAATATGGAAGAAGCTGAAGTATACCCGTAGCAATAACGGAGAATGATACAGTGGGTCATTTGATACATATTATGGTTCACACAAGATCCGACACTAAAAGACCTACTGAAGACACCACAACTAAATAATATGGTTAAGAGGATAAATCATGCATTGATACCAAGATTTCAATTTTTTACTTTCAAAGGCAAAGCTTCCCGACTCTTTTTAGAAAAATTTTTGAATGTTATGACTCATATAATCAACCTCTTTTCTAGTGGTCTTCTTTATGGCAATATGCCCTACAAGGTGTGGTTTAGAAATAAGGTATCTTATAATCACTTGTATATATTTGGATGTATATCCTTTGTTCATATTCCAATGTACGAAAGGTCCAAGTTTAAAACAAAGACATAACAATATATTTTTCTCTACTATGGGAAAAATAAATTTGGCTATCAGTTCTATGATCCGGTAAACAAATTGAATATGAGATTTAGAGATATCGTGTTCATTAAAGATGAAACTATTGAAAATATCTACAAAGCAAAGAATGTGATCTCCTAGGATAATAATCATCTTTGTGATATATATCTTATTCCATCGACGCCAACACCAATTCAAGTTGATGATGATGCTCAGGATGATCATAGACGCAACAGGGAGTATGATATTTCTAACTATGATGGGGTAGATGATGTTGATATTGACACTCATGATGATATCCATCGTGAAGCTCCCGAGCCTACACTAACCATCCCACTCTGGTGATCATAAGAGATTGACGTCCTTTCATATGTCTATCAGCCGATGAATAAGTACTACTTACTGATGGCAAAAAGTTCAAATATTTTGATGAGTTTGTAGAGGACAACCGCTAGATTGAGTGAATAGATGCCATGGAAGATAAGATAAAGTCTTTGCATAAAAATCTTAATTTTGAGCTAATCAAATTGATTAAGGGCAAACAAGCACCGATGAACCAATGATATTCTACTTAAAGTTCGAGGAGAACAGACCTCAACCTAAGATATAGAGAGAAATTAGTTATAAAAGGATTTAACCAACAAATGGCATCAACTTTGAAGAAGTCTCTTCTTTCGTTGTCAAGATGTCTTCCATTCACCTTAGTTTTAGATTATTCATGAGACTTGATCTAGAAGTTGAACAACAAGATATGTGGATGGTGTTTTTTTATGGTGATCTTGAGGAAGAAATATATATATGGTAACTGGAGAGATTCCTAATCAAAGAGAATGAACATTTAGTATGGTACTTGAAGAATAGCTTTTACGGGTTAAAGTAAGCCTCAAAGTAATAGTATAAAAAGTTTAAATTTGTGATGATTGAGTAAGACTATCAGAAAACTACTTTAAATCATTGCATGTTTGTTGGAAGGTTCTCAAAAAATGATTTTATTATCTTCTTACTCTATATAGATAATTTGCTTATTGTGGGGTGTAATGTATCTCAAATTAAAGAGTTAAAGAAGCTACTTATGAAATCTTTCACAATGAAAATTTTGAAATTGGAGGAGAAATTTCTTTATATAAAAGAAAATTTAAGTTGAGAAAATACTTTATATTGGCAAAGAAATTCATGATGTTCTAAGAGTGCTATATTAAAATGTGCTTCAACAATTTAATATGAATAAATTTAAACCAATGTTCATTCCACTTGCAAATCATTTCAAATTAAGTACTCAATTATGTCTTTCTACAAATGATGAAAAGGTTGGTATGGGACATGTTCTTTATTCTTTAACTGTTGTGAGTTTAAGATATGTTATGGTATATATAAGGTCAGACATAACTTACATAGTTGGAATCATTAGTCAATTTCTTTTTAATTTCGAAAAGAGATATTGGTCATCACTAGAGGGGATACTCTAGTAATTTTAGGGTACTCCTAAGATAAGTATTTGCTTTGGTAATGGTAAGATATCTTTGGTCCGGTTCACGAATCCCTCATAACAAGCAACATTGACTTTCAGAAGTCCATTTCAAAACATTTAGGTAGAGCTATGTCTTAAAATTTGAGATAGTAGAAATGTGTTGTACTCTCTACAATTATAGGTGAATTCATTATGACAATGGAAGCAAATAAGGAAATGTTTGGATGAGAAAATTTTTCCCGAAACTCAACTTCAAGTAGAAACGATCTGTATTATTTTGTAATAATTAAATCTCTATTTATATTTGTAAAAACTCATAATTTAGTTTTAGATCGAACCATATTGATATAACACAATATCAAGTGAAAAATGTTATTAACTCGAAATTATTAATACTTAATAAAGTCAAAACCGATATAATGCACAAGATATGGTGACAAAGTGGAGTGAAAAGGAAGTTCAAAATATGGCAAACAATTATCAAGATGGTGATGGTTCCCAAATGGTCAGGAGAAAAAGTTTGTTGGGTGGATTTTTTCTTGTGGTTGCCATGCCGTGTATACATATTTATATTATTTGATTTGTTGGTTGGCTACGTGAAGTCAAGCAAAAAGCTTATTTGTTTCACACTTGGAGAAGAATGATCTTTATCAAAGAGGTTAACCCCGTCCAAGATGCATCTAATATGTTGCACGTACACTAATAACAAAATAGACATGCCTTGTGTGCGCCTGATGAGAGTTCATGTGCAGTGTCAACTATACTAGCATGACTAACATGGGTCTATGATAGTGCACGTATGCTGTAAGTAATATTAGTTTGCTCGTGCACACCTGGCATGGCGCTCGTGCACACCTGGCATGGCGCTCGTGCATTAATGCCTAAAATAGGCGTACCAAATATGTACTTGTTGGGTGTTCGAGCGCTAAGGCCTCCTATATGAGCTTGACTTAAATTTTAGGTTATTACACATGAGATTTTGAGAGCAGCAGCCTGAGAGTCGAAATAGAGCGAATGAGAGAAGGAATAAAGGAAAAAAAATAAAAATTCACTTATCTGTTTAGATTTTAAATTGTGTCTCATTTTCTATCAATTTTGGGTACGTTAATTTTGTCATTAAAAAGAACATTTGACCGATTATTTTCTTCTCATTTACACATATTTTTTTTATTATAAAGTTTTTGTAACCGATTTTGTCATATAGTGAATATTTTACAAATATATTGTCCTATTGTTTTTTCTCCCATTTTTAAAAAGACTTTTCACGAAAATTATTATGTCTCATTATTATGATTATTATTTTATATTGTACGTTATAGTATCATCTACCTGTTGGTTCAAATAAGGCATTTGATAATAATTTATATAAAGATTTGTAAACCTTGCATATTTTTTCCCATTAAAAAGGCACTCATGCATTGATATTTGGACTCTTTCGTTTGTAACATCATTTTATTGTTTCCTTTGAAATTTTCGACAACGTTTACCCTTTCATAAGATCCTTCTTCTGGGTATACTTCACATCATTTTTTCAAACGAGAAGTCATCTCTTGACAAGATCAGTCCATCTGATCTGCATTGCCGCTGCTACAGCATTTTTCCATATGTCAGTGGGGAATCAAAGATGCCCATTTCTCTCATTTGAAAGAATTCATCAAATATCATTAATTACGTATCAATTACAATAAAGTTCGTAGTAGGTTTCTGTCAATTTTAGGCACTGAGAAGAATTAGTCACAACAAATTTGCAAAGACAGAAGAAATTTCAAATTTGGGGAGGAGAAATGTAACACCGAGTAAGAGTTATTTCGAGTAAATTGTACGTAACATTAATTATAGGCTTCTTTTTCTCTTAGATATCTAACTGCAGAATCGGCTGCCTGGCTGAATTAAATCATTGCCACACAAACTATATAGCTTAGGGTACAGTAAGCTATACTTCGAAATAAAAACTTTTTGACTTTTAGGCTGATGACCTGTGCCTCAGCATGTACAGTACGTATCTTTAGGCCTAAATTTTTTTCAATAAGTTGAAAACGGTTTAAGATAAAATTGATTCGATTCCTTGATATATGGGGTCTTCGAACTATGACCCCATAGAGAAACATAAATTAACAAAATTATTATGCTCAAAATGGAAGAAAATCTGACCTAATTACTAAATATTTAAACAGTCAAGCTCCTAATAATATAAAAGGTCAAGGTGTTGGATAAGAAATCTGAGAGACTATCTGACGAATTGTTACATGAATTGAGGGATAAAAGTCGAATCATGTAAATAGTTAATACACCTAACAGATAGACGTTATATTTAGAGTTTATGTAATTATTGAACTACTCAATTTTAAACCAACGTGATACCTCAATTAATATACAATCATACTTCTTTAAAAAAGATATACTAATTGATAATAAGGTTATAAATATATATTTTTTCTCTGAATATAAGAGGATCCAAATCACTCATAAAATAGCAAGTGTAGAACACTAGCCCTCCATATATTTATGAATTTCAAAAATTTTGAAGCCAAATCCTTCATTTTTTGCTATTATCTTCAACCTCTCATTATCTTGTATTTTTAAGAAAAACTTTTGAATTGAATATTGAAATATAATTTCAGAAATGAACACTGTATCTTTTAACCTCTTATTAAGTGTTATAGCATATAAGATCCAAATTAAAATGTTTAAAGGTCCAATTTGACTCCATTCGTATAACTATCAAGATTCGAGTTATGTCCCAATCTATTTTAGCATTTTTAGAGTGCACATTAGTCTTTCATCTGCTATGTAAAAGAGGATTATCTGAGGTACGAAAATCTCTGCATTATAAATCTCAAAATTGGTAAATAATATGAATATTTTTGCTATATGATGAAAAGATGCTTTTTCAAAGTTTCAACTCATCGATTGTAACAACAGAACAAATTGAAGAAAGATACATATCTATTACATAGGTAACTTGATGGAAATATCGGTGGCTTATACCACTTGAATAATGGAAGTGGAAAATTGAAATGACCACATTATGCTCCTGTTAAAGTTAGGAAATAATTTGAATAATATGAAATAATTTGATTAACTAACATATTTCATATGTTAGAAAGAAATAAGATAATGCTAAATTAATGAAAAATACTCACTATCCAAATAAAAGACGATTGATTATTTCAATTTATATTAATTAAATATTGGAGATACTTCAAGTTATACTAATTATTGAGATATTAAAATAATGAGTTATACTATACAATTTTAGAAAAAAATAATTAAATAAAAAACTATGCAATTAACAAAAAAGTGTCCCAAAATTAATTTAGATTTATGTCTCTAATGGAGAAATTTAGAGAGAAGAAAAAATATTTACATATGTAATATGGGAAGAAGAAAAAGGATTTAAATATAATTTTTATTGGTCTAAAAAAAAGGTTATAATAGGTGCCTAGATAAGCCTTTTAGTGGGCATTAAAAAATAAAATGGTTGCTAAAAATATTTAAATAAGATATGGGATAATGACTAATATCAAAATTAATATTAAATTATAAAAGGAAACACACATGAATTATCTATTAAGATTTTAATAAAGCAAGCACTTTTAATATTCTTAAATCTAAAATTAGTATGTTGGATAAGTAAATATAAAATTAAATATATATAAAATATAATTTTATTAATTTGAGACAAAATAAAAAGTTAAATTAAAATCAATAATCAAAATATGTTTAAAATAATAGATTTAATTACTTTGAATGCATAATTCAGGAAAATAGAGATATAAAAGATAATGTGGCAAGTAAAATTAACAACTATTAGTCCTACTATATTTTATGTATCATCATATTAGATAATCAAACAATAATATTTATAGTTATTAAGTGTTACTAAGATAATAATATTAAGACAAATAAATATAGCTACTTATAAAGATAAGGTAAAAATAATAACATTTGTAAATATTTAAAAACTATATTTATAAAAAATAAGTGAAAAAAAATTTAAATTCTAAGTTATTTATAAAGATTGAAAAGTTTAGAAAAAATTAAAATTATTTGAATTCTTTAATAATATTATACTAAATTAAATAAAAATATAATATCTATATATATATATATATATATATATATATATTTATATATACTTATAAGTTTAATGGGCATTCCAATCGTAGAGCTAATATTTAATTTTTATAAATTTTTATTTGATGTGGATTTAAGTTTTATGCTCTTTTATTTATAGATTATTATCCATACAAATTAAAAAATTGCTTGCACAATTAGAAATTTTTGTTACTTTTTGACACAAATTTCTCAAATATCTAGATGTAATTCACTTTATATTATATTACCTATAATGAGAAATATTTTGGAGATATCTTTATATGATATGATATTCATCAATCTATTTATATTTATATGAACATGTTGAAATTTTAAAATCTTACTTACAAAAAAAAAAAAAAAAAAAAAGAAAACCATAACTACAATACTAAAATTTTTATGTAAAAAATCTTTCCAAAATAAAAAAAATAACAAAATTAAAGTCCACTCAAAATCTACTACAAAATTATTATAATTTATAATTTTTTAAAAGAAAAAATTGTTACAAAAAAAAATCTTTCACACTCTCTTAAATGATATTAAAATATCTTTCTTGTAGGGATACGAACATCAAAATTTACTCATAAAGTCAATAATTAATCTCTATAATGATTATTTTTAATTTTTTTATTTAAACCTGTAAAAAGATAATGTAAAGACTTACAGCATAGTATAACAATTACAAATAATGATGTATGATATTTTATGTAAAAAATTTCTTTAGAAATGAAAAAAACTAAGTAATTATAAGTCTAAAAAATAATCACTATATGATATGTTTTTTTATTATAAAAATATCCAATAAATACAAAAAAAAAAAAAAAACAATGCCATGCAATGATGAAATTCAAGCAATTGAGAATAAAAGATGAAAAATAACAAAAATATGACCAATAACATATTCTTCAAAATAATTAGAATAATGTGCCCATGATTAATAGACAATAAAACTCAATGTAAAATTTAAACGAAATTATAAATCTTAATATTCTCACTTTTCTTTCTCTTCCTCTTTTTTTTCTCGCAGTATTGACATTCAAGTCTTTAAAATGATCACAATGAATACCCTAAATTACGTTATCACAATTTGTATTATAAATAACGCATATACTCATATCAAATGCCTATTATGTACCACCTGATAATTCCTTTCTATTAGGCCAAATTTCATACAATATTTAACATGTTACTGGACCACACATGAAATAAGCGTGTGACTCACAAATGATTAGCTCACAATACAATAATTTTCTCAATAGCACAATACTTGTTATTATTTAATGCTTTTCAAGTTATTACAAATTCAAATAAAATGCTATATTTATGAAAGTTTAATCTCTTACAATTCCATTTGCTTAAGCAAAGTGAAACTCATCCCACAAAATAAATTTCTTATATTTACAAAATTTGAGGTGTAACCAAATAAATTTATTCCTCGACTCAAATCTCAAGAAAGCTTCAACACTAATCGAGAACTTTACATACTTCGTGATCTTCTTCATCTTCTAACGCTGAGAAAAGATATCTTCATCTCTAAGCATTAATCTTTTATCTAGCACATAAATATTCTTCATATATTTTAAATTACGACGAAATCAACTTATCATATATGTACACATTGCACATATTTTCATTGCCTCTATGTGCATACTTTCTCAATATAAGCTCTCTTTCAAAAGATAATATTATTACTACAACTAGGTAAGTAAATGTATCACCCGATGGGAGATTTTGACGACATCATTATTGAGCTTGAAACAAACACTCCAAACTACTTCAATTTTCACCTTCTTTTTTATTTCTAAATGTAGTGTAGCCAAAATCCTCATCATTTTTTAATACGACGAAATCACTCTTGTCAATACAAATAAGCATAAAAATAGTATAATCTAAAGCCTAACTATTTTTATATTAGAGATATAAGATTTATTTATACATCTAATTATGATTAGATCACCATCATCATACAAAATTGTATAAGTATTATCATCATCTTTCTTCAAATTAAGTTTTCGTTAAAGTTTTTTAAAACTTATCATATCTTTCATCAATTTATTGCAGCTCGGCTAGATATAACCCTTTTCACAATTATAGAACTCTTTCTCAGTGTAATATCTAGGATTTAATTTTAATCTCCTTTTTAAACTATCATCCTTCTTTTTAAGAATTTTCTCTCTACTAAAGTCCTCAGTAGTAAGAATGTTCCTCTCAAACTAGGCATTCTTAATTATCATCAATCTATTTTCACGCAATAAAATAATCACATCATCTAATTTTAAAGTAAATTTACTCTCCAATAATGTTTGATCGGAAAATTTGTAAACCTTGGATAATGAATTTAATAAGTGCAATGCTCTATCTTCTTTTAAACTATTCACAAAAATGTTTAAAATTAAGATAAGTGTTTATTGAATTTATTTTTGTGGTCATAGAGGTTTGTTTATTATTCTATTTATAAATAATATAGATCTATCTTCAGGCATAATTTGTTAGTAATTGATTTTTAACTTCCTCCACAAATTTTGCAGTGTAATTTTCTTCAACATATTGTATTTTGATTTTTAGAGCAAGAGTCAGCATAATTGTACTTATTACTTTTTATAAATCACTAACCAATCTTTTTTACTCATTCATTGAGCTTTTCACTGTTTAATGCTTGATTAAGACCATAATATAGTCTTAAATCATATACTATCGCAAAGTAAAATTATTTTTTTATCAAATAAATTAACTTTAAAATTAGACATGCCATCTTATATAGTGATTAACAACCTCTACTTCGATCTTTTGATATCTTAATTCAAGAATATTTATTTTCAATGTCGTTTGTTAGAATTTTAGAATCACACTCATAAAAATAAAAAAATAAGTATACTATAATTTAAAAATTTTTATGTAAAAACCCTTACTAATATGAAAAAAATTCACGGATCCAAAGTCCATTCAAAAATTCATTACAAAACCTTTACAATTTCCAACTTTTAAAAAAAAAAAAAAAAAAAAAAAGCTACAAAAATTTCTCACTCTTTCACCCAAAAGATATTGTAACATTATTATCTCAGTAGCATAATATTGGCTATTATTGATGCTTATGAGTTTTTAAAATAAATATATTATCAAACAAAAAAAAATCTATTTATAGGAGTTTAATCCTTATATATGTAGGACTTATCCCACAAAATAATTTTTTCTCATTTATAGAATTTAAAGAATAACCCAACATTTTACTGCTGAAACTGAAAAGCGGAGTGTATTCTATTACAAAGATAATTCTATCACAAAGCTCATATGTGATTAGCAGAGTGCATACCAGCAACTGCTTTTTTATGTTTTCTCCTGCAGAAAACTTAATTCAAAAAAAATAGCAAAATCGCATGGGTTCGAAGATTGGAAACTGCAAAACGACATTTCTATTTGAAGGGTTGAAGAGTTGGAAGACGCAGCACGGAATTGAGGAGTGTCCCTTTCCTCCTTCCCACAAATAGACCTGCAGATACCAGTCATCATGCTTCACGATGATGGCGATTGAGCAAGCTCATGCCCAACGGATGAACAAAGCTCATTCAAAGTTCTTCGGAGAGTAAATTTTCCAAAACTTTTGATTTATTTTAATATTCTTATTAATTAATTATTAAAAGCATATATAGTTATTTTTTAAAATTTTGTTGGATATTGTCATATATTATGGTTATATTTTTCTAAAAATTTATTTAAACCAATTAATTTTATATCTCTTCTTAAAAAAGATCAAGGGTTAATGTAGATATATTTGTTTAGGAGAATTAACATTATCTTTACAATCTATCTAGGATTCATCTATAACCAACTCTTTATTTAAAAATAATAAATTGATTTTTTACTCATATTGTTTTAAATTTAATGTCATTATAAATACGAGTCTATGAAAATCAGGAAATAAAAAATTAAATTATAACTGAATGTGTTATAAATGGATGGATTTCGGGAGCCTACCCCTCTAGAAAAAGGGTTGATACAATTCCTCCTAATCATATTCGTTTTGATTTTAATTAAACAGCGGTATAATTTATTATTAAAAAATACTATTTAGTTTTTGTTGGCAATTAAAAAATTTTTTAATATTATATGTCTAATATTAATTAAATAATTATAATTAAAAAGAGTTAAATTAATTTTTTTTAGAAAAATAAAAACCCCAAATCTATAAATGGACTGTGATATCATCAAGCTCATATTATTGCTGCGCTAAAGTCCTCAATTAATGGAGAGAGAGAAAACAAAACCAGTGGAAAGCCCAATACGGTTAGAAGACATGGAATAAAGTAATCGTACCGTCCAACGTCAATAGGCCCAATGGGCCAAGCAGTGTCTAAGAATGCAAGAAATTGAAGATGTCGAAGCCCAATTGGGTGGCCCTCAAACCAAGCCCATCAACAAACTTCGCAGTCGAAATTCTTTTTTTAGTCCATATCTACGGATCGTGGCGGCCTGGAAATTGGACTCTTAGATCCAGATTTAACGATTAATATTTAAAAATAAAAAAATATTTAAAATAATTATATTTTAATTTTTTTAATTTTAATATTTATTAAATATTAAAACTAAAATTTAAAAATAACTATGAGAATATATTATTTAATATTTACGTTTTGACTTTTGAATTTTTTCAATTCAACGACCGGCAGAGTTTTTATATTAAAATCTTTTAGTTGATAATTTTAGCAATTAAAATTATAAGATACATTTAATATATTTAAATATGTTATCATAATCTTATTTACAGTGAAGTGACAAAATTCTCATGATAAAAGTTATACAAAATAAAGAAAAAAATGATACGAACCCAGAAATACTTCATCTGTAGACCATTTTTAATTTCGTAACATATAAAAATGGTTTGTTAAAGTTGTCCTAAGAAAACTCTTCAGGATATTAGTCACCAATTAAAATACTCACTATAATAAAAAGAATTGACTTACATATCAAATCACAAATATACTATTCGAGCCGACTAACCCCAAACTAGTAACCATTAAGAGACCTCATTATATTTGTATCACAATAAGTATCTAAAGTAATCTTAATTTCTCCTAGTGAATCTACCAATGCCCGATATCTTTACAAAATTTCACAAAATATGAATTTCACTGCCTTCTAACAAGATTTGATTCACCACTAAAATAAAAGACTCAATTTAAGAAAGAAATAAACTTTGGACTCATTCTTTCAAATTAGATGTAAGTTTTTAATTCTTCAAGAATTTTGTACTCTTCGGTTCTTTCTCTTTAGCAGATATTATTGGCTTTTGGTCACTTCCTTACGGGTGTTGTAATAAATGGATAGTTATCAGAAAATTATACGATATTTGTGTAAAGATTGAGGTGCTAACGCACGGTTTGGAATGCGACAAGTAGCCTAGAGGCAGTTTGCACTCATGGCTCACTCAAGTGAAGCTCGAGCATGCATTCTAGTTTGCTGCGGACACATCCGTGCACGAGGCTCGCTTGAGTAGAGTTCGAACACTGATTCTAGAGTCATTCGCGCTCGAGCGTGGCCCAACTTATAAAATCGCAAAGACACGATCTTAGGATTAATTCTAAACTCATTCTTACATAAAGAATGCTGCAGAGAGAGAGAAAGAAGAGAAGAAGAGAAAAGTAGGAGAGATTCGGTATCCAGTTGAGTTTCGATTTGAGTTTCGTTCTTCACAAAGGTCAGGTACGTTATTCTGGAAATGATTTCTAAAAGTGTATTTTCATTTAGTTACTGTTATTTCACATTATATTTCTCTTATATATTGTTGGGTGTGTTGATGAGATTATATTCAACAATTCTTCACTCAAGATTATAATAAAAAGTTTTAGGAAGGGGTTCTTGCAACTAATATTTTTATAGTGGATTATTTCAGAATTTGTCTCATGATTTTTTCTCGATTAAAAAAGATTTTTTATGTTAAAAATGTTATATATTATTGTATTTTTTTTTATACTCATAATTTTAGTAGCTGATAGTTGATGGAAGGATTTGTTGAGATTTAAAACCCGAATTCGTACATAATCCAGCGCAACAAAAAAATTTAATCCTCACGTCAGTCGACAATCACAATCAAGTGGGCACAATGAACAAAAAGATGCACAATATTTTTTAACGAGAAAACCCTTCATAAATCGAAAAAAAAAATCATAAAACAAACTCCGAATAAGACTTTCACTATGTAAAATCGGTTACAAAAATCCTCGAAATAGAGTATTCGTTACACACTCAAGACAAAAAAGAAAAAATCAATCTAGAGTAAGAAAACTCTCATTCACTCTTATCTCTCTATTTTTCTTCTCTCATTCTTCTCACCTGGTGGTACACTCCACTCATTTTGATTTTACAAGTGTGGCGGTAAACGGTGATCGACGAAAGCTCTCTTCCACTATAGCTATTACCACTACTGCTTCCGTCTACCGCTGCCGCTATCGCAGTCGCTCACCTCTTGACTTGCAGATCTCACTTTGCTTCTTGCCTCTCACTTATCTGTTTACTTGAAACCATTGGTGTGCTCTTTATAAAGATCTCAACACCAAATTCATTTGCTCACTTGGCCGGACTCTTACAGATGATTTGTATACCAACCCTATTTTTTCTTGCGACCTTACTAGTTTTTGTACTTTCCCAAACACGCATGCTCTGTAGATCAACCACCTCTGCTCAATGGCGTATACCCTATTGGTCACCTACTTACTCTCTAAAACTTACCTACTCTGAAAAGTCAACTGCTCTACAAGTCAACTACCTGTTTTACAAATATTATCAACTTTGACCCTTAGCATCACCCCTGCAAAAGCATTCTGAAAATTTACTCCGAATTTTCACCATAAAATGCCATTCCGATATTTTGCACTCCGAAAATCCACTACGGATTTCCTCTCTGAAAATTCACTCCGAATTTTCACCCCGTCAAATTCCACTCCAGAATTCACTACTCCGAAAATCAACTTCGGATTTCCTCTCCGACAAATTTCACTCCGAAATTTGCCACTCCGGATTTTCTCTCCTGCAAATTCCACTCCAAAATTTGCTACTCTAATAAATTGGTCATTCCGAGATTTACCCAGCTGGCAAATTCATCACATTGGCTTCAACAGGTCATTTTCCCCCAACCGGCCAATTTGTTGCAACCGACATTTCCTGCACAACCGGCATTTCCTATGCAACCGCCCATGTTGTCCCAATTGGGTATTTGATGCAATTGGGCAAAATTGCCCGAACCTAGCACTTTGTCGCAATCGTGCAATTTTGCCCTCTTCGAGATTTTTCCCACCTGGCAAATGGTAACTCCGAGATTTGCCATCTTCGGCAAACAGTCTTTTCCGAGATTTGCCATCTTCGGCAAACAATCTTCTCTTGTTTTTGCTGTAGTCAGTTTGTAGCATTCCAAATATCACACAAAACCTATGTGATCCTCCAATGACGCTTTCATTTGGCGTGTCACCTATAAGAAAGTGACCAAACCTAACAAGATTCGGGTCTTATCTCCCTGCGCTTGGTTGTATGTATCCAGGATCGAACCTAACATATGCCTCCATCTTCTATTTGCAATAAGTGCCCAACAACTAATCTTAACCTTCAATCCGTTTTCGGAGTAGGGGAGAGTAATAGTGCCCGCCTAAACACCAGTCTCCCGATTTAGCTACAAGCCATTTTTTAACATGATCACTTAATCTTGCAGCACATGAGCCACTCGTAGAATTCTACTGGGGATGAAATAATCACTGCTAGCTTAAGTGCTTCGCTCACAGACTACTTATAAAAAAGTTGCTGCAAGTAAAATTACACCAAAAGTAGCTGGAAGTGAATTAATACCTGATGGCTTGCGAGACTAGCTCCAAACCCACGACAAGTTCGTGGCCAGCTTACTCTTTGAATTTGGAACTGCAACAATCTTCATTAGTTTGAGTGAGTAGCTCGCGGCAGACTTGCGAGAAGAATCTTGAATTGAAACAATCATCGCAACATAAACATTCCCTTTCACTTGATATATAGGGAAAAATGCAAATCATGGGCAATAAACCCACGGCTGTTTTTGGGAACGGGGAATTATTTAGGGGGTTTTGGGTGTGGGGCGCAGCAAGAGGAAAGGGGAAAAAGAAAATGGAAGAAAGAGAAAGAAGAAAAGCAACGGTAGTGGAAAAGTGGAGCAAGAGAAAAGAAGAGGAAAGGAAAAGGAGAAGGTAGCGGTGCGCGCGAAGTGAGAAAAGGCACGGCAACAGACAGAGGCTAAGGTGGCAGCAAAGAGAGGCAAAGGCGGCGATTGAGAAAGGAGACAACGGTGGCACACAGCAAGGAGAGAGAATGTGTGCCAGGAAGGTCAACGACGGTCGAGAGAGGAGGCAATGGTAGCAGTGGCCGTCGGGCAAGACAACGACGCGTAGGAAGGAGGCTTGTGCAGAGGAGAGAGAAGCCATACCGGGAGAGAGAGAATGGGTGTGCACAAAGGAGAGAGAAGTGCGCGATTTGTGTATCTCAAAGTATCTTTTTTACTGATCTACTTGATATAATATTGAGGCAAATACTTATAACTCCTTCTTTGTCTAATATCTGATATTTTTATATGTGTATTTCATATCTGTATGTTTGTATAAAAAGGGGCGGAATCCAAGACCCGATGGGTCAGTTTGCGTGTGGGACTATAGTGGTTAGAGATCCTAGTGGGTCGATATGTGTGTGGAGTCATGGGAATCTGAGGTTTTGGTGGGTCAATATGTGATCCGATGAAATATGATAGTTGAGAACTGCATGCCTAAAATACAATCAGGTTAATAGAGCTAATGATATGTGATGGCCAAGAATTACAAGTTTAAAATATAACCGGACTAATGGAGCCAATAGTATGTGGTGACCAAGAGCTATATGCCTAAAATGTAGATGGGATCCAATAATGATGAAAAGATCACCAAGAGTTGCTAGCCGAAACTATAATCGATAACAATATGTGATGGCTTAGAATTACAGCCCAAAACGCAGCTGTATGATATTCAAATTGGATTTTGATTTATATCAATTGTGGGTGTGCAGTCATTTCAGTATATGTGACAGAGTTTATTGGATTTTAATTTAAGCTCTCCCTCTGATTTTATATATGTTATTTTATACATGTTTATGATAATACTTGCTGAACTTTCAACTCATATTTTTTATTTTCTCACATTTAGAGTAGAAGGCTTAGATCTGTAATAGAAGTTGGGTAGGATTCGACATAGTATTATATTTTTATTGGTGAGCATTTTATCCTTACAATATTGGGAGCAGGTCATTATTATTTTATATAGACGATTGTCCGATAAAATCCTGTACAGGTTTTTAAAATGGTCATATATATTTGATTGTCACACCAGAGTTTGAGATTTATGAAAATAATAATTAAAATTTAATTAAGAATTTATTTAATCTATTTAATCTGAATTCATGACAGAAATGATATCAAAGAAAGGTCGTAATGAAAGATATTTTGGGAATATAATTGATATAGCAGCAAAAGGATTTTGTTTGATTTCTACGGATATATGAAAGTTTTGATGGGCCGGTCCGATATCTCATGGGATAAAAGGAGACTTTAGTTAGTAGAGAAGTGAGCAGTAGAGCGAAGGTGATGAAGTGCAAGCTTATAGTTTTGTGGAAGTTATTTTCTTACTTGGTGAACCCCGATGGTTTCTTCAAACGACACGCTAGGAAAGGTAATTGTATCTGAATGAGAGAAAGAAGACTCATCAAGATTAGAAATCGCAGATAAAGATAAAGAAGCCCATACCAAGCCAACTTGTTCTCTTTGTAAGAATTGGATTTCGAACCAAACTTTTATCTATGAAAGAAACTCTATTGAAGATTAGATATGAAACCCTTTTTGGTTGAGCCATCATGAAACTGGGCACAATTAAGCAAAGTTTTAGCTAATTGGATGAAAGCTCGGGAGTAAGTAAAATCATCAATAGTTATAGTTGAGTTGGAGTAGTCCAAGTTCAAAGGGGATATTAAAGATTCTCCCCCTAACGGATTGGCAAGTTGATAATGCGTCTCATGCCTAAAGGAAAAGGCCGAGAAGAAGAAGTCGCCTTTGAGATTTTGTTTCGAATCTACCTTGAGTAGCAAAGGATGTGGTTGTAATCCGGATAAGGATGGATTAGCTGATGAAGTCATCTCATTACTTGTCAATCAAGATATCATTCCTAAGATTTGACCATCGATATATTATCAAATTGAGGAAATTGCAAGGTATTCCAGTTTCAAACTTTCAACTATGATATGAGAAAAATGATCGATTAGAATTGCGCAGCGAAAATGTATGGATGTACGATCATCAGTCATAAGATTTGATTTGCAATGGATGGTCAGCTGCTCCTAAAGGCATCTTGAAGAAGTGACTTGGAAGGGTGAATATGAAATTTGGAAGAATATCCCTATCTTTTCGAGGATAGAGATGTGTAAATTTTAGTGACGAAATGTTTGTAAGAAAGAGAAAAATGTAATATCCTGATTAAACAAAAAAAAAAAAAAATGGAAACCATGGGCGATAAACCCACGATTGTTTTTGGGAAGGGGGAAATTATTTAGGGGGGTTTCGAGCGTGGGGTGCAATAGAAGGAAAGGGGAAAAAGAAAGGAGAAGAAAGAGAGAAAGGGGAAAGCAATAGTGACGGCAAAGCGGAGCAAGAAAAGAGAAGAGAAAAAGAGGAGAAAGCGGTGGTGCATGCAAAGTGAGAGAATGGGCGGCGGCAAACAGAGGCTGAGGCGGCGGCAGAGAGAGGCAAAGACGATGGCCAAGAGAGGAGACAGCGACGACACATGGCAAGGAGAGAGAGTGCACCGGGAAAGTCGATGGCAGCCGATAGAGGAGGCAACAATGGCGGTCGCTCTCGAGCGAGGCAGCAACACGTAGGAAGGAGGGTTATGCAAAGGAGAGAGAGAAAGGGCACACACAAAGGAGATAGAAATGCACGATTTGAGACCTCAAAGCATCCTTTCTTCTAATTTGCTTGATATAAAGTCAAGATAAGTATCTATAATTCATATTTTTAGTCTGATTAATTATCTGATATTTTTATATGTGTATTTCATATATGCATGTTGTTATGAAAATAGGCAGAGTCCGAGACCCAGTGGGTCGGTATGCATGTGGGACTATGGTGGTTAAGATCTCAGTGGGTCGATATGTGTGTGGGGTTAAGAAAGTCCGAGACCCTGGTGGATCAATATGTGATCCAATGAAATATAGTGGCCAAAAGTTGTAGGCCTAAAATATAACCAGGCTAATGGAGTCAATGATATGTGATGACCAAAAGTTACATGCCTAAATTATAATCGGGCTAATGGAGCAAATGATATGTGGTGACTGAGAGTTACAGGCCTAAAATATATCCAAGATCCAATAATGATGAAAAGATGGACGAGAGCCACAGGGCAAAACTTTAGCTAATAATGATACGTGATGGCTTAGAGTTGCCCGCCCAAAATGCAACTATATAATATTCAGATTGAATTTTAATTTGCATCAACTGTAGGTGTGCGGTGGTTTCGGTATATATGATAAAACTTATTGGATTTTAATTTGAGATCTCACTCTGATTTTACATGCGCTATTTTATACATGTTTACGATGATACTTGCTAAACTTTTGGCTAACGTTTTCTATTTTCTCTCTTTTCAAAATAGGCTTGAATTTGCAGTAGGAGTTAGTTAGGATTTAGCGCAACATCACATTCACTTGGTGAGTATTTTATTTTTACAACTATTTAGAAGTAAGTCATTGTTATTTTGTATAAACAATTGTTCGATGAAGTCCTATACGAGTTTTCAATTTATCGGATCCTATATGTTTTGTTTATTACACCTGAGTTTAGGATTTATAAAAATAATAAATTAAAATTTAATTAATAATTTATTTGATCTGTTTGGTCTAAATTTGTGACATATACTGTGCATTTCTCATCATAAAATTGGGAGTTAGAAAAAATATGATGTTATAGAATATACCATCAAATGAACATCTAACATTCTCTCTTTTTTATATTTTTGTGACAAAACATATTGACTATAAAAATATACTTTATCATTGCCCCATAACATGAGCCATAGATTGAGCCAAATTTAAAAGACAAGTATCAGAGAAGTTCATAATTAATAGATAGCTTCTATATCCGTTAGTGCATCCATCCATCCATAAATAAATGCATCCATGAATAAAGTGTACATGCATTAGAGCTTCAACAAATCCAACATAAAAAATTAGATTCTACACATATAAATAACAAATATTAGACTTCATATTGTCTTCCCCTTTTGGTCATTGAATGCCAAAGTCTCAGTATTCCTAATCGTCAGGTGCCAATTTCATCTCTAGTAATGTTTTGATTAAGTAGTCCTTGAATAGATAGTTGAAGGTCCTCCAAATTTTGCTCCAGATGACAATAATCAGATCAAGATGAAAGAAAATTCACTTAGCTTGAAGAAAGTATTGTTGATGAAGAAATTCAGTTGACTTTTCTAAAACTAAAACTGACAGAGGTAGTTTAGATGCAGTTGGTTGAGAGGATGAAGGGTGTGATGGTTCATCTTAAGAATAAGCTCTAAGTAAAACTTCTTCTTCTTCGGAGATGTATTTTGGAGTATAATCAGGTTATTTGTGAGATTTACTTTGTTACATAGTAGTAGCATTGATCAAAAAACAAGTTTGAGAGGATGTTCATTTGGAATGTTTACTTCTAGATGAATTAGAATTTGTTGAAGGAGGCACCAGAGAGTAATTTGATTTTCTTGTGTGAATCTTGATGAACCTTAAGAATATTACAGATAATATACTAGGAAAGATTAATGGAGTCTCCCTGAGTGAGAGCATAGAGAAATCGGGCCCTTCAAGGTAGAAGAGTTGTCATATAAGATACATAAAAATATAAACACACATGATGTGACAAATAATAAGTTTTTTAGAAGATATTTTAAAGGTTTAGAAAGATCAACCATCGGTATTGATTGGCCGATCCGGAAGAAATGATGCAATTTCATCAAGGGAGGGTGAAGATGAAGTAGTGTACGGATATGATGCAAATTCGGGTCGATGAATATTTAGGATATAGAAGATAAGATAACTCGAAATTATGACCCTATAACCGCAAATAAAAGCCAAAGGGTGGGAGTTTTTGGAGGAAATATGGTGTATATTTGAATAAATTTCACAAATGAGAACAACAGATGAAGGATTTACACTACATAGAATGGAATCCCATTATGAGATAAAAGACAGAGAATTTGGACAAATGAAGTTAGGCAATTTGAAACTTTCATTTTAGAAGAATTAGACTATTATTGTGGTGGGTAAAATTTAAATTTTTGGATTTCTAATTAATAAATCGGGCGAAGTGAAATGTCAACTCAATGTGAGATCTTTTGTGTGCAAGTCTTTGCTCTTGGCATCTGTAATACAATGGGAAACAATTCACAAAGCTAACTTAATGACAGATAACAGTAGAAATAATGAAACAGCTGACTTGCAAGGCTTGAAGACAAGTTTGTGGGCAAATACGCCCATGAAAAATGGAAAACATAAGAAATCTCACTTTCAGTGGATTGGATTTTAAAGTATATGAAAATCTATGAAACTTACATAAATAATACAAGAATATATGGGAGGATTGACAACAAACGAAGAGTCATCCGGGCAGTGAGCATTTGCACTGCAAGAGCCAAGTGATGAATGAAGAATAGTGAACGTTAAATCTCTTTAGAAGGATGCGAAGAATAGTGAACCTTAGATTTATTTGAGTGGACATGATCTAAGTATTGTTGAATCAGTATAAACACGATATTTTATTTCTCTATTCTTTATTTACCCACTGTATTTCAGTAAACTTTTTGTATAAATTATTCGAACAAATTAAAATTAATGATAATATAATTTATGCATTGTTAGGTTGATTATTGAAACAATATGAATAGGGCTGCTAGTAAATCATAGCAGTCCAAACAATTCATAGAGATATGCAGTTACTAGTCTATGGAATCTCTAATTATAAATCTTCAATAAAGTATATTCCCGTGAGTGATGAAAAGAATGGAATCATCCCTCCCCACCCCCACTTTTGGATGAATCAGATTCTCATTTCCAAATGAAGTTAACATAACATACTAAGATTTCTCATTTTAATACTTGTAGCCCTATAATTTATAGTAGGTTGATATCATTAATAAGTGTTTCTTTCTATTTGTGGTTGTGAATAAATTATAAATAACCCAACTATAAAATTAACGTATAAATACTGTTTATGTGTTATTTTTTTTTTTGTTTTTGAGTGTGTTGGGTCACTCCATTGTAAGTTTTACATCGATTATATATATAATTTTTTTGAATTTGAAGCTATCGGACAAGTCGCCTGATATTCACTTAAATGAGGTAATTCACTGAATGCTTGCACGAGATCTATTTGAGCAAAATACATTTTTTTGTGGACTAAATAGATACCTCTGTTTATGCGACCAAAAGAAACACGAGCATGGTTAGCAAAATATGGGTGCACACATACATGCACGTATTACCTTTTGTGTGCATGATGTACACCCAACAGACACATATGTGCAAAATATAATTTTTATCATTGATTTTCGAACGCCGAAGTTGGGCATAGAATATTGCGTGATTTTTAAGTAGTTTGTTACATGACTTTTACCATTCTTTAGTGGCCAACTTGAGAAAGAAAGATAAGGAAGATAGAGAAGACTCTTACCATTATTTTGGGTTTTAATTCTTATTCTGACATTTATCACACATTAATATATTATCCAACTTTTTGTTTTGGATATTTTATCAATAGTTTTATTTTATTTTTTATTTCTTATTATATTTATCTTAATGTATCAATACTATGGCAAATCAAACGACATGCTTATAGTTAGTATATTCAAATTCATAATTTATAATAGAGTTATTCAAACTTAATTTTACGTGATTTTATCCTTTGATTTAAAGGGTTTTTACGTTGATGTGCCTATCTTTGTTAATAATTGTTATAATTTTTATAACCCTTCGCATTCTCAACCAACATGCTCAATTTTCGATTATTTGACTGTGCATTGATTTGCTAGTTATTGTTATAGCTTTTATAATTCTACATATTGTTGTTTTGTCTCGTTGTGTTCTCAACCACCCTACACGATGTTCGATCATCTAAGATATCGGTTCTCAGCCGTTTTGCAAAGCTCTTGTGTGTCCCATGCCTAACAAAGTGTATGTTGTAAAAAGCCATTCAAATTTCTATGAAAGTTACTCTTATTGTATAAAGTATTTTGGTCTCTAACTTTTTGAATAATATATCAATTATAAGTTTAAAAAATTATAATTTGTGGCTTTCCTTCTCTAAATATTTAAGTAAAATGATAAATTTTTTTCTTTATGTAGACAGCACAATATTATTTCAAAATTGACTAATAACATGCACAATTAATCAGATCTAAACCATAGTATTTTATACATAATTATATATATATATATTTGAAATTCATGAAATTACATTACTTTTAGATATACTTTCTCCTACCATGAAGTGGACACTAGATTTTGGATAATCTCTAGGGATAGAGACCGCATGATATTTGAACTATATTTTTTCTGATAAATAATTAAGATTTGAACTTTATATTATCCATTTGCATGTAGTAGACTAGACTTGCAGCTATGGACCATTTCCATGTGATATATATATATATATATATGTGGTGGGGTCGAGATGTGTTAGGTCCATTTAATATAATATTTGATTGATTTGATGAAAATACTATAAAAAATTCAATCTTCTATCACGTATCATACTGTATGTTAAAATGACTCATCTTTTAAATAACCATGCAACCTAAGAATTAATTCACATGAAATAGTACTTATAAATTGTCAATCTCATTTATTATAAAATTAAGTGAAGCTTTGTTTTTTAATGCTCAATTAATAATAAAGTTAAGTTATGATAATTTAAAATTTTTTTTAAAAAAAATTTATGTCCTTATTTTAAGGATAGCGTAGGTGCTGCTGCATCAAAGGCTTATCCATGAGCTTCAAGTGAACTAAAATAACATCAAAAATTTTAGCAAATATATCAAATAAATATGTTTTTCTATTTTTATTTTTTAAAATTCATTTCTTATATTATTATACATATTATAACGATTATTTTCAAGAAAAATACTATTTTTCAGCCCTGGAAAATGATTTTTTAGGAATAATTTAGAGCAATAAATGGGCCGAAAGATGCCACAATAAGGTCAATACATTGGGCCTACTAGGACCCCATCTGGCCCATAACTGACATAACCGATGGATTGGAACAGAGTGGAAACTGTGGCCTCCAAGAAGACTTCGGGGACATAAATCATAGTTAAGTTACACAGATAAATACGTGTCCCTAATAATTAAGTATAATTAAAATAGAGCCTCCATAATTTTTTAATATCAATAGTTTATTTAAAAATAATTAAATATCAAATCTAAAAACATATGAGACGGTTCGTTTTCATTTTTAAGGCTATATTTATCCATTTTCTATATTATATTGTTAAATCCCTTCTTTTTCAAGTATTCTTTTGTTTTAACTTAATATTTGATTTTTCAGTTAAATAATATATCTATTAACAATCTGTTTGGATGATTTTTTAATCAGATTTAAATTTTATTTTTAAGATATTTATTGTTATTGATGGAGATAAAAAAACGTGGCTTTGTTTTTGGAAGGCTGGTCAGCGTTAATAACGCTCCTGACGCCCACTGGGAGATAGGCCCAGCGAAATCATCAGCGTTAGCGTTGGCCAGTCGCTAAACTAATCAAAAAACGGCCAACCTCGGCGTTGGCCGGTTTGTTGGCCTCCAGAGCATTGCAATGATGATAGGCGTCTGTTCCATTATGGCCCACGCCCATCGGATGGTCGCCCGCCGCTCTCCACGAGGACGGCCACACCCTGACGGTCAACTCGGGCGTTGACCGTCCGCTTCTTATGTACTTGGCCCTAAAATCGGCCCTTCTACGTAAAAATGGGCCTGACTTGCTTCATGTCCAAATGAAGGCTACCAATTTCAGCCCCCAAGAGTTCTAGGGCACGGACCCACGATGGAGAAGGGCAACGGGAACCTCGCAACGCATTTAATGCGGTTGTCGGTTGGACACGCAATAGAGGCGGAAAGGCTAGCCACCGGGGGCATACAACACCAACGCCACCTTCTGTGGTGGCCACCCACTCCCGCGAGGGAGGGGCCAAGCATGGCAACGACACTTGCTGGCACGGCAAGCTGGGCAGCCGGCGTGACCAACGGTCGCGACATTGACCAATGGTGCAAAGGCCCATACAACGACCACCTTGGTGCCCAAGGATCCAAATGGTGAGGTGTATAAGAACCCTCACGCCCCCACAGAGAAAGGGAGAGCTTTCGGAGATCTTTCTAAGCATCTTACACTCTTCACTTCCCTTTCAAGAACTAAAAAGACAAACTGCATTGGTCTGCTTCCCTTTGAGTAAACTCCCAGAACTGCACGAGCTCTGGTCCCCAGCAGCCAAATTCCCAAGCACGATCGAACTTCAAGGCACCGAACGGGTTGATACACGCGTTCTCTGCCTTCCCACCATCCAGATACGAGGAAGGACCTGCTCCTTACTGACACCTGGAACCACACACTTCTTCACTCTTCTCTCTTCTCTCATTGCTCTTTCTATCTTTCAGTTCCTTCCATTCAAGGTCAAGCATCGACTTGCAGCGTAGTGTTTTCGGTGGGATTAATTCCCGCCGTGAACGCCGACCTCTTGTTTGCTTTAGTGGTGTGCAGGGTTCGCACTCGGTGAACGAAGCCGGATCAGCTCCTCGAAGAATCCGAATTCGTTCGAAGTCGGATCCAGGTACGCATCATTGGCGCCGTCTGTGGGAAGCGCTTACAAAAAGCCTACCACAAAAACCCGCACTAACTCTCTTCTCTCGCTACCTTCTCGCTTCTCTGAATGGTGAACACGAGAGCACAGGCTAGCGATCCAGCTAGAGAAACCGTCAACCCCGACCAGGACCATGCTGCTAACGTCCTGGTCAACGGGGCCACAGGTGGGAGTCCGCCACCTTATTTTCAACAACTGGTGGAGCAGATGCGCAATAACAATCGCCCTTTCTCAATCGCTAGTGGCACAGAGGGAGCAACAACTGCCGGTGGCTCCACCAGCCGTCATCCCCGCTCCCGCCACCAAAAAAGGTGGCCAGAGGAAGAAGAAGCCAGCCAAAAGGCCTGCGAAAGCCGGGGACGATCCGGCTCCGGCGTCCTCCCGCGCTCCTGCCGGCAGGCCATCCGGGAGTACGTCTTCCTGAAGAGCCCGAAAGGAGAAATCCTCGATATTCTCGGGCAAAGGACCATCACGCAGCCCGGAGCGAGCCTCACGGGACTGCGGATCTACCTGGTAGCAATGATGATCGACCGCCGTTAACCTTGAACCCGGGGATAAGACGGAGTTGAGGAATTTCCTCAACTCCAAGAGATCGTTAACGCCACTGGGTGGCCGACCCACGAGTGGATCAAATCTGGAACCGCGTATTCCAGAACGACGAAGGCACCATCGACTTGGACAGGTCGCCTTTCACTGCATAAATCTTAAGCCGTCCTCTACCGTCCAAGTTCAAAATGCCGTCCCTTGACTTATACGATGGGGGCGTGATCCCGTTGACCACCCGGATCACTTCCGCACCCATCTAAGTCTACAAGGGCTAGAGGACTCGGCAATGTGCCGTTGCTTTCCACTCACCCTGAAGGGAGATGCCAGAATTTGGTTTCACCATCTCCCTTCAGGCACGATCAGCAGCTTCCGTGAACTCACGGACCTCTTCCCGGCCCAATATCATCAGCGGGCGGGAAGAGAAACAACCGTGGCACCTCTCCCACATAAAACAAAACCGGGAGAGAACCCACGGCGCTTCTGGATCGCCGTAGGGGGAAGCCGAGGAGGATTCCCGGGATCACGAGAGATGAAGTTGGGCAGCTTCATCTCAGCGACTTACGGTGACTTTTTCAAGCACCTTGCCCACAAAAATCCTCAGACTTTCCGCGAGGCGGAATCCATCACCAGGGCCTACGCAGCAGCGGAGGAGGCCAATGAGGCAAAACGTCCCGAGAGGGCGGACCCGGCCTCGGCCCCCCTCGGTGATGGGAAAAGAAAATACAAACAAGTGGGAACACTCCACGCCGAAACAACGACTGAGGGCTCCCGAACGCAGACTACGGGCCCACCACCTTCACGCCCTTGACAGACACACGCTCCAATGTTCTAATGCAGATCCGCGGAGAAAAATTTTTGAAGTGGCCAAAGACGCTGAAGAAGGACTCAAAATCGATCTAAGTCTCGTGACTTCCACCGCTCACGGCCATTCAATCAAGACGCAAAAGCGCTGAAGGAAATTGAGGGACTTGATCCACAGAGGACACCTCACCCGTTTGTCAAGGGGCCTGGACGAGAACTCGGGAGCGGCCAACGAAGAAGGGCGGAGCGAACGCCTCCCGAAACAGATTGCGGCGGGGGTGGTCAACATGATCAACGCCCGACTGCTAGGGGCCCGATGACAACAAGGGGCAGCAAGGTCGGGAGGAAGAAGCAACGCCTAAGACAACATCATTAGCTTTAGTGATTGTGACTCGAACCATGTAATCTCCCCATGTTGACCCCCTTGTAATCTTTCGCACTTCGTTTGGATGGTGTCGGACTACCAAATTGGGTTTTCAGTCTTTATCGATAATGGAAGCTCTAAATATTTGCTTTACTTGGACGCGTTCTTTAGACTAGGCCTAAGAAAGAATCAACTAAAACCCGATGAAGGACCTTTATACGGCCTTGACAATGAACCTAAGGGACAATCCAACTGGAGGTCACTCAACTTACCCAAAAACAAGAAGTCGCATGCTAACCTTCCTAGTGGTTGACTCCGCCCTCTGTTTACAACGCCATTCATTTGTAGTGCCCTAACGCGTTTGGGACAATCATGTCAATTCCACATCTAAAAATGAAATTCCCAACGCCCTACGGCGTCGGAGAAGTCCCGGGAGACCAGTCATTGGGCGGACGCCACTCGTGGCTGATTGCCCACAGCGGCGGAATCGACATGGCGGGAGAACTCGATCACCGAGACGAGACCACCTTGCAACAAGCGCAGCCCGGTGAAGCCACGGATCTGGTCCCACTGGACCTTGCGTCCCAGTTAGCGGCTCACTCACCGGGCCATTATTGTTTAACCGACGCGTCTTTACGAAGAAACGCAGACCTTTTTGCCTGGACTCCCGCGGACATGCCCGGGATTTCAGCTGAAGTGATGGTCCACAAACTGGGCCTCGATCCGGATCAAAGCGGTCGGGCAGAAACGGAGGAACCACTGGCCGAAAAAACTAATCGCCATCCGAGAGGAGGTGAAGAAGTTCTTTGGGCTGACGCAGCTTCATTAGGGACGTCCAGTCTTGACCGGGATCGCTCTCAAACGTCGTCCCGGTTAAAAAGAGCAACGGAAAATGGCGAATGTGCGTCGATTTTACCGACGTCAACAAGGCTTGTCCAAAGATGCCTTTCCTTGCCACGGATTGACTGTTGGTTGACTCCACGGGGAATAAGCTTCATGGACGCTTATTCGAGGCTCTGACAACCGTGATCGAATGAGTCCGAAGACGATGAGCATACCTCGTTCATGACGGACCAGGGGCACCTATTGCTATAGGGTCATGCCCTTCGGGTTAAAGAATGCCGGAGCCACTTATCTGGTGAACAAGATGTTCGAAAAGCAAATCGGTCGCAACATGGAGGTCTACGTCGACGACATGCTCGCCAAGAGCAGAGTCACGGGCGACCACGTTGACTGGAGGAGTCATTTGGGGTGCTCAACACCAAATGAAGTTAAATCCAAAGTGTGTCTTCGGGTAACCTCGGGGAAGTTCTTGGGTTTCATCGTCTCTCAACGAGGGATCGAGGCAAACCTGGAAAAGATTAAGGCCCTGGCTGACATGGCTCCCCCGAGAAACGTAAAAGACGTCCAATGATTAATCAAGGCGGCCGCTTACTCCCGCTTCCTCGCGAAGTTTGGAGACAAATACCAGCCCTTCTTTAAAGCCTTGAGAGGAACAAAATCTAATTATTCGATGGATGGCCGATCGCTGACCGCCTTCGGACGAGTTGAAGCGGTATCGGCGAGCCACCGTTCTAAAGACGGAGAGGAGGCTACCTTTACTTGGCAAAGTCGGAGGCATCCCTCGGCCTCCGTCCTCGTGCGCCGAGTCCGATATCCAACAACCGGTCTACTACGTGAGCAAAACACTGACTGCCCCGGAAACTCGCTACCCGCTGAAAAATGGCGCTGCCCTATCTTCGCGCATAAAATTGAGGCCATATTTTCAGGCGCTTCGCATAGTGGTCCTTACGGACCACCACTAAAAGGCATACTCCAAAAGCCCGACGCGTTTGGCGATTGGTAAAACGGGCGATGAATTATTCGACATCGAGTTCGTGCCCCGCACCCGCCATAAAGGCACAGAGCTCAGGCGACTTCATCGTCGAGACCACGACCCCGACTAGGAAGAACAGCCCAACGGAAACGAAGAACAGCCGGTGGGGCCCCGAATGGGCGCTCCACGTGGGCGGATCATCCACGGGGACGGTGGCAATGGGCGAGTAATCCCGACAACCCCGATGGATACGAGATCAAGTACTCCCTAAAACTTGATTTCCCAAATACCAACAACGCCGAGTACGAAGCCCTACTAGGCGGCTTGCGATTGGCAAAGGAGTGCTCGCCAAGAGGTTGGCGATCCCACAACGACTCCGAGTTAATCGTCAACCCGTCAGCCGGGGGCTTGAGGCAAACAACCCTTCCTTGGCGGCAGTACTGCAAAGGCAAAGGAGGCTATCCAGGGCTTCACAAGCTGACCACTCGGCTCACGTTCTCGAAACAGAAATTGGAAGGCAAACCGACTAGAGCAAGAGCGGCAGCCCTTAACCTGGAAGTATTCGAGGGACATGCGGGGAGGTCCCGAACACTCCTAGCATGGAGAAACAGGAGGCCATGCATTTTCGTAGACGGAAAACTGGATGACTCCTTACCTTAGATACCGGCCGACGGATCACTCCCGGAGGGGCGCCGAAAGGGCTCGAATTAAAAAGACAGCCCGGCCGGGTACACGGTAGTTGATGGGCGCTATATATACTCAACTCCGTATCTCCGCCGTCTATCCCCGAGGAGGCGGACTTTGGGCGAAGTTCACCTTGGGATCCATGGATCGCACGTTGGGAAGAACCTCGGCCTTCAAAGTCATGCGGCGGGGCTACTATCATCCTCAATGAAAAAGGACGCACTTGAGTTTGTAAAGAAATGTGAAAGTTTGCTATGGCAACCTCCACCATCGGTAGTCCCCGGACTAAGTCCCTTCAGCCCCGTGGGGCCCTCGCAGCAATGATAGGGCTTGACATTCTCGGCCCATTTCCCGTTGCCGCGGACAAAGGAAATTAAATCATAGCGAGGCATCGACTACTTCACTAAATGGGTCGAGGCTGCCCCGGCCGCAAAAAATCACAGAGCACAATGCTCGAAATTCCTTCGCCCGTGGCATTGTCTGCGAATCTGGCGTCCATCGTGGGTGACCGACCGGACCCGATTTTGGAAACGCTTCACCAAGTATTGTTCCACCTCGGGATCAAGCTGGTCCACACTTTGGTAGCGTACCCCAGTGCCAACCAGGCGGTGGAGGTCACAAATCGTCGCTGCTCCACGGGTTAAAAACTAGATTGGAGGACGCTAGGGCTCTGGGCGGGCGAACTCTCACTGGCCCTATGGTCTTATCGCACAACCCCGAAAGAATCAACACGCGAGACACCCTTGGCCTATGGATAAAATCCCGGCCAAATCGGGCTCCCAAGTCTCGGGGTGGAGTCCTTCGACCAACAAACTCCCGTAAAATCGGGAGCACTTGGACTTGTTGGAGGAAGCCCGTGACGCAGCTAGAGTACTACAAAGAAGATACCAACACCGAGTTGCCTGGTACTACAATAAGAAAGTGAAGGCCCGACATTCAACGTTGGGGACTTGGTCTGCAAGCATCGAGGCCACGAGCAAGCCGGCCGCCGGAACAAGCTCTCTCCCAACTGGGAGGGACCTTTTCTTGTCTCCGCTGTCCTGCGCAATGGGGCGTACAAGCTCCGGAACCAGGACGGGAAGTTGATCCCACGAACGTGGAACGCAACCCACCTGAAGCGCTACTTCCAATAGGGAACCCAGGTACGCCCTAACTCGATCCTGTGCATTCATTCGTATGCTTGTTTTTACTTCGGAAAAATAAGAGTTTACTTAGCATGTAGAATTTTAGGGCCTATGAATCGTGTTTGCCTTGCAGGTATCCATCCGACCTAGACTGTCCCTAAGTCGGGAGGGTCTTCACTCTCTCGTTAAACCCTAGTCGTCTAGGTGGCCCAAAAAGTGGTTCAAACCACAGTGTCATCCAGTGTGGCCCATAGCGGTCTTAAACCCTAGTCATCTAGGTGGCCCACGAGCGGTCCAAAACCTGGTCATCCAGGGTGGCCCATGAGCGGTCTTAAACCTTGGTCATCCAAGTGGCCCATGAGCGGTCCGAAACCTCGGTCATCCGAGCGGCCCAATAGCGGTCGTACTAAACCTTGGTCATCCAAGTGGCCCATAGCTCTAAAAACCTTAGGGGCAAGAATGGCACACGCGACGACCTCTTTTGGGGGACAGCAACGTCGAACGATCGAAGGGAGAAGCATTTCTTCTCCAACATTGGCAGCCCAAGTCCTCACTAACGGCAGGCCACCCAGGCCTGGTTCTTACAACCGCCTGCCTGACTTGAGGATCTCACTCCTTAAGCAGCTAGCCAACCATGTTGGCTACCCCGCGCCCCAACTTTCTCTATGGAGGGATGGCGTAATCAAACAATAACGGGAAGCGCTCCTTCTCTAACACTAACCGCCCAAGTTCCATATCGCGGGGTGGTTGATTCGACCACTAAGCCCGGGGCTAAGCTCCCCGCATAACCAAGCAACGATTCGACCAACCAACTCGCCGCCCAAAACCGCAACTTACGCAAGCAGTAAACACAAAGCGGTAAAAGGCAATGGGCACCGAACTAAAAGATCATCCATTTTATTGCTCACAAAGTATGGTGCAATTTACATACAATCCAAAAAAAAAAAGAGAATACAAAGGGCTATGAGGCCGGCGGACCACCCTGGATGTCTCGGGGCTCTCCCTGCAAGTCTTCCTTGCGCAGCGCCGCACGGTTCCGTTGATTTATAAGCTCTACAGGGAAGTCAGGAACAACCAACCGCGCGACGCGACGTCCAATATTGAGCCCCTCCAACAGCCGGGCATGCAATCGCCCTAACCTCGTGAAGGCTCATCCGAGTATCCAACTCGCTCTCTACGACGGGGACTCTATCCGAAAGGCGTTTGTTGTCCGTCTTAAGCAGATCCTCCTCTTCCTTTGATCGGGCGACCTCCGCCTTCAGTGCAGCGATCTTTGCCTCTAAGTCCACCACGACTGACCTCTGGGCGGCGATGCGCTCGCGTAGCTCTCCTCCTGAGGCGGCCAGCCTGGCGTCTAGCCAAGCAATCTCAGCCTCCTGCTCCGCACTAATGCGATCACGCTGTTCTATTTCCCGGGAGACGACTAAGGCCACTCTTCTTGGCTGCACAGGACCAGAGCAAAGCGTGAGCTTATAAACATAAGGAAAAAAATACAAGGAAGCGATTGCGGAGGTTATACCTCGTAGGTCTTCCAATGGGACCTCACGAGTCTAGACTCCGAGGCGGGACCAGCCGAAGGCGGGATCCGGAGGTGTCGAGCCAGAACATCCTCTCGCGGCCAACACACCGATCCAAAATACGATCCAAAGACTCATCATCCTCAACGGCGGCGGCGGGCTCCTCCACTGCAGTCGCTGGAGTACTCGCGGCGGGTGTCTTCTTCCTGGCTGCCCTAGGGGGCAGGCGGAGGAGGAAGCACCCTCGTCGGCGGTTCCACAATATAAACCCGCGAGCCTTCCGCGTCGCGAGCCGGCTCTCCGCGATCCCATCCAGCAAAGACTGGAACCACCTTCACGGCGAGTTGGGCCAAGATAACTCCTCCGGCACCCACCCGGCTGTCCCCAACGGACTTCTCCACTCCGAAAGTTTGCAACCACCGCAAATCCCGGGCAACCACAAGGTCAATTCGAGAGGAGGAAGATGAGGGCGTGGCGGTCGCCTCGCAGCAGCTTCCTCCGAAGACACGGGGCGGATGAGCAACTTCCTCGAGTCGTCGGGCCTAGGCATTGCAACCTGCGGGTGTGGCTTCGCACCGGTGGCGGTGGGCCCATTCAACCTTCTCGCCTCCTCCCGGGAAACCAAGAAGTCCCTTCTAAATTCATCGGGATTCTTCTCGTATGGCCGCGGTCATGCATACGCGGGGCACCTCCGCCGCGATCGGCGCGCGCCAAGGTGCACCTTCGCCCGGTCTTTTGCGGCGGGGCATTCCTCTCCCACCTTCACGAAGAAGAACCGGTCTTTCCGGTTCTTCGGGAGTCGTAAATAGCTTTGCTTATCTTGATCCCTTGCAGGGCCGTGAGATCCACTCGCCCGGGGTCACCTTAAATATGACCTTAAGACAGGACATCCTAAACATCTGTTTAAGCTTCCGGGCAAAAATGCATAAAGTACAAATATACCTCACCGCGTTGGCATGAAGCTGGGCGATGGGAACCCCTAGGGCCACTACAATCGACTTCAGCTCCTCCGGAAAGGGCAGCCGGAGCCCGCTCCTCAGGTGGGCCTCGTAGACGGTGATGTAGCCTTTCGGTGGGTGAGGGGCTACTTCACCTGCTCCCGGAACCCTCCAGGCCATCTCCTTCGGAATATTGAATTCAACTCACAAGGCCTTAATATCACTCTCCCTCAAGACAGATGAGATTTCCGCGACGGAAGCCATGATCGGAAAGGTTCTAGGGTTTTCCTCGGAGGTTTGTCTGCATAAACGAGAATGAGGAAGACGAAGGAGTTTTTGAAACGAAAAACGGAAGGAAAATTTGGGCGCCAAGCTTGCAAAGGACGCCGTCGAATTGCCACGTGTCAACTCCTCATTCGATCCGGTTTAACCCCTCATTAATGGCTCTGTCGAGATACCCCACTTTCCCACCAAAGGACGGATCTCTGTATTAATTACCCGATCTCCTCCCAACCAAAAGGGGACACGTGCCACTTCGCCCGGAAATCATTCCCGAGATTGACACGACGGTCAACAATTAATAAATTGATCAATCAGTTAGAACTCGGAATTGGCATCAAATATCCGGAATAACAATTACGAACTCCGAATTGGTCGACGGTCAACAATTTAACTCCGAATTGAAAACAATAACCCCTTATCAACAATTCGGAACTCGGAATTGACCGGACGGTCAACAATAAAAACTCCGGAGTAGGCAAGAACGGTCAACAATTTCGGTCAAGCCTTCCTCAACGCTCTTGTGAGTTTCCATAGGATTCTCAAAGCAAGGGAAGGCGTCCCATCATGAACATACTGGAGGTCAGAAATCTGACCACCAGCATGGGGGGCTAGTGATGGGTACACCAAAAATGGGCTGGCCCGAGGAGAAGTCAACGGAAGCCCGGGAAGGCTACCAACGTTCACGGCCCACTAAGGAGATAGGCCCAAAATGAAAGGCCCAAGGACGGTCAACGTTGGCGTTGACCGTCCAGGCGGCCAACTAACTCAAAAACGGTCAACTCGGCGTTGACCGGTTTGTTGGGCCTCCAAAGGCTTTGCAACAGTGATAGGCCTGTTCCATTATGGCCCACGGCCCATCAGATGGTCGCCCGCCGCTCTCCACGAGGGCGGCCGACACCCTGACGGTCAACTCAGACGTTGACCGTCCGCTTCTTATGTACTAGGCCCTAAAATTGGCCCTTCTACAGAAATGGGCCTGACTTACTTCAGGCCCATAGTCCGAATGAAGGCTACCAATGCGCACGTTCAGCCCAGCCCAAGAGTTCTAGGGCACGGACCCACGATGGAGAAGGGCAACGGGAACTGCAACGCATTTAATGCGGTTCACGGAGACACGCAATAGGCGGAAAGGCTAGCCACCAGGGCATGGCTAGCACAACACCAACGCCACGTCGCCTCACGCGGTGGCCACCCACCCCGCAGAGGGAGGGGCCAAGCATGGCAAACGACACTCGAACGTGCGTAATATGCATACAACGACCACCTTGGTGCCCAAGGATCCAGCATGGTGAGGTGTATAAGAACCCTCACGCCCCACAGAGAAAAGGGGGAGCTTTCGGAGATCTTCCCAAGCATCTTACACTCTTCACTTCCCTTTCAAGAACTAAAAAGACAAACTGCATTGGTCTGCTTCCCTTTGAGTAAACTCCTGAACCGCACGAGCCTTCCCCCAGCCAAAATTCCCAAGCACGATCGAACTTCAAGGCAACGAACGGTTGATACACGCGTTCTGCCTTCCCACCATCCGGATACGAGGAAGGACCTGCTCCTTCACCGACACTAACCACACACTTCTTCACTCTTCTCTTCTCTCATCGCTTCTTTCTTTCTTCTTTCCTTCCATCAAGTGAAGAAAGAATTTCTTGGCTTTGGCGTCGGAGTGTTTTCGGTGGGATTAATTTCCGCCGTGAACTCTTGTTTGCTTTAGTGGTGTGCGGGGTTCGCACAGCGAATAATCCGTGCTTGTCAGATTATATTACTTGTTAAATCACTACGTAAATTAATATATTTAGATCCATAAATATTTAATCATTAAATTTATAAAAATAACTTATAAAATGAATTTATCTAAGAATCAGAAAGTACTCTATTCCTCTTTCTTTTGTCAAAACAGAGCTTGGCACCTTATCATAATAATGAAAATGCATTAGATTTTATTTTTTAAAAAAATGGCCGTTTTTAATTATTAAAATACTCCACTATTTTATCGAAATATATGTCTTAAACTGCCATATTTTTAATTTTTTCATAATTAAAAAGTAATTAATATATTTAAATTATTATAAAGTTTAATACTTTAATAAATAGAATATGTGCAATGATTATTATATAGGCAAGCGGTGCTGTGGCAGCCAAGGCAAATAAAGAAGAGGGAAGGGGAAGTCTTTCTCTTAACAGCGAGAGATGGGACATAATTATTGATTAATTTGTATTTTATCCCTCAATTAAAAATAAATAGTAATTTTGCCATATTTAAAATTAATAGTATCTAACATAAATAGTATCTAAAATTAATATTTAAAATTTTTAACAAAAATCAGTCATTTTTCATAAACTTTTAACTTTATTATTAATATTCCCATAACCCAAAAAGATCAAATTTTGTGCGTCGTCAATGAAAAATCTATCAGGCACTAACCAGCAGTAGAACTCCGAGGCCACGCCAGAGCTTCCTTGCATAATCATTTTTAATTAAACAACGATTAAGCTTTTAATTAAACAAGGATTAAAGTTAATTAATCTCGCAACTTGATGATTTCCTCCGACCCATTTGCTGGCCCCCGGTTTTATTATTTCCTAAATCAACTGTTTTATGGGCCCCTTCCAAAATACCAAATCCAATCATCTTGTCTCTCTCCTCCCTTTTCTTCACGAACACTTCACTCTCTCTCATCGTCATCACTTGAATAGATCCTTATCATAAATAATACTAATAATTATATCTATATTTATAATTATAATATTTTAAGTAGATTAGACCAAAAATTGGGTTCAGATAAAATCATAATTATAATAGTTTTTATGTTAATTAATTATATAAATATATATTTATTAGAAATGATTGATATATTATATATTCTATTTTAAAATAAAATTATCTGACTCTGATATTTTGCTATTTGACCCCACCCCGGTGTTGACCATCATGCCTCTTCCAAAAACTTTACGTCGATTAATTATTAGATAATTGCAAGTGGATATTAATAAATTATTTATTTAATATTTTAGTATTCGGTGCACTTAACTCAAGCAGCAGGAGATAAGGACTCGTTTTTATCTACTCCCACCGCCACGTCAGAAAGCTGATGTCCCTGTCTTAATCGGATAAACCTCGGATATGATAATTTTGTTAAGAAAATTAATAAAAAAATATAATACTTTTAATCAATTTTTTTATTAAAAATATATATTAAATTGAATTGAAATCTTTTTAATTTTTAAAAATTAATTATTAAATTATAATTATTTATTTAAAAATAAATATCCTAAATTTTTTTTAAAAAATTAATCTCAATCTTCTTAAAAATAGAGCCCCTGCTCTATTTTATGAGTGGTTAGGTTAATGAGCCTCTGTGTTTGGGCCGCCTAAACGAAGGGGCATTGCGTGTTATATACAGCCATTAATTTTATTATTGTACTTTTAAATATTAATTTTTTTTTTATCTTTTTACTAGTTTATATCATTTTTAAAATAATAAAAAATAAATATAAAAATAATTTTTAATATATAATTTTAGTATTAGTTTCGTATATTGTAATAATATATCTAAACCATTAAATAAATAAAGTAATCTGACATTTAAAAAAAAAAAAACTAAGATAAAATTGTAAAACAACATGTGTGCCAGTGAAGAAAAGAGAAAAAATGCTTAATAGTACTATTTTCTCGTAAGAAAATAGTGTCATTAATTGGAATAATAATGTGCTTAATGCAATGCTCAATAAAGTCAAGTCAAACAAAGTCAAATATTTAATAATACTACTGTTTTAAAATAATTAAACAATCTAAACTATCAAACTTTAACCTAGAACTTTAGGGGACAAATTAGATTCAATAGTGCACAATTTATTCGGTGAAAATACTTTCTTTAAAATAACTTAATTCATTAATAGAAGAATCTCTATACCTTATAATATTAACTTAATTTATAAGTTCTTGATAAAAAGATGTGTTTGCTCGTTTAATTTAGATTTTGAACTAATAAACCAAAGTTTTAAATATATAATTTAGCAAACTAATTTAGGTGATGTAGTAATTGACACGATTCAATTATCTAACAATCTTATTCACATATAACTAGTTGCATATGAGACAATTATTAAAGTTATTAATATAGATCATTCTCATTTGAGCATCATAACACACATATATATAATCAAATATACCTCTTCTATTACAAGTTACTAAGGACGTGTAATAAATCTGTGATGATATATACACATAAACAGTTTTACCTCCTCTATTACAAGCTAATAAGAACACGTAATAGCTATGTGGTAAGAGTTTAGATTGGCTTGAGGAGGAGTTCAAGCACTAAAGTGGCAAAAGGTGGAGTTTGTGCAACCTAAAGTTTGGCATGGTGGGAGCACAATTCTTCCTATGGCAACTACGAACCCTATAATTTGTTAGTCCGATTCCAAAATTTAGATTTTTGAGGCTTTAATATTTTAGTCAGATTTGACTCTTTAGGACTTCCATAACTCTAATTAAATTTCAAATTTTGGAAATACTTATATAATTCTATATAGATTTTCCTACTCATATAAAGAGAGGATGCAATGTTAAGGTTTCAAATGCACAATAAAATAGAACAACAGGCCTTCAGTTTGGAGAAAAAGATCGGTGTGTAACGGTTTGTATTTCGGTTTCTATCATTCATTAGTTTATTCTTCTAGATATGGGATAGAGTCTTTCTATAGGATTAAGTTTCTCTTAAGTTTATTCTTGTCAATATCAAGCTATGAAGCTCATATGAGACTCTAAGGCAATTAATTTGCACCAAAGTTTCAATAATATTAAGATTTCATAATAAATTATATAGTGAAAATGTGTCTAAATTTATGCAACAAGCTATATTTAGGAGAGTGTCATTACATGCACTCAAATATTTCATAACTCAGCAATTAAAGTAGAAAATATAATACATATAGACAATGCATACATACACAAAATTGGACCTTTGCATACACATTTTTAAGGAAAAATATGAAAATTGTTTTTAGCTTTTTCCCAATTATATACTTAACAATAATTTTAAAAAAATTAAGAATAAACTTTATTTTAGTACCAGTTTTATACTTTTCCAAAATTTTATCAAAATTTATTATATTTTAATATCCAGTGATATGAGCAAGTTATAAGAAAAACTCAAAAATGAAATATATATTTTAATTTTTATCATTTAATAAATTTCATCCATTTGACATAAAATCTTATTTAGTATAAAGTAGTGATGAGGTAATATTGTTAAACAGAATTTACAAATAAAGTTTTTTTAATATAATCATGCAACAGACCTAATAAAATATCCCAAAAAATTTTTTTTTAAAGAAAGAATTTTATTATTTTTTCCTCTTTACTTATTTTAATTTTATAAATAAAAGAAAGACATACCAAATTTGCTTCGCTTGTTGCTTCACATCAATTGGGGTTAGAGCTAAGCTAGATTTTGAATGGAAAATATCCTGATAAAGTTAATTATTTAGGTGTGGGCAAATTAATTATGTTGAAGATGCTCCATCAAGAATCAACAGGGACTATCTGGGTTCGGGCCCACAATTTCTTACCCCCAAGGAAGAAAAACTAAATTTATATACTACGAGTATGACACCATTTTATTATATTATTAATTATAAAGTAATATTTAATTATTTTTAAAATATATTTAATTGGTTATTTTGTACTCATATATTAGTTGAATATTTTACTCTGTTAGGAATTTTTGTAACAAATAATGCCATAAAATATTATATTTTGAGTTAATTTTAGAATGTTTTTAGTTTAAAAAAATCAAAAAAGGTAAAAAAATAATTAATTAATTTCTTTTTTGTTTGAATGTTATAAAAATTTATATTAAAAAAATAATTTTAGGGAATGAGAGAGTTTAGGGAAGAGGTTTACAAGAGGAGCTGTTCCTATTATTAAGTGGCACGGTTTTGACTTTGCCCCATTTTTTTTTTTTTTTCCATTAGTTTTTTCTTTATATTAAAATGAAAATGATTTTTTAATAAAATATTAATATTTTTATACCTATTTCTCACACAATTTTTTTTTTCTTAAAATTTTTTATCTAACCCAATTTCCAAAAAAGTGCTTTCTGTTAACTTTTTCTCCTTTCCTTTAAGATTGATTAATTGCAAACACACTCACTGTATTGATGTACACTCAAAGTTAGCTCAAGTACCAAAATTCAATAGATAGCTTTACTTAAGTTGTCTTCTATATTTGGCTCTAAAAGAAATAAATAATTTACATTTTGCATATATTTTAACTAATTAATTGTTAACCGTATTTACTATTAAACGGTCATGTTTCTTTATACATATCCCTGCAACTATTGAGACTGATTAACGATTAATCGGCCTAAACTATTCTTTTTTCTAATTATACTTTGACAGAACGTTTCATTTACTAATTATCACTTAACTTCTTTTATGTAGTTCAAAATTCAAAACTCATGAAAAAATACTACCTTTTACAGAGTAACCAATCATTTTAAAAATTTTCATATTTCCTTAATGGCATACACACCAAGCTAACAAAAAAATCTCTTACCCTAACCTTTGAAATGCATCACTTTGCCTTGAATAATATGAAATTTGTAACACCTCGTTATTGTCTTGTATATATGACATTAGGATTTATTATATTAAGTGAATCATTGGATGATAAATTTGTATTAAGAGAAAAAAAAAAGAAACAGATTGAAGAGGACCCACACTTGTGCGAGACTCATGCATGATTTAATAGAATGAACTACACTATTATGCGGTAAAAACACATTGTTCATAAATTAGCAAAATTGGGCAAGCTCATGTGCGTGTTAACAAAATGGGTTACACTCATGCGCGAGATGAGAGGTGCTATTGCGTATATGTGATAGTGATTTACACATTATGTGTGTGATTGGTGCTTATTCACCAATTTACTTTTTTGAGTAATTTTGTATAAATTTTAGGCATTTTCAATGGAATGTTAGAGAGAGAGAGAGAGGGGTAGAGAAGGGGAGAAAGAAAGTTAGGTTTGATGCTATTTCACATTAAATCTTAGTATTATTTAATTTAAGGTAAGTATTTTTAAATTTATTTTTTTATTTATTGTTAAATATTAGCTTTATTTTTCACGATCCATGGTTAAATATACATGCATGTGACCTTTTTATTATCCCTCTTGATTTGTTTTCACATTCACATCCATATTATTGAGAATCATGATATTTGAAAGATCATGCCTTATATTTATGAAAGTTCTAAAGAAATCTTGACATTTTTTGAATAATTGGCCTTACATGTCATTTTATATAAATATTGATAATAATTCTACTTTAAAATTTTTAAAAATTATTTTTTAATTTAGAAAAAGCTATAAATTTAGTATTTGTTATAAAATTTTTTATTTTGATTAAATGAAAATTATTGTAGAGAATAATGAAATATATTCAGATGTGTTTTAATCTTTTACAAATTAAAAATCAAACAAACATCTAAAGATACGAAAAGTGACATTTGATTTTATCTATTGAGAATAATATATAGTTGGTCTACATATGGGTATTAAATAATAATATATAACCTAGGACTATAAGGAAAAAGCATTGCCCAATATTCAATATTCGTCATTTTTTGATAAGATTTTCTCTAATCCTTGATTTTTGTATTTTGAATGAAACTATCGATATTTTTATATTTTTGACTCATCTATAGCTGATCATTGTTATTGCTCTTTCCTTGTTCTATTCATGTATATCTATATATATAAATTATATATTTTTTGTTAAGTATTAAACTCACTTTTATCATATTTTGTTAATTTTTTAATTACCGAGCTTGGATAATTTTATAGGAATTTACTAGATGACCTTTTCTTTAGTTATTTTAGGACATTTCTTATTGGTATAAAAATCATAATAGACTTGATTATGCTTTAATCAATAAGAGTGACTTTCAGATTGTATGTATTATGATCAATGATATTCAGATTTTATATTATTATAGATGCATATTATTTCAACTCCAATGTTATAGATACATAGTAGGTGCTTTCCTTATAAGTTTTGATGAGTACTGACAACTACATAAGCAGTTGGTCAAACTAGGAGAATTTAGCCATGATCCTATGATTTTGGTAGCAGATTATAAGAAAAGTCATTTAATGATATTTGTTATAGTGTCCATCTTGCATTTGGATATATTTTATGTCACCATTTTCAAGGTTTTATAACGTGGAGTGTCAAAATTTTATGTGTACTTTATACTTAAAATATTATAGTGTTTATAATAATAAGAACCAGTTAAAAACTATAATTTGAATGACTAATCTGAATAATAGACTCTTTAATAAGAGTCACCAGTTAAGGTGGGTAGACTAAAATAATCCATAATAAATATTAAATTCTAAATTGAGGTGAAGTACTTATTTATATCAATACTATTTAGAGTTGAAAAAAAAAAGTAAATTAAAGAAGCTTAGCAGTAACTCCTCCTAAGTCTTTAAGATTTTTAACTTAGGTGTTGCTATCTTTTTTTTTTTTTTTAAAGTATGGTCAAACTATACCTCAAACTTTATAAGTTGAAAAAATTCCTGAGTCTACGAAACTTATGCGAATATTTAATCAACTTGTCTATGAAACATAGTAGAAATATCGACGTATGATTCATTTAAAAGGATATTTTTAAAAAATTTATACGACCAGGAAAAGAAATTGCAAAAATGAGAGGATTTAGGATTTTTATTTCGAATATATATATATATATATATATATATTCTTGCGCGCTTTCTAACCCTAAATCGAGCTGCAGTGGCCGTGGCCGCTGATCCTGCGCCCTCGTTGAGAATATGGCGTTCATGTCTTCTCCACCGTCCTCTGAGAGAGGCGCGCTTCTGTTGAACGTCAAACAGGAGTTGCAACGTTCGCTGGAAGTCCTTCTAACTCCATCGTCAGACTCTTACTCATCTTTGGCTAGTCGTTTGGTGGCGGGAATCAGAAAATATACTGATATAATTAATGATATTTGTAGGGTATAGCCTAAAATAAGGCTGACCCGACTTATCAATCTAAGGAGTTTATGAATAATAAAATCAAACTTAGATCAGAAAGTAATTTGATCTAACTTCCATATTTTTGAACGACTGAACTACCAAATGATCGAATGACTTAATGTCCAAGTAGATGAGTAGACACTGAAAAGATGGACTGAAAGATCTAAATGTCTTGGTATTTGAATAATAAACCAGATGGTGTATCAAATCAGATTGTTAATTATATCAAATAGTTAGATGGATCGAATTGTTATCCTAATCAAGCAGTTAAGCCAAGTAAGCAGTTGACATACTGTGTAGTTAAATATTATAATCAGACTAACTGTCTCTATAAAATTACTCAGTCAAAGTATTTTAAACGGTTAAATTATTCAATTTTTAATCGAAGTAACTGCTTAAGATTATAGCCAATTACTTTTCTTTAAGAAACCACAATTAATTGACGGTATAGTTATAAATACATTCACTTCCCTTGAAAATAAGAAAAAATTCAAATAGCAAATACAGAGTTTTAGCCCTTTTGTCGTTTGATCATTTGCAAATTATGGAGTTCAATCCTCCATCTTTCACTCTCTCATATCATTGTAGTCTTTACCATTTTTTTTCATTTTTAAAAAAAAGTTGCTGATTTGAGTGTCAAAAGATATATCGAAAAATAAGTTCGTATCTTTTTGAACTCTTATTTAACGTTGTGATATATAGAATTCAAATATAGAGTTTAATAGTTTCACCCAACTTTATTTAAATTATTATTTAAATTTTAGGTACGTATTAACATTAAAGTTGTGGGTGAATCCTCAAATTGGTGGTAAATCTTCCAAAGAAATGGCTGTCCTAAAATCTGGAAGGAAGGCTGATGATTGCGCTAGATTTCATCTGCCGGTGGTGGACGATGGTGCTCTGAGGGTACCTCGTTGCCAGAAAAGCTCTGTACAGAATCTGAAAGGAAGGGTGACAATTGCACTGGATACCTTCTACCGGTGGTGGACGATGGTCTGATTCACCGTGGTCCTAAAGCAAGTTTGATGCCGGAGAATGTCTGTAAGGATAGAAACAGAGAGGGACTCCTTCAGCAGTCAATGGAGGTGGTCTGATTCACCCAGGTTCAGTGTGTCGCTCAGTGTCGAAGAAGATCATGGGCATCAGAAGGGAGCCGACCAAAGAACCAAAATCATGGGCTAAGGTTGTTCAGTGTGAGGTCATTTTTAGTGGTACCTAACTTTATTATTCCCCCTTCATTGAGGATGATACGGTGGTCATCAGGCCGCCCATTGAAATTGCCCGTAGAGGGGCTGATTTGTGCAAGGATACCATCGTGGGATACTTATTAGTGAAAAAAATTCCTTTCCTAATAGTAGAAGTTGTCGTGCAAAAAGATGAAGGCACAAGTTGGCAATAAAAGTTTCCCAGTGAATCAAGAAGGGTTCTTTTTTATTTTCAGTAGTAGCCAAGGAATGCACATGGTGCAGATAATGTGCCATGGCTCATTTATGGCAAACCTCTAATTTTGAGACTTTGGAGACCACGAATGAATCCCACTAAAGAGGAGCATAAATTAGTCCCTATTTGGGTTAGAATTTTTTAGTATTCCACTTGAATTCCTATCATTGGAAAGTTTTTGCCATATTGTGAGTGCATAGGCAAACCTATCCATCTGAATAAAAAAATTCAAACTCTTAAAAAAGTGTGCTTTGCCTATATTTGCATTGAAATTAAAATGGATTTTCAATTTTTGAAAAAAATCTCTTGTTACTAATCAGAATCCCAAACCAGAAAAAGATGAATCTGTGGATATCCATGTAGAGTATTAATGGAAACAATTAACTTGGGGCGGTCTACTAACATAGGCACAAAGGAATCGAAGAGAAGGAATGAAAGCAAGAATATTGACACCGATATTTACGTGGAAACCCTTATGAATCAAGGAAAAAATTACAAGACTTTCAATTCGTAAAGTTGCACTATGTATGAGATAGATATTGCAAAATAGGAAGCAAAAATACACACATAGTTGGGCCTTCTTCTTCTCCTCTGTTTTTCTTTTTTACTCTCACACACTCACACTCTGCTCAACTCTCTCTGCTTGCAACAACTTTTCTACCATACTCCCAGCCTGTTTACTCATATATGTATACAAGAATATACAAAAGGATTTGGCAGCAGCTGGACCACCACGTCGTCATTCATGGTTGGTGTATGGTTCCCAAGAAGCATGCTTCAGCTCAGCAGTAGGTGGCGCATGCCTGCAGCATCAGAAGACAGACCTGTTGTCTTGAGTTTTCAAGGTTACCTAAATAGGCAGGTCAATCTACTCCATTTCAGAGACAGCAGGTGTTCTGTGTTGCCTTAATGAGACGGTCAACAAAGTTGACCGTCTTTCCATTTAGACCGGTCAACGTCCTGTTGACCGTCCTCTTAGTTTTCCTGAGAGTCCTTAGCAAAAAATCGGTCAACTTGATTCTTCAGCCGGTCAACTATGTTGACCGTCCATTGACCATCCTGCGGGTCAACGATATTGACCATCCATCCGGTCAACTATGTTGACCAAAACTTCTTCACGGGAGAGATTTCCAACAAACTTTGCCTCTTAACCGTGAGAAAGTTAACTCTGTTAGCCCGGCCATCTTGCAGCATGCCTCATTCTTCCCTTTCGGTAGAATCTTCGTCATCATGTCTGCCCCGTTCTCTTCCGTGCTAACCTTGTCCAGTGACATTAGACCTTCCTCCAGCACCTCTCGCACCCAAATAATATCGAATATCAATGTGCTTTAATTTGGAATGGAATGAAGAGTTTTTATATAGATGAATGACACTCTGACTATCACAAAGTACCACATATCTCTCCTGTTTGATGCCTAACTCTTGAACAAACTCCTTCATCCATAACATCTCCTTGCAGGCCTCCATAATTGCGATTTATTCAGCTTCAGTTGTGGACAAAGTTACACACTTTTGTAGCTTGGACTTCCAAGAAACTGCACTGCCCACAAATTTCACCAAGTAACCTGATGTAGATTTGCGTGTGTCAACATCTCCAGCCATATCCGCGTCAGAGTAACCTACCAACTGAAACTTGTCACTTCCAGATACAACACCTCTTCGAAGTTCTCCGAATATATCTCATGATCCATTTCACCGCGGACCAGTGCTCCTTTTCCGGATTTGACAGAAAATGGCTAATTGTCCCGATGGTATGAGCTATGTCTGGTCTGGTACATACCAGAGCATACATCGGGCTTCCCACAGCTGATGAGTAGGGAACGCCTTTCATGTATTTCTTCTTGTCATCCGTAGTTGGGCATTGACGAGTGCTCAGCCTGTAGTGATTCGCCAATGGTGTACTCACGGGCTTTGATTTCTCCATGTTGAATCGTTGGAGTACTTTCTCCATATAGTTTCTTGAGACAACCACAACTTCCTTGTCTTCCGATCACGTAAGATTCTGACTCTCAGAATCTGCTTAGCCAATCCAAGGTCTTTCATGGCAAATGACCGCCCAAGCTGCTCCTTTAGCCCCCTTATCCGGCCACTGTTGCGTCCAACGATCAACATATTGTCCACGTATAGAAGAAGAACAACATAATCATCGTCCGAGAACTTCTGTACAAATACGCAGTGATCACGAGTTGTCTGCCGGTACCCCTGACTGGTCATGACTGACTCGAATTTCTTGTACCACTGCTTGGGAGCTTGCTTTAATCCGTACAGACTCTTTCTTAGACGACAAATAAATTTCTCCTTCTCCTTGACTTTGAACACTTCCGGTTGTTCCATGTAAATTTTCTCCTCAAGCTCTCCGTGGAGGAATGTAGTCCGGATATTCATCTGTTCCACCTCAAGTCTTAGGCGGTAGCTAGACCCAGTACCACACAGACGGAGGATATTTTCACAACTGGGGCAAAGATTTCATCAAAATCAACTGCCTTTTGTTGACTGAAGTCCTTCACTATCAATCGTGCCTTGTACTTTGGCTTCTTGGTATTCTCGTCCGGTTTCAAACGAAAGACTCATCTATTCTTCAGAGCCTTCTTCCCCTTATGCAGTTTAACCAAGTCGAATGTGTGATTCTCATTAAGAGAACTCATTTCCTCTTTCATGGCTTCTAACCAATCCTTTTTGCTGTCGTCCTTCATCGCCTCTTCATAGTCCTCGAGCTCTCCGGCATCAACAATCATGACATATTCATTTGGCGACAGACGGATGGACGGCTATCTGTTACGTGATGACCGTCTCATAGAGACATTTTCTACTGGTTGAGGAATGATTCCATCAATGGTGTCATCCGGAGCCATGACCTCCCCTTCATTATCCTCAACCGTCTCCTGACCAAGATCCTCTCCTTCCAAAGATACCGACGGAAAAGCTTCAACGCTTGATTGGTCCATTTGCTTATCATCGCACTTGGCATCTCTGCCAATGTCTTCAATCGTCTCATTTTCAATGAAAGTTGCGTCCCTAGATCGGACGAGTTTTCTTGTAGTTGAATCATAGAACCAGGTAGCCCAATTCATCTTTCCCGTAGCCTAGAAAGACGCACTGTGTCATCTTTTGCTCCAACTTTGTCCTTTCATCTCTTGGAACAAGCACGAATGCTTTGCATCCAAACACTCACAAATGATCATAGGACGGCTCCATGCCCATCCATATCTTCTCCGCCACTTCACCCATCAGAGGCTTACTGGGCGACCTGTTGATAATGTAGGCCGCTGTCTAGAGTGCTTTTGTCCAAAACGAAGCATGAAGCTTTGCTTCGGAGAGCATGCGGCGTGCTCTCTCCAAGAGTATACGATTGTGGCACAGATCTATCTTCCCAGTACAAATTGTGGCATTCACGTCTCTGGCCACTGCACAAGCCTTCATCAAATACATGTCGGAGGCCTTCTTTCCTCTTGCGACGACAAGAGACCCTCTTGTCAACTTCCACTCGCCTTCACAGAAGGTATTGCAATAACCTTCATCATCCAGCCGACCGGCCCAGATGACATTCAGCCGTATGTCAGGGACATGACGCACGTCCTTCAACATCAGCTTCGTCCCATTGTTTGTGACCAAGACGACATCTCCCCTCCCTACAACAGGAGATGTTCCTTCATTTCCATCCTTATTACTCCAAAATCTCCTGAAGTGTAGGATGTGAACAGCTGCCTTTTGGACGTGACGTGCAACGTGGCACCGGAATCAATTATCTAGCCGGACTCTTCGTTCGTCACATTTGCCACATCTCCTTCACTTGTCAGCAGGAGGTCACCTACTGTAACTATTAAGACGGAGGACTTTTCCTTTGCCCGTCCACTATCACTTTTTTTTCTTTCTATATTTTTCCGCTTTCATTTGAAGCAATACTTCTTAATGTGGCCTTTCTTGCCACAGTAGTAAAATTCAAGGTTTTGATACCTTGACCTTGACTTGCTACGGGCCGTCACTCCTTGCTTTTGACCACGAATTTTACTTCTTCTTCTTGATTCAATCATAAGTACCTCAGACGTCAAGGTTCCTTGTGACTTCCTTGACTCATTCATGAGTAGGGAAGTAATAACATCATCCAACTTTAATGTATCCTTTCCAAATAATAAGGTTGTAATAATATGATCAAAGGAGGCCGGCAGAGAGGCCAGTGGGACCAACGCCTTGTCCTCCTCTTTGATTTCTTTGTCAAGAGTGGACATCTGCGTTAATATCCGGTTGAACTCATCCAGATGCTTCTTGAAACTTCTTCCTTCCGACAACCGTAGGTCATAGAACTACTTCTTTATATGAAGCCTGGTTGTCAAGAACTTGGACTTATACTGGCTCTCCAACTTCTCCCAAACCTCCACCGGGTCAGTCAGACCAAGCACTTCCTGGAGAGTGTTGTCCGCCAGACAGAGCTTAATGGTACAATTTGCAAGATCTCTTGTCTTGCCATTCATCATCGGTCAAGTTCGCAGGCTTCTCATCCTTCTTCTTCAACGTCTTTATCGTCCCTTCTCTGGTGAGAACGCTCTTCACCCTTTCTTACCAGAGAATGAAGTTACCCTACCCGTTAAATTGCTCAACGCTAAACGGTAGATTTTTTGATGATGCCGACGCCATTAGAACAAAGTTCTCAACCTTACTCTCTGACACCACTTGTTGGCCGGAAATGGAGTGGCCTACTAACACAGACACAAAGGAATCGAAGAGAAGGAATGCAAGTAAGAATATTGACAACAGATATTTACGTGAAAAACCCTTATGAATCAAGAAAAAAAGCACAAAACTTTCAGTCCGTAAAGTTGCACTATGTATGAGATAGAGATTGCAAAACAGGATGTAAAAACACACACAGTTTGGCCTTCTTCCTCTCCTCTGTTTTTCTTTCTTACTCTCATACACTCACACTCTACTCAGCTCTCTCTACTTACAACAACTTCTCTACCCTACTCCCCAGCCTGCTTACTCATATATGTATACAAGAATATACAAAAGGATTTGGCAGTAGCTGGACCACCACGTCGTCATTCATGGTTAGTGCACGGTTCCCAAGAAGCATGCTTCAGCTCAGCAGTAGGTGGCGCATGCCTGCAACATCAGAAGACAGACCTGTTGTCTTGAGTTTCCAATGTTACCTAAACAGGCAGGCCAACCTACTCCCTTTCAGACACAGTAGGTGTTCTGTGTTACCTTAATGAGACAGTCAACTTTGTTGACCATCTTCTCATTTAGACCGGTCAACGTCCCGTTGACCATCCTCTTAGTTGTCTTGAGAGTCCTCAGCAAAAGACCGGTCAACTTGATTCTTCAGCTGGTCAACTATGTTGACCGAAATTTTTTCACGGGAGAGATTTCTAACAATCCATGTAGAGTATTAATGGAGACAATTAACTTGGTTATTGTCTAAAACTTTTGGTCATAGCCTCCAAGCATGCCTAGTGAAACCTAGACAAGTCTACAAAACTACTGGTCATTTATTAGAGGACTATTAAAAAGAGGTTACCAGTTGACTCACCATAATATAGCTGATTTGATGTTGTTTCAACGCCAATATCTAATTTGCCCCTTATAACTAGTAATGTATTTGAGTTCCTGTGGTAGTCAATGGAGGTGGAGGGCTCTTGCATAATTGATATTGCTTCGGGTTTGGGGAGCTTTGCAAGAATCCAAAGGAGCACAATCGAGAACACCTTCATATAAACAAAAAGATATGTCCGAGGAAGGGGTGGCTAAGGAAACTCAAGAATGCGATAAAAAAGAAACCACATAGGTTTAAAAGAAATATCCCCCTTTCATAGGTAGTTAAATCATTTATATTATCTGTTGAAATATCTAAATCTTAATGAGCCTAAGAATGCCAGAGAAGTAAAAGACTTTATCAAAATGTATAGCCTTAATGTGTGTGGGTTAGTTAAAATTAGAGTGAGAAGATCTAATGTGGATAAAATGGTTTTCCTATTGAGAGGAGTTGGATATGGAAGATGAATTTTCTTGGGAATAGAGGGTAGTTGGATTAGGGTCCTTTGAAGCCCAAGGGAGGTTAATATTTTTAATGTGATTATTCAGGAGTAAATTATTTTTTATTTTATCTTAGACGGTTTTAGTAGGCTCAATCTTTTGTACTCTTTTGTGTATAGCCTTCATTTGGATAGTGATAAAGAAGCCTTTAGGATCTCTTAAATGCTAAAGATGACCATTAGGCTGCTATGCCGTGGGCTATTTTGTGTTATTTTAATGTTACATTGCATGACATGGAAATCCTTGGTGGCAATATTATTTAGTTGGGGATGAATGACTTTGCAAGCTACTTGGTCAATAGTGGTCTCCAAGATCTCTCCTTTTAGGGATGTAAGTTCACTTGGTATAATAGGCGTGAAAATTCCAATCATGCTTACAAAAAGTTGGATAGAATTCTTATTGATGAGAATTGACATGACATTGGCTTGGCGTATAGGGTCAGGTTTGATCTCGCAAATACTTTTAATTACTCACCATGTATGCTCATTTTGAATTAACAGTATATTAAGAAGACGGACAGTTTCAAATGCAACTTCTTCACTAAACACTTTAAGATTGTCAAAATGGCAGCTAATGCTTAGAAATTAAGTTGTAATGGTGTTTGTACATTTCAAGTTGTCTCCAAATTTAAGTGTGTCAAAGTGGTGATGAAAAACTTTAATAATGATGAGGTGATACTAGATGCAAGGTCTTCCAAGCCAAGCAGAGATTTCAGTTGGCCTAAAAGACTTTCCAGCTTTGACCCCTTTGGCTGCTCTAACATTTTAAAAGAAAACCTCGCCAATGTTGATTTCGTTATCACTTTTTAGATGAAGAACATCTGAAAGCAAATGGCAAAAGTTAAGTGGCTCAATGAGAAAGATCAATTCTGCAGATATTTCTCCGATTTCATTAACAATAAGCAAAACCTCGGGAGTATTAAATCCTTATTGAAAGACGTGTCTTCTATAAGTTCAAAAGAAGTTTATACTGTTATTCTTAATTATTTTTCTAACTTGTTAGATAGGCAAGTGCCTAGTTGTTCGGTCCAATTGGAGATTTTGTCGCCTTTTATTCATAATTTGGTGCCTACTCGGCTAATGTCGTTGATCCTAGCTATCCCTTCCATCGAGGAGATTTGTTCAGTGGTGTTTGGTTTTGGTGATGACAAAGCCCTGAGCTCGGAAGAGTTCTTTGTCGCATTCTTTTAATTCTTGTGGGATATTATTGGGTCTATTGTTTCCAATGTGATCATTGATTTCTTTTGATCTAGATGCATCCTCAAGCAAATCAACGCCATGACAATTAGTCTTATTCCTAAAATTAAATCTTTATCTAAAGTATATGCGTTTTGTGTTGTAAAATTATTTATAAGGTAAAACCTAAAATCTTGGCTAATAGATTTAAGAGTGCCCTAACTTTCCTAGTAAACCCATTTCAAACGGCTTTTGTGTAGAGGAGACACATTTGAGATAATATTTTATTAGCCTTGGAATTACTTTACAAATATTACTTAAATAAAGACTCTAATCAATATACATTAAAAGATGATATTATGAAATCTTACAATTCGATTGAATGGGACTTTGTTATTTCTACTTTGGAAGTTATAGGGTTTCCGTGTACTTATATTGGATGAATTTTTCAATATTTAACAACTCATATATTCTCTATCCTTGCTAATGGAGTCTCCATTGGTTTCTTCTAAGAGAGAAGGGGGCTCATCAAGGTGATCCTATTTTGCCATATTTTTTGATTCTATGTATGAAGTTCTTTCAAGTATAATCAAAATTCAAATATGGAGTAATCATGAATTTAAGTTTTATCGTAGATGCAAAAATATTGAGAAAGTCATCATTGCTTTTGTAAATGACATCGTATTACTTTATAAGGCTGACTTTGTAAATGACCTCTTATGTTATTAAAATAGAAGTATTGTCAAAAATATCTTTAAAATTATTAGCTTCAATATAAGAGGGTATCCCTGTGAGACATCTATATGTTCTATTTATTTCAACCCTTCTTTCTATTTTAGACTATTAAGCCTTTATCAATTGTATTTCTGAAAAGCATTAATGGTAATACTTGTTGTTTTCTTGGCATGGGGCAAACTTTCCTAAATTCTCTACAAAAATGGTAAGGAATATTGTATGCAGACCTAAATATGTGGGAGACCATTGTATCAAAAATATTTATATTTTTTGAATAAAGCTCTCCTGGCCAGGCAACTATAAAGGACTATCAGTAATACTGATAATTCCATTTGTATAAGTCAGGTGAGGAGGCATCACATTGGGGATCAGTTTATCTAAATGGTTAAATCCCCACAATTTTTTTCCACGACTTTCGCAAGATCAATAATTTGCAATATAATTTGAGACTATACATTCGCCACTTGGTGGGCAATATGAAAGACATTTTCCTCAAATTAGATTGGTGAAAAAATCTTGAAACCCTTATGATGGCCCTTTCAAATCAAATTATTGTAGGATTTGGTCATTCATGGGACGTTAGAGTTAATTCTATCATTTACGATACTAAATAATATTAGGGTCATTTTTATTGTTAATATATTTTGTAACCATATTTAATCATGTGTTGATATCGGATTGTATTCAATGAAGTGCTACATCATCGTATGTCTGTGGCTGTCCATTCTCGGATCATCTTCTACACAGCACCTGCCTCGCCTTATATTTGCTCAAGCTCAAATTCTTGATGACCCACGCCTGCCGTGCGCTTGCCTGCCGCTCGAGCCCAAATTTCAGAACTTATCCGCTCACTGCTTGCCTCCTTTTCGCTCGAGCGCCGGTAGGGTTTTCTATGAAACTCTTGGTGTGCTCACCCCGTATTCTGCGCCGTGGCAACGGGAAACTTTTTTAAACGGGATTTTCAAGCTTTCTATAAATTTCTTCCTTCCTTTAGTTGCCTAAACACTTGCTGGGACTATCGAACGACCTTGGAGCAACATCTAACTTGAAAAATCTCTCATTTTGTGTGTTCCTTTTGTGAGAAAACTTTCCTCCAACGAATGTGATTCATGTGCTAACAAATTTTCTCATTACTTTTTCTTTTTGATACAACATTCTTACCTTTTACCTCCGTCGGTGATGTGGGTATTGTGAAAAAGGGGATCCGGTGGTATTTGGTCCTTCGGGTGGTTTGAGAGAAAAGATTGACATGAAAACCAGAAGGCGTCCGATTCCATTATCGCGAACAAATTTAAGGATTTCATTAATATGAATTACAAAATTGAAGTAAATCGGTTAGATTAGTACGTTTATACTCCCCGATCTATAAGTTGATTTTTATAATGGATATCTTTTCTGGCCATTGAAGCTTGGAGGATTTTTCTCGATTATCATAGATATCGAGTTTTTCCTTCGTTATCAAAAATTATCCCTTTTTATTATTGCTAATTTTCTTGTATCATTTTATGCACGTTAGTTGTTTATATAATTTAGATAAAAAATATTTTTAAGTGTATTAAATATTTAATTTTGTATTGATTCTGCTAATCTTGCACAGGGTCAAAATATTATTGTATAATTAGGAATGAAACATCCTTTTCTGTTGGCATTAAAGCCTTACACCGATTTGCGACCTCAAATCTAGATGTATACTAGTGGATCGTTTTCTATTCCTCTCTTCTTTAATCCTTAAAATAGATGGATGAGCTAGTATGGGCTAGCACTCAAACGGGGTGGACACCACCCATAAGTTGTACTAATAATGGACCAAAAGTTCTAACTTTGCGATCAAAATAAGAACTTGATGCGTATAATTTGAACAGTAAGGAATTACATGCTATTTTTATGGATGTATCTCCCGAAGAGTTTAAATGCATATCTATGTGTGAGATAACAAAATATGTATGGGATATACTTGAAATCACTCATGAAAGAACCAAACTTATAAAAAATTTAAAATTGTAAATTCTAACTACCAAATTTGAAGAAATCCGTATGAATGATGATGAAACATTTGATGATTTCCATACTTAATTAAACGTTATTATGAATTTCACATTTAATTTAGGAGAACAAATTCTGAAAATGAAATTATTAGAAAAGTTCTTAGATCACTTCTTGAACAATTTAAACCTAAAATCACCGCAATTGGAGAAAGTAAATATCTTGATAAAATAAAAATTAAAAAACTTATAAGATTTCTCCAAATTTATGAGCACATATTTTTATAGTCAAAAAGCAAAAATCAATTACTCTAAAATCAAGTAGGGAAGAAAGAAACTAGGACTCCGATGAAGAATCGTGTAGTGATGAAGATTTGTTCTTATTTGTTAAGAATTTTAAAAATTCATGAAGAAAAATAAATGTTCATCAGACAAACCAAGTATAGATTCAAAAAGATCACCTAAATCTGAGAAAAAAGACTGACGCAAAATTAAGGACTCAAAATCGAAAAATACCTAAGGAGTTTATTATTACGAGTGTAAAGGTTTTGGCCACTATCGTGCTAAATGCCCCAATTTTAAATGTCAATAAGGTCAAATCTTAGAAGCTCATACAACATTAAGTGATGATAAAGACGCAAATAATGAAAGGTGTACTAAAGATGGCCATATCAAGTATATGTCCTTTATGATCTCAATGTGTGAAAATGATGATTGCTTAGAAGAAAGTTTTAAACTATCCGATGACTCTAAGAACGAGTCAAAAGTTGAACTGTATAACATTCAGGATACTTATGATAGAATTTTCAAAGAATGCTTATAAATCAAGAAAACTAATGTGTCATTAAAGCGTAAATTGACAAAATTTAAACAAGACAGATTATTTCTTAAATTTGAGATAGACACAAAAAATTAAGAAGTTGAAAAGTTAACTAACTCAATTTCCAAAAAGATCAAGGTACTTGAATTTGATCTCGAAGCTGCTCACAATAATTTGAAATAATTTTCAAATGGATCCAAGCAATTGGATCATATGTTCAATTTGAAAAATTTTAGAAGAAATAAAATTGGGTTAGGTTATTCCAAAAAAGCCTTGAAGCCCATGTTAATCCCAAAACTGTATTTGTCTAAGCTACTTCGGTTCCAATACAAGCAGCGTAACATCTTCCAATATCGATCAACCGTCAAAAGTTTTCCCTCAGGTTCATATCAATCTTTAACGTTTAAAAAGAAATAAAAACCTTGATGTTAATCTCTCTTGGAATCTACGATACAAATCTGATGTTAATACTTTGTTTGTCCCAATGTATCGTGGGTGCGGCACCATTAGTCATATTCGTCCCTATTGCCTTGTGACGTCTTTTCGAAATAATTTATGGCAAAACCCAATGATAGAAATTCTCATCAATCACATTAACCTTCTAAAAGATCAAGTGACACATTTAACCAAAATTATAAAATGTGGTAAGAAAATATGGATCAAAAAGAGTGAGCTCCATTACCCTTTGCTCATTCGTGACAAAAAGGATGAGTAGATTTCTATTCTTCGGGGAGATTGCTCCTATTAGGGGGAGTTAGGGAAATTGTCTTTTCAATGGGGGGAGACCATTTTTGCTATTTGGATAGAGAAAGACCATATACTTGTTATTTTTGATACGGGAGACGGTATTATTTTTGTTAAGAGGAGATATTCTTAATTTTGTGAGGGGAAGTGTTGTGATGCTTGTATTGCTCTTGCTGATTTTATTTCTACTGCCTTACCTTCATTTATTTTGATGATGCATGCTGTCTTCTCTTTATATTACTATAGTCATATTATATCATCTTATATTATACATGTTTGTATTAACCATGTTTAACCAAGCAACACATGAATACTATCGACATGGCAGTCACAGCATCGACCAGCAGCCATCGTATAGATTTTTATGTTTACTTGGTCTATTACTTTTACTTTTCACTATGTGTAAATTTTTATGTATACGGGTTCTATTTTAATGGTATCTGAACCCGTGCTTCACCTGTATTTTTTTACTTTATGTGTTTTGTCACGAAATTACCAGACGAAGAGATTGTTATGGCCATTTTTATGGTTGGTATATTTCATGATTATATTTAATCATGTGTCGATATTTGGTTGTATTTATTAAAGTGCTGCATCATCGTATTCTTGTGGCTTTTCGTTCCCGGATCATCTTCTGCACAGCGCCTCCCTCTCGCCCGATATTCGCTCAATCCCAGATTCCCAAAGTCATGCGCTCACCTGCCGCTCAAGCCTAAATTCCAGAACCTGTTCGCTCGCTGCTCGCTTCCTTCTCGCTCGAGCCCCAATAGGATTTTCTCTGAAACCCTCGGTGCACTCACCACGGTAATGGGAAACTTTTTTAAACAAGATTTTTGAGCTCTCTATAAAGTTCCTCCTTCCTTTAGTTGCCCAAACACTTGTTGGGACTGTTGAATGACCTTGGAACGGCATCTAACTTAAAAAATCTCTCATTTTGTGTGCCCCTTTTGTGAGAAAACTTTCCTCCAACGAGTATGCTTCATGTATTAACATGTTTTCTCATCATCCTTTCTTTTCGATACAATATTCCTACCCTTTACCTCCGTCGGTGACATAAATATTGTGAAAAAGAAAATCCGGTGGTGTTTGGTCTTTTAAAGCGGTTTGAGATGGAAGATTGACGAGAAGATCGGAAGACGTCCGATTCCGTTGTCGCAGGTAAATCCAAGGAGTTCCTTAATATGGATAACAAGATAAGAGTAAGTCAGTTAGATTAGCGCGTCTGTACCACCCGATCTGTAAGTTAATTTTATAATAAATATCTTCTCTAGCCTTTGAAATTTAGAGAATTTTTCTAAATTATCGTGCGTATCGTATTTTCTCTTCGTCACAAAAAATTATCTCTTTTTATTATTGCCTATTATCTTATATCATTTTATGCATATTAGTTATTTATATTATTTAGATATAAATATTCTTTACGTATTATAAATATTTAATTTTATATTATTTTTAATAATTTTATATAAAATTAAAATATTAATATATAATTTAAAACCAATCATTCTTTTCAAATAAAAATGGCCTATGTATGCCAATGTGGCTGTTAGATCCTTTCTTCACACGCAGTCTGAGTACAATCCCAATCCAAACGAGATTCTCTATTAAATTTACTTTACAAATTTTTGACTAAATCTTTCAAATGTTGATTGGACCAATATAATTTAGGAGTTGTCATATCACCTCTTTTAGCCATTTATTATTTAGTTGGGATCATTCAATACCTTAAATAAGTTAAATAAGAGGGTAACAATAAGAATTATCAAAATTTAAGTTTGCATTTGCATCCGCGACCCATATTTCATTTGAAAAAATCAAAACAGAAGCCTTTTTAAAAACGATAGCCAGTATATGGATGACACGACTATTTAATTTATTTATAATTACCTAACGTCAAACTGCTCATAATCAACGTTTGGGCAGTGCTGAATCATGTTAACGTTATTAGTCCATCTCTATCAAATTTTATGGTGAAATACGTCCCTGTTTTGTTATTTTGATTTGTTTGTTTGACTTTTAATTTGGGTGACCTTCGTGGTCGTCACATTATGTTTTTATTGAGGGTTTTTGTATACATCCATTATTGAAATTTCATTAAAAAAAATCCCTAAAACAAAATCCTTTTTAAAAAGGAAAACCTGTATATGGATGACACGACGATTTAATTTTTATTTTTCGATTTTATTTTTAAATTTATTTGTCTAAGCTTGTTCCCAACTTCAATTTTTTTTTATATACGATAAGCTTGAAATTTACAGGCATATAAAATAAGATATCAAACGCTGAACAAGAAATACAATTCTATACATCCTAAGCCTATGGATTGGAATGATGATGGCAACCATCTGATCCAAACTCAATCCAGATCGCAGGATGTAGCTAATACACCCATGAATTGACGATTTGACAATACAACATCAACCATTGATCCCCGCGGGACCCGCCTGAGATTTCACGAAAACATAGGGCCCACACATACCACGCCCTTAATAAAATTCTAAGATATACATTTGAAATTTTTACATTGATAGAGATAACGATGCATTAAGAAAGAGCTTTTTAGACTTTTACATAAGATAAGATATTCAATTACCAAAAATTCCAAATAAAACCGTTAATTACAAATTCAACAAAAATATGATCAGGATCAAACAAATGCTACCCATCGCCCACCCAAACGACGGACCCTTCGGCGGCCCCGAGAGTTAACTCTTCATCTCCTGTACACAGTCTGCTTCTTTAATTTTCTGTTACTGTCTTCTGCCCCCCTTTTTTTTCAAAATTTTCTTTTTTCCTTCGCCCCAAACAGAGCCCAAAAATACTTACATCCAAGTAAAAGGTCACCCGATAGAATCCGGTAGCTCCTTAATCACCAAAACGGTTCACGATCGGGTGCCCCGACCAGGGTTCACTTAACCGACTCAGACCCGGTCCCAAGATCAGCCGGCTCAGCTCGATGCAGAGAGTTCTCCTTGCCCAGTTTGGCGTACATCTTTGCGCGGAGATCCCTCCCAGACTCGACTCGCTCCATTGCCGGCTCCTCCTCAGGCATCGTATCCCATGCGTCGAAAATACACAGTCCGCTCCTATTCGGCGCCTTAGTGGGGGTGGATGGGAGGCTTCCGAGTCCGGATCGGAGGGTCGTGGGGCTCCGGGGAGAACCGTACCCAGATCCCACCTGAAGCCCCCATGAACGAGGGCTCAAGCCCACCTTCCCGATCTGCAGACCCCTTGTAGCCCCAACGAGCTCGCCTACTGAGTTACTTCCGTAACTCACCCCACTTGGCGACATAGGAGGCGAGTCAGACGGCGGTGACACCGTCCGAGAAACCAAGATGGAAGTGGGGGATGACCCAAATGACCCTGTAGACAGGAACGAGTCCATAGTGAGTCGATTTGGCGCCGATCCGTACGATTCGCCCGTCGAGTTCTGCGGCAGAACCCGAAGCTGCACCGCCGAGTGGGCGAAGAAGCAGACCCGGCGCTTGCACTGTGGCCCATCCTTGCAGGGAAGAGTCCGGTAGCGCGCCGGGTGAAGCCAGCACTCGAACACTCCATGAGCAAACTCGCACGAGTCACCCTTCTTGCACTGCCCCTTCCGGAATTCGGGGCATGCAGCGCCGGAGTAGTGATACTTCCGGGGGTCCCTCCGGCGGGCCTTTTCGCCGGGGTGAGCGAAGGGGCACTCCGTCCAGTCATGCGACGTTCCACGCGCGCACCTCCTCACCTTGAATTCGAACATCCGGAAGTTGTCGCACGCGAACGAGTCGAACGGCAGGTCCAACTCGTCGCTAAGCACGGTATCAGACTCGGCGTCGAAATCGTTCGACGGGAGGAACCGCTGCAGGGCGGAGAAGTCATAGGCGATGGGTGATTCCATCGGCGACGGAGCGGCGTTTGCATTGCCGTTCAAGTGTACGGAAGGATTGTTGGTTGGGGAGTAAGGAGAAAAGATGTTAGCCCTTGGATCGTCGTAGTGGTCCCATGGAGGGACTTGGACGGTCGGATGCGATCGTGTGAGTTCTCCGATCATCATCATCTCGCTTCTCTACTTCCCTCTCGTCGGACATGCAATTGTCTGGTGCCGTGGAGGTTTGGGTTTTCCGGAATTCTTAAGTAGAGGGGGGGCTTAACCATGGTTAGGTTGGACTTAACGATGGTTAACTCATGATGATCAAAAACCTACTGTGTCTCCTTGGAGTTTCCACTAATGGGGCTTAAAATATGAAGGGAGAAACGCTGCAGTTACGCCGGTTGTCCATTTTATATCCGTGACAGCCATTTTATTTTATTAAATTTTAAACCACCAAAATTGGTCTTTAGTTCCTTTCCTCGGGCCCGGTCAGTGGGCCCTGTCACACCAAATTTTCTGACGTGTGATGGAGAAATTTATGGTGCCGATTGAATTGACCAATTCATGCCCATCACAATTCTAGAAATCACCCAAAATTTAAGCTCTTTAATTCATAATTGATATTTATAGTTAATTTCATGATTATTTATTTTATATTTGAGTATAATTATATTATATTCCTAAGTTTGAATTTTGACAGATAACCATATCATTTTCCTCCTACCTGCTTTAGACCAAGTTAATAATACTAACTTATTAAAACCGCTGAAATAAAATATACATTTACCATTTTTTTAAAAAAAATAAATAACTTCATATAAAAACTGCTCATTATTTACTATGATATTAATTATTAATTTATATTTTCTTCAGGAATATTATTTCACAGAGAGTAAAGCATGCAGTAATAAATATTTTATAAAATGATAGTTTAATAATTGGTAAATTTATAATGTAAATAACGCAAATTAAATTATTAGGGGTAGAGGTTATTTGGTTGGCAATAATTTTGTCCATGAGCAGTAAGTTTGACCGGAAATATATGTGGAATTTAAGAAGCAATTGTTTTCCAAATCAGTCGTCACCGTATTCAATAGAGGATTCCATTTTTTCCATTAGGGTTTTCTGATTAGAAAATTTAAAGACCTAAATTTTAATATTATATAATATCATCTAAATTGGTCAGTTTTATTAATTTTTATGTTATATTTAATATTCCATATAGGTTAATATTATTAAGAAATAAAAATATAATTATTTTTAATTATTTTTAAATTTTGGCAACTAAATTTTAGAGATGCAAGATTATGCTTCTTCCTGGAAAAAGCAAAATCCCCAATAAACTATTCTAAGTTTGCATCAATAATATATAACTGTATATGTATATAAATATGATGGGGGAGTAATTTATATGAAACCTGTCAATATTTAATTTTGTATGTTGTATTTGTAAAGTTCACAGGACTTGGATATTTAAGATTGCAAATTGGAAAATGTAACATTATTAGTTTATAATATATCTAAAGATTGGTACTTGACTCATATTTAAGTATTGTTTTTCTATCTATTTATTAATTATTAGCGTAAGGTATAGAATTCAAATTTATTTTTTAATAATAATTAGTTAAATTAAGTTGACAAAATTATCAAGGTCAATTAAAATAGTGGTTAAATAAATTGTTTGATCGAAACAAGTTAAACCGAGTAATGCCGAGCCAACCCATGACTTACATTTGAGAGACGAATTTGGGACACTTGTGTATCTTTTAGGTAAACTAATAACGTTTGAAACGTGCTCAATTGACATACGTACGTATTTGAGATAGAATGTTGGTACTTAATCTGCATTTGATAGACACTCATATATGATATGGATTTTGCCTCGTTGCCTTATGCAGGCTTGATTAGTGTAGATATGTTAATTTTTTACATTCTCTGTAGCCAATTTTTGATCATTTTCTTGCTACTTTTGAGAGAAAAAGGGAAGAGAGGAAGAAAGAAAAGGAAAAATCAAGTCAAATTTAAGAGATTCCTATTAGATTCAAGTAAAGAGTAAGTGTATTTAAATCTTTTCTTCTTTGTTGTAAATATTTTTAGAATTTTTTAATATTTATTATTCTAAATACTTATACAACTATTATTTTTGTATATAAATGGTTGTTACCCCTCTTACATGTGATTTTGCTTCCATTTCATACAGTTTTTAGAAAATACATTATTAAATCTGTGCACATTATGTTTTAATAATGAGTTTTATAATATTATACTTGCATATCTTACATTTTTAAGTATATTTTTTCGTATATCTTAGATTATTATAAAATTATTCGTGCATATTTCATACTTGACAGAAGTTAATAAAATTATACTAAGAATATTGATTCCCTATAATTTAAAAAATTATAACTTATACATGTCTATAATATTAATTTTAGAATTTTTATATATTTATAAATTATACAATATAACTCTTACATATTTCAAATATATGTATTAAAGTTTTTACATGATTTATAATTTATTACAAGATATAAATTTAAATAAAAGATAAATAAAAACTTTATATAAATTCAAATAACTGTATTTTTTCTAGTATAAGAAAATCTAAAAATATATTCATATTGGAGTAAAATTTTCTATTCAATCATATATAAACTATTTGAAGAATTGACGTAATATATTTAAACATGTTCTAATATATTGTTAGTAAATTAAATACTGTATTTATCATCTACAGGTCAAAAATTTGTGTTTGATCATGTTTATAGATTATATATAAATAGCACATTTCTAAATTTTAAATATTAGTGTATGGCATTTGATTATGTGAAAATAATTATAAATCAAGTTCTGGTATTCGTCATTTGTTGGTGAGATTATTATCAATCATTAGTCTTCCATAATTTTACATAATTTGAATATATTTTTAATATATGTATTATAGATTTGGACTAAAAGTAGGTAACATAAATAATCAATAGTAATTATAATTTATAAAATAAGATCCTAAGATAATAACAACCCAAATCAAATACTCCAAATCCACACTTGACCCGACAAAATATTCAACAACCCATAAAAATACAATTTGGGATGGTTCCCATAAATATGTTAAGACATCCAAATATGTGTCTAAATGTGTTAAAACATCCAAATATATTTGTTGCGCCCGCATATTCCGGCCGCCGTACAACCAGAGTCCGAGTCCACTTTTTGAGCTCTTGGACGGACAGAATCGTGTAATACAAGAGAAATCGTTAAGTTTGATGATAACAACGTTTCAGGAAGAAAAAGGGGACGAAGGTACAATGCACGAGGATTTTACATAAAAAATCCCTTTTTTGAATAAAAAGGGGGAAAAAACCACGATGCGGACGCTAGGTCCGAAAGATTCCACTATTGTGAAAATGGAGTACGACTGGACACTGTGATACTATTTGTTGCCACAGAGAGTTAAAAGGTGAGAGGTTTTTATTTTCTCTTCTCTTTTTTCCTTTTCTTTCTTTTGAAAGCCGTTTACAGTATGTGTACAAATAACCACTGTTGGAATCCTTTTTCTCGTTGTATGAGTGGGGTATTTATAGAGGAGAATCATGCCATTGGCATGGGGACACGTGGCGTTGGCATGTGCAGGGACGCCTGCCACCAACTCTGCTGATGCAGTGTGCCAGGGACGCCTGCCACCAACTCTGCGTATCCGGCGTGTCAGGTGCCATTAGACCCATCATGATGGTGTGTGCTCTGAGCGCCGTGATTTCCTATGGGGGTGGCGTGTTACAGAGAACGCATGCTCCTTGGTAACAGTGAATCATTTGAGCTGGCGTGCTCGGTCATCTTTGATCCTCTTTTCCCTTGTCCTGAGGGTCCAGAAGCGAAGAGATTGTCCTCATCTTTAGAAAGCCCTCTGGGTCTTCGCCTAATCCTCGAGCTTATTGAATTAGGCTCTCGGACGTTTTGCTAGCTAAAGATCCTCGAGATTTCGTTGATAACGTCAGCCCCTCATAGCGTCTTTGTGCCTCTTGGGTCAAATTGGTCTCTCGGATCATTGTCGCCATTTGGGCTTCTTGGGACGCTAACCCAGGTCATCGGGCTTCTAATGCCAACTTAACCTCTTGGGCTAAATTAGACTTTTGGACCTCTTGGGCCAGATTGTCCTCATAATCTTCTTGGTCCGTAGTCGTGGCTTTGGGCCTTCCTTTCTGGGCCTTGGGTGCCAGGACCCATCAATATTAATTTTATTCAATTTCTTATGATAATTCCCATAAAAATACAAATCGGGATGAGTCACTATATCACATGTCCAAATATTTTTCCAATCTCGTGGAAAAGTACAAAACTCTTACTTGAAAATGTTAAATATAAAACTTTTCACAGTAAAAAAAATATACATATCTAATCAAATATACAAAAATAGAACCCGATTCAAATCACATGCATAGATACCACATATAAGGCACATACATAATCTCCACAACTTTTTCTTTACAAATATTCTTATACATAAATAATATACCACAAAATATTTATTTATTATTACAGAATAAATAAAAGTTTTAAAATAATAACAAAACTGAACAAAATCTCAAAATAGTCAGTAAAAATAACATATATGTATGAATAATCAAAGTGAGATAAATAAAATAATATACATATACAATAAAATCACTAAATATAAACAAAACTATACGAAAATTAAAATAGATTAAAGATATGGTGTAAGAATACTTATTTCAGCCTTTAATTTAACAAATCTGATTAAAAGATAATTCAAAATACACATTTCTCTCTCTTCTTTTCCTTCTCTTTCTCTGTCTTTTTTCTTCATTTTTTCACAAAATAATCAAAAATAGTAGATGTCACTCTCATATAAACAAACCAGCACGTGAACGCCGCCTTAGGTGCACGTATATTTATTTTAGATTTTTGTCAATAAAAGAAATAATTAAATTTTGAGTCATAATGGTTAAAATCTAATTTAACATAATTATAGATTAAAAAATTAATAAAATTGGACTTTTAGATCGAGGAAGTGACGATTTATAATATAAAAGAAAGTTATAAAAATAGTGTCATATCTAATTTAATGATTTAAATTGATTAATTATTGCATGACAGGTTTGAAAGATGTCAACTGGATAAGGGAGATCGAGTTCTCACTTGGACAGCAAGGAGAAATATCTCACCATCATGGCTTGGACAACAGATGTAATGGACATGATGGCCTAGAGGTTGCAAAATACGAAGCAGATGATTGTAAATCCAACAACGGCCACAACGGTGCATGATTACTTTACTAATGAGCGGAGTGTTGGAGTTCATGTGAGATTTAGTCCCCATGAATGTAAAATTATGAATCCGATGAATCGAGAAAATTTATAAAGTTATTTGTTGTTCAAGGAAGAGAAGGTGTTATTTGTCTCGTATAAGTTGGAGAGAAATGTAAACCATTTGTTGGGTATGAAAAAGAGGATTTTAGAGCTCAAGGACAAACAAATTTCGTGAGACATGTTTGTGGACATATTCAAGGAAAAGTACTTCCCAACGTGTTTGACATAGTAGAAAGAATATGAATTTTTCCATTTGCGACAATGGATTAGTACTGTGACAAAATACATCAAATCTATGAAATTGTTTTGTTATACTTCCCACTTCGTCTTGGATGAGGCAAGAAGGGTGTGGAAATTTCTATAAAAGTTAAATGACACCATTCACAAGCAGCAGGCTATATTGAGATTGAGAACTTATCGAGAGGTATTAAATCAAATCCTCCTTTTGAACAAGAGTTAGAGAGGGAGAAATCCTTTAAGAAGAACATTGCTAGCTTAAAATCGAGAGAATCCCACAAGTGGACCGAGTCAGTGGATAAGATGAAGAATGAAGCTGAACTCCAAGATACACCAAGCTCTCAACAATCAAAGCTTGTGTGTTCTTATTGTGTAAAATCGCAAGGAACAAAGCCCTGCTACAAACTATTTGGGACATACTTCAATTATGACCAATTTGACCATATGATTTGCGATTATCCTCACCCCTTGAGACAAACAACAAAACAATCAAGCATTTTGGGAAGAGCTTTTGCGGTGATAGCCTAAAATGTTGATGCATCTCTAATGGTAATTTAAGGTAAACTTATAATTTATAAAATTTTTGGACATGTATTGTTAGATTTCGGGTCAATATATTTGTTCATATCTCCATAGTTTGTTTATCATTTGTTATCGTCTACTGGAATTATAAATATTTAGTAGTGGTATCAATACAAATAGGGTCATCCTTAGTGACCAAAATTTTATACCTAGTCGCATTATTCGGGTGAATGGATTTGAGTCAGTCGTAGATTTGATCTTGTTAGACATACATTATTTTGATATAATTTTATATACTGATTAGTTAGCAAGTTATCATGAAAGTGTAAATTATTTTCATAAGAGAGTGTATTTTTTTATATCTTGGATTGTAAACTCCTCTATTTTTTATGAATAACACAAAAGTAATCCGCCTACGTAATTTTGACCTTACATATATATCATTTAATGAGAGGTGGGTGCCAAAAATTTTTTTTCTTATGTGACTAACACCATGAGCCATAATATTCTAGCTGAAAAGACGCCCATAGTAAGTGAGTTTTAAGATGTCTTTCTAGAATATCTTTCGAGTTCACCGGTGAATAAAAATAAATAAATTTGAAATAGAGATTACGCTGGAAGTTGCACTAGTATCGAGAGCCTCACAGAGAATGGCACCAACGGAATTAAAAAAGTTAAAAAAGTAATTATAAGAATTGTTAGAGGAAGGATTTTATTTGGTAGAGTGTATAACCATGGGATACACCAGTATTATTCATGAAGAAGAAGGATAGGTCTACACAACTGTACATGAATTATTAAAAGTTAAATAAAATACCATCAAAAATAAGTATTTATTGTCGATAATTAATGATTTATTTGATCAATTATATGAGGCACAAGTATTTTTAAAGATAAATCTCCATGCAAGCTATCATCAATTAAAGATTAAAAATGAAGATATGACAAAGATGGGTTTTCCAATAGTGTATGAATATTATAAATTTTCAGCCATGCTTTTTGGGTTAACTAACCCCTTCAATTTTTATGGGATTAATGAATCAAGTATTTAATACTACCTTGATAGGTTTGAAATGGTAGTCATTAATGACATCTTGACATATACAAACAACTATGATGTGTATTAGATATATTTAAAAATTGCTCTACATACACTTTAAAAAAAGAGGTTATACAAAAAGTTTAAAAAGTATAAATGTTGGCCTGACCAAATAATGTTATTAGAATACATAATCTTGAAGGGAGGCATTTAATCAATTCTAAGAAAATTGAGATTACATACTATCGACCAATGAAGTTTAGAGTTTTTTTGAGATGGCTGATTATTATTGAAGGTTAGTGGAAAATTTTTCAAAGATTGCTCTACATTTGACCTGCTTGAATCAGAAGAATATGGAGTTCAACTGGATCGATGAATGTCAAAGGAATTTTCAGGAGTTAAATGGCCGCATAAAGACCATCCTAATCTTAGTAATTTTGGAAGGATTTATTATTTATTGCGACACATTAAAAATTGAATTGGGTTGCGTCCTAATGTGTCACAAAACATAATTGCATATTAATCGAGATAATTCAAGATATATAAAAAAGAATCATCCGACGCGTAATTTGAAATTAGCAATGATGTTTTTTACGTTGAAAAATTGAAGGCACCAACTTTATTAGGAGAGATATTTGGTATACTCAAACTATAAAAATTTAAAGTATTTATTCTTATAAAATGAGCTGAACAAGAAGTAAAGGAGTAGATCGACTTTTTGAATGACTATGATTGCAAAATTTAACATTAACCAAACAAGACTAACACATTTGCAGTTGCCTTGAGCTGCCAAATGACAAATCTGATGGCTTATTCAAAAATTAAGAAGATAGAAATATTGGATTACGAGAAAGTATGTGATATCAAGAGGCATTCTCAAAATGCATGAATAATTTTATCTTATTTTCAAACACAATTGAAGATAACAAAGAGGACTAAATGAACTCAAGTGGACAATCTATTCCTAGTGGACTTTTTTAGAGATTTAAATAGAAGTCAAAGATAGATTTTAATATTTGAGTTGATGAAATTTCACAATTTTAGGAGTGGATATATATACCAAATAGTGAAGAAATAAAGAAAGAAATTATGAATAAAGTTTATCAATCGAAATACGCCATTTATCCTATGATTATCAAGATATATCAAGATTTGAGGAAGATATTTTGGCGGTACAATATGAAAAAAAAATTACAGCTCATGTGAAAATATATTTGATTTGTCAATAAATGAATGCCAAATATAAGAAGCCATCAGTTTTTTTATAGCTTATGACAACCCCTAATTGAAAGTAGGAGTATATAATGATAAACTTTGTGATGAATTTGTCAAGATTATTGAGAAATCACAATACTATTTGAATGATTATAGATCGACTAACTAAGTCAACCCACTTTATTACAATCCAAATGACATTCCCAAGAGACCGTTTGGCGAGATTATATATTAGTTAGGCATAATGGTATACCAATTTCAATTGCATCGAATTATGACCCAATGTTTGTCTCAAAATTTTAAAAACGTTTTCATAGGGAGCTACACGCCTGCTTGAAGTTTAGTATAACATATTATCTCCAAATAGATGGCTTGCCATAATGAATAATCCATATTCTAGATGATAAGTTTCAAGCTTCAATGGTGGAAATGAAAAGGAACTAGCAAGATTATTTACCGTTGGACGAATTCGCATACAACAATAGTTACCGAACAAGTATCGGTATAACCCTTTTTGAAGATTTTATATTGGAGAAATGTCATTCCCTAAATTATCATGTCAAGATCAAAGATAGAAAATTTTTTGTATTAGAAGTTATGTAAGAGACATCAGATTGGACTCAGTTGATCCGAGATTGATTCACTGTTGATCAAAATCAATAGAGAAACTATACTGATCACAAAAGGTCAGAGCTAAGTTTTGATATCGAAGATTACATATTTCTAAAACTATCTTTATATGGAAGGAGTCTTTTGATTTGACCTTAAAGGAAAATTCAATTCAATATTTATTAGACATTTTGAGATTCTAAAAATGCTAGGAGAAGTGGCGTATTTGCTAGTTCTACCTCCGAGTTTAGAGAATGTTTATAATATTTTTCATATATCAATTCTTCAAAAATATGTCTACGTCCTATCACATATCATTAATCATTAACCATTGAATATTAATAAAAATTTATCGCATATTAAGAAATTAGTTTAGATTTTGAGCAAATACTATACAAAAAGGTAATTTTGTTAATAAAAATTTTATAGAGAAATTATTCATTTGAGAAAGCCACATATAAGAGAGAATATGAGATTTACAAGGAATATCCAAATTTATTTTCATATTGAAGCACGTAAAATTTTAAGGGAGAAATTTTTATGAGAAGGGAAATAATGTAAGGTATGAATTTTAAATTTATTTTTTAATAATGATTAGTTAAATTGAGCTGACAAAATAATCGATATCAATTGAGATTTTAGGTCAAATTATTTTATTCGGAATAAGTTGGTTATAGTAACACCTAACAAACACCTGACCCACTCATATAAGTATACTAGATAGTAATCTCGTGCTTGAAGGATACTTTTGGAACACTCGCGCATGTTTTAAGCTAATTAGTCATGCCCGATTAATGCACGTGTATGTTTGGATAAAATGTTTGTGCCTGAAAGACATTTAACAGACGCTCGTGTGTAGTTCGGATTTTGCCTTAATGGCTAACTGATGTATATGTAACAATTTTCTATTCGAGGCCTCTTAAGTCGATTTTCAACCATTTTCCTTCGGCTTTTGAAAACAAAGAGAGAGAAAGGGAAGAGAGGAAGAAAGAGAAAGCGAAACCAAGTCAAATTTAATAGATTCTTACTATATTCAAGAAAAATGTAAGTGTATTCGAGCACTATCTTCTTTGTTGCTAATATTTTTTAAATATTTTTTGCTATTTATTATCTTAAATGCTAGTTATTATGTTATTTCATAAATAAATAATTATTGACAAGTATATATATAATTTCATTCCCATTTTATACAATTTTTCAAAAATACATATATTTAATATGTGCATATTTTTCTAAAATTATGATCTTCATATATTTTTTTAATTTTAATGGTAAAAAAATATGAAAAATAATTCGTATATTCCAATATAAATTATATCACATTTATACATATCAATAATAGTTTTAAATTATTAGAATTATAACTTATCTCAAATATTGCTATTCTTATTCCTTCTAATCCTTGCCGACCATTTGAAAATATTTTAGTAATGTATGATAATTTTTTAAAATTAAATTAGTAAATATTCAACAATTGGCCATTTGTAAAAAAAAGTCTAAAAAAATTATAATTATAATAATTTTAAAAGTATGGAATACATAAAAGCAACACTTCAAAAGAGAAAGATAATGATTATCTTTAACCCATACTGATTTATTTTTTCCACTTAAATAAATAAGTTATTTCAGATGTAATTTTTTATTTTTATAGATTATAATATTAAAAATATTTAATAAAATAAATATAATATAATATATTTTTATAATATTTTAAATAATTTTATTATATATATATCTATATTTTATTTTTTATTATAGTCGTGCCTATATTGGCATGACCCGAACTGGGATAGTCGGGATACCCATTGTGCTTAATTAAAATATTTTAAACCCATTTAGTGTCAAACACAATATTTTTATATGTCAAAAATTAAAACTAATGGTTTATTAACATTTAATTTTTTTAAAAAAAATTAAAAAAATAAATCTCAAATAAAAAATAAAATTTCACAAATTAAATAATTTATCTTAATTTTTTATATAACTTATTTTTTTAAAACATCTAAACACAGAAAAATATTTCCTCTAATATTTTTTTAATTTTTTACAGATTTTTTCTAAAATCACACTAACAATAAGAGACAAATGAAAATTAATAAGTTAAATTTTAAAAAAATAATTGAAAACAAAACATTTTACAATTAATCTAATGACAATTTAAAACAAAAATAAATAATTATAATTAGACAATCAGATTAGTAATTCTTACTCAGAATTGACAAAAATATAAATAATTTTTTAGAAAAGCTAATTTTAAATTATATCTAATTATAAAATTAATCTTACAAATTTTATTTTTCATCTATAATTGATTTTATTTTAACATAATAAATATAAATTTAATTTTTAAAAAATTGATTAACAATGAATAATCTAAATGAAAACGTAGCATTGTTAAAGAAAGATAAAGATAACACCTCTGTGACGGCAACAAGCGAACCCGCCCGTAACTTTAAAATTCATTCCGCCAAATGGGCACTCTAACAAGAACCTGTCACCGTCTTGAGTCACAGCCTTTTATTTTTATCAACATTTATCCGATACGAAGGCCCCACGAAAGTGAAACTTGAATCAATGAGGCCACAGATCTTAATCACGCAAATCACGACGGTTTGTCACAAATTTCACAAAGTCGCAACCCAGTCACATTAGCATAAATATCTCGAGAAATCTTAATTTTACGTTTTAAATTTAATTGATCATGATAATATACAATTTCGTGCACTTTTCAAAAAAAAAGTTAAAAGTACTCTTATTTTTTAAAAAAATTTAAAAATATATTTATAAATAATTTAAAAATTTACTGTCAACTTATATCAAATTTATTCTATAAAAATAAATAAAATTAAAAATATTTAAAAAATATCTAAGAGATGCTTTTTTTTAAACTATTTATAAATATTATAAGGTTAATTCGTTCATTAATTTTTATTATGTGATACTGTTATTGTATATGGATAAATTTGGATATGACTTTATTTTAATTTTAAAAAAATAAAATAAAAATAAAAATAATGTATAATTAGCTTTTCCAACTGACAAGATAGTACTAATTATTAAGCGGCCGAGCCACAGGTTTGGCGGGAAATATTAATAGGTCGTGGAACACGTGGACGAAGCATAGAGAGTTGCAGTGATCGTGTCAGATCGGTACATGTGGGGCCACGTATCAACGCCACTTGTAACGAATCCAGGCCCTCAATTAAAGAGAAGTGGGGTTTGTACGTACGATCTACTTAAAACTTGAAAAAACAGGGGTTCCGTATGACGGTTAAGCGTCGCCGGAATTAGCGGCCGTCGACGGCGTTGCACGTACCCACTGTTCAGCGTGCTCAAGTCCGGGTTGGTTTGGTGCTAAGTAAATGACCGGGTTCATTGTAGTACTCAACTGCTATAGTCGTCTAACCTGCGCTACTGCTCTGTTTCTCAAAATGCATTTGTTTTTTAATTTCATTTTTGGACATCTACCCCTTGGATGGGGTAGCCATGGTAGTCGAATTTAAGGGTGAAATTTCTCATTTATTGAAACCATTTTATCTTTTTATTCTATTTAGAATTGAAATTATTATTTAAATAAACTTTAATTAAAGTATCAAATTTTATATTTCGATCATGTACATTATAATTGTAAACAAAAATTCAAATGATTTGTGACTCCCTACCCATTATTATATTATTCAATATTCAAATTAAAATTTTTTAAAAATTTGCTACGTATGAAAGATAGAGAGAATAAGAGAGAAAGAGATGATGGATTAAATTCTGTATTTTGTGAAAAAATAAGTGTATTATATGGCTTAATTCTACCTTATGTTTTGATATCTATCACACCTTTTAGGGAAATTAGGGTATAAACAAGCATCATTGATTGATAGAAGTTTACTAAAAATGAATAATTGGCTATGATCTAAGAGTTTAAGCTAATTTAAGACTAATTAGTTCAACATCTATTATACCGATTTACTTAGAAAATTTTTTTAAAGATGGTTAAACTATGATAATAAATAGTTCATATTGGTCAATTAGACAAACCTTGCAAGGGTTAACTGCTAAATATACAAAGCGCTCGCTTATTTTAATAGCTCATTTAGGGCTAGCTGCTCGATTGAATTAATCATACAGTTTAATATTTATATATTTAGTCTTTCAAACCTATAACCTAATTTATTCAATAATCATTCAGTTACTTAGATAATTGTCTAATCTTAATTCACTCTTATTAAAATCGGGTCAAAATTGTACTTTGCTGTTTTTGAGTTTGTGCCTAATATGGAGGCTGATGCTTTCATATTATTGAACTTATCAATGGATTTGTTGAGTTAATCAATTGGGCCAACCTAATTAATATTATACCAAACACTAACACCTATACTTAGAAATTGAATTCAAAATCCGAAGATATCAGAAAAAAAGATTAAATCAATCCATCTCTTGCACAATTTAAGCATTTCTTCTTAAGAAATTAGAAGTCAATGAGTAATTAATATTGATTAGTTATGTCAATCAAATTTTTGTCATCATGTTGATTCAATAAAAAAATTTTAATCATTGATTGCATGCTTTTTCTTAAAAAAAATTTATTTTCTACCTCATTTTTTGCTATAAAAGAAGTTGACTTCCTATTTCATATTCTTCATCCAATTCCTATACCTTAGTAGCAAATGGGTTTGATTGGATTTCTTTATACTTTCCTTACTTGGTAGATCTTTTATACTAAACAAACTAGAGATAATCCTGATGCCATGGTATTTTGTTAAGTATCGTCGACTAAGACCATATTGGTTTTTTTCTTTTAGAAAGAAAATCGTCTTTCATTTCCTATTTTATACAACATCGCTAGTCCGATATATTTTTTCCCTACATAGTCACTAATGAAACCTTATCCTTCTAGGTTAATCCTAACTCATGCATCCTTCTTTTATAGGACTGTCATATGAGGCAAGATATATCCCATGCCGGCATCCTTCTATTCATTCGAATGAGTTGTTGTTAAAGTGAGGTATGATGATTCTTCTACTACTAAGATTCATCACTTTCTAGTAGGTTCAAGTACTTCTCATCCCGATCCTGGGAATTACTACTACTACTAGCCGTTTGTTTTCTCCTGCTTGCCATTCTCCAACCAGCGCCTCGACTTCTGAAACCAAGACAATTCAGTTAGATCAAAATTTAGGCTCTAAAATTTATTAGGACACGACGTTTTCCTAGACACCACGTTTTGGTTTTTGCTTAGTGTTAGCCTATTGGCCGAACTAGAACGGTTAAGCCTAAATCATCGTAACTTGTTTCCTTCACCCATCCATTGATTCATTTTATCCTATCCTAAGCTTCCACATAGATTCAGATCAAAATCTAAGGCATCTCATATTTCTCTAATACCAACTGTGACAGACCGGCCACATTTCACCGCATGCGGTCGCCCGTCGATCATAACCAATCATATACTCTTGTTAAAAAGGTGGGTTTAAAATTTTTCTTTTCTTTTATATGTACTTTACATCGCGTGTATAGGATCGTGTAAGGCCCAACTTTGTGAGTTGGCGGCCAGGGGATCGTGGTTTCTCTCTTGACTCGCCAAGACGAGGTCGGCGGGACATGAAGGTCCCGAAAACAAATTGAGATGCCACTAAAAATCACAAATCACTTAAACCATAACAGCGTACGGAAGCATACTAATCTTCATTAACTTTTAGCAACATAGGTAATTTACAAATCCTTCCCAAAATATCAAAAGCGAAAACATCAATTTTGCTTCTTTGCTGCTTAAGTTCCGGCTAGCTATCCTGTCTATCCAGTCCATTGGACCTCATTCTTTTTTGTCTGGCATAAACTCGTCATCACCATCATCTGAAAAATAGAATGGGTAAGCTAGAGAGCCCAGCAAGGTATTCATGCATAAATCATGCATAGTCAGAACAGTAAACAGACAGAATGCAATAAAGGTGCATATGCAAGCAGTTTCATAAAACATGGCCAGAGTCAATGCAATAGATTCTAAAGTCATTTTCGTGCAATTTGATTTCCAAAACATGTTTCTATTTTCAAATTCATTTCCGTAAAAAATCGGCTACATTTAATGTCTGTAACTATCGACCCTCTGAATCATCAAATCTCATAAAACGCTACATTTAAGGTTTGTAGTCATAACTATCAAGATCTCCAAAACTTTAGTCAGCATCTCCGGAGATCAAGGTCTCCGGAACTTCAGTGAACATCTCCAGAGATCAAGGTCTCCAGAACTTTAGTCAACATCTCCGGAAATCAAGGTCTCTGGAACTTTAGTCTCCAAACGTCTCCGGAGTTCACTGTTCCTTCTTATCCTCCAAAGATCAAGGTCTCCGAAAATTATTATTTCTTCTTATCTTCCGGAGATCAAGGTCTGCGGAAATCACTGTTCAGGATCTCCGAAAGCTCGCGCCTACTGAAAATTGGTCAATATTGCGTTGACCGTCGAGTTTGGATTATAAAACAGCCGGCCATTGAATCATGAGCCGCCAGCCGCGACTTCCTCTCAACATTTCCTAAAACCGGTCAACCCTTAACCTCATTTTGACGCCTGTCAACATTTCACCCTCAACTTTCCGGTCAGCAATCACACAATTCCAGTCAACTTAACTACCCCGACTTGCCTTCTATTCTTATAATTACTATTACTTCCGGTCAACGTAAGTACCCTTCACATTTTCGGTCAACTGGCATTGACCCGATAAACTTTCTTTTACTCTATTATTATATTAACTTAATAGCCGGGACTTTCTATAATTTAGAATCTGGGCCGTTACAATCTCCCCTACTTATAGAAATTTCGTCCTCAAAATTTAACGATCCTTAGCCTATCATATGTCAGGCTCCACCTCATGCTCGCTACTTAGATTAAGTCTTTTACTGCTACTTTAAGATGTAAAAAGGTGAAAAAATGTTAAATCTCCATAAAGTATATTTAATCACGCTCGATGACACTTTGGTATTATGAACTGTCACTGCAAAGGCTTTAGATGGAACAGTGGGCCTTTTCATATCTGACTTTCTAAGCGTGGGGCAATTCTTGACTCGGTGACCCTGCTGACCATAGTTAAAACAAGCCCTCGTTAGCTTAAAACAAGTTTCTTTTAACTGCTTTTCTCCGCAGTGGGTGCAATTTTCTGTAGACACTTGGAAACTGAACGCTGGCTCAATTTCAGTGCTACTCTTCTATTGATCCGATACTTTCTCCTTTTTAGATGGCCCTAAGAATCCTGGACTTGTTCCCTCACTAAGGCTCCTCCGACTAACAGTCCTATTTTTGAAAAACTCTTCATTCTCAATTTCCTTCTTGTAAATGATGGCCCTATCTAGTACCTCTATATATGTAAGTAACTTCAATGTTGATAGGTGTTTTCTAATATCGTCCCTTAGACCTCAAAAAAATCTTCTAGCCCTTCTTTCTTCATCCTCCACCATATAGGGAGCATATCTAGATAGCTCCAAAAACTTTGCATCGTACTCGGCTACGGTACGAGTACCTTGTCTTAATCGTAAGAATTCATCTTCCTTCTGCCCCCAAAGACTGGCAAGAAAATATTTCTCCAAAAATGCCGCCTCAAACATACCCGAGGTAATTTCGTTCTCTAGCATCCCAAACATTCTTTTCTGCATCTCCCACCAGTAATGAGCCTCTCCTATTAACTTATAAAATGAAAACAGAAATCTATCATCGGCCGAGCATTTAATCACTGCAAATACTTTCTTTATTCGTTGGATCCAAGTTTCTACTTTTAATTGGTCTAGTTCCTCTAGAAATTCTAAAACTCGCTCATTAGTGAAGCGGTCATACACAGATGTCCCCTCATTGATGAGAGCTAGGACCGGAACAGGGGCCTGATTTTGCTGTCCCATGGTTTCCATGAAGGTGGTCATCATTTCTAATTGGTTCAAGTACTTCTCCTCCCGATCCTGGGAATTACTACTACTACTAGCTGTTCGCTTTTCCCTGCTTGTCATTCTCCAACCAGTGCCTCGACTTCTGAAATAAAGATAATTCAGTTAGATCAAAATTTAGGCTCTAAAATTTATTAGGACACAACGTTCTCCTAGACACCACGTTTTGGTTTTTGCTTAGTGTTAGCCTATTGGCCGAACTAAAACGGTTAAGCCTAAATCATCGTAACTCGTTTCCTTCACCCATCCATTGATTCATCTTATCTTATCCTAAGTTTCCGCATAGATTCAGATCAAAATCTAAGGCATCTCATATTTCTCTGATACCAACTGTGACGGACCGGCCACATTTCACCGCATGCGGTCGCCCGTCGATCGTAACCGATCATATACTTTGGTTAAAAAGGTGGACTTAAAATTTTTCTTTTCTTTTATATGTACTTTACATCGCGTGCACAGGATCGCGTAAGGCCTAACTTTGTGAGTTGGTGGCCAGGGGGGTCGTGGTTTCTCTCTTGACCGGCCAAGACGAGGTCGGTCGGACATGAAGGTCCCGAAAATAAACTGAGATGCCACTAGAAATCACAAATCACTCAAACCATAACAGCGTACAAAAGCATACTAATATTCATTAACTTTTAGCAACAGAGGTAATTTACAAATCCTTCCCAAAATATCAAAAGCAAAAACATCAAATTTGCCTCTTTGCTGCTTAAGTTCCGGCCAGCTATCATGCCTATCTAGTCCGTTAGACCTCATTCTTTTTTATCTGGTATAAACTCGTCATCACCGTCATTTGAAAAATAGAATGGATGAGCTAGAGAGCCCAACAAGGTACTCATGCATAAATCATGTATAGTCACGAATAGTAAACAAATAGAATGCAATAAAGGCGCATATGTAGGCAATTTCATAAAACATGGCCAGAGTCAATGCAACAGATTCCAAAGTCATTTTCATGCAATTTGATTTTCAAAACATGCTTCTGTTTTCAAATTCATTTCCATAAAAAACCGGTTACACTTAAGGTCTGCAGCTCTCGACCATCTGAATCATCAAATCTCATAAAATGCTACATTTAAGGTCCGTAGTCATAACCATCCAAAACGCTACATTTAAAGTCCGTAATCATGACCATCCAAAACGCTACATTTAAGGTCCGTAGTCATGATCATCCAAAACGGCTACATTTAAGGCCTACAGCTACTCGACCATTCAAACGCTTAGTTTCGCAAATCATGTTTTTTCAAGGATCAAAGTCAAATATGTAATTAACCGGACACCATGAGGTCTTCCTTTCAATGTTTTAAAATCGGGGGTCATTTTATACATGCAATAACTGAACATTTTAAAACATGGCCAGACTTCATGCAATTAAATAAAACATCCAAACATCATGAACTAACCGGTTCTTCTTTATAAACAAATAACTGGTTATCATCTAAATCATGTAATAATCAAACTTCTTCGATGCGAACATCATGAAATAATTGAACATCATTAGTTATACTTGCATTAAAAATATGAACTTAAAAAAAGGTGAGTATACTTGCCTAAATCTCCTAACGTAGAGCCGGCATGAAATTCTTTCTTGATTCTTCTACCAGAAAGTTTAGCCGAGAGCTTTCCCTCAATGTTTTCTTAAATTCTCTTATCTTGTATTTATAGACTTCTGGTCTGACGGTAGTAGGTAAGACAGGTCAACCACTCGGGGGTAGTTGAAAGTCGATTACCTAACTAGGCATGGTCATCCTGACCTCAATCATAATTAGTCATCACGTTAAGAAATCGGGCGGTCAACTCTCCTTTTAAGTTTCTGGTCAACGGCCGTTGACCGATTTTAATTTCTCCCTTTAACTATCACATATTGCCTCCGGAAAAGGCGTTTAGCGTCTCCGGTATTGTGTCCGAAAAACTCTTCCGTTTTCTTCTGGAAATCATCTCCGGAATCATTGTCTAAGGTCTCCAGGATTACCGTCTTCCGGAAACAAGGCCTCCGAAAAGGTTTCCGAAAAAAAACTCCTTAATCGTCTCCGGAAACAAGGCCTCCGGAATCGTGGTCTCCGGAAGAGCCCCTCAATTGTCTCCGGAATGACCTCCGGAAGAACGTCTCCCTTCACTGCCTCCGGAGATCATTTTCATTGCCTCCGGAAGTCTCTTCCTTAACCGTTTCCAGAGATCAAGGTCTCTGAAATTTCAGCCTCTAAACTTCAACATCTCCGAAGATCAAGGTCTCCGAAAACTTCATATATGACCTTTGAAAATCTCCCTCGAAAGCCACCTCAGTCTCCAATCCTCAACGTCTACGAAGATCAAGGTCTCCGAAAATACTGTTTGTTTTTGCCTTCGGAGATCGAGGTCTCCAAAAAACTCTTCCCTTACCGTCTCCGAAGATCATCTCCATGTCTCCGGAAGTCTCTTCCTTTGCCGTCTTCGGAGATCAAGATCTCCAAAACTTTAGTCAACATCTCCAGAGATCAAGGTCTCCGGAACTTTAGTGAACATCTCCAGAGATCAAGGTCTTCAGAACTTTAGTCAATATCTCTGGAGATCAAGGTCTCCGAAACTTTTGTCTCCAAACGTCTCCGGAGTTCACTATTCCTTCTTATCCTCCGAGATCAAGGTCTCCCGGACATCATTATTTCTTCTTATCTTCCGGAGATCAAGGTCTGCGAAAATCACTGTTCAGGATCTCCGAAAGCTCGCGCCTACTGAAAATTGGTCAATATTGCGTTGACCGTCAGGTTGGGATTATAAAACAACCGGCCATTGAATCATGAGCCACCAGCCACGACTTCCTCTCAACATTTCCTAAAATCGGTCAACCCTTAACCTCATTTTGACGCCGGTCAATATTTTACCCTCAACTTTCCGATCAACAATCACACAATTTCGGTCAACTTAACTACCCCGATTTTCTTCTATTCTTATAATTTCTATTACTTCCGGTCAACTGACGTTGACCAGATAAGTACCATTCACATTTTCGGTCAATTGGCGTTGACCGGATAAACTTTTTTTTACTCCATTATTATATTAACTTAATGATCGGGACTTTCTATGATTTAGAATCAGCGCCGTTACATCATTAGAGTGTAAAACATTCTTTAACATGAAAGGTCTATTGAAGGAGGCATATCATTTCTATCAACATTTTCCTTGAAACATATCGTTTTCAAGCTTTAACTTTTTTTTTTTTTTTTCAAATTCTAACATTTTTCTTTCACCATTTTAATCCAACTTGAGTTTTCTATTTGCTTTTACGCTTTTACAAAATAAAAATTTTTCAAACCCTAAATCTTTGGAAACTCATAATCTCTTTTCTTGTTGTTAATAATGGCCCCACACTACACTATTAGAAATATTGGTGAAATTATTTCATGTCCATCACTATCTAATATTTTGATATCTATGATAAATTTGATGTTTTGACTATCATTCTATATTGACCAAATGAGAGGGGTTGCTTTTTCGGTGATGGTTTCATTGATATTTATGGAACCTATTTAAGGGATGAATTTTTCATCTTTGTTGTTAGAAAATTTGTGGAGATGCTGGAAGTATCAGATATTCCTATCACAAATCTCCATCTAAATGCTACTCAATACTTGGTGTCTTCATATGTCTTTTCTTGGCATTATAAACTTAGACAGAGTACCAAAATGATAAAATTTATTTTCCATATTAATTAAAAAAATAAATTGATTTCTATAATCCCTAGAAGGAGTTTTTAAATAAGTGGAGAAAATCTCAAATCCTTGAATAATTGGAAGGATTAATTCTTCATTATTAAAGTCTTGGCCTACTAAATTTTGTTAAACAATTGGAATGACAAAAATCCATCTTCTTTGAATTTGGTTAGTGAGAATGAACTTTTCTGTATAAAGACTCATGTGGATTTTGTGAAAGAATATGCCACCGAGTTGCGTAATTCTAATAACTTTCTCACCCACACTACATGAGATTTTGTGCACTGGTATATTGTTATTGGGGGTGACATTGCTATTGGTTTGTTCCCATGCCCCTTGAAAAGAGGAAGGGTTATTATATTGGATGCACCCCCTAGGGTTCTCCCTGACGTTGGTCAATCCAACAATCATCCCGTAGCTTCACAAACTATTTCCATTGCTGAGGAATTGTCAAGGAAGGTTGATGTTTTTATCGAGTATACAACAAAAGTGAAATTTGATATGAGAGTCGGGGAAGTTGTATAGTATTCAACTCCAATACTCAACTTTTCACCCGGAGGCCCCTAAAAGGGACTCCTCTTTAGTGTGATGATGAGAGAATCATAATTATTTTATCGAAAGATGAGCATAATTCTTCTCACTACTATATGGTAAGAATATGTCAACTGTTGCTGCTCCCATCATTATTGAGTATGGAATCCCTATCATTCATGGCTCTCCTTCCTTAGACTAATAAGAGAAGCTCCAATCACCCACATCACCTCGTCAAAGTTGAAAGAAATTATGGATAACACATTTGCTATAACATTTATTGAGCCTTAATCAATATTTGTCACATCCCTTTACCAATTCCAAAATAGATTAGCAAGATTAATTTCTCTTAGTTATCCTATCAAATTATTATTTTGATTTATTTTAAAACCAAAAGAAAGCTACAGCATAAATTAATGCAAACAAATATACTTAAAATACCAAATCAAATCGAGATCAAACGTGAACCTATAAATTTTCTATCGACAATCATATCATAAAATTCAATATATCACACCCAAAAGTGGTTCTGAATATCGATCATGACATGATATCAAACTAAATGTAAGGAGATACGTCCACAAAATAAAATCAAAACTGAATAATCAATAACCACAATTGTCATGTTGTCAGTTAGACTAACATCCCATTACACTACTAACCATAAATATTAAAATAACTAAATTAATAGATAAATAATCAATCATACTAAAAGTAAATATTCTAAGACTACTATTTTGAAACAGTTACAACATCCAAATTTCCAATTCTTAATCTTACTTTCTTCAAATAACTCTTCCATCAATCCTATTTTCCTATAAGTGGGTCTGAACCACTAATTTGAAAGGGATTAGCAAAAAAGTAAAAATAAGAGTGAGTCAATACTCGACAAGGCATATAAATAATATAATCAAATATATAATTTATTTTAAAACTGTACTGGAAGGAATATGATCAAATTTGGATGCAAAATTAAAGATTTTTATAATAATCATGCATAATTTAAGATGATAACTCACTTTCATATTCAAATTAGAGTACTATAAAATACACTTAAATCATATTAATTCTTATGGATTAAGGGTTAATAAGATATTACCAATAAAAAGAGCGAATAATCAAAACCTTAATTATATTTATTTTCACACAATCAAAAGCTTTGCGCTATTATCAAAAAATCGTCAGTGAACCGTTATATATATAACCCTATAGATGGGATCGTATACCTCTTTTACCTTATAGATAATATATTTAAATTTTAATTATTATTATAATATACTAAGATATATCATAATATATCAATACTAATTTCTTATAATAATCCGTGCATGGCAAAAGAAAAACTCTATATAAATGCAAATAATTTTTATATTGTTTTATTTTAGAGAAAATATCTTTAAATCTTTTATAAATTACAGAGTTTTCTATCAATTTATTTCAAATACATACCATACAATACCTTAATCTTCTACAAAAACTTAAACTTGCTCATTTTTAAAATGTAGGTAAGCCACATTTTGAATTTTTTTCAAACATATGAACTGTTGTCAACAAGAAATGATAAAAGGTCAGTAAAAATTTTTACTTTCAACATTTCAACTCTCTTGACAAGTATGCAAGGGTAAATTGTAGCAAAAATAAAATAAATATATATAAGGCATATACTTGTGAATTTAGAGCATGCTGAATATTATGTATGAAATTCATCACATATAAGAATATCAAATTTGAATTTTGGCACATATATAAATATAATTTTAAAAAAATAATTTGACAATACAATACATATAAACTAAGAACATAAATTCTATAAAAATTTTTAAGAATGAGAGTGAGAATTCATATAAGTAAAGTATAAATATTTTAGCGATAAAAATATGACATATATGAGTTTTTAAAATAATAAATACTTATTAGAATAAAAAAATCAGTAACAAAAGAAAGAAATTCAGGATGTACTTGCCTTTGATTTTAAATTAACCAAAATATTTCTTAAATTCACCTCAAATGACCTCCTCTTGTTTTCTCTCTCCCCTCTCTTTTCTCCTCTTCTCCTTCTATCTCTACTATCACAATCTAGTAAAAAATGACCAAAATCAATTAAAAGTGACTTTTATATAAGACGGGCACACGTGCTCCTATCTGGCACGTATCAAAATTGTAAAAAATACAATGACACTCGAGCGTGACATCAAAACGCAAAAGGCACTGGTAATCTACCAAGTACCCGCAAGCATCTCTCAAACTTCTATCAAATACCAACTAATTTGCCAAAATTATACACCGGTATTCCTTAGGTGCATATCAAATATACACATCTTGCCAAGGCATACTCGAGCTCCGATCAAATGTTTTTAAGGCGTAATTCCTCTATTCAAAATATACAGGTTTGCACGTGAGGCATTAGTTAAGTGTTATTCAACCTAATGTAACCCAGTCCATAGTTGACTTAGACCCAAGTTTTTCATTTGACCTCAAAACTTTCTCTCTGTTAACTTATTTAATAATGATAAAATTTTAAATTCTGAGACTTGTACATTAAAATATCTCATTCACAAAAATAGTAAAGAGATTGAAATTTCAGGGAGAGTTCAAAGCTTTGATAACCCAGTATTTCAACCAATATTGCCATTTCTTTGTTGGAAGACTTCATCCTCTCCGAAGCATAGTGTCACTGGAAATTCTTCTATCTCCATTGCAAGAAAGGACTTTCCGACCCAAAAGTTATATCTTTATCCTTTGACTTTGATTTTGTTACCAAATTTGTTATTGCTAACTTGCATTTTTATAGTACTTGTAGTTAAAAAATCAAGTCAAGTGTAAGTTCTTTTTCAAGATCAAAAAATTGTGTGTCTATCAAGAACATATACTAATCTAGCTGTAATTCGGGCTTGGAATGTGGAGCGGTGACTACCGAAGTCAACGTGAGTCTTAAGTATATATTGATCCAACAGGAGAGATAATTGGCCTAACGGAGAAGCAAAGCTCAATACATGGAAAGTCAAAATAATTGCTTGAAGATCATGCTATAGCTACAAAGAAAGAGTTAATTCTTTCGAAAATAAGGTTATTGAAGTAGATCGATATGCCACATTGGCTAATCACATTACTAAGGGATGGCTGGCAAACTGCCTAAATCTTGAGGAGGCATTCAGGATAAGTGTTTGACCATCAATAATTGGTCATTTGTTAGATACTTGGTTTACTAAGGGTATCACCTTTGCAAGATGATAACTTCTCTAATGGCCCTTAAATTTCCCATCGAGTGCTTAGACATATGGAATTTTAGAGTCATTTTAGCCTTAAAAACTAAAGATTCTGAGATTTAATTGAATCTTTATGTCCCTACTTCTAAGGCTAAAGATTAGTTTTAAGGTTATATTGTCAAATTCTCCATTCTTTAATTTGTAACATGGTTTTACAACTTTACAATCAGATAATATAATTTGTAAACCAATGAATAATTCTTCAATTATTTCCCACAATATATAAACAAAATTAATACTCATACAAGAAAGTAGATTGTGCAGTCTAACCTCCAAGCATATGAATTCTAGTTTTTTAATCATGTGATGGCTAAATTAATTTTTAATTAAATAATTAAACTATCATTACTAGTAAAACATGACCCTAATCATTGATATATGGTTGATTCTACATATACTATCGAGGGGATCATCATCGCATATATGCATGTAGCGCCCTTGATGTCTAATTGGTTAGGTAACTATATTGATAGTTGAGTTTCGGAGAACTTTAAATTGTCAAATATTTGATCTTTTAAAAGGGTATTGAACAATTTAGTTTCAAACTCATGAGTCTTGTTGTATTTTGGGTGTGTAACGACAGTTAGAGCTGTACGGTTCCCTTAAACTTGTATTATGACCACTTACTTTTGTCAACATGTTTTAACAATTAGGATATTAAAAACTAATTATCTTACTCATGGTCGGTTATAACCACATTAATTTACTATCAATAGTTTAATAAACACCTATATGCACACAAACAGAGATAAAAAAATACTTTTATTAATAAATATTTAAAATATTTACATTCTCCAAGCAAATTGAAGTATGGGATAGGGTGTACCTCTTAACTCCTAGGTTTTCTTTCTCATTATAGTATTTTTTAAGGTGAAGTGCATTTCAAATATGCGAGACAAGCTTCCAACCTGTGAGCATAACTTGTATACTCTTTTTGGGAGCATTGCAAATATAAGGATTGGTCCATTTCAAATTGAGGACAATTTATTCCAATGTACAAGCTTCATAGAGGTTTAATAATTCTTAACACCAAGTTTCGACTTTGAATATTCGAACCTTTACCTTTTGTTTGTAATATCGAATGACCCTTTATTGGTAGGCTATAGTCTACATGTGAGTTGCTTTTTTACTTTTATATGAGGAGCCAAAATTTTCATTTTAGAGTAAAATTCTACACTTGGTAGCTTGGTAAGCCTATTTCTATTAAGATCACCACTTCCATTTCATGGTGTAAGTTGAAAAGTGACTCATGAGTTGGTTCTCTCTAGGTTGTTCTATATGCTCAAAGTAAGGATGGAAGTTCGTCTACTCAAATACTTCAAATCTTCTCTAGATTGGTTCTCAAACCGTTGACTATCATCCCATTGATCATTTATGCTTGCCCCATTTGTCTACTTAGATGAAATTGATACATAAACCAATCTAATTTCAAGATTTTTATAGTATTTTGTGAACATGTTACCTAAAAATTGAATATCATTTTTAATAACTATCTCTAATATTTTAAAAGTGGGCTGTATTTAAAACTATATCGCCAACAATTGGCATTTGTAAGTTAGAAAATTTTCACATTGGCCGACTATATAGTATACGTACTGCTCACTTTGTTTAACCATTCGATTAAGTTAACTGTTAAATTTGACATTCAAATATTTATCCATTTGGTCCTATAGCCCACTTATTCAACCACCACTCCGACACTCAATCACTAGGTTTCCCATTTAATCTTATCAAAAAAACCAACAACGGTGAAGGAGTAGAAAAGAAGTAGGAGCTAGCTTTCATTAATTCATTCTTATCAAAATTAGGTCAAGACAAGTTCTTCATCCTTAGATCTACATGTTCTTTGGCCTTAGACCCAAAAGGCTAGTTAATACTTTCATTTTTTTGAAGTTACCAACGGGTTCATTAAACTAATTAATTGGGCCAATTTAATTGATGTTAAATAATAAATTTTTTAAATGATCTTTAAATAATAAATTTTAATTAATTTTTTTATTCCAAAAAATAATTAAATTATAATTATTTATTTTACAATAAATGAGTTGAAATTGTGATATATGAAAATTCTATTTTCATAATAGATCCAGTGGCAACGAGTTCTATGGTCTCCACTCTGTTTGATTTGTCAAGGCATTTTTAAACAATAAAATTAAAACTTGAACACAACATATAAATTCTAACTGATAAAACTTAATAAAAATTATTAAGGGATGACTTTTAAATTATTTGTAATATATTTTTAGATAATATAATATTGAATTATTTTTGTGACTTTATTAATATAAAAATATCAATAAAATTTTTACTTTATAAATATGTTTCAAAATTAACCTATATGCTTATACCATTCAATGATCAAATAAAAGCCCATTTAATTGCTATCAATATGATACTGACTTTTTTTTGTTAATTAATCTAAAAAAATAACATCCCATTTTTCAAATATAAACTCATTTTATAAAGTTTTTTTACTACTAATTATTAACCATAAGTCCCCATTAGTAAAAAAAAAAAAATATTCAATATGATGCCATTGTTAGCGTACAACATCCAGAATCAGATCAGATCATTGGGGCAAGGGACACCATGGGCTGCGACCATCAATCTTTGGGGGGTACACCAGCCACTCAATAACTGACTAGATAGTGGCACCTCAAATTGTCATCGTCGATTGCCAGTCATCAACATCCTCGTCTCAATCACTAGCCCTTGACAAGCGATATTTTTGGCGATTACTTACATTTTCTCACAGGCATCCCTCGATCCTAACTTATTGCCTTTGGCCATTATTGTCAGTCTCTAACTATCAACATCCTCGACCCATGTTGATTGTCACCAACAGGCTAGACAGGTTATTCACATTTCATTTGATAATCAAAAAAAAATTAAAAGCTAACTAATAAAAATTCTAAAAATTTTTTTAAAAAAATTAGTAATTACTCAAATAGCCCTGTCAACCCAAGATAGCATGGCTCAACCACATCCCACCAGTTGCCAACACCCAATCATTGTCAACCTTGTCGCTAGTAGTATTCTCCAAATCATGTTGTTTTTTACCAATCGTCGACCCTTGACCAATCATAAAATAGAAAAATACCATATTAAAGATTAATTAACAGCAAATATAAATAATTTTTTATTATAAATTATTATTACCAATCAAAAATATCACAACCATCAATAATTTGAAGTATTGACTATTATTAATTAATTTATCTGATAGTTTATATATATCAAATGTCATAAAATATTAATAGATAAATTATACTATTTGAAAAATCTTCGGTGGAAATATAAAATATAATTATGAATAACAAAAATAAACAAATGATAAATTTTGATAAAAAAACAAAACGTCTATTTTATCTAATAAGGAAAAATACATATATCAATGGTAGTCATGGACATATTTAAAAATCTATACGTCGGTAAATTAATCATCGTTTTCAAGACCCAAACATATTTTCCAATTCAAAATTCAAAAAATAAAATAAAATATTAAATTTTGAGGGGCAGAAATCGTACCAAATGGTCCAGTTGCCATATTTTCCAATTGGGTTCGATTTATTTATTTATTTATTTTTGCTTTCCACCTCACAGTGGTTGAGATCGTTGAAAGAAGGGTCTGACTGGACGGTTAAACTTTGCTATCAATGGGTCATGTTTTTCAGAAAGGCTCACCAATAGATTGTCTAAATCTAATTTCACGACTTAGGATATCATAACAAATGATCATTTTATATTTTTGCTCCATTAAAGTTGAAATCTTACTTCCTTTTTTCAATTGATTTTAGTCTCATAAATCATATAGGTCCGATAATAAAATAAAAGGCCCAAAATCTAGGTATTTGAATCGAAATTAACGGACGATACTATAAGATGATATTTAAATTGCTATATCAAAAAGATGTTTCTAAAGAAACAAATTTCTAAAGGTATAACGATAGGGTCGTTACGTCAGACGGCCCCATTATTAAAGTAATCATTTGAAAGATTCAAAAAATTATTCAATCTAATAGTCATGTACTAATTGGGAAATCAACAGCTACGAAAGCGCCTCCCATCTTTTGGGTCATGCCTTCAATAAAGCAAATGTTTGGCCCGACAGCTTTAGCTTGGACCTACTTTTTAAAGTATGATTAACTTTCTACTGCGATTGCCATTTTGAACCTCGGATTCCAGGACCCATCATAAACAAATGATAAAAAAACAAAACGTCCATTTTATCTAATAAGGAAAAGTATATATATCAATGGTAGTCATGGACATATTTAAAAATCTATACGTCGGTAAAGTAATCATCGTTTTCAAGACGCAAACATATTTTCCAATTCAAAATTCAAAAAATAAAATAAAATATTAAATTTTGAGAGGCAGAAATCGTACCAAATGGTCCAGCTGCCATATTTTCCAATTCGGTTCGATTTATTTATTTTGGCTTTCCACCTCACAGTGGTTGAGATCGTTGAAAGAAGGGTCTGACTGGACGGTTAAACTTTGCTATCAATGGGTCATGTTTTTCAGAAAGGCTCACTAATAGATTGTCTAAATCTAATTTCACGACTTAGGATATCATAACAAATGATCATTTTATATTTTTGCTCGATTAAAGTTGAAATCTTACTTCCTTTTTTCAATTGATTTTAGTCTCATAAATCATATAGGTCCGGTAATAAAATAAAAGGCCCAAAATCTAGGTATTTGAATCGAAATTAACGGAAGATACTATAATATGATATTTAAATTTCCTTGTATAAGTCTGCTATATCAAAAAGATGTTTCTAAAGAAACAAATTTCTAAAGGTATAACGATAGAGTTGTTACGTCAGACGGCCCCCTAATTAAAGTAATCATTTGAAAGATTCAAAAAACCATTCAATCTAACAGTCATGTACTAATTGGGAAATCAACAGCTACGAAAGTGCCTCCCATCTTTTGGGCCATGCCTTCAATAAAGCAAGTGTGACGGACCGTATGTTTTAATCGAAATTCGGTAGAGTCGGTTGTAAAATGGCCGTCAGACTAATACTGACCTGTATAAATTTTGTGTACATCACAAATATACAATCACAATATCATCAACAAATGATCCAAAAGCCACAGCAGATACGTGATACCAATATCGTAACTCCGGTATGATGTCGGTTTAGATTAGATGCTGCTAGGTATCAAAACAAACCATAATAACTTGTGGACGTATATACATCTATTAGACTCGGCGAAAATTAAACATGTACATCACCATTATACACATACATTAATATACAAAACAATCAAATAATATACAAAAGTATTCAACAAGTAACAAAATCAAAAAATCTAAATCTGTAAGATCACTTTCCAAATCTTTAAGTCTAGCCAACTTCCAATCCTCTATCCCACATCACCGGACGTAAGCTCATACTCATCAGAAGGGAAGAAAAATAATAAGGGTAAGCCAAATATTCAACAATGCACAATAATCAAAGATAATAAGTAATATACATAAATAAAGTAAATGAATGGAATAAGAGTATAACAAATATACATAAAAATAAAATATAATCAAATGCACTTTTGAAATACAAATAACTTCCATATCCTGTTTCTGATTTCCTATTGATACAGATATCACATTCAAACTACTAATTCCTTATTTGCCTACAAAATCATATAGCAGCAGATACGGATAGTAATATTAATACTTACAGAATAGATTACAGCTACAGATAACAATATCGGCACTGACGGAACAGATGATGGATATAGATGTTAATAATGTTATCGACCGAAATATTGTGGAATAGATAATATGATTCAAATGGCAATACCAAAGATCTTGCCAACAAATAACAAATTTAGATGGTAATACTAGTCGATGCAATAAATAACGAATATAGATGGTAATTGTAGTATTGACGAAACAGATAACTGATATGTATTTCCATGGTAATATCTCGGTCGATTTTAATAGATAATAAATCTGGATGGTAATCCTGAGTGCGAACGAATAGCTAACGGATTCAAATGGCAATACCAATACCGACTTTAATAAATAATGAATTCTTGATAATACCAAGACTAAAAAAATAATAGATACAAATAAAAATATCAAGATCTTGTGAGAATAAATATCGAATTCGAGATAAAAATATCGATCTTGTAGAATAAATAACGGATACATATGACATAATATTGGTACTTGTGAATAGATAATGGATACAGGATGATATAATAATCTTGACTAACTAATGTATAATCTGATACGAGATGATACCGGGAATCGACGGATCGATAATGTGATTCGAGATGATAATCGAATCTGATGAAATAGATACCGGATTGAGATGACAATACCGGTACTGACGGAATATATAACGGATACATATAATGATATTGGTACTGACGGAATAGATAATAGATACAGATGACAATACCGGTACTGATAAATTAAATAATTGATTTAGAAGGCAATAATGGTACTGATGAAACAAGCAACGGGTTAGATGTCAAATAATGGATATCGGATAGCAGATTTTAGAGTTCTAATTTCTTTTCTTATCTTAAGGAAATATCCACACTTAGTTGTCCCTCTCTGGAGGACGATTCATCAAATATAAGAAATAATAGAGTTCCCTTCATTTACTTTGCGTAACTTTCATAAATCTTTGATACAGATACAGATAATCAATTCTTATGAATTTATACCTTCATATGCTTTCAATTATATGTATAAACCAATATAAAACTTAGAACATGTAAAAAATTCTTACCACAAAGCGTCGAGTATAACTTTAGAGCTTCTGAATAACAAATCCCTTCATAATTACATACAACATAATTTTTAAAATATATACAACATAACATACGAAATATACATGTGGATAATTATCTTAATTTATATCCGATAATATTCTTAAAATACATAAAATTAACATATACAAATTATATGTACATAAATACCAAATGATTATTGTACACACATCCATAAAATTAGGATTTTCACATTCTAAAATCAAATCATATATAAACCCTAAATTTCGTTGGTAAAAATGTCGGGGCACAGGTTAAGATTTTTGAGTGTATGAAATTGCATAAAACTACCAAATTAAATACCCAATTGATAAATTAATATATTCAAAGTATAGGTAATGATTTTCTAAAATCAATTTACGCTAAAACCCCAAAAATAAACAGATAAAAGTATCTAGGCGCGGGGTTATGGTTTCAGTGCGAAATACTAATCAAAACTAAGAAATTGGATATGAAATCCACATATGTGCATGCTCAAATCATGGATAACACAAAATGTAAATTTAATCGGGTATCAGAACGATGATACCCAAAAAACGAAACAAGAAGTTTAAAGAATGAAAGATGAGGGTATGGGTGCACTTACCTTAATTCGATCTATCACTTTTCCAACTAACTCTTAATCGAATTTGTACCCGAGAGCCTCGATCTCTCTCCTCTCTCTCTCCTCTCCCTCTCTTTCTCTCTCCCATCTTTTCTTTCTCTCTCCCCCAAAACCCTCATAATACCCAATTCTTTTTTTTTCTTTTCTTTTATTATTATTATTATTATATATTTTTTCTATTTTTATTTTTCTTTTCTTCTAAAATCTAAATCGGTACTTGAATAACAGTATGAGCACGCCGGGTGCCACTACATAATTTTGATCATTCTTCAAAATTGCATATTATTTAATTAATTTTTATCGCACCCATATTACCCAAAGAATAATAAATAATTTTAATAAAATTAGATAAAAATTTAAGATATTACATTCTCCTCCACTTATAAAAATTTCATCTTCAAAATTTAACAAATTTCAAAATTCATCAATTAAAAAAAATTTAATTCCAAATATTCAATGTTTGCTATCTAAATATAGGTTGGAACATTATAATAAGACAAATCCTCAACCTCCCACAAGGATTAATTGGATCCCCTACTTATTTCCTCGATCATCGATATAACGGAGACTTTATGACAATCCACAAAATTTAAAGGTAACCCAAATTTACAAACTATTTTTTCTACTTAATTCAAATCCTCGAACGAACTAATAAATTTCTACTTCAATTCACCCTAAACCTTGAAAATGATAGTTCATTTGGATCCTCTATCTCATTCTGAAATCTCAGGGCCATGGGCCATACGTTACTGCTACGCTACTCTGATTAACCATTTATTTGTAAATTAAAATCAACTGCAATTCTTATCCATTAATTCATATCAAATTCCTAGGTTACATAGCAACTTTAAACTTAAGAAAATTATAAAAATATCAATATATTTGAGGCAAAACCTATAATTGGCTTTGCCTTCTAATTTACATGAAGTAAATATTACCATATCTCCTTTCGGATACCTAGTCACCACAACTAAACAATCAAATATAACTTCTAATTCTTACTTAATTCTGACCTAAGTCATTAAAATTATGATATCTAAAACTATCCGATCTATCTTAATCATCTTTCACCGTCATCTAGTTATTCAATCTTTCTTACCCTAACCTAAAATTTTGCATAATATTTAAATTAAACCTAAGATATCTCTTTCTCTAATAGCAATTGTAACGGATTATGTTTCCTAATTGAAATTCTATAGAGTTTTGACTGTAAAATGTCTACCAGGCTGATAAAAACTTGTACAAATTTCCTATATAATACAAATATACAATTATAATATCATTAACATAGGATCCAAAAGCTACAATAGACACGTGGCACCAACTTTATAACTCCGGTACGACATTAGTTCAGATTAAATACAATTAGGTCCCAAAATAAACCATAATAATTTGTGAAAATATATGTATCCATCAAACTCAGTGAAAATTAAATTACATGTATATCACCATCATACACATACATCAATATATAAAATAATTAAATAATATATAAAAGTACTTCTCGAGTAACAAAATCATAAATTCTAAGTCCATAAGATCACCCTCAAAGTCTTCAAGCCTAGACAACTTCTAATCCTTTATCTTGTCTCACTGGGAGTAAGCACATACTCATCTGAAAGAAAAAAAAATAGTAAAGGTAAGCTAAATACTCAGTAAGATACAACAATCAAAGGTAATAAGCAATATATATATAATACGGTAAATGAAGGGAATATGAGATAATAAAGATGCATAAAAATGAAACATGATCAAATATACTTTTGGAATACCAAAAACTTTCATATCTTATTTCTGATTTTATGGATACAGATATTATATTCAAATTACTAATTTTCTATTTGCCTATAGAATCATACAGAAATAGATACGTATAGCAATATCGGTACAGACAGAATAGATTATAGATACAAATGGTAATACCAAAACTGATATAACAGATAACGGATACAAGTGATAATATCGGTACTGACGGAATAGAGAATAAATACAAATGACAATACCAGTACTAACGGAACCTATAACAGATTCAGATAAAAATACCGCTATTAATAAAACAGATAACGGATTTAAATGGTAATACCGATACTGACATAACAGATAATGAATACAGATGGTAATACCAATACTGATAAAATAAATAACGGATACAGGTGGTAATACCGGTACTGACAAAATAATATTGGATACAAATGGTAATACCGGTACTGAAGAAATAGCTAACGATTTAGATGATAATACTGATACTGACGAAATAAATAACGAATTCAGATAACAATATTGGTACTGATGAAATAGATACAGATAAAAATATTAGTACTGACGGAATAGATATCTGATTTAAAAGGTAATACCAGTACTGACGAAATAGATAACAAATACAGATAGTAATACCGATGCTACCAAAATAAATAACGTATATAGATGGCAATACCGGTATTAACAGATCAGATAACGGATACAGATAATAATAACGGTACTGATAAAATAGACATCGGATTTAGATGTCAAATAATGGATATTGGATAACAAATTTTGGAGTTTAAATTTCTTATCTTAAGAAAATTTTTACACTTAATTTTTATCATTTAGTCCTCCCTCTCTGGAATCAGATATAACAAATTGTGAAATTTTTTTCCATTACTTTGCATAATTTTTATAATTCTTTGATACGAATATAAATAGTCAAGTCATTCAGAATTCATACCTTCACATACTTTTAATTATATGTATAAATCAACATAAAACTTGGAACATGTAAGAAATTCTTATTATAATGCACTAGATATAACTTTAGAACTTCCGAATAACAAATCCCTCTATAATTACATGCAATATAACTTTTGAAATATATACAAGATAATATACGAAATATACATGTGGATAATTATTTCAATTCACTTTCGATAATATTCTTGAAATACGTAAAATTAACATATACGAATTATATGTACATAAATACATAATAATCAGTATACCCAAATCCATGAAATAAGAATTTTTAAATTCTAAAACAAAATCATACATAAATTTCAAATTTTCTAGGTAAAAATATTGGGGCGTGGGTTAGGATTTTTAGGCCCATCAAAATTGACTCCCTTTCATTGACTGAAACCTTTCACCACTAACTGTGCCTTGTATCTCGGCTTCATGGTGTTCTCATCCGTTTTCAACCGAAAAATCCATTTGTTCTTTGGGGCCTTCTTCCCCTTGAGAAACTTGGCTAAATCAAATGTGTGATTCTCACAAAGAGAACTAATTTTATCCTTCATAACTTTCAGTCATTTCTCCTTACTTTCATCATTTATAGTCTCTTCATAACTCTCAAGCTCTTCGATATCAGTGAGTATAACGTATTCACTTGGTGACAGACGGACGAACAGCCATCTATTTTGTGAGGATCGTCTGACAGGCACATTCTCGGCCAATTGAGAGACGACTTCATCCTGGTCTTCATCAGATGCCATGATTTCCTCTCCATTATCCTCAACCACCTCAGGACCATTGTCCTCATCTTCTAGGGATACCGAACGGATAATTTTGACACTTACTTTGTCTATCCGGCCGGTCTACATCACACTTGGCTTTCCTGTCAATATCCTCAATCATTTCATCTTCAACAAAGGTTAAGTCTCTTGACCGAATAAGTTTTCTTCCAATTGGATCATAAAATCTGTAATCCAACTCATCTTCTCTATAATCCAGAAAGACGCACTGCATCGTCTTTGACTCCAACTTTGTCCTTTCATCTCTTGGGATATGATCGAAGGCTTTACTTCTAAACACCCGTAGATGATCATAGGATGGCTCCCTACCCGATTATATCTTCTCCAGTACTTCATCCTTCAAGGATTTCTCCCTACCCGTACTCTCTCTGGAAGTGTACGGTTCATCCGCTTAATCACTACATTCAATTGGGGCGTCTTTGGTGGTATTTTCTGATACCTAATACGATGTGACCGGTAATAGGTATCAAAAGGTCCTATATATTTGCCGCCATTATCACTTCAAACGGCCTTCAATTTCTTCCCAATCTGACGCTCAATTAGAGTATAAAATTACTCAAATATACCTAGGACTTGGTCCTTAGTTTCAATGGGTAGACCCACAGTTTTTTAGAACAACCGTCAATGAAAGAAACGAAGTATTAGACTCCACCAAACGATTTCTCTTTAAACGGTCCACACACATCTGTGTGGATGAGATCAAGCATCTCCGCCTTTGTGGAGGATGAGTCTCCATGTAATAAGACTCTCCTTTGCTTGCCGGCCAAACAGTGAGGACACGTATTCAGTCCGTCCTCCTTTACTCCGGAGATAAGACATTTCCTCGCCAGATGACACAATCCACGTTCACTTATGTGGCTCAACCTCCAGCACCATAAGTTTTTAGATTCCTTGTCACTTACGACATTTAAGTCCAGACAGGAGTACTTTTTTCCTCTTACCACAACAAGAGATCCTTTGGTCAGTTTTCACTCGCCTTCATAGAAAATATTGCAGTAGCCCTCATCATCCAACCAACCGATTGAAATAATGTTCTGCCGGATATCAGGGATATGACGTACATTCTTCAATAACAGTTTCGTCCCATTATTGGTGATCAGAATAATATCACCTCTACCTACAACCAGGGATATTTCTTTATTTTTTATTCTTATTACTCCAAAATCTCCTAGAGTGTAGGATGTGAATAGTCCTATTCTAGACATAACATGTAAGGAAACACCAGAGTTGACCACCCAATTTGCCTCATAATCCGTCAAGCTTGCAACATTTTTTTCACATGTCACTAGGAGGTCGCTTCCAATGACCACTGAGACCGAGAACGTTTTCTCTCCTCGTTCCTTATCTCCTTTCTCTTTTTTTACATTTTTACACTTTCACTTGAAGTAATACTTCTTGATGTGACCCTTTTTACCACAGTGATGGCACTCAAAATTTTGATACCTTGATCGTAATTTGCTATGGCCTTTCTCTCTTGGTTTCTGGCTGCGACCTCTACTCCTTCCCCTAGATTCGGTCACAAGTACCTCAGAGTAAGAGGACGGCAAAATCTCTTGTGACTGCCTTGACTCGTTCATGAGCAAGGAAGTAATAATCTCGTCCAACATTAATGTATCCTTTCCAAATAACAAGGTTGTGACGATGTAATCATAGGAGACTTGCAGAGAAGCCAATAGTACCAATGCCTTATGCTCCACGATTTCCTTATCAAGGCGGACATCTGTGTCAATATTCTGTAAAACTCGTCTAAATACTTCACGAAACTCCCACATTCCGACAACCATAAATCATAAAATTATTTCTTTACATGTAATCTGATTGTCAATGATTTAGACTTATATCGACTCTCTAACTTTTTTCAAATCTCCGTTAAATCAATCAGGTCAAGAACCTCTTGGAGAGTACTATCCAAGAGACATAGTTTAATGGTATAGTTGGCAATGTCTCTTTTATCTTATCATTCATCATCAATCAGATTTGCAGGCTTTTCATCCTTCTTCTTCAACGCCTTCATTGTTTCCCTCTCTGGTTAAAATATTCTTCACCCTTTTTTACGATAGGATGAAGTTGTCTTACCCGTTGAATTGCTCCACGCTGAACGATAAATTCTTCGATGATGTTGACGACGCCATTTAGACAGAGTCCTCAATCTATATTGATACAAATTGTTGGGGTTAGATGGCATTTGACTATCCCCATAAATAGATACAGTAAAGGAATGATAAAGAAGAAAATAAACACATGAATTTTTACATGAAAAATTCTTATTAAATAAGAAAAAAATCATAGGACAATTTATCCAAGAAACCAATTCCACTATGTGAGATTTGAGAATAATTTTCACTATTATACAAGCACCAGAGAAAAAGAAAAATGAAAAATATAGTACAAGTAAAACACTATGTGTTGCTTACAATTCTCTCCTTCCTTTACCATTTTCACACACTCTCTTTGTTTTTATACTTAGCCTCGCACCCCTCTCTCTCTATCTCTATTTCACCAATCAACAAGTCCGTCTACTTTCTTTTAATATAGAGGCTCATCTTCAATAAATTTGAGAAATATTCCATATCCACCGGCAAGATCTGTTCTTACCAATAATATGAATATACTCTGTATAAAAACGGCTCCTATATAACCGTCTGATATCACATATACTCAAAAAGTCTGCTGAACTGACACCATTCTGGATTTCCTGGCGAACGGCCTACATTTCACCGTGTGGGATCTTCACAAGGTCGGTCAACGCCCGTTGACTGTCCTCTCTATATGACTGGTCAATGCCCCTATTGATCGGTCGGTGTTGTCCATCTGGCATCCCTCAACAATGCAGGACAGCTCATGCCTTCAACTGGTCAACTTGTTGACTGGAATTGTTACCCGTTCAAAATGTTTCGGTCAACTATGTTGACCAAAATTTTATTTACATATTCCGTGTATAGTAGCACATAAAGTCCACGTGCTCCGTTCAAATCCTCCGGTCACAAGGATTTTCACACGGGAGTAACCTCCAATAATAATAAGTATCGAAATAAAATAAACTATTAAATTTCTCTCCAATTATATAAAAACATTGTCATTGCCTCAAAATGGGGAGAAAATATTTGAACCCCATTTCATCATAGGTTCTTTTTGGATGTCTCTTAATACATAAGTAGGATTTGTATATAAGAGACTATTACTTAATGAACAAAGTTTAAATTTTTTATCAATTAAAATTTTATTAAAACGACCATTTTAATTGTGGACAGCATCTTATTGCCCAAAATTTCACTAAATTTAAGAGGAAAAGGAGAGAATAATACATAGTAAGGGGGCTATGTTCACTCTAATAATCTCCCGGCTTTTGGTTTATTCAATTAATCACTCATTCAATGGGAACAAGATGAATTTGGGCTTATATTTATTCAAGCTTTTAACTCATTTGAACCTTTACTTCTACAAACAAAGTATGATTTATTCAAATCATAATATACACATCTAAACTTTCGTTCTTATCATTCAACTCAATATAGCGTAATATCATCTAAGATTTAAAGTAATTATAAATTTTTTTCTTTAATTGCTTCAAGAATTTTTTAGTTGTATCTCTACTGTTTGTATTTTACCTGTAATTAACTATATTTTATCATAAGTATTTTTTTGGCCTATATTTAAAGTATTTAAATTACTTTAGATAATATTTTATCACTATTTTCTATAAATATAACTTATAAATATTTATGGGTTATTTATTATCTTATCTTTTTATTTGACTTGATGGGAATAACTTTAAAATATTACATATATTTAGAATATGTGAATTAAAATTTGTTGGTTTATTATACGTTAACAAGAGCTGTGCTCTTTAACTATGCTTATATGAGATTTATATCAATTTTTATTGGTTATTTTAAAGTAATGATATAAATCTTTTTTTCATTTTTCACTTTAATTTTTATATTTTATTTCCACTTTTATTGTTTATTTATTTACTTATTCTTTTTGATCGAGTAGGAGATATTTACACTGTTCTATTATTTTCTTTTTCTTTTTTATTGTGTATAAATACTAAAAGTCTAATTCGTGTAAAAAAAATTTAAATTTTATTATTTACTCAGTACAATGTGTCATTTAAATATATGAGTAACGGTATACTCTTTAAATTTAATTTACCTTTTGGTATATAAAATTATGTTGGTTTGTTTATTTAATTGTTTAAAAAAAGTATTTTTGTAATCTTTTTTAAATTTAAATTTAAAATTATGTTGGTTTGTCTAAATTTAAATTTTATCTGATATAATTGTTAGATTGTCGTAACGACGCACATGCACCCCAAATGCAGAGAGCACCTCTCATGTATTTTTTTTTAATAATTATTTTTTACGGTGTTTATTTTAATTTATTAAAAAAATAATATAAATTAATTTTTATTTTTTTTTTAAATTTTTTCAATTTTAACTTACAATCAAATATATCATATTATTTAAAAAAAAGTAAAATTAAAAAAATAAATTGATAAACCTTATCGAGAACAAAACAAAATATCCGTACGGAACCACATGTCGCGTCCACATAGGGAGCAGTTTACACGTGCTCGGCATCGACTTGCAGATTTTATTAATCGTATTATTTTTTTAAAATTAACTTATTAAAAATATAATTATTTAATGTTAATTAAATAATTATAATTAAATTAATCTTATCTATGTTAAAACTTAGATAAGAATATGAATCTACTATTAATATGTATACAATACATGATATTATACAATAAGAAATAAATTAAATTTAGAGCGTAGTTAAAATAATTTACGTATTTTTAATATTTGTCAGCATACTTTTTAATAAGATATTTATTTCTAATAACTATTAAATAAGTAAATTATTGTTAATTTAATATATATATTTTTTATATGTTTACAATCATTAATCCAAATTGACGTTTAACATTTGACATTTTGCCATTTGTCATTTAGTTTTCTGTATTTTTCTCAGCTTTTATTTTCTCAATTTTGTGGTCTATTCTCTCTTTTTTTTTTTTTTTTATAAAAAAATATAATATATATTTTTTTTTCAGGGACCAGGATAATAGCTTATTCAACACGATTCATTATATACTCATAATCGTTTCAAAAATAGATTTAAAAATTTTGACATGTTAATTAAGTACGTTGAAGTTTAAAAATATTGAAAATAATGATTAATTAAGCATCTAATTTTGATAAATTTAAAATCAAACGAGAATAAAAATTAAAAATAAAGAAAATAAAAAAGGTATTAAATTCGTTGATAAAGATGGTTGTTTTTGTGAGTGTGAAGCGTAATGCGAATAATTAACTCTTCCTTGCAATGGCGACCACATTCACATGCTCATAAATCATTCTGCCCAAAAGATTGCTAACATCAATGCATATGACATTTTACCAACTTTATAATTACCTCGGGCCTAATATATATAATAATGACATTAATTAAAAATAAAAGAATTATAACTTATATTTTTTAAAAAAATATATAATATATATATATATTAGTTGTTTATATTGTCATATGAAAATTTTCAAATAGACTTTAAAAGCACAGTTATAAATATACATATAATTCTTACTTTTTTAAATGGATAATCTTTACTAAAAAAACTTTATAAAAAATAAATATTTCTTAAACATTATACATCTATGGCCGGTGGTACTTGGGACAGCTTTGAATATGTGTGGATTTGGGAGAGATTTTCCTCCATCATTATACTGATTTCACTTATTGAATTCGATTTCATCAAAACTGGTACTGTGTGCCTCGGAGACAGAAGTGGTGGTGATGGAGCTTTTTGGGAAATGTAAAAAATAAAAATAAAATTCCGCTGAAAATTTTGATATTCCCATCACCTTATTATTGTATTTTTTCTATTCTTTAGAAAAATATTCACATGAAATTCTAATTTTGAAATCTCCCTAGCGAATGTGACATTCATTACTTCTTTTACATAGTTAATTTTATTAGTTTTAAATATAAATATTATCTTTCTGCACATAATATGTAATGGTGAGTTTTATTAGATGTTATCAAGAAAATTATTTACTAATTAAAATTAAAAATATAATATTACAATTGATAGCGACGATAGAAATAGGTCAACCTAATGTAAAAGTCTACAGACAGACAGAGGATTCAGAAGGTATTTAGTCCACAACACATCTCCGTAGGCTCAGGGTTTAATCAACTTCTCCCTCGGCCCAGCCAGTCCAACTAGCTAAGCTAACATTGTCAGCCCAATCATGAACGACCCGTGATCCTCTTCCCGCATATTGAAATTACTTACCATAACCAACCGATATAGCTTGGCAAAAATCACGGGAATATTTGTTTGCACAATCGTTACTAAAATGGTAACAAAAATCGGGGTAGATTTCTTCCCAATGGCAACAACCATAGTAGTCACTTTATGATCACCGTAAAGAAAGAAAGAATCTCCTCAGTTGGCCACAATTGACATATTCAACACCCGCAAATCTATATTGACAACTGTCAATGAGTCTTGGCGCCCAGGTATGACTAAACCAATTCAAATACTATAAATACTCCTTCACCCCCATGGGCAAGGGACAGGCGCACTCAAGAGATCACCAAAATACAACTCTCTGTCCAAAAAGTCTCTTAAGAAGTCATTCACAATTCTTGCTCCCTCAATCTTAAAGCCACTCCCTGTTGAGCGCAATACCACATCAAAGTCGCTTCATATTAAGCGCACCCCGAGTCAAATTCAAAACCTATACTCTTATATCATCACACATAACTTTTATCCTCACATCTTTACATCTCTTTGAGAATATTAATGACTTGAATATCGGATAATAAATCGGAGAACGAGTTCTACCAATCCTTTGATATTTAATTTTTAAGTTGTATATAAGAGGATTTAGGCTATTAGAAATGGTTACCATACTTGTTTATGTTCAACCCGCCGTAGAAGACCAAATGACATACTAATCCATCAACAATTTGGATCCAGAACACAACAATAGTAATAAATTATTTTATTTATTTAATATTGTTATAGATTTACTACACATAAAAGTAAAATTTCTTCTTTCACTTGCACTAATTCTATTTTCTTCACTAGAATAATCTACCTCTATATAATAATAGAAGTAAAATCAATTTTGATGTTTGGCCAAAAGCCAAAACTTTAACAAAAGTTTAAGATTTTATATTGGATTTTTCTATTATCTATCCTACTTTTAGATGATATAGTATTTTATCATCTACTTATGTTAATAAGTCTGAATAATAACAAATTAAAGGATGTAATATAATGTCACAATATATATCTAAAAATGATGTTATAATATCACAATTTTGAATTATTTCCTGGATGATGGAAAAATGCAAATAATGCAACTAATAAGATACTACATAATAAATAGTTCTATTCAAAAAGTTCTAGTTACGTATCGATTATGGCCAAACACCTCTTTAATATCTTATTCAATGAGATCTTAGTTATAAATTTTTACATAAGATGATCACATGCCCGATTAGATCATGGACAAATATTAGAAAAGGTTGACCCGAGTAATTAGGTTACTGAATAATTAGGTTCCGCTGGGCCTAAGTTTGATATGGGGAGAGATAAGGGTATTGAGTCGGTTTATTTTTGAAATGAAAAAAATATATATAGAAAATAAAATAAACCTAAGTTTTTTTGACTCAAATATGAATAACACAAAACAAGGGCTCACCACTCTTTCATAAATACAAAAAATATGAATTATATATTTATTATTCATCTTGTTAAGAAAAATAAAATCTTATGGCAAGAATAAAGAAATAAGGGAGGGCTCATTTGTGACCCTCCCCCAATAGGCACTTGGTGAACAAAACAAAAGTATTAATGGAGAATCCTACCTCTACATGTAACCTAATCATATTAGAGTTGTCTAGTGTTCTTTTGAACGAGATACATTCCAGAATTATACCAAAGCTTTATTAGATTTTTAATTTTTTTTTTAGATTTTTATTATTTTTAATCTTGGATGTTATATATGTAATTTTTAAAATTGAAAATGGTAAATTACCCATTTGAACCATTTCAATTTGAATGATAAATGAAGGTAAACATAAATTTTGGTTGAAGTAACCAGCTACAAAATCCAAACAAGCCAACATAGTTTCACTCATTATTCTTGTCTAAGTTCTGCTTTAGATTTGGAAGAAATTTTATAATGAGTGCTAAATGATTGTGCTTTTCCTATAGTAACTATTGCAATCAATTTAGACAATATAGATCACAATAATCTCATATAAAAACCAAAGTTTGCAACAAGTTATTTCAATAATAAGATGTTAGAATGTGTTATTTTCATATAGTTAGCCTATAGTCTGAAAAGTTCAAACATTATAAAATAACAAAACTCACATAATAACTTTAAAATTCTAAAATCTAATATGACCACAATTTTTAAGCAACTAAGATCCTTTAAAAGTGTCAATTGTTTGGTCCTTTTCTTAATTATCAAGAGATTAAGATCCTTGGACCCTAACTTTATTTAGAAGATCAATAATCTCATTCTGAAACTTAGCTTTGATGAAAAATTAGTAGACAACTAGCATAATAACATTAAAAAAATATTTATAAAAGGGAACACAGAATCTTTGCCAAGGATAAAACACAATATCAGACAATTTCTAAAAATGGTGACAAAAAGTAAAAGAAGAAAAAAGAAAAAGAAATGATCATTTGATCAGTCAATAATTTTATATTTATTTATTTATTACAAATTATTCTAAATCATATTTTTATATAATAAGTTACTATTTCATATAAATTATTATTGTGAGACTGTTGTGCTCAAAGTATAAGTTATTTAGGATTATAGCCACACTTGTATTATTGTAGAATTTTGCTATACCTATGCTTAATATTTTCTATACGCATTAGTTTTTATTATGTTCAGACGAGAAACAGTAAGTTGCCTTACACGTTGACAAGGCCCTTAATTCCATTGGGCAGTTAAGAGTTGTAAAGTGAGTGAATACTAGCCGTCGATGGCACGAAGAAGCAATCTCTATTATTATCACAATTATTAGTATTATAATAAAGTTATAGCTTTAATTCATTAATTTATTTTTCATGGTGGAGTTTAGGGAAAGAAGCCTCCTCGTACGATGATCTGTGGAGTCGGTATCATGCGGTCGATTTTCTGTCTGCCAAGGAGGAAACAACGGCATTATGGTAGGGACATAATTATTTCAAAAAAAAAAAAAAAAAACTAAATATTTTAATATACACTTTAGTTATTATTAAATATTTGTGATATTTAATTATTTTTTTTATATTTATATTAATATATATTTAAATAAATATATATTTAATTTTATGTAATTAAAAATGAGCTTAGGTTTGTCGTCTTCATTTGTTATCACTTTGGCAACGTGTCGTCCTGAGATTGATATGAAACGAGGGCAAGAGCTACTTTATATTTAAAACAAAAAATACCAAATATTTTACTTATTTGTTATACTTTATCTGTATTATATTTTTCATATGTAGAGTATATTCTAATTTTTTAATTTATAATTTATGATTAATTTAAAGTTTTAGTTTTCATATTTATTTTTAATTTTCTTAGGTAGCGTACATCTTTTACCCCACTTTATCTTTACGCAAAATAAGGGAAAATAGTAGGAAAATTGAATAGTAGAAAGGTTTCATCTCATTCACTACCGTCACCTTTATTCAAATATTTAAAGATAGAATAATTTAAAAGAAAGAAATTAATAAAAAAAAACTAAGAATGAAAAAAAAAAAAAACATGCATTGTCTTTTCTATGTTTAAATGTTAAAGGTAATGCGTTCTCAAATTCAAATTATAATATAAATTAGGGAGCTAAAATTTATCCATCGGTATGAAAATGGGGTCCGATTTTATATATTTTTTTAATGAAATCGTATACAATACAATAAAATACTTGTTAAAAAATTAGTAAAATTTGTTTTTTCGATATATCCTCCGATATTCAAGTTAAAATCATTATTTAAAGAAGAAAAAAAAGAAATGATGCAAGTTTAAATATTTATAAAAATAATTATTATTTAGATTTATACTTTTTGAAAACTTCTTAGTGAGAGAGAAAATGTGTACTGAGTGTCTTTAATTTTCCTTTAGTTTTATTTGAGCATCTAACCCTTTTTCTTGTTAGAAAAAAGCAATTTTTTTTATAAAAATTAGGGGTGGTTAACTTTTCCTGTCAACCATCTAGAAAACCACCGAGTTGATAAGATTTTACTTAGTTGGTTGTTTTAACCGGCACCCGAGGCCATTGATTCAAGATAATAGAGAAAAACTGTTTCAATAGTTAATGTTGGTTTTATATTCATTTAAGGAGTAAACTTTTTAGATAAAGCCAACGGGCACGTTTATCGATTTGGATCACATGGGCCAACTGGGCCGACATACTTTTTATGTCAAATTCTTGGGCGGATTTTTTCTTCGACCATTGGTAATAGTACCCATCAAAAGAAAAATTATATAAAAATAAATTTTTTATCAAAACATTTATTTATCAAATGAAATTGAAGAGAAATATGTTTTATGCTAAAATTATTATTATTATTTTTTATTATTTTATTATTATTATTATTATATAATTTTATTGAAACTAAAATAATAAAATATTCTGTTATATATAGTTTTTTTATTTTTCTAATTTTTCTAAAATTAAACACACCCTAAAAATAATTTCTTTCATTTTGTCTCCTTTCTGTTGTCAATTTTCGAATACTTCAAATTAAATAGGAATAATCTTTTTTCATAGACAGTTTTCTCGAAGATAAATTTTGTGCTTTAGCTAATAATTTCTAATGCCTTGTTGGGAGGGGAATAATAATAATAATAATAATAATAATAATAACAATAACAATAATAACAATAATAATAATAATAATAATGAAAGTAAATGGGAGATTAGTTTATCCCTATCTACTTTCAAGCTCAACTTTCCCCTCATGCCCCCGCCCCTCCCCAAAAAATGAGAAAGAGGAAGGGTTAAATTCGGAAAGCCTGGCCTCGCTATTGCACTAATGGGCCAACCATAATCCAAGCGGGAGCTCCAATAGCCCATCAGCCCCATAAATTAAAAATTGCACCTTCCATAGATGCATATTTTAACACCTTTATTTGATTTTTCAGATTAATTAATTTTCAAATTTCACTATTTTTATAAAATTTATTTACATAAAATATCTCAGACATACAGTTGAAAGATTTTTCTCAAAATAAATAACCATGGAATATTCCAAAAATAAAAAAAAATACTTAACATATAACTTAAGAAATAGTCAAATTTTTTATGTTCACATATTAGGGAATGCCATTCACAAAAAAAAAAAAAAAAAAAACTCAATAAATAACTAAATATTGTTAATTGAGTGTTCTAAGGTGGATATTTTTAAATACATTAAAAATATATACTCATATATGACGTAACCTTTTATTAATCCATTCTCATTTTCACACAAAGTAAATAGCTGAGTGGACACTATTTTTGATACATAATTGCACTCAAACTATTCAATTATTGATAGATAATAATAATAATTATTATTATTATTATATAAATAGAATTTAAAGAAAATAGAAAGACAGTCTCAATAAAATATTGTGAGTACAAGTTCAAAGAAAGAGCCTATTTAAAATGACTAACCTAGTAGGAATGAGAGTTCATTAAACTTATGAGTTAACCCATTTAAGACTAACTCTCCGATGTGAAACTCGTATCAATAATTGTGTATTAGGAGAGGTTTCTTTCTCCCCATGCTTCGCCTTTTTTTACCACCTAAGCTTAGCAGGGAAACATTAATAATTTTTAAAATTCAAAAAAAATGGAAAAATTGCAGAGCAGTCAATGTAGAGGCATTATTTGCTCTGATACCAAATATAAACAATTTAAATGACATAAACAATCACAATTGCAGAATGAAGAATCACTAACTCACCTCCCGCCATTTTACTTGCTCTATTTTTCAGCGCTGTTTTGGCTCAGCTTTGCAGCTTCCAAGCATGACTTTTCTCAATTGATGGTATAATGTAGAAAAGAAGATACCTAGGGACAAAACAAACTTCACTTATATAAAATAGTTTCATCAACTATCTTATTTTTTACGTTACAAATGAAAATTAATGGAGATTAATGAAGAATAATAATTGAGAGTTATTAGTAATTAACTGAGCCACTAATACTTTAATTTCAAAGCAGGATAAAATTGAATCGTTAATGTATAAAACACTCACTCGAAAAGCTCGAGTCATTTCAAATTCTCTTTGTCCTCATCGTTCATAAGATGGCCGTATTCCCCCTCTCGATGCATTGCTGTGACAACAACAGTTGTATTTATAAATATATTTACTATATATATAATTTATTTATTTGTTTGTTTTGCGGAAAATGCAAGGAATATCTTTCCATAGAAGGAGTGAAATCGTATGATGAAGAGGGAAAAATTATGGAAGTTGGGATCCAAGCAAACTTTCACTATACTATTAAATGAGTACAAAGAATAGACCGTGCGTGAAGCTCAAGGCTCTCCAGGTGCAAATTGATTACTCTGAGGGGAAGAAAATTGCCGGTCTCTCCCTCTTTTGTATGCCTTAGTTTTTTAGCGAAAAAATCCAGACTTTAGCCCTCCCTGTTTGGGGCGCTTCGAAGATTTATATAACGGCTGAGATGTCCTACTGGAGTTCCCACGTGGTTTAGCGTCTACAGGTTCTCTGTCCACCAAATCTTCAAATCTGCTCTGCGGTGTCTAAAAAGTGGCGTGCTTGCAGTCTGACTTTGTGAAATATCACATCACGCATACGCCAGAGGCCGTCACTCCCTGAGTAGGTTGCGTGTCGCAAGGACCACGCATGCTCTAGTGGAAGTCAGCTCTGGGCTATCGTCCTTGGTTGCGTGAGCTCCTTCTCTGAGCTTGAAGGTCCAGACCTTTCATTGTCTGCGCCTTTCATGAAGGTTCTTGGCCTTTTCTTAGCCCGCGGACTTTTTGGTCGTGAATGTACTCAACCTTTAACGGAAGGCTTGGTCAGTGGGGGGTTTTCAGGCTTTCGAAGTTCTATCCTATGTTCCATGCCCTTGGGGCTCTATTGGTAATTATGTGTCGTCTCATGATGTCCTCGCGCCTCCAATGCCAACTTAACTTCTCGAACCAAATCGGCCCTTGGGCCTCTCGGGACGTGGGTCACCGTCTTCGGGTCTCTTAAGCTTAATTTAGCCTCTTGGACCCTAGGGATGTGGATCCAAATCCTCGGACCTATAGGATCAACTTAGTCCCCATGGTTAAATCAACTTTGCGGGTTTCTTTGGTCGTGGGCTTAATTAGCGAACATTTTAAATAGACTCCTGGGTAGCGATACCTATCAAAATTATAATTAATTATTTAAAAATAAATAATTAAAATAATAATTGCGAGACTCTCCTCGCTTTGAACGAACATAGAAATTTAGTGTGTAAAAAAGGGAAAGAGAAAAAAAAAAAGGAAAACGAAATTATGAGATTATTGCTATAATTTTCTTATAAGTTCTTTTTGAATTAAATTGAAATTAAACTAGTTTGATAAATTTGGATAATAGTTACACAAACTAAAGTATATATATATATTTCTTATATATATATATATATATATATATATATATATTTTTTTTTTCTTCTTTAATTTTAATGTAACAAAATTTTATATTATAATTTCAAAGGTTTTTTTTTTTTTTGATAATTGCAATTTTAAATTTTGATTAGATAAAATATTGATTCAATTTGTAAATAAAAAAAATTATAAATTGATTGTATAATAATAGACGCATGTCAAGGTTCAAACAAAAATATGAATTATGACCATTAATTTTTTTATTGGTTATTATATTTTGAATCAAGAATAATTGTTTAAAAAAAGAAAAATATTATTGATATAGTATAAAATATAATCAATGGTATTTTTGAGGAAATATAAGTAATAGTATTAATGTTTTATATTTTTTTATTTTCGATTACATACCATAAACTTTCATTCACAGTGACATATTTACAATTTACTTATATGAATATATATCTTTTATACCGGATTAATGTCCCAATTAGTCCTATATACAAAAGAGGGAGAAATTGGCAATTTTCTTCCCCTCGGTATAATCAGTTTGCACCTGAATAGTCATGAGCTTCACGTGCACTCCATTACTGGTACTCATTCAATAGTATAGTGAAAGTTTGACTAGAATTTGAGTCCCGTGATTTTTTTCTCATTTAAGAGAGGACTTTTCACGTAAAATTTTCTTGTGTCATTCTCTTCTCCTCATCTATTTATCGTATAGATCGAGCTCACTAATCTAAGGAGATAATCAAACTATCTTTATGTTGCACGCATTCTGTCCGAATACTCTAAAAATTCAAACGGTCTTTTGGACCTTGGTCTGTATAGTGACTGAAATACAATGACGCAACAAATTTAATAATTTTAAAATAATTAATTTTAGTTATTTTTTAATTTTTAAAATAATTAAATAATAATTATTTATTTAAAAATTATTAGTCAAATTTAAAAAATAAAATAAGTATCTCTATCCATTAAAAATAAAATTTCCTGATGTCATATTTAATTATCAAAATAAAATAATATAAGAATGAAATAATTATTCTTAGAGAATAAAATAAGATGAGAATAGAATTATAAATTATTATTTTTATATTTAATTACTCATTTAAAATAATTATGAATAAGTTAAAAATTAATTTTTAAAATATTTGACATGTAGTAATAGTTGAAAGAATAAGGTAAAAATTTGTATTAATGACGTAGTGTTTCGATTATAGGCCTAGATTTTGAAAAAGCGATGAAGGGGAAAAGAGTTACTGACTTTCGAATAAGGGTTTCAAAGAAGAATGGAGACGAGAGTAAATGAATATGGAAGGAAATGAATAGGGTTTCAAAGAGTGATGGAGGTGAGAGAAATTGAGAATTTCGATTAATATGTATAGAACGTATGAATAAAATATTATAGACATTGAAAATAGAGGTAAAATGATAATACTTTTAGGAATAGTTATTTTTTAAATACAGAAAATAAATAATATCAAAGAAATTTAATATTTTTTATTCTTTAATTTAGATGAATGTTTATTCTTCTGGATAATAATTATTTCGTATAATAATGCTGCCACACATATGAATAAATATTCTACGGATAAAAAGATGATAATAAAATTTTTATTCTTACAAACCAAATATGTCATGAATCTCAAAAATAATACAGTCGCAAAATCTAGTTATAGGGTTTCATCAGTGACTTCGCATTAGTTAACATTGCTAAGTATTCATAAAAATGAAAAATTTTTCTTCATTCCAAAAGAACAAGTATCCATTCCCAAAAAAATTAAAATGTTTGCCACTATCACTACCTTGGACGACGATGACTCTCACAGGGAAGCCATCGCCCCCCCTAATATCTTGGTCTAAATTTTAAAGCTACAAAATCATGCAGCGTATTTATTTTTATTGGGAGCCAAATATAAGCTACGTTAACTAGTATTTAAATGTCAGGGTCGATTTTGGAACATAAACATAAAAATTATACCAGTATTAAATATGTCAAATACAAGTAAGTCGGTAATTAAAATCACAAAATACAAGTAAGTAATTAATAATAACAAGTAATCAATAGTAATATGTAATAATTAAATATAAAAGAAATTTTAAGAATTTATTTTTCTATATAGAGGGTTTTGGATATTTTTGACCTTTAGCACTAGTTTTTATAACGGGCTATTAAATTTTTTTATATTACTAAAATTTAAACTAAATTTACTTAAAATTTTTTAAAAAATTTTAAAATATGAAAAAATTTATATGACTCGATTTAAATTATCTGGTAGCACCACATGCTCCTGAATCAACCGCTACAAGCAACATAAAATCGCAATATTTTTCGCCTACTATGGCGTTAGCTATCAAGGCATGCAGAAGAACCCCGGCGCCACAACCATCAAAGGCGACCTTGAAGAAGCCCTCTAATTCTCCAGCGTCGTCTCGGGGTAGGGCTGCGGCCATTCTTTACTGTTCCACTGGGCCCATTCAGCTTGCACCGATAAGGGCGTCAGCACCACTGACCAGGTCATTGCTGGAAGGCTCTACATCGACCCTACTGCTGGTTTCGTCAATCGTCTCAACTCCAAAGTATTTAAAGTCTTCAGATACAGGCGTGTTATGGTGCCGTTTAATGCATAGAAGATCCGTGATCAATGTACGTATGCTTAGTTATCACCCGTTTTCGCACTTGATCCTAGTTCTCATCGTGATAGAGAGTGTATGGGCCAATTCTGTTGGATCTTGAACCACTTATTTGAACTATAAAAAATAATTAATAATATACAATGATCAAATAATAATTATAAATAATGAAGAACAATCAATTTTTTATGTGAAAAACTCCATTTAGAATGAAGGAAAAAATTGTAGGACGATTCGTCCAAAATATATCTACTAAATAATAAATTTGGTTACATAAATTATCAAATATAATGACACAATATCTTATCATAAATAAATCCGAATAGTAGAGAATATAAAATAAAAGAGAAAAAAAAAAATTAGTAAACGTTCTTCTTAATTTTAAGAATTGTGTATTTAAGGTTGGTGGATATTGAAATACGATTCAAAATTCAACCGGATACTTAAACCTTCTTTTTTCATTTTTTTCTCTCTTTCTCTTCTCTTTCTCTCAAAATTGGCGCTCTTTAAGTCTCAACATCACAAGTGGTAAACCATATAAAGCGTCAGCACATACTTATACTGTGAACTAACGCTCGAGTGCCTATCGATCCCACCTCGGGTGTGGGCGTCATTGGGTTCAGCGCCACAAGCGCGCCTCAAGTGCGCGCCCATTGTTTTCGACCGTTTGGGCACCCATCAGGTATGCTGCGAGTGCTCTCCCTTTGGAATTAGCGTTCATGTACTGGTCGACGCATGCAAACGCTGCAATCTTCTGTATTAATACAATACTTGTGTATTATCGTCTGAACTATCGAACGACACGTCAGATAGATATAAGTTTACATGGGAATGACCTGTAATCCAACAAATATGAGTTTAAAAAACGAGCTTGTTAAGTGATTGGAATTCTCGGAGAGAGGCTGTGAAGTTCTCGGGGTGATGGGCAAGTGAACTTTTGAGTCGCAAGTAGATTCTTACGAAGATGTGTTACAAACTTATACAATTGCTGTGATTTTCTATTGCAAAGTTGAGTCGGGCATTTTGTCGACCAACGGAGTTGCTATGTTGACCACTGAATCTGAAGTTGATTCTAACAAAAATGCCTCACCAAATGACGTTGGAGTTAATTTTATGGAGAATGTGAGACCAAATGATGCGAGTGATGTGATCTCCACAGGCGAAGTTGAGTCTGGCTTTTTTCAAACATTAGAGCTTTTGTGATGAACTCTTAAATACACTATTGGAGGTTTACTCACAAACTTTGACTTCGAAGATGAAGTACTCAAGCAATGATATTGAATATTACATATTTTTGTGTACCCAACCCTTTTCTGTTTAGATGATTCTGCATAATGAGTTTTCTATTTTGGTGGGCCACAGGCTGTTGCCCTTCCATGTTTAATAGCCTGTTATTGTAGTTCCAATGGGCAGGAAATATTATATTATATTAATTTCTCTCTCTTTGTCTCTCTCTTTATCTCTTCCCTCTTCCTCTCGATCTCTCTCTCTCCCTCTTTTACTCTCCCTCGTTTTCCTCTGTTCCTCTGCCAGGACTCCCCTCTCGCAGCCACCCCTACCTCTCGCCTTCAATTACTACTGATACGGCTATGGAGTATGTATCAAAAAGTGCTCTCATTGAGACAAAAGCGGAGGAGATCGAAGAAAGAGCACTCAATGCACTCGAAGCAGCCATGGCAGAGCTTGCCAACGCGATGAAGGACTTGCGGCGGGCTACCGACCGACTTGTCGCCAACTCGTCCACCATGGCTTCAACCACAACACAAATCCGGTCGTCCATCCGATTGCTTCCCATCGTCCCTTTCCCCTACCAGCAATCCCATCCACCGCTTGTTTCGTACCACCACATTTACCTCAAATCGTCATTTCTGCTTCCACTTATGCAAATTTTCCTCAAACTGCCATTACTTTGAGCAATGCATCCGTACAATCACCTGCTGCTCGAACCGCTCCCTCTGTTTCTACCACCACACAGATTCGGCACTCCCACGAGGGCATTCTTCCTTCCTTGAACCAAATTGACCTACAATAGCCTCGAGCATATCCAACAGAATCGCCACCTGCAACCAGTAACATCTCTAACACTTCCACCACTGAACCAATTCAAACCTCCAACACTAAAATTGGTCACCCCTTGTCTCAAGACAATCCAACTCGTTTAGAAACTCCAATCGCCACAGATACGTCCACTAAACCACAGCTTCCACAATCCAAAAATAAAATCCTACCATCCCTAAACCACATGAACAACCCCGGACCGTCTATAGTTTTCTCTATTCTTCACAATCTATCACTGATCACGACTTGCGTCCTTCATAATTTTGCCCAACTTGCCCCACCCTCATCCACCCTGCTTCATGCAACCATTGATAGCCAAATCACCTCCCATCTTCATCTGGCCATGCCCAACATGAAGTTGTTCTCTGCCACAAATTTTAAGAGCACTGGCGTGGAACCAGCAACAGCATGCCGAAATGGATTTATGGATTTGCAAGACTTGTCCAATGCCTTTGTGATTGCAGAAGACAACTTGACAACCACTCATGCTCCTGCTCTTGTTCAATCAGTTCAAGAACGGGACGATTATGTGAGTAACCCCCTCTTAACCACCGATTTGACCCAGGCTAGACTTCTGACTTTTTGGCTTTGGTGTTTACAAATACCAGTTGGGATCAATCGATTGAATTCAAGGAATACTGTTACAATCATCCCTCCCCGTTAGCTTTCACAAAATTTGCAAATATATTATGTACATGTGACCCTAACCTTACTGTGGTGGTCCTTAGGTGTGAGGTGCCACACACTTGCATTTTTGCATCCGTTGGCACTGACAATCCTGCTCTTGATACCATTGTGGACACTGAAGTTAGAGATTTGATTGCAAGTTATTATGATGCCCTGCCTTTGACTTTTGGAACCAAGCCATTGGGGCAAACTAAGAAGGCAGGGGGGATCAAAAACCTTGGCCCCGCAAGCTTACGTTCGTAAATAATAGACAAGCAAAACATACCGTGAACGAAAAATATTTGATATCACTTCTTGAAATTATATTGTTGTTTTGGTCGCGATCCTGAACAATAGAAATGCCCAGCTCTATATTGCTCATGGGTGTTTGTACCTCCAGAAGTCCCTTCTGGAATCAGGAAGTTCCGACACCCATTGCTACACACAAATGGCCCTACCTCATCCGGCGTCTTTCGTAGTTTGCGAACTTCCGAAATAGGCTCCCATGTGTTCCGATCATTCATTCCTTCCTAGTAGTATTTCTTCACGGGCTTCTTTGCCGAGTTCAAATGTCAACTTGAGGTCTTCTAGCCCGAGCTCACAAGCTCCGCTTTAATTCAACCTTGTATGATGATACCTATCCTAGTCACGGCACGTTACCAGAGGAAGTATCTGTCGACACCGCAGATATTCTTATTTCAAGGAAGACGCGAGGAGTCACTGCCTATATTCAAAAGAAGGATCCTGGGCAGTTTGCCAGAGTTGGTGGCCAGGGAACTTCAGGTTCATACTGAAGTTATTGTTCGACAGTTGCTTTGGTGTTATTGCTGAGTGTTCCTCACTGAGAAATGAGAAGGTAAGAGTTGAAAATGCTGCGTAGCTTTCTGTGGTTTTGGTAGAGAATGCCATTGTGATATTGATGCTTGTGGAGGATCATTTTTGGCTGCAGAGTAAACTATGCAGAGGGAATACCACCCTTACATTGTATATAATTGCAGTAGCTCAGAAACTAGAGGAAAATGCAATGCTTCTTGAAGCAGAGCATGCATTTGACGCAACATATTCCAAACCATTGGGTGGGGATGCCGAACATTTAATCATCTGCTAGCCTGATAAGGGAGAGATTGCATTAGAGCTCGCTGACAACTTATGCCGATCTGGTGCGATCCACCAAATTTGTGTAGATCTGTCTTATCTCTAACTCCACGTACCGAAATAGAGGGTGAGATTTGGATGCAACAAATGGGTTTGCAAACACAATTGATGAGTCAAGCTTTGTGTAAAATATCCAGGAATGTTTCAAAAGCTGGGTGTACCCTCATTTTTCTGCACCAGATAAGATGTAAGATTGATGTCTCTTATGGCAATGCTGAAGTCACTAGTGGAGGAATTGCTTTGAAATTCTTGGCATCACTTTGCCTTAAGATACAACTTATTGAGAAAGACAACTTTGTCAATGGAAATGAAGACAGTAGGCTACACGAGCGTGCCAGGCCATACAAACTAGCTGAGTTTGCGATCATATTTGGTGCAAGAGTGAGCAAGCCGAGTTGCATTTTCACTTGTGCTGAGGTGATGGATGTTGTGGCAAGGAAGCAATCATGTAATAGCTATAGGGATCTGAGATTGGGTCAAGGAAGAGATAGCGGAACGCAATACTTCTGAGAGACCCATCCTTGGTGCAGTGAGATTGAGAAGGTAGTCTTGTCCTTGATGTTAGTTGGGATTGGGCAAGTGAGTTCTTTGTATGCTGGACACTTATCCCAGGCATTACAGCACCAAGAGTAGGACTTAATTGAGGAGGAAATACCAACAACAATAAGACTTCCTCAACCTGTAGCGATAGTCTGGCAATGCGTGATGACACTTCCATCTCTATGGCCCAAACCACACGCATGAGGTACCAATGCTGTTCACGACTCGGGAGGCGAAGCTACATCGAACATGTAATTCTGGATGAGTTTTCACTGAAGTTGGTGTTCGAAAGTTTAACCGTGGCAAAATATCGTCAAACCCTTCTCTTGTTCAATCTTGAGGATAAGATCCTTTTGATAGAGGTGGCAATATTACGAACTCTTCAATACACTATTGGAGGTTTACTCACTGACTTTGACTTGAAGACAAAGTACTTAAGCAATGATACTAAATACCAAATATTTTCGTGTACCTAACCTTTTTCTGTTTTCTATTTTGATGATTCTGTATAATGGGTTTTCTGTTTTGGTGGGCTATAGACTGTTACCCTTCCATATTTAATAACCTGTTACTGTAGTTCCAATGGGTAGGAAATATTATATCAATTTCTCTCTCTTTCTCTCTCTTTTTATCTCTTCCTTCTCCCTCTCGATCTCTCTCTCTTCCTTTTTTACTCTCCCTCGTTTTCCTTTGTTCCTTTGCCATGACTCCCCTCTCACAGCCAATGCCACTTCTCGCCTTTGATTACTACTGTTGGTATCAGCACCATCTCTGATACCACTTGTTAGTATTAGAAGAGATTTGACCGTTTCTGATACTACTTGTTGGTATCAGAACCAGCTCTAATACCACTTGTTAGGGTTCAACACTCGGATCTACCCGATCCGATAACAGCGGAATACCCGAACCCCCCGTCATCGTCATCCACCATTTAGTAGGAATAAGGAATACAAGAAATGCACAGTATTTTTTGCTGTGCTTTTTACAGTTTCATCCAATTTCACACTAAATGGCAAACTCCACTATAATGACTCCGAGATACACTTCGACCGCCGCGAGACCTCGGCGGCTCCACTTGTATACTTGTGCTTTGCGGCGCGCTCTCCACTCTGCGAGACGTCGGCACCTCCGTAGGTAACCCTTTTCAAGATTTCTACATCCTCTGCAACCCTTTCGGGCCTAGGCCAATCTCAACCATCTCTAATACCACTTGTTGGTATCAGAAGAGATATGACCGTCTCTGATACCACTTATTGGTATCAGCACCAACTCTGATACCACTAGTTGGGGTTCAACACTCGGATCCACTCGATCTGGTAGCAGCGGAATATCCAAACTCTCCCGTCATCATCAGCCACCATTTAGTAGGAATAAGAAACACAAGAGATGTACAGTAGCATCCGGAGATATGAGTTGTGCACAATGACGACCGAGGATATGGGATGTTCGAGGTCGTTGTCACTGTCTGGAGACCATGGAACGTCGGAGGACTCTTGTGATGGCCAAAAAGTACAGATAGTCTAGGGACTTGACTGCAGCAACGATTGAGGACATCGTGGATAACTGGCGGTAAGTTGTGGACAGTTAGCTCTGCAGAGTAGGTGGCAGACCTGCAGTCTGTGTACGCCGTCTATGCAAGTGGTAGAATTACAGATTTAGTGGGCAAAGTTGATGGCAGGTTGCAGAGCAAGTGATAGGCGTTTGTCCACATGTAACCTGCCTATTAGTTAAAGGGCTCTGAGCAGACTATTATATATACGCATACTGGGCATGCTGTGCATGGGTGGTATGTGAAAAACACCAAGGGTGTGGGAGCACTAATGGCGAGAGGAAAACCACCCAGTGTGTGGGTGTGTGAAGACTCCGAAGGTGCGGGTTGCACTAGGCTGATATGGGAGACAACACCAGGGGCGCTGTGCGCCGGCCGCATGAGTGCGGGGTAAAACGGTGGTTGCCGTTTCACCAACACTTGTAAAATAAAAGAGCAGAGAGTACCATAATAAGGAGAGAAAGAGTAGAAGAAAGAGAGAGCTGTGAGTGAAATACAAAGTGTGAGGCCTTTGCATTCTCGTGCTCTGTTCTTCAATTATCGCCTCTAGGGCTTGTGTAGCCAGGGTGGTTGCTTGTATTCTGTCTCTGAATTTGTGTAACTATTTTACATAGTGGATCTATTGGCGGACTTTGTATTCCGTGATTTTTTTCTTTAGTTGAGAAGGGATTTTCACGTAAAAAGTACCGCGTATCTCTTGTGTTCCTTATATCTACTAAATGGTGGTTAACGATGACGGGGGGTTCGAGTATTCCGCTTCTACCGGATCGGGTGAATCCGGATGTTGAACCCTAACAACTATCGATACGGTTATGGAACATGTATCAGCTTCAATATTGACTACTGAAAGATGATGTAATATTTCTTCAGTGTAATGATGCTGATGCTCTTCTGGATACCATTAAAAGCTCTGAGATTTGAACTAAAAGAATGGTTTGTGAGGAAGAGACGGTGATTGTAGGGGACAGGGTTGAAGGTGATCCCAACTAAATGGACGTGGCAGTGACGCAGAGAAGGCAGTAAAGAAAGGTGAGTTTATGCAGAATGCGAGATCCTGACCTGCAGATTAGAATATTTCATCTATTTTTTTAAAGATTTTTTTAAATAAAATTTCTAATAAAATAAAAAAAAATTTAAAAATAGGCGAAATATCTTGCTTCACAGCAGGATCACTGCTCTCGAATTTATGTATGGAGAGAAGGAAATGTTGATTTTTCTGTTACAAAAAAAAAAAAAAATCAATTAATTATTCGTCCATTTTATTTGATTTCGCAGTAATTCATTGTCACACACTTTCACCCTTTAAATGGCAATTGCCCCTTGAGATACTTTGATGAAATATATATATATATTAAATTTTGGTTTTTGAATGTCTAAATCAAACACTCTTATCATACACTATCATAAAATAATCTTAAAGCTTAAAAAAATTTAAATAAGTATTAAATTTATAAAGATTCGAGCAACTGGTATTAATATTAATGACAGAAGTTTATTATTTTTGCTTTTAATATTTCACATGATAAATCAACTTTCGCCTAACATTTAATATAAAAAAATCAAAACCTCAGCCTTGATAGTTCTATAATTTTTTTCACTTACTTGATTTTTTAAAAAAATTTAAAGCTTAACTTTTATAAACTTTTGTACAAAACCAATATTAGAAATTATTAGAAAATTAAATTTCTTAACATTTTATAATGTTTTACATCAATTTTGATGTTAAAATAGTTTGGTTTTTATCATGCTTTAAAATCGAGTCAAACGGGTCAAAAATAACCCAGCTGGAGGTAAAATACGATCAAAAATAAATTGGTTTAAGAAGCTGGGCCTGCACTGTGTCTGCTTTGCTTATCTGGGCCGCATATGGCTGGGAATTGGCCGCGCTCATGAAGCCCAATGGGCTGTGCAAAAGATGCCCAACTTGCATAAACAAGAATGACCTCACGACTTGGATATTTCACGGCACACCACCATGTTACCTCTAGTTTTCTTTGACAATACAGGGCATATACTGTACTTAAACAATATATATATATATATATATATAATATGTAATTATTGTATTATATATTATATATTTTAATATTTAGTGTTCAATATAATTTAAATTAACAAAGGATTAACTACAATATCTTTTTTTTTTTGGTAAGTAAGATTAACTACAATATCCTTAACTAATAAAATTATATATCATTATTATATAAAGTATAAAGACACTAATTATAATTAATTACATATAATTTAATAAATTTTATCTCAAAAAAATTTTTATTATATTACATTGATTAATTAGGATGAAATCTCAAATTATAATTTTTAATTTACCTATAATAATTAAGAATTAGAATATAATTTGATAGTTTTATCATAAAATTTTTATACAAATTTACTTGAATTAAAATTTTAACTCATGGATAATTTTTATGTTATTTGATTTATGAAATATGTTTTAAATTGATAAACTATGTTATTTATTTGTTAATCTCAATTTATTATATATTAAGTATGCAATTTTTTTGTGCAATTGTACAACTTTTTAATATTTTTGATATAAAATATAATATTATTGAATTAAAAGTTGATAAATATAAAGTTTGAAATGAGAGAATCTTTATTCTTTTGGAGCAGATAGATATTGATTATGTTATATGAAAAAATAGAGTATTTATGATCTTGTGTGTTCAAAAGAGACAAAAACCTGCAATAAAATTAGATGATAGTTTATTTATGATAAAATAAGAAAAGAATAAAGACCAAACCAATCAAAAGAAAAGAATATAAGATAACTCTATAAGGACGAGTGACACTCCCGAATATAAGATAAATCAAATGGGAAGTTTGTTGAGGTTACTCCCGAGTGGCACTTATGTCCACGGACTCCATTAGGAAGAATGGACGAGGATTTTCTGGAGTGGTCCGAGAAGTTTGTCATCATTAGTCGAGGACTTATTAAATGCGTCATATCCGAAAGGTCGCTGAGGACATGGACGAGGACCCTGTGAGCATAGGCGTTGATACACTCTCTCTCGTAGGCCTGCTACAGCCGCGTTTCGCAGGTGGGTTGGTCACCTACTCTGATTGACTGTTTGAGGCCGCTGCAACTTCCCAAATGTCAGGACAGCTTTTCTGGCATGCGCCTGTCATGGCAGGCCTAGGCGTCACGGTCCTACCACCCTAGTGCCAGTAGGGTGGCCGGCTGTCCCCTAGGCCATTTCTATATATATATATATATGTATATGGCTTGTGTGCCGGGTGGTGAGTTGTGAACGTGTGCTGCTAAGAGGTTTTGGAGAGCTTATATTGTGTCTTTGTGGGTAGCCTTGGAGTGAGCCTTGAGGGAGCTGTGGGCAAACTTTGTCATAAGGATGGAAAGAGAAACACTTTAGAGAGAAATTGTACACTTGAGATTGTTTTCTTTTCGTTTGACCATGTGTAGCTAACACTTGTAAACAATCCTTTTATAGTGTATTCTTTCGTGATTTTTTCCTTGATTCAAGAAGGGTTTTTCACATTAAAATTTTGTGTGTTCTCTCCCGTTTTTCTACTGTTACTTTTCTTGTCCGTCTGAAAGCTCTGCTCTGTGTTGCTATCCGGAAGCTTTGTCCGCTCGGTCACCGTGCCTTCCGTGTTTTGCGCCAACAAGTACCCCCACTTCGAGAAGGCAGAAATGGAGCACATGATCCATGAGATGCTCAAAGAGGGCATTATTCGGCTCAGTACCAGCCCCTTCTCCTCACCAGTTTTACTTGTCAAGAAACGTGGCGGAAGCTGGCGATTCTATATAGATTACAGAGCTTTCAATGCCATCACAGTTAAGGATCGGTTCTAAATTTTCACAGTGGATGAACATTTAAATGAATTATTTGGTGTCAGGGTGTTTTCCAAGCTCAATTTACGAGCTCAGTATCACCAAATGCACGTCCATTCCGACGACATCCACAAGACTACCTTCCGAACTCATGAAGGCCACTATGAATTCCGGGTCAAGCCCTTCAGGTTGTCAAACGCTCCTTCCTCCTTTCAATCCAAGATGAATGAGATCTTCCGTCCCGTACTACGGCTCTCTGTGTTAGCCTTTTTCAATGATATTCTGGTTTATAGTTCCTCGTGGGAGGAACATTTCCATCATCTCATTTAAGTGCTGCAAATCTTACAGGCCAATTCATTCTTTGTTAAACATACCAAGTGTGAATTTGGGCGCACTTCTCTATCTTATCCGGGCCACATTATCTTTGAGCAAGGTGAGGCTGTGGATCCTTCCAAAATTGTGGTTGTCCAGAACTGGCCATCATCAACGTTACCCAATTGGGCAGATTTTTGGGGTTACCTAGATGTTATCAGTGTTTTGTGATGATATGCCCAAATTTCAACTCCATTGACACACTTATTACGGAAGGACGCTTTCTTGTGGTCCCTTGATGCTGTGCAAGCCTTTGAGTCCCTTAAAGCTGCCCTCACCTTCACCCCGATGCTAACATTGCCTAATTTTTTTAAGCCCTTCGTGGTCCAAACAGATGCATCTAGATAGGGCATTGCAGCCGTGCTACTTTAAGATAGGCATCCCATTGCTTTCTTTAGCAAAAAACGATGTCCTAAACTACAGGCATCCTCCACTTATGTCAAGGAACTCTGTGTCGCGATAGAAACTATGAAGAAGTGGCACCAATATTTATTAAGTACTAAATTTACCATTCAGACTAACCATCAGCCCCTCAAAATGCTACCGACTCAATCCATACATACTCCAGAGTAGCAGCACTACATCACTAAACTGTTGGGGTTTGATTTTGAATTGTTTTACGAGGTTTGAAAAAAGCTTTTAGATGCTATACAGAATTGATATTGGCTTTTGTTTATCCTTCCTAGCTGTCTCCTAACCAGCTGTAATACTAAATGATGTAGTTGTAAGATCCTCCTTCCCCTCACTCTACTTGGGAATCCTGTTATCGCATTGTTGCCTACTCTTCGCAAGTTTTATATGCGACATTTAGTATTCGCTAAATTCACCCAGTCCATCCAAGAACAACTTGGACGCTATGCAGGATATTCCTGGTGTGATAGGCTAGTCTTCTTCAACAACCGCATTCTTTTCCCAGCCGACTCTGCTCTATAGGAACTGATTCTGCACAAATGTCACAATTCCCCACTAGGTGGTCATGCGGGAATTTAGTGCACCTTGTCTCGAATAGCAGCTACTTTCTACTGGCCACAAATGTCTAAGGAGATCTGCACTTTTGTCAATAACTACCTAGTTTGTCAGCAGATCAAGCCCATCAATACCGCACCACAAGGTCTCTTCCAACTGGCTTCCTAGCCAGGTAAAATTTGGGAGTCCCTTTCTATGGACTTCATTACCCACTTACCTCCCTCTCGCAGCCAAACAGTCATCCTTGTGGTGGTTGATCAGCTCTCAAAATATGCCCATTTTTCTTCTCTGGGAACTTATTTCACAGTAGCTTAACTTGCCAAGAAGTATGTCAACGACGTCTACCGTTTGCACAGGTTTCCCGCTAACATTGTCTCGGACTACAACCCTATTTTTATGAGTGCATTCTGAAAGGAACTTTTTAAATTACAGGATACCCGGCTGTCCACCAGCAGCTCATACCATCCACAATTGGATAGACAAACCGAGATGGTTAACCGGTGCCTTGAAGACTACTTGCGCTGTTTTGCCACAGGACACCCCTCCTCTTGGGTTCAGTACTTGCCTTGGGCCGAGTGGAGTTGTAACACCGTTTGGCATTCTTCCATTAAGATGAGCCCATTTGAGGCTGTGTACAGGCAGCCACCCCCTTTGCTGCTCAACTACATCCAAAGCGCCTCTTCCATAGCCTCCATCGATGAATTGCTAACCGCTCGCTCCACTATCCTTGCAGTTTTAAAAGCTAATTTGTAATGGGCATAGCTTCACATGAAATAGTAGGCGGACTCCCAGTGAATCGATGAAGAGTTTCAGGTCGGCGACCTGGTTTATGTTCGACTTCAACCTTATCGGCAAACTTCGGTGGCTAGACGACAGATGAACAAACTCTCCAAACGTTATTATGGTCCCTTTTGAATTTTAGACTGCGTGGGTGCTATAGCTTACCATCTGGAATTACTTGCCGAGTCCAAGATACACAACGTGTTCCATGTTTCTCTCCTCAAACAATGTCATGGGGATCAATCACAACAGCCATCCGAATGCCAAACTGAAGCATGGGGTTCCCAACCGATTATGCAACCTCAACAACTTCTAGGATTCTGACAGATCATCTGCAACTACCAACTCATATCCCAGGTCCTTGTACAGTGGCAATCACAGACTCGAAGGAGGCCATATGGGAAGCCATTTACGACTTTTAGCAAGATTTTTCTTCATTCAACCTTGAGGGTAAAGCTATTTTCGATGGAGATGGACATGTTACAGGGCTTATCAATTCACCCTCAGAAGTCTCGGTACCTCATCATCCAACCGCTGTCAGACGAAGAAGCACTCGATTAATCTAGCCACCTCCTAAATTTAGAAATTATATTTAATTATTTCTTATAGCCCCATTGCACACACTTTATTCCTTTATATTACTGCATGTTCAATTTGGCTTCTGTTAGTTCAGTTTAGCACTATCCTACACGTGGTAGCCTGTTGCCATTCAATTATCTCTGGGCCACGGGTGTATAAAGCCCAGGATTGTTCACATTTCAAGGTAGGCAATATACTTATTTCTGATTATCATTTTGCTTTGTTCCCTCTTTTCCTTCTCTCTCTCTCAATCTCGATCTCTCTCTCTCTGCTAAACTCCCCTCCCCTTCCCTGCTTACTCTCCCCTCTTTTCCTTTTTCTGCGCTACCGTCGACAGCAGCAGCCTGCACTGGTGAATCCATCTGCATCATTCTCATAAATTATCTTCTTTTATCTATTAGGTCATGTTGATATAAAAGATGAACTCATGCAAGTGTAGTATTCTGTTTTAGTTGTCTATAAGTCTCACTCTGGATTCCTGCAACCAAATTTTTGTTTAGCATCGGCCAAGCTATATTGTTTAAAACTCTAGTTTTTGCCATGACCGTCATCTCACCATGAATATCACCGGTGCTTCCATTTGCCCTCCAGAGTCCCATGCTTGATTTTCCTTCATATTCCATGCTTTTCGTATATGCTTAAACTGCGTATATCCTTGCAGATTACAAAGCAGCTGCTCTTCTTTTCTAGTGGAAACTTTTGATGATTAGTTAGATAGCATTGATTTTGAGGATCTTACAGCCGTAGTTATCTGCCACAAGGTTCTTTGATGAAAGGGCTGATTTTGGGATTAGAATGCATTTTTTTTTTTCCTGGGATTTGGCTGCTTATTTCAGATCATCTGTACACAACACATTCTCCCTCTTTTGACATGATTGTTGGAAGGCTTCATGATTATCTGATTGATCAAAGTTCTTTACTCCTCGCTCTGGTTGGTTTGTTTTTCCTAGTTGCCTCACCTTTATGGACTTGGGTTCCGTCTCCCTGATGGTTGGAATTTGAGTGATTATTTGAGAGTTGTTATGGTCTTTCGAAAGGTTCCCATATCCATCCAATAGTTAATATTAAAAGTTAAATAGATGAATAATAGAGATTATATTAGGTAATTTAAATAACTATTGAATATTTATCTTTTATCAATCTAACTTCTGATCATAATTATAAAATGGATATTAGAATCTCTCTAATTGGAGGACCATAACATCACTTTGATCATTTAGCTTAACTCTTCATCATCACTATCGGTAGCAGCCTGCTAGTAGACAGCGATGGCCACGCAATGCAAGGCGAGGCCTTGCCCACCTATGAGCAACCTCTTACTGATTGGCTATGGCTCAGCTTGTCCAAAAACATGGTCAGATCAGCATAGAGGATAAGGAGTCATGTTAGCACCATCTCTTTTATAAATTTTTATTGTATTCTTAACGATAAAGATTTTAGTTGAATAAATTTAAATGACTAAGATTATAATAATATATTATGATACGTTAGACTTAGAACTATCTTATGGTTATAGTTACCCATATTACCATTATGAAATATTCATTGTTTGAAATAAAAGAGAACTCCAATCATTTCTAGAGATTAAGAAGAGGAGGAGGTACTTGGATAAATGGTAATTGAGATAATATGAGGAGAAAGGTGGGAGGATGCTGTTAGGAATTACTCCCGTATGGAAGTCCTTGTGATTGGGGGACTTAAACGGACCACGTGTGTGTTACTTTAAATAAAAGAAATTTCGGTCAACATAGTTGATCGAAACCTTTTAGACGATCAACATCTACCAGTCAATATGTTGATCGGTAAAAGTTGTGAGACGACTAACTCTGCTAAAGAATCTGGTCGGACTACTTCGACCGGTCAACAGGGTGATGACCAGCCAAGAATGAGAGGATGATTAACAGGGTTGACCGACTGAATATGGAAGGTGTGAATGACTGTCATATCCCAAAAAGGTGTACAGTTGACCTACTTGATTTGGTAGTTGGTAGACATCATTCTTGGGACTCTAACTTGTAGGAGTAGGTATGCACCGCCTACTGCAGGATAGGGCATGCGCAAGCATACATGTAGACCTTGGGAGTTGTACACCAACCACCAAGTTGGGCTATTGTTATTTATGCTGGTGGAAGACGTATGTATATATATGTGTGTACATGCATACTCAATATACGTGTAGTAGTGAGAAAAATAGATGAGCAAAAGTGAAAAGAAAGACAGCGGTGAGTGAAAACAAAGTGTTGAAGTTTTTGTTTACCTTTGCTCTATTTTTGTTTTCGCTACTGTAGTTTGTGTAACAAATTCTCATACCTAGTGATTTTTGTGGATTTAGTAACTCGTAATTTTTTTCTTATTTCAGAAAGGTTTTTTGTGTAAAATATTTGGTGTTTATTTCTCTTCTCCTACTTCTACTTCATAGTGTGTGTGTTTTTATTAGTCGGTCGTCCATTCCGACTACCAGGCAATTGTTCCTGTATACTTGTCAGTAGGCTACCCATTGCCGCCAACAAGTGGTATCAGAGAGAGGTTGAGAATTCCGTCTGAACTGCGTCATCATCCTCAAAGAACTTGCGGTTCAACATAGAACTGTTTAAAGGGAAGGGTGAGTTCATCCTCTGGTAGGAGAGGGTGAAGAACATTCTGACTAGAGAATGAACAATAAAAGTACTGAAGAAGAAGAAAGATAAGCCGAAAAACGTATCAATGGGGGACTGGCAAGATAAACGAAATCTTACCAACTGTACAATTAAGTTATGCCTAGTAGACAATACGCTCCAAGAGGTCTTCAATCTGACTAATCCGGCGGATGTGTGGGAGAAGCTGGAGAGGCAATATAAGTCCAAATCCTTGACAACCAAGCTACACATAAAGAAATAGTTTTATGGTCTGCAGTTGTCAAAATATGGCAGCTTTGAAAAGTATTTGGACAAATTTAATCATGTCATAACACAGATGTCCGCCCTTGATGAGGTAATCAAGGAGGAGGACGAGGCATCGGTGCTGCTAGCCTCTCTACCAACCTCTTACGATCACATCATTACCACTTTGTTGTTTGAAAAAGATACGTTGAAGTTGGACGAGGTAATTGCTTCTTTTCTCATGAATAAGTCAAGGCGGTCACAAGGGACTTCAACGTCTTCTCATAGTGAAGTACTTGTGACCAAGTTTAGGGGAAGGAGTAGATGACGCAGTTAGAAGCCTGGAAAGAAAGGACGCAACAAATCTCAATTAATGTATTAAAACTTTGAGTGCTATCATTGTGGCAAAAAAGTGCTATATCAAGAAGCAATACTTCAAGTAGAAGTGTGAAAACGGGAAAAAAGAAAAAGGAGAAAAGGGACGAAGTGAGGACAAATCCTCCGTTTCAGTGGTCACAGGAGGCGATTTCCTGTTGACATGTGAAGAGAATGTGACAAACCTGACGGACAAAGAGTCCGGTTGGGTGATTGATTTCAGTGCCACCTTGCATGCCACGTCTAAAAGGAGATTGCTCACATCTTACACTCTAGGGGACTTTGGAGTGATAAGAATGGATAATGAAGGAATATCCCAAATTATTGGTAAATGTGACGTTATACTGGTTACCAATAATGGGACAAAACTGTTGTTAAATAATGTTCGACAAATCCCTGACATCATACTCAATATCATCTCAGTTGGTCGGCTAAATGATGAAGGTTATTATAACACCTTCTGTGTAGGAGAGTGAAAATGGACCAGAGGATCTCTGGTAGTGGCAAGAGGAAAAAAGTACTCCAACCTGTACATTATGAAGGTGTCCGCAACGGCCGGAGACGTAAACGTTGCAATCAGCAAGGAGACTGAGAATTTGTGGCACAGGAGGTTGGGCCACATGAGTGAACGCGGACTGCATCATCTGGCTAGGAAGGGCGTTATCGCCGGAGTAAAGAAGGACGAACTAATGACGTGTCTTTATTGCTTGGTCGGCAAACAAAGAAGAGTCTCATTTCATGAAGACTTGTCTGTTCTAAAAGTAGAATTGCTTGATCTCGTCCACACAGATGTGTGTGGACCATTCAAAGAGAAGTCGTTTGGTGGAGCTCAATATTTTATTTCTTTCATTGACGATTGTTCCAGAATATTGTGGGTCTACCGATTGAAAACCAATGACCAGGTCCTCGATATATTTGAGCAATTTCATACCCTTATTGAGCGACAGACGAGGAATAAAATGAAGGTCGTCCAAAGTGATAATGATGGTGAATACATCGGATCTTTTGATACCTATTGCTGGTCACATGGTATTAGGCATCAGAAATACCTCTAAATACGCCACAATTAAACGGATTAGTTGAGCGGATAAACTGCACACGTCTGAAAAAATACGGTGCATGCTTTCCGAAACTAACCTTAGACATTTTTGGGCCAAAGCATTGAAGACGGCGGCTTACATCATAAATAGGTCGCCCAGTAAACCCTTGAAGGGTAAAGTGTCGGAGAAGATATGGTCAGATAATGAGCCATCTTACCATCATCTACGAGTATTTGGATGTAAAGCCTTTGTTCATATCTCAAGAGATGAAAGGTAAAGTTGGAGTAAAAAACGATACAGTTATTTTTCTGGGTTATGGGTAAGATGAGTTTGGTTACAGATTTTATGATCCAGTTGGGAGAAGACTTGTCCGATTAAGGGACGTAACCTTTGTTGAAGATGAAACGATCAAGGATATTGGTAGGAAGGCCAGGTGTGATGTTGAGCAAACGAACAAAGTAAGTGTCGAGGACAATGATTCTGAAGTCCTTGAGGATAATGGAAGGGTGATCATGTCATCTGATGAAGACTAGGATGAAATCATTCCTCAATCGGTCGAGGATGTGCTTGTCAGACGATCCTCACGAAACAGACGGCTGTCGATTTGTCTGTCACCCAGCAAATATTATATATTCACTGATGTCGGAGAGCCTAAAAGTTATAAAGAGGCTATGGATGATGAAAGTAAGAAAAAATGGCTGGAAGTCATGAATGATGAAATGAGTTCTCTTCATGAGAATCATACCTTTGATTTAGTCAAACTTACTAAGGGAAAGAATACCCTAAAGAACAAATGGGTCTTCCGGTTAAAAACGGATGAAAATACCATGAAACCAAAGTATAAGGTACGGTTAATGGTAAAATGTTTCATTCAACAGAAGGGAATCGACTTTAATGAAATTTTTATTCTCGTGGTAAAAATGTCCTTCATACGGGTTGTGTTGGGCTTGGCAACCATCTGAAATCTGGAAGTGGAGCAAATGGATGTCCGGACAGCCTTTCTTCATAGTGAACTGGAGGAAAAAATCTATATGGAACAGCCAGATGGGTTCAAGATTAAAGAAAATGAGCAACTAGTCTGTCGTCTAAAGAAGGGCCTATATGGGTTGAAATAGGCTCCAAGACAGTGGTACAAGAAGTTTGAATCAGTCATGACTAGTCAAAGATACCGGTGAACTACTTGTGATCACTGTGTTTTCACACAGAGGTTTTCAGAAGACGATTTTGTTATCCTTCTCCTTTACGTGGACAACATGTTGATTGTTGGACAAAACAATACTCGGATAAAGAAGTTGAAGGAGCAACTTGGGCAATCCTTTGCCATGAAAGACCTCGGACCGACAAACAAGATTTTTGGTGTTAGAATCATTCGCAATCGGGAGACAGGGAGATTATGGTTGTCTCAAGAAAACTACTTTGAGAAGATACTCCAACGATTCAACATGAATAAGTCTAAGCCTGTCAGCACGCCACTTGCAAATCATCACGAGTTGAGTAGTCACCAATATCCATCTTCAGACGAAGAGAAAACGTACATGAGAGGCGTTCCCTACTCCTCAACCGTAGGAAGCCTCATATATGACATGGTATGCACCAGGCCGGATATAGCACATGCTACTGGCACAATCAGTCAATTTCTGTCCAATCCAGGGAAGGAGCATTGGTTTGCGGTAAAGTGAATTATGAGATATATTCGAGGAACTTTCAAGAGGTGCTTATGTATTGGAAGTGACAAACCTCAGTTAGTGGGCTACTTGGATTCTGATATGGCCGGAGACATTGACAGTCGCAAGTCCACTTCAGAATACTTAATAAAATTTGTAAGATAAGCAATTTTCTGGCAGTCCAAGTTACAAAAGTGTGTCGCTCTTTCTACTACTGAAATCGAGTATATTGCCGTAACAGAAACTTATAATGAGTTGTTATGGATGAAGAAATTCATTCAGGAACTAAGCCTTGAACAGGAAAAGTATGTGGTACTTTGTGATAGCCAGAGTGTCATTTATCTCTATAAAAACTCCTCATTTCATTTCAGATCAAAGTATATTGATGTGCGATATCATTGGATGAGAGAAGTATTAGAAGCCGGTCTACTGTCACTGAAAAAGAATGACACTGAAGAAAATGAGGCAAACATGATGATCAAGATTATACCGAAAGGAAAGAATAAAGCATGCTACAAGCTGGCTGGGCTGATAGACTTAACTTTCTCACGGTCATAAGGAAAAATTTGTTGGGAATTACTCCCGTGTGGAAGTCCTTGTGATTGGGGGACTTAGACGGAGCACGTGTGTGTTATTTTAAATAGAAGGAATTCCAATCAACATAATTGATCGAAACTTTTTGAACGGTCAACCTCTATCAGTCAATATGTTGACCAGTGAAAGTCGTGAGACAACTAACTCTGCTGAAGAACCTGGTCGGACTACTTCGATTGGTCAACAGGGTGATTGACCGGCCAAGAATGAGAGGTTGGTTAACAGGATTGACCTACTGAATATAGAAAGTCTGAATGACTGTCATATCCTAAAAAGGTGTACAGCTGACATACCTAATTGGGTAGTTGGTAGAATCATTCTTTGGACTCCAACCACTGATCAGTTTGTAAGAGCAAGTATGCATGGTCAGATCAGCATAGAGGATAAGGGAGTCATGTTAGCATCATCTCTTTTATAAATTTTTATAGTATTTTTATATGCATAAAGATTTTATTTGGATAAATTTAAATGACTAAAATTATTTTAATATATTATGATATAAAGTAGACTTTTTGAACTATCTTATTTTCGCCTATAATTTGCCCATATCACCATTATGAAATATTCATTGTTTGAAATAAAAGAGAACTCTAATTATTTTCAAAGATTAAGAAGAGGAAGAGATACTTGGATAAATGGTAATTGAGATAATATGAGGAGAAAGGCGAGAAGATACGGCGGTGATTGAAAGGTAGCGGCCGTGGCAGTGGCGGTAGTGGCTTAGTGGCAGTGGCCGGAGGTTTAGGGAGTTCTTGGTTTTTTTGATTATATTTTTAAATATTAAAAAAATCTATATATATATATATATATATATATGGCAAACTATCCTTATTTCTGCTTTTTGAATTATCATAGTTGAATAAAAAGAGGCCGACGCAGAAACCAAAACGTACTATAATTGCGTCTTACATTTTAATAGCCATTGGCTGACCCAAGTAATAGCTTGTAAACTTCGTGCTTGAGACAGGAGAGGGGAGAAAGAGAACATCGAAGGAGAAATTTAAGGGGGGCAAAATAATGGGGATTCCCACGACTTTGACAAATGTTTGGATCGATAGCCGGAGGCGGAACGGGCTTCTGATTGCTTCTCCTCTCGAAGAGAAAAAGATTCGCGATGCCAAACATTGTACCCAAGGTTGTATGCATTTCTCTCAAGCTGCAATTGATTTAGATTTCTCTTGCTCAGGCCTTGAATGGACTCTTCAACTGTCTGTGGTTTGCTCGCTGCATTTCGAGTTTATTCATCTGTCTCTCCCTCTCCCTCAAGTTTCTTTTAATTTGATTGAGATATAAATTATTATGTTGGACAATTCGCAGAAGGAGTTCGAGCAGGAGCTAAAGCTGCTGCGATCGCATGTGTCGCCAGCGCTATCCCCACGGTATGATTTCAACATAAAGTATTTTTTGGATTAATTTTACTCCTAGGTATTTTATATTGCAATTAATCTGTACTCTGAACGTTTATAAAACATGTATAGAATTTGGTAACTATTTGATTTGAGGAGAATTGGACTCTGGTAGCTATCAGGATTTTCTTTTCGAATCCCATCTATAAAATATTTTCTAGTATTCAGTTTAAGAGTTTCATGCAGAAGGGAAGTGAAGAGAATGGATGGGATAGAAGAAAATGGGCTGTGACGGGAAGGAAGACTTTCACTTTGTTTGGATGTTTTAGTTAGGGAAATTAAGGGGTATTGAAGGGGAGAGAAAGAACAACAATTGGTAGTTTGTATTCACTACTTTAAGTGAGAGGGAGGCACATAAGTAAATTGATTATTTACTTGTACTTCTCAATTTGGGAGAAGATATGTTTCAGAAGGGTTAGTTGTTTTGTAGTTTAAATTGTTTTCCGTTTCCACATTTGTTGATGATGGAATAATAGACAGGAATGTAAAGTAAGTGATTCAAAACCTTGTTTTACCTGATGGAATAGTCTAGTTCTCCCAGGGACATCATAAATGATTGTTGGAAAAGATTTTACATTCCTAATTCCAATGTATGCATGTTCCTAGCACCCTTGAGCCTTATAGTATTTGCACCATTTTATATTATTGTTATCATTTTTGGTAACCTAAAAGTTGTTATGTTCTTGATAACATTGGGACACATTCATCGTATTGGATTACATTTTTGAGCTTATTTGAATTTTTTTTTTATCCGGGGACATTGTTACAGTCCTGTCCTGTGTTATACATCAGCTGCCAGTTCTCATATGTTTTATAGCCTTCAATTGTCAGTATCATCGCTGCTACTCCGTGATGCTGGTGGTATTTGTTGGGGTCTGGAAGCCTGTGGCAGTCCACTGTCCCACGGTGGCAGTGGTGGTTGGCTCTGGCAGCCATCCATGACTGCAACTGGTGGCTGACGGATGTTGGTGGTGCTGGCAGCTAGCATTGATCCACAGTGGTGGTGGCCAAGGATAACTTGTAAACCGTGTTTCCTAGTTATTCCATCTTCCGCTAAAATAGCAAGGACACTGAGAATGACTAAACTCAAACATTTGAATTTGCCTCAACTATTTATTGAAGAAGTTTACTGAAAACGAATAACTATTCAACCTGTCATGGACTGGGAAATGAATAGCTATTCTTTTGAATCAACTGCCAGGCTAGTCTTAGCAGTAGTTTGACATGACCTTTAGATAACCACTTTACACTAGAAGATGAAGTTCAGACCAACAGTTCCTACCCAAAAAAAAATTGTGGCTTGTCAAAAAGTGAGAGGAACTTAAGAAAAGTGCTTTTGACTGAAAACCACATTTAGGCGGTTTTCCGAAAAACTTAGGATAGTGGAAATTCATGAATTTTTCTGAAGTTGTCCCTGCTTTACTATTCTATAGAACTTATGGAAAAGCTTGGCTTGAACGATACTTATGAGGAAGCTCCAGTCAGGCCTATCAAGATCTTGATGAATAGCAATTTTGCTGCTTTTATGCATTGCCAATTAAGGCCGAGCATCCAAATTAATTTCTTCAACTTCCTTTCTATGTACTTTGAAACTGCAGTTGGTTGCTGTTCGTGTAGTTCCGTGGGCAAAGGCTAACCTAAATTACACTGCTCAGGCACTTATTATATCTGCAGGTATTGCTTGGATTACATTCGTCATTAAATTGTTTATCAACTTGAGATATGTTGCTCTTCTCTTGGAGGCTCTAAAAATTATTGAAAGGGACAGGATAAGGTTTGATCTTATTCTCCTTAAATGTATGGTAAAGGAGTTGCCTTCTGGTAGGGTGTGCCCTTGCTGTCGATATTGATCTTGCTAGTCTCTCTCGAATGGGATGCTTTGAACATGTCCAATAAGAGCATTGCGAGCATCATGTCAGGGGATGATATTCTGACTTGATCCCACCGTCACTGTATTTGGACCTATTAAATCAACTTTGCCCATTTGGTAAAAAACTGAGTCACTCATAGAGGTGAGGCAAGAACACAAAAGAACCCCCCACAAGAACAAATAAGAGAATGTGAAGACTTGTAGACTGATTATTTGAGAGCTCTTAAGCTTTTGAGTTTGGTGATTAGTATTGATACAAGGCTCACCAACTTTCTTAACCAAGGGCTCTGAGCATTTTATACGGACAACTATAATCGGCCTTCTGGTGTAGTCTACTAGGATGCCTAAACTATTCCCTTAAAGATGCCTTCTCTAGACCTCTGATACTACTAATACCGAGATATTTACAAGTTTCATGTATTTCTTTACTCTTTTAGCATTTTCTAAAATATTTCACACTGCTTTAGACAACTCTACTATGTTGAGAATTGTTCTAACATATTACGTTATCTGAAGCTATTCAAAAATAATGGCTGGGTAGCATTGTGTATCAACCTCTATGTTTTACGTTTCTTTACGGTCCATCAATGACAGCCAAGAGCCATCTTTTAGTGTTTTAAATTCTTTGAACTTAAAAGATCAATATTTGCTTACATTGTGATATTCAATTAAGATAAATTATACTTACATTAATATGGACAGAAGAGCCTTTCCCTGCTGTGGAAGATTTATAGCGATGTCATTTGGTTATTAGTCAACGGGAAGATAGATTCTGCCATCCAAACTAATGTTATTGTTTATGTGCTCTAAGTGTTTAACAGTGGATAGTGCTCTGAAACCACTATTACTTGCACTACTGATTTAGCAGCATGTCTGAGATCCATAGGAGTGCCAGATCAGCAGATATGCTTCTAACAGATAAGCCAGATTGAAATTTTTTTTTTTAAATTTTTTTGAAGCTTCTTTCTTAGTGCACTTGATGTTTAACTATCATCCCAGAACAAAAAAACAATAAGCCATATCCAAATAGACATAATGAGACAACAAATGATAGCAATACTAGAACTGGCTGAAACAGATATGGGGATAGAATTTGGAAAAAACAACGTGACAGGATTTTGTGTACATATATAATTGATAATAAATTACATATATATAATTTTTTTATTGTGGCTGCCTAGACATCAGAAGCAGCTCATGTAGTAGTTTCTCTGTTGTGATGCAGCATCCATAGCAGCATACTTCATAACTGCTGACAAAACCATATTGGAATGTGCGAGGAGGAATGCAGAGTACGAGATAAAACAGGTTGAGATGAAAGGTGCAGCTAGACATTCCAACTGATGGAGCCATCGATGGAAGTTCTGTATCAGATGCTTAGCTTTGAACTCTGAGCGTATGAACTTGTTATTGAACACAGTTGCTGTTTGGCTTCATTTCCTGTAGATGCTTGTGTCGATGTAATGCAATAACAAGAGGGGGTAGGGCTCCTGTATTACGTGCCTCTAGTTGCTCTGTTTTCAGTCACTTGAGATGCTGCGGATTTTGTTGCATATGTTGTCCAGCAATTGTGACCATTTTTTCTTGGTCTCTGTCACTCCTGCTCCCCCACCTCCAAAAGTAATAACATGATGTTATGTCTTTTATTTATATTAATGAATCCACATCAGAATTGGTGAATGAAGAGTATCTGGAGGTCTAGGTGTATGAAGAGTTTCTAAAGGACGGCCATATAATAAAATTTACAGATAAATAGAAATGTTGGGGGCATGCCAATATTTTGTAGCATTTTTGACATTCTAATAATTGGGATTTCTTCCTATTCCAGGATGATGCTTACTTGGGAAAATTTTCACACATTTCTAACCTCTCATCCCAAAATTCCACTGAATTCTCTTTCCTCCTTCCATCTCGAAAATCAGTATGATAATTGGGTCGATTGGTTGTTCAATCTTGCGAGCTGCCCTCGACACCACATATGAACTTTGTCTAGAACCAAATTCTTCAAGCTGTGGGGAGGAATAAATCTGATGCAGTTAGATCATCAGCCTCTCTTAAGTTGCAGAGAGGAGCTTTGCAAAGAATTCGAGACTAATCTCGGATGATCACTCAGAATTTCAAGATAATGAAGATATCACTGAAGAAGTTCATGTCATCAGTATTGGAAGAACTAGAAAATTGCTCGTCAATGTGCCCAATAATAAGCTCGCACATCTTAGTTTAAATTCCAGAACAATTCAAGGAAGCCATTCATGTCAAGGCATCTGATTTACTTGAAGCATTCATACCTACAGAAGAATTTTTCCAATCCATCGTATTTGTTCTTCCAGATTGGTATTTGTTCTTCCAGATTGATTAAATAGGGTGTCCGAATCATAGCACAATGACAAAATTGACAATAAACCAACATAAATCAAATTTGCAAAAAAGTCATACGAAATCCTTTATTGTTCTCTTCAGCCGTCTGTTACACAAATTGATCATGATTCTTTTAACGCAATGGGGGCATAATAATGTGGAGCATATAAGCTCAGCCTGAAAGGAATACTTCCAAGTCATATGATATATTTCATATATAAATATTGAATTTCATATTGAAAATCACTATATACATTTCTTTCAGTTAACTTCAAGTCATCTAGAGAGAGACTGGGGAATACCTGAGCCACAAAAAAAAAGGGGGGGAAATACACAAGCATTCTAATAACCAGGGAATTTCTCCTTCCAAATATATGCCCAAGAATAACTACTTCCGATTGCAAAATTAAACAGCTTACCTGTATATCTGCAGCAGCAGTAAGGTGTCAGCCAATGGCATGATCTCAGCCTGTAAGGGAGTTTGACATCAATTGCTTTAGCTGAAAAACCAACATTCCTGCTATTAGTTAGTAATAGAAAAGACAGCAATAAGAGAGAAAGTTGGCTGTTGTCAATGCATCAGGTACCTTTGGCTCATAATATACATCGTGAAGAGAGTGCACAAGAGGCTGATCAAATGAAGTTAAGCAACGGTCATCACAGAATGGAACAAGATGAATTTTATGCTCCTAAGAGTATAATATCGCCTGCAATATAGGCTACAGAGTACAGACGTTTCTTTTTTACAGATCAAAAATAAAAAGGATGTCAATATGCATGATCATCTTGCAAGCATGGTGCACGAGGCCTCTCACATTTTGGGTTCTGGGTTAGATGTTCGCAATCTTGTCCCTATATTATATGCAGTCACAATGGAGTAATCTTATTGTAACACTACGGTTTACAGTCTATCATAGTTCATGCACGAAAAAGAAAGAAATAATCACTGAAAACAAGTACATGTTTCAGCATCATTGGCCAACTCCTTGTCGGTTCAAATTTATTTCAATAAGAAAAACAATCTTGCTGATTTGAATGACTAGATCAAATTGGTTATTAATTGAACTAAAAGAACTTATTTTCTATTTTCTACATCAATTCACAGGGAACGGAATAGAAATACACATCCCCTATACAGTTGCAGTCTTTCCTCCTCAATACAGGTGACAAACACTGGATTTCTTTCCTCAAATACAGCAACCATCATGGGAGAAAATTAAATTTGGGCCTAAAGTTGATTGCTTTCTGCAACAATTGTTATCAACATCACCCAATTTCACAGAACATGGCCTCCTATGCTTCTCTCACAGTTTCCCCTCTACCTCTTAATATCTTCCATAAGAAGTGATCAAATATCTAGGTATAATTTTGGTTCCCTTTCCTCTAACCAAAAAAATAAAAATAAAATAAAATAACACAGTAGTCTTACTTGGGTCCTGTTGAAATTCAAGATGTAGTTATGCCCCAGCCTGAGGTATTATCCACATAGCGCATACGATACAGCTACACGGAACAACTTGGGCCTGCAAAATTTTGTCCTTGCAAAGAAGCATTTGTTGGGATGAGGGATATCCATCCAGGATTACTAACCGCAGATCATCTCCTTACTAAACTAATGTAGGATAACCGCCCAACATAGTCCACAATGAAAAAGTAGTCATGCAATTAATGGGGAAACTGGTATGAATTCTCATACACAACACCATTGTTGAGTTTCAGGGCATAGTTATGCCCCATGCCCAAGGTATGTCCACGTTAGGTGTACATTGTCCTATCAAAGACTACTTAAGGGGGCATAGTTTTGTCCTTGAAATGATATCGGTGTTGGGAGGTGGTATCTACCCTTGCTAATAAGTTGCAGGTTATCTCTCTACTCAAACGATGTGGAACATCTGCCCCCCAACAATTTCCATTTCCATTTATATTCTAATGTACCAAAGATGGAAATAATAAGAGATTTGTGCTCTCAATCCTCAAATTCCATTCCAATCGCACAGATTGATTCATGTGCTCTCTGCAGGAGGAAGTAAACCTTTGTCAGTTATGTCAACAAAGGAAGGAGCTTACCTGGTTTTCTGTTTGCTTTATGGGCAGCATTGTAACTTATAGCAGGAGAAAATAAATGACACTTTTCCCAAACTAGTACACCTTTTCTTTGCTAGCCATGGATCATTCTATGTGCACAAAAGCTTCAAGTCACTTTCTAATTCTCATTGTAACAAGAAATCAAACAATATAAATGCTAAATACCTTATTTCTACCTTCTCCCTTCTTTTACAGGTGGCTTGCAACTCACTCGATGGATAATCTATCTATTTGCAAGTACATGCCACTTGTTAGTCAAAAGAAAAGGCATTTTGACATTTCTACAAACAACAAAGTTGGAACTCCCACAAGGCAAAGCAACACAAGAAATCAAGATTAACACTTGGCCTTTTTTGGGGGTAGGGTCATCTAGTTTGGTACACCAATATTAAGCAGCTAAATTTACATGTTTGAGCATCACTAGTTGGGAGCATAGATGAAAATATCGGCCAATATATATTAATATCTAGACCCCTTGATATTTTCTAATATCTTAACAATATCAAATGTTTTCGTGTCAGCAATATATAGGCAAATATTCACAATATTAGATAATATACCCAATATTTGACCAATATTTTCTTACTAACTTATAATTCTCAAAAAAATTTTGTTCTAATATATCTAATATCGATATATATTGTCTGATATGCAGGATACCATATGATTATAATAAATACTGATACAAATATTTTTATTTATAGTTGAGAGAGATTGGGTTAAGGACATCAACTGAATGGTTGCACAATTACACCCATCTACCTACACATGGAACTCGGGAAAATAAAAAGTCTTTCTACATTAAAATTCAGGGGAAAGAAAATAATAAGTGAAAAATCATCCTAAACCCAGATATATTCTAATCACATATTCCTCCAAACCTACCTTATTCTAGTCCAAATAAGTCCACTACACTCAAGGATGACTCCCAGAGTAGGACCTTTTGATAGTACCAAACATAGAAGACCAAAGCCTTTATTACTGTTAGTACTTTGGAGTAAAGAGTTCTTCCGTTCAAATACATGCAGGCAGCAATATGCACTATGACCATTCCAACACAACCGCAATGCCATGATGACGCTTACATTTGTTGACAATACATTTGTGTAAAACTGCAATTTAAAAGTGGAAGTAGATGTATACTTTGTAATAGCAAGCCTGAATCTTTGGAACCAGAAGCAATTACAATGTAAATCCTTAAATTAAGTTCTACAATAGCAGCACCATGATTGGTGTGTAGCAGAGCTACACCAAGAAAACAAGTTTACTCCAATGCGGACAATCACATCGGTCTGATAGCCAAATGGATGGTACTTGGCTTGGGCTAATCCAAATCCCTTTAGTCCCATCTCCTCACTCCTCATCTCACTTGCTCAGTTGAAAGACTGACCAAATGTGGACATTAGAAGCACGTCCTTCACCACAGAACTCCCTCAATTTATTTGCTTCCTAAAGCTATGCCACGAGTCCTAATCCCTACTACTACATTTAGTCAGACACTAGGCGGGATGGGAATTAAGGATTTTGTTTTGAAATTACTCCATTTACTAACAACCGAAATTCAGTCTGACAAACAAGCCTCCACTGTTTTCAAATTATATGTTAAAGCAGCAACCCAAACAGTTTAACATTAGTCTGGGCAATCAGATCTCAACACACCTTGATGGTGTGCATGAGTGGCAGTTCCCTAAATCTGACCTATATTACAAGCAACTCTGCACAGAGATAATCTGCAAGCAAATCAAGCAGATGAAAAAAGCCAGACAACCATGCTACAAGTACCTAAAACATTGATTTTCCTGCGCAGCAAAATGATTGTGGGAGTGAAACCATTGATCAGGTCACAAATATTAACCTTGTATATATTTATAGAAGTATAGACATGCACATAACAAATGATCAAATAAGACAGACCTCACCTCTTCTATCAGTTTGATGTGCACCATGCCTTTGTCCTCTGTTAAGCGTGGATATTTCTACTTTTTTTTTGTTAAGCATTGTTAATCAGGTGCTTCTCTGTTGAGTAATGAGTACCCCAGGGCGCTAAATTGGGAATATCATATTCACGCGGAAAATATCAAAAGGAACTAGAATAAATTTGATTTTCTGCTAAACCAGAAAATAATTAAAAAATCTTGCCACTAGTATACTTTCTACACAAGGCTGTTAGAACATCCCTTGTGCCAGTGAAATGCATGGAGGCTGTGATTTATACAGCTATGCAGTCTCCAACAGTATTTTACACCGTAAACTACTGGAACAGCACAAATGAGGATTATAATGCTAGCTGATGAAAACAATGCATGCTTTGCAGAATCATGAAAATATGACTTTACAAAGGCATAGAAAACCAAACCCTCATGGAATTGGCCCCAAAAAAAAAAAAAAAAAAAAAGATTTTATATGAGAGCTCATTTGGAGAAAGGTGTGGATGAATTATACATGGAATCTGAGACTTCATAGTAAATATACAACCCAACTTTCAGGTAGAAAAGGGGCCCATGGAGAGGGAATATGGCTTATTTACACTTAGACCTCGAGAAAGGTTTTTTTATCACTAATTAACTGCAAATTGCACACAGATAGGTAGTAGTAGATCACAGCTAGCATACAACTATTCATGGTAGTCCATGCAGATCAGTTCCAGCAGTAACAAAATATTCAGTTAAAACCAATAGAGGGGCCTCCAAAATTATCCATTATTAGTTTGTGATCCCGATTTTTGCCAAACACAATAGTGACGGTAGAACCAGAAAGGTTTAATTATACTTGGGAACTTTTTAATCATCGTAGGCCAAAACAATGCAGGGTCCCCACAAGATTAATGACAACTAGCATCTAATCAATTTAAGTCCAAGGAAGAAGCATATCATATTGCATTGAAATCAGTTGAAGAAGCAGAAGACTAGAACATTCATCAAAGTTTACATCATCTCCCGTGACACATAGTTACTTCGACGTACACTTCCTTCTCATTGACAAAAATGAGACACTCAGGCATAGGGCATCATACTCGGACACTGTTGAGATCCTAGTGCACGAGACTTCTTGGCCTGGCATTACAGATTGGTTTTATGGATGGACAAATATAAGCATCCATAGCTCTACTATGCAGATAGAGTGCTTTCGTGACTCACTCTCTTACTTGGATCTTGATCAATAAATTGTCTGCTTCTTTTTTCTCCTAACCAATTTTTTTCTTCCTCTCATTTTCTTGGTGGTGGTGTGGGGTGCGGATGGGGATTGGGGGAGTTTACAACACTTGTACTCATGTCTGAATAGCAAGCCTTGTGACTGATATTGCTTCTTTCTTCTCCTCCTGACCAATTTTGCACTCTTTTTTAATTTAGTTGGTGGGAGAGTTACGAGGAAGTCAACCCTGAATGTACAAGAATGATGAAACACAAAAACACACATCACCAAAGATATGCCAACTTCGATTTTCTTGCTGTCTCCACTTCAACAGAATCTAAAATTCACATAGCATACGACCAAATATCTTTGGATTCTGGAATGCTTAAAAAACAGAACAATACCACAGAACCTTAGCTGCAGGCAAAAGGGAAAAACAGGTAGAGGAGAACAAGTAAACAAGTGCTCATCAGAGTTGGAAGTACTTTCAGCACCAGGATACATGTCCATTGTCTGACTAAATTCAGTAACCTTCGGTTGTTAAAAAAACCACAAATTCCTATATAGACAATTAAAGCCTGCAAAAGAATACCTTAAAAAAATAATTTAAAGCCACTCACTTGCCTCCAATTCTTCAAGGAAACCAAAATATGCTGAGACAAGAAATCAAGCTAGAGGACCTGGCATGTACACCTGGAGAAAACACCAGCAAATGCCTGATTGTTGTACCATCAAATAATTCCTTTGATGCATACAGATGCAGAGTGTGAAATTATCACCATACAAAATCTCAATAATTGTATCATCAATTATTAAAACTGCATATTTCTAGCGCAAGAACATAAGATAACTTGAAAACAACTGTGCTATATAAAATCCTGAAGGCAACCTGAATAATTCAAGTAGCAGTAAGCAACTGGCAAGTGCTGATTACACTAACTGCAGTGGCATAATTTCTCTTGATAGAAATGCATCTATGCTGGCAATAAGAAGGATATAATAGGATCTTTGAAAGACACAGGTAAATAAGAAAAATCAGATGGAAATACCAAATATGAATCATCTCCTTGTACAGACAGGTTTAGAAATCACAAAAATACTAGTCTTTAATGATTCTTACAAAAAAACAAAAACGTTTATCCAGATCCAGACCCTTGTACTTAGCTGCCTATTGCTCAAAACATTATCGATACTAGAGTGATGACCTGTGCACAAACTTCAATAAAGAAGTATTTGAGTACAAGACTAGACAATCCCATTAAAAAGCATCCATCCTACTGATCCTACAAGACTATAAAATCTCATTATCCCAGCAGAACCTTGACACATTGAAATTGTGCACAGGTATCAGCCTAGATATGTGAAATTTGCAGCTCAGTTTGGCATACATCAAAAAGAAAAAAATATCAAAATGCCAGGCCGATCTACTTTAGCATGGAGGAAGAGCTTCTTGACTGCTTCACATTAATAGCTGGTGGCTCGAAAGGGAAGAGTCAGCACAAGACTCCCAATGGATTAGCATCTAAAAACAGCATCCATGTAACATACTACGAAACCCAGATTGTTCAAGAAACAGTTCGCCCATAGCAGATCGAGGCAATATACAGATTTTTTGCCCACTTTTCCTGCACACAGCCAGACATAGGATAAGTAAACTTACAGTAAAACCCAATTTATGATGCAGACTGAACATGGGAATCTGGATAACTAACCTTAACATGAGTACTGGGAAATGCAGAAGTCCGGAGTGTCTCTTGTGTTTCATCTGCAGGCTTCCTTCTTGGTATGCTAAGAACAAAAGCAGCCTGATCAAAAGTAGCAGCAGTTGATGTGATGCGGTAACCAGCGTCCCACCGTCTATGCAGTCCCTCGCTAGGGTATAGAAAATCAAGCTCCACAACCTAAAAACAGGGAGAAGAAAACCGCTGGAGTCTCTATTTTGATTAATTAGAAGCAGAAAGAACAATTCAAGAAGAGCAAGAGGAACTCATTCCAACAAAACCTGGTCAGAAAATGCAGCACCCCGAGACATAACAACTGCCCATCTAGCTCCAGCCGTGGCCATGGATGTGACATAGAAGCCCTCCCTCCATTTCTTATTTATCCACTTGAATGGAAATGAATCACTAACCTTGTAAGACTGTTGTAGATACTGGGTACCTAAAACACAAACATTATGTAAGCATGAGATAATGTTCCATTGTTCTGTGACAAGTGGATATCAGCATTCCCAGGCTTACCCTTAGACATTACTACTAACGAGCTCCCATTATTAGCACCAGCTATTGCACTTATGTAATAATTCTTTTCCCATTGCTCCATGATCCATTCCTGAAATCAAATCAAAATATGATGCCATGGACTCAGATCTAATACAAGATTCAGTTCTAAAGCAAAGAAACAGATCTGCAAAGCATTCTATTGATGTGTACATGTGTCAGGGCATCTATTCCACACAATTCAAAGAGATATAAGGCAACCTTGTGAAGAAAACAAGGTGAAAGTTCATAAACTTGAGCAGTGAATCCAGTGCCAGCATCCATAATCAAGGCCCAGAGGTTTGAACAAGAAGCAACACTACTGATAAATAGTCCATCTTCGTTCCCTTTATCGATATGTTGGGAAAGCCTCACATCTGCAACATTGTAGTGATACCTAGAACAGAAGGTACGTATATGAGCATCTTCAGAATTGAAGATCAAGACTAAAAGGGGTAAGTCAAAGCATGTACCTTTGCTTCATTGGTCTACGAGCATTGTAAACACTAATCCATTGAGTAGCAGGCATCCCCATTCGGATCTTCTTCTTTGGTTGCTCATCATCTTCCTCCTCCATAGTCAACCGCCCTCTCTTGTGTCCAACTTGATATATAAGCTTCACAAAAGAGTCACATGCTTTAGAAATCTTTTATCCATGTTTCAATAAAATTTGTTTTTGTTCAGAAAGATAATCTTGACTGGCAAGCTGTATCAAGTACCTTTTGTGCACCATCAGTGTTAATAGGCCTAATATCAGGGTTAGGACCAACAATACCATCAAAAAGGGAGATATATTTAGCATAGTTAGGCTCTTCATCGAACTTCAAGTTCACCACGTACTCAACAAACTGTCTGAAAGGTTGAGGGCAAAAACAACATAAAGTTTCTGGAGATGTAGCCATTTTCTTCTTGCATACAAGATACCCCTTATTCTCTCCCTGAGATAGAATTCTTGACGTGAGAGAAGCACAAATATATATTATAAACACAAAAATGCAACAAAGGGTTGTGCTGACCTGGTATCCCTGCCAAGGAAGCCGGCCACGAAGAAGAAAAATGAGTGTGTAAGCAAGTGATTCCAAGTCATCTCTCCTGCTTCCAGTTCTTCCAAGGTGAGCATGCACACTAGCATATCGGACAGTTCCCCTGCAGCAATAAAACAAAGCCTCAGGCAGTTACAGAGACCACATAAACACAGTGAAACAGAAAACCAACCGATCAGAACTGATGAACAAAATTGTGTTATCAGTGGTATATAGTACCTGAAAACATCTGGTCTTTGGTCATATTCAACATGTAGACCAGTTGAACTATCCCGCCACCTAATTGCTGATCATAAGAATTGACAGGAGACTTGATATGTAACCGATAATGTTTGCTATTAAAGATCACAAGGAAATATCATAGGCAGCTTACCTAATCCAAGGTCCACAAGAAACAATTTTTTCTCATCAGGAGTTCCAGGGGGGCCAAGCAAAAAGTTCTCAGGCTTTACGTCTCCATGCACATAGCTGCTAGAACAAGCAGGAGTCACAGCTCTGAATATTGAGAAAAGTCTGAGGTGCACAAGAGACACACATTGTAGAGTTCATGGAAGACAATGCGGACAAAATTCCCCATAGAAGAAGGATGCCAGAAAGACAGCCTTGATTCTAACACAAGAATATGATGCAAAACCTCGCCTCCGAGAAAACTCTAATCAATAGAAGCTTCTATCATACAGAACAATAAATGGAGTTTAGGTAGATATTTTACAACCAGAGGCCACCTTTTTCATTATGAAAAATAAATGAGAACAAACAGATATTGACTTTTCTTTCCATTATTGTTATCAATAATCTCAATCGTGATCAAGTCAAGCTGGAAAAGTTGTGCCTTTATCCTGTCACGTATTCAAGACTGAAGATGAAAATTAGATGAAGTTACCCTCTTGAATGCATCTTCTCCAATATTGAGATTGCTTCAATGGCAATGCAAGCAACCATTTCAATGGACATCCTGGATTACATAAATATATAATTTGTGCATAATCAGCATAAAAGCTTGACCAGTGAGATCAGAGACAAGTCATAAGATGAAAACATTTGCCAATCTTTAATCAAAACTTACGTATGAGAGTCGTTATTCCAAACATCCCAAAGACTAGGTCCTAGCATATCCATAACCTGCATGAAGTGCAGAGCAACATCCATTCACAAGTGATTAACAATTCCAGTATCAAAAAAAGGAACAGGTATAACAGACCACACATACCATGATGTAGTATTCTCCTTGCCGGCCCTTATAATGCACCCGTGGCACACCATGACTTCCGCCAAGCGCACTGCAGAATGAAAAAGGAAAGAAGAAACACACACAAATAAAATTGCAAGGCATATAGAGGTCATGATGCATAAAACAAATACACAGGAAGTAACTACTCACTTGTAGACTTGCCACTCATAGGGTGGGCCATGATTGCAGCCTTTGCTACTTCTGTGCTCAAACTTCAAAGCTACCTACAGTACACCAAAACGCACATTGTGTCAACAATAGGACAATGCAACAAGGTGAATCTGCTCTGTGAGTGCAAATGTATATCCATGTTAGTGTTATACCTCTACAGCTCCTGGACCTGTTCTGTCATTTAAGTTCCCACCCACACGGCGACCTACATACACTTGGCCAAAGCCACCTTTCCCTAGCTTTCTTTCAATTCTGTATACTGGAGAACCACCAACCTGGACCTGTCATAAAGACAGAAAGCATTAACATGCCATTTAGCTGGATCAAGTAATTTTAATCAATAAAATATATAAGTAAAACTGCTAATTAACTTATTGTTGTCAAATCACTGAAAAGCAATTTACACATGCCACCAAATGAATACTAGCTCTACGAAATTCACATGCCAGCAAGAAACGACAAAAGAACTCTCTGTCCAGACATTCTTATTTAAGTAGTACATATGAACTATGGCCAGAGAAATTGGGACCTTGCCAAGAAAGACAATCTTCACACATCAACTAGTTCATAATCGCGACATGGAAAATATGGAAGCCAGACTAAACGCATGCAAATTTCCACCAAACTTCTAAAACCCAGAACTTGAAATTATCCTTTCAGAAATTTTTTTCCAGCGTTTACATCACTTTTGGCCCAGCGACTCAAACCCAGCTCCTGCTACCCAGAGGAAAAATACAAAAGCTCCAAGAAAAGATCAACCAAATGAAAATATGCAAGAATAAAATAATAAAAGAGACTTCGACTAGAGATGTCATCATCTAATGCAACCTTCTTATCTATCCAGAAATCGAGTATCATCATTTTCATGTCCAGATGTAATAGCGGATTAAAAATTAAATGCGAGGAGTTTAGAGAAAATTTGAAACCTTCTCAGGTAGAGGAGCAGTAGTTCCATCATCTTCTCCCAAACCCCTGTCAACACTTCTCCCAACAGCATCACCTCCACTGTCATACTCATCCATCTCTCTCTCCCCCACCTCTTCCCTAATACCACCCTCACAACCGCCGCCGCCGCCCAAAACTCTGACTTTCGGCCCTCCCTCTTTCCTGTCAAGCTCCTTATCCTCCAAAGACGGCTTCCTCTGACTCGAAACCCTCACAACTTCTACCTTCTCATCATATATCGCCGCCGCCTTCTTCCTGTTGTTGCTGTTTCTCCTGGCCCTTACCCTAGTAGTGTTGTTAGCCCTATATTCCGGCCTCCGTCCACGGGTGCCTCCCCTGTTGTTGGTCACTTTCTGGCCGTCGATCTGCTGGCCTTGTTGATTGTTGTCCGTCGGCAGCTTCCTCGATGCTCGGCCTCTGCGCACTCCGCTACGCAGTTCCGGCATCGTTTTTCACCCATCAAATCTCATCGATTCTTCGTGAAACCCTAGAGTGTTCTCTCTTCCCGGTACTTCATAGCTTCCCACAAGCTATCGATAAAATGGGAGATTTTCTAGCTCAAACCGCGATGATCGGAGAGAGAAATCAGGACTTTAGGTGTGAGATTGTGCGCATGGTTCGAAGATCTGCGAAGGGAATCGAAGAACAACGTCGTCTTCTACTCGTTCTAGAGCTACGCGATCAGAGAGGACAAGAGAAGCAAAGATAGAGAGAGAGAGGATGGAGAGAAAAAAGCAATCGGCTCGGCTCAGGCCATCTTCTTTCTGTTGTTTCATATTTTCGCATTTTTGCAACCGCGCCCTCCTTGTTCAAAAGAATTTGCAAACAGAACCTGTTCTTTCCTTGAATCTCATCAATTACTAATTTTTAATCGTCGGTGATCACGTTGAGACACTGTACCCTCTACAAATCTATAAACCCAGTATTTTGTCAACTGTCTCCTGATTTTTTTTTTAAAATATATATATTTTTTTAATATAAATATAAATATATATATATGAGAATTATTAAAATAAAATAGGAAAAAGGAAAAAAATATATAAAAAAACACAAAATAATTCAACAAAACAACCACGAACTATGAAAAAGAATTTTAATATGATTCATCAAAATTTTAATTATTCTTTCAGAAAGGAAGTGCTAAAATCACGTATTTGTAAAAATAATTTTAAAATAATACAATTCTTTTTTTTTAATTTTTTTTTATTTTAGGATTAAAGATTAATTATTAGCTTTTCAAGAAATAAAGCATAATTATTTCATTTTTAAAGTATAAGATTGAATGGGATCTCGTTATTTTGATTTTATGGGTAATGCAAAATAATATTGTTATAAATAATATTATAAATAAGAGGTAGGAATATACAATAAGAGAAGAAATATTTATTTGCTATCAATTCTCTCTGACTTTAATTTATAGTCTAAGGAGTCTTATTAAAACTTAAGACACTGATATGAATATATAAATAAAAAATCTCATTTGTAATTTATTAGTCTTTAATGCATTTTTATATCAAAATTATTGAACGAATTATTGAGCCACATGATCTTTCTGAAAGATTGAGTTGAAGCAAATCCGATTTTTGTTATTTAGAATTTGAATCTTGCGCGCCATAATTAACGAATAAAATATCAGATGATGATGGAATTCACTCTCTGTTATATCCTCCGACCCTCAAATTAAAAATCTTTCTGTAATGGAAAGAAAGATAGATGATCCAAATAATGCGTGAATACATGTAGCAGGAAATTTAGTGTTGGCAGATGACTAAGCTCCAATACATGTGTTTGGTTAGAGAGCGACTTTGATAGAGAAGACAGAGCTCCGACAATGTGCTTAGCTGAGAAGCGACTTAGAGATGAAAGACCAGACTTTGGCTGTACACTCAATTGGGGAGCGGCTTAGAGATGGAGGATTGAACTCTACGGTGCGCTCCGTTGGGGAGTAATTTAAAGATAGAGGATTGAGTTTCGGTGGTGTGCTCGGTTAGGGAGCGGATTAAAGATGAAGAATTGGACTTTGGCGGCACATTTGGTTAAGGAGCGACTTTAAAGTACGCCTGGGGTGAGAAGGTGGCTTAGAGGAATGAATGTGTTATTCGGGAGTAGTTCTGAGGCAAAAGATCACGCTCTTCTATCATCTCTCCCTTCTTTGAATCTTTTCCTCCCGAAAACCCACTTTTCCTGCGGAGGAATAGAGGAATTTATGGAGAAATAATGCTAGCAAGTTGTCGCTGAGCGCTGATTGCCCATTCGTGCTTCCCTAGCGGGTTGCGCTATACCCAGCGGCCTGAGCGTGACAGGCTGGCATGAACCCACTTCGACTCTGACCCACGGCTACAAGGGACCATGCATTTGCAACGATCATGTGGGCTAGTCTATCAAGCTAGAAATACTGAGGCGCATGTTTCTTGGCCACACTCGATGGGTGTCTCTGAGGGTTCAGGTCTCCCTAAGCAGATTTGGGTTGCACCATCTAAGCATTCAACGGTGCTCTCTAAGCCTTAGGCCATGGGGAGCCTTTTCTAAGTTGAGGCTTTCAGAGGCGCTCTTCCCTTGCATGCCTAATTCCAAATCGACCCATGGGTACGGGACCCATCAAAAGCCCCCATGCCAGGAGGCCTGACTAAGCAACTCCTGACATGCTCATGATGGGACGCCGCCTACAGTCTATGCACACTTTCTTTTTCAAGGCATTTTGTGGATTTTTGCTCTGTTTGGTAGGATTGGGTATTGATTTAAATTCTCTGCCGCTGGTGATGCTCTTTCAAGGGTGATTTTCTAGCGTCAACACAATTTTCTTAGCTTTAATGCCAAATGATCTCCCCCTTTGGCTATAAGTACAGGGGCTATTAACGTCTCGCATCATGAATCATCCTCACCAGTTTAGTAATGTGAGAGTTCGGAGTTAGCATGGAGCCTATACAACCACAAGTTGGGATCAGCGGAGACTCTTCACGAATGTTCAAAGCTAGAGTTGAGGATATGCACCGAAGTCCACCTTAGTCTTCCTCTATTGGGCTCAGCCTGAACCGGTCTCGTATTGCACTGAACGAGGATTGAGTTTCGATGGCCAATTTTCACTTCTCTCAAGTGAGGTTGCAATAGTCCTTGCCGGGGTGGCCTCGAAGGAATGGTGGCTCAACTCTTCTGATGGGAGAGGATGATACCCTATCTCCTCTAGGCGAATGACTCAATCCTAAGTTTCCCACAAGAGGATCGATTTTGGGACTGTTGGATGAGGAACTTCCTCAAGTCTATGTTAAACCTTGGGCTGTCTTTGTCGCACTGGGTCTGGTGTAAACGCAAAGGCTCACGAATTGCACAACTATGACTAGTTTCAAGCGGACAATTCTTGGTGGTCACCTCTCAAGTGAAAATTGGTGCTTTGCACCATGTTCTTGCAGGGAAGGGTTTTTGCATGCCTTTCTCACCATGCTAGCCCTTCAGGTCAAGTGCCACGACGGCTATTTTGGGTGTTATTCTCTTGCAACTGTCTTCTCCAAAGCCAGTCAAAGGAATGCAGTTGAATCACTATTGCATGTATTTTTCATTTTCTTTTCGAGTTGTACATTTGTTGTTAAAAGCTTGTATTTTATAAAAAGAATCAATAAATGAAACTACCGAGTATTATTCACCCTCATATTACATGGCTCCAATATTCTTACATTGTATGAATAGTTGAAGCACTTATATGCTATTTTACATTGGCTAATGCCTATCAATCTGACGATTCAGGTGGTTGGCGACTCGATCTTCTAGCAATTCATCCTATTGCTAGTCATCCCGAGTACTTGGTCAAGACACAAGCCAGGTGAATTAGCCTTGAGATGGCCAAGATGGTGGCCACTGCTTGGCATCTGATAGTCAAATGGTCTGGATTATTGGCATCTCGGTCCTCTAGTGATTCAACCCACGGGCAGTTGTCCTGAACACTTGGTTAGGACACAAGCCGGGCAAATCAACATTGAATCCGTCAGGGTTTCATGCGACCAGTCTACAATCTTGGAAAGTGGCAAGCCAGGTCATCATTGCTTGTGCTGTGTCACTGGTTCAATGATCCAAGAGATTGGGCTATCAGCTGTCAGGGTAATATGCGAGGAGGTGTCGGGTCAATCATTATGATGAGGCTAGCAAACAAATACGCCGCAACACTCTGCCGTAAGGGCACGTGTTGTAGTCATTATGGGGGTGCGCTTCTTCGATATCCTGAAACAACACCGCTGTGAGGTTGAGGCATTGGCTATTTAAACGCTGGCACTCAACCGTCTTTGCACTTCGTTGATATCAAAATATCTCTACCCCAGATCGCCATTCTCATTCTAGGTTCACACAATTTTTCAAATGGCTTCCCAAGGTGTCACTAATATTCAATCTAGCTTGAGTCCTACTAATCAACAAGTCTCCGCGAGTACACCAAATGGGGTGTGGAGGTAGACTTGGACGAAGGAGGGCAGCACTTCTGCCGCGCCGCGTTATCGCCCCAAAAGGAAGTGTAGGGACCTGTTTTCTTGGGACTCTCTTATGCAAGCCTTTGACAAAGTGGCTCCTCCATCACCTCCTATTTCTGAGTGCCGAAAGATTGACGCGACCTATGTAGGAGCTCTTGATCCAGCTGCCGATGAAGCATCGAGGAGGCTAGACTTGGAAGAGTCTTCTTCAAACAGTATGGGGCTCAGCAACTCGTTTGAATGGTCCGAGGGCGACAAGCCCTCTGCGGATTTTGCTATAGGGTGAGGGATCACCTAGTTGGTGAGTTGGGCAAACAAATTGACGCCACAACTGCAGTGGAGCAAGGGACCCTAATCTTGGTGGCTTCTTCTCCAGAGATGTCTGCGTCTTCCTCTCCCACTGTTTCTACCAATGAGGGTGTTGGAAGCGATCAGATGAAAGGAGTGGCTGGAGATGGCCCCGAGGATAGTACAACTGCTGAGGACGAGCTTCAACAGGCACATCAGCAGCTTATTGTTCTTTGGAATAAGAGCGCCCAACTTGAAGGAGAGTTAAAGTCTCAGTTTCGCCCTAACAAAGTTAGCCATGCCATGGATGATTGGTTCCAAGAGGGCATTTACTTCAGTCGGTTGCCTCGGACCTCCCTATCAGTTTCCTCGATCCAAGGAACCCGAAGCTCATGTCGCGCTGACTTGGTGGACTTCTCATAGGTAGGAGGGGACTTGTGCCATGCTCATCGAGGGGACCCGTCCTTAGAATAGTCACCTGGCCAAGTTACTAGTTAAGGTAGCTTTTCGCACGTTTTGGAGGCACTTGGATACTCTTGTTGTATATATTGAGTCTTTAATAAATCATTTAGACTGCTTTAATTATTATTGTTGATGTCTTTCATTGCGCGTTGACTTATCTCTGCCGACTAAGCATCATTGCTATTATTGTCCGGCTTGATTGGACATGTTCGTCCGTTTATGCTCTTTCCTGTGGAAGGATATTGTTGCACAGGTTTTGGTGAGCCTCACAAAGGCTGACTAAGTTTCATGGCTACTGTCACCGAGCTCTAATAAAGCCTAGGCCATTGCCCTCATGTAACTATTGGTGCTTAATCCTATTAGAGGATATCGTAACTTTTGTGCGTCTAATCCTAATTTGCCAACCATTGTTGACTGATGATACTTGTCCCTACAGGAAAAAGTTGCCGCACACATACTAAAAAAGCCCCTAAGGTTTATGGTCACTTGTTTGGGGAGGTCTGACTCTTAGTCCACAAGCCCCTAGCTCTAATATTCGATCTTATTTAGGCCGCCAGGTGAATAGGACCAAGGTTTTAAATTGGGTCGTAGCCAGTTGGGTAATAGGTGAAAGAAAGCTTACCCAATTTAGGGACAGTTTAGATCTTAAAATTTGATGCATGCACAAAAGCAAGCAAATGATTGGCATAATAAATGGAACAACTAATAAATCATATTTAAGCACTCCACATGAATGCATTTGACTTGCGCTTAGTAGAAAATTGCTCGTGGCCCCTCTTGGGGCAAAGGGCGCTATTAGCCCATGGGACCAGCCTTCTGATCTGGGGTCGTAACTCGTACACCCCGTTGTGAATGATCATCAAGGCTAGGAACGATCCTCACCAGAAGGGGGATTGATCATCCCAGTCGGAGGGCTCATGCCTGTGGCTTCTACACTCCGAAGGATTGGGTCCGTCACACTAAACTATTTGTATGATTTTGGATGTCAGGCTCTTATTGCCGACATGTGATCTATAGATACCGATGTGGGACCTCGCTTGGCACGTTGGCAGCATCTTTTAGCATGAAAGGCTGCATGTGAGGGAGCTGATGACTATCTTGCCCCGAGGGCATTTCAGCCTACTACCTATGGTGCGCTAGGATTCCATGAGGCCTTGAAAGCCTGTCAATGTACAAAAGTGATCCAGGTAGAGTATCGGATCGGAACTTCCATTGTGGGGTTTCAGGTTCAGTTCCCTGATACTGCGAGAAGACAATGACGAACAAATGCCCGTCACAAATGGTGACCTTGCTAGGTCGACGAAGTGCCTACTAGCATTACATGAAGCTTCTTCCTAGGTTGGGGCCCCCCATTATCACAAGAGTAGTGTAGATTATGCCACTTTGGGCTTATGTCCTAGGACTCGGATTGCCCTTTGGTTGTGACTAGGCCTTATCGCTCATGGTTGCTTGGACTCTAAGTTCGACAAGCCAATGGATCTTCTAAGGAGGCTCCCCTCTCTCCGATCTCTCCTCTCGGACATTGAGGTTTGGGAGTTGAAAGATGGAGACCCTAGCATTACACCTTCAGACAGGTACGAACGGTCTTGGACCGTTCAAGACACAGCGACATCTCAGGATGACAAGCATCTGCACCTTAGGGGCCAGCCGTTTGTCCTCATGACTACCCATAGAGGGATCATGGCCACGGGAGATGGCGTCTATGGCAGGTGTGCTGGCTCGTGCTCGAGCATTGGCCATATTTGCCCTCGCAAGAGTGGCGGTTAGACTTTTTAGTCGTTTTCATAGACGATGTCAATGATACATTTCTAGATCCAAATTATTAAATGAATTAGGGAGTCACTTAATCTTCCTAAGAGATTGAGCTAAAGCAGATTCGGTTCTCTTTATTTCAAATCTAGATCCTACATACCATAACTAACAAATAAGAGATTAGAAGATAGTAAGATTCACTTTTCAGTATATCATCTAATATTCAAATAAAAAATCTTTCTGTAATGGAGAGAAAAATAGATGATGCAAGTAATGCATTGATAGAAGTAGTAAGGGATTGAGTGTTGACGGAGAATTGAACTTCGGTACATTCGCTCAATTAGGTAGCAACTTTAAGATGGAGGACAAAACTTCGATAGTGTACTCGATTGGGGAGCGGCTTAAAGATGAAAAATTAGACTTTGGCGGTGCACTTAGAGGAATGAATGCCTTCTTCAGGGAGTAGTTCTAAAGTGGAGGATTGTGCTCTTCTATCATGTCTCCATTCTTTGAAATTTTTCCTCTTGAAATGCACCTTTTTCTATGAAAATAGGGAGATATTTGTAGAGAAATGGTGCTGGCTAGCTATCATTGGGGCGCTAATTACGCCATGATTTCTTGCCTTCTGACAAAGTTAATTTTGTACTTTTCTAGCGGGTTGCGCCGTTCCCAACAGTGGCCTAGGCACGACAGGTTGGCGTGAGTCTCCCTTCGATTCTACTCCCATGACTATAGGGGACCACACATCTACAGCAACAACGTGAGCTGGTTTGCCGAGTTGGAGATGTTGAGGCACATGTTTTTGGGCCGCACTCAGAGGGCGTATCTACAAGCTCGGATCTCATTAGGCGGATTTGGGTCGCAACGTCTAGACCTTCACAGCACTCTTTGGGCCTTGAGTTGTGGGGATCCTTTTTTAGGTTGAGACTTTCGGGGCACTCTTCTCCTACAAACCTAATTTCGGACCAACCTATGGGCACTAGTCCCATCAGTTTTCAAATTCTGAGAGAACTAAGTAGAGGAATTTGATCCATAACATTTGACAAGTGGAACAGAATGTCAATCATGATTGAGTATGCATATGCAATTTGTATATTGAAGATAAAAATACACACATGGTCCACATAATAAACCCTTAGTAGATAAGGAAAATTTTAGTAGGAGCAAGTACTTCAAAGGTAGGAAGCAAATCTCTATATGCACTGATAATTTTAAAAAACAAGCTTTTATACCTATGTTGGCATATACATTAGGTTATCTCTTCCTGACAATCTATACATATTTGCCCTTTAGAAGCGAAAAAATTTATTTTTCACACAAATATAACATTTACACACACATCAGGTGCTAATATTCTATCTAAACTAACACATGCACCCATTTCAGATGTCACCGAAATCCTCCACTTCAAGTAAATCATCACATAAATGTTGAACGAACCATTAAATGACATATTTACAGGTATAAGGGTCATAATAAAGTGATCCAAAATCTAATTAGGCCAAGTTGATTTCTTATGATATATCATCAAACATTAGTGTAAACCCTAATGCCATAATTTTTTTCTACTCTCTAAGGAACAGCAGGTCAGCCGCTCTAAGTGACTGTCCACTCTTTTTATAGTGGGTTTTCCGTATTTTTTGGGGGATACTACATAATTTATAGGTATTTCCAACAAAATAATTCATGCATTAAATGTATAACCAAAGCCAAAATCCTAACCCTACACACCTCCTGCCGCCTCTCCATACCCATGCTGTCACTCACTCCTCACTCATTCATTACTCTTACTCGGCAATACTCCCACCCGTTGCAATCGAGGAGTGCCCGAGCGCCATTCTCAGTGGCACTGGCGCCCGAGACATGCTCAATAGGCGCTTGAGTGCAGCTCACAATATAAAAATGTACTGACATATTTTTAGTGTTAATCACTTGTAATTTTGAGTCCAGAGAACGTCGACACAGTGAAAAAAAGAGAAAATTAGAGAAAAATGGAAAAGGGGAAGGTTTAAGTATCCAAACAAGTTCCAATTATATTTCAGTCTCTCACCGATCTTTGGTACATTTTTGAAATTGAGAAAAATATTTTATTGATTATATATATCTTCTCTTTTATATTGTATTCATTATTATTCGAGTTTAATTATTATAAGATATTATATCCTTATATTTGTAAGATTTTATAACCAAATTTATTATATAGTAGAGATATTTCGAACGTATAGTCCCATAATTTTTTTTCACTCATTCTAAAGAGGATTTTTTACGTAAAATCGTATATCGTTTCATTATTTGTGATTATTATTTATTTTTTGTGCGCTTTTTATTATTTTTTTACAGTTCAAATAAGCGATTCAAATATCAACAAATGGTATCACAAAAAAGTATGTGAGCCAATAAAGTTGGAAAAATACTACTCCGGAGACAAGTTTACTATAATTTTATACAAAAAATACTTCATTAAATGTTTTTCATTGTTATTTTGTTCTATCGAGTAGACTCATTATGAAAGGTATCATATCATTATTTTTAGCATAATAATGGCAAATCTATAATAACAGTAATATGTTATGTGCCAAAGGGGTTTCAACAGGAAATTTGGATAATTTGATGTAACACCCAAATCTTAATTTTTGATAATTTGTATATATCTCTGCAATCCATGTTTAAGTATTAAGATTGGCTTAAAAGATTGAGAGCTTGAAGGAATGTTAATACTGGGCATGTCTCTGGATGTTATTAGAGCTTTGTCTTATCATCTTGAGCTAATACAAATCTTCGTCTGATAAAGTTTAATAGTGGCGTTTGAGTGCCAAAATTCTAGAGTTATGGTGTGGGAGATCATTTCAGATGACGCCCATCCACTGATCTCTAGAATGTTGGCGTTCGAGCTTGTTCGAGTATGCTTGCCATATGTTTGAGTTGGAGCTCAAACAACGCAAGTGAGATTTTTAGCTAACTTTTAGCATGGAAATAAGAGACCTAATGGCCTCATGCCATGCAGCTAAACGGAAGGATGGATTAGGACTTCTTTTTGCTACCTTGGATTAGCCGAGCTAATCTTGAATAGGATTTTCTATATCTATGCATTTGGATTCATGGAATATTCATTTTGTAAGGTTTAAAATTTAAAGTATTATTTTGATGATAATTAATTTAATTAAACAAACATACTTTTGATATTAATTATGGTTTTAAGTCAAAAAATTATATTTCGACTTGAAATAAGTTAGGTCGAGCGGTACCCAATTTGCACTTGACCCACACTCATATGTATTTTAGATGATAAGAGTACACCTGATAGACGTATCTAAAACACTTATAAGGATCTTAGGTAAAATGCCCATATCTAATGTACATTTGATCGGCATATATGTATATTTAATATAGAATATTAGTATTTGATACCCGCTTGTGCGTAGTGTGGTCTATGACTTAATGCCTGATTTATGCCTAACGGGTACTTATGTGCAAATAATTATTAATTTAATAAAAAATAAATTTTTGAGGTTAATTGAGGTTTTAAATCAAAAAATTAAGTTTCGAATTGAAATAAATAAGATCAAGTAATACCTAATTTACACCTTATATGTATTTTAGACACTAATAGTGCACATGATGGATACTTCTAGAGCACTTATGCACATTTTAAGTAAGATATCCGCATCTAATGTGTGCTCAATTGGCATGTGTACGTATTTAAAGACAGAATGTCGTCACCTAATGGACACTCATGCACGATGCGATCAAAGACTCAATGCCTGATTCATGATTGATTAGCGTTTATGTGCCAGTGTTTTGTAAATAAGTTTTTTAGTCATTTTCAACTCATTTTAGTCAAAGTTTCGAGAGAGCAAAGAGGAAGAGAGAGAAAGAAGAAAAAGAATAATTTAAGGTGAAATCAAGAATCTCTTGCTATAAATTGAATAAAAGTAAGTACATTTAAACATTTTCTTCTTTTGTTATTATTCATTTCTAATGTCTTAGAGTATTTATTATTTTAAATACTCATATATATCTTAATTTTATATTTAAATTATTTTAAATCTTACATACATTAAATTTTACTCTCATTTCATGAATTTTTACAAAATATATATATTAAATCTATATAAATTATGTTTAAATATTAAATTTTTCTCATATTATTCTTACATATTATTAATTCTCTGTTAAATATCCCAACATGTATTCATATTCTAATTATATACTTTTATATATTTTAAATTACCACATTATTATTTATATATGTTTATAATTAAGAGAAATTACTCAAATTATGCTAATTTTTTACATTTTCTATACAATAGTTTCTGTAACTTTATAAATTATACATTTAAGTTTATACATATCTTCAATTACTACTTTATTAGTTCTTCATGTCTGTAATTTTATTGCATGCCATATATTTTTAAAAATATAAAAATATATTATATAAATTTTGATAAATAATGTATTTTTTTTTGGCATAAAAAATCAAAAAATGTTCATATTAAGTAGAGTTTTTAATTCGACCAAGTGTGAACCATTTAAATAATTAACGAAAACTATATTGATATTATTCTAATACATTATTAGTAAATTTAAAATCAAATCTATCATTTGTATGTAAAAAAAGTGACATTCAATCCTAATTATAAGAATTATATATAATCAGTCTATATAAGTATTAAATAATAACATATGACTTTTGACTATATAAAAATAATTATAATTTAAAACTTGATGTTTACCATTTGTTGGTAAGATCATTATAAATCTTTGATCATCTTCATATGTTAGTATGATTTCTATATGCTTTATGAAATTACACAATTTGAAATACTTGATTATAAATATATAGATTTTTGGCATGATTTATGCTAGTGTATAGATTTTTGTACCAATTAATCATTAATGATTGAATTTAGTAAGATTTATCAGAAAATGATATTATCGGTGTTTTCAATCATTGTATAGTTTTAATATATTTCTTTAGTATATGTATTCACTTATAAAGATATATATATCTTATTAAATGATTGATTTACTTTTATATTTGATTTTACTAACCACTTAAAATAGAAGGTTTGGACTAACTTATAAAGATTTGAGATATAAATAATGACTTTTCAGAAGAAATTTTTATAATGCTGAAAATGTTAGATATTTTAATGTTTTTATCTAATTTCGATAACTTTTTATTAATATTGTATCCAATTGATGATATTGTGAGTTATGATGATGCTTCAACTTGAATTCAAAATTTTAAAATTTTAATTTTTAATATTCTAATTTTTAATTGAGATATATTTTTTTATGAATAGTTTGTGGCCTTTTAGCTGTTAAAAATTGACCAGTTTCAAGCATGATTTTTGGATCCTATAACATGATTATTATATCTTATATGGACTGTTTAATGATTTTTAATATGGGCTCGCATTCAAATATTTATTTGAGTTTAAGTCGATAAAATAAATAATTTATTTTTATATTTAAATTTAAAATTAGATTAAAATAGATATGAGTTTAAAGAATATAATATTTTGATAATTTCGACCTTGGGACGAGAGCATGGCGCATTTCTTCTAAAATAGGAAAGAAGAGAGGGAAAGAGAAAAGTGGCAAGGAAAAGCGAGAGAAGGGGAAAGGTAAAGTCAATTTCAAGTGGTAAATATCATGATTTTTTTTTCTCTATTTGTCAACAATCTCTTGCCATAAATTGAAGAAATGTAAGCATCTTTAAATATTTTTTTCTTTTATTATTAATTTTTAATTTTTAAAATATTTATTATTTTAAATATTCGTATATATATATATATATATATTAATTTTATACTTAAATTATTTTAAATCTTATATACATAAAATTTCACTCTCATTTTATAAATTTTTATAAAATATATATATTAAATCTATATAAATTATATTTAAATATTAATTTTTTCTTATATTTTTTTTTACATATCTTTAATTCTCTGTTAAATATCCCAACATGTATTCATATTCTAATTATATACTTTTGTATATTTTAAACTACCACATAATTATTTATATATGTTTATAATGAAGAGAATTTACTTAAATTATGCTAATTTTTTACTTTTTTACACAATAAATTCTGTAACTTTATAAATTATACATTAAAGTTTATATATATCTTCAATTAGTACTTTATTAATTCTCCATGTCTGTAATTTTATTGCATGCCACATATTTGAATAAATATAAATAATTCTACATAAATTTTGACAAAAATAAGTATTTTTTTATAAAAAAATTAAAAAATATTTATATTAGGTATAATTTTCAGCTTGACTAAGTGCGAACCATTTAGATAATTAATGAAATCTATTTTGATATATTCTAATATATTATTAGTAAATTAAAAATTAAACCTATTATTTACGGGTCAAAAAAATAACATTCAATCCTAATTATAAAAATTATATATAATCAGCCTATTTATGAGCCTTAAATAATAGCGTATGATTTTAACTATATAAAAATAATTATAATTCAAATTTTAATATTTATCATTTACTGGTAAAATCACTATTAATTTTGGATCATCTTCATATGTTAGTATGATTTTTATATAGTTTTTCAAAGCAACAAAATCTAAAATTATAAGATTATATATACCTTATATCTTATAAAGTAGATAGATCCTTTTAAAGAACAAAATTTAATTTGAAAAATAATAATAATAAAATCTAGATAAAAAATTAGCCTATTATCTATTTTTAGGAACAAAAATATTTTCTTATTAAATTTTCTGCCTTTCCACTACCCTTAAAAATAAGCTATTTTTTTCAGTTTTTTTTTTTTTCTGAAAAGGACAAGGACAAGGTTAATAAAAATAATAAAAAAATCTTACAAATTATTGTAAAAATAGTAAAACTAAATACAAAATTATTTTTTATTATTTTTCGGTACATTTATAACTTATTTATAATGTCTTATCTATATAAAATTTCATGTTAAATGTTTTATATACTTAAATTCTGAATAAATTATACATATAAGTAATAAATTATAATTAGTTATGAGATAAATAACATTACTCAAATAAAAAAAAACTGCATAATATCCACGTGGATGTCATCGTGCTTCTGGACCTGATGGCGTGGAAGGAAATACTGCTTCGCTACCGTAGCTGGAAGCGCAGTTCTGGAGACATTGACCGACAGGTGTCCATTAGTTGACCGGAAAGTGAGGGTGGCGTTGTAGCATGCGGTGCCCTACCAAAATGGGAATGCAATATTTTAATAAAATTTAAATGTTGAGATTTAAAATTTAAACATATTTAAATAATTATTTCAAAAATTATTATTGAATTATATATTTAAATAAATATTTAAAAATATATATATTTTTTATATCATATCAACTATTAAATATCAAGCAACTATTAAAAATATTATAATTAATTAAATTTTTTCAAATATATATATATATATATATTTTTCTAATAAGTAGTATGTTGTAACATTTATATAATAATAACTATAAAAATTTTTATAGATGGATAGTTTAATATAATATAATATCTATATAATTTTTCTATATAGCTCTTTTTTAAGACATATTTTTTAACATACAAATTAATGAATGGATACTTTGACCACAATCATATCAACTTTATGGTTCAATATAAGTGTATCTGGTATAGAACCATTTATTTATCATAATAATTAAAGTATATCCGAAAATGGGTTTGCCTGAAAAACTATGGAGTGGGTCCTTGATCAAAGAATGTGAATATTGATACCAAAAATATAAATCGGTCGTATAGTTTGAATATCTCAATGAAATATTTTTTGATGATTAAATTAATGATGTATAATTAAATTAAAATGTATAAAGTTAAAGAATAATTATATTTCATAACGCAAAATGATAATCATAATTATGATGAAAATAGAGTAGGGTCACGTGGATGACTAGCCCTGTACATTAGTAGGGCCTTTGGAGAAGGATTAAGCATAGTAGTTCTCAATATTATTTTTGAGAGGGATAACAATAATCTATTAGTTAAAGTATCTCGAAACCATTCCTATATATTTTTATCTAAAGAAGAAGGAGAGTAGGAGCGTCTTTTGTCTCATTATATTATGGAAAAATACTTAGACTTTGCTATACAAGTAATGGTATCTTAGTTTTTGAAATTCTTAACAATATGGCCTTTTTGAATTATATCTCAAACATTCTGACCTCATGGGGCCTTTTGACATATTGACATATTGAATTAAGTAAATAATTTTGTACCCATTTTAACAGCCAGATTTTATGTGATATTGAAAAGTATTTGGGGCAATTAGTTTTAGGTTTGATTAAAATCGAATTACATGATGAGCTCAATTCATCTGGTTCAAAGTTTTATAAAGTATAAGCAAACTATATAAATATTATGAATGAATATGATAAAGAAAATATGCCATATTGATTTTTTGGATATTACAAATTTAGGTAAAAATGCGGGAACCAATTGACTTGGCATAGATTATTATTCTTTTATAAATATTTTATACATTTTAGAAAAGTAGAAATTTATAACTTGATTCGTCTAAGGATTCAAATTATAATACGGATTAAGAGGGCCAAAAGTTGCCCGTCGGTCTTGAGGTAGGCTCAGTCTCCGTATGACTTTAATCTAAATTTTGTGTAACATAAAATATAGTGAAACGATTTAACAGGATTTACTCCCCAATATATCATTCAATGTTCAGATCAGTATCATTATTAAAAGAGAGAAAAAATAGATGATGCAAGATTAAGTATTCATGATTATGCTTATGGTTTCGAGATTTTGCGATTTTATAAAAATATCTTAAATTGAGATAGAATGTGTGTTGCTCTTGGCGTCTTTTAATCGTTTTTTTTTTAACTGAAATGTTAACCCCTTTTCCTATTAAAAAGGAGAGATTTTTATAAAAGTTGGGAGATGGTTGACTCTTATTGTCAACTATCTAGAAAATTAAGAGGCAGATAAGGTTTAATCCAACTAGTAGTTTTAACCAACATTTGAGACTGTTACTTTGATATAAGAATAAAAAATTATTCCAATTGTTAGGTTAATTCCGTCTCTATCCTAAGAACAAACCGCTTAAGGCCATCGGACGTATCCATTAAATTGGGCTGCACGGGTGGTTTGGGCCGCTGAAGTATGTATTTTGGTTTAGATTTACTTTGAACAAATTTTTTTTTGGGACCATCGATTATAATACTCAATAATAAATTTATCTCAATAAATTATATGTTATGTAATTAAATATAAAAAGTATATATTTAAATTAGTTTCAGGTCATATTTTATTTAAATATTATAAAATTAAAATATTTATATTTTTATGCATTTTAAATAAATATAATTTTTAACTAAAAATAATTATTAATAAAATTACAGATAGACAAATATTATTTTAGTTAAAGTAGACATTATTATATTTTTAATCCCAAAGCAAGTGGCACTTCTATCGGAGAAAAAGGCGTAGAGTAGTGCAATTCACTATTTATTGTACAACCTTTGTACAATTTTTATTTATTTATTTATTTATAATTAAACTTATACAATCTAATTTAACAGATTTAATATAATATTCATAAAACATTAATTAAATAAGTATATTTTTTATTTTAATTTTTAAAAATTAGATATATTACAAAAATGTAACCTTTTAAAAGTAAGATAAAAAGCACATTTTTATTTTAATTTACAAATATTATTTTAAATTATTAAATTAGATGAACATAAATTTAATTTTTTTAAAAAAATAGTACAACAAGTTCTTCAATATCATATAAATAAACTTAATTTACAAGTACTTATGAGAAAAAAAAAATTAAAACTTACAAAAAAAAAGCTTAATTTGCAACAGTAATAATTATTTAGGAAAAGAAATTAAAACTTTAGAATTTATCAACTATTTAAAATGTAGTATGAGCCATAAGAACACGCTTCTTCAAAATTTATGGGTACGATCACAGCCGTTGATTGTGGTTGCCGCAGCAATGCTACAGCAATCGCTTGCCAGTAAGGTTGACCGTCCGATCCACTACAAATGTGCTTTTATTTGTCGTCAGAGTTAGATGGATATTAGCCTTCAAGCTTATAAAAATAGCTATAATAATAATAATAATATTATTATTATTTTATATTTTATTATATATGATTTTGTCTACAATTTTTTTATTATTTAATTTAATTCAATATAATATCATATAAAATTTTAAATTATTTTAAATTAATTTTGATCATATAACTCTAACTTTTCTTAGATAAAATTTTTTTTTCACTCAATTTAACAACTAATTCTTATTTTTTACGGTGTCTATTCAGCTTGTTTTTTTAAATATTTAAGTAATATTAAATGATATTTTTTTATATTATTTTATATAGGTATAATTTTTAAATTTTTACCGATATTATTACTTATTATCTTATAATTTATTTTGATTTTATTTATTTATTTTAGTATTATTATTTTAATATCTATCTTCTGAATTTTTTATTATTAATTTAATGGGTGCAGCTTGCATTAGAATTTTGTTAGAAATATTAGATAATAGTAAAAATAGGAGTAATTTTTTCGTGTGAAAAACAAATCATTATTTCTCAATTTTTCTTTTTGAGCAAGGCATTGAGAGAAAATTTAATTTCAATCTTATAACTTTTTGACAGTGACAGAAATCTTGGTGCGTTCAGTCAAATCTTATAACTTTTCTTGGGCAAGCCAGAAAAGACTATGTGTTTCTTAATTCAAATTAAATAAAGTAGTAAGGTGAGGAAACTTCAGTAGGCTTTTTTTTGAAAGAATAAAATAAAAATTTGTAATTTTAATAAAAGTAAGAAATATATATATTCAAGTATTTAAATATAAATGGTTATTTATATGTATGTAATGTAATGTAAATTATATAAATAAAGAAAATATAGTATTTGATGACAAATAAATCTTCTTGAATAACTCATTCATTGAAAAAATCATCCGCATATTAACTCACTAACTAAGAATTTACTGCATGAAAAAATTTATTTATAAACTGACAAAAAGTTGCGTTAGGCTTTCTAACCAACTAGCCTCGTATATTTGATTATCAAAGATTCTTATCAAATCTGCGGATCTGTAACTATTTAAATATTTTCTGATTTCTCTAAATGAATCTCTAATTGATCAAAGTCACCCAACCAAATCATGTATCAAATCTCCGCACGAGACACCCATTAAAAATCTATTATTTATTGATAAATAAATTTAAGGTATATAATTAGAATATATGAGAAATCTCAAAATATCAAGACTTTTTTTACAAACAAGAAAGAATAATCTATTAAGAAATAGATGTTTTTCTCAATCTCACTATTATACACTTAGTTACTCTAAAAAAAGGGTCACTCCTACTTCAATTAAGATTTTCTACACCATGACATGTTAATGGAGATTTTGTTTTTAAAAAACAATAAAAGCCTTTGATTAAAATAATTTCAAATGGTGAAAAATGGACATGAATTGTATCCTACTTAAACGACAATCTTGCGATTGACTTATGGCTTATCTTTAAAAATATCACTACACATATACCAATTAGGTGGATAGCTTGCGATTCATCACTAAAAATTTCATTGCATCGGCTATTTAAGTGACTTTTGTACAGCATGCTACAGGATTGATTTAGTTTAAACTAATAGCTAACTTTTATTTAGCTTCATGTCACAAAAAATAAGCTATCAATTAGTTTCTATTTAGTATTAGGATACGAAATAGTTAAAACAATTATTAAGTTCCTACATAATAATCAAATATATAATATATAATAAAATAAGATAGTAAACTTAATATATAAAATTAATATTATAAAATTTATTAATACTAAAATCAACCTAATATAAAAGACTTATTTAGCATTTTATTGAAATAATTTTTTAAAAAATTATAAATTTATTCTTTTTTAGAATATCTTTTGAAAATTGTTTGATATTTTATATAAGTTGTTGTATTTCTCTTTTTCTTCATCCAAAGCTATCTAATAAGCTTTCAAAATGCTTTTGGCAGAAACCATACCCACAGAAGTTTCTTAAAATCACTTTTCAAAATTAATAATTAAAAAAATATCTTCAACCATATTTTACATATGCCTTTATCTTGCAATCTAACCTCTCACGTTCTTCTTCCCTCCATCCCCAACCAAACTACCATGGACACTTCACTATAGATATAACTTTTTAAAAGGATATAATCATGTAGATATATATACTTTCCTTATTCAATCTTTTTGGTCACATGACCACATTGTGATAATTTTCTTTTTTATAGTGACATTCTCATCTCTACTATTGGAAATATTTATAGAAAGGTGAAGAAAGGTTCTTGTGATTTCTTTATCTATAAATTGTATAATGAATTGTAATTTTATAAAAAAAAATATTAACTATTAAAAAAAGAGTTGATAATTAACTGTAAAAATTATATCAATTAGCCTATTGTAGAATATGTCAATTAGTCTAATATTAAGAGAGAATCTTCTAAATTAGAAATAATATTATATGCTAACATACATGCTAACTCCTCCACAAACTAAATGTGATGTCAAAAATACTAAATGGAGTTTGAAAATCAAATCAAAATGGCGGCCAGGTAGGTGAATCTTCGTAAATATATTAGTCAATTAGTCCGTTAAAATAACCAAAAAGAGACAAAGTGTGCCCTCTTTAAGGTGATTATGAATAAAATGGCAATCGATCTCCATCTCAATGTTAAAACTAGTAATAATGGTACCAAGAAATGAGAGGATTCTTTAATAAGTAAAGAGAACTAGTGGTGGATTGTTAACTGATAGGGTCATCAATCTAATCAATATCATAGTAAACTTAAGGCTCTAATGAAGAATAAGAAGAAAAGTGATACCTATGGAATAAAGTATCTTTCACATAATAGAAAATACAAAGATCAATTTCCTGGTAATTAGAAAATGAAGCCAACATAAACCTGACTAACTAGTTACATAATATAGACAATATCAGGTATGATAATATTGAGTTACATATGGTTCCCAACAATATGAAGTAAACAGTAGCATCTGAAAGAGGCTCATCATCAATAACATGAAATTTAATATTAGTCTCGAAATGATTGTTATTCATCTTATAATTAGTGAGGCCAATAAGAGTAAAGAAATTAGAGGCATACTTAAGTTGAATGGTAACTATCAGAGGTGGGAGATACTCCAAACCCGAGAAAGTACCAAAAGAAGACAAGATACTCCGTTTTAAAGTGTTAACCTAAAAAACATCCAAGTTTAATAATGTTAAAACTATTATTACTAATAATGATTATGTCATCAATATAAAGTAATAGAATTATAATATTAGTATCAATATGACGAATAAAAAAGATAAAGTTCTAAAATTAGATGCAAACCCAAACTATGAAATAGAAATATCAAACTTGATAGACCAAGCGTAAGGAGCTTGCATAATTCCATATAATACTTATAGAAGATGACATACCTATTCAAGTTAATGGGAATATTCAAGAAGTAGTTTCATGTATGCCTTATTGTTATGTTAATATGTAAAAATGCATTCTTCATTTAAAATAAAAGTCATTGACATGCAATGAGCACATTTAGAAGAGATCAAAAGAAGTGATACAAGTAATAAGAGAAAAGCCTCCTCATTATCAATGCCTTGCTCTTGAAAAAAGTCATTGGCCACAAGACAATTTTTGTATTATATTTCTGAACCATCATAATTGATGTCCCTTTTATATAGCCATTTGTTTCCAATTGTGGTCTTCATAGGAGGAAAATAAATCAAATCCTAAGTATAAATATCATAAATAAAATTAAGCTCTTTAGACATAGCTTATTATCACAAGGTCAAGAGATACTTTGCAATAACTATGAAACATATGAAGGAAAGTAAGAGTGGAAAAATAACAATAATTATGAATATGTATAGGAGGAATTTTTATTAACTAAAGTGATGGATTTTTAAAATGGAGGAAGACTCAAAGGGCATGATTGTTATGAAGAGATCAACGGATGATTCAGATCCATAAAGTGTAGTCATGTGATAATCATTGAATGAGTTTAGGTGACCTATATAAAAAAAGAATAGGAAGAGATTTATGATCAGATTGGTAAAAATTTAAGAGTTAGATGAAGTGTTAGAAAGGAATGAAGAGATATCATTGAAGATTTTATATTTTCAAAATTAAATATTCTTAAAAATATAAAGATACTTGATTATAAAATAATAATACATATAACTTTTATATTCAATATCATAATTAATAAAACAACAAATACGAGAGTGAGGTTTAAATTTGATATACTCATAAATAGGGAGTAAGGCAAAATAAGTATAACAAAAAAATTTTACAAGAGAATAATCAAGTGTCATATGATAAAGACACTTTATGAAGTTAGATTAAAATGAAAGGAGATGAAATTCAATTAATAATATAAATAATTATAAGTGTGGCTTCTCCCAAAAAGGATTTAGGTAGAGAAATGAGAGGACAGTACACATAGTGACAAGAATGCAAGATACTTATATTTAACATATTTATTTTGTTAAAAATATAAAGATATAATCAATGAGATGTAATACTTATTTGTTAGAATTCGTTTAAAAAAGTGTTAAGATCTATTCCATAGTATTATTGAAATAAAAGACTTTAATTATGTAATCAATTAAATTTTTATCATTTGCTCAAAATTGTGAATAGTATCAAATAGCTTAAATAAACCATATGAATAATAAATTCATATATCACAAGAGTTATCATTGATAATAATAATAATAAAGTAACGAGACTCACTCCTAATGAGAATAGGGATGAGACCCCAAATATTAGATTAAATTAAATCGAAAGATATAGAAGTCAAATAATTACTTTTATTATAAGATAATGATATTTATTTACCAAAGTGATAAGACCTTTAATCAAAAGACTTAAAAATAACATTTTTAAGTAATTATTAGATATTAAATATTGAACACGAGGCAAAAGAAGAGTGACCAAATCTATTATGCTAGAGACAGGAAGATCTGGTAGCAAAAGAATGAAGTTGAGTAGAATACAAATGTAGAAAATGCAAAGATATAACAACCTCAAAAGGTGACCAACTTTATTATCGATTATAATGAATCATTCCATCTTTTGATTCTACACATTACAATTTTTATAAAATAAGGGTAAGCTAAAATTACATTTAATAAGTTGACCGAAAGATATAAAATTTAAAGACAAATTTAAAATATCAAATATATATATATATAAGAATCATCTACAATATACATAAGAGGGGTGAGAGTTGAAGAGGTTATATGAAATAGTAAGAAAGAATAGAAGTCATGTGATTATAATATGTAGAGTCAATAAATCATTAAAAAGATGTACCAAAAGAGATAATTAGTGTAGTAAAAAAAAGGGATAAAACTTGATTAATAATTATTTCAAAGTCTTACAATAAGAGATAAGGGTATAGAGAAAGTGGCGAAATCTGCCAAACATGTATAGGTGACAAACACAGGTTGTCCAAAATATGGTGTTTATTTCCTATATAGTAGTGGCATTTTTCAATAAAGTGATAGGAAATAGAGGAAACAAGAGGCACAACTTGAAGGCGGAGTTAGGGGATGCATTATCCATGACTGCATAAACAGAATGAGCATGACGAGTCTTCTTGAAAATAAGCTCTACAAGATAACGTCAAGTGTGGGCAGTTGAGAGTGATGAAGTTAAAAGACTCTAACATGCTCAAAATTATCACATATATTCATTATAAAATGAATGAATTGAAGGCAATTTCAACATCCCGTAAAAAGTTTAATAGGCTAATTATCTAGAAATGCCAAATCAGCCTAAGAAAGTTAATTTTAAAGGCTACTAATTTGGGAATGAAACTTAACATTTGTCTAGGGAGTATCTTGGTGCATCTAATAGAATTTAGATTCTAATTAAAATTGGAGAGTTGTATTACTAGAGTAATTGTATTGATTGGTGAAAAAGTTTCAAGTAAATCTAACATTTCCAAATTTAAAATATAGGCACTGAATAAAAGTAACAGATCAGCTAGTAAACGAGACTAGTAAATCACAATGAGTTTCTTCCCACATTTATTAAGACATCCATTGAACTTATTTGGTATTTTCTTGCTATTTTTATGGGTCTAGTTTTGTTTACACGACAAACTACCATAATTTATGACTAGTTGAAAATACATATAATTGATGGGCCCAACTATTATCGTTAGTACTATCTAAAATAATCTCAATAGGATGAGTAATATTATTTAAGAAAGACATAATAGAAAAATAATAATGTTTATAATGGGTAGGTTAAAACCTTACTTAAAAGGTTCCTGAAGCCGATGATTTGATCTGGTTTAGAGAAATGCCTGCATCCAAAGAAGTCTCTGTTTGCATATAGACTAGAAGGATGAGCAGCTTTGAGAAGGTGGTGGTTACTCTCATCCATCAACCTGTGTTTTTCTTAAGCAGAGTTTCCCCAGAGAAGGAAAACAACTCCTCTTTCCTATTGGGAAATTGTCTGGATGACAGCTTCAGTGAATTGCTCCAGCCCTTCTTGGTATGGGAGTTGGCATTGTGGCTCCTAACAGTAAGAACAGTGTTGAGAAATAGAATACCCTAAACAACCCATTTCTCCAAATTCCCATTGGATGGAATAGAACATCCTAGAGCTTGTTGAAATTCCTTGAATATATTTAAGAGACTTGAAGAAATCTTAACTCCCTCAGGAATAAAGAAAGCAATGCCCATTGCTTAGCCGGGTTCATGATAAGGATCCTGGCCAAGGATGACAACCTAAACTTTATCAAACAGGGTTGAGTTAAGAGCATTGAAAATCGAGGATGGAGGTGGATACATGGGCATGCTGTCACCGCATATTTCTCTTGCAACAATGCTATAGAGACTCTTGGCAGAAGGCTTCTGGAGCTCTCCTGGAAATGCAGCCAACCATGTGTCTGGACGTAGCATAGATGTTGCTCCAACAAAGTTAAGGTGACTGAGGTCAACAGCAAGGAGCTGCAGTGGGCATGGAAAATGCTTTGATGCAGACCATAACTGTGTCCCACTACTGGTTACAGCATCCTTAGGGAAAGTAAATGTCAACTGCTTCACACGATTCACGAAATAGTCTTCAAACTTCAGATGCGCCCAGGTTATGCAGTCCTGGAATGTTTCGCATCTCTCTTTATCACGCCACTCAATGACACGTTCCAGGGTGTCCCTACCTGTGCATCACTGGCGTTTCTCATTGCAGATGTGTACTCAACAGGATTGCTTAGATAGGCATTCACTTCAGTAGGTGTCTTATCAAAATGTCCCTCAAACTCGGATCAAGTCCATACCCAGCAGTGGTCAATGTTATGTGGGAACGAGTGAACAGTACACCTAGGGGCTTGTTTATCAGGTGGATGGCATGCTGCACCATAATTCTTTATTAGACGAGGTATGACCATTTGTGTATTGCACCTGGTACCAAGAGTTCCTAATTCCAGAAGAGACTTCTAGAAGTATAAATATTTTTGATTGATATAGAGCCTGACATTAACATTATCGAAGGCATTGGCCATAATATCTAAATTCTCACAAAAAGTATCATCAAATATATTCTTCGTCTCAGGGCTTGCACTATTTTGAAGAGCTTCAATATGAAGCCAAGGGTTTATCATTGGCAATGTTCCAATAATTGCCTGCTAAGATTACTTTTCTTGATCAAGTCATCACTTGTAATTGTGAACTTTCCTTTGTCACCATAAGACACTCCCATTAAGGCTAATTTCTTTAGAAATTCACATCTTAGATCACCAGAACCTACAATGTACACACTTGCGCTCTCAATTGTTTCCTGTAGCTTGGATCCAAAAATAGAAATCTGGGCATCATAGCGACTATTTAAGGGCTTGAAGTCACTGGGTTTTAGAGGTTCAGTGGGAAGAGACTCCATGGAAATGAAGCGGAAGAACGGAAAGAGTGGATGGAACTTTCCATCGACAACTTCCTATCCAACAATATGGTAGTACTCAAAACAACTAAAGGTGAAGTGTTGATTTTCAATCTCTCCAAGCCTCCAGTCACCTAAAGTATTATTTATGCAAGTGACAAATGAAATCAAGTTGTGAGCATCTTCCTTTGATCTAGCAATAGGATAGCAACCCAACTCCAGTATAAATTTATCCAAAGCTTGCAATGCCAAACGTAGGAGAGTCGGGTGATCAAACTTAGAAAAATCATGCAAAAGAAAATCACTTTCGATCAAGTCTTCTTGCATCAACACCTTGTATTTCATTGTGAAATACTACCCTCCCATATGTACCATAATTTGTAGTATTCTCATCAAGAGTAAAGGAGTAGGGCCTAGCATTCTTGATCTTTTGTGGTTTCCTATCATTTAGTTTAGTCATTCCTATGACTTCAGAGAACACAACTAGATCACCATCTTGAAACTCAAGCCTCTCGCCATCCATAACTAAAACTAATTTTAGTCATTGCTAGGTAGTGGATGTGGAGAATGGGGTTGACTTGCATCTAATTTTTCCTCCACTAATTTTGCTATACAGGCAACAACCTTGATAATAGGAGCTCAATGGAATTTCACTTTATGGGCAATTTTGGATGGAGAGTGGAGGAAGAAGGAGATCTTAGTGGTATCGCAAGGGTGTGTACCGGTTGCTTGGAGGGCGACAGGCAATAAAAATTTGAGCATCCAGTATCATCAATTCTATTATTTGGAAATAAAATGGGAGTAGCGATTTGGAAATCGGGTGATGCATATAGTACTAAGGGTAGGGTTTGAGCAAATTGGGGTAAAATATCAGAGGTGGAAGCCGTAAACGGTGAGGGAGTTGGAAGTAAAGGGAAATTTGCGGACGGTAAGGGTTGTCGTTCAATTCGGGTTAGTAAGAGTAGGATTACATTGAGGGATTGTTGGATTTGTGCATTGGTGGAAGCTGTGGTGACAATTCGGTCTGTATGTTGTTTTACGGTCATGGTGACCTCCTGCATTTCTTTCGAGAGTCCAGTGATAGCATCTTCGAAAGCATTGTATCTCAATACATGCCCTCCACCATTATTTCAATGAAAGTACTAAATGATACATTATACACTTACAGTGCAACGCTCACTCTGAAATTTAGAGCATAAGAGCAGGAAATAAAGGAAAACAGAGGAAAAGGGGAAGAACAGGGGAGGGGAAGGCGAGTTCGGATAAAGGAAAAAGAAGGGAAAGAGGGTGACAGAAGGAGAGTTTAAGAGAGAGGAGAGAGAGTCAGAAAGAGGGAAGCAGAAGAATCATAAAAGGAAAATATCTTCTCTCCTTCTTGTTTTTCAACTATACAGTATCATATATAGTAAAATATAACTAAATCAATTGGATCCAAACTGAATAATTAACTGAATAGTAACTGTGTCTGCTGCTTATAACATAAAAATGGACAAGCTAAAAGAAAGCAAAACAGAAACGAAAAGCAAAAAAGTAACACTGTCCCCGATAATAAGGCTTGTAACACAATGGCGCTGGGCGGTGGATCATTGTTGTAGTCCTCTGGTTGGCGGAAGACCGGTTTGAGGATTAGGCCGTTGGGTGTCTGGTTTAGGCTACATTAGAGGTCGATTTAGTTGTGTGAGAGGCTCGATTTTGTGTTGGTTCCAAAAAGGAATGAAGTCGGTGGATCTGGGCTACCAATATGGGCAGGTCGGCGATTAAAAACAGTGCATTTTGATTGATTTTTGTATTGAAACGCGACGTACAGGAAATCATTGGAATGATGTGTTTTGATGCAAGAGGTGCGTGAAACGCTGCGTTCAAACAATGACGTAAAGACACGGCCAAAGGTCAAACGATGCGTTGAACATCAATCAAATTCAAAACGACACGTTTGAGTCGTCTTCTTCCCAAGGATTTCTGAAACAACGATAATTCAGAGCGTCGACAACCATGATTCAGATGGTTCTAGTGACTAAGAGCTTTGATGTTGATAGAACCACGGGCTTGCAACGACGAGCTTGTAATGATATCGAACTAAAAAAATTGTGAACATGAATTGACGGTGAATGGGGATTGTTGAATAGAAGTTTCAAATCAGAAATATATAGTTGAAACCGAAAGGAGAATGTCAGTGAAAAGAAATTGGATTCAGATGGGTAATATAGCTCCGAATATGTTTACTAAATATCTCTTACATAAAAATAGAAATTGAAAAATAAAAAAAAATTCGTGATTTCAGTATGCATAAACTATATAATGAAGAATGTTAACTATTCAAAAAAAAAGCCAATAATTAATTACATAAATTACATTAATTATTTTAATTTAGAATATATTAATTAGCCTAATATTAATAATGAATCTTCTAAATTAAAAAGGGATGTTATTATATGTAAACATATATATGCAAACATCCACAATATGACACAAGCTCCTAGGCCTTATAAAAACAAAAAAACAAAATTTTATAGTCCCTATATCCATTGCTTAGCTTTTTTTTTTTTTTTTTTGTGTGTGTGGTTTATAAAGTTTATAGCTAGCAAACAAGAAGGGATGAGCTCAAATTTGAGTCAAGCACATATATATATATATATAACACAAGAGAGAGACAAACAATACTTTTAAGTTTGACTATATAATTATCAAAACTTATAATACTTTGCTCATGCATGGTTCCAAATTTCTCAAACTCGGGTGAGGCTCATGTTGCTTATTTTTGTATAATAGTAGTCCTTATATAGTAGTGATGTGGGGTCTTTTTTTAAAAAAAAAAAAAAGAAAAAATTGGGAATGATATGGATTGAATCAAGAGTTAATCTAGGGCTAATAAACAAAGGGTCACCAAGTCCTACACAGAATAAAATCGTTTGGTTAATATGTCACACTTTATGACACTTAACCTCTCAAAGTGAAAAATACCTCAAATGGAACACATAAACACCAGACAATGAAGGAATGATCTTGTACCTTGCTTCTAGCTTAACCTATGATTCAAGGATATTAGTTTTTGATTGAAGATGTACGTTCATTCTTCTGTTTTATGGACTTCATAGCAACGAGAGATGAAAAGATGGCTCAATAGGAAGGGGGAAAATAACGAAACCAGAAGTGCTATATTTCTCCAAGGAGTTTTACGTTGCTAACTAATTATCTTTTGGCATTCCTCTAAAAAAACTTCAAGAAATCGATGCTGAGAGATGGATACATCAGATGTATGTATCGAGTTGCTGCTCTAACAGTAGACGAAACGAATTCTCAAAAAGAGCAGAGGGATACATAATCTCAGACATTAAGGTCCAAACGGCAGAAGGGAGCTGAAGAACAAAAAGGCTATAGTTCTTCCGGTTGTGTGCGGATCCTGCTCGATCTCCGGAGCATGTCAGATGAATGACCAGCTACAGAACATGAAGCACAAACATTGAGTGTTGTCCTCATCATTCGACACCTTCCAAGCCACCGCTCTCTCATAGGAAACAGGCCTGCCCATGCTAGACAAGCAAATCCCACCTTGTAGATATACAAAACCCTGCAGAGAGCAATGATCTTTTCAGATAAACCAGTGGTAAATCATTGACAGAGTGACAGAGGAGTGAAAGTACAATTTTGCAGAGACTAAAAGGTCTAATGGACAATCATGCGTAAAAATATCGGTATCGATATTTGTATCAATCATAGATGTATAATTATTGGCTGTATCAATAGTAGGGATGGGTAAACCCCAACACTCCACAAGGTCTAAGATATAGGAAACTTTGTACACTAGAAGGGACGAGTAAACCCTAGATTTTTTTTTACTTAAATCAAGCAATAAAATGATTTTTATAAAACTATTATGAAAAATCAACATTTCTATAGTTTGATATTTTTTAACAAAGTAAGTTTAAAACAATCTTGTTATTGTTTATGGCAAAAAGATTGTAAAAAATCGACTAATCTCATAGAGAAAAATTGATCACAAATGCCAATAAATAAGTTTACAATCTGATTAATAAGGTTTTATTTTTTATTTTTTTAATTCAATTGCTAATACATTTATATTAATTATTTTTTATTTATAAAAAAATCAGAGTGAGTTGTTGACCCCACTTAGCCAAGGATCCTTTATTAGGAGGATGGTCCTGAGTAACAAATGGTTTTGGTCTTTAAAGTAGCCAAGAGATCAAAATGAAGCTGAGTTAGGGACAACCAACCTGCTGCATTATCTGTGGCAACTCAGCAAAGAGAGTCTTTCTCCCATTATCGTCAAAAATCTTCTCCAGAGTAATGTCATGCACAGCTGCCAAGGTGATCTCCAGCATGTCTAGTCCTGCCTGATTTGCAAATGTAAGAACTGGCAACGCCTGCACAAGTCCCAGTGAAATTTTATGATTGATCCACCTTCCCTTCAGGGGCGGAAAAAAAAACTCAGATTTCGATTTCAATATAGTCTGATACCAATTAATGAGGTTTTACTTACGTTGATAGGATTTGAGTTCGGATGAAACCCGAAATTTATAATAGGGTTGGTTATTCTATGCTACAATCTAAACCCGATCAAATTTAAACATTTATGCTTTATTTTGCTTTATGCAATGCATATTTTAGTTCTGTGCTGACATGCGCTTGATGAGTTATTTGATGAGTGAAGAGTACAGAAGATTCTAGTTATTGTATGAATTTAAAAAGTTTTGCAGTATTTATGTTCTCATTTGATGATTGAAAATATGTTTTAAAGTTTTTTTATAAGTTGAATTATAGTTAATTGATCATGAACTTGAATATTTATTGGTAAACTATATTATTGACTTAATTAAATTTAAAACATACTAATATTATCACATTTTTTTTATGATGAAGCTTCTGTTTTCATGGAAGATTAAAAAAGAAGAAATCTTATTACCTTCAACGAGCAGCACAAGACAGCATCTGAATGATGCCACAGTGTTTTCAGTACGGACTCACTTCCTTCAGTGCTGGGTTTAAGTAACTCCACACCTAAGTAGCACCTGCAATGAGATACTCAATCATCTTGGCCTACCATGGCAGCCAGAAACTATGCATCGACATCCCATTAATAAAGCAACCTCAGTGCATTCTACTATGAACAGTTTTCGACAAAAAGTCTGGCTATCATTGTGTCTATTGTGCGCCATCTTACCTTGCATCATGTAAGAGGAGTTTTCAAAACTCGAGCCATTTACAGGTAGGTTATATGGCAATATTTCAAATATCAGCGGGTATATTTTTCTTTTTTAACTTTATCTTACTTTTAAAAATTTGAATTTGAATATTTTAAAGAGAACCGATCTTCTAAAAATCATGAATCCATATGATTTATAAAAGGAAAAATATATTAAAGTTTTTTGGTTATTTTTCAAGCATCTAAAAGGATATAAGATTGATCTTGATAAAATTAGATGAAAATTTTTAAATAAATAAATACATTATTAAAGATGATCAAATTTTAGTATATAAATTTTTATGTCCATGATATCCAATACTAATACCTCATGGTTCATGCAGACATTTTTACCCATGCATAGCACTATGCAATGAAACCTGTTCGAGAATGCTTGGAAGAGAATTCAAATGTCTAACCTATAGCTTTGGCAGATCCAGCGAGCAAGTGTCTGTGCTTCAAGAGTCCCAGGCGACAACAGCTGTGAACTGTTGCGAGCACTGAAACGTGAAGGAGAGAGCGCTAAGGCCACCTTTTGGACAGCAGATATGATACTACGAATATACTGTCTCGCCATGGAAGCAATATTTTCTTGAAGGTGAGCCTCAAAAGCAAACTGAAACGCTAGTGTCATGACAGATTTACTGCTCCCACAGTAACCAGATTGATCATAAAATGCTCTACTCGCAGCAGCAGAGCCAGCGTCAAGAGCAGAGGTAAGGTCAAGCGTACATTTTGGACTGGTTACCTCCTACAACATATCGAAACCGAGAAATTGAAAACAAGCTCAGACGGTGCGGCATTTTCACTTTATGAATTTAAGAAAAGATATTTACCCTCGCAGAGTCAATTGGGATGATGCGGAACCCAGATGGTAAAAGAGGAGCTTCGTCGGAGAATGAAGCATCAATGGGAGCAAAGATAAGTTCTGCAGAGGTGCCAACAGCATTTTCATCCAGTCCATTACAAAGCTGGGAAGTTAAAAAAAAGAAACCAGAAGTCAGGATGACTTAGAGAAAATCAAGCCCAATGATGATCTCTGGGCATATCATATGGAGGAAGCTGAATTCCAGACGAAAAAATAGCAGCAGTGGATGCACAAGATCAATTACTGTATGCGACTTGTCCGATAAAAAATGGAACCCGGGTGTAATGCTAGTTGTCTTCATGTGATCTAAGGGATATAGGTTTGAGTCGTGGAAATAACTTCTTCCATATAATACAAATTAATACCACATATAATAAAGTAAAAGTGATCCGACAATTTTTCAAACCCTATGTATTGCAAGAAATTGGTACGCCGGATCCATGCATATTACAAGATAAGACCAAATAAAATAGATCCAAAAGTACTTCGACTCTTCCCCGAACCACTCCAAGCATAATGGGAGTTTTGTGTATATAGTTGACCTTTTTACTAGTCCAACATTTTTGTAATACAGTGTACAGTGGCTACAAATCACGGCAAGTTATACCAAGAAGGAAAGAAAGTAAGCTTATGAAAGTGCCTCATTGAAAAAGAGAAATGAATAATAGGCTACTAATTCAAGAGATTCTATCAAAATACTTGGAGTATGAGCGCCGGCGATAATGAAGTTGAAATCAGAATGTCTTAATAGTCCTTACTTGAAGTAGAAAGATGTCTCCAGGCATCAACATATCTTCCCGATAATAGCCGACATTTTCGAGCCTAACGACCTCCATGCACTGTTGAAAGCAAGTAAAAGTCATCACATATGCCACAGTGATGGACATCAAGGACTCATATTAAACAGTAGCTAGAAGAATGCAACAAGACAAACTCAAATATCAATATCGAAGTGCAAATTGCTGAAACAGTTACTTGCCTCTTCATTTTCGATGGTGTGAGCCAGTGGAAGAATAACCTGACCCCCAGTAGCTCCGGGACGGCAGTCAGTCAGGCTGCAAGGGACAGCTTTAGCAGCGGCTGCTGCATAAGCATCAATGCTGCTGTCTGCCCATTCTGACCGGTGCTCTCTTAAGAATTGGAGAACTACTGCAGGGGGCACGTTCTGTAGAAATTGGATAGCAAATATCAGAAACAAACACCTCAAAAAAGTTGGGGAAAAAAAAAAAATCAGTGCCATGGATAAGATGTTGGAATCGGTCGCAGCTATGCCAATATAGGTCGTACTGAGCAATACGTACATATATTAAACATTTACGAATCAGAATCCACACGAAAAATATTGAGTGATATATCGCTAATACTGTAATAAATTATGATTTTATCGTGGTATCAACCAATCATAGAATACTTTACCAAAACTCTCCAATTACAAGTGCCTAACATATGATAAAAAAGAGAGGTGCAAGACATAAGAGAATTTGTGTGAGATGATCCGTTTCAACCTTTCTGCTTAAAGTATTCAGAACCATCGGCTGTTCCCCCAGTTCCAAATAACATCTCAAAGTTCATGCATATAAAACAGATTGTATTTAGACTTTTTAAATTTGAAATTTTATGTATATTTAAAATGTGTAAATTTAAATTTTCATGAATAAAATGTCCAATACATATAGGCAAAAGGCAAAATAAGAAGAAGAAGAAGAATTCGTATCCCCACCTGCAAAAGCATGGATGCTCTGGCACATAGCACAGCATTGCTCATGGTTGAAAATCCGTCAAGATAATATTGATTTGAACAAACCAATTTTCCAGGAGATGGATTTACCAGAATTGTTACATCATCAATTCCATCACTTTCCATGATGGACCATCCTTCGTCCATAAATCCATTGACAGCTTCGTTGAATCCTCTGTAAGATAAATCATGTCATGAGTTCATAATCACGGTCAGTCGACCACACTGATAGTTCAAGCGGTGAAGAACTTACCTGCTCAACCTCTGGCTGAGTGCCCGCAAGGCTGCTGGTCTTCTTCCAGAGCTTGACACAGGTGGCTGAGAAATCTCATGAGAAATTTGTCGTAACTGCCGCAGAGCCTACCAACAAAGGAAAGGTTGCACAAAAAACATAAGAAGATAGATTAATCAGCTTCTTCTTCCCCCAATTCCTAGCACTCAATGTTGCATAAAATTCTGGTTTTTTTATTAAGCGTATATGCCAACACGGGATACTAACATGGCACGGAGAGAAATGAGTGATTCTTAGATTTCTAATGTGTTACAGGTGAATGAGTATATACAGTGAATCATGGGAGCAAGTGACAATCTTACCCCCATTGTCGTCCTTTGAGCAAGCAAAGCAGATGACTCGTATAGGGGACGCAACACTTCAGGGACACTCCACGGCTGGCTTATGGCAATAGGAAAAAAGTTAAGGCCTGCAGGCTTGCTTTCAGACACACATTATGAGATACAGCAATGGAACTTGACATACCTCGAGTTCCATATGATCGACAATATGAATGATGGATCCACCACCTTCACAAGGTCTAATAAGATATCCACTTGGAAACATTTCTCCTCTTACAAAATGCTGTACTACTGGCATACTCGGACCATTCTGTGTGTTGTTTAGTGATCTCTCGCAAACCTAACAACCATTTGCATCGTACAAATCAATAATGATATCATTCTCTATGATCCAGGTAAAAGAACAAAGGAGCCACAAATGACTATCAATATTGGACATCACACTTCAATTTCTTTTTGTAACCATATAAAAAATGAGTTACATGCTAAAATTTGATTATATTTGTTATCTTGTTTACCCATTTGAGGAATCTCAATTAATTCTATCAAAATCGATCTTGTTATGGTTTTAGATTGGATCAAGGAAGCTGCATCTTCCAAATGAGATGCACCCCATATATTTTTCTCATTAAAAAAAATTCCAATAAGTGAGATTTAAAATATGTAAAAAATCTTCTAGCTTATTAAAAAATACTCTAAAAATTTCAATCTATGTATATTTTTCACCTATAAAAAACATTTGAGTTTATAGTTCTTCAAAGATTTAGTATATTTAAAATAAATAAATTCAAACTTCTATTAAACAGCCCAAAAAAATTGGCTAATAATTTTCCGGTCAGATCCGCAGATACTTTGCTAAGTGAGTCTCTAGGTGCTTCTGAAGTAGAAGTTTGATGAGTCGCTTACCACAATGCTGCCATCCTCCAAGATGGATGTGTAGCGCATCAACCAGAAATCACGTGCTGGTGCCAGAGTTGTGAGTGCATACAGCTGCATTTACAAGGCCAAGAGATAACAGATCAGATCATCTGCGACAAGCAATAGAGGAAACAAGATGGTTAATTAGGAGTTAAAATCGAACCTGCATATATAGCAGTTCAATGGTTCCACCATTTCCGGTGGACAAAGCATTCATCACCTCGACAGCACGGCAATCGCGATACCATGAAGGCCGATCTTTGAGAATCTCGGCAACCTGGAAAAGAGATCATCCATCTAAATCTTCGAGCTATCTTCACAGCCGATTGAAGACAATTTCATGGCAAAGGACTGGAATTTGAACTTACTCTTGTGGGTTCAAGGCTCACAAGGCCGCAGGCACGGGCTGCCACTCCCGTACAGCCATGAGAAATAGCAACGATTCCAATGGAATCCGGACCAGGCTGCATATGAAATTACAGTTATCTAAAAAGCCTCGATAAAATTTGGAGTGGATGCAAGTCAAATTTCCTTAAGCCCCGAGTCTGAAAAATGAGTGAAGAAACCAGCGAGAAAGCTGTGTCCTTTTAACATGCCAGTGGTAATAGGCAATGCTGTTCTCTTTGTTCTCTGCATAGATTTTGAGGCCATGAAAGTTGTATTTTTTTCTTGTATTTATGAGTTTGATTTCCTCCATAATGAATGATGATGTGAAGAGTTTAAAAACAAAATCAAAACAAAACAAAACAGCAGCCACCTTCATCCCAGGCATTCGGATCCACTCAACAGCAGTTCCAGTTGCCTTTGAAAGAAACTCTGTTAAAGTGTCCTCTGCAATGGAGATAAGTCTGCCAAAAAGGCACAAGAACAACAACCTCCTGAGCTTAGATAACGAAAGGATACGAAGAAAGAGAAGAATCGGAACCATTAAAGAACAGTGTCACTTACCCTGCAGGACTAGCATCCTTGGGCGGATGCTGCGATGTTGCATGTTGGCCACTTGTCACCACCGACTCACAACTCGTGTCCGTGGTGGCTAGTGTAGCTACCTGCAACCACCAACATAAGTCCTCAACACACGTAATTCAGGGGGAAAAGATTCAAACAGAGAAGGAAAATACTAAACAACCATAAGTAATAAATTGAATAATTTAATAAGTGTAATATGTTCTGCTAGAACAGAAGAAAATAATGGAAATCAAAACTGTAAAAAACTCTACAGATTATATTTTATCCTATTGATATTTTGCTGTTTTACACACAGAATCTGTCTTTTGTAGCCCAAAATCAACAATTTTCATACAAGAAAAATATTTTCAAATACAACCAAATGAAGAAGAGTTCATTTTTTAGTTGGTTATCAGAGGGGGGGGGGAGGCAGAAGAAGAAGTGTTACAGTGTGCGTTTGTTGGCGAAAATAAGTATTCTCATAAACCAACTGCGCCACTTGTTTCTGCAACCTATCGTTTTCCTCCATTAATAGCTTATTCATAGCCGTCAGCTTTCTATTCACCGCCTGAAGCCGTGATGACTCTTTCCTCTGCTTCTCTCTGCATCTGGATTACAAGTCAAAAAATTCTCATGAGATTTCAAAACTAGATCTAGAGATAGTAATTTATTCATACATTGAAGGTGGATTCCTTCTGTAGTTTAAATCCTGCGTACCTTCGATTTTGAAACCAAACCTTGATCTGTTTGGGTTCAATGTTGGAGAGAATAGGGCACTCTCGGATAAGTTGTTGGCGACGAAGGGAACTTGGTTTAGGGCAGTCATGATACAGCCTCTCCAGGGCCTCAACCTGCTCCGGCGTGTACCGTACATATTTTCCGGCGTCCGCTCCCATTTTCCCATCCTTGCACGCCGACGACACAACCATCATCACAATCCCCAATTTTTCCTCTTACCTTCACTTTCAGTTTCCGAATCTCTGGACAAAAAAAAAAAAAGCAGTAGTAAATCATAAGCCTCTTAACAAATCACTCAAGAAAGTAATACGTTGAATTCAGCTATCTCAGAGCTAATAAGCTCAGAATCATTACATAAACCGCTGAAGTTGTAATTTTTAACTCAGGGTCCGATACAGCGATGAAGACTCTGATAGAGTTGCAGGATGGGAACTATATGAAAACAAGTCGCTTTTAAACGCTTCATTTATATGGCTAAAGATGTGTAGAACTCTGGATAGAATGACGAAAAAATTACTCACCAACACAAGATCCTAAAAAGATGACAGATTTTTGAGCGAATGATTGATTAAAAATATGACCATCGATTTATAAAAATGGCCGTTACTCTGCTTTTTCTTTTACTTCAAAATAGATCGAAAATCGACCAAGTATTCATACATTAACTTACAAAATTCCCAGAAAATATTCCCCATGAAGATCAAGGACGTCGATATTGAAGGTTCTGAATACAATCAATTTACCTCAAACTTGTTCACTGAATCGAACATTTCTATGAACTTCAAACAGGGGAAATTGAAGTCGAGAGAAACTTGAGGTTTTTAGTCTCGTTTTGGAAATGGAAGCTGGCGAAATAATAGCTTGTCTTTATATGCATCACAAAATCAAAGGATTACAATTCACAGAGGCGTGGGATTCTCCCAACAGAGGAGAGAGAGAGAGAGGGGGGGGGGGTAGCAGACAGATGGAAAGCACAGTGCTGGGGGGATGCTGGGTGTTGATATTGGTGATGGCTTGCTTTTCCGTTGCTCTGGTCGTGACATTCCCGACAGTTTGGACTAAAGTCACTGCAATCTCGGAATTTAAGGATTTTCATTATTTCCTAGAGTTTATTATCATAATATTATTAAATTATTAGAAATATATTTTTAAATTTGATTAATTATCAAAATAATAATTAACAAATTTATTTAAAAAACTAGTTAATTAATTAAAAAATTGCATGGTATTCATACTCATGTAATTAATTAACTGATTTTCTACTTATTTGGTTTACTCACTTTAAATTAATAAAAACATAACTTTTTTTATACACCATTAAAAATCATTACCTAAAACAAACTAAATAATATAAATAAATATTTTTTTAATTGAAATTAAAATGGTTAAATTTTTTTTTCTTCAATTGTTGTTATTCTTAATTAGGATGTCAACACCAATAATCCAACACTAACATTATTATTCACTTATTAAATATTTAAATGATCTTAGATATCCAATGTCTAACCCAAATAATCAAACTAAATAAGATATATATATATATATATATATAATTATAATTATGGTCTGAATTGAATTAATCGAGGGGGCGTCAATCTCAAAGGTAGAGAAGGCCTTCGCCTCATATAAAATCATAAAATTCTCCTTTTCTTTTTTATTAGTAGATAATATATCCACTATTATTGAAGATATTGGATGGTCTATAATTATTTTTATTTTTAATATTTTATTTTTATTAAAATATTATCTGATCTTTTTTATACATCATTAAAAATCATTACCTAAAACACAAATAAATAAATAAATAAATATTTTTAAAAAAGTGATTAGTTCGGTTATTTTTCTTTGGGACTCAGCACATAAAATTCTCCCTTTTTTTGGCGATCTTAAAACAAGGCTTTTAATTTCCATTTACTCTCTTTCTCTCTCTTTTAATATACAATTCCTTTAATTTTTCAGCTTTATATCATGTTAGGTAATCAATTTTTCAATGCCAAGCAAAGATTTTCCACAAAGGAGAGAGAGCGACCCATCAAAGATAATAAAATAAATTAAATTGAGTTGACACATACCTAAAATCTAAATTTTAATTGAAAAGATTTTAAAGTGAGCTTTTAAACTTTTTAACTTAAATTATATACACTTCAGACCAGAATGAGAGTTTACGATTATCGGGGTTGGGTTTCTTGTAATATTTTGAACCTTCATTTAATTTATTTTGAATAAAATTATTATTTTGAATAAATGAGACATGGTGGAGAGAGAGGAAGTTATTGACAGTGCTTGCATGTGCTGTCGTTGCAGTCGCAAGGTTGCTACGGCTGTGGTCGGCACCGTCATCCGTACTGGAGGTGCCGTTGATGAAGGGGAAAGCAGAAACGCGTATAGGACAAAAGAGATAGAAAGGCAGAGGCGTGAGGAGTTCACGGCAAAAGAGAGGAGACGAGAGAGAAGGGCACGCGCAACTGAGGAGAGAGAAGTACGCCATTCGAGTACTTCAGAGTATCTTTTTGACAAATCTACTTCGTATAAAATCGAGACAATTATCTATAAGCCATATTCTTTTTCTGATTTCATATCTGATGATATTTGTTAATGTTTGGATATTTTTCTAACATACATATTATTTTTATATACCACATTTATTTATCCGGTATATGTATGTGTAATTTACTGGTCATTTGGTAGTTTTGATTAGGATTGATGATTTTGGAGGATTTTTCTAGCCTCCGAAAGTCATGGTGTAGGAGCTTGGTTGAGGAGTAACGGTTTTGATTTGTGTCGATCTGAAATCTCACAAGATAGATGGAGGTTTTGGCCGGTAGAGCGGAGGTGATGAAGGGTGAGAATGAGAGTATAGTTGTGTGGAACCATGGTGGTCCGAGACCTAATAGGTTGGTTTGTGTGTGGAGCTGTGGTGATTCGAGACCCTGATAGTTCAGTATGTGTGTGAAACCATAGTGGTCCAAGGACCTAGAGGGTCGATATGGGACCTAATGATGAAAAGATGACTGAAAGTTACATGCCTACAATATCGTTGATATTGGATATTAGAAGGTCGAGAGTTACAGATCTAAAATGTAAATGATATTGGATATTGAATGGTCAAGAGTTATAAACCTAAAATGTAGTCAATATTGGATATTGGATGGTCAAGAGTTGCAAGCCGAAATTGTAGCCGATATTGGATATTGGATGTCTGGGAGTTATAGGCCGAAATCGTAGCCGATAATGATAAAAATATGGCCAAAAGTTGTAGGCCTAAAATATAGTTCGGCTAATGAAACCGATAATATGAAATGACCAAGAGTTATAAGTTTAAAATATAGTCGGACTAATGGAGCCGACTGTATGTAATGGCTTAGAGTTGCCGGCCTAAAATATAATAGCTATATTATGCAGATTGGATTTTAATTTGTATCTATTGTGGGTGTACGGTGGTTTCAGTATATATTGCAGATTTTATTGATTTTAAATGAGCTCTTACTCTAATTTATATGTGTTGTTTTATACATATAAATGACAATACTTGCTGACCATTCGACTCACATTTTTTCTATTTTTACCATTTAGAATAGAAAACTTGGATCTCAGCTGAAGTTGAACTAGATCTGACGAGGCGTCACACAATCTGGTGAGTTTAGTACCTCCCTTACGATACTTTGGAATAGGTCATATTTATATTATTCGGATGATTATTCGATGAGATTTTATACGAATTTAATTTGTTCAGTCTTGTATTTTATGTTGGTTATACCTGAATTTTAAATTTTAATATTTATTATTGTAATTATTTCAAATCTTAAATTTTATGAGTAATGATTATTCAGGTTTGCTTTACTCCGGGTCGTGACCTTCAAATTATTCTTCAATGTTCAAATCAATAATGACTCATAGAAAATAAAGTAGGGAGAGAAGGTGATTAGAAAACTAGACACTGATTGTATTTTATGGGGACGAGATATTCTAAAGGGCAACGTTTAGCCTCTTTAGTGTGTAAGCTTAAATGATACAGGACTATCTTTAAAGTTCAAATTGATCAACTAGTGATCAAATATTTCAAGATTTAAATCTGTCAAAAGGTTTGGATCATAATATGATCTGGTAAGATTTTCTTGACCTGTAGATTAGAATATGATGTTACTAAATTAAGGAGCTTTATATTTATATATACATTGAGCTTACTTAGGAGTTGATTAAATAAAATTTTGTAACTAATCGTTTTCCTTTTAACGGGCTATGAAGAGTATTACTGTAAGGCTTCAATCCTTAATTTATGATAATTTTGATTGATTAAATTAAGATAATTAAAATTAAAATTAAAAAATGGTAAAAATTGAGTTAAAAAGTTAACATTGAATCGGATGATTCGGCGCTTGAAGGAGACCCAATTCGTGCTTAAGCACCAAAAGCAGTGGAGTCGGCGCCTGAAGCACACTTGAGTGATGTTCAAGCGGTTGTTGGCGGTAACTATGCGCTTGAAGTATGCCCGAGCAGCGTTCGATCACTACAGTCCAACAGCATGGGGCCTGGCACGCGCTAAAGTAGCGCTTAAGCGCCACTATGTATATAAGTGGACACCGAGTTATTTTTTATCACTTTCTCAGAATTTTTGAGAGAGAAAAAAAAGTAGACGAGAAGAAAAGAGATAAAGAGAGAGAGAAGGCTAAGGAACTCAAATTAAGTTGATCAAAGCATAGATTTTGGTAAATTGGAGTTAAAGCAAATACATTTCAAACTTTTCTTTTCTTGTTGCTATTCTTTACTGAATTCTTTAAGTATTTCTTGTTTTAAAACTCAAACATGTCATGATTTTAAAAATATGATGATATTGTTTAACATGTATGAGTAATTCTTTTCATTTTGTTGCAAAATGCATAAAATTTATATCTATATATATATATATATATGTTGATTTCTACAATTCTTCTCCATATATGTGTCAAATTCATAATTTAATGACCTTATGTATGTTCTAAACTTAAAATATAGGTTTGCATGTTTAAAATTTTGATAAATTAGGTCATGTATGTGTGCTTTATGAACTAAAATTGCATAAATACTTTTCATGTTACTCATTTTCTATATTTTTGTCAAACTTTTCTACACTATCATACTTAATTTCATGTATAGTAATCTAGTATGTTTAAGAAATTGAAAAATATATATCCTACATATTCTAAAATTTATGAAGTTTCTCTGTATTTTTGTTGAACAAGCTAAAACTTTACTGAATTTTTACATTGCTAAATTTTTCTACACTACATACTAAATTAGGATTCCATATATTAAAAATTTATCATAACTTGATTTATACAGAAAGTATAAGTTCTATATGATATGAAATTATAAAATTTTGAAGGAAAACTCTACTAAAGCTAAGAATTATTATCATCTTCTCCAAGAATGAGAAAATTAAGAAGTATAAAGAAAGTGCAGATTTTTTCTAACAATATGCATTTTACTATGATTAAATTTTAGTGAGTAATATATTATGACATGGTTTCATATATTATAGTGGTATATCGAGATTCAAATCTATCATTCGCATGTAAGAAGTAGTGTTCGATCAAATTTATAGGGTTACATATATGATGGCTACTTATAGGTATTAAATAGTAGCATACGGCCTTTTATTGTGTAAAAATAAATATAACTAGGGTTTTGATTATTTGTTCATTTATTTAATAAGGTCTACTGGTATTTGGTCTTTAAAAAAAAAAATCAGATTTTAGTATGTTTTGACGATAAAGAATGAATCAAAAATATAAAAAAAAATTTACAAAATCATAATTTGAATTTCCTATACATTACATCAGTTCATGATCCATTATCCTTCCGATATATTTTAAATACAAATTATGTATGATCATTATTATATTATATATCTTGCTAATCTTTTGGCTCACTATTTACTTTATTTTACTAACCCCTTCAGATGAGATCCAATAATACTTGTCGGATGAGTAGGAGTGACAAATGACTCTATTGGAGAGTCTTTAATCCGAAATTATAAATTGTTCAATGAAGTTTTATAGTTTTTGGACACTTTTAGAATGTTAAATGCTGTAATATGACTATTGGATAATGGTTAACGTATTAAATTTAGTTTCCAGACAGCTTTAGATTATTTTATAGTATAATGTGGCCTACCAAACAGCAATTGATAAGTCATGAGATGTATATCGATTTATTTCAATACCATATTAATATGATTTATATCATGATCAAGTAGTAGAGTCATAAATGCCTATCAATGAACAATTTGACAATCGTGAAATTTTATTTTCACAAGTTATATTACTCTAATTTTTGTTATTAGATAGGAAAACTTATTACGTAAGGTTCGACGTTATAATTGGGTCGGTATTGAAGTCACATGAGATGTGGCACTTATTAAATCTTGTGTATGATTTAATTTACTCTTTATGGTCGATCGAGATATCGACGTAAAGTTCACATTTAAATATTATTAAATAGTAAATTGGTTATTAATAATTGATTAAATGTAAATACGGGATTGGGATTTAAAACGTGACATATGTAATAGTTAGTTTTCTTTGGAAGAGACTATGCCTTCAAAATTAACCACCATGTTTGTAAACATAACTTGGTAGGTGGTTCTAGATAGTTTTACTAACTAAAATTTCAATAATAGGTCATATCTCTTTGATTTTATGATGCAATTGCCATGTTCATAGACATGGATTTAATGGATAGTTTCAAGTAGTTTGTTGTGTACATTCGTAGCCCAAGAGCAAGTAATAATAAATAATTGAATAAATCTATATAAAATATTCTCTTTTCAATATAAACAGGACAACACACAAATAATCCAAATCATCGGGTCAGATCTGAATAAAAAAACTAAAACCAAAACAAAAACAATATAATAACTATGACACTCAATAGCAGATACAAGACTAATCGAACTACTATGTCTAGCACCAAATATATCAAAATAACGGCTTACTCATACCAAACTTATTCACAAGAATAAAATATCTACCATACAACCATCAATAATTATATAAAATCTGTACAATTATCTATACTAATAAAGAAATCTTTTAACAATATAGATCACAACTAAATTGACTTAATAAAATATGAAGATAATCCTCAATGAAATCTAATACATATTCAGATAATAAAAGAATAACAAAAGCCTTCCAACTCCTCCGTTAAAATATGAGAATTAGGGATCAAAAGACCAATTTTAAGGAAGGATTATATATATACTTTCAGTGACTTTATACCAAAATACTACTATTTATACATGTAAATGAGTTGTTTATAAATTATTTCCTATAAATTGAGTTAAACACCACTTCCTTTTACTACTCGTATAGTAAGTGTAGTTTTCAAGTGTGTCTAAATATAATAGGACGTCCGAATATATTATCTTGTTCAATTTCTTACAATAGTTTTTTTAAAAAATAATAAACAGTAAACTCTATAATAAAAAGTTTAAAATTTTTTCTCTCTGTAAAAAAGTATAAAACTTTTCATCATGTGAAAATATAAATATAAAATCAATATCAAAATAGAGTTCAATCTGAAAAATATGTATGGACGATTACATGTAAGCCATAGATATACATACTCATGACTTTTTCTTTGCAAACATCTTTATATATAAATATATTATTTTAAAATATTTATTTATTTAATAATAAATAAATAACATCTAAATTTTTCAGCAAAATCTAAATAAAATTTTAAAACTTTTAATAAAAATTACATATATAAAATAATATTCAAAGTGGAAAGAAAAAAATAGTATGCATATACAGTAAGATAAGAAATATAAATAAAACTCAAATAAATTTAAAATAGACTAAAAATTAAATTTAAAAATACTTATATCAACTTTCTAATCTAATAGATCTGACAAACTAAAATTCTAAAATCCACTTTCTTGTCTTTCTCTCTCTAATTCTTCTTCCTATCTTCTTCTCCATTTCTTTTCCACAAAAATACCCTAAATAGTGCACAGCCATTTTTTTATAACTCAATTGGCGCACAATAACCAAATAGTTATAGATCAGGTGCCTTCACTTTACTTAAATCGTGCACGAGCGCCGCATTTGTCATGACTCAAGTGTTAACATTATTTCTAAATCGTGCGTGAGTATTGCGTAGGTGCACATTAGACACTACTTAATTTAGCTAAAATATGCATGAGCATCATATATATACGCATCAGGTACCATAATCTACCACTTAATGCACTTGAGTTTTACCAGGCGTGCGATTTATGTCACAAACATGTACATGTTCAAGTTAAACATTCTTCATGCACTAACCCTAATTCTTAAAATCAAAATTTTTTTAATCTTAATTATATAATTATTTTCAAATTAATCTAAAATTATATTCATAACACATAATTTAATAAATAAAAAATTAGACATTACATGTTGACTAGAGTTACAAAAATAGGTTATATCTCCTTAATTTAAGGATTTACCTATCATGTTTACGGATATGGATTTAGTAGGCAATTTTTGAAAGATTTTCTAAAAAATTATATTGATGCGGAGCCTCATCTAATGTCAATCTATCTGACTCTGGTCAACTATTTTGGCAATTTTGATAGACTAACTGTCCAACTTGACTAATTAATTAATATTAAGAAATTAATAAATTAGCTAAGTATTGAGAATTAACTATTTAATATGATAGTCCGTCCTTTTCAATTTGCCTCTTCTATTCTACTTTTCTTGATCAATTTTTAGCCCAAATGCACTCTCACTCTTTCAATTCTTCTATAGTCTGGTTATTCGGTCATTAAATTTGTTGCTAAATTCTTCAAATTTGAGCCAACTAATAGAATTTGGATATCCAATGTCACAATTGGAATGTAATAATGAAATTGTAGCACTTCTTACTTTATATGCAGAGGAATTTGAATCAATAATAATATTAAACAAGCTACGATCTTTGGTTCTTTGCTAAACAAGTGCAATATAGAAACATCTCATGTCATGATTTTTATTACAAATTAGGGATCAATAAATTAATTAAATATGGAGAGTCAACTATCTAACTTGACAATTCATCTTTCTTAATTATCATCTCCTAATCTAGCTTTATTGATGGATTTTTAGTATAACTGTACTCTCTCGCATTCAATTTCTTCCATAACTTGGTCACCCGGTTATCCGATCATAAAGTTTGTCAATAAATCCTTCTAATTTGAGCCAACTGATGGAATCATAGTCCTTGGATCAGGCTACCAATAATTTATTCTCTGACAATCTAGGCGTATCATCTCTGTCCAACACAAGGCCGATGAGTTTAGATCAAGTTGAATTTTAGTTAGATCCATGATGAACAAAATTGGAATAAAATGATGATAAAATTAAAGGAAACATGATGAACTAATTAATGATGAGAATGATAGACAAATGTGCTAGTAATAGGAGTTAATTTTTGTGTGTGTTATTTTTTTTAAAAAAAAAAATTATAATAAATATACATATCCAATAACTAAACAAAAATTGATGTTGCTGATGAAAAACTACTTGAACAAGAGCTTTCAAAAGGGCTCGAATTAATTTGAAATATCTTAAGGGATGCCACCGTTTCCTATAGTAAGCAGCTGAAATAATTTTTTTTAAAAAAATAATTTTATATATTTTTGAGTGTTTGGTTTATTTGAATAAACAGATTTTTATATTTTAAATGTCTGAAAAAAATTAAATTGATGGAAAATATTTTTCTTATCATTGAAAAACTCAAACTCCAAAAATGAGTTTTCAATTATAATTCACACAAATGAAATATCATTGTTGGTCCATAATGCCTCCAAGTCATGTGGCGGGTCGCCCGCGCCCCCCACTTGGTGCCGATTTATAATCCTAAATATCACTGATGGAAAGATAATAACTCTTGATAACCATAAGTATCACTACTGTTGATTAATTTATATATGATATTTGAATCTTATTGTATATGTCGAATATTAAAAAATATTAAAGAATGTGATCTTTTTTAAAAAAATATTTTTTTTAATTTGATAAATATTTATTGCAAACGGACATGGCAAATACCACCTTTAAATGATAAAATTTTTTGATAAATGAATTGAGGAGGGTTTAATCTCTTAAAGAGATTGAGAAATCTATTCTCTTTATTTTAATTGTTTATTTTTAAGTAAATAATTATAATCTAATTATTTTTAAATAATTAATTTTAATTATTTTTTTACTTTTTTAAAAAGTTAAATTATAATCATCTATTAAAAATAAATGGTCAAAATATATAGAATAATTTTTTTTTCATCTTTATAAGAAATGGAGCTCTCCCAAATCCACCATAAACTTTACTGCTACTATTACTATTATTATTATTATTGCACTTAAAAAATATATATATTAGGAGTCTATCAAATTAGAAAAGGGAATGGCAATGAAAATGATGGTCTTGACGGGCAAGTGAAGGGGACTTTATCACTTAAAAGAATAGAAAGATTCATTTGTCATATCTCGATTATTTATTTTTAAATAAGTTATTATAATTTAATTAATTTAAAATAATTAATGTTAACTATTTTTTAATTTTTAATAATAGTTAAATTATAATTATCTATTTTATAATATATGAATGATATTAAAAAATAATGCACTCTATTTTTAAAAGAGGCAAAACTCTCTTGAATCCATTGACTAGCATTGGCTAGGATTTAGAGATTTATAATTCTCATGGAGATAGAAACTTTTTTTTCTCGATCTCAATTATTCTTTTTTAAAAACTAACCGTTATAATTTATTTTTTAAAATTAGAATCTAATTAAAATAAATTATTTTAAACATAATAAAAATAAAATTACCTATTTAAAAATAAATAATTTGATACGTTTCAAGAATTTGAATTATCGTACGAATCAGGGAACCGACTATTTTGTTTGGATATCCGAATGTAAACGAGTTCGGTTTTCATAATTATGAATCAAAATTTTATTCACCATAATAAAATAAATTAGAGGCTAGAGGAATATGGGACTAATTCTCTAGTATATTCTCCCACGCTCAAATTAATGATATTTTTAATAGACTTGAAAGATGTTTAGGAAGAAAAATGTAGGAAATGTAAGAGGATGGAATGAGTATATATTTGAAGAGTAATACTTCTTTTATATACTATTCTGATTGAGTAACTTTGTTTTTTCTTTATAGAAAAACTTTATTTATAACTAGAGATACCATTTAATTAATTAGCACCTCAAATCGATACATGTATATTACACCGTTTCGAATCAGTGATAAGAGGCGTTATTAATAGTGTGTAGTTAACATATCTATTTAATGATGAGACCACCTGATTTTTAGGCGTAACGTCGCTTCGACGTTCATTATGATCTTTTAATATTTAACTGTTCAAACTTCACTCTTTTGATTTAAACATTTGAGCACTATTACCTGATAGAATCTGTGATAATTTTTGTTGGACCATTGGCATTTAAGCATCTTATTCACCTAAGTATTAAATCGACCCGTTTTTTGCCGTACTCATTATAATTAATACTGAAAAATAAAAAACCAACATCTCATTGAAAGATACAGCCCCGAATCCGAGTAGGCTCATGGCAAAGATTATTGGAGCACAAGAAACTGAATGAGGACCACACTAAAGTAATGTTTTCTATCACGCGGAAGCGGGGAAAGGCAGTGGATCCTAAGCTTTTTAATTTAATAGTTGTCAAACTTGTCAGCTCACGAGGAATATCAAATCTCCACATAAACTAAATAAAGATAAAGGTTGGACAAAATAATGCAGTGCCTTGCATGCGCCACTGTTAGCTTGTCGCGTAACCCACATCTTCCTCTTATACCATGCGCTCTATTGCTTCATGCATGCCTGTCAACAATATATATATATATGTAATCTTGATATCATGTGTGATAATATTAGACACGATGCAGACGTGACACAAAGATACGAGGGTTTTGTGTTATTAACAAGTCAACATATTTATAATATGAAATAGTTGTGTTGAATTTTATATTTATATGTTAATTCGAACGTAACAAGATATTATATGATTAATAAACATGTTAGGTTAATATATTTTATATTTTAGCTTACTATTATAAATGTTGATCATCATACTGGATTTTTATGGTTACATGATGGGTCACGTATAGTAAGCATATATCATCACGTTGTATTAGTATGTTATGTCTTTTATTATGTCACATATGTATGATCTGTTTGTTTAATGGACTATGAGTATTGTATTACTTTATTCGTTTGATTAATAAGTTGTATTTGTATTTGATTTATCAGATTTATTATTAATCATGTCATAAGAATGTTTATTCTATTATATTTATGTTTTGGCATGCCACTAAAAAAATGCATTAATATGAATTGACATCATTTTGATGGACCTAACTAACTAACCACGAATTCTTTGTATTATTTATGGTTTTTTTAAAAAAAATAAATTAAGTGACAAATATTTGTACTATTTTTTCATTCTTTGTATTGTAAGGCAAAAGATTTTATGCTTCAAATTCTAATAAGAAGTGCATCCTAAATCATGAGTTCCTTCAAATTTTATAATAATCATCGTGTAACTTTTGAATGAAAATTAACTCTTTAGTACTATGTTAAATCTTTCTATATTAGAATTTTATTATGATCCTCTACAATATTAAATTCTCTTATTCTTTTAATGACTAGTATGATGTTAGAAGTAATGAAGTGTATACATCGAGATAATACTATAGAGTGTTGCTTTAATCTAATTAGTTATTATTATTATATTAGACTTCAACCATTGAATGAATATAAAAAAATAGAAATTTTAAGAGAATATGATAAAACACTTTTAGAATGTAGTCTAACTCTTAAGTTTTGCACGATATTGCTTCTTATATACTTCAAAAAGGCCACAGTGTTATTTGATATATCCATCAAGTGTCGGGTTGAAGTATTCTTTCCTAGCTCGTTACACAAAATACTATTTGCATAGAAAAAGGAAAAAAGAAAAAAAAGTGGCAACTTTAAAAGAAAAAAATATTAAAAAAAAAGGCTGCAAATTGTGTTATTTGATATATTCATCAAACCGCGCGAGTTGGAGTATTCTTTCCTGATATGTTTCACAAAATATAAATAATATAGGAAAATGGAGGATCCCAAATAGCAACACTAAAAAAAATTAAAATAAGAAAGACAAAAATTTTGTAAATGTGTTAAATAAACCATGTCGATCTGCATAATTTATTTATTTGGGTCATTTGTTGGTAAATGTGTTATGCGACACGGTATGTTTATTTAGTTTTAAAAACAACACGAGATATATATTTTTTGGCCCAACACAACACATGACCCATCTGTGCTAGGTTGGGCATGTTTATGGACAATGTCGTGTTATCTCACGGCCCGATATGGCTCAAATGTTGGAACATGTTATACATGGCCTAACACTATTAACTATGAGTTGTACTTGATAAATCCCATAGTAGGTTAGTTGTGTTTTATTACAGACAGTGCAATCCATTTAACACATTTAGAATTTTCTATATCAATAGAAACAAATGACAGTGGGTGGTTGAAGAATCGTGCCACGGGCTGACATGGCCTACAAGTTGCCTAACATGCAGCCGGACACACTTTAAAGTGTTTGATTGTATTATATACAATCCAATGTTACTATGTGCGGTGGTTGGCACTATATATGGTGGGTTGGTCCGTATCATATCACAAATAATACTATCCATTTAACACTCTCAAAAATTTATGCTCAATGGAAATAAAAAGGCGGTGGGTGGCTGAGGAAGCCCCTTCCTGTTTTCAAATTGCAACTTGTATTTGGGGCTCACTTGGGACTTAAGACAAACTTTAATTATTTCAATTTATTTTTACCTTTTATTTTAATAATAATCGTATATATTATAGAATAATACATTTGCAAATTATTATTATTATTATTATTATATGATGCATATATATTGTTAAAAAAAAAAAAACTTATACGATAAGAGTATATGTATATTGCCCTTCACCCTAGCGAGGGACACAACTTAATAAACATTTGCACATCCCAAATAATCAATGTGAGTATCATCGGTTATTGAATTTTCTTTGAGTAGTAATCCGGTCATAATAATCATATTATTGATAAATGGATAACTAAATATAAAAATATAAATTTTTAACTCTAATTTCATTTTATTTTATTTAATAATAATAATTATTTTATTTTTATTTTATTCTATTGTAATAACCAAATATGTCATTAAAATAGGATTGTGATCTCACCCACAGCCAGATGAAATCTATAAGTTTTTGAATTCCATTACTCCACGAGGATGGTTATTGAAATATGTTTAACATCACAACTCTAGACGTCTTTTAATACGTTTGTTTGAATTATCCACTGCCTTTTGGTGGAATAAAGAACAAATCCATCAATAGTATTATAAATTTCACTCAACTTGAACAACGATAAAATTATAAAATTAGATAAATCAAATAGATTAAAAACCATTGTTAGAATTACTAATAATAAATTCAAAATATAATTGTATAAATTTATGTTATTTGCATTTTTAAAGATATTTGTATTCTTACTATATAATATAATCTATACTTATGCTTATTTTATTTTTATAAATCATAGTAAATTTATAATAGTCTAGACAAATATAAAAAAATAAATCGTACTAAATAATAATAATAACTATAATAATAATTGCAAAAATACCTACTACTTGACTGAAAGTTGTAGCTTATTGACTATTAGAGCTATCGTTATTATGATTTAGTATTTTAATACATATAATTGTAAAAACTTAGCACTTTACAAATCGATCAGGGCACTATCGTTATCATTTGTCAAATATCATAGCCAAACGATGACCAATACATCAGATAAGAGCTGTTATAAACATATTATGTGCTCTTTTTAAAATGTCATTAACACTTTCAACCAAATTTGTAATCATATAACCATATTGCCTTCCACCACCATCAATATATACATCCCACTTTTTTTTTTTTAATTTTTTTCGGCCAATTTTCACAATTTCTCATCCATCATTTCAATTGTTTCCATTATAACATCAAATTTTTGAATTTGAAATTCATTTCTTAGTCCAATTATCAAAAATAAAAAATTTATTAACATTTTTAAATAAGTATTAATATTTGCTAAAGTTTATAACAAAATATTTTTATTATCTGCTTTATATAAAATATTTTTGATAGTTTTATTCTTCTGAGCAGTGTTACCATTGGAAGTTAATATTTATTAAAGTTTATAACAAAATATTTCTATTATTTGCTTTACATAAAATACTTTTGATGATTTTATTCTTATGAGTAATATTATAATTGATCGTTAAGTGATATAAAAAATAACACTCATGAGCATGTGTAGGCCTCCAATTTGGATAATATGGATTATTTACCCAAAATTTGATGGCATTTTGATAGTAAAATATAGCACACAAATTTGTAATTGTTGTCACAAACTCTCAAATGTAAACTGAAAACCATCCCCAACTATCGTTATTTTCAATTTTAGTAATTGCAAAAGCAAGTAGATAAATTTATCTATTTTCGTTAACACTACTAGCTATGAGTAGTTTTTCTTTATACTTTCCACATAAAAAGGTTCCATCAATTTATATTAGCGATAAACATGAACAAAATACATTAATACAAAGTTTAAAATACCCAAAAAAGAAAAAGTTCACGGCTATTATTTACCTAACTGCCAACTACAAGACAGTTTCGTGTAAGATAACAGTTTAAAATATCTAAAAAAGATAGTTTCACGTAAGATAACTTCTAAATATTATAAATCATGACAATTACTTTTTATTTGGCCTTCCAATAATTTATATATATTGTATGAAAATTATATAGTTCTTTAATGTTTTCAATAAAATGATATACAAAATAACTTTGGTCACTTCTCACATATTCAAAAGTGTGATTAGCTATCAGATTCAATTCTAGTTATGGGTGATCTATGAAAATTTGTGGGTCTAAACTTATATGGGAGTCCAAATATTTTGTAATCTCTCAAAATAATAATTTTTAATATATAATTTTAACTTTTAACTCATAACTATCTTCATATTTTAAGCATTTTATCATCAAAATTTACTTTTTGATTTATCGATCTTGAGGCGACAATTTATTGATATTTTACCAAAAAAATATTTTTTAATTTATTGATCATGAACAACAATTTATTGAGAGAAAAATATTACTTCAAAGCATAAATTGTACTAGCTTTGTAATTAAATATCACATCCTTTTAAAATTGTTTGTTCTTAGGATCAAATATTGGAGCACTAAAAAAATTATCTAAATAATTGTGTACATTCATAATGTTAATATCAATATTTAAAAAGTGTTTAGCTATTGAATTAAAATCATCTAATCTTAAAAGATGAGGAGTAGGAATCGCCGCTTATTGGACAACTCCTTTATCACCCACCACAACTTAAGTAACAAAAGATGCTCATAAGTACTATGTTTTTTATAATATTCATCAAGATTTAAATGGAAATGATAATAACGGGTGGATGGCATAATCTCATTACAATATATAGATAGGCTATGAATAAAAAAATTAGGCACATTAAAATTAAATTCAGATTCAATAAAAAGTTCAATAGCCATATTGCCATTAGATTAATTAAGCATTACAAATATTGACTTGATATTTTGATTATCAATAACAATAAATGATGTAAAATATGCAATATTGTGAGTAAATATTGAAACTTCATAGATAATTGTAAAACTTTTTGACCTTCATCCATATTTATTTTTGTGTAGTCTTTTTTTTTTAATTTTTTGTAATTTATTGATCTTTTAATTATTAAATAATTTAAATATTTTTTCTCATAATCAATACTTTGATACATGATACAGATAACTCTACCTGTCATGAATTAGTAAATATTTATAATTTAAAATGATAATGATAAAAAAAATTTAAACTAATAAAGAAATGGATAAAAAATAATTTTATATTAATAAAATTAATAAAATAACATTGTATAATTTTTTTAATTATTTTAAATGGGTTCGGTAAATTCGACCTAAGAAGAATCATCATAGATAAAGTAAATGCCCAATAAAATTCAGCTCAAAGAGGGCCCAACAGCTCAATTATTCTTGCCCAAAAAGCAAACCTATGTGTCAAGCATAATTTACCCGTTAGTCCTTATCCACAGAGACGGTTCAACAGGTGGTTATACTGTCTGATAACCCAACCGTCTCACGCTTTTATAAATATCACTTTTATTCTCACAAAAATGAAGGAGAAAACAGCCGGAAGGACCAAAGAGTGGAGGAAATGGCCAGAGAGGACCTAGAAAAGATGTTCTAGAAGAGAGGAAGGAATAGGGAGGAAGAGAGACGGATGAAAGGCTAACCAACCATCCAAGGAAACCAACTCTCAACCTTAAGGAGACCAGACATAAGGAGGCCAGCCCACCATTTGAAGAAAATAAGCTCTCCATCCTAGGAGGCCATCCTTACATTTCAAGATTTTTTCTCTTCATTCAAGGGAGCTATCCCTCATCCAGAAAGCCCGTATCCTCCAATTCTTCCAGACGCCATATCTCCTCTCCCTCGAGGAGATTTTTCTATTTGAGTGATCAGTTAGAACACTCCCGTGATCCTTAGAGAGTCGTACAATCTATAATGGCCGTACAATCTATCTAAGTCGCTCCTCTACAGGCACATTTTAAAGTTACCCACTAGTTAGGTGCATCTCTAAATCTTCATTTATGGGTGCACCTTTAAGTCGTTCATTAGTTAGGTGTACCCAAACGCTCAATCCACCACAAATGTATCTTTTATTTATCTTTTTATACTCTTAAAAAAATATCTGATTTGAGCGTCGGAGGATTTACGGTGAGAGTAACTCCCGTCGTTTTCTGACTTTTATTTTCAGTTATATTGTATAGGGTTCAGGTTCGAGGTTATGGAGACCGGATCCGTATTAGATCGATCAGCACGAAGATCCGATTCAAGGTCCTTAATTTGTAGAACAATCTGAATTCTTAATACACAATAATATTAATAAATAGTATATTTTTAATTTATATGTGATGAATATATATTGAGTTGTTAAGTTAGTTGACAAATTTATACGTAGAAATATAAAGAGATCAAGCATGGCACCGCAAAAATAAAAAATGAATAAATAAAAATTGACAGAAGATAGGAGACTTGCGAGTATTTTCTCAAAAGTCCCAATAAATTTTAAAAATTTAAATATATTTAAAATTTGAAAAGATAAAAAAATAATATTTAAAATATAATGTATAATATAATATTAATATAAAGTAAATTAGTAAAAGAGTATCATATAATTTTTTATAGTTGTATTAATAAATAACATATTTTAATTAATATATAATAAATATATTTTGAGTTATTAATTACTAGACGAATTCATACATAAACATTAATAGAAAATTCGTGAAACATCTTAAAAAAGAATAAATAGAAAATATTTTATTAAAAAATAGTGGATAAAGATATAAGATAAAAGGACTCTGAATTTTTTCTATAAGTTTTAATAAAAAACAAAAAATTTTAAATATAATAAAGGAAAGTATACAAATATATCATATAAAAAATAAAAAAAAACTCTGACTCGTGCGATTTGTCCAATAAACCTTAAAAATAATAAAATATTATTATACATTAATAAAATAAAATCATACAATATAACAAAAATATATGTATTTAAAAATAATAAAAATATCTTCAAAAAACTTAAAAATAAAATATACAATAAAATAATAAAATATATTATTAAACGAAAATCGTGCTTGTGAATGGACGATTTTCTCCCTTCAAATTCCACGTGTCAAAAAAACCCAAAATTATAATAAATTCAAAAACTACCCCATCTAAAAAACTATTTTAAAAAAATCCCCAAAAAATGCTCTGAGTGGGACGGCCGGCGCATCAGCCGACACTAAGCGGCGCAAATAAAGAGGTGGTCCGGTGGGGCCTCCGCGAGAGACAGCTGGGCAAATCTTCAAAGCGGCCGAATATTCGACGGCGCCACCTTTAACAAATAATAAAGAGAAATATTTCGATATTATTTAATTATTTTTTTAATAATATTAACAATGTATTTATTTTATATGAATTTGTTTAGATAAATTTATTTTTTTATTTTTAATTACCAGCTGAATATATTCATTTTTAACTATCTCAAGCAAACGTCAGGATTGAGTAATTTTTAATCTTCCTTTTATCACGCCTACTTGAGAGGGTGAGAGGGTGCCGATTACACTCTCTTCCTTTATCATTGATACTCTCTTTAAAACACAATTTCCAAAAGAAAAAAAAAAAAAACCCAACTTTAATTTTCTTTTAAGTATAAAGAAACAGAGATCTTTATGACTTGAATAATTCTCGATAGATTTGATAATATTGTTAAAAAAATTAATATTTATATATTTAATTATATATCAATTTATATTAAAGCTGTCAAAATTAATATCGAGAGAGATAAAAGAAAAAAAATTAAAATAGGTGAACCAATATTTATTTTTAATAATTAGATATAAATAGGTGTGTGAATAATATTACTCTTCACCAATTTAACCTTTTGGACCAAGGCATGTAATTAAACGTTATAAGTAGAATATCATTTATTGGTTTCATTCAATTTTTTTTGACGAGAGAGATCAAACATCTTTGTAGACTAAAGAATGCAACAATTTCCACGTGGGGCATGTGGCATTTGATCATTTGCATTTTGCAAAGATCTAGTAACGAAAGAATAAGCTCTTAGTCCAGATTTTGCCTTGCTAGGTTGAAAGTATTCTTAGCTTAATTATTTTAAAAAAACTATCCAGTTTTCATATAATTAATTATGAGTATAATAACAGTGTTATAATTTTAAGTAAAACACCAGTAAAAGGCAACTAACATGTAAAAGTTTCTTACTTTAATAATTGATTAAGATGCCAGCCTATCAATAATAGTATTGATTCTGATCACATCAATGAAAAAAATAACAAACCTTAGAAAAATTACTTATTTTTCCACAAATGCACATTTTTTATGCTTACATTAAGCTCCCAATGATCAAAATTTGGAGTACTTGTTGCATATGTTCAACATGTTTTTAGGGGTTGAAATTATATATGAAGATATTTTAGAATTAGACTGTCATAAACTTTCAAATGTAGGGCTTCGTATGTGGTTTATTAGGCATACAAAGGTACCATGATACGTGCTTCTCGGCAGAGGCTGGATAATAAGGGAGAGGGGAGTTACGGCGGAGGAGGACATAATAGGGAGAAAGGGCGACAAAGAGTTGAGACGAAAATAACTTCCTTCCCTTCATTATGCACCATAATGGTGTATATCAACACTAACCGAAGCATATAACAAACTAATATAAGCCCTAACAAACTAACAAAATAACAAACTAACAAAAATAAAATACTAGAAAAAAGTGATCCCTAAATTTAGGAGACACAATGTTTTAGTGATCAACGATTCATATTAAATTTGCTAGTCCTCGTACATTAAATGAACTCCGGGCGGATATCCAATATTAATATTGCCGTTCCCATCAAAATGACCTTGTCTTCACTTCCTTGTTGCTTCCACATATTGAAGACCGCAAGTTGTCCTAAATCGAATCACTCTTTTGGTGTATCCCACCGGATGGACAATGAAGACGGCGCATCGCATTCCATTTTAACATTTGCTTCTTTTTCCGGGTTTGATCATGAACCATATTAGCTCTGTTATATCCTTGAAAAAGAAAAGCTATTTTCGAGTTGAAAAATTAGATTCTGGTGGTGCTCATCCCCTAATAATGAAGAGCATCTCCCTCACAGATCACCTTCACGAGACAATTATAGGTTCCTTGAGTGCTTCAGGATATGGTCACATATTGCATCGAGTAGGTGATTATCCATGCTCCGAACAAGGTCCAAGCACAAGTGGCGAATATCAAAGATCGGAAGGTAGGCTAGCTTCTTCATCCACCCCTCGATATTTGTAATTCAAATCTTGAGGGAGGCTGCCGGTGCCTCATCCACTCTTGATGTCTCTTCGCTTGGTTCTTGACCTCACGGTAGAGATTGCCATATTCCCAATCAAATGGGCAAATAAGACAAGCCCCATGATAGCAATAATGGAAAATAATGTCTCTCCAATGAATGTGCTTGTTTGTAGATTTTGCCCATAAACTTATATTGAATAGAAATACTTCTCATAAAGTTGGAGGACAATATATTTTTAACCATTAAATATACCATATTGGAAGGTGATATTTTCTTTAGGATCACATCTATTGAACACACTTCACGATCTAAACCGCCAAAACTATCACAATCTAAATAATTAGGGGAAGCATTTTGGAGGGCCATGTTCTTGTATATAGACTTCCAGGTGTGTATATCTTCAATTGATAGCAAATACCATGACCCGCTAACATCATCCAATGTTGTAATTCTTTGTGACTTTTGTACAATTTGAGAATTCAATGGGAAAATCGAATTGAAGTAAAACTATTAATGCAAGAGCATTATTATTGTGATTCTGAATGATGACCAAATGATAATATTCAGCACAAGCTTCATGGGAAGTCTAAAATTATTTTTTTGCTCCCTGCTCCCATCCCGATCTCCCTTTTCATCGTAAATTTTGATATGCTCCCACGGTAGTTCTAAGACAGTACCCTAAATATTTTGAAAATCAAAATCATCACTCTCTATATTCCCAAAGATTTCTTAACAACACATATTTGAAGGTAAACAATCTCTGTTAGACATATAGTAGTTAAAATTGTTTCTAGTTCTCCCGTTCCTCGTACGCATTTTCATCAAAAGTATTATATAAAAATTGGTAGCTGAAACTAATTGGACACGTTACCATTCTCATTTTGATTTCAAATAACCCTTCTTGGAATAGGACAAACATCCCGTATTTTTCTTCTTTGGATCAAAAAATGTACAACTTGTCCATGACCGAAATTGTAAAATGAGGAAAACATGTGGATCAATTTTCTTTATTGGCATCCTCTGAGCTTGGTATAATGCTTCACGACACTTGATGCCATATTTTTGACATGCCCATACAAATCAAATCCTTGCAAGCCTCGTTTATTAATATTCATTTGTGGTTAGGAGGAAGCGCATAAATTATCCATTTCCATTGATTTTGAAGTTTCTCCTCGCTCACCAACCCTCGATTTGATCCTCGATGCCACTCCACCTTCTTTCATTCTTGAAGTGAAAAGGGGTAATAATTTGCATCACAGGAGTCAGATGTCTGCCAGGAGAGTTCGGCTTGATCATGAGTTGGCCGTGAAGGACCCCCTGGTTGGACTGACAACCCATGAAATTTGTAATGTCTCTTAAATGTCGAGTGTTAGAAATACCCCTTTGTTGAGGGTAGCGGTGTTCATCGTCCAACACGGGAGGAGGGTGATAAACCATTAAAATTTGTTCTCATCGGAGCCAGCACGTAAGTGGAATGAGACTCGACCACCTTCACCCTCCAAATCCAGTCTATCGGGTTTAATTTCTTGAGTGGGAGAAGGTAATTTGGCCGATGTGTGACTTAATTTGGAAATCGGAGATTAAGCCACGGTGGTTCGACGAATTGTTTCTCGGCGAGGCAAGGAGGAGAAATTTGATGAAGGTTATTGGAATGTTGTAGTAGGTGGCTCGTCGAATTGAAAATCGGGAGACGCATGTGAATGGGGTTTTCTCGATTGTCGGAGCGTAAAGGCTCGATGATGGAGGTTTTTAGTGGTGGGAACCACAACCAATGGTGAGTTTGAAATTAAAGGGGAATTAGCGAAGGTGGAAGCCGAATCGATTTGTGGTTGACAACGGTAGTCGGTCGAGGCGGTTGGGGGAAGAAGACCTAATTTGACTGTAGAGGCGAAACGCGGAACCGGATGGAAGAGATGGCGTTTATCGTAAAGGAAGCGCCGAAGAGTTTCTTGACTCTCTAGTGTCTTGCTGAAGGCGTCCGCCATGGGCGCTACTGGCTATGACCCCGGATCTCATGCGGTTTGTGGAAACCGTGATGGTCGGTCGGTAGCTCGTCTCCTCATTGTGTTGGCATTTACTATTCGAGTGCGCGTTCTTCGTTCTCCTCCTCTTTTCTCTCATTTTGATCGTCTTCTCGAGGCTTGACCATCGTCGGTGGCGATTGAAGGGAGAGGGGAGTTACAGGCGGAGGAGGATGGCGATTGAAGGTTTCGAATGAGAGAGAAAGAGAGAAGAGAGGAGAGAATAGGGAGAAAGGGTGAGAGAGAGTTGAGGCGAAAATAATTTCCTTCCCTTCATTATGCACCGTAACGGTGTATATCAACACTAAGCTCTTCAACAAACTAACATAAGCCCTAACAAACTAACAAAAATAAAATAACAGAAGAAAGTGATCCTAAATTTGGGATTGTCCAAATGTCCGCCAGGATGTCATGGTCAAGGAGGAGATATCGCCAATATTTTATAAATGAATATTCCATGGCTCTATAACTCAACCCAAACAACACATCAAGCCCTTCAGCCTTCGTTGATTTTGAAGGTGACTTTCCATTCATCACTTGGACAATATTTGAGCACTATGTAACATACTGAGTATCTCATCAAACTTAAAAATTAAAATCATTATTCAAAAGTGATCTTGTTGATGGTCCGATCATCCATGCACATCTTCTGTGATTCATTTTCTTTTGTCAAATACAATAAATTAATATAAAATAGACATTATAATATTCTATAACATTATTTTTTGAAATACATGATATTAAAGAATCAAAATATTTTATAAATATTCTCTATATTTTTATAAATATTATTATTTATGTAAATTTTATATAACTATTTTGTATAAATAATCTACCAATATAAAATAACTAAAATGTAAAATACACAATTCCTTTTATTCATATTGGGTGTCCTTTCTATATTTATTAATATATGACATAATTTCAGAGCTTATCGCTCAACATTTGCTCATTATGACTTTCGAATTCTCTTAATTTCTCTCGTTGTCGGATATTGCGCCCTAAATCTGAGTATTGGGCTATCCAACTGACCATCGATTTCTCTCGTCATCGCGTATTTGTGCCCTTAATCTGAAAATTAGGCTAAATCTGAGCACCCAATTCTCTTGTTGTTGGTTTCAAAAGTCACTTCATCGTCGATTTCCACGTTCGTCGCCGGAAGGAGTAACTATTGACGTTTCTCTCATCTTGATTTACTATTGCGGGTCTCCATTATCGTCGATTCTATTGACGTTTCTATCATTTTGATTCACTATCGTGGATTTCACTGTCATCGGTTGCCATTATTGACCATCGCACCGCACCATCACTATCTGCCTCACGGTTTTTCATTCTGTGAAGACGACTAACTTAGCCCAACGTTTTGATAATTTTGTTCAGCAAAATGCATCGTCTCGGCCGCTAGACGTTGGCTGATATTCCAACTGAAAATGCTCAGTTTTACCCACATCAATTGGCAAACCGCAGTACCCGGTGCTTTTATCAAATTGTTTGCTAAATGCTGCGTTTTAATTTGTGGACCAGGCAACCTTTACTTGTTCCGTGGCCCAGTGATTCCAAAGCCCACTTCCTATTTCGGCCCACTTGTCACTTTCTTAACCCAACCCACTTATCTTATTTCTCTAACTCATCACTCATTTAAAGCCTATATGGCCCTACAACAAAATTATATGTCTCAGCCCATACAAATTATTTTCAATAGTCCAAATTATAATATTATTCAGCTCATTCTGTGTACACATTTCTCAAAGGTCAAAAATCATGAAAATTTGTCACAAGAGAACACAAGCCACCACAACACAAGCTTCTGAAACGCATTTGACTTTTGATGATCATATTAAAAGTTAAAATAATATTAATTATAAAATTATTATATGGTTTGCTAACATATTTAATTCATTTATTAATGTGTTATTTAGTTGATTTAAAATTGTAAAAAATATATGAGATTTTTTACAATAATACTATTTATCTGTAAATATTGCACATCGATATCAAATCATGTGTGAGTTATATAATAAAATTTAAAATTTTGGTTAATCAACAAGTATTTTTATTTCCAAATTTGCTATTTATAGGACCAACTGATATCAATTGAATTATAATGAAAGTTTCCAATAAAATTTAATAAATTTACAGATTGTTGAGATGGATTTTGTCTTTCCAAATTTCTTATGGCTCTTTATGATTTGTTTGAATCTACAAGGACTTCACTAATGTTACGTCCCAAAATCTCGAATATGAATTTATTATATATTAACCCAATTATTAACCTTAAATAGTTTTTTAACATTCAATCATTTAAAATTTAATTGCCTTCCTCTAACCAAAATCTAAGTCAACGTCGGACGTGAATCTAAAAAAATTAAATATCGACAAACAATTTAAAAATCAGATATTAATATAATTTATACAGTCCAAAGTGACATACTCGAAAGTGGCTTTGAATTGTTGACACAGATGACATCAATCATTCATACGAAAGAATATTTATACCAAATTGGAGTAAATTAAATTATAATCCAATCAAACAACCAAAAACTAATTAAAATTATACATCACCATAAACTATATATAATATAGCATAAACAAGTTGAAATTGTTATCAACTATTGTTTTAATTATATAACATAAAACTCATATACAAAATCCTAAATTACAACCAATCAGCCATCCCTTGATATAATCACCTCTTAAGTATTGTTTTGAATTTTCTAATATAACACATTAGTGAAAAATTAAAATAAAAATGAATAAATTACTCAATAAGGTATATAATTTTTATAATTAAACATATATTTTATATCAAGACATGTTGAAATAAAATATAATTAAAATAAAAAAAAATAATAGCATAATTCATAAGTATATCATACATAATTTTTTAAAACTGGTGACCATTTTCTTTGTTTAAATTATGTGTCAAATATATATACTCAAATCATGCAAAACTTGTGGATCAAGAACCAATGACAGTCTTACTAATAAATGAGCGATTATTAAAATTCAGGTTATATATATTTTTATATAATAAAAAGTAATATGTTATTATTAAAAATTTATAAATTGATTATCATATATATAAATTTATAAATAAGACTAAATATGGCTTTTAATTCATAAATAATATGTTTAAATATTGATTATTATTATAATATATTAGGATATATTATAATATATCTTTTTTAATTTTTTATAATGATCTATATATAATTAAATAAAAAATTTTACCTAAATATAAATATATTATTTATATTTTTTCATATTAAAAAAATATCATTATCATCAAATTTATATAAAATTTTTGTCTTACTTATTCAATATCTTGCATGTAGCATATTATAAATCATGTAATATTTTAGCATGAAATTTTAAAGACATGCAGGAACTACAATTGTAGAAATTCAGCAAAAATTAGTGTATTTTATTCAATTTCTTTTATTTATGAAATATACAAGAGTTGTCTCGGGTAAATTTAGAATATGTAGGAAGTATATAACTTGAAATCAAAAACATGTAAGAGTAGCAAATAGTAGTTAATAATATATAATAATATTGTTACATAAATTTGACATTTAAACACAATATATATATATATATATATATATATGCAATAAGGGCACATATTTTATAAAAATTATATAAAATAAAAATGAGAATACATACATATAAGATCAAAATATTTCATATACAAAATTAAAATATATATAAGTATTTAAAATAATAAATACTCATAAAGATTAGAAAATAATAGCAATAATAAAAAGAGAAATTTGAATACACTTACTTTAAATTTAAAATATCTAAAAATATCCTAAAGTTCACCTAGATTCTCATTCTCAAGTCTTTCTCTCTCTCTCTCTTTTTTTTTTTGTATTTTCTTGACTTCTCTTTTTCTCTTTTCTCTCTAAAATCGAATAAAAATAATTAAAAATTAATTAAGAGGGCTTATATAAAAAATTAGCGAATGTATGCCTATCAGACATTAAGATAGAAACTGAATAGTGCACAAACGTCAATCAGACTTGCATCATACATGTGTATTTTATCACGAACATACATATGTATTTGTTTGCGTATATTGGACATGAACATTCTACCTAAAATAGGTACAAACTCCCCAGAGGCATCCTTTAGGTGCATCTCATTGCCTGAAATACGTATGTGCATACATCTGGTGTCGATAAGTGTCACTTGGTTTGATACGATCCAATCATAAAGTTTATTTTGAACCAAAATTCATTTAACCTAGATATTTTCATCAAATTAACTCAACTTATTACAATTTAAAAATAAATTTAAAATTCATATCTTACAATTACTTTATATGTATCATCACTCTTTGCTTGATAGTATTTTTGTTGAGCTTATTTATAAAGAAATACGATTTCAAATTAAAAAAATCCCAATATATGAAGATATTTCTTACAATTTCCTCACAAACTCTAGGTTCCAAATCTTCACATCAAAACTACAGATCACATAATCAATGATCATGTGATTTAAATATAAGTTGGCACCATTATGTTAAAGGAAATTTAAAATACAATTAACCTAAAAAAAAAGGCTCCTATCAAAATGGGTATTCCACTTCATTTCAACTAGTGGCAATCACCGGCACTGAATCAATCAAATTCAACTCTATTACTTCATCCTCCACTCTATTTATTGAGGATTTTAATATAATTGTCAGTTGAATAAATTTTACCTGTACACCCGTTCTATATGTCATTCTAGATAACCACTATTGAATTATTGATTTTATATATTACAATTACATAACTTTTGACTAGAACTAGTTCACTAATAAAATTGTAATGTTTAATACACCAAGAATTCATACAGGTAATGAATCCCATAGACATATCAGTAATATTGGTTCCATTTCTACACCGTCATTCTCAATTATAAATGTTTACTTTGTATCTTTGTCATCCTATTTATTATTATCTGTCAAATAATTATATATTTTTGGTTTAAAATATCACTTTTCTTTTTCATAATTGTGATATATAAGATCCATGAACAAATCAATTGATTAAAACAGGCCATAAAATTGGACATCTATTTGAATTTAACATATTTAATATTCCATCTCAACTTTCCAACACTATTGCTTTGCACTCTAAACCAGTCAAATCTAGTCTTTTATGGTATTATTGCCTTAGTCAAATATCAAATTTAAAAGTTTAATTATTAGCACTTATGAATCACTTAGAAAATCTTAGTGATAAATATTTCAATTATATGGCTTACTTGCTTGGTAAATACAAAGTTTTAAATTTTAATTTTAGTGAATTTAATTTTCATACTTTTTTTGATCTTATTCATTTTGACATTTGAAATCTTACACATATACCTATTAAATAGGGATTGAAATATTTTGTTATTCTTATTGATTGATGATTATCTTATTATACATGAATATACCTTTTACATTATTAATCTGAATTATCTAAAAATTTTAAAAATTTTACAATATGGTAGGTACTTATTTTTTAATACAAATCCAAATCCTTAAATCCGATAATATTATGAGTTATCATTCTTAGAGTCCATTTAATCACATGTCACCATATACCAAAAATTTTACCCAAACACATCTTAATAAAATAGTTGTGCTAAATACAAATTTAACTATATTTTTAGCGATGTCCCATCCACTTTTATTTCAATTTCTCTACCAAAATAAATTCAGGGAGAAGTTATTGTCATTATAACTTATATCATTAATTGTCTACCAACCTCAATTATTGAGAATCAGATTTCCTACGAGCATCTATTTGATACATAATTTTACGTTAATCTTCTTTATATCTTTGGATGTGTTTGTTTTGTTCTCTTTCTTAGGTATGATATTAAATATAAAAATTATTGATATTATGACATTGTCTCCAATAAATTCTAAATTTTCGATCATGTTGAAAACACAAATGTTTATTAGCTTATACTCTCTTTCTCATACACCTATCGTATGCTTTAAATTTTTTTTCAATCCATTATCAGATCTATTTCTTGATATTCCTACCATCTCAATCTTTGACATTTCTATTTTATCTCCTATAAACGATCTTCCTATGCTTATTTAGGATGTAATTGATCCATTCATAGATCCACTGACTCACAATTCAAAAAACTTTTTTATCTGTTATTTTATTTGGGTATGTGAGCCTCCTTCTTACTCACATAACTTTCATTATTTTACTCTACTTACTATATTATATAAAACTACTATCTATTGAGAAGTCAAATCTCACCTTTCGGGATAACAAGTAATAATTAATAAAATTCTTATCCTTAAAAAAAATAGCACATAAAATTTGGTTGACTTACCACCAAGCAAATTATTTATTGGAAGAAATGAATCTATATGAACAAAACTAAGTCTGATTGCTCAGTGGAATGTTATAAAACTTATATTATTGCTCCTAACTTTACACAAAAGTATGAAAATGATCATGAAGAAACTTTTACTCCAATGGCTCATTTCATGTCTATTCATTCCTTGATTGTTATCACTGCTACTTGTAAATGAGCACTTTTTTATATGGATATCAAGAATGCCTTCATCCATAGTGACTTAATCAAGGAAGGCTATATGTATCCCCCACTCATATATGTCCATCTTCTAAACAAAATCTATTATCTTTATTGCACATTATATAACATTAAACAAGCTCCAAAAGTTTGTTCACCAAGTTTAGCTTCATTATTGCCAAACTAGTTTTCATATCAGGTACTTATAACTCTATACTTTTTCACTCATACAACACCATTTGGCATCATTTTTATTTTACTTTATATTAATAATATAATTATTATTGGAGATAATTATAATGGAATCCACAATGTTAAATTTTTTCTATATTATTTTCACTCATACAACACCATTTGGCATCATTTTTATTTTACTTTATATTAATAATATAATTATTATTGGAGATAATTATAATGGAATCCACAATGTTAAATATTTTCTATATTAACAGTTTTACATCAAAGATTTAGTAATCTCAGTTACTTCCTTAATCCGAAAGTAAATTTATATTTTAATAGTTATTATCTTTCTCAAGCAAAGTATGTATCATATCTACTCACTCGCACTAAAATTATTGATAACAAGATTGCTTCTACTCCGTTAAAACAAAATGTCAAACTTACTTTGTTTAATAGTTCTTCCTTGTCAGAAATAACACATTATTGAAAACTAGTAGACAGACTTATTTATTTTACGGTTAATTTATTCGAATATTGTTTATATAGTTTATCTTTTTAGCTAATTTATGGGTTCACCATTATCTATTTACTATGCCATTGTGCTCTATATCCTCCTATATATGAAATGATCATTATACTATGGCCTTAAATTATCTAGCCATTCAACTCTCCACTTACATTTCTTTTCTGAAACAAAAAAAGGCAAAAAATTGCACCGATTAATGATCTATGACTAAATATTATTTCTTCTTAAAAGTATTTCTTATTTTATAGCTTAATAAAAAGCAATATGTTTTATAACATTCAAATATAGAAGCAAAATATTGTAACTTGGCTAATACAACAACTGAACTCCTCTAGTTACTTTTGATATTGGAAGATATGGGTATTACTCATAATATAATTATCTTATATTATGATAATCAAAATATCATATAAATTACTGCTAAATATAATAAAAATTAATATCATTTTGTTTATCAATATATTCAGTAAGACAGTATACATCTTCGATGAATACCATCATCTGAACAACCTACCAATATCTCCAATAAATCTTATGTGATAGGATGCTTTCATAATCTGATTTCTAAACTCAAATTGGTCTTTGCCATATTTATTTGAGTTTAAAAAAAGATGTCAAATATATAAATTTATATGAAATAGATATTATAATATTCTTTAATATTATATTATAAAATTATAATATTCAATAATATTTGCTATATCTTTATAATAATTATTTTTTATATAAGTTTTATATTATTACTCTATATAAGTAGTCTACTATTGTTGATGCATCTCTAAATTCGGGTTATTGAATAAATTAGGAAACCGCTTGATCTCGCCTAGTGGATTGAAATGAAGTAGACTTGATCTTTATTACTCTGAACATGGATCCTATACACAACTAATAAATAAGATGTCAGAGAATTGACGAGACTCGTTTCTCGATATGTCATTTGATACTCAAGTTAGAAATCTTTTTTGATTAGATAGAAAAATAGGAGGATGAGAAGATAATATGTAGATGTATATATAAAGGAATTGAGTGTTGGCTGAGAATGTGCTCTAATAGTGCGCTCAGTAGGTGAGCTGCTAAAAGAAAGAATTATACTCGACTTGGAGCACCTTACAAAGTGAATTGCACTCAAATGAGGAATGACTTTGAGAAATGGAGGGCTGTGCTCTAGCAGTGCGCTCAATAGATGAGCAGCTTTGAAAAAAAAGTGTGGTCAACTGGAAGCAGCTGAGAAAGAGAGGTGTACTTAACTAGGAATTGTTTAGAGAGTGAGGTACACTCGATTGGAAAGTAGCTTTGAAAAGGGGGTGCACTCGATTAGTAGCGGCTTAGAGAAATAGTTGTTGTTTCAATGTTTGGTTCCTTGGAATTGGGATCGTTGCTTAACCAGAGATTGGATCGCCAGATGCTCTAGATAGGTTCCAGAAGAAAGGTCGACGAAGGTTTGCCGTGAGGATTTGAGAGGTCCCCTTTGGTCCTTTTGATTCGGAATCTCTCCTCTCTAGCGGAGGAACGGATGTATATATAGTGCGAGAGTGTTGGTCTACTTACCTTGGGCTCCACGGCTCTACGATAATGAGTGGTCAACACCATGCGCTTGCTGTTGTGGGTTGCAGGTGCTATGATTATGCGCCTCTGATGGAGTTGTCATTGTGCTTCGACCTTTGGCACTCCATACCACCGTAATCCTCAAGGCGACAGGTTAGTGGCTGCCTCTTGCAATTTTTGCTTCTACAGTCGTTAGGAACTACTTGGTGACAGTAACCGTTTGCATTTAGCTATTGAGATAGAGTAGGTTGGGCTGGACTGTTGATTAACTTTTATAGCCCGTATGCTACTAGGTCAATTTGGGTCTAACCGTTTAGGCCTTCAGTTGCGTCTTCTGGATTCTGGGCTTGAGAGAGCCCTCGCTGAGCTGCTACTTTCAAAGCGCACTTTCTCTCACAGCCGGATTCTGGGTCGGTCCCTTTAGATACCGAACCCTTCAACTATAAAATAAATAAAATATAAAATATACAATCTTCTCGTTCATTGATGTCAAAAGGGAAAGAAGGTCGCATGTGCTAATGCTCTCATGTATAAATCTCTCTGTAAGAGTATCAACACCATCATAGTGTGAGAGCTTCGGAAAGTTGAAACCGACTATGAGGTCGATCATGTGCTTGAATTTTTCTCTCAAGAGGCGGGCTGTATAGAAGTTCATCCATAACCACATTATCGGATCCTTTTAGTGGGTCAACCATCGCTCTAGGGACAGCTTGAACTCTTCTGTTCTGCTTCACTAAAGCGCATACGAGGGAATGCCCACGTCGAGCTTCTTCAAGTTTATTTATCGAATGGAAGCTACTATTTTCCCCTTTAATGGAGGTTATCACATCTTCGAGGCGTGCAGAAAAAAATTTCCACCTTAAAGAAAGGGAGCATTTGTTGAAGCCGCCATCCTGGATATTCCTACGTATTGCCATGGTCTTTCTTATAGGATGTGAAAAGCCTCCATATGAATGCAGTGGAGATGGGCATTTGTCTACCATCCAACGGGAAATTGGACAAGGCACCTCTTCCCAAGTTGTAGAAGATGTTATTTCAAAGCCACTCTCATTTTCAGTAGTAGAGGCGGTCAGGACAATTCAAACCACCAGAAATTTAGCTTCCTCATCGAGGTTGCAAGCCTCTTTCGGGTTACCAAAATCTCATTCCACCAGTTCAATTTCATCCAGGGTGTGGCCGACTGGTTTGTCCACAAATTTGACTCGGACTATATTCCCCTCCGTGGGCAGGCGTGTGCTCGGAGTCTAATTTTTTCACTTCATCTTTTTGGAAAAATTGTTGAGGCCTCTGCCGCCTAAGCCGGCGGAGCTACAGAACAATTCTTTTCTTTTTCCTCCATCTAGAGGAGACTACCACTTGGTGGACTACTGGGTAGATTTGTCTAGGCCAAAAATGGTAATTTGGTTCGCCCTCTGCTGCTTTAATTTTCCTTCGAATTTGAGGGGCATTTGGAGGGACACTTCTAGACAAGTTAGGTGACGCAGCACAAGCTCCTCGTAGATGGTGGGTTTTAGCCCACTTAAATATGTTGCCAGTAATTCGACATCATTTTTCATAAGACTGACCATGTTGAGATACTTATAAAATTTTTCAGTCTAATTAAATACATTACAATCATACTTATACCTTAAGAAATGGAACTTCTGGCATACAATTTGCGAATAAGTTATAAACATAGCATATGACAGAAATGATGAACTAGTTGATGAAATAAATCAATGTTATTTTAATATTCCATTTTAATAATATCTCAGATTATGACGTAGGTCACAGTCCAACTTTCTTTTTGGTAGTCATTAAAAGCAACTTAATTAAAAGCTCCAACCAAAATAATGGCGGAAATTCACTTTCACTGGGGAAAAAAATCAATTACAACACTTTCAAAGCAATTTTTGGATAATTAAATTTATATAAAGTTAACGGGGCTAGATAGTTGATATTATTAAGTCAACATGGAATGACATGTCATTTTACCTATTAATCCATACTAATAGCCTTTCAAAATATGGATAAATAGTTGGCCGGTATATCACACAAAAGTGTCTAGCGTATTTAAATAAGCCTTACAAATATTTTGTCTGACACGTTATCGTGAAGTGCAGAGTCTGCAAATTCAGGAGCTCTATGATGTTTGGAGTTTGGCAGTACCAAAATATTCTTATGCTTCTATTATCCTTTGGGGCTTCGGGTTTCAACTATCTTTCGCGCTCCTTTCAGTTGGAGTTGACAGTTTGGTATCATAAATTATCAACCAGGGGCCCGAAGATTGCGACAGAGCCAGTGCCAAGGAAGATTGGCGACGATGCTACTTTGTTGGGGTTAGTGGGGAGGGGAGGAGGTGCTTGCACTGCACCACCAACATGACACCTTAGTGGTGGACAGGGCCCATGGGACCAAAAACCCTTTGCAACGCATCCAGGGTTCAGTAAAAATCAGGCCACCTTGTCCCTGAGTAGCTCTCTGCTTCCAGAGCGGGCAACCAAATTCACAAAGACAAGTCACGGAGCTCTAGTGGTAGACAAGGTTACCAACGCAACAACAGTCAGCCCAGCAAAAGCAGCTGATGCCGTTAGCAGCCCGTCAAACGGCTTATCATGGAAGAGAGTTTATATCTACTTCCAAATGTAGCACTCATCAAATAAGCTGCTTATAAATGTTAAGGGACCTTTATGTTCATGTCACGCATTTCATGTAATCAACTGCAATGTCAAAACCAATTTCTATGCTCACATTACTGAAATAAAAGACTACAACACTAAGGAAGGAGACATTCAGAAACAAAACATGTTTCCAGCAAAAGAAGCTCTTAGAATACTTCAGCTGCTAGACAAATTGGCAATTGATACTGCTTTCTCTCTCAGCAATTGACAGAATAATTTTAAGTAAACAAAGCCAAAAAATGAAGTTCCAAACCTTATTATTTAAGGGGCGAAAATTGCAGGTATAAGAGAGGATGTCCTCGGATATTCGAGTACAGTGTCTGTTGAAAACTTCTCCCTTGAATCTCTTATCGCGGCACACTGAGACCTAGCTCTGTAAATGAAATCACAATCACAACCATATCAGCAAATTGCCTCTACTCAGCTGATTTCCTTCTTTTAAATGACCCAAAAAAGTAAAACTCAATTTACTAAAATATCGTTCAGTTTAAATGAGCTACTATCCATTCCATCCACAAAACTTTCAAACAAAGAATCGGAAGCAGAAATTATTTGACTTGGCTTGATAGCAACATTATAGAAAGCAAAACTAGATGTACAAAATTTAAAAACAATTTAGGACACAAAATGGCTGGGGCGTTGTCTCCTTAACTTTTATGTTCCATTACTTGGCTTGCTGACTTAAACTAGCAGACGTGACATTGACAATATCAATCCTCTTTACTTTATTGCCTGTCCAATCCCAAGATTTCCCAGGTGAACTAGTTCCATTTTCATCATCTCTAACCTCAACCGAATTACCTCTCCTAGTAGGGAATTATCTGGTTTATGTGCACGTGCCATCTTAAATCTTTTTTCCATCATCATGTTTTCTATAGGTGGTATTTCTAATTAGCCAAAAATGTTGTCAATTTTTTGTTTTATCTTCAGACTTACACCACTCATCTACGTTAACATTCTCTTTTTAACTAGGCTAACTTTTTGAACATATTTTTAGAGGTACTAAATATTTTAGAGGTAAGTTCTTTAACAGACCCATAAAACACTCTTTATTTTAGAGGTACTAAATATTTTTTTATTGATTGGCAATATGGAAAATATCTGACACCAAAGGGGTGTGTCAAGAGAGGTACTTGATCAAACAACAAAAATATATTTCTCAATTTTAGCCCACATGTCTTCTATCTCTGCATTTCTAGAATTATAGACCAAATCTAACAAAAATATAGTCACTAAGAATCTCTTGATTGCTATATTATAATTCTGCCATCATTCTTCCTAAAATTGTCGTGGTCAAATATTCCTTGGAATGACAAGGATGTGATAATTCACTGGGAGATAGGTCCATAGTATCTGGATACATTGGTTGTAAGGGTGTGAGGGCAACTGTTGCAACTCCATAATTCTCTGATTGTAGAAGTTTTATAATTCTATTTCACTCTGATTTTTCTTCAATTCTTTCAGATTCTGAAGTCTTTCTACATAATTTTAACTTTTACCACTGGTTCTCGGATGGTTTCATCAACCAACAACATATCATCTGCAAATAAATAGGAAACTTCTTTTATAAAATGAATATCTGGAGTATGAACAAAAGGAGGATTGATTCTAACTCGTCCATATATAAATCATCTTAAACAAGAATATTAGATATGGCATCATGTTCATGGAAACAAGACCTATAATTAGACTATTGGTAGGTGAGGTTGACCAAATCATAGCAGCATCTTAAACAAGATGAAGAAAAAATGATGAAAAAAACTCATGAACTACGTTGTGATCAGGGCTGACATAGAAAGAGACAAAAGTTGCCTAAATGACAATAAATAGAACCAAGGACTAACTTGGTCACAGGTAATTAGTAGTGCAACATAATTAGGACTTCACAATAATGACTATTGCTATTTTTGGTAACAATTTATGATGTAATAGTCATCAACAAGTAACTCCAATTCACTCAATCAATATAGCCAGCTTTAGTACCATAGACAAGCTCAGTAGCAATTATCTTAGCTTCCAATCACACCCAATGGTCCAAAAAAGCCCGTGACATGTCAAATAAAGAAGCTTCTTGGTGCCCCTAATCTTTTACCTTCTTATTGTTGTCCTCTATGATACTTGGATGTGAGCGTCGAATATGTGCTAGTGTAAAACTCAGCTAGTTACCAAAACTTCCATAAATTTCTCAATTCATTTGTAGAATCTAGGTACCATACAAATGTCAAAGTGTTGAGTGTCCAACATGGGTAATATAAGGTGAAGTGAAGAGTCAAAGCGTCTACAATTGTCCTGGCTTCCTTACCCTTCTTGTCTTGCCTTCCTCTCTCTTCCTCTCCTTCTCACCTCATATTCAATGTCTCAGCCACAATGTCCCTCAGTTCAAAACTATCAATCTCCCATTTCAAAACTACAGGCTTCTTTGCTTAAAAGACAGAGTTTTCTGATCACTCAACCTTGGAGTCGTGTGTACTTTTGCACCAAATCTCACCGCTTTAAGCAATTTGTACATTGTTGAGCTTCATCTATTCAGTAGTTGTTAATCTATATCCATATGATTGTCTCCATAAATTGGTCCCCTGCCCCCAAGAGGAGTAAACATGACAATAGAGAACCAAAGCAGACAGACAACCCTAGGGGAATGGAATTTCGGATTTCAACTGATCTGTCTTTAAATCTATGTCCAAGGCTCCCACATTGCATGGTCACTATTCTACAACACGTTCTATATATGTTCTTCATTTAGCAATGGTATCAATGGGTTGAGACAGTTTTGGGATGCAGTAATTTCAATTCTTAGAGTTATTTTGGATTTGGTTGCTTTAGCGCTATGAACAGCCTATGGTTCACAATTCATTTCAGATACTTGCTAACTTCTACTTTCGGACAAATTCACATCAAGTTAGATTATGGACAAAAGTAAGATTCATGTCACATGAATAATAATGGTTTTGGTCATCAGGTTTCATGCCAGTTGGGTTGGCGCTTCAACTCATGTCAGATTCCCCACCCCACCTTAGTCAGAAAGCTCAATCAAGTTTTGGGGCAGGTCATTTTGGACACTTGTTATGTCATGCCTATGATAAATAGGGCCTGTAGCAATCCCAACTACATCATCTGGAATATGATTGCTTTTGGACTTGGATCAATTGGTTCTTGGATCATTCAAGGTTGGCCATTTAAGGTATCGATTGTTATCATGGATAAACTTGAGTTCTGATTATTAATGGTTACAATTCAATGATGTTCCAGTTGCTATTATTTTAATACATATTCAGTTCAGGGTTAGGTTAAATTAGATTCTGTCCACATCTAGGTTAAGTAGCACCAACTGAAATCGGTGATGCGGTTAGAATTGCAAAGCCACACATGTGTCGTCAAACTCTGGTTGCTTAGCATTACATCCAACCAAGCACAGCCTAGGAGTCTGACGAGAAGTGCTATTGGGGATATAGACATATCAACTATAAGAAGCTTGTTGAGAGAAAATCAAAAGAAAATGGCTGATGGAGGGAGATTGCCAACGTAGAAGTAGCAACAAAGATTGCTCAAAGCTACATTCTTTTCCATATATTTTTAATGTAAATGGATTCACTTTTGCATAAGGCCATATTCTTCTGATCTTAATTTTTCGTGTTTTAAGGAAAAAAAAAAGATTATACAGGGTAGGCAGAACTGTTATAGCTGGATTATGATGACTATTGCCGAAATAAGGAGTCATGGTACATCCAAAAAAATCAGATGTTAGTTCCAGAACTAACTTATTAGCATTCAAGGTTTATTTTATCTTTAAAGACAGGAGACACCTATTTGCTCAAGTTTTCCTTCAATTCACAGCAATATTTTTACTGAAATTACAAGATATGAGACAAAAAAAAGATGATCACATTTACCAAAGGCATTAGCTATCAAGTTCTCCAATGTGAATACCATTGATAGGGAAAAGAAGCACCCCTTAAGAACAAAAAAAAAAAAAAAAACACTAGCCTCAGTAACTACAACTGCTATTACCTTCAACAGTAATCCTCCACAACAACCAATTCTAGAAGATCAGTTTCCATCTAATAAAGTTAAAAAGAATAATGAACTAAGGAAGGAAACAAAGAGATCAAATATTTAAAGAAATCCAAAGACATCAACAGGATACATTCTGACAAAAATCTCATGACCTGAAACATTGTCCACATGAATAATGTAGGTATGTCAACACGATATATTGTCACATATCATAGTTATAATACTATATATGGCTATCACAGTTTAATGTAGGCAGCGTTTCTTCCTACCGACAAGAGGAAGCCCTGTTTCCAGCTCAACACACACAAACACACAGCTCTCTGATCTAAAGATTGGCAAACGACAAATTACTAACAGAACAATGGAAATCATGAAGCAACGCCCACAGCATGCCCAAAAAGAGAAAAAAATGAAAATAAAAAGACAAAGAGAGAGGAGACACATGCTATGCATGATCTCCTTCTGTCAATCAATATCAACAGAAATGATCGTCCAGTGGGCGAGGCTGGGTCTGGGAAGATAATCCGCAGCCTTATTCCTACATTATAGTAAGGTGATTTTTGTTTGAACATTTGACCATGATATCACATTATAACAAACTTATCATTACATTAGGGCTAACCCCACTCTAATATATGCCATTCCACATAGAAAGATAAACATCAGAGCAGAAAGCTCCAGAAAATGTCAAGGCGCAAGAGGACTACAAGATCAAGTTAACTCGAATTGGAGTGTCAAAGATAAAGCGGCTTACAAGATAATCAAACAAAAAGATTTTTGAGAGATATCAAACTCCTGGATTGGCACTGCAGAGCATACCCTGAGACAACGACCTAGAGCACCTCGAGTCGACACCAAGGCAGGAGGTGAGGCGAGCTGAAGACACAGCTGAATAAAGTGGGAGAAGAGACTGAAGAGAACCCAATTGATAGAGAGTCCTGAAATTCACAATCAACTGTCAAAATCCGAATATGTTGGCGGAATTAAAACGATTTTGTGAAGGAAAAAAAGAGCGAGGAACTCGCCTGGGGACTGATGGAGACGAAGGCGATATACGAAAAGGGATGGGTTTGGGTGTAGGTTTTTGTGCAATGGTAGATTTTAGAAAGCTGAGAGCTGGGTTTGACACGGAGCGATAGCGGTAAGCCATTGAAGAAGGAGAGAGATGCTAGGGTTGAGTCTGCAAGTAGCCTAAAGAAAGGGTTTTAACTGGGTTTAGGTGCAATTTCATTTTTTTTGTAATGAATATCAGAAGGGCTTTTTTTTTTTTTTTTTCCTTCTGCGTTTTTTCCGCTGAAATTTATATAGATCGAATAAGTGATTTTATTAAATTATAAAATTAAATTTTAATTTTTATTTCCAAAATAGCTAGTGATGGAACCCATTTAAAAAATGTCACAATATAAGAATAAGTTAACATTATAATTATTCAACCTAGTATTTTAATAGAACCCTATTAGCATTAGTCCCAAGTAGTGTCATGATTTAGGTATATTTGTATCAAAAAATTCTAAATTTGCAAATTGATAAATAAATATTAACTAATTTAAATATCAGATATATCAAACTATAATTTAACTATTTTTTAATATATCACGTCATATTATCAATATGATAATATATCATAATTTTAGTATAATATTAAAAAATATAGATAATAGGAGCCCAATATTTATTGTCATGAATATTTATTTCGATCAGCCAACTAAATTATGAAGCTGGTCCTCTCGTCAGTCTCACTCATTCCCCTCAGCGATGGCCTCGAGCCACCTTATGTCTTCACTCAGTGCTCATTCCACACCTTACATAGCCCGATCAGTTGCCCAGTAGACTGTCTTTCTCCGATGTCCACTACTAATTGACTTAAACGTCAGACAATTTTTACAGTAAATATTCCATTAATCCTTTGGCCCCATGTCTTTGTTGAGGTGCACAGTAATGTTGATTCTTAGATCCACAGCTTACTCTATCCAGACTATACCTTCCCTGAAAACACAACAATCCACTGCATCTTCGCAAAGCAAAAGTCTGCATCAAGTCTGAAAGAAAGAATTGGCTGTCTCCGAATACCATCAAAGCAGGCGCAGTTTCCCCGTCACAGAATCCACAGCAGCCTTTCTTCCTGGACATGGGAAGTTGCCATCAACAAAAAAAAGGTTTCATACAACAGAGAACCACTGCAATATTATCAGAAGATTTCAGAGATATAAATCCTTCTATTTTCAATCCTAGAAGAAGGGCATATATCTCTTTGATCTCTTAGACTGACATCCAAAATGAACACACGTGCAATATTCGTCCCTCTAAAAGGCGGAGGTCCATAAGTAGATGGACTCTTTCACAATCATAGACTCTCAAAGCAATGAAATGAAGGCAACAAGGAGTTCAAGAAGCAAAAAGGACAATTTAATGCACAAAATTCTTCCATGTCGGGCTGTTTTGGGTCTATCGTATGTGGCCTCATCTTGTGTTATATGCAAGAAACTATTTTCACAACTCGACCCTATGGCCATCACTTTATTGCATGGTGAAAACTCCACGATTACATCAAAACTTACCTTCCAATTAAAGTGAGAAACTGAATTTCATTTTGCATACAAAACTGTTTTTCTCAGCCATGAGCAACATCTAACAGGTGGTGGTGTACCAAACCAAACAATGTGGGCAAGCATTTGCTGCATTCAAGTTGCATATGGTGTCCTAAGAAAAAATTGTGTCGCATACTAACTGATGTCAAGTAAATAACTAACACCACCCAAGAAGGAAAGGATGATTAGGATGGATCCCTAAATGCTGAATTCAAGTTAATTCGAACAAAATTTGTCAAAAATATATGTGCACAGATGCAGTGAAGCTCAATATAATGTAAATGATCCATTGTAGATGCAAGTAAAATAAATTGATGGAAATGTAAAGAGGAGAAAGGCTAGAGAGAGATTGAAAGATTTATTAATTGTACTAGCCACCGTCCAGCTGGTCCACCACCTAAAGAATGACTCTTGCTTGCTAGGGAATTTTCCTTTTTTATCCTCTCTTATGATCCCAATAGTAAGTATTTTATCATAACAATTTAGATGACTGAAATTATAAAACACATTAAAGTATGACCGACAATATCATAGTCATAATTATCCAAATAGACATAATGAAATCCTCAACGTTAGAAATATGGGTGCAAAGCAAGGGCTCCTTGAAGATCTACCCATCTCAAGCCCTCCATATAACAAAAGAAACTCTCACACCATCTTTTCCTAGCGAGCAAAAAAAAGGCACGCCAGTCTTACCAAAGAGTTTTGAGTGATTACAACACAATCACTTCTTCTCTCAAGGCAATAGATATCTGAATGAAGGCTTTAATGATTGCTTTGAAAAGACATTAAAAAGGCACATTTGGATTTAAATATTAGCCAATAAAAGCTTAATGAAGATAAAGAAGAAATAGATAAATCAGTGTTTGATTTTGACAGTTTTCAGAAATAAAGAGCCCAAGAAGTTGTATCAACTGAGACAAAAGTACTTTCAGAAGGAAAACAAAATTTGATCGCTGGGGAATAAGACAAAACTATTAGACCAAATGAAGGGAAAGTTGGATGCCAAATTGATGAAAAAACGGTCACATTTGAAATTCTAACACACACTAAGCGTTGGTCAACAAATGAAGTACTAAAAAACATCACAAGAAGGCATTGGCAAACCAACACCTTATCATTGATAACATACTGGAGTCTGCTGATCAACAAATGAGAATTGTTGACCGATGCCTTTGATAAGATCTCAAACTATGTCAACATTGATTGATCGACAAGAAAGAACATTTACATAAACACAAATTGGGTTTAGAAATTGTAGACCAATTTCAGTTGGACAGATTGCCCTTTTAATCCTAAAGAAACAAGCTTCACACGTTAGCTTAGGGAACAAGAAATAATGATCTTCACATTTTCGCTTCAAGTACTTGAGGTCCTTTGCTTTGATATTCCATTGACAATGGAAAAGACAAAAGATGCATGATTAAAAAAACAGTGATGTAGTGGGGGAAATAAAATCTTACCAGGTCCAATGGCTAGCACAGTTTTTGATCCAGCTGCAACCTACAAGAACCGAACATCCCAATTTTACCAATATGTGATAATTAAAAAAAGAACATTAGAATATAACAACTATACATCTCATTGAAGCAATGAATCAACCACAACATCGCAGTGCAAAGCAGCCTAAGAAGCAGAAAGCTGAACCACAGAATCCCAAATTGATTCTATACCCGAAGACACTAAGGGGAAATTAGCAAGTAGAGTGACTCAGGTAGAAATAAATGCACAAAAGCATATCAATAAATGCCAAAAGCATATTAATCCACAACCTATGCTGTGTAGATGTAAACAGACGTCCAAACGTGGCTACCACCCCCACCACTACAATCCAAAAAATCCCCAGATACCGTCACAGTTCCTGCATTTTTAGCCCTTGCCAGCTAGTCAATTTACCAATGAATCACGAAATGCATAAGTTCTTACACATGATTTCTTAATTTATGCAAAAGTAATTCACGAGATTATGCATATTTTTCCTAGTTATACCAAAAAGAGGTGTAGTTAGTTGGAGAAAAATAGAACTTGATTAATTCAACTTATAAAACCTTAGAACAATTAGAAAATTATAAAAATGAAAAAAAAAACAAAAAAAAAGAGCTTATGGAATCAATTTATTTTTTGATAGCTGCCCACATTCAAATGTGACACAAGAGTTAATGATCATAACAAAATAGGTTCTCAAGTTTTGGTGGGTTTTCTGGTAACATCAAAAGGCCAATGTCAGCGATAAACCACCATCTGTCTCTTGATATTGCTATAGTCTGAATACTCTCCAATGTATATATTTCAGTGATTGAAAGAAAACTTCTTTTGAAAAAAAAAAAAATTTAAGGGAACAAACTGTTTTCACAATCACACGACTTTCAACTATGAAATATAACTGCCAGCACATCTAAGAAAAGTTGAAGGAACCATACAACATCGATTTGGATATTATTAAGAGTGGTCTGCAGCATCTTCTCCGTTCCAATCTATGATTAAAATGATCAGTTTTCTCATGTTCTTATGTTTAGTATTCTGCAAAACAAATGCTTACCAAGTTCGAATAGAAGATAACAAAACAGATGAAAGTTCAGTTTGCTGTAGTGGTTTAGGTAAATTTGCTGAGCGCAAGAACCAACTCCTCCACATTATACATATGTGCTACATATGTTCCCGCAACAGGCATCTCTTCAGAAAATCACAAAATCATTTACTGATAGGGATCCCTTACAGCTCAATTGGTCGGATAATCATGAAACTGTTAGTTACATGGTCATTTTCTACACTAGACTTCAGTTCCCTTAGAAAGACATAATATAAATATAAAGCCTATTGAGATGGCCCTGTCCACATGAGTTTGTGTCCAATGCTTGTGCCCAGCTAGGCCTGCAACAATGAATTGGCTCTTCGATTCAATCCGTTTCTTTTGTTCAGAAAATCCCATTTTTTGTGCAAATGAAAAAAAGTGAGCATAACAGAGTTCAATGATCCTTTGAGTTCAATTATCAAATTTCAGTCAACTAACAAATTCCAGAAGCTAGATGGTCATCTGGTTGCAACTCTTCATGCCATGGAACAAAATATTGCCAATATGTAAAATGTCAGCTAAGGTATGTCATTATCAAGCTCCCAATAACCCATATTTTTCAATACCGTGACATGTAGCCCCATATTATACCAGTCATTTTGATCTGCTTTGCACAAAAAAAAAAGGATCTAAGAGGTCCAACAATAATGCGTATCTCCCAATACCGATACAATCGGAAATGATATGCTTCACGCATTCAATATCTTTGGTGGTGATGCTAGTAGGGAGTAGGAAGGAAATTTTGCGATACTGATGTTTCTTTCTCCATACTGATGGCCATCAACAGTTAGCAAAAGGAAATTTTGCAATACTGATGACGCGTGCCTTCGTGCCACTGCTGGCTAGTGAGCTGAAGCCAGCTATCTAACAGGAGATTGAAGCCTTCTGAGAGCAACTTTTCCTTATCAGCAATCTGCACGGCATCAGTTATCAGAGAAAAGGGAAGGAAAGTAACAGCGAGAGAGAGAGAGTGAGAGAGAGGGAGTCAGAGGCAAATTAGGGAAAAGAGAGCAGGTGAGGAGAAGAGTTTTCCAGAACAAGAATAATATGCCTCTGTTACTGTAGAAATAGTTACACTTTCTACTAAACCAACCGAATGCAGTTGGAATATAACTAATCCAACAAATCAAACGTGCCTAAATAACAGAAAGGGGACAGCATAATAATTTTCTATAACAGCCTTTATAGCAGCATAAAAATAAAAATGTAGTGCAATAAAAATGTAGTACAACTAAATATAGTCCTGGAGTTTGCGCAGCGGCTGAGTTTGCCGACCATTTCGTCTGGTAATCGGAGGAACCGGTACCATTTTCCCTACCGTATCAATCAGGCCCGTGACATTTTCATCCCCATCAAAACGAACCTTATCCTCAATGTTAAACGAGGAAAAATCCTGAAGAATTTCAGCCACAGACTCCCAAGTGGCATCCTCTGGTAGCTGAAACTGCCACTGCACCAACACTTGGGGGGTAATGTGTCCCTTGACAAGGAGCTTCCTGAAACCCAGCAGCGTCTGGGGAACAAGGAGGGGCTGAGACTCACAGGCCTCGGCAGGCAGGTCTGAATACTGAGAAAAGGGATCATCGCGGCATTGTTTTAGCAATGAAACATGGAACATATTATGGATTTTGGATTGCTCCGGCAATTCCAATCGATTGGCCACCGAGCAAATGCGTTCTAGGATCCAGAAAGGCCCATAAAATCGCTTGGCTAACTTGTTGGACCGCCGATGAGCCAGAGAAGTTTGCCAATACGACTATAGCTTGACATATACCAAATCGCTCACTTGAAAATCCTTATCGGTTTGGTGAGCATCGAATTGGTTCTTCATGCGGAGTTGTACTCGCTGGAGATAAGATTTAAGATCCTGGCAAAGTCCTGCACGGTCAGTTAGTAGGTCATCCACTGCTGCCACAGACGGCGAGCCCTGAACATAGTCTAGCAGTGGCGGAGGGCGTCTGCCATACACTGCCTCGAAGGGACTCATTTTGATTGAAGAGTGCCACGCTATATTGTAATTCCATTCAACTCAGGGCAAATATTGAACCCAAGTTGAGGTTGTCTAGCAGGTAAAACAGCGTAAGTAATCCTCAAGACAGCGATTAACGACTTCCGTTTGCCCATCCGATTGCGGATGATACAAAATGCTAGTGGATAATTTTGTACCCTGGGATTTGAACAACTCCTTCGAGAATTGACTCATAAAGACAGGGTCCCATCCGTGACGATGTCAACCGAAAGACCATGTAACCAGTATATATCTTTGATAAACACTTCAGCAACAGTAACGGTTGTGAAGTGTGTTCAATGGTGAAAAGTGAGCATACTTAGACAATCGATCGACCACCACCAGGATGACTGTCTTGGCATTTGAAGGAAGTAGGTGCTTAATGAAATCCATAGAAAGGCATTCTCAAATTTCCCCTGGAATTGGAAGTGGCTGGGCCAAGCACTGTGGCAGGGTGTTGAGGGATTTAGCCTGTTGACAAGTTGTACAAGCTGAAACATAGTCGCGGATCTCCTTACGCATTTAAGGCCAGTAGAAAGTAGCAGCTATTTGCGCATAAGTGCTTTAAACTCCAGCATGCTCCCTATTGGAGAATTGTGGAATTTTTGTAGTATCAAGTCTTGCAGCGCTGAGTCGGGGGAACCAGAATTCGGTTCTTATAGAAAATTAATCCGTCCCGACAAGAGTGATTCACACGATCACCTGGCCGGTCCAGAATGGACTGGGCAAGTTCCACAGATGGGGAGTGCCATGCATAGAATTTGCGTAATGCTGACAACAAGGCCATGACTGGCTGAGATATGGCTTGCAGAGGATGACAAGAGACTTCCAAAACTTGAGACAATGTGTCGGTAGGACCATTTTATTTTCCTACCTGATACGCAATATCAAAATCATACCCCATTAGTTTTGTGATCCAGTGCTGCTGGTTCAGGGTGTGAATAGTTTGATTTAATAAGGCTTTAAGGGGTTGATGGACGGTCTGAATAGTAAATTTAGCCCCTAGGAGGTACTGCTGCCACCGTTTGACTGCCTCCATGACAGCACAAATTTCCTTAATGTATGTTGAGGCTGCTTGTAGTCTCGGGCAGAGTTGTTTACTGAAAAAGGCTATAGCGTGGCCAGTTTGGAGGAGGACAACTCCCACGCCATGCCCAGAAGCATCTATTTGTACTATAAAGGGCTTGGAAAAATCTGGCAAAGCCAGAACTGGAGTGGAGTTAAGAGCAGCTTTGAGGGAGTTGAAAGCGATCTTAGTTTCATCAGTCCACAGGAAGGCATTCTTTCGCAGTAATTGTGTAAGGGGTGCTGATATTTGGGCGTATCGTGCTACAAATCATCGATTGTAGCCAGCCAGGCCCAAAAATCCACACAATTGACGGACATTAGTGGGTGTAGGCCAGCGTTGGATGCCCTCGATCTTCGTCGGATTTACTGCCACCCCTGCTGCCGACACAATGTGTCCTAGATAAGACAATGTGGAATGACCAAACTCACACTTTGCTTGTTTGGCAAAGAAGGAATGATCACGCAAAATATGAAGTACTTGAGAAAGGTGCTGGAAATGTTGTTCACAGAAGGAACTATAAACTAGTATATCATCAAAAAACACAGAGACAAACTTCCGTAATATGGGTTGAAAAATAGCATTCATCTCAGATTGAAATGTAGGGGGCATTAGACAGGCCGAAAGGCATGACTAGAAATTCATAATGCTCCTCATGAGTCCGGAATGCTGTCTTATGGACGTTCTTGGAGTGGACGCGCATCTGATGGTAACTTGCGCGCAAATCCAGCTTAGAAAAATTCGGGCACCATATAACTCGTCCAATAACTTATCCACTGTTGGAATTGGGAAGCGATCTTTGACTATAATGGCATAGAGTGCGCTGTAGTCCACACAGAATTGCTAACTTCTGTCTTTCTTTTTAACCAGTAATACCGGTGAGGAGAAAGGGCTTGTACTGGGGCGTATAATTCCTTCATCGAGCATCTCACGTATTAGCCTCACCATTTCAGCCTTCTAAAAATGAGGGCATCGCTAAGGCTTGACATTCATAGGTGAGGTGTTTGCTTTCAAGGGAATACGGTGGTTTGGGGTGCGACGGGGTGGCAGGCCATGTGGGATGTCAAAAATGTCAGCAAAGGTGGAAAGAATTTTACTGGGGGTTATGGTTATGGCAGGGTTAACATTGGAAGGAAAACAAGTTGGAGAAGCTGACTTATTGTCTAGCATCGGAGTAATGGTCAACTGGAAATAGGAGGCAGCAGAATGAGTAACATCACTACGTTTCAACTGGCCCAGGGTCATAGTGGACATGGAGGGTTTCCATAGTCAGCGGGGAGTAAGGATTTCCCTTCATAATTAAAACTCATCCATAATGCCTTGTAATTGAATAAGACAGGGCCAATAGAAGCAAGCCACTGTACGCCCAACACAACATCCGCCCCATAGATAGGTGATAAATGGAGGTCTACACTGAAGTTGGATGGTCCTAGAGTAACAAGGACATTAGAGCACAAACCTTGGCACTGTAGAGAATCCCTATTCCCTATCGTGACACGAAGATGTTGGGAAGGAACGATGGGAAGCCCCATATGCTTGGCCAAGCGTGACTGTAGGAAATTATAAGTGGAACCGCTATCCACTAATACCACCACAGGCTGGCCAATAACCATCCCATACAATCTTAGAGTGGAAGGAACAAAGTGTCCTTCCAACACATGTAAGGAGATTGTTGGGGCAGCTTCAATGATTGTAGGCACCAACTCTATTCCTTGAAGAGGGTCTACTGGTGGTTCCTAATCAATTAAGTCCTCCTTTGAGTTCTGTGGAACTGGATGGATTGTGGTGTCGTCCTCCATGATCATACATAGAAATTGCGGTGGTTTACACCGGTGGCCTAGAGTAAAACGTTCATCACAATTGAAACACGGGCCCTTCTCACGACGAGCTGCCATCTCAGCAGGAGTGAGTCTTCATGTAGGCAATTTTAGAGGAGGGTTGAAGGGGGAGGAGGTTTTTGGCAGGGCTGCCGAAGCATTTGTGGTTTGCTTATGAAGTAATAAACGTTGAGGATGCAGTCATCCGACTCCCAGTTTCTCTTCCACTAGTTTAGCCATGCCTATGGCTTTCGGCAATGAAAAAGGCTTTAGTAATAACAACTCTTGCCTGATGTCATCACAAAGCCCAGAAATAAAGCAATTCAAAAGATTTGTAGTAGAGAGCCTAGAAGTACGAGTGGAGGGAGACTCGAACTCCGTCATGTAAGCCGCTACAGTGCTGACTTGACAAAGCTTGTAGAGAGCTGCTTCGTGGTTAAAATATGTTGAGGACCCAAATCAAAACTCCAAATCTCAGGAAAAAATTTCCCATGTCGACAGTTGTTGAGTTGTATGCATCCACTAGTACCATTGAAAGGTCGCGCCAGTCATATAGAACGATGTTATGGTTAATTTTTGCTCTGGCAGAGTGTCATAGTATAGGAAGAACTGATCGTTCTGGAAGAACCATCCAAGCACATTTTTACAGGAGAAAAAGGGAATTTCGAGTTTTAGTAATCGTAAATGGGTAGTAAGTTGGCTATCCGGTTGCGTCTATGGTAGGAGATTCAGGGTTTGAGGCGGCTGAGCCAAAATCAGAGCTGAAGAGGTCGAAATTGAAGGGAGGTTGGAAGTAGGGGTGGTAGCGAAGGTTGTTCCTTGAGGCGGCTTACAGAATGAAGGATTTCAGCTAGAGATTTTTGGATGTGGCCAGTGACGGTGGAATTAGAAGCGATAACTTTTGCATGTTACTAGACAGTAGCCGCGACGTCCTTCAATTCCTTCGCTAGTCCAACGATGGAGTCCTCCAAAGCTTTGAGCAAGTAGTCATTCCCTCTGCCATCTCGCTCTCAACGAGAGCACCAAATAATACATCCCTTCGTGCCACCGCTGGCAAGTGAGCTGAAGCCAGCTATCTAACAGGAGATTGAAGCCTTCTGAGAGCATCTTGTTCTTATCAGCAATCTACACGGCATCAGTTATCAGAGAAAAGGGAAGGAAAGTAACAGCGAGAGAGAGAGTGTGAGAAAGAGAGTCAAAGAGGAAAGAGAGCGGGTGAGGAGAAGAGTTTTCCAAAACAGGAATAATATGCCTCTGTTATTGTAGCCATAGTTACACTTTATACTAAACCAACCGAATGCAGTTGGAATCCAACTAATCCAACAAATCAAGTGCGCCTAAATAACAGAAAGGGGACTGCATAATAATTTCCTATAACATCCTTTATAACAGCATGAAAATAAAAATGTAGTATAACTAAATATAGTCTTGGAGTTTACGCAGTGGCTGAGTTTGCTGACCACTTTGTCTGGTAATCGGAGGAACCGGAACCATTTCCCCTCCCGTATCAATCAGGCCCGTGACAACTGATGTCGCTCTCTCAACACTTGACGGCCATCAACAGTTAGCAAATTGAAACCATTTATAGGCTAGATTTCTGTTCCTTCTCTTAACCCACACTTCAACTCCCTGATTTTTCAAAAGAAGTTTTACTTCCCAAGCTTGATCTTTCTGACCAAGAACTTTCATATGCCAGGCTCAAGCATATTCTATTTCTAATATCAAACAGCTTAAAATGTCTTCCACATGCCAATCTTGCTTTTCATCAAAATCAGGGAATTAAATGGGCATTCATTGTACAAAAGGTGAATTTGATTCTTGGAAAAATCACTATCTTGAAAGTTGCCCTCGGTACTACATAGAATCAAGATGATCGCCACCTCCAACATTGAAATAAATACCAGATCATGAAATTAAAAAGGACAGAAAAAAAAGCTCGATCAGACATGCCATGTATATTTGTGCACATTTGTGCCAACAATAAAGGCAAGCAAGCAAATATGAGAGTACCTGTGTGCGCCCAGCATCAGCTACAACATAAGTTGGAATGCCAATGCTCTCAGCTGCATCTTTCAACTTATTCCTAACAGAATATGCAAATCATAACCCAAGTTTCAACAAGAGAATGTGACCTCAAACGATGTAATAAAATGCTGACTCACAAGAGATCACCTGCTTACATTTCTTGTTGATTCTTGCATGTCACAACTATCTTGGGTTGCCCACACTGCTCCCATTGTCTCAAAAGCGACCTCTGGCTGCAGCATACAACAAAAACAGCATGGTGTTCTGTCCCATTATATGGGATCAACTATATAAATCTACTTCCCATTCTGGTTGATTTAAGACAACATCCTCTGATGGTGAAAACAATTTCATATCCTTCTTTCTCATTCTACTCCAAGTCTTCCTCATCCTGCCCCACCCCTTCTTCTTGCCGCTAATCTCTTATGAAGCATGGACACCGACCCGGGACACGAACACTATAAAATACCGACACGTCGACACACTATTTTTTACAAATCAATGACACATCACGTTGAGAATACGTAAATTAAAATAATGGTTTGTATTTTTTTTTTAATTGATAAAAAATTCTATTTCATAATAAATGTGAAATAAAAATATATATTTTCCGAATATTATAAAAAAAATATAGGAAGAAAAGCTGTATATAAGGTTTGAAAGTGAGAATAATGTATTCGAAATCCAATTCTAGGGTTCGAAACCTAAAAAAAGGATTTCAAAATCAAATTTTAGGGTTCAAAGACAACAATATATACTGATACTTGACCATTGCTTTACCCTCATGTTCGACTTCTCTCTCCATCAAGCCGTATGCGTCTTGTGGTTGAGAAAACAAGTCGTACAGGAGTTGAGAGTGTGAGGAGTTGCGATTGGATTTGAAACCTTAAGCTCTTCAACATAATAGAAGTGAGGAATAGGAGTGATGAAACGTGGGAAAGGTAAGTGATTTTTAAATTTAATGAAAAAAATCTGTACAACTTTTATAAATTTATCAAAAAAACCCACAGCTTCTACAATATACTAAATGACCCATAACATCTTGAAAATTATAAAACTATCCAATATGTCTAAAACGTTTCTAAAACGTGTCCATAACGCGTTGGACATGTCCGGAGCATGTCTAAAACATGTCAGAACGTGTTCGCAGCGTGTCCAAAATATGTCAGAACATGTCCGAAACGTGTCTAAAACGTGTCGAAATAAAAAAAATAAATTAACATATGTCGGAGCTTGTCTAACATGTGTCCGAGGTGTGTCGGTGTTCGATACGTGTCGAACACTGACTCTTTAAGCCCAAGAGAGCGTCAATGCTTCTTAACTCAATTAAATCATATTTCTCATTGGCACTTAGTTTCCTACATTTTCAGTTTTTTTTTTTTTTTTTTGGGTAAGTAATTAAATTATATTAAAAAGAAAAGAAAGGAAAATACAACACCTATGTTATATTCCAAGTGTTTTCAACTTGGAGATAGAACATAGTAGCAGGGAAGCCCCGATGCATCATGACACAAGTCATGAAAACAAAAAAAATAAAAATACAATCAAAACATCATAGAGTAATGTCTCCTACATTTTCAGTTGTATAAACTATTCCCTCATCTTTTCTTTCATAAGTGTGCCTTCAATTGTTTATGAATATGTTTATTTCTTAGTTTATCTTTTTGAGTGATCCCACTATCCATCTTAAAATTCTCATCTTCTCAATGTTTAATGTATATATAGTTTTTTTTCTAATATTCAGATTAATAATCATAGCTTGTTCTGTAAATTTTTTCTTCCAATTTTAGAGGTTTTTTCAATCATATAACACTCCTGAGGTTCATCATATCATAACTAGAGAAAAGAGGTATATGATAGAGCAATTAGAAAATAAAGTTGGTATTGATCACTAAAAGAGCTTGTCAACCAATCAGATTAGCATGAATTGACCTTTGCATTAGCTCTGCATATGTGCTAGTGGCAGCATCTGCAAGTTGTACGAAAGAACATCTCATCAATGCAAGGACCCTGGGGAGGCAGGGATATTGTGAGGTGAAATGAAACTTCACATCTAAATTAAAAGAAAATCTTACGAGCACATTGGGATGCAATCTTTCCTGGCCCCATCTTCAGGTCTTGTCTAACTACCAAAACCTGCCATCAGCAGTTTCCAAACAAACATGATTGTTTAAAGTAATCAACTGACTCATAATCAATATCATGGCTCCTGTTAGAAACCATAACTTGAATGTGAAAATTATATAATACGTTAATCAAACACAATTAAGACCCAGAAGTAAAACTTTATTCTGCTACCGACCCATAGTCAAACAATGTCCACTAGTATTTTCTGAACTTTCAAATGTCAAAGGCGTAGCCACTAATCTACTACCTTTCATAATAAGGGACATAAAGGAAATTCAGTGACAATATAATACCACCATTTTTATAAGAATCACGCATAGATGCTTATATAAGCAGATATGCTGCTTTTGCTTATAGTGCACCTAAAGAGGAGTTAGATGTACCAGTGCAACCACCTAGACATTTTATTAGCTTCAATTAGTTACTTCAAGTGCTAAACTTAACGTGGATCCTCAAAAAAAAAAAAAAAGTTAAGTTTTTCTGTATCTTTATATGGGTTCACAGTGTGGACAGATATTCACAGACTAAGATAAAGCTTGGGAGATACTAGGTGAAGGTTCAAAGCCCTTTCTCTATTAGAGCAACAAGCATGAACTATAAATACCCCAAAAATCCTAACATTGTTTGTGTCCTGGAACTAAATATAGGAGCTTAATATAGAATCTTTCAAAGAAATAGACGGCTGTTAGTTCTTAAATTAGCTCATACAATAGGTAGTTAATAGTCACAATCAAATCACACGTCACCTCTGCTTTTAAAACCAACCTATATTTAAAAATAACATATGTAGATTGATTTAAAGGCTATTTGAGCCACACTAGCTACGTGAAAATACCAAATATATTATCACCTTTTTACTTTTTCTAAATTCTATTCCCAACTTTTGCTTTCACCAATTCTATTCTTAATTTAGCCTATAGAGAAAAATGTAAGCGCAACTAAGATTCCTGGGAAGTTATTATAATATTATTCTTTTGAGTACAAGTTAAATTTTGTTTTCGATACTTTTTCAGGCCTACTTAGAAGAATTTTATTTTCAACATAGATTATGTTATTACTTAAAATTATACTTGAATAACATAGGTGGACTTAATTTGCAAACCTAATAGATTTTCTCATGCACAGGCCAATTGGTTTAGGTAAAAGACATAATGGGCTACTAGAGTTGATTTTTGCCTCTATACTATAGAAATTTTGACCCATTTTTTAGCCTAATTACTTCAACATGGAGAAGTTTAGGAGCCCTTTCAAGACCTGTGAGCTAGTAAAAAATTATGGAAAAGTTCATGCCTTTAGTAGGAATTGTGGCATCAAACCATTATAGAGTGGAAAAGTTAGTAAAGTACTGAAAAATCTTGTATTACTAGTTGTCTTCATGCATAGAGATGAAACATGCATACTTGTAAGGTGTTCTTGGTACATGTTTCTAATTCTCCATGCGTCGTATGAGGTTGCAAGTGAAGAAGGCTCATGCTTCTAATTCTCCAAATGTCCTATCATGTAGCAAGAAGGCTCCCAAAAATAGTATAAATAGACCTCATTTGGAGCCTTAGACTCTAGCACAATCTATCTCAACCATATTGAGTTAAGAGTAACGAGAAATCTCGAGTGAGATTTTAAAGGAATGAGAAGATATCTTGGAAAAATTAAGTGATTCATGATCTCCTCTTCTTCTTTGTCCTCTAATTTTATAAGTTTATAATGAAGAAATAAAAAAATTGTACTGGTAATTTCACAGATAAATTAGCATGTTGGGGGTGAGAAAATCATGCTGTAAGAAATTTATGTGAAAATTACAGTCTAACTTATGAAATAAATGTTGGTAATAATTAGGTGGCCCAACGAATGTTAAGGTGGAACTAAGTAATCTACGAAGTTGTTACATGATAAAACAATTTTTGGCTAAGTAGCAAGGTTCATCACTTTGGTAAATTATTGGAATTAATCAAATAGGGCAATGGGGTATGGAGCTCAATCTTGGCATAAATCAAGATTTAAGGAATATCAAGTCCAAAGAAGAGTTTAAAATTATTATATATGAAAGTGTTAAAAATTCTCAAACTTAGTGAAAAAATGATCTTTTTTTTTTTGAAATTTACTTATGCCTTTGAATAATTACTCGGCCTCCTTCCCTTTAGATTTTGATCATTATCATGTCATTCCTTATAGATAGGCTAAGAACAATATATGTAGGCACTAAAAAATATGGAAAGATAAGACCCAAAGCTTTTAGTTCAAACAACCTTAGACGAATCTCAATTCATTATTGTCATTTTAATATGCTGTTATGATTATTTATATTCTTGACATAAATCATCATATGGAATTGATGGTTGTTTGTAAGTTTAGTTGAGATATGCCCAATTGAAATCATATACGAACAATGGCAAATGATGTGGTCCCTGCTAATTAGAAGGCAGTACGTTAGCCGATGGTATTGGAATATGACAAGAGATTCTTACTCTATTGTGTCATGTTTGAATCACACATATACTTATTTTATGTTATTATATTCATTTTTGGATCATGATATTATTGGGAATTCAACTTACTCTCTTATTTTCTTTCCATTAAAATAGCAAGTATTATATCCCTCCCAGAGGCTTTGGATGATAGAGGACCTCACAGTTTAGATTGTATATCATATTTGTACTTATTAAACTCTCAGTTAAGTTTTTCTTTTGATCATATTTTATAAGTTGATCTAGAATCCTTGGTTATTACAAACTTTAAGGTGTATAATATATTTTGAACATTTTATGAAAAGCTAAGATGTTTGCCTCTGGTAATATAGAAATATGTTTTGCAGCATCATAATCCGTGATTGGTCAATAGTAATCCGGGGTCATGATAGTTATACATTTATGTATTGATAAAACCATTCAATTAGAACAAATTTTTTCCATTATTGGTAAGAAAACTCACATGCACGGATCAAGAAGGTATATCAACAGAACTTGCACATTTAGTAATCTCAGTCTCTCGTCTCGCATTGTTTGAATCTTTTATACGTATTATATAAGGGTATAAATTTGTTATGTACAATTCATAACAGACATTTTCAGGGAAAATACGTATTCCTTCTGTTAGTTCAATACTAAACCAAGCTATATCCACCTGCCCTCGGTGCCCAATAGTAGTCGCCATTCAGCAATAAAAGATCGGGACCTATACATTCATTGTAAGATGCTTTTCAAATTAACAAAGTAGCATTCAATATTAAAGACCGACCCCCAAGAAACAACCTATTTTGGCAGGAATACAAGCAAAAGTGAGATTTACTCGATGTTATCCAGATGTGGCAATTATGTATCAGTCCAAATTTTTAATTAGATACAGATACCCTGCATTTAAACTTTCCTGGCAATTTCACACCCCCCCAAAAAAAAAAAAAAAAAAGTGCTTTATGCCAACGACAGAAGGCAGTGTTATGTTCGCCAAATATCACACAATGGGAGCTCCACATCCACTTAATTCTCACGCGAGTTCCACGCATGGGCATTTGGCATACAACTGGTACAGAAAATTTAGTGTAAATGCTATGTTTTAGTTTTCCAAAATACTCCTACAAGATTAAGGAAATTATGGGAACCCACGGACAAATAGATTGCTATCAAGGCAGAGTCCAAGATTCACTTGAGTCCAGCCATGGGTACTTGATGTACATTTTGTTTATTTTAATAGAGCAGCCTTGGTGCCGGAAAAGGTCTAAAAAAATGTAGATATAAGGCGTGATACATCGCACCCAGAAATATGAAAGCAATACACTATGTCGCCGTTTTTATGGGCCATATTTTAGTATCCCGAAATTCTCTTTCAGAATTAAGGAAATCATGGGAACCCAGACGAAAAGTAATTGCTCTATACAGGCTAAATCGCCAGAAAAAAACATAATCTTTTGCAGGAAAGAGAAAATTGGCAAAGTAAATGTGGGAAGCAAGTCAAATAAGGCAAGAGGCTGCGGACCATTTTGAGCTCCTCATCGGTGTCGTTTGAGGATAAGCAATGTTGTTGATGCCTGCCCATTAAGGAATTCTTCCGCCTCGGTGGGTTTTTAGAGGGTTTTGATAAATCCAAAAGCAACCCAAATATGAAACCTATAACGAGTCCTGGAATGAAGTTCTCTGGCCTGAAACTCACCCCCAACCATTCTCTCTCTTTTTTCTGCGAATTCAACTAAAATTGATGAGATTTGACGGAAAAGAAAAGGCATAAAAGTGAAGGAGAAAAAGTACCTTGCCGGAAGTCTGCGACGAGTTGTGGTAGGAACCAAACATCTGGGTGTGTCGTCGTCGGGAGAGATGGAAAAGCAAATGGTAGAAATTGACCAGAAAGAGATAACCCCCATTATTAATAGCATTAATTCCTTACTAGCAATGACAAATCCGTTGTAGTCTAGTTGGTTAGGATACTCGGCTCTCACCCGAGCGACCCGGGTTCGAGTCCCGGCAACGGAACACTGTCCACTATATTTAGCTTTTTAAAAAATTATTTGTATACTTATCAATTTAATTAGATCCAACCACAATCTATATTTATCCAATAATATATTAAAATTAAATAATTTTTTTCGTGGGATTAAAAAAAAAAAAGAGAGATGAAGATATAAGCTAAGTTGCAAGTCATTACCAACTTATATGTGTATTATTCATATTTATGTGGCTTTATATAGATGAATTTTTTAATTTTTGAATCAAAAGAAAATTATGAAAACAAGAAAGGGAGATATAAGTCAAGGTTGTCTTTACCAAATTGTATGTGCATTATTCATATTTATGTGACATTATATAAATATTTTTTTTTACTTTTTAAATAAATAATATTCTTATATGTCTACTAATAGTATAAAAAGAGAAATTATTCAAACTCCTCATTTTAATTTTTTTTTCTTACTATTTGTGTAGCTTTATATGTACACCATATATAATTTTTTTAAAAAAATTAGTTGTATACTCACCAATTGAGTTGTATACGGATCTGACTACTATTTGTATTGATTCAATAATATATTATAACCAAAAAAATTTATTTCAAAAATTTAAAAGAAATTTATGAAACCAAAAGAGGATAGAGAGAGAAAGATATAAGCTAATATTGCAAATTCTTAGCAACTTGCGTGTGTATTGTTTATATTTATGTGACTTTATATAGATAAATTTTTCTTAATTTTAGAGAAATAATATTCTTATATGTCAACTAATAGTATAAGAAAGAAATTATTTGAACCACTCATTTAAAATTTTTCTTTTCGTACTATTTATGTGATTTTATATGTCCACCATATATAATTTTTTTAAAAAATTAGCTATATACTTACCAATTTAATCAGATACGGATCCGACCACTATCTGTATTTATCCAATAATATATTATAACCAAATCATTTTATTTGTGAGATTAAAAAGAAATTTATGAAACCAGGTGAGGGAGAAAGAGATACGAAGATATAAGCCAATATTATAAATTCTTAACAACTTATATGAGTATCATTCATATTTATGTGGCTTTATATAAATATTTTTTTTTAATTTTGAATAAATAATAGTATTATATGTCAACTAATTGTATAATAAAGGAATTATTTAAACTCCTCATTTTAATTTTTTCTTTTCTTATAATTTATTTGGCTTTATATGTCCACCATTTATAATTTTTTAAAAAATTAGTTGTGTACTCATCAATTTAGCTGTATACAAATTTAGCTACTATCAATATTTATCCAATAACATACAATAACCAAATAATTTTATTTGTGAGATTTAAATAAAATTTATGAAATCAACAAAAGAAAAAAGAGAGATGAAGATATAAGTTAAGGTTGTAAGTCCTTTGCAACTTGTATGTGTATCATTTATATTTATATGGCTTTACATAGATAAATTTTTTTTTTAATTTTTGAATAAATAATATTTTTATATGTCAACTAATAGTATAAGAAAGGAACTATTTGAACCCCTCCTTTTAATTTTTTTCTTTTTTATAATTTATTTGCCTTTATATGTCCACCACATGCAAATTTTAAAAAAATTTATTGTTTACTCTATAATTTAGTCGTATATAAATCTGACCACTATCTGTATTTATCTAATAATATAATATAGCCAAATATTTTCTTTTTGTGAGATATAAAAAAAATTTATGAAACCTATAGAGGGAGAGAGAGAGAGAAATATATAAGCTAAAGTTGTAAGTCCTTAGTAAGTTACATTTATATTATTTATATTTATCTGGGTTTATATAAAAAGTTTTTTAAATTTTGAAGAAATAATATTCTTATAAGTCAAGTAATGGTATAAGAAAGAAATTATTCAAACCCCTCATTTTACATTTTTCTTTTAATACTTTTTATGTGGCTTTATATGTCCACCATATAAATTTTTTTAAAAAATTAGTTGTATTCTCACCAATTTAATCGTATACAGATTTGACCACTATCTGTATTTATCAGGTCATATGTTATAACTAAGTCATTTTATTTGTGAGATTAAAAAGAAATTTATGAAACCAACAAAGGGAGAAAAAGCAACAAAGATATAAGCCAATGTTACAAATTCATAACAACTTGTATGAGTATCATTCATATTTACGTGGCTTTATATAGATAAATTTTTTTAAATTTTGAATAAATAATATTATCATATATCAACTAATTGTATAAGAAAGAAATTATTCAAACTTTTCCTTTTAATTTTTTCTTTTCATACGATTTATTTGGCTTGATATGTCCCCTAGTTATAATTTTTTTAAAAATTACTTATGTACTCATCAATTTAGTTATATATAAATTTGACTACTATCTGTGTTTATCTGATAACATATTATAACCAAATAATTTTATTTGGTTATAATATTTACTAATTTAGTTGTATATGAATCTGATTACTATATATATTTATTCAATAATATATTATAATCAAATAATTTTATTTGTGATATTTGAAAGGAAGTTATAAAATGAAAAGAGGAGAGGAAGAGATGAAGATATAAGCCAATGTTGTAAGTCCTTGACAACTTGCATGTATATTATTAATATTTATGTGGTTTTATATAGATAAATTTTTCTTAATTTTTTAAAAAATAATATTCTTATATATCAATTAATAGTATAATAAAGGAATTCTTCAAACCCTTCATTTAAAATTTTTCTTTTCATATTATTTATGTAGCTTTATATGTCCACCATATATAATTTCTTAACAAATTAGCTATATACTAATCAATTTAATCGTATACAATGCGACCACTATTTGTATTTACCCGGTAATATATTATAACCAAATAATTTCATTTGTGAAATTAAAAAGAAATTTATGAAACCAAGTGAGGGAGAAATAGAGACGAATATATAAGTCCAGGTTATAAATTATTAACAATTTGTATGAGTATCATTCATATTTATGTGGCTTTATATAGATGAATTTGCTTAAATTTTGAATGAATAATATTCTTATATGTCAACTAATTATATAAGAAATGAATTATTTAAACTCATCCTTTTAATTTTTTATTTTCTTAGAATTTATTTGGCTTTATATGTCCAACATTTATAATTTTTTTTAAAAATTAGATATATACATTAATTTAGTCGTATATAAATTCGACTACTATTTATATTTATTCAATAATATATTATAACTAAATAATTTTATTTGTGAGATCTAAGAAAAATTTATAAAACTAAGAGAGGAAGAAAGAGAGATGAATATATAAGCCAAGGTTGTAAGTCCTTTACAACTTGTGTGTGTATTATTCATATTTATGTGACTTTATATAGATATATTTGTTTAATTTTTAAATAAATAATATTCTTATATGTCAACTAATGGTATAAGAAATGAATTATTCAAATCTCTCCTTTTAATTTTTTCTTTTTTTATATTTTATTTGGCTTTATATATCCACCATATACAAGTTTTTTAAAAAATTATTATTTACTCATCAATTTAGTTGTATATAAAACTGATAACGACTCATATTTAACTAATAACATATTATAGCCAAATAATTTTATTTGTGAAATTTAAAAAAAAAATTTATGAAACCTACAAAGAAAAAGAGTTAGCAACTTGTATTTATATTGTTTATATTTATCTGGGTTTATATAAATTTTTTTTTAATTTTTGAAGAAATAATATTCTTATAAGTCCAGTGATGGTATAAGAAAAAAATTATTCGAACCTCTCATTTTAATTTCTTCTTTTCTTACTATTTATGTGGCTTTATATGTATACTATATATATAATTTTTTAAAAAATTAGTTGTATACTATTCTAACTACTATATATATTTATTCAATAATATATTATAACCAAATAATTTTATTTGTGATATTTGAAAGAAATGTATAAAACCAAAGGAGGAAAAAGAGAGGAAGATATAAGCCAATGTTGTAAGTCCGTAGCAACTTGCATGTGTATTGTTCATATTTATATGGCTTTATATAGATAAATTTTTCTTAATTTTGAAGACATAATATTTTTATATGTCAACGAATAGTATAAGAAAGAACTTATTCGAACCCCTCATTTAACATTTTTTTTTCATACTATTTATGTGGCTTTATATGTCCATCATATATAATTTTTTAAAAAAATTAACTGAATACTATACAATTTAATCGGATACGGATCTGACTACTATCCGTATTTATCCGGTAATATATTATAATAAAATCATTTTATTTGTGAGATTAAAAAGAAATTTATGAAACCAAATGATGGAGAAAGAGAGACGAAGATATAAGATAATGTTACAAATTCTTAACAACTTGTATGAGTATTATTCATATTTATGTGGCTTTATATAGATAAATTTTTTTAAAAACTTTGAATAAATAATATTCTTATATGTCAACTAATTGTATAAAAAAAGAATTACTAAAACTCCTTTTAATTTTTTTTTTCTTACAATTTATTTGGCTTTATATGTCCACCATTTATAATTTTTTAAAAAATTAGTTGTGTACTCATCAATTTTGTCATATACAAATCCGACTACCATCTATATTTATCTGATTATATATTATGACCAAATAATTTTATTTGTGAGATTGAAAAAAATTTATGAAATCAAGAGAGGAAGAAAAAGAGATGAATATATAAGTCAAGGTTGCAAATCCTTTGCATTTCTTTTTGTACATTATTCATATTTATAAGGCTTTATATATATATATATTTTTAAATAAATAATATTCTTATATGTCAACTAATGGTATAAGAAAGAAATTATTTGTACCATCTTTTTAATTTTTTCTTTTTTTATAATTTATTTGAATTTTTAGTCCACCATATACAATTTTTTAAAAATTTATTATTTACTCATCAATTTATTCGACTACTATTTGTATTTTTTTAATAATATATTATACTAAATAATTTTATTTGTGAAATTTAAAAGAAATTTATAAAACCTAGAGTGGGAGAGAGAGAGAGAAAGATATAAGCCATGGTTGTAAGTCCCTAACAACTTGCATTTGTATTGTTCATATTTATGTTGGTTTATATGGATAAATTTTTTTAATTTTTGAATAAATAATATTCTTATAAGTCAACTAATGGTATAAGAAAGAAATTATTCAAACCACTCCTTTTAATTTATTCTTTTCTTACTATTTATGTAGCTTTGTATGTACACCATATCAATTTTTTTTTTTTAAAAAAAATTAGTTGTATACTCACTAATTTAGTCGTATACAAATTTGAGCATTATCTATATTTATTCGGTAATATATTATAATCACATAATTTTATATGTAATATTTGAAAGAAATTTATGAAACTAAAAGTGGAGAGAGAAAGGAAGATATAACCTAATGTTGTAACAACTTGCATGTATATTGTTTATATTTATGTGGGTTTATATAGGTAAATTTTTCTTAATTTTGAAGAAATAAAATTCTTATATGTCAAGTTATAGTATAAGAAAGGAATTACTTGAACCTCTCATGTAAAATTTTTCTTTTTATACTATTTATGTGACTTTATATGTCAACCATATACAAGTTTTGTAAAGATCGAGATTACATAACTCATAATTCAGTAAGCTAAAATTAATTTATATAAAATTAATATCAATGAACGATAAAAATTTAGAAATTAGGAACTTATTCCAAAATACAATAAAAATTTATTTAATGAAATCGATTTCAATTTCGATTAATAAAAGATAGAATCAATTATAGGGAACTAATTCGATTAACGAATTTTTAATCAATTAACTATTAAATTAATTTTGATTAACGATAAGATAATCTGGTTATTGAATTTACACCCGATTAATAATCGAACGTGAACCGATTAATCAAATATAATATGAATTAAATTTATTATATAAACATATATATTTTTCGACACACAAACACCCACACATTGAGCTGAATTCTTCAGCTTAAGAATTCAGCAAAAGGAGGGACTCGGCTTCAACAAGCCCCCATGACAACTCAATTTCCATCATTGTTTTCAATTAATCAAAAGATGAAATTTGGCAAGAAAGAAGAAGAGGCATGAGGCTAATGAAAGAATTAAAAATATATTAAAAATAGTACCAATATAATAAAAACAAGTGGCAAAACAAAAGAGGCAGCACATCCGCTTGCATGCAAGCTGATTCAGCTTATGGCAGTAAAAGCTTTTGAAACCTTATGAGTTAGGTGGTAAGTTCTAATAAATCTAAAAAATATTCAACAATTAATAGACACATAAGGCTAAATATTCATCAAATGAGAAAAGAAAAATTGAAGAGAAGCTGAAGGAAAAGTAGAGCAAAAACAGAGAAGGAAAATAGAGTCTGGAGAAAGGGCTCAGTAGCAGCTCTAAGTTCAAAATTGAATATAAAATATTTCTAGGAAAGAACACCTCCACTTCCTTATTTTTTGGTTAATTCTTGATATTATTTTCAATTATTATTGATCCAATATTTAAAATCTTTGCTGTTACCATGTTAGAATCGCTAAAATTTAGAAACATAAATCATGAAGTTGGTTTTTGCAGCCAGCTATATTGCTTCCTAATATGTTAATTTTTACATATTATTAATGGTCAATTTACCCTTGGTATCAGAATTGCAAAGGTATGCTTTGCAATTGCTTGCCACAGTTTATTATCGTTTATATTGACGATATACTTGTATTCTCTAATTCTATTGACCAACATTTTAAACATCTTTATCAATTTCTAAATATTATTAAACAAAATGGATTAGTTGTATCTTTACCAAAAATCAAGCTATTCCAAACAAATATAAGATTTTTAGGCTTTAATATTTATCAACATTCAATAACACTTATTCAAAGATCAATTGAATTCGCTGCTAAATTTCCTAATGAAATTAAGGACAAAATGCAACTACAACGATTTCTAGGTTGTTTAAATTATATTGCAGAATTCATACCAAAATTAAGGCAAACATGTAAACCTCTATATCAACGTCTTCAAAAGAATCCTCCTGTTTGGACGGATGAATATACAAATATTGTTAAACAATTAAAAAAACAAATCTAATATTTACCATGCTTAGGTATTCCACATCTTAAGGCTCTACTCATTATAGAAACAGATGCATCTGACTTAGGATATGGAGGTATCTTAAAACGAAAGTTAGATACAGCTCAATCGCAAATTGTTCTATTTTATTATGGCATATGGCCAGGACCACAAAAGAATTATTCTACGATCAAAAAAAGAAATCTTATCCATTGTTTTATACATAACTAAATTTCAAGATGATTTATACAATAAGAAATTTTTACTGCGTATTGATTGCAAAGTTACAAAAGACGTTCTACAAAAAGATGTCAAAAATTTAGCCTCTAAGCAAATATTTACTCGATGACAAGCAATTTTATCTGTCTTTGATTTTGACATCGAATTTATCAAAGGAACTTCGAACTCTTTACCCGATTTCTTAACAAGAGAATTTTTACAGGGCAAGCATGAAGACATTTACCTATAATTGGTATCAGAGACAAGTACCTCGGTTTCTTGTGTCTGGGGCGGGAATAGGTGACACTGTTCTTTTTGGGGTTATTCTTGTTTGATTTTGGCATTGCTTTTGTATAATCTATCTGCATATTTCTGCATACACGATAAATTCGCATATACTTGCATCGAATCGGAACAATGTTGGTTTAGCCCGTTTAACCGTTGGTTAGCCCGTGCTAAGCAAAGAATGCGATTGGGAGGTCCCGGGGTAGTCCCGTCAACTGACTCTGCAAGAGTGTGTGAAGAATTGTGTCTTTAGAACCGTGTTAAGAAAATTGTGTAAAAGTCATAAAGAAATTAAACTATGGTAACTCGACTAAGAAGAATGATCAGGGGAAATAGTTCATCTTCAAGTATGATAATGAATTCTAGAGAGTCGTTAATTATACATAGCAATAAGGATTATACTAAATGGACGATACCTACACAACAAGTAGAAGAAATTTACAGAATATGAACTTTTGATTTTAAAATCGCTTTAGCTATCAAAGATCATAAACAAAGAATATCTATTCAAAACGAATATGAAGAAGTTATATTATTATCTAATTTATCAATAGAAAAATTCAAAAGTAAATGATATAATTATATCTATTACGTCCTAATATAAATAGCTATCAAACCTTTAATTAAATTAGAAATTGATACTCCTATCCCATTATGTCTTAGAGATCAAACGCTACTTAAGTATAAAGATTCTATTCTAACAATAGTTTAATCAAATCTTTATAATGGTCCCATTTATTTTAATTGCGCTCCAAATTTTACTGTTGACCTAAAAGATCCAACTATTTTAAATACGCTTGTCCTAAATGTTTATCTACCCAGCTTATCTCATCAAGAAGAGCGTAGAGGATTTCTAATTCTCTATTGCATTTATTTTAAATTATTAACAATGCAATTTAATCTAAAATGTCTAATCTATACTCCTCCTGGTGAAACGATCGTCTTGTACGTAGAAACAGATCATGCTACTACGTTTACACCAAAATTATTAAAGTGGGATGAAATCATGTTGCCACCACAATGGTAAGTTAATCTTATCGAACCACCTAGGCATTTAACTAGAAAATTTTTTTTTGAAATATCAGAAACCCTTGATGGAAATATCATTTTCAACTTTTGTACCCCTCGGATACCACGGTCATTAAGTTTTAACACAAATAGATCACAAACGCTTTTATCTGATTATGAAAGTGTTAGACCGTCAATTAGTACACGTTATCAGTCTACGCATGAAAATCAGAAAAATCGACATATTGAAAGCAGAATGCCTATCCCGACAATAATTACTCATGTAATATCCCAGATCTTTGTTCGGATTAATTTAATATTAATTATAATTTTGGGCAAATTGGACGTGATAAAATTTATTAAATATTAAGAAATTTTGGAGGATATTTGGATCGGTTGGGCTGACACCCGGGGTGCGCCGGTGTTGTCTAAATATCGTTTTGGATTTTGGAATATAAGAAAATAAAAAATGGAATATATATAATATATATATATATATATATAATGAAGGAGATAAGGATGGAAAGAAAGAATAAAAAAAAGAAGAAAAAAAAAAAAGAAAATGAAAGGAGATAAGAATCGGGGAGAGAGAATGGAGGTGAGAGAGGGAGCTAGGGTTTCTGGTTCGCAGCGGAGGAGGAAGAAGAGAGGAGGAGGGAGGCTGCCGGCGACGGCGGCGTGCGGCGAGGGCGGCCCAGTGCCGGTGGTGGTCGGCGGCGACCGTGGTGGTGACGGCTTGCAGCAGAAGCTGCGAGAGAGAGAGATCGGCGGCGAAGCCGCGGGAGGAGAAGGGAGAAGAGGAAGACGGCGACGGCGTTTGCAACGACGATGGGAGGTGATGTTGCGGTGGTTGACGGCGGCTGGTGTTGGCTCGCCGGTGACTGTGACAGCCGTGGGTGAGCGGCGGTGCGTGGTGGCCGAAGCTGCGAGAGAGAGAGCGGCTGCGCGAGGAGAGAGGAGACGACGGCCGCAAATCGACGCCGGTGCTGGCTGGGTGGTGCCGGAGAGGCCGTGATGGCCAGTTGAGCAGCCGGGCAAGCGAAGCGGCGGCTGCGGGGCGGTCGGCAACGGCCGGCAGAGGGCCGTGCGCGGAGGAGAGAGAGAGGACGCACGGCAGTGGAGAGAGAAAGGCTCGATTGGAGCACTTCGGGACATCCTTTCTTGGACTGCAAAGATGAGGTCCGAAAGTATCGTAAAACCTCTTTGGCCCAATTTCAATTAGATATATTTTGGATCTTGTTTGGAATTTTCTACTAACATGCATTTTATTTTGACACCCATTTATTTATTCTGATACGTGCATGTGTAGTTTATTGGATGTTTTGGGATTGTTGACTGGGTTTTATGATTTTGGAGAATTTAATATTTTTATGAAAGTCGAATGATTTATTGAATTTCGATGTATATTTATATCAAGTGTCATGTGTGAAAATATCTGGCGAAATTTACATTAGTAGTGTATTTTTCATATGCACGTCTTGGGGTTGTGATCATTACATTTGGATTTGGATTATTTGATTAGGCCAGCTCCATTGAAGATTATCTGTTATTCGAAATCCGCTTTAAAGCCGGGAAAGGCTTTGAGTGGTAGCCCATTTGGATGATTTGATTTGGCCTTAGAATATATTCGGACGTCACAATATATCCGACAAACTTGTCTGGCGCACCGCGTAGGGGTGGCAAAAAATAGTGGCTTGAACCTTATCATGGGTATACAATCATGGATTTTGGCTATAAGGTTAAAGTTATGTGTAACCTTCCCACATCAAGCTAGTCTTTAAATAATGAACTCAACTTAGTGCAATTTGTATTTTGTATTAATTGGTATTGGATTTTGATTTGGATATGGATTTTGAACTTGGATTTAAGATTCGCCGATTTGCCTGTAATTGGACCTGGTATGTCTCGTCTGGCGATTTTGAATATATGTTTTGATCCGAACCTTTGGAATATCTGTCAGCCAGTTAGATCTTGCGCACTTGCTATTGGATCGTCCAGTTATTGGATTACTGCCTCGAGATCACAAAGTGATCGGGCATTGGACTTGGACTTGGACTTGGACTCGGACTCGGCATCCAAATCGGATCACGCCTCCCGATCACAAAGCGATTCGGGCATTGGATTGGATTTGGAATCGGACTCGGATTTGGACTCGTCAGCGTCGATTTTGGAATTGGTTCGGATCACTTTATGTTTTTGTTATATTTATATATTTATATATATATATAAGTCAGAAGCGAGGACTATTTTGGAAATTTGGACGTTTGTTTGGATTTGGATATTTGATTTGGGTATGAAATTACCATCAAATTTTGAAATTTGGATCTTGGATTTCGGTTGGATTCGTTTTATCGGCGATTTGGATTTATCTTGGAATTGATTGGATTTTCACCGTTGACATTCTCTCCGATTTATTGAACTTCTTTTGTTAAATATGATCTTCTCTTGGGCGTTAGGCTCCATTTTTACCTTTTGTCCCTTGTAGTAGAAGGTTCGGATCACGTCTGGTCTGAGGCTTGATCGGTCAGGATATTAAATCCAGGAGTTGGTGAGTTTCTATTTATTATAGTTTGCATTGATATTTGATGGATTTGGATGATGGAATTGGCTGGGATATAGGCTTATTGTTATATGTTGGAAATAGTTGAATATTTGTTATGTTTGATTATGATTTTTGGGTTGGATTATTATCTCACTTACGATGATTGTAGAAGCGGTCGTATTTATTTTGCTCGGACTATGTTCGATGACGTCACTGTGATGGTTCTAAATTTATTAGTGTATATTTCGGTTTATGTCACACCAATTTTGGGACTTAGTATTATTAGTTTTTAAAATTAATCGGGATTTTAGATTTTAGAAATTATAATTAATTATTTAAATTGGCCATTGGTTCGGGTTCGTGGCGTGTGTGGTATCAGAGAAAAAGTCGTAAGGAGAGGTACTTTGGGTTATTTTGGATAAATAATTGGCTGAATATTTGGGTATAATAAGTATTACCTTTGGTTGATAACAGAAAATTTAAGTTGTAAAGATTTGGGTTTGAATCAGAAGGTCGAATCGTAGGAGTTTGGGTTTGGATTGGAATGATGATCATCTGATGATGATGAGTCGCACAAGCGACGTAATATATGATTTGATATAGTGGTTGAATTAGAATTTTATTTGGTTTCTACAAATGTGTAGAGAGTTTGTTGGAATTTGTAATTTCGGAAGAGTAGTGGTCTAAATTTTGGAGTTGGTTCGAAATCTCGCGGAGTAGATGGAGATTTTGATTGGCAGAGGGTAGGTGATAAAGTTAATCGACTCGAAATCTCAAGGGGTAGAAGGAGATTTTTGATTTGTAGAAAGGTTAGCGGTGAAAGTGGAGATGAAGGAAGATTTTTCCAAGATTGGATCCGCAGATAAAGATGAAGAAGTTCAAGTCAAATCAACTCGTTTATCCTTACTAGAAGACATGACGATGAAGTGCAAGTCTGATTTCGTTGGCAGCGATGATGCTGATCGTGTAGAAGTCTGAAGTTAGAATAGGAGCAAAAGAAAGTCTGAATGGTAAATGGTAGAAAAAATATCCTGAACTCATTAAGTCTGAATTTATTCCTGATATAGATATGTTAAGAAGGAAATTTATGTCGGATACAAATAAAAATGTCAGGAATTGGTACTTTAAAACATATAATAAAGTACAATTTGAAGAATTTAGAGTACTATGGAAACAACAAATGATGTCACTAAGAAGAAATTTACCGTTTTTCGAATGACTTCTTCCGTATATTCAAAATACTATACAACCATCTCGAAATACGAAGAATATTAATGTCAATACTAGAACTATTACTACTTGGAATACAACCAGTGGACAACAAGTTACATCTATCCATCCTCCTCTCACAGGTTTAAAATTAAATATTGATGTCTGACGATCACTTTGCCCATTTTCCGTTTAAGAAGGTCTTGATAGAAAAATGATAGTGATACTATATTAGAAGATATGAAAAAGGTATATGAGCAAAATAATTATCACTATCAGATACTCCATACGGTTGCTCAACAAGTTGACAGAATTGAATATACTTTGCAAACGAAAGTAGGAAATCCATATCAATTTTCACATAGTATAGCCCATTTACCAAGTTCTCCTTTGCCTACCATTATTGATATTCAATTTTTCCAAAAACGTTCAGATATATTATTAGAACAAATAACTAAATGTTTAAATGAGTTACCATCAACGTTGTCTATGCCTAAAACTTCATATTTTAAAACAGTTCAGACATTGGATAATCAACAATAAAAAATATTAATTAAAAAACCAAAAAATCAAAAATTATCTAAAATTTAATTTGTTAAGAAAAAAATATAAAGATAAAAAGGTTCAAACTATAAAAAATAAAAAAAAAGGAGAAAGAAAAAACATAATATACTGAAAACTCCAACTAAAACCACCAAACGAATATCCTTATTAAAACACTCTTCATTTTCACAACAAAATGAAGTAAAACTACCACCTTTACCTAACACTAACCTAATTGAATCCAAACATGATTCACTTTCCCTACCATATCCACTAACTCCTCATGGAATCATTATTACACCCACTATATCTAGTACTAAATGTATTTCTACAGCAATAAATACAAATGATTTAGAACTAATACCTTTATAATAATCTGTAAATAAAAAATTATCAACCAATGATATTATAGAATTACCCGATAAATTATCATCTAGAGAAAAGACGTTAATATATGAAAAGTCTTCTGTCCTAAATACATATATATTCATCTTAAAACAACATTCTGTTTTCTATATCCAAATAATATCAAATAAAGTACGAATACAAAATCAATCTTCTGTCTTTCGTATAACAAAAAATTTATCTTTCTTTAATCATCAACCTCGACCAATTGGAATCTTCGAAGAAACTTTGTTTCTACTTAATACTCCTAATCCTCATAGAAATCTATCTTTTATTTTAACTTTTAATGATGAACTAAAGGATTCATCTATCTATCCAAAATATCAAGTTACCATCAATTCTTCATCTTTATACAATCAATCAATCATCTTATCCAATGATTTATATTAATCAATAATGAACAACTAACTCCTCGGCCATTTCTCGAACACTTACCCTATAATGATCCCTTTTTAGCTTCTTTCGCGCCTTTTCAGCTTTGTTTTCCCGTATTCAAACACAATGTGTTTGGGGGGATATTGGGTCTGACTCTAACTTTGACTCTAAAAATAATTTTCATTTCAAATTTAACTCTGACGTCAACTTTAATCCTAACCTTACTAGTTCTAAATTTTCTTCTAAATATAATCCTAATTTTACGTTTTTTTGGCTTAAAAACTACATTTAACTCTTTTAAATTAATGTTATCTACTTTAGACTATAGAAAATTTTGAATATTATTATTTGAAAAATCTATATGCAAGTTTAATTCCTTAGTTCCTTTTTCTTACTTAAAGAATTATATTCAAATATCTCTTCAAGATAATATCAAACTACTTAGTAAGTATATTTCATCCAGTACTATGAATAAAAAAATACTAAGAAGATTAGCAAATAACTTATGCCTTATAAAAGAACAAAATAGATATATTAAGAACTTTCGATATCAAGAAAAAAATATTGATCACGTTAACCGAAAATATATCAAAAAATGACGATATAAATACTTTTCTCTACAAAAGCAATATCAAAAGATCTGTCAGAAAAATATCAGAAAATATGAACAATATTTAAATCAGAAAGATATATTTAGATGGTCTAATCAAAATTTAAAAATTCATAGAAAAGTTGATAACAAAATACGCTATAGCACCACATACAATATATATGTCTTCTGCATGCAGATTTTATTCTTATATCGGCATTATCAGATTTACTTAAGACAAAACATATTCGAAGCATGTTTTTATCTGTCATCAATACTTATTTTCTAGACGAATTTATTTTACAAATTCATCAAAGCAAGTTTTAATAAAAGTTTATACAGGACCAGTATGCTTCCTAAAAAGGACAAAGGTAAGCAAGTACAGCCTCCTTCTACTCCAGCCAAACAAACTGCTTGTGATTATACCATGACACCTCCACAATTTATACCCACTACTTCTCATCAAACATCAGCCTCTTCATCTTCTTCCTCTCAACTGTCTGATTATTTTATCAAACCTATCAAATAACATATCACCATGACAGGCTTATACAAACCTTTATTTCTACAAAAACTACTCAATGTTACGAATCATATATTTCAAATCGATCGCTTTATATCCAAATACGAACCTTTAAAAACACAGCAATTCTATGAATTGATCGTTGTTGATTCAGACTCTATAGAACTCAAGTATCACAGGAATTCTCATGATAATTCTATCAGCTACTCCATTTACAAAATAAAAAAGATTCAACCTCATCAAGACATTGCTCTTGTTCCTTTGGATATCAAACAATTTTCTGTCCACTACCAACCCATGAGATATAATTATCAATACTATAAGAATGTATGGTATAATACATTCTTTCTTCGGTCTTATAGTCATTCTTGGTTTTTTAAATTTGATCAAAATTACCCTAAGCAAATTCCTTTTTGGTTCTCGGAATGGTGGCACTATTTTGGACCTTGTCCTGCTATTTATCCAGCTCTGATTAATGAAGCTCGTCTCTACTATGAAACCCTTACTTCAAAAATATTTCTTAATTATCGTAAAATTACTTTTCATATTGATTATGCAACTCCATGGATAATGTCTTGGGCTTTTAATTGTCAATCAATGTATCTGGATGCACCGTTATCTATTGTCAGAGATTTCAAGGTAAAATGGTAGGATAAATTTGATTTCACGGCCATTACTCCTCAAAATATTCAGAAAGATCTTCAGGCCCAAAAATTATTTTATCAAGATCTTAAGCAACTATCACCAACGATATCTCGTTACGGAGATCCTACTGTGGATAGCATCTATAATCAGATCCTCAAGAAAAATACGCCAGCTGTACATATCCCAAAGATTTCTCCAACACTATCTGTACATTCTTGCCGATCGCGAAGAACTTCTCATCCACAATCCTCAGCTCAAATTCACAATGACATTAATGACATGCTCCAACATATTCGAGAATCACAAGAAAGAGCACAAGCCAGAGTTATTAATATAAAATCTTTATTGCAAAAGCAACGAAGAAGTTGGGCCTCTATTGCTGATGAAGAAGACTTACTTGATTGAAAGCGCTCTCGGCCTAAATAAATGGCTACATCGGAAGGCGAAAAGGTGGGCTCGTCCTCATCATCCACACCATCGGCCAGCCCATTTCCTTTTGACCCAACAAATGATCCAGCCGGACATGCATAAGATCCATTTGATCTTTGAACCCATGATTTGTAAAAAAAAAAAATTCCTCTAATAATTTTCTTGTAGGAACATCCATTAAACAGAAGAAATACTCCTCCCATTATTATTCTCTATTTCAGTAACTTTTCGACAAAAATAAATAGTAATTACGACATATTACTATTCACAAAAGTACGAAGTGACGTCTAACCACTCCACTTTCTCAAAAAGCAAAGAAGAGATTGTTACCAACCAAAAAGCAAAGAAGAGATGTTTACCTACTTAAAGCATCAATAACACATTTACCAAATTAAAACAGATACTTCATCAACGGTCCTGATCGATTCTTTATCCAGCAGCTTGATTAGTTCTTAGAATCTATAAGGTATTCGAGATTGAAGGCAATGACAAAAGCTTCGAGAGCAAAATTTGAAAGCCAAACACAAGAGCCAAATCTAGAGCTAACTTGAAAGCTCATCTACATCCCGAGAAGCTAGAAGAATCTCTTCTTCTCTTCTCCTTATCCATCCTTGTAGATAGCCTAATTTTCTTTCTACCTTATCCTTGTAAATACCATAGAGTATTTGTATCTTTGTTTTCTTTTGAGTGTTGTCTTTCTTTCAAGTGTTGTGAGGTTTTTTCAGAAGTTTGTGTGCTACCTCTGTCTACTATGTACTGAAGTCCTGTATGGTTTTCGTTCAAATAAAGCTTTGAAGGTTTTCTGAACTACTGGTATAATCTCTCTTCTCTATTTAATTTAATGCATATTTTAAAGTTTTGAATGAAAAGATCCTACGTAGTCCTAATTGACAGGATCTTTTCATTCAAAACTTCAAAATATACATTAAATTAAAGAGAGAAATGAGATTATACTTAGTTGTAAAACCTTCAAAACTTTATTTGAGCGAAAACCACATGCGATTTCGAAGACATGTAAGCGAGTAGCATACAAACCTCCGAAAGCAAACCTCACAACACTGAAAGAAAGACAACACTTCGAAATAAAACAAAGATAAACACTCTATGGTATTTCTGGCGATAAGGTAAAAAGAAAACTAGGCTATTTACAGGATGGATAGAAGAGAAGAAGAGATTCTCTAACTTCTCGATGTGTATGAGCTTTCAAGAGCCAACTCTCCCGTGTTCTGTGGCTTGAAATTTTACTGCTTGAGTTTTTGCTTCTGCATCTTCAATCTTGGATACTTTTATAAATGTGAATCGAAGCTGATGAATTGTTGAATCAATCGGATCACATTGAGATTGCTTTAATTTGTAAATGTCTTGTCGATACTTTTTAAGTAGGTAAAGCATCTCTTCTTTGTTTTTTGGTGTGTATCTCTTCTTTGCTTTTAAAAAGTAGAATGGTTAGAGCGTCATTTGTACTTTGTGAATGTGTTCAATGAGCGACAATTACTATTTATTTTTGTCGAAAAATTGTTGAAATAGATAATAATGGAAGGAGTATTTCTTTTGCTTAATGGATGTTTCTGCAAGCAAATTGTTAGAGAAAATTTTTTTTTCAGAAACGAAGAGTGCTGATAAACGGAAGTATCTGAATCTTGTCTGCAGAGAAAATGGCGTATTCGTTGACGAAGTCAAACATTTGATGTGGACCAAGGTCTTCAACAGTAGAAAAATCGTGTGCTAGAAGATTATAGCGGTAGATATTCTTAGCAGTAGTGAAAATAATCCATGTTCTATTACTAAGGGTAAAGCCAAATATTATCGGTTGTATTTCCTTAACAAGTTCAAAAATTGTAATAGTTCACAGATGAAACCAATGAGTCTGTCTTTTAATCCAAATCGTCAGCCGGTGTCGTTGTTCAAATTTAACCAGAGCAAGAGTGGCTTTCCAAGATTTGTGAACTTGCTACTTAAATAATTATAAATCTCAACTAGATATGTCTGCAGATTTTCAGGCATTAGATGGTAGTTATAATGTAGTAGAAATACCCATTGTAAGAGATATGTGCTGAATACAATGAGTCTGATGAAATGAATCACATAAGAAATAAAGTTTATCTGGTGGTAACAATACGTAGTTATCTTATCGCGGCGTCCATATATGTGGTGATCGTGATAAAGATCTAACCAAAGTCCAAAGATCTGTCGTGGAGGAATAAGCCCATAAACTATCAGCTTCGAGAGTAAAAAGACATCCGTTATTTGGAAACTTCTGAGAATCCAGTCTGCATTCGAAGATAAGGCTATGTCCATAATCAGGAGAAGTTTCGTATTGGACAAGTTGTTGTAATTCATCGCTAATAGGGATGGTTTGATAGGTTTGTAAAGTAGGGTTGCTAATATAAAGAAAATCTGGTTCAAGTGTGGCGATGAGTAAACAGAGAAGTAAGCCATTGCAATTGGCTAAGACGTGAAGAAAATGATCATAGATAAAATTGAGAGCATAAGAATGAAGTATTGAGTCAGAGACAGGGAAAAATTATCAAGTAGGGCTCTATTGACATTTTAGGTAGTACCCTTCATCATCTTTCTCAAAAGCATGAAAGGTATGTTGTTGAATAAATGCAGTATTTGATAGAAATTAAAAACAGGGTTTTGATATGGAGGTAAATTTAAGGAGGGTTTTAACAAGGAGCTAAGAAAATAATTCAAATAAATGATCATAAGTAAAAAGAGAAGAAGATTCGGATTCATGTTGAAATGTCATGCTTGCCCTGTAAATTCTCTTGTTAAGAAATTGGGTAAAGAGTTCGAAGTTTCTTTGATAAATTCGATGTCAAAATCAAAGACAAATAAAATTGCTTGTCATCGAGAAAATATTTGCTTAGAGACTAAATTTTTGACATCTTTTTGTAGAACGTCTTTTGCAGCTTTGCAATCAATACGTAGTAAAAATTTCTTATTGTATAAATCATCTTGAATTTAGATATGTATAAAATAATGGATAAGATTTTTTTTTGATCGTAGAATAATTCTTTTGTGGTCCTAGCCATATGCCAGAATGAAATCGAACAATTTGCGGTTGAGCTGTATCTAACTTTTGTTTTAAGATACCTCCATATCCTAAGTCAGATGCATCTGTTTTTATAATGAGTAGAGCCTTAGGATGTGGAATACCTAAGCATGGTAAATATTAGACTTGTTGTTTTAATTGTTTAACAATATTCATATGTTCATCCGTCCAAACAGGAGGATTCTTTTGAAGACGTTGATATAGAGGTTTACATGTTTGCCTTAATTTTGTTATAAATTCTGCAATATAATTTAAACAACCTAGAAATCGTTGTAGTTGCATTTTGTCCTTAATTTTATTAGGAAATTTAGCAGCGAATTCAATTGATATTTAAATAGGTGTTATTGAATGTTGATAAATATTAAAACCTAAAAATCTTATCTTTGTTTGGAATAGCTTAATTTTTGGTAAAGATACAACTAATCCATTTTGTTTAATAATATTTAGAAATTGATAAAGATGTTTAAAATGTTGGTCAATAGAATTAGAGAATACAAGTACATCGTCAATATAAACGATAATAAACTGTGTATAATGATTAAATATTTGATTCATGATATTTTGAAACTCAGAAGGAGCATTTTTTAATCCAAAAGGTATAACATTCCATTCGTAATGGCCAATGGGTACTGTAAATGCTGTTTTGTAGCGGTCTTTCTCTTGAACTTGAATTTGCCAAAATCCAAATTTCATATCAAATTTAGAGAAAATATTTGTATTGTACAATCTATTAATTAAGTCATGTTTATTAGGTATGGGATACCTAATCCATTGAAATCCTTATTTAATGATTTGTAATTTATAACTAATCGAGATACTCCTCTTTCCTTTTCGTCATTATTCATAACATAGAAGGCAGAACAGCTCCAGGGTGATTTAAATGTTCGAATTATTTTTTTCTCAAGAAGATCTTGAATCTCCTTCTTGCAATATTCTAGCAATTCTTGATTCATTTGAATTGGTCGTGCTTTGGTCGAAATTTTACTTTCATGAAAGTTTGATTCATATGATAAAGAAATTTGATGTTGCTTTCGATTCCAAAAAGCGTTTGGTTGAGTAGAACATACTTCATTTTCAAATCGATGGGGTAGATTAGTAATTTTTTGTTGTACAATAACTTGTTTCAGTTGTTTTTTGATATTGTCTATCTGTATTTCTTCCTGTAGATAATTAATCTATTTTTTTAATTATGAGATATATTTGTTTAGAAATTGTCATCTTTTATAATTCTTGTATTTCTTTTTGTTTAATAGGATGTAGAAATTAGAATAGAATAGAAATTCTAAGGACATTAGTAGAAATACATTCAGCTGAGGCAGTAAAAGGATATATCTGTGTAAAGAATGGTGTACCAAGGATAACTTCTTGTTATAAATCTTTAACCAGTATAAATGTTGATTTAAAACAGTAACCTTGGTTGTAAATTGCTACACGTGTTAATTTATATTTAATATTTAATTTTGATCCGCTTGCTATATATGATTTTTCCGTTGTCTTCTATAATACTTAGTAGGAATTAATCCTTCTTGAATACAATTTTGAGCTGCACCAGTGTCGAGAAGAGCTATTATTTTTAGATGATATTCTTGATTAACCACCAAAGTAATAGGGTAGTACCATTTTTGAAAATTAATTTTAGAAATGAGTTGTAAATATTCAGTTTGATCAGTGGATTGTATTTCATAATTATGATTGGATTTTTCTTCCGTATTTTGTTTAGACTCTAAAATAGCAAGTCGTGTATTTAATTGTAATTCATTAAATTTTATTTCTTGCAAATTATCTTTTAATTCTTTTATTTCAATTTTTATTTATTTAATTTCTCGTTGTAGATCTCCAGTCGTTACTTGTTGGAATAAAAAAGGCGAATGATATTTATTAAATATTTTTGTTAAACTGTATTCTTCAGGTTCTTTTGGTGTTGTAATAAGTAAATCCTTTAATTTTTACAAGTATTATTTTTTTAATTCTGGATCATCAATTTTATCAATCATTTTGAATAAATATTCTGTTTCATTATTAGATCTTAACATATTAAGCTGAAATTTACAACTACATACTTGTTTATAAGAATTATCGTTATGTTCTTCAGATTCTATTTAGAGAAGGCTTCAGTTGATTCATTAATATCTTCATTAATATTAGCCGCTTCATAATCAGAAATACAGTCATTTTTAAATTTATTATCACTTAATAATAGAGCAGTTAACTTATCGCTTAATTGTGGATCATCTTTAAATATTTCATCAATTTTCTGTTTTACTCTACACTGATTTGCCATATGGCCATGTCGTTTATATTTCCTACATATAGCTTTAGAATGTTGGGATTGATAAAAAGTTTTAGATTGAGCATTTGATTTTTTAACAGTTTGTTTCTTATGCGGAGTGTGTGAATTAGATTGATATGGTTTCTTAGACACATACTTAGGTTTTTGTTGAGAAGGTGCTTTAAGCTTTTTGATACCATGCTGAAAACAAAAAGCTCCTAATTGGGTTTTAAACTGTTTTTTATCATTTTGAAGCTTTGTTTGTTCTTTATGTTCTTGACATAGTTATAGTCCTTCCTTTTTTATGAAGTCAAATAATTGACCATAAGTCATTTGATTCCATTGAATGGCTCGACCTTCTCCTAATTCAGTGAGTTTGGTCATGACTCGTTTAGCAAAGAGAGAAGGAAGACCAACAATAAATCGTTCCTTCTGGAATGATTCATTATAGTCTTGTCTTCTAAAGATATGTGTGAGATACATATCTTTATACCAACGAAAGTTTTGAAGGGTAGGACATCTAAGATTCGTCAGGATTACATGAGAACTTAAGTAGTCATCTTCAACATTTCCTAAAAAGGCCTGACTAATAGTAATAATTAGAATTTCTAAAGAATTTGGTCTTTGAACAAATTGAATTTTTCCATTTGGTCCTTCTTTTTGAATAGATTCAGTATGATTTAAAATATAATTTCTTTCATTAATATTTAAAGCATTTTTCCACCAATATTTCAGAATTCTAGTAAAACTAATTACCAGTAATTTTGTAGCATTAGGTTCAGTCATTGTTGTATTACAGACACAATAAGTAGAAACAGTAATTCACATGTCATGTAATAAACAAGTAATTTTATATTTATATTTTCCATCAATATTCCATTGATGTATGTTATTAGTATCATAAATTCGTTGAGAATATTGATATCTTTTTTCATATTGTATATCAAGCGGGGTGGCCGTGGATAGTAGTTTTTAGTAAAAACGTTGGGCATATTTCTTACTCTATTGATCTCTTGATTAATTTTATCATTTTTAGATAAAAGTGAGTCAATAGTCTGAATAGCCAATGTTTCAGATATATGATTTTTAGAATCATCGTTAGGTTGAATATTATCAGATAACTTAGATAGATCTGTAGGATTTTCTATAGGTTCAGTAAATTTTATTTCTTCATCAGAGGAAGAAGATTCAGAGTCTTCAAAATTCTTAAAATCATTATCAGATTCATCAGAAGTATTTTTTAGATCACTAGTACTAGTGAATATTTCTCTAGTAATACTTTCATTTGGCACAGATTGTTCTACAGACTGTTTTCCTAATAATATTTTGGGTTTTTGTTTTTTACCTTCTGTCTTTATGGATTTATCTTTCTTGTAGTATTCGGTTTTCTTTTCTTGAATAAAAAGTAGGAACCACTCAAAGAATGGTAGATTTTTACGTTCATTTACCATTGTTTCTTTCCATATTAGTCGATACTCTTCTAATTCATTTTTAGAAAAGTTTTTAAAATACCAGTCTCGAACATATTTATTTTTATCAAGCATGAATTCTTTTCTAAGTGATTCAATGTTTGGGACAAATTTATTCTTAGTGTAATAACTAGGCATAAAGGTCGACTCTCTATAATTTGTTGACATATCAGAAGTTGAATTATCCCCCCTGATTAGTTCACTTAGCCAGGTTGCCATAATTTAATATCTTTACTATTTAATACACAATTTTCTCAACACGGTTTTACAGACACAATTCTTTACACACTCTTGCAGTGTCAGTTGACGGGACCACCCCCGGGACAACCCAATCGCATTCTTTGCTTAACACGGGCTAACCAACGGTTAAACGGGCTAAACCAACGTTGTTCCGATTCGATGCAAGTGTACGCGAATTTATCATGTATGCAGAAATATGCAGATAGATTATGCAAAAGCAATGCCGAAATCAAATAAGAACAATCCCGAATAGAACAGTATTTCCTATTTCCTCCCCAGACACAAAAAATCGAGGCACTTGTCTCTGATACCAATTAGGTTAGTGTTAGGTAAAGGTGGTAGTTTTACTTCATTTTGTTGTGAAAATGAAGAGTGTTTTAATAAGGATATTCGTTTGATGGTTTTAGTTGGAGTTTCCATTATATTATGTTTTTTCCTTCTCCTTTTCTTTTTCTTTTCTATAGTTTGAACCTTTTTATTTTTATATTTTTTTTAATAAATTGAATTTTAGATAATTTTTAATTTTTTGATTTTTTAATTAATATTTTTGATTGTTGATTATCCAATGTCTGAACTGTTTTAAGATATAAAGTTTTAGGTGTAGACGACGTTGATGGTAACTCATTTAACGTTTAGTTATTTGTTCTAATAATATATCTGAACGTTTTGGTGGAAATTGAATATTAGTAATGGTAGGCAAAGGAGAACTTGGTAAATGAGCTATATTATGTGCAAATTGATATGGATTTCCTACTTTCGTTTGCAAAGTATATTCAATTCTGTCAACTTGTTGAGCAACCGTATGGAGTATCTGATAGTGATAATTATTTTGCTCATATACCTTTTTCATATCTTCTAATATAGTATCACTATCATTTTCTCTATCAGCACCTTTCTTAAATGGAGCTGCAGTGATCGTTGTATTATCAATATTTAATTTTAAACCTGTGAGAGGAGGATGGATAGATGTAACTTGTTGTCCACTGGTTGTATTCCAAGTAGTAATAGTTCTAGTATTGACATTAATATTCTTCGTATTTCGAGATGGTTGTATAGTATTTTGAATATACTAAGAAGTCATTCGAAAACGTAAATTTATTCTTAGTGACATCATTTGTTGTTTCCATAGTACTCTAAATTCTTCAAATTGTACTTTATTATATGTTTTAAAGTACCAATCCCTGACATTTTTATTTGTATCCGACATAAATTCCTTTCTTAATATATCCATATCAGGAATAAATTCAGACTTCATGAGTTCAAGATATTTTTTCTGCCATTTACCATACATTTTTTCATATTACATATCATAACTCATTTGTTCGATACAATCCCGATTAGATATTTTTTCAGTATTTCTATAAAGTAATCCAGTTTCAATTTTATAAACTTTGTCATTAGATAGATTCCATAAAGGAGGATTCAGATCACGAGATATAACATTAATAGTTTGCATATCCGAAAACGTAGGTGAATCAGGAGTAGTCTAAGTAATTATTGCCGAAATAGGCATTCTGCTTTCAATATGTCGATTTTCCTAATTTTCATGCATAGACTGATAACGTGTACTAATTGACGGTCTAGCACTTTCATAATCAGATAAAAGCATTTGTGATCTATTTGTGTTAAAATTTAATGACCGTGGTATCTGAGGGGTACAAAAGTTGAAAATGATATTTCCGTCAAGGGTTTCTGATATTTCAGAAAATTTTTTTCTTGTTAAATGCCTAGGTGGTTGGGTAAGATTAACTTGCCATTGTGGTGGCAACGTGATTTCATCACACTTTAATAATTTTAGTGTAAACGTAATAGCATGATCTGCTTCTACGTGTAAGACGATTGTTTTACCAGGAGGAGTCTGGATTAGACATTTTGGATTAAATTGCGTTGTTAATAATTTAAAATAAATACAATAGAGAATTAGAAATCCTCTACGCTCTTCTTGATGAGATAAGCCGGGTAGATGAACGTTTAGGACAAGCGTATTTAAAATAGTTGGATCTTTTAGGTCAACAGTAAAATTTGGAAGACTATTAAAATAAATGGGACCATTACAAATATTTGATTGAACTATTGTTAGAATAGAATCTTTATACTTAAGTAGCATTTGATCTCTAAGACATAATAGGATATGAGTATCAATTCCTAATTTAATTAAAGGTTTGATAGCTATTTGTATTAGGCCGTAATGGATATAATTATATCATTTACTCTTAAATTTTTCTATTGATAAATTAGATAATAATCTAACTTCTTCATATTCGTTTTGAATAGATATTATTTATTCATGATTTTTGATAGCTAAAGCGGTTTTAAAATCAAAAGTTCCTATTCTGTAAATCTCTTCTACTTGTTGCGTAGGTATCGTTCATTTAGCATAATCCTTACTACTAGGTATAATTAACGACTCTCTAGAATTCGTTGTCCTAAGAAGAGGCACAAGGCTTAATGAAGGAATTAAAATATATTAAAAATAGTACCAATATAATAAAAACAAGTGGTAAAATAAAGGGGCAGCACATCTGCTTGCATGCAAGCTGATTCAGCTTATGGCAGCAAGAGTTTTTGACATCTTATGAGTCAGGTGGTAAGTTTTAATAGATCTAAAAAATATTCAACAATTAATAGACATATAAGGTTAAATATTTATCAAATGAGAAAAGAAAAATTGGAGAGAAGTTGAAGGAAAAGTAAAGCAAAAACAAAGAAGGAAAACAAAGTCTGGAGAAAGGGCTCGGTAGCAGCTTTAAGTTTAAAATCGAATATAAAATATTTCTAGGAAAGAACACCTCCACTTCCTTAATTTTTTGGTTAATTCTTGATATTATATTCAATTATTATTGATCCAATATTTAAAATCCTTACCGTTACCATGCTAGAATCGCTAAAATTTAGAAACATGAATCACGAAGTTGGTTTTTGCAGCCAGCTGTATTGCTTCCTCATATGTTAATTTTTACATATTATTAATGGTTAATTTACCCTATAAAGATTTTAGTGAAGAACCTTTAATATATTGGCAAAATCACAATATTTTTATTTTGAAATAATTCTTCATAAAATTGGTCAGTTCAATGTGTTTAAAATCAATTGGCAGTTTGAACTGAGAAAATCAGGGGCTTACTGTTGGTGCTGATTTTCTTCACGTCTTTAATCAGTTCAAACTCTATAAAAATTAGTATAGGAACTTTGATGAACCCTCTAATATGTCATAAAGCAGGTGTAGAAATATCTTTTAAAAAGTTGACCGGTTCGACTTAAGAAAAATATCATTGAATTGGCTAAATTGTATCAGGATGCAATTTTTTAACACAAAATCAGTGTATAACTTTGAATCGGGTAAGAATAAAATTAAAAAATTTATATGAGTCAGTCCAAAATTTTGTACTGATTCTGAAAATATATGGAAAGAAATTTTTATCGTGACTTAATCACTAATTGGGCTTCACATTAATAACTGACTAACTTCAACAATTCTGATAAAATTGTTGAATCGGCCTCCATCCGACCACCAAACCAGCGTAAAATTGGTGACCAACTAGGTAAGACCCTCATTAAGATTGTGTAAAATTGGCTCATGAAAACGGATTGTATGGACCGCTGGATCGGATTCCCAAATGAGTAGCAGAACCTTGCGTCCATGCGGATGTTGAAGCTGGCAATCCATTTGATGGACTGAACCGACCATAAACTGATTGAACCATCGACCAACCCGGTCATATTATTTAGTATTAGGGTTGATCTATCACCCTATAAAATAGTTTTTAAAAATCATTGATTTGCTCAATGAACTGGCCCCAAAACAAAAATTACCATTAAATCGGCTGATTTGCACTTAATTGCATATTTTGCTAATTTAGTGTGAACCGGTTAGAAAATAAATAATAAATCGGCCATATATGATATGTTAAATTAGTAAACAAGTTATATATCATGTAAATCGATTGGCCATTATAATAACCAAATGTTAAAGATTAGAAATGAACAGATTTCTAATCAACCGGCTAATTTGGTTAGTGAACCAATTTATGTATAATTCTTTAAAATGATGAATTGGCCACTTATTATATGGATAATGGTAAATCGACTCACGTGATATAATCAAAAAATATCATTAAAAGCCAAACTTATCCATAAATCGGATTTGTGATCAAACTGGTTAAAGAGATAAATTAAAACCAAAATCGGCTAATGTACCGATAAATTATAAAATTTATGGACCGAAAATTAAATAATATTGATGGGTCCCGGAACCTGGGCCCAAAATCACAAAGGCAGGCCCAAAGAGTCACGAAGAAATGTTGGCCCAAAAGGCCCGTGGATCTGGCCAAATTCGAACAACAGGCTAGCCTCCAACTAACTTGGCCGCCGGGCGTACGCCGAGACCCTTCGGGCGGGAACCATCTGAAAAGACCAAATGACCCAAATGTCACAAGACATGCAAATCTGCCTCCTCGAGCGCCTGTACTGCAAGCCATGCGCCTCTGAAAGGCCAGACTGAGGGCAGTGGCGAGTGTCCACTCCTGTCGCGACTTTCTGATGGTGGCGTTGGTGGCGAGATAGTCTTGACATGCCGGCGCCACGTGTCGCCCTCCCTACTTGATCACGTTCTATAAATACTAACTCCGAAGAATTTGAAGAAGGACCTTTTGGCTTCCAGGACTTCCGTGGCAGGACTGGAAAAATCCCCGAGAGAAGAGAGAAAGAAGAGAAACTACATTACTCGAGTTGTAAACATCCTGAGAACGCTAAGTTTCCCAGGCTTCCATCATTGTATTTCATCTTTTTCATAGTGAGATTTCTTGGACTAAACGTCCACCACCGTGGTTTTTCATCCTTCACCATACTGAAGGGTTTTCCACGTAAACTGAAGTGTTCACCCCCTGTCCCCGTGCTTTTCTATTCGTCCCCGTTCACTTTGTGTTGCTCCAACTCTCCCGTCCGCGTGCCTTGAGATCCACTCGCATTTGACCTCTCACGTGGCCAGAGTTCCTGGACGCAACATTGGCACCGTCTGTGGGAAACGCAGCAAAAAGCCTAGCGTCTCCCTTCAATACTCAATCTCACATACAAAGACGGGCAGCACTCAAAAAGCTTCGGGTCCCAAGCAGTGGCGTGGCTCAGACCATGGCCTCCTACACTGCCGATCCCACATCGGATAGCTATGCCCGGGGGCTCCGTTCCTTAAACCCCGGATGGGTAGAGGACAACCACGTCCGGAATGCAGATCGTTTCCTCGACGGGAGCAAAGTCATCATCCTGACAACGCCGGGGGCTCTCAGCCTCCGCACTTCATCACGGAGATATCTCATCTCTCCGTCCTGCCAGGAGGTCGTCAACCCTCCTCTTTTCAGTATCGAGGCGAAGACTTCGTCCCACAATACGAAGACGCCTCATTCCGTCATCCTGACGACGCTAGGGGCTCTCAGCCTCTGCACTTCACCACGGAGATATCTCATCTCTCCGTCCTGCCAGGAGGTCATCAACCCTCCTCTTTTCAGCATCGAGGCGAAGACTTCGTCCCACAACACGAAGACGCCTCATTCCGTCATCCTGACGACGCCGGGGGCTCTCAGCCTCCGCACTTCATCACGGAGATATCTCATCTCTCCGTCACCGCCGAAGGTCGTCAACCCTCCTCTTTTTTTTTTGAGGCGAAGACTTCGTCCCGCACAGAGACGCCTCATTCGTAAATCCCCCGACGGCGCCGGGGCTCTCAACCTCCATACTTCACCGCGGAGATATCTCATCTCTCCGTCCTGCCAGGAGGTCATCAACCCTCCTCTTTTCTGCATCGAGGCGAAGACTTTGTCCCACAACACGAAGACGCCTCATTCCGTCATCCTGACGACGCCGGGGGCCCTCAGCCTCCGCACTTCATCACGGAAAAATCTCATCTCCCCGTCCTGCCAGGAGGTCGTCAGCCCTCCTCTTTTCGGCATCGAGGCATGGACATCATCCCACAGCACGAAGACGCCTCATTCCATCATCCCGTCTGCCCAGGGCTCTCGGCCTCACATTTCATCACGGAGATGTCTCATTCCTCCGCCCGCGAGTTCCTAAAATGACCCCGGGCGCCGAAGAGCCCAAAATATGCAACCGAGTGGAGCATCAGTCTGGCCGCTTCTGCCAAGACCCGGGCGTGGCCGGAGCGGCGAGGAAGCAACCCGGCTCTCACGGCTTTCACGTGCTCTATCTCGATCACTTCTGCGAAGACCGGGCACGGCCCGGAGCGGCGGAAGCAACTCTCTCCTTTACCACTTCGGCGGACCCGGGCGCGGCCCGGAGCGGCGGGGGGGCGCTCTCTCCTCGATGCTTCCTGCAAAGACCGAGCCGACCGGGTAAACGAAGCGGCAAAGAACTCACGGCATACAACAAACAAAAACTGTGGCCAAGGCGGTCCCAGTCCGGGCCTTGAGGTCATCAAAAACTTAGGCTGTGACAATCGCGGTCAGAGCCCTTGAGTCATCAAAACTTGTCATGACTTGGCGGTCCCAGAGGCCGCCCTTGAGGTCATCAAAAACTTGTGACCAAGCGGCCAGTAGGCCCCATAAGGTCATCAAAAACTTGGCAAGCGACCCAACGGTCCCGGGGCGGCCCTTGAGGTCATCAAAACTCGTGCACTGACCAAGCCCCCAGGTCGGGCCCTTGAGGTCATCAAAACTTGGGCGTGACCAGCGGTCCCAGGGGCCCTTCGAGGTCATCAAAACTTGGTTTGTGACCAAGCGGTCACGGTAGCCTGCCTTGAGGTCAATCCAAAACTCGTTATGATTGGCGGTCAGGCAGGAGCCCTTGAGGTCATTCCAAAACTCGTGAGTGCACGGCGGTCGGTCAGGCCCCTTGAGGTCATTACAAAAACTCATGACCGAGAAAGCAGAGGTTCGGGCCCTTGAGGTCATTACAAAAAGTCGTTAGGCCAGAAGCGGTCAGTAGCCGGCCCTTGAGGTCATTCAAAACTCATTATGATCGGCGGCCCCGAGGCGGCCTTGAGGTCATTCAAAAACTCATTCTGACCGAGCGGCCTCGGGCGGGCCCTTGAGGTCATAACAAAAACTCGGCGGCAAGGCGGCCCCAGGCTCTGACCCTTGATGTCATAACAAAAACTTCGCGTGCGACCCAAGCGGCCCAACAGTCGGACCCAGTGTCAGGCAATGTAATCCCTGGTCCTTCCCGGCGATCCCATAGGTCATTATTATAAAAACTTCGACCCGTCCGAGTATTCTAAAAAGATCGAGCTCTAAGGACTTTGTGCGAAGCCACATCCGAAAAGTTGGAAGGATCCTTAAAAGCAAACGCTCTAAGCCTAAGCCAGGACGAAGACAACGATAACAGGGAGAGGTTAACATCCCAAGAAAAGCAACGACTTCATACCAAACGGTCGAGGACCTCGAACCCTTTGGCATGGGGGGCTATGTTGGGTCCCAACATACGGGCCCATAAAACACGGCCTAGAAGGAAGGCCCGGGGCAAAGGCGGGAAATGTTTTCAATTTGGCGGGAAAACGTCTCTTCCTTTCCCCATAAAAGGACAGAGGAGGGGAACGTTTCTGATCCATCTCCAGGCTGGCCTCTGTCTTGGGCAGAGGAAGGACAGCCCGCTCATCATCTCTCGCTCTCTCTCTGACCTCGCCAAAAAAGAGGGAAAAGTAGAGAACTAAACAAATCCCTAAACAAGGAAATGGAGCACAAAACTAGGCGGTGCCTTGGCTTTGCTCTGGCCAATCAGAACTCGAAAGTTCCAAGTTCAGCGCCTTGACCTCACTGCCCTGATTCTAAACTCACCGGCGAAGTAGAGCAGCACCAAACCTCGTCAATGGCGCCTAGCCCTCTCTTCCCGCCTCCGTCAACGTAGGGCTCAAAGCCCCCTATGGCGGTGCCCGGAATCCCTTCCAAACAGGATGTACGGTCCCTGTAACCTCCATTCCTCTACAACATCCTATTCTTGGCGAGATAAAGATTCAAGATCCCTGAATCGAAACTCGACCTCATGGGGAATCTATTCCTTCCACCTGCACATCAGCCGAGCAGGGCACAAAGTCCTCTCCACCTCTCCATCTACGCCCGTCACCAGCAAAGCAGGACGTGGCGTCCTCCCCGCAACAGTGCCTCACGATTCCTCCACGAATTTGAGCCGGATCGAGCATGGAGCTCCCCGACAATGGCACTCAGTCGCTATTTCCCCTAATCGAGAGACGCGAAGCTCTCAGCAGTAACCACATCCCCAACAATGGCGGTCCTTCTTCCTCCTGTTCCCATCAAGAGCGGAGCATGAAGCTCCCCCAAAATGGCAACCAGATCTCACGACCAGACCGCGAGGATCCCTTTAGGCGACGGCCTGTCCTCACGGCAACAGCCTCCCGACAGAAGAGCCCGAGATCTCTCTCTAAAACCAAGGCTCTCGGCAGAATGGAGAGTAGGTTTCTTTCCCTGCCATGACGCCCAACATCATCAAGCAGAAAGGGCGTGCGGCTCATCTAAAAAGCCACCCAATCCATCGACCCAAGCGGTCATTCCACCTGTCATTGGAAAGTGCTTAGGCCGAGATTATACGGCCCCCTTTTATTGACACTTTGGTCACGGGTCTTAACAGCCCACTCGGGCGGTGCGGTCAACGGGCCCCAGACTTGTTCCGCGTATTAAGGGATACCTCCAAATATTACCTCGAGGCTCACGAACATCTACCAGTGCCCTCATGGCGCACCTATAAGCCCGCCCCTCAGCCGGGCGCATCACAAATCACCCTCGCGGGTATGCAAATAAAGCGCCCTCTGCCAAGGCGCATCCATGGAGCTCACGCCTCCGACCACATCCTCTCGCACTCCCCTCATTCACGCATCTTACGCGTGCATTCTCCGTTTATTGCCTAAGAAGATATCGAACTGAGCGTCGGAGTGCGATGGGGGACCAAACCCCCGCCGGCTCTAACCTCTCGTTTGTTGTTTGTGTTGTGCGGTCCCGGGTTCATAGAGACGGTGGCCGGATCCTTCTCCCGACAGCCACGTCTTGGGTCTTTAGAATCAGAAGGCTTCTAATCCGTCAAATGCAATCCAGCGATCTGGGACGCAACAAATATGTTGTCTAAAGTAATTCCAACACATGTTATAAAATATATGAATTTATATTATGTATTGATATGATTTTATTATAAACATATATGATATATTTTATCGTGATTTTGTTATAAATATATATAATATGTTATATATGAGTGGAAGTTAATATGACCCAAAAATAAATAAATTTTCTCTAATTATTACACTGCTAATTTCATTTTAAAAGCTTGGATAGGCCTAATTTTATTTAGGTTTGATTGGACTCAAATAGTTTGCAATAGATTTATTTATTGAGATTTATATATGCATTATAATTTGATCCACTTTTCATTATAAATGATAAGTAACATTATTTATATATCTAATTATATTAAATTTTAGTATAAATAAATATAGAGAATAAAAAGGATAAAAATTAAAATATGGTAAAATTTTTATCTATTTTTAATAATTTTTGAATAGTCAAATGTACAATTGAATATATGAATATTATTTTTTAAAAGATAAATAAAAAATTCATGTGATTACCACATACATCTCTCTTATAATTAACCAATCACATATCCTAAAAATATCCAAAAATCAGATAAACATACTTTATCTTAATTATTTATCTATTTTATGCCCTCTTGTAAAAAAAAAAAAACATTAAAGAGGCACTATTTAATAATTTTAAATATTCTTAATAATAGAATATCATATTTATTTATATTAATATATTAAAAATAGATAAATAAAAATATTATGTTGGGCCCCAATATGAAGGCATAAAATGGCCAAATAAATAAAGAAATTAAAATGATTCAAGCGGCCCGAGAATGAAGCCCCGAAACCGAGAGCCCAAGAGGTTTCTTCCGAGCAATGTAAAAGAATCTCTCAGACTTTTCAGAGGACCTCACGGATCAATCCCAGAGACATGAGATGGCAAGAAGACTCAAATCAAGAACCGCCTGATCATGGCTCTAATGCCCGACTAGCCTATTTATTGATTTCAAGAGAGCCTCTCCCCTGCAGAACAGAGCATGCCTAATCAAATCGGGGAAGATATCCAGGATCTAAAGTCTGCAGTAATTTCCGCATGCCATTTTGTCACACGTGCATTAAAGGAAGCCCGTGGTCCCGCCCCTCAACACGGGATGGGACACGTGTCCACTTCCCAACGGTCCAACTTCCACTATAAATATACAGCAAAACCTCCTTTCCTGGAGAGGTCCAAGGAGAGACGCGCAAGAGAGAGCCTTTTAGACTCACAAAGCTTCCATCTGGCACTCTCCTTCTCCACGCCTAACTCCTCAGAGACGTGTAAAAGGGGCTCCTAGTGAGCATAGCTTCCTTAGGAGATAAACACAAAACGAGATAGCGAGGAATAACCTCCTGTAAAATCTCCAACCCATATAGTGAATAAGCTCTTTCTGAGTACCGGCCTTTCAGTGGTTTTCCTTCCCATTCAAGAGGAGGTTTTCCACTTAAAATATCCTAGTCTCGATTCTCACATCGAGTCAACGCATCACCCCTTGTGTTGTTAGGTTTGGACGGACGGACGGGACGTCGAGGGTCCAACACCTCTCATCAACGAGCCTCCTTGAGAGATCCGGCTGGGTGGTCAACACCCTTTACATCTCTCGGCCATAGCAGGTCATCCGGCTGGGTGACCTCAAATCTCTCTTCCATCAGTTCCAAACTGGCATGAACCGATTATATCACCTAAAAATAATTTTAAAAATGATTAAAATGTTCTTCAAACAATTCGTTTTACAAAAATAACATGATCAAATCAAGATTAGGGATTTTTTTTTTTTCTAAGCCAGCATATGATTTTGAACAGGGAGCGAATAATTTCTGTAATTTCTAATTTTTTATCAAAATATAAATATTAACGAATATCGAATTTATTCATCCAGATAATTGAAATTCTTTAATAAATTAGCATTTCAATTATGTTACGCTAGTTTGGATAATCGGACTTGGGGGGTCCAATCCAAGGGCCACACTTGTCCGATTATCTTATCTTGAGCAGTAAAAGCCGTACTATTTTCAATGTTTACATTTAATTTTAAATATTCAAAAATTATATATTTGAAAATGTTGAGATTATTAATAAAAAATACTCGTTAGTTTTATTTAGACTTTTATTTAAAAACTTTAAAACAATATATTTTAAATAAATAAATATTTTGTATTTTAAATTAACAAAATTTCTTTAAAGTTTATCAATTTGTGCTGAAATATCTAAAATGATATTTATTTATTTGACATCTAATTTATATTTTTAGAATATTAGCTGAGTATTTTATTTATTAATATATTTTTATATAAATTTATTAATATAAATAAATATAAAAAATGATACATTATATAAAGATATTTAAATCTAAAAAGGTCATTATAAAAAATATCCATTTTGTATTATAAATATTGTAGAAAATTTGGCATGGAAGGATTATAAATCCGACAATGGCTCGAACGACGGGAAGACCAATCTGGGAGTAACAACAGGCCACAGCTCTTCTCGGAGCGTACTCTCAGTCTCCGTCGTCGAAAACATTTCGCAGTTGCCGGTGGATCCATCTGCGCTGTATAGAGAAATTTCTGAGAACAATAATAAATAGATCAAGCTGACGATGGCGGACGAAGAGGTGCCTCAGAGTTCAGCCAACTTGGCGCGTAAGGTGGTCGGAATTTCCGCCGGCGAAGCTCACACTATCGCTTTAACGGGTACCATTATTATTCTTTCGGGTACGAGAGCGAGAAGGGGGGGAGTTTAGTGAAACTAATTGTAGTCTGGTTCGATTGTGTGTACTGGCGACAGGAGATGGGAGATTGTATTCGTGGGGAAGAGGGGCATTTGGGAGACTCGGCACCGGTTCTGAATCCGACGAGCTTTTCCCAGTCCCTGTCGATTTCAACTTCCAACGCAAGCTCAGGTTTGTCAGCGGCGCTGCTGGTGCCTATCACAGTCTTGCTGTTGCAGGTTGCTTCAGTTGAATTTCCCTTCCTCCACCATTAAGCCTCGCTTTTTCATCTTATGCCACCGTTTTGTCTAATCGATGAATTTTTTTCAACTTCGAATTGCTGCGGTATTACATAATTAGGTCTCAGATCGAGACTTTTTTTCATTTTTTTCCATGGTTGATGATATTTTTAAGACTGCAGAATTATTATCGATCCTTTGGTTATCTGTTTAAGTTTTTGTGATTATTGATTCCTAGTATCATATCAATCTAGATGGAAATCCCCCATCTTATAATTATGTTTTAGTGCTATTTATACAGTGACATTAGTGCTTAATCCTCCTTTTAAACCCAACGAATTTCATTAAGTATCTTAAATTTTTGCGATGGGTTGTTCTTTGGGAGAGAGAATCTTCAAACAATCATAACTGTGACTTCAATTAGTTGGCATTTATCTAATAACAGCTAATTTTCTTCTAAAACCCAAATAAAGAGTAATCCTCCGCATAACAGTAGCGCTGCTCCTTTGCCACCTGCAGATAATGAATTCAAAGTTCAAACCATAGAAACAACTTTTCTGTAATTCTACTAATATTTTACCCTCTCATAATCTCACTGCGTGGGAGCCTGGTGAACTGTGTTGTCATTTGTCATTCACTGCGTTGTTAGTTGTCACTCACGTAAAACCTGCCAACACAAAGTAATAATTTTTTGCTCATGAAAAGGTAATAACATAAGTACATAATTAACTATTCTTTTGTTTGAATTCTAATATTGAGATTGGTTGCTTGTAGCTGGATTTGAATTGAAATGATCCTTCATTTCACGATTGTTTGCAGATGATGGATCAGTTTGGTGCTGGGGTTATAATTCCTGTATCCTTCTCAGCACATATTACCATGTGCAGTTGCTTTATTCTATGTTATGTGTCTCAATACAATGGTAAAATTACTTTTACAATGTAGAAGTCACAATCTTTAATTATGAAAACAGTTTCACTACATCTTAAGATTATGGGTACATTCACCTAGCCCTCTCGAAGCCAACAATGTAGAAAGTGTTGTGCTTTGGGTCACCCTTTTTTCCACAGTACACTATAATTCTTCATAAATATACTTCATTTATGTATCTTTTTCTGTTCATTCTTGACTGATACATGGATGGTCAACTTGGTTTTGATGGAGAGAATGTATCTGAGCCTCGTCTATTGGATAAATTTATCGAATTGGGCTCTCCTCCAGCTCTTAGTGATGAGACAGAAGTGAAGAGTAAAACTCCATTGAAGGTATGAAAGAAAGTGTGGCTGCTGTTAATGTTAAAGCAGCCATATTAGGCTGCCTTTCCGCCTCTGATTCTTAAGTAACACTTCTAGTTGCAATTACAGATTTCTGAGGTGAATGCTGGAGGAATGATGTCGGTAGCAATAGATAATCTCGGGGCACTCTGGATCTGGGGAAATTGCCCTCAGCAAAGCAGTTCCTCAAATGAAACTTTTGCACTTTCTAGCATCTCAACTCCGGTTCCTGTTTGGGGCTTTCTTGGTCATACGGTTGTTAAGGTGGCATGTGGAAATGAGCATGTCATGGCCATAGTTAGTGCTGGAGAAACATATCAAGGCGATGATCTTGTATGCTACGCTTGGGGAAACAACAAGCATGGGCAGTTAGGCTTGGGAGACACAGAGAGCAGGTCTCGTCCTCAGCTTGTTGAATCTTTCAGTCTTTCTTCCCCTTGGGCAGTTTATGAGGTCAAATGTGGAGCATTCCACACTGCTATACTAACCCACAAAAAGAGTCAAACATTAGAAAGTATATGCTGGACCTTTGGCCTTGGAGAAAATGGGCAGCTCGGGCATGGCACAACCCAGAGTGCATCGAGTCCCAAACCTATTCAATCATTGCCACAAAACGTGTACTTGGTTTCTATTGATTGTGGCTTATTTCACACGAGCGCTGTTTCGTCAGCTGGACATGTGTGGTCATGGGGGATGGAGAAGGGTCTTGGCCTCTGCCCTGATGCTAGTTTCACCGGTACTGACTCCGGAGATGCTATTTCCCCCCTGTTAATTTCGTGTAATGAGTACGAAGCAAAGTTCCCCGAGCCAGTTCAGGTTGCATGTGGGGCTGCCCACACCATTCTTGTTGCTGAGAAGGGATATAAGCTTTGGTCTTGGGGCCGGGGACGGAGTGGAGTGCTCGGGGATGGAAGAACAATTGATTCCTTTGCTCCTACTATGGTTTTATGGCCCCCACTATCAGAGGATTTCAAGGAAGCGGTACTCTCAAGCGCTGCCGAGGTAAAGAAGACTGAAAACAAGGATCCTGAAGCTGCAATGGAATTGGAGAAAAGTTTGTCATCGGCAATGGAAGAGATCAATATTTTGCAGTCAAAACTTTCTAAAATGGAATGGTATGCTAGTATACTTCATGGTTTAATCTTCAATAGACCTCTTCAAGAGCAAGATGTACAGGGCTCATTGGGTGAAATGGGGAATTTTGATTTGAGAAAGGAATGGGAGAGGACGCTGGAGTTAGCAGATGAGGATAAGCTGGCTCGCTTGGAAATGTTCCACAGAAACATGCTTGCAGGAGTCAAGGATAAGCTAATGAAAAGGAGAATCCAAGAGATTATTAAGGAGTTCCTCCATCCTATTACCAGAGAACATTAATGTGTTACTATCAAGCTACATTCAATCATACCTGAGTTTATTTAAATTTTCCTCAATAAAGAGAGATGTGATTGTGTTGTAACAATGGAAGTTCTGGGCTTGTATTATATGTATGTGTTGAGATTTTGTATAAACTTGGGATGAAAGCTATGTCTTGAATAAACTTAAGATCTTAGTAGTTTTGAGCTATCTGTGTTTTCTGCTTTCACGATCTGTAGTTCTTTGTCTTTTGGAGTTCACCTTTTACCTTTAATTCTGGAATGCAAGTTCTATTTAGTCGTGAGAGTAATAGCTATGCTTGGAGGAAAAGGGGAAGCACACACTATTGAGTTATATTTTGAAGAATTGATCAGTGATTGACAATTCAAATGCAGGGAGAGAGGTAAGTCTTGACGTAAGGGTAATGTTATTTTATTATAATATGTTTAATTGTAGAAATATCTTTGCTGCATTTTAAGAGTAAGGGTACATACATAAAAACTTACAAATGATTATGTTATTGGAATTTCTATTGAACATCGATATTGCAGTTTTTCCTTGACACTATCTAAATTGTTGGTAATTAGTGAATTGTTTTCGTTCCTCTTACAACCTTACAAAAATTTTGATATTTTCAAATTGAATTTATGTAAATGGCCCAGAAACTGAGTGTAAAGTTATCCCCTCATATTTGGGATGTACTATTCCATATTGATCGACGCAATATGCAAATTTAACTCCAGAACAAATTTAACTCCAGAACTCTGTTGTGGAATTTAAACCTTACTATGAATTAAAAGTGATGGAGCCAAGAATACAAAAGATTCAATTCATAATGAATTCAATAATCTATTTGTGTCTAACTCATCAATTCAAAATATTGGACTGTAAATAAAAAAAAAAAATCTTCATTTAGAAATATTTTTTTGTATGGAAATTTAAAAGAAAAACAGATCAGAAGGGGTAGAGAGAAGATAAACCTTCACATATGCTGGCGCTGTCCCTCGAACACCCTTTGGAAGTCTTACTTCTTGTACAATCATCTGCTCCCGAGTCTCGAGACTAGAGTCATTTTGAACAGCGAACTTAAATTGGCATGACATGAAAATTTAGACACAAAAAAAAAAAAATGACATGAAAATTTAGACACAAAAATTTGAAGTCCAAAGCCATCCCTTGCTCATTAGTCAAATCAGTTCAAATAATAACTTTTTTGCATCAATTGCCAAGAGAATGAGAGATCAATTTGACCAACACACATACAGGAATCCCCTAATTAAGATAGGCTAAACCATGCAACAAGTTCACTATGGTTTCTTGGGAAAAATTGTTTGTCCAATTCAAAATTTTGAAGCCAGCTCATCATTCCTCTCAAGTTGGCCACTAAAAAGATGTAAATATTGTGTAATTTATGATCTAAATTTGAAACATAGTATTTATAACACATACAAATTATTTAAGTAGCCGGCTCACAATTTACTAACAAGTAGCTACAGAAAAAACATTTCAAATCACTACTAAAGCCACTGGCTCGTGAACTTCATGCAGAGGCAATACCCTACAACTTCACTCAAATGAACGTTGCATGAATGTCGCGCGCTAAACCTTATTTTCAAAAAATCAAACAAATGAAATAGTGAATAGTAAATATTTATAATTTGTATAAGAATCACAAGAAAATGACTTATCTTGACAAACTTTTCCTCATAACATTATAAGAGCCATCACCATTTTAGTTATGTCTCAGGACACCCCAAGCTTCCCTCCTTACACTATCTTCGTTAGCATGTCCAAATGATTATCATCCATTTCGACATTATCTAGGGTCAACAACTTTGAATCAAATAAATTTATATCTAATAATATCTCACATCAATGTGATGATTGTAAATGAAATGATAAGTTCTTACAAAGATGAATTATATTTTAATTATCACAAAGCAACACATATGGTTCTTACTTGAAACTATCCCGTGAATAATTTTTTTCATCCAAATCATCTCCTTACTCGCTTTGGTTACCAGGATGAATTTGATTTCGATGGTAGAAAATGCAATACACTTTTGCAACTTTGATTGACACAATACTACTCCTTCGACAAAGGTGATCAAATACACAAAATGGACTTCTTGGAATCAATATTGCCTGCCATATCGGCGTCCATAAACCAAATCAAAACAGGCTTGTCAATTGTCAAAGCATTAATATACTCTAGAAGTGCCCCAGAGGTATTTAAAAATCCATTTCACTGCAAACAAACGTTCCTTCCATAGATAGGAAAGGAAGTAACTCGCTACTCCTACTACCTAAGTTATATCTAGGATCATACACATCATTATGTACATCAAACATCCAATCACCAAACATAAGAAGTCTTACTCATTATACCATTCTCTTCCTCCATAAAAAGACTATATTGGGCACATAACTTGAAGTGATTGAAAATCGGGAGTCCCAACAGGCTTGAAGTTCTCTAAATTGAAGCGTTGAAGTATTTTGTTAATGTAGCTCTTTTAAGACATCCATAGCCGTTCCCACATCATCCATAGCTTCTTTCCATTATGATCTTGAAAAATTCTCATGTCAATAATTTGCTTAGTTGTTCCTACATCATTCATCACAAAAGATTTGCATAATTGCCTTTTTGACTTGCTAATCTAGGACGCATTGCTTTCAATAATGACCACGTCATCTATATAAAACAAGATGATTACAAAATCTCATCGAAGAACCTTCGCATAAAAACATAATGTTATGAAGTCAACTTCCGATAGCCTCACTCTCCTCCAAGTCAAATGAGGGAATATCGTCCATACATCAAGTTTTTCACCATAGAAGAGATGATCTCCTTAAAATAGATACCTTTTTGTTGATTAAAACCCTATACAACTAATATTGCTTTGTACCTTAATTGCGGATTATCATCTTTATACTTTAATCGATACACCCATTTGTTTTTGAGTGCCTACTTGCCCATAGGCAAATTTTATCACCCCACGAACATATAATTCTCATGCAATAACATCTCATCTTGCATAGCATCCAATGCCTTGTGCTCATCCTCTATTACTTCGTCAAAGCATTCTGATTATTTTCCGTAGGTAAGCAGCACATACTAATTAATCAATAGGCAAGTGGAAGGACGTCGATTTCTAATAGATTGTCGGAGTATAATGACCAATATGCGCATCGCCATGCTCATCTTCTACCTTCTCATGAGTAGGAGTATCACCCACATCTCCACAATCTTCAATCTTAGTGAGCGATGGGGTCGTCTGTGTCAGGTCAATGTCACATAGGCAATGGCTATCGTGAGAAGCCTTACTTTGAGATGCAAGGATGTAGAGCCTTATGATCTCCTCATTTCCTCATTATAGGTTGCACCCTTGGCTATCTATAATGTCATTGCACCATTTAGAACGATGTTAGCAATGGTGATTTGAATAACTTTCCATGAATATGATAAAATGATTAACAACCCCAAGCCTAACAATTCATCATTGTATCTCATACCCATACTATTCAATTGATCAATAATACTTTGAAACTCATTGGAATGATCGGCTATAAAACCCTATTTTCAGTATTTTACTTGCATTAATTTCATCAAATGATATAATTTGTTATCATATGTTTTTGAAGCTTAAAGTACTTCAAGCTTTACCTATAGTGCCATTGCATGTTTCTCATTTCAAATGTGATTATAGATGTCACATATAAATTGTCAAATATATCCATAACCTTGTTCACATTTAAAAGCAAAATCCTCGTCCTATTTAAACTTTGGCTTTTGTGTAGCAAATATCGAAAGATGGAAGGTCTTTACAAACAAAAGATCTTTTATCTTACTCCACCATATATCAAAGTTTATACTATTTAAATAAATTATTTTGTTAATGTCCTCCATCAATTCAACTAATAACCAACATAAGCAATCTAAATCTCTAATACCACTTGTTGGGATCGGGGACACCAAACTTTTCAATTAAGCCGAGAACAAATCTCTACATGGATCGAAATACCAAGCACATGGGTTGAACACGTGAGGAGACATAATGATAATTTAATAATAATCATAATAACAAGCAAAACAAAGCACACGAAATTCCTGGTAAGAACTTTTTAAACAAAAGGTAAAATTATGGGACTTTGGATTCATATAGCTTCACTATAAATTATGAGCATAAATACATTGACCACAAACATATCTTTTAGTTTTACCACAATAACGATAAACTAAAAGTAATATAACAAGAGATAAAAAATGGAAGTGGACCACCGAAAAAAATGTCCAAAACAATAAAGAGGAAAATGTACCCATAGGTGGTGAATGTAGAAACAAGAATCGAAACCGAATGGGATGGAAAAAATCTTCTTTTCTTATTTTCTCACTTTCTCTATCGAGTTGGTCTCAAAAGAATCTAGATGTTGCATAATCTATGACCTAAATCCGAAACAAGGTATTTATACCCCATGTAGGCCGCTTAAATGCCCGGCTGATGATCAAGTAGCGGGTAGCTACTAAAAAAACACTCCAGACTACCACTAAAGCCACTGGCTCATGAACTTCGCACAAAGGCGTCACTCCACAACTTCGCTCAAGTGAATGTCGTGCAAATGTTGCGCGGTTGGCCCATGTTTCCATAAATCAAGCAAATGAAATAGTGAGAATTTTTAATGGGAATGAAGCTGGCAAGGAAACAACCCATCCCAACAGTTCTAAACAGGGGAAGGAATTCTCTCACAGTAGATGAATACTAAATAATCAAATCAGCTGGAAGCCCATACCCATTAGCCCAAACAAGATCGTTAAGGGACTTAAATTGTCCTCTGTAGTCTAAAAATCCTGTCAGGCAAGGGCACGCAAAGGGCCTCCAGCTAGCTGAACCAACGAGAATCCATTGTCTGGCGCTTTCACGATGCTGCTAATAACTCGTGTGCAGAATCTTTCATGCACAGCATCTCATATGGTGAGCAAGTTCTGCTCTAACTCCTCAAAGAAACGTTCAATCCTTGAAGATGATGCTTCTCCAACATACAAACACTCCCATTTGAAAAGCCTTGGTCGTAAACTGTCCCAAAATTCCTCAAAAGGTAGCAACTTGAGGATTCCTCCTTTGGGAGTTCAGCCACTTCTCTTTTTTCTTGAATATGCCTTGGCACTTCGATCCAGCTGCACATCTGGTGAAATGCCTGCATAATATGAGTACATGTATTCCATTCCAATTCCATGATCCTGAAAACATTGGTTCTGCAAGCATTTAGCACAGCCATATTTAGCTATGGTCACACATTACTGTAAACATTGGTCAAGATCAGCCACCGGAAACAGGAAGCAGAGCTGGATGCATTGGTATGGACAGCTGAAAGTATGCAGCCAAAGTTTCATAACCTCCACAGTAGATAGGGCAAGTCCTTCTTGGTTTGATCGTAAGTTCGAAACCAAAAGACTATTGCAAACTTACTGTCACTACTTTCTTTTGTCTTGAGAGTAGGTGCTAGAAATAGATATGACTGCACTTGCAATATGGTAATAAATTCCAGGACAGTGATCAGGCAAAGGACAATAGAATGTCCACATATAAACATTAAGCTGCCTTCAGTACACGTAAAAAGGTAAACATTTAGAAGAGGGTAAATAGGTATTGTAATGCCAAAGCAAAATTTAAAAATTATTGCAATTCAAATACATGTAAATGAATCACAGATCTAGATGTTAATATCATTTATCCATCAAATATAAGCATATGAAATAATTTCAAAGCAATAAAATAAATAATATAATATTTGGTGATGAATGAAAACTTGAGAACATATTCTGAAAAAAACTTTCCAAACTATAAGTTGCCAACCGTGAAATTCACAAAAAAGTCCACATATAGGCCACACAAAAGACGTGCCACCCCTAGCCAACTAATTCTGAAAAGCTATCTAAGAGGCTCTTTAGATTCAAAACAATCTAAAACCCATAGTTACCTAAGCACTGCTAGAGAAGCTATCTAAAGGGCTTTTTAGATTCGAAACCCATAGTTACCTAAGCACTCCCAGTTTCTATGGATGATCTCTAAATGTCAACCTTTTCAAGCAACCGAATGCTCCGTTTTCAAACTAGAGAACCCCCTTCAGAGACTTGGAATAACACTCGAATTACCCAAAAATACGAGACATGATCTGAGAAGAAAATTATAACATACATGGATTCGACATCACTCAACAATGAATAAAAAATCTCACTCAATTTTGAAAAATTTTACTCGATTTTTCCTCAGAAACAAAGTGCTAGATCCTCTCCAATGCTTCATCATTCTATCTCCCTACGTCATCAGCACAGGCCACCTTCATTTAAATTATGATAATGAGAAAAAAGTGTCCAGAACCTTCAGCCAAAACAGTTTTTAGAACATGGATATGGTTGGAAACTGCTTTAATTTGAGCTTGTTGATAGCTTGCCGTTTTCTTTTCTGATGAATCCAGAAAATTCGCATAAGCCAAAGGCTTGCTAAATGCTTGTGGTTTTCTTTTCTGGCAACTCTGAAAAGTCCGCATGACCCAAAGGCTCGCTGAAGGCTTGCGGTTTTCTTTTCTGATGACTCTGGAAAATCAGCACGACATGCAAGCTCGCTCAAAGTTTGTGGTTTTCTTCCATATCATTGTATCAAAAATTTTACACTACATACATCTAAAAACTGAAATACAACTTATACAACAATTAAATTCACAAATAATGTCACGGAAGACGCCAATATCGTCTCTAACAGAAGAAACAGAGAAAGAACGTGATTTCTCACAATTCCAGCAGACTGTCAGAAATAAAAGAGAGAATTTCCATAACTGATGGCAACGACAGCCATGAGACTTGAATTGCTGCTCATTCTAATCAGCCACAGCCAATTTTCTATGGAAGTATTCATTTTCTATTTTATCATTTTAGGGTTTTACACTGAAACCTCTTTGGTATCCTCATTTCTACTTCCTTAAGTTTCGTAATATGTCATTCTCTACTGTCTGAGATTCCAATTATAACATATAATTGGCTCTATAGCAGTTTAAAGATTTTCATATTAATTTTGTAGGTATTTGACAATTACATGACACTCATAAATGCTCAACTTCAATTCAACCAAGACTACTTAGTAGAACAAAGGCATAATAAATTTGAGTAAAGAGACAGATGATAGGGTGGTAACAATAGAGACGGATGAAAAGCTTACCAAAGATAAACTATTTCAAATATATTGTGTGCATCATGCAGAAAAAATAGTCAATTGGTGAGGATCATGGAATAAATCATCAACTGATATATATTGGTATCAGGCCCCTTGACACTTACATCTCCCAATACAACAACAAAATCACGATATAACATATTTCACATCAGAGTGACAAGATAAGGCTATATCAAAAGGTGTTTCAAAGAATTGACATGGAAAGCTCTAAGCTCGTATATTTAAAATATTCCGTCCTCTGACATCGAAGGCGCCATGAGTAAGGTACCTTACTCTCCTGGCCGGTAGTCCGATATACGCGGCCGTGTACGCGATAAATCAAACCCAAGGATCAATATTTACTTCTCCGTGGGACTTCAAAATGGGTTTGCTTAGAGAAGCTTCTACGGATTACGCTGATTCCTGGAATCAACGTCCGGAGAAATCTTTTTGTTTTTAATATATTTAATACGGATATATATTATCCCAAATAGATATAGCCGCACCCGTACCAATATTAAGGATAACAAAGCACATGATATCATTAGGTGAGAGACGTTGGCGACGGCACAATCCATGATCTTCACTCCCACTGGACTTTTGTCAGGGTCACCCCTCGTGGTATCTTTTATCCGCTTGACTAAAAGGAGAAAATGGATGCGACTTTGAGTGGTCCGGAAGCCCGAAGACGAGACTTGTCAAGAAGACATATCCGATATTACTCATCAATTCAAAGCGGGCTGGATAAAATGGGAAAGTGTTTTAGAAAGTTGTGTGATCGAAAAAATACCACTGAACCTTAAAGGTAAATACTATAAAGTAGACATTAGACTAGCCATACTGCATAGAGCAAGCGATGTATGTGATCATTTTGCCCTTAAAAATTGGCATAAGTGGAGATGAAGATGTCAAGATAAATGTGTAGAACGATAGAATTCACAACATACTACATGGGTGAGAGTTGAAAAAGAAGCAATGGAAAAAACCTCTTTGGTATCCTCATTTCTACTTCCTAAGTTTCGTAATATGTCATTCTCTACTGAGATTCCACTTCTCTGAAGTGGATTGGTAGGTATTTGACAATTACATGACACTGTTAGGTACTATATGAAGATGTGGGAACATCAAAGGAGCTCTTGTAAAAGGAATAGATGTAGATCAAAGAAAGTTTAATGGGACTGTTTAGCATAATCTTCCATATTTGGAGCTAAGGAAATGGCAAGATAATCAAAGGGAGGCATATAATCCATGTAGCAATCCTCTATCTAGTGGAAAAAAAGTCTAAGTTTGGTTTAAATGGCCTCCCTTAACCCCAAATATGTCTCATAAGTTAATCCATAATGAAAACAAATAGGTGAAAACTCAAAGTTAAACATTGATGTAATCATATTTTGTCATGATTGGAAAAACTCATCTTCACATTCAACAGTTTTATGCTTTTTATCATCCCAACATGCATATGTTTAATACACTAAATCTATTACCTACTCCCTTCTTGTTGAAAACCTACCACAAGACTTCTCTCGTATCTTATATTAAGCCTTTTCCAAATAAACAAAATAAGCTTTTTAAATACAAATAAAAACAATGTGTAAACGCTTTTCTTTTCCTTAAAACTTTGCCTTAACCTTTTTGAAAGAAGCGTTTGTTTGTGGAAACTTACTTTTAAAACACAACTGAAACAACTACTTATTTGTCAAGACTAATTTTTGAGCAAATCAACAAACCCTTCTAAAAATTCTACCCTTTCCATAACAGTTTCAAATCAGACAGACCAGACAAGTTGAAGCAAACAAGGCGGCTACCACAGCGAAAAAGAAATGCAACTTAAACTGAGCAAAATGCAACAGCATGCTGAAAGCTGTGGAGATGAGATACTTTAACTTATATTATTAGGTTGTGAGGTGATAAATACATTAAAACAATGGCCATGCCCAAAAAGGTATCATCATGTACGTGGTACCAGGATGGATGAGAAAGATGACAGGGGTAGTTTGACTTTGGACCAGAAAAATTAGACATTTCACAACAGTCCCAACAAAATGGCGGATGCTTAAGATCTTGGATGCTTACCTGCCAGGAACTCTTTAGGTATTAGCTGCATCATGTATGTGGATAACATTCATAGCATGACCAATAATTCATCATATAATGTGAATTTAATAGTACTTTGATTTGATAATAGTAATCACTAAAAATGAATTATTCATAGAGCAAACCTCTCGCGGTAGATTAATGTCAACATATTACTTCAGCTTGTCTCCTCTCGTCCTAATCTACACTTTAACCAGATTGGCTATTGCCGACACAGCCTCATAAGAAGGCATCTCATGAATGATCTCCTTGCAACCATGATCACTGTCCACTGAATCCTCAACTGCAGTCTGCACAAGGTCTTTCTCTAGCTCATCAGCTGCTCTTAGTACTTGAATGGTATCAGTACACTGCTATGCCAGAAATAAACTGACTCAGCTCATTCCACAGCAAGCAGGAAAGGTAGCAGCAGCCACACCAACAGCCAACGGATGCCATCTTTTTTATATTGCACCAAATACTTTCTTCTCCTGCATTGCAAGCTCGCCAACATCTTATGCAATGATGGGCAGAGGATTTGGCTGGTTCTAGGTTGCCCATCTGCTTGAGTCTTATTTCTCCATCCACTGCATATACAGAATCAAAATGTATCTTCTTGTCACTGGGATCAACTCATGAAAATATAAGTATTAAGTGGCCGCCAATTGTGAAGTGCTAGGAACACCACAGCCATTTCTTGAATATGAAAGGTCAACAACAGGCACCCAATCCTTGGGATGGCCACAGCACAGATTACATTACCTGAGAATTTTATTTTTTAGAAGATGCATCTACTTGGTTGCACCAGATAATCCAGCTTCAGTTAATGGCCTGAAAGTCTGAAACTATGCTCTCAGGCCATATTTCAAAATTATGAATCATGGACCAACCTCAGAAATTCCCATTAATTTTGGCCCAACAACCACAGAACTTGGGACCACTATTCCCTATTCCCCCTTCTTGATAAATCTTTTACAAGAAACATCTGAATTTAGGATACCCATTCACCGTCCCTCAAAGCCCATTTAAAACTGGTTCAAGATTTTGCAGATAGATCTTGAAAATGGATTTGCTTCCATTGAAGCACAGGGCATCTGAGCAGAGGGTAATGGAAAATTTCACCCTGTGATCCATCATGAACTGAAGGACAAACTAGCTTTAACTATAAGCATAGCTGGCTATGTACACAAGTCCTCGTCAATAGCTTTAACCCTAAAACTATCTGAGATTGCCACAATAATTTTTCAGTGGCTATGCAATACATGGGAGAGGGGAATTTGAACGTCTGACTTCCAGAGCCCAGAGCCTCAACAACTCTGCCTTAACCACTTGAGAATAAGAATGGGGAAATTGGTAGAGACGTTGCATGATCATAAGACTGAACCTGGGAAAATGTTGAGAAAATCTCGAACTAGATCTTATTGAAGGAAGGTTCTGCTCCATTTCACACTTAAATGAAGCTCTTCTAAATGTTTGGACTGATTTCCACAGGCTCAACACATTTAAACCAAATCATTTGGAACAAACACATGTTACATCTCTGTGTCTTTCAGACAAGCATTTTTACAATTTTCATTCTTTTCTGACAAGGATTTTTACATCTCTGTTTCCTTTTAAGCATTGACTATTAATCAGAATTATTAAACCCCATCCCAAACTGTTTGCACACATTTCCCATTTAGGATGTTCCATATCAGTTGCCCACTTCAGTAAGTTAGTCTTCAAGATTCAATGCTTTAAGCAAGTTACCCTTTACCTTCATAGGCTGGTAAACTGGAAGTAACTAAAGTGCAGACAAAAAAAGGCCATTACACTGAGTAGCAATCAACATTTGAAGGCAACATCTTCTCTTTGGAGCGCAGATTAAAAAATTGGGTCCATTTAAAATATTAGAGTTCCAAAAGTATACAAACAACTTGGAGTGATGAGGTTAATGCCTAAGTGAAAGTGGACAACTCTAGATTTTAGAACTCTCAAATCACATAGCACTCTTCTTCTAAGATCAGTGCAAAACACCTTTTAGTTTGGATGGAACACAGATAGTAGATGTAGCCTTGCAGTATCGAGCTAGGGTGAAAAGAAGACGAGGTATTTTATCAAGTGGAGCTTTGTAAGAGTGCAGTTGTTTTAGTAAAGCAGTTCAATGACACTATCTCATGGCAAGCATTATCTGTTGGGAAGGAAATGCCATAGAAGATGATAACTAGAGTGGCATAGGTGACTAGTGTGGTGAGAAAGGCAGTGGTATGGGATGCTGCCTTCAGAAGATCTTCTGCTACAACCTTTCTGTGATTGCATTATGGTGCAAACTAATCTCCATCTGGAGAGGATTCTGTTAGAAGGATAAAGAAGGTTTCAGGAAATTCTCTGTGAAGAGTTAACAGATGGCCCCAGATAACCATAGATTAAAACTAATGCTATGATTCGAGAATTTGGCTTATTGTGTACTAGACTACTAGTTTTTGCTTCTTTCTAATATTAACTTGATTGAATGTGAGATAAATCTCAAATTGCCTTGTTCTTTGTAGAGCGTAGACTGTGCAATTTGAGAATAAATTTGCTAACTTGACTATACTATTGTAAAGATATAAGATTATAAGTATATTATTTACTATTGCCTTGTATTATTAATAGTCTACATGATTGTCATTTGGTAGTGATTGACATTTCATTATCGTTATTTAGTTTTATTTTTGTCATTTTATTATTTGCCTGTATAATTTGATATTGAAGTGTTAATTTAAATGAGAAAAATTTTGTTTAAAACATTTGAAATGTGCAAAATATGGCCATACGTGGTTATATCTTAGTATTTCCTGAAGTCTTGATGTGATGACAAAAAATGTATCCGATACCTTTGATATAAATGTGTATTGCTCAATACGGTTGATACCGATATAATTATAACTGGTATTGATACTGATGCTGATATTTTTATTCATGCGAAACCAAGAAATCTTGGTGTTAAGGAGGCTGCTTGATATTGAGATGTATTTGCTAATATCCCAGATATCGGCCAATATTTACTTCTACGTTCGTCATGCCTCATAATCATGTTAATCAGCAACATGTAATGATTTCAACTGCTGATATAGTCCTGGTGTCAACACCACTGACTTGCGATGTTTTCTGAGCTGTAACAAGTACATGATGAAGAGGTCTACATCAGTTCACTAGGGCACATTAGACAACACTTGTATTTTATTTGATCAATAATTAACATACCCAAGATATAAAAATGGGGAAGGGAAGACGCAGTAAGATTAACGAAATGAAATCATCATCCACCTCACAAAGGACACAAGGTGTGGTTGCACAACGAAACATGCATTCATAGAGCATGAAAAGTTATTCAACAAGAAAGGATAGGATGATATCATTAACTTGCATAGTGCTGATGACAAAATTAAACAAACACAACTTATCAACATGATGGATAACTAGCACAAAAATTGTTGCATCAAAACACAACCTGACAGAAGGAACCAGGAAATATCATAACCATGAATCAATAAATAGCATGGATGAAAATATCAATATCAATATTGGCCGGGCCATATTAATATTGAACATATAGGACAATGCATATAAATTTCAAATATAATAGAAAAATTTGTTAAGAATCATAAGCTAACATGAAAATATTAGTTAGATATAAGGTATATCAACTGATATTTTAAATATAAACTAATATATCATTAATACAATAATATATCACGATTTTGCCACAATATCAAAAAATATCGATATTGAGGGGCCTCAATAATGATATACATTGGATATCGGCTGATATAGTCATTCATGAAAGATAGTGTTAAAAAATGTCCACAAACAATATTTGAGAGCAACATATCATCACTATTTAATTCTTGATCATATGAATAAAACATAGGTCAGTCAACAACAGGATTTTACAAAAATATCAACACCAATGAAAAATGAAATTGGAAACTCCAACTCCCAATAATTTAAAATATTAAGCTTCATTATATGCCATTGGTAACTGGTTTTACACTATTCTCCTCTCATCCCCATCCCCTTTTTAACTTGTGTCTGAATGGAATGTAGACCCATGGAGAAGCCTAACATTGTCATCATATCAACCATCTTAATCAACGCAAAAAAATAAATAAAACAAATAAAATTCATAGCCATTTGTCATTAATTCTATTTCACTCCCCTATTCTATCGTCAACAGAAAACAAAAAAAAAAACACCCACAGAAACATAGCATCGAAAAAGTCTTCATTCTTCCTATCTTCTCGTTCTGAATGTAAGCCTTCACGCAATGACTCATTGTATGATGGAGGTTAGGTCTAAAACCCGGAAAGAAATAAAATACAAAAACGATCTATTTGCAATGCAAGATGAAGCTATGTACAAATGGCCCGCGGATCCTGCAATGTGAGAAGCTTCCACATTAAGTAATGCAAAGTCAAAAACCAATCAACCCTCAACCCAAACAAAAAAGAAAGAGCTCAGCAGGAAAAGATAGCAGAAGCTAAATTTTAGAACTGATAGAACTCAAAAAATTCAGGTGAAAATATTTGATACGAATCTGCCTCAACCCAACCCCCTCCCTCCGGCATTATACTGTAATGAATGGCAAATCGCACAAAATTAATCTAAAATTTCAATTAAACCTTCCTTTCTTCCCGCCTTCTGCACAGTTTCTGTCACAGATCTTTACCAACTCCGCTACAAGCTTTTCAATTAATTATTTGAAATTCAAGATCCGTCAATATTTCAGCAGGATTGTCTCCCTCTCCCTCTAAACAAACAGGGAGATTACGATCAAACTCACGTGAACGGCAGCAATCCACAACAGAGCACTGCGGATTCTGGAATCAAAAGTCTCCGAAACCTTCATCTGAACCGTCATGAGCTCGCCGACAGTCAAAGGCCTGCTCTCGCTCTTCCAACCGCTCCCTCTCTTCATCCTTGAACTCAAACTCGACGATCTCAGCCCTAGCGCCTTCTTCACCTTGCTTGCCGACCGTTGGCATTTTTATAAAATAAAAAAAATAATTAAATTATTAAAATTTTCCATAAATACTTACAATTTTTTTCTCCGTTGATTTCTTACAATTTCCTATCTGCTCTCTTGCTCTACAAATAATATAATATCTAATTTTATTATTAATTTTTATCTATGATTTAAATATTAATATTATTTATTTAAAATTTAATTATTAATTATAATATAATTTTTTTTAGATATAATAGTGATGCGTTCCTAGATTTGAATTATAGTACGAATTAGGGAGCCACCTAATCTTTCGTATCGAATCAAATTGAGGTAGGTTTGGTCGCAATCTTGATAACTTAGGTCTTGTGGAACACAATAAACAAATAAGAGGTCAGAGGATTGACGTCACTACTTTCCTCTAATTTATCTTCCGACGCTTAAGTCAAAATTATTTATCAATGGATGAAAATATGTGAGAATGTAATAAAATACATGGATACACTTATGTGGGGAAGATAAGTAGCCTCGGAAGACTTGGCTCCGACAATCTACTCGACGAGAAGCGTCTTGGTAAATAGTGGAGGGCCAAGCTCCAATGGTACGCTCGACGGAAAGCAACTTTGCAAAAGAGAGAAAGAGACTGAGAATTCTCTCTGTTAGGATTGTTTATTGGATTGCTTCTTGGGTTACCTCCTTGGTTTTTCTTTGGATTGCCCCCCTCTTCCCTTCTCTAGTAGTGGAGAAGGAATATTTGTAGACAATGGCCCTATGTGGCTTTGGCACCAAAATTTGGACAGTTGTTGCGCCGAGATTTATACGTCGTTGACAAAAATCACTAGTGACAGCTGCTGTTTTGCGGTGGTAATGCGACAGTGGATGGTCTTTACTAATATTTGTCAGACTATTTCAACGTATGATTTGTTGGACCATACTAGCGGTGATAGCGGCAGCGTCCTTTCTGCTACGGGCAGGAAAGCATAGCCATCCTCTTTGAACATTAACCTCAACCACCAATGGTAGGCACTTACTATGTTGGCACCATCTACAATAGTCAAGCTATCGCCGTCAAGTTGTAGTGTTTTCTCGTCGTAATTGGTTGTGCCATAAGGGTTGCTTGTTGGGCCTAATCGGTCTCTATATCCATCGGCTCATTTTATGCCGATATTAGTTGGGCCTGCCGCATAACCTTTTGGGCTTCGATTTTTACGGGGCATTGCTGATGGATAGGCTGGACTTTGGTTTAGCCCGCGATATAGCAGAATCCATTAGATAGTAAAAAAATTTATAAAAATATATTTCGATACTCTAATATCAACTACATCATATGCAAGTAATAATTTTAAAATATTAGATTAATAATCTATCATAAATATCATTGTCACTTTCGGTTCTTGCTGCCCGAACAAAATGTTCCAATATTGTGTGATGATTTTTTTAAATTAAATTAGGGAATGATAAAAAATTATGATTTAAAAATATAAAAGAGTTTATAGATATAAAAATTTTAAAGATATCGAATATCTAAAATAACTCATAAAAAATATAACTAATAATAATTTTTATTAATTTAAATTAAACTAATATTTTTAATTAGTATAAGATTAAAAGTTTTTCAATAGGATTAGATACTAAATTAAAAATAATTCTTAAAATATATTTTTAATATGATTAATACTATTATAAATAAATATAAAATTTTTAACTTTGTTTTTCTATTATTTTTAATATTATAAATAATAATGCTGCTATTACTTTATTAAATCGTAATTTTTTTCTAATTGTAAATATAAGTTACTTTATGCTTAAGTGCATGCCACATTATTAACTCTTCTATTAATAATATTTTATAATTTATTTTTTATTATATAAAATATTAAAAAATATTATTTTATTTATTAAAATATTTTCTTTTTAAGAGTTACAATTTAAGACATGCTATAAATAAAATTACTTCAACTATAAGAAAATAAAAATCAATTGAATAATACGGTAGAATTTAACTAATATGATGTCGGATGCTGTGTTTTTCTTATTATTATTCTATTTTAACCATCTTTTTATAATAAAAACATTTCATTGGTTAAGTCAATTTTTGGTACCGATTGGGAGATGATTAAATTTTTTTAAAAAATATTTTATTTACTAATAATTAATTTATAGATACCCACCACATAATATCAAATCTAATATTGAGTTAATTATTATTTGCTAATGTAAATATAAAATTTTCTAAGGTAAATATAAAATTTTAAAATAAATATTTTATTAAGGTAAATTATATTTTATTAAGGTAAATTTGCTAATGAATATTCGCTAATGTCAATTATATTTTATTTAATACCAATGATTAAGGAAAATATAAAATTTTAAAAATAAAATGGAGTAAATATTTAAATACATTAAAAATGACATATTTGCTAATGTTGTATTTAAATATATTTTTTTAAAAAATCTAAAATATTAAAAAAATGTTAAGGCTAGTTTGTCTAGTCATAATTATGGACCATCGGATAAATTTATATAATATATTTATTTATTTTAAATAATTCTATACTAACATAAGATGATTAATATTATAGCAGAAACGAATGTATCAGTTTATCATAACATATATATAATATATAATTTATATACACCACAATCAGTATCAAAACATCTAATCCAGTAGCAGAAGCAAGCAATAATAGAGATGGCCCGATAAATTATTCTTTAGTATATAGTCAACATAAACTACAGTTGATTAATAAAAATATAACATCACCTGAACTTAATCACCACTTGCAACATGATCATACTTCCAACTTCAAAAGCAGTTGATCCAAAGCAATATTATGGATGATGGAAAACCAACAAATACACATTGATGATACGAGATTTTTTAATCTCACAAACAGGTATAATATTATCTAAATCAATCTTCGGTGTTAGAGATAGAGTAGTAAATGAAAAAATAAGTAGGATAACAATAAATATAATAAAATATACATTTTATTTAAAAATTGATTAGACATAAAAATTTGATCATTTTATGTGGTAGTGATGAAGTTGACTCCAAAATCGACGACAATGACAAATGAAAATATAAATGAAACTGAAAAATAAAAAAAATTTTAGATGTTTTTTTTTTACTTTTGTAAAGTATTACATTGAATATTTAATCAATGAAATAAAATAAGATTTATTTATTCATATTTTATGTATTTTTTATTTTTTCCTCTCTTTCATAATCTTTTTTTTTTTTTCAATGGGCTGAATTTAGTAGAACTGGCATGGCATGGAAACTCATAGGTGGCCACCCCTAGCTATAGAATTTGTGTGTGGAAAGATCAAGTTAATTAATAAAATAAATTGTTAGACAAAATATAATAAAATAATATAAAATTGTAATATTTAATTACCTTAATAAATTATTAAATATATTTTACATTATGTCGGGCAATTCTACCAAGAGACGGATTTTGATCTATATTTAAAAATTTGATTTGACCCAAACTTTTTAGTGACTCATATCTGAGTATGCTTCGAAACTTTAAACTGATTTTTTGTACTTCATAACATAGCAGGAGATGAAAATAACCCTAAGAATATTCTCTTAGGGACACATCTAATATTCAAAACTTTTTCAACAATAGAAGGAATAAATAAACAATATTAATATAATTAGGAAAAACATTTATTGGGTCTAATATGTTAAGTGAAAATGTTAAGGTTTATCTACATCATGTGGTCCTTTGAAAGATGTCTAAATCATGTCGTCCTTCGAAAGATAGGATGGTCTTATCATCCATGCTCAGTCTTTTTGGACATATCCTACCTATATATATTTGCCACGAGCCTATCTATGCTTTCCATATGTAGGGGGGCATATTCATACATTAAATATAGAATAGTCTTATTCACATATCAGATTTATGATAGTCTGGTTTAAGTGACCCACAGTGGCTAATATCGGTGAAATGACAACAGTGTATGTCACATCCATGTCACTAGATTTGTCAATTAATCTCCTTAATAATATGAATTAGATTTTTTGTCATTCATTTTTGAAAAATTGTATTATTTATTTCATCAATAAGATCTAAACTCAAATAAACAAAGGACATGAACTTGCAATCAAATATCTACATGTAACCCGAAATAAAACAATTAATCAAACACAAGATTAGAAGTGCTACACTCAAAAAGTGGTTCTGATTATTGATCAAACCATGACCTCGAAGTACATATAAGGAGCCGTATTTATACTAAAATTAGAGTAAATAAGAAAATTGTATTTTAGACTTGCTACTGGACAAATCAAATTCCAACCAAATCAACAATAAAATTATCACAAACTTTTATATAATAAAGAAGCATTAATTGAAATAAAATAAATATCCAAAAGCTATTATTATGAGATAAAATATAATATCCAAATTTCATAATTCATAATTCTATTTTCCCGAACAGCATTTTTGTCGACTTTTACTACTTGTAAGTATGCCTGAAATCCTCTAATCTAGAAGGTTAGTAAAATTAAAATAGGAGCGAATTAATTACTTAGTAAGATATATAAATTTTAATAATCAAATACATAATTTACATCAAAACCATGTTAGAAGGAACCTGATTAAAATCAAATGTAAAGTCATACAATTTTTATAACATTTATGCATAAATTTTTAGGTTGCTAATTTAATTTCTTCCTTTAAAAATGCAACGTTAAAACATGCTTAAATCATTTAAATTTTTATGGACCAAGAATCAATAGGATATGACCGACAAATAAGCAAATAATCAAAACTCAAGTTATGTATATTTCTACACAAGTAGAAGTCTTAAGGTACTATTTAAGACCCATAAGTGGACTATTAGACATATAACCTTATAGATATGACCGAACGCCACTTTCAATCCATGGATAATATATTCTAACATTGATTACCACTTCAATATATTAAGACATATCATATTATATAACCGTAATTTCTATAATAGTCTATGTATAAGCTAATAGAAAATTTTATAGAAGTACTAATAATTTTTTATATTTTTTCATTTCCAAAAAGTATCCTTACTTTTTTTTTATAAATTGTATAGTTTTATTTACAATTCTTTAAATGCTTAACATGTAGAAATTCATGATCTATGCAGGAATTGGACTATAAGATTTTAAAGTCTAAAAAAGCTGTATTATAAACTTATTAACATGTAAGGATTGTATATAGTAAAGAATACAGAAATTTGTATAGTTTTTAAAATTTTCATTAATTCATTCATTTAAGAGTCATATAGGAGTGATTTAACATAAATTCAGAACATACAAAATATATATTTAAGAATTTAAAACATGTTGGGACATTAAGTATACAAAAACATTCAAACTTATTTTCAAAACAGACATGAGTAATTTTATAGAAAACTAATTTCACTACTCAACATATATAATATATAAATTTAAACTTTATAAAAATTGCAAAAAATATGAAGGAGAATATATGCATATGAAATATAAATATTTTATGTATGAAATTATAGCATGCATATATATATATATATTTTGAAATAATAAATACCTATAAAAATGAGAATGGACAATAATAAGAGAAAGAGAGATTTAAGATGTACTTACCTTAATATCAAATTTATCAAAATTTTTCTTAAATTTACTTAAACTCATATTCTCTAACTTTTTCTCTCTCCTTCGCTCTCTTTTTCTTCTCTTTTTCTCTCTTCTCTCCATAATCTGGCAATAATAATTAAAAATCAACTGGATAGAACTTTTATAGAAGACGGGGGTACATGCGCTGTCAAATGCACATCAGGTATTAAGATAAAAATCGTACGACTAATGAATATCTCTTAAGTGTTGAGACAAAAATCATATAGCACACGAGCATTCCTCAAATGTATATCAAATGTTAGTAATTTACCAAAAGTACGTACGAGCATCTCTTGGGTATGCATCAGGCGTGAGTAATTTGTCAAAAGTAAGTACAAGCATCTTAGAGGTGTCATTTGGAAGCATCCATTTTATCCAAAATATGCATGTGAGCATGTCAAGGCATAAAACATGCATCACTTAATTTAATGTGATCAGAATGTTGACTTTGACCCAATTCAAGCACATATAAGACGTTGACAATTTACCAAAATCATACATGAGGGTCTCTTTAGTGTGCATCAGGTGTGATCACTCTGCTAAAAGTACGCTTGAGCACCCCAAAGGCATCCTTTAAGTACATCCCTTCTACCCAAAACATATATGTGAGCATGTCAAGGTATAGGTTAGGCATCACTCATTTAATGTGACCTGATCAGAATATTAATTTTGATTTAATTTTTTATTTGACCTTAAGATTTTTTATTTTAATTTAATTAATTATAATCAAAATTATAAATCATAATAATAGTCAGCAGTAATGCCATTCAGTTGGAAGATCCAGTGACAAACTTTTAGCGGGCTCTTGTAACCAATGGTAGTGCCCTCCGACAGATACAGGTGTCAGACGTAGATTGCTAGTGCAGAGAAAATTGGCACTGATGTAAGCATGAGAACGGCTGAGGCAGAGGGCTGGGCGGAAGCCACAGCTGCCGAGGTGTTGACAATCCTGAATGCAAGTCTAGCCAAGTTTTAGGCGGGTGGTTAGAGGTGCAAGCATCGCTACCATAAGGAGCTAGACGGCGGCCGAGACAGCTTCAAGCTTAGGCGCAAGTCAGGCCAAGATTCTCGTTAGATGGCTAGAGGGGAAAGTACAACTAGCATAAGGTGGCATAAGTCCAGCGACAACGGCCCTAAACCTGATGGCGAAGTGGTTGCTAGTGCTAATGGAACTCATCTGTCAGCGGTGGCATACTCAGTTTGAGGGAGCAACAATCTTGGCACTGGCGGCAGCGGTGGCAGCCGACACCACTGGATATTTGCCTAGCCTCTCCCCCTTTCCACTGTTTTGGTGCCTCTCCCTCTTCTCTCACACTTCCCCCTCCATTAAATAGAGGGCTCCTAATGATGAAATAGTCTTACGTTGTTTGGTGGGTGACATAGCTAAAACTTCCTTATTGGTCCGACTGTAGGAGGCTTCTTAATTAGGGGTAATACTGGTTAGTATCGAGTGGTACACAGCTACATTGAGGCTCCTGGTGCCCACATGGCCTAGCATCAGGTGCTTAGGTGGGTACCCTTGATTAATCCATTTATGCTAGATCATCCTTGGTCGTATTCTCATCTATTCGGGTTATTTTTTTAATTTAAGTCTTATTTTATTAAGACTTAACAGATTTGATATACGGTATATGGAAAGTCTATTCCAATATTTGACAAGTTTACCATTACACGTGATAAATATGCTACAGAATCAGGGACTTAAAACTCGATCATATGGTCTGCAACTGCATATATGCACGCATGCATGAAGCAAATTCACCTTGCCAAAAGCATAGTTCCACTGGTTGGGTAGACACAAAATTCAAATTATTAGAGGAAGACAGAATGTAAAAGTAATAATGAAAACTGTTTCAACTGATTATGACGGAGTTCCTTGTGAAGAGTGAAAAGACTGTTTCGATCTAAATTGTACAATAAATGTTTCGACCCTCATAATAAATTAGCGAAAGCAGTACAAAATCAAATATTCAATACACGTAAAAAATATTTATATTTAGATGATACGAGTGATGCGAGCATAAAAAAAATAATATAATAATAATAATATAAGCTTTTGGTAACGAAGGAGAAATTCGATACCCACGATAATCGAGAAAAACCTTTCGAGTTTCAACGGCTAGGGAAGAAATACACTATGAAAATCAACTTACAAATCGGATAGTAACGACACATTAACTTAACCGACTTACTCCGATCTTGTAATCCCTACCACGGAACTCTTAGATTTGCCCACGGTAATGGAACCGAATGCCTTCCGATCTTAACGTCGATATTTCCTCTTGAGCAACTTGAATTGCTGAACTTACTGGATCCCAGTGTTCACGCCACCGACGTAGTCACAAAGATTACAAACAAGAAGAGATGTAAATAGGAGACCACGATGAGAGGAGAAAACTTTGTCAATGGAGCACGACTATTGGTATCAGGTTTTCTCAACAATGAAGTATAAGAAAGATGACTTTGCAAAAGAGAAAAGCTCTTCAAAATTCTGCTGGCTAAATTAGGGTTTTAAAAACATAAGACATATATATATAAAGAGCCAAAAATAATTTCGAAAATAATGAGCCGTTAGACACAAAGACCCGCGCCGCTCGAGCCTGTAGCGAGTGTGGGTTAGGTTTAGGAGACTTTCGGTGCGGGCACTCGAGCGCAAATAGGGCGCACAGCGAGCGCTCGATTCTGTTAAATATGCTCGCTGTGTGCCTCAGGCACTCACTGAATGTACGCTGCATGGGAGTGTGCCTAGATGGCTCCTCGGGCGGCCAGTGGGCGCCGATCCCAAAAAGTGGCAAAATAGTGAATAATACGGTGTAAACGTTGAAATGTGACGATAACGATCCTCTAGCATGAGGCAGATGAAGGTTTTCCAAGCAAGGGTGATATTGCAGATAATTGAACACCCCCACTAAGTCACGGAATGTGCCAATATACAAGACAACTAACAATCTCCCCCTTTAGCAATTCCGTGACAAAACCCTATAACAAAGTGGAAATAAAAATATATGATAAGTACGGGTTCAGACAACACCGAGATAGAATCTGTGTATATGAAAATCTACTCCTAGTAAAAGAAACACGCAAACATAATAAAATACAAGATGCCTTCACACAATTGACATGATACAATGAATTACAAAAATCCAAACTTCGAAAGTGGCTGCCTGCTATGCTCCACGGAAGAACAGCTATTCATGGACAAACACGGTTAGTACGAAATAGCAAAAAAATACAACAGCAAGAGGTAAATAAATATAAACATAACACGAAAACTCCCCCTAGCAGAAGTAGTACCGTCTCCCTTATCAAGAATAACCTCTCCTTACCTCCCCCTTAAACCACATAGTAAGACACTTTTAATTAGATGAGGTCTACTCTCCCTTTTTGTTACGAATAATCAAAGAGTAACGGAGCTCACTCTTTTTGATTCACAATTTCTTGCCATATTTTATGGCGTTACTTAAGCTCATCACTTAATCATTTAAATGTTGGATGTGGTGAATGAGATACTCTATCTTAGAATTTTGTCGAGACTTATTTTGTCGTAATGATACGGGGCAGTGGGGGCGAATATGGCCAATAATTCCACATCCATGACACGTTGGAATAATTTTGGTATAGCCATCAAAAGTGCATATTGGGTTCCTAGTGCATTTAATACCACACTGTTTCATATTTGTAAGGTTTTGACGGTCTTTGGTATTAGCACTCTTCTTTGGAGAATATCTGGACAATTTGTCAATATGAGTAGACGAGGGATTATTTTGTCTTGGAAAGGACGTGGGTTAGACAAATATAGTTTTAGAATTACCGGTGGCTTTTAAGTCATTTTCAAAATAACCTAACCCGATTTTATTTCCTTTTATTCTTTCCAAATTGAGCATATGTTCCAATTTTTTAGGCCCATTTGAGAATCGTTTCAAGTCATTTCGAGCAGCCTCTAGATCAGACTCAAAATTTGTGATTTTTTCAGTAAATGAACTTTTTAGTTTCTCAACTTCTTGAACTTTTGTGTCTAGCTCAGATTTTAGAGCTAATTTTTCTTTTTCATTTTAGTCAGGTTTGTACTTGAGTGATACATTTATTTTCTTAACTTAAAGGCATTTTTTAAATAATTTGTCATAAGCATCCTGAAGGTCATACAATTCAAATTCTGGCTCGTTCTCAGAGTCATCAGATAATTTAAGACTTACTTCTAATTGATCATCCTTTTTACACATTGAAGTCATAAAGGCTATGTACTTGACAGGGCCTTTCTTAGAGTATTTTTCAGCCTCTTCTTCTTCGTTATCGCTCAAGGTCACATTAGCTTTATAGGCTTGACCTTATTGGCGTTTAATGTTTGGCCATTCGGTATGATAATGACCAAAATATTTACACTCGTGGCATTGAACACTTTAGGTATTTTTAGATTTAAAGTCTTTAAGTTCACGTCAACCTTTCTTATCAGATTTTAGAGGTCGTTTTAAATCCACACTTGGTAAGTTAGATGAAGACTTATTTGTCTTCAAAATTTTTTTAAAATTTCTAACAAATGTAGTAAAATTATCATTGCTATTTGATTCGTCATCGGAGTCACGATCTCTCTCATTCTTAATGGATTTTAGGACAATTGATTTTTACTTCCTTAATTGTGGAAGCGTGTGCTCATAAGTTTGGAGAGACCCTACAAGTTCTTCGATCTTTATTTTATCAGGGTCTTTACTTTCTTCGGTAACGGTGACCTTAGATCTAAATCGTTCAGTGAGTGATCTAAGAATTTTTCTAACAATTCTATTTTCAGAAATACGTTCTTCTAAATTAAATGTAGAATTCACAATATCATTTAATTGCGCATAGAACTCATCAAACGTTTCATCATCTTTCATACGAATTTTTTCAAATCTGGTCGTTAGCATTTACAATTTTGAAATTTTTACAAGTTTGGTTTCTTCATGAGTTATTTCAAGTATTTTCTATGCATCTTGTGCAGTCTCATATATAGATATGCATTTGAATTCTCTAATCGAATTCAAATCTAATCGAACACCCCCACAAAGTCACGAAATGTGCCAATACGCAATACAACTAACAAAGAGGATGATGATAGCCATGATCATTTCTTCTTATCAGGTGCAGGCAGTGCTCCCTGTTAGTGGAGAAGATTATATCCATTGTAGAAATATAAAAATAGAAATAAAGAAGAATTTATGTATTTTATATATATATAAACTATATAATGCCCGCTCTACATTATTTTTTAAGAAAAAAGTATACGTAAATTAGAGAGTTACATGAATCAAGTCTACCAATCATAATCAATATTTTTATTGGGTAAGTGCTTAACATACAATAAAATGAACAGGGTACAAGAAGAAACATCCACACTCACCCTGCCAGCATTCACCATCACAGAAAAAAGGTACACCACCAACTTAAGCAACCAAATATTTACCACAAAAAGAAGATATATCCAAGCCTAAAAGCTGAACAACATGAAGTCATGACAAAAAGGGAAGGCAAAATCAATTTGTCACAAACCTCAACACACCAAAGAGACCATCATTGCTACCACCCACAGTACCCAAAGGCAGCATGCGGCATGCGGCATGCATCAGGTTTGCCCACAACAGTAAGAGCAACACCTCCTCAGAAATTCAGCATCAAGTGGCAGCAGACGGCGGAGATCAAGTGCACTGCGACATGTACACCGACATCCGTTGCATTACGGCTGCCAGCGTTTCAGTAAAAAATCAAATCTATGCGTGTAGCATCGCACCTTGCATTGACAGCTTCATCACAGAAGAAAGGAAAATTTACAGTTCTCATACAAATCATAGCAAGTTCCAAAATAACAAGCCCCCAGTTGACAGATCTCCAAACAACCTTCCTATCAGGCTCAACAAGGGAAAAGGAGGTGCTGCACCGCATGCCCCAGTTATTCAATAACAGATCGTCTTCTCTTAAAATATTCGAGAGTAATTCAAGTTGAATTATAAGTATAATTCAACTTATCTAATTAACTTATAATTTTGTAAACATATTTGTTAATATATCCCATGTAAAAAAATGGCTACCATTTTTTTAAAATTTATTTTTATTTTTTAAAAAATAAATACAAATCATTAAATTTGATGCAATAAGTCAGTTCAGCCCCACAATGCACATAAAGCAAAAGCAACACCACTCGATTTTGTGTGTACATGTGTGTTTTTTAATTTAAAAATCTATAAGAAGAAAAATTAATAATAAAATAATTGAATATGAAATTAGAATAAAAAATATATAATAATAATTTTGATAAGTGATTTGATTTCAATGTAGAGAAAAAGACTGATGGGCCTACTCACTCATTAGACCGGCCATTCCTAAGGACTGCAATCACTGTCCGTCCAAACGTCATTGGTGGCAAATAAAGGAAAAAAGATCATATGACAAATTAAATAAACTAAAATATAGTTTAATTAATAAGGATAATTAGAAATATAATTAAATTAGTTATTATAAATATAACTTTTATTATTGTATGAATTTACGTCAAATTTTAGAATATGGAAATATTGGTGGCAAATATCACGGTAAATTGATTGGGTCCTCCCTCGTAAATTCAGAGAGTCTACCTTTTTAAAAGAAAATTTAATTTAATTTTTTTAATTGTACTCATTTAATATTAATTGAATAATTATACAATTTACTATTATTAAAAATATTAATTATTTTTATTTATTATAAAAAATATTAATTTTATTTATTTAGTATTAATTGAGTAATTATTATTAAAAAATTAAATTAAACCTCCATTTAATATGATTGAAACCCCAAATCTCCTCCCTCACTAGGAGTCCGTATGAAAGTTGCTAGTTTTCGGATCAGGGGATCCTACTTCTCTTTGGAAGAAGCAGGGTCCTATTTTTTCATCTACCACCATTAGATTAAAGATAATCCAATGATGGTAATTTAAATATTAAATAAAAATATCTAAATATAAATTTTTATTAAATTTTTTTAATATTTATTAAATATTAATATTATAATAAAAAATTTAAAAATTAATTATATATAATATTTTTAATATGTTAAAATTTTAGCCATTGAATTTTAATCTAATAGCTAAAAAAAAGAAGCAGTGAAAAACAGAAAATGGAAAAAAGCAAAATTCCCATTTCGGCTGGTTTTCTACCTTCTGCAAATTATCATCTCTCTCCGAATGTGCTTTTTTTTTTTTTTTTTTGGCATTTGAAAAGAGATTTTTAAAGCAATCGAAAGCAAAGAAGAATTAGGACACTTGGAGGTCCTCCAATACAAGCACAAAGGACACTTGTAGTTGTATTGATCCCAAGACAGATATAACATATGATTTTTATAACGAATTACACACACACACACATATATATATATATATATATATATATATATATAGAGGAGTAAATTCTTTTTTTAATTTTTATTGGTTTTTTTTTAAATCTCTGTCCTAATATAAATTTTTTAAAATAAGCATCTGATGTAAAAAGTAGATCATAAAATATTGTATATTAATTAGAAAAAAAAACTAAAATTTTAATTACTTCAAAATGCAAATAACATAATCAGACAACTTTCAACGCTTATTTACTCCCACAGTAGACCACCTGAAATTGCACTCTCCATGGCCTGCGGCGAGAACTGATTGGAAAAGTACTCAGAATCCTCAACACTTACTGGCCACGGCGGCGGATAGAGCCACCCATCCACCGAGTCGATACACACAGGGTCGTGGAAGTCAAAACTAGGCCCAAGAGTCGGTAACTGGATGATCTCACTCAGTTCCTCCGAGTTTCCCAAGTCCATAGCCGAAATCATTGAAGATGGAAAGTCTGACGACGACCCAGAAGGAGAAAACGAGTCAAAGTTATCCATTGCGGCTGCTTTTGCGGCTGCAGCCTGAACGTCACGCGGAGCGAGCGAGACTGGTCGAGGTAACGATCCGGCGAGTTCAGGGAAGTTGAGGATCGCCGAGTCGCCCTTGATGCTCAGGGCGGCGACATCGTGGGCCCGGGCCGCCATTTCCGGCGTGGCAAATGTGCCCAGCCAGATGCGAGATTTCTTTCTGGGCTCGCGGATTTCGGATACCCACTTGCCCCAGCTTCTCATTCGGACCCCTCTGTAAACCACATGCCTGGTTGAATTCCTAACCCTTTTGCTTGATCTGGATTCTGGGTTTTGGGTATTCGGCGGGCTTGACGAGCCGGAGGACGAGTTCGGGTGTAACCGAGTTGACACGGTTGAAGAGGGAGAAAATAGAGGAGAAAATGGGCTCGAATTGGTGGCGTCGTAGCTGCTCTCTGTTTTTGAGCAGCTCCTTGGCTCACCCATTTTTAATGTTGATGACCGATCCGTACTCAACTCGTCGACTGGGTTCCTAGTTTCTTTGATGCGCTCTTCGAGAAAGATGCAATAGACACAGAGAGATTGAAGTTTCTGTTGTTACTAAATCGTCATTCATTCAGTAAAGAAGAGCTGAGAATGAACTATGGTCCGTACACATTGTACCATGCAAAAAAAAAAAAGGAAATGTCTAGAGAGAGAGACAGGAGGATTTTTAGCGGAGGCAAAGAAGAGAGGGCATGCAGCATTGGAGATATACAGGAATCACAAAAGCAGGGATTGTTTGGTTGCTTTCCATAATTTCCCAATCACTACTGCAGCGCTTATATAAGGAAAACACACACACACACACACAGGGAGGCGAGAGAGGGAGAGAGAGAGAGACAGACAGAGACAGAGAGAGAGAGGTGCCCACATGAGAAATGGGTCACACACAGAGATGGCGATGAGTTACCACGCAGTCCTCTGCAATTATTTGAACTGAATGATACAATTTTTACCATTGTTTTGGCTGTTCATTTCTCCCCTTATCATCTTTTGTGTCTCCTGTGCACTCTTACATGTTGGAAGAAAGGAGGGGATAGAAGCACCGGCAGGGGAAAGAACAGAACAAATAATAATCGCAGAAAAACACGGAAGAAAGACGATTTTCTTTTCTTTTTTTTTTTTGGATAACGTTATAATTGAGTTTGCATTAAATGTTATCTACGTCCAGGATGACCAATTACAATTTCGTCGACGCTTGATAAAGAATCAGCCTTCTAAAGAAACTCGTACAAATTGCATCTCTTTCAAATAAGACTAAGGGATCTTACCAACTAAATAATCAAACCGACACCCTGGAAGGAAAAGTTGTTTGTGTGTGTGTGTGTGTGATTTGAAATAAGTAAAACTCAAATTAAATAAAACGCTCTCAAAACTTCTGCCCTTTTTTCTCTCGATAGTCCTAACCTTAACTAATCTTGTTCGACGCCGACGGCAGCCATGGCCACTGGCATCCGCTCCTTTTCTCTCTCCACGCCTCCTTCCATCTCTGAGGAAGGAGTCTGCCTCTTGGTAGTTCAAGAGGAGTTGCAATCTTCCTTGGCGTGTCGATTTATGAACTGATTTACAGAGTATATCGAGGCTATTAATAAGATTGAAGGTGGGTGTAACCCAATTGTCTCGATTCTAGAAATTCAACCAAGGAGTGGCCTCGAAACAGTTCGTGTCCAACATTCCGAGGAAGCTTCTCCTTCCAGCGGCTTTGCCGATGTTCCATCGGTATCTTCTCTTAAGTCCGTAGATGATAGGCGGATAGGGTTGTGGTAGTGCAAGCCCGGTAGGGTTTCCATGGTTCGCAGCTCTGTTCCCTACTGTCGAAGATGAGAAAATTTTAGTGCGGCCTCCGCCAGAGGTATCAGTGCGTGGGGCTAATTTGCGGAAGAATACCGTGATTGGGTATGTCATCGAGAAGAAACACCCCTTCCCGGCGGAGTCTGTAGCTCGCAAATTGTGGGGCAAATTGGGCCTTACTCGTACCATTGTAAGCTCCTGGATTCCCTCTTCACTTTTAATAGTGGGGATTGTATGAGGACAGTGCTGGACAATGGTCCATGGATAATTCTCGGGAAGCCAATTTTCCTGAATGAATAAAAACTTGACATAGATCTGTTAAAAGAGGAACAAAAACATTGTCCATTTGGGTTAATTTTGTTGGAGTTATGCTAAAATTCCTCTTGGTTGAAGGGTAGAGTTAAATAACCAATGCAATAAAAAAATATATTATGAATAGATAAAATAAAAAGATAAAAAGAGTATAATTAATTTGTATTTGTATAGAAATTAAAGTAGATGCTAAATTTTTAGAGGTCATGTCACTAATAATAAAAATTAATCCAATCTCAAGTAAAGAATTAATGGCAGGTATCATCGTTGAATATCAATGGAAACTATACTTGTGCTCCAACGGGAGGATCTTTGGGCATAAGGTAGCCTCATAGCCCTTTCAACCCAAATATGTTACCCAAATATGTTTGTAAGCCTCTAGGAAGTTGTTTGAGGATCGATGGTGTATTAGTGGTTTTTCTTTGTCCATGTTGGTTGTTGAGACAAAAGGAGGGGCTAGTATGGGGATGTAATCTGTATCTTTTTCAAACATATTTAATGTTCCTATAATTATTAAAGAGAAAATATGGTACATCTTTCACTTACTCGTGTGTCTAATCCACGCATCTTCTAGAGGAAGTCCCTGGGCATCAACCTAGGAGGTTCATCTAAACAAATGTAGGGCACTTCCTCTTCTTGTCCTTCACCCAAAATTGCTAGTGGTTCGACCAAAGACAAATGCAATGTTATAGCTAAAAAGAAATCATAATGGCTAAAAAGATGTCTTCACTTTTTCAAGTTATTAAATGATATACGTAGGTTGCTAAAATATATCTGATCTTAATATAATTGAAAAAATATATACTATATGAGAACTATCAAATTCTATAAACTTAATATTTGTGGTTTGATTAGAAGCGAAGTTTGTAATTTGAATGCGGCTTAAATTGCATGGTTTATTACTTGTGGTTGGATATGGCAAATGCATTATTGTTAGCCCTTTGGTGGATGTATCTAGATTAGTTGGGATCACTCTTTGGTAAGTTTCTCTAATCTTGAAATCCATGAACAAATTATTCGGCATTGTCACAAATGTGGTAGATGTTACTAGTTTTCAATGCTTATTTGTGTATGACAATCACTTTATTGAAGAAATATATGTACTTTGGGATAGAATTGAGAACCTGATCAAACATGGGGATAATCAACCAAGTGCTTTACTTGGGGGCTTCAGTGTATTGCTGAGTGATGCTGAGATTTTAAGTGATAATGCGATCGTGTCTAGCTCCAAGAAGTCTGCGCACTACCTTTTCAATTGTGGGCTTTAAGATCTTAGTTATGAAAAATGTACTTTCATGTGGTATAATTGAAGAGATACTCCTACTCATATCTACAAAAAATTAGACAATATCTTAGTGAATGGGGTTTGGGTCTCTGGATGCTTTAAGTATCTAGCGTCCTTCAATTATATTATTATCTTTAGTCACCCATCTTGTATCTTTATCTCAGGTGATCAAATCCCTTACTACAAGAGGAATTTCAAATTTAGTAACTTCATGCTAAATCATCCCAAGTTTTCTTATTTTGTGGGCCACTCTTGGAATTATAGAGTTGGTGATGTTCTTATGCTCCAAATTGTCTATAAGCCAAAGCAGGTCAAGGAGCTGCATCGAGTTATCAACAATGAGACAGGTGACTTAGGGACAATTGTTCCTTCTGCCAAAGGTGACTTGGAGGTGGCACAAGATGCTCTAGAAAGGGCTCATTTCTGTCCTATTATCATTGTTGCTTAGTGCTTGGCTAGGGAATCTTCGAGGAAGAATATAGTTTGGAGGAAAACTTTCTCAAACAAAGGCCAAGGTGAAATTTCTAAATGGGGAGAATAGATGCTCAAGTTATTTCAACACCATAGAAATGTAGGAGGATTCACTCGCTCACCAAGGTGGATGGCTCATATACTAGTTCAAACGTGGAGACCCAAAATCATTTATTAATTATTCTTCAATCTGCTAGGTAGTATTATAGTGGGTCAGATGACAAATTTGATGGTTGCTCTGCGGTCATATGTGTTGAACAAGGTGCTAGAGAACCTTTTTTTGTGGACTAATGTCTTTACCATCACCTAAGAAAATTTGGATGATTGTCTTTTGCTTTGTAGATTCTATGGCCCCTAGGTCGTACATGTTTGCAACAGCCTTTTTTGCAAGACCTTGTTGGGTACCATGGTAGGACTTATTTCAGAAGTAATTGTTGATTTTTTTTGTATTAGTTGCATCCTCAAATAAATTAATTGTACGACTGTTTATCTTATTTTAAGATTTATTTTCTACAAAAGTCTTTAATTCTAGGCATATTTTTTACTCCAACGTAATTTATAAGATCATCTTTAAAATTCTTACCAACTTAAATTGAACCTTACAATTTTAATAAACCTGTGCCAGATAATCTCTATGAATAGGTGATATATTGAAAAAAATCCTTCTAGATAAGAAATTACTTAACAGGTAATACCTGAATAAAGGTAATAACAATTTGTTTTGAAAGTTAATTTCATAAAAACCTATAACTCAACGAAATGGGATTTTGTGTTTGCTACATTAAAAATAATAGGGTTTTTTGGTCATTTTTGTTGGTTAGATTGAAGAATGTATAATCATCCCAATGTTCTCAATCTCCATTAATGAAGAGTCCTTGGGTATATTCAAAGGTAGGGGAGGTCTTCGTCAATGTAACCCATCTTGTCCTATTTGTTTGTCCAGTATAACGAGATCCTCTATGGTATGATCAAAGTCAGAACTACCAATAATCCAACATTCAACTTCAATTGGAAATGTAAAGGTAAGGAGACTACAATGATAGCTTACAAGGGTTTAGGATTGGTACTCTTCCAATTGGTTACTTGGGTGTATCTCTTACTTCATCATGGCTCATTGCATCAAATTGTCACATTTTCATTGATAGAATTTTTACTAAGTTAATGTCCTGGAAGACTAGGTGGCTCTTTTTTGGTGGTAGAATCCAACTATTCTTTTCTATCTTTGTCATTACCTTGCTGTATTGGAATTCTATTTTAACCTACTCATCAAACTTATATAATCCTTCAAATTTGAGCCAATCGATAAAGGATTGGTCCTGAAAAAGGTGACGGATAGTTCAATTTCTAACAACTTAAATTTGTCATCTCAATTTCACCGAAAGTCGATGAGGTCTAGGAAGCTTGAACCGTCGTTGGACCCAAAAACTTTTTAGTGAAACTTTGAAATATTGTTAATTTATCGTAATATGTTCAAATCCTGGTAAAATATATAAAAACTTATTTAATATATAATCTTGATTTATATGTGAGCTCGCTTGCTCAAGAGTTTGATTCAAAGTTCATAAGAAATGGTTGGAATTCTTTGCTACGGAAAAAAAAAAAAGGAAGAGAGAGAGTGAAAATTATTCCCAAGATTAAATTTTAGAAGGTAAGATAATGGATTTGGTCTTTATGAGAAAGGGCATTATCATGTGTGTTGTGCCCCTATGGAGCAATGCTACATTACAAAAAGGTAAAATCATTTTAAAAAACACAAGATTATATATACACTATTTAGACTTGCTTAATTCAACACTTGATTTGATATGTATAAGAAATACAATTCAAATATTAATGGACAATTATACAAATGATTACTTTTTATTGTATCTATACAAATATCATATTTTATTGTCCCTAATTGTCATAAAATTAATAAAATATAAAATTATAGAATCTCCAAATATATGTACTAATACTATTAATTTTATCGATAAATTGACAGACTCCCTAATATTAATGAGGCAAAATGTCTCCCTCCTCATAAAAAAGGGTCTAGCTACCAAATATCTTGCATGTTTATAGTATTAATATTACTTATTTTATCTACTTATAACTCATATACAATCTTATTTTTTCATATAAAGTCCATTTTAATTTAAAAATATAAAATAATAAAATAAACCTTTCATAAAGTGTGCTGTACATGAGTGGTGGCTGAGTTTGACATTTAGCATTCATTACTCATTTATAAGTTGATTTCAAAATATTTACTTGGCAAATTGACTTAGCCATCAAACTTACAAATTATTTACTATAGTCTTTGTTTTATCCTTATTTCAATCTAAGTAATGCCTTGTGCATAGAACAAAAAACACTGATTATAAACTTAGGGATGTGTAATTATTAAGTTCTTAAAAAAGTGTTAAATTATATTTCTTATTCATCTTTTAATTATATATGTAATATGGCACAAGTATGGCATTTATTGTTAAATTATTATATATATTACTTGTCTTTATTCAAAATAAATATCGTATAGCTATTTGCTAGCCATGCAGTCAAAAAATAGTGGCCAAAAAATTACCCACAACCTTTCATAATCTGATTGTGGTTTTTTTTTTTTTTTTTGGTAAGTAATTAAAACTATTTCTACTTCCCTTGATGGAAGGAAAAACAGCGGAAGTTTATTGTCTAAAGGCTTTGGCTTATCTACCCGTGAATCTCCTGTCAACACATAGAGATATAGAATATAATTGGGGACCCACCCATTTAAAAGAGAGGTAGATTTGATTTTTTTTAAAATAATAATCATTCGATATTGATCAAACAGCTATATATATATTTTTTTAAGTTAGTTTTTTTTAAAAAAAAGAAAGATCTCAACCGTTTGATATTAATTAAACGATTATAGTTAAGAATAATTGAATTAATTCATCTCTTAAAGGGGGTAAGGACCTCAAATTCAATATAGGATATATTAAAAAATTTATCTATTATGGTCCATAAAAATACATCAGAAAAATTTATGCGATCTCAACTGTTTAATATTGATCAAACAGTTATAATTGAGAATAATTCAATTTATTTATCTTTTAGAGGGATAGAGACCCCGTATTTAATATAGGATATACTGAAAAATTTATCTATTATGGTCCATAAGAACATATCCAAAAAATTTATGCGATCTTCAATATTTCTAAATTGTTGAGGTTGAGTATTTATTATATTTTAATGTACTACCTAATCCTTGTTTTGCTTAAACAACAATGATTGCGTTGAAACTTATAGGTAATGGATTATTTTTTTGTCATTTTTTGTATATAAAATGAAACAAAATAAACATAAAAAATTGGACAAACAAGATATCAAAATTTTATATGAAAAATCCTTTAAAAACAAAATGGGATAATTACAAGATACAAAGTTTAAAAAATATTCCATTATAATGATAATAGATACACTATATATCTCTCATTCAAAATAGTAAAATGTAACAATTCATACAAGTAAAATGAAATCTAATTTTTCTTATTCTTAGTATTTACCAAGTTATTCCTATACATCTTTTTCTAGAATAAACAAACATAGTAATTGGATGATCAAAATTAATGTCATATAGTGCATGCTTGAGGAAAAACTGCACCGGTAGCGGCCTTTTTAAAAATGCAACTTCCACAATGTATTAAGCAATGGTACATGCTTGAAATTTTCACCTATTACCTTTACCTTATTTGTAAAGAATTGTATCAAAATTTTACTTGGGCATGTCTTACATGTCTATCCTTATAGGAGTCATGCATTCCAATCAGGACACCTCAAACACTCAAAACGACATATACATTAACATTTTAAAAACTCAAACTGTTAAATCTGACAATTTAAATCTTACAAATTAGATTTAATAGCACAGGTTTAATAAAAATATGCTATATTAAGGGATAACGTCACAAGAAAACTAGTAAGGAAGATAAGTAATAGTGGCTAGCAAAAATCTCATCAGGGCAGGTAAGGTTTTGAGTCCGGCATCATGACTCTGGCTTTGTTAGGTCCAAAATATTTTATTACATGTCACGACTATCTTATTCGGTCAAATAAAATAAACATGTTCACTTTTTTTTCGGTATCATAGAAATAAAAAAATAAGGTGTGAGATGTTGGGGTCACTTTCTTGTGGTATTTGTGTCTGCGGACCAGTGGAGACAAATGCACGAGGACTCCTCAGAGGTTCATGTCCGAGAGGTTGACATGGACGAGGATGTTTGGAGAAATCCAAACGTCTGTCCTCGGGACAGCTGGATGAATTGGATGGGGATTACTCAAAGGTATCATGTCCGAGAGGTGGACATGGACGAGGACGCTGGAGCATATGTGTTGACTTTCTCTCTCTCGAAGGCCTGCTGCAGCGGCGTGTTGCAGGTGGACAGTTGACCCACTCCGATTGGACATTCGGGCGGCTTCAACTTCAAGGTGCGGCAGCTGCCATTCGACACGCGCAGGAGGTGTGGGGCGGCCATGGCAGGCCCTAAGGGGACGTATGCCACCACCCTACTAGCGATGGGTGGGCTGGATGGTTGGCCACGTGGCCCTCCCCTGGTATTATAAATAGGCTGCGTGAGATTTAGAGGAGTGAGAGCTTGGAAAAGCTGGAGAGTACAAGTGAAAGCAAAAGGACTATTGTGAAGGAAAAGAGGAGTGCACCACCGGTGAGAGAAGGGAGAAAGAGAAAAATAGAGTGAAGAGAAAAGAGAGTGCTTTTCTCGGTTTGCTCAGGAGTGTTTTTTTCTTTAACTTCATGGGTGTGTAGCGGATACTCCCTCTTGGAGGTTTGTAACCTATTTCACATAATGGATTTACTGTTGCCTCTACTCCCGTGGCTTTTTCCTTCGGTTCCAGAAGGGTTTCCACATTAAATCTGGTGTGTTTCTCTTTCCTTGTTGGCTGTCCGTCCGAGTGTTGTCCCTCTGACGGAGTGATTTGTCCTCTCGGTCATTGCGCTCGGGAACATGCTGTCCGAGCGCCCGTTTTGCCCCAACAAGTGGTATCAGAGACTGGTTCGTGAACCATCGATTGGATGGCGTCGTCGGTGAAGAATGGGACGTTCAATGTGGAGTAGTTCAATGGGCAAAATAATTTCATCCTTTGGTAGGAAAGGGTGATGAATATTTTGACCCGAGAATGAACGGTAATAGCTCTTCGAAAAAAGGAGGAGAAGCCAGAGAAACTGTCCGAGGACCAGTAGCAAGAAAAGAGGGATCTTACCAACTCCACCATTAAGTTGTGTTTGGCGGACAACACACTCCAAGTGGTCCTCGGACTGCCAGACCCGGCCGAGGTCTGGGACAAGCTTGAGAGCCGTTACAAGTCCAAGTCCTTGACAACCAGGCTGCATAGAAAGAAGCAGTTTTATGGCCTGCGGTTGTCGGATGGGGAGAGCTTCGAGAAGCACTTGGACGAGTTCCATCGGCTGGTAACGCAGATGTCAGCCCTTGATGAGAAGATCAAGGACGAGGACAAAGCGTTGGTGTTGCTAGCATCCTTGCCGTCCTCGTATGATCATATTGTCACGACATTGCTGTTCGGGAAGGACACGTTGAAGCTGGACGAGGTTATAGCTTCCCTACTTATGAACGAGTCAAGGCGGAGGGAAAGCGGTGAGGCCTCAAGCTCTCGAAAAAGTGTTCTGGTGACGACCTGCAGTAGGGGACGAGGGAGATCTAATCGAGGACAGGGTGGCAGGATGGAGAGGAGCAACAGCCGGAGCAAGCTTGAAAGAAGGAGTTACTTCTTGTGTGGCAAGAAAGGCCACATAAAGAAGGACTGTCCGCGGAGGAGGCAGGACCAGGCGGGCAGAAGCGATTGTGAGGATCAGGTTGATGATCCGGAGACCATTACCTTCTGTGGAGACCTCCTGGTGGTCCACGCAGGGGAAGCACCGAGCAGCCCATGCCAGGAGACGAGTTGGGTGATGGACGGTGGGGTCTCACCCATGCGACACCGAGGAAGTCCCACCCGGGAACTGCGCCCGTTGGCCGAGGGTGTTGAAGATGGGTAACGGTGGCTCGTCTAGGGTTGTTGGCATTGGGGATGTTTGCTTGAGGACAAGCAACGGGAATACGCTACGTCTTTGGAGGCGTGCGACATGCCCCGACTTGAGGTTGAATGTGATTTCAACCGAAGCTTGATGAGGAAGGCTTCGGGACGAGCGTTTGGCGGACGCCAATGGAAGCTCACCAAAGGCGCCTCGGTGTTGGCTGGGGAAGCAAGACATCGGGGCGATATCGATGAAGACTGCATTGCAAAGGAAATACCCGAGGATGACACGCGGTGGCAGGGTCAGTGGCGGGAGAGGCCGTAGGGTGGTAGCGAGAGGGCGTCCGAGAGCGGAAGAGCCCCAGAGCCAAGGAGGGTGGTGTCTGAGCCAAGGCGGCGGAGCCAGAGGGCCAAGGGTGGAGCCGCAGGCCAACGGTGGAGGGGGCAGGGCGGAGCTAAGTAGGACCACGGCGGAATCAGCGGGGCCAGCGGCGAGCCGGCATGGTCAACGGCGGAGGCTGCGGTGGCGGCCAAAGGGGAAGGTCTTTGAGGACGTGGCCCAAAGTCCAAAGACAAAGGGCGAGTAAGTCACGTCCTCGGTACGAGAACCGAAAGCAAGAGAGAATGACAAGTCCGAAAAGGAGGCAAAGGGGAGTGGGTTTACTCAAGTTCGGTATGGCGAGAGGAAGGTGTCATTCGAGGCTTATGAGGAGGGCAATATTTGAATTCCCGATTAAAGGGAAGGTGCTGGAAGAAGCGGCGATGACGATTGCCAGGATAGGCGAGTGTGTCCAATCCACTCGGACGTGAGTGGAAGAGACAACTCCCTCATGTACCTATGATCGTGGGGAAAGGGCGCGGACCCTTTGAAGTAGAGGCGTCGAGTCAGGATCGGGGAAGGCTCACGGAGGCAAGAGATGGCATTGCTCGGCAAGGGCAAAGGTTCTTCACAAGATCGTGAGGGGAAGTTTGCCGAGGTCACTCTCTTGTGGCGTTTGTGTCCGCGGACGGTGGAGACAAATGTCACGAGGACTCCTCGAGAGGTTCATGTCCAGAGGTTGACATGGACGCAGGACGTTTGGAGAAATCCGGAAACGTCTGTCCTCGGGACAGTTGGATGAATTGGACGGGGACTACTCAAAGGTATCTATCCGAGAGGTGGACATGGACGAGGACGCTGGAGCCTAGGCGTTGACTTTCTCTCTCTCGAAGGCCTGCTGCAGCGGCGTGTTGCGAGTGGGGATGACCCCCCACTCCGATTGGACATTCGGGCGGCTTCAACTTCCAAGGTGGCAGGCATGCCATTCTGACACGCAGGAGGCGTGGGACGGCCATGGTAGGCCTAAGGGGACGTAGCCCTGCCACCCTACTGGCAGTAGGGTGGCTGGGTGGTTGGCCACGTGGCCCTCCCCTGGTATTATAAATAGGCTGCGTGAGATTGAGAGGAGTGAGAGCTTGGAAAATCTGGAGAGTGCAAGTGAAAGCAAAAGGACTATTGTAAAGGAGAAGAGGAGTGCACCACCGGTGAGAGAAGGAAGAAAGAGAAAAATAGAGTGAAGAGAAAAGAGAGTACTTTTCTCGGTTTGCTCAGGAGTGTTTTTTTCTTTAACTTCTTGGGTGTGTAGCGGATACTCCCTCTTGGAGGTTTGTAACCTATTTCACATAGTGGATTTACTGTTGCCTCTACTCCCGTGGTTTTTCCCTTCGGTTCCAAAAGGGTTTCCACGTTAAATCTGGTGTGTTTCTCTTTCCTTGTTGGCTGTCCGTCCGAGTGCTATCCCTCTGATCGAGTGATTTATCCTCTCGGTCATTGCGCTCGGAAACATTCTGTCCGAGCGCCCGTTTTGCCCCAACATGAGACTCATATTAAAATAACTCATCCCAATAAATTTGAAGTCGATTCGGCATATGTTCTACTTATATTACATTTATTAGGTTTCTCCCATTAAAATTATTTTCATGAGAGAGTGCCCGAGATCACATTCTCCGGGTCATGGTTCTAAAGTAGGGTTTTTGGGTCCTTTAAAACATGGCTCTTAAAGCTCATACTTAAAAGCTCGAAGAGTTGTGAAAGTCTATATTGCCCTCCAAGACTTTGAAAATAACATGCTCTTGTATGTTAAATTTGAATTATTTTTTGAACTACTAGTGTCATGGCTACTGAGGGGTTGTGTGGCAAGTTGGATGGAAGAACTTGCCCTACCTCTAGCGGTCAGTTCATTTTAATTTAAAAACATATGTAATAAAAATAGAATAAATAGAGGTATGAATAACTAATTAATAAAATATAAATTAATTTTTATAGGGCATGCTCAAAGTTTATGGGTATTATAGATGAACACTATTAAAAAAATTAGATCAGATTAAATTTATGGGTCAGGCATGATCATGGGTGCAAACGACTAACCCTGCTCGTATTTTAATTTTTTACAAAAATAAATTGCAATATTCTAGACAAATACTAGTTTTTTTTTTCTTAATAAATCTCATCATACTAATTTTTTTTTATAGATATTAATTTTCTTTTAAAAGATTAATCTTTTAAATATTTTAGGCAATATTCTAAAAAACAATTTATGTTTTAATATTTAATATTTTATATATTTTTTATTGGTATAAAATTTTAAATAAAATATTTAAAAATGAAAATACTCCAGGCGGGCTCAAATCAGCCTAGTTTTATTTATGAATGGGTATGGTTATAATTTTTTGTTGCTCGAGAAACCGATCTTAATCTACCCTACTCAACTTTTTAGAAATAATTTTTTTTTTAATTTAACTCAAATTCAATTTTGATCAAATTTTTTTAAAAAAATACTAAGATAAAAGTAAAAAAAATTGTCTAAAAAATAAAACTATAGTTATTCCTAATCAAACAGTATTATTTATTATCATATGATAATGCATTATCACTAATATATCATTTATTACTTGGTTCCCAAGTAAGAAGGTTTTTTTTTTTTTTTTGGGGATAAATAGAAGTGAAAAGGCCTCGCTTGGTATCACCCACAAACTACAAAATAAAAAAGGGGATAAATAATCATAAATTATTAAATTCCTGAGGTCAATAATTTTGTTGAAAATCACTATGAAATTAATTTTTATTTTTTAAAAATAAAATATCCACATCATATTTTTAAAGATAGAATCGAAACCTGCACAAAACTCAACAGCAATTCGTCTAGTCACATCTCCATTCGGTAAACTTGACTTTTGGCAAAAGTTTTGATCACATAGAAGCAATAATTAATTTTATCACCGCAACTTAATTTTCAGTCCTTATAAATATATGAAATTATTGAAAATGATGTTACAAAATTTTCTTTGTCAAATAGTTGATAATTACAAAAAAAGAAAAAAAATCAATTTATTATCATTAAAATGTTTGGATGGTTTGCTTCATGGTGAGTCTTATATTATTTTTACTTAACTTTTATTTTTCGTATTGAAAATGAGTCACGCAGAACATGTGCATACTGGTTGTATACGAATAAAAAATAGAATAATTTATGCCTATTGGATGCATGAAGAGTTGTATATACTTGAAAAAACGATAAGGATATACCTGACATATACATAAAGCAGCGCACGTGCATAAAAACTATGAAAAGCATGTGTTTGATACTTGCATGAAAGGTGAACATACGTGGTGTGGGGTTATGGGTCACTCTCGTGTGAACTCATATTCATTTGATGTGTCATTCGATAGTTCAAACAAGTACACACAATTTTATACCGATATAGAGAAATGAAAATTTTTAAGTATTTTTTAGCGATTATTGTTAATAATTCAAAACTAAGAGAGAAGCAATAATATAATAGAAAGAATAAGAAAATGAGGAAGATCTTTAACTATTTTTTAATCTTATTTCATATTTTTCTGCATTGGGTATATATATTTTTTTATTTTGAAACTTTTTATGTCAGTGATTTTTTTTTTTTTTTCTTATATTATAATATTTACTCTCTTTGTTATACTTTATGATAAATTCAAAGGTTTTTTAAAAGAATTTCACTATAATCAATTGATTTATATTAAAATTAATATTTGCCCTTTGATTATAAGAGTTTTCACAAAATTTGTGCATTCCTCATTTTTAATTTTATGATTGCCTTTTAATATTTTGCCTTTTCCAGAATTTAGACAAAAAAATTCGGTAATTATTTTATAAAAAGTTGCTATACACTTTGTACCGATAAGCCATTTGTAATTTTATATCTTTTTTTGCAATCTATATTTTTTATCTAAAGTTTTATTCTTTATTACGTTGGACCGTTCTTCCTTTGTTAGCTTTCGAGGTTAGAGCATTTACCCTTTATTTGCTTATTAATCAAAATCAATTTTAAATGATAAATCCTAAACATTCATCAGGCTCGGAACTTTGATCAAAATTAAGACAAATTTTTTTAAAATATCTGTTTGGATTATGGAATTAAAATTAAATTTTAAAAATATAAATTTAATTATAATAAAATTAAAATTGGATAGAATTTAAATTATGTTATTTGAATAATATAATAAATTATAATTTTGAAAGTTGAATAAATTTGATTTAGGCTGGTTTTTCAATCAATATATAAAAATAAAATAAATAAATAAATAGTCTAATATAAAATCATAAATTTTTTAATATATTATATCATTATAATATAATTTAATAAAAATCTCATTTTTTGATATATAAATTATTTATATTTATATATTTTTAAACAATATTCTTTATTAAAATTTTAACTTTTAAATTTAATTTTTTAAAAATAAATTAAAAACTAAAACTATATGATTAGTTTATTTCTATCTGAATCAAATGATAATATTTTATTTGATAGGTCTTATCTTAGTTTTATTATATATAATCAACAAATCATTCTCAATTTTAGGATAATTATTTTTTACTTCATCCCCTAAAATTATAAAAAAATTATTATATACTATTTTTTAATTTAAAAAATTAAAATTTTAATTTCATTTGACGCTAAATAACAAAATTAATAATAGTCTTGATCCATCATTGAGATTTGGATTATTATATAAATTAGAGAGTTAATATTTTTAACCTGGAGATAAGTTGGGTCCGTTTCTTATTTCTATAAATTCTAATTTTGTGCACCACAATAAATTGAATAAGAGGTAAAATATATNCAAAATTCACTTTCCGACATATTATTCAACGCTTAAGTTAGTGAACTTTTTTCCTTGAATTGAAAGATGTAGAAAGAAAAATAAATGTTGAAACATAAAGATAATGAAGATGAGTGTAAATTAGGAAGATTTTGCTGCGTTTAGTACACTCGAAGGCTTAAGTGTCTTTTTCTTTTTTTCTTTTTATTTTCTCCTTCTCCTTTAGGTTTGGGAGGAGTCATATTAATAGTCGGGGTTTTTACCTGTCTAATTTACTTATAAAATTGCTATCTTCACTATCTCTGTCAAGAGGCGTTTCAGGATAATTATTAGGAGACATTATTTATAGTATGTAACCGTCATCCCAACTTAATGAGAAGATTTTATACTATTAATTGTGTGACCATTTTAGCTGTTTTCGATTCATTGGCTCATCATTATTTTTTAACTTTTTGATAATCAATTGTTAGGATAACTGTTATTCCGTTATCTTAATCGGCTTTATATTGATTTGTTTGGGCCACTGGAACTTGGGTATTGATTCAGTTTTAAATTGGATCGATTTATTCTGGGTCGTGCCCAGCAAGTCCTAAAATTTAATATCAATTTTTGAATTTTCAAAACAACCAAATGTGATCAAAGAAAAATCCCAAACGTGCTTCATCGTATCAAAAACTTTCATGACAAATGATGGTATATACTTAAATAATTACATCATATGCCGTCGCTGTCGAGCCAATCGTCCTTCTTTAATAATGTAACTCTAAAGTTTCTATTTAATTTGTCATAAGTTTTGGCCATATGCTATCGTCTGCAGGGATATGGCCATTCTACAACAATAAAACAATGTTGAAAGTCTCATTTTATGTGATGGGATGTGTTTTGTGAATCTTTTAATCCGTACGTTCGAATGATATTTTTTCCTTCATTGTAACCAAAAAATAAATAAAGTAATAGTTTATGCATCTTTTTTCTACGATCTGTACGTTTGATGAAATTGACATGGTTTATATATATATATAGTTTGAGATTTCATTTTGTTGGATTTGAAATTGAAATTAAATTTACAAATTTAGACTTTAGTTTAATTTTATTATTTGATAATTAAAGTTCTTATTTTGAGTTTTAAATCCTTACAATTAATATTGTATAAAGATTTGTTATTTCAATATTAAAAATTATCAGTCAATTAAATGTGATAAAATTAAATTATAAGAAATTAATTTGATAAAATATTTTTAATAATTTAGAGTGGTGGAGTTGAGCCGATCATGGTTCTATTATTTATTATTTTTTTAAATTTATAATAGTGTAATTTAAAAGTATAAAAATAATCTTTACATAAATAATGTTATTTAAAAATATTTTAAAATGATATGTATCCAATCAATATCTAAAATTATTTCCTAAAAGCATACAAAATAAAATATTTATATAAAATATATTTTTATAAAATTTATATTCATAAAAAAATTCAAACTTTAAAAAATTTATAACTTACATTTGGTTAAATTTTGTCTTAATTCTTATATAATAATAATAATAATTCAGTTAGGCATTTAACTCTTCATATTTTCATAATTATAATTATTTATATAATTTAAATAATAAAATTTGAGCTCGGTTCAATTTGATTTCAACAAAACTATAATTAATTTTATAATTTTAATTTTGTAATTCAAACTAACCTAGAGAGGCTAAATATCCATAGAGTCATATGTACAAGGGCCCCTCTAAAAAGAAATTGTGTAGAAGAAAGAAGAAAAGCTCTTGGCATTGAAATAATAGAAATTTATCATATTCATCTATAATTTGTAACCATTTAATTATACAATAATAACTCTATTATTCTGCCGACAAATCTTACTATGTCTAACAAAACTAAAAGGCCTATTTACTCCATTTTTTTTAATATGATAAATCTATATGATTCCTAAATTTTGATTATGCACTAAGTTTCATATACCAAAATATAATATAAGAAAATAATTTTTTGTACACGAAACTCTTATTATGTGTGAGGATTGAAAAAATTGAATCATTTTAAATATATTATATACGGTCTTATTTTATATAATATAAAAAATAATTTTTAATACTCAAATTTATGACCATCAAATTATTTGATGACAAATATATCATTGCACCACTAAATTTTATGTTGTTGAACAACACTAAAAGACCCATGTCACCATTTTTAGAATATATAATACAAAAAATAATACCTAAAGTTCTAATGAACAAAACTCTTGTTATAGGTGGAGTATGAGAAGGAACAAATCACTATAAATCTATCATATACGGTCTGATATTAGATTATGATAAAAGATAATTTTTTTATTCAAAATTGTAACTGCTAAGTTTTTCTTTTCCTTATGCCTACAAACCTTATGATATAAACTACGTCTAAAAGGGATACGTTACTCCATGTTAGATTATATTATCAAAATACTGTGCCAAACGAAAAAGTTCAATACAAGAAATTTTCTACTATATCGGGATTTCAAAATGGGTCAAATAATTTTAAATTTATTGTATAGCGTTTTATTATATGCTACATAAAAATTATTATTTTACTTAAATATGTATTTATCAAATGATATGATCATAATTTTATTATTATTGATAATATTCAATTTTTCTATTTTTTCCGTGAAGATTGAGTGAAAGGAGAAAACTCATAGTGCAGTATCACATGGACCATAATAATTTACGGTTGATGTTGATAAGAAAGGAGGGAATGGAAGAGAAAAATGACCATGACCCACAAGTAAAACAAATGGAAGTAATGAAAGCGTGAAATCAATTAACCTTATTAAATAACAATATATATATATATATATTAAATAAATATTAATAATTAAATATTTTTTTATTAAAATTATTGAGTATTTTGAATCAAAAATTATTGACTCAATAAAAAAAAAAAAAATCATGAATCAACCCCACAATCCTAGCAAGACAAACGATTCATCATTGAGGCAGTTTCCCTACCCCACAATTTGAAATGACCCCCAAAAGCTAAGGGCAAAGGCCTCTCAATCAATGTCAAATGTGCGTAAGCTACGTTTAATACGTGTAACAACTGCAAGATTGCCCTCCCCGGCAAAACGTATCGCCGTTGATTCCCTCTGCCTCTCCATCCAATCGTACCCAGAAAACTTGGCACAGATTTTCCACCTTAGAACACTGGCTCAATCATGGACTTTTCCTGTGCCGAAGCAGTGTTGCTAGTACCTAAGTAGGCCCTCCATTTTTTTTAATATTAAAGTAGTTAAGTATGACTCAAATTTATTTTATACTACTAACCCATATAAAAATATAATTCGAATAATTTATAAATCAACTTGATGTGAATTTCTAGTAAAAATTAGTGGTTATAGTAGACCGATCGAATTATTAGATTTGTTTGTATATGTCGGTGTGTGTGTGTGAGGCTTTTATCGTAGGGTTTAGTAAAAGATCTAACAGACTCATTGTAACAATCAAGCTATTATAATCCCGATTTTTAAAAATAGAATCATTCAAATTTCTAATAAAATCTATTTTAATGAATCGTAATATTATCGCAATAATAAAATTATTTAACTATGATATCAATGCTATAAATTTAAATTATAAAAATATCTACTAATCTATGATATAGATACAATATCATAGATTTGGAGATAATTATTTTAACATATGGAATATATAAATTTTGTACGTACTAAGTGACACTATATATGGGTAATCATATAGCAATAATGCTCGTTTGCTCATTTAGATAATATGGCTCTCTTGTGTCTATTTGCAATCAAATTAAACTGCACTATTGTTAATTTTTTTTAACAATATATAGACCTGACTTCTTTCTTTTGGTATAGGCTATGTATTATGAGATTTATGTTTGAACAAGCATTTGTTATAAGTACTAATAAGTATCAAATAAGAGATTCCTTTCTATGCAAAAATTCTTCTCATATGACCCCGTCCTTTTTTATTTGACTTCACTCTGAATGAATTATTCTCCGAAATAAATAACCTCTACCATTCCGCATCTATTCAAAGTTAGGTTTTATGGTATCACGTGTATTTTTCTTTGTAAAACTACATCTTTCTTCTCCACCTACTTCCAAAAATGCATCACAGCAACTTTACTATGTTGTCATGTTCTGCACCTCCCTGGGAATTGGTGTGATAATTTGTCAGGATCGTGAATTTAGTGAGTTTCCCAAGAATAATTTGTCTGTAAAAATAATTATTCAAATAATATGTTTAGGTCATGGATAACGTGACCTGTTAGGCAATATAGGCTTCGTTGACCTCGGTCAATCAAGCCTCTATGTTTTCACTTTATCTGGTTTAACAGTTTGGATTTTTGATAATTTAGATCCTAAAGTAGGACAATCCTCTAATGACTAAGTATTTGAGTTTGAAGTGTGTTTTGATAAAATGTCTGCATTCTTTGATATAATGAACTCTGATAAGACTTAATAAAATAACATCTCATAAGACGATTTCTTATGGGATGGGTTCTAATAAATTGAATTTTGACAAGACAATTCCTAATAACTTCTTATGGGATAAGACTTAATTTAACAGAATGACATCTCATAAGATGATTTCTTATGATAAGACTCATCTCAGCTCTGATTAGATTTATCCCATCAGAATGACGTCTCATAAAACGATTTCTTATAAGATGGGTTTTAACAAAATGAATTTTGACAAAACAATCCCTAATAATTTATCCTTTGTATTCAGGTTTGAAAACTTTAGTCCAAATTTTATCATCTTATTGTTAAATCAATCATCAGCCACCAACGTTGAAGATCAAATTTAAGCAGTAAGACTGCAAATATGGGCTTCATTGGAAGCTAAGTAGGCCTAGGTACCAAGGGTCCCTCCGTTCCCTCTAGTTTTCAAAGTCAACTTGCCTGATGACTTTCACTTATTGCTCTAGTCATGCACCTGCAGGATTGAGTAGTCACAGTAGACGTTGGAGTGGAAAAGACGTTTCTATTTGACGTCCATTGAGACCACGCAGACCATAATTTGGAGTGGTGCCAAAAATGAACCATCCTCTGTCTACTCAAAGGTCATGAAATCGTTGTCTTCCTTGCACATCCTTCTTTGAGAAAATTGATTTTTTAGTTTCTTTTGCCACGATACTTCGAGCTATCTTCGTGAGAAAGCGGTGTTAGTGGCTTACGCCGGCGTATGCTATGGCACTGGCATACGGCCTACTCATGCCTTATCAATTTGATGAAGTCATTCGAAAATCATCTCACCGCCGGTTAGGCTATTAATCCACATAGCAAGATATCTATATCTATATATAGCATGCAAGCATGTTATTTTAACTGAAAAATAAAATAGTTCAGTTAGAACTGTAAGTAAATTTTTTATAAATGTAATAAGATATGTATAAGTATCAAATACTATTTGTATAAAATACCTGCATTTTGTCGACAACGAGGGTCTTCAAGGCCGATTATTAATAAGTGAATAGATTTATGAATTCTCAGCAGTAGTTTATTAGACTCGATTTTCAACCTATAAATATAATTTCAGACTGTTGCGATCATTATGATAGGATTTTTCTATGTTGGGGGCAATTTGGTTTGATTTATCAGCTTTTCTAATGAAATTTAGATATCGGACTAGTCATGCCTCCTTCAACGTTTATTCATCCTTAATCTATATCAAGCCGTTGGTAAGGGGTTATTGACCAGTGTCAAGTGCAAGTGCTAAGATGGGCCCCAAGGTGATGATTGTTGGGGAAATGACGATGAGTTCTCTCTTGGTAGTCTCCAGTATTCTTATATCTTTTGATAGGATTAAGTTTTCCTTTCGTGGCTCACTTTGCTAGTCTCACCTGATTGGGCTCTTCATAGGATATTGTCATTATATCATGACAATGGCCATGCTCTGTTTTCCAGTTTATCATAGGATATTGTCATTCTCATCATGACATTTTTTGTAGAAGTTTATTCCATACAGGTGTTACAGAATATCCATACCTTCATTATATCAAGAAGGTTTGGATACCCCAAGCCTCAATGCTAAAGCGTTCAAGGTTGTCCTTCAGGTTTTTGTGTCATTCTTAGTGTACATTGGCCGAGTACTAGGGATGCTTATTGGGCTTTTTATTCAAAGAGAACCAGGACAGGAAGCTACTCGATAGCTTCTTAAAGGCGCTGATGTGTGAGGTTGAAGACGATAAAACCCATTGTGAGCATCTCCCTTGAGTAATCAGGAAGAATTGGCAGTAGATGAAATCGTTGAACCTTTAAAATTATAGCAAAGTGTAAAAATGGTTGAGATAATTATGGGAAAGTGAGGCACAATCATATAGCTCCAGCCGCAAAACCTCGATCTTTTTAGGCAAGAAACACCCCAAGATGGTATTAGTGAAAGGAGTGTGTGCCTTGGTCGTGGCTCTGCTAAACTTGCTTGAATCCCTATGGCCCTTGCTTGATCTTTTGAATCCTCTTTGCAACCTTAGTCACTGATGCTAGGCTACCAAGATTGAGGAAGGTCCAGAGAGCTTGATGTGATTGGCAAACACCCTCTGAGAAGGGGTTGTTGGCGCAAAACACGGAAGGTACGGTGATCGAGCGGACAAAGCTCTCAGACAGCTACAAAGAGCAGAGTTCTCGCACGGATAAGAAAAGTAACGATAGAAAACGTAAGAGAAAACACGAAATTTTAACATGGAAAACCCTTCTTCAATAAGGAAAAAACCACAAAAGAATACACTATAAAAAGATTGTTTACAAGCTCAAACGAAAAGAAAATAATCTCAAGTGTACAATCTCTATCTAAAGTGTTTATCATTCTATCTTTATAACAAAGCTTACCCACAACTCTCTCAAGGCTGCTCACAAAGACACGGCACAATCACTCTTGCACTCTCAACCTGCTCACAGAAAAGGCAAGGGCACACAAGCCTTATATATATATATATATACAATGGGCTTAGTGGACAGCCGGCCACCCTACTGGCTCTAGGGTGGCAGGACCACGCCGCCTAGGCCTGCCACAGCAGGCGCACGCCTGACGTGTCAGAGTGCAGGCCTGACATCTGGGAAGTTACAGCCGCCTCAACATCCAATCAGAATAGGTGACCAACCCACCTGCAAAGCGCGGCTGTAGCAGGCCTACGAAGATAGAGTCAACGCCTACGCTCTCAGGGTCCTCGTCCATGTCCTTAACAACCTTTTGGACATGGAGACACCAATAAGTCCTCGTCCGCTTCAACAGGTTTCTTGAACTGATTATCAAAGTCCTCGTCTATTTCTCCAATTGAGTCTGCGGACATAAGTGCCACTCGGAAGTGACCCCAACAGGGGTTGGATGTCGGTGTGCACCATAGGGGGAACTTCTCATTGGCTGAACTGCTTCTTAGTTGATCACTATAATTGAGGATTGCGGTGCGTGGATGACACCTCTAGTATGGCTGTGTCTCGATGATACTCCTTGTCAATTTGAACTTAAGCTAGTCAAACAGGGATAAAGAATTAACTACTTTGAAACGAGTAACAAGACTTCAGTTTCATGCGCTGACAAAGAGGCCAAGCTATTGAATGTGAAGCTCAGTTGGAAATGAGATGGTAGCTTTTATGAGTGCAGCTATAAGATCTTGTGAGGTTTAGAGGTCTTGGATCAAGTGGAAGACTCAAGCATAATGCACTACACCTTTCAAGATAGGCTCCTTGTTCCAGACTTGAGAGGAAAATCATGCAAGTGTTGAATCGATCTCAGATTTGTCAAAGTAAAGGTTCTTTCTAGCTCTCCAAAATCAAATCTTTGACCAAATGGCCAAGTATAGAATTTATAAGAGGGCAAAAGAACTGTCAGGCCACAAGATAGGATTGGTGGGCCAAATATTTTAAGATCAATGTATAGTACATCTATCTTATGACCCAAATTAGATGTCGTTACATGCAACCAGTTTCATCATTGGTTTGTCTTTTTCAACGTCGAAGACAACGTCCTGTTACAAATCAACCATATCTTATTAGCAAGGTAGGTATGTCTTCAACAGGTAATGGACATTTCTCGATCATTCTCCATTGGTTGATAATAATGTATCATTCAAACTCTATAACTCATGTTTGAGTTTTTGGCTTGTAGCCGACTATGGGTCAATTTACTAAAAAGAATAAACAAATCTGGCTGGCAAACTTACCTTGAGTTCAAATATTCATGAGTCAGAAGTATGTAGTAACTCAGGCTTGTCATCGTCTTCTTTGAATTCGAAACACATGTGATTTCGATGTATTCACATTTTTTAGGAAGAGTTATAGATAATGTTCATAAAATTATATAATTATACCGGTTCAGCTCTAAAAAAAAAAAGAAAAAATCAATTCTAAATTTGTTGTAATGCAAGCATGCTCGAGGGAAGATATCAAAGTTATATTTTAATATATTAGCATCCAAAAAATTATTTTTACAATTTAAATTTATTATGATAAAATAACCTTATAGTTGTACCAACACTAAAAGAGAATCGTATGGGACTCCAGTATCATATATGTGGAATATGTAAGATGTACATAAATTTACCTTTATATGTAGGGATGACACTATTTTTATAATTTAAACTTATAACATTTACACTATAATAAAATTTAATATACTATTATACCAAAAGTTTATGCCCTCACCCAATAATTCAAATGGAATAGTTGATCATCAAATTAAGTCGTGAGGCTACAAGCCTTGGCGTACATCAGTTGGGCAGATACTTGCATCTTGAGAGACAAGAACATAGGTTGAATGAGAACATAAAAGAAAATAATTTTTCAACGAGAAGAAGAATGAAGGAAAGTGAAGAGTAGTTAGAAGAGAGCCGTACATTTTCTATTTTTATAATATTCTGGATACTATTTGAAGTAATGTATAATCTAATCTATTTATCTATTTTTATAATAATATCATAAATTACATATTTTAACACAAAATGAGGTATTTTAGATATTACTTCAGATGATATGATATCTTATCTATTTATTTATTTTAATAGTATTTTGTCAGTATATATAAATAGGTGGATTATACGCTATGTCACCAAAAGTATCGAAAATATATTGAAGGGATATTCCCTACCGGGATATCCACTCTATTGGATATAGGGTTTGATGGGTACACCTCCAATGGGCTGGCCCAAGGAAAGGTCAACAGAGGCCCACACAGGCGGTCAACGGCCTTACGGCCCACTAAAGGGACGGGCCCAAAACAAGAGGCCCCCAGACGGTCAACGCTGTTGGCGTTGGCAGTCTGCTCCAACAGCCTAACTTCCAGACGCCCAGCGGCGTTGACCATTGCTTGACCTTTCTCATTTGGGCCTCAAGCACTCTGTTACATGAATGGGCTTGTATAATAAAGCCCAAAGCCCACCGATGCTTTCCGCCCAAGAACTTCAATACTTGGCGGGCAACACTCGGGACAGTCAACGCCTTGAGATGTTGACGTCTGCGTTCTTCCAATCCAGGCCCAAACACGCTTTTTGATGGTGGCCCACTCACTGGGCCCACGTCACTCATTAGGCCAATCGAGCTTTCAAAATATCTTCCACGTTTCTTGCCTTGAAGACTTTCCAGGGTGACACTGCTTTGGAAAGGAAGGAGGCAAACATGGAAGGTCTGTTGGCCGCGAGCATGGAAAGAATCCTCCTACGATGGCAGGCGGCGTCTGCTCCCGAGGCGAGGCCGCGAAGACATCAAGACTTTCCAAAGTCGGGAGGATGCGGGGCTCGCCATAAAAGAAACCCTAAAGGCTTTCTTGGCTCTCTTCAATCTCTGGAATCTCGCTAAGCCTCTCTCGCTTTTCCTCTACGCATTCAAGCATACAGAGAAAACAGACTCTTGAAACAGCGCAATCAGCCTCCCGAGGAAGCAGCGAGCCCTCACTACCGTTTCCTGCCTTCCCACCCTTCGATACAAGAAAGGCCTAGCGTCTCTCTTACATCCTGGACTTCACTCTGTCTTCTTTCATCGCTCTACCTCTTTTCCCGGTTTCTTATATTTGAGAGACTCTTTCCGACTTGAGCGTCGGAGTGTTTCGGTGGGGCAATCTCCCGCGTTGTGACGACCTCTCGTCGTTTTAGTGGTGTGCGGGATTGCACTCGAGAGAACGGCCAGGTCCACCCATCCACGGAGTCCGAATCCGTTCGAAGTCGGATCAAGTGTCATCATTGGCGCCCGTCTGGGAAACGCTAACAAAAAGCCTACCACCAAGATTCTCAAAAAGACTCTTCTTCACCTTTCTTTATTCTGATGGTGAACACAAGAGCGCCTTGCTAGCGATCCCAGCTAGGGCCAGCTGTCAACCCCGACCCGGGACCTGCTGCGATGTCTGGTCAACGGGACCACAAAGGCGGGACTCCCCTTATTTCCAACTACCGGTGGAGGAGATGAGGGCAACAACCGTGCACTCCCGGCTCTGCGCCCGAAAGAGCCACCGCAACCGGCTCCTCCACCGCCAGCCCATTCTGCTCCGGCCACCGTTAGGGTGGCAAAAAAGAAGGCGCCCGCGAAGAGGCCCAAAGCCCGAAGTAATCCAGGCACCGGCGTCCTCCCCGCTCCCAGCCATGCGCGTGGCCGTGACGCTCGGGAGCACGTCCCCGAGAGAGAGCCTGCAGGCAGAAGAAATCGTCGGTACTCTCGGGCGAGAATCAAGACGCCCGTCTGGAGCGAGCCTTCAGGCGGTCGGATCCATCGAGGGCAGCGGCGAGGCCAGGCTGCTGAACCCTCCGAGGAAAAGACGGAGTTGAGGATTACCTCAACTCGAAAAGATCGACCACCGCGCCGACGCGAGTGGAGCAAATCTGGAACCCCGCGTGTTCCAAAATGACGAGCGGTAGATGCAGGCGAGGTCTCCCTTCACTCTGGGAGATCCTGGGCCGTCCAGTCCCATCAAAGTTCAAGATGCCAACTCTTGACTCATACGATGGGAGCGGTGATCCAGTGGACCATCTGGATCACTTCCGCACCCATCATCAGTGCCCGAGGGGTTGGAGGACTCGGCAATGTCTGCCGATGCTTCCCTCTCACCACCCGAAGGGAGACGCGAGATCTGGTTTCATCATCTCCTTGAGGCTCACAGTAGGCGACTTCGTGCTCTCACGGATCTCTTCTGGCTTGAATATGCGTCGAGCCGACGGGAAGAGAAGCAGTAGTGGCATCTCTCCCACATGTGAAGCCGGGAGAGAACCCACGGCGCTTCTGGATCGCTTCGTGGCCGAGGCAGAAGGATCCCGAGGATTACGGAGGAGATGAAGTTGGGCGGCTTCTCGGCTCTTACTGGGTGACTTCTTGAAGCACCTCGCCCACCAAAAATCCCAGAACGTTCCGCGGGCGAGAATCAATTACTAGGGCCTCCAGCTGCTGCGGGGAGGCCAACGAGGCAAAACGCCCGGCGGGTGGATCGACCTCGGCCCTTCCACGGAGAGGGAAGAGAAAGTTCATGGCGGAGAACACCCCGCCATGGCGGCGCTGAGCGGGGCCGCGAGCGCAGGATTACGGGCCCACTGCTTTACGCCCACTGAATGATACGCTGCTAACGTCCTCATGCGGTCCAGTGAGGAAAATTCTGAAGTGGCCCCGAGGCGAAAAAGGACTCGGGAAACCGGTCAAATATTGTGATTATCATCGCTCAGCCATTCAACCGAGGATTGCAAAACGCCGCAAAGGGAGATTGAGGAGGCTGGTCGCCGCGGACACCTCAACAGGTTCATCGGGACACAGGCGGAGACTTCGGGGGTCGCGAAGGGGGTGAGAGCCTTCTCCGCCCAGCGAGGAGATCGCGGCGGGGTGGTTAACATGATCACCACCCGACCATGAAGAATCTACGGACTACAAGGAGCGGAGGCCGGGAGGAAGAAGCGGCGCCACGACGGACGACATCATCGGCTTCAACGAGTGTGATTCTAACCATGTTATTTCCCCATGCCGACCCCCTTGTAATTTTCGGCGCTCGTTTGGATGGTGGTATTGACTACCAAATGACGAGTCTTTATTGATAATGGAAGCTCAAGAGATTTGCTTTACTTGGACGCATTCTTTAAAGCTGGGACTAAGAAAGAATCAACTAAAACCCTTTGAAGGGCCTTTATACGGCCTTGATAACGAACCGTGCCGTGCGAACAATCCAACTAGAGGTGACCACAGGCACGTACCAGAAAGCAATGAGTCGAACTTTGACCTTCCCGGTCGTCGACCTCCCCTCTGTGTACAACGCAATACTAGGGCGGCCGTGCCTAACGGCGTTTGGGCGGTTACATCAATCCAGCACCTTAAAATAAAGTTTCCAACACCTTATGGTGTCGGAGGAGGCTGGGCGATCGGAGTCACATGGACCAAGATATGGCCCAGATCGCCCCGAGCGGCAATACCAAATCTGTGGGGAGCTCGACCATCGGGGCGAGGCTACCCTCCAACAGGCGCAGCCGGTGAAGCCACGGATCGATCCCACTTGACCGGAGAGAACAAGAATAAGTGTGTCTGATTGGCGGCTCACTCACGGGCCACCTGTAGCGGCGAACTTATCATTTTTTTCTGCGGGCGACCCAGAACCTTTTTGACAGACACAGGTGATATGCCGGAATCTCGGCCGAGACAATGGTCCACAAGGCCAGGCCTTGATCTCGATCGAAAACCGGTCAGTGACGGAGGAACCACTCATTGAAAAACTTATCGCCATCCGAGAGAGGAGGTGAAAAAGGCTGCTGGGCCAGGATTCATTAGGGAAGTCGAATACACTGACTGGCTCTCTAATGTAGTACTCGTTAAGAAAAATAACGGGAAGTGGAGATGTCGTCGACTTCACCGACGTCGACAAGGCATGTCCCAGGACGGCTTTCTTGCCCGAATAGACTGTGGGTCGACTCCACGGCAGGACATGAGCTTCTAAGCTTCATGGACGCTTATTCGGGCTATAACCCAGTTCGAATGAGTCCCGAAGACGAGGAGCATACCTCGTTCATGACGGACCCGGGGCACCTATTGCTACAAGGTGATGCCCTTCGGCCTTAAGAACCTTGAGGCGACTTACCAGCGGCTAGTTAACAAGATGTTTGAGAACCAAATCGGCCGTAACATGGAGGTCTACGTCGACGACATGCTCGTTAAGAGCAGGGTCACCGGCGACCACATACGCGACCTAAAAGAGTCATTTGAAGTTCTCCGTAGACATCGCATGAAGCTCAACCCCGCTAAATGCGTCTTTGGAGTAGCTTCCTGCAAGTTTCTGGTTTCATCGTTTCCCGGAGGAATCGAGGCGAACCACTAAAAATTAAAGCACTTGCCGACATGGCACCGCCCATGAGCGTAAAGACGTCCAAAGGCTCACGGGCGACCCATGTTGCTTTGTCTCGCTTCCACTCGCGAAGTCCGGCGACAAGTACCAGCCCTTCTTCAAGGCCTTACGGCAGAACAAAGTCCAACGGATTCCAATGGACCGGTGGAGTGCAAAAGCTCTTCGAAGAATTAAAGCGGTACCAGCCGCCCCGCCGCTATTGGTATCACCGATGGGGCGGGGAGTATTATACCTCTACCTCGCTACATCGGAAACCGCGCTCGATTGTCCTTGTGGCGACACACTGACGCTTGCGCGGCGTCTCTACGTGAGCAAAATGTTGGCCGGCCCCGAGGCTTCGCTACTCGCGCGAGAAAAATTGGCCTTGGCGCTAATATCCTCCGCGCGAAAGCTAAGGCCTTACCGGCCCATCGAATAGTGGTCCTCACCGATCAACCGTTGAAAACCATCCTCCGAAACCCGATGTTTCGGGAAGGTTGGTCAAATGGGCCATCGAGTTGGCGAATCGACATCGAATTCCAACCGGAACTGCCATAAAGGCACAGACGTTGGTGACTTCCTTGTCGAGACCACGATCCCGCTCTCGGCGAACAGCCAGCGAGAAGATGAAGAAACATTTCGTAGGAATCCCGAATGGGTGCTCCACGTGAGCGGATCGTCTGGGACGCGAAGCGATGCGCGCGGGAGTTGTTCGCATGACTCCCGACGGGTTTGAATAAAATACTCACTCAAACTCGACTTTCCAGTGACCAACAATGTTGCTTAGTACGGCCCTGTTGGGCTGGCTTGAGGTTAGCCCAGGAGTGCTCTGCCCGGAAGGCTGGCGGTCTCTGACGACTCCGGCTCTCGTCACAACAGTTAACGGTGGCTTGAAGCAAACAACCGCTCTTGGCCAAATACTTGGCTAAAGCGAGAGAAATGATTCAAGGTTTTGAAAGACTAAACCTAGTTCACGTCAGCGTCTTGCGGAGGCGGACCCGGTGGCCAAGGCCCTGCCAAAGCCTAGAATCAAAGATCGAGGACATGCGGGGAGATCTAGGCGCTCCCGATCGGCAAAGAGGCCATGCATTTCCTAGCACGGAAAATGGATGACACCTTACCTCGATTACTTGGCGGACGGCTCACTTCCAGAGGGCCTTGAAAAAAAAGCCAAACGGTCAAAAAGACAGCCGGGTGGTATGCTGTAGTTGGCGGACAGGTGTATCGGCCCATGGGTACTCAACTCCATTACCTCCGCCGCCTAACTCCCGAAGAGGGACTACGCGCTGCGCGAGGTCCACCTCGGGATCTGCGCGGATCTCATATAGGCGGAAAAAACTTGGCCTTGAAGGTCATGAGGCGGGAGCTACTTGGCCCTCAATGAAAAAGGGCCTTACCGGAATTTGTGAAGAAATGTGAAAGGCTGCCCGACACACTTGACCTTCACCACCGGCCGTCCATGAGACTTAAAATCGCTACAAGCGCCGTGTCCTTGCGCGATAGGGGCTCGATATTCTCGGCCCTTTTCCCGTTGCCTCGGGCGACGGAAATTCATCATAGCGGGCATCGACTACTTCACCAAGTGGGTCGAAGCAGCCCCGGCTAAAATCACGAGAACACAATGCCCTAGAATTCCTTCGCGAGCATTGTCTGCCCGGCCAACGAAGCTTCATTACTCGTGAGAAAAATTAGCGCCGCGACGCTAATCTGTAGCGAAAGCTAAGGCCTTACTTAGGGCCCCGTGAATAGTGGTCCTCAGCGATCAACCGTTGAAAACCATCCTCCGAAGCGATGTTTCGGGAAGGTTGGTCAAATGGGCCATCGAGTTGGGCGAATTCGACATCGAATTCCAACCCAGGCCTGCCATAAAGGCACAGACGTTGGCTGACTTCCTTGTCGAGACCACGATCCCAGCTCTCGACGAACAGCCCGCAGAAGATGAAGAACAGCTCGTAGGAATCCCAGAATGGGTGCTCCACGTAGACGGATCGTCTATGGACGCGGGCGGGCGGGAGTTGTTCGCATGACTCCCGACGGGTTTGAGATAAAATACTCACTCAAACTCGACTTTCCGGCGACCAACAATGTTGCTTAGTACGAAGCCTGTTGGTGGGCTTGAGGTTAGCCCGGAGTGCTGCGCGGGAAGTCAAGCGGTCTCTGGCGACTCCGAGCTCATCGTCAACCAGTTAACGGTGGCTTCAAGCAAACAACCCGCTCTTGGCCAAATACTTGGCTAAGGCAAGAGAAATGATTCAAGGTTTTGAAAGACTAAACCTAGTTCCGTCCCAGCGTCTTGTCGGAAGGCGGACCGGGTGCCAAGGCAGCTGCTGGTAAAAGCCTGAGCGATGACTCGAGGGACATGCGGGAGATCCTAGGCGCTCCAAAGATCAAAAGCAAGAGGCCATGCAGATTCCGACACGGAAAACTGGATGACACCTTACCTCGATTACTTGGCGGACGGCTCACTTCAGGGACCGAAAAAGCCAAACGGGTCAAAAGACAGCCGGGTGGTATCTTTAGTTGTTGGGACGCTGTATCGTGGGTACTCAACTCCATACCTCCGCCGCCTAACTCCCGAAGAGGCGGACTACGCGCTAGCGAGGTCCACCTCGGGATCTCGGATCTCATATAAAGGAAAAAACTTGCCTTCAAGGTCATGAGGCGCTACTTCGGCCCTCAATGAAAAAGGACGACTGGAATTTGTGAAGAAATGTGAAAGCCGCCGGCTTCACGCAACCTTCACCACCGGTAGTCCGCAGACTTAAAATCGCTACAAGCGCCGTGGCCCTTCGCGCAATGGGGGCTCGATATTCTCTGGCCCTTTTCCGTTGCCTCGGGCACGGAAATTCATCATAGCGGGCATCGACTACTTCACCAAGTGGGTCAAGCGCACCCGTTGGCTAAAATCCACGAGAACACAATGCCCTAGAATTCCTTCGCGAGCATTGTCTGCGCGGTCAGCGTCCCAGAGGTCGTGGTAATCGACAACGGGACCCGATTCTCGGGAAACGCTTCACCAGTATTGCACCACTGGTATCAGTGGTCCACACTTCGTGGCATACCCCCAGTGCCAACGGACAGTGGAGGTCACAAATCGTACGTTGCTCCACGGGTTAAAAACTAAGTTGGAGGGGACGGGCTCTTGGGTCGACGAGCTCCCCTTCCGTCCTCTGGGGTCTTACCGAACAACCCGGAAGGAGCCAACACGCGAGACGCCCTTCGGCCTGCTTGCGGGATCGACGATAATTCGGTCGAGATCGGGCTTCCAAGTCTAAGAGTGGAGTCCTTTGACCTTTGGAAAACTCCCGTAAAATTCGGGAGCACTTAGACTGCTCGAGGAGGCACGCGATCTTTGCTGAATACGGACAGCCGCCTACCAACATCGAGTGGCCCGATACTACAATAAGAAAGTAAAAGCCCGACAGATTCGAGGTAGGCGACTTGGTCTGCGTGGCGTCGAGGCCAGCGGGCAAGCTCGGCCGGCGTAACAAGCTCTCTCCCAATGGGAGGGACCTTTCCTCGTCTCAGCCTCCTGCAACGAGCCTACAAGCTCCGAACCGGGGCGAAAAGTTGGTTCCACGAACGTGGAACGCAGCCCACCTCAAACGCTACTTCCAATAGGAAGCTCAGTATGAACTCACCCTTCTACGTGCATACATTCGCTTGCTTGTGTAATCGTGTGAGGTAAGGAGTTTACTTAGCATATAGAATACTAGGATGTATGAACTGCGTTTGCCTTGCAGGTACCCATCCGACCTAGACTGCCCCTAAGTCAGGAGGGTCTTCACCCTCCTGTTAAACCCTGGTCATCCAGGTGGCCGAAATTGGTCTAAAACCACGGTCATCCAGGTGGCCCATAAGCTGATCCGAAACCTTGATCATCCAAGTGGCCCATAAGCGGTCTCAAACCCTAGTCATCTAGGTGGCCCATGAGCGGTCTCAAACCTTGGTCATCCAAGTGGCCCATTAGCGGCCTGAAACCTCGGTCATCCGAGCGGCCCAATAGCGGTCGTACTAAACCTTGGTCATCCAGTGGCCCATAGCGGTCTAAAAACCTTAGGGGGCAAGAATGGCACACGCGACCTCTTTTCGGGAGCAAAGAACGTCCCCAACGACGGTCGAAGGGAGAAGCATTTCTTCTCCAGTATTGGCAGCCCAAGTCTTCGCTTGAACGGCGCCACCAGGCTGGTTCTCACAACCGCCTGCTCAGCCTAAGGACCTACTCCTTAGGCAGCCCGCCAACCAAGTTGGCCACCCCGCGCATTAACCTTCTCGACAAAGCAACAGCGTGGTGAGACAATAACGAGGAGCGTTCCTTCTCTAACATTAACTGCCCAAGTTTCCACTTGGGCAGCATCGCAAGGTTGGTTACCACAACCACTTGCCAAGCCTGGGGGCTCGGCTCCTTAGGCAACCAAGTAACGGTCACCGGCCAACCAAGTTGGCCGCCCAATGCAACGACGCAAACGGACACGAAGCAATAGGAGACAATGGACGCTGAATTAAAAAAGTCTTCAATTTCATTGCTCACAAGATGTGTTACAATTTACAAACAATCCAGAAAACAAAAGAAAGTACAAAAGCTACAAGGCTGGCGGCCCACCCTGGCTGTCTCGGGGCTCTCCCTGCAAGTCTTCCTTGCGCAGCGCCGCGCGGTTCCTTAGATTTATAAGCTCTACAGGGAAATCAGGAACGACTAACCGCGCGACGCGACGCCCAATATTGAGCCCCTCCAGCAGCCGGGCGTGCAATGCCCCCCAACCTCGTGGAGACTCATCCGAGTATCCAACTCGCCCTCTACGGTGGCGACTCTATCCGAAAGACGTTTGTTGTCCGTCTTAAGCCGATCTTCCTCTTCTTTTGATCGGGCAACCTCCGCCCTCAGCGCAGCGATCTCTGCCTCTAAGTCGCGCCACGATGGACCTCGAGAGCGGTTATGCTCCGTAGCTCTCCTCCGGAGGCGGCCGCCTTAAGGCCCGACTGTGCTATCTCGGCCTCCCGTTCCGCACGATGCGGTCGCGGTGCCTCCATTTCCCGGGCGACAACCGAGCCCACTCGTTTTGGCCGCACAGACAAAAACAAAGCGTGAGCTCATGAAACATGGTAAAAATACCAGGGAAGGCACATACGGGGTGATACCTCGTAAGTCTTCCTGAGACCTCACGGTCCGGACTCCGGCCAGGCACCAGGTGGGATCGGAGATGTCGAGCTAGGAGCGCCCTCTTGCGCCAAATCTGCCATTGCCTCATCCAAGAGGCGGTCCAAAACTCATCGTCATCAACGGCGGCGGCGGGCTCGCTCTCTGCAGCCTACCGGAGTAGTCGTGGCGGGTTTTCTTCTGGCTGCCCGTGGGACAGCTGCGGAGAGGATCGACCCTCGTCGACGGCTCCACAATGTAAACCCGCGAGCCTTCAAAGGCGCGTCGCGAGCCGCTCCACCGGGCCGATTCCATCCGAGGCGGCGCACAACCACCTTCACCGCAGTCGGGCTGTAAAATAACTCCTCCGGCATCCACCGGCCGGCCCTCAACGGACCTCTCCGCCCCGGAAGTGCTGCCGGGACCACCGCAAATCCCGGCAGCCACAAGGTCGACCTGAGAGGAGGAAGAGGAGGGCGTGGCAGTCGCCCTCGCAGCAGCCTCCACCGAAGACACTGGGCGGATTAGCAACTTCCCCGAGCTGTCGCGCTGTCAGGCTTAGACATTGTAATTGGAGGATGTGGCTTCTGGACCGGTGACGGTGGGCCCCATTCAACCTTCTCGGTCTCCTCCCGGGAAACCAAGAAGTCCCTTCTAAATTCATTGGGATTCTTTTGTATGGCCGCGGTCAGCCATGCATACGCGGCAGCCTCCGCCGCAGACGGAGCACCGAGGTGTACCTCTGGGACCTCGCCCCCGTTCCTCGCGAGGGGGCATTCCACTCCCACCTTCACGAAGAAGAACCGGTTCTTCCAGTTCTTCAGGGAGTCATAAATAGCCCCGTTTATCTTTATCCCCAGGGGCTGAGTGAGACCCACTCTGCCCCCTGAGTCACCTTAAATATGACCTTAAGACCGAATATCCTAAACTTCTGTTTAAGCTTCCGGGCAAAAATGTATAAAGTGCAAATGTACCTCACGGCATTGGCGTGGAGCTGCGCGACGGGAACCCCTAGGGCCGCTACGATCGACTCCAACTCCTCCGGAAAGGGCAGACGAAGGCCACTCCTCAGATGCGCCTCATAAACTGTAATGAAGCCTTCCGGTGGACTATAGGCTCTGTCGTCCAGACCCGGAACCTTCCAGGCCATCTCCTTTGGAATGTTAAACTCAATGCATAAGGCCTTGATGTCTCCCTCTCTCAGAACGGAAGGGATGTCAGCCACTGAAGACATTGCTGTGAATGATTCTCAGGTTCTTTTTCTTGACAAGGTTCTTTGTCTGGAAATCTCAAAACAAAGGCAAAGGAAACCGGTTTGAATCCAAACTTCAGAGAATGGAGAAGACGAATGTGGACGCCAGGCACTCGAGAGCCTCATAAATGCTCTGACAAAATTGCCACGTGTTGCCCTCCGGTTGGGCCTTGTAAGCGGCGGATCACTGGCTCATTAATGGCCAGGATCTCCGCCCAACCATGGGAGGACACGTGCCCCACTCTGACGAACCGCCAGCCAATTGCCACAAAGTGCTCCGCCAGATTTGGCCAAAAGACGGTCAATGACTCCTGAGCTCCGGAATTGACCAAAAACGGTCAATGACTCCAGTGCTCCGGAATTGACCAAGACGGTCAACGACTCCAGTGCTCCGGAATTGACCAAAAACGGTCAACGACTCCAGTGCTCCGGAATTGACCAAGACGGTCAACGACTCCAGTGCTCCGGAATTAACCAAAACTGTCAATGACTCCAGTGCTCCAGAGTTGACCAAGACGGTCCACAACACTGGGACTCCAGAATGGGCCAAAGTAATTTAGAGGGCACCCTATCGTGGACATACTGGAGGCCAGAAGCCTAGCCACCAGCATGGGGGGCTAGTGATGGGTACACCTCCAATGGGCTGGCCCAAGGAAAGGTCAACAGAGGCCCACACAGGCGGTCAACGGCCTTACGGCCCACTAAAGGGACGGGCCCAAAACAAGGAGGCCCAAGACGGTCAACGCGGCGTTGACCATTAGCACCTTTCTCATTTGGGCCTCAAGAAGCACTCTGTTCTGAGAATGGGCTTGTACACAAAGCCCAAAGCCCACCAAAGTGCTCGGGCCAAAGAACTTCAATACGGAGGCGGGTAACACTCGACGGCCAACGCAGATGTTGACCGTCTGCGTTCTTCCAATCGAGCCCAAAACACGCTTTTTACGATGGTGGCCCACTCACTGGGCCCATCACTCATCGGGCCAATTATGACTTCCAAAATATCTTCCACGTTTCTTGCATAGAGACTTTCCAACGGTACACATCTTGGAAAGGAAGGAGGCAAACATGGAAGGTCAGCTGCCGCTGGCATGGAAAGAATCCTCCTACGATGGCAACCGGCGTCTGCTCCGGAAGGCCGCCCAAGGCATCAAGACTTTCCAAAGTCAGGAGGATCTGGGGCTCCGCCATAAAAGAAACCCTAAAGGCTTTCTTCTGGCTCTCTTCAATCTCTCTGGAATCTCGCTAAGCCTCTCTGCTTTTTCCTCTACGCATTCAAGCATACAGAGAAAAAATGACTTTCTTGAACTTCAAAGCGCAATCAGCCTCCAAGGAAACAAGCGAGCCCTCACGGCCGTTTCCTGCCTTCCCACCCTTCAGATACAAGAAAGGCCTAGCGTCTCTCTTACATCTGGACTTCACACTCTGTCTTCTTTCATCGCTCTACCTCTTTTCCCAGTTTCTTATATTTGAGAGACTCTTTACTGACTTGAGCGTCGGAGTGTTTTCGGTGGGACAATCTCTCCCGCCGTGTGGCCGACCTCTCGTTCGTTTTAGTGGTGTGCAGGATTTGCACTCAGAGAACGGAGCCGGGTCCACCCATCCACGGGAGTCCGAATCCGTTCGAAGTCGGATCCAGGTACGCATCAGGGTTAATTGGCCACCCTCAAAAATATTTATAAATAAAAATTATATGTATATATATTAATAATTAAATTGACTTTATGTAAAGAATAATAATTAAATTAAAAAATTTTATTGATTTCAGTGAATATTTTTAATTAACCCGATAGATTTTATTTATTGGCTAATATGAATTTGTTGCGTCCCGGGTCTGCAGTTGCCGTACGGATTAGAGAGCCTTCGGATTCCCAGGCACGCGGTGGCATCAGGCAAAGGGTCCGGTCTCCGTAACTCTGAATTTGGATCTGCACAACACAAATAACAAACAAAAGGTCAAAGGTTTGGCGGGATTTCTCCCACCACGGCCACTCCGACGTTCAAGTCAGCAAGTTCCCGCAATAAACAGAAATGGCGCACGCTATGAGCGGTGCGCGGATGAATGCTGATGAAACGTGAGAGGTGCGTATGCTTTAGTGTGGAGAATGCAATGAGCAGGTTATGGAAGGCCTGACTTCCTCAATGCACCGTGATGGGTGACTGACTTTTCCTTGGCCTGAGTAGACTCAGGGATGGCGATCGTGAGAGAAGTGGGCTCTCTCGTGCCAAAAGGAAGTGAGTCTGTTCTCAGTTCCAGCTCTTTCTCTCTTGTGATCTTGTTTAGAGGAGAAATGATCAGAATTCGAATAAGGAATCCCTCTCTCTGCGGGGGGTTAGAGCTCTTATAGGCTCCTCCCCATTGGACTCTGGGCGCCAGAATGCCCATTGTAAGGGCTTCATTGCCTCTCTCATTGTCGTTGACCGCGGTCATGTCGGTCGTTTCTTGCCGCGGGCGGCGGGCAAAGGTCTTGCCGGCCACGCCTCGTTTCCTACTGGGGATTGGGTTTGTTCTCGCAAGTGGTCACCTGAGTTGTTCGGCGTTGTCTGGTAAACCTCAATTGGTTGGCTTTTTCTTCTTTCTGTCGGTTTTCCCGCAGCGCATTAATGCGCTGCAGGGTTCTCGTCGTTTTCTGCCAGCGGGGCACCACGTATGTCTTCTGCGCAGTTAGGTTGGGCTCGTTGTCCTTCGCTGGCTCTCACGTTCTTCATGAGTTTCGACACCTTTTCATGGGCCTTGACATGGAATCCAACAGAATTATTTCTCATCATAAAATTAATCAAATTATAAATGTTTTTATTTAAAAATAATAACATAAATATTCTAAAATTTTCAATTAAAAACATTAAAATTACGAAATTATGAATCCACACGTTTTCTCCGTCCCTTTTATTTTACTCAAAGCAAAGCAGCGTTAAGAATCAACAATTTTGCTTCTCTCTACCGAAAGGTAAATCTTTTTCCCTGTTGCTTTGGCATCACGACGCTTCCCGCGAACTGTGAATCTCAGCTCATCTCTCGTCCAAAGCCGGACTGACGAGGTTCTCTCTCTCCAGAAATCGCAACAGAGCCGAAGTGAGGAGCGAAAATGGTTTTCTACTTCAAGGCCAGACCGGAGGTGGGAGATTACACTATATTCATGGGGCTCGACAAATACGAGAATGAAGAGCTTATCAAATATGGCTTCCCCGAAGACGTTTGGTACCTCGTTTATTTTAGAATCTAATTAGCTTTCAAATTTCAGTCTTCTAATCTGGATAATATGTAGAATTGTGGTTTGTCCACCGATGGCTCTGTTCCTAATTCTAATTTTTTTTTTTTGGTGTGGTTAAAAATGGAAAAAGGAAACTGTGTTTTTTTTGAAAATATTTGCTTCGTTTGGGATTATTTAACTTCAGTATCTCTATACTTGCGATACGTTCATCTAATGGTTTAGGTTTCAATTTTCAATTTTTCTCGTGCTGCTATTCGCTGATGTCGAATTGATCCGGGTCTAGGGATTTTGTTGATGAAGTGGCTTATTCCGAGGACCCTAGATTATAATCAAAGGATATCTGCAATGTTATGCTAGAAATGTTAGCTCTGCATTTACCATGTGAGTTGATTATAATTTCTATTAGTTAATGGTTTTGTAACACAGTTTTCCTTTTGGCTTTGTTTGGAAACTTTTTCCGGAGTAAAAAAGTCCGCACTGCTTAAATTAGCAACACCATCATGCGACGTCTTTCCACTTCTCAAGGGTGGAGCTGTGCTAAATCCACTTGCAAACAGTGGAGAATAGTTGTTCCGGTGTCCAAGGATCATTGTAATCGGAATTCTAAGGAAGAAAATGGAGCGGAAAGGAATGGAAAAGGATGCAACTTCCTTTTACTTGTTTGCATACAAGAAGGAATGGAAAGGAAAGGAAAGGAAAGGAAACGAGAGACATTTCGCTTTATTGGTCGGTTAGGATATGAATCTCAATGCATGAGGCTCCATATTATGGGCTTTAGGGAGGGTTAGATATATAAGGTTGCAGATAAACTATTTCTCTAGTTTAAACACATGGCCTCCAAGTTATGATAGAGCAGCTTTAATGTTGCTTCAGGTCTTACCCTCATAAGAAGGAAAGTAAAGTAAAAAAAATTATTTTATTGGTTTTGTCATCCAGATGGAAATGAATTGAAATGATACACGATACTATTATTGATCATTATTGTAAATGAGTGGTGTCATGTACTCATCATCTATGAGTGAAAAGCTATGATTAGGGCTTATGTCTTTCTATGCAAATTGATTAGGGTTTACTTATTCTTTCATCCAAAATTTCATCATTCTTTGGGGGGAAGCAAATAGATAGCTGTGAAGGAAAGTGATCTTTGCGCTGACTTTGAGATCCTTCTTACTAATTTTTATCAAGCATAGTCCTTCCTTTCACTTCTGTATAGTCCCTTCTACCCCAATGGGGATGTGCATCTTCTACGTCTGTATGGGTTTCTTCTGACTACTATAATTAATAGGGTGAGCCTTTGCATAATAGTTAGATTAATTTATTATGACCTAGAGCTGATCATACTATGAAAACTTTTCTGTGAGATAGGTGTAACCATGCCTACATATGACCATCCCAAAGCCCAACATGAGGTAAGCCTGGTACATTGGCTCACATCTTATTATTAATTATATATGTTAGTTGGCATAAATTATATATTTTGCACTACATGTACAAGATGTGGTTCATCCGACTTAAAATGATTATATGTTTCCAAATGCAGTCTATATGTTTCAGAGGACCATGATAGTGGTGGATGGTTTTATGTTACATTTTGCAAATAGATCTCATGGCCTGTAATTAAGAAAATGAGAAATGGTATTTATTTAACAATTGTGGCAAATAGATGGTGAAGTTTTTTGTGCTTTGTTGCTTTTTTATGTGCAAATACATCAACCCACAGTATAGGGATTTGGTAGAGCCGAGGATGTGATGCATTGGATGAAATGAGATGATATTTAGCTATTCATTATCTGTGATGTTTTAGATAATAAAGTTTATTACTGATAGCTGAATTAGTGTGTTTCTCAGCTGTTTCTGCTGTTTACTTGGTGATCACTGTTGCTTTCCTGAGCTAAAACTTTACAAATTAACATATTATAATAGAATGTGAAACGATGGAAATAAGCTGTTCAGTTGGTGCTACAATATATGGTAGAATGTGAAAATAAGTTATAAGTCAACATTAGCAATGTATCACGTTTGAGCAAAGGATCTGCTGGCTTGGAATTGTTTCTATTAACTTAGTATAATTATCTGTGATGCTTTAGAAAATAAAGTTTAGTTATGATGGCCGAATTGGTGTGTTCCTCGTCTGTTTCTGCTGTTTGCTTGGTGATCAATGTTGCTTTCCTGAGCTAAACGTTAACATATTATAATAGAATGTGAAACGATGGAAATAAGTTGTTAAGTTGATGCTACAATATATGTAGACTGTGAAAATAAGTTATAAATCAACATTAGCAATGTATCATGTTTGAGCAAAGGATCTGCTGGCTTGGAATTGTTTCTATTAACTTAGTATAACCAATCATTCGGCAAGAATGGAATTCTTCATATGTGGTTGCTGAAATGGGGCTCTGCCAAGGTGGAGAGTTTGTCTAACAATTGTTAAAGGTGTGCCTAGGTTTTGGGCAAAGCATAGCGCATAAACATACCTTGGTGAGGATCATTGCAAGAGGCTAATGTCTAGACTATAATGCATACACCTTTTTTAAGGATCAAGATGCATGCTTTGAGCACTTCATACATTGTTTTTAAGAAAAAGAATTGTTTCTTCTAAGATTAGTTATTGTATTTTGTAGTTACTTTTTAATGTCAATTTGATGTTTGTGAAATTGGGATTTGTGAAAGTAATTAGTGGCTTAGAAGAATAGATGGAGACTATCATGAGAATAATAAATTTACATTTGAGGATGTTTTTTTGACAAATGGTTCAGTGACTTAAATTATTGGAGTAAATGAGAGTATGTCACATTAAATTGAAAAATAATATGAATCTTGAATGATATGTGCCTCTAAGACTAGTCTATTAAAACTTGTAAATGATGTAGATTCTTAGGGAGATATATAAAGATGAATAGGTCATTAAAGCCAATAAGGTAAGGAATTAGAAGAATGTGAACATTTTATTTGATGATGATAAATATTAGTTTTTGTTATGAGTATTTTGAGAACGATATTTTTCAATTTTGTTAATTAATTTCATGGTTTTTGTATGTTTATGATAAGTTGTGCTTATTGGTTATCATCTTTTATATTTAGTTGAACTAAGAGTTTACATCTATTGTTACAGATGTCTTTTGACGTTCTCTTTTCTATTATTAGTTTTGACAATTAAAATTCATTATAAATAAATAAATAAATAAATATATATATATATATATATATATATATATATATATTATTAGTGGACATCTAACTTTCATCAGGCCTACCCCTGGACCTTCACCTAGGCCTCGTTAACCCTTTGTGCCGTTAACAAACAAGGCTGGCTTAAACTTCATTTTTCTCATTGATTTATGAGTATGTCTGCATTGTGCTTCAGATGCTGTTTGTGTGTTTTCAGACTGAAAGTGCATGATAAATATGATGGTGGGAAGAAAAGAGAATTGAAGGCAATAGGTGGATTGAAATTGAAGAGAGTGATGTACTAAGAAGAAACCCAATTTTCTGTGGTGTAGGGTTTTCTTGGTAATAATATTAGCAATCTTTTATTGGGTAAGGTAAGGCGACTACTATAATATTGTCCACAAATGGGGCTACGAATAACAATTGTGTATGTGCACAGATTATTGAACCAAAATCCACGGTATTATCTTTGGAAGGGTTTTTCTTCATTGGAGAAACATCTCACGGCCCTGCCTTGGCTCTTATCTGGGAAAATATTGTTCCTCTAAATGGCCAGATCTGGACACAGCTAAGCACAAAAACAGAATAGCAAAGATTAAACTTGTTATGCATGCTTGGGTTATCAACTTTCATTGCTTAATGGATTAGGAGAATAAGCTTTACACTCATGACCCACCCAATTGCAATCAGCAAGGATAACTTGAGTTGGGGCGGTTCAGTCCATGGTAAAGAGTGCAATTCGTACAATGCATATCCCAATTTAACCTAATTCATGATCTGTGATTCTGGAGGGTGGGTTGCTGGATCTGGGATTTATTCAATCATATAGTTTGGGCTCGTAGAATATGGCACTCCTGAGGCTTTCTTTCTAATAGTATCAGAAGGCCCAATGAATTGGTTTGCTAGATATGATGCAAAATGGATTTTATTCTATTGTTGTCATCATAGACTTCTCTATGAAAAATACAAATCTAGAGGTTGCTTTGTACTTTTGTGCTGGACGATAAGGGAAGGAGATTCTTCTTCAGGGAAAAATCATAATATCCTCAAGTGTTGCCCCTTCTCTGCAAAATAAAAGGAAATGGAAAGGATAATATTTCAATCAAACTCTGGCATTAAAGATGCTTATGGATGAAGGCACAGCACCAAATAAATCGTGTAACTCTTCACATTAAGGTCCATTGATGCTTCGGATTTTTTGTTTTGGACTCTTTCTTTTCTTGTTTTTTTTTTTTTCGATAACTCCTCGTTATCCTTCATTGTTTTGGATTTTCTTCTTCTTGTTTTTGTAGACACCGCTTGGGATTTGGGGCTGTTTGTTGAATTATTATGGTGGTTATATCTGTTGGGCTTTGATCATAGGTCTCTGATGCAATAAAGCTTAGTTTGAGCTATACCCGAGGGATGTGGGATGCATGGCCTCCTGTTTTGTTGTCCTTATTAATGGAAAGTCATGTGTCATTGCCCCTCACCTCAAAAGCGGGTGAGAGGTGATGGTCTAGTATTGTGGTGCTAGAGGGCGTGTTGTGTGCTTGTTCTTGAGGGCCTTCATTAATGGTATTCCCTTTCTTTTCTCTCTCATTAGACAGTTGATGACATTCTATATGCTAAGATATTTTACACATGTTTGTTCTGTTTTTTAATAGGAAAGTCAAGTCTTAGCATGACTAGATTTCATTTAAAATATTTTCTTGTTTTCCAAGCGCCATGGTCTATATATAGGCTCTATGTACTGGTTTAAGTTGGCGTTGAATGGAAATTTGATTTGTTTATGGGTGCATCTCATGATGTTTGGACTTGTTCCTACATCAGTTCTTGGCTTGCCTCTCTCAGGTACAACCTTGTCTAGATATATTCTGTAAGGATTTTGTCCCCTCTATGTACATAAATAGGCTCTATGTACTGGTTAAAAAAGCCCTTTTTCTGCATTTTTGATTTTCAGATGCCTGCAGAGCCCTTTTGTGAATCGTGTAAGTTGACTGTGGGATGGTCCATGTAATTACCTTGAGGAAATAGGTCTCTGCCGTTGTGCATTTTCAATTTTCAGATGCTTGCGGAACCATTGCGGTGAATTGTAGAATTTGACTATGGGCTGATTTATGTATTCCCTTGATTATATGCTTAGTGGTCTGTGAAGCTTCTTTTATTGGTAGATCCTTGAAAATCAGATATGGTTGTTTAATGAATCGTTCTGATGCTTAACATTGAGATTTAGGGCCACTGAGGCTTCCCTGCAGATTCTGTTTTAGGCATCCTTCATGCAAAGTTTTCTTTTTTAACATTTTATGGCCTAATCACTTTAATTTAACAGCCCCTTTAAAATCTTTCAGGAATCATTTAATTTCTAACATGCTTTTTTTTAGAACAAGGTATACAAAGATGTCTAATTTTTGAACCAGGTATACCAAGATCTCTAATTTTTTGAATGTTTGTGTTACTGGACGGGTTGATTGCCAATTCATTATGTATTAAGAACATTATGATAAGTTCACTCTACCTTTTCCTTCCCTCCCCTGTTTGGTTGCAGGTTCCATGTGGATAAAATGTCTTCAGCCCATGTATATTTAAGATTGCACAAGGGTCAGACAATGGATGATATATCTGAAGGATTGTTGGAAGATTGTGCCCAGCTAGTAAAAGCAAATTCTATCCAAGGCAAGACTGGAAGGCCTTCTTGCTGCTTCTGTTTATCTATTTTATAACAGTTAGCTAATTATTTTCTTAACAAAGAATACAAATTTCAACCACAACTTGAACAAATGAATACTTTGTCTTAGCTTTGTTTTCTGAGGGTACCGAATTGAAGCATAGCTTAAGTGGATGTGCTTCTTTCTGTGTGGGCGAACTTTCTTCTTCAATATTCCTCTATTCTTTAATTGTGGCGCATTGATTTAAATAAGGGTTGCGATACAGCTGCAACACCAGGACGGCCCTTACATTTGCTTATAATATGCCCATGAACTGGAATTTAAACTATGTTGTGGCAGTTGGCACTAACTTATACTTATGTAAAAAGACATTGATATAGCAACATAGATCTTGTTTTTCAATACCCGTTCCCTTGTCACAGGAAACAAAGTGAATAACATCGACGTTGTTTATACTCCCTGGTCAAATTTGAAGAAAACTGGTTCCATGGATGTTGGTCAAGTTGGTTTCCACAATTCGAAGACGGTATAGTCGTATCTATCCTTTAAGTATATGCATTCTTGAAGGATACTGCTTGTGACTTAATTATTTGTTTTCTGTTTCTTTCTTTTTGTTTTGTGGAACATTTTGAAATTGGCCATAGTTGCATATTTTGGTTTTCCTTTCAGGTCCGCACTGTTAAAGTAGAAAAGCGATTAAATGAGGTTGTCAACAGATTGAACCGCACAAAAGTTGAAAGGAAGCCAGACTTGAAAGGTAGAGATGTCATGTAGCATTTAGACATTGTATCTCTCTTTTTTGTATTTCCTCTCTCCTACCTTTGCCCATCTCTTTATCTTAACTCTCACAAGAGAAAAATAGGCATTTCTCAATATTATGTTTTCATGCTTTGTTATGTGGCATTGCAAATTAATTCTGCAATATGCATGCAGCTGAACACGAAGCATATAATTTATCCGAGAAGGCAGAAAGAAAAGCTCAGCTGAGAGAAAAGGTGAGACTCATATTTTTCTTCAATATCATAATATGCACCAAGAGGGAGGCCCAGATATTTGGTTGGTAGAAAAGCCAGGTTGCAACGCAAAATATCTGCGAAACAACTGAGTTTTTCACATACCAATCGTTCTGATTTTCCAGGTTGATCTTAAGAGCTGATAGAGCTTCAAAGGCAAGGACATAAGTTCAGTGCATTATAGGAAGATGCATTATGAAAGATTAAATTGTCATTTGCATAAAATAAGTGGGGTACAGTTAACTTGTTTCCATCATACTAATAGCTTTGAAACCATTCAATAACCCACCCTCCACATCCTTGTTGGTGAATTTACTTGACACATCCATAACATCCATACTAAGGATAAGTAAAACCAGAGCAATAATAGGCCATCTGATCAATGATCTCTTAAAGCTGCCAAAAAATAAAGGCTATATAATTTCAGAATTTTGGCATTGAGATGCACCATCTGATCCAATTTTTGTTAAAGCCTTCTATGAAACATATAATAGAGGAAACTCCAATCTACATGGTTGAAAGCCTTCTCAGTATCTAACTTGAAAAGAATTCCTGGCTACCACGATCTAAATTGTGCATCATGCACTCGTTTGCTGTAAGGAAGGCATGCTAGAGGTAAATGCATGCTGTAAGTCAGTTTTCCTATAGGTTTTTTGAGTTGCCAGATAAAAAATTTAGCGATCTAGTTATAGAGGGCTTCAACCAAACTGATTGGGTAGAAGTCCTTGATGTTTCTGGGCTTCATTTTCTTTGGAACTGAGGAGATAAAAGTGGCATTCAAAGAAGAAACAAAATTGCCAGAAGCATGGAATCCTGCCAAAGAGTTCATGACATCCTCTTTTATTGTCTGCCAGTTTCGCTGGATAAAAAAGGCCAGTAGTGTTGAGCAAAATTTGATCTTAGCAATTTATAAAATCAAGAATCAACCCACTGCTGAAAGGTCTACTCACATCAGTTTTTTGCTTGGACCCGATTCATCCCTTATCCTCTATGGTGCTATCCCTGACTTCAAGTGAACTGATTAAGGTAGTTAAATCTCCTTGTTATGGAATTCTTGTCTCCTCCTTGAAGCCACAGAGTTCTCACCATTTTTCTCCAAGAGCCTTCCTCCATCTAGAGAACTTCCTCCTGCTCTTTAGAAACCCATATCTCCTCCCATTTCTTCACTCAACTTGCCAGTACCATTTTACATGACAACATAGAAATTTTGTAATGCTCCAACATTTTTGATAAATCAAATCCCTGAGCACATTTTGCTCCAGTCTTTCAACTGCTATTTCTTTTTTCTTAAATTTTCAGCCATGTGGTGCCACTGAAAATTTATTCATTCAACCAATTTTTTATGGCTTTCAGCCGCATGCTTGGAATTTAAAGCAAGCTATCTTGTATTAAGAGATGTTGATTGATGATCGGAAACAAATCCTAATGTAGCAAATCAGTGAAACCCAGGAAAAAGAGTTAATCAAATGAAATCAACGTCTCAAATTGTTAGTTCTTCCCTTCCTTCACTTCATGTGAAGTTTTATCCTTGTTACAGCATTTACATTCAGAAACAGACTTTATGTCTGTCAAGTTTGCGTATGGGAGATCTTTTGTCAATGAGAGAACTTCATTGGGATTGCCACAAAGAAGGAGAGAGAGAGAGAGGGAGGGGGAGAGAGAGAGAGAGAGAGAGAGAGCATATCCTTAATAAAATGCAGCTCAATCCCCCAATTTCTCATTGAATTACATGGCAAACGGACACCCATGAAAACAGTGTGAAAACAGTCTGTCAGTTTGAGAACTGTTGACAGTGAATGATTAAACACAAGGCTGTCCGTTTTGCATACCTCTCTTCTATTCAAAAGGATGACAATGCCTCCTTCTGAACCAAGGAGCCTCTCTTGTTTGTTTTGCAAAGTAAAAGCAGACTCCTGCCAGTTACTTTCATATAAGCAGACAATAATTGGATTTCATTGCTGGAATGTTTTCTTTTCTTTTTTTTTTTTTCCGCGGGGAGAGAGTTTTGGGAAGTCATTATTACCCCTGACGCGCCTAGATATGAGCCTATTCTTGGAAGCTAACTAAAAACACACTGATTCCTAGAAATCAGCCTATTCTTCAGTTCATCACATGTTTTCTTCCGGTGGTGCCGTTATTGCTTGGAATACAAATTTTATTTCCTTTCACACCTCTGGCTCAAAACTCATGAAGAGACATCCTCTTTACACAAAGGTGCCTGTTGATCACAGCAAGCCAAATTTCCCATCAAAATAAGATCTGTGCTCTGGGGTTGGCATTAACTGGACTCACTGATCCCTTTTCATTAGGGAATAATTGCCCAAATATTTTGTGCTGATTATTGTGACTCTTCAATGGTTCTCTGAATATGCACGACCAAGAGAGGATAGGGTGCAGTACAATCTTTGTTGCTTTATGTGAAAAGATCATTACAAATCTTAAGGAACCGGCAGTCCGCTTGAAGCTTAAGAATTAAATTATTCTAGGGTTGATTCTTGTTCAAAGACTTCTTGATGCAGACAGTAAGATTCTTCATCAGAACACACGAGTAAATCTGTTTACTGGATCTGGGAATTACATTGATAATATTAGTGCAAAGACAGTTGGACCTTTGGAAGTTTGGTTTATTGAGAAAATTAAGAAACATGGGATTTGATGCGATTAGGATTTTTTTTCCTTCTGATTTGGAGGGTAGCATTAAAGTACGGTTTTTCCTTCTGATTTGGAGGGTAGCATTAAAGTACGGTTTGCATAGTGGGCAATCAAAAGATATTATGGGTACAGCGATGGAAATGTATTATGGCTTTACCTTGTTTATCAACTCAAACTTAGTAAACCTACCCTCCTATCTTCTCTTTCTCTAAAAGTAGAGCTATGCCTGTGTTCGTTGATTCATGAAATTACTCCAAATTGGAAAGAGGTCTTGTGAGTGATAACCTAAGAATTCAGTTGAAAAAAGTGCGAGGCTGAGGGCCTTTCAGGCTAGATATGCATCATCAAGACCATTTTCTCCCCACAAAGCACAGCGGTAAGCTTTATTGTGCCTTTGAGAGACTTAATCATCCTTGACTAGCTGCACTCTGTAGTGGAATTGTGTAGCTTCTAGCACATCATCTCCATCATTCTTGGTAGTGCTGATTTGGCTTTAGGAAAATGTGGGGTGCATTATCATATAGGAATAAAACTCACTCTCAGTTTAATGCCTTCATACCAGCCCAACAGAGGATTTACTCAAAATTCTTGTTGTTGAATATATGGCATTGCTCGTTTGCCTCAAATTGGGATCATATGTAGTTTGAATCCCCCCCCCCTCCAGTGAATCAGCTCTGATGTCTCATGAGCTTGAAGAATCAACTAATAAAGTAACTCGAATATTGACTATTGATTCTGAATATATTTGTGTAGTATAAGATTAAGGCAGGATTAAGACGAAAGGATCTGAAACTGTTGGGAAGGGAATGAAAATGGGTGTCAAGTTGTAAAAACAGTTCTTGCTTATGGCATGCTTATTTTCCTTCCAAGTTGCAGGTTTCAGACATGGACTAAACCAGTCAGATAAAAAGATGTCATAGACCTTATATTCATTTTCTCGATAGGTAAGATGGGGAGATGAGTGATTGTCACAACTCAGTAGGAAGGCTCCCTCGAGGTTGCCGTATCGGTTAAATCCCATATGATTGACTGATAATTCACAAGATAAAGGCAGTTGTTTATGTGAATCTGTCCGACTTGCATAAGAAAAAACCTCGGATGCTTTGCAGAAACGTTTCGCGGAGATGGAGAGGCTTGAGAAAGAGAGACAAGCTGAACTGAGGAGCTACAAGAATCTGATGGTGTCCGAAAAGATGACATCTAACAAACAGATTGCTTCGACGGAGAAGTCCCTGCAAGAGCTGGAAGAGGATTTCATGTAAGCAGGTTAAAAATCTTCTTCCCTGTAAGTCACACGAAGGGTTTTTTTACTTAAAACTTTGCTGTCTCTATCAAAAATACAAATTTTGTCACCAAAATACACTGGTGTTTATGATGTGTGATTGAATATCTTGATCCGTGGCTTGTTGAAGGAGAAGCTTATAAATCGAACAATTCGATCCCATGTATCCCCAATTGGTTCTCCCTTAGATCTTACGATTATCTTACGGGCAAACTTCTCTAATGCAGATCTCATCAATCTTTTGAAAATTTTTAAACTTCTATGCAACCATAGTTTTCTGGCTAAATTGACTAATTGCTCTATGAGGTATCCATCATAAAATTATAGCAAAATAAGAGCCAGTCACACGGTCCAGAAATCATAAGTAAATTGAAAAAAAAAAAATATCCCATAAAAATATGCATGACTCGACAGAGTCGCCATTAATTTAGGTTTTACCATTGAGGTTCCTAAAATAAAAATGTATGGTTAATTTTTTGATATATAAATAAAAATAAAAGAAGTTGTTGAATACAAATTTTAAAAGTTTTAACGTATGAAATTTAATATGAATAATTTTTAGATATTAATAATATTATATCTATATTAAAATGCAACTTCTGTCGTCATTCGGTCCTATAGTCGCCTTTTAACAGAATCCCATTAGGTCCTTTGGTTTACCTGTGATCTTCACCTACGTGCCATTTTATATTGGGCTAAATTTTTATAACAATGCCTTGCTGTTATACCTTGTTATCCTCTTCATAGTAAAATAACAATTTCAAAATAAGACCAATGGGTGGTAAGTTAAAGATATATATATATTAAAACATTTTTTTAAAAAAAATAATTGACCCAAAAAATATTTTTAAAAAACAAAAATAAATTATTTACAGAGGATGGTCTATTTAAATTTAAAACAGTAATATAAATAATCTAGTTTAGACATTTTGTACAAGCAGTTAAATATAATTACTGTAAATTTTAGATTTCTTATCTACTAGATAGCAGTTGCTTTATTTTCACATGGATAGAACAAGAAGAAGATGAGCAATGGTGTTAGCCATGGGCACGGAGACATGCGCTCCACGTCCATCCCCTCTCGGATGAGACAAATAACAGCAAAGAACGAAGAGAGAAAGGGATTCGGTAACTGATCTCGAACAAGCCACCATTCATCATTGAATCAGCAACAGAATAGATCAATTTCAATTGAACGGAAAAAGGTAAGACTTGGGAAAACAAGCTTAGATAGGTATACACATAAAGGACACTTTCAGATGTTGGGCAAAGAGGATAAGGAATCGTCTGGAGACTTACAGTAATATAAAGGTGGTTTCCAAAGCCAAATTTTCTTCAACAAAGAAAAATACCAAATTGTAACAATATACAATCATTTCAACTTTCTATTTCAGAAATCTACACAAGCTTCAAATAACTTTGAAGGAGAAATATGACTGGTAAATAAATGAGAATGAGAGTCCCAAATGCCAAGAATCGCTCTAGCATTCACATCCAGCTGATCTCTGTTGATGTCCTCCGCTCGTCATGTCAATGGTGTCCGGGAGGTATCTTCATTAACAGAGAAATTAGACACCACCGAGATATTGCATTGGAAACATAATTACAAACTGGTCATACTGTTTTTCTAGTACAGGAGAAATAGGAGCAATCAAATGGTTCTTGTTCAATGTTACTGTCAATAGTCTATAAACCTTATACAGGGCACTCGAGACAGTAGATGTGGACAAGAGTTTTAGTAATGTCCCGATAAATTGACATCCTAAACGTCTAAAAGCATCTTTAAGGCTACTCCCTCGGAGCTTTGGAGTGTCCATGCAGTGCAAACTTAGATAAAAAAAGAATATTAAGGAAGCCCGGAGTCCCACTATGTCAGGCGGAATGCATGAATCCTTTTGCAAGTTCAATCACAAATCAAATCCTTTTTTATTACCTACTCTAGATTTAGGCCTGCCTTTCTTTGGCGTATTGCCTCTGACCACAACTAAGATATTTTTCTTTTTATGCATCATCTGACTCACACTTCAGGTGTCCAAACCATTTTAGACGCCCAAGTCTTTTATTCTATAAAAGCTACTACCAACTGGCCATAAATATGTTCATTGTTTAGTTTAGTTTTAGACAAATTAGCACTATATTATTACCTATCTCATTTCTTAACATCCTCATTTTTTATGCACTTAACTTTTGCATCTACAAAAATGAAATCTTCAGCCAAAAAGGGTAGGACAGCATAAAATGGACCCTTTTCAGACTCCATAATATGGAATCCTTGAGCACTCGGCACCCCCTTTTACCTTTATGTACATTTTTTACATAATCTAACCTAGTGATCCACATGGTCTACATAAAATCTATAAATGAACAAGAAAGATATGGTCGGAAGTTACTGGGGTTAAAAAAAAAAAAAGAGGCACAACAAATAAAAGAAGACCTATTGTGAGGAGTCATATACGACTATACTTACATATCTTCTTCAGGCTCATTTTTAATGGCATTCTTTGCTATACACTCGAAAGCAGCTTCAACATTTGTACCATCCTTTGCAGAAGTTTCAAAGTAGGGTATGTTGCCCTTGGAAGCACACCAAGCCTTTGCCTTTTTAGCAGACACCTTTAGTTAAAAGTTAAACTTTCCATTAGCGAGAAAACACATGCCATACAAATCCAAAGAATAGCTAATATGCCCAGTGACAAAAGGCAAATTTTCTGTGAGCATGCTAACTAAATCTAGGGATAAGGATCTTACCACCCGGCCATTTCCACCATCAACATCTACTTTATTTCCCAATACAACAAATGGGAAGTTCTCTGGATCATGTGGACTGGCCTGAACAAAGGGAAAAAGATTGGTAATTTGGCAGAAAATCAAAGTTTTTTTCCTTTGAGCTTCTGATATGTACAGATTTGGCAATTACCTGTAGCAGAAACTCTTCCCGCCAGCGGTTAAGATTGTCAAATGATTTCATTACATTAACATCATACACAAGAACACAACAATCTGCCCCACGGTAGAAAGCTACGCCAAGGCTTTGGAACCTCTCCTGACCAGCTGTGTCCCATATCTGACCAAGTGATGAACTCGTTGATCAAGATTCAAGACCCAAAGCATCCAAAGCACAAGTGCAATACTAGGAAAAGAATAGAAATAGCGAAGATTTGGGGGTGCAGGAGGGAGAGAAAGAATTCCATGAAAAACAACTGATAACAAAGGATTCACTTCCATAAAAGCAATCAATTCTTGCAAATTCAAAGCAGCAACCAAAAACAAAGTGCCAGTGCATGATGTGTAATATCCATCAATGCTGCCAATAAGCATGGTATTGGATCAAAGAACAAGATTACCATAGATAATTAAGTTCCAAAGGGTGGATGGCTAAAAAAAAAAGGCTCCTCCAAGTCACATCAATTATCCTCCTTGCGCTAATTAAGACCATGATTGACTGCTACTGTCATTCCACCTGAACGGGTTTCCAGTGTCATATAAATGAAATAACACCAAATGTTCTTGATTTTATATTTTTCTTCTATTTGAGCATGGTATCCAAATTTCCCTCTGACCAGTCATTTTCTCATTTACATCTTCTGCAGCCCTTCTCAAACTTGCCTATAGAACTTCTTCTAGAAGTCCCCCATACAAGGGGTTTTTGGTTTGAATCTTTAAAGATTGAATTTTTGTTTTCTTTTTTCACTCCACACCTCATGCTAGTTCTATCAAACCTAGGTTCAACAAGGATTTCTCATCACCTTGGAATTTCTAGCAATGTTATTTTCTAAGTGGTCACAAATAAAAAGAACCTATACCAGTCAAATGTCCAATCATTCCTTCATTTCACGGGTTATACTTTAAAGTGTGCACTAGATCCATCTGTGATATGCAATCAATGTTCAGAATGTTTATTCATTTACTACGAAAAAAATGCAATTTCGAAGCCTGGTCCCTGTAGAAAGTAAACACGAAGAGAAAGAGGCCTTGTGTAAAACCCCACACACTCAGGGTATGGATAAATTTACATATAAGTATGCTTATTTTACAATATGATACAAAGTCTACAACACCCTTACAAAAGCAAATACTAGCATACACCCAAAACATAGCCTATAGGATCCCCCTCAAGTTAAAGTATAAATGTTGATTATGCATAACTTGTTACAAATGTATACAACTCAAATTTCAGTTAATGATTTAACGGAAATAATTGTTAGTTGACTTTTAGACTGCAGTCCTACATGATGAACAAGAATTAAACCCTGTTGGATTATCTCACGAATAAAATGACAATCTATTTCTATACACTTCATGCGTTCGCAAAACACTATATTTAACACAATGTAAACAGTTACTTGATTATCTCATCACAGCTAAGAAGACTCAAAACTCTTACAACCAAGAGAATCAAGTAATTGCCAAATCCACATCACTTTACATGTAACATGTGTTAGTGCACGATATTCGAATTCCGCACATGATCTGACTATCACATTTGGTTTCTCACTTTTCCACGATGCTATGTTGCCTCTGACAAAAAACAATAACCAATTATAGGCTTTTGATCAACAGCTGCCCAATCCAATCAACGTTAGAAAATCCCTCAACCGGAGTATATATATGTTCACTGTAACGTAAGCCTCATCTTAGTGTATTCTTGGAATATCACAAAATAAGTATTATAGCATCTTAATGAGGAACACAAATAGATCACAAAACTAGCTCACAACACTAGTTGAGAAAGTAATATTTAGACGAGTTATAATAAATTAATTAAGTTTACCAACTAATCACCAATACTTTTTCGATTTAGTAAAAATCTCTCTATCATATGGAAATAACTTAATTATTAGATTCATAGGAGCATCACAATATTTTAAATTCAATATACCTATCTCTCAAATTAAATCAATAGTATACTTCCTTTGCAATAGAAAGATGCCAAGAGTGCACCTAGCAACCTCAATGTCAAAAAAAAAAAAAAAAGCATACTTTTGAGATTCTTAATTTAAACTCGACTTTGAAAAAACAAGTACAGATTTTAATGCCAAGACTATCACTTTCAGTAATAATAATATCATATACATACACAACGAGAAGAATATACCCATCACTAAAATGGCAATAAAGCACAGAGTGGTCACTGTTATAACAAGAGAGCCCAAACCCAAATACAATTTCAACAAACCTGCCAAGCCATGCATGTGGGGAGTGTTTCAAACTATAAAAAGATTTTATTAGTTAACAAATTGACTAAAAATCCCCGAGTAACAAATCTTGATGGTTACTCCAAATAAGCCTCCTACTGAATATCATCATGTAAAAAAGCATTATTAGCATCTAATTAATATAACAACCAATGAAGTAGCAGACGACCAATGAGAAGCCTAACAAGAGATAACTTGATGACAGGAGAAAATATATCAGAGTAGTCAATCCCATATGTCTAAACAGACTCTTTATCCACTAGATGGGACTTCCTGGAAGGCAAAGAGACCGGATAACACATGCGGTTATGCTTAAGTGCAGCTATCTCTTCCTCCATAGTTACCTACCAACTAGAATGAGAAATAGCTTCAAATACATATTGAGGTACACTTTGATAGAGTACAAGGCAAATACAAAAACCCACTGAGAAGATAAAACATCAACATATCATAATGTAGTACAAACAGAATACTGAGCAACCTGTGACAACCCTTCCACAATGCAATCAAAAGGTCAAAAACAATCCCCTAATCAGGAATAACATTATCTATAGATAGAAGAACCAACATGATAGGGCTTGAATCAGAACAGACTTGGGGAGAGGAACTGAACACCTGAGGAGAACCACATATGTAAAGTGTAAGAGACGGGTGGACAAAGAGGTACCTATAACAAAAGCATTGAAATGGGGGACAACCTCACGAATAATCTCATAAACAAGAATATTGTTGTCAGGAGAGATACTAGGTGATGTAAATCGACTCAATAAAGGCATTGGTCATGAAATGTGACATAAGAGATCAGCAGGTTACATGCCAACTTTGGTTAAAAACATTGATATCCCTTCTAAGAACAAGTATACCCAAGGAAAATACACCACATGGATTTGTGATCAAATTTAGTCACTTGCAGCCGAATATCACACGCATAACATACACATCAAAAAATTTTGTGGGAGGAGGATCCAAGAAATAGAACATGATAAGGATTCCTCCCCTTAAAGACAACTATGGGCATTCGATTAATGATGTTACAAGTTGTTACTAACGCCTTACAACAAAATACTTTTGGAACTACCATTTAGAATAAGAAAGCTCAAACAACTTCCATCAAATATCTGTGTTTTCCTTTTAGTCACACCATTCTTTTTTGGGGTATTGGGATAGGATCACTCATAAAGATACCCATAATGGGACATGAAAGACGAAAAAGATGCAGAAAAATATTTGTGGCATCATCACCTCACAAGATAGGGGCAAAGGCAGAAAGCTGAGTCCTAATTTTGACCCATAATGCACAGAAAATATAATATAGTTCAAAATAATATTTCATCATGTATAGCCAAATGACCCGTGAAAAATAATTGACATAGGTAACAAATAACAAGGTCCCAACTTAGATGAAATAAGACTAATCCTTAAATATCTAAGTGAACTAACTCGAAAGGAGCATATGCATGTGTATTAACCCAAGGATGATATGACCTGTGATGGTGTTGAGGAAACAGACACAGTTCATAGAAACAAATCTATAACAAAATAAAGATCTAAACACATCCTTTTAAGACTAAAGAGAGAAGGATGACTTAACCGACAATAAATCTTAAAAAAAAAAAAGTATAAGTGACACTAGAACAAACAAAGGGTGTTAATTCTTCCTTCAACAAATAGAGACCTCGTGACACTTGACAACCTCCAGCAATAATCCATTTTGTTGAAAGAGTTTGAAATTCACAATGAATGGGGAAAAACACCGCACAACAATGATGCTTTTGAGTAAACTATTCACAATAGTAGATTAAATAGAAAATTCGGCAAGTATAAAAATGAACAGAGATATAATGTCGGATGGAGTAAAAAGAATGAATTCCATCAACTTTTGCAAAAGAGCCATCGGCTATAGTTACTTCAGGTGCATGAGAAAATAGATTAAAATCATATAAGATTACTGCGACTCCAATCAAATGACTTCAAGCACCAGAATTAGTTAACCAGTCTCAAGGAGACATCAAAAGATTGGCAATGGAATTAACCTTCCGAACAAGATTTGATGTAGGCGAAAGAGACCTAATGAGCAACTGTGAATGCTCCTCCATGAATTTGGTAATAAGCACTTTGGGATGGTAGCAGGCTTACTAGGTAATTTCCAACACTTATTTTGGGTAATGTCCAATTGCACCACAATGAAAACAAGTCAGTTTTCATAACTGTCTCTACCATCACGACAAAAAAGTAGCCATAAGAATCAACTACCACTACAATCACAAAAGAAGAATCAAAGTAGCCACACATGGCCTTCTTGCAACCAAACGCAGCTCTAAGGCATCATTGTAGAGACATCAAATCAAAGAGATGAAGGAACAAAACCCTTCCTCTGGCCAAAAGGAACCACCAAATCGAACATCAATTTACGAAAAATGGCTTCCACAAGCAAGAATCAACACAAACATTGATTCCTACACAGGAAATCAAAGAATTATCCCATGGAAATTCAACAAAGAAATTGCCAAATTGCGCAAAGAACAGGACAAAAAATCGAGCTAGGGCAATGAGACCAAAAATACGCTTAATATTGTAGATATGCTTCGATTCATTGTTGAAGAAGCACTTTCAAGTGACAGTGTCCACCAATCACAAATCATTAGACTGAACGCCGAATCAAGCAAAAAAGTACCATATCCAGGGCTTTGAACAAAAACCCTACACACTTTGGGTTTGGATATATTCACACATATATAAGGTTAATTCTACAAGATGGTACAAAGACTATAATACCCTCACATATGCTACTAACATATATCCTAAGCATATACTATAACCATATTTTAAGAAAGCATATTCTAACCAGGTCTATTCTAGCAGTTCAAAACTTCCAATCATTCATCTCGCTGAATTGCTGACAGAAGTGATATTTCAGAGCATTGTGCCAGTGAGCACCCGGATGAATCTGATATTGTTGGCTTACAGGCATATTTCTCTGCATTCATGAATGTATAAGAAAAAAGAGCACGCTAAAGAAGTATATCCCCCAAACTTCCTTGAGCTAGAACTGTCTCATAAGTGCTGAAGCACTAAATGTTTGATTTTGAAATGATAGATCATAAGGAAGACTTCTTTACTAAGGAAGATATGTATATTTTGCTATTCTGCCACTTCAAATACAGGCCATGTTAGTATTCAAGTATTATAATGCTATTTCCTGGACGACTGCCAATCATGGATGATTAATCATGAGGCCATATATTGATTGCAAGTGGAAGTTGCAATTTGGAGATTACCAAACGAGGCAAAATTCATTTCCACTAAGAAATGTTCTTCCAATAAAGGATAAATCAACTGAACAGTTGATTTTTTTTGCTCTTCAACTGCACCCTAAACTCAATAATAAAAAGGAGTACCTAGTTATTGACACGGAAAAGATCAGAATAAAAGACAGTCAGTTGTCAATGACAGATTGGCAAGATAACAAATGGACTCTTCACACTAATAAAATCTCCAAAACCAGGAACAAGTCACCAGCATAAGCAAGTTCACTTGTATCATGGAAAATGAAAATGTCCAGGGTGTCTATTGGATTCCACTATGAGAATACGTGACATGCGCAGACTAATAGATTTCAAGAGTAACTTGAGTTCAGACAGTAATATTATGTCCATAGCTTTTCATTTTTATCTTCCTTTTCCAAAATACAGTGTGTAGTGTCTATATATCACTTACAGACACCACAGATACTATTGAACATTTGAACTTTTTGTACTTAAGTTCCCTGCCATCTACAAATCAGTGCCAATGTTTGTTTCATTTTCACATTGTCCCAGACAAGTTAAATTAAATTCTTTTCCCCTGTTCAATTAAATCAAGGAAGATGGGCCCAATGTAACTATGTTGCTCAATTACTTTTGCTCCAGTGTTACCATTCTTTGGCAACGTCCAGATCTGCACCTGGTATTCGGCTGTCCTTGACAAAGCTCTATCGATAAATACCAGCACCCGCAGTAGCATAATAGGAGTCATGTAGCTGATTCCCATATGGTTAGGACCCAGGGTCTTTCTTGGGCACTACTCGTTATCCTCCCACTTCTGCTCAAATCCTGTTTAACAAATTTTCCCAGATTTTAATAATGTCCCTCCTACGATGAAACATCTTCAACTAGAATCATTTCATCCCTGAAACTTGCTGATTTGGTGGTCTCATGAAAACATCCCACAGTCTACACACTTAAATGTGGCAGTTTTATTTGATAGTGCTACCTCTGACTCTCCAATATGCATAATTTTTTGATCAGTATCTCGTGTGCGCTATTTGTCATCGTATTTAGTAAAAATACAATGCATCCATGTTTGTCTTCATGTAGATAGTCACTCCATACCATCTACCAGTCTTGTTTAGAGAGTCCCCTTCCTAACTCATATAGATTCCTTGGTGCAGTTGGAGTAATTAAGGCAAAGTGCCACTGTACTGGTAGTAAAGTGGCTTTGAATCAAATTGTTTGCTAAGAGAGGATGTATCCTACCAAAGGAGAGAAGAAAAAATAAAAGAAGAAAAAGCTGATTTTCAAGATGTCAAAACTCCTAACAATTTCTGCACAGAGACTGATAAAACAGAGATTAGTTATATCTACATATACATAAATATATATATATATATATATATAGAGAGAGAGAGAGAGAGAGAGAGAGAGAACAATAGCAGACACGGGATTCTGCAATTCACACCAAATATCGCATTTCGCTACGTTCTTCATCGATGTGAGAGCCGAGATATCCGTTGCCGAGAGTCATTTAGATACGACAGGTCGCCACCTCACTCGCCAGGCATCCGGCGGCAAGGCAACGCACGCTATGTTACTGTTCCTTGGTGCGATCTGTGCCGGGGTTCGTTCTTGTGCCAAGCCTAACCCGGCACGCCCATTGCCGCACTTAGAGCTGGCTGTAAGGTGCGGGCTCGATCCGCAGTCGAGTGTGCCATGCCACGTTAGGCGCCGTGCCTCCGACGATTTATTTCAACATGTCCACGAGTCGCCCTGCTTAGCAATTTTGGACAATGATCTTTCCGTAGGTTCACCTACAAAAATCTTGTTATGACTTCTCCTTTTTCTAAATGATAAGGTTCAGTGGACTTCTCGCGACGTCACCAGCAAGAAACTGCCTACGTCGCCGCGATACGAATACTTCACCGGATGATTCAATCGGTAAGAGTGACGGGCGGTATGTGCGAAGGGCAGGGACGTAGTCAACGCGAGCTGATGATTCGTGCTTACTAGGAATTCCTCGTTAAAGACCAACAATTGCAATAATCTATCCCTATTATGATGAAATTTCAAAGATTACCCAAGCCTGTCGACCAAGGCTATAGACTCATTGAATACATTAGTATGGCGCATGTGCAGCCCAGAACATCTAAGGGCATCACAGAACTGTTATTGCCTCAAACTTCCCTGGCCTAAAAGGCCATAGTCCCTCTAAGAAGCTAGCTGTGGAGGGATAGTTCCACATAGCTAATTAGCAGGCTGAGGTCTCATTCATTAACGGAATTAACCACACAAATCGCTTCACCAACTAAGAACAGCCATGCACCAACACCCATAGAATCAAGAAAGAGCTTTCAGTCTGTCAATCCTTACTATATTAGGACCTGGTAAGTTATTCCGTGTTGAGTCAAATTAAGCCGCAAGCTCCACTCCTGGTGGTGCCCATCCGTCAATTCCTTTAAGTTTCAACCTTGCGGCCATACTTCCCCCGGAACCCAAAAACTTTGATTTCTCACAAGGTGCCGGCGGCATCCTAAAAATAACATCCGCCAATCCCTGGTTAGCATCATTTATGGTTGAGACTAGGACGGTATCTGATCGTCTTCGAGCCCCCAACTTTCATTCTTGATTAATGAAAATATCCTTGGCAAATACTTTCGCAGTTATTCGTCTTTCATAAATTCAAGAATTTCACCTCTGATTATGAAATACGAATACCCCGACTATCCCTGTTAATCATTACTCCGATCCCGAAGGCTAACACAATAGGATCGGAATCCTACGATGTTATCCCATGCCAATGTATCCAGAGTTTAGGCCTGCTTTGAGCACTCTAATTTCTTCAAAATAACAGCGCCGGAGGCACGACCCAGCCAATTAAAGCCAAGAGCACATCACCGGCAGAAGGGACGAGACGATCGGTGCTCGCTGGAGGCAGGCCGGTTGCCCCATCTCAAGGTCCAACTACGAGCTTTTTAACTGCAACAACTTAAATATATGCTATTGGAGCTGGAATTACCATGGCTACTGGCACCAAACTTGCCCTCCAATGGATCCTCGTTAAGGGATTTAGATTGTACTCATTCCAATTACCAGACTCAATGAACCTGGTATTGTTATTTATTGTCACTACCTCCCTGTGTCAGGATTGGGTAATTTGCACGCCTGCTGCCTTCCTTGGATGTCGTAGCTGTTTCTCAGGCTCCCTCTTCGGAATCGAACCCTAATTCTCCGTCACCCGTCACCACCATGGTAGGCCACTATCCTACCATTGAAAGTTAATAGGGCAGAAATTTGAATGATGCGTCGTCAGCGTCAAAGCTATGCGATCCGTCAAGTTATCATGAATCATCAGAGCAACGGGTTAAACCCGCATCAGAGCAACGGGTTAAACCCGCGTCGACTTTTTATCTAATAAATGTATCCCTTCCGGAAGTCGTGGTTTGTTGCACATATAGAGAGAGAGAGAGAGAGAGACAGAGAGAGAGAACAATAGCATACACTGGGATTACATTCCACCAGGCATACAGTTACATTGGTTCAAACTTGTGAGAAAAAAATTATACCTAACACATCAGATAACAAATAGTGAAAGGATTAAATACGAAAGAATTTATAACTAATTAATCACCTCGTGAAAACAATTAATAAACACCATAATAATTACTAAAAGAATCTAAACCTCATAGATCAACACCATTATAATTAAAGAAATAATTTAAACCAACTTGATCAATGCTACTATAATTATGACTGTGTTCGATGTCCATTAATACATGGTCTTCCTTGAACAACCAAATACACGATTGCAAGCTTACCAAGTGATGAGCTTTGGTCTACATTTCACGGTTTAATTGAGATGCAACATTTGCATGCATTGTATCCAATCTATCCTAGAGGTTCCATTTACAGAGAATATGGCACTTCGGAAGAATGACAGTCAATTCCATGTATTATACCTCTTATATTTTCTTTTCTTTGCCTCCTTCGTGAAATTTATTTAAATAGATAAAAAAATGCACCCTAGCAAGTAAGAATCTTATTTGATATCAATGCTAACAGTTGCTGCTTTAGGGTTGCACTTCCATATGCAGAGGCATCATATAAATTGATCATTGTCAGTTAAAAAGTTCAAATATGAGATACTTTCATACCACATGGTACAATTGACTACTAAATCATGGCGTACTAGCAAAAATGGTAATTTTGAAATTTTAAAGATGAACAAAACAGAACTGACAGACATTAAAAACCTGAAACTACAGGTTTAAGTAACTAGAATTTTCAAACAAAAAACAGCAATTTTAATGTTCCCTCAAAATGAAAAAAAAAAAAGGAAAAGAAAAGAAAAAGAGAGAGATGTATCCACCAAGAGAAAAAAGCAAAACAGTAACATAATTGACATCTCACTTGTCTTCACCGGTGTTTGGAAATAAACCAGAACTAGAACATTTAGGGAATGCTGCAGATTGAAGGTTTGAGAAAGGAACTTCATTTCTTTTTCTTGTTTTACACATCACAACAGCACCATGATTCTCAAATTCCCACACTTTTACTGATATGAGAACATTATTTTATAAATAAGAGGTATATCAAAATGATACTTCATTGAGGACCCACAAGAAGACCAACTACTGTTAGTTCTCTATCATCTATCCACGGGGTCCATCCCAATTTGCTTTCATATTTTCACAATCTACCTGCATACTGGTATATCTTCTAATAATATCTAGTGAAAATCATGAAAAGCACCTATAGCTGTGCATTTCCAAAACTATTATCTAAAAAGCTGAATACAATACCGGCATCACATACAGCAGTTATACATGAGTCACTGTTCTTTCAGGACACTACTTTTGCATCAACATATTAAGATCAAATCTTGATATACCAAAACCTCAAATGTCACTGTTCTTTTGGCATGTGCCCTTGAATATTTTCTTTTCTGGATTTTCAGTGCAAGTCTTTAACCTAGCAAGGTCATGGAGCGGCTTATGACAGTACAGTTTCACAGTCTCTCTCCCTCCCCCCCAACCAAACTACCTTATGCAATGAAAACTAAATGACTAAAAACACCCATCTTGCTTCATTTTCAACTTCTCATCTCTGTAAAACCAATTATAATTGACCATAAGCCTTACAATTGGACTACAAAAAAGGAGTGAGGGAGATGGGGGATTTAAAAGGGAGAAGATGAAACTTTATGGACCAGAGAGAGAATCAGATTAATTATATATTTTGATTTATGGTTGACCATATTAAGAGTAATCTGGGTATCTTGGTTGAGCATGTTGTGAAAATTTAGGTAGTTCAAGCAAGATCAATGTTTTTTTTTTCCTCCTGAAGACAGTTGAAGGTATTATTTATCAAGATATGAAAAGATGGAAACAAGGGTGATCAAATACCTTCTTTCAGTGGCAAGACACTCAGAGGATTTTCGGTATCACATAATTACATTAACACACCAAAGGAGCCATATTCTTTAGGATATAGAAGTGGTGCAATCTCATTAAAAGATCAATAAAATAAATGCATCTCACCAATGTTTGGTTTGTTTAGGATTCCAGTCAAGTTGGCATAATAAAATTAGTGTATTGAAGAGCTTTGAGTAAGCAGGCTGAAGCAAATATTGAGAAACAAAGAATGACAGAGCTGACTGTTGAGTCAGTCTGAAGGCTTAGGTGTGATCAACTACATTGCCTTTTCCACACCCCCCCCCCCCCTTGTTTTTGTTGGGTGGAGGGGGATTCTTTGGTGTATGCTGGAAAATTTGGAAACATTGAATCAGATGTCTTCTTTTTGGTAAGTACCAACGCTGTCTTAGAGAGGAAGGTAGGATCAACATCTATAGGGAACAAGTTTTTTGGTTTGGTTTAATTAACAGTTGCAATCTACCTCGCAGAAGGATGCATCGCAATAGAAGAAGGATACATATAAGATGCTGGATTGGATGAACATGACGGGAGAAGTCAGATCGAGCTGTTGTGATCATCTCCTTAAATTGAATTGCATGAACTTCGCATACACATACACAAACCTCACCAACAAAAACTCAACATGTGAACGCATCTGATACCATATTCTCAAGCAAAGAAAAATAGCGAATCCAAAACATTGCAACAATACGCATCTAAAGCAAGTTGCTCACCTGCAACGTGAAAAGCCTGTCATCAATTTGCACTTCTTTAGTCAAGAAGTCGGCTCCAATCGTGGCCTTGTACTGATTGGTGAATTTACGGTTCACGAATCTAACCATTTAGTTAAACTCTAGTCAAACCGCGATCCATGAAGTCACAATATTCAAAAGCAAAAAATAAAATAAAATAAAAATTCGAGCATACTGATTCATCAAAGATGTCTTCCCAACCCTACAATCAATGACACAAAAATCCAAAATATTAAAAAATTTGCCACAAGAAATCACAAAAGTTGCAAAAGAACAAAAATTTTACCAAATTGGAAACCAGAAATAATAAAAACAATAATCACAGAGAGAGAGAGAGAGAGAACCCGCTGTCCCCGAGGATGATAACCTTGAGAAGCATCCGCCGTCGAGAAGCCATTGATGAATTCGGAAACTATGAATCACGCTACGTAATCAATTACTCGAATTTTCTGCAATTTTTTCAACAGCAAACAGCACGAATTTGAGATCGGACAGAGGGAAAAGTACGGAGATCTTTGAGTCCCGTAGGGCGGATAAACAGAGAGGCAATTAGGTAATCAGCCCTGTTCATCAAGGGCAGACAACGACTTGAGGACTTCATAAGGGTACTTTTAATAATATATATTTAAATAACAAATTATATTTATACTAGGTTCGATTTTTCTTTATTATGTCAAATTTCTTAAAATATGAAGAAATTAGCTATATTTATTTAACATTGTCCTTAAAAATTTTTTTAAAATGATTATAATTTAAGTATTTTTTGAATATATTTATGTCAAGTTAGTTAAAATTATATATAAACTATTTCAAATTGTTTTAGAATCTTTTTCAATTATAAAATTAAAATTAAAATTAAAAAATATAACCACAATTTTAATTTTGTTAGAATAAGAGTTTGCTTGAATTTTAATTTTATCATTTAAATTGTATAAGAAATTATAATTATAAAAAGACAACTTAAAGTAATTTAGTTTTTAATCTTTATATAACGTAAAATGAATAATTAGCTTAATATAAAATTTAATATTTTAGTGTATAAAATTTAATATAATATAATTTAATAAAATATTATTTTAGATATAGATAATATTTGATGGATAATATTATTTTTAAGATAATATTTTTTTTATTAAAAATATTAGCTTTTAAGCTTTGAAATAATACTAATACGTCTTGCGAATCAAAATTAAGGTATGAATTAGGAAACCGTTTAAATATGCTCAAATATTCGAATGATAACAGATTCGATCTTCATAACTCTAAATTTATATTCTACACACCATAAAAAATCAAACTAAATGTGAAAGATATATAAAACTCACTCATCGGTATATCTTTTGACACTTAAAATAGTAATTTTTCTATTTAATTTTAAAAGATATGAGAAAAAGATGCTGGAATTTTGAATGGATGTGGATGAGTGAGTGTTTGGAGGACTATACTTGTAATATCCGAATCTTTATTTGGTTTATTTTGATATTAATTATGATTTTAGATTAATTAAAAGTATTTTAAGATAATTATATATAGTAAAAATTTGAAGGAAATTGAATTTATAGTGTGGCACCGAAGTATGCTCGAGAGGCACCCAAGCGTCAGTTGGATAAGTAAAAGGAGGAAAAGAAAAGGGAAAATAAAAAAAGAAAAGAAAGAATAAAAATGAGAGGAGGCATGCGGCAAAAGTAGAAAAAGAGGAAAAAAGAGATAAATAGATGAGAGAGATAGCTCACATGAAGGGCAGAACAAAGATGGAAGAGAGAGGGAGAGATGCAAAAGAGAGAAAGTGAAGGAAAAGAAGATGAAAGAGAAAGGCGTGTCATGTGGAAGAGAAGGAAGAAGGAGAGAGGGAGAGAGGAGGCAGAAGTGTGGGAGAGAGGAGAGATGAGGCGCACGGTAAGAAAGAGAAGGAAGAGAGAAAAGAAAAGCTTAGGTATCTCAAAGTATTCTTTTATCAAATCTATTTGATATAAGGTCGAGGTAAATATTTATAAGCCCCATCTTTGATTTATTTTAGCATCTGATATGTTTTGACTGCTATTTAAAGATTTTTTTAACATACATGTTATTTTTATATATCCTATCTATTTATTATGTACATACATGTATGATTTACTTGTCAATTTGGGAGTTTTGTTCAAGTTTTGTGATTTTTAAAAGATTTTACTATTTTATGAAAGTTTAAAAAATATCTAATATTATATATCTTTACATCAGTATATTTGTATGAAAATAAATATAAAACTTACATTAGATCTTATATTTTTGCATGCATGTGCCAGAGTTATGGTCATTATATTTGAATTTATTATCTATTATTCTAACCAACTTTTGATCGAAAAATAATTGTTATCAGAAATTGAAAATTCCTTTTCGCCTGCAAAAAAGGCTTTATTTGTAGTTGTCTCATCTTTTCTATCTAGTATTAAATTAAAATTTATAATATATTCGGACGTCATAATATATCTGATAAACTTAAAGATTGCACTTAAAATCGCGAGTGAAAAAATATAATAAGCAACTTTACCTATTGAAGACAATATACATAGGTAACCTAAAATGTTGGCCTAAATTACATTTGCTTTCGTTTAAGGTTATTAGATCAACTGTAATCCTTCCTCAAATTAGTCTTTAAATATTCAGTGTTCAAATTTAGTATATACTTTGTATTTCTGTATGGATTTATATTCAAACTTTGATTTAGACTTTGGTTTGAGATTCGTTAATTTTGCCCACAGATGAGATTTGGTATATTTTGTACATTTAATTTTGATTGTACATTTTGATTCAGAATTTGGATTATCTGTTTATAGTACTGATCTGACTTTTAATATATTGTGCATGCGATCTGATTATTTGGCTATTTGATTCTATCCTAGATCACAATTTGATTGGGTATCTGATTATCTGATTTGACATTCGAAACACTTTTGTATATGTCTTGAGAGAATTATTTTATATTTGATAAATGATTTGATTACAAAGTTACCATTATATTATGATATTGAATTCTATTTCAACTTTGATGATTTAATTTATAATATCGGAGATTTAGATTTGTTATCTACTTTTGATATCTGTTAATGAACCCTCCCTCCTATTTATTGGATATAATTATTATTATATATCTGCATCATACTTACTTCTATTTTATCCCCTTAGAATAGAGGGTTTAGATATATTGTAGAAATTAGACAAAATTCGATGCGGTATCCCATTTTTCTGGTGAGTATTATATCTATTTAAATATAGATGACATTTGTTGCATTTTGATTGTTATGGATGGATTTAATTTTTGGGCTTTCTTTGGATATTAGAGTCATTTGAATGGAGGCCTTTAAACCGTGTATTGAAAATTTATTTTTTTATGTGGATGAGTTGTTATTATTATTTGGTTATTTTTCTTACGACTGTTTGAAGTAGGTTATATTTATATTGTCTAAATAATTATCCTAAAAAATCCAGTGCAGGTTATATTTGGGTCACATCTATATTTGATTTGTCACATCCAAATTTAAAATTTTTTATTCATCTATTATTTAGAATTTAATTATTTATTATTTTGATCTATTTGATTTGAGTTTGTGACAAAACTCTTAATGTACCCATCCAATTGAGTGGATTTTCTTTTTTCTCTCATTCTTTCCCTTGTTTTAGAGAAATTGTATTTATAGTCGAAGGTATTGTTTAGTTGGTAAGCATCTAAAATCAATTACATGTGTATGATATAGTTTTGAATCAATAGTGATAGGTGTTACTTGTTGTGTGTAACGGTTATCTCATTCAATGATAAGACCACCTGACTTCTAATTATGGAGTCATTTTGGTCGCTCTCTATATTAAGTTATTAAGTAGCTCATTTAATATCTGACATTTAGGTCTCCATTTCTTATTGCTGAAAGTTTTTTTAGGATGGTTCAAAACTTTATTTTTAAGTGGCCTTATTGATATCATATTTACTATTTCGAATGTAGTTGTTCTTGTGATTCTGTCTCATCGTTGCTGGCAATCCTAAGAGCTTATCTCAGGTCTCTTAAGAACTTATTGAGATATCTTCTCTGAATAAAAGTCTTATCTCTTTATGCAGAATCCAACAGTCCTCGATATTGTGACCTGAAAATCGATAGTAGAAACAATATCTCGACTGGTCCTTCCTTCTAGGTTTTTGACCAATTTGGACAATTTCAAAAGTTTCTCATTTCGGATCTGTATCAAAATATTTGTTCGAATGTCATTTAATAGAGTTAGATTCAAAAGTCTGTATTCCCTTCTGACTGTCGATTTTATCCTTAGTTGCTTCTTGGGATCTCGGGTGAAGAAGTTGTCACCATTTCTCCTTTTTCCCACCAATTGATCCCAGGTGGGGATCCATACGTTCTAGCCTCTTTGTTTTGTTTGCCTTTTCGACGGCAACATATATTTGGGTAATAGTCCTTACCTTAAGAAAGGTCTTAGACTCTTACTAAACTAAATATTTAAAAAATTTACGCGACTGTGCAGTTGCCATGAAGGAGTTCAACTTCATCTCATCGGTTAGTTTTGAAATTCCTTGGGTTTCCACGTTAGGGACTTGTCAGTTAGGGACTTTTCATTGAAGACTACTACTTGAAGCCTCGTCAGAAGCCGATGGCTTTACCACATCTTGGGAACAATGCGGATTTTGTCGTCCTGGGCTTTCCTCCCGGGTTGTGAAATTCAATCATCCTTCAAGTTGACTCATACTCCTATCACTCAAGGCTTCTTGGGTTTCAAGGTATTTAGGTTACGAAATTACCTCCTTAGATGGATGCATTTTTTTTTTCTGATTATTCCTTATGGATGTAGAAGTTTGAGAATTTTAGGATGAAACCCTAGTGGGGGTCCTCCAATCTGTTCTAGAGGGATCAGAAAATATTGGACATGGAGTCAACCTGGGCTATCATTGTGTCCACGTTTGTAATTGTAGGCAATTTAGTATTTGTGATGCTACTCCCTATCAGGTCGTCGTCACGAGAAATATTGTTCTTGGACGGTATACTTGATTGAGCCCTAGTATTGACCGTATTTTTTCTTCAAATGAGTGGCTTGAATCCTCACGCTTCTTCCTACAGACGGTGTTAATAATGCGTATTGTGATTTTGAATTGACATACAAATTAGGGAGTCGTTTAAATTCACTCAAATGTCTGAATAATAACAGATTCGGTATTTATAACTATAAATTTAAATTCTGCCCAACACAAAAAATTAAATTTAATGTGAAAGATATATGAGACTCACTTTTTGATATATCTTTCGATACTCAAATAAGAATCTTGCTATATGGATTTGAAAGATATGAGAAAAAAAGATAGTGAAATTTTGAATAGATGGGGATGAGTGGGTCTTTGGAGCGTTACACTCCTTGTGCATTCTTTTGATTAAGTGACTTTTCTTTCATCTCTCTTTCTCTCTATTTTTTTGTTTGGAAGAGGTTATATTTATAGTTAGAGATATCGTTTGGTTAGTTATCACCAAAAATTAATTCCATATATATAATACCGCTTCAAATCAGTAATGAGAGGCGTTATTTACAGTATATAATGACCATTCCCATTCATTAATAGGGCCACTTGGCTCTCAATTACAGAGTCATTTTGGGTATTTTTTATATCAAGTCATTAAGCGGCTTATTAAATATCTGGCTATTCAGATAATACATTTTCGTACATATATTCGAACGCTATTACTTGATAAGCTTTTTGACTTCTTTTGTTGGATCAATAGCATTTGGGCCCTTTATCCAATTGAGTATTGGGCTGGTCCATATCAAGCTGTGCCCATTAAATATTTTTATACAATTAATCAATCTCAAAATGTATATTTATTTTCACAGGTATACAAAAGTGTAGTGCAGCTTTATCCAATAAATTAGGATTATATCTGTAAATAATTATATGTGATGTATCATTGGTATCCGGGTTACGATACGAATTAGGGAATTGCTCGATCTTTCATTGCGAGTCAGCCCATTAAACGCTGACCTCTTGTTCGTTTTAGTGGTGTGTAGGATTCGTACTCGGTGAACGGAGCTGGTTCAAACTATCCAGAAGAATCCGAATCTGTTCGAAGTCGGATCCAGGTACGCATCAATATTTTGTGTAAGTGTTTTAGATTAGATTTTTATTTATATATTTAGTATAATTTACACCTTTTTATAGGGTACAAAATTTTAGATATTTTCGCTTTTCTTATAGTAAAAATGTTTTAAAATTTTATAATTTTTTCACATAAAAAAAGTTTTTGATATTTATTACAAAATTTTTTACAATTATTTTATTAAGAATCATTAAAAAAAATTAAAAAAATATTATATTTAAATATCCTAATATATCAAACTCACTTAAAAATTATACTTATTTTTATATATATAAAAAATAACATTTAACTCTATCTATAAAATATATAAACAGCTCATTTACGAATCTAAATAGTAATATTTTGATCTAAATATATGTCACTTTTTCTCAAAATTAGCATTTTGAACTTTAGTTTTTAGATTTTAATGATTTAAATGTTGAGATTTTAATGTGCAGTGTATTTTGTTGGGGCACAACACGGGCGCTCGGACAGAATGATCCCGAGCGCAACGACCGAGAGGACAAAACACTCGGATAGAGGGACAGCGCTCGGACGGTCAACCAACAAGGAAAGAGAAACACACCAGATTTAACGTGGAAACCCTTCTAGAACCGAAGGGAAAAACCACGCGAGCAGAGGCAACAGTAAATCTACTATGTGAAATAGGTTACAAACCTCTAAGAGGGAGTATCCGCTACACACCCAAGAAGTTTAAAGAAGAAAACACTCCTGAGCAAACCGAGAAAAGCACTCTCTTTTCTCTTCACTCTATTTTTCTCTTTCTCCCTTCTCTCACCGGTGGTGCACTCCTCTTCACTTTCACAATAGTCCTTTTGCCTTTACATGCACCCACCAGCTTTACAAGCTCTCTCTCTCTCCCTCATTCTCAATCTCACGTAGCCCATTTATAATACCAGGGGAGGGCCACGTGGCCAACCACTCAGCCACCCTACTGCCAGTAGGGTGGCAGGGCTATGTCCCCTTAGGCCTGCCATGGCCGTCCGCACGCCTCCTGCGTGTCAGAATGGCAAGCCTGCCATCTTGGAAGCTGAAGCCGCCCAAATGTCCAATCGGAGTGGGCCAACTGTCCACCTGCAACACGCCGCTGCAGCAGGCCTATGAGAGAGAGAAAGTCAACGCCTAGGCTCCAGCGTCCTCGTCCATATCCATCTCTCGGACACGATACCTTTGAGTAGTCCCCGTCCAATTCATCAAGCTGCCCCGAGGACAGACGTTTTCGGATTTCTCCAAACGTCCTCGTCCATGTCAACCTCTCGGACATGAACCTCTGAGGAGTCATCGTGCATTTGTCTCCACTGGTCCGCGGACACAAACACCACAAGAGAGTGACCCAACAAACTTCCCCTCACGATCTTGTGAAGAACCTTTGCCGTTGTTGAGCAACCGTCATCTCTTGCCTCCCAGCAGCTTCCCCTGAATCTGGACTCCGGCATCAGCCTCTACTTCAAAGGGTCCGCGTCCTTTCCCCCCGCGGTCATAGGTACATAGAGGGAGTTGTCTCTTCCACTCACGTCCGAGTGGATTTGACACACTCGCCTCTATTCGGCGATCGTCATCGCCTGCCTTTTGGCACCTTTCCCTCAACTGGGAATCCAGCGTTGTCCTCCGCAAGCCTGAATGACACCTTCCTCTGCCATACTAAACTTGGAGTAAACCCACTCCCCCTCAGCTCCTTTTCTGCGGACGTGCCATTCTCCCTTGCTTTTCTGGTTCTGGTACCGAGGACGTGACTTACTCCGCCATTTGTCTTCAGACTTTGGGCCACGTCCTCAGCACCTTCCCCTTTGGCCTTGGCCACCGCAGCTCCGCCGTTGACCCTGCTGGCTCTGCCTTTAGCCCTGCTGGTTCCGCCCTTGGCCCTACTCAGCTCTGCCCTTGGCCCTGCACAGCTCCGTCCTTGGCTCTGCTGGCTCTTCCAGCCTCTCGGACGTCCTCTGCTACCACCCGGCCGGCCTCTCCTGCCACATTGATGAGTGCCCCCGTTGGTCATCTTGACATTTCCTTTGGCAATGCAAGTCTTCATCAGATATCGCCCTGATGTCCTGCTTCCCCTTGCCAACACTGAGGCGCCTTTGGTGAGCTTCCATTGGCCGTCGCCAAACGCTGTCCTGAAGCCTTTCTCATCAAGCTTCCCGGTTGAAATCACATTCAACCTCAAGTCCAGGGCATGTCGCACGCCCTCCAGCACGAACGTATTCCCGTTGCTTGTCCTCAAGCAAACATCCCCAATGCCAACAACCCTAGACGAGCCACCGTTACCCATCTTCAACACCCCTCGGCCAACGGGCGTGTAGTTTTTGAAGTGGGACTTCCTCGGCATCGCATGGTGTGAGGCCCCACTGTCCATCACCCAACTCGTCTCCTGGCATGGACTGCTCAGTGCTTCCCCTGCGTGGACCACCAGGAGGTCTCCACAGAAGGGCAACAGTCTCCCGGATCATCAGCCTGATCCTTTTTGTCCTGACAATTGCTTCTGCCCTCCTTGTCCTGCCCTCTCCGCGGGCAGTCCTTCTTTATGTGGCCTTTCTTGCCACACAAGAAGCAACTCCTTCCTTCAAGCTTGCTCCAACTGTTGCTCCTCTCCATCCTGCCACCCTGTCCTCGGTCAGATCTCCCTCGTCCCCGACTACTGGTGGTTATCAAAACACTTTCCTGAGAGCTTGAGGCCTCACCGCTTTCCCTCCGCCTAGACTCGTTCATAAGCAGGGAAGCTATAACCTCGACCAGCTTCAATGTGTCCTTCCCGAACAGCAACGTCGTGACAATATGATCATACGAGGACGGCAAGGATGCCAGCAACACCAACGCTTTGTCATCGTCCTTGATCTTCTCATCAAGGGCTGACATCTGCGTTACCAGCCGATGGAACTCGTCCAAGTGCTTCTCGAAGCTCTCCCCATCCGACAACCGCAGGCCATAAAATTGCTTCTTTGTATACAGCCTGATTGTCAAGGATTTGGACTTGTAACGGCTCTCAAGCTTGTCCCAGACCACGGTCGGGTCTGATAGTCCGAGGACCTCCTGCAGTGTGTTGTCCGCCAAACACAACTTAATGGTGGAGTTGGCAAGATCCCTCTTTTCCTGCCACTGGTCATCGGTCAGTTTCTCCGGTTTCTCCTCCTTTTTCCGAAGAGCTATTACCGTTTCTTTCCGGGTTAAAATATTCCTCACCCTTTCCTGCCAAAGGATGAAATTATTTTGCTCATTGAACTGCTCTACATTGAACGTCCCATTCTTCGCCGACGACGCCATCCAACCGACGGTTCACGAACCAGTCTCTGATACCACTTGTTGGGGCACAACACGGGCGCTCTGACAGAATGATCCCGAGCGCAACGACCGAGAGGGCAAAACACTCGGATAGAGGGACAGCGCTCAAACGGTCAGCCAACAAGGAAAGAGAAACACACCAGATTTAACGTGGAAACCCTTCTGGAACCGAAGGAAAAAAACCATGGGAGTAGAGGCAACAGCAAATCTACTATGTAAAATAGGTTACAAACCTCCAAGAGGGAGTATCCGCTACACACCCAAGAAGTTTAAAGAAGAAAACATTCCTGAGCAAACCGAGAAAAGCACTCTCTTTTCTCTTCACTCTATTTTTCTCATTCTCTCTTCTCTCACCGGTGGTGCACTCCTCTTCACCTTTACAATAGTCCTTTTGCCTTTACATGCACCCACCAGCTTTACAAGCTCTCTCTCTCTCCCTCATTCTCAATCTCACGTAGCCTATTTATAATACCAGGGGAGGGCCACGTGGCCAACCACCCAGCCACCCCCTGCGCGGTAGGGGTGGCGGTGGCTATGTCCCCTTAGGCCTGCCATGGCCGTCCGCACGCCTCTGCGTGTCGAATGGCAGCCTGCCACCTTAGAAGTTGAAGCCCCAAATGTCCAATCGGAGTGGGTCAACCGTCCCACTCTGTGCCGCCGCAAAGCGGCGAGCCTACGAGAGAGAAAGTCAACGCCTGGGCTCCGAGCGTCCTCGTCCATGTCCACCTCTCGGACACGATACCTTTGAGTAGTCCCCGTCCAATTCATCCAGCTGCCCCGAGGACGACGCGTTTTGGATTTCTCCAAACGTCCTCGTCCATGTCAACCTCTCGGACATGAACCTCTGAGGAGTCCTCGTGCATTTGTCTCCACTGGTCTGCGGACACAAACACCACAAGAGAGTGACCCCAACATATTTGAGACTATTGAAATAATTGACATTTTAAAATTTATTGATTTTGATGAGATATTTGAATTATCCAAATTTTGGAAATTGGAGACTTTTGAAATTATGTGATTTAGATATTTGGATAATTTTATCTAGTTTGTATTATTTATTATTTGTATATATATCATGAAATGTATGTACAAAATCATAATTTGAACTAAGCATTTGAAAATTTAGACATACTGTGTTTTCACAAATATCTTCAGTTTATAGTCCTTTAATATGTTTTTATGCACATAATTTATATATATATATATATGTAATAAATTTTAAACTTATGATTTACTGTATTTTGTAATCATTTTAGATTTGAGGATCTTAAATTACTTGCATGATTTGAATATGAGAAGATTTGAAGACTTTATTGTTATTTGTATTTGAATTTGTATACAGGATTTTTTTGGTTTATTATTTAATTTATTTATTATGGTCAGTAAAAATTTTGAATAACTGTTATCGGATAAATATTTATACATATTTAATATTTTATGCTTTGGATGCCTTTTAGATAATTTTTCTTTTAATAAATAGACTTAATATGAGTAGGTTGTTATTTAATTATTTAGAGATCAGATATTATTAATTTGATCAGGTTTTATGGCCATTACAAATTCCAATGGATCTTTACCACTTGGAAAAGGGATTTAGGATGCCTTTTTAAGCAAATGTTTATCACATTGATAAAGTGAGTTTCGTCTTATCTTTATCAAAAGATGATGAAATGAGATCTGAGTTTATTTATAAATGATGACGATGATGACACTTAATAAAACGAAATTCTCTATTTTAAGAGAATACAATATTCAAAAAGCTTACAATAAATCTAATGCTTATATTTTAAATGTTTTAAAGAGATTTGATTTCGTATAAGAAAACCTCGATTTTGTTTAATCTTAATTTATTTAATTTATTTTCATATTTTATTACACTTTAAAAAATTTTAAAATTTTATAATTTTGATAATTTTAAGATATTTTTAAAATATAATATTTTATTTTTATTATTTTTTTTTAAAAAAATTTTGATCGATATTAATTAAAAAATTATATATATTATCTAATTAGTTGAGAGATATAGCATCTTTATATAAGAATTATAAATACTCTATTTGAATAATCATTAATAAATAAAGTTAATATTAAAAAAATTAAAATCCTTCTCTGTTCTTCCCGAAATTTCTACTTCGCCCGTTTTCTCTATTTTCTTTTCTACCTTTTCCCCTTCCCCTTCCTCTGTCTTCCCCTCCCCATTTCCCGTTTCCAGAATCAGAAACTGCATGGGAACTTGATTCTTATGTTCCAGAGGTCAATGAGTTTCAAGTAGTCCATATCGATCAACAGAGCGTCTACTTTCTCAGTCGATCCAGCTCGTCAGTAACCAGCAATCAAAATATCAAAGGTTCATTTTGTCAACTCGCATGAACTCTCAATATGCTCCAAAAGAATTTCTAGCCTATCGTAAGCTTCTCGCCGGAAATAAGAAGAGATTAGCTCCTCGACATCATCAACAAGTTCGAATGATTACTCGACTTCAGCAACCTTCGGACAGAGTACTCAACATCATCTGATCAATCTGCCATCGCGTGCATTCTAATTCGACAGTAAACCTGCGACAGAACTTCTGAACTATGATTTGCAGCCAACAGAGATTGAAGAAGCTTTTCCACGTCTTCGACATTCACCGTTTCAGAATACAACCTGACAAGCCTCTCAGCAGTATGAACACCAGCTGTCCCGCCAAGGGTTACATTTGACATTGATGTCCTCGCTTACAAAGCCCGTCAAGCATTTTCTCTGAAATGTATGTGTTAGGTATAATTCCAGACGATATCATTTGTTCATAGAATTTATCGGCAGCATCAAAATCTTTCGCTTTAATGCGACCCGAAATAAGAGCCCCATAAAATTGGAGATCAGCGACGAATCCAGCTGCTGCTTTCCTTAAGACCAAAGATTTTAGAGCCTTCGCATTAACCAAACCAGAATACATAGAAATGAAGCATTGTAAGTTTTAGAATCTGGTTTATAGGCTTTTGAATTCTCCGTTGTCTCAAATAGGCTTATAGCTGTGATTTCATCGGTTGAAGAGAAGCAAGCGTTGATCAACGAGTTAAAAAACATCAGAAGTCGATTTAATTTCTAATGTGTACCAAATTTTGAATTCGTGACGGGTCTTGATTACGTCCCCTTCGCGAGTTGGGTCTCTACTCCGTCTTAGATGATCCACGCTCACCACACCATGGATCTTGGTACGCATTATTGGCATTATCTGTGAAAACTTGGACAAAAGGTCAACCTTAGCACAACACTTATTCAACTATGGTGAATACCAGGAGTCACACTATTGCACCCGGAGATGTAACAACCCCCAGCAATGACCCTCCAGCAGGTAGTCGTGGGGAAGACCGGCAAATGGTCTTAATGGAAACTATGAATGAACGAATGACGAACATGGCAAAAGCATTCCAAACCCTTTGTGCCCAATTGGGACAACAAAAACAAACAGTTTCACAGACGATCCTACAATCAGTTTTAGTTTCAATTTCAAGCACTCCGGCTTCGAAAATGAGCCAGAGGAGAAGACACCCAGTGAGAAATGTAGATCAACTTGTTGACCAAGTAAGAAAACATTCTAACAATAGAAATTGAGGTCCTTTGCGGTCGAAAGGCCGATTAGACCCAAGGTCAGAGGAAGAAAGTCCCGAGCGACATACTTTTTAAATAAATCTACAAACACAAATTCTTTAGTTATTCAAGGAACGATTGTTAACATCAAGACCTCTTGACCACAATGTGGTTTCTCTATCCATTCTTGTTGCGTATATCTCTTTGTGACAATGTGCATTCCATCACTATTAAACTTTAATTTAAAGACATAGGGGGAGTCGTCATTCTCACCGGCCAAACAGTCCAGAGTTGAGGGATTACCTCAATGAAAAGAGATTAGCGGCTACAACAGCCCATCAAACAGATGACAAGCTAGAGAAAGTCTGGCAACGTGTGTTCGATGATAATGCAGATAAACACTATGCAAATTTGAGAAGATCTCATTTCACAATGGAGATTAGGACTTGTCCACTCCCGCATAAATTTAAAATGCCTACGTTGGACACCTATAATAGGAGTAGTGATCCAATAGATCATCTAGATAACTTTTGTACACACTTGAGCTTTCAAGGTTTGGACCAAATAAGCATGTGTTAGTGTTTTTTCCTGACACTGAAGGGAGATGCTCGAATTTGGTTCCATCGTTTGGCACCAAATTTGATTCAATCGTTCAAAGAGTTAATAGATTGTTTTCTATCTCAATTTGCCTCCAATAGGAGGATTGAAGAACAGCCTTGGCACTTGGCTCGTATCAAGTAAGGACCAAGGGAAAGTTTGAAGAGATTTTTGGGTAGATGAAATGCATTCCATCATAAGATACTGAACATGGTCCCCAGGTCAGCATGTGACAAATAGCCAAGGATTATCATTAATAGAATGTATGGCTCAAAAACCCTCATTCATCAGATTTTTTTTCTCTTTACTTAATCGTTGATGAAGTTAATTTGAATACATTTATAAATACTTTGAAGTCTGGTGACTTTTTTAAGCATCTGGCTCATATGAATCCCAAAACGTTTTCAGAAACGGAGACCATCACTAGATTTTATATAGTAGCAGAGGAAGCAAACGAAGTAAATAAACCAAGGCGAGATGATTGCTCACATGGATCAGATAGAAGAAAGAGGAGTAGAAACCATGAAGACCGTGGAGACTCGCGTAACCTAAAGAAGCAAACCAGGTTTGAGCCAGGAATCCGAAGGGAATATAAGCCCTTAAACCTAACTCCTTTGAATGACTCGATGGCAAGCATCCAGTTTCTAAAATGGCCAAAGCCAGTCAAGAATTCAGAGGAAGGTAATCAATCCAAATACTGTGATTACCATCAATTTCGGCGATACGAGATAGAGAAATGTGGGACTTTGCAGAAAGAAATTGAGGACCTTATAAAAAGGGTGTACCTGAAGAAATATGTAAAGAATCCAGAATATGCTGGCAGGGAAGGAGGAGAAGAGCAGAACCAACAACGCCTCAGAGTAGCAGTAGGAGTGGTTGACATGATATTAACCATACTATATAAGAAGTACACTCTAGGCTAAGTAGAAATTATAGACAAAAAGAGACTAAGGATAGAGGGTAGGAATGATGTAATCGTTTTTGATGAGAACGATATGAGCCATGTACAAGTTCCTCATTTCGACTCACTTGTTGTAACTACGCTCGTTTCAGATTGTGAGATTAATTACCAACTGAAACGAGTTTTCGTTGATAATGAAAGTAATAGCAATTTGCTTTATATAGATGCATTTTTTAAGTTTGGACTAAGGAAAAATCAACTTAAACCTACAGTGGACCTCTATACGGACTGGATAACGAACCAGTCTCTATTCAGAGAACAATTCAACAGGAAGTCTCATTGGAAACGTATCTCAGAACAGCAACTCATATGCTCAACTTTCTGGTAGTAGATTTACCTTCGATTTATAACGCCATTTTAGGTAGGCCATGTCTAACGACTTTTGGGACAATAACGTCAATCTTATACCTAAAGATGAAGTTTCCTACACTCTCAGATGTTGGTAAAGTTTCAGGTAATCAAATCACTGGTCGTTCCTACTACTTAATGCAAATAACTCAAGCAGTACCAGAACGGCCAGTTGAAGATTTGGATTATCGAGATAAACTAACGTTACAACAAGACCAATCCGATGAAATAACTGAACGTATACTCTTTGACCCAGATGAGTAGGAGAAATATATGCAAGTGAAAAGCTCTCCCTCCAAACAGTTTAGAGAACAATTTATTTCCTTCCTTAAACAGAATACGGATGTTTTTACATGGTCACCCATTAACATGCCTGAAATCCCAATAGATTTAATTGTCTACAAGTTTGGACTTGATCTCAACCATAAGCCAGTTAGGCAGAAACGGAAAAACCATTATGCAGAAAAGCTTATTGCAATTCGTGAGGAAGTGAAAAAGTTGATCAACGCTAGGTTCATAAGCGAAGTCAAATATTTTGACTGCTCTTTAATGTAGTGCTCGTAAAAAAAGTAACCAGGGCCATGATTGAAAATGAGCTAGACAATACTAAGGCCCAAAAGCACAAACCCAACAAAATCCCATCCAAGGCACTGTTGAGTCATGTGATTGATCATGCGCTCAGAGACATTTAACCGTTTCGTTGGGCTCGAGAAACCTTATCTCACTACAGTTAACCGTAATGGTTATTTTATCTAATCACTCATATCCAGTATGACGTCACAGAAAAATGAACATTTAGACATCATATAAAGGGAAGAGCGTCCAAAGATAAAGGGGAGAGAAAAAAGGGAGAATGAGATCATTCTTCAAAAAAAAAAAAGATTATTTATTTGGACTATGAAAATGGACATCAATTACATTTCAAAGAACAATCTAACTTTTATTTCTTTCCCTTAAAAATTTTTTTTCTCATTTTTGGACGAGAACTGATTTTAGCATTGGAGTATCTTTCGAAGGATAAGTTCCGATTGTACTCTGACTTTTGATTTAGTGGTGGCGTGCAGGTTTTGGATCATCTAAGACGGAGTGAAGATCCAACTCATGAAAGAGACATAATCAAGACCCATCATAAATCCAAATTCTGATACGCATCAATTTCAATAGATTTCATCGGCCTCAACACGCGCATTGCCAGTGTGGTGTTGTGGATTTCTCCGCAAAGAGAGATTTCTCTCATTGTACGGCAACATTTTCTCTAATCTCCATTCTCCACGAAAATGATTGTCTACTGCAGTAAGGGCGTTGAGAACTGCAGGGTCTTGAGGCCTTAAACCCCTTTTGTTGCTGCAGCGTCTAAAACCCTACCCACAATCCGCATGACTGAACTTGCATTCAGTCGGGCATTGTTTTGTTTTGGCTGGTTGCTTACTGCCTGGACAGAGACGAACTTTGAAAGATTGCACGTAAGGGCGTGTTTGGTTCCCAGCATATTTTAAAAATATTTTAATTATTTTTAAATAATATAATATCTATTCATTTATATATTTTATATAAATTTTTAAATATAAATAAATAAATAAAATTTTATATTGTTAAAGAAACTATCATCTAATATCATTGTTAGCCTAACCTTTACAAAATTTATATTTCTCCCCTGCATATTTTAACGAGAAATGTAAAATATTTTATAATATATAATGTTTTATAATTAATTAATTATTTATTCGTGTGTAAGTAGAAAGGGTATACCCTTTTTAAAATATTAATTCATTTTCAAAATAATTAAATATAACACTTGGTTGTTTTCATAATACGACGTCGTGCGATGTCAAAGCATAAGAATGTGTACGTTTGAAACTTCAAATTTGATGACAGCCGACAAGGACACTAACCAGGCACTGGCAGGGCCAGCGAGTGGAACGAGTCGAGTTGCTCTCGAAATCAGTTGTTCTTACCCTCCTCATAAAAATAAAATTAAATGATAAAAAATTAAAATAAAAAATTATTTTATAGGTTTGATGACTTATTTTAATTTTTATATTTTAATTATGAAAATAATAAATGAGTTAAATTTATAGGAATCACCGTAACAAAAACCCTCTCCAGCAGCCGGTGTCCCTATTTTTTATCTCCCCCTCAAAGTGGACTGTAACTGTGCGTCTGTTTTCTCTGAGCTGCTTTTCTCATGCTGTTCCGCACAACTCCACGTGAATCTTCCTCCATTTCTCTTCTACTCTTCTTGCAAACCCTAATCTCCTCATCCTCCTCCTTCCCCACTACCCTTCTCAGCGGGAATTCGCTTGTAAATGTGAAGAACATGACCGAAACAGTAGCACTTGTTATGTGGCTGCCCTCCTAAGATTTTGCTATGCAAACACACTTTACTCTGCCACTCACTCACGCTCAAGCAGAGTTCCACGTCCTGAAAATGTGAAGAACAGGGCAAAAATAAACTTTGTTTTTCTTCTGGTGAAAAGAAATTTGTTTTTCAAGCTGCATGTTTCTTCATCTCTCTCTGTCCTCAAGCAAGCCGAGGGATCTAACGTGAAAAATCACTTGTCCAGAAGAACAAGAACAGCAACTTCCCATCTGGGTCTCATACATTCCACCCCAGAGCAAAACCCCACCTTCTCATTTCCTCTGAAAGAAGGCAAAAACCCCAAAAGGAAAAAATGGGATGTGCCCAGTCCAGGATTGACAATGAGGAATCAGTATCACGCTGCAAGGAGCGGAAAATACTTATGAAAGAAGCTCTGTCCGCCCGGAATGCTTTCGCCGCCGCCCATTGCGCTTACGCCATGGCCCTCAAGAATACTGGCGTCGCCTTGAGTAGCTATGCCCAGGGAGAAGCCGAAAATCCTGACACTGCAGCCACCACTGCGGCATTTCCCACTGTCTCTCCGATGCCTCAGGAGCCTCTCCCTCCTCCACCGCCTCCTCTCCCATCCTTCTCCCCATCCCCCATCCAACGCTCTGTAACGATGCCGGAATTCCCAGTTTCGAAACTCGGAGTTTCAAAAATGGGATCGATCTCGATCCCAGAGGATGCCGATGACAAAGTGGTTGAGCATCAGGGTGACGATGGTAATGAAGTTGGAACTGAGAGTCATAGTGGCGGTCCTGGTGGAAGGGATTTTAGGAGGCAGAAGAGGGAAAATTCACGGGATGGGGTTGTCAATTGGGAGGTGCCCTCGTCGGTCATGGACAATATGGCACCCAGGCCAGCACCGGAGTTGAAGGGGATGGCCTGGGACTACTTCTTTATGGTGGAGAATATGCCTGGTTCAGGGTTGAGTGAAAATGAGGAGATTGAGGATGACAAAGTTGAAAATGGGGAAGTTGGGTACGGCGGGATGGACAATGTGAGTGATGGGGACGGTGAATTATTCAGGGAAGGTAATGGGGTTGGGTTCAGGACACCGGAAAAGGGGTTCGAGGGGCGGAGGAAAGTGGCCTTGGAAGAAGAGGTGGTGGAGATGGAGACTCCAGCTGTGGTCAAGCACTATGAGCATTCAAATACGTCCCCAGCGGATGTTAGAAGGGTGGGTAAGGTAGGCATTGGTGTGAATTTGCTGAAAGTATTGAAGGAGATTGATGATCATTTCCTCAAAGCTTCCGAGTGTGCCCAAGAGGTTTCAAAGATGCTCGAGGCCAATCGGTATCAATATCATCACAATTTTGCTGACCATAAAGGTTTTCATTTTGGTCGTCTTCTTTTTCTCTTCATCTTATCATATGTTGAATTAGCAAATTATTTCAGTTTTCCACCTGATTACTAAGCTGTCAGTGTTGAGTTTTAGGTCATTTCTTTGTGAGTTTTACACCCATTGACATGTCATCCAGTGATACACTCGCTGTTGTGCGAGAGAATTCGCTCAAGTGGAGGCATTTTTTGGTGGCATATGATAGGTGCGTATGCTAGCATAAGATCTCAGAGCCTGATGTGGGCTTGAAGGGTATGCGTGCATGGCTTGTGCAGATGGTTCTCACCTGAAGAGCACTTGAAGGGTGCACGTGCATAGTTTGTCTAGAGGGGTCGTGCCTAACGCGAGTACGATGGGCACTCGTGCACCAACATTGATACAAAATATCCTGATGCGTTTTTTATGGTAAGATTTGAGAGCATTTTCAACACTAGAGCGCCGAACAAAGAGAGAATGGAGAAAAGAGAAAGGAGGAAGATTTTTGGTATTTTGCTGAGGTTTAATTTGAGTTTCATTTTATGCCAAGCTTGGGTACGTGTTCTAATCTCGATTCTAGGATATATTATCGATTAGTTGATCTTATTGTCATTATATTATTTTCTTGTGAGTTATAATGTGTATTAAGGAGATTATATTTGACCATTATTTACTTAAGTTGTAGTGAAGGGATCTCAAATGGGATTATATTTGTAACCGGCCCCTATTTTATAATTGATTTATTTGAAAATTATCTCGTATTTTTTTTTAGTCTAGAAGAATTTTTCATATTAAATATTATTGTGTTGTGTACTTGATTACGTTGTGTTCTTTGTGCTTAAAGGTTTGGTGATTGACTATTAATAGAAAATTTTGGTTTGTTTTCGCTGTCTGGCTATGTGTATATTTTCATTGAATCCCAACAAGTGATATCAAAGTGTAAGTTTTATGAGTTGTATAACTACAATTTGATGGAATTGACCTTGAGAAGTTTGCCATTTCACATTGAACAATTTAATTGGTAAAATAGTTTTATTTTTTGATAAGAGAGAATGATGAATATTTTGATATGGAAATGAACTGTAAAAGAACTAGGGAAGGAGGATGAGTCGGAGAGGACGAATGATGAATAGTGGCAAGATATGAGGAATTTGTCTAATTGTATTATTAAATTATATTTTACAAATAATACTCTTCAAGAAGTTATCAGTTTGCTTGATATAATAGAGGCTTGGATTAATCTTGAGGGTTGGTATAAGCCCAAGTTATTGATGACGAGTTTATATGTGAAGAATAAATTCTATGGCTTTCACTTGTCGAAGGGAGGAAGCTTCAAAAAGTATTTAGATGAGTTCAGTAGGGTCTTAATGCAAATGTCGACACTTGATGAGAAAATCAATGATGAAGACAATATGTCAGTGTTATTGTCATATCTGCCAGTCTTGTACGATTATATTGTTGCAATCCTATTGTTCAGGAAGGACATACTTAGCTTTAATGAGGTCATCGCTTCCTTAGTTATAAATGAGTTCAGGCGAAAAGAAAGTGATGAGGTTTCGAAGGAGTCAAATGTCTTAGCCTCCACTAGCAGTTGGAGGCACAGGAGATCGAGGGATCAAAGTGGCAAATTAGAAAGTAGCAACAGTTAGTCCAAATTTTAGGAAGTCGAGTGCTTTTATTGTGACAAGAAGGGTTATATGAAACAAGATTGCTTAAAGAGGAAGCAAGAGAACGAGGATAGTAACAAGCAACAAGAGAGGAGGGACCATGACAGCAATGATTAGGTCTCTATCACTACTTGCAGAGACCTTCTAGTCATTGGCGCAGAGAAGACACGAAGTTTTATGAGCCATGAGATGAGTTGGGCTATAGATAGTAATTCCCCACACCATACGACATCAAGAAAGTTGCTCTTCACTTCCTATATACGTGTGGGGCCTATGGGTTATTAAATATGGGTAATTATGACTTGTGTTAAGGGAAGTGTGACATGATTCGGTTGTTTGGCTAAATGTGATTTGAATCGAGAAGTTTGATGAGGCATTTAGCAAAGACCAATGGAAGCTCACTAAAGTCTTTTTGATTGTGGCAAGGCGAAGCAAGCGTTCAACTCGATACCTAATGGAGACTTCGGTTGCTTATAGCAACACCGAAGTGACCAATGGGTGTGGATTGGTCAAAGTGGCGGCAAGAGGAGGCCGAGATGGAGAGTTAAGAGGAGCAATGCTATCGTGGAGAAGAAGCCGAAGGGGATTGAGAATACTCTTGGTTCATTAGAGTGGAAAATGGTGTCATTCAAGCTTGTGAAGGCCGATACTAAAATCCTCATGGAGGAAAAAGTGTCAAAAGATAAAAGATGATAGTCACCAATAAGGTGAGGGACCTCCCACAAGGTCATGAGGGGAAAACTCTTGGATTTCAGGTCACTTTTCTGTGAGTTTTATACCCATTGATATATCATCTAGTCATATGCTTAATGTTGTGTGAGAATTCACTCGAGTGGAGGCTTTTTTTGAGTTGTGCATAATGGGCGCATGAAAGATGCATGTGCCGACAATAGTAAGATTTCAGCTCCTAGTGCATCCCTAAAGGGTGCACATACATGACTTGTCTAGAGGGCTCGTGCCTAAAGAGTGCTTGAAGGGTGCACTTGTGTGGTTTATCCATATGGGTTGCACCTATTGTATGCACGATGAGTGCTTATGCGCCGGTGTTGGTATATAATGTCCTAATTCGCTTTTTGGGTAAGATTTGTGAGTATTTTAAACATAAAGGTGCCATACGAAGAGATAAAGGAGAAAAGAGAGAAGGGAGAAAGGCTTGTGACTTTTAGTTGAAGTTCAATTTGAGTTTCATTATTTGCAAAGCTTGAGTTTGTTGCTCTAGAATTGATTTTAGGATATATTGCCAATTGGTTGCTCTTGTTCTCATTTTGATTGTATTCTTTTCTTGTGGGTTTGTAAGATATATTGAAGAGGTTGTATTCAGCCATTGTACACATGGTTTGTAGCAAAGCGTTCTCGGAGGGGCTATATTTATAAGTGGTTACTATTTTATAGTGGATTTGTTTAGATGTTGATCTATGGTATTTTTCTTGATTTAGAATGGTTTTTCACGTTAAATATTATTTTGTAACTTTGTGCTTAGTTACATTGTGATCCTTGTGTTCAAAGGTTTGGTGGTTAACAATTGATGGGGGATTCGGGTTTATTTTTGTTGTACTGATTGTGTGCGTGTTTCTGTTGAATCTCAACAATTACATTGATTATGCTGGTATAATTTATATGTCCAAGATAGAAAGCTTAATTGAAGACAAATACACATGTACCCCTTGTGCAAGTTTTTGCGTTTTTAATCTGAGTTTGTTTAATTATTGCTACTCTGGATTCCAGAACAGTTTGTTCAGTTTATCTGCATGAGAGATGGGTGTTTCTTTTTTTGTACTAAAGTTTGAATATGTTCATTACTTGGTTGGCTTGCTACGAGAGACAAGTGCTCCTTTTATAGGGCTAAACTAATGGGAGTAAAAAAAAATCGGAAAACTCTAATTAAGGCATTAGTTACTGAATGGTGTCCTGCTCGGGGCCTTACATGCTACTACTACCTTGAGCTGAATGATGTTCCTTAATGATAAGTTAACGGGGCAAGATTAGTTCTATTGGGTCCCAATGATCTAGTCTTCTACTTTACTTCTGTCAAGTGGGCTTGTGAAAAAAGGCCAGAGCATCTAATTGATAAAAATATCGATGTCGGTTATATTGAGTAATACGTATCAGTATATGACATATGAGATGCAAACTTTTTTTTGTGAATTGAAATCTAACAAGGAAATATACCGTTGATATATTGACATTACGCGACTCTGTCGCAGTATTAGAAAACATAAGTATGAAGGCTTCCAATACCAATATATATGTTAGCCAAAATTCATTCCGTGTGAGTGTCTATTCAGGTGCTATGAGAAAATAATAGCAAACCTGATTTCCACAAATGATTTTGTTGTTTTCTTGGAGTTGTTTCATTGCAGCCACTTGGATGCAGCAGCAATTGTGCTTAATAAAGCTTTCAACTTCTGATGAACTGCATCAAGTATAGAAAAACTAGTTCCTAAAATATTAATTAGCCCGTCTTTTGCAGCACCTGTTGATCATGCTGCGAGAGTCATGCGTGTTATCACATGGAATCAGTCTTTAAGTGGTATACCTAGTGCTGATAATGGGACGGATGATTCTAATGTTGAAGAGAACGAGACACATGCCGTTGTTTTGGATAAGTTGCTGGCATGGGAGAAAAAGCTATATGATGAAGTGAAGGTGCATTTCATAATTAATCATCTTTAGCATATGTGTTATTTTTTGTATCCCTATGCATTATTGGAGAAAGTTTTGTTCTGTTTCCCAGCTACAAACCGTGGGTTGCCAATTGCCATTTGCTTTTGCAACTACTTTTTTCGAATTATATTTAGCGATAATAGATGGAGAAGAAGCAAACTTGGTTTGATTATTATTGAGCTGACATAAACATTGCTTGTGTAAATGTGTGGCCCACCACAATTAGATGTATTTTATTTATTTATTTTTGATAAAAGGTCCTTTTGATAAATTGCAAGGATGATCTTGAGTGTCTTTTTTTTTTTTAATAATTTGGTGATTTAACAGAAATTTCTTGCTTGTCTCATCTGTGTGGTTTTGCAAATCAATAAATGACAAACTGTGAAGGAAAATGACCGCCATGAATATTACCAAGTTCCTGGTAATATGATATTCATGTAACAATCTCGCCACATACATCTTTCAGTTATTTGGATTTTCCTTTGAAAACAACTTCCTCGGCTCTACTAGTTGAAGCTGTCGGTACAGGGGCTTCCCAACAAGCTAAAAAGAGGTGTTGAAGTTCTTTCGTAGGAGATTTTTACTTAAAGAAGTCGAAACTATGAAGTGGTGAAATTTTCTCTTTGGGATAGTATCTGTACTTTCATCATTCTCTTATACTTTTTGGCAACTCCACTCAAACATTACAGTTGACGGGAAGCTCATTAAATGATCTAACCTGATCCTGAGGTTTTCTTTTTTTCTTATATAACTTTGTCTTATTTTGTAATAGGCGGGGGAGCTCATGAAGCTGGAGTATCAGAGGAAGGTTGCAGTGCTGAACAAGCAGAAGAAGCGTGGTGCCACAGCTGAATCACTGGAGAAAACAAAAGCAGCTGTCAGTCATTTGCATACCAGGTACATAGTTGACATGCAGTCTATGGATTCAACTGTTTCAGAAGTCAATGATTTACGGGATCGTCAGCTGTACCCAAAACTCATTGAGCTAGTCGACGGGTAAGTTTCTATGATCATATGTTGCCAATTAAAATGGAAGTTTATCCTGACCCCATGTATTCTTTCTGCTAAGATGCTCCTCAACAGTAAAGATTGTTTCATATATTCCTTAACCATCATGCTTTTTCCAATGTTAATTGAAATCTGCACGACCTTCTGATGAATGCACGATATGATGATTATTATTTTTTTTGTTGGGGGGAGGGGGTTCTATAATTTGTGGTTGTCTTGTGCTTGAACTACAATTGGTTTTTGGTGTTCCTTCTATTCTGCAACTGCTGAATGTAGGATGGCCAAGATGTGGGAAAACATGTGCATACATCATGATGGTCAGTTGCAGATCGCTGTGGACCTCAAATCTGTCGTCATTGACATCTCTTTCGCTGCACGAGAGACAAGTAAAGACCACCATAAGCAGACAACGGAGCTGTTGAGCGTTGTCGAAGAATGGCACGAGCAATTCGGGAAGCTCGTCACCCACCAGAAGCATTACATCCGAGCTCTCAACAGCTGGTTAAAGTTGAACCTCATCCCTGTTGAGAGTAGCTTAAAAGACAAAATCTCTTCCCCGCCACAACTTCCGACCCCCCCGATCCAGCCGCTTCTCCACTCTTGGCACGACTATCTAGAGACGCTTCCGGATGAGCTTGCCAAGACTGCAATTTCGTCCTTTGCTGCCGTTGTAAGAACAATCATACTCCACCAAGAGGAGGAGATGAAGATGAAGGAGAAGTGCGAGGAGACGAGGAGAGAGCTCTTGAGGAAGAGCCAGGCATTTGAGGAGTGGTACCATAAGCACGAGAAGAGGAAGGCTCGGGCTGAGGAAATGGATCCAGAGAGGGTAGAGGACACGGGCACAAATGGGAAAGATCTTGTCTCGGAGCGTCGGTTTGTGGTTGAGAGCTTGAAGAGGAGGCTGGAGGAGGAGGTGGAGGCCCACCAAAGGCAATGTGCTCAAGTGAGGGAGAAGTCTCTTGGGAGCCTTAGAACACGGCTGCCAGAGATTTTCCGTGCCATGTCTGATTATGCTCATGCCTGTGCTGATGCTTACAACAGGTTAAGGAGGTGTATTCCTGATTCATGACATGCTTGTGACTGACTCTTTTTGTCACTGTAAAAAAGTTATGCATGCTTGTGTAAGTTAAGGCCGGTTTTGTTCGAGATTCTGCCATTTTTATTCTCTTTGTCATCTATATTAGATTGTGCCTTGCTTTCTACTCTAGAGGGCACTCGAACTCGAATTACTTGGTTATTTCAATGGGGATGGTTGAAGACACGGTTCAACCAGATGCTCTTTGACAAAGAACTCTCTGCTATCTCAAATTATTCACATATAATGTATATAAACCCATCTTAAGTGTCATCTTTTAGCTGTTGGCTTTCGAAGGCTATCTGCAAGCCTGGAGACGCTGCATGCTTTTGGCTTTGGCAAAGTCTGAACTGCAGGCTATCTACAAGACAACTGATACAGCAGGATTCTGTCAATCTCTTGCTCAATCACTTATCAAATGGTTAATTTTTGACAATCCACTGCTCAATCCTTTTAAATGTGATAATTCTAGCTTCAACAATTTGTCCGACCCCTATAATGAGGATGACTTTATCGGTCTATTATATTCTATCGAAAACTGCCCTGTATAATAGGATATGTGCTTCATATATATGATTCTGACCCACTCGTGCAGATGTAACAATGAAATGGGAAATAGAATCTGCTGGAGGAACTTAATTTTGAATGCTCTGAAAAAGAAATGGGCAGGCCAAGTGTTTTGGGGGCCTGTGAATGGTGATTGTTGATAAGAGAGACTGGAATTTCTGGCAAAATCAGTGGCAGAGAAGAGCCGCTGGGTACCACTCCAAATTTTGCATGGAAGTCGGCGATGGCCTTTGGAGACAGGATGGCCGTGAGACACAGATCTGCTCTTCCCTCCAATAAACCACGTATAGAGCTCTGGCTTAGAACAAATTTATCTCTTAAAGAGATATATGAGATTTATTTTTATTTTATTTTAATTATTTATTTTTAGATAAATGGTTGTAATTTAATATTTTAAAATAATTAATTTTAATTATTTTTTTATTTTTTAAAATATAATTAAATTATAACTATATATTTTTAAGTATACTGTTGAGATTACAGGAATAAGTTTTTTTATCTTTATAAGAATAAATTTCCCCTGAATCCCCCTTCTTAAGAAACTTCAAATTTAATTAGTTTCCCCAATCTACCCTTCAATTTTAGTTAAATCACTTTGATATCCTTGTCCGAAATTTATAATATTTATTCTCTTTACCCAAAAAAACTGAGAAAAAAAAATAATGTATTAATTTTTTTATTATAATTAAATTATAATCTTTTACTATAAAATATACAGTTGATATTATAAAAACAAATATTTATCCCTATAACATAGGGATTTTTCATGACTCCCCTTGTCCCCCTCTTAAAAAACTTCAAATTTAACTAGTTTCCCACTTCTACCCTTCACTTTCAGTTAAATCACTTTGATATCCTTGTCCAATCCAGCAAAAATAAAAAATAAAATAATAATAATAATAATAATTTAATTTAATTAAAAAAAAACCCATTATGTCAGAAGTGAAATTTGATCGGAGTAGGAGATTCTACTTCTCTCAAGGAGAAGCAAAACCTTGCTTCTTCAATTTTAACTATTGGATTAAAAAAAATCTAATTATTAAATTTTAAATATTGTATAATAATATCTAAAATCTCATTTTAAAAAAATATTTTTATTTTTTAACTTAATATTCAATAAATATTAATATTATAAAAAATTTTAAAAAATACAACTATATTTAATATATTTTATTTTTTAAAATCTTGACCATTAAATTAAAATCCAATATCCACAAAGCAGGATCCCCAAATCCCGATTTGCACCCACGTCCTCTTTGATATCCTTGTCCAATCCAGCAAATAAATAAAAAAAATATTAATTTAATTAAAAAAAAAAACCCACTCTGTCAGAAGTGAATTTTAATCGGAGTAGGAGATTCTGCTTCTCTCAAGGAGAAACAAGACCCTACTTTTCTAATTTTAACTATTAGATTAAAAAAATCTAATTATTAAAATTTAAATATTATATAATAATATCTAAAATCTCATTTTAAAAAAAAATATTTTTAATTTTTAACTTAATATTTAATAAATATTAATATTATAAAAATTTTAAAAAATACAACTATATTTAATATATTTTATTTTTTAAAATCTTAACCATTAAATTAAAATCCAATATCCACGAAACAGGATCCCCAAATCCCGGTTTGCACCCACGCCCTCTTTGATATCGTCGTTCAATCCAGCAAATAAATAAATGAATAAAAATTAATTTAATTAAAAAAAAAAACTCATCTGTCAGAAGTGGGATTTGAACCCACGCCCTCTCACGAGGACCAGAACTTGAGTCTGGCGCCTTAGACCACTCGGCCATCCTGACTTCGGTGTCTTACTTGTTTAATTTTATTAATTTTATTATTACCAAAAACAAAACAGAATTAACTTAATTAAATAATTCGAAAGTAGAAATTTTGATGTAACACCATAAATTAATGTTCCAATAAATGAATAGTCCCGTGTATAATTTTATCACTGCACCCAAAAATATATACATATTATCTTAAATTTATTATATGCAATCTTATATTATATATATATTAATATTCTAATTTATCATGTTAATTCTTTAAAATTGTGCATTTATAGGGGCAAACAAGCAAGATGGAGGTCTCATTTAACACAAAAATATAAAAATGTATGCTTTTTCTTTTTTAAGAAAAAGAGAGACACCACTTGGCAAAAGCTCAAAATAAATGTAAATTATTAAAAGGCATGAGCACAAGGTGAACAAAAAGAAAAAAATACGGGGATTAGAAAAAAATAAATTGAAAATTTGTTGAAAAATATTAGAGCAACTTATAAAAAATTTGGACCACATCTATTAAAAATGATTCTATTTAATTATAAAACGAATGCTAGAAAATAAGATCTCATTGCTTATATTTTTATAGAAATATAATTCATATTTTTTAAAATCTATACAATTATGTCAAATCAGATAGTGCTTCAAAAGTATTATTAATTATGATATGTAATTCCCTTAATAATAATAATAATAATAATAATAATAATAATAATAATAATAATAATTGATGGGTCCTGACACCCAATGCCCAGAAAAGAAGGCCCAAAGCCACGACCATGGACCAATGGGATTACGAGGACAATCCGACCCAAGAGACCCAAAAGCCTAACTTAGCCCAAGAGGTTAAGTTTTCTTTAAAAGCCCGAGGACCTGGGCTAGCATCCCAAGGAGCCCAAATGGCGACAATGGTCCAAGAGACCAATTTTACCCAAGAGGCACGAGGATCAGGCGAAGACCCATAGGGCTTTCTGAGGACGAGGACAATCTCATCGCCTCTAGGCCCTCAGGATAAGGGAAAATAGGGTCTAAGATGACTAAGCGCGCCAACTCAGATGATTCACTATTACCAAGGACATGCGTTCTCTATAACACGCCACCCCCGCAGGAAATCACGGCGCTCAGAGCACGCGCCATCATGATGGGTCTAACGGCACCTAACGCGCCGGATCCGTAGAGTTGGTGACAGGCATCCCTGACACACCGTATTGGCAAAGTTGGTGGCAGGCGTCCCTGCACACGCTAACGCCACGTGTCCCATGCCAACGGCATGATTTTCCTATGTAAATACCCCATTGGAGCAACAAGAAAAGGATTCCAACAGTTGTCATTTTGCATACATATTGTGAATAGCTTCCAAGAGAAAGAGAAGGAGAAAAAAGAAGAGAGAACAAAGCCTCTCACCTAACTCTCTGTGGCAACAAATAGTGCCACAGTGTCAAGTTGTACCCCATTTTCACAAATAGTGGAACCTTTTGGACCAAGCGTCCACCATCGTAATTTTTCTCTCATTTAATTCAAAAAGGGATTTTTCACGTAAAGTACTCGTACCTTGTGCCCTCGTCCCCTTTTTTCTTTCGAAACATTATTCTCGTCAAATTCGACAATTCCTTCTTGTATTGCACGATTCCATCCGTCCAAAAGCTCAAAAAGAGGACTCGAACTCTAGTTGTACGGCGACTGAAATACGTGGACGCAACAACAATAATAACAACAACAACAACAATAATAATAATAATGTGACTCACTAAGGTAGCACATAAAAATACTATGAGCATAAAGATACTATATTAGATTGGATCGAAACATAAATTAAATTACTTTAAATCTATTATATATAATTTTATTTTATATTATATATATAATTTTATTTTTAAAATAATCTTAAATATTTGACAAAATAGAAATAATTAGGATTTAAATTAGTTTATTTAATCTGAGGCTTTTTTTGATAAATAATTAACATGTATAAACTAAAACTAAATAATCGAGCCCAACCTGCGTGACAATCTGATTACCTGAAATCGGGTCCGATTCAGCAATCAACTCCACCTAATCATTAAGGAAACATCAACTTTCACATCAATGCAAATACAAGCAAAACCAATCTTAGACATGGCCACAATATGGGAGTCTGCAAATAACGGGATACCCATTTGCATTTGCAACATGGCGTAGTCCTTCAGACGACCAGAATACCAACGAAAGGTTATGAAAATTATCACATACAGGAATCCTCACGCTTCAAGATCATACCCTGGAACCCAGACCTTCAAAAAGATGGGCATGCCACTGAAGGGCCAAGGCTCACCCTCACGGACTTTCCTCGCATTGTCCTCGTCCGAAAATTTGAAGAAGAAAAAAAACCCCATGGACTAGGACAACACCTGAGAAAGGCCATAACAGCCCCGCAGCTTCTTCCGGAGTGAATTCACAGCAGCGAAGGCTACTTTCTTGCTCAAGAAGTAGCCAACCAGAGTTGAGTCCCACCGCTTAGCCCCATCAGCGGGGACAAAGGGCGGAGGATCGATGATCACTCAATCCCTAACAACGCCCGGAAGGTAAAACTTCAGCTATGGTCGTAGTATTATAATTAGCCCCGCGATAATATCAACCTATCTTTTGTTAAAATCGGACAACTTATTTGAATAGCAAAAAAATAATCAATAATATACAATAAACAAGTAATAATCACAAATGGTAGAAAACACAGGATTTTATGTAGAAAACTTCTTTTTTGTATGATGAAAAAAACCACAAAACTGTATATTTGAAATATATCCACTATATAACAAATTCAGTTATACAAACTCTAAAAACACAAAGATACAAAACCTTGTAACAAATAAGCTAGATCAATAATGAGTACAAGAAAAAAAAAAAAAAAACCTTTACGACGTTCTCAATTTTAAGAATAGTATATCCAAAGTTGGTGAAGACTGAAACACGATTCAAAACTCACTCACATGATCGAACATTTCTCTTCTCCATTTTTTCTTTCTTTCTCTTCTTTTTCTTACAGTGTCAACACTCAAGGTCCTAATAATTGCGAATTGATAACCCCAAAATCGCATCGGTCTTTGAGCAACCTAAAAATCACACTCATGCGTCCCTCGGACGCTTCTCGACGCCTTCTAATTTGGAGTCGACTCATATGCGACAATCAAACGCTCATAGTGCGCAACTTTAAATCTTTATATATCAATTCATCGCACATTATATATCATAATTTTATTTTTAAAATAATACTTAAATATTTGACAAAATAGACTCACACCTCCATTTAACCCCCTTTATTTAATATCTTTTTTGATAGACACCAACTAATGTCACCCAAAACCAAATAATCGAGCCCAACCTGCGCTTCACTCAACCTGACATAAAATTACCTGAAATCGGGTCCGATTCAGCAATCAACACCATTCTAATCATTAAGGAAAAGAAAAAGAGGAAGACACACCATTTCTAAAACCCGCAGGAGAGCCCATCGATCCATGCTTCAAGACAACCTAGGCCATTTTGGATACCTCAACACTTTGTTAGGTTTGGTCATTTCTTAGTCCTTTAACAAACGACCAGAATAGGATCACAAGGTTTGTAAAATATCACAATTGTTGCGAATCCTCACTTTAATCAAGACCATTTGTCGGAACCCAAACCTTCAAAAAGATGGGCATTTGCCGACTGAAGGGCCAAGGAAAACCATTTGCACGACAAGACAAATCTCGTATTGACCATTTGGAAAATTTGAAGAAGAAAAAAAGACCATTTGCTAGAGTGGCAACCTCTGAGGTGACTATTTGCCCCGGCAAATCTCTTCCGGAGTTGATTTCAGTTGCATTTGCAGCAAAATTTGGCTGAATTTTCTTGAAAATCAAGAATTAGCCAAATGCCAAAGTAGATTTTCGAGTCCCAATCCGCTTAGCATTTGTCATGAAAATTCGAAATGGATTTCCGAAGTGCAAATGTCGGAGTAACATTTGTTGGAGTGAAAATCACTGAATTTCTAAATGCAAATGCCCGGAGTGGCATTTGGCAAAGCAGAAAAACTAAAATCCAAAGTGGATTTTCAAGTACTTTTGTAGGAGTGATGTATCAACCTAGTCTTTTGTTAAAATCGGACAACTTATTTGAATAGTTAATTTTTCGTAGTTAATAAGTTTTACAAAGCAAACAAGTAATAATCACAAATGATAGCAAATACAGGATTTTATGAGAAAAATTGATTGACCTAAAAGATGAAAAAAACCAAAAAACGTGGATATGAAGTTGAAAAAGATTCACTATACAATAAATTATCTGCAAAAATCGAGTCAGGTAAATAGATGAGATTTGGAGCCAAAATCTCTATAAGGGCACACCAAGTGTTTCAAACAGACAGACAAGCGAGAGAAAAAAAAGTGACAAAGTAATGGCCGCAAGCGAGAGCCGATGTAAGATAGATGGAAAGTAACAATAGCAGCTAACATGAATGTGAAAAAAGAGTAAAACAAAAGAGGAGTGTGGAAGAGGGCTCTCATCGTTTGTCGTATATCGCCACACTTATAAAATTAAATAGAGTAAAGTACACCACCAATGAGAAAAATGAGAGAACAAAAACAAAGAAATAAGAGGATATGAGAGTTTTCTAACTATGAAAATTATTTTTTTCTATTATCTCTCGAGTGTGTTGTTGGTATTCTATCTCTAGGATTTTTATAACTGATTTTACATATTAAAAACTTATTCGAAATTTGTTCTGTAATTTTTCTTTTCAATTTGAAAAAGGTTCCCACATTAAAAATATTGTGCATCTTTTTACTTATTATATCCACTAAATTAAATTGTCGAATACAAGACTTCTGGATTTGCCACTGACCCCGGGATTGTATCTTTTAGGACTTCAAATCCCAACACACTTTTCTAAGTAAGGGCCTAAATCTCTGACCAAAATTCAGCCCTCAAGCCGGAATACGGAACAACCTTGGATAGGCTCATCAAATCCCCAAGACACGAAGAGAACTCGGAAAACCCTTTCTGTGGAGAAGAGGAGAAGGAATTTGGAGAAGAGAGAGAAAGATGAGCAATAGATGATGATGACAGCGAGGTTGATGGCTGACAAGGTGGATCAGCGACGGACACCCTGGCATTTAGCTCCGGCAGCCACATCGGGGCAGTCAATAGGCAATGGGGAGATTAGGAGTTTTTTCGAGAGGGAATGTTTCAGGAGGTGGAAGGGAAACTTCTTCTTACTACTTAAAGCGAAGACTTGGCAGTATTTAAATTCGCTGAGCAGCAGGTGGCATGGCAACAGCCAACTCAACGATATAGGGCAGGAAAGCAGGGATTGAGAGGGCCTACGAATTATTTAACTATTAAAATTTAAAAAAATAAAAACAAAAATAAGATGACAACTTTCATTTTTAATTATTTAACAATAAGATTATTTTATAATTTCATCATTTAAAAAATTAAAAAAAAAAAAGAAATTTAAGAAGAGAAGAGGGAAAAAATGGTTAAGTAAATAGTGATAAATTTTATCATATTAGCAGAGTTTAATTTTTTGGTAAAGGAAATAAATATTTTTTTATTAGTATTTATACTTGACGTTAGCAACCATTACCAGTCATCTCCACCAGCCCGGCCACCTATTCCTACATTACATCTTGCGCATCTGCAATACGTATTATCATTTGCTTCTGTGAAACAAACAGCATTTCCATGGCAGAAATCGCGGGGAAGAATGGGAGGCGAGATTCGCAGCAATTCTGGCAACTCAAGAACGAAGCTCTCCAAACATCTGAACGAAGCGCTGAGAAAGAGAACTGAACGTTTCCATAGAAACCATGGATCCTAGATGCCCTCCGACAAAAAACCGTACAAGCTAAAACAGCGAAGAGAAAAAGGAAATGCCGCAGCGAATGGAAGATCCAACCATGGACAACAGACTTGACTCCGGAAAATTAACGAGCCACGAGAGTGGCAGAAAATTCGCTCGCCGTCGATCCGTAGTAAATGCAGAGGGCTTGGGTGGTTGTTCATCATCCCATCTGCCTTTTCCTATTCCTGCCATTTTTGGCTATCCTCTGGTCTGGCGAGTATTGTACGACTTACAGATGGGGCATTTCTGAGCCACGATGTGAAACTGCACCTTTGTGTTTGTGCCGCAGTCGTTGCAAAGGATTGAGACCTGCATGCAACACACTTCGATTTTTACAGCATTCACGGGATTGGGATAGGGTTAGGGCAAGGACACTGCAATCAGACACCCAGGTTTGTTCTTGATTCACTGTCTTCCTCTTTCGGGCGTTCATTACTTCAATATCCACGAGAACTGTGGCCACAAAATGTAATTGATTCTTCAAAGAAATTCTCCATGTTCTCTGTCGTTCCACCTACCCCTTTTTTGTCTTTTATCCCAAATCCCGATCAATGTGTTTGAAATCCTCCTTTTCAATGTGTAAAAATAGGTAAATTCATGTGTATAACTAATAAATTTTAAGAGTATATAACATTTGTTTAGAAATGTGAGAAATTATGGAATTTAAAATGAAAAACAATGAAAGCATTGTAGATTTTCAGCTATATTTTTTCTAACTAAAATTTCATGACTTTTCATTTGACATTCAAGAAAGAAGCATAGAAAGTATAAAACCTTCTAATAAATCTCATGGGCCTCATTAGATAAGAAAATTAAATTGTTATAATCTTTCATCATGTCAACCAAATAACCAAATAACATATATTTCATAAATTGCCATAGCTTTTCTTGTTATAACTTCCGTCTTCACAATTTCCCATGCATTTTCTCCTTAAAGTTTCTAACCAAAAGAGACAATCAACACCCTTTAAAAGGGAAAATCTGTGGGGCATGCACCTCACCTGAGGCACACCATTTCATCTCACTGGTAAAGCTGTTGGATACAAATACAATAGCTTATGTATTTAAAAAATAAAAATAAAAACAAAATAAAAAGAAAAAAAGATGCCCACTCTGTGGATATAAAGTATCAAAGCTAGGAAAAGGGGTTATGTCTAAGAGAGAGAGAGAAAGAGACTCACTGTCTTGTTCCGGTAAGAATCGGGCATTGGTGTAGATGCAATTTCCATGTCAATTTTCTCCCATACCTTGGACATGTCACAAACTGACTTTGAACAGAGAGGACAAGCATATCTGCAACAGGAAATTACAAGTCAATAATATTCATCTCGACATACACACACTAGTCATACTGTAGATGCAGCGCAGACCCCACGCCACTTACTGGAAGTGCTCCCGCATTTCCTTCAAGCAGTTCCTATGGATAGTGTGTCCGCATGGCATTACTGTTACATCATTCCTTGACTCGAAAAGATACTGCCAATGAACACATAACTCAGTTCCAAATGTTCACCTATCATCCTTTCTTTCTATGGTAGGATCTTCCCAATTTCTTATCATTCCTAATACTCTCGCCGTTTAGGATGGATGAATCCACCTATTAATTTTTTTATTGACACAACTAAATTTATTGTTTAATCACTCTAACCTACTTATCTATTCCAGATTTGCAAAATTTCCACCATCTTTTTACCGAGAATAATAACATGAATGTTTAAATTTGTTCTCTCAGAAATGGTGAAACTATAAAAGAGAGAGTTTGACATAAGAATCTTTTTTATAAAAAATTACTTTAATTTAACATTAAAAACTTGGAGAATTAAAATTATGACAATACAATAAAATGTGCTTTATTTATCTTATAATCATAGCAATCTAAGTTATTAAAACGTAAAATTACTGCTCTAAGTATGGAATGACTCTAACATGGATGGACTCCTAACAGCACCTGATAGCAATGTGCAAGAAAGTGGTGTTTCTACCTCAAAGCACACAGGACAGTCATGATGCATCGCCCCCTCGACACAAGGATGGCTATTTTTAAGAACCACCGAGTAGCAGCAACCTTCATTTAGCACCGGGCATCAGTCAGCAACCATGTAGTTTTGAGGTAAACCACTGGTAAAAAAATTGCCCAAAAGGATGCCAAAAATGAACTTACGGCATTTGCAACAGTGGAAGAAATTCTCTCGTCCTCCAATTCTGCGGGCAAAGTGCACTCAGATGATCAGCAATACATAAGCGTGCCATGAATAGGAAACAAAGAGACAAAGGGCAGTTACTCTTAAAGTCATACAGCACTCATCAGAAGTGGTGGCACAAAATTAAGATTTTATCGGCGATCCTATCTTAGAATGCTAGAGAAAATGTATTCAACTTGGTAAACAATCATACCTGCAGATCCCACATCCATCACAATGGTACTGCCTCCTAGATGTCTGCAGAATGCCAGGCAATTTGGGAATGAAGGTTAGTAAAAAAAAAAATTCAGTTGATTGGTTTAGATTTTAGGTATTAAAATAATCACCCACTTCCACCATTAGGTATTTTGATAAAAAATGCCTATATATAAAAAAAAACTTTGATTTTTGGGTTCTTAAGACTTAATACTCTGATGAAGCACTATCATTAATACTCTAATGAAACACTATCATTAAAGAATATAGAAAATTTGAAAGATTCAAATTAATGAAAATTTATTGGTAATTTAAGCAATCGGTATTAATCATCAATAGCAAGAGGTTAGTACATTGGTCCTTAATTTATTTCTACATTTGATCTACATCTGAGTATATTTATACATAGTAGATTAATTTTTTATTTGGCGGTGTGGGCTTAAGTTTCTAAAAGAGAAGTAAAATAATAATAATAATAATAAATTTTCATTGTATAATAGGCTATTCAATATTAATACATATTAGCCAATATTTTCATCCATGCTTGTCAGAAAGTTAGCGATGCCTTAAACATTCTGTTTCAAAATAAAAGTAGTATGTGAAGTCAATGGGGTACAACTATTCATATATTATGCTTCGGAATAAAATAATTATGCAAAGTAAAAAAGGGTATAAGTACTCACATCATCGTCAAACAACTTGCATTTCTCACAAAAGTATTTTGCCATACAAACACCACAGTTGACACAAACTTGCCCCACCTAGATCAGAACGTAAGCAACACGGTAGGGATGCCATTAGAATTATTTTATCTACCCGAGTAAGATATTAGAAATAATAAATTAGCAGTTATATATTGACCCAAAAGCAACCAACTGGAAAGTTACAACAAAATGGCAACACACCTCTTGTTCGGTGCCACAAAGAGAGCAAATAACCTGGATATACGTTGAGAGGATATAGGGTTTAGTACTTGCATTTTGCTAGAAGTTGACAAACAAAATGATTCAGGGCAACAAGTCACCAAAAATCCTCCAAAGACAAAGCATATATATACCTGTTTAATTTGATGGCGTGGGATGTCATGTCTCTGCGTCTTATCAACATGGATATTGTTCTGCCCATCAAAGTGTATCATTAGATTTCATACAATACATATCAGTAGAATTTGCATACTACTGTAACATTGAAAGTCTATTTGGATATTTACGGGGACAGGAATCCATTTGGTTGGAAAAGAAAACATTTTCCATCATGGGAAATTAGTAATCATAGGAAATCATATTTCTTTCAAATATGTTTTCCAGAGTTTAATATGATGAAAAATTGGTAATAGTGGAATTGCAGTAGGGATGGTGGTGATGATGGTAGCAGTAGTGTGGGGTGGCAAAGTCTCAGAGCTGGTGGGGTGATAATGGTGGTGGTAAGTGGTTCGGGGAGTTGGTGGTGGTAGTGGTAGTGGTAGTGGTAGTGGTAGTGGTAGAGATTCCTTCATTGTTAAAACAAAATAATCTCCTTTTTTTAATGCAATTTATTTCTTATTGGAAATATTTTTTCTCCCCATGCGCGACCTTCAAAACCATTAAAACCACCTCTCCACAATGCATTGTCATCATCCTGCTACAAAGCTAGCAATGTGGGAATCCTCATGCAATGTCCATCCTTTTTTATGGGCAACCAAAACAAATAAAAATTAGGAAATTGTTACCCAAACAACTCTCTTGCATCCCACCATGTGGAGCTGACTGAAGCAACGTTTTCAAAGACAAACGTTATCTAAATGCAACGGAACAATTGTCTTACTTTGAAAAAAAAGGTAACTTTTTAAAGATGATTCCACAATTCCAGGAAACCCTCCTACTAAATTAAGAAAGTCAATTACATTAAATTGGAAGCCAGTAGTTTATTAATGAAGTATTTGTAATACCATAATTTCCAGATTTGACCATCATAGGGTTAATGTATAGTCAAGGTTTTATTAAATGTATATTTTGAATTTGGATAATTTGCATGGTTTGTGTTTCATGTGAATTTTCCTTAAAGTTGGCTCAGCATTTGACTTCACTTGAGGTTTGCTCGACTTCCCAGGGCACGAAAAATGCTTCCGGAGAGTGTTGTGTGATATCGTATGAGCTACACTTTGAGCAACATCGTGGCAGAAAGCTTCACATGAGTTTCTTATGATATCAGCTAAAATTTCAAAATTTGCCACGTCATCCTTGGTGACCAATAAGGAGGTCATATGGCTTAATAGTGGGACCCATAAATGGTCATCTCATGCTCGACACTTTACAAGTACAAGAAGGCTTGAGAAGGTGCTTGGAAGGCTTATGATGTATACGTCTTTTGAGGTGCTTTCTCTACATTTTTCAGTGACACAAGCATATTCTATGGTTTTTCTTCTTTGTTTTCGAATACTGAATCTTGGATATGTCCCAAGTACTTAAGTTGATTCCAACACATATTTGTTCAAATGTGTTCGTGCTTTGCTTCTCCTTGACTTTGTTTGATTCATTGGAGTTTTGGTATATGTTCTTTCATCAATTTTGCTTCTCACAATTCATTTCCATAATGTGAAATCTTCTTTTTAGAAGTAATGGAAATCTTCATTTTGTAGAGAATTTCATTGGATATCTTTAAGCCATCATATTTGTTCAAGAAAATTGACAAAATTTGATACAGATTAACACACCTGAACAACTTTTTAGGCATATTGACCCATCAATTAGGTATAATATGTGGACATCAGCCTCACCTATTGGATTATAATATATAGAAGCACTGCCATTAAATTCATTTCCAGAGTAAATAAATATAGCAATAAGAGTGATGTGAAAGAATTGCAGTCACTTTCTCTTGTAATTTTCTTTAAATCCTTTTGGTTAAAACCTCTATTATGACTAGCATGCTGCTACGAAACATATTGATTCAGCAAAGTAACACTTCAGAGATTTGCCTCTACTTCCAATACCAGTGTCACAGATGAGCTCATGATCAATGAATATTACCACAGTGAATGTAGCTAACCTTCACTTCATTATGGCAGTGACGGCAGTCAAATATCTCGTTGCAACAAGGAGCTCTAATTCGGCATCTTCGTCGATAATGCTGACATCTGTCAAAAGAAGTGACTGGGTAAAGAAGGAATTCAACAAAATAGATCGTCTGTAGTCATGGGAGGAAATGGGAAAGATACATACCCATACTCCATGTAACCTTGGGACCACGCATCATTAGCATGAGCTGCGACATCTTCTGTACCCACCGACCCTTTGTTTCTTCGTTGAGGGCAAGACTTCACAGGTTCTGTTCTAATTTCTTGGCAACGGGCATGTTTTGAGCAATCAGATTCAGAGCATTGAAAAGACTGGTTCTGGGTTATGCTTGCTTTCATTACGCAGTCCATGAAATTAAGCAGATTAAAGCAAGCCTAAAACACCTGCATTGAGAAACATATTTAGCAATGATTCCATAACACAGGAAGGCTATCTAAGGACCCCGTTCTATCCAGCAAGCATCCTTGCTTCATCTACACTTCTGCAGAGAAATTCAAATCAGCTAGAACACAATCAAAGTAAGGCCGAACAGCTCCAATCAGCACAACCCCAAGAGAAGGATGCATCAAACAAGTAGGATCTATAAGAATCCAAAAAATAACTGTAATGCAGCAGTGAGGAGCACCGCAGTTTCCAGCTTTGGATATTAACCAACAGCATTGCATGATGACTTCAATCCTCAGAATTCCAAAAGTAAACCCCACAAATTTGAACCTGATCAACCGATGCAGCAACCTATGATAAAAGAGATAACAGAATCAATTCTGGTCTAAAGCACAATGTTGGAAATTTTTTGGATGTGCTGATTGTCCATTTTACCTTAATCTTCAACTCGAGTGATGACTTCTTCAATATTGAAAACTTACCAAATGACTGTTAGTAGCATCTTGACTTCACGGCTTCTCTTTGAGCAGAAGGTTATAGCTTGCAAGATGAATTTTTTGAGTAACAACTTGGTTAGCAAAAAAGAAGAACGGTGGCATTATGGAAGTGAGTTCAGCATGAAAAATATGTAATCCCATGGTGGGGCTGGAAAAGCAAGGCCTAACAGGAGTCTTCATCCACATTAAAAACATCTCGTTTGCCAGCACAGTTGATGTAAAGTTGATTGGCATACTCAACAATTCATGATAGCTAGGGTTTTACGTCTTGATGTCAAGTAGGGAATTGCAATTAGAAGGTTTGGGAGACCTGCAAGAGGATCCTTTGGAGGCTTCATTTTGATCCGTTAACCTCTCAACTCTCGAAACATAAAGGAGGATTTCCTATCACTATTCACAGATCCTTATGAGCCTTCCCCGTGTTCAGATTCTTCACAACATACATACACCGCATGCATTTGAAAACAGGCAGAGCATTATGACACAGAAACCCTTTACCACGGAAAGCTAGCCCATAAACCGGCAAAGCAGATTAGGAAAAATAATAATATGAAAAACGATGGCTTTCCTCAATAAGTTCTTGGCTAATATTGAGTAGTTAGGTCTGCCATAATACACGAATCTTCGAACAGAGAACATATCCTTTTATGCTATTTCATCGAACTAAATGTTATAGTAGTTATGTTTCCAAGAAGATTTAGAACAGGTTGTAGACTCTTGCAAGAGAATCTTTGACAATCGTGCTAAGGTACACAACAATGTGAAAAGCTAAAAGCATTTCACGTGGCCAATATGTGTCATGACCAAGCAGTAGCGCTTTTCAGCTCAAAGCTAATATAAAGTTAGCAAAAAGAGTTAGTTGAACAAGAATATCTTTCAAAAGTCATGATGAAACCAAAACTGATTGTATTTTGAAATCAATTTAAACTCCATAAATTTAGCAAAGAGCTCAACAAATTACTCAGTCAAATATTTCTCCCCTCTCTAAAACAAGTCCCTCTTATTTCTTTCCCTTCCCAGGCTTGAGCTCCTCTGCCTTCATCTTCTTTCTTTTCTTCTCACACCTTCTCTGCAACTCTATTCTCCCTATTTCATCATCTCTTCCTCTCTCTTTAACTATGCAACCCTCTTCTCATTTTCCTTTCTTCCCCTACTCCCTCTTCCTATCCTTAGTCCCCCTAGAATCTCGTATTATCTGATTCTGACCTACCGATCTTGTCCTAAAATTGATTTTGACCTGATCATGGCAGCGAGAAACTTCAATTGTGGGACCCTACATTACCAATATCCCACACAGAGGCTCAGGTCGACACATATCTATACAGAATAACATAATCTGCAGCCTCTATTCTCCTCCTTGTATTTAAGATTTGGATAACATACAACCAATTACTTCTATATAATCGTATTATTAATAATTTGGCTTGCACAAAAAGTAAAAACAAGAATTCAGTTTTTTTTTTTTGACAACATGCAAAAGGCATGATATATATAGTCTTTCACTTTCCATCAACTAGGCCAAAGCAAAACGGTCGTTCCTACGCAGTTATAAACAAATACGTTATTTTATCAAGACCCTAGACACTGCATCATACAAATACTCAGTAGCAGCCATCACTAATGAATGGAAGATTCAATCATTATTATGCATACAAGCAACAAAAAGAAAACCACAATTTTATAATAGAGCCCACACAAAATTGTTAGCAAGCAAGCTTAAAAAAAAAAAAAAAACACTGTAACTGGCTATGAAATTGCCATCTTTACTGGATCCATCCCAAAACCTAATTAATGAGCATACACCCAAAAATTGTTTAAAATAACTACTTCGACATACTAAACCTACTGATCCCACGCATGCCTTTACCTTTCTACATTTAATTCCTAAAATCCTGATCCACAAAGGAACCTAATTCCACGCTTGGTAGTTAAGAAAATGGAAGAAAAGAGCGGAAGGGAAACTTCAAAGCATTAAAGCCTCCAGGATCGGGGAAAAAAGATCCACTGTAAGGCAACAAATTCACTTTTCTTGTCTTCTCAACTTTCGCGACCACCAAACATCCCTATCTTCATAAAGAACTCCAGCCAAAACAAAAATCAAAAGGCCAAAAAGGGAAAAAAAAAAAAGGTAAATCTTTCACTAGGTAAAACCTACCTACCTATAAATTGGGTTTTTATATATATAATTGAATCCAAACCAGTTATCCAGAGGAGATAAACAGAAAATTGAATAACGCAGTAAATCAAAAATCGATTTGATCTAATTCTAATAACGAACTTTCGATCGATTCGTCGAGACGCGATCGCCGATCTCAGGGCGAATGTAAGATGAGAGAAACTATACAATTGAGCTCCGCAATCGTACTTTCTGATACGCCTTCGAAATCGAATTTTCTAATAAAATTTGTTCCCCCGAGAGCTAGAAAGAGAAGAAGTTAAGATCGCGGACTTCGACAGCAATGGCGTGGCCATTTATAGTGGAATTGGGTTCGAGAGGCTTCGAAATTCACAATATTTAAATCTGGTTACAAAGGAGGAACGATTTGATGTTGCCGAGTTTACTCATTATAAAGTTAGAGTGGCTGTATTATTAATTTAAATAATTAATTAAAATATAAAAAATATTTATTTTACCTTCTTAAGAGACGGAGTCCGAAAATTAATAAGATATTTTGTTAATTACTTTTATAATAATCTTATAAGTTTTAATATTAAAATAATAATAATGATGTCACTTTTTGTAATTATTTTTTTGCTTTAATCTTTTTTTCATCCAACGCATATTTTTTAGATTTTATTTATTTTGTTTCTCACTAATTGACTTTTAAATAACTGTTTTTGAATTATGAGAGCATTTTAGAATATTTAATATTAACAGTTATGTTATTTTTATATAAATATTAAATTATTATGTTTAATCTAACACTAATTTTTAAAGTTTATTTATTTTCTTCTAGACGGGACAATAAATAGATATCTACCAGGTTAATTATCATCAAAATAAATATAAAATAATAAAAAAATTAACGTATAATTTTGATGATGAAAAAATCTTAAAAATTAATTAATTTTTTTTATAAAAATCTCTTTAGACTTTTCTAACAAATGAAAATAGAGTAATATGAAGTCAATTTGTAATTCGAATAATATAAACATACTAAATATTAATTAATTTATTTTTGGCTCATAATATTTGTCGAGAAATTTCTCAAATTTACTTGTTGTAATCTAACAATTTTTAATTTTTTTATTGATATTATTTCAATTGTTAGTTAATTTTTACAGATTATTAGATTTGATATCTACATTATAAATATCACCATGAGAGTTTACGGCCTGAACTAAGAGTATAAACAATTGTATAAAAAAATTAGGGTGATAAAGCTTTGATAATTTTATATTAATGCAAAAAGATTTTGTTGTTTATTTTAATTGATCTTTTCTTTTTAAATAATAAAGGTATAAGGTTTATGCCTCAATTTTTATACGTTGAGTTTTAGAAGATGATGAAAATTTATAGAATATATTAAAATTAGGTTAGAAAATACACGTCTAAAATAAAATAATACCCAAATGCTCATACACTGCACAACACACTTTAGGTATAGATGCTTTAAACCAAATGTATTTATATGCGGATTAGGTGAGCTTTTAATATTGGTGTTTTGAACTGAATATGTTTATGGGCAGATCAGATATACATCATATATGAACACTTTGAATAGAATGCACTCATACGCAGTACAGACATACATTATGCATGAGTTTTTATTAATTTTAAATATCATTTCAATCGTTTATTATTCAAATTATAAAATACATTAATATAAGATATTATTAACATCAACCAACTAGTAAAAAAATATAATCATATATCTCAATAACTAATATAGTTAACTCAATATTTTAAATATATAACTACTAATTAATAGTTTAAAATAAATTAAAATATGGTAACACTTTTAGCACACTATATATAATTTCTCATAGTAATTGTTACAAAAAAAAGAATATTCATAATATTTAATTTTTCTCCAATTCAATTAATTTTTTTCCATTCTCAAATTATTTATTTATTTATTTTTATATAATTTTTATATAGATCGAATTGTAGTATGCTCATGGCAAAAGCAGAAGGGTTCGAGGAGAGAGCAGCTTCCTTACCGTGAGGATGCCCACTTGGAATGACTTCTCAAATTGAAAAACACGTGGACGGCCTGAAATTCTGAAAATGAACGTGGCAGATCTGTTCTGCAAATGGAGAGAGTTCTAACGGTCAGATCTGAAGCCGTCACAGACCCCTTTAAATAAATTATTATATTCAATTTCAATGTTTGAAAACTAATAAAAAACTGACACGTAGTCATCGAATGTGCCTTCTCTGTTGTCGTACTCTGACACGTGTCCAGCCTAGAAAATGTCATGGGTATTTTCCCGAAGACAGACGTGGAAATATTATCTATAAGTATATATTTATAAAGCTGATAGGTACCTCTTGAAAAAAGCCATAGAATAAAGTTAAAAAATACAACATTTAATAAAATAATAAAATATAATAATTTTTTTAAATAATTATATATTTTTTAATAATTTAAAATGCTAACTAATAACATAATAATTGTATAATCTTTTATATTATCATATTTAAATTTACACAGTCTTACTTAAGCATGTACATATTATAAAAAAATTTGATATTTCTAGAGGTTGAAGTATATCTACAATTTAAGAATATTCAGTGGCATTTTTATAATACTATTAAATAATATAAAGTTATATTTATCTATTTATTTTTATATAAATTTATTAAATTAAATATATAAAAAATATCATATCATTTAAGATCATTCAAAAAATATTCCCTCCTATCATACATATATAAATAAGAAATAGTAGTGTTAGAAATATTATCAAGTGAAGTAATGTCTCATTATCAAATCTTGTTAACAAATATAATAAAAATATATAAATAGATGTGTATATATTACTTGTAGGTATTCTAGCAATGTCTAAGATGGTATTTCTAAATATTTTTTTTAAAAAATTATTAAAATATGATAACATTCAATATTCAATAAATTTATAATATTACAGATATATAAAGAAGACGTCATATCATCTAAAAGCGTTTTAAAAGTTTTCTCTTATGTCAACCATGTAAAACTAAGAAACAGTTGAGTTAATAACACAATCACGTAATTTGATATCTTATTTATCAATCTATATGAATATAATTATCCAAAAAATATAGATTATTGTATATTAAATAATTAAATAATATTTAGTTGATCTCTAAATGATATTTTTAAAATATAATTCAAATGAAAAATCCACATTAAGATATTAAATTTTGTGTTAGATAAATTTCTAATAATTTAAAATTGTTTGAACATGTTAAAATGCTCGAGTAATTTTTTTAGATCTCAAAAATAAATAAATAAATAAATAAATATATATATATATATACAGTAGCATGTTGAAATTATAAGCCCACTACACCCAATAATGCACTTAGCTGACCTGTGAAACATATGATTAAGCTAGCTGACCTGTTACTAATGATGTACACCTAATATGATATAACCCACAAACTAAGAACTATAATTATTATGTAATTGCCATTGCCTAATAACATGTGCCACGATCCCTACCTCAAAATATAAACATTATGACATTAATAAAAAAAAATTATAAGTAAAAAACTTAGATAATGTTAGACCCTACACTAATTGATAGTTAATTTTTGTAGTCAATTTTAAAAATAATTATAATGATATTCCATAATTAATTAAATTCTCCTTGTTCAACCATATAATTAATGTATATTCTCAATACTAATAAAATATTAGATATTAATAACATGCATCATGGTCCCTATGTCAAAATATAAACATTAGGACATTAATAAAAAAAATTATAAGCAAAAAACTTAGATAGGGTTAGACCCTACACTAATTGATAGTTAATTTTTGTAGTCAATTTTAAAAATAATTATAATGATATTCCATAATTAATCAAATTCTCCTTATTCAACCATATAATTAATGTATATTCTCAATACTAATAAAATATTAGATACTAATAACATGTGTTATGGTTCCATGTCAAAATATAAACATTAGGACATAAATAAAAAAAAATTATAAGCAAAAAACTTAGATAGGGTTAGACCCTACACTAATCGATCGTTATTTTTATAGTTAATTTTAAAAATAATTATAATAATATTCCTTAATTAATCAAATTCTCATTGTTCAACCCTATAATTAATGTACATTCTCGATACTAATAAAATATTAGATACTAATAACATGCGTCATGGCTCCATGTCAAAATATAGACATTAAGACATTAAGAAAAAAAAATTATAAGCAAAAAACTTAGATAGGATTAGATTTTACACTAATCGATAGTTAATTTTTTGTAGTCAATTTTAAAAATAATTATAATGATATTCCATAATTAATCAAATTCTCATTGTTCAACCATATAATTAATGTACATTCGTGATACTAATAAAATATTAGATACTAATAACATGCGTCTTGGTCCCCATGTCAAAATATAAACATTAGGACATTAATAAAAAAAATTATAAGCAAAAAACTTAGATAGGGTTAGACCTTATACTAATCGATAGTTAATTTTTACAGTCAATTTTAAAAATAATTATAATGATATTTTATAATTAATCAAATTCTTATCTTTCAACCCTATAATTAATGTACATTTTCGATACTAATAAAATATTAGATACTAATAACATGCGTCATAGTCCCCATGTCAAAATATAAACATTACGACATCAATTAAAAAAAATTATAAGCAAAAAACTTAGATAGGGTTAGACCCTACACTAATCGATCGCTTATTTTTATAGTCAATTTTAAAAATAATTATAATAATATTCCTTAATTAATCAAATTCTCATTGTTCAACTCTATAATTAATGTACATTCTCGATACTAATAAAATATTAGATACTAATAATATGCGTCATGGTCTCCATATCAAAATATAAACATTAGGACATTAATAAAAAAAAAATTATAAGCAAAAAACTTAGATAGGGTTAGACCCTATACTAATCGATAGTTAATTTTTGTAGTCAATTTTAAAAATAATTATAATGATATTCTATAATTAATCAAATTCTCATTGTTCAACCCTATAATTAATGTACATTCTCGATACTAATAACATGCGTCTTGGTCCCCATGCCAAAATATAAACACTAGGACATTAATAAAAAAATTATAAGCAAAAAACTTAGATAGGGTTAGACCCTACACTAATCGATCGTTAATTTTTATAGTCAATTTTAAAAATAATTATAATAATATTTCTTAATTAATCAAATTCTCGTTGTTCAACCCTATAATTAATGTACATTCTCGATACTAATAAAATATTAGATACTAATAACATGCGTCATGGTCCCCATGTCAAAATATAAACATTAGGACATTAATAAAAAAAAATTATAAGCAAAAAACTTAGATAGGGTTAGACCCTATACTAATCGATAGTTAATTTTTGTAGTCAATTTTAAAAATAATTATAATGATATTCCATAATTAATCAAATTCTCATTGTTCAACCCTATAATTAATGTACATTCTCGATACTAATAACATGTGTCTTGGTCCCCATGTCAAAATATAAACACTAGGACATTAATAAAAAAATTATAAGCAAAAAACTTAGGGTTAGACCCTACACTAATCGATCGTTAATTTTTATAGTCAATTTTAAAAATAATTATAATAATATTCCTTAATTAATCAAATTCTCGTTATTCAACCATATAATTAATGTACCTTTTCGATACTAATAAAATTTTAGAGAAATAATATAGTAAAAATAATCAAATAATATCAACATTTTAAACATAAAAATATATCAATATTACAATTCCTTCAAAATTTCTCTACAACCACAGCCTGCAAACCTTCCATGCGGCTAACCTATAAAGGGATAAAACATGTTAATGGCAAGCCTAAAACTTATCAAAACATTTCTGTATATATGTGGATATATATAATAAAATATAAGAATAACAATAAAAATAATCAACTGTAAAATATAGAAAAGTGATAAGAAAAGTAAGAATTAATGGCCAGTAGTAATACCACCATCTGATATAGAATATTAAAAGTCAGATTATAAATTTTTATTTTATAATATAACACGTTACTATTTAAAATTTGTGAGTTGACTGTCAATATATTATATCCTATAGATAAAGATAAATGCTACTTTTTAAACTTGTGAATGTTAAATAACAATTTTTGCTTATAAATAATATATTAAGATATATCTAAATATATTTTATTAATTTTTTATAATTATTTTTATTTAAATAAATATATATATACTCTACAATAATATATGAATTTTTAATTTTGAAAAACAATAATATTTATGAATTTTAGACTAGAGTTTTCGTCAAATACTTATATAAAAGAGATATGCAATACTCATAATTTAAGGGTTTCAAGATTTCTTGATAATTTTTATAAAGTTAGGCAAAACCCTTTAAAATTTTAAGATTTTTAATAATATTTACATGAATGCAAGTCAAAGTTAAGAAAGACAATAAATAACCATAAGTATATACATTTAAATAATATTGAAACAAATATTCTCATAATCTAAATAATAAATAAATAAAATAATTTAAATATACTTATCCTAAGTTAAAAATCACTAAGATCTAATTCAAAATACTTTAAAATCAATTTCCTTATTTTTCTTTCTTCCCATCTTCTCTTTCTCTCTTGAAATCTCATATGAAAGTTACTTAAAATCAGTTGATCAAGCATGAGGCTAAAACACTACCAGCATATGTGCATCATTTGTACACGCACTTAGGCATAGAGTTGTTGGCATGCGTCCAAGAGTGTGCTTCATACATGCATCAGATGTTACTCTAAACTATCATGCATGGACAAACTTCCTCCTTGATGCTTCTTAGGTGAACCGGTATTGTCACTGAGGTGCACAAGCGCTACACAAGTTTGGGTTAGGCACTGTTCTAATTCTAATGGGGATGCTAGTAACGGGTTGGCCCACAAATGAGGAAACTGTCCAAATCCTCAGCAGCCTAAAGTCCTCAGCGGCCCATTACTATCTAGATGGTCAACATTGCCATTGATCGGACGAGAGGCGAATGGGCTAGTAGAGGCCTAAGATCAAGATGGCCCATTTGAGCCTAGAACGGTCGATGCTTTCATTGACCGGAAAAGAAGCAAGTAGACCCGTTAAGGCCAAGGATGCACGCGGCCCAAGCCTATGTTGGCCACTTGTCTATCTTCAAGTCACAACGGTCATCTGCTCTAATTTCTCACACCTCCAAAGAATGTAATCTTTACTGTAAAGGTCAAATCTAGAATCAAAGCATATCCCGAGAGGAAGACACCAGAATCCATGCATGACCTGCTGAAAATCCTAACGGTTGCAATACGCAGAAGGAAGAAAATCAGCCTATTTGATTATTACAGTTAGAAAGGCGCTCACACCTACATAGGAAAGACAACGATTCCTAACAGAGCGCAGACATCAAACCCCTCTGCACAAGGAAGGTAGCCCAGAGTCATGGCTATAAAAGGCCACAGAAGCTCCATTCAAAGGCATGATTTCTCTTACTCACAAAAGCTCTCAAACAATTTTAAAACTCTCAAACACTCGAGCATCCCAACGCTCTCTCTCTCTACTACTAGTTTTCAGTGAACTCAATACTTAGAGAGTCTGATCCTCACGACCATCTAAAGCCACTCTCTCGACAAGTGTATTCCCACATCCATAAACACTCTTCTAGCATTTATACTGCATTCTCTGTATCCATCTTCTATTCTCAGAAGGATATTTACTGACTTGAGCGCGGAGTATTTTAATGGGTTCATATCCCGTCATTATTTGACCTCTTGTTTGAAATTGTGGTGTGTAAAATCCGTGATTTAATTGACGAAATCGAAATTCGATGAATTACTTGACCCGAATCTGATCGAAATTTTATTCCAAGATGTATCATTCATATCATCAGTGGGAAGCTAATAAAAAGCTAACCACTTTCATCTTCACAACCACTCTTATCTTCAAAGTCATTACTATCAATCAAAATGGTGAACACCAAAGCCCAAACTAGCGCTCCTGCTAGAGATGCGGTCTCTCCTGGCCAAGACCACTCTTCTAGTAACCTGGTTGGAGAGTCCTCTCTAGAACCTGATGAATTAAATGAGTAATACGACCAGAATACTCCAGATGCTATACACCCGTCAGGGCCAGAAGAAGTAGGGGATTCTGCCCTCCTCAGTTCCCGTTCTAATCTCTAGGAGAGGAGGCCAAGGAAAGAAAAAGTCGGCCAAGAAAGCTATGAGGTTGGACAACTCTCACGCTCCGAAGGCCTCCAATGCCTAGAGTCATCCAAGGCTTGAAGGGCGCTTGGGCTGTGGGACTCTAAATGAAAGCCCAAAGAGGAGGAATCCTGATACTCCTAAGAAAAGCCTAGGCCTTAGGCTCAGGAGAGAAACTTCAGGATCGTCCGATCCACCAGCTACAGTAGCCGACCGGCTACACGCCACACTGCTGAAAGAATGGAGTTTAGGACCTATCTAAACTCTAAGAGATTTGAGAACACCTCTCGAGTGGAGGCGAAAGTCGAGAAGATTTGAAACAGCTTGTTTAAAGATGACAACGAACACGCTGCTGATTTGGAGAGATTTTCCTTCATGACTAAGAACTTGAACCGTCCATTGTTGACCAAGTTCAATATGCCAATACTAGATTCTTACGATGAGAGCGCTAATCCCATACATCACTTGAATCACTTCTGCATCTATCTAAGTCTCTAGGGTCTGGAGGATGCGGCAATATGCTATTGCTTCCCTCTCACATTGAAGATAAATGCCCGGAACTGGTTTCATCGACTCCCATCAAACTTGATCCGGAACCTCCTTGGACTCGCCGATCTCTTCCTAGATTAGTACTCTTCCAACCATCGGGAAGAGAAGTAGTCGTGGTATCTCTTCCACATCAAGTAGAGATAGGGAGAGAACCCGAGGAAGTTCTTGGAGTGCTTTGCAGCAGAGGCCAGAAGGATTTCCAAGCTCACCGAGAAGACGAAGCTTGGCAGTTCTATCTCTACCCTGACGCATGGTGACTTCTTCAAACACTTGACCCATAAAAACCCGCAGACCTTCCGGGAAGCAAATTCCATCACTAGGGCCTACATCACCGCCGAAGAGACCAACGAAGCAAAGCATTTTAAGAGGATTGACCAGCCTTGCTTTTCTCGGCTGAGGAAAAGAGGAAGAATGGTGGCGCGACAATCCTTACCGGAAGCAACACAGGGTCGGAGCGTTGGACCGTAATGACTATGGCCCGATCAACCTGACTCCTCTAACTGATATATGGTCCAACGTCATCATGTAGATCCGAAAGGAGAAAATTCAGTAAAGTACTACAATGTCCATCGATTTTCGAAGCATACCACGGAAGATTACAAGACACTCCAATGAGAGATTAAGAAGCTCATCCGGATGGGTCACCTCATCAGGTTCGTCAGGAATCCTAGGCAGAGTTCTGGCACCTCAGACGATGAAAGATCATATTTGTCCCAGCTATGAAACTGGGTCATGTTTGGAGTGGTTAACATGATTACAACCCGACCTATCAAGACCCAATCAGATCACATGGAACGGTAATATGGGTGTAAGAAGCAGGGAGTGGAAGAGAATGTTATTAGTTTTAGTGATAGTGACATGGCACATATTATTTTTTCACATTTTGATTCTCTTGTTATATCTACATTCATTTCAAACAATATTGTAAACTATCAACTGAAACAAGTTTTCATTAATAATGAAAGTTCAAAGGATTTATTTTTTCTAAATATCTTTTTTAAGCTTAGACTTAAAAGAATTAATTGAAACCTGTCAAAGGGTCATTATATGGTCTATACAACAAACCAGTGGCCGTCCAATGATCGATACAGTTGGAAATTATCTTAGGCACGTACCCTAGGATAGCGAGTCATATACTCACCTTCTTGGTTGTTGACCTACTCTCTATATATAGTGTTATCTTAGGCCAGCCATGCCTTATAGTATTTGAAGCCGTCACCTCCATACCGTATTTACAAATTAAATTTCCAACAGCATGCGGTATCGATGAAGTGTTGGATGACTAGGTGACTAGGCGGACATGCTATATATCCTAGATTGCACCAAGTAGTGGCATAAGGTCTGCAAGAGACTGGACCATCAAGACGAAGTGACCTTGCACTAAGCACAGCCTGGCAAGGCCACCGATCTAGTACCCATGAATTTGGAGGACTCGAAAAGGTGTGTACAAATTAGGGGCTCACTCACCAAACCCCCGCTCGATGAGTTGATAACTTTGTTGAGACAGAACGCTGATATCTTGTATGGACACCCGTTGACATGCCTGAATTTTCGGCTGGACTAATGGTCCACAAATTGGGTCTCTATCCAGGTTGTAAGCCTATCAGGTAGAAGCGGAGGAATCACTTCGTGAAAAAGCTCATAGCCATCTGGAAAGAGGCAAAGAAGCTGTTAGACACGAGCTTTATCAGAGAAATTCAATACCCGGATTGACTCTCCAATATTGTCCTAGTAAGGAAAAGCAACGGGAAATGGTGGATGTGCATCGACTTCACTGACGTTAACAAAGCCTACCCAAAAGACAGCTTCCCTTTACGTAGGATCACGTGTTGGTGGACTTGACTTCTGGACATGAGTTGTTGAGTTTCATGGACGCGTACTTGGTTTACAACCAGATCCGGATGAACCTAAATAACGAGAAACACATATCGTTCGTAACCGACCAAGGCACCTACTACTGTAAGGTCATACATTTCGGTCTAAAGAACGCATGCGCTACTTATCAAAAACTCATGAACAAGATGTTCGAGAAGTAGATCGGCTGCAATATGAAGGTGTATGTTGACAATATGCTCATCAAGAGAAAGACCACTAGCGACCATATTCACGATCTGTCTGAAGCCTCCGAGGTACTCTGCACGCACCAAAACAAGTTAAATCCATCAAAGTGCATCATTGGAGTGTCTTCAAGGAAGTTCCTAGGTTTCATCGTCTCTTAACGAGAGAATGAAGCAAACCCAAAAGAGATTAAGGCCCTTATAGATATGTGTCAGCCACGAAAAGTCAAGGATATCGAGAGGCTCACCGGACGATTGGAAGTACTGTCCCGTTTCTAGGCAAAGTCTGGGGGACAAGCATTAGCCTTTTTTCAAGACTTTGAGGGGGACTAAAGCAAACGGTTTTTTGTGGATTGAGGAGTGCCAGGAAGCCTTCGATGAGTTGAAGTAGTACTTGGGTAGTCCACCGTTGTTAACGTCACATGGAAACGGAGAAGAATTGTACCTCTACTTGGCAGTGTCAGAGGTGACTCTTAACTCTGTTCTCATAAGTCAAGATTCCGACTCTTAGCGGTCGATGTATTATGTGAGTAAGACGTTGACCGGCGTAAAGACACACTACCCGCGCTATGAGAAACTTGCTTTGGCACTTGTCTTCTTTGCTCAAAAACTGAGACCCTATTTTCAAGCTTATCGCGTGATTGTTCTGACCGACCCACAACTAAAGGGTATCCTCCAGAAACCCGATATTTTCGGATGGCTGGTTAAGTGGGTCATCGAGTTAGGAAAGTTTGATATTGAATTTTGGCCTAAGCCAGCCATCAAGGGACAGGCTCTGGCCGATTTTATCATCGAGACCACAACCCCAATCGTTGATGGGTACCCCACGGAGGACGCAAATCACCGTCTAGAAGAGCCAGAATGGGTTCTCAACGTGGACAATTCATCTACGAATTCAGACAGTGGTGCCAGAGTGGTCCTAGGGACCCAGACGGGTTTGAGGTAAAGTACTCCCTTAAACTCAATTTTTCGGCCACCAATAGTGTTGCTGAGTACGAAACCTTATTAACAAGATTACGACTAGTCAAAGAGTGCTCAACTAGGAGGCTAACCATATACAACTACTCATAACTAGTCGTTAACTAGATCAATGGGAGCTCTGAGGTATGCAACCATCTCTTGGCCAAATACCTCGGTAAGGCGAAGGACTCCATTAGAAGATTTGACAAACTAAACTTGGTCCACATCCTCAGACTGAGAACTAGAAGGCTGACCAACTTTCTAGAGTATTAGCGGTCGAATATTCAAAACAGTATTCAAGGGACATGAGAAAAGTTTTGAACACTCCCAACACAGAGGAACAGGAAGCAACACACGTCTCTAATGTTGAAAACTAGATGATGACATATTAGAGGCATATGGAAGACAGAGCACTGCTAAATAATGCAGACAAAATTAAACGAATTAAGAACACGGCCGGCTGGTATACCATAGTCGACGGATGGCTATATCTCTGTGGATACTCGACTCCATACCTCCGGTATCTTACTCCTGAGGAGGCCAACTACACCATGAGCAAAATCCACCTCGAGATATGCGGAACACACATTGGTGGCAAGAAACTAGCGTTTAAAGTCATGCACTGGGATATTATTAGCCAACAATGATTAATGATGCCTTGGAGTTTATGAAGAAGTGTGAGAATTACGAACTCCATGGCAATCTTCACTACTAACCGCTTGCAGAGCTGAAATCCCTCCAAGCTCCTTAGCCTTTCGCAGAATGAGGGTTCGATATTCTTGGCATATTTTTCATCACGACTTGGCAAAGAAAGTTTATCATTACTGGCATAGACTATTTTACCAAACGAGTTGAAGTCGCCCCGGTGGCTAAGATTACCAAGCACAATGCCCTGAAATTCATCCACCAGAGTATAATGAGTAGATTCGGCATTATTGAGGTCATCGTGACCGACAACAGAACGTAATTCTCAGGGAAGTGTTTCACCAAGTATTGTACCAGTCTTGACATCATATTAGTCTATACTTCGGTAGCATACCTTTAAGAAAACGGATAAGTGGAGGTCACCAACTGTATGCTACTCCACAGTCTGAAGACCAAGTTGGAGGACGCAGTGAGCTCTTAAGTCGACGAGCTGCCCTCTGTCTTGTGGTAATGCCGGACGACTCCTAAGGAAACGATTTGTGAGACACTCTTTAACCTTTGTTACAGGATTGAGGCGGTAATATCAATCGAGTGCAGGCTCCCAAGTCTTAGGGTTGAAAGGTTCGATCTACTTGGTAACTTCTAGAAAATTAGGGAACACTAACACTTATTGGAGGAAACCTACAACATAGCCAAGATGTGGACAGCAACCTGCAAGTAATGAGTCGCTTGCTATTACAACAAGAAAGTAAAAGTGCGGTAACTCAAAATTGGAGACCTAATTTTACGAAGCATAGAGGCTACAGGCAAGTCCACCAACAGGAATAACCTTTCCTCGAATTCAGAAAGCCCGTTTTTAATTTGAACCATTCTACGAAATGGAGCGTACAAACTCTGAACACAAAACTGTAAGTTAATCCTATGGACGTGGAACGTGATCCACCTAAAACATTATTGCTAGTGATAACAACTAAGGTAGGTCATCTATATGACATGAAGTATGCTTGTAACATACACTGTCATTAATAAAAAGAAAATTCTTTTCCATTTGCATTGTGCCATGTATCTCTTTTCCTTCTTTTTTCTTTTTCCATATGAATACTTGCTTGTAGGTTACATGAAATAAATGACCTAAACTTCCCCTAAATCGAACAGGTTTTCATTCACATGCAATTAAACCCTGGTCATCCAGGTGATCCACAAGTGGTCGAATTAAACCCTAATCATTAAATCGGTTTGTAAGTAGTCGAATTAAACTCTGGTCATTTAGACAATCCATAAGTAGTCAAATTAAACCTCGATCATCCAAGCAGTTTGTAAGCGATATAATTAAATCCTGATCATTCAGGTAGCTCATGAGCGGTCGAATCAAATCTTGGTCATTCAAGTGGCCTATTTGCGGTTTAAATCTAAACCTTAGGGGGCTTAAACGGCTCGCGTGACAACCTCTTCCAACAAGAGATAGCGTTGTCAGTTTACGACGGTCGACATGTCAGGAGCAAAATGCTCTGTCCAAAAGCTGGCCGCCCAAGATCATATATAGACAGCGCCACCCAAGTCTCAACTCATGCTCAAGTATAAAACTAGCTTGATACGACATTAGGATTCACCCTGATGTCTCCTCGAGGACTTAGGTCCATATGAGAGCACAACACCCGCATCTAATGTTGTGAGACGGTCGGCCAACTCATGCAAAGTACGCCAAGTCGGCCATTCAAAACAAGGGACAATTAACTAAAGAAATAGCTAACGAAAGCAAAGTCATAGAATGCAATATGTCAGTAGAACGATTATTTTATTGATGACAAAGACACATTTATAAGTACAACAAAAGAAAAAGTATAAAATCTCAACTAAAGAGCAGTGCTACCAAGTGGACGCGGTAGAGGCCCTTGAGCACCCTTGGGATGGCCCACAAGGTTCTCAAGTTGCCGGGCATTGTGGTTCGCAAGGTCAAGGATGCCAATGGGAAAGCTAGAATCCACCAGCTGGACAATACGGCGACAAATGTTGACGCCTTCTCAGAGCCGTGCCCAAAGTGCCTGATTAACCTCCTATGGGCGCAAGCAAGTGGATAGCTCATTCTCTAACGATGCTATCTTCCCCAGGAGCTTATTAGTTAACCCTGAAGCCTGGGCAGCCACCTATTCTAGTCTTGTAGTTTTCACTTCCAGTTTAGACAACTCATACTGAAGAGTGACCTTTTCCTCTTGGTGTTGGGTCCTCAGTAGGTCTATTTTCTCCTCAAACCAGGTGATCTCTTCTTTGTGGTCCAAGATCACGATTTCCCGTTGACGCAATCCCTTACTCATGGCGCCCAATATCTTTTCTTCTTGTAAGACATCAAAGAAGTTAAAGTAGCAACAGTAGAGGAAAAAAAAAGAAGAAAATTTTTAAAAAGTTACAAGTCAGGCTCTTCGTTGCCTCTTGCTGGTCTACCCCACAACCTTAGGCCTAATGGTGAAGGATTGGGAGTGACAACCTCCTGAGCACGCTCCGCTAAAACCTCAGCAGCAATCTCTTTTGTCAGCTCAGCACTGATGTCAACCGTCTTAAAAAACTGTTTGATGGCTCGCTCATCTGGTGCCGCTGGCAGCTCCATGGCTAGCTCCTCTAGCTCAGCTGGTAGCTCCGCAGCCGGCTCCAATTGCGCCACCAAGTCCTTCGGCTGTGGTAGCGTAGCGGTAGCACCACTTGCAGCGGCACGCAACATGGCTTTATACTCCTCCACAGTAGCCTCTACTCTAGAGCGTTCTCCAGCTCCAGCTAGTCGCCCGGCCAGTATGTAGTCCGGCTTGGTGGAGGATGGGGAAGAAGGCTCTATCGCATAGCCCTCTTTCGTCTTGGACTGCTGTGAGCATCACTAGTGAAAAGTGTACAGGCTGCATCAATGGCAATAATGCTGGCTTCCCTCTTGTGCTATGAAGTCATCGGTGGAGGAGATTTGATCTTCTAGACCAGAGAAGGAGTTTCCCAATGTACCTTCTTGGCTTCCTTCCTAAAAACCAAGTGATCTCTCCTAAACTCGGAGAAATGGTCCCTCACCAGCTGTAATAGTGGCTCCACAACCACCACTTCATCCTTCTTGGGCTTCCCAGTGAGTTCATTGGAAACCTTGCCCCAATCCCTGGACAAGAGCTAGGTATCAGCGACGTGTACAAAAAAGAAAAGGTCATTTAAGTTCTTTAGGGAATCATATATGGCACTACCGATGTGAAACTCTCTAGGGGACAAAGAGATCTAGTTTCCACTTTGGATGAATCGAAACATTACCCTCACTGCCTCCATCGTCAGTATCCATGAATGGTGATGGAGGAAGATGCAAAACGAAGAAAGGTACCACACGATATTGGTATGGAACCGTGCAATAAAAACTCTGAGCGCTATAAAGATGGCAAGTAGCTCCTCTGGCATAGGGAAACGTAGCTCACCCCTCATATGAGCTTTGTATACAACAATATGACTCTAAAAAGGAAAGCAGGCCCTGTCATGCTTGCTAGGCATTGTGAATACAAATTGAGGTGAAATGTTGAACTCAACATATAGCTTTTTCACCTCACCAGTAGAAATCATATAGGCAATCTCCAGAGCAGAAGAAGCCATGGAAAGCGTAAAAAATTTGAACAGACGAACAGATTTTATAAAGTCACGCAGCCGTTGGAGAAGGGCAACGCATCGAAAAGGTGCACCCATCATTGCGGACACGTGTCGTTTTCGGAGAGGGTGCAGTCAAATCAAATCTTCTGACGAATTAATTATCGAGATCATAAATTCACTACATGCTAACACATGGCAAAATTTTTAATTAACAGTCCGGCGGCATGATGGCGCGTCGATTCAATCCCCACCAATTTTTTGGATTCTTATCAGGATGGTCAACAAATCTGGTCAACGCTCCCTTTCCTGCTCAATTCTCCAATTTCTTACCAGGACGGTCAACAAATTCGATCAATACTTCATTTAGCCAGTTCTTCAAATTCTTAGCAGGATGGTTAACGAATCCAGCAATTCTCCGAATTTTTACCATGACGGTCAACACTTTCTACAGCTCAGTATTGCGGATCTTGATGTTACGGTCAACAGTCGCAACCAACACGACCAACACACCAAGAGCCACTGCTAGTTTCCTCATTAGGCTGGCTAGTATAAGTCTCACGGTCAGACGCGTCCCATCTTGAATATATTGGAGGTCAGAGTCCAAAATCACCAGCACGAGGGGTTGGTAATAAGGGCGTCAGTAATGGGCTGGCACACAAATGATACTTAATATGACATTTGGTAGAGTAAAATTATTATTTTATTTTAAAATTATTCTTAGTAAAATGATAATTCTATTATTCAGTTAGATATTATAAATTATTATTATATAAGGAAAAAATTTACTTCAACAAGAAACGAAAACTTACACTCATATAGATTTACTTGTTTCTAATTTTCAAAAAAATAGCAATTTTAGACCTAATAATCATTTTACTCTTATTAAATATGAAAAATATAATGTGTTAGTGGTAGCAGCAAGGTGGTAGTGGCAACATGGTGGCCAATAATGGGTGCTGGTGGTGGCAGTGTCATGGTGGAAGCGAGGAGGTGGGGGGAGCGGCACGATGGAGGGTGGAAGCAGAGTGGTGGTTGTCACATCCTTAATTTCGTGATCTAATTACATTAATTTTTAATGATTAATTAGTTTTTTAAAAAATTTTGTCCATATTTAGCCAAAATATTTTTATATATTCCACCGATTAAAACTAAAACAGTGCCAGGACGTGAATATGAAAAGTCAAATACTGATAAAAAAAACCTAAAATAAGAATATAATAAATTATAAAATCTAAAATGTCACACTCGAATGTGATTCCGAATATCAACAATAACGACTTCAATCATACGTAAAGAAAATATCAATATTAAAATCAAATTAAATAAAATTATAATCCCACTAAACTGTTAAACAAAATTGAAATCAATCTTAATCACTGACATCGTACATCAACTACCTAAAAATTTTAATATGTAGAAACTGTAACAGAAATTTAGCAACATAATCGATTATTCTAAATAACTTAAATACATTAAACTGATCCAAAATCTAATTCAATCCTCAAATAGCCTTTTCTCAATCCAATTCATTTACAAATAAATATCAAACCTTTTGATTTAAAAGGTTAGTAAAAATAAAAATAAAATTGAATTAATTACTGAATAAGACATAATTTTTATAAGTAGACATATATATATCAAAAATATGTTAAAATATGACAAAATTGAATAACTAAAAGAAAATAATATTAATTCAAAAGTTTATCATGTATACTTCAAACTAATGATTAATTTAATAAATTGTACAATTTTAAATTATATTCAAACCATACAAAAATTTAAGGGATTAAATATTGGTGATGATTTTACCAATAAATCATGAATATTAAAGTTCAGGTAAAAATTGTATTTACATAACTAAAAGTCATACGTTACTATTCAAAACTCATAAACGGGTCATCTACATATAACTATATAAATAGGATTAAACATTGCTTTTCTAACCTGCAAAAGGTAAGTGTGATATTGGATTTACTTATATTATATTAGGATATATCTAAATATATTTTTTTAATTCTCTACAATAGTTGTATATAATTAAATTAAAAAAATTTACTCAAATACAAATATAATTTTAGATTTTCTCATTTTGAAGAAAATATTTTATCATTAGATTTTTTTTCTTTATCTTTTTTTTTTCAAATTTATGACTTATAGGAACACATGATCATGTTAAAACATTAGTATGCAATTTTTAAAACATTCAAAAAGTGTAATGTAAAATTTACAAACATATAGAATCTAAGATGAATATTGAAAACATGCAGAGATTAAAATTTTAGAATTTACAAGAATTTAATATACTTAGTATAATTTCATAAATTTCTTACGTAACAAAAATATATAGAACTAATTAGGTAGATATTATCAACATAAAACATAATCTACAAAAAAATTTAGTGAATACAGGATCATACATAAGGATATTATAAGACTTGCAAATACATATTGTAAAAAATCAGTATTTAAACATAATATATAAGTATTTAATACATACGTTTTATAAAAATTACATAAAATGTGAATGAAAATACTTACATGTGAGGTATAAATACTACTTATGTATTATTTTGTTATAAACACTGCATACTTAGATTTTTATTTGATTTATTTTAATAATATTTGTTATTTGGATATTTTAGAGACATTAAAATTAATTAAATATTATAAAATTTGAAAGAACATTCGACCAAAATAAAAAGAAAAAGCGCCTGAGCACCAATTCCCATGGGCTTGCATGCGAGAGATGCTTGAAGTCACGTTCGAGCACCGATTCCCAAGTGGTGGCACTCATGGTGCTTCTATTTATATAAGGGGCAGCGAGCACTACTTGTCATCTGCACAGGAGAGAGAGAGAGAGAGGAGAAGGGAGAAAAGAGGATGAAAGATAAGGTTGATTGCACATCCTTTTATCAGATTTGTTTGGTATAAGGTTAAGATAAGTGTTGTTAGGGTCATTTTTATGATTGGCATATTCCGTGACCATATGTAAAATCGATAATTTTATGGATTGTTGAAGTGCATTCAGTTAGATATTATGAATACCACGCCTTATATAAGGAGCCCAAAATCTTGAAGCCCCGCGCTCTCCGTGAGATCTCTACCAGCTTAACCCCAAAAACTCGAAGTATTGTGCTCACTGTAAGTTTGCAATGAGCTCAAGTGCAAAATCCCAAAAGGGCTCACTCGCTGGTCGCTGCCTCCGCGCTCGAGCAACGGGTAATTTTTGAATGTATTTTATTGCGCTTTCTATATATACTTGTTTTATATTTTTGAAACCCTAGAAACTCTTAGACCTAATAATCTTTTTATACTCCATTGATCTTAAATTTGAAAAAAAGCTACACATTTGTGATTGATATTCTAACAAGGTTTCTCTACACTTTCTCTTTACCGTTTAAACACTTCCGTTCTTCTACCTTCGTTGGAGGCGTCTGTACATAGTGGCAAGATTCATGGTGTTCCAATTCAAATGGCTCAAGAGGGAAGATTGACGTGAAAATCGGAAGGTATCCGGTTCCGTTGCCCAGGGTAAATCCAAGGAGTCATTTGGTAGGGATCAAGGAGGTGGGGGTTAAATTAGCTATGTTAATTTTTATAGTGCATGGCTTCCCTGGTCGGAAACTTGAAACTTGGTTTTTTCTCGATTCACCGTGGGTATCGAATTTTTTTTTCGTCACCAAAAATCGTATCTTTTTATTATTGTTTATGATTTTTTATATTTTGTATGCTTGTTATTATTGTTAGCATTTAGAAATAAATATTCTTTACGTATATTAAATATTTAATTTTTACTCTTTCACTATTTTTACCGGGGTTAAAACTTGATTGTAAAATTTAGGACAAAAAGTCTTTTTACATTTGGTATAAGAGACTCACCCCGATTTGGATGCATACTAGCCAATCTTTGTCTGTTCTTCCATTCTTTGATGGGAGAACTATATCTATTATAAGGTCTGGATGAGAGCTTTTCTCAAATCAATGGATCAGCGTGTATGAATAGTAAGGAGTCAATAGAAGAACTTGATGGTTGTAACTGGAATAGTAAGGAGTTACATACTATTTTTATGACTGTATTTTTCGATGAATTTAAACGTATTTTAATGTGTGAAATTTCTAAACATACGTAAGACATTCTTGAAATCACTGATGAAGGTACTAAATTGGTTAAAAATTTAAATTTGTAAATACTCACCACTAGATTAAATATGAATGAAAGATGATGAAACATTTGATGAATTCTATCTGAGAATTAAATGATATTAAAATTTTACATTTAATTTAGGAGAATCGTAAAAATATAATTGTTAAAAAGTTCTAATATGTAAATAATTTAGTCCAAAAGTTACTATTATTGAAGAAAGTAAAGATTTAGATAAATTAAAAATAAAAAACTTGTAGGGTCCCTTCAAACTTATGAACACACACTACCAAAATCTAAATCAATTGCTCTAAAATCAAGTAGGAAAGAGAGAAACTTTTCTCAATGAAGAATCGCCAGTAGTGATGGCGATTTTTCCTTATTTGTTAAAATTTTAAATAATTTTGAAGAAAAATTTGATTAGATGTGGATGTAAAATGATCACCTAAATTTGAAAAATAAAATCAAGGATTTCAAATCAAAAATTACCCAAGGAGTTTAATGCCACATATAAAGGTTTTGGCCACTATAAGTAAACGCCAACATGGTCAAACCTTTAAAGCTAATATGACCTTAAGTGATTAAAAAGATGTTGAAAAATGTTGAGATAACTAAAAGACATGGCCTTTATGACCTTAATGTGTGGCAATTCAAAAAATTTTAATCAATATGATAACTACGAGGATGAGTCTAATTTGATGGGCTTAATAAATTGTATTTAAAAAATGTTTAAAAGTAAAGAAATTAAATAGAACATTAAATACTAGAGTTATAGATTTAGAAAATGAAAAATTAGCTCAAAAATCTGAGTTAGATATTAAAGTTCAAGAAGTTGAGAATTTGAAAAACTCATTTACTAAAAAAAATCACAACTATAAAATCTGAACTTGATGGTGCAAGAAATAATTTGAAATAATTTTTAAATGGGTCCAAAAAATTAGATCATATGCTCGGGTTGAAAAAAATTAGTGGAAATAAATAAGGTTTGGGGTATGTTGAGAACATTCCCCAAAATAGCGTGAAACCTAAAACTATTTTCATTCCCGCCACAAAAATTTCACACCACAGTGCTAAAACATCCAACATTACTAATCAAACGCCTCAATGTGTAGATAAAAGATTGAACTCAAATCATTTGGCTGATCCATATAGCCAAAAAGTCATGAACAAACCCACCAAGTTTCTGTCAGCTTGTCATGCTTGTGGAAAGATTGGCCACATTCGTCCCTACTGCTACACCATGAATTTTTCGTACAACCAAAGACAATGGCTAAAAATGAATAAACTTGTTGATCACATTCAGAAATTAAATGAACTAATAAAAAGGTTGAATAAGAAATTGAATTTGATGAGACAAATATGGGTTAAGAAAAGTGAGCTTCATTACCCCTTGGCCATTTGTGACAAAAAGGGGGAGATCTGTTTCACTTTGATAGGGGGAGATTAGGGGAGACATGACTATTTATGTTAGGAGGAGACATGTTATTTTCGTGAGGGGGAGTTTGTCTTAGATTTATGTACTGCTTGTTTTTTTATTCCTTTTACTATTGCATATTAGTTTTCTACTTTTATTGTTATCATTTTATATTATACCTTTGTGGTACTAACCCTATTTGATTAGGCAAGATGAATATTAAAAGCGACAGAGTGTAAATTTATACATTTTCTTATTGTATCATTTATATTTCTTACTAGGCGTGAATTTTTATGCACACGAGTTCTATCTCGGTGGTATCTGAATCCGTGCTTCTCTTGTATTTATTTTAATTTTTTATAGATTTTGTCATAAAATTGTCAAAGGGAGAAATTATTAGGGTCATTTTTATAATTAACATATTCTGTGACCATATGTAATATTACATCGATATCCGGTTATGGATTGTCAAAATGCTGCATCATCATACATCCATTGTAAAAAAATCATGGATTTAAAGATGCTAATATAGCCCAAAATCCGAAGCCCCGCTCTTAAGCTCTCTACCCACTCGACCCCACAAATCATAAACATTTCTAAATGTACCTAAAATACATGTAGCTCGCCATGAGTTCAAGTGCGAAATTTCAAAAAATACCCGCCATCGCCGCTGAGGTATAAATACTACAATTTTTTAATGTATTTTATTACGCCCTCTATATATACTTGTCTTATATTTTTGAAACCACAGGACTCTTTATTTCGGATTTGTTTTGATAATATACTCCATTGATCTTGCTCCCTTTGAAAAAATTAAAAGTTACACCTTTGTGATTGATGTTCTAACAAGGTTTCTCTATACATTCTCTTTACTGTTTAAACACTTCCGTTTTTCTACCTTTGTTGGAGACGTCGGTACATTAAAAAAGGAAACCCGATCGTGTTCGGCAATTCAAGTGGCTCAAGAGGGAAGATTAATGTGAAGATCAGAAGGTGTCTGATTCCGTTACCGTGGGCAATCCAAGAAGTTCCTTGGTAGGGATCACAAGGGATCACAAGACGGGACTAAGTCGGATAGATTAGCGCGTCGTTACCACTTGGTCTGTAAATTAATTTTTATAGTGCATTGCTTCCCTGACCGTTGAAACCCAAAGGTTTTTCTTGATTACCGTGGGTATCGAGTTTTTCTTTCGTCATAAAAAATCATATTTTTTTATTATTGTCTATAATTTTTTATATTTTGTATGCTTGTCATTATCGTTAATATCTGAAAATAAATATTCTTTACGTGTATTGAATATTTAATTTTTACTCTTTCGCTATTTTTACCGGGGTCGAAATTTGATTGTAAAGTTTAGGACAAAAAGTCCTTTTACAAGTATTTATAAACTTTTTTCTTAATCTATTTCAAAAATTGATAAGTTTTGTATTTCTTTCGTAGGTTTAACTTTCGTGCAAGCTATTTTTATTTAACCTGCGTATTTTCTTTGTGTATGCATGATATTTTTGCCAATTATTTGTGAATTTAATTCTAAATTTGTAAATATTTGACGGATTTGTTATTTTATAAAAAAAATTGATAAATATTTAAGACAATATATTTAAGTATCAGTATGTTTGTATAGAAAAAAGTCATGAAAACCTGTATGGGCTATACCTCAGTACTCATATATCACTACTTGAAGATGGAGGTCACTGCCTTTGTAAGGCTCGAGTTCCTATATTATAATAATCATACTTAATTAATTTAATATAAATAAAATTGATACAAAAAATGTAAAAAATTGGATCAAATAGTCAAAAGTTGGACCGAATAGCTCGTCCTTGAATGAGGCCTGAATCTGCACCTGAGGGAGGCCTAACGTGTTCTTGAGCCTAAGGAGGCCTAACACACGCCTAATCTGTGCTTGAGCTTTGAAAATAGTAACATTGCGCTCAAAACTTGTCTGGGCAGTACTCAAGTACAGAAAACCCAAGATTTCACATTCGATGTGCACCTAAGCTGCGCTTGCGCGTGAGGCTCTATAAAAGTACACCTGGCTCAAATTTTACAGAGAGAGTCGAGAAAAAGAGAGAGAAGACTCAAACAGCTTGAATCAAGGTGATCAAAATGAGGATTTGAGCAAATCAAGTCAAGGCAAGTGTATTCTAAACTCTTTTTTCACTTGTTGCTGATTCATTGTCGATTCTTCTGAGCATTCATGGTCTAATATTCATCCAAACTTTAATTTTGAAGCTAAGTTGTGTATATTGTGCATGCATATTAATTTTTTATAATTTTATGAAGAAATTTTTTTAGAACCCATACAAAAGTTAAGTATAGTGTATTATAAGCTGAATTTTTGTGTTCTATCATCATGCATGCGCTGAAATTATAGTCTAATAATTATGTATGTTTAAAACTTGTGAGATATCATCATATTTGTTTAGAAATTTGATAAACTCGGCTCTGTATGTGGGTTAATTAAGTTGAGAAATTACTGAGAAAAAAAGAATGCTGATTTTCTGCACCATAAGATGATATTTTCTACACTTCTAAAATTTCTGTTCTAATGACTATGCATGTGAAGAATTTGGTGTATACTGTTACTGCATGTTCTAAACTCATATTCCAACTTGTATGTTTAGGATTTCAAAGGAAATCTGCCTTGCATACATAATATATAATTTATCATTGTAGAAATTGATTTTTGACCCCTATTTTGCTATCATTTTGTTGAACACTACACCATATATGCCTCAATTTCATACAGCAGTTTATTTATGCTTTAAAACTATATATATATATATATAGTTGAAAATTATATGTAAATTGACCTGTATAAGCAGAAATTTCATTGTGCATGCTGAAATCTTGTGAATTGCTGAATTTATCTATATTTGGCCACAAATTTAATATTTTGTACTTTTAATTTTAACATGACTAAATTTTTTCATAAGCATACATATGAATTCATGAAATTAAGATAAAAAAACTTGACAATTTATTATGAATTATGAATATTTTCTCCAAGAATGAGAAAATTAAGAATAATCAAGAAAAAGTGTAGAATTTTTATAGGTAAAAGAATTAGACTAAGGTTATGATTTAACGAGTAGTATATTATGGTATATTTTAAAATATTATAGTAGTATATCGATATCCGAACCTATGTAACTGCGGGTTAAGAAATAGTTTCAGCCCTATTTATAGGGTTATGTGTAAACTATCCACCTTCAAGTTTTGAATAAAATTGTATGTCCTTTGTGTGGGAACATATATAACTTGGGTTTCGATTATCCGCCCATTTTAGTCGGTAAGATTTACTAACCCTAATTCGTAAAAAAATAAGAAATTAAGTATATTTGGACGATTCTCGAGAAATCAGAATATGACAAGAAATATGAAAATACATTATGTAAACTTTCTACATAAATTCATATCATTGTATCCAATCATAATCTATATTCCTTCAGTTACATTTTGAAAGCAAAGTATGCATGCTTATTGCTATATTATGTGTTTTACTCAGTATTTGATACATTCTCTTACTGTTTTACTAACTCTTCTAGATCGACTGTATGAATAACCGTTGGATGAATATGAATGAAGTTTGAAGAGTTTTAATGTATACTTCTATAGATGATTTTTGTTGGCTTATATTTTCGGTCAAAGTTTAATGTATTTAATGGTTATATTTTAGATTAATTTTTAATTCTAGACTATGTATTGTAATATATGTAGTTATCGGACAGCATTTAGATACCTAGAATGATGGTGACTGGTTTTAGTATTTGTGTCGATTATGCTGTAGTAGCTTATGAACAATTGGAATGATACAATTTAGTCAATATTTTTAAGTCTAGATAGTAGGCTATATAGGTTTAAGATTTGCTGTGATCTTATATTATAATTTGGATATCGTATATCTATGGTGTGGTATTAGTTTGACGTTGTCAATAATTTTGACTCCATTTAGTTAAATGTATGGATGTTTATTATTTTTGTTGATATTTATATGTTGATTTTAGTACTGAATAGGCATTTTTTCTTAATATGGTCTAATGTCATGTGGTTTGGATTGGTGTTGGAGCCACTTGAAATATGGCATTTGACTTAGGTCCTGTGTATATTAATATATTATTTATTTATAGTCGGTCGTGATAACGACGTAAAATTTCACGTTCAGCTATCAATTGAATGTTCAAACGATTGAATAATAAATAAAAAGATAATTAATTATGATTAAAATTAGTGACGGAATTTAGGACATAGTTCGTCATAATCTTTATGATTTGATTTGGATATGTGATTGTGGTGCCTCTCCCAATGTGGAGACTTTGTTCCATATAGAAAAATATCTATGACTTACTTTTTTGCCAGCAAAAAAAGCTTTGTTTGTAATTGACCCACCCTATTTGTATTTAATGAGAACTATTGTTAGTGAATTAAACAAAAAACTAATAGATTCGAACATCCTAATATATATATACTAAATTTGAGGGTTGTATCCAAAGTTACGGGTGGCAAAATATAATAAAAAAATTCCTTATTTATGAAAGATATAGTACATAAATGATCATACTCGTGAGTCTAAATAATGGTTGATCTAATTTAAGGTTAATGGGAGCATGTATAACTCTCCCTCAAGTTGACATATTGGTTTTTGATTCTCAAATTTCATCCATACTTTGTATTTCTACATAAATTTATATTTGGATTTTGATTTAAGATTTGTAGGTTTGTCCTCAATTAAAATTTGGTTAATTTCGTACATTTGGATACATGATTTGTTCAAAACATATTTCGATTTACATGATTTTGTTTCGACCTTTGTTATTCTTATGTGATTTGGATCAAACTTCGTTTCGTTTGGTATTCTCTTCATATGGATATGATATGATTCATATTTTGTGATTTGACTCTAAATCATAATTTATTATGAATGCGTCCTGATGGGACTATGTTTTAATTTGGCTTATAATTTGACTACGATACTACCCTCATGATTTTCGATTTTGGATTGTACTTTGGATTTGTGATTTAACTTTTGACATTTGGTTTTCAGATTTGTGATTTTGCTTTCGATGTCTTTATTTAGGTTTATGATTTGACTTTCATTATTGGACTTACAGATTTGTATCTTTTATCTGTTTTAAATGTGTTTATGGACCATTTTTTAATTTTGGACATATTCATTTATAATATATAATATAATATTTGTTGAGTTTTAAATTTACGTTTTTATCTACTATCTCTTCAGATTAGTAGGTTTGAATACTGTGCAGGAGATTGGACGTGATCTGACACAACTTTAGTTATCTTGGTGAGTTCTAGCTTTGTTTCAACTTGGTTTTGTCTTAGTTGTATTCTGGATATTTGGGATTGATCGGATGTAAGCTTTTGGATATGTATAAGGCAGTTGGGTTATGTACGTTGGATATTTGTATTTGATTTATCCCTTCCTTGGGGCTATTTAGAGCAAGTTGCACTATTTATTGTTCGGAGGGTTGTCCGATGAAGTTTTGTAATGAATTTTAGGTTCTATTATTTGTTATTAATTGGATGATAAAATCTTATGGTTCTTTATTTGTCACACTCGGTTTAGGATTCATCATATTTGTTTTGAGATTTTAATTTTTATTAATTATAATTAAATAGACCTATTTTGGTCTGAATTTATGACAATATATATCAAATTAGAATATATTTGAATATTTAAAATAATAAATACTCAAAGAGGTAAAGAAAATTAATAATAAAATAAAGAAGATTGGAATACACTTACTTTATTCTTGAGATTAGTAAAAATTATTTGAATTCCTCTAAGTTTTCTTATTTTATAGTATTCTTTCTATCTTTCTCTCTCTTTCTCTTTCTTCTCTTCACAATCAAGTAGAAATGACTGAAAATCATCAAATAGAGTTTTATATAAAAAATTAACGCATATATACCTATTAAATGTGCATCAAATGCCACAGTATAAATCAAGTAGAAATAACTAAAAATTATTTTACAGTATTCTTTCTATCTTTCTCTCTCTTCCTCTCTTTTTTAATATCAAGTAGAAATGACTGAAAATCATCAAATAAAGTTTTATATAGAAAATTGAAGCATGTATACCTATTAGGCGCGTATCAAATGTAAATCATACGATATATGAGAATCTAAGATGCACGAATTAGAAATCCATATTTTGTATTAAACACTCACATACGTTCCTTAGATACACATTCAAAGTGGTCAATTTGCTTAACATACGCATGAGTACCCCGGATATATTCTTTATGTATGACTTTATTATCAAAAATACATATATGCGTGGATCAGATGTTAGTTACGCATTATTCGCCTAACTTATTCCTATAAAAAAATTAATTTTGATGCAAAAGCACCAATTGATATCAATATTTTTATTAACTTAATTTAATAAATTATGATTAAAATATAATTTAGGATTCATACCTCATAATAACAGTAGAGGTAAAATGGATACAACAACAAAAAGATGCTAAATAATATTAATTTTTAATTATATTTTCTGAGAATTAGTTATTTAAATGATAAAATATACTATAAAATATTAATAAAAACCGTGCAAGAACAAGAAAATGAATATCCAAGAAAGGTTACCTTCCCAAAGAATGGGAGACACAGGCAAACTTGCAACCACAACAAAAAGATTTTCTCAAGAACCCTAAAAAATATGTAAGTAAACAAATTTGCAAGAATGTAGTTTTCTCAAAGAAGATGTTCAATTTCCAATTGTATTCTGAATCCTGGACCTTTATTTCTCTTTGGTTGATGATGAAGATGAAAACGATAAGCTGCTCAATATGGATGACTTATTTTGCTTGATCTTCAACCATAGAGAGTAGATTATTCACTCAAATTGCAGGAGGCTGACAGAGATAAAATGGTCTAAAAATGGGATTTGGGTGTCATTTTGTACCTCTGTTTATCCAAATGGATTTCCTCCTCTTGTTGGAAAAGAGCTTGGATTAGTGGGTGGCAAGTATCCATATGCTGGCTGTTGGTTTGAGTCTGATGATCCGAATCTCTCTCCATTGCTGCCAAAGCCACCTTGTCCTTGTGGTCTGCAATCATACCCAAGGCACAAGGACTTATACTATTTTCCCTTTTTTTTTCAGTAGCCATAGAAAAAAGAATCAATTCTCATATGAGCAATTATGATATGTTGTTACAGTTAACCAGTATTTACAAGAAAGGATGAGAAATGAAGACTACTTGTTCTTAATTCCCTTTATATCCCTACTATTTTTGAGGGGAAAGGGAAACTACAGCAAGAATTATTATAGTAAAAAACTGTAATATCCCATCCCTAATTTGTATATTATGATGTCATTAATTATCTGAATTAGGTAAGTTTTGAAAATAATTGCACTTTTGAATTGAAAATTAAGTATTTGAAGTATAACGATCGACGCCTAATATGTGTCTATGCATAAGTTTGTAATTTTGGCAAAATAGGTAGTACTTAACATGTGGCTGAGGTGTGCTTGTATGTGGGTTAGGAAGTGTTGGTGGTGCTCATGTGTAAGAGAGGCTTGCTCGTGTGTGGGCATTATATAATAAGTAGTGTTTGTGCGCAATTGAGTGGCACTAATGCATGCATGTGAGTTGTCCCTCCTTGCACTTGATGAGCACTCAACTAGCGTTCATGTACCGGTTTATGTATATAAGTGATTTTGGGCAATTTCAGGGAAAAAAAAGGAGAGAAGAGAGAGAAAGTGAATAAAGTTGATTTCAAAGTGATTTTGTGTTAAATTCTATTCAAGACAACCATATCTAAACTTTTTTATTTTTCTATTATTGACATCTTTTAATTTTTTTTTATTACTGTTTATATTTATATGCATATGTCCCTCTTGAATATATATATTACATGCATGCCCTTTTATTGATATTTGGATATTTTTGAAGGTCTGTACCTATATTTGAAATATTTGTTTTAAAATCATGACGTTATGCCTATTTGACATTATATGTCATTTTATGTAAGTATTTTAGCGAAATACTCTACTTTAAAGTTTGTAAAAATAATTTTTCTTAAACTTGGAAAATTTTATATTTTTTCATTTGATGTATAGATTTTTATTTTGACTCAATAATAACTATTATAGAAAATTAACAAAATATATTTAAATATATCATAATATATTTTTTAAAAATCGAATGTTAAACTTAATATCTGCCGGTATCAGAAAAGTGATATTTGACCACAATTATAATAAATAATTTATAAAGACGATCTACCTATAGGTTTTAAATAGTAATATATAACCTAAGGCCATAGGGAAACAATTTGTAGTCCAATCTTTGATATTTGACCCCGTTGATGAGGTTATCATGGATATTTGGTTCTTATGTTTCTTATATTTTGTGAACCTTATTTTTGTCATATTTCAAATATCTTTTACGATATTATATTTTTCAAAAATTTTTATTGATATTAAAACGTATTCAAAATTCTTTAATTGATCATAATTATTGTCCTTTTGCATGCTCATTCATCATGAATATATATATATATATATATATTTTGTTGAATATTAAGCTCACTCTTGTTATGTTTTGTAATTTTTTTTAATTAGCGAGCTTAAATATTATTATATAATTAGACAAAACACTATTTATAGAAGAATAGTTTTAAATTATTTTATAGTATTTTGATTATTTAATTAGGAGTTCACTACTTTGGATTCAAACCCATTGGTATTGGAGGGTGTGAGCCTTTAACTTATATTTCGGTTTAAATATTGGATATCTAGTTATCATGTTTGAGATACTCTATCATAGTGTAGAATATTTGTCACAAATGTAGGATTTTAGGACAGACCGTGTTATGTTAGCCACATCCTAAGACCTATCAAAGTCTTAATATTTTAGACATGTTGATTGGAACTTGTTGGAGATAGTCATGGCTTGGCATTGGACAAGCGTTCCGTTTAGTGTTTTTTTATATGCCTGTTGGTGCCAGGTTCATGGTAGAAAATGATTCAACATGACAACACTATCAATACCACCTTATGTCCTACTAAATGAGTTCTGATGTGAATTTGCTTTTGTTGTTGTACTCGATAAGGAAAAAATGGATTTATATAATTGACTATTTACTTAGTGGGATTATGGTTTTATAGACGTTATATTCAATGTAACACTCTAATATTTTAATTCAGGTTTATTAAATTTTTAACCAGCTGAATCATTGATGAGGGTAATTAATGAAGCTACTTATTATAGTGAGTATAGGCTGACTTTATGAAGATGTCAATCGTGTTAGATTTACAGAAATTTTAGAGAAATATTTCAATAATTTTTCTATCAGCAACCAATAATTAATTAATATAAATACTTTAGAATAATAATTAACATTTATTGTAATATTAATGTGTGATTATGTATTCATAAGAGTGTAATTAATAAAATAAAAATTAATTAAATTAGTTTAATAAATAAAGTAATCAAATTATTATACATTTATGGATGTTTATACATCCATGCCTTTTGTTATTAAATGACTTCACACCATAAAGTATTAAATCTCACCCCTTCCTCATCTCGGCTACACTAAACATGTGTCAGGGAGTATTCATCTTATTGTTAGTTTGATAATTAATTAAAAAATAATAAAGGGAAATAATATGAACCTTGATTTGTCCCTCTAGTCATCCACTTGTTAAGGCATTCTCACCCCACCCCTTCATCCTCTCCTCTTTTATTTAAGCAGAGGTTGCCTCTCACCCTTATTTTGGCTACACTCATTTTGTAGGTTTTTAAGGGTGAGAGAGAATCGTGAGTTAAGGAGATAAAAAATTAAAAGCAAACACCCTGGCCTTCTTCCATTTGGCATTGAATCGATCCTTTGGTGGGGAAGCATTGTGGTGGCCATTTGTGTTTAAAACCTTATGTTTTCATGCATCTTAAGATAAGTGAAATATCTATTATTATTGGACATTTGAATTCTTTATACTTATTAGTTGGAAACCATGAGATTTTCTTTACCTTTATTGGTTCCAGTTTTAAAATAATATAATAAGTATAAGAGATATACACCTAATTTTATGTTTGTGTAATTCAATTTTATATCATTTTTTATGTTACGTTTGATTGACTTTCGAATTAACATTTGAATGTCACACTATTGTTGGGCCATTGTTTGAACAACATTTGAACGCCAATGTGTAATTGGCTAATTATAAAGATTTTCAATGTATATTAGTTTCAAAGGCTAAAAGGCCCAATATGCTCTTTATGGAGGAATGAATTCAAAAATTTTTCTTCCATATTCAATTATTATATATTACTATTAATTATTTACTTATATTTTTAACTACCAACTTACTTGCATTTAACATAATCAAAACAAGTGAATTTTTCATGTTTGTGTCCCAAAATTGACCATCATGCTTAAGTGTGCTTAGAAGTCAACTTGGCTAGCGTCTAACCTCCAACAAAACAGAGGAGCCGCACAATTCTTTATGACTATAAAATTCAAACCGTGACACCTAACACACTGTGCTTCTAGTAAGTTAGAACTCAACACTTGCTAATAGAACCACAGTTTCCTTATTATATAATGGGTGATCTTGTTAATGGAACCCTTGTCCATGACAATATTCCAAGGAAATCATGCTCCTAATAATATTTACCGTAAAAAAGTTACCTGGAATGCAGCATGTTACCGTGCGAGTGTTGCCTCCATATATGCACCTGGGACATCAAATTTAAGTGTTAAGGTATTTGATTAAGCTCAGACAGAAAAGAAGAGGGAAAAGACACACAACGCAATCTGGTTCAAATGCCCCTATGATGCATCAGGTTAACAAGGAATTATGGATGAATAAGATGGTCAGTGAGGCATAAAAGACCTGATGGATGAGGGACAAAACTTGAATTCAAAATTGCTGCCGGAGCTGCCAAATGGGGAAATGCTCCTTGCCAGGATGCCAAGGAAGGAAACTGCAGAAGAAAGAGCAGAGATTACATGACTTCTTAATTGTGGTTTGGAGGAACCTGAAAAAAATGCTGAATTAAAATCCATCGTGAAGATGGAACTTAGAACTAATTTCTTAGCAAAGGCCTCAGCCTCCATAACCTGCTCTTATATGACCTATGCATAGACATTTTTATTAATTTGTTACTTATTTTGGTAGTGGAAAATTAAAGTAAACAATCAAGAAGAGATTGATGCAAGTGATGTTGCAGACAGAATTTAGAACAAATTTGTTAGTAAAGGTACCTACTGCTATCAGATATATCCCGCCTAATCATTTTTCTTTTGACATAACAAATTAAATTGCCCAGTCTTGCAATCAGTCTCCCTTCTAGAGAAGAATCCCTCACCTTGTGAGCCCCATTTTGACATAGTTCATCTTTCCAATCAATCTTTCAAAGTTCAGTGATAAGTGAGTAACACTAGTGATCTACAATAGCTTTAAAAAGGATGTACAAAAATTCATTATTTGACAAAATAGGCAGTGGCGGTGGCGGCAGAAGTATGCATTATCCAGTCCATACGATGCGCTAAATGTTGGTGGTTATTACTAGTTGGTATCATCATCATGTGATAAATGTTGCTGTAGCTATAACAACGCATGCGTACCGTATTATTGTAACCTTGAGTGATTTCATCGTTGAAATCAAATGGGTTTCTAGGCTTTGCAGCATTAAGGAAAGCTGGTGCTTGCTGAAACACAGAATCCACGTTCCATATAAGACACAAGTACAGTATAGTGAAGCAGTTAGAGTAGAGAATTACTCATCAGCTCTCATTTAGTTGTTGCATGCAAGAAATATGTGCACAATAACAAATCAGTTCATAAAAACAATGCATGCATTAGAGATTTATCTTTAAAAGAATGGACCAGTTTCAACAAAATGTCTGTTTTGAACCATAAGCCAATATATACCATTGAAGCAGGATGATACTGCATGTTATAACCCATGTTGTAATGCAAATCAGTTTGCCATCCAGGAAAGGATGTAGGGCCAGACTGATAGGGTGAAGTAAACAGGTCCTGCAGAGCCCAGAGAATCAAGATGTTAAATTTAGAAATACTATGGATGGAAAGCTGAAACAAGGCTGCAAAACACTTCTTACTGCAGGAAGTGCCTTTCTTCCAGTGGAGTTTGATTCTATCAGTGAAGGCTGTGTTCTTACACTGATGTTTGTGTCTTGTACTGGTCCTCCAGCAGACAGAGATGAGAGTACGGCAGAATAGCAAAGGGATTCTTGAGTATTTGCTTCAAGGGACAATGCTGCTGGCTGTGAACATACACGAGAAGCAATGAGATTATTTAGCCATCTATCTCAAGAATCAAGAAACGAAAGCTTCATTTTGTAATGCTGTCATTATACTAGTAAATTCCCAACAAGTGGTAGTTCTGACAGCATAACTCGTATATTTCCAACTAAATGCATGTGGATGATTTAGTAACAACTGCTTTCACTAAAACCTGAGGCCCTGAGATCAAGAAAGAAATGCTGTTTCTCTCACCTGACTATTTGCAAGTCCACTGAATCCCGTAGTCTTCTGAGCAGGAGAGCTGCTTTCTGGAATGGAGATGGTCGAAAGCTGCAGTTGTTGCATAGTTGAAAACTGTTCTCGGTCACCACTTGTAGGTAATGATGGCACATTGCCCAGAGGTGCAGCTGCTGGAGTATCTTCCCTGCTAATTGCTCCTGGTTGGTTTCCAGCTGGAACACCAGCAGTGTTAGACAACTCAAACATTAAAAATTCTAAAGTATTCCTGTTTGGAAGATTAGAATCCATCTCCTTTTTAGATGGCTCTGACGAGGCCAACTTGCCACTTTCTAAAGATGCAGACATTTGCTGTGTATTTCGCTGCACAGATGCATCAGAAGGAGCAGGTTCGGTTGCAAAGTCAATCAAAGATTCTGAATTTCCACAACTATGTTTTTCTGCATTCTCATCCCCTGATGTTTGGCTGCTAGAGATTGCAACCCTCTGCATTGATTGTAAGAACATAATTCAGTGACTTCATTAAGGTACCTATAGAATGAAATATCGATCCATATACTTAGTACTGGACGCTTGATATAGATATTTTCAATATCAAATATATCAACTAAAATTTAAAATATCATCTAATACACCCAATATTTTCCTATATATCAGCTGAAATTCGCCCTTCTAGGGTTCTGATTTGCAATAAGATTTTTGCGTTCAATATCTATTTGTGATACCCAATATGGTCAATATCAACAGATAAGCACTTAGATCATCCATAGATAAGCAATTAGATCATCCATAGATAAGCAATTAGATCAACGGTCTGTATCAAATAAAGTTCAAGTTGGAGTAATAGCCAGGAGAAAACTAGCAGCTATAGAGGCCTAAGGAGGTGATACTATCAAAAGTTTGATGTTAACTGGCTAATGCAATAACCAAAAACAGTCAGCACTAATAAGGCTAGAATTTACATAGCCGCAGTGGGAAATGTGTCCAAGTAGCATAATATGGAACAAAACACAAAATAGCAAGAATCCCATCCTACCCATAGTTCATATGTTTCACCCAAATCCTTTTACTTCTACTAGATATATACTCTATACTGATCCTTGTTTTTATCGTACACAGCTGAATTATTTTGATAGAATGTCTTAATATTAGATCAGGGTTGTCAAAATAAACAACACAGAATTCAATCACACTATAGCTGGCACAGCATTGGTGGGGTTCATTGATTTTTTCAAAAAAATCTTACACGAGTAAACACATACAAAAATATAATGAGTCAACTTTTCCCTTTTTAGGAGTACAGTCTCAATAGACAAAACCAAAGGATGAATAGAGTCAAATAGAATGTGGTAAGACGTTTAAAATCCACATGTTAAGGTAAGGAATGATATTGAATGCCTTGATGGAACTTTCCATGAAGAAGAATTTTAAAGAATCAAACTTGCCTAAAAAAATAACAAAAAACATTTCATTTACTCCTACTTAAATTAATTATTTTATAGATCTTTAAGTTCAAAACTACTTAGGATATTTTGGGGATTGTATTCCTTTAAACTCCCCTTCTATTTAATTTTTTAATAGCAGTGCGGTGCTTGACATTCCACCTATCCTATATTTATAGGATCTAAGCCAGCCAAGTGGGGTGCAAGGACCCTAACATTGATGACTGTGGCTCCTTATCATTCAGCCTTACACTTGCAGCAACCATCTACTTCCTCAGGATGGAACAGAATCACCGCATCTTTAACAACCCAGAAGTTAGAGATGAGCACCAAGTGAGTGCCCAGATTACAGATACCGTCTGCCATAAGCTGGACTGTGGCTCCTTCCATGTACATAATAAATGCCACTTGGTAGGAAAGAGTGTTCTATGTTGTTGCTTATTATACAATGTAAGTGCAAAAAGCAATGATATTACTAAAACAGTCACTTTAGTCCACAAATATCCTCAGCTCATACTTGAAAATGGTGGTTCAGTCCAGGAAGCTCCCTCATCGTAAGATCAGGGGATGAATAGATTTATGCATTGTTGGGGTCATTCCCTATGTGGTATGTGTCCGCAGACCTGTCTAGGAAAATTGACGTGGACACTTCAGACATGTCCGAGAACCTTCTGTGGAGTCCAAGAGATGCCTAGAAGCAAGGACTTGAAGCGTGGACGATGACTTTTGTGATGCAAGTGTTGACCGTTTATAAATAGGCTTGCTACATGACAGTCTGCAATTGCAGATGGGCAGTTGACCTACTCTATTGGGAAATTGAGGAGACGTCATATTTGGATGGATGGCAGGTCTGTCACTGTGCATGCAGGGCGTGCGTCTGTTGTTGCAGGCATAGGAAGCATGTACCAACCACTATGTTAGGGTGGTTGGCGCCTCCATAGACCTCCTCTCTATATATATGTATATATGTGCATATTCGTTGTGCAGAGGTTGATAGAGAGAGAGAGAACGAGAATTAGAGTAAGATTGTCTTAGAAAGAGAAAGAAGAAGTTTAGAGCTGAGGACAAAGTGTGTCCACGTACTCTGTTTTCGTTCTTTTTCATATTTTTGCTGCTGTTTGGACTTGTGTAGCTAACAGCTTTTTGTAACCAGCCATCATACTTAGTGAATTCTTGGTGGACTGAATACCCGTTGTTTTTCCCTTAGTTAAAAGGGTTTTCCATGTAAAAATCTTACTGTGTTCTTTCACTTTGTTTTATCTCCTCTCTTGCCTCTCTGTTGGACCAGTCACCGTCCCTTCTTTTGCGCCAACAAGTGGTATCAAAGACTTGGTTATTTGTATGGTGACTTTGTTGAATGCTGCTATGGAAATTGGGAGCAAAATGATTTGTCTGAATGGCACCAACTTTGATACTTGGCAAAGCAAGATATCCGACTTGCTATTTATTAAGTCCATGCACAATCTTCTATTCGCCACTCAAAATTCGGCGGCGAAATGGAACGAGGAATGGGTGCTAGAGCACAAGTAGGTATGTGGCTACATACGGCAGTTCGTAGACAATAATGTGTATAATCATGTTAGGAGCGAAACGAATGCCAAGACGCTATGGGATAAGTTGGAGAAGCTGTATGCCCCCAAGACTGGCAATAACAAAATTTACCACCTAATGATGTTGATGCAGATTTGGTACAAGGACGGCTCATCTGTTGTTGATCACTTAAACAAGTTCTAGGGCTGTGTAGACCGTCTGGGCGGCATGGGGATTAAGTTTGAAGATGAAGTGTTTGGACAATGGCTCCTGGCAACCCTCCCGGACTCATGGGAGGTAATAAGAATTACCATTACCAACACAGCTCCTAATGGCATTGTAACGTTGGAGATAGCCAAATGAGCTGTGCTGAATGAGAAAGTGAGACGGCGATCTCAAGGAACATCGACCTCTCAGCACTCCGAGGTCCTTGTGACTGAGTCAAGGGGAAGGAGTCGAAGACGTGGACCAAAGTCCGGAGAGAAAGGACGTAGTAAGTTACGGTCTCGGTACCAAAATATGGAATGTCATTACTGTGGAAAGAAAGGCTACATTAAAAGATTTTATTAAAAATGAAAGCGTGAAAACGCTGAAAAAGATAAAGGCAAAAAGAGACGTGACGAGGAAGAGTCATCGGTCTCTGTTGTTACTGAAGCTGGTCTCCTTTTTGGCCTGTGAAACTAATGATTTTGTTAACGTGGCCGAGTAGGAGACTAACTGGGTGGTGAATTCTGGAGCATCCATCCATGTCACCTCTAGGAGGGAGCTTTTTACAACTTACACTCCGAATGTTTCCGAAGTATTGAAAATGGGTAACATGGAGACATCCAAAATTATTGGCTGTGGTGATATCTCTCTTGTTACAAAAAGTGGAGTCCGACTGATCCTAAAAGATGTTCGACGTGTCCGAGATATTCGAATGAATATCATTTCACCAGAAGACTTGATGACGCAGGCTTCTATAGTGTCTTTTGTGGCGGAGGATATAAGTTGATGAAAGGGTCTATGGTGGTTGCCCGAGGAAGGAAGACCTCTGGCCTTTATATGCTACAGGCCACTACCGAGGTCGGAGAGGTAAATGCCACAAGTAGTATGGAGTCCTCGAACTTATAGTACCGAAGATTGGACACATAAGTAAGAGAGGGATGAGTCGCTTGGCAAAGAAGGGTCTCATTCCAGAAATGGATGAGGACAGGTTGAAGATTTGTTCTCACTGTATGACAGGGAAGTAGATGAGGGTCTCTTTTCAATGAGACTCATCTTCCAAGAGGTCCGAGGTACTCAAGCTTGTTCACATCGATGTATGTGGACCCTTTAAGGAAAAGTCCTTTGGAGGAGTATAGTACTTTGTCTCCTACATTGATGACTACTCAAGAAAACTGTGGGTATTCCTACTTAAGTCTAAGGATCAGGTCTCGGGGGTTTTTGAGTATTTTCACACTCTTGTTGAGCGTGAGACGGGGAAGAAGTTGAAGGCTGTCCGGAGCGACAATGGTGAAGAATACATTGGGGCCTTCAATGTCTACTGTAGATCACACAGTATTAGACATCAGAGGACACCACCAAAGATGTCGCAATTAAATGGCGTAGCCAAGCGGATAAACCGAACTTTGATGGAAAGAGTCAGGTACTCGTTGTCAGAAGCAAAGCTTCCCGGATCCTTCTGGGCCGAGGCCTTGAAGACAATGATCTATGTGATTAACAGGTCACCCAGTAAGCCTTTGAATGGTGAAGTCCCAAAGAAGATATGGACAGGAAGGGAGTCAGCCTACAATCATCTTTGGACATTTGGCTGTAAGGCCTTTGTTCATATCCCGAGAGATGAGAAGAGTAAACTTGAGCCAAAGACGAAATAATATGTCTTCTTGGGTTATGACGAAGATGAACTTAGATACAGACTTTATGACCCAATAGAAAGGAAGTTCGTCCGATCACGTGATGTGGTCTTTGTTGAAGAGAAGACCATTGAAGATATTGGGAAAGAGAGGAAGGCTCTATCGAATACTGGCCAGACAGATAAAGTGAATGTTGAAACTGTCCGTTCATTGCCTCTTGTATCCAAAGTATATGGCCCAAGGATGACTGAGAACAATAATGAGACAGCCGCTGTCCCTTATGAGAATCAGGTCGATGATGTGGCTCCCCAACCAGCCGAGGAGGTTCCTGTGCGACGGTCGTCAAGGGAAAGACGTTCGTTCGTGTGCCGACCATCAAGTGAGTACGTCCTACTCACTATTACATGTGAGCCTGAAGATTTTGATGAGGCCATGAATGATGCTCAGAAGGAAAAATGGTTCAAAGTAATGAAGGAAGAAATGGTCTCCCTGCATGAGAACCATACCTTCGAGTTGGCTAAGTTGCCAAAGGGGAAGAGAGCCGTAAAGAACAAATGATTCTTCCGGCTGAAGATGCCCGAGGATATTATGCAGCCAAAATACAAGGCGCGGCTTATAGTGAAGGGCTTTAGTCAACGCAAAGATGTAGACTTTGAAGAGATCTTTGCACCCGTGGTGAAAATGTCCTCGGCCTATGTGGTGCTTGGCCTGACAGCTGTTCTGGACTTAAAAATAGAGCAACTGGATGTCCGAATAGCATTCCTCCATGGTGATCTTCAAGAGAAAATCTATATGGAACAACCAAAAGGGTTCGAAGTCAAAGGGAAAGAAGGATTGGTTTGTCGTCTACGGAAGAGCTTGTACGGATTAAAATAAGTTCCAAGACAGTTAGAGACGAGGTTGAAAAGACTAGTTTGAGTCTTTTATTGTTGTATGTTGTTGACATGACAAAGATACCAAAAAGACTACATTTACCATGAAAGACCTCGGACTTGCGTCTTTTTTCAAAAATTTTTAGAAAACGACTTTATTGTCCTCCTCCTTTATGTGGACGACATGCTAAATTCCTTACAAAACATTGATACTTTGATGTACGGATCGTAGGAGTTCATGGGTTGAGAATGAACTTATCGAAGAGCAAGTCTTTGGATAATCATTTACCATGAAAGACCTCGGATTGGCAAAATAGATTATGGGAATCAGAATATTTCGTGACCGGAAAAACAAGAAGCTCTAGCTGTCCCAAGAAAGCTATGTGAAAAGGTACCACACACAACAAAAACTTCAACAGTTCAGATGGAAAAATGGACGTGGATATCATTTGAAACATATTATTGAGAACCTCCATGAGTCGGAGAAAATGGATCGGAGGCAAGGACTTGAAGCGTGGGCGGCAGGACTTTTGTGATGCCCATGTTGAGGAAAGTTTATAAATAGGTATGTGTCTGCTACATGACAAAGGGCGTGGGCAGTTTGAAAAATGTCCACCTACTTGGGAAATTGAGGCAAGGACTTGACGTGGGCATGTGATGCAGGTGGATGGCTTGTACGCAGCCACAATTTGTTGACATATAGGGCATGGCGGATGGCCTCTTTGTTGTTGCAAACCTAGGAAGTTGTACCAACCACTATGCAGCTAGGGTGGTTGGCGCCTCCATAGACCTCCTCTCGATATATATGTATATATGTCCATACTCGTTGTGCAGAGGCTGATGTAGAGAGAGAAAGAATCAGAGTAAGATTGTCTTAGAAAAAGAAAGAAGAAGTTCAGAGCCGAGGACAAAATGTGTCCTCGTACTCTGTTTTCATTCTTCTTCTTCTCATTTTTGCTGCTATTTGGGCTTGTGTAGCCAACAACTTTTTGTAACCGGCCATCATACTTAGTAAATTCCTGGTGGACTGAAGTCCCATGGCTTTTTCTTTAATTAGAAGGGTTTTCCATGTAAAAATCTTGCTGTGCTCTTTCACTTTGTTTTATCTCTCCTCTCTTGCCTCTCTATCGGACCAGTTACCGTCCCTCCTTTTGCGCCAACATGCAACTTTAATCATGCATGGCCCATAGACTTTTCCAGTGGTATAAACCTGTGATTCCAACACAACAAGGAAAACTTGTACAATTTCGTCAAAGCTCACCCTCAATAACAACAATTAACAATAGTACCAATAACTACGAAAAACAATAATGATAAAGTCAACATAATAACAAAACCAACAACGTATCAAACCGATAATTAATTGAATACTACCCTGGAAGGTTTTAGAAAATTGGGGTAATAGACATTTTCTCTCTAAGGGAGCTGGAATGTTTCACGCAATTCTACACATCTTTTCTTTGGTTATGAAAGAATTAAAAAATCTCAGAAGGGATGTGCAAGGTTGAAACAGCTTGTGCATGCAAAAATAGTATTAACAAAATATTACAACGAGGGGAATAGGAAAAATTCTAGGAAATGGCATATGAATATGATTGTAGATATGTTAGGAAATTGCTAAATCAACTAATATGAAAGCAATATATTTCACAATTATGCACCTAACATTAATGTAGCAGAGAAACAAATATCAGGACTCTGTAAAATGGTTAGGATATGCTATAACGTGGTGCCAGATAAAAATTATTCACTTACCAAACAAAATCTTAGGGTTCAAATCATAAAAATAGCCTATCTACAATACAGGATAAGATTACATATATTTAACTATTTATAGACTTTGATGAGATCTTTGCACCTGTGGTGAAGATGTTCTCGGTCCGTGTGGTGCTCGGCCTGGTAGTTGTTCTGGACTTAAAAATAGAGTAACTAGATGTCCGGACAGCATTCCTCCATGGTGATTTTCAAGAGGAAATCTATATGGAACAACCATAAGGGTTCGAAGTCAAAGGGAAGGAATGATTGGTTTGTTATCTAAGGAAGAGCTTGTACGAATTAAAATAAGCTCCAAGACAGTGGTATAAGAAGTTTGAATCTGTCATGGTTGGACAAGGATACCAAAAGACTACTTCCAGCTACTTGCTTTTTTCAGAAATTTTCAAGGAACTACTTTGTTATCCTTCTCCTTTATGTGGACGACATGCTAATTGTCGAACAAAACAATGCTCGGATCAAGGAGTTGAAGGAGCAACTGGGGCAATCATTTGCTATGAAAGATCTCGGACCGGCGAAGCAGATTCTAGGGATCAGAATATTTCACGATCGGAAAAACGAGAAACTCTAGCTGTCCCGAGAAAGCTACGCTGAAAAGGTGTTACAACGATTCAACATGGAAAGCTCTAAGCCAGTGAGTACCCCACTGGCCAAACACTTTAGGCTGAGTAAGCAACAGTGTCCAGCCTCGGACACAGAGAAAGCCCGCATAAGTAGAATTCCTTACTCCTCAGCCGTTGGTAGCCTAATATACACGGTGGTATGTACAAGGCTAGATATTGCTCATGTGGTTGGTCTTGTCAGCCAATTTCTCTCAAATCCCAGGATGAAGCATTGGTTTGCTGTGAAGTGGATCTTCAGATATCTCCATGGGACTTAAAAAATGAGTCTACTTTTTGAAAAAGAGAAGCTCCAGTTGATCAGCTACATTGACACGGACATGGTCGGGGACATTGGCTCTCAAAAATCGACATCCGAGTACCTGATAAAGTTTGCCGGAGGAGCAGTCTCTTGGCAGTCTAAATTACAAAAGTGTGTTGCCCTTTTCACTACGGAGATCGAGTTCATTGCCGTGACCGAGACCAATAAGGAGATGTTGTGGATGAAAAGATTCATTCAAGAGTTAGGCTTAAGGCAAAAACAGTATGTGGTACTCTGTGATAGCCAAAGTGCCACACACTTGTGCAAAAACTTCTCATTCCATTCAAGATCGAAGCATATTGATGTTCGATATCATTAGGTGAGTGATGTTATTGATAAATGGCAGCTATCAATAGAAAAGGTCCGATCGGATGAAAATGGATCAGACATGATGACCAAAGTGTTACCAAAAGGAAATCTAGAAGCTTGTCGTGACATTACTGGTCTAACTAATTCTGTTCCCATTCGGTCGTGAGAGGAAGCTTGTTAGGGTCACTCCCTATGTGGTATGTGTCCGCGAACCTGTCTGGAAAAATGGACGCGGACACTTCAAACATGTCCGAGAACCTTCTGTGGAGTCTGAGAGATGCTTGGAGGCAAGGACTTGAAGCGTAGACGAGGACTTTTGTGATGCAGACGTTGATCATCTATAAATAGGCTTGCTATATGACAATCTGTAATTGCAGATGGGTAGTTGACCTACTCTATTGGAAAATTGAGAAGACGTCATATCTGGGTGGATGGCAGGTCTATCACTGTGCATGCAGGGCATGCACTTGCTGTTGCAGGCCTAGGAAGCGTGTACCAACCACTATGCAGCTAGGGTAGTTGGCGCCTCCATAGACCTCCTCTTTATATATATATGTATATATGTGCATACTTGTTGTGCAGAGGCTGATATATAGAGAGAGAGAATCAGAGTAAGATTGTCTTAAAAAGAGAAAGAAGAAGTTTAGAGCTGAGGACAGAGTGTGTCCTCGTACTCTGTTTTCGTTCTTCTTCTTCTTATTTTTGCTACTATTTGGGCTTGTGTAGCCAACAACTTTTGTAATCGGCCATCACACTTAGTGAATTCTTGGTGGACTGAAGTTTCGTGATTTTTCCGTTAGTTAGAAGGGTTTTCCACGTAAAAATTTTGTTGTATTCTTTCACTTTGTTTTATCTCTCCTCTCTTGCCTCTCCGTCGGACCAGTTACCGTCCCTCCTTTTGCGCCAACATGCAACTTTAATCATGCATTGCCCATAGGCTTTTCCAGTGGCATAAAATTGTGATTCCAACACAACAAGGAAAACTTGTACTATTTCGTCAAAGCTCACCCTCAATAACAACAATTAACAATAGTACCAATAACTACGAAAAACAATAATGATAAAGTCAACATAATAACAAAACCAACAACGTATCAAACCGATAATTAATTGAATACTACCCTGGAAGGTTTTAGAAAATTGGGGTAATAGACATTTTCTCTCTAAGGGAGCTGGAATGTTTCACGCAATTCTACACATCTTTTCTTCGGTTATGAAAGAATTACGAAATCTCAGAAGGGATGTGCAAGGTTGAAACAGCTTGTGCATGCAAAAATACTACTAACAAAATATTACAATGAGGGGAATAGGAAAAATTCTAGGAAATGGCACATGAATATGATTGTAGATATGTTAGGAAATTGCTAAATCAACTAATATGAAAGCAATATATTTCACAATTATGCACCTAACATTAATGTAGCAGAGAAACAAATGTCAGGAATCTGTGAAATGCTTAGGATATGCTATAACGCGGTGCCAGATAAAAATTATTCCCTTACCAAACAAAATCTTAAGGTTCAAATCATAAAAATAGCCTATCTACAATATAGGATAAGATTACATATATTTAACTATTTATAGACTTGTAATATAAGACATTATGTATTGGACCGCTCTTTTTTAATGAAAATAAAATTACATGCATCTATTTGGAGTGGGTATGTCTGTGTTTTAATGTAATCAATAACAATGGCATATAAATTAGTGGCAATAGATTTTGATAGGTTTCATTCTGCTTTATTGTTTTACATCACATTTTGAAATATTTATTTCTCCTTTATTTAAGCTCCTAATGTTAAACTATATTAGAATATGAAATCCAAATTTCCAAGTCATAAATTAAACACGCAGTTTTAATAAGTAACACTACACATTAATACAATTACAAGGGGCATCACTGAGCTGACTAAGAAAAACATGATTCATTCTGGTAGGTACATAAAAATAGGAAAGTGACTGAATTCAGGCAACTCAAAAGCATGAAACAAAATTCCATTGATGAGATATATTCAATGAAGAGTGACTTTATAGCGTTTGCAGAAGTAAATATAGGAGCCTTTGTACGTCCTATTTCGAAGTAAACTCACCTGCGGGTTAGCTGCAGCATCTGCAATTTGATTACTTGATTGGGAATATTCACCTGCCTATTGTACACATCATTGAGCTACTTAACTTGAATAATAACTTGACAGCAGTTGCAAATATTCTTAACTAGAATAATGACTTGATTGAATAGCTTTACAATGCTATGAAGCACGGACAGCGACACGGAACATTGATACAATACGACACCAACATGCTGATATGTTATTTTTTAAAAATTAAGGATATGATACATTGAAGACACGTAAATTAAAATTATAATTTATAATTTTTTAAAATTAATGAACACTACTTTGTAACTGATGAACACTACTCTTAATTTATTTTTTTAATTATTTTATATTATTTTTTTTACAAAATAAAAAAATATCAAAAAAATATTTTTTAAATTTTTTAGATCCTATTAATATAATAATATTTTAAAAATATATTATTATAAAATTATTATTTTATAAGTTTATAAAATATAATCCTCTTTACATAATAATATTTTAATAACATATGATTATAAATTATTATTTTATAATTTTTAAAATATAATCCTACTTGTATAATAATATTTTAAAATATATAATTATAAGATTATTATTTTATAAATTTATAAAATATAAAAATAAGAATTTAATAGATAATAAAAATTTTATCTAATTTATAAATAAATTTATTTATATTTAATTTTTATATGAGTTTATATTTTATAAGAATAATTAAAATACATATAAATGATAAATATAAAAAAATAGATTAAATAAATTAAAATAAAAGAAAAAAAAATAAAAAGGGAAAAGAGGGATAACCCCCTACCCCTTGGATTTAATCCAGCGGGCAAGGGCACACTCATCCCCTTAAATCACCTTGGCTATCGTCCTCTCTCTCACGAAAACCCTAGGTCACATTCAGCCGTGCTAACTCCTTCTCCCTCACGAGAACCCTAAATCCCCTTAAATTACAACTTCAATCCACATTTGTTTTCCTCTCCCTAGCTCTTTTTCTCTCCCACTCTCTGAGCAAGACAGCGTGCTTTCCCTTAAATCACTTTTGGCCGTTGTCCTCCCTTTCCACAGGAGACTTTACCCTAAAATTAGAGCTTCCATCCAAATTTGTTTTCCTCTCTCAAACTCTTTCTCTCCTCTACTCTCTGTGCAAGGCAGCGTGCCTTCGAAATGTGTCCAAAATGTGTCTAAACATGTTGGAATATGTCCGAAACGTGTTTGAAGTATGTTCAAAACGTGTCAAAATAAAAATAAATAAATTAACACATGTCAAAATATATCTGATGCATTTTCCAACGTGTCCAAGGTGTGTCGGAGTCCAATACATCCATCCAACACGTTAAGCCCCGGAGAATATCCGTGCTTCATAGTTATACTACACACTATACTTAGCACAAAAAAGTACCTGCATGTGAGCAGAACCACCAGCAGTAGTCCTCTCGCCTGATTTAGTTTGATTAACTACCCGTAGAGCGGGGGCATTTTCTCCTAGAAGCTCTCTCATAGGATGCACCGGAGGGAGACAAGGCACATTCCTATCCTTCTGAGGAACTGGAGATTCTCTTCGAGGCTTAATGTCTTCAGTCGTGAACATTTGGGTAGCTGACCGCCTGAGGACTGCAGGATCATAATCTAGAGACCTGTCATCAACTTTATCGAATCGAGGGTTGCCTTTCTTGAAAACTCCGGATCTAGATGTTTCTTTGAAATAACTAGGACTATTTGCTTCATTGTAGGAATTTCTGATATTTCTGTCAACCTTTCTCCCTCTTGAACTGTATCTCTCACTAATCGTGTTGATATCTCGGTGTTCGTTATACTCCTTGTCACTCTGTAAAATTAGATGAAAGGACACTAATTACTGTATCAAAATCATAAGGACGCGAATTTGTTCCGTTTGATTATTCGGAACAAAGAAATTTGACACCGACTTGTCTGACAGGACAGATATAAAGCCAGGTATCAAGAAAAGCATTTCCATAGAGATAAGAATGATTGGGCAACTTTACCAGTCTCAACCTTGGGAGCTTGTCGGGAGGGGTCTCACCAGTGAATCTTCTATCTACATAGACATGCTTGATGAAATCACGGAGTCCATGAATATTACTGCAAGCAAAACAAAATATGTCAAAATGCATCCATAATGTCGTAACACAAAACAAGATAACTAATAAAACAAGTACCTGCTATCAGGAAAAATATGGCAAGCTGGATCCCATGTTTTGAAATAAATTTGTTGTGCCCGCTTCACAAAAAAATTTATTTTGGACATAATCATCAAGAGGTTAATAAAAAAATGAAAAGAAACAACTTCCATATCTGTTATAGCCATACACACCTCGTTTCCTCCTGCTTGGAGAGCATTAACTTCTTCAACAGAAAATGTAGCCATTGATACAGATTTCACCCGGTGAGTGAACTCCCGACTGGAATTTTTTTCAAATATAGTTCAACTATATTGGACAAGATTTTCAATGTGATGTAATCAAAATCAAATAGAAAAATAGCATGGCAGTGACTGGTGCACCATGATATTAATGAGGCCAAAACTTTGAAGATAAACAGTATTAATTATTTGTGCAAAGCAGAAATTCATCTTGACACTTACTGTGCTCCACTGCAATTTGTGCAAACAAATGTCCAGAAAGTTGTGCAAACATACTGTGGTCCCTGGTTGATGATAATATAAAACTGGTTATTGTTCTAAATGCCAACAAGTACAAAAGGACAATTTCTTTCACAAGGGTGCTATTAACTTCAAACTAAAACGAAGTTTTCACAGAAACTGAAATGGTAGTATAACCTCACGTCAGCCAAGAATTGATATTGGACAAACATTTGCATGCATAATAACAGCAGAAACCGCATGAAACATAACATGAATGGCATGACACTTTACAAAGTATATATTACATTATAAAGTTCAATTAGCATGATTGTCTATTTTATAGATGGGATGTCAATGTTTTGAGAGACAGTTGGAGATTGGCTAAATCAAATCTCTAATATCATCGGCTCAATCAAGAAACTATTATGATATTTTTTATAATTCATTTATACATATGGTGCTTTTCTATCATAAACACAATATATATGTGCCTACAATATACGAGGCAATTGTGTGTACTGTTTGGTGTAAATTGATTGAACTCTTTTGAACTCTATTTCATACTAATAGAAATGCTAATTAATTCATACCATAGATCATTGATTAGTTAAATGGTTCCAAAATTAGATACCAAGTTTAGCTGATTTGATATTTCAAATCTTAATTTGAATAAGTTTCAACTGAACTTATTCGAGCCCAATCTCCAAATTACTTTAACTAAAATTTGATAATTGAGTAGCAAGGAACCTGCCATGCCCACCATCCACCCCAAGTAGAACGTGGCCTCAATTCATTTGTAGCTCACATTATCTCTACATTGCACTAGATGGACGCAATTTCTCTTGGGCATGGCGCATAAACCATAATAAATGCTGGAGAGGATGATTGGAGCTATGGCTACTCCATTTCTCTACACCAAAACCCCAACCATGGCATATGTTTCCATCGGATAACATTGTTGTAGTTAAGACAGAGTAGCTCTATCAATGGCAAAAAGCCAAGAATGAGGCATCACTTGAGAATTCCAGAGTTGGGCTTCGGTGGCTAACGACACAAATGTAGAGGCCGTCGATCTAGCCAATCAGCGGCATGTTTGCTTTTGGTTCAATGTCTTTATTTATATTAAACAAATTCTGTAATTGAATGCAGTTATTTCTAAGAAATAATTGTCTTAATTAGGCTATCTAGCTAATCAAAGTTTCTATCCAAGCTATTGTTACGTAGAAAGAAAGTTTTATTTGGTGGTATCATTTATCAATCCTTCCCAAATGTGGTTATAATCTTAATAGACTCATCGACCCTTTCCTCTCAAGCTATAGCAAGGATGAATGCAATTTAGCAATGCCACTAAACCAAAGTCCTTAGCATATGAGAAAAAAACAATTTTAAAATAAAAGCAAGTCTCAATGTATATAGAGTCTAAGGAAATAAGAGAAAACATTGTAGTAAAATGAAGGGGATGAAAGAATATACGGAAAAACAATAATTTATTAAAAAACAAGGAGATCCAGCTGTGCTTGTTGCTTCGCCACTTTTCTACTAGTATTAGGAGTTGTGTAAAAGTATAAGATTTTATTTCTACCTCGGAAGTTAGGAGACTAACAACATGGTTTAGGTCCCCATAATGGCCATGAACAATTGCAAAGGATGTGGCCAAAGAGGGCTTACTTAGTTTTACTACTAAGCTCTGTTAGAATACAAACAAATCAAATGTGACATGAATTATAAAGCAAGTGCTATGTTTTTCTCTGTAGCCTCAAGGGAAAAGGTTTCCCATGGAGACAAATTATTAATTCCCAGTCTTACATAAGTTGTTACTAGAGTTTGTCTATGAGTATGAAAAACGGATCTTTATCAATGTTGGTAGATATGGCTATGGAAAGTGAATCATGACATCATTTACCATGCACTGTTCATGTGTGGCTACTCGTTCTTGCCTATCCTTGTCCAACTGCCAGCAATTAAGTGGCCAAAAGAAAGCAACAATAGTCCTATATTCTTTGATGGATTTGATGAAGGGAATGTAAATGGGCAGGAGGTCTATAAAACACCAAAATATAAGACCAAAAAAGAACAGAAGGCACTCAGCTGTTTACGAGCAACAATTTAGACTTTGACCCTTTACTAGAAAACTCAAAGGATTAAGGTGAAAGATTGGATAATATTCAAGCCTATTGATTGTACTGCCCAAAACTTGATATTATACTATTATAAATCTGCTGATATACTTGATAGTGGGATGTAAATTCTTTCTGTGTCAAATTGATATTATATCTCGTTGTTCAAGTCGGACCTCTATTTTTTTCACAGCAAGGAGTTCACTATGGTCAATGTAGTGAAATTTGTGAACTAATCACGCTTTCAGGAATACCCCAGAAAACATACGGCTAATCCCACCCTTGCTCAGCCACACCACCCAAGGATCAAGGCGCCAGAAAAGAAGCTATTACAACAAGCAGTTTGAATGGTTAGATATTGAGGAGCAACATAGTAGATAAGATAAAGAAAATGGTTATGCTCCCGGCACAATAAAGAAAACTAGGACAAAGAACTTGAAACATGAAGCTCGGCCAGTCAACGAGTGGTTAGTGGCTAATAACACCTTAGTTGATGGCATTCTTCGATGTGGTTGGCACTTGAGAAACCAAGGGCACTTCATAAAAAGCAGGCAAGTCTAACATAAGATGTCTGCACAAAAATCTCAATCATCATTAAGAGATTGAACAAAGGACCTATGAAAGTTGGAGCACCATCTTATTCCCATGGACAACACAATAGTGTCCCGTGCAAGCAGTAAAAAGCCCTATAAACAAAACATCAAACAAGTATGAACCAATACTTTTGCATAGGGAATAAGGGGTTGGCACAAAAACAAGAAGAACATCAAGTATTTTTCTCTTTCCAAAAACAACCAAGTTGGGGCTCTAGCCCCACGCAAGGACAATATTGCTGAGAAATCAACATCTCCATGCTGACTCTCTAACCTTGGTAGGAAAAGCCATGTTTTAAGAGTGGTGAGCATGTTTCCATTTGTGATAACCGTGCAAGATGATCCCACGTCCCTAAGATCAATACATTTTCCCTTTGAATCCAATAGGAAACAGCATGCCGTACCCATATTGACTTCAACAAGACATATAGGATTTTTAACCATGGCAAGGTCTCATTTTTTCCAATCACACAGACATGTTTGCTCAAGAAAGTTCTTTATCACCCTAATCGATTGTTCATGAACTTATGGCCCCTCAAACTAAACCTGAACCTTAACAATACATCAAATTCACATAAAAGCTTCTTCCACTTCCTTTATCTTCAATATCAACCCAATTCTGTGACTTCTATACCCAATCCACAACCACTACGCTTCCTGAAAAATTCCATTCTGATCACAATACTTTTCCTTCCATCCGAGATCTTATCTGATCATCAACTATTGATGAGGTTGATCAAATCTTGCAGTGATGGGGAGGTTTCTATAGGTCACCAGCACAGCAACAACAAAGTGTCATGTCCCACTCAGTGGGGTCAGCTATATAAATCCAATTTCATCGTTCCATTGGATTTAGTGTCATAAATCCTTCTATTGGGAGATCAATGAAACACCGCATTCAATACCCTCGTGTCAGGACTTCATCCATTATATTATGCAGCGTCTTTAGAAATTATTTCACAATGAGAATGCGATTGTTCATAATATATGTAGCCATTATATTCATACAATGTTAAGGGAATACTAAGCAGAAGGGACAATCAAATACAAATACAAATTACCAATTAGAATGGGCGAAAAAAATCCTACCAAACTGTTGCAATTGATGCATCTCCTATTCTCCGGAAGCTTCAGTAGACCACGAAGAACCTTTTCTATTTTTCCGTCTTCCTTCGATTTGCCCACCATTTTTGTACGAAAGGATTATTCTCTTGCTACTCAAACACAATTCTGAAACAATATCGGCAAATACCAGCTTCTCAAGGCACTTAATGGTAACATTCAGGATCAGAAAAAGACGAACAAATCATATTAATTAGAATCATAAAGCAATTTTGGAACATCCAATTCAAAATTACAATGAATAATGAAAAGGTTTTTCTTCTTGAGGGCCGATTAATGGAATGGAACGCAAAAGGTGTGTTTCTCCCCCCGCCATGCCAGGGACCATAAAATGTCCAAAAAATTCGGAGTGATGAATACAGATAACCAGAAGGAATCGCCAGATCTGCTGCGTAACATCTCTGCACCATCTGTTGAAACTGAAATTGGTGGAAACAGAAACGACCGTTGGGAAGTTTACTTCCATGTACCAAACAGCCCTTTTTTTATGTATACTAATAAAGATTTTATTAAACTATAAATAATACTAATATAATTTATTTATAACTCTTTTATAATTACATTATATAAGTAAAGAAGGTTAATTTTTATTTTTTTATTTATAAAAATAATTTATATATATAATAAAAATTATAAAATAATTTTAAAAGTATAAGAAGTCTTTAATAAATGATATATGATTATTATCAAATTATTTTCTTTTTAAAAAATTAATTATAATTAACTATTAATGGGTCCGACACTAAAATGTTGACCTGGATATCAAGGCCCATGATAAAAAGGCTGTCAAAAAGTCCTAATTCCAGAAGAGGGCCTGCAAGCAGAAAGAGCAAGCTCGGAATCTGAGCGGTGCCTTGGCCGATCCAGTCGGCTCAATCAAAACGGCCCATAATTCTCTTCCCACATGTTGAAGCAACTTACCATAATCGGTCAAAACTTCTTGACAGATATTTCAAAAATATTCACCCACGTATACACGATCGTTTTCAAAATGGTAATTGCCATAATTGTAGTTGGAGAGTCACCTAGAAAAAGAAAAGATAACCGCGAACAACCATGATGGGCAGGACGGGTATCTACGATAGCGTAATCATTTTCAAAAAGGGAAACTGTCATTTACTACCCCCCATGATTATCTGCACAGCTCAACGATCCTGTGTAGAACAGCTATCCAATCTTGACGGCCAAGCTTGGCTGAACCGCCTCCGTTGCCTATAAATATCCCCCTTCCTCAGCGGAGAAGGGGGCTTCTGGTAACAAAAAAAGCCCAAAACACAAAGAGAACCTGAAAAGAGGAAGCGATGAAGATGAAGGGCGATTTACCTCCACTATTCTGCAGAAAGACAAGGAGCTCCCCAACACTCTTGGGGTCATGGACTCCCAGTGCGATTCCTCTTTCTCCCTTTTTTAAGCCACCCTCCATCAAGCTCATCCGTTGGAGTCAAGTCTTTCACTAGCTCTCTGCGGTGACCACCATTGGCGACCTCATCAAAGGTCCACATAACCAGAAACCAAAAAGAAGATTATGTAGAAGTTCTCCATTTTTCTCTCTCTAAGCAGCCTCTCGGCCGAGTGTACCTCAAAGATGCCCCGTTTCAGGCACATAAAATACTCAATCTCTAGAAAGTATACATCCGTGCACTCTCTTACATCATCGTATCTTTCTATTCTCTTAACAAAAACTGATTATCATGAACCCAAATCAAATAGGTTAATTTAAATAATTAATTCTAATTTTTAAAATTTAAAATTTTAATTAAATCTAACAAATAATAGTAAGTCCTAAAAATTTGGGTGTGATAAAACCAAATATATAAGACTTGACAAATTAAAATCCTCACAGGACCTCATCGGACAACCGTCCAAATGACATAAATTCAACTTACTCTACAATCATCGTAAGGGAAGTAATAAATTAATCAAAATCATGAATCAGATATAATCAAAATATCCCAACTAATTTCAAAATATAACAATAGGCCTATACCCGGTCAATTTTCATAATACAATTATAACAATTTTCAATTTAAACCACAACAAGTTAAAACTCACTAAATTATACAAATGGTTGACGGATCACGTCCTAACTCCTAAAGTGCATCCGAATCTTCTACTTTGAATGGTCAAAATAGAAAACGTGAGCCAAATATCCAACAAGTATCATATTTAAATAAAATGAATCCAATGTATCAAATGGGAGGTCAATGGATGAAAATTCAATCAAATTACAGAATGAATCCAAATTACCGATAAAATAAATTTAATAGAAATGCAAGATCCAAAATCTGAAATTCATTGGTAATCTCGTACTCAAAACAAATATCTAAATCCAAAACAAATGTCCAAATTTTGAAACAGTCATCATCGGGATGTATATATATATATATAATAGAGGTAATCCGAACCCATTCCAAAAGCCGGTGTCCAATCCGAGTCCAAATCCAATACCCGATTAGCTTGTGATTTGGCGTAGAATACGATAGCCGGATAATCTAATAGCGTGCGCAGAAGTCGAGCAGTATTGCGACAGATGTTAAATGATGTATACTCCAAAGGCTCAAATCAAAATATATAATCAAAATCATTGTACGACACATATCAAGACCCAATTGAAGGCAAAATCGACAAATCTCAAATCCAAATTCAAATCAAAATCTAACATAAATTAATATAGAAATACAAATTATGTACCAAATTTGGGTTCTAATTATTTAAATGCTAGTTTGAGGAATTGTTATATACAATCCTAGTAACGTTAGATCAAAATCCATATACTTTGTACTCATAGATAAGGTTGTTTACTATATTTTGTTACCCGCGACTTTGAGTGTATTTCTCAAACTTATCAAATATATTACGACGTCCAAATATATTTAAAGGTCAAGTCAAATTATCTAAATGGAAAAGATCACTACTCCAAACCTTTTCTACCGATGGAAAAGGATTTCCAATAACAAATGTGTCCCCGTCAGGAATTGGCCATAATCCAATATTCAAATCCAAATATAGTGATCACAATCCGGCACGTGCATGTAAAAACGTATGGCCAATGTAAGTTTCGTGCACATTTTCGTTACACACACTGATATAAATATATATTGTATCCAATAAATTTTTTTTGAGATTTTAGAAAAATAGTAGATTCTTAAAATCATAAAATCTTTGTCCAAAACCCCCAAAATTAGCCAATAAACTACACATTATTTCTAAATTAAATAATTTATGTGTATAAAAGTACATACATGTTAATAAAAATTTTAAATAATGTCAAAAATATATCATATATTAAATCAGACCAAAGAGAAAGTTTACAGATACTTGTCTTGATCTCATACTTTACGGATTTGAAGAGATAATATTCCTAAATACCCGAATCGACAATCTCTCTCTGCCTCACGCGTTGCCCACGGCTTCGCCGCTTCTCTCTCATCTGTGCAGCTTCTGCGCACAGCTGCCGCCGCTCAACACCGTCGGCCGACTTGCCGCCGCGCCGACCTGTCACCGCCAGCCTTCCCGGCGTCATTCCGTCGGCGCCAATGCCGTTTGATCGACCGTCTCTCTCCTTCGCGCCGATTACTCTCTCTCTCTTGCGCAACCTCCGCCGCGCACCACCGTCGCCGACAACCACCGCACAGCCTCCTCCGTGCGCCACCGCGGTCGACGGCCCACCTCTTCTCTCCTTCGCTGCGCGCTGTGAACGGCAATGTAGAAAACCCTCTCCTTCCCTGTGCTTCTCTATCTCCCCCCTGTGCTTCTCTCTCCCCGAATCCTTATCCCTAATTTGATTTCTCTTTTCTTTTTTTCTGTTCTTTTTTTTCTTTTTTCATAAATATATTATTATAATACATATAGATATTATTTTAAATTTTTTTTTCTCATTCTAAAATTCAAATCGATACTCGGACGATTACACGTGCGTATCTCAAACGCCAACCCGACTAATTTAAATATCCTTCCAATGTTTATAATATTTAATAAATTTTTTACCACGTCCAAATTATCCAAAATTAAAATTAATATTAAATTAATTCAAATGAAAATCCGGGATATTGCATTCTCCCTCCTTATAAAAATTTCGGCCTCAAAATTCATGCATCTCAATATTAGCATCGATTATCATACAATGATAATATTATTTTGAACTTTATATTCATCTTCTTTAATAGACTTTTTCGATCAAATAATTTATCCAAATCTAATCCTCAACAAATAGGGATATTTTTTCGAACTTATCCTCAAAATCTGTTAACTTTTTTTTTCGACTGAAAAATTTCTTAAAAGTATAATGATCAATGGAAACGTCTTGTTCCTCTGCGCCAAATTATTCTTATCCTAAAAAATCAAAACCAGCAATTTTAACCTAAAATACTTTTGTTGATCAAAACGATTACAACCCAAACACATACGAATGATCATTCGCATAAATCATATTATATCTATCCATTAAATTTAGAAATAAGGTCAATCTGAAGGCTACTTCTCTAATATGCTGAAAAATTTTGAATATCTCAATAAACATTTACTTCCAATTGTCCTTGACTGCAAAATTCAAAAATCTTTTCTCTAAGAAGCTTCTAGAACATGAGACCATTCTTTTGAACCTTCAATTGAATTGTAGTTCCGATCTCCTACATCAACCTCAAATCAAATCTTGTGATAGATAGTCATGAGACTGCACGGTTTCGCTACGCCACTCTGATCAATTATCAGCCCCAAATCAAATCAAAAGCCTCAAAATAGGAATACCTTACAATCTTCTCATCTTGAAAATATGCCAATGGCCAATATTAAGAATGATATCCTGATAGATAAGTAATAAGCTAATTCATCAACTCATCCATCATCTGCCTCAAATTTTGGAAAACAAAGAACCATCTTCATCATCTAAACCATCATCAGGTAGCTCAACCTTATCCAAATGACAATCAAGTCCTTTGCTATTTGAGGTAGACCTGAAAGAAAATCTCTGAGGCTTCTTCTCACTTCCTTCTTTAGGTATGAGACCCATTTTGTCTCAGCTCGTGATCATACCGCCATCAAACTTTCTCTTCACTCTACTAGGTAGAGAGTCTTCGAGATGCCCGTTATACTTGGGCAACTCCAACTCAATCACAACTACAAATGACCTCATTTGCTCCCGAGCTTCTATCAAATCAGCTTCCAAACTTTCATTCAATCAGCCATGACTCTAATAAGACAATTCTCGATGATATGCTTCTTCTCGAACATGCAATGGAGAAAACACTTTGTGCAAAATGTTTGAGATTGTCTGTTCGATCGCTTCCAACTTTAAGACGGTTTGTCCAAAAAGGATATCATCACTAGTCTTTATAAAAACTTCTCCCACAAATAGAAACTTCGTTCGGAATCCAATACCGACAACAAAGAGGGAAACTCCCTCTGATCCAATCTTTCTGATATTTCAGGGGTCAACAAAATCAACGCCAATGATAAACAATTCTTCAATTAAATTAGAATATCATTAATAAGGTCATCATAACTAACCCAAACACGATTAAAAACTCTAATCGATACTATTCATAAAAGACGCCAAAACATTCGACAACCCAAAAGCACAATCAAAACTTTGCAGTGGCCACACATTGACTTGAAAGCTATCCTATATACATTCTCATACTAAATTCACAATTAAGGATACCTCAAACACAACTCGATCTCAGAGAAAACCCAAACTTCTCGAAATGGATCAAATCCTCGATCCTTAAGAGCTGATTCATATTCAATTTCCAAATAATTCAAATATAAATCTATAAATCAATCTTTCTTCACTAGATAGCACTAAAACACCCCATGCCAAAACACTTGGCCAAATAAAACCTTTCACAAACAGATTCTACAATTGTTATCTCAATTTTTTTTAACTCAAACAAGACTACCATATACAAAGCCTTCGAAATAGGCACCAATCCAAGCACAATATCAATATAAGATTCGATCTCCCATTTTACAAACAATTCAAACCAATCCTCAGAAAAATATCTTCAAACTCGCGGATGATCAAAATATCTTCAATGGTCACAGAATAACTCCCAGATGTGACCATATATGCCGGATAGCTCAGCACCCACCTCTCAACAGATGACTCGCTTGCAACGCAGAAAATCAACATTTAAGTCTTCTTATTAATTCTTTCTTAGAACTCAAAAGGCTCATATCCTGAACGTAGAATGGAACAGACTTGCCAAAATAATCTTCTACGACTGAGAATCCTGTTCTAATTTCATGAGCTGTATATATAAAATCCTTTACTGGAACCCTCTGACTCATATTTGGACGTCTCGAATCCGGACGCCTGAAGTTCAAACAATCCCTTGACAATTGGCCTATCTGACCGCAATTGAAACAGACTCTATTCTGACAAAGAAAACTCGTCTCGCATATTTCTTCCCACTAAACTTGCATGCTAACATTGCAAACTTGATTTTTTTTTTTTTTTGCAAAGGAGATTTCGTTTTATCTGATTTTCCTTTAACTTGTCTTCGAATGTTAAGTAAATCCATCTTTCGAACTTTTGTTCCAATGCTCTGATTTCTTCTGAAAATACCTCTCTCGAAACTGCTCCTATTCGATCAACAAAACATGGTCCAACTCCTGGCCATAAGTCTAGCGTCGGAATGACACCAACTACTTCAAGATTGAATCTTGAAGTCTTCAGCTACTATCGTCCTGCAACAAACCTTTCACATTGTTCAACATTTTCCCAAGTATTGCCTCACGAGGCCGAGCTTCAAACTCTTCGTCCATTGATTCTTCAGCAAGGAAAGATTTAAAGAGACAATTATCCATCCGATTACAGTGATAAGTGAAAATGGGCAATCGTTGAGTCTTCCTCTCATCCCAACTGTAACTTCAAATCTCTAAACGATATGCATCTTTGTTACCAATAAAATCAGACTTGCACTTTATTATCCTATCTTCTGGTAGAGATTGTCTACCAAAACTCCACAACTTCTCTTACGAAGAGAAATAAGTTAACTTAATTTAAACTTCTTCATCTTCATCTACAACTTCTAATCTTGAAGAATCTTCATTTCTTCAATCAAACACAACGATCACTTCTCGCTTACATCAACTAGGCCAAAACCTCCTACTTTGTGAGATTTTAGACCGATTCACTTTATCACCTACCTTCTGCCGACCAAAATCTCCTTTTACTCCATGAGATTTCAGATCGACACCACCCAATGCTGCAACTTATCTTCCAAAATTACAAAACCCAATAAAATCTTCCCATATCCGTAGAAACCAAACAAAATCTACATGGAAAGGTTATATCAAACCATACATTATGTCGCTCGCGCAACTCATCATGATCAGATGATTATCTTTTTAATCCAAACACAAACTTTCACAACTCGACCTTCTAATTCATACCCAAGCCTCAACAATTCAAACTTCCTTCTATCTGTCAGACACAATACTTATTATACCCAAACATTCAACCAAATATTCACCTAAAACGATCCAAAATACCTCTCCTTATAACTTCTCTCTAATATCACTTCTATCACGAACTCGGATCAAGCATATCAATTTAAATAATTAATTATAATCTCTAAAATTTAAAATTTTAATTAAATCCAACAAATAATACTAAGTCTCAAAAATTCATGTGTGATAAAATCAAATACATAAGACCTGACAAGTCAAAATCCTCACAGGACCTCATCGGAGAACCATCCGAACGACATAAATTCGACATGCTCTACAATTATCGTAAATGAGGTAATAAATTAACCAAATTTATGAATCAAAATATAATCAAAATATCCTAACTGATTTTAAAATATAACAATGTGCCTATACCCGGTCAATTTTTATCATACAATAATAACAAATTTTAATTTAAACCATAACAAACTAAAACTCATCAGATCGGATGCATGGCTGATGGATCACGTCCTAACTCCTACCAGCCATTCAAGCCTTGTACTTTGAATTGTTAAAATAGAAAACGTGAGACAAATACCAGTAAGTATCATATTTAGACAAAATAAATCCAATGAATCAGATGAAAAGTCAATGGATAAAAATCAAATCAAATTACAGAATAAATCTAAATCGCCGATAAAATAAATCTAATAGAAATCTTAGATCCAAAGTTTAAAATTTAATGGTAATCTCATACTCAAAGCAAATATCCAAATCCAAGACAAATACCCAAATTTCGAAACAGTCCTCATCAGGACATATATATATATATAAACAAAATAGAGGTGATCCGGATCCATTCTGAAAGCTGATATCCAATTCGAGTCCAAATCCAAATCTAAGGCCCGATCAGCATGTTATTTGGGATAAATATGATAGTCGAATGATCCAATAGCGTGCGTAGAAGTTAAGCAGCATTACGACAAATACTCCAAATGTTCGGATCAAAACATATAATCAAAATTATTACATGAGATATACCAAAACCCAACTAAAGGCAAAATCGATGAAACTCAAATCCATATTCAAAATCCAGGTCCAAATCAAAATCCAACATAAATCAATGTAGAAATACAAATTATACACCAAATTTGTATTCTAATTATTTAAAGATTAGTTTGAGGAAGGGTTATATATAATTCCGGTAATCTTAAGCCAAAATCTATGTATTCTATATCCATAGATAAGGTTACTCACTATATTTTATCACCATGACTTTAGGTGTACTTTTCAGATTTATCATATATATTAGGACGTCTAAATATATTCTAAGGTCAAATCAATTTATCCAAATGGGAATAGTCACTACCCTAAACATTTTCTACCGATGGAAAGGGATTTTCAATAATAAATGTCTTCCTGTCGGGAGTTGATCAGAATCCAATAGTCCAAATCCAAATGTAATGACCATAATCTGGCACGTGCATGTAAAAATATACGATTAATGCAAGTTTCATGCATATTTTCGTTACACATATTAATATAAATATACACTGTATCCAATAAATTTTTTTTGAGATTTTAGAAAAAATAGTAAATTCCTAAAATTATAAAATATTTATCAAAATATCCCAAAATTAGCCAATAAACTACACATGTATGTCCAAATTAAATAATTCAGGTGTATAAAAATATATTCATATAAGTAAAAATTTTAAACAGTGTTAAAAATATATCAGATATTAAATCAGACCAAAAAGAGAGTTTACAGATACTTGTCTTGACTTCATACTTTACAGATTTAACGAAAGGAAGTCCCAAAGTGTTCGAATCGACGATTTCTCTCTCTGCCTCACGCATTGCCCACGGCTTCACTGCTTCTCTCTCATCTAATGCAGCTCTTGCGCATAGCTGCCGCCGCTCAACACCGCCGGCCGACTTGCCGCCGCGCTGACCTACCACCACCAGCTTTCTTGGTGTCATCCCATCGGCGCCAACGCATGGCCTACCACCACTGCACGGCCTCCTCCGTGCGCCACCGCCGTCAACATCCACCTCTTCTCTCCTTCGCCCTATGCCATGAACGGCGATGCAAAAAACCGTTTCCTTCCCCGTGTTTCTCTCTCCCCAAATCTTTATCCATAATCTGATTTCTATTTTTTTCTATTTTTATTAATATATTATTAGTGTAATATATTATAATATATATTACTTTAATTTTTTCTTATTCCAAAATTCAAATCGATATTGAGACGATTGTACGGACGCACCTCAGGCACTAACTTGACTGATCTAAATATCCTTCCAAAATTTATAATATTTAATAAATTTTTGTCACGCCCAAATTGTCCAAAATTAAAATTAATATTAAATTAATTTGAATAAAAATTTAAAATATTACACTGATTTAAGTGTTGGAAGATAAATCGAAAAGTAAATTCTGTCAATCTTCTGACATCTTATTTTTGGTTGTGGTGTGTAAGATCTAAGTCAATGAGTATAAAGACAAAGAGCGATGTTAGTTTGACCCGAAGACCTAATAACATCCTAATCACCGAACTCAGATCCATGACGTATCAACTATTTTAAAATAATTAAATAAATGTAATTTATTTTTAATTAAATGTTAAAACTGAGTAATATTAATGCTATTTATGTTTGATAGATGTAGCCCTGTTATCTCATAAATATAATATGAATTAATTATTAAAAGATAAATAAAATTTTCATACATATTCATTCTTAATTAAATATTTTTAAAATAATTATATTCTATTAATAATCAATTAGATTATAAAATGACATCACACTTTTATTTTATTGAATGATTTGTTTTTATCTAATGATGTGTATTTGCAAAGGAAATTTTAAAAAATATCAAATATAAGAGAAATATCACAACACACAGCTAGAAAAATAAGTAAAAGATATATGACCACATATCTAATAGTTAATTAAATCAAATAAATAACTAAAATAATTATTTATATTTAGTAATTGATAAAACTTTTAGCATTATAAATAATATAGATTTTTATTTAAAAGTGATGGATATGATCCAAGATGAATCAATTCAACACAATTAACCCATAGCAAGTTTGGATTCAGGTCTAAAATCCCAACGGCTGAAATAAAGAAGTAGCAAAACTAAATTTAGTATGTCAAATAACAACTCTCAGAAGTATTAACTAAAAGATCTAATCTGGTTGATCAATTACTAAAAAAATGGCCGCTGCTCTTGCCAACTGATCGGCCTTTCAATTTTTAATTCTGAGAACATGGACCAATGTTAGATTATTGAAGCTGTGGGCGGTCTCCCTTGCCCTGGCCAAGTATTTCGCCATATGTGGGTTGTTTGTCTCAAAATTTTCATTAACCTGGTTGACGATTAGTTCGGAGTCGTTGTAAACAGCAAGTCGCTTGGCTGAGCACTCATTTGTTAATCTTAACCCGACTAGTAGGGCTTCATATTCAGTAACATTGTCGGTGGCCGGGAAGTCGAGTTTAATGGAGTACTTCACCTCAAACCCGTCAGGGGTCGTGAGGACCACCCGTGCTCCACTGCCCGTGTCTATGGATGATCCGTCTATGTGGAGTATCCATTATGGAGCCTTCGTGCGCTGTTCTGCGTTGTCTGAGGGCTGCTCTTCTAGAACTGGGGTAGTGGCCTCGACAATGAAGTCGGCCAGAGCCTGTGCCTTTATGGCTAGCCTGAGTCGAAACTCAATGTCGAACTTACCCAACTCAATAGCCCACTTCACCAATCATCCAAAAATATCAGGTTTCTAGAATATACTCTTTAGAGGCTGGTCGGTGAGAACTATGATGCGGTGTGCCTAAAAGTAGGGCATCAATTTTCGTGTGAAAAATATGAGAGCTAAGACCAACTTTTCTGTTCACGGGTAGCGCGTCTCTGGGCCGGTCAGTGTTTTACTCATATAGTAGACCGGCTGTTGGGTATCGAAATCTTGGTATACGAGGACGGAGCTAAGGGACACATCTGACACCACCAAGTAGAGGTATAACTCTTCGCTGACCTTAGGTGACGTTAGTAATGGCGGGCTAGCCAGGTATTGCTTCAACTCATTGAAGGCCGTCTGGAAATCTGTCGTCCATTAAAAATTGTTTGATTTTGTTCCCCTCAGAGCCTTAAAGAATGTCTGATACTTGTCATCAGACTTTGATAGGAAGCGGGATTAGGCTATCAATCATCCAGTCAATCGCTAGACATCCTTTATGCTTCGCGGGGGAGCCATGTCCGCGGGGTCTTGATTTTCTCTGGGTTTGCCTCGATCCCTCGTTGGGAAACGATGAAATCCATGAATTTTTTTGAGACTACCTCGAAGACGCACTTAGTTGAATTCAACTTCATTTAATACTCACGGAGCACCTCAAACAACTCTGCCAGATCGCGGATATGGTCGCTTGTGATTCTGCTCTTGACGAGCATGTCGTCAACATAGACTTTCATATTGCGGCTGATCTGTTTTTCGAACATTTTATTTACCAACCGCTGATAGGTGGCTCCTGCGTTCTTTAGTCTAAAAGACATCACCTTATAGCAGTAAGTCCCCTGGTCTCTCATGAATGAGATATGCTCTTCGTCCTCTGAACTTATCTGGATCTGATTATAGCCTTAATAGGCATCCATGGAGCTCAACAGCTCATAACCGGACGTCGAGTTTACCAACAAGTCAATCTTGGGTAAAGAAAAGCTATCATTTGGGTAGACTTTGTTAACATCGGTGAAATTGATGCACATTCTCCACTTTTCGTTACTCTTCTTTACCAAGACTACGTTGAAAAGCCAATCAGGGTATTAGACCTATCTGATGAATCCAGCATCCAACAGTTTCTTTACTTCCTCCCGAATGGCGATTAACTTTTCTACTGAGTAGTTTCTCTACTTTTGCCTGACGGATTTTCGGTCCGGATCAAGACCCAACTTGTGGACAATTACCCGGTCCAAAATCTCAAGCATGTCAGCGGGAGTCCATGCGAAGATATTAATGTTCCGTCATAAGAATGTGATCAGTTCTTTGCGCAACGAACCGATGAGTGAGTCGCCGATCCGTATGCACTTTTCTAGATCTTCCAGATTCAGTGGGACTAGGTTGGTTGCCTCACCGGACTGCGCCTACTGCAAGGTCGTTTCATCTCGATTGTCAAGTTCTCCTACCACTCTGGTGCTGTCGTTAGGAGGGATTTGGGACATGTAGCATGTCCGTCCAGTGACTTGGTTACCCAATACTTTGCCTACACCGTATGGCGTTGGAAATTTTATTTTGAGGTGTGGTATTGAAGTGACGGCCCTGAACGCTATTAGGCACGGCCTGCCCAATATTGCGTTGTATACAGAGGGCAAGTCGACTACCAAGAAGGTAAGTGTACGGCTTGCCATTTTCGGATACGTTCCTAGGGTAACTTCCAATCTGATCGTCTCTTGAACGGGCACCGGTTCGTTGTCAAGGCCATACAATGGGCTTTCTATAATTTTTAATTGACTATTTTTTAAACCAATTTTAAAAAATGTATCGAGATAAAGCAAATCGCGAGAACTTCTATTGTCAATAAATACTCATTTCATCTAGTAGTCAACGCTATAGTCGAAAACGAGTGCAGATACAACAAGGGGATATGCATGGGGAAAACTACATGCGCCCGGGTCATTGTCACTAAAACTAATGACGGTATTAGTAGTGCGTTGCTTCTTCCTCCCTGCGTGCTGGTCCCTGTTGTCCGTCGGATTCTTGATTGGTCGGGTGGTGATCATATTGACCACCCCTACCGCAACCCGATTTTGTGGCGGAGAAGACCCCGATTCTTCTTCGCCCATATTGTCAGAGCTCTGACCAGGGCCTTTGACGAACCTGGTGAGATGGCCCCTTCTGATCAGTTCCTCAATCTCTCGCTGAAGGGTATTGCAGTCCTCTGTGGAGTGCCCGAGAGATCGATGGAAATCACAATACTTGGCTGGATTTCTTTCCTCCGCCTTCTCAAATGGTTTTGACCACCTCAGAAACTTTTTCCCACGGATCTGCATGAGGACATTTGATCGCGTGTCAATCAAGGGCGTTAGACCAATGGGCCCGTAGTCCTTACGCTCTGGTGGCCCAATCCTGTAATGCTTTCGGTGGGAGTGATCACCACCGTTGTGTTTCCTCTTTTCTTTAAGTAGGAAAGAGCAAGGCTGCTTGGGCCGATCGGGACGTTTAGCCTTGTTGGACTCTTCTGCTGCCGCGTAGATCCTGATAATAGACGCCGCTTTTCGAAAGGTCTGCGGATTCTTATGTACCAGGTGCCTGAAGAATTCTCCATGCGCTGTCGCGGAGATGAAACTGTCTAGTTTTATTTCCTCCGTGAGTTGAGGGATCGCCTAGCTTCTGCCACGAAGCAATCCAGGAACCTCAGCGGGTTCTCTTCATACTTCTGCTTAATGTACGACAGATGCTATAGCTATTTTTTCTCCATGTGGTTGGAGGCATACTGGGATAAGAAAAAATCCGTAAGCTCCTGAAAATTTTGGATCGAGTTTGAGGAGAGATGATGGAACTAAATGTGCGCGTCCCCTTTTAAAGTGAGCTGGAAGTAGTGACACATGGTTGCGTCCTCCAACCCTTGTAGACCCAAATGGGTGCGGAAGTGAGCGAGATGATCGACGAGATCTGCAATCCCATCATAAGAGTCAAAGGTTGGCATTTTAAATTTCGCCGGCATGGAATGGTTTAAGATATCCGCTGTGAATGGAGATCTGTCGATACTGGCTGCGCGCTCATCATCTTTGAAGATGCGGTTCCATATCTTCTCCAGCCTCGGATCTACTAGGACGACATTAGCAGATCTTTTGGAGTTGAGATATGCCCTCAACTCCGTTCTCTCCCTGGCTTGTCTAGCAGCCGGGCAGCTGCTATCTCCGACAGATCTAGCGGCCCAAGGGCTCCCTCCTGAGCCTGGGGCCTAGATTCTACCCGAGAGTATCTAGGGTTCCTTCGTTCTAGACATTCCTCCGGGGTAGCGCTGGTTCCCTGCTCCTCGCGCCTTAAATGGCTTTGGGCGTGTGAGGACACCAGCGCGGGAGCGCTGGTTAGCCTTCCGGTCCATCGGGTCAAAACTTTCTTTCTCTGGACTCCTTGTCTGGACGCCGGTGCTAGGGCCATCGCTGGTGCAACCCCCAACTGTGCTTGCTCTTGGTGGGAGCAGAGTATCTGCAGCATTCTATCCATATTGTGCATATGCTCCGCCAAGTTTTGGAAGAAAGATGCCGGAATTCTACTGACTACCCCGTTGACCACGGCGCCAATGGCATGGTCATGGTTTGGTGAGACCACGTCTTGGGTTGGCTCGCTTGCTTGCGCTCTTGTGTTCACCATTTTGTTTGAGGGTGTTGATTGGAAAGAGCTTCTAGAAAACGTAGTAGGCTTCTTGTAAGCGCTTCCCACAGACGGCGCTAATGATGCTTACTTGGATCAGATTTCGAACAGATTCGGATTCGCTTGATTGTTTGGATCTGGCTCTGTTCACTGAGTTTGAACCCTGCACACTATTTCAGTAAATAAGATGTCAGGTATCAGCGGAATGTTGTCCCACCGAAAACATTCCGACGCTCAAATCAGCAACAAGCCTTCGAACTTTAAGAAGGTGAACTGATAAGTAAAAAGAGAGATAGAGCGAAATTAAGATTGATGAGAGTGTTGGCCTGTAGATATAAGAGACGTTCCCATGACTCGTTGAGAGTATGGTTTCCTGACCCGATGTTTGAAAGGAACGAGTGGAAAGTTACGTCCTGAAAGCGTGGAAGCTTAGAAGGATGGATCTCAGGGAGCGAGCGAAATCTCTGGAATTTGGAGGCTTAGAGTGGGATTGAAAAAGTAAGCGATTGAGAGTAAGTATGATCAAGGATTTTTGTAACAAGACTGCGTTGTATTTTTGCGTCTGTGTTCGCGTTTCAGATCGTGTCCCTTCAGAGTGGAGACTCTGTGGGATTATATAGAGGGAGGTGCGACCTTCCTTGGCCAAGAAGCCGTGATCCCTGCCTGGTGTTGGGCAGCCTTTCTTGAGCAAGAAGGCTTGACTGGCGTAATTTGATGGGATCGTTTTCTTTGTGTACGGGTAACGGGTCTCCAGATTATTTGTCTTCCTTTTATACTTTTGTTACCGTTAGACTCTATCGTTGGTAGGGAGAGAGAATCTGGCGCCTTCCTCATGGGAAGGGCGTTGAATCTGTTGATACCTTCTTTAGAGGAAATTGACTTCAAGGAAGGCGTAAAATCAGGGAAATGGCCGTTGCTTGTCGTGTACGAAAACATCTGCCAAATTAGGCCTTGCCATATTAGGTTTTATGTCTTTTCGCGGCCTGCTATTATAGGAAAGTTGACCGTTTTGATGGAGCGTGTTGGCCGCCTAGTTGGCGTTCCGGGCAATCAACGCTAACGTTGACCGTCTAATGCGCGTCTGTATTTTTCTAAACTTTGGACCGTTTTTTTATAAGGCTTGCCAGTTATGAGCCTACCCATCAAAAAATATTCAAAGATATTAAATTACGTTGATTGTATATTTCTCTTTATTAAAATGAAGATATTAAACTTAATACACTTATTGTGTATTCTCTCTCTCTCCCTTTCTCTAAAATATAAGTTGTTGGTACACTTCTATTTTATTTTCAAGATGAACTATTTAAGAACAGTCTAATATATCTATTTAATAATCCAAAAGTTTATTTTTCCCATTTTTAGAAAAAAATTAATGTTAAATAAATGATAAATATCTTATTTGTTATTTAAAAATAATATCTAAAATAGTATTAACTAGACACTATTTCTAATTAAATAAGATATTGATGTTACACGTAATTGAGGCCATATATATTTAATTGCAACCCTTTGCACCGTAAACTATAAGTGTTAAATTGACAATGTCAGCAGAAAATCACATGTTAATTTAAACTGTTTATATATAAATTTATCGAATTAGTACAATACAGTCATATAATGAGACATATTTAATATAATATGGAATAAAATATATCTAAATCTAACACGGCACGATGATGCTCTCTGATGTCTAAGGCAATAGTCATATAACCATTGTTATATAAAAAAATTATTAAGTTTGTTAATTTGTAATTTGATATAAATTAAAATATTAAATTGTGTAATATCACAGATAACACAGCTTAATTAATATGATTAGTCATAGATAGGGGTGATTTAGGGATATGTGCATGTGGGAAAAGGGAATGAAAAGGTGATCGGTGGTGGCGGCGGTGGTGGGAGGTGTTTGAGGGTAGTTGCACGGTGGAGAAGGAAACATGAGATTTATTTTTATTTTTATTTTTGTTTTTTTGAAAAGGGAAGATTGAGTTTTTAAATATAAGAAAAGTCAAAAGAAAATATTTGTATTACATTTAGCATGTCATGACAATTTTTTTTATAGGAAACGTTATCCGAAGGACGTTACGACTTGGAATTTAGATAAGGTGGCGTATCTGTAATTTTAGAGAAGTTGGGTGGTGAATCTACAAATACAGAATTTTAGGGTTCTACGTAGGTGAAATCTAGACCTCTATATAAACGTGGCATTCGGGTAGCTTGTATTCATTTCTACTACGTTATCCGAAGGTCGAGAGGCATAAAACGCTGAACGCTGTTATTGCTACTCTCTTCGATTTCCTTCTGCAACCCTAAACTCACTTTTCACTCGCAATCACTCTGCCTTGTCTCCGATCACTGCAGTCTCTCTTCTTGTTTTCCTCTGGTGTTTGGGAATCGATCGAACGAACCTTTCGGCTCTTTCTGCCCTTCCGTGTCCGATCACTAATTAGTTTCTTCATATTTGGCTTCTTCGGGTTTACTTGTTGCCGTTGAAGTCCTAATCGATCCGTCTTCCTTCTGTGTAAAAATCCATAGCAAATTGTTGATTGTCTGGAGATACTTCTCTTTGCCATGCTTGTGTTTTGAAGCGTCTGTGAGCCTATAGGTCTTTCAGATACTCAGAGATTGTGAGCGAAATTCTGATCTGTTTATAGTTTTGAAGTTAGTGAGGATTTCAATTTTCTCTCCGGTTTTGGGTTCGAGAACAATATTCTGTTCTGGTTATAACTTGTTTCTTTTTCGTTTTGTTTTGTTTGGAATATTGATCGGACAGAAATTATTGACTTTCTCTTGATTTTTTAAAAAATTGAACTATTCGTAGCTGAGTTGTTTGTTAATCAATTTTCCAAAATTCGACCAATAGTTTTTTCCTGTTTGGAGGCGTTTGTAGTTTCTGTGGGCATATTGGGTTTTTTCCGTTGTAGAGATGATAGGTGCTGGTAGCAGGAAGGATGAAGGGTCTTTTACCATTAGCAATAGCAACGTTTTTGCGGCGCTTGATGCCCTTCGTAAGAAAAAGAAATCTGATAAGGAAAAGAAGAGCAAGTCCTCTTCTAAGCCCCCAGCGAAAGAGCCTGAGCTGCCAGTGTTCTGGGCACCTGCTCCACTGAATACCAAATCGTGGGCAGATGTTGACGACGACGATGACGACGATTACTATGCAACCACAGCTCCCCCTCAGTCTGTATGGGGTGCGCCGGAGCCTCAGCCGAGCAAGGAGGCCCCTGCTGTTGCGGAGGTGGGTTTTTCTACCTTTGAAATGGTTTCCTGTTCCTATTTTCGCGATTATGCAAAAATAAGGTTACCGTAACGATTCGTCATGGTAACGGCAATCCATGGTTAATAAATAAGGAATAATTATCTAATTCTTATTCTTAGCTTCTAGCAAGTTGACTGTAGATAAATTCAACGTCTGCGATGTTTGGCTTAATTTAAAAGTGAGATGCAGTCATGAAGATTCTGTTGGTTAGATTCATTGTCGGGCTTATCTGTGGGACTGACTCTTTTTGCTGAAATTATTTACTTTGATTTTTCTTTTCCCCCTTTTTGGGTACATGGTTATTTGTTTGATTTATGGAAGTTTATGGTTATTGTTTGAATTGACTTGAGAATCTTTGCTGTGAAATAGAAGTTGGCATGAAGGGTTGTGTGGATTTAGTTTTTCTGTTTATCACACTGCTGGTGGGTTTGGGAAGACTGCCATCTTATGATATCAATGATATATCTCACACCTAGTGAGATTGGATGGCTTGTAATCTCGTGACTGGGGGTGATAGGAACAAATGAGAGTTGATTAGGATTCTTTAATATTATACGTACGAGTTATGACAGTCATCTTGCTTGTGCTGGGGAATCAAGGGAAAGAAAAATGCCACAGCAAGCCATGGCTGCTTGAACGCAGACCCTCGTTTTTTAATTGAGTGGGATGTGGGTGGAGATTTCAGGAGAGCTCCAGCTGCCCCTGAGCACCCCTATTAATGGAAAGAGGTAGTCTTTTTACTCCCCTGTGTGCTGCCTTGATCCTGATAATGCAACTGTTGCAATGTCAGTGGTAAATGTTTATCAATGATGTATTCATCTCCTATATGATAAGTTTTTGTGGGATTCCCAACACGCTAACAACTAGCACAATGGAAACAAATCTTGAATCCCCCGTTAATGGTCAACCAACAATCTCTCGTATGAGTATAAGAAATAACAATATGCAATTAAGTATATAAGTTATACAATTATATTTAACTTGGAAAAATCTTTTTGACCAAGAAAAATTATAAGACAAATTTTGAACAAATCCAATATAAAGTGTATGGTTAAAATAACTTCATTTGAGTCATTTACAACAACCCTTGTGGATAATTAGGGATTATAACCCCCAACACACCTATCAACCTATAAGAAAAAAATGCAATGAGAAAACCAGTAACCATATATGAAAATATCGGTATCAGTATTAATCGCGGTTGTATTAGTATTAAATAATATGTATCTGTATCGGATATATCGGGTGAGAAAAAAATAATAAAAATTATAAATTGATACGGCTGTATCGAATGTATCAATCGTATTAGCCAATATTTTAAATATCGGTCAATAAATTAGCTATCTTTGCTGATTTTAAAATATATCGTAATATTATCGTGGTATTTGAAAATATTAGTATCAGGGGGCCCAAATACTGATGCATAATATCGGCCGATATTTGCATCCATACGAGCAACTGATCGATAAAATTATCCAATAGCTGAAGATATGTATCATCCGATATTTGTATCCATGAGTCCAACAAATTGGTGAAACATCCTATAATCGAAGTTAGAATAATATACCCGAATTTTACGTAGAATAGAACTCAAATTGAATCTCAATCAAATGTCAAAAATCTTCTCATTTTTTCTTACTTCTCTCTTTGTGTAACACTATGTGGTTTTGATCCTTCAACTCTACCCTAAAAATCGTTCTAGGATTTTATACCAAGCACTGACATTTGAAGGCTATGGGAGAATTTTGCCTTTACACACCATCTACTGTCGGCATACAAGCACTTTATCAGGCACTTCTTCTGCTACTACCTATTTATTTGCATCCCTCTAGATGCCGATTCCTTGCTCCACTTTTATCCTTCACTCGGGCAAATCCTCGTGCCAAAATCCATATGACCCATTCACTAGGATTGAGATTTGCCATGGAGTGACCCAAAATTCATTAAGCTTTTTATTATGTTGCTTGCCTTCTGCTGCAATCAATAAATTGAGGAAGGGAGGGATCAATGTTGTGATACCAATTTTAGATGTTTGAGCCATCCCAGATCAGGTTCAATCCTTTAAGAAGTAGGACAGGGGACACAGTCTCATGTATGTCACGGGAATTTAAGATCACAAGGATAATTTGCAGACTCATGGTTGCCCTTTTAAATTGACTCATTTATTCCAAGATTTCATTGTGATATATCTGATCTGTGCAAGATTTCATGAAATCTGATATTGGAAAAACACCATCATTATGGACATGCACTCACAATAGAAAAACTTATGCCAATCTATTGAGATGTCGCATGCTAGAAGTGAATATTTTCGATAAAAAAGATATACTCCGTTCTCTGAGCCTACTAACATTCAAAATATATTGCCGATAAAAAACAATCTGGCACTAATGTAAAATATCCTCGAGAGAAATAGAATATAGCAATAACAACAATAACAATCATCCTTAAGCCTAATTATATGGGGCATGATTCTATTTTGCCATTTTGGCTAGCCCATGAAAATCCTCCAAACATGAAAAAGTTATTTGATCTGGATATTGGAATGATCAGACATTTTAATTTCACAAACAAGACCTTTTTTAGCCATTTTTATAAAGTGAATGAAAATGACAACCTTTTCCTTTTTGTTTCTTTTGTTTTTGTTTTTTCATCATTTCTCTCTTATCAGAAATGAAAAGAAATGACTTTTTAGGTTCTTATATGAGTTTTTTTTTTTTTTTTCTGTTTTATTGTTCTCTTTGTCTAAGTGCTCTTCCCATGAAGCATTCACTGTTTTTTGACCCTTGTCCTATAGTTTGTTATGATATGATGATTTGATGGGATGGAGGTAATTTTCAACATTTTTGAAATTATCTCTGGGAGTTGAAGAGCTTACGTCCATTCACTACCAAACTCCAAATTTACTTGCCACCTAGTTTAAAGGAATGTATAATGAAAATTTTGATTTAGCCCTTAAAAACATCAACGACTTTCTAGGTTTCCCATTTCCCTTAAAAAACCTCCCTTTCTAAACGAAGGTGGAAATTAAACTAAAACATACTAACTTTAGCTTCATTCAGTTCCACTACACTCCCAGGCAAGGTTTCTTCCTTTTTCCTCCCTACAACTTCCTTTCTATATCAATTCTTCCATCCCCTGTTACCTCCCAATCAAGCTGTTGATATTCATGGCTTTTCAGATTGACCAAAGAATCTGAGGGAGTACAATTTTTTTGAATGGTTGTCAATCGGTTGACTAATTTGCCATTTGCTTCCATTGCTTTTCCTGGCTTCCTGCCATATTTTTTTCCAGATATGGAAAAGACTGATTTATGCACATGCACGAGTGCTCTTTCTCTTTTCTTGAACTTGTATCTTCAGGAGTCGAAGTTCTTGGCATGCACGTTTTGGTTCTTTACGTGCAATCATTCTCCTAGATTCAGTTCAATTTGTTGTCTTGTTGCTGTTCTTTCTATTGTCAAATGTATGTTGGGTCTTGCAATTTGTGTTAATATCTTTGTTCTATTGCGGGCTTGTATTGGTCATGAAAGAAAAATTGTCACGAATCCGGACTAAGTAGGTCAATTAAATAATTAATTATAATTCTTGAAATTTAAAATCCCAAATAAATTTAATAAATAATACCAAGTCCTAAAATTCGGGTATGACAAATCAAAATTCACAGAACCCGACAAATTAAAATCTTCACAGGACTTCATCGGACAACCATTCAAATAATATAAATATGACCTGCTCTACAATCATCGTAAGGGAGGTAATAAATTCACCAAAATCATGAATCTGACATAATAAACTATCCTAACCAATTTCAAAATATAACATGTGCCTATACTCAACCAATTTTCATAATACAATCATATCAATTTCCAATTTAAACTATAACAAACTAAAACTCACCAAATCGAATGAATAGCTGACGATTCACGTCCTAACTCTTGCAGTGCATCCGAACCTTCTACTCTAAAAGGTCAAAATAGAAAACGTGAGCCAAGCGCTCAACAAGTATCATATTTAAATAAAATGAGTCCAATGGATCAGAGGAAAGGTCAAATGGATAAAAATCCAGTCAAATTACAGAATAAATTCAAATCATCGATAAAATAAATCTAATAAAAATTTAAGATCTAAAGTCCAAAATTTAATGGTAGTCTCGTATTCAAAGCAAATATCCAAATTCAAAACAAATGTCCAAATTCCGAAAGCAGTCATCATCGGGACATATATATATATATATATATATATATATATATACACAAAATAGAGGTGATTCGGACAATTCCAAAGTCGATGTCCAATCCGAGCCGAAATCCAAGTCCAAGTCCAAGTCCAAATCCAATACCCGATCAACTTGTAATTTGGGGTGAAATCCGATAGCCGGATAATCTAATAGCGTGCGTAGAAGTCGAGCAGTATTACGACAGATATTCCAAAGATCCAGATCAAAACATATAATCAAAATCGTTGTATGAGACATACCAATGCCCAATTGAAAGCAAAATGGGCGAATCTTAAATGCAAGTCCAAGTTCAAATCCAACATAAATCAATGCAGAAATACAAATTATGCACAAAATCTGGATTCTGATTATTTAAAGGCTAGTTTAAGGAAGGGTTACACATAATTCTGGTAACCTTAGGCCCAAATCTATGTATTCTGTACCCATAGATTAAGTTGCTTATTATATTTTGTCACCCACGGCCTTGGATGCATTCCTTAAACTTGTCAGATATATTAGGACGTCCGAATATATTCTAAGGTCAAATTAAATTATCCAAATGGAAAGAGTCACTATTCCAAGTATTTCTTGCCGACGGAAAGGGATTTCCAAATAACAAATATCTCCCGTCGGGAGCTGCCAGATTATCTAATATCCAAATCCAAATGTAGTGACGACAACCCAACACATGCATGTGAAAATGCGCGGCCAATGCAAGTTTCATACATATTTTCGTTACACATACTGATATAAATATACAACGTGTCTAATAAATTTCTCAAAATTTTAGAAAAATAGTAAATTTCTAAAATCATAAAACCTATGTCCAAAACCCCCAAAATTAGCTAATAAATTATACATGCATGTTCTGATTAAATAATTCAGGTACATAAAAATATATACATGTTAGTAAAAATTTTAAACAATATCAAAAATATATTAGATATTAAATCAGACCAAAGAGAAAATTTACAGATACTTACCTTAACCTCATACTTTGTAGATCTGAAGAAAGGATGTTCTGAAATATCCGGATCGGGCGTTTCTCTCTCCTGCCTCACGCACGCCCCCTGCGCATGGCCAGCTCCTCTGCGTGCGGCCTCCCACGAACGCCGCCGTCGCGCCGCCTTGAGTGACCGTTGCCAGCCCACCCTGACGCCGCCTTGCCGGCATCGTGGCCGCTGCTTTGCCGCCTCTCTCCCTCCTTGTGCGGCTCGCGCTACTGCGCCGCTTTTCTTTCCTCGCGCTGTTGCCCACACCTCACCGCGCCCCCGCCACCTTAGCCTGCAACCACCACGACCTCACCCACGAGCTGCTGATTTCCTCTCTCTCTTTCTCCCTCTCTCCTCTTCTTCTTCCGCCAGCGAAACCCTAGCCTCCTTTCTCTCTCTCTCTCCTCTAATCTCTCTCTCCCCAATCCCTTCCATCCTTATCTTCTCCTTTTCCTTTTTTTTTCCTCTTTTTTTTTTTTTTCATATATATATATATATTCTATTTTAGTTTTCTTTTATTTCAAAATCCAAACCGATGCCTGGACGACAATACGGGCGCACCTCATGCGCCAGCCCAATTGATCCAATTATCCTTCCAAATTTCTTAATATTAAATTAATTTTTCGTCACGTCCAAATTACTCAAAATCACAATTAATATTAAATTAATTCGAATGAAAAATCCGAGATATTACAAAAATAGTAGCCATTTAACATGCATAACCCTCCCTACCTGCCCCCCTCCAAAAAAAAGGGGTGAGGAGAGCAAACCAAATCATAAGGGAGCATAAACTATTCATTTCAACCATCCACAGTAGTGAAGTAAACCTTGGTGTTTGTTATGGATGTTTCATGAGTCATGTTTTGGTTCCTGTTCTCATTCTGCAGTTTTCGCAACATCTAGCCCTTTTTTTACTGTTGTTTTGGCAAATTTATTTGTTTTCTAGTTTTTTTTTTTCTGCATATCCATGGTTACTTTATCTGTCAATTTTTGGTGTTTGTTACATAGTCACAATTATGATGTTGATGCTGTTATAATTGTTCTGTACTCAACTACTTCTGTTCACCTTTTTTGTTGTTCAATTTAGCGAGATTGCTAAGTTTGTAATGGTGCATCTTGTTATGCCCATTGCTCTTGGTACTGTATGATGCTAGTTCTATCACCCCTCTTTGGTGAATATTTCATGATATCCAGAGGTCCATGGTAAATGCTGGTAATTTCACTGTTCATTGTTCTCCTGGCTTTTCATCGCTTCTCTTTAGCAATTGGGACAAGTTGTGATTACAAGGTTAAATGTTCCATGCTGTTTACTGTTCCTATTTATGCGGTTGTGATGGAGCATATATTATGATCAAGATGAGTATACTGCACAGTTTGTGCTTTGCTTTGCACTGGTGTTCAAGTTTTTGTTCTTTCTTTCATGTGGTAGATTTGGGATTTTGTGGTTGATAATGCTGATCTTTCTCAAATTTCAGGAGAGTGAAAGTGAAGAAGATATGCTTGACTTAGGTGATGAGGATGTGGAAGAAGAGCATGACCATGAAACTGAGATTCCTGTACAACCTGAGCTGGTTGTGAAGAGGTCCCCCGAAGATCCTCTACCAGCTAAAGAGACAGAGAGACAACTTTCAAAGAAAGAGAGGAAGAAAAAGGAGCTTGAGGAGCTAGAGGCCCTTCTAGCTGACTTTGGAGTTGCCCAGAAGGAAAATAATGGTCAAGGTGAGAGTCATTGGCTACTTGTATCTTTTACACGGTGCATCCCTTCTCCTTTAAACGGTCCTGCTATGAAGTGAATGGATATAGTTGAGTTTTAGTAGAGTGTTGGAGCTTTCTAATGTCAAGCGTGCTCAAGGTTTAAGCAAATTATTTGCAATATAATTGAGATGTCAGTGAGTAACTTATTAGGAGTATTATTTCACTGTTGAGATCTGAAAGTAGGACAGTTAATGGTGTGGGGAATTTCATGTCTCTTCATGACCAAAAGGGTTGTATCCCTTTTTTCCTCTTCTAGATTGCTGTAGTTTTTATGGTATTTCGGCACTAAAACATCATTCTTGTTGTTGAATTTTTTTCCTTCTATGTTGGAGAGAGAGAGAGAGAGAGAGAAATAGTTGTGCTATGGCATTGTTCATTTATTGAATACACATGGCCGGAAAAAACTTATTGGAGACAAGGTCAATGCAGGTGCTGCCGAAGAGAAGAAAGAGGCTGAGCTCAAGAAAGATGACGAGGCTAATGACAATGGAGACAAGAAGGAAGGTGCGGCAATGGAGTCCAAAAATGCAAAGAAGAAGAAAAAGAAGGACAAGGCTAAGGAAACCCAGGATCAAACCAGCGCAGATGCCACTGGCGAGCCAAACGATACTGCAGGAGCTGAACAAGCTGAAGATGATGCATCCAATGTTGATGTGAAGGAGCGGCTAAAGAAGATGGCATCTTTAAAGAAGAAGAAAACAAACAAAGAATTGGATGCTGCAGCGAAAGCTGCTGCTCTCGAGGCTGCTACAAGGAGTGCAAAGCTTGCTGCGGCAAAGAAGAAAGAGAAGAACCATTACAACCAGCAGCCTGTGCGGTAAGCTGTGCCCATTTTAGTTGGGCACATTGAAAATGTATGTTCTGTTCTTGAACTGATGCAGCAATAAATTGTGGGATCCTCTCTACCTTTGGATGGTTGACTTTGGCTTTGAACATCTTTGTTTTTGGTAAGTAATCTTTGTTTTATCATTTTATGTAGTTTGGAAAATTTGGTCTTTTGATTTACATCTTGTTTTCCCCCCTACCCAGTTACTTTGATATTGTTACAGATTATACCATATGTGAATACTATTATCAGGCAGGTTTTCCTATTAAATACTCCCATTTTCACTTGATTGCCCAGTTCTTTCCCTTTGATAGCAATCTAAATGACTGTTATCTTCCTAGGTGGTTGTCAAGGTAGGTCCTCATGAAATGTCTGTTTGACAAGTTTGATAGTCATCCTCACTTGGATCTGGACAATCTAGTATAGGTTTTTTGGCTTGACTCCATGAATAAAAATATGGTATCAGTATTGGCCATGTTATTGGGTAATATATATCACTATAAATACAAAAAAAAAGGAATGTGAGGATAAATTGCAGCTGATATGTTGAAAAATGTCGTGTGTGTTGGCTGACGTTTCACATTTTATCGTGATATTGAAAAACATTAGTTTTACGGGCTCTAATGCTAATATGTATATATATGTCGAGTAATATTTCATTTTACGATCGATTCACTTGGATGCATAATTATTCTTCACCATTTGATACATAGGTCTTGATGGTGGTTTTAGCTTTTTGGGAGGCAGAAAGCTGCTGTTGGTATATATTTTCCAATTTGGAAGTTGGTTAAAGCAAGCACCAAATCCAATAACTTCAGGTTAGTGGGTAGGCCAACATACTTGACCTTTTTCCTAGTTAATTCCTGTGGACTAAAAGCAATCACAAATATAGGTGTAGAGGTAGTATAGTTTGCATTTAATCCTGAAGTTTGAGTGGTAGAGTTAAACAACTGAAGTATTTTAAGTCATAAGTTACAAAGGAGAAATGTTTGGTGGATATATGTTAGATATATTTTGAGCACTCTTAATTGACAGGACATCTCAGCCATCCATACGGTATGACTTATACAAAAATAAATGGACGGATGAAAGATCATCTTACAATGAGTATTTAGAGGTAACCTAGTGATATTGCTCTAACCTGAAGTGATGTGATAGAAAACTTCAAGATACAGCCTTAGTACTTAAATTAATAATGCAGTGTTTCCATACTCAAAGGAAAGGATCTCAGTACTCATGATTGTCTGATTTAAAGAATGTGGATGTTGGTGGAGGCATACAAAGCTAGCAAGAATTGCAAGGGATATGTCATAGACATGGCAGTGTTGGGATTTACTGAAAACATACACACGGTGGGCGTTTTAAAAATAAATCTGGATCATCGTTAATAATCAACTATTAAACTTTCAAGCACAAGAAACACCTGTAACTAAATATATAAAGTTATATAATAATATTTAATATAAAAAAATTTTTGAAACTAATGAAACAATCATAATACAATCTCTAAACAATATTTACCATAAAAATAACTAGTTATAAACATAATCCCTTCAAGAGTTCTTTACTAAAACTCGAGTGACAAACAGTCTTAATATAGCTTACAATCCACAAAAGAAGAATATAATAATAATAATAATAGCTACTAATTGATAATATGTTCTAAAATTAAAGTTAGAGTGATATATTCGAGTTTAATGAAAAATAAAACTTTAATCAAATATCAATTGGATGTCGAAAATCTTCCTTATCTCTCTTTTTTTCCTTCTCTATTGTCGTGGGGGTGCTTTGGTGTTAAAATTATTCTTAGATCTATCTTATAAATCATATCATGACATTTTTAGGTGTGAACACTCTGAATATGACATGCATGAGCGCACCTTTGGACATGCATAAGACACACCCATTTTGTCTTAATTATATTCAGGCATTTATTATGTATCTATTAAGTACAGATGCATCTGATTCGTTGGAAACAATTTTTATTCGAACGTACATCATATGAATCTCACACAAACCTTCAGTAAATTTCATCGCTTAGGCGACCCTTGCACAGGTATCCATCATGTGTCTATCAAGCACAGATACATTCGGTTCATTGGACATAATTTTCGTTCGAATACACTTTGCATAAATTTCATATGAACCATTAGTTGATTCTATCGTTCAAATGACTTTTGTACAAATATCGTATGACCCTTACCTGATAACTCTGCTTAAGCGCGTCTCACATGAATATCATACTTTTTTTAAATGATTCATTTATTTGGTTTTAAAATCATGCGAAAAATAACTCAAAAAACTAGCACAAAAAATGTTATGCTTTATAGGGAAAATCAAGTAATTAACCACAAGAGATATAAAGATAAAAGGATAAACCATATGAAAGAAAAGGATCTTTGTCGGTTTCCTATACTTGTTTGTTAAGATTGAATTATAATTCTTTATTAGCTTAATTTCCAGAAAATACTTATCTATGTTGGTAAGTTTATACAAGAATAAATTAACTTATGAAATAACATTATTCATTTTTATTTGCTATAAGGAAGTATAATAAAACATTTTAATATTAATAGTCCTGCTCAAATAAATCGATGCATTAAAAAATAATATGATATTTGCACAAACTCTATAAAAAAAATTAAGGATCAATATATATTTTGATTTATATAATTTATCATAATTTTTTTAAAGAAATTAAAGTGAAATAAGAAAATAAATAACACATATTGGTCTTTTTTGAGAAAAAAAAACTTTATTTATAAATTAAAAGATGGAGTCTCTTATAGATGATCTCTTTTCTCTAGAGATTAATGGTTATACATTTTTACATATGAAAAAAATATAATTTTTTTATGAAGAGTTATACACTTTGATTTTTTTACATCAAATAAATATTTAAAATATTTTTTAGTTTTTTAAATCATTCTAATTAAAATATGAATTATAAATAATTAATATAAGTCTGAATTTTAAGTATCATTATCAATATGGTTCACATATGGTGTCTAATTAAAAATTATTTCAATACTATTCTACATTGACCATATTAATAAAAAAATTTATTTTAAGAATAACATTAATAAATATATAATATTTAAAATTTTAAAAATTATATGCCGACGATTTATCAAAATATTATAATATTTGATTTAACCTTGATGCATCTCAAAAATTTGGATAACGTATGAATTAGGGGGCCTTTTAAATTTGCTTGAATATCCGAATGATAACGAGTCCGATTTTCATAATTCTGAATTTGTATCATGCACACTATAGGAAAATAGAGTTAGAAGTGAGAGGTATACGATATTTATTTCTTAATATATCATCCGATACTCAATCTTTTTATTTGAATTTGAAAGATATGAAAAAAAAAAGATGTTAGAATGTTGAGTAGATGGGGATGAGTGAGTGTTTGGAGAACTATGCTCTTACTTGTGCATTTGTCCGATTAAGTGGTTTTTCTTTTTTCTCTCATTCTCTTTCTTTTTTTTTTTATTTAGAAAAAGTTGTATTTATAATTATAAGTATCGTTTAGTTGGTTAGCGTCAGAAATTAATTAATGTGCATGATACCACTTCGGATCAATAGTAAAAACGTTACTTGTAATGTATAACGGTTGTCCCCATTCAATAATAGAGCCACCTAACTTCTAATTATAAAGTCGTTTTGACCGCTCTTTGTATCGAATTATTAAGCGGTTTATTTAATATTTGACTGTTCTGATAATACCATTTAATTCATACATTTAAACTTTACTGATTGATAGATTTTATAACTTATTTTTTTAGGTCAATGACATTTGGGTTTTTTGTTCAATTGAGTAGTGGGCTGATCCGTCTCAAGTCGTACCCATCAAACCTTAAATTCAACTATTTAGAAATTGATAATATAAACTATGGCAAAATATATTGCCAAAATACAATATAAAATCATTTATAATTATAAAATCATCATATTTTAATGTGTTTTTTGTTATTAAAATATAATACGGATAAAATCAGCGCGAACGTTTGGCAAAATGGTTGCTTCCTTAGTGCTCCAGCCAAGGGGCATGGTTTTGAGACTACTCTAGATTCAGGGTAGGTCTATTCTCATGAGAGATGGAGAAGCTCTATCTTTATATCTTAGTCATCTATTTTTTTATGGATAACTGTGATTTAACTAATTTTAAAAATAAAAAAAATTAATTATTTTAAAATAATTAAATCATAATCATTAATTTAAAAATAGATAATCAAAATTTAAAAAATAAATATTTTTATCTCTTTAAAAAATAGAGCCCGATTAATCCCGGTGCCCAGCTGGCCACATCCCCTTTATTTCTATTAGGTGAACAACTTTTTTATTATTTAAATATAGACAACGGGTGCTGTCTATCTCAGTAATCTGCAGTTCAATTATCACGTGCACTTCTCATGCACACGGTCGTTTTTAAAAGCAAGATTCTTGCTTCTCTTAATCAAGAGTAGAACCTAACTTTTTTTAATCTAAATCATTAAATTAAAAAATTAACTATCTAAATTTAAATATTAAATAATATTAACTGAATAAATATTTTTAATAATTTTTTAGATATTAAATTTAATATATATTAATATTATTTAAAAATTAAAAAATATAATCATTTTTAATAATTTTTTAGTTTAAATTATTTTTATTAAATTTTAATCTAATAAAAAATATATATATATGGCCTTGCTTTTTCGAGAGAGGGAGAATCCACCGGCCAGAATTGTGTTCTGCTTCCTGAATCAGAAGATCGTGGGTTCGAATTGTGTCTTCCACGATCCACGGCCCACGTTGGGCAGCCTAAAATGGATTTCTTTTTATTTTTTAAAAAAATTAATTTCTTGTCAAATAATTAATTTAACAAATATATATGATGAGGAAATATAACAAATTAATGGACAAAATAAAAAAAAAAAAATCACCAATAATCTCTCCAACTTAATAATATAAGAAGAGATCAATAAAAATAGTTTCACATGCCTTGCCCTGATACTAATATAAAAAATTAAGAATCAATAAGCATATTTATTTATATGGTTTATTATGATTTTTTTTAAAATTACAGAAAAATAATAATAATAATAATAATACACATTAATTTTTTTTTTTTTTGAGAGAGAAATGAAACTTTATGGGTGAATTGATATTTGAGGTTTCTCATACTATATATATAATCTCTTACTCTTAAATGCCAATTATAGTGTTTTTTCACTGGTCAAAAGGTATATTTTTTATGAATAATTGTGTACTTTTATTTTTCTATATTGAAAAAATATTTGATATATTTTTTATTATTTTGAGTCATTTTAATTAAATTATAAATTAAGGGTAATTAATATAAACCTATATTTAAATATTATTATTAGTATAATTTATATATATGGTTCAATTAAAAGTTGTTCCAATAAACTCACCATCTACAAGTTTTTAGGCTATTTTAAAATGACTTTGGGCCTCATATGAGCTTTTTACTCCCAGGTTTGATTGTGATGGGTATTGATATCCATGGCCCACTTATAAGATCCATTTCCCTAGAGCAAGGCCCTGATATTAAAGAGACCTAATAAGCTTAAGAGGCCAAGAAGGTCTAGGCGATAAAATCAGTCCAAATGGCATGATGGACTTAAAGTCCACTTAAGCTCGTGGACTCAAGATAGGTCTCAAACGTTACTCTACCTGCAAAATCGGCGTGCTAGAGGTTTAATGGCTAACCTGTCAGTTTATAAGATGAATGATGGCTAGCAGAGTATGCATCTCTATAAAAGTGACGTCATGCATGTAACGTTTCTGACACAGTAAAATGAATTTGTAGAGTTGATGACAGGATCCCCTGCACACGCTAACGTCACGTGGCAACTCCATGCAGAGGATTTTTACTATTATATAAGCATTTACTTTACACCCACCAAATAATCAAAAACTTAAGACTTTGAACTCTTATGATAACACACTAAGAGAGAGAAAGCAAAAGGCCATTTTGTACTATAAAGAGAGAAAGTAGGGGCTTGTGTTGTAAGAGTGATTCCCTTGAGTCCTCGTACGCTTAGTCCTTAGCCTCCTGTACTTGAACTATCAGATAGTGAAAGCAATTCTCAAACCAAAGTCCCGTGATTTTTTCTCATTGATAAAAAGAAAGTTTTTCACATAAAAACGACACGTGTCATTCTCTCTTTCACTATTTCCTTTTCACATACATGCCGTTTGGTATTACTATCGGATCCTTGTTCCTATCAGAGTAAGAATCCAAGGACACAACAGATTATTTATTATGATTTTTTTTTTTTTTTTGTATTAATAGCCATTGTGATACTTATAGTAAATTAGGATTTGATATGAGATTTTACAAATTGGCTTTTTAAAATTTTTAATATGACTAGACACCTAAAATTAAAATAAGATATCAAAAGCATCAGACTTATTTTTAGATTTACTTTATAACACTTAAATTAGGGTTGCACTAAACAACGATAAAATAAATTAGAAAAATAATTATAAGGTGTGAGTTTTAATTTATAATTTTGACCATAATTAAATAAGTTAGGAAAACTCTTGAGGTTAAATGAAAAATTGGGTTAAAGTTAACATTTTGATCTGATCATATAGAGTTAAATAACGTCTGATTGGCGTTTGACACATGCATATATGTATTTTTAGTAGAAGGATCATATTTGATAAATGCCTAATGTACACATGCTCAATTGTACTTTTGACAGGTATATTCACACTTGATACGCATTCGAGAGACGCTCATGCGCAGCTTTAACAGATTGCCAACACCTAATGCGCAATTAATGAACGCTTGTGCATTGTATGGCTTTTATTTTGGCGCTTGATGTGTACATAATTGGTGCACGTGCACGATCATGCATGATCCCTGCTTGATCAGTATATGGCATGCCAACCTGTTATAAAAATACGTCTTTCAACCAAATTTGGGTCATTTTAAATTGGTCTTTGAGACGGGTGAGAGATAGAGAAGAGAATAAGACAAAAAAGAAGAGAGACAAATAGGAAAAGGTAAAATCAAAGAAAAATTAAATAATATTTGGATAAAATCAAGTTAAAGTAAGTGTATTTCAAGTCTCTCTTTCTTTTGTTATTGTTTTTTCTAACCTTTACAAATATTTGTTGTCTTAACAACCATACATGTTACAATTTCATATATAAAGTACTTATATTTTAAATGTATAAATTCTCATTCTTATTTTCTATAATTTTTATGAAATTTATGTCATTAATTTATATACATTATGCAATCAAGATAGTTTCTTATATTTATATTTATATATGTTCTGAAATTTTATTTGAATACTCTTATATACTTTAATTTTTATATATAATATTTCAATATACTCTAAAATCCTTAAGTATATACTTTTCATGTCTTAAACTTACTCTAAATTGTCCATTTATGCTTGACAATTGAAAAAAAAAATTTAAAATCACATAATTTTCCTGATTTTTCTATAACTCTCATTGTGAAAAGTTTTATATGTTTAAAAATTTTATAATGAAGCATTTACATGTTTTATAATTTACATATTCAAATTCCTACTAGAATTATGACAAATATTTAAAGAATTATAAAGAAAACTTATAATTAGTTGTAAGATAATGATATTTTCTCAAATATAAAAAAATATAAAAGATCATTCATATTTATATAGAGTTTATTTATTTATTTTATTCACGAACTATTAAAAAATTACTGGTAAAATATTATGATATGTCTTAATATATTATAATAATAATCAAGATTTAAACTTATTATCCATAGGTTAAAAGTAGCGTTCAATTCCGTCTACAGGACTATATATATATTAGGCCCACCTATAGATTTTGAATAGTAATGTGAAACCTTTAATTGTGTAAAAATATATATAACTTAAATTTTGATTATTTATTTTTTATCGATAAGGCCCTACTAATCCTTGATCCCTAAAAATTTATATAATTTAAGTATGTTTTTAATGGTACATTGTTACAAGAAAGAATTGAATTGTCTGCCTATGAATTTATGTATGAATGATATAGAAATTGCTTGACTTAACATTTGATTTTGAACATATTTCTTTTAACATTATTTTGATATAAGTTAGATATTTTATGATAGAAATTTATATCTTATTAAATAATCAGCTCATTTATATTTTAATTTTTACTAACATTTTAGATTAAATGGTTCAGGACAATCTTATAGGTGATGGAAGAACCAGAAGGACTATTCATGGATTAGAAATAGGGCTTGTGATTTTTGAATAACGTATTTTTATAGTAGAATAATGAATTTAGAATGTTTAGTTGCTTCAACTGAATGGTTATATATAAATCATTATTATGGTGTTGCGTCAGTAATTTAATGAAATTTTTAGTTTGTTCAGTGGGATGTCTAAGTTACAAATTTGTGTATTCTGATTCTAGTATTGACATATCTCCTTACGCATATATTAAAGATGTTGTATAGTTGATAATTGGAGTTACTTAGGGTATGGCCATTTGGGTTATGTGATTGAAATTATTCCTTTTCATATTAGTTGGTTGACGATAGTTGACATTTGATACAGGTACATGTCTAATACTTATTTAAAATTTTAAAAATTTTGTCGAGGATTTTAAATCTTAAAATTTAAAATAAATTAATATAATAATTAAATTAATATAAGATGAATTAAGTTTTTGAAATTAGGGACATAACATAATGAAAGAGGTTTCTAGAGGGCATGCTCTTCCTATGGTGTATTTTTGTGGAGAATATGCTATTTTTATAAAATTTTAAAGGGTATTTAGATCAATAGAGTTGCTGCCTGAAGCGCACCTGAAAAGTGTCTGAGTACTGATTCTAATGGGTTTGCATTCGAGGCATGCCGATTTTGACACCCGAGCGCTGAATGATTAATAATAATAATATAAGGGAATGTGGAAAAAGCATGGGGCAGTAGACGTAGGAAAGGAAAAATAAGAGAAAAGAAGGAAAGAAAGAGCAAAGGGAAAGGCGACGTGAGAGTTGCAGGGGCGAGGAGAAGGAAGAAAATTGATGCCCCAAATGAAAATTCAACCAAACCCTAAAAACGACCCTCCATTATTTAAATGAGACAGTGATGTGAGTAGAAGAGAGGTCATGCATGAGTGGAAAGGAGAAGCTACCATCGTTGCCACTATTGTTGGAAGAGAAACAAAAAATTGAGACAAGTAAATCCTTCAATTTTCTTTGTTGAGATCAATTATTTATCTGCATGCATTGATTTTAATAAAAATCGACCGAAATCTTGATTAATGGGTAAATAAGGAAAAATAGAGCTACGGCTTTGATTTGTAAGGAGGAAGAGGTAGTGCGGTAGAGCAGAGAAGAGAATAAGAGAAAAGAGAGAGGAAGGAGAAGGAGAGAGAGAGAGGAGGAGGTAGAAGGGAGCGATGTGGGTGAAGGCAGAGCTACAAGGAAGAGAGGCACACGACAGGAGAGAGAGAAGGGTGCGTGGGGAAGAGAAGAGAGGAAGTAGCGTTCGGACACCTTAAGAGCATTCTTTTGCCTGGATCGTTTAGTATGACGTTGAGAAAAATATTTATAAACTCTATCTTTGGTTTATTTTAATATTTGATATGTTTTGATTACTATTTAAAAATTTTACTGATATGTACATTATTTGTATACACTCTATTTGTTTATCATGTACATACATATCCTATTTACGGGTTATTCAGTGATTATGTATGGGTTTTATGATATTTAGAGGGTTTTACTATTTTTATAAAAGTTTGAAAAAATTTGATTATATATATTCGTATATCGATATATTTATACGGAGATGGGCATGAACCAGGCTTTGGTGGGTCAATATGTGCGTGTGGGACCCTAGTGGTCCGAGGCCCTAGGGGTCAATATGTATGTGGGACCATGGTGGCTCGAGGCCCTAGTGGTACGATAAGTAATCCGATAAGTGATCCAATAAAAGATAGTTGAATAATTACAAGTTTAAAATGTAGTTGATAATGATAAGAGACAGTCGAGCAGTTGTAACCTTAAAATGTAGTTGATAATGATAAGAGACAGTCGAGCAGTTGTAACCTTAAAATGTAGTTGATAATGATAAAAGATGATCGAGTAGTCACAATCCTAAAAATAATCGATATTGATAAAAGATGGTCGAATAATTACAATCTTAAAAAATAACCAGGTTAATGAAGCCAATAATATAAGATACTCAAGAGTTGTAGGCCCAAATTGTTGCCGTTGATTATGCATACGAGATTTGACTCCAAATCACGATTTGTTGCAAGTATGTTTTGACGGAATGGTGCGATTGGATGTATAATTTGAGTACAAGATTACCATTGGTTTAATATTAGATTTTGTTTCGGAATTCATGATTAAATTTTTGATATTGGCGATTTAGATTATATCTATTATCTATTTTCAAACATCGGATTTGTATCTGTTATTCGTTGTGATGTCTGTTTATGAATCCTCATTATGATTTATTGAACATAATTATTATTATATTTATATAATACTTGTTGAGTTTTAGATTCACATTTTTATATTTTATCCATTTAGAGTAGAAGGTTTGAACATATTGTAAGAGTTGGTCGAGATCCGACGCGATATCGTATTTCTTGGTGAGTATTACACCTGTTTAGATATATGGTGTCGGTTATGTTTCGGTTCTTTTAGATTGGATCTGTATTAGATAGTATTTTGATTATTAAAAATTGGCCGAGTGAAGATCTTTGGATTGTATATTAAGAATTGTTGAATTTATTATATTATGCAAAATTAGTTATGGTCATTATTTGATTATTTTTCCTTACGACTATTCGGAATAGATTATTGTTATAATGTCCGAATGGTTATCTGATAAAATCTTGTAATAGGTTTTGGATTTATTTATATTATTGATTATTTGATGATGAAATTTTATGATCTGTCTCGTTATATCACGTCCGATTTGGAATATATTTATATGTTAATTTGAATTCAATTATTAATAGAATTGACGTATTTGGTCTGAGTTCATGGTATCAAGCTCCTAACATTCGGTGCAAGCTTAAGTATATCATATTTGTGTTTGAAAAAATATTTAGTAAGATATTGATTGATTAATAAGGAATATCAAAGATGTAGAAGTAAAAGATGTCTCGTTCTATACTAAGGAGATTTATAATTATAGTGCTATTGAGCTTCTTCAAAAGATAATTCAATGAATGTGGACATTGATTAACTTTTTACCCTAATTACTTAGATTGATTCATCATCTCATCTCAAGTAAGTATTTATTTAGTTCTCATAATTATTATGAATAAATGAAAATCTTTATGAGCAAGATTGTGATTTACAGATTTATGTGATTTATTATCGGACCTATTATTTTAAATATTAATTTTATTATGGACATAATTATAAAAATATGTTTTCCTTTTTTTATTTGAGAAAATTTTCAGCCAAAATTTATTACATCTAATTTCGAATAATACAAAGTATAACATTATCAGACAATAATTATCTTAACTTCTAATTATTTTAATTGATTGAATTGATATAATTTTATAAATGTATAGATATATTTTTTGAAAAATGAGCATACAAGCTACCAACATTACATTTTTTCTGCATTGAAAGAATATATTAAATAATATGACACATGGTTTATCCAATAATTTTAATAAGTCTATAAAATTAATAAATAAATTAAATACTATGTTATTTAAAAAATCGGCTCTTTGCTTCCGAGGTCGAACAACGGGCCGAATTCAAACATGCGAAACCCACGCAATCCCAAGCGTCAATAAGCATTCATTCTCTCTCTTTCACGTCAAGGAGTTTCATCCGCAACTCAATTTTTCTCAAGGACGCCAAATTACGAGAGGAACCCAAATGTCCGCCCTTCCGGCATGTTTCTTCTATTAACTTCGGGGGTGTGACTGACTTTGCTTTGATCACCTATGTTGTTTTTTTTTTTTTTTCATTTTTCGGACAGTTCAATTTAATGCTTACTCTTGAGGATTTTGATTGATTGCTGTTTGGTTTCCGTATTTATTTAGGGCTTGAATGCTTAATGTTTTTGTAATAATCTTAATTTGTGGGGACTAAGACGGATTACTTTGCCCCCAACCTATGAATTCGTGGGTGTATTCCAGGGACGGAAAATGAGCGCTATACTTCATTGCACTTTTTTCGGAACTCCACTTCATAGTTGTAGAGATGGAAGAAAAACGAGTAGCTTTCTCGGTTTGCCCAAAAGGAAGTCTGCAGATAGAACGTACCGAAAGTGTAAATGTTGGAAGAGAAACAATTGGCTATCCGAAGTTGTTTGGTTTCCTTGGTTTTATGGTAAATATGTGAAGTTGCTGGAAGGCGGCTCTCGATCAAAAAATGGTTTGAAGATAGATTTTGTTAAAGACCATTTTTCTGTCCTTGGTAATGATCTTGTTAATTCTGTTTCTCCGTTGTGGAAGGAGGGCTTATTGTTGCTTAGATGCTCAGTTTTTGCAGCTGTGATATCTGGGGTGTGCTTATTAGTATGGTATGGGCAGGCAAAGATGAAGGAATTCATTGAGCTAAAGCTGTTGCCTTCTGTTTGTTCTGTATTAAGTGAATATATCCAGCGTGAAATCGATTTTGGTAAGGTTCGAAGAATCTCACCTTTAAGTATTACACTGGAATCTTGCTCAGTGGGGCCTCATTCTGAAGAATTTTCATGCGGTGAGGCACCTTCAATTAAACTCCGAGTACATCCTTTTGCAAGTTTGAGGACGGGAAAGGTTGTGATAGATGCAGTTCTTTCTCACCCAACTCTGTTTGTTGCTCAAAAGAAGGACTTTACTTGGTTAGGGATACCATTTAGTGAAGGTAGTGTACAGAGGCACCTCTCAACTGAAGGAGGAATTGATTACCGTACAAGAACCAGGAGGGCTGCAAGAGAAGAAGCAGCTGATCGATGGGCTAGAGAGAGGGATCATGCGGCTAAGCAAGCTGCAGAGATGGGCTACAGTTTGGCTGAGCATAGTTCTTCTTTGCTTGGAGGTGATGCGAATGGGGATACAAATGATTCGGGAGTGTTTGCAACTGGCAAGTCTTTTTCCTGCACAGATGAGGGAATTAATTGGAGGGATCATCATTCCCTAGACAATGGTATCGAGTATGATGCGAAGCATGCGGAACTGGAGAAGTCTTTTGGTGTCAATGTTCCTAGATCAAAGCTTAAGTCCCTCTCTCAACTTACATTTGGGCAAATGAGGCCTGAGTTTAAAAAGGCAGCCGGTGGGAAATATATGTCCCAGAATGGTATTGCTGCTAAAAGAAAAATTCTTGAGCGTAGTGCAAAGGCAGCGGTTCAATATTTCCAAGGTCTCAGACATGAGAAGTTCAGTGCATCCCTTCAGCCTGAGGAAGGTTATATTATCAACAACGTTGACAATCTTGTGATCCAGGGTGAGGCTGATACTAATAGTTATATTTCGGTACTGAGCCGGGAACATAGTGCAGATGCAGTTAGTAAGAAGAATGAGGTTCTTGATTTTGGAGAAGAGACCATTGCTGAGCATCGAAGATCTGAGACTTCTGTTGATCAAACTGGACCCTCAGGTTTAAGGAATAGTGTTGATGGAACTTCATATTTGCCCTTCAGGGTGGACCAACAGACTGATGATAAGACTAGTGACCAATTATTTCTTACAACCGCTGGCGGTGCTAGAGGATATGAGAAGGCAAATGACAAATTGCAAGTTGCTAGCAGTGTTGATGGCATGAAAGCAGAGGATAAAAATCACACAAGTGACAAGGGTTTGGAAGGTGTTGAATTTGTAGATGCCAGATGTGGACCCTGCAGATCAAATGACCAAGACTTTGAGCCTGTTGATCATGTCTCTGAGGGTCAATATCGTGAGACATGCTCTGATTCAGCTTTTGGAATTCAAGAACCATTGTCTTCAGAGCATTATTCCCTTCCAGTTTGGCCTTTGAGTTTAAAATTAACTCCATCCCTTTTCCCTGGAAATATTGTGGAGCAACTGTCTTATTTGCTCTCTGATTCATTCCAAAAACTGAAATCAGGCATGGGCCAGAAATTTGAGGATATTGTCGCAGAACTCGTCGAAGAGGTAGATGGAGTGCACACTGAACGAATTGATAAGACGCTACCTGTGACACTCGATTCTGTTTATTTCAAAGGAGGAAGCTTGATGCTACTTGCATATGGCGACATGGAGCCCAGGTTCAAGTTGCTTATGCTACACTATGAGCATTATGAATTTCTGTATATGGTTCTTTGGGGCTCCAAGAATTGTTTATTTAGTCTTTATGAATGCTTATTATCTTGTATCGACTTTTCTGCATTTCCATTTATGAACCTAAAATTGTGCAAGAAATGTATTGAAACACATAACAATTAACTTAGTGCTCCTACAGTTGAAGGAAATAACGGAAAATATAAATGAATAATACAAAGATAGGCATTATTGAATTGAATGTATAGAATTTGGATTTCAAAGTATGTGAGTTTAAGGAGAACGAGATTGAAGAAAGAAAAACTTTTTGTTAGCTAAATAATGTCAGAAGACACCCTTCATAGCTAATAAATGACTTTTTCACATGTTTTCTACAAATTACAGAAAACATTCCCCATAAAGGATGAGCTCTAATAATTTGGAGCTAGCAAAAGAAATGGCCCCAAACAGAGTTCCATGGAGGCAAAGAATCTATGTAGCCGACCATACTTTATGGGAAAATGGATAGTCTGGTTAGATTTGGTTTAACAGAAAAAAACTGCAGCTGACATGGTGTGCAGTATGCCAAAAGTTATTTTCTGTCCCACCTTTGTTATATTACCGTGCCTAAGGGGCGAGAGCAGCTTCATGGTTTTCACATGTGACCACTGACATTCAAAGTGTGTTTCACATGTAGCATTTGTATGTGGATCCCAACATTCTCACCACTATTGATTCTTAGAATTATGGAGGCTGGTTAAATTTTACCTTCCATCTTTGATATTCCCCTCCTTGTTTCTCTCCTCTCAATTGCTGGTCTCACAAAAAGAAGGCAGAAAAATGAAAGGAATATGTTGCTGGCTAATTGCCGTTACACTGTGCTATCTCCTCCATCTTCTTAGATTCACCAATCGTTGCCTACCATAACTTCCAACCTGTGAATACTTAGGTATCTTCGATTGTTTCTAGTTAACTTATTATTAGTAGTCTAATAGGTGAACAGCTTATTGACTCATATCCAAGTTTTTGAGTTCAGAAGAAGCCTGCTCTTCCTTATGCATCCATAGACTTCTATATTTTCTGCTTCTTCACAACTGAACCAATGATAACTCTTTTAAAAATTTTGTTTAGCAGCCATGAAGTAGTTGTAATTTTTAAGATTCTCTAAAGTTTTGCTTTTTTGTGTTGATTTTTTTTTTTTTTTCATTTTACACTTACTATCTTTGCTGATCTTGGTACTTCTCAAAGTGGTAAATCTCCTAAATTTAGTAATAATTTAACACCTATTTCTGTAGATTTTTTTGGCATTATTATTATTTTTGCATCCTTCACAGGGAAATGGAAAATGTGGATGGACATATAAAGTTTCAGAATCACTATGGCCGTGTAAACGTTCAGCTTAGTGGGAATTGTAAGATGTGGAAATTGGACACAGCATTAGATGATGGTGGCTGGTTGTCTTCTGATGTCTTTGTAGATATTGTTGAACAGCAGTGGCATGCCAATTTGAAAGTGGCAAACCTATTTGTTCCGGTAAGGTATAATTGACTTCCATACAAAGTATTAAATATCTAAAACATGGTTTTGTGTGTGAAATGAAATTCTGGAAATAGCTATACACAGAATTGATTTTTTGTCCTTTTGCATCTCTGTCTTGGCTGCAGCTTTTTGAAAGGATCTTAGAGATTCCAATATTCTGGTCTAAAGGAAGAGCCAGTGGTGAGGTGCTTATTTGACTTCAATTCAAATCTATTTGCTTCTGCTCTTACATTGTTTTGATATTTGTATTTTTGTATTTTTCGGGGGTAAAAACTATCCTATGGCCTGCTTTTAGGTGTTTAAAGCATATCATTTGCTGAAGTAATTGTTGCTACAGCTATAATCCTTTGCTCTGGTTCAGTGAATGTTCTTGAATCCTCCTTCTCAATTTTTTCTTTACTTTATTGGAACATTTAAGGAACAGATGACTGTGATTTGATACAGGGATTTGATAGGAAAGCATTGTTTTAAGTCGGGGTGTCGCGGTCTCAAAGTGTAGTGGGCCTATTGTCAACAAACGTAAGGGTAGTTGTGATGGCTTTGTGGCCTCGCAGCAATATCGGAATGGTCGGGATGCACATTGCTGCCTGTATTCAAAGATATATGTGGAAGGAAACGCTCTGATTGGTGGCCAATAATATATTTTGTGCCATTCTTTTTGTGACTTGTATAAGAGGAACTTATTTCCAAATATTATTCTGACATTTAACTGGGAGTGACCATTCCCAACACGTCTGGAACTGGGTGCAAGGTTAATGGGTTTTGGTTGGAAATTTTGACAAAATTGTTGGACATGACAGGAACCTGCTTTACTTGAAAATGGCACCGTTTGGCTTGGAAAACCAGTTAGCTGATTTAATATCATAGATTCGTAGTTTGTTGGTAGTTTGTACCCAATTGAGAACATTATGTATAATTTTAATTTTCTAAAAGCTTGGACTCTGGTCAGGTTTGGTTGATGTTATTTTTCCACAGACCAAAATACTGGATACATGACATGATTGCCACTCTGTATCTGACATTGTATATGCATGTCTCTGTCCATTGAGGCTTTTCTGGTGTCACTAACCGTATATTTAAAGCCAACATCAGTTATTTATTGAAGGTTTTTGTGAAACATCTCTTAGCATCACCATGAACAACCCATTCAAAGGTCATGGGTTCAAACAATTGAAACAATCTCTTTGCTATGCAGAAGTAAGACTATGTAGATCAAACTCTTCCTAGACTCTACAATTAGGGCCTCATGCATTGGCTGCACTTTAGTGTTTAGCTTGAGTGGCCATTGTTCTCATTGCTTTTGTATCTTTGAAGGGGAGCATTGTCTCCCACCCCCATGCACAACATTTGTAATAGACATGCTAGATTGCCATAAATGTACATGCTATTTCTTTGATCTTTGAACATATATTAGATTGTCTGCTAATCTGTTCTATGCTCGAAATGCAATTTGAAAACTGCTCATGGACATTGAACATCACATGGAAACACTTTGGGATTTGTATCTGCTTTTATAATCTTGTCCTTATCACTGAATGCTTATTTTCTATATTACGTGCTTCGTAATTATAGCTGTTGAGATTATGATGGACTTCTGACTAGAGTTTCACTGGCCATGCACAGTTTATATAGACGATTTGCATTCTGGCTTCACCCACCCATAGGATAGGAGAATTCAGTAAACAACATCATGAAATTCCAGTTTTTTTTTCACTTAGATTTTGTAGATTGAAAAGTTTTGGGTAATGGTATAGCTACCCATTTTGTACTGCTTTTGAATTGTATAGACAAACCACTGCATAATGCTGTTCAGATGGATTTAATGTTTTTGTGTTTAGGCTACAAAGCATCGTACATATATGCTTTCATGAGAGCAACAGTTTCTGTGCTGATGAACTTGCATTTTTCCCCTAATTAATCAAATACCCCAAGAAAATGGATATGGCTTTTTCTTGAATCTGAATGTAGTTTTGCTTTGTTCCAAAAATGCCCTTCCTTTCTTGCTTATTATGGACAAAGAGAGGGATGGGGCACTAAGGCAAATTACTGGAGGATTAGATTTTGAGTGTTTCTGAAATAGATGTCCTTTTTTCAGGTTCACATTTGCATGCCAAAGGGAGAATCTTTTCCTAATTTTCATGGGCAGCTTGATGTTACAGGGTTGGATTTTCAGATATTGGATGCTCCATCATGGTTTACAGTATGTGCTTGAGTTCTCTTATTCAATAGTATTTGCTTTTCTTGTTTCTCCAATTGATGTCCCTTTTTCATGATGCTTATGATATTTAACATCGCACACATCTGGCTGAAAGCCTGAAACTGAAGTTGCTCGTGTGCTTTACCTGTTTGCACAATTTTGCTGTGGTTTCCTGCTTTTATTTCTATAAGATTTTCTGTTTGTACTCTGTGAACTCCGCATACTTTGAAGCATCACAGCTGGAGTTGCAGTTTTTGATTGTCTAATAGGTGAACATAGGCATCAAAGTTGACATTGACTAATAATGTACTGTTTTGTTGGTATATTACTGGAAAAGTCAGGATGATAATTAAATGAAAGTTGTAATGGAGAGAATGCACTATTGGAATTCAGTTTTGCTGCAGCTTTTTAGTCAAAAGTTGCCCCAGATAGGGCCTTAGTGTATCCTATATAATCTACCTATCAAAGAAAAACTAAAATAAATGGGTCACATGAATCCCTGAGCTTCTATCTTTGTTCTAATATAGTGCCGATGTCAAGCAACTAAGTATAGGTGGGATTTTTTTTTTTACCATATAGTTACAAAGAAAAAGTGCACAAAATGTAGAAATTACCTATTAGTTTTTTATTTTCTCAGTTCAACTGGATAATTCAAATATATAAAGTTATTTTGACCACTATTTTATTTGTTTTTGTTAGTTTTTATGATTAAAATTCCATTAGTAAGAATGGATCATGATCTGTTTCTCACTTACCCATCTTTGTCTCTATATCACGTGAATTTCTTATGTATGAGTGCATATTTTGCTCCTGATGTCTATTCTTTTTCAGCCTATTTCACATTTCTGTCACTAGTAGTGAGGCATTAGTTTTTGCAGGCATGATTGTTTTGGTCCATGTGTTGCTTGATGTCAAATTGATGCTACAAAACTTTTGAAAAACTTCATGTTTACAACTTAGTGTATTGAACACTATTGCATATAGCAAGTATGGTTGCACCCTGACACTCTGAATGCAATTTTTCAGGACATATCCACAATCTTAAGTTTCCGTGGTCAGCGTATATTTTTGCATAATGCGAGTGGTTGGTTTGGGAATGTTCCTTTAGAAGCCTCTGGAGATTTGGGCATTCATCCAGAGGAAGGAGAGTTTCATGTAATGTGCCAGGTATTGTCTAGCTGAACTTGGAGAACTCCAAGCTGCACTGCTTGCTTATGCTTGTTTTTAGTGTTCAAAATGTTAAAGGTTCCTTTAAATGCGGCAATGGCTTCTTTATTCAGAGAGGAGTGTGTGAAAATCTTCCAATGGTGGAAAATGTGGATAGTCGAATGGATACGGTTAAGAATAGTTGCAGATCATCAATGCAGATTTTAGACCTTTCTCTTGAATTGGAAGAGAAAAATTAATAGAATCCTAATACCTCAATTATACTATATCTCCGCATAGTAGTGCTACATCATCTGGATCCAAATTTATAGTCCAATGTCCTGAACTTCATGCTTTATTTGCCACAAACCCGGACCAAGTAGGTCAATTTAAAATAATTAATTATAATTCATGAAATTTAAAATCTCAAATAAATTTAAGCAATAATTCTAAATCCCAAAAATCCGGGTTTGACAATCCAAATAAATAGAACCCGACAAACTAAAATCCACACAGGACCACATTGGACAATCGTCTGGACATAAATAAATGCGACCTGCTCTACAAATATCCTAAGGGAGGTAATAATCCAATAAAAAATCATAATTAGGTATAACATAACATCTGAACTATTCCCAAAATACACTAGGGGCATATATCCGACCAATTCCATAATCCAATTGTATCAAATGTCAAATTTAAATTATAACAAACTAAACTCACCAAATCGGACGAATAGCTGAAGATTACATCCCAACTCTTGCAATGCGTCTGAGCCTTCTACTTTGAAGGGACAAAACAGAAAACGTGAGCCAAATGCCCTGCAAGTATCATGTTTTAGAAAAAATGAGTCCAATAAATCAGAGGGAATGTCAAATGGGTGAAAATCCAATCAAATTACGCAATAAATCCAATTTGCTGATATAACAAATCCAATCAAAATCCAAGATCCAAATTTCAAAATCCAACGGCAGTTTCTTACTTAAATCAAATATCTAAATCCAAACAAATGTCCAAATTTCGAAAATAATCATTGTCGGGACATACATATATATAAATATATATATATATAACCAAAACAGAGGTGATCGGGGCCAATTCCAAAAGTCGATGTCCAATTCAAGTCCGAGCCTAAGTCCAAGTCCAAGTCCAACTCCAAGGCCCAATCAGCTTGTGATTTGGGGCAGAATCCGATTGTCGGATGATCAAATAGCGTGCGCAGAAGCCGAAGCAGCATCGCGACAGATTTTCCAAATGTCCGGATCAAAATATATAATCAAAATCGTTTGTACGAGACATACCAAGCCCAATTATAGGCAAAATCGACTAATCTCAAATCTAAATCCAAAAATCCATATCCAAATCTAAGTCCAATATCAATTAATACAAAAATACAAATTATGCATCAAATTTGGGTTTCAATTATTTAAAGACTAGTTTGAGGAAGGGTTACACATAATCCCGATAACCTTAGGCCAAAATCTATGTAATATGTACCCATAGATAAGGTTGCTCACTATGTTTTGCAACCCGTGACTTTGGGTGCATTCCTCAAACTTGTCAGATATATTAGGACGTCCAAATATATTTTAAGGTCAAGTCAAATTATCTAAATGAGAAGGGTCACTACTCCAAGCCTTTCCTGCTGGTGAAAAGGGATTTCCAAATAATAAAATAATCTTCCTGTCAGGAGCTGGCAAGAATCCAATAATCCAAATCCAAATGTAGTGACCACAACCCGGCACGTGCATGTGAAAATGCACGGCCAATGCAAGTTTCGTGTATATTTTTGTTGCACATACTGATATAAATATACACCGAGTCCAGTAAATTTTTCGAGTTTTTAGAAAAATAATAAATTTCTAAAAATCATAAAATCCATATTCAAAGCCTCTAAAATAATCCAAAGAACTATCCATGTATGTCCAGAATAAATAAAACAGGTGTATAAAATACATGCATGTTAGTACAAATTCCAAACGGTGTCTAAAATAAATCAAAAATTAAATCAGATCAAAGAGGGGGTTTATAGATACTTGCTTGGACTTCATACTTTGCAGATCTGAAGAAAGGATGCCCCGAAGTGCTCGAACGGCACCCTTTCTCTCTCCTCCGTTTGCACTGCCCGTGCCTCAGCCACACCCTCTCCTCTCTGTGCGGCTTCTGCCGCAAGTCACTGCCACCACGGCCATTGCCGGTCACCGGCGTGCTGCCACTGCAGTCGCCGACCCTCCCCGGCGTCACCTACCTGACGCTGGTGTCGCTACGCTGCCACCGTGGCTCTCCTCACGCGACTTTGCCATCATTCTCTCTCCTCCACGCAACCCTCGCGCTACTGCCACACGCCGTTGCACTGACCTGCCGCTGTCGTGAACTGCCATCGCCAGCCTTCCCGGCTTCACCTCTTGGTGCCGTCACCATCGTTCTGCTGCATCTCTCTCTCTGTGCCGTTCTCTTTCTCTTGCACGAACCCTCGTCGCGTGCGCCGTCGCCGAACAACACCGCACGGCCTCCGTGTGCCATCGCCGTCGACGACCCACCTCCTCTTCTCTCCTCCGCCGCGCGCCGTGAACAGTGGTGCTCAAACCGCTCTCCTTACCCGTGCTTCTCTCTCTCCCAATCCAAACTGCGCCACTGTTCTCCATCTTATCTCTTTCTTTTTTTTTCTTTATTATTTTCTTTTTTCTTTTTCTTTATATATTATTATTATTGTTATTATTATTATTTACTATTTTAATTTTCCGTTTCTTTTAATCCAAATTCCGAATTAATACCCGGGCGACAACACAAGCCCACCTTGGTCGCCAGCCCAATCAATCCAAATATTATTCTAAATTTCACAATATTTAATAAATTTTGTCACGTCTAAATTACCTAAACTTACAATTAATATTAAATTAATCCGAATAAAATTTGGGATATTACATTACTGGTCACTAAGTTGATATTTCGTTCACTTCTTGAGGTAGATGGGCAAGCTTTTTAAATTCTAGGCACCATCTGACATCACTCCAATGTTGTGGAGTCATTTTTATGTTTCATTTGGGCTTGAGTTGAAAGAAATAAGGAGCTGGTGGGGATACTTCGTGAAATGCTTGTCCACTTTGTGTAATTGTATTGTGGTTTCACAAGATGAACTGAATTGCTTACTGAAGATGGAAACTCAAATTGTTGCTACATTTGGTTGACATTGGCATGTGAAACCGAACTACGATCAAAATCCAGAGAAAGGAACCTGAAAGCCGTTCAATCTGGACTCTGGATCATGGATGGCCATGTTGTTGTGGCAAGGGTGAATTTTGCAATGAGAAAACTGATATTCTATGTTGCACATTGCAAACAGCATATTTCCATGCTTCTAAGTCTCTTTTGTTGACGCACCGAACAGTTGTGATTACAAATCATGGCAACTATTCAGAAACATACACAGTTACCTGTGGAATATGTAGCTTCTTTTGAAGCAGTTCTATCCATGGTAGACTTAACGTCCCCTCCTCCCCTTGCTGTGTTTGCCACTTTTCTCCAGCTTTTTATATTGAATATATTGATCTAGAGATCTGAGTATTTTGATCTCAATTTGACCTATGCAGTCAGTTTAATACTTTTACCATATTATATATATTTAAACAACATTTTTATTTCTTTATTGCACTCCTTTGTATACTTGCATTTTCATTTTATTCAGTGCACCAAATAATGTCAGCTTTCATACCCTGGTCAACTTCACACTTTCTCTCGCACTTGCATTTGTCTCTTGCATGAGCCTACTTCTTTGACATCTTTTAATAAAATTTTTGCTACTTTAATCTCAATCTCTTTGCTGTATTCTCCCATCTTAGAAAGATAGGGCAATTGAACTATTACACACATGATCTAAGAGGTTTGGATGAAGATAGAGAAAAAATATGAGAGATGCGTTTGTGGTGGTGTGGTCATGCGAAGAAAAGACCACTTGATGCTTTTGTAATGAGGAGATTGAAAGAGGCTTACTAGAGAAGAGGTAGAATATGATTAAAGAAGAGTCTGAAGGAAATCCTCCACCATGAATATGATTTTGCATATTTGGAGTTGGCAGGGGAAATGATGCACCACAAAGCTGAATGGTAGAAAACATCAATGAAATTCTAAATCCCATGGTAACAATTAATGTGTGTTGAATGAAAATTTGTTTTTTTAATAGAAAATTTTCATATTTTGGGGGGCATATTGGGTTTTAAGTGAATTGAAGATGGATTGTGATGCTTTGACACTGGACAACCCTTTCTTGGCTAGCTGAATGGGGGTGGGATAGGGTTCTCATTGTGTGAGATTTTACTGCTGGCTTTTGTTATATTAAGCAAACAAAAGGGGAGGAGGGAGGAGAGAGAGAGGGATGAAAGGGAAACTTTGGGGCAAACAATCATGGAAATCAGAGTTGGGAAAGAAATAATAGAGTTTGTGGAATGTGGAATGCCAAGTTAGTATATATTCGAAATCTTACATGGCATTAAAAATACCTGAGTTTTGTCTCTGGCAACTAAAGTACTGAGATGAAGGTTAATTTATGAGCTGAAGAAGACTCAAATACAAGTAAAGAAGCCATCATAAATAAAATAGGACCTCTGATTTTTGGTTCTAGGTACTATTTTGACCTTCATTTTTCTCATACAATTGCTTACAGGGAATTGTTGGATTGTTTCTGATGTATTAAGAGGGAGAAGATGTCCTATTGTTAAAAAATTCCCAATTTTTGCATTTCCAGTTGAATTTCTCAGTTGAAGGTAAGTTTTGAGGTTGGGGATGACTAAGTTGGAAATTTTGCTAAATGGCTTATGTATTTAGAAATGGAACCACATCCAGATGTCTTTTCAGTTCATTTGCATGGAGTGAAGTTATTCTTCTTTTGGATAATAGTTGCTAACTCGCACGGGTAGAGCAGTTGGTACGGTTGACTTAGGGCAACACGGTAGAGCTTGTGGTTTTGAGTTTGATTCATGCTACTGTGCACTGGGATTACCCGTTGCACCTCTTTCAAGTGAGATCATACACCCAGAATTTTCCATCATAAAAATAAATTTGCTATAAATTTATTTACCCGTTATGATTGTAGTTTGTCAATTTGTTGTGCATGAACTCTTGTCTCTACAATGAGTGAGGCCCTTTATTTATGTTGCAAATCGGAATGCCATTTGGGATTATTTGCTCGCTAAAATTAGGATGCTAAAAGCAAGGCGTGAAGTTTTCCTTTTTAATTTATCATAGTTCATTTCAACGATTATCCAATGATGATTTCTGATTGTCAGGTTCCTAGCGTTGAAGTAAATGCTCTCATGAAAGCTTTCAAGATGAAGCCTCTATTGCTCCCGGTATGTCTTGTGTCTCTTTCATGTGACATTAACAGATTTCTGACTTTGCACAGTTTGATCTCCCTTCAGCATGCTTAGCTTGTAAGTGAAATTCATCGATCATATCCAAGTACTCATCCCCTGCTATGTCTGGAAATAAATTAAACCTAGTTGAGCTGAATGTCCATATGTTTAAGCTGAGGCTAGTTGGTCTGTTGTTTTGCCTTGGATTCTGTCTGTTTAGATGTTGCTCAGTTGTAATTTATCTTCCTCTTGAGTACGTTTTTAAAATCTATGAAAAAAGGCCTGATGTATGAGAGTACATAAGAACCTGCAATTAGATTACAAAATATATTTTGTACTTGAATAGGAAAGTTTTAGCCAGGGGCGGATCTAGGAATTTTTTCAATAGTTTGAACATACAATGGGTATTACACATTTATTATTTCATAATACCAAATAAAAAACAATTAAACATAATAGAAAAATTTGGTAAATATTTATTAAAAAACTATAGTTGTTATTATTGAGACTTCATATTTTGAAAATGATATATGATAGTGTCATTTCTAATATTGTCAAAGACATCTTTCTCTATATCTGTTACTAACTCAAAAATTCATCACCCATTTGATTAGCAAGTTAGTCTTAATAATATTCATTTCTAAGAAGGCCTGCTCCATTGTTGTAGTTGCCATTGGTAGAATTAATGCCAATTTTATGTGTAAGAAAACCAAAATAAACAATATGTATTTTTGTTTCCATTATCTTTGTAGAGGGATATTAAAATCCATTCAAATTACAAAACATATGATCTTGGCAAATAAAAAAATATAATTTTGAAGTTGTTGATCAAGTGCCAATGATCTACATCAGAAAACTTACATGGATAGAATTGAACTAATTTGACCAACATTTGCATGTTGAAAGTATGGAATGAGTCAATTGGATTCAAGTAGGCCACATGAAGAAGTAACTTGATGTTTACAACTATTGCTCTTGAAGTTGCATATCCACTGTAATGCAGAATAATTCAACATGATAATGGTGTAAATTTGTGATTTGAAGGGCGCTACACTGTTATTTTCTTGGAATACAAATGAACCATTTATGTTTGGGATAAAAATATTATACTTGTTGCAAAACGTTGAAGTGTCAGTGAAAAAGGTTTCCATCCTTCGTCTCTCATCTATTATAATTGTTGCTTAGTCATCTTGGAAGTAACATAATATTTGCAATATCCTACTCTTTCTTCTGCAAAAGCTGTAGTTCACTCGCTTGTAATCACGAGTATACTTTGTATTGAATGTAGAAGTAAACTCTAATGATTGCAAACAATATTGTAGATGGTGAGTTTCATCTCTTTGCTCCAAATATGCACAATCCCTTTCTATATCTTCGAGCACATCAATCATAAAAGAAAACATGATGATCAAATTATGTGTTCTACAATGAGACCCCCAATGTGGATCACCTAGCCTTTGAAGGCAAGTTGTTTGATTGAATCCTTTTCCGCTTTGGAGTTTACCACTATTTAATGATCTTCATCCCCAAGGTCTTTAATAATAGATTTAATGTTTCTTTTGCAATAGCATAAATAATATCTTTCTGAATTGATGGAATAACCATTTATTGATTTTGAGGAACATTTTGCTATACAACATTTTCTACATCTTCATGACCTTTTACATCGAAATCCGAAAGTTTAGTAAAATTTCATCTATTATTTGAACCTTTAAGATCATCATGGCCATGAAAAGACGCAATCTCCCATTACATTTAGTTGAATATGATACTCTTTAGTCTACTCTGATTGTTTATTAAATGCAACCTGTATGGATTGCTTTTACATCATTTGATCTTCACACTTTTTAACGGCTTAGTTGTGGGCATTATCAGATTAATCAATATGAATTCCTAGTCTTTCTTTTTAATTCTAAACTAAAAATGCCTCAATTACGAAAGCATTGCCATTGGCTTAATTTCCACTATTCAGCTTAAATGAGTAACAACCAACAACAAGCAGCCTATCTTTAGATATATTCTGATCAATTACCATATTTGTCAAATCAAGTAGGATTAAATCGATGCATCATTCCTTTTATATTTCTTTGGAGGAATTTGTGATTGCAGGGTTGACATGGGCTCTTTAAGAGATATGCTCTTCTTACTTTTTACTATCATTTGGATAATTTGAAATTCCTTTCCTATCAGTTGGATCCGAAGGAAGATTAACCAAATCAATGTTTTCATATTATTTTGGAGAGTTGCCAAGCTTGATATTATACCGACTCTCAGTTGCACTAGCTTGAGTTTGAGATCAATTTTGTGGTGTACTGACATTTCTTTTGAAGTACCTTTCCATAATTAAATGTTTAAAAGAGATAATATAAATGATTAATTTTAATGCATCATTAATAATAAATAAATAAAATAAAAATGCAGTCACCATTTCAATATTAATTGATATAAATAATAAAATAAAAATCAATTGAAATAATATGGATTCTGATTCTTGCTAGCAATAGAATGCCAAACTAAAACATAGAATGCCAAATTGAAAACAACATAACCCACATCACATGTTGCCCTAAATTAACCCAATTCAAACTTAAAACACATAATGCAAAAATGGTGATTAACTGTAACCAAAAAAAAAAAAAAAAAAAGTGGTGATTAAGTCCTGGAAATAAAATGGTGATTACGCAAAAAATTAACTAAGTTTTTATGAATTGTTATTTCTAGGATCCGCACCTGTGATTACCTGTGATTACCCACAAAATTATTATAGTTTTGTAAATCAAAAGCTAGCATGGAATTATATATGTGAAGGATGTAGGTTCCTCCAAGCTACGGACATCAAAATCATAAACTAGAATCCAAATCAGAAACGGGAAACTTGGTTAACCTACCTCTACAATTTTGTATGGTGCCATGAATGGCCATGATAGAAAAGACGAGAGAGAGCTCGGGCAACCGTGAATGGCCATGATAGAGAAGACAAGAAAGGCAATTGTGAATGGCTGTGATGGAGATGACACTGAGAATGGCCATGGAGGCAAAATGGTGATTATTCAAAAGACCTAGAAAGAAATTGAGAGAGAATGAGAGAGAGAGAGAGAGAGGAGGAGGAGAAAGAAGAAGAATTTGAAAAGAAAGAGATAGAATAAGTGGTTCAAAGGAAAGCTGGGGGGAGTTGGGCAGTCAGGGAAGTTATGTATGAATGACTTATTTTTGTAATTAAAGAAATGAAAATTTGGTGAAAGTTAAATAACAAATCAGAAAGATATGTCAGTCATAACTTTTAATAAATAAATTTTGTGGCGTTGGTAGAAAAATATCAGTGGGGTCAATTTTAGTTCAATTATTAACACATGTTTTCTTTCTTTTTTATGTGTTTTTATTTCAATGTGGTTAATTGACCCCACTATATGCAAGGTAGATCTCCCCCTAGTTTTGACAATTTATATTGCTTGTTGGTTTTGGGTGTTAGACATCTTAATAAGGAAATTAGCTTGTGAGTACTTCACACATGAAGAGCAAGTCTTAGAAACTTGAAAGATTGACATTAACAGTACAAAAAACCAGAAATGAAGTTTTCATGTCAATAGTTGATGCCTTATGATGGGAGCCCACATCAAGTAGATCCGGAAGCTATGAAAATACTCTCGAGTTTGATTCTTAAAATGCAAATAACCAAATAAAATCACTTAAAGACTAATAAAAACATAAAGCCAAACTTTATTACGGACAAATTAACTTATATTACATGTCAAGTATAGCCCATGGTCCACATCAAGGCTTAAGCATTGTTGGTTTTCTGTTTTTTCTCCTGGTTTTGCTTTTGCTTGGTTTTCTGTATGCCCATCAAGTAACTGGAGAAGTGATCATTTGCTTGATTACAGTTGGCTGGTTTCGTAACTACAATCTTCAATTGTCAAGGGCCCCTGGATGCTCCTATTTTTGTGGGTAGTGGGATGATTACAAGAAAGATAGGCCATCCAGTTTCTGATATTTATGCATCCTCTGCATACGAAGTGGTGATGAAGGACAAAGATGCTGGTGCAGTGGCAGCTTTTGATCGCATTCCAATTTCTTATCTGTCAGCCAATTTCACCTTTAACACTGATGATTGTGTAAGTCAATTTTGGACAAAAATCATTGTGATCTTTGGAAAGTTTTTCTTCCCTCTTGCTACAAAACCGAAATTGCTTCTGTGATCTATTGTCTTCAAATTTATGTCAAGGTGATGCTTAATTTACTGTCTATGCACCCAAGTAGGATTTGTTTGGCAATGACTTCGCCAAGCACAAGCTTACCTGTGCCCTTTGGGGTGATACTGTAATCTAATTTTTGCCTAGCACGTTGGACTCCTGGTAGAAAATGCAGTTGCATTTTATGCTTGGCATTGTTTTATAAGCTAGTCTAGTTTGTTGAGTTGGCTGTCTGCATGAGCTGTGAGGCTACTTCTAAGCTTGCAATAAGATTTTGACCAGATGCATTGGCAGTTTGGCACATTAACTTGAAACTTCACACCTATACCAAGCATGAAAAATGAAGTCATATTTTTGTCTGTAAACTATTGGTGTGGCTTGTAAGATCAAGCTTTAACAAAGGTGATTAGGAACATGGCTGTAAGTCTTTAACATAGATATTCTCCAACTATTATAAAATAAGACCAGAAACTGAAGTTTAAGTGTATTTACTTTACTTTGATTTTCTGAATCTATTATGTTTGCTATTGCCAAGGTTCCCTGATTCTTGGCACTGAGTTCAAATATGCTTTCATGTGACAGATTGCTGAGTTGTATGGAATTAGAGCCGCCCTTGTGGATGGTGGTGAAATTCGAGGTGCTGGGAATGCTTGGATTTGTCCCGAGGTAATTATGATAATTATTAACACTTAATTGATTCATGTTAGTTAACCTCATATTATTCCTGTTTCGCCCTTTTGCCCTTGCTCTCTTCCTGCTCTTTCACTCAATTCTCTACACCTATATGAGTAACATAGAGTTACTACAAATCACTATTCTCCAATGTTGCTCATCTCTGTTACTTTCAGCTCATCGCCAGATTCCGATCAATATTATTTGTTGTTTCCCAATGATAAAATGACAGTTAATATATGTTGCTGACTGTTGTAGAAATAAAATATAGTCTGTGATCTGGAATGTGTATTTTATATTTTGACTCTGAAAAATAATCTAATTTGGTTGTACTTGTTAAATAGGCTGAAGAAAATGAGACAGCATTGGATGTGAACTTCTCAGGGAATCTATGTTTTGATAAAATTGTGCATCGATATTTGCCTAGTTATCTGCATCTTCTGCCGCTCAAATTGGGAGAACTAAAGGGCGAGACAAAAGTTTCTGGATCTCTTTTAAAGCCGTAAGACACCTTTTTTGGAATTTTATATGATATTTGATATTGAGTGTGAGCATTTAAATCACATTAAGATTGCTCTGTTATAATTTGGAGATCATAGGTTCAAATTTCGGGAATAACTTATTTGCATTGCAACGGTTAATAGGGTACATCATACCCTTCCTGGAGCCCACAATGTGGGAAAGCCTCATGCATTAGGCTACCTTTTTCTATACGATAGTTGATTTGGCTTTCAATACATATTGGAGTTAGTTTTTGTTCTCTATAAAATTGTTAGTGGTTTATTTATCTTCTCCTTTGATTATAGGAGGTTTGATGTGAAATGGAATGCCCCCAAAGCTGATGGATCATTCACTGATGCCCGAGGAGATGTCATAATCTCTCATGACTATATTGCTGTTAATTCTTCATCAACTGCTTTTGATTTGTATGCAAAAGTTCTAACATCATATCCTGAACAAAACTGGTTAAAGAATGAGGAGTATGTTGCCACAAGCACCAAATCCTTCGTTGTTGAAGGACTTCAGCTAGATTTACGTTTGCGCGGTTTTGAATTTTTTAACATGATGTCTTCATATCCCTTTGATTCTCCAAGACCTATATATCTGAAAGCAACTGGAAAAGTGAAGTTTCAAGGACAAGTTATAAAGCCTTCTAATACCACAGATCAGCAAGCTATTGGCTCTTTGAAAAGTATGCCCAGTGATACAGTGAGAAGTAATGGGAGCATGAGGAGTCTTGTTGGTGATATTTCAATCTCTGGTCTAAAACTCAATCAGTTGATGCTGGCACCTCAATTGGCTGGACTTTTGAGCATATCACGTGAGTGTGTCAAGGTAAATCTTTCAGCATCTACTTCTCATCATCTTTGTTCTTGGACTTATTCTGAACAATGCTGTCTTTCACTCTGTTGCATTGTATTGCTAATTTCACCTGTATTGGGAAATTCTCTGCCTTGTGCATTGGTCAAAGGAATCTTGTGTTGTTCAAACATGGCCAAATAGCAACAATGGAGCTTAAGGTGACTTAAGCATTTCCACCCTAGTCTTTTAATAATGTTATGTCCCTTCTCTTGTTAGTAAATTGTTATTTTACAAGAAAGCTTTTGCTTTCTAAAATGTAGGAAAATTTTGGTCATCCTCATTTCTGATATTATTTTAGTAGAAGTGCAGGTTGCTGGGTATTTATTCTTTTTTGTCTTCCTATGAGGCATGGGCACTCTCTTAGGGCTAAAGTGTCGGTGTTCAACACATACCCCTATATGTTGTTGATTTTTTTTTTTTTTTAAATATTTTAAAAATTCTAACATGTTTTGAATATGTTTTTGATGGGTTAAATTATTTTGTAATTTTTTAAGTAAGGGCAATGTGGGCAAAGTTCATTGATATTTGATACTTATCCTTTATATAGGAGTTTTTGCTTTTATTGGTATCTTTTCGATTTGTTAATTATGTAGTGCAAAGCATTAAAACTAAAATGTAGATGTTAATTCGTATATAATTTTTTGGGGGCCTATATTTAGCTTTTCCTTACTTTGTTAAACTGCATCATTATTATTATTCTACCGCTGTAGCTTGTTGAAGATGTTATACAATAATCCGTTTATATTGATTCAATTGTGTATTGCTTCTTCATATGAAATATATCTGCGTGAGGAAACAATAAATATGTATCTTTATTGTTAATTTAATATATTATAGTGTTGTTCGTCAAGTAGAATAATTACAGGCATTGATTTTAGTTAATGTGTTCCCAACATGTCATGCTCTTATTTTTTGAAAATTGGCATGTTGGCATTGGTATTGTGCCATGTGCGTCCTATGTCGATATCCATACCGCATAGGTGTCTCCTTTTGATAAAGATGACATGTAGTTCCTTTGATGTTTAAATATTCATCATAAGAATAGAGGAAAGATTTGAAATAATTTGCTATTTTGAAGGCCTCATAAGGCTGTCTCCAAATATGTTTATGCTGTGATGAAACAAATGTACATTTTTGGGTTCTCTTGGAACTTACTTTTTTTCAAATAATGTTTTCTTTTTGTGTTTCCTTTTTTTTCTTTGGGGGTGGGGGGTGGGGGGAGGGGTTCTGAAGAACTCATTCTTTGAGGAGTCGTCTTCAAAAACCGAGGCAGTTGATGGGGGCAAGGAGGTTAAATTCTCTGGCATTGGCATGTTTGCTTCCATTTGATGAATTTTGTTGGAGTTTAGTGCTTTTTAGGGGGATTTTTTCTTTAAAGACATGGAGCAGGGTGATTTTTGTAGCCTGTTAGTGTCCTTTTTGTGGTATTTCCACTCCTGTGTAGAATGACTGGAAGACTATGATGTGTTGGTTTTCCTCCGGGTTATTAGTTTTGTGAAATTTTCTCAGAAGAATATCTTGCCCTTCTTTTATTGGAAAAAGAGTGGATGATGTATGAAGCTAACCAATCACCACATATTAAATACTGCTCTATACATATCTGTTTAGTGGATTTGCAATTGCATCACAAACTGGTCCGGTTTTCAGCTTGTTGTCAAGGTCTCAGCCAGCTTCAATAGTTTCAGCCGAAAATGGCTTATTCTCAGACCCCACCATGATTGGTGAATTCCATCTTTGTGGCAAATACGGAAAATATAATAAGAGAAGGAAAGGTTAAGGAGCTGTCTAAGCCCTGAAGATGAGACTAGGAGAGTTCCATACTCAAATGTGATCAATTTAAGGGGGGAAAAAAGCAGAAGTAAAGGCACCTATTTACATTGGTAAGAAAATCAAATCACAAGTTGGGGAAGAAAATGCAACATTGATGGCAATTGGAAATAGTAAAATGATTAATTTGGTTGGTCCATTTCTGACACGATAAGCTCACGATAACATGTGGCTATAACTAAGTGTGCCTTGTTTTATAAATGTGCATTTCCTAGCATATTCCTCTTCTATTTGTTGTGTAATGCAGCTGTATCTCTTACCCAGTCTCCATGAAATTGTACCAAAATATAGAGTATCAACAAACTGGTTAAGGAAACCTCCTTTTCGAAATTAATGTAGGACAGGAAGAGAGGAAGAGAGGAGAATGGGAAATAAGAGAAGAAGAAGGTAAAAGAGAATTCTGACAAGATGGAAGAAAATATGAGGGGTGTGGCTCATAGTAATTCCGAATAATTCACTTAATCATGCAATTGTGAAAACTGAACCCAGAGCATGTTTATGTAGGCCTAATAATCTGACCTTAACAAGAAACTAATCATACTAGGGAACTGAAAATTATTAATCAATTATCCTAAATATAATAAACTCATGAAAATCTTAATAAATCTTAAATAAATAAAAACCCCATAATATCATCTGCATCAGGTTGTTCGTTGGGATGACATACAGAGCATTTTAACGTTAATTAAAATGCTTCCCTTTGACCTCCTGGCAGCAACAGCATGCATTATGCTCCCTTTAATTTCTTACTTTCCATGTAATCAGTTATTCTGTTTTCTTTTCTTTTGGGAATGCAGCTGGATGCCACAGGTAGACCAGATGAAAGTCTTTCTGCTGAGGTCAGAGGAATATTGCAGTCTGCTACCATAGAAAATCTCCAAGAAGGAAAATTGCTGTCTTTTTCTCTTCAGAAGGGACAACTTAGAGCTAATATTAACTATCAACCACTACATTCTGCCAACGTGGAGGTACTCTTTTTTAGTTTTAATAGTGGTTTTCTCTGCATGTGGATCTTTTTCCTTTTTATAAAATTAACAAATGACAGTAAAGGAGGCAATTCAGGTCCATTTCTTATGCAATCCTTGTAGATTCGCCATTTGCCCCTTGATGAATTAGAGCTTGCTTCACTCAGGGGAACACTGCAGAGAGTAAGTTTCTTGTGGGTCTACTTTAATTTCCATTTCCATCTATATGACAATATGTGCAAACCAATGTCATGTTTTTAAAGTTGTCATTTCCAAGATAGTAGTTAGTAAAAGAACATACTACTGTTCCCAATTTCCCATTCATATCATGTGACTTATCTATTTCCTTTAGGGATGTCAAAAATATTGGACAAGATTAAGAGTTTCTGTTGAGACATGTTGGGATGGTTTAATTATCATTTGGTGAAGTGAGGATTCTATAGAAAAAGGGGTTATCAGATTGAAGTATTTGCTTTTAAATGGGAAGCCTCTTTGAAATTTGTTATAGAGGTTTATGTTGGGACCCGGAGAGTAATTCATTTATGGATTGATCATTGTCGCCGAACATGAGGAAGAAAATGTTGAGTTGTTAAGTCATTAAAATGTAGATTACTTATAAAGTGGATTTTCAAAATGACACCTTTGTAATGCATAGTTTAACAGTCCCATTTTTACGCGGTGGAAAATGACCATGCAGTGTTGAGACTTATCTAAATCAAGGCTTGCATTTCTCAACTCAAGGATTAATTATTCCTTTCTCAGTATTTAGCCACGCGAGGCTAGTAAGTCGAACCCAATTGAACGAATCTCGTATCGTCTATTGAGCTTTCTACACCTATGAGTCAAGTAGTCAGCGCTATATTGATTGTTTCCTGACATTTAGTTTACCTTTAAGTTGATGCTCACCCCATCGATAAGTTCTCATGCCTGTCTATCATTAGGAACTTGTTAGTCCTCCAGTGTAAATTACTCGTATTTGTGACATACTATCTTTGACACTTGAGCACTCAAGCCTTATGTCTGATAGCAGTCTTGATACTCATGAGGTAATACATTTTGCAACACATCTTACCTGCCCGAGCATATTCCCATGCATCAATTCTCAGATGTTGACAAGCATCATACTTGACAATAATGACATTAATTTGGTGTAGCATGGTGTTGTCTAATTTTGTGCTTATAGTGCCATGAGCATAATTAAACTCAAGACTCCCAGCTCGTCTCTTACCCTGGAAAGGTTTTCCCCACAAGTGTGACATACGGAGACACGTCCTGCATGCAACCAAGTGCCCGAACCTCCAACTTGACCTTATTTGCACTATCGAGTCCTTCAGTCCTAGCTAGATAGTGTCTACTACCTGGACTTATAGAGACTTTTGGTCGTCCTCGTGACATCGTGAGAGCCCATCTCCCGTCACATGGTGGCTCATCTAGGTGATGTGTAGCGCCTCAATGCACTATGACATCCTCGGGTGGTGGAGAGTTTGACACCATGTGATGTAAGGAGGAGGGTGAAAGTAGAGAGAAGAAGAATAGAGGGATAGAGACAAGAAATTAGAATAGAGTGGTAGAGACAAAAAAGAGATCAAGCCAAGGGGGAGTGAGGAATGGAAGTCACAATTGTTTAATTGCAATCAATTTTTTAAATATTCATTCATCAATCAATTATCAATCATCAATACCACTTCAAACAATAAAATTAAGGTTATTATATAGAGAACTCTAGTCCTATGATCATCTGGAAACAAATATAAGTTCCTAACTAAATATGACAAAATTTCCTAAAATAAAATTAAATCAAATAAAGACAAATCAAATAAAATCGCAACATAATAAAATCAAATAAAATTGTAATCTTTCAAATAAAATAAAATCAAAGGAAATCAAAGTAAATCTTTTCTAATTTGGTATAATTTGGATGTCCGTATTAATTCTCTTCGAGTGACTGGAACTCGACTTTGTCAAGTTAAAACTTTTGTAGTGAATTTCCTATCCGCAAGCCGAGCAGCGGTACAAGTGGCCGCTAACGTCAATAGACACGTCGGAGGGGAGCCGAAATTGGACTGAGCTGCCAATGTCATTTGAAGTTGCATAAGAGATTTTTTTTTTTTTCCCTTCTTGTCTTTTTTTTTCTCTTCCTTTTTTTCCCTCTATGTTTTTTTTGCTCTTTTTTTCTCTTTTTTTTTCCTTTTTTTGCTTTTTTTTTTAAAATTTTTTAAATAATTTTTTTCCACGCACCCTTCTTCCTTTTTTTTTTTTTTTTTTTTGCTTTTGTTTTCGCCTGCTGCCTTTTACCTCACTCGGGCTTCACAGCCCACTTCACACCTCGCACAGAGGGCAAGGGTGCAAATGCTTTACTCGCGGCGGCGATGGTGACGACGACGGCGGCTTTCACTCGGTTAGGTGAAGGCGATGGCGGCAACAACACGAGCGACTTCGATGGCATTGAAAGCGACGTTGAAGATGATGATGAAGAGGATGGTGAGGAGGTGAAGACAACGAAGATGCAGACTGAGAATAGGCTCAACCCGATTCCGGTTCAGGCCTTCTCTCTCGACTCCTTCTCTCACTCTTTTTTTTTTTTTTTCCCTGAAGGAAGGTGAACGCTTGGGTTTTGGGTTGGACTGTGGTTCGGCTTGACTTGACGGTGACTGGAGTGGTGGTGATTGCGGTGGTCAACGGCGGTGTGGGGAGGTTGGTGCTCTGGCCTCTAGTGGTGGTGGCTCCGGTCGGTTGCAGTGGCCCCTTCGTGCTTTTTTGCCGCTGTGCTCTCTCTCTCTCTTTGTTTTTTTAACAAAGACAAATATGATAAATAAATATGACAAAATTAAATATGACAAAACTTCCTAAAATTAAATCAAATAAAATAAAGACAAATCAAATAAAATTGCAAAATAATAAAATCAAATAAAATCGTAATCTTTCAAAAAAAATAAAATCAAAGGGAATCAAAGGAAATCTTTTTTAATTTGGTATAGTTTGAATGTCCGCATCACCATGTTTCCCATATAGAGTATATTAGGTATTTATGGAATTCCCAAGAGTGTACGTTGGATTGTCTTAACTTTTATAATAGGGCATCTAATTTTTTTGCAACCCAAAATTTCGTCTAAATTCACCATAATTTATAGAAATGTTCAAAGATGTGGGAAAAATTATTATGAATAGATTGGATTTTCTCACACATCATAAGCTCATTGTTTTCATTGCTTTTGTACGTAAATGAGGCTTCCATCCTCTTCTGGCATTGAACATGAGGCCCTTAGTCTTACAAGCCATGCTCTTCCTATCTCCAGGATGCTAATTTTCTATAAAGAGAGTGATTGTAGAAATTGATCGTCATAGGCACATGTATATTTTTATTGATTAATCTTCGTAAGTGAATGACATGATTTTTTCTCATTCCTATTTGCAGAATTAATTATAAACCATTTTTGGGTATGTCTAATCCTAGTGAATTTTTGGTGCCAAAATCATGACATGAGACGTGTTAAAAATTTCAATCTAACTCAATTCCAATTGAATAGTAAGTCATATGGATTTAGGAAAGATGTACTTGCTACTTGTATATTTATGGATGACAATAATGTTTGCTTCCCAAAGTAGTAGACTTACTCTGTATAATGTGTTTGTGTGAGCACTTTACAAACATAGTGGGTAGCATGACTTGCTACCCAACCCCAACTCCACTCGAATAGTAACTCATATGGATTTAGGAAAGATCTACTTGCCACTTACTGTATTTATGGATGACTATAACATTTGCTCCCCAAAGTAGTAGACTTTCTCTGTATAATGTGTTTGTGTGAGCACTTTACATACATAGTGGGTAGCATGACTCCATTGTAAATTATGAAAGGAAGATGGGGTTTTTATTTCCATAGATGGCATTCAATAACACTTCATGTAATGTATTTTTAGAAAACTGCTATATTAGATGATGTAATATGACAGGTTCCTGCAAACAAATGTTATGATTTATATGCAAGGACGTGTGAATCTTTTTGTGAATTGTCATAACTTATTTTTAATCTAAGCAAAAGAAAAATTAATCAACGAATCTACTTTAAAGCCATTCAAACTAGATTTTTTTTTTGGGTAAGGACTGAAGGCTTTATCTAACTTTTTTTTTGTAACTAATTGCTTAAATATTTGATATTATATTTATCAAATTAGAAACAAAAGCTAACATTTACCAACAGAAATGCTATCTGTTTTGCCTATCAAAGAGGTACATACAATTTATTTCTTTTAGTTGGTTAGATTTGTGAAGAACTATTACTTTGGTTCTGATTTGTTCATTACTGTATATGTTTTCTAAACTTCTACTTTGTTGCTGTAGTGTGAATTTTTGTCATTAGGAGGAAACAATTCTCTACCACCGAGAATTTTAGGTAGAGAGGTTTTATTTTGGTGAATCGGTGTCTTCCTTCCACTAAGATGGAAGGATGGCTAATGCGTGCACAAGTTCAAGAGGAAAACTCACCCCAAAAGGACGTCTTAGGGGGGGGAGAGCTCCCCAAACATATAAGTTGGATGTTTTACCTCTAACTTCCTAATGTGAGACATGCATCATTCCTCCCCCTTCAATAGCCGCAAATCTCGGCGGTTGCACTTTGCGGCACTTTACTAGGCGGTTTTCACTCTACGACGCTTCACTCCGCCCCGACGCACCGGTAGCAGGTCAGCCCCTCCACAAGTAGCCCTCTCCGTTAGTCTTTTCTGGTCAGAACCCTCCACAGGTAGCCCTCTTCATGCGGGGGTCGGTCTTAATAAAAGTACCAATTGATACGTGCACAAGTCCAGGAGGAGAATCCACCCTAAAAGGACGTCCTATGGGGGGGAGAGTCTCCCCAACTTATACGTTGGAGGTTTTGCCTCCAACTTCCCCATGTGGGACACAAAAACTGATACAACTTCAAGCACACAACTCAAATTGGACAGAGCAGAGTAAGGAAGAGTCCTAGGTGAGGGAAAGACAAGATGAGATCAGAAGATCTAAAGGGGATCAAGGAAGGGGAAATCGAAGAGACAGAGAAGAAGAAAGAGGGAAAAGAGAGAGAGAGTAGACAGAGAGAGAACAAAAAGTGCAATTGGCTTCCCTTCAGTTGAATCCAGCACATGGGTATATACCACTCAATGCACATGTAACAGATTACAACTCATGCCTCACGTCTGCAGCTAAGTAACCAACCACAAATATATCAATAAGACGAAAAAGGAAAAAATAACAATAATAATGATCATAACTAACAATATATATAACAAGCAGTATATATATCTATATAGTATCTATATAATACTATACGTAGTCTTGATATTTCTGTGGCGGCTGGATTGTTCGGTTGCTTTTCCGGGGCCTCGGTTGGGTTGGTGGTGTCGGAATGTCTGTTGCGATGAGACCGGTAACATTTCCTTCCCCATCAAACAAAACCTTGTCCTTAAGGTTAAAAGTAGGAAAATCTTGAATAAATTCAGCGGCCGATTCCCAAGTGGCATCTACTGCGGGTTGCGATTGCCATTGCACAGGAAACTGAGGAACAAAGACACCATGTAGTAGAGTTTTGTGAAAACTGATAATTTGGGAGGGAAATATGAGTGGCTGATTGCCCAGGGCATTCGGTGGTAATGTGATCTGGTGGCTCGGTGCTTCTGCAGGGCCACGTTTCAGCAATGATACATGAAAAACATTATGAATACGAGAGTAGGCAGGAAGATTTAAGCGGTATGCTACTGGTCCAATGCGTTCCGTAATGCAAAAAGGCACGTAATACTGCTTGGCTAGTTTATTGGACAGTTGGTGGGCGACGGTGGATTGCCAATACAGTTGCAATTTAACATAAACCTAGTTGCCCACCTGAAATTCCTTGTCATAACAATGAGCGTCAGCTTGGTTTTTCATGCGTAGTTGGGCACGTTAGAGATTTGCTTTGAGCTGAGTAAGCAATGAGACTCAGGTGGTGAGCAGGTCATCAACAACTGCAATTGGGGAGGTGCCATGGAGGTAGTCTGCCAAAGAAGGTGGTGGAATGCCATACATAGCTTTAAAAGGACTCATTTTGGTGGATGAGTGCCGCGCGGTATTGTAATTCCACTCTGCCAAAGGTAAGAGCCGCAGCCAGGTGAAAGGATTGTCAGACACAAAACAGCGCAAGTAGTCTTCTAAATAGCGGTTGACAACCTCTGTTTGTCCATCCGTTTGAGGATGATAAGAGCTGCTATGGTATAGTGTGGTGCCTTGCAATCTGAAAAATTTCTTCCAAAATTTGCTCTCAGAAATAGGGTCACAATCAGAAATAATTTTAGTAGGCATGCTGTGCGATCTGTTGATTTTTTGAATGCAAACGTTGGCCAAGTCTTCTGCTGTGAAGTTGGAGTGAAGTGCTGAGAAATGAGCATATTTAGAGAGTCTATCCACGACCATGAAGATGACAGTTTTTCCGTTGGAAGCGGGCAGGTGTGTGATAAAGTCCATGGATAATGAGTCCCAGAATTTTTCCAAAATGGGCAGGGGTTGCAATTGGCTGGCAGGTGCCATAGTAAGGGATTTGGCTTGTTGACAAGTAGTGCACTGGGAGACGTATTCACGGATGTCGTTGCACATGTGTGGCCAATCAAAATTTGTTGCTATCCGAGCAAGGGTGCGCTAGAAACCCGCATGACCCCCTATGGGGGAATCATGGTACTCATGTAGGATGAGGTTTTGCAAAGCTGAATCACTGGGGACTAAGAGACGCCCCTTGAAGAAAACAAGTCCATCTCGCACTGAATAGTGTGCAAAATCACCTGGTCGATTCTGTATGGCAGTTAAGAGCTCAGAGAAAGCTGAATTTTTAGTATAAAAACTGCGGAGAGCAGAGATCAAAGCCACCACTGGTCGTGAAGAGGCGCACAAGGCGTGATAGGAGGCCTCTGGAAGCCGAGATAAAGCATCTGTCAGACCATTCTCCTTGCCAGGTTTGTAAATGATCTCAAATTCGTATCCCAAAAGCTTGGTAATCCACCGTTGCTGCTCTAGATTGTGTATGGTCTGGCTTAAGAGGACTTTGGGTGGCTGATGATCCATTTGGATAAGAAATTTTGCCCCTAGCAAATATTGTCGCCATTTCTTTATTGCCTTGGTGATGGCACAGAGCTCTCGGATGTAAATGGAAGCACTTTGCAGCCTGGGACTAAGCTGTTTGTTGAAGAAGGCAATCGGGTGCCCTGCTTGCATCAGTATAGCACCAATACCACTTCCTGACGCATCAGTTTGGATGGTGAATGGTTTGGAAAAATTAGGTAGAGTCAGAATTGGGGTAGTTGTGAGAGCATCTTTAAAGGCTGTTGTGGCTTCCGGGGACCAAATAAATGCGTCCTTCCGCAGCAATTGGGTGAGTGGTGTTGTGATTTGGGCATAACGTGCGACAAATTGGCGGTAATATCCCACTAACCCCAAGAATCCACGCAGCTGTTTCACGGTGGTAGGTTCTTGCCACCTTTATACAGCAGTGATTTTGACAGGATGTACCTTGACTCCTTTGGCTGAGACAATGTGTCCCAAGTAAGAGATTGAGGTGCGCCCAAATTCACACTTGTTGTGTTAAGCATAGAATTTTCAGTCCCGCAAAATCTGAAGCACTCATGTAAGGTGATCACTGTGTAGTTCCCATGTTGGGCTATAAATCAGAATATCATCGAAGAACACGAGTACAAATTTTCAGTGGGTAGAGCGAAAATATTGTTCATCTCAGACTGGAAAGTGGAAGGAGCATTTGAGAGACCAAAAGGTATTACAAAGAACTCATAGTGACCTTCATGAGTCCTGAAAATCGTCTTGTGGACGTCGGTAGCTTGCATCCTCATCTGGTGGTACCCAAATCGGAGATCCAGCTTAGAAAATACACAGGTGCCATGTAGCTCTTCTAACAATTCATCCACAGTGGGTATGAGAAACCAGTCTTTAACGGTGATCGCGTTAAGTGCTCGGTAGTCCACACAAAAGCACCAATTACAATCCTTCTTTTTAACCAACAAAACTGGAGAAGAAAATGGGCTAGTACTCGGCTGAATGATCCCTTCCGCGAGCATTTCACGAATCAGCCGTTCCATTTCTATCTTTTGGAAATGCGGATAGCAGTATGGTTTGACGTTCACTGGTTCAGTATTTGGTTTTAGGAGAATGCGATGATCAGTGGATCGTTGCGAAGGTATCCCCTGTGGAAGTTCAAAGATGTCAGCAAAGGAAGAGAATATTTGGCTGAGTGTCTGGGTAATTTGTGGGGCAGCGTCTGGGGAAAATTGGGTGGAGTCCAGTGGAGTAGTAGTAAGCGTGGTTTGGATTGTATCCTGTGTAGGCAGGATAGTTAGTTGGAAATAGGAGGCCACTGATTGGGTGGAGTCATCTTGTTTCAATTGTCCCAATGTCAAGGTGGATACAAAAGCCAGTGGCAAACCGTGTAAGGTGAGCCTCGTACCGGCATGATCGAAACTCATCCAGAGTGAGCGATAATCAAACAATACTGGTCCGATGGTAACAATCCACTGCACTCCAAACACTAGATCAGCCCCATAAATTGGTAACAGATACAGGTCAACCGCAAAACAGGCTTGCCCCAAGGTGACCGAAACTTTGGTACATAATCCTTCACATCCTAGGGAAGCGCCATTACCCACGGTGACGTTGAGGTGATGAGAGGTTTCAATCAAAAACCCGAAATACTTAGCCATGCGTGTTTGTAAAAAATTATGAGTGGATCCACTATCCATTAAAATAACCATAGGTTGTTCGGAGATGGTTCCTTGCAACTGCAATGTGGAAGGGATGAAATGTCCCTCCACAGCATGAAGAGAAATGGTTGGAATAGCTTTTGGTGATGGAGGTATTGGATTAGTTTCTTGGAGATGGTCAGTCTCTAACTCGGTTTCCTCTGAAACCGCTTCAAAATTTTGAAGCCCAGGTAAGGTACCTCCCTCCTCTTCAGCCAACATATATAAAAATTTGGGGGGATTGTAATGATGGCCTGGGGTAAATTTTTCGTCACAATTAAAACATAGACATCTTGCTCGCCGGGCGCCAATTTCGGCCGGTGTCAATTTTTTGATAGGTAATTTGGGAAAAGGAGGTCTTACCATCACTAGAACAGGATTGGTAATGGTTCTCGGCAATGGTGACCGGTGCCAGTTCGTTCGACAAGCTTCCATCTTTTCCTCCACCAATTTGGCCATTCCGATTGCATCTGGTAAGGTCACGGGCTTCAACAAGAGAAGTTCTCACCGGATATCATCCTTGAGACCCAAGATGAAACAGTTTAACAAATTTGTGGTCGATAATCCTTGTGTCCGGGTTGACAGCTATTCGAACTCCGTCATATAAGCCGTCACCGTAGTTCCTTGGCATAGTTTGTACAAGGTGGCCTCAGGGTTCAAGTATGAAGATGGTCCGAATCGTAGCTCGAGGTCCCGTGCAAATGCCTCCTAGGTGAATAACTGGTGGGTGGTATGCATCCATTGGTACCACTGTAGCGCGGCACCTGACATGTAAAAGGCCGCCACCGTCAGTTTTTGGTCAAGTAGTGTGCTGTGGAACAAAAAGAACTGTTCAATCTGGAAGAGCCGGCCCGTGACATTGTCACCTGTGAAAAACGGAATTTCGAGTTTGGGGAGACGGATATGCGAAGAGATTTGTGAGTCAGAGTCGGTGGGAGGCGATGATAGTGGAACCAGGAGTTGAGGTTATGGAAGTGCTGCTAATGAAAGTGTGAAGGCGGGCGGAGTGGGTAAGAGAGGGGGATTTGATGTTGGGAGTGATTGTTGTTCCAGGCGATTTAAGGATTGGTGCATCTCTGTGAAGGTTTGCTGCAGTTCACTGAAAGTTTGCTTGATCTGTTCGATGGTAGTGGAAAGGGTGGAGATGCGGTCTGCATGCTCCTTCAGTTCCTGCATGATGCTTGCAATGGATTCATTGTGCACCCTGTACCTCGTCATCATTCCCTCAGCCATATGGTCTCAATGAGAGCACCAAAACTGATACAACTTCAAGCACACAACTCAAATTGGACAGAGCAGAGTAAGGAAGAGTCCTGGGTGAGGGAAAGACGAGATGAGATCAGAAGATCTAAAGGGGATCAGGGAAGGGGAAATCGAAGAGACAGAGAAGAAGAAAGAGGGAAAAGAGAGAGAGTAGACAGAGAGAGAATGGAAAGTGTAACTGATTTCCCTTCAGTTGAATCCAGTACATGGGTATATATCACTCAATGCACGTGCAACAGATTACAACTCATGCCTCACGCTTGCAACTAAGTAACCAACCACAAATATATTAATAAGACGAAATAGGAAAAAATAATAATAATGATGATCATAACTAACAATATATATAACGAGCAGTGTATATGTCTGTATAATATCTATACAATACTATACGTAGTCTTGATATTTCCGAGGCGGTTGGATTGTTCGGTTGCTTTTCCGGGGCCTCGGTTGGGTTGGTGGTGTCGGAATGTCTGTTGCGATGAGACCGGTAACAATGGCGCTTTCACTTGCTTACCCAATGTTCATTGGGGTTGGACCAGGGGAGTTCTCCATTGGCCACGTGTCAATTAAGCATTCATTTAGTATGCCTAAGCACTATGGTTGATTTTGGTCTGGTGTCTGTTGTTAAGGAAATTCATTTCTTTTTGTCTTTTCTTTTTGGGGGTGGAGGGTAGCATGTGCTGAGGTGATATTTGCTGCTTAATAGTTCACTATTTAGGATAGCTCTTCTGAATCTGCAACTTTATTTCTTGTCAGATTCTAGGAGATCAGGGTAGCCTTCTGGAATCCGAACGTGTGACCTGATGTTTAGAGAGATATTTACATGCTAGTAGGGAGACAATGCACTGGCTTGTGAAAATTCAAACCTAAAATATACAAGGGAGTGAGAGTTCACATCAGGGTGAGGCTTCAGACAGCAGTTAGATTGCCTCACTGTAACTTGCGGGTCCGAGTTAGAATCAGAAAAATAGCTTGGGTAAAGTTACATAAATCTTATATTCATGGTCTACTTAATTTTGATGTCTTGCAATGAGCAATGGTTCTGATGAGAGAGTGCATGCTGGAGCTCAAAAGTTTGGTTCAATGCTCATGTTTAACGAAGAAGTCATTATAAGGATCTTATTAGATCAAAGTGTCGGTAGGTGTGAACAAATATGATGGCATGTCTACACACGGTTGTACTAACAATAAAAAATCTGATGTTAATGGCAACTGCAGAAATAAAAAAATCTAGTGCTATCTTATTATGGATACCAGAAATGAGCTTCTCTGGATTTTCAATTGAGAGCAATTGCAGGTCAAATCGTGCCATCTGTGACTAAGAAGTCTCCAAAAGTCTTTATTGAAAAACATGACACACTGCAAGTGGTTAGTGAGCTTGAATTGAATATGTTAATATTCAGATGATTATAAGATGTCTACTTGTTCTATTATACTTTATGGACCACAATGTTATGCAATTAAAAAAATAAAAAATGGTTGAAGAGATAAGAATGTTAAGATAGATGAATGATTCACTATTAAAATGAGGAATGAATATATCCGTAATTAGCTATAAGTCACATTGATAGAAGGAAAAAATGGATTGATGATTAAGGTGATTTAGACATTTGAAATGTAGACCAAATAAAGTGCTGACCAAGAAAAAGTGATTTGACTGGAGGCAAAAAAGGGAGCAGTAGGTCTAAAAAACTCCGAGTCAGGTAATAAAATTGATATGAAATCACTTATACATTGAGGATGTTAGCAGAACAAAAGAAGCAGATTTAGAGGGCCGATCCTATTTTTGGGACTTTAAGGTTGTGCTCTTGTTGTTGTTCACTACACGATATTAGCACACCGACACGCTATTTTTTACAAATTAAGGATACGACATATTGGGGACACGTAAACTAAAATAATTGTTTATATTTTTTTAATTGATGAACATTTTTATTTTATAGTAAATGTGAAATAAAAATATATATTTTTCGAATCTCATACAAAAAAAATCATAGTAAGAAAAGCGGTGTGTGTTCATAGAAGGACAATAATATTAATATAACTTTCAAAAAGAATAAATATCAAATATCAATGGCGCTCAATTATAAAAAGTATTTCACTTTCAAGATTTCATAACTACATTTTCTTCATTGTCTTCATTCCCATCACCATCATTGGTAAAAATAACACACTCTAACTCTGATTAATCCAATGAAAGGCGTGCGATTTCTAACTCTCCAATATCATCGAGTGAATCAAATGCATCAACACAAATGTCCCATATCTTATTCTCTCCTTACAAATATTGTCGACCCCTCCCTGAAAGTAGGCAAAGATTGCTCTAAATGAAAACCAAATTTTTGACTCATTTTATAGTCATTTTATTCCTTCTCAATGAATAAACAAACGAGTTAGTACTCAAATTTCTATCACAACATGATGACAAATATGGTTACACAAATAGCATTAAAGCTAAAGACTAAAGTAAAGACGCACTTGGACCATAGATAACCTGCTAACTTTTTGAATTTATACTATAACGATCACTAATATAACTAATATCCACAAATTGATTTGTCTTTGATAAAAATTAGTGAATTCCTTGTTGGCTTTAGCTTGATCTTCTGGATTAGGGTATTGTATTTTCATATATTTCATCCTTGCTTGAGAAGCTTCCAAGTCTTTGTGTGGAGGAACTCTATTTAGCCCTTCACTAAACTATTGATCGTTATAGTACCTTATAAATTTAATAACCAAGAATGAAGTGTTAGATTTGAATTCAATTTTATTTAATAAACGTGTAACTGGATAATACAAAAGAGATAAATCATAATACTTTAATTATCTTGGATTTAGAGAATGGGCCATGCAATGAATTGGGGTATTGTTCTTGCTCCATCGATCGATAAGAATGTTGTACACTACATCATAGAATATAGATAATTCTTCCATCTGCTTTTTTTCATACCTATATATTGCAATCTTTTTTTTTTTCAATTATGGTATCCCACATGTCATACACTAAGTGAAGACAATACTTGTCCGTGTCACAAGCCCTAAGCATATCATATATACAAGCGGTAAAGAAAAGTATAAAATCAATATTATCTCACCAAATGTCATCTAAGAGTAAGTCTTTTACATGTTTAGATTTTCCTACATCTTCATATGTTCCTCATTCTTCACTAATCACCAAAATTTAAATTACCACCTTAATGAGTTTAAATTTCTTCAATATAATAATAATCGAGACAAAATGAGTAGTTGCCACCAAAAGTAATTTCAAAGGAACATAATTATTAAATATAAATAATCATACAAAGTGATTTATAATAAATTTCTTGATAAATAAATAATTATTAAAAATTTGTATGAGCCAAGAACACTCATCAAATACCACTTGATTATTTTCCATATTCTTTGTGGCACAAATATTTTATAAGGAGAGATTAAGTGTATGGACTACATATGGAATTCAAAAAATATGATGATAAAGTTGGTGAATTAATACTCCGGCACCCGCACAATTCTTTGCATTGTCGGTTATTACTTGAACAATGTTGTTGAGACCTACCTCCTCAATAGTTTCATCAAATTAAATATAAAGTATTTATCCTTAGTTTTCTCTGAGCAATCAACTGCTATAAGAAATATAGGACCATATTCTATCATGGCCATAAAGTTAATCAATGACTTTTTTTAATAGTCACTCCACTCATTACTCACAATATTTACACCTTTCTCCTTTCATGTTCCTTTAATAGGTTGTAAAAACCTTTCAATATCAACTTTCTTTTATTGGAGCAATTTACTTTTCAACAAATTATATCCAGGTGGCAAATAATCCACAAGTGAGTTATTGGCAGTTTAGGTATAAGAACTCATATATAATATGAGTTCCTTGCTAAGTGAAATGGCAAACCAGCGGAATGAAAGATCCTAACTGTCTCAGCATGAAATTGAAAGCGTGTTGTGTTGTTAAAAGTTTTTGAAATTTGATTAGAAGATGTACCTCCACTTGTATTTATGTTCTTTTCTTTAGATCATACTTTCCTAGAACAATGCTCCCCATTGAAGGATGGGTTTGGAGAGATCCTACACTGTCTAATGATACTTGGTTGGGTAAAGAGACTTTTTTTAGTACATTATTTTACATTTTTGCCTTTGCATCGCTTCCTATTTTTTTACATTTTTGTTATACTATTTGATGTCACTTTTTTGTAAGAACCAATCCCTAAATTAGGTATTTTTAGTAGATGAACATGAACCCTTATGTAGGAACTTTTCTTCGTTTGATAGCAGAAATTGCATTACCAAAATACTTTTCCACCTCATTCATTAAGCATGTCATAACTTATAACATACATCCATAAGGGCTTATCATTGTCTTCTTCGTTGCAATGTGAAGATAAAGTTGAACTAGTGCCAACCCCAAAAGATAACATATTAACAATATATTGAAATAACAAACAAATAATTAATGCAATATTACTTAAAAAATTAAAAATATATATATGTTATACGTTAATAAATTATTAGCAAACAATATAGTTTGTTAAAATACATTTTTACTATATATTATGATAAACAATATATTGTTATAATACATTGTTACTATATAACAATAAAATATATAGTAACAATATATTATTAATAATATTGCAACAAATAATTAGTAATATTGTAACGATAAAATAATATCGTAACAATATATTATTGATAAATATATTGTAACAATAAAATATATTGTTATAATATATTAATAATTATATATTGTTACAGTAAAAATTGAATATGGCAATGCAATAGGAATTCAAAAGTGAAATGAAGAATATCAAAAGTGAAAGGGAGTTTGAAATCAGATTCTAGGGTTCGAAAGTATAAAGAAGAAATGCGAAATCCGATTTTAGGATTCGAAACTGAAAAGAAGGAATTCAAAAACAAATTCTAAGGTTCGAAAACAATAATATATACCGTCATTTGCTTTACTTTCGTGTTTGACTTCTCTCTCTATCTAGTCATACGTGTCCCGTGGCTGAGAATTCAAAATTGGTTGACAACAAAGGAGTTCTCTTGTTCACGAGTCACGAGTGTGAGAAAAATGGGAGTGGGGAGGGGTGACTTGATTTGAAGTTTCAAACCCTATGTTGCAGCTCTTCGACAGTACAAAAGTGAAGAGAGATGGAAGGCAGGGATAGGTAAGGCAATTTTAATAAATGAAATCTCACAACTTTTATAAACTTTATGAATTTATAAAAAAGCTCACAAGTTTTAAAATTTATCAAATAGCCCATAATTTTTTTAGAAAAAAATTATAAAATTATCTAATGTGTCCAAAACGTGTTAGGATATGTTTGAAGCATGTCCAAAATGTATTAGGACGTGTCTGGAGTGTGTCTAAAACGTGTCGGACTAAAAAAATAAATTAACACATGTCTAACACGTGTCCCAATGTGCCCGCGGTGTGTCGGTGTCCAACATATGTCAGACACCAACACTTTAAACCCAAGAGAGTGTTTATGCTTTCTAGGTTGTTTGGGTAAAGAAAATTAGCTTTTGTCCAAAATCCAAATAGAGTACTAGAAGAGTGAGCTTTTGATAGATTTGGATTATCTGGTATGTAAACAAATTGAGAAAGAACTTAGTTGAGCATTGAAACCCTCTTGAATGCTTCTTCTTAGTATGTTACTTCATCTTGGTCTTACAGAGCATGAAAACAAAATGAACTATCAAACTAATCATCCATCCATTGGCGACATATCGGTCTACTATTCAACTCTTTTGCTTAGGTTTTGTCTGGCTTTTCTAGCAAGCTCGACATCTGGCTGCAGGAAGAGTAGTTTGAGTTCTTCTTCGAGTACTTGACTTGCAGTTTATTGACTCCATGTAGTTTAGCAGAATATAGGACTTTCTCTGCACTGACTTCATGTATCTGAGTTTTTAATTAATTTGTGTGCCTTTATAAAATTGTTTTTTAGTAAACTCTAGTTTAGCAGAATGCAAAAGGAATTTCTCCATGCTGAGGAATAGTTACCTGATTCAACATTAATTGGTTTTTTTATTGTACTTGTTGCCCATGAACTGTTGAATTTTGTAGTTTGGTATTAATCCAATCTCTATTTCGTTGCATTAGGCAGAAGTTCAACTTAATCTTCAGAAAAGGAGGGGATTTGGCATTTTGTCAGTTCTACGACCTAAATTCAGTGGGCTATTGGGTGAAGCACTGGATGTTGCCGTTAGATGGAGTGGTGATGTTGTGAGTATCTTACTTGACACTCTCTGTTTCTTACATGTATAAAAAGATCAGTTGATATTTGATGTATCGACTAATATATATTGGTATTGCACCCCCGCTGATATTGATATCTTTCAATATTGGCATACCGCACAAAATCGTTGCCATGTCGGCGATATATCTCGATATATTAAATGATATTAAAAATATTATTCAATATCCTCAATATTTGGCCAATATACCATCCCATATTTTCCCTTCGGCTTACAATTCTCATACAATCTTTTACTTTTGACTATCTAATATTAATATATATTATCAAATATGTCTAATACCAATATGGTTGTGACTAATACCTATACTAATTTTTTCATCCATGTTTCGTTTTGAGAATTATGAGAATGCAGTTTTGGCAGTCATTGAAAGGGATACTTGCTGATATTCTTGAACTTAGCATAAGTTCTTGATGTTTAATCTTAATTCAAATTATTCATGAATGCAAGCAACCATCGTGAATATCATTTTTGATGTGGCTGTGCAACAACAATTCTTCTGGTTACCGAACAAAAAAATTTTTAAAAGTCCTCTATTTTCTAGGTTACAATATGTAAATAAAAAATAACTAAGTTGTCTGAATCTGTCTTTGCCCCTTCAAATGAAAAACAAAAGGGCGGGAAAGGGGTAAGAAAATTTTCTATGTATAGACTTGTAGTTTGGCTTCTTACAGTCATCCTTGTTGAACAATGACTTAAATGGTTGAACTCAGATTGCAACTTGAATTATATGCCTATTTTTTAACAAAGCAATTAAATGACAACTTCAAATGCACGCACGCACACAACATCCAAAATTTCATTATAAAACATATTTAGACAGACCATCTTGTTTGATTTGATGGTTTTGTTTTTCACACTAACCTTGTTGACCAATTTGAAATTTGGGGATCAAGGGTAGCTTGTTGGGCTACCTCCTTGCCCAAGTGATGTATCATTTAGCTGGAACTTAAAGAGTCACCGTAAGCAGGGCTGGTTGCAATTGGGCAAACCATTGAACCATAACTGATCCAAGAAAATCATTGAACCAAAATTGCATACTGCAATGATCATGTCTACTATTCTATTTTGTCTGATCTCTTAATACACTGTCTAGATCACTGTGGAGAAAACTGTTTTAGAACAAAGCTACAGCCGGTATGAACTTCAAGGTGAATATGTGTTGCCTGGAACCCGAGATAGAAAGTCTAGTCCCAAGGAAGGTGGTCGCTTATTCAGTAGGGAGATGGCGGGGCATCTGAGTAGTATGATATCTTCTATGGGGAGGTGGAGAATGAGGCTCGAAGTTCCTCAAGCTGAAGCTGCTGAGATGCTTCCACTTGCGAGGCTTCTTTCACGAAGTACTGATCCGGCTGTTCAGTCTAGATCAAAGGTTTGTATTCTGCATTGAATATATTTGGAAGATGCAATTAGGCTGATAATTACATTTGATGCGACAGTCGTAAGCATACCATTGTCATGAGTTGTTTCTATTCATGCTTAGTAAAAGGTTGAAGGGGGTCACCTGGCTTTTGTTAAATTTTCCCCTTCCCCAACTTAATATCTTGAACACATTGTAGTGACTATTTGGCTTAGCATCACAGTATCTGCCAATAAAGGTGCAATATCTGGACACAATTTAGTGAGCGTTTGTATTAGCATCATAGTATCAGCCAAGTTGATGGTAGCAGCTGATTTGTGTAGAACTGCTATTTGATCCAGAAATTCTTACGTAAAATTGGTGTTGGCTAGCTGGAAGATTGTCGGCTTACTAATTAGTGATGTGGACTACACCTGTAGTCTCTATGCACTTAATAACTACCCGTTACACTCTGAGTCCAGGTTGTTTCATATAAATTAGTGCTTCTCATTCACAGCATGTTGCAGCTTCCCATTCATGTATAATTTTGTTGGACTTGATTTCATCACTTGTGGAGATGAATAATTTTCATTAAAAATGGTACAAATTATTTGCTCCTTTCAACTTTTAGAAGGACTTTCCAGATGTCTTTTTTACCAGTGCCTTGTGTGCATGAGTGTGTTTATGTAGTAGCAAGAAATCAAAGTAACTGTACTGCTATTGGGGAAAGACAGCTCTCTAGCATACGGATCTGCTTCTTTCTTGATTCCATTCTAAAAGTTCTTTTGATTATTCTTTTCACTTCACATGATGTATCATTTGTAAACAATCTGTCAATATCTTCCTTTGGTGCGGTTGTTTATTGTTTGATTCCTTCTGAAGCCTCTACATTTGTTAAAAAAAAAAAAAGCAATTTTTGAGTGTTTGAAGCTCTAGAGTTGGATAGCCTCCCTCCCCCTTCGAAAACAAAAGAGAGAGAAAAGAAGGATCTAGGATCTATTAAGCTTCAAAATATCCCATTAATGAGCCAGTCATATGTGCTTTTGTTCTCCTCCTTGATTATTTTTGTTTGATCATGCTTTCAAGCATCATAATTTGTGTATTCTTCTCAAAATGTTTTGAATTAACATAATGAGCTGTGCAAATAATAACATCAAATTCGCAAATCATCCCCGGTTTCCTTCAACGCATGTGTGGTAACATTTTATTTTCTCTTTATTTTGTTTAAAATTTGTTGACCACTTTTTATTTTAAAATGCATTTTTGGGAACAATTTTTTTCCTTCATGTTTATATCTAACAAGATATAAAAAAGACCAAGTTGTTTCCGTCATCTTATCATAGAGATCATATTCAACACATCATTCCCAAGACAAACAGCATTGGTGTTTTCAAATGGCTGATTTATTGTTAGTGTATGGAAATTAAAATGACAAAAAAATGCATTACAATGCAAGTGGTGCATCTCACAGTAGTTTAACTTGGTGTTTTTGAATGACAGGTTAGTTTGTTATAGACTATGAGAATTAGATGACTGAAAAGGAGGTATGCGCTCTGGTGGGTCTTAGTGACACATTTCAAATGGTCATGTGTACAAACTAAAATTCAAACTTGGATCAACATTTATCCGCTCCCAAAAGGACATTTCAATTCAAGATCAAACCCTGCCACACTTTTTTTGTGTTTTGTTTTCTTTTTGATACATACCTTTGACATATAGTTGATGGAAACATCTGCACATTAGATTAATTCTTAGAAAAAACTATTGATTGATTAGAATGGAGCAAAGCACTATTGGCATGCTCTCAGACTTAGAATGTGGAAGAACCCAGAAGGCAATATATTCCCTTGTGGCAACAATGACTACATCTACTAATTATTTGTGAAAATACCGTCGGTAAATGGTTTGCATTACTCCATATTGCGATCTTGATTGAAGCATTATTCATGAAATTTCATCAAAGGAATAAGAGAGAACAGATTGGATTCAGCTTCGTCACTTGAGAGGAAACACATGAAAGTGGGAGAGGGCTCCAAATTTAAGAATGTTTTTTTAAAAAAATTGAGGAATTTAATGGCAAAAGACGAAATAAAAATTTCTGTAGATTTAAGGAAGAAGGCCAAATTGTCAAAGTTAACCCTGGTAGATTGGTTGATTTGGCAACTGATGTAAACATATGGTAGGGTTTCAAAATCAGTTATCTGTAAATGATTGATGAATTGAGGTGATTGAGGGTTTTGGATTTTCGCTTATGCAATGGAAGAATATCTACCTCAAAGATACAATGAAGCTTTACCACAACGCACATGATAGAGAAATGTTAAATTAAAAGCAAGAATGAAAGATAGGAATATAGGAACGGGAGAAGATATAGGTTCAGTGAAGATCCTAAAGCATAGGTGGGAGACAAGACAGATGAGGAGAAATCTGAATGATTTTGCATCACTTAATAGTGAAGACATCTCCATGTTATTCAGTTGCAATTTTTAAAAGCATACATCTTTTGTTTGCAGTTTTAATGTAAATAGATGCACGTGTTTGTAGAAACTGAAAACTACAAAGGTTTCCAAATGTTATTTTTTTCATGCTTATGAAATTGTATTTAAAAAAAAAAGAACAGAAAACATAAGTGTTACCAAATGCTACCTTAGTAATTCCTATTAAGTTGTGCATGCCAATGAGTAATTTTGTTATTTTTTTCTCCTCTACTTCTTCTCTGCAGGATCTTTTTATGCAGAGTTTGCAATCGGTTTGTTTTTGTACGGGAAATCTGCAAGAGCTGCTTGAGGTAAACCTTAGGTGAAATTACAATATTTTTCATTCAAAAGTGGGATACTCATATCTCATCTGAACACATGTGAGGCGAAATAAAATGCATTTCTTTTCCTAGTCATGTGAATATGGCATTATTCTAGAAAGAGTGGCCTGATGCACAAGGATTGTGCATCACGGGTCAAAAGAAAGTCATGTGTATGCTACCTTACCTTGTTGTAGAAAAGTTGATTTTGTTGATCAAATCCATGACATGTAGATAGAATGGAGCAACCCAATCGTTACACTAAGGCTCACCACCTCCTATGATATCATTCTTGCCTATCAAATAATTTTTCCTGATGCAGATCTAATTTTTAGGTAATTCGTGAGCATAATGCTTCACCCGATGAAGTTATATCCGAAGACCTCTGTCTTCCTGGTTTGGCTGAACTTAAAGGACGCTGGCATGGCTCTCTTGATGCAAGTGGTGGAGGCAATGGTGACACAGTGGTAGGGTACTCTTAAACCTGACTTTAGGGATTGAATTGTCAATGTGGTAGATGGGTTTATGGATTATTAGAGGTGGTAATTGTTGGTTCAAACTGGTTATAATTGTGCTGAATGTTTCTTTACAGTCCGGCCATTCCCACCTGTTCAATCATTGGGTTATAAAATGTCACATTTATTGAGATTGGCAGATTGCAGCGAGCGGAATTATTTTTTTTTCCCAAAAAGGTCTAAAGCAATTCTTACTATCACGCTAATAGAAGAGGATAATAGCTGCTTGCTTGTTGTCTGGGCTCACCTGCTTGCTTCACCCTCCCCCCCTTTTTTATTATAATAGTTCTTCATTTGACTTTAATTTTTATAACGGCATACCTTTGTTTTGTATGTATCAGATAGATAATATTCTTATTTCATTGGGATGCTCTCAAAATATAGTTTCAAATAAGATATATATTTAATAAATTATGATCGATTAATTTAAACCTATTTGAAGAGAATGTACATACCAAAAATTAAGTTTTTGGGATATGTCAATATATTTTTTCGTGGCATGATGCTTTTTTTTTTTTTTTTTTTTTTTTGAGGTATATATAGTTTTCATCTTGCCCTACCTGTTGCTACATTTATACCAAGTTTAACGTCCTAAACCTTTTTTTGGACTATTCAACCTCGCATTTCAAATTGGTTATTTTCTTTTTCCCCCCTTTTCCAATCAAGTCTAAGCATATAAAGAAATCATTTTTGTTAAATTATTTAACTTAAATTAGCCGTAACTTTCTTTAGGAATATCAATTGACATGATCCTTGTCTTGTCATAAAGCTCTGAAAATGTGTGTATAAACATGACACGTGCTTTATATTTTAAATGATATATCTTGTCTCCTATTTATGAAGAGATGCCAATAGTGATCAACAATTTTAATTAACATGTTGGCCATAGCAGCATAAGGTCATTTACTCACTGAAACATTTTATTTAGATTTGGATTCTAGATTCCTTTTAAGTAGTTGGATGCTAGATTTCAGATTTGGATGCATGTTTTCGAGAAGTTCTTATGTTTTACAATCCTCTTCTTTGTAAGATATTATCGACGAGAAAACAACACAACATGTATTACCACAAACTCATTCAAAACAAGTGTGTTTAGATGATAGATTACTATATAGTCTTGTTGACATTAATTTTAACAAAATGTGCCAGAACTTGGTGAAATCAATATCATATAATCAAGTAAATATAATTGAAGTTGAGTAGAGCCTATTATGCCTTTTATAGGCCTTTTGAACTAGTGTTGATTAAGAATGCTGTGGACTTTGAAATGTTCAAATAACTACTAAACATATTCAATAGGATTGTGTATAGTTTTTTGTTCCTCGCAAATACTTGTAAAGTTGATATTTTTAAACCATACCCACTCCTTTTTTTTTTTTTTTTTTTGAAAACTTCCAATTCACACCCAATGTTTCATGCAGGCTCAGGTTAATTGGGTGCGAGTAAACTTTTCCTTCTGCTATTAATGTCACTGAGGGATCCGTGAGATTATTTATATCCTATTTATTAGTAGTCTGAATTCTGTATTCATAACAGTTATTGAGTAATTTGTAAGCTTTAACCCAGTTTGTGACATACTTTTTCCTCTTGGTAGTCGATATTGAGTTAATTGTTCATCATATGGTTGTGCTCATTGTTGAAGAAATGCATACTAAACTGTTTATGTAGTTATGCTTGTATATTTTCTCTCTGTTAGTTTAGCAGGAGCGCAAATTAGGATAGAGATTAATTGATTGCAGAAATTCTTTTCATCTACTTATTGAGAGAAAAATGAGCTGACTTCTTTTAACAAGGGAAATCTTCAAATTTATAGAGTTGCATGGATTCTAGTTCCTACCATTGACATCATGCTGAGAAATTGTTCTGTGTCTTTCTTCTCCTTTCATTTTTCATTTTTTTTTGGTGGGTGGGGGTGGTGGTGGTGGTGGTGGTTTGTGGGTAATTGGGTGGTTGGATGCAAAATATTTGCTTTCTGTTTGTTTGATTTATTCTTTTGATGACATCCACATTATAGATGTGTGACTGTGCACCCTAATCAGTGGCTTTTGTGTCTACTTTTCAGGCAGAATTCGACTTCCATGGGGAGGATTGGGAATGGGGTACCTACAAGACTCAGCGGGTTCTGTCAGTTGGAACATACAGCAATGATGATGGTTTTCGCCTTGAGAAAATATTTATCCAAAAGGACAATGCCACCATCCATGCTGATGGAACTTTGTTAGGGCCAAAGACAAATCTTCATTTTGCAGTATTGAATTTTCCTGTTAGTCTAGTGCCTATGCTTGTACAGATCATTGAATCTTCAACCAATGATGCCATTCATTCTTTGCGACAATTGTTAGCACCAATTAAAGGTACACTTCACATGGAAGGAGACCTGCGGGGAAATCTTTCAAAACCTGAGTGTGATGTGCAAGTAAGACTGCTGGACGGCGCTATCGAGGGTGTCGATCTTGGTCGAGCTGAAGTTGTTGCTTCCCTGACGTCAACTAGTCGCTTTATTTTCAATGCTAAGTTTGAGCCAATTATCCAAAATGGCCATGTTCATATTCAAGGAAGTGTTCCTGTAATGTTAGTACAAAACAATGTTTTAAAAGAAGAAGATACAGAGCTAGAAAAAGATAGATCAATTTGGGATCCTAGTTGGCCTAAGGATGGGGATAAGGAGTCTGGTGATGGTGATACGGACAAGAGAATTTTCAGAGATAGAAATGAAGAAGGTTGGGATATTCAACTTGCAGAGGGTCTCAAGGGTCTAAACTGGAATATATTGAATGCAGGAGAAGTGAGGGTTGATGCTGATATCAAGGATGGGGGCATGATGTTGGTAACAGCTTTATGTCCTTATGCTGATTGGCTTCATGGTAATGCTGACATCATGCTGCAGGTTGGTTAATTAGCACATGCTGATAATTTGTCAACATTGTTTTTCCAGTTTCAAGAGAATATAAATTTTCTAAAAAGGTGAAGTTGATGACATAATTATTAGATTGAATGTAAGATAAACTGCTGCTCAAAGGTATTTGATTTGTGTCAAATAACCAGGTGAGAGGAACAGTTGAAAGACCAGAGCTTGATGGATCTGCAACTTTCCATAGGGCATCTGTATCTTCACCAGTACTTCGCAAACCTCTCACCAACTTTGGTGGCAAAGTTCTTGTAAATTCAAATAGGCTGTGCATTAGCTCATTAGAGAGTAGGATAAGCCGACGAGGAAAGCTAGTGGTGAAAGGGAATCTTCCGCTAACAACAAGGGAAGCATTCCTCGGTGATAAGATTGACTTGAAGTGTGAGGCTCTTGAAGTAAGGGCAAAAAACGTTTTAAGGTGGGTTCTTCATAACTTCTGTATGCACAAGATCTCTTGATTGTACTTGGTGAAATTATGTTGTTCAGTACATCTCTTCATTTACTTCTCAAAAGAGTGAATCACTTTAAAATTTACAGTTCAAATGAAGGCCCCATTGATCAGTTTGTTGGATGGAAAATATTTTCCAGTGGGAAAAGAATGTTTGTTTAGATTTCTGAAAATTACTGAAATGTTTTGTATGGTTTTACAATAGGAGTAAAATAAGTTTTACCTTTCCCAACTAAAGAAACTACTGCTGAAAAGGATCCTAACTGCCTAATTAAAGTTTTTAGGTAGATTTTTGAAATAACTTATATGAAGAGACTGGAAATTTTAGAATACACTGTTGAAATAATTGTTTAAATAGTAGGAGTTAAATTAGTTTATTTCAGCAAGAAAAGGGCTATAAATTAAAACAGGTTGTTTTAATAGTTGTTTCTATAATGAATTAGACTGTGGTGTTTAAGCATTGAAGAAAGTTTAGATGTTAACCTGGGTTATGAAAGTATTTTTTAGTACATCAGAGAATCAAGTTTATGTTTTGTTCAGTAATAAAGTGTATCATAACCCATTCTTGGGCGTTTATCTAACAGCAAGTTTTGGGTCTCTTGGTTTCTTTACATAGTATTGGAGCCTTATTCATTAAATAGTCATGAGTGTAATTTCTGAATCCGCTATTTTTTACAATTATTTCTCAGCACATGGTCTTGAGTGGAAGTGTCTTTCGTCCATGCTCTAGTCCAAAGGAGCATCTGCATGGGGGCTGTGCTACAATGTAAACTATTCTTAGGCTTTCACCCGATATTTTGAACTTTTGGATTTGTTAGCTTCTTGACGAAGTGATTGAACATGTCATACAACCGAACTACATTGTAAGTGTGAAGTCTTCTTCATCCATACAACCGAACAAAATATTTCTGCTGGAATATTCCAGCCAAGCAAACAATAGGAAATAAATTCATGGTAGGAAAATATTGTCGTCCGACAAAATTTCCCACAATGGTTGGTTGACTGATATCATGCATGCCTGATGTTCCTTTCCTGCATAACATTTGTTTGACTTCCCAGTCTTGCATTGTCCTTAATGGATGCTGATTTTGTTTCTTGAATCATAGTGGTCAAGTTGATACTCAGTTGCAAATAACTGGGTCTATCATGCAACCCAATATTTCTGGCAAGATCAAATTGAGCCATGGAGAAGCTTATCTGCCACATGATAAAGGCAGTGGATCTGCACCTTTCAATAAATTTGCATCTAGTCAATCAAGGCTTCCGAGTGGTGGATATAATCGTATGGTTGCTGCTTATGTATTGCGGTTTTTCAGCTCAGAACCTGCTGCTTCAAGGAGTAATTTCTCACAACCCTCAGGTATATTCTAGCTGGACATAACTTGAGTAAGACAATTTTGGTGTTCAATTCTCTTCTTTTCTGCACCTTGCAGTCCTTCCCAGCACACTGATTTAGACATTCAAATAGTATATTCTGTCCTTTGCTCCTCCTACCTTTACTATCAGAGGAAGACTAGAATATCAGGCTCATGCTGTTGTCAGGGCTAGAATATTGCAACCAAGTCCATTGTCAGGGGAAGCCTGATATTGTAGCAAAATTTGAAGCTCATTTCGACATGCTCATTTAATTTGAACGTTTGAGCCTGACAAAGCTGAACATTTGAAATTTGATGATACTGGCACATTGGTTTTGTGCCTTTTTACACAACGTGGGTAAGGATTACCAATGTGGGAACATCATGCACTTTTCTACCTTTTTTCATACATTGGTTTTGTGAGATCACAATGGTGTAGAGCTTAATTCTAAGTATAATAATGACTAGAATTATTGATGTTAGGGGAAATTTCAAAATGAAGCTACCCAGATTCATTGCTAGGATTATGCTGCCTGAAGTATTTAAAGCGGACTCAATGTTTTAAGCTTGATAATGAATTTGTCAATATAGTGAACCTGTAAATTTGAAGCAGTTTGAATTGCCGTCTATAATTTGCTTTTGTCAGCTTGGTCAATGAGACTAACCAATTCTAAAATTTACTTAAAATGATTTATGACAGGAAAAAAGAGTGATGCTAGAAAGGAAATGGAATCAGCAAACAAGAAGCCAAAAATAGATATACGGCTCAGTGATCTAAAGCTTGTCCTTGGACCAGAGTTAAAAGTAGTTTATCCCTTGATTCTGAATTTTGCTGTGAGTGGAGAACTAGAGCTTAATGGTCCAGCACATCCAAAACTGATTAAACCTAAAGGCGTTCTGACTTTTGAGAATGGTGATGTGAATCTTGTTGCAACTCAGGTGGGTCTCGCTATTTCTTATGTGATTCAATTGGCAAGTCTTTGTTACATGTGCTCACCTAAGTCTTCTCAAATTCAGGTTAGGCTTAAGCGGGAGTATCTGAATGTAGCAAAATTTGAGACTGACAATGGGCTTGATCCAACTTTAGACTTAGCTTTGGTTGGATCAGAGTGGCAATTCAGGATTCAAGGTCGGGCCAGTAATTGGCAGGAGAAATTGGTTGTAACATCAACACGCTCTGTTGAACAGGATGTCCTCTCACCTACTGAGGTTGCATTTAAATCACCATTCAGAGTTGTGATTTCTGTTTTTGTCTTCATATTGTTGATTGCAAGCTTAATAATAGTCTATCAGTGGCACAGTCTGTGTTGTGAACTCACTGATGGAAGTGACTTCTAAGTGATGCCCCTTTCAGCTTCTTAAATTTATCCCTAGTGATAATAGGTGAAGAGATCCAAAAGATTGGATCCCCACAACAACAGAGAATTCTTTTTATTTTTTTCACTAATTGGTCATTATCCGTATTTTCTTAGTGTAAGTTTGTGCAATGCATAACGTGGTCTATCGTAGGACAACAGAAGTGAAGGCTAGATAAATCCATATAATCATGTGCTTTTGGATTGTTTATTAGAATAGTGGAACTTAATTATAAGGAGGCTAGATGGAAGATTCAACAATGAAAAAAGCTGATTTGTGATGGTGGTGCACTAAAAGGTAGAGCATTACAAACATGTAAACAGGGTCTGTAGATCAGAATCCCATGGAAATCAAACTTATCCATTGGAAAAATTGTCCCCTTGTTTATGGAAGCCAAGGGTACCCTTGTGATGCCCTCGGTAAGCAACCTGCAAATGGCCACAATTTCATGACATCTCCTTTCTTTTGTTATTTGGAGAACTTCCGGTAATTACTTCAATAATCATTGTTCAACTCAATATAATTAACAGTCTGGCATAATAAACCTGAAAGATCAATTTTTTGGGGAAATTTCTTGCGGAAAGTACTAAGAATTTATGTCATTGGCTGACGTGCTTGGACATTGCTGGATGATAAAATGCCAAAAATATATGTACACATATTGCTTAAGACGTGTAATATATGTTCACATATTGCTTAAGGCAGGTTAATTGAAGTTGAGTTTTGCACAGGCTGCTAGAGTATTTGAGAGTCAGTTGGCAGAATCCATTTTGGAAGGCGATGGCCAGCTTGCACTCAAAAAGCTTGCAACTGCAACACTTGAGACATTAATGCCAAGAATAGAAGGAAAAGGAGAGTTTGGACAAGCTAGATGGAGGCTAGTGTATGCACCACCAATCCCCAGCCTGCTCTCGGTTGACCCCACGGTTCAGCCACTAAAATCTCTGGCCAGCAATATATCAATGGGGACAGAAGTTGAAGTTCAGCTCGGGAAACGCCTTCAGGTTATCTTCCTGCTCCCTTTCCTTGATTGAAAATTTTAGTTGTGTACTTTTTTTTAAGATGTTTTACTGTTCCTGTTTCTGAATGATCAAGTGTGTTCTTGCTCAATTTAATTACACTTAAATGTGAAACACAGGTGAGAAAGGCTAATACCTCACAGTTCTTTGCATGTAAACTATCCATTCCCTTGTTCAGCCGCAGTGAAAAGTGCCTTGCTCATCAAATATGGGAGTATTGTGTTCTAAGCTTTTCTATTTACAAAGGAAGGTTTTCATGGCCATGTTTGAATGTTTTTTGGCGATAGGCCAATCCATTCCCAAATGAAAATGTATCAAACGACAATCTATACGGAGTGATACCTCCACCTTCAAAGCAACGGAAGTTCCCCACACCAATCGCAATTTTTGAGTGAAATAAGAATCTTCCATGAGCTTGAGGAACTCATTGAGTGACCACAACTCTGTTGTCTCCAAGAAACAAGAGTCATCTTATTTGTTAAGACCATGTGTTTTGGTTGAGATCTGAAGAGCATCTAGACAGAAGTAAGGGCGACTTACCGTACTATGACTTCAGCTTCTTGTCCTCAAATTCTCCGATTGGGACCTTAAGATACTTCAACTACGGTCTAGGTAGGTAGGAGCTGGTACAGAAAAACCTTCAGTATAAGGTTTGTACGAAACCTAAATTGAGGAACCCAACTAGGGATTCCACTTCAAGATGAGGACGGGGATATGAAACCGAGTAAAATCAATTTTAACCACTTGGGTTAATAAATTTAGCTGATTTCTTTATGAGAATATACAATTCTAGCATTCTAAGTGAGGTCATAAACAGTTGCTTCATGAACCTGAGTATCTGACTAACAAGAACAACTAAGGCACATGTTATAGTTTTAAATTGTATTAAGTTTGAGAGCTACCTATAAAGAAAGGTGACTTAATTGTGGTTGGAAAAAATTAAGGAAGAGTGTAGACCTAGGAAAATTTGGAGAAAAATGACAAAAAATAATTTGAAATTGTTTATATTTTTAGAGGACATTGTGTTGAATCAAGTGGGATAGAGAAAAAGCAAGACCATTTACAGCTCTATTTAGTGGGACTTAAGACTTTTTGTTGTTATATTGAGTTTAAGAGCAGCTCTTTTCTTTTAGAAACGTTGCATCTAATTAACTTTGATTCCACCTTCAGGCTTCAATACTTAGACAGATGAAGGACTCAGAGATGGCAATGCAATGGACTTTGATCTACCAGCTAACAAGCCGCCTTCGCGTGCTACTTCAGTCTGCCCCCTCCAAACGCCTTCTTTTTGAATATTCAACCACTTCACAAGATTGAAATTGAGAGGCAGCTTCAAGATACATAAGATTTGACTGCGTTGGTTGGCTTAGCCTTTCATTTCAAAAAGATCTTCTTGGCTAAAGAGAAAATGCAGCATTTTCCTTTCTACCTCTTTAGGGTTTTTTCTTTTTATTTTGGGAGAGGGGGGGGGGGAGCATTTTCTTTTTCTTTTTCTATGGAATACCATTCTTTGCTCTAATATTGATGATCATTGTCAATAGTTACTAGTTACTGATCTTTACAGAAGAATGTAAATGTATAGTTTGTAGTGATTTTGGGAAATGAAGTTCAATCAAGAGTCCATTTCTGCATTCCCTTCTGTATCTGCATAAGATCTTCATACTCCTATATCGGTCTTGTTTGTTTTACATTGTGTGCATTTGGCTAAGTTCAACAGAGAGGCTCAGTTTACAAGGCTTTCAACAATAAATTTTGGAATATCAATATTGTAAATAAATAATTTTTTTGTAATTTCAGTCTTTGGCAACTACCTGTATTTAAAATGACATTTTTTAGTAACTCTTTTTCATCTTTATCCTCTACCTAAGAGTACTGCTACTCCCTCTATGAGCTATGCATAAAGATTATATCTTAGAGCTTGAATTTATGAATTTACGACTTTTTATCTTTATAAAATTTAATCAGATTTTGCATTTATAAATTTATGTAAAATCCTGCTATTTTGTAATACATTTAAATTTATATAATCAATGTCATTTAATGAAATATATTTTACTGTTGCTGTAATACTTAAACTGACTACTATAGTCCACCTCTCCTGTTGTGCTTTTTTCCCCATAAGAGAATCGAGTACATGAATCGATTCCCAGCAGCAGTGTAATCTGAATGCCGCAAGTACCATTCCAAATTGATTTTCCAATTTTATAAGTATTAATTGGAAAAAAAATCCTAAAAGGAATTTTAGAAGGAAAAAATACATATAATTTTCCACCTTCGGGTTAGTAAAAAGAAATTTTCAAAATCAGCAACAAACACTCACTTAACTGCGTAGTTTCAATATATTATCACTTCTTTCTCACTTACTAGCCTTATACTTTGCATTGCAGATATGATGTTTGATTATTGAACTCCCTCAGAAAGATGTTCTCTGAATACGATATCGATACACACATCATCCCCCTCCCCCAAAAAAAAAAAAAAAAAAAAAAAAAAAAAAAAAAAAAAGGGGTATGAGATGAAGAAACCATAGCTCAGTTATCAAACCCGATGATCGAACCCAGCTTTCATCAGAAGCCAAAGACCTGGTCATATTATAAGCCGGAGAGCCGCGCATCATGAAACTTACCCTTCTTTCAGACCATCTCAGGGCTCACAGTTGCGCCAGCAAACAAGCTCAAAATGCTCTAAGCAACTTCACTTTTGCAGAGGGGACAGAGTGCATTAATATTTAGCCATTTATCCACACACTCCTTGTGGAATAGATGGGTGCACAGCAATTCCCTCAGCTCGTCGTTGTTTGCATATTTTGCTAAGCAAATGCAGCAAACCTGTACACCGAGGAGGAAAAAAGAAACTGTCATCCGTTCTGTTGAAAAACCAATTAACCAAACAGAGACTAGTGACCATTCGGAAAAACTATGTCAGATTACAAGGCATAAAAGATCCCAACATTTTGAAAACCAACCTCCAATCATGAAAGGCATTGGTAAGGAAATAAAATAAGCAAAATAATTTAGAATTGATTTTACTCTTAAAAGATATTTCACTGATTGAATAAAATAGCGTAAGCATTGTCATGCAGCCAATTTCATTTAGTAGGACTTGAAGCTTTGTTGTTGTAATGAATGCAAAAGCTAAATCAAGATGGAAGTCTTTAAACACTCACTGCATCTTCTCCTGAGATCACACGCTCCTTCTCTGTTCCCACAGCCACAGCTCTGAGTTCACCAGCACCTGTACTATCACCATTTCTGCTTTTCTTCAACTTAAACTTGTAGGTTGGGAGAGCATTTATCGATTCTGCAGTAGCTCCTCTGCTTTGATTCAGATCCTCTCTGAAGCCCATTACAGAAATTATACAAGGTAGGCAACAACAAATTGTTGCACAGAGTATAAATGGCATAGCATATCCAATACAGCTGAAGACAAGGAAAACCATACATAGCCTGAAAAATAAGATATCATATAATATTAGCTGCTCGTATGGTATTTAGGGGAATTTTTGACTCAAATTGGATTTTTTAATTAAAAAAAGGAATTGAGAAATCATTCGTGGAATAGGCAAAAGTAGTAATTGCGCACTACCTGTACAAGTTGGGAGCATCAGAGGAAGAAGTGTGACCACCAAAGATCCAAACATTTCCAACCACAAACCAAATTGCAAAGAAGCAATCTAAGCCCAGCTTGAAGTATTCGACCAAGGCCTTAAGTCTGTTTCATGGGGAAAAAAATATATATCCTGAATTGTTCATGGTATTTGCAATTATCACTCAGAAAAATAGTAAAAAATTATCTTTATGTAGATAGCAATAGCTCAATCATAATCTTGTGAAAGCATGACATCTTCTTTCAACTAGGTATTCAAGTAAAAGGGGGAAGTCAAATAAGAGGCCCTCCACAGTCCTGTGGTCTTGGCTTTCTGTCACAATCACCTCACAGCATGTTTTGACTTTTTTTTTGTCAGTTGGAAAGCAAGTTAAGCAGGCAACTAATCTCAACTGTGTGAAGGTCAGCAAGTGAAATAAGCACGTAATATTTACAAGAAACATGATCATTAGATAGTCTGGTGAGAAAATCAACTCAATTACATTTACATAAAACACAAGGTTGGAAGACAGCTTGAGTCTCTTCTAATAGGCATTAGTGATTTCTAGCTTCGACAGATGGAAACATGACCCTGCTTATACAGTCATTCTGGCTATTTATAAAATCACCTAGGGGCTAGCTTAAGATCATGAAGCAGGCGAATCATCATTTATGATGCATTAACCAGGCAACTTTACATTGTTGAAGTCCACAGGCTAAGCAAGCATCAAGATGCTCGCTCGCAATGTCGGATTGCAAGAAAACAATGCCAGCTACTAGCTTAAAGCCAAAGCAAAGTCTACAAACCCAATACTGCAACAAGAAGAAGGTTTAACAAGCTTCACTTCAATGCAAAACAAAGAAAAAACATACACCAGCAAGGTTACAGGGCAATATTGGTAGATCATAACAGATAGCGTTGAAGCAAGATTGAGCATGTTACATGATCAAAATGTAGGATAATATTAAAAGAGAACAGACAAAAGGTTAATGGGATCAATATCAAAAAATTACGACAGATGAAGTGTATATAATAACTGACGAAAGAAAAAATGAACCACATCTCTAGACGGCCAGAAATAGTACATTAAGAAATAACATTTATAACCATTTTGGCATTTGTGATGCTGAAGGATAGTCCAATAGAGAGAAATACATATATGATTGTGGCTGGAAGCAATAAAGTGGAGAATTACATGAAAAGACTTGGAGTTTGTAGACAGAAAAACATTTAAACACCCCAACTCTGGAAGGACGTATTTTACTACCATTGATGTCTTCAATTTTTAAACATTTAATATGTAAATTAAACATTTAACAATAGTTAGATCAACTATAAATCGAATTTGCTGGTTGTTAGCCCTAACAAGTTAATGTCACTCTCCATATTTAGCACCTAAATTGGTGTCTATCAGTCATATATGCTTTTAAGATTCATTTTACTAACAGTTTATTTGTTTTCAACTTTTCTCCATATTGAACTTCTCAAATTTCTCAGCTTTTTACCATATGTCTCTTAATTGATTTTTTTAATATATTAATCCCATATTCAGATCTCTTTCACATTTATGCCTCTTCGCATATATATAATCTTGTAGATCACTTGCTTTATTTTTCATACCAATTATGCAAGCATCTGTTTCTCATTTCCATTTAGTATACAATTCTTTTTCTTCTCATTTTATCTGCAAATTTTTAGTATGTTCTATCCATGCACTATTCAATATATCCCCAACTCTTGCTCTTGACTATTCCACCTTCTCTTCCATTCTTATGTCTAATCCAATAATAATCAGCATTCACCTGAAATAACTTTTAAACTTTACACAACTCTCGTTATTATCTCACGCCTGACCCTTTGGAACGACAGTACTATTTTAAGGTGAAAGTGGTAATATTTCTCATACAGAAGAAATAGCCTACAGCAAAGCTGAACAGAAGCACAGAATCCATGTAGCATATCCCACCTAGTAAGCAAAGGCTTATTGGGTTCAGACGGAGGAGTGGGGACAGTTTAACAGGTAATGGTTACAGGGTGGAAAGGCTTTTTCTCCTGTTTGGATATGCTAAAGAGTAAAAGGATAGAGGAAAAATCCTTCATATTCAAAAACCATCAAAATCAATACCATCACCATAACTACTGTGACATTGAGCCCATTGGAGTGGCAGAAAATGTGGAGGTGGTGATATCTGTGATGTTGGTTTAGTTGGGCTGGGGCACGATGCAAATGATGGTGGTTTAGTGGTGATGGGGCTATGCCGGGTGGTGGCGGTGGTGGTGATGGTTGAGAAGGTGGTGATAATATGGTGATGCTAGTATGGGTAGTGGCAGCAGCAGAGCAATCATAATCGTAGGTTGGCAGAGGTGATGGTGGTGATAGTATCACTATTAGTACAGGCAGTGGTGGTAGTTGTTGGTAGCAGTAGTTTTTAGAATAATGGTGCAAATCATGTTGGATTGGTGGTGATGATAGAGGTAATACTAATGGTAGAAAGGGATAAGAAGATAGTCCCCAACTCCTCCCCCCCCAAAAAAAAAAAAAAAAGGAAAGAAAGTTTTGCTACCCTATTCTCCACAATAGTAAAATTTTAATTGAACTTTCATTTTCCCCAGTACTCAGAAGTTCTTTGTTCCTTCTGGTTGATAAGACAAGAGTAAAATCCCCCTTTGACCTGCAGTCCTCCACCCCACGAGGACTAAATTAAGAAGAAACCAATCCAACTTTCATTTGATAAACCAAAACGTTAGTTGGATTTTCATCATCCTTAAGCAAGTGTTTGATACAAAAAGATCAGCATACACAGCAAATTCTAAAATCAAGCCACCTGATCATTTGCATTTTCATATCTACATGCTAAATCTAACCTCTTATTGTCCTCAATGTCTATTATTAAGTGACTAGTTAAATCCCTGCCTATAAAAACTCTTCCAACAATTATCACCTGTATTTGCTTCAACATTCATAAACAATAGAAGACTTCCATCTCCAAATCAAACTCAAACTTTACCCATACAAGTCCAGTAAACTGTTGTGCTTGTACCCACACCTCTAAAATTCTTTCCCCTCAACTGTCCCATCTATGATAATATCCATGATTATGAAGGTTTTAGTGTAACCTCACTTGGCAAAGCATAAGTACTGAACATATTTATTATCCTTTGATATTTAAAAAACTCATTAAACATATATGATGCCATCTTTAAATTTTTTCTCTAATATACCTTCCCCATTTTCATGTACATTTCTTCAATGAATATTCAAGCTTATAAATGTATTTTTAATCTACAGATTCTTCCGCTACCCACTTGAGTTCTTGTAAGCAATGTGTATTAAACTTTTTACAATCAGTGTCTACTACCTCCTTTCCACAATCTTCAATGTTCCCCATTCAAAATGGTGCAAGAAAACTTGCATGTTTAACATCAAATAGAAGCTAGACAAGGCATCACTTTTGGGCAGCAAGCAAGCCTTTGCCCACCCCCTTGTTTGATTCCTTGGCATTTAAAGACAGGCTCTGAGAACAATTCATGTCACATGGAAACTAGAAGTCCTCAGAACTAAAGCAGGGCACAGTAAGGCTAGTTTCAAGGGGAGAAATCCTTCTGTAGTTGGCAAGTAAGTTAAGTACTTTTAGAGGACTGGAATCCATAATTCCAAGCAAAGTCAAGTTCATGTATGTGTGGGTGCATCAGCATAAAATTGGTTCCTTTCTAAAGGAAGGCTAGATGCAACAATGGTGGCCTGTTCCAATTCAGAGATGCAAGTAAAGGTATAAAATTAAACCAAAAGGCTTGGTGTTCATATGCTTATAGGCCAAACTTGGATGCTGAGGCATCAAAGGATGCATGTTTGAGATGGTGTTCTTTGAGGAAGCAATTGTTGTAGTTGTAGGCCATGTCTCAGTCCAGGCACACCATTGTGTGCAGTCAATTTTATTTATGAAGGCGTCATCTTATGCATGGCTAGGAGAAACCACATACAAGAACATCACGTTCTAGTAGGGAAAACTTAGTGGAAACTCAGTGGGTATGCTGGAATTTACCATTGAATTTAATAACAATTGGGCAATGAATTGCATGTCAGCTATGCAATAGTGTTCTAACAGATATCATCTAAACCACTAATACAAAGGTACAATTGGGTGTGCAATAATGTCATAGATAATGTATTCGTCCACGATTTGAAGGTTAAGGGCACCAATATGAACTTTCATTAAGTTTGTCAGACAATATAATACTCCCAAATGCAATTTTTTGAATTGTATGCCATTTTTCATTTATGCCTATATAATATACTAGACTTTTAGTTTATTGTTTGGTGTTCTGCATTCATTGTTTAAGAAATTATTATTGTTTTGTCAACAAAAAAATTCTTAAAGCTTCAAAGTGGCTAAAAGCTTCATACATAGGTCTATGAAGTACAAACACGCTCAATAGCTCTCAAATCTCCACTTCTTATGCCCCACTCTCTCTCTCATTGTTTTCATCTGAAATTCATACCTATTCCCCCTAATTGGCCCTTAAGTTCAGAAGTTAGTTGCATGATCCTGGTTGACTCTTTCATCAAATCAAGCAAATAGATGTGTTAGAAATTTAATAGTTGACAATTTCTACAACTGATCCTGATATCGCCTAATGCACACTTGAGAACTGCTTGAGCACTGATTGCAGCAGAATTTTGTACAGTGCACATCTGAGGCACAGATGAGAACCACTTGAGCGCTGATTACAGCAAAGATCTCCATCATCCACGCCTGAGGCATGCTTGAAGACCTTTTGAGCGCTGATTCAAATGGAAACTTGTAACAAGTACAACCAAGGGAACGCTAGTGTGCCCCATTGTCTCTACCTCATGCCTAATGTGTGCACATGCACCAAATTGTTGATTCTAGATCTCAATTGTTTTAAACCTTGTTTTTCCTCCACTATATAAATCCCTTCTCTTGTCAGCCCTAGTCGTCACGCCTTGAAACATAGAGGGCTACACAGTGCGTGATTGTGAGAAAATGGTGATTCCTTAAAAGAGAAAACTACATTCTTATGAGATTGATTTGTCCTAAATTTTCTCAATCACAAAATCCTGAAACCCCTTTTAACATTTGTTCCATCCTAAGAGTGTTTGGAGTTCCATCGAACGAGTAGACACTAGATTTCTAATTGTGTTCGAAGATTCATAGGAAGCAAGGCTTAGTCTACGAGGAGATTCAAAAGAGTCCAATTCCACCACTAAAAGCAAATGTGAAGAGTCCTTTGATAATGTCACAAGTCAAGAGTAAGTTGACTAATATTTAGTGTTTCTGTACTACTTGGGATGTAAGTTAATTTTTTTTATAATATATTTGTCTTTACTAGTCAGATAAGTCTAGAGGATCTTACTCAAAAATTGATTGGTTCTAAAAATTTTCTTCATCACCAATCTATGTAAACTAATTTTATACACATTATTTACTACATTTATTGGTGATGAATATTACGTTGAACAACTGACTAGTACTTGCTGTGTCTAGATTGAATGATCTTTACTTGTATTGAACTTTCTAGTCTTTTAAGCTCCCCCATAATTATAGGGTTAAAACTGCAGTCCTTTACGGAATTTATTTATATCAAGTGGTATCAAAGATATACTTTGATTCTTGACCCTCCCATTTTTAGATGGCATCAAGTCATTTATTATCTATTCCTCCGTACTTTGACAACAATAATTATGCCAACTAGAGGGTATACATGCGAGCATTCCTTAAATCCCTTAATGAACGGGTTTGGCTATGTGTAGAAAGATGGTGATCTCCTCCCGCTAAGACAGAAGATGAGCAACTTCTCCCAAAGACCTAGTCACACCATCCTTTGAGGAGCTAAGTGGTAGTAACTGAAATAGTAAGCACATCCATAAAGGCCTTGGTTTTAAAGAAAACGGCTCCCAACCAACTCAAACCTTGAAAACTGTTTTTATTCCCGTTATCAATGGTAACATAGAAAGAGTTGGGAGCTCATCTTTGAGTCAGGAAAAAACAAGCTATGAAGTCTACCCATGCAACCCTTGGAGTCTAACAAAAGGTGTAATCCCATCAGGTCGTTCCAAATAGGAAATTTGTGTCCACTTATTATTCTTGTGGTATGGTTGGTCATATTCAACCACAGTGCTCTATTCCCTTTCCCAAACATGATCATTTGAGAGTTAAAACTCATGATGATTAGAAGACAAGTATCAAGTCTTGTCACTCAAGTGAAACATTTGAACAATATTATGTCTAAATTAATTAAAAGAGTTCATCCAAAGAAAATGGTGCGGAATAAGAAAGATGATCTAAAGTGTAATGTCGCTCATATTGCTCTTAAAGCCAAAAATTCATCTATGTGATACTTTGATAGCAGATGCTCTCAACATGTGTGGGAATAGAGCCCTATTTTCCACTCTTGATGAATGCAATGCAAGCATTGTAACTTTTGGAGATGATACGAAGTGGCCCATCTTCGAAAAAGGCACTACAGAGATTTTAGACCTACCCACTCTTAAAGACGTGCTATTTATAGGTGGTCTTAAATCTAACTAGTTAGTCATTAGTCGAATTTGTAATAATGAATTGGAAGTAGAATTTGCAAGAAACAACTATGGAGTGATATCTAAAACCAACTAGAAATGACGGAGTGCAAGAATCTTTGAACTCTGGCAACAATGACTTGGTTATATAAATTACAAGAACTTGCTAAGAATCTCTAAGAAGGAAATTGTCATTGGTCTTCTTAAAAATTTATAAAAGCAAAAACATTAAGGGTGGTCTTTGCCAATTTGGCATGCAAATCGAAGCAACCCATAAATAGACCACAAAAATCACTACCAAAAGGCACTTAGAAGTTTTGCATTTGGACTTAATGGGATCGTCTAGAACCGAGAGCTTGGGAGAAAAATGGTACATTTTGGTAGTTGTAGATGATTTCATTAGATTTTCCTAGATAGAATTTTTGATAGAAAAATCTAATACTTTTGATGTTACATCAGCTCTTTTTAGGAAAATCGAGGATAAAAAGAACTTCACTATCTCCAAGATTAGAAGTGATCATAGGAAAGAATTTGAAAATATGCTTTCTGTGATGAGAATGGGATAAGTCAAGAATACTCAGCAGCCATACCCCTTAATAAAATGCAGTTGTTGAGATAAAAAAATTGGGCCATTCAAGAAATGGTTAGAGCTATGCTTCATAGTAGGGACATTGCCGTATGTTTTTGGGGAGAGACTGTCAAAACTGCTTGTCATATTACAAATAAGGTGTACTTGCATTCAGGAATTGAGATGACACCCTAATGTAGAAAGGGAAGAAGCCCATTGTTATATACTTTCGTATATTTGGAAGTAAATGCTACATCTTGCAAGATAGAGAAAACTTTGCTAAATTTGATGCTAGGAATGATAGAGGAATTTTCCTAGGATACTCTAAAACTAGCAAGGCATACAAGGTGTACAATTTGCGCACACAAACTGTAATGGAATCCGGCAATATTGTCATGACTAATCTTAAAGAGGAAATTCTAAATGTTGAAAGGAAGTCCCTACAGAGGGTACATAGTGATGAACCTCAAATTCAAAGTCCCCTAGCGAACCAGATGAGGTTCCAGGTCCAATAGAAGCCCCAGTGTTGAACCATCTACTAGGGTTAAGTTGAACCACCCTAAAATCATTTCATCATTCACTTGGATCAAGGCATGTGGTTAAGAGGGGGAGCTTTAAATCAACTTGTCTTCTCATGCTACGTGTCTCAAGTTGAACCTAAAAAGGTCAAGGAAGCCCTGAATGATGAATTCTGGGTCAATACAATGCATGAGGAACTGAAACAATTTACTATAAATGATGTTAGCAATTGGTACCTAGACCTAGAGATTGCAATGTCATTGGGACTAAATGGATATTTAAAAAATAAATCTAGTGAAACTAGTGTCATCACTAGAAACAAGGCTAAACTATTGGCCAAAAGAATATACATAGGCTGAAGGAGTTGATTTTGCTAAGACTTTTGCCCATGTTGCCTGTCTTGAGTCTATTTGTCTACTTTAGCACTTGCTTGCACCATTGGTTCAAACTTCATCAAATGGAAGTCAAGAGTACTTTTTTAATTGAGTTTCCCCAAGAAAAAACTTATGTTGAGCAACCTAAGAGATTTACTGATCTTAAATTCTTGAATTATGCATACAGGCTTAATAAGACCTCATATGATTTAAAGCATGTCCCTCGCACTTGGTATGACAAATTGACCTCATATCTCTTGGAACATGAATTTTTTGGAGGGGGCATTGACAAAACCTTCTTCATTAGTCATAATATGGATTGCTTACACGTTGCTCCAGTTTACGTTGATAATATTGTGTTTGGCTCTTCCTCTCTTGCTCATGAGTTTGTTAAAATAACGAAAAATGAATTTAAAATGAGTATGATGAGTAAGTTAAATGTGTCCTTGGATTTGTAAGTTAAACAATGTGAAAACAGAATTTTTATCTCTCAATCCAAATAAGCTTAAAGATGTTGTGAAACATTTTGGGATAGATAACAAGTACACTAGGAATTCTGTGAGTGCTAATATTAATTAGGATGTAACTTGCCGGGCAAAAGTGTTGACCAAACACTTTATCAGAGTATGATAGAAGTCTTCTCTACCTCATCACCAGTCGTTCTAATATTGCTTTTAGTGTTGGTATTTGTACTCACTTTCGGGCAGATCCAAAAGAATCACATCTGAGTGTTGTGAAACGTACAATCAGATATGTGAGTGGCATTACTAACTTTGGCCTTTGGTATTCTAGTGATTTTAACCTCAATTTTGTGGGTTGCTCTAATGTCGACAAGGCCAATTGTTCGGACAATTGCAAAAGCACCTCAAGGGAATATTTCTATGTAGGCACAAACCTAATGGCTTGGATGAGCAGAAAGAAAAACACTATCTCCTTATCCATAGCTGAAGTTGAACATATTGTGGCCGGGAGTTATTGCACACAGCTGTTACGGGTGAGACAGATGCTTTGTGACTTCTGTTTTGATCAGGATATCATAATTGTATTTTGTGATAACACTAGTGCCATTAACATATCTAAAAATCCAATTCAGCACCCTAGGACCAAACACAGATACATTCAACATCACTTCATTGGTGATATAGTGGAGGCCTGCACTATTCTATTTGAGAATGTCCCCATGGAAAATCAATTGGCCGATCTTTCAACCAAGCATCTAGATGGTCTTTGGTTCGAAGTTTTATGAAAAGCTCTTGGCATCAGTTCCAGCCCCAAATTTCTTTTCCTTGGCATTCCTGCATGTTGCTTAGGTTGCATCATATCATCTCATACATGCTTTTGTTTTTATTTTTATTTGTGATTTCCATTCCTTTTTTTTACAAAAAGGAAAATAAAATACAAAAATATAAAATATCAAGAAAAAAATGTCTTACATCATCTTTTATCAAATCATGCGTTCATCTTGTAAGATTTTTTTTTGAAAGCAATCCTTGTTCATGCATTTCATGTAATATGTGTGGATCAATCCGACTCAACTTGTCTCTTGGTAGAATGAATTTGTTATATCTTGGTGTGCAGACAAATCCACTACACTCACTGTACCATGTTAATTGAAGCCTTGACCACGTTTGTGATTTCGAGCTGGCAATTCAAAGTGTTTAAGGATTGATATTGAACTTGAATCGTCCTTAGATTTAGAGTACTTTAATTGGAAACCCCCTTGAAATGTTATACAAATTGAGTATGCTTTTCTAAATTCAATAAAAAACATCTGATCTATATTTATTTTAAAGAAAAGAAAAAAACTAAAAAAAATGTTGTTGATGAGCTTTTCTTTTTTGGGCACATCGTAAGGGGGAGAACAAATGTTTGGAGTCAGAGGTTCTAGGAGTGTTGGGTTAGACTTTCTTGTTCAATATCTCCTAACCACACCAAGGATTTCATCATGTATGTTGGACTCCTCTCACAATTTAAGTTTTTAGGTTCTCAACCGGGTGTGGTTATTCACTTCATGCACAAACCTTGGTATGACCTATTTCGTTTGACTATTTGACACCAGTTAGGTTGGAGTGAAAGAATAACCTTCCGAAAATCATATATTTTTTTTTATTATCGATTTTATTTTATTATTTTGTTTAATTAATGTCATAATCCTTCATAATTCTTCCTTTGCATTCACAACATCTTTCCATTCCTATCTTCTATATTGTGGTTTTGCACTTGGCATGTGCTCATCGAATGCATGAGCGTGCATTCCAGTTTTTTCTCTACTGTGCACCTAATGCGCGCCTCTTCCACACTCATGTGCTAGCTTGCCTTCTCCGTCGTGTCTAACACGTGCCTGTCTCAAACTTGTGCTCCACTTTAAAACCCTGCCTTGTATTTCAAGCACACCTCATGTGACGCCATAGCTATTCCTTGTTTCATCTCACCTTTTCGGTCTTTCTCTCTCTCTTTGGGTTTCCATCAACTGCCGATTTGTGCCATTTCTCCTCATCACTTTCCAGATCTGAGGTAATTTATTCTTCCTATACTCATTTGCCCTTCTTTTCTCCATGTTTTTCTTACTTAGGGTTGTTTTCTTTCGCTCTTGTTATTTTTCATGCGTTTTCAGACGATTTCACGGGGCTTCCATGGTATTTCAATTCTTGATGTTGATCTTGAGGTAGATTTGACGTTGATTTGTGTTGGGTTATGAGATTTCCATATGGTTTGGATCGTGGTTGTTAGGTACCCTTAGCACTTGTGCCTTGTCTTCCCAAACTGAGGATTAGTTTCTTTTTGGCTTACTTTCTTGTGTGCTTAGTTAAGCTTGAGGGCTTGACAACTTGAGGTTGCTTGAATGCTTGATTGAGTGAGTTTAGTTTGACTTTTTGTTAATTCTTGGTTGTTTTGTGCTCTGCAGATGGCAAGTACTAAAAGGCAAGCAGCCAAGAAAATTCGTGTGGTTCTTCTCACAATGCTCCTCATTTTGTTACTTCCTCTGTGGAGGACTTATTTGTCAAGCATATGAGTCATCACCAACTTACACTTACGAGAGGCGATTCTTACCTCTCTCAATGAGTCGATCTCTTCTATTTTCACCTCTTGGCACTGAGAGCCCATGATGACTAACCTTATTCCCCCTCACTATCATTGGTGCAAGAATTCTTTGTGAAGATTCATGACGACAACCGATTAAAATGCTCATTCTCAATGCACGTCCAGGGTTGCTCTTTTCACATTACACCGGATGTTGTGTCCAATATTTTAAATATTTCTGTAGTGAGACCAACAAACTATCTGTATGTTTCATTCTGCGATCCTAACTATTGTCAGACAACCTCTTTTCTCTACAATGCTCCAATTCAGTGGAGTGATATTTCCTTCAAAACCAAGTTACTCTCCCCTCTGACATTTTGTGATTTGCCAAATCATGTTGACAAATTTATTTGCCATTTCCCATACCGCGTCCCTCTTGCCATGCGTTTCTTATGGGTGATTCCATTTGTCTCTCTTTCCAAATTTGTCTCAGTATCATCTCTAATTTTGAGACCAAAACAAATGACAACCTTCCACATGGTTGTATTATTCAATATCTATTAATGTTACATTTCTTGACCTTCTCCCAATTGCCATGGGGAAACCCATTGACCGCACCACCACAAATCAGAGTCAGGCCCATGCTCATCGCCGCTCTCCAGATCGACAAGACCCCCTAGATGGCCCTATGTTAGCAAATCCACCATCATCTTCTCTTCCTAGACCTTCCAAGCCTCCTTTGTCTACTCCTAGCCCTTCTGATGTTCTTATGGTTTAGCTCTCTGGGATGTCTTCTCAACTCGACTCCATTTATACCAAGGTTACTCAGAACTCCTATTGCATTTCTCAATTAGAGGGTCACTTGGCGGAGCATGTTATGTCAAGAGGAGCTTTAACCTTCTATTCTCCAATATTCTCGCCTCACAAGATTGGTGGATGAGTTTTGCATGTTCTAACAACAATGAGAAGTCGCTTACCCCTTTGTCTCCATGGCAAAAGGGGTTAGCGTCATTAGTACTAGGGCAGGGGGAGTTTGGCTTCTTATGTTTAAGCACCTATTTTGGTTTATTATTATTTTGCTTACATTGATGATTGGAGTTAGTAACATGTAATCCACTTATGTGGTGATTGTTTTATATATCTTTTTAGTAGATATCATACTTATGCTATGTCATATTTACTATACCAATTTTTAATGTATTATTGTTTTCCACAGTTTATTCGCTTGATACACATGTTGGGGCACAATGCTTATTGTTTGAGCTAACATTATAAACAAGAAAAACAGGTAGAACTTCCCTAAGGAAACTTAGTATTAAAAGTCTAGTTGTCTATCTTATGCCTTAGGACTAGATTTTAACGTACAAATGTTCTAACCCGATGATGTCTAAACCTGTGATCCTTTTGTTTTTAGCTACTAGGTGTGTTTTATCATAAAATTGTCAAATGGAAAGATTGTTAGGAATTTTTTGGTTGACAATTTCTGCAACCGATCCTGAGATGGTATAATGCACGCTTGAGAACTGCTCAAGCACTGATTACAGCAGAGTTTTGCATGGTCCACACTTAAGGCACATATGAGGACCGCTCAAGCGCTAATTACAACAGAAATAACCATCATCCACGCTTCAGGCAAGCTCAAGCACTAATTATAGCGAAGACTTGCAACAAGCATGCCTAAGGGAATGCTCGTGTGCCATAATGTATTTGTCTCATGCTCAATGCGCACATGTCCGCTGAATCGTTGATTTCATATCTCAGTCGTTTTAAACCTTACTTTCCCTCCACCATATAAATACCTTCTCCTATCTACCAGAGAACTAAATAGTGCGTGCTTGGGAGAAAGAATTGATTCCTCGAGAGATAAAACCACATCCTTATGAAATTGATTTATTCTGAGTTTTCTTATTCATAAAATCCTAAAACCCTTCTAACACTTATTCCATCTTGAGAGCCTTCGAAGTTTCATTGAAGGAGTGGACACTAAATTTCTTGTAGTATTCAAAAATTCACTAGAAGCAAAGCTTAGTCTACAAGAAGATAGAAAAGAATCCGATTACGTAGTGAAAAACAAATCTGAAGAATTCTTTGGTAGGGGTAATAAGTTCAAAATAAGTCGACTAATATTTAATCATTTGTACCACATGGGTATAAGTTGACTTTCTCATAATAGATATATCTTTACTGACAGGAGAAGCCCAAAGTATTTTACTTGAAAATCACTTGGTTTTTGAGGTTTACTTTCATCACTAATATGTGTCAAGTTATTTTCTACACATCATTTACTGCTTTTATTAGTAATAAATATTGTGCTGAATAATTGATTAGTACTTGCTATATCTAGATTGAATACTCTTTACGTGTATTGATTTTTCTTATCTTTTAAGCTTCCGCGTGTCATAAGGTCAAAGTAGTAGTCCTCTGGGAACTCTATTTCTGTCAAGAGGGAAACAGATTTATGGACTAAATTGGTAAAAGCAACATTTAGGAATGATGGACTCTCAACCTGATTTCTCAAGCAAAACTAAATCAACAAAATACCATCATCGAGCCATAATCAAGCAATTTCCAAACAACAACAGCTTTATATTGAAATACAATTAATGAAGCAATTAAAGCTCCTTACCCAAAAAAATAAAATAGCTAAAAATTGACTCTCCCTCCAACATCTCATCCTTATCAACAATAAAAGGAGAGCAAGATTCCTCATCCTCATTTTCAATTTATCAGCTATAAACCCTCTGTCTCTGCCCTTCTCTCTTTCATTGATGCTGATTGAACCTAAAAATTACAGCCAAATGGGAATATTGTCCACTCAAATGACAGAAAATAGCCACATATGAACAATGGTTTCTTCTATTTAACAGTCGATAGCAGTAATTACACTAATGTAACAGGAGTTCTAGATCCTATTACAATACAAGGTTCAGCATAACAACGTCTAATTTTCAGCCACTAGAGGCAGCTAATTCAAATTGTAGGCAGAACTTCCTCATAGTGATGGTTGTGACAAGGTTGAGTGGGCAAAAGTACTACCCTATTGATGAGGGAAGCATATAGTTCTAAGGTGTGGATAATGCCTGGAAGCAACAGGTATAGCTTTGAGGTAGAACCCTGAATTAGATCAACTGAAGCACGGTTAGATGTTGAGAATAGGGATCTTTGGAGTCTCACATGAATCTGAATTTTCCAAGGATTCCTTGCAGCACATATTCATTTCTATTATGAAAGGACAGCAAAATGACTCAGGGAAAACTACCAATATGATAAAGCAAGAGCAAATGCATTATATACTGTCGTAAGCTCATTTTGATGCCTATACTTAAGTTGGCTAGAAGGCAATGCAGTGACCAAGCTGTCACATGACTGTTAATCATTATCTTCTGTCAAGTGTCAGACATACTAAAAAATGAGAGTAGATAATGAATCCATTAGTTTTCAAGCCAATCAAACAGATAGCAAGAACATGGTAATCAGTACGTGGCATAAGATTACTCCAATTCCAGCAAACAAATTCGGTCTTGATGATCAAACAGAAAGGCCAAATGCTGATATTCCGAATCCACCTATGATAGTGCTATCCGTCTGTAATAAGCATCACATGCCCCTCACATGGAAAAGGAAAATAACTGCAACTATATATTTAATAACCCTATGAATACTGCTAAAACACAAAAATAATGAAATTAAGATTTTATCATATCAGTGATAAGCTCACACCTTGCAGCAGTAAGTACTCAGTAGTGATTGGTGCTGAACACAAACTTTTGAAACATCATAAAATGATACTGCTCTTACTTTGGTTATCACATGGGAAGCACTATAAGACAATTTCGTACAATGAACTCTAGCCCATACCTCAAATTCTGCATCCCAATGCTCCGATTACTTCCATTGCTATTTGATTGAGCAGCACTCCGATTATCATCCATGTCTGGGGTCTGAGAACCAAAACGAGGAAAAGATCCAATAGCAGGATTACTGATGGAAGGACTCTGATGGGATGGAGCAGAATCCTGATCCAAAACTTGGTTGCGATGAAGATAGCGCCAATAAAGAAGAGGGAGTGTTGCAACACATCCAGCAGCATAACCCAAGATCCAAGCAAATAATGGAGCACGTGGATGCTCGTGCCTAGATAAAGACACAACCACAATTGTTGCAATAATCTGACTAAGTGTAAGGGCCAGTTCAATAGATATCCATAAACCTGAATTTAATGGACTTCGACGGCGTCGGGGATGAACATTCCCTCTGCTACTAAATGAAAAATTCCTGGAGCCTGACAAGTTGGAAAAAGGAAAGGACTGCTGAGAAATGGAAGCCCTCACGTCACTAGAAGGCCTGTCATAACGATGCGAGAGGTCCAGGTTGTTTAAAATTCTATCATGAGCAGAACTAGAAGGGGAAGAGTCGTTACTCCTTGTTATCTCTATCACATGCTCATTCTCAGTTGACCTTCTAGATTGCTCCATCAATGGTCAGTATTTCTGAGTTTGTCTTTCACTGAGTAGTTCCACTAAGGGAACAACCATCTAAGAGAACTAAATGGAAGGGAAATATCAAAGGCATGGAAACAATGAATAGTCAAAAGTCCTTGTTATCTGAGTTCTCGACAAGGCTAGATCTGGCATCTGGCCACCTCAAACCAACCAAAGCAAATAACTAGGCTCATAAGAAGCAGAGAAGTCGGCTATTTGCAATCTGTTCAAAAACACAAGATGCAGCTGTGTAAGAATAGTCATTTGTTTAGGAAATTTCAATGTCTGTTTAGATACCAGAATGCAGAAAATGCCACTGACATGAACCTGAAAATTCAAAGGTTAACACAAGGATAACCCAACAAAATCTGACTAATTGGGTTAATTGATTCGCATCCTTCTATTATTTTTATGCATTTCATTAAACAGACAAGGGTTACAGAAACAAGACGCTAAAGATTTATTATCCACAATAAAACTGCTGTGAAATGCAGACCAAAAACTGTAAAAAAGCAACTGCAACCTAATTAACTATTTAGCTTATTGAGCTAATCATTGTGCTTCTTATTACATAAGTCCACATTTCTTTATCCTGGTCACAAGGATAACATAAACCACAAGATAAATATGTTAAACTCCTTCCTCCTGCTGATCTGTTTAAAATCACGAGAGCCTTTTTTTTCCTTCCTTCATATCTTCTGTTTTGGGGTTAGACGGTAGGGAATATTACAAACTCATGAAATTTTTAATATGCCAATTCTTTCCAATATGAAAAATTATAAAGTATTACTATTGCCAAATATAGCAAAAGTAACAATAGAATATTTTGTCTGAAATAACCAATACAAACAGAAACCATACCGATTCACTAGCACCAAAATTGACCCACTAAAAAGTCAATCAGAACGGTAACATCTAAAGAAACCACATAGGTTGATCAGGAAAAAACCAAAGAAATTCGCCAAAGAAGCAAAGAACCACCAAATTTCGTCAGTACTAGAACTGGAAAACAAAATTCAAACCGTTTTGACCATAGGCAGAAATGATCGAAGCGAAAAAATAAAAAGTAACTAAGCAATAATATAAGTAGAATCGCACCCCACACTTCTAGCTCTCCGGACGGCTCCAAAAGAATCAAATGAATTGACTGTATACAAATCAGGAGAAAATTAACAATTCCAAAAGTGAGAAACAGAACTGACCAGTGGTGATTAGAACTTAAGCTGCCAATGAAATTACGAGGAAGCAGAATGTATATGGATGTAAAATTTGAACAATTTGAGAGAGCATCTTACTTTATCTTTGTAAAAGGTCAGTTCAGACATGGCGACAGCTTCCTACCTGCATTGCTTCATCGCGTCGTTGCGGAATATACTGACTCAAACGCGTGGAAGAGAAAGGCGACGCAGATTTCATCATCGTTTCTTTTCCCCCGAGAGAAAATAGGGGATTTTATCTCCTTTTTTATTTTCTTTTTCAGTGTGTGTATTTCTACTCTTTTTTTTTTTTTTTTTTTGTAAATTGAATTTTTAGTGTTATTTCTCTTCTCTTTTTCATTTTCTAGAAATCGAAACTCAGAATTTTTTTTGATGTTTTTTTCGACCTCATTTTTATAGTAAACCAAAAATAATAATAAATCTTAATTAGAGTATTATTATTTATATACGTCAATATATATACAAATTAAAATTTATTTAAATTAGCAGTTATTTATTATAAGATTTAAATTCAATTATTTCTATCTGAATCTTGTCTACTACAAACAAGGTGAAAGGGGCCAAGGTATTATTTTTGAAATTTTTTTGTAATACTTAAGCCAGTATATATTCGAGTTGAATAAAATAGAGAAAAAATTACAAACACTTAAAGCCAAAGTTGTGAGGCTGATATTTTAGGCTTTGACAGAAAGGTCTAGCTCTTCAAATAGGCATAATGGAAAAGTGCGGGCTTGTTAGAGGAATGTCTCAAGTGGCTTATGTCGAGGCTCTTTCGATTTTAAAGTGAATTGAATGACTCTCTAGATTATCAGCCATTTGCAAACGAAACTTTACTAATGGGTTAGTTGGATCTCATGTCAATAGTAAAATGCCCCTCTCTCTTCGATGTTTTTGAATAATAATTCATTAAATAAGAAGGTCGTTCTCTTTTCTCTGAAATTTGATCTATTGATGGTGAGTTAGCAGAGTATTTATATACAAATTAGAAAAAAATAATTAGGTATGTGCTCTATCTCTAGTTAGTTGCATATATTGGGTTAAGAAACTAATATATAATCTCCATAATTTATCACTGAATTGTCAAATTAATTTCTGATTTATCAACCTTTTTACAAACACAGTAAATATCTTTTCAGTGTGATGGGTGTTGCTATATAGCATGGAAAACATGCCATCTACTAGCTAGGCAGAGCGACCAACAATCTTCATCTGTGCACAATTGCTGACATGCTTTCCTATTCGAGTTCAACAGCCACGACCTCTTACATTGATCAAGCTTTCTGGTGCTAATAACCACATTTGGAGTGATTAGCTCTAGTTTTCTCTAACTGAACCTATTGTATCGAATGAGGTGCCTCGGCCTTGCCCTTACCTTTGCCAAATCCAAGAAGCACACAATTCTTATATATATATAAGTTTAAGTAGTGGCCCGTGGTATAATTGTCGTACTTGTGCTTGAACTTATTTTCAATTCAATCGTTGATATTATTAGATGTCTACAAATTCAAAATATCCACATAAAAAAGAGAAAATAGAAAAGGCAAACGAAAGGAATTGAAAATTTTGATGAGTTGAAATAAGTAATTTCTCATCAAATGAATTCATGAATTTTTTTTAATCTCTATTTAAACTTATTACAAGTCAGAATTTTAGCAAGTCAAATATAAAATTTAAAATACTTAATTATCAAATGAATTCATGAATTTTTTTAATCTCCATTTAACCTTGTTATAAGTTAGAATTATAGCAAGTCAAATTTAAAATTTAAAATACTTAATTATTAAAAGATATTAATATACAATAAATTATCTAGAATTCATTTTTTGTTTATTTTTAAAATGGGTGGAGGTGGGTTGAGGAGGACCGAGGGCTCTACCCGTCTTGCCGGTCAAATTCCGGTGAGCTTTTAAATGGATCGATGAAATTTAATTGGAAAAAAATAACAGAAGTCAATTGGGTAAGTGTTGACTCTATTTCATCTTTTACGTGGAAATATATAGTTGAGAAAGCAAATTTAGTAATATTAAGTGTTGTATAAATATTTAAAAATGGCCTATCAAATCAACCATATATGTGAATTTTTGCTTACTATAGTGTTATTTTATACAAAAATAAATAAATTTAGTTTTAAAATATCCTTTTGATCTTATTACAAAGCTGCTAATGTATCTTCTAAAAAAGCTTTTAAATTTATCGTTTTGTATAACTTTAACGTTTCTCTCTTTTCAAATTCGTTTAGAGAATTCCTTAAATTTGTTTTAAATTGAGAGCTTTCGACTGTAAGTCGATCATCAATAAGATTGTAAAAATGATTGAGAAATGAAGGAATAAAACCCTTTCCTTTGTAGGTTGTCTTCCATTGATGAAGTCTGCCTTTGATTGAAGCTCTCTTGCGTAATTTCCTTTAGTATGGGTGTTCGGGTGGAAGTTCAAATATTGAGGTGGAATGGGCTGATGTCTATACGTCGAATGAGTGGAGTAAACTTCAGATCAATAACTTAAGGGCCTAAGGTAGTTTTAAATACCCATCTTTTAACGTGAGGAGTTTGTTTGGTTAGAGCGGTTTTAATATTATAAACTTAAAAATAAATGTATTTAAAATATTAAAATTTCTCGTATTGCTCCCTGATCTTTATAGATGTTCCCTATTGATTCCATGATCATGAGTATTATTTATGCGGTTGTCTTTGCACGGCCGAATGAAGATGATCCTGTCGTGGAGAGCTCTACGGCAACATGCCCTCTTTTAATCCCACTCATCTTTATTTGGATAAAGCGGTGTGGTCTCACTTGAACGATGGTTCTTTTACTTCTCAATCGAAGGTGGAGAAGTTCCTTTGGTTTAGACTGGCTTAGGCACCTTCGAGGCTCGTTCCCTTATTCTATCAATAGTTATCCGAGACAAACTGAATGTTTTGAACCAAATTCATGGTTTTGCCAATTGTAAACTACTTTGCTCCATTTTGAAGCCATATGAAAACTCATGGTCACTTCGTTTCTCACTGAGCCTCTTCCCGAACAATGAGAAAATCTTTTATATTGTAAGAATGGATGTCATTAACCGTTTAATGAGTGGCCATGGGGTATTCATTGAGTTGGATTCAAGTGGTGAGTGGAAAATGCTCTCTTCAATAGTTTTTGGGTTATTATTGGAGTTGTTTTATTTATCTTTAGGGTCAAAAAATAACAATATTTTTAATATCACGTATGTTCTTAATCTAAGACACATGGTGGGGTCAATTACATGTTCCATTAGAGACAAATTTATTGATCACTCATTGTCGAGTGAGTGCTGAAATTGGGTAGTTTTAGTTTTTTTTTTTTTTTGGGTATTTGTGTCTTGTATTTTTTTTTTTTTTACAAATTCTCTTTTTTATTTTAATCCATATTTTTTAGTTACCAAAATATAAAAAATATACTATAATTGACTACCAACAAAAACTGAGATTAATTGTTGATCAGACACTAGCAGCAAGACCGCCCAAAAATCATAAGTGGCCCAAAATCAATAATGGCCCAATTGCGTCCAGAATGGTCAACACTACTGTTAACCGGAGAAGTAATGGTAGGCCGGCCGCGGCCCAAGTTAAAAGCGCCCCATGTCAAAATTAGCCCAAGCGTGCTTCCCCAAGTTTCAACGATCGACCACCTAATTCTCTGCTTCTCCAAGAAAAGCAACCTTCACTGCAACGGGTACATCCTAAAATCAGAGTGCATCCTGGGAAGAAGGTGTACGAATCAGTGCGCAATCCATAAAGGAAACCCTAATGGTTACCATGCGCAAAAGGGAATGGATTCACATTTTTGACCGTTGCAATTAAGAATGGCGCCCACATCCAAACAAGGAAGGCAACGATCTCCACAGAAAACGAATACCCCACCACGCTACGTAAAGAAGGCTGTGGAGAACCATTACTATAAAAGGTCATAGATGCTCACTCCACGGGCACGCTCTTCCTTAACTACTAAACACACTCAAGCATACCAAAGTTTATAGAAGCTCTCTACGCTCTTGAATTCACTAACGCTCGCTCTTACTCTCTCTACTACTAGTTCCCAGTCGGTTGAGTATGGAGAGAAGCTGCTTCTTACAAACTTCTATAACCCAAGTCACTCTCTTCACAAGTGCACTCCTCATCAATGTCCCCAAATACACTCCAAGCATCCATTCTTACATTTATTACATTTAACCTTCTCATCATCAGAAACTTTGTAACTAAATTGAGCGTTGGAATATTTTCGATAGGATCAAATTTCACCATCACCTGACCTCTTGTTTTAAGTTGTGATGTGCGAAAACGACATTACCCATATTCAAATGAAAAAATAAAAAAAAACTAAAAATAAAATTGTGTAAAATATTATAAAAAATACACAACATATTATTTATTTCATAAAATATTTTTGATATGTTATAATTTCAAAAAGTAGAAAATTTACATCTATTAATAACTCGATTATTTTTAGGTATTACTTATACTTTCACTATCATTACTTCTAAAGTCCTCTTACTAGAAGTAAAAGTGGTTAGATTTCTGATACAATTTTTTACATTCAACGAATCATTAAAAAATACTTTTTTACGTCTTTAGTGTCATCCTAAACAGACTCCGAGTATTATTGATAAAAGTATAAAAAATATGTATTTGTTAACCTTCTACCAATCTAAAATATAAAAAAATCTAACTTAATGTGGGCCAAGTCGTGCTATACCACGGGCAGGCTGACTAATTTAACACCTCAACTTGCAACAATTGAAGCAATTAAATTAGAAAATTATATTGAATTTTTTGTTATTAGTTTTATTATTTTCATGTTCTCACTACATATTGATTTTCAACTCTATAAGAGAAAAGTTCATTCGATGTATATGCACGAATTCATTTGAGCTAATGCCATTTTCAATAGCACATGTGAACAACATTTGATCCACACCTGAGGAAATAAGCACGCAATTAGGATTGAGATCCATGGCACATGTGCATGGCCAGATAAAATGGTCATACCCGATGCATGCATAAAAGGAGCACATACAGAAGAAGTTCAGCAAAGTCATATCCAACACACACACACATGTGTATGGACATCAAGACAGTTTCTGAACAGGTTTTTTTAGTATTTGAATACTAATTCAATTGTTTTAACATCAAATATGTTTTAAGTGTTTTTACTTTGTTTTTTTGGCAACTAATATGAATCATTTCAAATACTTTATATGCCAAACCAAATGGGGGGAAAGGAAGAGATAGAGAAAATTTTACCAAATAATTACATTTTGAATCTTATTCAAATCTTTAACGTTTTAAAATATTGTTCTAATTATTATATAAAATATTTTTACTTGTGATTTTTTCATTTGCTCTTTCACTGTTTATTACTCAATTTGTCTGAATTTATGGTAAATTTGATGGTGGTTTTAAAGAATTGTAATAACTAGACTCGTACTATAAAGAAGAGTTTTCTCCTGTGCTTTATCCTTTAATTAAGCAGTTTTATAAAAAAAACTTGTGTATTCGTTTTATTGTATGATTTCTTACTTATAAATATATATTATCATCTAAACTCTCCACGTATTTCAAACCGCGGTAAAGATTTATTGTCGTCTTGGTATGATAAAATTTGGGTGGATCGATCCTAACAAATGATATCAAAGTTTTCATATTATTTGTTTGGATTTATAGAGGGTTTAAACAAAATAATTTGCTCAAATGGCACGCGCTTTGACATCTTAGGGAATAAAATAAATAACTATTATTTGTAAAAATATCGTATTTTTTGATATTTGCTACTCAAATACAAAAATTTTAAATATGAAGAAAAATGTATTTTTAAATATGAATAAATTTATAAATATATTAAGTAATTTATTAGTAATAACGTATATAATTATATTTATAATAAAAATAACACGATCTTTGTGGACCAAATTTGAAGGATTGTATAATTGAATGCTTCGATGATTTGATGGCAATAAGCCGTAAATCAATAATTTTTTTTGTTATATCAGTGATATTTAGTGATTTGATACAGAAATTAGTGGAATTCAGCAAGAAAAATAGTAATTGTGAAATTAATTCAAATTAAATATATAAATGAAATTAACTCAAATAAAAAATATAAATATTTTTAATAAATAATTGTCTTTTTTTTTCACCTATGTGCTTTTTAAATATTTGAAGATAGATGTAAATGCTGCCTTTTGTCTTGATAATTTAAGGCATGCAGTATTAAAAATTAAACTCTTAATCACAAAATTAAATATAATATTTTAAATTATTTTAATCAATTATGCTAATTTAGGTGGCCCACGGTTAATGAAATAAAAATATGATATGTAGTTTATAACTATGAGCAAAAATATTTATCCTCCCAATAGAAGCATTTTACAATGAAAAAAATATTATTGGATAAAACATTGTATATTAAAATAGATAATATTTTAAATATATAAATTAAGAATATTTTACTTATTTTTCGTTTTGATATATATATATATATATATATATATATGAATAATTTTTAATTTAAAAATCATAAACCCAAAACCAGACCAAGCCCTAAAAAAATTATATTTTTGAACTCCATTTTAATAGTACATTAATAATAATAAATAAATATTAAGTTTTACTAAATAGAATGAATTATATATCTTTATTTTTATTATTTCATTTAATTTAATATAATATTATTGCATTTGAATTATTTTTATTTCTTTATTTTTATATTTTTATAGCTTACCTAACTTACCTATTTATTTTTTTATTCTACCATATTTAGCTTAATTTTTTTATTTAGCATTGCTATCAAGTGTTTGAACCACCTTTAACATTATTTTAATCTTATCTTTTATGATTTTAATTTCTAAATATTTATTAATTGTTATTTTAATTTTTTTATCTTACCCAAATCGTTTATGAAATATTAAATATTTTGACCTTATTTTTATTATTTAACATTATCATAGTACGGTACTTGCTTTTTTGATATGTACTATTGTTTCATAATATAATACTTATTATTTTTTTTAATGTATATTATGAATTCAGCTTTTGCCTTAATCAAACTCAAATGCAATTACCATAATTATAAATATGATTAAGAAAAAAATTAAAAATCTAACCAACTGAATTTGTTTTTAGGAAATTTGTCTGGCAATTCGTACCACCTGCATTTTCTGAGAAAGTAATTTTCTGTTTGTCCTCAGCAATCGAGACACCATAAACGGAGAGAGAGGAAAGAGGAGAGAGGGTGGGGGAAGGGAAGAGCTAGGTTGGCCGATTGATCTGCGGAACCAAAAGACGCTCGACTCCCATTTCCATCACACTAGTAAATCTCCTTGTTCGATCGATCTCCCACAGCAAACGCCTACGGCATTTGGTTTTACTGATCTCTTAGCATTCGGTAACGTCGATCTCTCCCTTTTTCTCTCTCAAGATTGTTTCCGATTTAGAAATCACGGTTCGATTTGTTGGTTTGAGCGAATATTTCTTCTTGGCCATTTTGTGTTTTTGAATCGTCCGCCGTTTCTCTCTCAAATTTGTGTTGATATTTGACTTGTAAGCTCGAGATCTGACTTCATAGCCAATTATTTTGACCTCTTTTTTTTCGTTGCAAGCTCGAGCGTCAACGTTACCTAATTTTGCAAGATCCGATCTTTTAATTAATTGGGTGCTTGGAACTGTGTTATTATCGGTTTGTTTGTCATTTCATCATTTGATTCGAGGTATACGATGGGGATCTATCTGTTACGAGCTCTATTTTTGTTGTGGGTTTGAGTTCCTCACTTCGATTTGAATGAGATTGATTCAAGTTCACACAATGTTGAAGCAAATTCTAAGTAAGCTTCCGAGGAAATCATTCAAGTCTGAGACCTCAGACACTACATTGAACAACTCAAATGGTTCTTGCAATGGCACTCAGCGTGCGCTTAGTGGAGGCCTCGTATCGAGCAAATCAAATGCAGTGAAGCGCACATCATCTGCGGTATTTCCAACGAGCGTAGTTTCTGGGATTGAGCCCCAATTAGCATTTAAGGATGTGCCCAATTCGGAGAAGATGAATTTGTTTCTGAGTAAACTTAATCTGTGTTGCATGACATTCGATTTCAGTGACCCGAGTAAGAACCCTTCAGGGAAGGATATGAAGCGGCAAACATTGATTGAGCTCGTAGACTTTGTTGCTTCTGGACCATCCACAAAGTTCCCTGAACCTGCGATATTTGCCATGTGTAGAATGTGTGCTGTTAATCTATTTCGTATCTTCCCACCTAATTATCGATCCAATCTGGGTGGTGGGGAGAATGATGATGATGAGCCCATGTTTGATCCAGCTTGGCCGCACTTGCAGATTGTGTATGATTTGTTACTCAAATTCATCATTTCTTCGTCACTTGAAGCAAAGGTCGCAAAGAAATATATCGACCACTCATTCATATTGAAGTTGCTTGATCTTTTTGATTCGGAGGATCCCAGGGAGAGAGAATATTTGAAGACCATTCTTCATAGGATCTATGGGAAGTTCATGGTCCACAGGCCATTTATTCGGAAGTCTATGAGCAATATATTCCATCGGTTTGTGAATGAGACTGAAAGACACAATGGGATCGCAGAATTGTTGGAGATCTTCGGAAGTGTCATTAGTGGGTTTGCACTGCCCTTAAAGGAGGAGCACAAGATGTTTTTGTGGAGGGTTTTGATTCCTCTTCACAAACCAAAATCCTTAGGTGTTTACTTTCAGCAACTGTCATATTGTGTCATGCAGTTCATAGAGAAGGAGCCTAAACTAGCAAGCACTGTGATAAAGGGATTGTTGAAATACTGGCCAATCACGAATAGCCAGAAGGAGGTGATGTTTTTGGGTGAGTTGGAAGAGATTCTGGACGCCACTAACATGATTGAGTTCCAGAAGGTTATGGTTCCATTGTTTCAGCGAATTGGATGCTGCATCAACAGTTACCATTTTCAGGTTCTGTGTTCTTTTTCTAGTTTTTCTTTCTGGTGTTATATGTAGAGTGTTGCTTAGTAGCTAACATATTGTCTCCTGGTATCTTTATCTCGTGAAGCATACACTTTTTTGCATCAATTACCGCATTCTAGTTAATGGCGGATACATATTTACTATTTTTTAAAATGTCTTCACGAGTAAACAGACGTGTTCACTTTTGTCAATTAAATCAAGTTACCATATATATTATTGAAGATTGGTAAGAAGTATGTATCAGGTAACTTTCTGCTGTCTGTAAGGTGGAAGACGGAGTAGCAAGTCACTCTGAAACAGGTGGTGGCTTAATCTCAGCCTGCTATGAATTAATCGAGGCATATATATTAAATGGGGTGGCCAATTGCACGGGGCTTGTTGGATTGCGGGCTCTGGGGAAGATTAACTGTATGCAATTTTACTCCTTGCTATGCAATGGAGCTGTTTCCATGATCTAGACCTGTGATTTCAGGTCATAATGGATCGTTCTGTGCATAAATATGAAGAGGTTTTTTGGACTTTTTTTATCACATACCAATCTGAAATGACAGACTTGATGGATCATTATCCTGCTTCAACTGTCAGGCTCTGTTTGATTCAGAAAGCTAGTAAAGTTGTTGCATGTTTAATCTTCTTCTCTTTGCTTGATGACCTCATCCATCTGATTCACAGGTTACTGTCTCTATGACTAGGACTTCAAGCATGCATTCACTATGTTCTGTAAAGACACATGTCCATCAGACTAAGTCAAGGACGAAAATTTTTCAGACTAGATTTACCTGCTTCTCTCCTAGTTAGAGGTTGCAAAATATGCAAAGGGGCATTTGTAGCATTTTACAGTTGTCTCAAGCAATGTTGCCTTTTTCTCTCTTCTTCTTGTTTGTTCCCACAATCTGGCTCTAGCAGAAGAAACCTATTGCAATTAGCATTGTGAGTTTCCTTGAAACTTACCTGAGGTTTACAGCGCCTTGTTTGCATGTTTTTCTAATAATGTCAAGACCACTAATTCAAATCCAAGATTTGATAGATGAAATTTTGTTACATGTGGAGAGGATCCTACTGCAACTGACATGGGGACTCCCCTTTTCTTTCAACTCTTTTAGTCTTCTATATCCAGCCAGTAGGGCACTATGTTGGATGGAGCGTTTAGCTGCTCAACTATTGTTTCATGTTCTGTTTGTATTGCCTTTTATGTTCTTATCCCTGAGTGAGATGTTACACTACATGATCACTTAAGAGGAACTGGATTCAATTTATCGGATCCATTTTTCAGGTATTTGAAAGTGTCCTTGTTCTCCTCGTCCCTTATGTTGGGGCCTGGGGCATTAGTTTACAAGATTTAATCTTCAAAGATACTAGGGATCAAGACACAAGATTCAATTGTTTTTGATAACAAAATGGTGAACAATCATCCAGTCTCAAAGAGATATGTGGGTTAAAGCAGTCAATAAATAAGTTTGGTGAGTCATTAATAAAATTTTATTGATGCTAATAAAAAATTTCAGTTGGACTAATAAAAAATTTGGTCAATTGACTCCACTCACAACCATGCAGATCCGCCCCTTGATGTTGACCACTTACAAATATTTGAACATTTCCTGTTAATTGCTTCAGGTTGCTGAGAGGGCACTTTTCATGTGGAACAACGACCAAATTCTCAACCTGATCGCACATAATCGTCAGGTGATCCTTCCAATCATTTTCCCAGCTCTCGAGAAGAATGCCCACAGTCATTGGAATCTGTCCGTGCTCAACATAACTCTGAACGTCAGAAAGATGATCCATGAGATGGATGATGTGCTTTTTCAAGCCTGTCAGACACAGTTTAGCGAAGACCAGGCAAAGCTCAGCTTAGTAGCAGAGCAACGTAAAGCAAAATGGGAATGCCTCGAGAATGCAGCAGCTAGTCTGCTTCCCATAGCAGGAAATATTGCCGTCTTAGTAACCTCTACCTCAACTTCAATGGCCTGCTAAATGATAAAAGTATTAGTATCTGCGCTTTTTGTTGTAGTGATTCTATTTTTTATATCATCTTACTTTGTTGTGTGGGTGGGAACTTAGAAAACCATAAGAAATGTGCGAGGCAGGCTGTTTCACAAGGACACTTTTTAGGGATTGTCCTTTGTTCAGTCAGCCTTATCCTTCTTGTGCTCCTAATATGCAGTGTTGATTAGAGATTCCCATCCATACTATGTGTACTTATATGTCAATTGGGTTTGTGGTAGCTAAGTTAGAAGAAACTGATTGTCGAATTCCTTGCAATTTAAAAAGCCTATGGTTTTTGATCCTCACAAAAATTTACATTTGAGCTTATGTGTGGAAGGGATTTAGTAGTTTGAGAGACCTTTTCTATGAGGGACTTTTGCCCCTTTCTTGAAGCCAAAACAACCCATTAAGGTTGTGAAAGATGGGTATGACATGGAAAATAATGGATTACAGCTCATTCAGTCATAATCGATAATGTGGTTGAAAAACAGGTCGATCGATCAACCTTACTTTAAGCATGATTTTGCGATGTGCTTGTCATGATGTGCACAAAATATAAAGGAGTACTTCTGATTCATTTCATATCCTACGGTATAGCATCTCGGCATGAGATTTCTGTTCTTCCAATCTTGTTTTTCAGTACGATGGTTTGGAGTAAACTTCTTGTTACATCAATTTGCTCTCAGATTTTTCTGTAGATTAATATGCATTAGAAAACATTTATGCTGTTCTTATAGAAATTATGAAAAGCATTCCAAAGAATCGAGTGGAGCATTCCTTTTGGAAAAGTAAAACATACATGTGTTAATTTCTTAGAGTAATTATGCCAAATTTATTCCTATTTTGCTTCTTCCTAATTAGTTGTACAGCTTAGATAATTAACTTTTCAATTACAGTGTAATATTTTATAAAGTATTGAACCTCTAGATTTTGCAGGGTCTGTTTAATGTTATGAATTAAGTATTTTATCAATAATTAACAGACATGTCAGTGCTTAACTCTAGGCATCCCCCATTAGTCATCTGAAAAACCAATGGGAGGATTTAGACTCAGCCTAATTAGCCTGTCGAAAAAGTATTTGATAATCCTAAAATGAAGATTCTTTAGAGGATATATTATAAAATAGAATAGTAATGTCATGAGAAAATCTTAGTGCAAAAAAGAGATCCCCTGACCACGAATATGCAATCAATTATTTACTAACTCCTTCCAACAATTACCTTTTTGGCTTCTACTCTATAAATATTTTACCAACTTTCATTTATGAAGATTTGACACTTTCAAGGAAAAAGAAGCTGAAAATCTTAGTCTCTCTCTCACCTGCTCTTAATGCTCCTGCAAACTCCAATAGTCTTTAAGAAAGAAGAATTCTAAACCTATAGTGAGGGAATCATCTTAAATTCCTCAAAAAGAGGACATCAACCTCAAATTCCCAAGCTGCAAGGCTTCTCATCAAAAACATCCTCAAGAAGACTGGCACTTTTAATTTCTCGAGATCTACCCGCCCTAGGCATGATCGGCAAACTTGGCGCCATGATAGCTCAAATGGCCAAAATGACCAGCACTTTGAATAGGCTCACCCATACAATAGGGTCTCAGCCCGCCAAAGAAGGTTAGCAAACCTACTGGGTGAAACCGGCCTACCACGTCAAACATATCGTCTGACTACACCAACTCATAAGCACCAAGGGTCGTATCAACTGTGTTAAGAATGGACCAACGCAAAGGCCTCAACACCTAGCCTGACTATACCAGAGCCATATCCTCTAAGTAGTACCAACCTTGATCAAGAAAATCATGGAGGTCAAGTATTTTATCAAATGGGTGGATGCATCATTACTAGCCAAGATAATCAAGCAAAACATGATAGAGTTCATAAGACAAAGTATAGTATACTAGTTGGTAACTCAAAGATTGTGATAATTGACAACAGGATACAATTCTCCAAAAAAAGTTCACACAATACTATAAAAAGCTCCAAATTAGGCTTGCCCACGTTTTAGTATTATACCAGCAAACCAATGACCAAACTAAGGTCACTAACAAGACGATTATTGCCGGTTATAGATGAGGATGGACAAAGCCAAGAGGCTTAGGTGGAGACGTTGCCCAACATTCGGTGGGCCTATCAAACAATGTCTAGGTTGATTACTAGAAAAACCTCATATAGTTTAAGTTTCAGAATGGAGACAATTATCCCGAAAGTGATAGGATTGCCCAATTTTAGGTTGTCAACCTTTAAGCCCACATTAATAAGGTGGCCATATGACAACATCTAAACCTATTTAGGAAGCTTGAGACATTGCCAAATTCTAAACAAGGACATTAGAAAAAATGGTAGCCCAATACTATAATAGATAGGAAGGTAAAGGCATGACCCCTCTAAGTCGGGGACCTAGTCTTAGGAAGTATTAAGTCTATTGAAAAAATGACGAAACAAAATAAGCCATTCCTAATGTGAAAAAAATTATTCATGATAACAATAGCCATTGGAGGAACAACGTAACCATTAGATTGAAAAAAACATTCCTAATGTTTATTTTTTTATTTTTTTAATATTTTTTCATATTTTGATTAAAAATATAAATTTTAATTTTTTATTTTTAAATTTTATAATGTTTTTTTAAAAAAAAGGGGTCGTTATTTCAAATCCAACGGCCCCGTGGGCGTTGGAGGGGCTCCGCTGGACGCTGTTCTGGACCTACATATTACATGTTGAAGACATAATCTGAAAAAAATTATCAAGAACTTGAATTTCAATTCAGTTGAAGACTCCAATAAAAATAATGATCGTAGTTAAGTAAGAGTTAAGTCCCTTAAACTGCTTACACATTCATAATTAGGGGACAAGTGGCTCATCTTTATTTAAAAAACCATTACAAGATAAAAACACAAGTTACATGTTATGAGATCATACGAGATAACCAAGCAGAATATCATCCTAGCCCATCAGGTTGCAAATCCTTACAAAAAATATATAAATACCCATGTATATAGTTGTAAAATGCCTTGCATCATTTTCTCAACTGTATGCTTGGTGTTTCATTTATGCATCAACAATCTAATTGACCTCGATCGTAAGCTTAGTGGTCTTCATAAATGCCCAAAGTGCAAACCCACAGCTCCCGAACTAATGCTCAAGTAAGCTAATGAAGTTCCCGTAATGAGTCAGGAAACTCATAAACATGTTGAGTAGTCAAAACGTCAAAGATTTTCCTTAAAAACAAGATAAAGGTGCAAACATATAAAAGTACATAAAAATAAAGTAAAAGACACAATGAAAAAATATATATTTTTATTAATCTATAAAACTATACAAGCATTACAAACATTATAAAAGGAGCTGTTGCGACTGATATAAGAAGCCGCAAAAGCCAAGAAAAAGAAGTAAAAAATGGAAAAAAACTAGCCTAGACATCGGAATTTACATCCCACTAAGGACGGGAGACCCATTCCCCTTGAGGGCTTCAAATGGACCCCAATGACAAGGAGGCGATACAACGGCCCACAAGGAGGGACTACCCCTAGGGCAGAAGTTCCCGCCACTTCAAGACCACCCTAAAGGCAGACAGAGTACATCATCTCAATAGCAATAAAAAATGTGGGAAGACAATGCATTCACCTCCTCGAGGAAGAATGTATCTGCATCTAAGGGTCCACAAATCCAAAAGCAAGTGATAAGGAAGGCATCCGTTATACAAGTTCCTATGATGCCACCACTTCTATAAGAGCGGCCAATAAGGAAAACTCCGAGCAATCCATAGACACATCCAACCAGAATACGGCCCAACATCATGACACCATGTAGCCTTCCCAGATGGCAAGAAGTATAGGTGCTAGAAAATGTGAGTCCAAGGCCCCTATTTGTTGGGGTTCGACATCCGGATCCACTCGATCCGATAACAGCGGAATACCCGAACTCCTTCGTCATCGTCAGCCACCATTTAATAGGAATAAAGAATATAATAGATGTACAACATTTTTATGTGGAAACCCCTTCTTAACTAAGAGGAAAAACTACGGACACAAAATCCACCACTAAATCCACTATGTAAAATGGTTACAAAAAACCCAGAGCCAGAATGTAGCAACCACTCTGGCTACACAAACCCTAGAGGCAAAAACGAATAATAGAGCACGAGAATACAAAACCTCACTCTTTGTGTTTCACTTACTGCTCTCTCTTTCTTCAACTCTTTCTCTCCTCACTGTGGTGCTCTCTACTCTCACATTTTACAAGTATTGGTGAAACCCCTTCTTAACTAAGAGAAAACACTAGCTACACCCGCATCCCGGTGTCTTCACACACAAAATGGTTTTTCACATACTGAGATATTGGGCGAAGCTCTTGGTGCTCATATATACTAAATCCCATCTCGCCTGTGCTATCTTGTAAAATAAGTGCCACGTCTTCACCATTTTCGAAAACCTCTTGGATGGTGCATGCTCGCACTTGTGTAGACGCGTGCTCTGAATGAAAGACATCGTTCTGCTACCCACTTTCCCACTCAATTGCCCATTAACTTCTAATTAACTTCTAATCTTCACAAATCCAATCAAGCTCGTTTACCGTCTTCGGTCCGTCGTCCAAAGAATAATAGAGCAACCTCCTGAATAATTCCTGATTGGCCCTCCGGCTGTCAATCTCCATTGACGTTTAATGTTCTGTCCGGTCAACGTTTTAACACGATTTTTCAAATTTGTTCTCTCTCTCTTTCTTCAACTCTTTCTCTCCTCCTCAAATATTTTTATCGGACTAAATTAAGATTAATTATTATTTTTGGTAATTTTGGGTAAATCTATGAGAAAAAATTAATTGAATATTATGAAAATTTTGAAGAATATTTGGATCGATGGACTACTCTCAGCCCATTTTTTTGAGTTTTTGTGATTAAAGAAAAATAGATGTATATATATATATATATATAATGTGTGTATATAATATATATATAATATATATTATGTGGGTGTGTGTGTATATAATAAATATAATATATATATAATGTGTGTGTGTGTAACGTGCGTGTGTGTGTTGCGTGTAATAATAATAATAATAATAATAATAATAAGAAAGTTAAAAAGAGAGGGGAGGCAGATTCGGGAGGAAGGGAATTCGAGAGAGAGGGCGGCGAGGTTTTTAATCCCGGCGCCTGCGCCGTGACGCACGGTATGCGGGCCGTGCAGGTGGTGGCCGCCCGGGGCGTTGCGGTCGGCGAATGGACGCCCCCGGTGAGCGGAGGTGCTCGCGAAGGAAAAAGAGTTTTCTCCGATTCCGAGCTCGACTAGTTGGAGAAAATGTAGAGCACGCCGTGTGTTCTCATACCCACTTCTCGCTCTCTTCGATGTTTTGTGTATTTTCATTTTGTGTCGATACCCACGGGAATGTTAGAATATCATACCCATGCCTTGAGGTCCGAGTTTTAGTTATCCGATTCGTGTCCGATTCATAACCTACGGGATTTTGGGGGTTTCCCGTTTCCCGACCCCGTATCTGAAATTGACTTGGAATCCTCCCAATTCGTGTATATAAATCGGCGTCTCGCGGGACTCCACCTAATTAAAGGGGCCCATCTTCACCCGAGCCCGGGAGGTGGATTTTGCATCACTTGATGAAAGAACCTTAGAATATGAATACCCATATCCCAGTATGTATACCACGTCTTCAAGATTTGACCATCCGGAGCCTTTTCTGTTGTGGATAATCCGCTTCCACCCTCGTGACAAGTAAATCGCCCCAAATGTGTAATCCAAAATGTAATGACGAATCCACTGGACGTCCGATTTTCCAAGATGGTGCATGCTCCCGGTGTTCAAGAGAAATCCGATAATGTTTACCCAAAACGAGACAAGAAATGCAAAGTGAAATGTGATCCCAATTGTAATGAAAGAACGTTTAAATGATTAAATGTGTAAGCCCCAATATGAATCCGGTGTCTTTGAGGCAAATGAATGAGTCTCGGAGGTTCCAAAGTGATATGTGATCACGGAATTAGAAGCTGATCTCTGGGAACTTGGGTTGATTATGGTGACTAAGGAACTGGATCCCGTAGAAAGTGGAAGCGAACTTTGATAATTGTGATTAAGGGAATTGAGTCCTATTGGATATTGAGATCCGTGACGATGGAAGGGAGTCCACATTGTGCTTGAGATGATATGATCTCCGTGGAGACGTGTTTGATGATGTAATCTCCTTGGAGATGATTGTGATGGGAATGAGGTTTCCCAAGATGTGATTGTGTGGCAAATGTGGATTTCCCTCTCTCGAACCTAACCACCGAAACTAGGACCGAGTCATATGGGTAGTATTCTTTGGCGTATGTCCATTGGTGGGGAACCCGAGGGATACTTGGCCACGTATCAAGCTCGTTGAGCGGGTGATGTCCGTGGGTACGCTTTGGGAAACTACGGGAAGGACGAGGATTGCCTGACCCCGGGGTGTGGGGTGTGTCGACACTACATATTGAGATGTAGTTGTTGTCTGCAACCGAGGTCGCCTACCGACCCAAAGTAGTAGTGGCTTTAGAATGTGTAGCGAACACATTCCTGTCCTCGTTCTCTCGCATCGTTGGTTAGTAATTTCCACAAAGATGATATAATAATGAAAATGAATAATGTCCAATCGATGAACCCAAATCAAGTGATTCAAATGAACCATGAACCATTGAGAATCTTGTGAATCCAAATGATGATGAAACCGGTGATTCAAGATCCTCTGTAGGAATCGAGTGATTCCGCGCTTCCCTTTTCTTGATTGAGAGTGCTTGTATTCCCTCGACATTTTGGAGGGGTGATTATGATTTTTGTTTGGTTTGTGTTGGCTCACTCTCTCTCTTTTTCGGATGAGAACACTTAAATGCATGTAGATAGATAAGGAGAGAGACTTGCTCGATGAGATTGGGTCAAACCAAGTGCGCCTCGGGTTAGTTGGAATTGTGGACCTGATGGGTTGAGCGTGGCTCATTATTGTTATTTTATGGTTTTATTATGCTTTTCCTCGATGATTTAGTTATGCCTTGTTTATGTTTGAGTTTTGTTTCATTTAGATGGCATCTCTAGATCCAAGATCGATAGGTTGTATCTTTATATTGGAGCCATGGATGATATGGCAGTGTTGATCCCGTGTGGCGTGTTGTAGGCTTTGAGTTAAGCCTTTGGATTAGATGCGTGCTTGTATAGAATGATATTTAAGCGGAGTTGTATTTCGGTTTCGATTCCGAGAAACTTTTTTCCTCTAGAGGATAGGTTAATTATGGGCTCTAGGGTGTGTTTAGACATCGGAGGTTATTCAATGGAGAATAATCCGTTCCGTCACGGTAATGGTATCGAGAGAATAAGAAAGATGCCTAGGTTTGATCCCTTAGGATTGATTAAGATTGATCGTTTTCCGAATAAAGGCCCCGAGTTAGTCCTTTTGGTTACCCCAGTCCTGGAGAACTTAGACTAGCTAAGTTAGGCGATAATTTCATTCGGATGGCTAGCCTACGCGTCCTAGCTTGTGTTCTAGGAGTGGCTTGCCTGATCCGAATACCACTAGTAGCGGCTTTGGGAACTACTAGTATTGGATTGCCGCTCGAGAGAAAGAATGGTGTGTTGAGACACCTAAGTAATCGACTTGACTAGTATCGATTGGGACCTTAGTCTTTGATTCGAGGCCTTGGATAATTAATCTCGGTTTGAGGTTTAAGTTTGATCCTTGGTTGGAGTGCTTGGATCCCTTGCTTTGAAGGGTTGCTAGACCAACCTAGGAGCGTGATGAATAGGGTGGAGTTAAGTTTGGGCATATGAAGTTCTAGATTGACTCTCCATAAGTGTTTTGGAGTTGGATAGGTACTATGTCCAACTTCCACATCTTAATGGCAGATGTGGATTTTGAGATTTGAGATATCGTTTTGACCCCATGTTCGATAGAAGATATGGCGCGTTGCCCCATAATAGAAAGTGAAGTTAACCTCGGGTGGTTGACGTGAGAAAGATCTTGGGTCTCGAGGATTAAGAGATATGGTCCCATGCATTATGGAAGCTTCTTGAATTGATGTTGGTGTCAATGAGACTCTTGGGAGCGTGTCTCAATAGTGGACAGGTCAATCGTAAGATTTAAGGATATCTTTAGTCCTCGGTCGGTGGTGAAAAGGTTTGGTGTTTTAAATCGGTGTCCTAAGGTATGAACCCAAGTTTTAGTGCCACCGTCAGGGCGAGATGTGAGGTTCTTGGGGTTTAGTATTGTGACTGATGTTGTCTTGAGGATTCCAAACCCATGTTGGGATTGTGGTTGAGATTGTGTAATTGGGAGGATCTAGGCTTGGCGGTAATGTCAAGAGCGACCTAGTATTCGAAAAGGCGAAAGGAAATATGGCATCCTATTCACGGATGAATCTTGACGAATGCCTTTCTCAAGAGATTTTGGAAACTAGGATCTAAGTTATAGATAGTACGGGTGTTGGATTGAGAATGGTTGTATCCTCCTCGATCCGGGAATGAGGAAATCCAAAGACCGTAGGATCGCAGTTCATGGTGCATGCAAAAATTTGTGGATTGCCGAGTTGGGAGATGAAATTTCCCAAGCGTGATGTCACAAAGACGTGCTTCTTGGGGACCCCAGTATGTTTATGGTTTTGTGATTCCAGGGATTAAGGATCTAAGTTCTATGCAAGTGGTGTTGAGGTTGTGATATTCTTGGAGCTTGTGAATATGATTGATTGGGTTAACTTGTTGGTGTCAATCCTTTGTGGCGTTTAAAGGTTTCGAGTAAGTTATCGGGTTGATCCAATAGTGTGCCCAAATTGACTCGTGCGATTTTGGGTATGAACTTGAAATAGTTAAAGTGTTAAGTCATAATCTAAACCCCTCATTTGGTCGGATTGGTAAAAGATAACATCCGACAATCGTGTCATTTGGAGCATGAGTTTGAATTGATCGAGGTATCAAGAAATTGATATCTTCTTTCTTGTAAATCAATTGATCGAGGATGTTATCGAAGGGAAGAGTCGGGTCGAGTTATCTTATGACTCGGTAATTCGAGGTCATATCGAATCAATGCCAACCGCTGAGGATTTTAGGTAGGGCTCCTCGGCTTTGGTACTATGGTTGAATATTTCAAACTTTGAGGTAAATAGATGGACCGATAAGGTGTTTTACGAATTTCAAAATTGGCTAGAGACTAATGATTGGATGATCGGGCTTTGCGGACGGATGGGCATAGTCCGTGAGCCGTGAAGGCTTGATGAATTCTAAAGATCGATCTAATGGGACCGTTGTGGATCAATAGGAGTTGAGCCCCGACCGCCAAGGAAACGGTCATCGTAAGTCCGTAAAACGCCGTTTGGGTCTTGTTGGATCGATGGCGTTTCAAAGTATTATGAGATGATCTTTCGACCACGCCTGGGTCGATGTTGAAGTAGCTTCATGTGATAATCGGGGAATTTCAAGGATATCGATGGTGTGTGCAATCATCTTTGATCTAATCGATAGGGTGATTGATGTTCGTGACATTGGGTTGACCCCTAATGGGTCCGATGAGTTCTCGTGGAAAGTAATATCTTTGAGATAAGTGGGGGAGGAGTTCAGATTAGTGTTACCCTCCCACGTGTACTTTGGCCATTGAGGTTTTCTTTTGAAAACTCGGGAGTATTGTCTTCGGAGATAGAAGATGATCATATGGCCTTGCATGTGGTTAGATTTGTCTAAAGGTTGAGAAAGTGAACCTCGGTGTTTTCGTTGGGGAAAATAGGCATTAATGTTAGCAATTGATGCTGCGAGTCTTTGGACTTGTATGTCTTTGAAGTTTCATAGGTAATGTGAAAGTTACATCGCTGTAAGTCCAACATTGGGTGAAAATGTCGTGATCTTGCTGGAAGTTAGAATCGTATTCGGTTTTGTTTTCATATGCCAACGGGATCTTGAGGTTGCTAAGTGATCGGAATTTTGAGATCAAGAATCAAGGTCTTGTCAACTTTTTGGGCAATTGTTATGATTGTACTGTACTTTAATGATTTGAGGATTAATCTCGCAGGGTAAGCGTTGTGGGCCCGGGGCCGGAGATTCCTGAATAAGGTTGAGGCTCTAGTGACCGATTTCTTTGAGGCATGAAATGAATTCAAGTGAAAGGTCATTGATCCGTTGGAAGTGTCGGATTGAGTTGGAAGATGTCCGGCATGGTTGAAGGTCACTTTTGAAATTTGGAGAATCGTTACTTCCTTGTATGGATGGGGTGAGAAAATCGATAAGTGACCGTATTGGGCCGTTTTGGAGGGCTAAGGATTTGTTCTATGACGAGAACTAGGACGATTCCGATGCTTGAGGTTCTAAAATAGGCGTCTGATTTCAGTTTTTTGAGGAGTTCACCTCGTTTGGAAATTTGAGATTCGTTAAATTTCTTTTCATAAGTGGGGAGAATGTAACATCCCAAATCCTGAAATATTTTTATCGGACTAAATTAAGATTAATTATTATTTTTGGTAATTTTGGTAAATCGGATATGAGAAAAATTAATTGAATATTATGAAAATTTTGAAGAATATTTGGATCGATGGACGGCATCTGAAGTGAGCCGCCATCTCGATTTTGAGTTTTTGTGATTAAAGAAAATAGATGTATATATATATATATATATAATGTGTGTATATAATATATATATAATATATATTATGTGGGTGTGTGTGTATATAATAAATATAATATATATATAATGTGTGTGTGTGTAACGTGCGTGTGTGTGTTGCGTGTAATAATAATAATAATAATAATAATAAGAAAGTTAAAAAGAGAGGGGAGGCAAGATTCGGGGAGGAAGGGAATCGAAGAGAGAGAGAGGGGCGAGGGTTAGGGGTTTAATGGCGAGAGAGGAGGATAATAGCCGGTGACGTGTCAACTTCGAGGTGGTGGCCGGCCGGGCGCTGCGGTCGAGCAGCGGATTGGGAGCCCGGTGAGCGGAGGTGCTCGCGAAGGAAAAAGAGGAAAATGGAGGCCTTCGGGTCCGATTCCGAGCTCGAGCTAGTTGGAGAAAATGTAGAGCACGTCGAGGCAAGTGTTCTCATACCCACTCTCGTTCTCTCTTCGATGTTTTGTGTATTTTTCGTTGGGTATTTTGTGTCGATACCCACGGGAATGTTAGAATATCGATACTGCCTCGAGGTCCGAGAAAATGTAGTTAGTTATCCGATTCGTGTCCGATTAGCCGGGTGGGTTTCACCGAAACCCTAACCTACGGGATTTTGGGGTTTTCGTTTCCGACCCCGTATCATGAAATTGACCCCAAAATTGGAATCCCCACGTCCCAATTGTGTATATAAATCGGCTGTGGGTCCGATCTCACTTTGGACCCGTTCGGCGGCCCGAGCCCATTAAAGGGGGCGTCTATCGTTCACCCGAGCCCGGAGGTGGATTTTCGCGTTGTCACCTTCGTGGAATGATGAAAGAACCTTAGAATATGAATACCCATATCCCAATTGTATGTATACATCGACCGGATGCCGAATCTCGCAAGATTTGACCTCCTCGTATCCGGAGCCTCGATAGTTTCCTCCGGAAATGAATGGGAAGTTGTGTACTTCTGACAAGTAAATCGAACCCCAAATGTGTAATCCAAAATGTACGTGCGAATCCACCGGACGTCCGATTTTCCAAGTATCGAACCGTGTACGGCGTCTTGGTGTTCCAAGAGAAACTGGATAATGTTTACCCAAAACGACAAGAAATGCAAAGTGAAATGTGATCCCAATTGTAATGAAAGAACGTTTAAATGATTAAACGTAAATGTAAGCCTCCGAATATGAATCCGTGGTGTCGGGAGGCAAATGAATGAGTCTCGAGGTTCCAAAGTGATATGTGATCATCGAATTAAGAAGCTGATCTATATTGGGTTGATTATGGTGACTAAGGGAACTTCCCGTTGGAAGCGAACTTGTGATAATTGTGATTAAGGGAATCTCCTATTGGATATTGAGATCCGTGACGAGAATGGAAGGGAGTCCACATTGTGCTTGAGATGATATGATCTCCTCGGATGGAGACGTGTTTGATGATGTAATCTCCCTATTGGATTTGTGATGGGAATGAGGTTTCCCCAGATGTGATTGTGTGGCAAATGTGGATTTCCCTCTCCAAGTGTCGAACCTAACCTCGAAACTAGGACCCCGAAACTTTGGCGTACCATGTCCATCGTGGTGGGAACCCGAGGGATACTTGGCCACGTATTCCAAGCGGGTGATGTCATTTAGGAAACTATTTGCCCCGACCCCGGGTGTGGGGTGTGTCGACACTCACATTAGTAGTTGTCAAGATGATTGTTGCATGGATGCAACCGAGGGTCGTGTGCTGACCGAAAGTAACGATCTACTAGGGGCCACAAAGATGATATAATAATGAAAATGAATAATGTCCAATCGATGAACCCGCAAAATAAACCATGAACCGTAATGAGAATCTTGTGAATCCAAATGATGAACCAATGAAACCAAGTGATTCAAGATGAAACCGTGAGAACCGGGCGGAATCGAAAGTGATTCCGAAAGAGCTTCTTATTCCCGACTCAAACGATTGGAGAGTGCTTGTATTCCCTCCGGTTTCCGTCCTTGTACATGTCTTGGAGGGGTGATTATGATTACATTTGCTGAGACTCATCACTTAGGGAAGATAGAGCAAACTTGCCGATGAGATTGGTCATGCAAGTGCTCCAAGGCTCCTGGACTTAGAGTTGGATCGATTGTGGACGGTCACTCGTGGCTCATAGGGTTTTATTATGCTTCCGCAGATGTATGATGATTTAGTTATGCTTAGCCCGTATATTTATGTTTGGGTTTTGTTTCATTTAGATGGCATCTCTCTAGATCCAAGTCACATTAGAGGATGATATAGTTGTTGATCCCTGTTGGCGTGTTGTAGGCTTTGAGTTAAGCCTTGGATTAGATGCGTGCTTGTGAATGATATTTAGGGGCAAGGAAACTCCAATAGAGTATAGGTTAATTATGGGCTCTAGGGTGTGTTTAGACATTGAAGGTTATTCAATGGAGAATAATCCGCAAAGTCCAAAACACCTTCACCTTTACCCTAATCGCCTACCTTCCGACAGCTTTTCCTCTATTGGATCCTAGTGTTAGCTCCGCCCATAGCCCTACTGGCTCCACCCTTGGCCCTGCTGGTTCCACCTTTGGCCATGCTGGCTCCGCACTTAGCCCTACTCAGCTCCGCCCTTGGTCCTACACAGCTCTACCCTTAGCCCTGCTCAGCTCCACCCTCAACCCTGCTTACTCCGTTGTACTTTTTACAGTTTCATCCAATTCCACATTAAATGGCAAACTTTTCCACGATAACGCCAGATACACTTGACCCTTGAAAGTCGGCTCCCACTTCTACGGCACTTCACTCGCGCTTCCCCTACGACGCTTCACTCCACTCACAGATGGGTCAACACATCCGCAGTAGCCCTTTCCTGTCCAAGATCCTCCATGGCGCCCTTGAAGGGCCGATCTCAACTATCTCGATACCACTTGTTGGGGTTGATAACTCCACCCAACTGGAAGAATACCTAAACCCCTCCATCATCGTCAGCCACCATTTAGTAGGAATAAGAAATACAAGAGATGCACAATATTTTTACGTGAAAACTCCTTCTTAACTAAAGAAAAAAATTACGGGACACAGAGTCCACCACTAAATCCACTATATAAAATGGTTACAAAAAATCCAAAGCCAGAATATAGCAACCACCCAGACTACACAAACTCTAGAGGCAAAAACGAAGAACAGAGCACGAGAATACAAAGCCTCACTCTTTGTGTTTCACTTACTGCTCTCTCTTTCTTCCACTCTTTCTCTCCTCACCGTGGTACTCTCTACTCTCACATTTTACAAGTGTTGGTGAAACGGTGATGGTTGTTTCACCCCCGCACTCATGCGGCTAGCGCATAGCGCCCCTAGTGTTTTCTCCTACACCAGTCCAGTGCAACCCGCACCCTGGGTGTCTTCACACACCCACACACTTGGTGGTTTTTCACATACCAGATATTGACTGAAGCTCTTGGTGCTCATATATAAACTTTATGACTCCACCTAATCAATCACGCATTGAATCATGCCCACGTCTTCACCGGTTCCTGCAGCTTACCGCATACTCACGCCCGTTGGGCGGCACATGCTCTTCACCACCGCGTACGCGCATTAGAACAGAACCTAACTCCTATTGACCAATCACGGAAAGACATATGTCCGCCGCTAGCCGCCACTTTCCACGATCTTCTAGGCCCATTACTCGGCCCGGTCAACTTCTCATTGACCGTCTTCATTATTCATCCGATCAACCTCCGCCGACCGTAAATTTATCGTTTGCATTTGTCCGCCATCCAAAGAAGATCCTATGCATCTTACCTCCCGTTAACCGAAATTCTGGGCATTCTCTATTGACCGTTTACTATTCTCCTCCGATCAACGTTTCGTTGACAGAAATCAGTTCTTTGAATTTGTTCTCCATAAATCCTCCGATGACAAATCAGTTTGTTGGGTTACCCATAAGGGAGTGACCAGACCCAACACTATTTATATCCCAATGGCATCTATTCAATAAATTATGATGCCCCCAGCACAACAAAACACCAGCCGTTAGATCTAAGGCACATGGTTGTAGATCAAGGCACTGGAGGAGATAGCATGTCAAGCTTAGAGATCTTAGATCATCTGGGAAGGCAAACTCCCAACACTGACAAATCATAGGGACATATCGAGAGGTCACATTAGAGGTGTTAGAGTTGGCAGGTGTATGAATGATGGGGCAACCAATGGCAAAGCAAAATAAGTACAACAAGAAAGGAGCCCACAAGAATTAAAAACAAAAAGAGGGAAACTCATTTATTTGTTACACAGAAAGTATACATGCATTGTACATCGAGGGGAAGTGACATGGTCCAATAAAGACTCCTTGAAACTAGACTCCTCGCTGGGGGGTTGGTATAAGACCAACATGAAAAAACAGAAAATACACGTCAAACGAGCTCCCAATACTCCTGGAAGCCTGAAGCGTGCTGATCCACTAAGGTCAACTAATGTGCCTCCAGGAAGACAAACTCTCGCATCTCACTTAAGATTGAAGCCCTTCCTCTTGTAGCTGTTAACGATTCAATTTCATCCTGCTTTGAAACTGAAGTATTAGTGGCCTAGTTAATTATTGATAACTCTCAATTATTGTTCTTCATTAATCTCCATCAATTCTCATTTGTAACGCCAAAAATAAGATAGTTGATGGAACTATCTTATATAAATGAAGTTGGTTTTGTCCCTGGATATCTTCTTCTCTGCATTACACCATCAATTGAGAGAAGGCGTGCTTGAAAGCTGCAAAGTCGAGCCAAAATAGCACTGAAAAAGCAGAGCAAGCAAAATTACGGGAGGTAAGTTAGTGATCCTTCATTTCGCAATTGTGGTTATTTATACCATTTAAATTGTTTGCATTTGGTATCAGAGATTGTATGCATCTTACTTGCATTATTCTGTATTTTTTTATTTTTTTCCCAAATTTAAAATTTTTTAAAGTCAATATTTTTCTGATGTTTCTGTGAAAACGAATGTCAGAAATCATTGGAAATTTTGATTTTCAACATTTTTGTATATTTTACATCAATTTTGTTGTAAAAATGGAGGAGTTTTCATCGGGTCGGATTTCGGATAAAATCGGATTTGGGCTAACCCGACTGGAGGTTGAATACGACCTAAGCGGCGTCGTTTTGGCACTGCTACAGCTTACATTAAAAAAAAAACATTAATAAGGTTTTGGGCGCGCGAGCCTTTTCCCACGTCTGCCTGGGCCGATCGCGTGGCCCACAAGAGTGCGCGGCCCACAGCTGCGCGTAGCCCACTATTGTAGCAATCTGAAAATTCACTGAAAAATGGGTTAAAGGTGCGCGCGCACGGAATCGAACCCGCATCACTGCATTGTGCGGGGAGCGCTTCGCCACAGTGCTGCGTGCACGTCTTGTTACTTATAAGATGCTTTAATTCCCTTTATCCTAGTATTATACATATTATTATTTTTAATAATATTCGTATATGTGTGTATATCTATATATATTTATTTGTATACGTATATGAATATATATGTATAATTATATTTATTATTATATATAAATGTTGTTATATAATGTTTAAAAAATATAATTATATATATGTATGAATAATGTCTAGTGGCTAATATAATTTAATTAATTAATAATTAGTTATAGCGTTCTTAATTAATAAAATTATATTTAATTAACACATATGATATAAGGACGTTAATTGTAATTAATTATTTTTTAATATAATAAAATTTATCCCATGAAAAATTTTATTATATTAAATTAATTAATTAAGATAAAATGTTAAATTATTTTTCTTAAATTGCCCCAGGGATTAAGAATTAAAATATAATTTGATAATTTTATCATAAAATTTGGACATGAATCTACTTGAATTAAAAATTTAGCCCACAAGTAATTTTTCTGTCAATTGATTCATGATATATACTTTATATGTGTAAAATATAATTCTGTATTTATTTGTAAGCCTCATTTATTATTTGTTAAGTATGTATTTTTATTTTTATATAATTATACAATCTGTTAATATTTTTGATATTTGATATGAAATTTTTGAACTGAAAGGTGATAACTATAAAGTATAGAATGAGAGAATTCTTCTTCATTTAGAGTGGATGGATATAGATTATACTATAAGAAAAGACAAACCATCCGCTCTTATTGCAACCAATACTACAGCTGATATAACTCTTTATAAACGATAGAAGCGATCTAATAGTCTTAATTTAATATTCATAAAGACTAAATTTTTTGTAGGTATTCATGATTCCGTCGATCAATATAATAAAATGCAAGATTTGTCGAATGTTATAGATCAATAATTTGAAAATTCAGATAAAACACTTGCTAGCACCCTAATTATGAAACTTTCATCTTTAAGACTCACCAGTGTTAATAGTATGTGTGAACACATTATGCAAATGAGGAAAATTACGGCTGAACTAAAAAATTAAGAAATGAATATGTTTGAATCTTTTCTTGTACATTATATCTTGAATACACTTCCATCATAATATGGACCTTTTAAAATATCTTATAACACATATAAGGATAAATGGTCAATCAATGAACTTATGACGATGTGTGCTCAAGAGGAAGGAAGGTTTATGATGGAACAAAGTGAATGTGTATTTTTATTTAAAGAAGAAAAGATTAAGGCTCAAGCTAAAGAGAAAGGAAAAGGTAAAATACCTCCTCAACCTGACATCAAGAAAAAATCCAAGTATTTCTTCTGCAAAAAGAAATGACACGTGAATAAGGATTGTGTCAAATACTAAAATTGGCTTGAGAAGGAAGATAATTTATCCTCTTTTATATATTATGAATCTAATATGGTTAACGTTTCTCATAATACATGGTGGATTGATTCTGGTTCTACAATTCATATTTCAAATTTCTTACAGGGCTTATAAAACCTAAGAAAGTTAGTGGGTAGTGAACAAAGTATATTCTCCAGAAATAAGATATGTTCACATATGGAAGCCATTGCAACATACAATTTAATTTTGAATAGTAGATTTGTTTTGAATTTAGAAAAGACATTTTATATTCTAAATTACTTCAGAAATTTGGTATCAATTTCTAGATTTATACCTTTCGAATATTCTATTATATTTTTAAATTTATCTTTTAATTTATATTATAAGTCTGATATTGTTAAAAATAGTATATTATTTGATAGTCTTTATTGCTTGAATTTACAAAACAATACCTCTTACAGTGCTATGCATGTTAATTCTAGTATTAAACGATGTATTATGAATAAATGTTTCTCTATATTGTGGCATAAAAGATTAGGTCATATCTCCATTAAAAGAATTAAAAGATTAGTAAATGATTGAGTATTTAGTATTCTAAATTTTACTAATTTTAAGACTTGTATGAATTGTATAAAAGGAAAGCAAACTAACAAGACTAAGAAAAATGTCAAGAAGAGTTCGGATTCATTAGAAATCATACATACAGATATTTATAGTTCTGATATTGACTCATACGGGCCAAAATATTTTATCACCTTTATTAACGATTTTTCACGATATATGTATCTCTACTTGCTTCCTAATGAGAATGAAACTTTAGATGCTTTTAGATTATTTAAAGTGGAAGTAGAGGAATCATGTGAAAAGTAAATTAAAATTATGAGATCAGATAGTTGTGGAGAATATTTTGGTAGATATACAGAAGATGGACAAATACCTGGTCCATTTGTAAGGTTTCTTAAAAAATATGGTATTATTGCCCAATACACTATACCTGAATCTTTGGACCAAAATAGTGTAGTCGAAAGAAGAAATCGAACGTTATTGGACATGGTGCGGAGTATGCTTAGCAACTCCAATCTTTCAAAATCCTTGTGGAGTGAAGCTCTTAAAATCTTTGAGGTATGAAAAGGTTAAAAATCGAGTTTACGACATGCACGCGTATGGGGATGCCCGTCTGAAGTAAGAATTTATAATCCACATTAGAAGAAGTTAGATCCAATGACCATTAGTGAGTATTTCATTGGATATGCTAAACGGTCCAAATGATACATATTTTACTATTTATCTCACAGCACTAGGATTGTAAAATCAAGAAATATAAAATTTTTTGAGAATGACTTAATGAGTGAGAGTAAGCGATCTTGAAATATAATTTCTGATAATGATCTTTTGGATTCTCAACCTTCCACTTCATATGATAGGTTGATTATTGTACACAATACTTTTTAAGATGAAATTGGTATTGAACAACCAATCAATGTCATTTTATAAAATGCTGATCCTATTTTAATTGACCATAATATTTAAGATTTACCTAAAATAGTTATACAATATACTCCTATTAAGAATGATGATACAACAAATATGAGGTCTACTAGAATGAGAAGATCAGCCCTAGTGATTATATTGTATATCTACAGGAATCTGATTATAATATTGGAGTCAAAAATGATCCTGAAACGTTTTCACAAGTTATGAGTTGTAATGAATCACATTTGTGGTACAATGCCATGAAGGAAGAGATGAATTCTATGAGTTAGAATAGAGTCTGGAATCCTATTGAGTTACTTAAATTGGCGAAAGCCATAGGGTATAAATGGGTCTTTAAGATAAAGAAAGACTCATTAAATAATATCAAAAGATATAAAGTAAGACTCATTGTTAAAAGATAAACTCAAAAGAAGGGAATTGATTACACGGAGATTTTTTCTCCTGTATCTAAGAATGATTCTCTTCGCATTAGTTTGATATTGGTTGCTCATTTTGATATAAAATTATAACAAATGGTTGTGAAAACAGTATTTTTAAATGGTGACCTAGAGAATGAGATTTATATGAAACAGTCAGAAGAATTCTCTTCTAGTGATGGCGAGCAATTGGTATGCAAACTCAAGAAATTCATATATGGATTGAAACAAGCCTCCCGTCAATGATATTTAAAATTTGACGATATTATTTCGTTTGATTTTGAATAGAATATTTTGGATCAATATATATATATCAAGGTCAGTGGGAGTAAGATTTATTTTCTTATTTTATATGTGGATGATATTTTACTTGCATCCAATGATAAGGGTTTGCTGTATGATGTGAATTATAAAGTCTTACTTCTAACAATTTAAATGTAAATAAAAATGACCAACAATTGTAATATAAAGATCACTAACTCACCTCCCGCCATTTTGCTTGCCCTGTTTTTCCAGCGCTGTTTGGCTCGGCTTTACAGCTTCCAAGCACGCCTTCTCTCAATTGATGATGTAATGCAGAGAAGAAAATGCCCATGGACAAAACCAACTTCACTTATATAAGATAGTTCCATCAACTATCTTATTTTTGGTGTTACAAATGAGAATTGATGGAGATTAATGAAAAACAATAATTGAGAGTTATCAGCAATTAATTAGGCCACTAATCCTTCAGTTTCAAAGCATGATAAAATTAAATCATTAATATTCTCCCACTTGATCCATATTTTACTTGATGTGATAACTAAACCCATCAATTCTCAATTTTAAGAAATAAATACATAAATTATGGCGATGTGTTCTCTATTAATGAGTAGTATCATCCATATATTACAATATATTATATTTCTCAAAATATATTCGAATATTGTAACGTTACTTTATGAATAAACCTTATATTTATTCTTTGTCTAATAATTAACCATATTATCAAAAAATCAACTAATGTGTATACAAAAATTTTGAGAAATATTACAAACAAATAAAAATTTTATTAAATATTATTATCTATACAATGAAAATCATATAATGAAATTTAGTCCCATTTTAGTTATAAGATTCTTGAACCTCAATGGTGGCATACATTTTATCAAAAGATCAACGATCATCAATTCAGTGCTAATATACTCAATAGTAATTTTCTTTCCTTTAATACACTTCTTTATGGCTAAAAATTGAATATCGATATATTTATTTCGATTGCTATTTTTATTATTCTTAGTCAGAAAAATAGTAGCTGAATTATCGCAATATATCTTCAATGGCTTTGAGATGGAATCGACCATTCTAAATCCAGACATAAAATTTCTCATCCATATATCATACTTTGTAATCTAAAAACAAGTGACAAACTCGACTTCCATTGTGAAAATAACAATCAATGTCTACTTTCACTCCGTCAAAATACAGCTCCACCGGCAAATATAAATATGTAACCAGATGTTGATTTACATGAATCAACACATCCAACGAAATCTTAATCGGAGTACCCCAATACTTTCAAATTGTCAGTCCGTCTATATGTAAGTATGTAGTTTTTGATACCTTAGAGATACCTCATCACTTTCTTAGCAGCTTTCTAATGATCCATATCTGAATTACTCTGAAATTTTTTTAATATTCCAACTGCAAATACGATTTCAGGTCTTGTACATACCTAAACATATATTAAACTTCCAACAGTGGAAGCATATGGAATATTTTTCATATGTTCCCGTTCAAAATCATATTTCGAACATTGGTTTAAATTGAACCTATCACCCTTCACAAAGGATACCACTTTTTTTTTTTGGTAAGTAAGTGTGTATTTTGGATTATATGGAGAAAAAGTTTATAAAAAACTATGTTATAACTCCAAATTTTGACTTGGAGTTAGAACATAAAACGCTAGGGCATACCCCGAGCGACTGGTACATCAGAGAATACATCAAACAACCTCTAAGAGGAGCACTCTAACAGAAAATAGAAAAGGAACAAAGTCATTTAACATACGCAGATACAACAACATTGCTGTCCAAAACCAAAAAGCACCCCAAGCACAGGAAGCAAAAGACTACTGCATCACTCCCATCGCCAGCTGTAATACACCATCAGCAGCAAAGAAAACCACCGATCTTCAAAATTCAAACAGCAAAGGGATCGTCAATCAGCATTGGATCAACAGCCAGTAACCATCGGCATCCATGCATCCTGATCATCATTCCGGATCCAGAACTAGTCCAGCATCCACATCTAGATCTTAATCTAATCCACCACTGCAGCAACAGAACTGATATCGACAGAAGGGGAGTATAGAGCATTTTGTGAATGCAGTATCCAGCAACATAATACAGCCGCGGCAAACAGCAGCCACGAACGTCCAGGGAAGGCAGATCAGTGCCAACACATCAAGAAGAGCAGGGCAGAAGTTTATAGCTATGCTGCAGCAACCATAAACCAGCACTAGCTGCATACTAACGCAACAAAATCCAGCAGAGGGATCCTGCCCAACTAAAGACCCATCGGCCCCCAAGCAACAACAGCTTCACTTCATTCATCAAAAATAGGCCCAAAGAATTATTCACTCGACCCACGAAAGAATCAATCGGATTGGCATCACCACCGCCTCTACCAATGATTGAAGACAATACCAAAGAATAGAAGATCATCCAAGAAACAAGTTGTAATCCATGTGAAAGAACCAGCAGCTCCACGGAAAATCTCTTTCTACAATAAGCAGAGAACCGGCCAAAGGATACCACACTTGATTAATAATCTTTTATCCGAAATCTCTATAAAATTTTATTGATATAGGTCTCCTGAGACAAATCTAGAACACCTCGTAGTCTGTCTCGATGTATCTTGATGTCATTAATATAAAATGTATCACCCATATCTTTCATTTTAAATTTATCAGAGAGAAATTATTTCACCTCATACAGTAAACCCTTATCATTTGATGCAAATAAAATATCGTCCACATATAAAATAAAGAAATAAATCTTACTCTCACTAACCTTCTGGTACATATATTGATCTAAAATATTCTCTTTAAAATCAAAAGAATTGATAGTATTGTTAAATTTTAAATACCACTGACGAGAGGCTTGTTTCAACGGAAGGAACAACCTCAGTAGGAACGGCAAAGCTGGGGGAAATCAGTTGGGGAAAAGGAATAACCTCCGAGCTTAAACCCAATCTTCAATACAATACTGTAGACAGTAATGAAGCCCATCGGCATTTCGTGATCACAATGCTCAGGACTAAGCACCATGACCTTTTAGTGAGCCATGGTCCTGCAACTGATAACAGGCTGCAGCAATGAAATAGAGGGTGCTTTGAAGAGCCAGCAACAACGTCAGTAGAAATGGCTGCCTCCACAAGCAAAGAACGGAGAAGTCCAGATAAAAAGGTTTGGGAAAGGCTGAAGAAGGATGACGAAAGTAACGTGAAAACCAAAGTGGATAGGTGGTGCAAAACCACTCATTTATAGCAAGTCATGAAGGCGGCTGAAGCATCAGGCGAGTCTAAATGTTACGTCAAAATTCAAAAATTCTAAAAGTTTGGAAGATGCAACGCAGCGCAAAGGCAAGGAAGATGACAACAACAATCAAAGTCCTATCAAGCCAAGCGGTGAGAGGGGACCAAGCTCCTTAAACTCAGCCTCAGTGCTAGATGTTAGGGGCTAATGTTAGGTATAGATATACTGTGGACCTGGATTCATTTGTGCTACTAACCCGAATAGTCTCTTCAACTCTCTTTGCTCAATACCAACCCAATTGAGGAACAGAAGCCATATCGAATGGCAAAAGAAGCCCAAGTCAACCGCGAGCAGACACATCAGCACTAAACTCCATTCATCACCCATGAGTTCCCCCAAAAACCTATGGAAAGATTAAGACTTCGCCCAACTAATGACACAAAAATGCACCTAATAATTCTTTAAAAAAAAATTTTTTAATGATATATAACAAAATAAGATAGTAATATTATGAGAAAATCATAGCACAGATACAGTTACTCATTGTAAATACGTAGCCAATTAGTTACCACTAATTCATTTCCAATTATTACTTTTGCCCTCTAACCTATAATTGCCTCACAACTTTGATTTCTAAAAATCCAATACTCTAGAAAGAGAATGAGCTAAAAATCTCTCTTTCTCTCTCTTAAGACTCTAAATATCTCAAATTTAAAAAAAATTCTTAACTTATAATACATAAATCATTTTAAATCTCTCTAAAAAAAAGACATTATCTATGGAATAGATTATACCAACTCTCAAAAGAAAGTACAAATTGTCCCCCATGAGCTAAGATCTCGTCGAGGGAGAGCTCCGTAACCCCCCATGCCACAAATGCCGAACGCTTCCCGTCATCGAGGTCACAACTGATTTGACTCCTCAAAGATCGCATAATCCAAAGGCAAAACTTAAGCCTCTTAATTTTATTATTTGTGATATATAGATTTAAATTATTATATTCTGACTTAAATTTTACCAATGTTCACCGTCCTAACCGCATCAAACTCAAATGAAATGAAGCAATTGGTTAAATAGTTAACTGGTTAATAATTCTCTTTGCTGTGTGAAGAAAATCATTCTTCTCCTCGTCGTAATCCTCATCATTAAAATGGTAAGATTCTTCTCCCTCGTTTCAAAAGCAAACACTCCTTTCTCTAGTACACTGGTAAGTCTAATTCTCAATCCATCTTAGTAGTGGTAGAAATCCATTAATTCAGGTAAAATTGTCTAAGTTATTGTACGTGACATATTTTATTTATCAAATTTGATAAAATGTTATAAACCTAGTTATATTTTACATACAATATTATTAATTATTTCTAAAAAATTATATATTTTTTAAAGATATACTAATTTAAGACAAACTCTTTATTGAAAATGATGAATATTATGATAATTTAAAGTAATCCATTCTCTGTAAAAATCATGCATCCTCATCGTTATATCATCAAAAATAAATTTTAGGCAAAGAAAGAGGAATAGCGATTATTTCTCAATACTTCAAGACATTGACAAATCAATGCACTAGTTGTACGGATTATTTTCATAAAGTGACGTTTTTATATTTATGAATTTGAGTATATTAATTTATGTCAAACATATGCTATTTTAGTGAAGATCATAATAATAACTATGGGAATTTAACTTTATGCGTCTCTGGATTTGAGTTGTTGATGGGTTAAGAAGCAGTTTGATCATCTTCTGACAAGTCAAATTGAAGCCGGTTTAATCCCCGTATTTTTAACTAAAACCTTGTACAGCACAACGAACAAACAAGAAGTTAAAAAATTAACGGAATTCACTTCCTGATATATCATCGATACTCAAATCATAAATCATTTTGTAAGAAAAGAAAAATAGAGAATACAAAATGAGGATGTGCCCAAATAAATGACGGCTTAAAAGTGTACCCGGTTGAAAGGCGTCTTAGAAGTGTCTCATACTGAGGAGCGCCTTGAAGGTGCACCCGGTTGAAGGGCATATTGAAGATGCGTCCAATTGAGAGGCGTTTTGAAGGTGCGCCTAGCAATGAGGGTCTTAGAGAGGAAGGGTTCGAAAGGGAGCATCTTTGTCAGTTCTATCATTAAAGTGCAATTGAGATGCTCGATAACTATGGCAGAGTCTCAGTCATAGCTTACTAACTTGGAGAGAGTTTCTAGATGAAATTTTCTATTGTGTCTTGTCACAAATCACTTTCTCTGTTGTAGTAAAGGGGTATTTATAGCATTGGCAAGCAGTTCAACCTCCCCTGGTTGGTGATAACCGCTCACTAAATTGTCCGATTAGATAAAGAAATATCGGTATGACAGTTACTTTTAAAAGGAGATCCGCCAAATTACTATTGTCCTTTTAGGAGTGATCGTATGAACGTGAGTGAATATTCTTAAAATATTTACCAGATTGTTCCGATCGATGTAGAAAGAAGATTATGAGCTATCCTGACTAGATCAACAAAATCATTTTGGCCGACTGGCCCGATTAGAAAATTGTTCGAATCTTGAGCATATCCCTTCTGTTTATGAGCCCTTTTCTTGGGCAAGTACTTCCAAACAACATCTTCACTGTGGGCCTTAATATTCGAGTAAGTCTATGGACGACGGACCCATTAAAAGTGTATATTTTGTTAAAGAATTTTTACAAAAAAACACACAAGGGAATGAATTGAAGATTGCATAGGCCAAGAAATAAAAAATCTGCAAGTGATCTACGGCTAAGATGGTAGTGAAAAAAAAATATTAGTTCATTTAAATAACATTTATTAGGTAATTTCAAATGCATTAATAGTAAAAACTTTAACCAGCAACTATAAATTTATTTTTTTTTTTGAAATTATTATTACCAATAAGACAGATACTTCAGATTTTATTTGAACAAAATAAAAAATACAGTTACAAAAAACATAATGCTAGTTAATTAACAAAAATTTAGTTAAATAGACAGATATTTAAGCTAAATTACTCCTACCTTGGGGGATAGAGAATAAATTGATTTGATGATGCACAAAAAATATCCATAAATTTACAAAGCCTATAAAACAATGTATAGAATTTCAAAAAAACATATAAGCAATACCTTTTAGCCATTTTTGAGACTCTCTCGAATAATGTAATACTCAATTATTCATTTATTTTTATATAAATTCATTAAGCATTTTCGAATAAATAAGGCACTACATTATTAAAAGTCTACTAAAAATATTTTACTAACATTGCTCATGATTAATTATCAATGTTTTTGCTCTAGAAAAAAACTATAACATCAGAATTTTAAATTTTATATAGAGAGTAGCTTAGGCTTTCAGCAAGAAGAGTATTTCAGTTTATATTATTTAAATTAGAAAAAGAAAAACTCCTGAATTGACTGGGTTGATAGAATAATAGTTTGATTGGAGTATTTTCCCATGTGGGATGGTACCCATCAAGACATCATTAACTCTAAGAGTAGTATTAGGAAGACAGTGGTATTAGGAAGATAGTAAGAGTTAGAATCATGGATTAAAATAAACAAAGAACATCATACCACAATCATTCATCAAAAGTGAGATTTTTTAGCAAAAGAAGATAAAGAGCAAGTTTAGATAGAGATCTAGATTTCATACATTGCGTTGGTCTTGAGTCATCGTTCAACTCCTTAAGGGCATTATGAGTAATTATGCCCAATGAGTTTTTCTGGTAACTAAGTTTTGGGATAGCAAGAACTTCAGATGGAATGTTACAACAATGATAAACATACAGAAACTAAATAGAAAGAATTGAATTGATCAGTAAAAATGAAGAAGAGGAAGTAGTTATGGAGATGACTGTTGTTAGAGAAATCAGCAGCATTCTTGAGGGCCAGAATGCAGAGACTGATTTTTGCTGATAATTAGCTTAAATTCATCTCTTACACAAGGGAGAATGGGCGCTTCAGTTTTACCTTCAAAACAGAGACTGAATAGGCTTTGGAGAAGACAAATTTCCCACCTTGTTGAACTGCCAAAAAACCAAAACTCGCCATTAGAACAGCACATTGGCTAGTTGTGAACAAATCAGTGGTGAAATTCGACATATGCAAGGAGTTTCCTATTTATCACGTGAAGAGGACAAAGAGAGCTTTAGTTGTGACTTCATGTGGGTTACCTTTTGCTGTTTGTACTTTTCACGTATCGCGTTCAGCTTGCAACCATTTATATTCGATTGCAGATCTTGCATGGCCATTACTGTAACTTTGAGATCCGGAGCCTTATAACAGGTATAGTGCTCTAAAGTAGGATTCTACCACCAAAAAGGGGAGGGGGGGAGTGGGGGAAGACACTTGAGCATCTTCTTGCAACATGACTAGCAGGCACAAATTGAATCAATAAAGAAAATGAATTACTGACCCACGGATGAACGGACTGATCAAGTGTCCATCTAGCAAGGAAGACTGCAGATGCAGCTACGAGGGAAGGAAGATACTTTAAAAACCTATAATCTGTAAGGGTTAGCTCTGCCAAGTAATTTGCCAATAGCTCCAGGTCAAAAGAAGGAACCTGAGTATTCATGAAATAAAAATTTGTAAGCAGGAATTTCAAACTAAGATACCATCAAAGAGTTCCACAAGCTCAACACATATGCCACCAGTATACCTTGTCAGTAGCTTGAGCTGCTTGCACAAATCTCCTAAAATCCAGATTTTTTTAATTTTTTAATTTTTTTTTTTTTTTTTGGTGGAGGGGGGAGGGGGAGGAAAGATGATGTTAGAATAAATCAGAAATAAAATAGATTCATAAGCATATACGGTACTGCAGAGAGAACGAAAGTAGATGAATAATAGGCATACCTCAAAAATGTTTTTGTGGTGGGAACAGATAGTTGAAAGCACAAGAAGTTCAAAACTTGACTTTCCATTTTCAAGACCTATCCATCAACTCGGGTTAGGAGCCTCTAAAAGCTGAAATAAGGCTAAAGATACTATCCAGAAGGATAGTGTATCTTCCAAGAACATTGAAAAGACTAAATGACGGTCAAAAGTTCGTTTCACTAGTAAGATTCTATTTTCAGTACAATATGCACGAACAAAATACGCATTTACTAGTAGAATTTTGTTGCAAAGTTCAGCAAAGAGCATCAACTGATTTCGAACATATAACGATTAAAGCTGATTAGTGAACACTTAAGGCATCACATTGCAGAAGAAAGTGGCCAATAATAATTCCTTGTTCAGGAGAATTATGGCATGCCCAGGAGATCTAATATTTAATTGCAGGATAGTGACATGTAATTTATCAAAGAGAATATAGATATCATACACCCGGGCTATCAGAGAATATATAGCTTGAAAGAATAGTAGTGAGAATTTAATGCAGTTCTCTTATCCACCATAATTAACCCAATCATGTAGTTTTTAATCTTTATTATCATTACCATCAATTGAAGTACTGACATAAGTAAGTTGATTATTGCAAAGCTGATCTCAAATCCTTGTATTATTATTCTAAAAGAAACACTATGCTGTTTTGATGATAGAAGGAATGTTGGAAAGACTTGCGTGTTGTACCTCGGGGCATAAATAAACTAAAATTGTTCAGTGTTATTTTTTGGATTGACACAGTTTTTGAAAAATAAGGTCTTGTTAAGCTTTGGTTACTTTGGTAGTGTGTTACTGCTATTGGATGTTACCAATTTAGATTTAATTCTTGGAAAACTCTAAATTTGAGCTTTTATAGGAGTTCTTGATGTTACCATTTGAACAATGACAACACAAGCATATATGGTTACTGGCACTTAAGTTGGTTGTTACGAGTCCAAAAGCCAACCACAGACCTCCAAATAAACATCAGAAATAGACACTTCATGAGACAGACACTTCAACTTGCTAAAGCTTGATTATTTACGAGTATGTGAACCACCGGATGGTACTCAAATAATGTTTTCACTAAGTAATTGGAACTAGCTCGCTCTTTTCCAATGATCCCTCACGCTGTTAAGAAATAAAAGAAAAGGAAAGTAGATTTTTGAGTTGACTAAATGTTACAGGTGGTTTGCATGTTTGTCAATACTTTGTGTTCTCCTTAATATATAATTTTAAATGCAGAAATAATAAACAGGGGATAATTATCGTTATTATGATATCAAAGCTCCCAACAACATTTCAAAGAATTTGTTCTTTGAAGGTGGCATCAATCAGTAGCTGGCCATATTCCAAATAATGAATCAATAAACAACATATATATTTGGAAAAATCCATGTCTTACTAGAATGACCAAATTATGTCTGACAGATCCAGTTCCACCAACATGAATTAGCAATCTGGTTTGGTAAAGTAGGCAGATATATTGCAATGCAATACTAAATTTGAACTTTCAAAATATAGAAACATTGCAAAGAGATTTGTCACGGCACTGAAGATTCTTTTCAAGTATTACAAAGTGGCAAAGTGGTAACAACTATTTGGATGTGCTAAGAAATCTGGACTGAAATAGACAGCAAGAAGGCAAGGGCACACCTCTTCCCTTGTGTAAGTGTTGTCTGTGATGAAACAAAATTCTTCAACTCGGGGTGCACATATCTCTTCATACTTGCTTCAAATCATGATATAGAAATTATATTAGAATTTGTTACAACATGATAATATGAGCAACATAACCAAATGCTTAATCAGAGCTGCATACAAGAAAATGTCATTATATTGTAATAAAGTTCTAATGTAGACGTTAAAGCCCATGCTTCTAATCATATTTGTCAGAGTAAGAAGCAGGATAGACATATCTCAGATAACCAATTATCAAAAAACCGTTTCATCAAAAAAATTATGAATACCAGTCTTGTAACACACTGGAGGACATCAACTTTGTTATTTACATAAACAATCAAAACATCTCTTATAGTTACATATAATTTTTGCCTGGTATAAAAAGGTATGAATAATTATTTGGTCAGTCCAAAATACATAGAATAGGAAATGCTATTTCTTGACTTGGATATATTTACCTATGCAAATTTAGAAGTCATTGTCCAAGCCCTTAAAACATCAAAAGGCTGCACTGAAAAACAGAAATAAATTTTTTTTTCATTGTTATGACATTATTGTTTCCTCCTTTAAGATCTTAACTGGAAATCCGAATATATTTTCCAAATTAGACGTCCTCATTATTTTATTTATTCTCCTCTTTAAGGGTTGTTCCAACATGACATCACTTAAATTTCACCAAGAACCTAGCATTAGATTCCTTTCACACAACATAATACAGAATGCTTACGAGGCAATTAACATGCAGCTAACACCTAGCAGCTGTAATCTTTGTTTTTCAATGTAGACTTGAGATAGAAATCGGTCAATAAGGCTTGTTGTGAGGTAAAGTGTATCTGGAACTAATTTGTATTCTTCAGAAACCTGGAATAGGACACCAAGCCACATAACGCAATACTAGTTAGTACACCCCATCATCAGTATAAAAGAAAAATAATTCAAGAGATGACATAAGATGCACCCGTACTAAACCTTAAAATGATGAAAGCTATTTAACAATAAGGATATGGTTTTGAGTATAAATAATAATATAAAGGAAAAAATCTAGATCATAACACTTTAATCATTAAAATCCTTTGAATAAGATTCAATCAATCTAGAACTACATTGCCGTCAAAGCAGAACAAGGATATACTATGCATAGTGGCAAGAATTAAAAATGAAAATGTGGTTGCAATGTAGCTGAAGGTTCAGAAGTACGGTAAACAAAAGGAAGAGACAAAGTAACTAGCTGAAATAAACCTTCATATTAAAGCATCAAATTCACCTAACTTACTAACAAAAAATTCATTGCTTCCGAAATATTTTGAAAGTCTAATGAGATGCCAACCACAATCGGAAAGAAATGAAAATTTGGAAAAAAATTTGGAATTTACAACATTGTACTTATTTGAGATACATGAATAGCTTAAACAGAAGCATGACCAAGAAAGCCACAAGGCAGTGAAAGCACTATTCTTCAAAACCAAGACCATCAAAAGCTAATACACATTCTCCGATAAAAAAATGCTAATAAAATGCTGAAAGTATGGGACATCTCCAAATGTGAAAGCCCTGGAAGTTCAGAGCTGCTGCATTTAATGAATTGCAAAATAGAACTAAATTGAATTTACTATTAGTATTGCTTCTAATTAATGGATAAAAAGAGAACTAACAGATAGAGAAAAGTTCATAGAACAGGATTTGTAACCTCCACAAGCCAATCAATCAAAATTCCTCTCATGCTTTCAGTAATATCTCTCTGTACTGTTTCCATATAGTTAGTTGAAGGTCTCTGGTTGAGCTGAGAAAAGCAGAGACACAACATACGTTCAGAACATTTGAAAGGAGAATGAGCATGAAGTCTCTTCTCCTACTTCAGTACCTTTTAGTTGATAGATAGCTTGTAAAGTAAGAATTCAAACAAAATCTACTTTACAATTTGGAGCAAACCATCATTTTTGCAATGAGCAAGTGATCATAAATGCAGTAATATTATTTATTGGGGAAGGACTTGAAAGATGAATAACCACTAGGAATGTGTTTTCCAATATACAGCATTACATTATTCCAGTTTATATATTTCTGCAGTTATTCACCTAGAATAACATGTCATATGAAGCATTTTATAGCATTTATCGGGAGGAAAGGATGACAGTTTGGTTGTAAATACAAAACAAAGGGAAGCCAGTTTGGGAGCAACAAGTGAACCTCAATGACAACAATGCATACCTCCGTAACACGTATGTTGTTATATATGTCAGGGGCATACAGGCTGCACATTTGGGGATCTTTGAAGTTTGAGTCAATATCTACAATGCCTGGATCATTTGAGGTTCCTGATTTTTCACAAAGCTTGTGATCTGCATTGTAAAATAAGAACAAAAGTCCACCTTCGCTAAGATTAATGTTGAGATTGAACAGTGAAATTTCTTACCCAAATCAAAAAGAAAACAAAGAAAAGACCCAACAATAAAATCCAAATATCATCCTCTGGCAATCTTATAAAAACACAGTAACTGGGACTTAACATTCTCCAACAAACTTCATATTCTCCATCACAAAAAAGGGTATACAAATTCAGCTTCATCTCTAAAGGAACAATTGTTGCATAAATAAAAGATGACCCAGTTTTCAGGACGTAGCTCATCATAGGAACACTGTAGGTGATACACAGCATCTTTAAAATCATTAAGTTCTACGTGATTGATCCTAGTTCTCATAATTGGGCTCATTACAGACATATTTGTTTCTATATTTTTATGATCATGTACTAGCTTCAAGTACAGATAAAGTAAACTCTGCTTTGTGAGCGAGTGCAGCTGCAGGCATAAGAAATTGAAGCTTCCCTCATCTATGCACTCCAAAACGTACAGAAAACATTCTAGCTCAAATCAGATTGCTGAGTTTGTGTTCAGCAAGCCAGCCTAAAGCTAAATATTTTTCCTTTTTTTATAAAGATTTTATCCTTTCTTCCACTTTTCGTACCATGATCGAAGCAAAGTATTGAAAAAACACAGAGTGGCCAGATAATCCTTGACTATTTTCATAGGAAAGAAGAAGAATACAATATAACTACACTACATTCACCAAGGTTGAAAGAGCATAGAGAGCGAAGACACTAGGTGGTATTCCAAGGTGGGCAAATCCAATACACAAAACTAGGAAAAGGAACATCCTTTCTCCTTGTTTGTGGGGAAGTCTCACTTCACAGGTGGTTCGGTTGTCTTACTTTAACAGGAGGCTATGCTATTCTTGCTTAAGGTTGGTTTGAGAGGAAGTAGTGAAGAAAGAGAGTTGGCTTTTGATTTTGAAAAGAGTGTGCTGGAAAAGGAGACTATCCGTTGAACACTTTTCTATCCAGGAAAGGATAGAAAAGATCTCATGTATAATACACGCCGCACTAAACTTCTAAAAGCAATCCTAGTGAAAGCATGCAGCTCTGTTATCTTGCCAGTCATGGGGTCAAATGCAAATTGAACCATAGTTTAGTGAGATGGTATGACAATCAAAAGTCTTGCACTGATAACGATAATAAGTTAAATAAATGGCTAAAATAGAATGCAGACCTTTCTTCAGTAGGCTTCCAAAACATCTTGGCCGCTTAGAACCTTGTTCTACAAGCACTGGTGATGCTACAAAACATTCTCTTAAACACCCATTTCCCCGTGTTCTGAACGGAAGTGGTAATTTCTGTTCCAATTTCACAGGTAAAGTGAGCTGTCGGGGTTCCACTGTTAATTTGGATGTATCTCCAGCAGTTTTTCCTTCCGAAGGTGAAGTGATCTTTTGGGATTCCCCAGTCAATTTTGATATACTTTTAGATATCTTCTCTTTTACATTTAGATCATCTAGGATTTCTTCAGGAAAGCCTGGAGCCACCTTTATGTTCCTCATGGGAGCTCTCTTAGCCTGCTTCCTTGTCTGACACCAGAAAATGAAATCAGTAGCAAAATGTCAGATAACCAACCATCCATATAAATACATAACTGGTGAGTTCATAAGCCAAAAAAAAAAACGTGATTGGCTAGGCAAGCAACAAGGAAGAAGTCTACTTAGTGCAAACTAACTACACAACTTATATTGGACCGCACATGTTTACAAGTAACTGTGCAGAAATATAGCCATCTTCTCATTTTTGTGGTATGGCAGTTCTGTAAATTCAGAAAATCAACTTCAGACCTATCTAAATAACCAATAACCTATTTGTATAATAGATGGAAACCTAATTGCTACAACATGGAATGAAGAAGCAATATACACTTGCCTGGATTTTGGTTCCATTGAAGCAGGCTGTGTAGGATTTTCCACAAGATACATTGGTCACATCGTTAAGCACTGCTCTTCTCTTGTTCTGAATAAAAACAGTAGCACCAACTGCTGGCTTGTTTTCATCTGATGCTTCTCTTTTATAGTTTGCACGTACAACTCTCTTCTGATCCTGTCTAGGAGGCTTCTGGATCTGCCTTCTTGCCGTGCCAAGATCTTTAGCCCTTGCCCGTGTGAGTCGAAATGTGCATTCTTCCAATTTAGCAGCATTTACAGTTTCCTTATTCATGTCTGCAGTGCTTGTAGAAGAGCAATGCTTGGCCTAAAATTGCAACTCTGGAAATTGAACCTCAAATTTCAATCACCAATTGAAGGCCACTCAAGAGTCTGTGAGTAGGCAAGTGTTTGTGTTTGTGTGTGTGCGTGTGCACGCATGTGCATAGAATAGAGAAAGAGCACATTAAAATAAGGTCCTGGAACAATTATAGAGCAAAATTTGAAGCAATCCACAACCCAAGTTATTCCCATTACGTACGGTCACTACAACGATAACAACAAAACTCCCAAAAAATTGGCAAGATCATTGGGATTGGAAAGACTTTTTTCCCTAAACCACAAGGTGCTTATTTCCAAGTAAATGATAAGGAATTGAGTAGATGCTATAGCCTTAATAGACCTTCGTGGCTTTTGTTCTGGTCTTTCTTTTCTTTCCACATCTTATTGTGGCTAGCCTTTCCTCATCCCTTGCATAGTTGTTGACTTGAGGCTTATTTCTTACTCAACCACGACTCATTCTTTAGGTTGTACATAACTGTATATGTGAAAATAAATTTTTCATTTTCTTCATCCATCAATTTCCAATATTTCTTATTCTTAATCATGCTAGTGTGAGTACTAAACAAGGGGTGCTCATCATAATGTGTCTTATAGCACAGGAATCTAACTGGCCATAAGTCTCCCCACAGCAAAAGATACCGATTTAAGTATCACAACACTTACTAACAGTAGATCATTCATCTGTCTATATGCAATTTCAGTGGATCTAGGAAACAAAATCATTCCCATCAAGGGTGGCAGAATCAAGCACCTGAAGTTAACAAATTGGGAAACATACCTAAGAGAACAGTTGTGTGATGATTATCGTGGACTACACTTGTAGTTGGGCTGTCAACAGTCTTAATGGAGGTAGTTCTTTCCCATACAGAATTAAGACTTACCGGAAGCTACATATCAAAGCTCCTTCTTATGACATCTTCTAGAGAATGAATCTAATAGCAAACTACAGATAGCTCTTCATCACCGCTTCAAACACGTGAAGCTTAGAAATCACAGGACTGGGCAATTTTTCAAACAAGTCATGGGGAAAAGAAATAAAAGACAAAGAAACCGGTTGTTTCAAAATATTTCTCAGAGTTATAATTCTACCAAAGAATATGATAATCTGCAGAACCATAACTAATGTGTGAATTATGTGCTGACACATGTATAATTGGGTGATATTACAAAAAAATTTCACAATCAGCAAAGCCACTCAGCTGAAAGGGGGAAGAAAATCAATAGCAAACGAAATTGAGCAGACAAGCAAAGGTTGTGGGATCAAAGCATGTTTAAATAACAGAGACATTGAATCACATTATTAGCTACCAATTAATCCTATCCCGAATGCCAAAGATAGGAGACTCAGATAAGGCATCGGGTTGGTGATTCCATCTATAATTTCTAGCCACATAGGCAATCTAACTATAAATTGTGCGTTATTAACTGCATTCTGGAGCTGGGAGGAACTGGCGAGCTACTCTCCTTAAATGGATTCAGGCCTCCTTATTATCCGACAACCTTGCATTTTCATTTTCTCTACATCTGTTTCGATCCAGTGAATACCCATAAACTCAGAAAGAGAATAAGAAAAAGAGAAATATAACTAGCTTGAATAGCAGTGACATCTTGCTTTCGCAGATATTATAATGCAACAAAGAAGCTATGTCTGCCTCTGCCTTTGTCAAAATCCAATATATGGGTAGGTGTGGATGCTCATAGCGTCTCCAAAATATAAGCCAGCAAAAATTATGTGATTTAGTCAGATTACCGGCAGGTTTAAAAACTATATGATATAGTGGCATCTACCCCAGAGCAAACATCTCACGTCTTTGTTGTATAATCCGAGTCAAACACTAGAAAAACGCAAAGAAGAACAATATAATCTTTGCTTAGTGCTCAAGAGAATACTAAACCCTAACGTCCTTTCAAATTTGAACTACGGCCATATTTTAGCTCAGTTTTAGAACTTTTCAAATTTTAAATACAAGACGAAGGAGATATTTAGAGTAATTCATCAGATTTTCATTCCAATTTTATACGTGAAACATTTAACACGCAGAATCAAAACACACATTAAGCCAGCATAAATTAATTGGATCTTTTTGAAGAAGGAAAAAAAAGGCGAAAAATAAAACAGGTAGCAAGCTACACTAGCTTTCTAAAGCAATTGGGAATACAAAGCAATCAAGAGGCAGATCTGCGTCATGCTTTTGAGTAAGTCACGCAAGATTCAGCAGTATCTGCGATTCTCCATCATTTCAAATGTCAAAAGAAATTGACAGCAAAAACTCAACAGTGCGCCGTAGAGCAAGCAATATAGATAAAGCCGAGTTTACTTAGTAGCAGAGAGCTCGCGACCTGTCAGTGTTGATATCGCAAAGAGGATAGCGTTACGATGGGGTCAACCATTTGCGATCCGGAGAGAGAGAGGGGGGTGATAGAGAGGAGAAAGCAGATGAAGATGGAGGAGAGGGTGAGAGTGAGAGAGAGAGAGAGAGAGAGAGGGTGAGGATGCCGTCGATATAGGCGTTAGCGTGAGCGGGAGGGAGCCACAGTTCAAACTTCCAAAATTCAGATCGAGAAGACACTAAAGGCCACTCTCGTTGTTCTTTCCACTTCAAACCTTTCAACCCATTTTTTTGATTCAAAATCTTGCCATGTGAGCATTAATTATCAAATGAGGAACATCACAGCCAACCAATTGTTTTAAAATGTCATCCTCTTAGACATATTTTACACAAAAATTGTTATGACGAAAAAATATTACTACTATATATCAATTATATTTTTGTTTAAAATTTTATCTATAAGAATATGATTTATATCATTATTTTGAATTCAATTCCAAAAATTTCTCGATGAGCGCTTGATACGTGCACGATCGATGACAGCACTGGCAAAAGACGGACGACTGTGAAAATAGAAGAGCTGGTAGAAAATGGGAGTTCAGCAGAGGAGAAAGATTTAGGAAAATTAGGGGAAATGAAGGAGAAAAGGCCGAAGTGAAACGGCTAAGATGCAGGAAGAAGTAGAGAGGGAAAAGAACCAAGGTAGCAGAGAAGAGGAAATAGAGACCGAGGTCAGGGAGAGGGGGCGTAGAGAAGAGAAGTTCCGAGGTGTAGAGAGAAAAGCAGAAAAAAACAGGGTGAGAGAGGGAGAGAGGAAGCTAAGAAAGAGGGAACAGTGGAGACGATGAGAGCTGCGAAGAGAATAGGGAGACAGAGGGAGCAAAATAGAGAGAAAGAGACAATATTCTTCTTCCCTTTACTAATCAGCAAAACATGACTTTATACAAGAAGGCTAACTGTCCACGTGAGAGGAACGAGACAGGGTTTATAACAGAAAGAAAATAAAAATAGAATGGAATAATAAAAAACATAGAGGAGGAGAAAATGAGAAAATAAAAAAATAGAAAGCACGTAACATTGCCCTCTTCTTCAAGAAAATATTGTCCTCAAGGTTCAAGTTGAATGTGGTAAAAGTTAGATGAAATGTTGCCACTGTGAAACCACTAAACACCAACTTCAGCACAAGCTCGTCTCGTGTCCTGAGTCCGACGTAGCTTCTTCTCAAGTTCAAGTTCATGTTAACTTTCCCATAAGATTGCAATCTCCAATTAACTAACATTGGCTGCCACTCGTAAATGTCAGCACAAACACTATCGATCTCTTTCTCCACCAAAGAAATCCATTTTGGATTTCCTCCCCATTCTTCAAACACGACCATCAGATTTCCCACCGGTTTTAGCCAAGAGCGAGGAACATGATACTACCTATGAGAAGGCAATCCACAGCAACTTAAGCACTTCTTCTTGTTATAATATCCCGCATAATTATAATCATTGTAAGCACCAGACGCTTTATATGTAGGCCAGTAACGTCCAATGCTTTTCCCATTTATCCAAACTTGTCCTTTACCCATACTACCCATATCTAAAGCAAGAGGATTGTCACCGGCTGGAGCATTGAAAGTGGTTTTGTACCAAATTAAAGGCTGGTTTTGAGAAACAAAAACGCCTTGCAACCACTTGACAGTGGAGGCTCCAGTGAGAGAAGGAAGACTCAAAGATTCTCCCCTTAGACCAATCTTGTACGACCATTTCTGCCATGTCAAGTCTCTCTTCCCCTCGTTCAAGCCATTCAATGACACCGGACTAAGGATCCCGGCATTCCAAGTCTTGAAATGTGAACCGACATTCAGAAGACCAACGACAATGCTCAGTAGCGATATCTTGTTAAGACCGGGTCTCAAATTCACTCCTTAACGGAAAGTTAGCTTTGGATATTCGAGACTTCCATAGGCATTTCCAAATAATTGTCCATTGATGAATACATGCAAGGCTTGACCAGCTGACATGACTATAAGAATTTGATACTATCCACTCCTCAGAAAACCTTCATCATGGTCAATCAAGTAGTCAAAAACATCTCTGGTGGTGTTTATTTATTCTAATAATCCCACAATTATAAATGCACTGTCATCAGTAGATGTTGTCTCTTCATTGTATGACTTCCAGAAAAAGCCTGGATAAACAGGAGTATCTTCATCGTTGCACTCTGAGCACCAACCCTAGCAGTGTTATATACAGTGTTTATGCAATCGGGAAGAATGCTGAATGACCTCGGTGGAAGGTTATAATGACTGTTCCCAAATGCCACTTTTGCATAGGATCTTCGATCATAATTTGCGAGGAAAGCTGCAAGGTATCCAGAATTTGATTTGAAAACATGAGTCTCTTGAACATCTCGTAGTAAGATCACAGAGGGATCACCAAATACAGGAGTTGGCTCACAAAGCTTTATTGTTCGATGCAATTCTATCAGATGGCCCCATTTGGAATGTCGTATTAACCCATATTCATTAAGAGGAGCATCATAGCCATAGCTGGTGGCAATGAAAGGACTACCAGTAGTCCTCCCCGAAGTGGTTCCTCCATGGCACATATAATAGTTGATGAAGGATCCTCCTTTGTGTATGAACCTCGTGACTGCAAATGCTAAGTTCTTAGCAGGTCGGCCTGGAACTGGACCTCCAAAGTCAGTAAACCAACCAGTCCACGCCTCAGTCCATATTTTGGGCTTATAATCCTTGTTGGGGGAGAAGTAATCATAGTAGAAACCATTGCAAGTATTAATAATCGGATCAGGGAAATCATCTTGATTGCACATGACCCATGGGACACCAGCGCGGAGACCCACAACCATTCTAGCAACCCATTCTGTATATGCCCGACCAAGAGCACCGATTTCATACTATATATGGGAAGTATAAATCCTTCACTGCCCTTTAATGGTGACAACCTTACTGTCATATCCCACACTTGCTTTCACAACAGAAGCATTCGAAAGAGAGCATCCAGATAAAGAAGATATGTCAACAGCAGGATCATCCACTCCGTGGAACATGGTGCTAATATAGTTGGTTAAGGCTTTTGCTCCAGAACTTTCAGCTGATGTTAGCACAGGCCTTGCACTCACCAACTCATCCAATGCCGCCTTTGGCAGCTCGATTTTAACAGTCCTTGAGGCGAGCAACGTTGGCCTGATAGGATAGTAGGGGGAAAAAATCCGTATCAAAATTTTGTCCCGCAATGGAGGAATTGCTAGTTTCTCCAGGAGCCGAATTAAGTTGAGGGGAAATAGTTTAGATGGAGCCGTAATAGTGGTAATTGGTGCCATCGTCTGGACAAAGCCACTGTTATCGGTTACCGAACATGAGAACTAGAGAGTTAGGCTTTGAGGAGAAGGGGCTATGGGAAGAGCCGAGTGCACATACATGGAAAAATCACGCAACAGAAAATCATTGTAATCGTTCAGTGCTTCGTGCAATGCTGAGAATTGCAACACCTTAGGCTGCTTCACTGGCGTGGTACTACCACACCTCTCATATATATCACAATCTGTAGTATCCTCCTCAAGAGAAAAACTGTCATTGATTGCAAAAGGAGAAATACGCACAGAGTGGTGCAGTTCTAGCAACGTGTGGACAAAGACAAGAGCAAGTGTGTTTCTCAAATCATCCTCTGGAAACACAAGTTCGCTAGACAAATCTCTCAAATCCACGAATCCTTCATTGTGTAGTGTCCATGACTTCACACCAGTGAGAATTGCGGTTTTGGCAAAGAGCAATGGCTTTTCGGCCTTTGGCAGATGAAGATGGGAGGTGAGTCGAACATCAGTGGTTACGTGAGGCAAGATTGATGGGGTTTGAACAGGTTGGGCTAAAATAGCTGAGGTTGAAGGCGTGATTTGTGAGGGAGTTGGAGGAATTGGAAGATTTGAGGCTGGTAAAGTCTGTCGGTCAATTTGGTTTATGGATTGATGGATTTGTTCAGTGATAGAGGCAGCGGTAGTGTTGCTGTCGTGACATCCAGTGGTAAGTTGGAAATTGAGTGATTCATGTGGAAGAAAGGGTGTGATGCGAGACTGTGGTTGTGGAGTCATAGAGGAAGTAATGGGTGGAGGATGGTAAATCACAGATGGAAAAGCCACAAGTTGGGAAGGATTTACTAACCCGTTTCGCTTGATTCTGCGAAGCGATTACTAGATTTCAGCGAGGGTGTGCTGGGTTTGTGCGTTGATAGAAGCAGCGGTGGCAATAAATGCGGCAAGGATTGCTGTATTTCACCAGACGGTCGCCATGATATCCTTCATGTCCTTCGACAGTTGTGCAATGTCAAGGGCCGTCAGTTCTTCGATTGTCAGCTCCTCTGTCATGTCTTAATGAGAGTACCAAATGATACGTGCACGATCAATGACGGCACTGGTAAGAGACAGACGACGGTGAAAACAGAGGAGTTGGTCGAGGAGGGGAGTTCAGCAAAGGAGGAAGATTGAGGAAAATTATGGGAAATGAATGAGAAAAGGTCGAGGTGAAACAGCCGAAATGCAAGAAGAAGCAAAGAGGAAAAAGAACTAAGGTAGCAGAGAAGGGGAAATAGAGACCAAGGTGAGAGAGAGGGGGCGCAGAGAAGAGAAGTACCGAGGTGCAGAGAGAAAAGCAAAAAAAGACAGGGTGAGAGAGGGAGAGGGGAAGCTAAGAAAGAGGGAATAGTGGAGATGAGGAGAGAGTTGCAGAGAGAACAGGGAGACAGAGAGAGAGATTGAGAGAGAAAAATAGAAAGAGAGAGACAATATTCTTATTTCCTTTACTTGTCAGCAAAATATGACTTTATACAAGAAGGCTAACTGTTCACGTGAGGGGAGCAGGGCAGGGTTTATAACAAAAAGAAAATAATAATAGAATAGAAAAATCAAAAACATAGGGGAGGAAAAAATGATAAAATAAAAAAACAGAAGGCGCGTAAAAGCGCTTGACCAAATTTAGTACACCACAAAGTAGAAAAAAAAATTCAAATATATAGAACTATTTCCCCAACTTATTTTTCAATACCCGAATCATTTAGACATTAGCCAAACTAGACGGCAAGAGAGAAATGATAGGAGAGGGATTCTTGATAGTAATACTTCATGCCTAGATTTTTTTCCATGGCCATATTCTCATAAGGATGGGCATCTAACCTTTTAAATGTATATGCTGAAGTGCTGCCAAACTTGTGTTATAAAAATTGAACTCTAAGGACACTAATTAATCTCAGTTTAACCAACTTCAAGACAACAATCCTACTAGAAAGGAAAAATATGGTTAAGAGATTCCATGCAATCAGAACTTTATGAGCTTGTTAAAGGAAGGCTCATATTCATTCTAAATTATGAGGCCTTGTATTTATTTGAGTTTTTGAAGGCAATTTTCTTCCCTTCGCACAATTTATATCTGAGTAAATTATTTTCTTAGTTGAATAACTAACTACACTCTATAAGCTCCTCAAGTTTCGTTTCTCTTAATGAGTTTCAAGTATTTTTTTACACTCGCATATTTCTATAACCCAGATGGGATGAACGTGGAAGTTGGTTAGACTTAAGCATTGTCATTATACCACATTTTTCCTAATCTTGGGCCTCGAATTGTCACCAAAAAAAGATCATAAATTTTGTAGGTTTTCTCATAACAATTAGGCTACATGCTTGTATCATGGATGATGTGGTCCAATTGACAATGCCCACTTTCTTGACTTCAATCGATCCAATCTTTTAGCTTGTATATGTCCGACATCATTATTTTTCTTTTGCCTTATGTATATTTGACTCGCCTAAAATGTCATCACTTCTATTTCACCTAAACTCATTCATAAGGAAATAATTACCTCATCAAAGCCAAACAAGTTCTTTCTGAATAATAATATCATGATAATATGATAATACAAGACATACAAGGAAATTGGTAAAACCAACATCTTGTCTTCATCATTGGTCTTTTCATTAATTGCCGATATTTGTATTAAATTTGTTTCGATTTATCCAAGTATTTTTCAAGGCTTTCCCTTTCAGACAACTAGAGGCCATAAAATTACTTCTTTATATGCAATCGAAATGTCAAGAACTTAGATTTGTACCAACCCTCCAATTTCATCTAGAGCTCTACTAAATTTGACTAATTGATAACTTTTTGAAAAGTGTTACCAATAAGATATAATTTTATTGTATAATTAATAATATCCCTCATTTCTTGACACTCCTCATCATTCATTCTCTAACATATTTTCTTTTTTCTTAGTGTTTTTACTATTTCTTTTTAGATTAAAATGTTTATCACTTTTTCTTATCAAAAAATAAAGTTATTTTATCTGTTCAATTATTTAATGTGAAATGGTAAACTCTTCAAATCGACGCCATTAAATTATTATTTTCACATACTAAAAAAGTCAACGCTCTGATACTATTTGTTGGGATTTATCAAGAATAAAACATACACACAATCGACACAACAAAGATGAATCTCTGAATCACCCATTAATCGTTGACTATCAAATACTATGATAGTATAAAGAATAAAGTCAACCAATCAAGTGTACACAAGTTACAATGCAATATTTAACAGTAAATTTTTTTTCAATTAAAAAAATCATAGAATAGTTTTTTAAAAAAATTAAATATAATAATGTTCTGTTGTAAATATAACCTCATTCAAGATTTTTTCACAACAATTTGTGTCAAAATTAGTTTAAAATAACCCCAAATTTTCTAATAATTCACTAAAAAAATATAATAAAAATAAATAATTAAATGATAATACTTCCTAAAAGTAATGTTAAAATAATGTAACTCACCTTAATAATGAATAAAACTCGAATCAAACCTAATTAAATACCATGTCTCTTCCTCTTCTTTTTTTTCTATTCTCTCTCTGTGCGGTACTTCTTAGTATCAAAAATTATTTCAAATTTTCTAAAAATTAAAACAAGGCCTTCTATATCCCATGTAGCCGTTTGAGGAACTAACTCACGGCCATCTCACAAACATCACTAGAAAATTTCTTTAGTTCAATCACTTAAGTGGCCGACTTATGATTCTGTAACAGCTCCAAACCAAACCAAATTTTAATAATAATGAATAATTTCAACCAAAAAAATTATTTCCCATATATAAGACAATAATAAAAACAAACCCCAAATTCGGGAATAATTTGACAACCCATCTAACAATCTGACCATAATTAAAATAATAAACAATAATAATAGCATTTATTCATACTATTATTTCGAACAAATAAACAATTGTGACTTACTCCCAAATATCGCAAGAAATAAATGAACAATGACAACACAATCGACATCACCGATCCGTAACAAGCCAAACACCACAAAAATTCAATCTTATTAAATGATCTAAATGTTGTTTACTTGACGATACTACACACAATCATCATTCTATCCACCGCTCCAACAATACAATATTACGTCTGTTATAGATACAGTCTAAATACGTGGCTAATACTCACCAAAAAAATAAGTGAGACTTCGATCCAACTCGCATCCGAACTTTCCACAAGGTATTTGAAATCCTCTAATCTGAAGGGATGAGAATAATGAAAATGTGAATTGAAAGCTTAACAAGTATCAATATATAATATAACAAATAAATGTATCCAAAATCAAGATAATGGTCGATAAATATATACAAAATGCGTAAAACCAAAATTCAAAAACTCATCAATGAAAGTTCGAATGTGGCCTTATATTCAAAAGTGTAATCCTAAAGGAAAGTCACAAATTCTAATTGTACGAGACCAACTGAATCCCAACTATAAGCAAAACCTGTAAATCTCAATTGAAATCTTAAACACAAGTCAATAAAAGTAAAACATATCGAAAATCTAAATCATGCACAAATCGAAGAACCAAAAATCGAAAGATTAATTTAAGGAAGAGTTACATGTAATCCCGATAATATAAAATTATATAACTACTATTTAGACCCATAAGTAAGCCGACTATATATTATCTCCTATAAATAGGATCGAACGTCACTTTTTTTGTCATCCGTGAATGATAAGTACTGTCCTTAAGTCAATCTGATAAATTAGGATATTTGAATATATTAATTCTATTCAATTTCTTATAATGATTCTCATAAAACTCAAATTGGAAATGGCCTCCATATCACATATTATAAAGATTTTCCTATTTAGCAAAAAAGGTTAAAATTTTTATTTGGGAAGGTCAAATCACAAAGCATTTCCTTCAGAAAAGGTCACATATTGAATCACATAACAAAGATAGAACCCGACTCAAAACATAATATATAGATACCACATGTATGGCCCATATGTAAACTTTTATAATTTTTTCCTTTACAAATACACTTATAGAAGAATATAATAACTCAAAATATTTATCTATTTTTTAATAAATAAGTAAAATCTTCAAATATTAGCAAAATGAAAACAAAACCTCAAATCCTTCGATAAATCTACATGTGTGCATGAGTAGAACAAGGGGGAGAAGGTAAAATGACATTCATGTATACTAAAATTACCTAATGTAAGTAAAAATAATAGAAAACGAAAACAAATCAAGAATAGAGTATAAGGATACTTATCTCAATCTCCAACTAAATAGATTTGACATAATGATGTTTTGTACTACCTCTTTTACTCTCTTCCTTCTCCTTGTCTTTCTCTTTCATTCTCTTTCTTTCTCGTACAAAATGACCGAACAGTGTGCATCGCTCATCATATAGCCGAATCAACGTACAAGCGCGACTCAAATGTGTGCTACACGTCACACAAAACCCTCCCTAGGCACAAGCGCTGTCTCGAGCGTGACCCCCAGTAGAATTAACGCTCGAGCACCACCTCAAGCTCCCTTTGAGAGCGTCCCAATTTGGAAAGCACGCATGAACGCACATTTGGTGTGTTTCAGACACTAAACTGCTTCCTTACTCCGAATATCCTTCAAATTTATACTATAAAATTATTTTTTGATATATCTAGTTTAACTCAAAATAAACTAATAATACCAAATTAATTCAGACAAAAACTGATATTACAGGTTCTCTCGCAAAAATGCTCCACAACTCAATCCTTAAACCACTAGCAATTTCAGTCAAAAAACCTCACACGAATGTTGCGTAACTTTTTATGAGTTGTGTTTCTCGTACAAATATCGTGTAACTCTTTAAATGACCAGATACAAAACTTATATAAAAGTGACCCAAAATCTAACATGTAAATGGTACTTAATTCCTATAGATTCATAATTTGTATTAATTTGAGTCTCCTTCCTTCCCCTATGTTAATAATTAACCTTATAAATAAAAAAATTGATTTTATCAATGACAAAACTACCATAGGTGCTATTTACTCTATCAATTATATACATAAATTATATTTTCTTGCTCTTTTCGTTAATTTAGCATATGCTGGACAAGCATTACTCGATTGATCTATTCACTTTAAGCTTTATAAGTATATTGTTTTTCTAACAAATTTTACCATAACAAGATTAGTTCGTGACTTTATGACCATATGAGTATATGGTGCATATATTTTCCTATATTTAAAGCAATAAAAAAAGTGAAATATTAATTTGAGATTTCACCAAATATTGCATGAAGAAAAATATTAATTTGGGTGAAGAATATCGTGTATTGCAATAATAAATTTTGGGGGTGTCCAATTGGATATTATCTCAATGGAGGAAAATCTCGATTAACAATAAATCTTCCTAATATTAATTTTCTATATTATCCAATAACTCATTTTTAGTAAATAATTAAATACTAATATAAATGAATAAAATATACACAATTAGGCTTTTAGAACTGGGTCAAATCTAACAAACTGGTCGGGATATATTATACAAGCAAATACATAATTTAATAAAAACTCATTTTAACTTGTTTGTTCGAAAAAAATAAGCAAATACTAAGCCTAATTCTAAAGGTCGTCAGATAAATAAGGCAATCTTGAGCCGAACTACACGATATTTGCTTATAGTCACAAACATCTAATTAGATTATTTTATGGGCTCACAAGCAAATTTAGGAATAAACTCGACTTAGAGGCTCATAGATGGAATCCTTTGGTGGTTAATAATGTATTTATAAATCAAATCATGTAAAAAGTTCGTCACGACTTAAATGCCAAATATACAAATGTTATGATCATATAAAAACCATAAACCAACTATTTGTAACTTGATCGGACACCACAAACATTGATAGTTAATTTTTATAGTTAAATTTACAAAATAATTATAAAAATTTTTAAGATCGGTCAAACTCTTCTCATTTAGCATTGCAATCAATGTACCTACTCAATATCAAAACGTAAGAAAAATCGTCCGAACAATAATCTAATAACATCTTAGTCATAAAAACAGTCCATATATTACAAGGCCTGCTAGTCTAAAATAGAAATATTCCAATAATACAAACCCACAATAACAATGCCCCAAATATTTGCAACTCCTACAACAATTACAAATACAGTCCACCAACTATTAAGTAATCCTTAAAAAAACTCCTTTCCACCAAAACCTGAGAGTCGTCCATGCCCTGATCAGAAAGGAGATGAAATACGATAAGAGTAGGTCAAAAACTCAACAAAGTTTATATATATTTATTAGCCTTTTGTGTGTATAAATGTCATTAAAAAAATAAAAATGTTCAAAATATCAATAATTAAGTACAAAACACTGAACAAGTGAGAAGTAATGACCTATAATAACTCCATCAACTAAGATTGAATATCAAAAGTTAAACTATAGATTCGTACCCTATAATTCGGGTCATATACCACTATATAAAACATATAAAAAAGCTGTCTGCATATTAAACCCAATGGATGGGGATAAATATTACTTTTAGACTCATAGATGTTTGATAAAATTCTTTATTTACAAATTATATAGTAAGAATATTTAAATATATTTTATTAAATCTCTACCACTGTTCTTATCTAGATAAAAAAATACTATAAATAAATATATAAATTTTAGACTTTAAAAATAGTAATCTTTACTAACTTTAAAATAAAACTTTTGTCAAATGCTTGCACAAAGAAACATGCAAAACTTGTCACTAGAATATTTCAAGATTTCTTAACAAATTTATTAAAATTGGGCACAAATCTTTAAAATCTCAAAGGTTTTAATAATCTTTACAATAATGCAAGACGAACATAAAAAAGGCAATAAATGATCATATATGTGCACTTTTAAATAAGAATCAAAATGAATATTTTAAAAATATTAGCAATTTATAAAAAAATAATTTAAATACACTTGCTTTAGGCTTAAAATCACGATGATCTAATTCAAAATTGTTTCAAAATCAATTTTATTTACTTTCTCTCTATCTTCCTCTCTCTATTATTCTATTTATTTCTCTCTCTTTTCTCAAAATTTTAAAAAAAATGACTTAAAATCCAATTAAAGATACTAATATACCCAAACTAGCATATAAATATCAATCGTAGGCCCATCAAATATGAGACCAACATGCTACTAATGCACATTCATCCTTTATGCATAGCTTCAAATGCACAGTTGCAGCCATGGATGCAGGAGTGTGCTACATGCACTTATTTGGTATTAATACATTCAAGGATCCAGATTATTGTATGGATAATGATGATCAAATTTATCCATCGGGCATAAAGTGAGTTTGATCTCTATGCGTCTTTAATTTGAATCATATATAACGCAAAATATAATTAAAAAATTGACAGGACTCACTCTTTGATATATCCTTCGACGACCCAAGAATATTAGCCCAAAGTAAATTTGAGCCAAAACACAAGTTTTAACAGTCCAAACTACCTACGTGGCCCATTTCAGTGGATATGTCCGATGGCCTTAAACAGTTTGATCTTGTAAAGGAGACGGAACCAATATAATGGTCGGGATGATTTTCTATTCTTATCTCAAAGTAACAACCTCGAACGTTGGTTGAAACCACCGGTTAGATTAGACATTATCCATCCGGTAATTTCCTAAACGGTTGACAAGAGGAGTCAACTGTTCCCCAATCTCAATAAAAACCCCTCCTTTTCAACAGAAAAAGAGTCAGCATTCCAGACAAAAGAAAAAGCAATTTAAGATACCAAGAGCGCGCGTACTCTCTCTCTCAAATTAAGACGCTTTTATATGAATGCAAATTCCCAGACAAAAAACATACTCATATTGCATCGTCTATCTTTCCTCTCTTTTAAAAAAGATACTGATTTAAGTATCGGAGGATATACCAATAAGTGAGTCCCGCCAATCATTTATGTATTTTGTATTGCACAGAATTCAAATTAAAAACGTACGAAGATCAAATCCATTTCACGTCCAATGGACAAATTTTATCTTTCCTTATCCATACAACAATCCGAATTTTCGGACACATTAGATACTACTCTATATTGTCACACATATACGAGCTTTCCTTCCTACACCTATCGGACAACCCAGTGCTATCATTGGCATGCCAGTGTCACTCAAGTGTTAATTAGGCATTACTCCACACCTCTTAATTATTTAATTTTTTATATAAATATATAATTATCTTCAATGATTTATTTAACTTAATTAATTATTGACATCATAAAACCTTTAATGATAGGCGTGTTTGGGAGATTTCTCTTGGACTTGTTTAGAAATTTAATTGGGCTAATAAGTCCAACTAAACTCCATTTGAATATTATATAATAGCAATAGCAAATATTATATCCATTTAGTCACTTTAATTTAATTATATTTAACTAATAGATAATTTTTAATTTTAAAAATATTATTGTTTATTTTTTTCCTCTAAAATTTATAAAGAAATATCGTATTATATATTTCAATTTTAATAAATTAAAACCTAAAATTAAATTTTTATTTCTGTATGACACCAACTAACAAAATATAAATTCCATGCCCAATGTTTGAGATCCAAAGGGGACCTCAATGTCTTCAACTTTTAGTTTTAGACAGATTTTTCACCTGAGGAAAAAACTGATATCACAATCTAAATTTGATAAATCCCTTAATTAGATAATGAATTATAACAAAATGTCTTCCGATATGTATCGATATTGGACTTTCAATACATATATTTTTTAATACTGTAATAATATCGTAATATATCTGATAATTGGCTGATATTTAAGAATCACACAAAAAAAGAATTAATATATTTGATACCAATAAATATTGTCTAATATTTTTAATATAGATATGATTACGATCGATATTGATACTGATATATTACGTTATACTGTGGTCTTTGTTTTTTTTTTTATTTTACTATTTATTAGTCTAGCAATAATTTTAAAATATGTTGATAGTTGATCAATATTCAAATAGCGGATTCAATACGTGACATGTATTCCATGAGAGCTACAGCCCGTATAGCAATATAATAATGCAACAAATCCATACCAGATTAAAATATTTATATAAATTATTAGAATTATTATGTTATTTTATAATATTATAATATAAAAACAAATATTATAAACTTAAATAAATTTATATCTAAAGTTATTTTCTCAAAAAAAAAAAAATAAACCAGTTTCACTTCCTTCACAAATCTCATTCTTCCTTTAAGAGGGTTATGGAATATATGAGAAAAAAAGTACTATCAATATTATTTATAGTTTTCTAAAGTGCTTCTTTAAATTCAAAAATAATCATGAATGTTTTATAACTTTCTCCATAACATAAGTCTACAAATTATTACAAAAAAATCACTTATCATTCTCAATTAATAATGGATAATTTTATTATTTATAAAATAAAAAAATAATCCAATTCTAGTTATAAAAATATCTTTCTTCCCATTAAATATTAAACTAATTAATAAAATAGCTTTTTAAATAAAAATAATAAAACTTTATAAAATTATAACCTTTAATTATCTCAATAAATCACAAAATATGTCACTTTATATGAATAATTTTTACAATTAATGCATTATATTTTTATTAGAAAGTTTAATTCATCTACAGGGTCGGGATGAGAGGAGATGAGGGTTAAATAAATCTTCCATGCGTAAGGGGAGAGAGAAAAGTCAATAGAATATAATGAATTATGTTTTAAAATATATTACTTTGTACATTTTAGAAAAATAAAAATAAATGATTATCTGATTTAATTATTTTATAGTCGTAAGCAATGTCATTTTAGCTTTATATACAGAAAGCAAATATCTTGAGTATATTTTTGGGTCACCCTCAATTATATGATGTTAATTCATATATTATTGCTATAGGTAGTATGAATAAATAAATATTCGGTCACTTAAAAATTTTATATTAAAATTTTTTCTAATATAAGAGGGATGGACTTTATTATGGCTGTCTATTTAAAAAGAGTGTGGCATCCGATAATCCTTATTTATGAAGATTTGACTTCACAAAATTCCAATCAAGGACAAATAAATAAATAAATATATAAATAATTGCTCTCATATCCTATAATTCGTGCTTAATGAAGGGCTCAAAAGTATAAACTCGACTCCCACAAAGGCATAACTAACTGGTCTTTTTGAAACACCAGCTGAGCCTCGAGAAGGAAACATTAGTAGCTCTCCTTATAGAGTTAGAAGTTCTCGCTAAAGGTGAAATCCCTAAACTTCTATTTAGATCTATACCCATTTGACATATCGTTTGGTGGTTTGGATTAGGCCACTCGAGTATTGTATTGATACAGATGATTGGAGTTTCACGCACGTGAAGCGCTTAAAGCACCGATTCTGTAGAAAGAGCGCTCGAAGCAATATTTCTAGTGACACCTGCGTTCGAGACATGCTTGATGGGCGTTTGAGTGCAGCTCATAGTATAAAAACGTACCGATTCGTTTTTAGAATTAACCACTTATACTTTTTCAGACTTAAAGCACCGTCTTTGAGGGGGGAAAAGAAGAGAAATAAAGAGAAAATGGAGAAAATAAAGACTTGAGTATCCGATTAAATTTCGAAACGTGTTTCAATCTCCATTAACCTTGGGTATGCTATTATTACAATTGAGAAGAATGTTTTACCGGATTATATTTTCTACTATTTTGTCTTGTACTCATTATTGTTCGATATATTTGTTATAAGATATATATTCCTTATATTTGTAAGATTTGTGTAACTAAACTAATTATATAGTTAATATATTTTAAACGTATCATTTCATGATTTTTTCCTATCATTCTTAAATGAGTTTTCAACGTAAAAATTATATCTTACTTTATTATTGGTGATTATTATATATTTGTTATGAATTATTAATTGTTTCTTTACAATTTAAATAAACAATCCGAGTTTCAATACTTCTTTAAAAAAATTTGAGTATCGCTCGACATCTAAGCTGTAAGGAACATGACTCCAGAGTGCAAAATCTAGAGTTAAGAATCTCGCTGATGGCAAAATCTCTAAGCCCCTATCATACAAAAATCAAGCATCACTCAACATCTAAGCTGTGAGGGACATGGCTCTAGAGTCCCTACATCTCCTGCTGAGCCTGTCAAAGTACTTGATCATTTTTCGATTATTTGCCTAAATAAAAAGGGTTTGTGATGAAATCCGATGGCATGGTAATCTCTTTGTCGTATTACTTTTCTCGAGTGTAAACTAATTTATAAATCGATATAATTTACCAAAGAGAAGATCCGAACCCATTAGTTTTGTTGTTCCTGGCACACAAGATAATGATTATGATATTTAGGCTCGGATCTCAAATTGGGTAACTATTGTCCCATATGGGATCTTGATTTAGGCCAATTCACTCAATGATTTAATAATCCACGTCTCGACTTTATTAGGAAATATTACATAATTAATATTTGTCAAATATTTTTTTCTTATTTCTTTCCCTGTATTTCCTATGTATTATTTTCTTCCTTTATTTATTTTCTTTCTGTATTTGATGTATACTTTGCATAAATGCATGGTTGAGGGCTGTGTAAACAATAAGGCAAAATGAATAAAAGTCTGGTGTCCGTTTTTCTTCATCATTTCGTCGTCCTCTGTCTGAACTCGTCTCTACCATTATTCAGCCATTCTTCTTCCTCTCCTTTTCTAGGTTTTGCATGACGCAAAACTTCACATGGTATCAGAGACAATGGTGTCTCACCAAACCACTTCCGAAACTACATAGAACGCTGCCAATCCATCATTCACTCCTTCACAAGAACACATGCGTGTTTAAATCCTAAACGATCTCACAAATCCTTTTCGACTGAAAGTCGGTGACAATTCGGCCATCACTCTGGTCACCGATTTACTCACCGTCGATAATTATTCAACCTGATCAAGAGCCATGCGTCGAGCCTTGAGAGCCAAGAACCAACTTCAGTTCATTGAGGGCACTATTCCCAAACCAATCGACCCAACCGATCATCTTTTCGAACTCTGGGGCCGATACAATGATATGGTGGTTTCCTGGATCCCAAACTCGGTCAACCCTTCTATCAAGTCTACCGTTGCCTTCGCCGATAATGCCTCTGAGATTTGGAGTGAGTTACGCAACCAATTCACTCGACAAAACGGGCCTCGTATCTTTCAATTGAAGAAATCGTTGGCCAGCCTTCTGCAAGAACAGGACCCAATAAGCATATATTACCGCAAACTCAAAACCTTATGGGATGAACTCTTAGTTTATGACCCTCTCCTGAACTGTGATTACGGTAAAATGAAAATCCTTGTTGATCGATATCAACGTGATTATGTAATCCAATTTTTGATGGGCTTAAATGACTCTTATGCTCACACCCGCGACCAAATTATGCTCATGGATCCTCTCCCCTCTGTTAACAGAGTTTTCTCTGTTATTCAATAGCAAGAATGACAACATAAGATGTTATCTATTCTAGAACCTTCACACACAATGGATTTAACAGCCAAATGCAATTTTACCTATAAAAAGAATATTGCGAAAAGCGTTCACTCTGTGAAGAAAGACCGCCCTTTTTGTGTTCACTGCAGGATCACAAGACACTCGGTGCAACAGTGTTTCAAAATTGGAAACACTGAGGCTCTCGTGTGTTTCCATTGCAATAAAATTGGACACACCCTTGATAAATGTCACCAATTGCATGGATATCCTTATAACCACAAATTGTATGGGAAATCTGACAACGTTGTGCCTTCTGCCAACCTCTCGAGCTTCAAAAATTATGCGGGCCAAGAAGGAGCTGCTGATGACATAATTGCTTTGACTAAAGCCCAATTCAACCAACTTATGGAATTGATTCTGTCAAGGGACACGGCCAAGCCAAGCCAGTCCATTTTTGACCCACATACCGAGCAGCCAAAGGCTACCAACATGATAGGTACGGTATCATATGTATCGCCTTCTCAACAACAATCAGATAATCAAAAACACATATGGATTTTGGACACTGGGGCCACAGATCATATGATATGTGATCCCGCATTATAAGTTCACAAAGTCCAGCTTTCATGTTTTGTTAATCTTTCGGATGGAAGTAAAACATCTTTTCTCATATCGAAAATATTAAACTTGCGAATAAAATGATATTGAAATATGTTCTTTGTGTTCCTTTATTCTGTTTTAATTTAATTTCTGTAAAGCGGCTAACTGATGCCCTTTATTGCTGCATATTCTTCCTTTCTAACATCTATCTAATTCAGGACCTTACCTCTTGGACAACGATTGGGATGGATGAAGAAAGAAATAGGTTATATCATCTGAAGCATGCTGAAGTACCTTCAAATACTTTGACTAATTTTCTTCTCAAAAGTTGTCATCTAAACATTAAACCTTTTGTTCACTCTGTCTCGTCTCCAATTAATATTTAGTATTGTCGTTTTGGGCATATTTCACATTTTAGACTTAAACTAATTGATAATCCTCTTGTAAAAAGAAGCAGTAAGCTCTATTAATAATAATAATCCTTGTTCTGTTTGTCATATGGCAAAACAACATCGTCTCTCCTTTCCTTCTAGTACCCATAAATCACACATCTTGTTTGAAATAATTCACTGTGATATATGGAGACCTTTCGCTGAGGTATCTTTGAGGGTTATAAGTATTTCCTCACTATCATTGCGACCTTTCTAGAAGCACATAGGTCTATCTTCTAAAATAAAAATCAAACACCAAATAGTGCTTAGAGAATTTCTACGAACTTATTAAAACACAATTTGACGTTAAAATTAGAGTCCTCAGAAATTATAATGATTCCGAATTTAACATAGGAGATTTTTACAATAGAAGAGGTATAATTCACCAGAGGAGTTGTGTTGAAACTCCGCAACAAAATGGAATAGTTGAACGCAAACATCAACATCTGTTGAACGTTGCTAAGGCGATTAGATTTCAGTCCAAACTTCCCTTAAGATTGTGGAGTGATTGTATTCTTACAACTACCTACATCATCAATAGAACACCAAGCCCGTTATTAGAAAACAAGACCTCATACGAGATTCTCTTTGGAGTCAAACCCAATTATGAAAATTTAAGAATATTTAGTTGTCTGTGTTTTGCTTCCACTATTTCTCATGGGCGTACCAAGTTTGATTCTAGAAGTAGGAAATGTGTCTTTCTAGGTTATTCTTTTGGAGTTAAAGGATACAAATTAATTGATTTAAATAATTATAGTACATTCTATTCACGAGAGGTGATTTTCCATGAAGATATATTTCCTTTTCAGAACGACAACATTGATCAAAATTCAAATACCATATCCAATGCATACCCATCAGAACAGCCCAATATTATGCTTAATGATGAACAACTATGTCAAACTCAACCAGAGTTGTCTAATTTGCATGATCCCTATCCTGTAGCTAAACAAACAGTGAGGATAGTGCAAACATATCTACTATCCTAGTTCAAGATCAGTCTGGGAAACATCCGGACCAATTAATAGACGATCATTCAGAACACAATACATTTACTAATATACCATCTCCCATAGCTAGTCAGATACCTATTCGTAGAACTACTAGGTTAGAAAGGCTCCTGAATATTTGAAGGAATTTCTTTGCCATCAAGTGTCTTAGACCTCACTCAATCAAAAACCCAGACTACTCCAGGTAAATCATATTCTCTTACAAACTGTATTTCACATCAAAAACTATCTCCCACATTTAGTCATTTTTCATCCTCCATAACATCTCAGAGTGAACCACAAACATATGTTCAAGCTATTCGTGATGAAAAATGGCGCGAAGCTATCGAAAGTGAATTAAATGCGTTAAAATAAAACAAAACATAGATCATTACTAATCTACCTCCTGGAAAGAAAACTATTGAATGTCGATATGTGTTTAAATTAAAATTCAATAGCGATGGAAATATTGAGAGGTATAAATGTAGATTGGTAGCCAAATGATATATACAACAAGAAGGCATAGATTATCATGAAACGTTTTCCCCTGTTGTCAAACTCACTACCGTTCGATACCTCCTAGCCATGTTGCCATTAAAGGGTGGCATTTACATCATTTTGATGTTAACAATGCCTTTTTACATGGCGTTTTAGGAAGAAAATTTACATGCAGAAACCTCCATGCTACACTAAGGGAAAACCCAATCAAGTCTGTAAACTATTAAAAAGCATTTATGGCCTTAAACTGACCTCTAGGCAGTGGTATTCTAAGCTATCTACATCCCTAATTGCTTTTGGCTTCACGTAATTCACGGCTGATTACAATTTATTTACTAAGGAAGATGACAAATCCTTTATAGTATTACTTGTATATGTTGATGACATTATTATTACCAGTAGTTGTTTGGATTCCATTGCCTCTATTAAATCATTTCTAGATAGCGCTTTCAAAATTAAAGATCTTGGCGCTTTACGATATTTCCTTGGCATATAGGTCGCGCGATCCTCCAAAGGCATACATATTTGCCAAAGAAAATATGAGCTCGACATTCTCGCTGATTTCGGTACCCTTAGTTCCAAGCCCCTTAAACTCCCAATTGATCAAAATGTAAAGTTGAGCAAAGAGACTGGAACCCTCCTACAAGATTCGAGCGCTTACAGAAGGCTAATTGAAAGGCTTCTTTATCTAACTGTGACAAGGCCTGATGTCTGCTATGCAGTACACATTCTGAGTCAATTCATAACTCCACCAACTTCTAGCCATATGAATGCTACTTATCATATTCTGCGATATCTCAAATTACACCTAGGACAAGGAATATTATTCTCTTCTACTTCTAATATCTAGCTTCGAACTTTTTGTGATGTAGATTAGGCTTCATGTCCTGACACTAGAAAATCCATTACCGGCTACTACATTTTCATTGGAGATTCACTTATCTCTTGGAAATACAAGAAATAGTCTGTTGTTTCACGCTCTTCAGCAGAAGCAGAATATTGATTCATGGCTACTACCTGCTGCGAACTATCTTGGCTACGTTACATTTTACTTGATTTGCAGGTTCCCCATTCTCACGCCGCAGAACTCCATTGCGACAATCAAACTGCTCTTCACATTTCAGCCAATCCTGTTTTCCATGAACGCACCAAGCATATTGAGTTAGATTGTCATTTGGTTCGCGACAAAATTCAAGATGGAAACATTCACACCCACCACGTGACTACCCATAATCTACTAGCAGACATGTTTACCAAAATTCTGCCATCACATCGCCTGTGACTTTACTTATCCAAGTTGGACATTATCAATATATATACTCCACCTTGCCGGGGGTATTAAAAAATATTACAAAATTCATATTTGTCAAATATTTTCTTCTTATTTCTTTCCCTGTATTTCCTCTGTATTATTTTCTTCTTTTATTTATTTTCTTTTTGTATTTGTTGTATACTTTGTATAAATGCGTGGTTGAGGGCTGTGTAAACAATGAGGCGAAATGAATAAAGTTCTGGCATCCGTTTTTCTTCATCATTTCGTCGTCTTCTCTCTGAGCTTGTCTCTGCCATTGTTCAGCCATTCTTCTTCCTCTCCGTTTTTAGGTTTTGCTTGACGCAAAACTTCACAGACTTCGCTACCCCATAATCAACTCCATAAGCCGTTGCAATCCTATTGTCTGGTTCGCACTATTTATCGCACTACCGCAGCGAATCTCAATGTGGCTGAAACCAAATTACAGTTTCACCACCCTTTGCTGGACCGCGATATGATCTCTCAAGAAGGGGCTAAATCGTGTAATGATCTGTTTGACCATCTCACGACGCAAAAGCCAGAAAATCGACCCGGAACAACGGGAGAGTAGAAAACCGAACGAAGCAATCTCCCTTGAAGGCACCGATTTCATGTGAAGATCATCAGAATAATTCATGGCATGGTAGAAATTTCTGTCCTAATCAGTTGACGAATATGCCAGAGAATTCAGTCCGTACTGGTGTAGCCAGCGGGCGAGCTCTCGGATCCGAGAAGATAACACTGATTTCATGCGAAGATCATCTGTACTGCGCATAGTGAGGTCGAAATTTTCTGACCCGAACAGTGGGCGAATATGCCATCTCCGTCCGTACTGGTGCAGCGAAGCACGGGAGGGCAAGCGGATGCTGCTTATCCCAAAGATAGAAGAATGGCTGTCACAAATTTATGAAATATCATTAGGCGGTGACCAAAGTTTTGAATTTTAATAATTTTGATGGGTATTATTAAATAAGCTAATTTTGTTTAAATTATTAAAAAAACTTCGGTTTGTTTTTAGGAAAGAAACCTTATCTTTTAGGAAAAAACCATTCACTTTTAATTGAGTTAAAATACTATATTAATAAGTTAAATAAGTTTGAAAAAAATATTTTATTATAAACATAGGATCTCTATTATAGGAAACTCCTAAAAGGAAAGGTAATCATATGAATGTTAATTTGCTCTTTAGTTATAAATAATTATTATTTTCCCTTTTATTTTTTGTGTTATTTTAATTTTCTGATATCTTTAAAATTATTTTTGTTGTACATTGTATGAGTGCAATTATATAGCTCAACCATGTGGTTAATATTCATAAAAATACAACAATAAATTTAAAAATTAATTTTTGTTTAAATTATTAAAGAAAAGGGTGACATTATCTTTTAGAAAGACATTCACTTTTAATTTTAAAATTTTATATTAATATAAATAGATTTCTAAGTAAACGTTTTATTATGCAAATCTCTATTATAGGAAACTCTAGCTCATACACTACATATGAAGGTTAATTTGCATTTAGTTATAAATAATTATTTTTTATATTTTTTTGTGTCATTTTAATTTTCTGATATCTTTAAAATTATTTTTTCAATTGTATGAGTGCAATTATATAGCTCATAATGTAGTTAATTTGGTATAAAAATACAACAATTGAGATATAATATTAGTAATGTTGAGAAATGAAATTATAAAAAATAAAGATAGATTTGATTTGTATTTTAATGCTACTATCTCACCCATCTACAGGATTGAGGGCGTCGTTTCTATTAGAATGGCCGTCCTTTTTTAATTTGGTACGGATGTAAAATTCGCCAGTTCGTATTTTGAATGATTAAATTTAAATCGAGCGGCGCGTTTATATTATCCATCCGAAGTTTAAGCGTGTGGCCAGTGAATTTCGTCAAGCCAGTTCGAATGAGGAGAGGGCCTGGATCCCCAATCTATAACCATCCTATAATATGCTATTTATATACAACCAATTAAATTTAAAAAAAATAATAGTAAATGAGGAATTAAAAATAAATTATACTTTGAATAAGTTATAAGATGATCATAAATGGGTTTGATAAGTAAAATTATTCTTTCTTTAATGTTCAGTAAGTGGGCCTATCTTGCAGGCAAAAGCCCATTGCAAGTTTAAAATTACTCGGTATATTGATGCCTGATATATTGGGCTTGTTGTCGTGGGTCAGCCCAACCCAAATCGGGGTTTGGAAGTGGTATTGACTAATCTTATGACGTTTGGTTAACAATAAATGAATTCGGACAGAGTATTCTGCGCAGGCTAATATTCCTTTATTTTTCATTAATAATGGAAAAATTATACAAACATGCAAAGCACGTTATAATTTTATGGTAACAATTAATTATTAATAACTATTTAATTATCATATATTTTTATAATTAATATAATTTAGTATATATTTCAATAATATTCCTATTTGTATCTTAGTGACTGTCGGTAAGGTGAAGTAGTATAATATAATTGATATTTTTATTGCATATGAGAATTTAATTTTAAAAAGCTAGCTGAACTTCTATGAAAAAATATTTATTTTTTTTTTCTTTTTTCACTTTTATAGTGTTCGTTTTTTAAGAAAAAAACAGATAAAACCTTAAATTATTGCAACAAATTTAGGAACTAAATTTTATATTTTCTGAGTTTTAAATATCAGTTTAAATTTTAAATTTTGAAAAGTTTTTTTATTTTTTTTTTAATGGAAAACATAAAGTTTCAAACATAATTTTAAATCTTTTTGTATTTTTTTAGAAAAAAATAAATTTTTACAATTAAATAGGGCATAAATTTCTGAAATTTCAAATTAATTCTTAGCTATGCAACTGAAAATAATCAATTTCAACACTGTGAATAGAAAAATCATATGCAATAATAAAGATTTATTGCTACTTGGTCTCATATTTACACCTCTAACACCACCATAGATTGTATATAATCAAATCATATGTTAGAGCTATCCAAAATATATGTAGTATTTTATTAAAATGATTAGAAATTATAATCTAATACTATCGGATACATTAAATTAAAGAAGTTATTTTACTAATACATCTCAATATTTAAATTTATTTATTTATCATAAATAACAGAATCATTAATCATATGTGCAGTTAAATGGGTAATTTTTCTGATAAATATAAAGATTAATTTTTTAACATTTGGAAGAGGGTGTTTTGTAACCTCTCATTCTTAATCATATGAGTTGTTCATCTAAAAAAACAGTCATCGCATATGTTTACACATCATTTTATAAATTTCTTGGGAAAAAAAACTTAAATACTAATTTAAATGTATCATAAATATTTAGTTTTACATTGATATCATATAAAATAACAAGAAATAATAATAATCTAAGAATCACTCATCAATCTCATAAAATTTTTTGATCATATACCCAAAGACAAATACACACAACCAGAAGTAAGAAACTCGGCTATTGTTTAGAGAATTAGGGAGCTAACCCTTCCAGGAGAGGGTTAGAGTCCGTTAATCGTTCGATTTTTATTTTTTTTAAAGAAAAATTAACTTTTTAAAAAAATAAAAAATTGACAATCATTTAATTAAAATCGGATGATTAACAAAGATAGAGACAGACTTAACCGTTGTCTGAGAAGGGTCGGCCCCCCGAACCCAATGTCTAGTGCCCTTCAGCCGCACTATATTCTGTATTATTCTTCAGAAAAATAGTACACCGATACCTCCACATGGCACGTGATAGTTCATCCAAGTTCAAATTTTGGCAAGATAGCTAACTAGGAGCTCGTATATATTATGGTCCCCTTGCCATGGTCCCCCGCATGCAGGGACATTAACAGCATAGAAGGTTCAAGGCCATCATCGTTGTGTCGCTCTCTCCTTATCTCTCTTAATCATACTATATGATAATAACATAATATCATATACTTAAATCTATACAAAATAATAACAATAATTAAACATGTTAACTTAATGATCAATTATATTACTAAGAACGAGCGGGATCATGTAATCTGTGACGCTTCTGATATATCTGTTTATGTCAGCTCATCGTATCTGTAAAATGGGCATTTGGGCCGTGTTTGGATGCATGGAAAATTGTCGAGAAAAAACCACAGTTGAGAACAGTCTTAGCGGAGAGAAATTCAGAAATTTCTCTGAACCTTCTCGTGGTCATCACTTCCCAAACAGAAGAAAATACAATACTTAAAAATAAAATCCAATGATATGCAAAATTTTTAATGGGAACAGACATAAGTTACTTATATATAAATATAATATGGTTATGTTAGGAAATATTATTTAAATATTTCTAAGATAATATTGATGATGTACGTATTATCTATTTAAATTTATTAATAAATTCATATGATATATTTTTAAATATATAAGTTTATATATATATACACACAGTCACAGAACCGATTTGTCGTCTGCGATGTAAATACGCATGGGATGGCATGCATGCAAATTATCAGCGTTTGATGAATACGTTTGCATGCCATGTCATGCCAATCTATACTTTCCAGTTATCATTGGCCTATCAGTGTTGCATCCCCACTCGCGGGTCCCCATCCCCAGGGCGCGTCACTCTCACACTCACTAAACGGCCATTCCATGACAGTGGATTTTGGGGCTTGGGTCTAGTCGCCATTGGGTGCAGCCTTTCATATTCACTTTGTGTTCGTTAAATATAAATTTTGTGATTTGTGTCTTTTATTTAAAATAAATTTAAATAAGTTATTTTTGGAATATATACATATATATTTAGATGGCTACATTTATATTATATGATATTAAATTAAAATAAATAAATTACAAAATAGTAAAAAATATCAATTAATAACTTTAATCACTGCCTAATTGGTATCAAGTTTATGTCATTAACCGATGAATAATTAATTTTTTATATTTGTTTTTTATTAAAATTTATATAATTACAATATAATTATTTTTAAATGGTTAATTTTTATCAATTTTATGATCTTTGTAAGAGATCATAAAACTATAATTATGTATGCTTAGATAAACAATTGAAGTTGTAAAAAATTTAAAATTTTTTTATATGGAAAAACCTACTCTTTATTCATCTTGAGAAATAAATATTTACATAAATATTTTGTATAAAATGTATAATTAATAACAGTTTAAAAGATTTTATACTGATTATCATTATATTTTATTATATTTTAAAGACTTTCAGTAATAATTAATATAAAAGTTGCATAACATATTGCCAATACATCAAAATAAATTTAGTTTTACCAGTCAAAAAAAATATTGATATACTATTTTATTAAATTTTATATTTGAGTAGGTCAGAATGTGATTCATTGAGCTTTGTTTTTTTTTCAACTTAGTTAATTGATAAGAGTATATATGTTATAAAAATTAGAGATTAAAATATAAAATAAAATTATTGATAAAATAATAATAATCTCTTCCTTGCCCAATGTTATATATTTATTTGTATATTGTCAACTGATTTGAGAAATAATATTAAAGAGTAAATTTAGAAAATTGCTACTTATTTGATGTTACAATTTATCTATAACTCTATATTTATATATTTAAAATTTATTTTATTTTTTTTAATTTTGGATATAATTATATTTTAAGAAAATAATAAATTATAAATTAATACGACGTCTAATTTAGGCAGAGAAAAACCGCGAGAAAGAGTTCGCGAGTGATTCCACGCGGGTACATGAGAGATTGGGGTGTGTGTTGAAATTGTGTAGAGAAGCAACATGGAGAAACGAGGGGCGCGAGGGTGACATCACAGCGGCGTGCCAACTGATTTTTATTCGTTAAAAAAAAACTATATATTTATCTTTTATTTTGATATATATCCAATTAGTTACTGTACTAATGATATAAAAATATAAAATATTTACAATAAATATGTATTATAAGTTTTATTATATTTTTTATCATATTTTTTATTACAGCATATTAAAAATACAATAATTTTAATAATCTATAAAATTTGGCTTAAATACATAGATTAATAGTTAAATTACACTTAAAAATGTAAAATATATTACATTTTATATAAAAAAATATTAATAAATCTAAATATGAGAACCCCAAAAAATTAAAAAGAAAACGAAGGACACTGCGCCACATCCTCGTTTCATAAATGAAACAAATAGACACATTTTATTTGGTATTGCATTGTGAACTTATAAATCACTAATAAAATTTACACTACAAATGTATATAATCTTTTATCATACTTTGGTTATTAAAAAAAATAATATTATAATTATTATGTATCTGAGCTATGATTTGTTCAATGCAGTGGCGATCTCATATGGGATTTGAATTTGAAAATCCTTATCTAAATTTCATACACCACAAATAATAAAATAGGTAGGTCTAAGGGCATGGTTATTGAAAAAACGAATCCAACCCTGTATCAGTATATGCTTTAACTAAATAATAGAGTTTAAAAGGTACCAATTACTTAAAATCGACTGCAATGCTTATGCAATGTGTTGTAATGGAGAGACCGAGATAGCTAGATAAGTATGGTGGGAAAAAAATGAGCACGTGGGAGGAATGTTTCTGGTGGCATGTCTTATTGGAGTATTTTCAGGTTTTTAACCAAAAAAAAATATCTTTTTTATGATACCGATAATCGATTAATGAGAATTTCAGACTCTACAAAAACGGATTATTAGGTATCCTAGGGATGACAATTACCCTTATTCCTTCATAATAGGTGTAAGGTGATTAAGTCTCTAATAATGTTTTAACATAGTAACTTGTAAAATTTTTATTTTTTATTTCGTGTTTATTTAAAGTTAAAAAGCAAGTGTACTTGATTTGTAATTCATGCTAAATACACCGACATTCTATTTTTTTCGTCCCGATTAACACGCCACCTATATTTCAGTCGAGTGGCAAATGATTATTATCGTTCAGGTGTTGACATGCCTATTTGCTTAGGCCTGGCGACCTTGATTTCTTTCATCTACTAAACTATCAGTACGAATGTTTTCACTCAAATTGTCCATCAGTAGCTGATCTGGACTATCGTAACTGGATAGGTGTCTCATTCTCGTCACTATTTTTGTCAGGCCCATGGCACATACGTTGTAGCAATGGTACAAGGTAATGAATGGCTCTTGCTGTTCACAGATAAAACTTTTGAAAATAAGATTAAAGATTTGTTTAAAAATCAAAACTTAGGAACATTTTTAATTAATGAATTAACTAATTATATATATATATATATGTCAGGAGAAGTCGGTTTCAGGGCAAACTGGGGGAGCAGGGAAGGGGTGGGCGTGGGCGGAGGGGCTGCCGTGGGGAAGATACAATCTGAATTTCAGTCGTCAGACGCGCTGCACAGAGGAAAAGGGTGAGTAAGTAGTAAGCAGTGGGTCGTGATGACGTAGTTTCCATACGGCGTGCATTTAGAAGCGTAATATGGTATTCATTGAATGTCCTCCACCCTCCATAATGATATATTTATTTTTATTTATTGTACATTTAATAATTTATTAAAATAATAAATAGTTATATTTTTATATAATTTAATTACGTCTTATTTAAGTATTTTTTAATAAGTTTAATAGTTTATAAAATAAATTCATTTAGCAAAAGAATTAGTTTTCTTTCCATATATTATTAATAATAAAATTTTTGTATACTACCGAATATATTAGATGGTTTTTTATGAATAATATAAAGATAGAAAATTATTTACAAACTTTTTAAAATGAACTTATTAAATTTAAATAATCATATAAAAATTAAATAATTATTTAATTTAGACATAATTTTTATTAAGTTTATATATAATTTTGGATCTTTACATCATTCGAGAGGAGGGGGGCCCGCCTTCTGAAACAATTCAGAACAGAAGCTTGCATCATGCAAGCATCAGAGATGGAGAGATATGAATAATTAATATATATATATGTCCCAATTTTATATTATTGAATAGAATTAATTGTTATTAAAAATATATAAAATATGATAATAATAATTTAAATAGATTATTTATTATGTGAATGACCTTTTTTGCTTATAGTTAATGATATTATAAATTAAATGTGAGTGAATGACTAAGCCAGCTGCTGCCTTTCCTTGAAGTAGCTGCGTTGTTGCAGGAGCAACAGAAGCAGCTGTCAGATACAGAGAGAGAGAGAGAGAGTTGTTTAGGTGGTTATATTTTTTTAAAATTATTTTAGAAATATAAGAATAATTTAAAATATTAATAAATAATATTTGCCTATTTATTTATATATAATTTTAATATTACAAATTTACAAATAAATTATTTTTTAAATGTCAATTAAAATTATACCTATATATATATATATATATTATTTTTAGATATGTCTAGTTGGCATAATATATATTTAATAAGATATGTTTAAATGATTTCAATTATTTTTAAGCAAATAATAAATTAAGAATTAATACGACGTCTAATTTAGGCAGAGAAAACTATTTCGCGAGTGATTCCACGCGGTTGCATGAGAGATTGGGTGTAAGCAAATTGTGTAGAGAAGCAACATGGAGAAACGAGGGGCGCGAGGGTGACATCACAGCGGCGTGCCAACTGATTTTTATTCGTTAAAAAAAAACTATATATTTATCTTTTATTTTGATATATATCCAATTAGTTACTGTACTAATGATATAAAAATATAAAATATTTACAATAAATATGTATTATAAGTTTTATTATATTTTTTATCATATTTTTTATTACATCATATTAAAATATAATAATTTTAATAATCTATAAAATTTGGCTTAAATACATAGATTAATAGTTAAATTTCACTTAAAATGTAAAATATATTACATTTTATATAAAAAAATATATTAATAAATCTAAATATGAGACATCCTCGTTTCATAAATGAAACAAATAGACACATTTTATTTGGTATTGCATTGTGAACTTATAAATCACTAATAAAATTTACACTACAAATGTATTAATCTACGTCATCATACTTTGGCTATTAAAAAAAGAATAATATTATAATTATTATGTATCTGAGCTAAGATTTGTTCAGTGCGATGGTGATCTCATATGGGATTTGAATTTGAATACCCTTATCTAAATTTCATGCACCACAAATAATAAAATAGTTGGTTTAATCCGACCCTGTATCAATATATGCTTTAACTAATGAATAGAGTTCAAAAGGTACCAATTACTTAAAATCAACTACAATGCTTCTGTAGTATGTTGCAATGGAGAGACCAAGATAGCTAGATAAGTATGGTGGAAAAAAAATGAGCACCTGGGAGGAATGTTTCTGGTGGCATGTTTTATTGGAGTACTTTCAGTCTTTTAACCAAAAAATATATATTTTTTATGATAGCAATAATCGATTAATGAGAATTTCAGACTCTACAAAAACGAATTATTAGATATCGTAGGGATGACAATTACCCTTATTCCTTCATAATAGGTGTAAGGTGATTAAATCTCTAATAATGTTTTAACATAGTAACTTGTAAACTTTTTTTTTTTACTTCATGTTTATTTAAAGTTAAAAAGCAAGCGTACCTTATTTGTAAATCATGCTAAATACACCAACATTCTCTTTTTTTCGTCGTGGTTAACACGCTACCTGCATTTCAGTTGAGTGGCAAATGATTGTTATCGGTGTTCAGGTGTTGACATGCCTATCTACTTAGGTTTGGCGACCTTGATTTCTTTCATCTACTAAACTACTGTACAAATGTTCTCATTCAAATTGCCCATCAATAGCCAGTCTGGACTATCGTAACTGGATAGGTGTCTCATTCTCGTCACTATTTTTTGTCAGACCCATGGCACATACGTTGTAGCAATGGTACAAGGTAATGAATGGCTCTTGCTGTTCACAGATAAAACTTTTGAAAAATAAGATTAAAGATTTGTTTAAAAATCAAAACTTAGGAACATTTTTAATTAATGAATTAACTAATTATATATATATATATATATATATATATATGTCATGAGAAGTCGGTTTCAGGGCAACCGGGGGAGCAGGGAAGGGGTGGGCGTGGGCGGAGGGGCTGCCGTGGAAGCGATACAATCTGAATTTCAGTCGTCAGACGCGCTGCACAGAGGAAAAGGGTGAGTAAGTAGTAAGCAGTGGGTCGTGATGACGTAGTTTCCCCGTACGGCGTGCATTTAGGAAGCGTGTAATATGGTATTCATTGAATGTCCTCCACCCCCTCCATAATGATATATTTATTTTTATTTATTGTACATTTAATAATTTATTAAAATAATAAATAGTTATATTTTTATATAATTTAATTACGTCTTATTTAAGTATTTTTTAATAAGTTTAATAGTTTATAAAAAATAAATTCATTTAGCAAAAGAATTAGTTTTCTTTTCCATATATTATTAATAATAAAATTTTTGTATACTACCGAATATATTAGATGGTTTTTTATGAATAATATAAAGATAGAAAATTATTTACAAACTTTTTAAAATGAACTTATTAAATTTAAATAATCATATAAAAATTAAATAATTATTTAATTTAGACATAATTTTTATTAAGTTTATATATAATTTTGGCGGATCTTTACATCATTCGAGAGGAGGGGGGGGGCCCGCCTTCTGAATCAGTTCAGAACAGAAGCTTGCATCATGCAAGCATCAGAGATGGAGAGATATGAATAATTAATATATATATGTCCCAATTTTATATTATTGAATAGAATTAATTGTTATTAAAAATATATAAAATATGATAATAATAATAATTTAAATAGATTATTTATTATGTGAATGACCTTTTTTTGCTTATAGTTAATGATATTATAAATTAAATGTGAGTGAATGACTAAGCCAGCTGCTGCCTGAAGTAGCCTGCGTTGTTGCAGGAGCAACAGAAGCAGCTGTCAGATACAGAGTGAGAGAGAGAGAGTTGTTTAGGTGGTTATATTTTTTAAAATTATTTTAGAAATATAAGAATAATTTAAAATATTAATAAATAATATTTGCCTATTTATTTATATATAATTTTAATATTACAAATTTACAAATAAATTATTTTTTAAATGTCAATTAAAATTATACCTATATATATATATATATTATTTTTAGATATGTCTAGTTGGCATAATATATATTTAATAAGATATTTAAATGATTTCAAATTGTTCAAATATAAAGTAAATTTAGAGTTTTATTTATTGATGATTATTTGGGCAACAACTGATGTTATATTATATTAGAAATACTAGTGTATAATATAATCTCTATCTTTATGTTGTATTGTTTTATTATATTATAAATAAATGAAGTATTATATCATTTAAAGATATTGATGTATCTTTAGATTTAAAATATTAATAACGAATTAGAGAGCAGCCTAATTTAAATAATCAATTGAAAGCGGGTTCAATCTTCATTATTTTAAATTTAGATTTTACGTACCGTAACTAACAAATAAGAGGTCGAATAATATAGACCTGCTCAAAGTTTTTTATTTCAATATTTAAATTAGTAATATTTCTTAATTAAATAAAAAGATGGGAAGATGAAAAAGTATAATGTATAGATGTTAGTGTAAAGGGATTTGGTGTTTGGTGGAGGGTTAGGCTCCACTTAGTGCGCTCAAATAGTGATTGGTTTAGATAAATTTGCACCGGCTGAAAAATGGCTTTGATAATGAGAGTTGCACTCTTGTGATAGTGGCTTTTGAGAAGGGTGCAGTCGTCGCGGAGTAGCTCCCAGGGAATTTGAATGCTCAGGCGTTTGATCGCTTAATCACTGGATTAATTTGCACATTGAGGTTGAGAGTGAAATCGGAATCTGAATCCCTATGTAGATTGTGGAGAACGTTCTTTACTAGCCTTCACTCCCGTAGAGGAAGAATATATTTATAAAGTAGGCATTGGGTAGCCAGCCCTAGGGCCCCATGACTTTGCGATTGTAAGTGGTCAACACCATGCGTCTGCGGTCGTGAGTTACAGGTGTTATGGCACTGTACCTCTAGGGGAGCCTTCATCGTGCTCCACTACTAGTATTCTGAACCACTCCAATCCTCGATGTAACATGTTAGAGGTTGTCGCCCGCGATTCATGCTTCTACTGACGTGAAGGATCACATGGTGACAATGACTGTTTGAACTCATTTTTTGAATTGGAGTAGACCGAGTTATACCTGTAGGGATCATCCAACAGTCAACTCTGACGATCCATATATTGTTGAACTATCTTGAGTAGTGCTCCTTGGACATATCGTTGCGAACTCTGAATCTTAGGTTTGGGTTAGCTTTTACTGAACTGTTGCTTCCTGGGCCCTTTTTTCGCCTGTAGGTTGTCTTTTAAACCGACTCGCGAGCTACCGAATCCATAAGATGTATTAAAAATATTTATATAATATTTCTATCTTTTTTTATCAAATATTAAAAAAATATTTTAATTTATTAACTGATTTTTAAAATATTATTAAACAATAGAATATTTATTTATTTATTAGTCTATATTTATATAAAATAATTAAGCATATATCATTAACATTATTTTAAAAATAACCCACAGGTGTTGTACTGAGACGGCTATTTGTCAAATGGAGGTGAAGTTTGGTTGGAATGATATCATAGACTGCGATTGTAACTTATTGGGAATGTCAATGATAATTTAAGATTGCTTTATGAAATTTGCATAGTAGTTTTAATAAAAATAAAAACACTCGCATAGTTTTTGGGATTAGTTATATTAATGGCTCTCTATATTTATTAAAAATATCCATTAAATAAAAAATATTTTTAATAGAAAAAATCATTCTAAAAAATTATTTTCTATATTTTTTACAAAAATATAATTACAAAAAATAAGTTCTTAAATTCCACGCCAAGGGATAAGTGCCCCTCTCCCTCTTCTTCGTGCAACCGCCATATCCTCCTCCTTAACATCATTTAACATAAATAAAACCTAGAAAATAAAATGAATTGGAACCCCACTTTTCCCCCATCACCCTCGGCTCTTCCCTTCCCTCTTGAAAACCCGAGCTACTTTTCTTTGATTTAGAACCTTAGCTGCTCCTGTTCTTCTAACATGATTCGGACGCCTATGAGACAGAGGAAGAAGAAAGCTTTGGCCGTGTGATAAAGAGTAAATGTGTTAGATGGGCTGGGTTAACTATGGCTCGACCTATTTAACATCACTAAAAAAATAGAGAAAGTGAGAAACCCTAGCAAAATCCTTCCACACTCCCAACCACTTCATTCCCTTGCCAATGGTTCTTTAAAGATCCTTGCATAGAGGTATTGTTGGTGGTCATTCGTAATATGCACTTGCAACTTTTATCCATCCCGAGACAAGTAGAAACACCCATTTTCATTAGATAATATTCACTGTTCTTGTTGATCAAATATTTATCATTTCACCATTTCTTAATCGATTTTAAAAAGTTAAATTAACAATAAATATAGAGAATCTATAATAAATTTCATGAACATTTCAATCATTTTGCATCGATTTCAAAGTGATGTTTGATTGGTGTTCAAGTAAGAGTTAAAATGCTGCACTGTGATTGGACCAGTATTTAAATAGCATTTAAACACTGCAGTGCTGATGGCCTGATCCATGTATTTTGTGTATGAATCATGGTTATTTCAAGTTTTATGCTATATATGATTATATTAGATAATGTTATTCAAACCTTTAGGGTAGAAACTTTCTAGTATTATTGTTTTATTACATATTTTTCATAAATTGGTAAATCTATGAAACGTTTGATGTGGTGTGCGATGCCATGTTTGAACGTAAAAGATAGGTTTGAGATAGATCAGTAGATTTACAATTTTATTTATATGTTATTAATGATACATATCAATGGATACATTTTAGCTAATCTATAAGATTTAGATATTAAATTTTATGAAAAAGTAACATCATTTTATCAAGATAAAAATTGACATCTAAACTTGCATGCAAGGCAACATTCAAATGACAGATGTGGTTCAGGGTAGGTTCAAGTTTCAAAAAATTTATAGGTTAGAGATCTTGTGAAAGGAATTTTTACCATTTTATAACTTTAGTAAATTAGAATGTTGGTTAGATTGTTTGGTAGATCTCATGGTAGACTTTTATGTTCGAGCATGTGAGTAAACGTGCAATATGTCATTTAATGCTTGGGGTCCATAGTGCTTGTTCGGCTTGGAATTTTCGCATAATTGTTGGGATGACTATTCTAAGTATACTTTTAGGGTTAGAGCAGTAGTTGCATTATTACATAGAATTTTAGTATATTAAGAAATTTTTTTCCTATTCTTTTTAATAACGACTTCTTTGTATAACCCTTAGATGTTTGAGTTATCTTGATTATTTATGATTGGATAAATTAGATTATTTAAAATAATACAATACTAAGGAGTATAAAACCTACGAAACCATTATATAATCTATGATTGTTTGATTCCTAGTTCATATTCCAATGAATTGAGGTATATTTTCTTGATAGATGCTTAGAGCCATGTGATCACTATATGACATGGTATCTGTAATGCTCGAATCTTTAATTTATAATAATCTTGATTAAATATAATTAAAATTGATATCAAAAATATATTAAAATTAAATTAATTAGTCAAAATTGGATCGAATCATATCAAGTAATGGATGCCCGACTGACGTTTGAAGTACGCTTGTGTGTGAGAAGTAGATTAGTATGCACCTAATGGAGGCTCAACCAATGTTTGAGCGTCAAAACCTGTAGAGTCAGCACTTGAGACATGCCCAAATCGTACCTGAGCACACCAGGTCACTCGACGCATGTCTAAATTGGCGCTCAAGCACCAATGTTATGTAAATATAGCACTTGAGCCAAATTTTGTTATTTTTTTAGGAGCTTTCAAGGAAGAGACAGGGAGACGGGGAGAAGAGGGAGAAAATGAGAAAACAAATTTGAAGAAGTTCAAATTAAGTAAATCAATGCTTAAATTTTGATAATTTGGCAGCAATGTAAGTACACTCGATACTTCTCATTCTCTTATTGCTACTCCTTTATAATTACTATGAGTAATTCTTATTTTATTACTTAACTATGATATAATTTTAAAGTATCAATGTTTGTATTGAGCATACTTGTTAGTTTTTCATAATTTTATAACAAAATTTTATAAAAATTCATGTTTAAATTTATTTAAATATATATACGTTCTGAATACTATAATTTTGTTGCATTCATGTCATAAATTTGTAATTTAATGGCCATATATGTGATAAATTTTGCACAATTTATTACTACATGTTCTGAATTTAAAATTTTAAATTTCCATGTTTATAATTTTAAAAAATATTGCATTGCACATATACTATTAAAATTGAATTATATAATTGTTTTCAAGTTGCTTATTTTTGCTGAACTTTTACTAAGTTTAGGTTTCTATATGTCTTAAATTTATACAGGAGTTTATATATTTTTTAAACTATTAAATATATATCTTATATGGGCTAAAATAGTCTGTAATTTGAATATACTTGCTGAATTATACACCTTGCTAAAATTTTTATATTTACCTATAAATTCAGCATCTCATACTTCTAATTTTAACACGGTTAAATTTCTACAAAATTATAAGTAAGAATTTATAAAATTATGAAAGAAAATTCTATAATTATGATATTAATTGTGAGTATTTTTTTTCAAGAATAAAAAATTTAAAACTAAGAAGAAAAGTGTGAAATTTTTCTAAGAATTATAGTATACAATCGTTATTACTCAATGGGCAATATATTATAATAGTATATTGATATTTGAACCTATCATTTGCAAGTAAAAAGTGACATTCAATCTCATCTATAAAATGATATGTAGACTATCAATTTATAGGTCTTATATAAAATAATTACTTACCAAAAAAGGTTTTAAATAATAGTATATAGCCTTTAATTATATGTAAGTATATACAGTTTGAGTTTTGATTGTCTGCTCATTTAGTAAGTAAGACATATTGACTCTGATTCCTAAAAAAAAATTAAATTTTAAGCATGATTTCATAATTTAAATTGATAAAGAATATGACATAAAATTCTAAAAATATATAAACTAAATTTTCTACACGTGTCTTATAAAAAATGTTATGTTATTGTATCCAAATATGATCTTTAGTCATTCCGATATATTTTTAATACAAAATATATATGATTATTGATATAATATGTGCCATGTTGAATTCTTAAGTCACTCATTTCCTATTTTTATTAACCTCTTTAATAAGATGCAATGATACTTATTAGATGAACAGAAATAAAGAATTGAGCTGCGTTGAGAGTTTAGATTAGATTTTATTAATGTTGAACGTTGTTTAATATTTTCACACAATTGTTAATGTATCTAAATGATGTGTTCTTATTTATCGTCCAATTTGAGTGATATTATGTGGATCGGATTGTCATAATTCAATTTCTTGATAGTAAGATGTTCATTAATGTTCATGGTCTTATAATTAGTTCGGATTGTCCGATGGTTAGTTGTTGGCTATCGGATTAAAGTTTATAATTTGATTCTACAATTTATGTACTTTGATAATTATATTGAATATGAATTACTCATTGCGTAATATCTGACGTTACGTTTGGATCAGTGTCAAAGACACATGAGAAATGACACTTGCTTTTGATTATGTATATGATATTGTGTTAATTATAATTGTGATTAGTTGAGGTATCGATGTGAAGTTCATATTCAGATGTTAATTAGGGGATAAATTGGTTAACTAATAAATACTTAATTAAAAATTAATGATGGGATTGGAATTTAGGATATAACAGTATTGAGTGATATCACATTGAGAAATGTTGTATCTTGACATTCATAAGTGTACCTGGAATGAGTGATGGGAATATGAGTGAGTAATTATTATATCCGAATTTGGTAAACCAAATTATTAGTATAGATATTGATTACTCTATCTAAAATAGTAAAGAAAATCTAAGTAAGCAATTTCTATACCAAAATTGAGTGAAGGAAGTTGTCAAAATAAATATTATTTCCTGTACGTAGATTGAGCAAAGGAAATTATCACATATCAAAGTCACTAGCGTTAATTAGTTAGTACTACTGATCAAACTGTCGAATGGGTGAAAATACATAATCTTTGGTTTATAGTGATGGAATAAAATTTATGAAAATTATTGGTGGTATTTTATATTATAATGACCTTTATTCAAATAGAATTGATGAAGATTATTTCCCATTTTGAAAAAGAAAGTCATTTTCTTATATATATGATTAGTTTTTCATTTGAGTAGTAAAATATTTTTATTTTCTTATTTTTTTATTTATACAAAATATTTAAAAATAAAAAAATATTTTTTTCATATACTCCTAATACTGAAAAATAAGAAAAATAATCATGGTAGGCATATATGCTACCATAAATTGGACTAAGGGGCCAACCGGTGGGTCTTAACCTTGTGGGAACTCTTCTGTCCTTGGATTATTGACTGTCTTTACTTTACATTTTTTTTTAAAAAAAAATGGGTATATAATAATTATTATATATTTGAATAATTTTTTATAATATAAATATTTTAATATTCCATTTTTTAAAAAAATTGACTTATTTCCCAATATATTGATTCTGTAAAAAATAACACTTAAATCTTAAAAATTCGAAGGTGGGGAGTCGTGGGACTCGGAAAAGACCCACCATGCTCATAAAAAACATTCCAATATATTTAATAATTAAAATAACTATATAATTAAGAATTTTTTGGCCACATATTTTTCTTTGAATATAACATGTCTTAGTATGTATGCATTGATCTGTTATATTCATCCCTTGTCACTTTATGCATTGAGATTATTTTTATTTTTCTTTTAAATTTTCTTAAATTTAAACCAACTAAAAATATTAATTACTGCCATAATAAATACAATAATTAAATGCATTAAATATGTTAATTTTGAAAAGAGAAATATCTTTTAAAGATTACTATGAGGATATACCATTTGAATAATTTTAGGATACCCTCAAGTATCATGCTCAATCTATTTATTTATATTATTCAACATACATATATATATATATATATATATATAATAAATTAATAAATAAAATATTATATTATCCAACTGTATTTATAAAAAAAATTTAATACTTATCCTTTTTAAAATAATTATAGGTTATTAATATACCTTTTTCTCTATTATCTGACATTGCATTGAAGAATCTTAATTTAAAATGTGACAGATATGCTTACATCAGCCATAGCACCGGCGTATTTAAATGCAGAATAAATACAAATTTATTGAATCAAAAGAGATGCAATAATAATAATAATAATAATAATAAATAAGTAGCATAATTTATAATTTATTTTCTCATAAAACCAAGAAAAAATCTACTCAGACACACTAGAGCAGAGATTTACAATCCCCAAGCAAAATTGATGAATTTACACAAATTAGAAAAAATAAAAAAGATAAAAATTAATTATACATTAAAGTCGTTCCTAAGTGTAGAAATTTTTCAAACCAAGCCGCCTCGTTTGAACAAGCCCAATTTATTACCTTATTATTTTATTTATATTTCTTGCTCAAGTACCGCGATCATGGCAATCACGAGGAATCGTACAGTCTTTGATCATCCTCCACTCATTGGCAACATCTGTAGCAATCTTTAAAGCGTCAGATGATGTACCGAGAAGTCCTCTTCTAGTAAACCCGACGGTATACAATCCGTTTTGACCCTTCCATCCGTTAGGAAATGGCATTTTTGGTATGCCATCGTTCCTAAAAAACTCACAATCCTGCATTCGATCAACAAAAATACTATCAGTATAGAATAACTAAGCTGTAACTGAGAGTATCTTAAAAATACACGAATTAAAATTTTATTTATTTATCTATATTAATAAGTTTAAATAAAAATAAATAGATTAATTAACAAGGCCCGAACCTTAGATGTGATATATCATATGATATTAAATTAGATAAAGAACTACAATTTATGGCATTTATAGCTCCTAGGGAAGCAAGGGGTGGGGTTTTAAAGGCCAAAGTAAGATAGGTACGTAACGTAACGCTGATTTTAATAACTATGACAACGTACAGCCCCAATTATTTAACCGTCCATAAAACCAGTCAACCACCTATTCTATCTTTTTCCCCTTTTGAAGGTTTTTTAATAAAATTTTCAATTTAATTCAAATTTTTTTGCGTTTAATTTAAGCTTATTTTGGTTTAATAAACCATCATATTTTAATCATATAGTTGATGATATGTAATTTCTTAGTATATAAAAATTAAAAAATATAAAAAATGAATAAATTAAGTGTCAAATAATAGCGGAGAAAAAAAGCTGAAATTATAGATTAAAAAAGGCCTTTTTACCTTGAGCCAGACAGGGACGTTGCTTTTATACCCCGTTGCCAATATTATGGAATCGAATTCTCTCTCTGCACCGTCCTCGAACTTTGCTCCCTCTCTTGTAATATCCTTTACACCAGCCGTTACCTGTAAAAACCCATAAAATCAGCTCAACAAAAACCCTCAGACAGACTAAAACAGGGGAGGGCATGTTTGGATTGCGTTGAACAGAACCGTCTTTTGTTTTCTTACCTTGATATTGCCCGATTTTATAAGTGACAGAGCTCCGACGTCAAGAACAGGGGTTTTTCCGGTGGCATTTTTTAGCTCAATTGGGCCGGTTTTCGGCCGCCTGAGACCGAGCCTGTCTGTGTTGCCCATCGTTAAGTTGGCCACTAGGAGGAGGAAGCGGTCCACTAGTCTTAAAGGAAGCCATTTAAGGAGTGCCATGGCTATACCAAAAGTTGAGAAGCCAAACATCTCCCTTGGCAAAACATGCACCTAAAACGCATCAAAATCAAGCAAATCAACGAAAATGTCAAATGCCCATTTCGAGAAATTCCACACTGTTTTCCAGATTTCTTTTAGAGTGGCAGTGTTTGTTTTCATGAGAGTGGAAATTATTAACTTACAGAGTTCCTGACCACCAGATGAGGGCTGGCATTGTGCCTACAGAGGTCCAGGCTAACTTCCATGCCGGAATTACCGCACCCAACAACTAGAACCTTCTGCTTGCTAAATGAAGAACCGGATTTGTAGAGACTAGTGTGAACTACAGGACCATGAAACCTCTCAATTCCCTGAATATTAGGAATCAATGGTTCTGCGTTTTCCCCTGTGGCGACGATGATCCACTTGGAATGATACTCACAATCCTGAGTCTGAACCTTCCAAAGCCGAGAATTTTTATCAAACTCCGCCGATTTAACCTCCTGCTTGAACCTAGGAACTATCGAGAAATGAGCAGCGTAGGCCTCCATGTAAGAGACGAACTGCTTCTTTGTTGGGTACTTGGGGAAATTTTCCGGGAACCCAATTAATGGAAGCTCGCAGAACTTCTTTGGAAGGTGGAGTTTGAGGCCATCGTAGCTCCTTTGCTGCCATAGAGAAGCTATGCAGTCACTTCTTTCAAGAATGAGAGAAGGGACGCCGTGTTCAGAAAGGCAAGCAGAGGCTGCTAGCCCGGACGGCCCTGCCCCAACGATGATGGGGCCATGAACGTATAAGCTCTTTGCTCGGTTTTCTTCTTCCTCTTCTTCTTTCCAAGAACCCATGATAGAAAAACGACCCAGAAAATCGAAGAAAAGAAAACCAGACGAGTACGGGTAGTTAAATTACTCTGTGTATTTCTTTTCACACTCTGTTCTTTTCCCCCCTTTTCACTCTGGAAAGCCCCGTTTTTCCACTGTCTTCATCTTCGATAATATGGTAAATAGAGGGGCGGTGTGTTTTTTAAGAGGCTCGTAAATGCATAAGTTGAGTGAGACGAGAGAGGGCAGGCCCTTTATTAGAGGTGGAGAGAGAAACACTGGTGAGAGAAAAAGTGTGTGCGTATGCGAAGAAGAAGTGAAAATTGAGGCGTGAAGGTTAAGGAAAAGGATTTGGTTCTCTTTCTCAGGTTGTCTCTTGCTCTGTCTCTCCGCATAGAGACGACGGGTCTGTGGGAAGGAGGTGATGGCGGTAGGCAATGGAGTCGAGAAGACACTTAGCAGATATAAATACATTTATTTTTCCACTGTAAATAAAAATTTAAATTTACCAAGATGTAAATAACCACGCATCACTCGCATCCCGAGAGATTGTCCAGCACGCGCCGCTCCAAATCTGTCAGGCTCAGAGGTGTGAGATTTTTCTTCGCCGGCAGCCAAAATCGCCGCCGCCGCCGCCGCCGGCGTTACATACAGAATTAGCTGTATTGATTTCTATTAAATGTCGAAAGCGAAATTTTTGCATTTTCCACTATCTTATAGATAATATCAATTTTTAAAAATTTATTATAATATATGAATGTAGATAAAAATTATTAATTTTATAATCTCATTATTAGCGGCACGCATAAAACATTTAACTCGTATTACACATTTATTATTTTATAAAATAAAAAATATAAAAATAAAATAATTAAATATAGTAGAAAAATTAATAAGTATTTGTTAATATATTTTTCTAAACAAGTTAATTATAATTATTAATTTATATATATATTTTTAAAAAAAACAGACAGAGTAAATTATTCGATTTGATTTTATCTTTACTACAATAGAAAAAAAAAAAAAACAGTTGGCTGGATTGAACGAAATGATTGAAATGATAATAATTTCGTATAGTATTTTTTAAATTAGAAATAATAATAGGCCACAATAATTAATTATATGATTTGACTGTTACCAAAGTTTGTACATTGCTACAGAATACAAACACGTAACATGACCTAATCAAAATTTTATATGTTTTGTTTATTAAATATTGTCAGAATTTTATTATATTTAAAAATAAAACTTTATTAATTTTTATTTTATGACAAAATTTTCCTATATATAAAATCAAAGAAGTTAATTTTATAAATTTATCCAATTAAAATTCAAATTCAAATTCAAAGTTCTTATGTGAGAATACTCCAAATCATGTGAAGCCTCTTCGTGTCTTCATGTCCGGGACAAAGAGGAGATCCTCTTTTTTTCTTTTTAAATACTATTAAATTAAAATTTATTGAACAGTATTTAAAAATAAAAAATATATTAAGAATAGTTAAATTTTTAATTTTTTATAATATTAATATATATTGAATATAAAATCTAGTATTTAAAAATTTACTCAATAATTTTAAATATTTTAAAATACTAGTAAATAAAAATAAAATAATATTTTAATATATTATTATAATCTTTGGACTAAAAAAGATAAATTTTAACAATTGGAATAAAAAAAGAGACATATATTTAAAAGGGCAATAACAAAATTTCAATAAATATATCGAATTATATGCAAATTATTTAATAAACTAATACTAATATTTTGTATCTACTTTCACACATAATTTAATATGAGCGTGGGAAGTCACGTGACTCATATTTTCATCTAATTATCTAATGCCTAATTGAACGAATAAGATGACACTCTTTTATTGGGACCAAATAAGATAAATTAAATTGTATATGAATTTAATTGATATGATTTAAAGTTGAATTCAATGAATATGAACGAAAAATACATGACACAATTGACCCTTCAAACGAAATTTAAGGATAAAAAAATATTAAATTATTTTTATGATGTTTTTTAAAGATATAATTTCATAAATATTTAAAAAGTTATTTAAATGTCAATAACAAGCATGTTTTTTTTTTTTTTTTGGTGATTGAACATCAATATTGAAGATCACTACATCATTTGTATACGACGAATACAAGTGATAGAACAGATAAAGAGTTTTACTGTACTACTTATCGATTTTGTCAGTTCAGTATATTAGATTGTGATTATTTTTTTTTTCTAAGTCATATGCACATTACATAAGTAGATTTTTTTTTTTTTTGGCGTCTATGATATAGTTTGCTAGGTGTTTATGTAAGGTTTCGCTCAAGTTTTACCATCTAAAGGTAATTATGGAGCTTCTAGAGGTAATTACCTTCATAAATGGTCATGATAATTCAACATAAATATATAGCTCATTAAAACAGGAGATGATATAGATATCTATACAAAGTAAAATTAAATGAAATGTAAACCTGATATACTATTTGAAATCTATCAAAATGGAAAAGAAATTTCAAATCTCTCGACATAATATTTCTAAACTCTAAAATCGTCTTTCTATGCAAAATCTCCACAATAAATATGTGATATCCATTAGCATGTTATCAACATACTCTATTTTAAAGTTAAGAAGTCATAATGGTGATTTGAATCTCTAACAAGTGATGAAATTAATAATATCAAAATTTAATAAATTATCTCAAAAAATAACATTAAATATAATAGAGCAATAATAAATATAAAATCAATCATCAATTATCTAAAATTTTATACCATATTATAATTATGACTCAAAAATTATAATGACATCTAAGAAAAGTTTTCATTGAAATCGAACATCAAAAACTCAACTATGATATCATTGAATTCAAATAACAATAGGGACGTAAGTTCCATCGGACTTGACAAAATAAAGTTCACAATCATATAAAATACCATAACAATTTTATCGATCTTATTCTGCAAATTTGAACCAATGTTTATAGACCTGCCACCAAGGTTTCAATAACATCTATGAGACATTGATGCTTAAAAGTTTAACAAGTGATTAATTCCATGATCTTATAAAACCTCACCACTTGTCAAATACAAGTATCAAACTAAACTCATACGATCAATATTCTTATTACTCTATTAAAATAAGCTTAAAATGTGTTATACTTGTAATTCCATAGTCCAATAATTTTATATTTACAATATCCGATTAGAATAAATTATGTAAGATATTATAATAATTTTATCGATCTAATTCTATCAATTAAACTAATGTCTACAAACCTATCACCAAGGCTTCAATAACATTTACAAGATATTAATGCTTATAAGTTTACTAAGTGACTAACTCCATAGTCTCATAAAACCCTACTACCTATAGGATACAAGTACTAAACTAAACTCATACAATCAATATTTTTGTTACCCTATTAGAATTAATTTAAAATATATTATACTTGTAATCCCATAGTCCAATTAGAAGCTATGTCTAAATGGGATATAAAATATCCTATGTCAGACCACATGTCAAATTCGATAACCTTTAATACGATATCTCCTGTTTCTCATTAAGTGCCTTTCACAGAATGATAAACACCCATCCACGAATATAGATATTAATCCATCGAAACATGAAAACTATTATCAAACAGTTATAAATCACATTAAAATTTTATGAAATTTATATTTTTTAATATCGTAATATTTTTATATAAGTTTTTTTATTTTAACTGTATATATTAGGAATACACTTATGCATCAAAAGATCAAATAAAGAAAGATAGCCAACGACCAACAATAAGAGAAACAACCTTCAAGTATGATAAGTACTCGATACGTGGTATCTTAATGGTTAATAACTATCCTATACTTCTGGCATAACTCTAAGATAATCATTCTAGGCCATGTTGGGTGTACACCGAATATATAAATCATAAATTTTATCAATTTATATTATATAATCAGTATATTATGTATCAAAATAGTCTTCTATTCTAAGATCGGATGTAAATAGTTATATATTATACATTTTAAGGTAAAAGGAAGTATATTTATACCATATAAGTTTAAAATGCCTATAAATAGTCATGCACCCACAGCCATTTTAACATTATTTAAATGATGGCGAAATATCAACGTGGCAATCCAAATTGCGGCTCGATCACTAGTCAAATTGTGTAAGAAAAATGATTAAAATCAGGTCATATGGGTATGAAATTATACATACATTACCTATAGTTTTCTTATTATATTATTTTAAATTTGAAACTAATAAAATATAAAGAGTATAACATCTTAATGTTTTAATTCTGGTTAATTAGACTTTTCATCCGGTGGGGATTATTTAATGAAAATAATTAATGAGATATTTAATGTATAGGAACTTCAATAAAATTTAATTTAAGACTAGTTGAATATAATTTATGAAGTGTTTAGATAGGTATTTTGATAATTATCTTATTGATAATTAATAATTAGTTTTAATATCTTAGAATAACAATTAAAACATAATATGATATCGATGTGTTATAGGTGTAAGTAATGAACACTAATTAAATAGAAAATTTAATATAAACTTAGTCATAATTATAACATAAACACCCTAGACCTCACTCCATCATTTCCATCATTTTTCGTTGCCCTTTGCTCATACATTGCAGATAAACTGATATTATCCTATAATTAATCTAATTAATAAATAATTAAAACTCCTTTGTCAATTATTGTTGCATCATTATGAGGTAAGTTTTTATATAGTGGTTATCATAATATGTGTTACGTTCTGGTTTCACAGCTTTGATTTTCGAATATAAGTGTTTGAGGTGTTGGATGCGAGAGGAAGATTGAGACCAGATCTTTTACGTGGAAAGCCTCCTCTTGAATGGGGAGAAAAAACCACGAGGCTCAGGGTCTTGAAAGTGTTTCACTATTTGGGTTGAAATCTTTACAAAGTATAATTGTGAGGGTTAATCCCTTCCATATCTCTTATTTTATGCCTCTTTTCTAGGAGATTATGCTCATTGGGGGGTAGGCTTTACAGCTGTTCTTGCTTTATTTTTCAGGAATGAGAGAGTTTCCGTGGAGCTAATCTTAGAGAGAGAGAGAGTCCGGTCCCTTTAGAAAGGGACTTTGCTGGGTATTTATAGGGAAAATCAGGCCGTTGGGGAGGAGACACGTGGCGCCCATCGGATGGTTGAGGAACCGGTCATGACTCCCTTTAATGCTTGTGTCGCGGTAAGGCATGCGATTAATCCTTGATTTGATTGGGCGTGCCTTATTGAGACGGCGATCAGGTGGTGGTGCAGTCGATGAAATAATTTGAATGAGCAATCCTCGTCCACTAGCCATTGTGAGTTCGCGAGCTAGGCGGCCGTTCTTGGAGGATCTTAGAGTCAGGGAGATCCTTGAGAGTTCTCGGTCCTTTTTATATCCGTGTACTCGGATATTGTTAGTGTTGTCCTCGAGCTTCTTCATAAGCGGACGGGACTTCTCGGGCTTCAACTGTGGTCTTGGTCCTTGGGCCTTTGGCCTCTACCCTGGGCTTCTCGTTTGGGCCTTTCTTCTGGGCCGTGTTTTTATGGGCCCTTATATTGGGGCCCAACAATATGATAATCAAAACTTATGAGGTAAGTTGTGTTATCAATCCTAATGCGCCTAGTATTGCTAATTTGACTTACAGTTGATACGATTTTGGAGCAGGAATCCAAATCTTTATAAGATCAATGCCAAATATTATATTGAATATAAGGATATGCCATGATCCTTTTAATTAAAAATGGTATGCAATTTGTAAGTTATTTTTATAGAAAATGCTTTAGTCTCTATTTGTAATGATAGAAAGAGCGTCGAATCTATTTGGATTTGCCTATAATGGTGTGTGAATAAGCCGATGTTTAAATATACTAAAATAAATTTCTCATACTTAATCACTTTTACAAATAATTTTTTAATGTATAGATAATTGTTTTTATTGAAACAAATATACAAAGTCTTTAAAAAGAACAATCTGTTTATGAGAAAAATGCAGAAATATTTAGTGAAGAGTATTAAGGTCTTTTGATTGGTTCAATGATGAATGTGCCTTGGCTTTTAGTTCATTTATCCTCAAGGAGAATTTGAATCTTTTTCTTTGAGTTTTTCCTAAAAAATTTCAGTTGTGTAAAATACTTGAAAGAAAAATCACACTTTATTAGCCATTATTTGGTTTATGTCTTCACCAATTTTTGTCATTTTTTATGTCCTTAAAATTATCACATCTTTATTAAATAAAATTTTTTTATAAGTTTATTTTTAAAGTATCATATGAGATACAAATATGCAATTTGATTAGGTGGGTAATTATATGTAAAATAGATAAAAGTGTAGAGACCTTTATAAATATATCTTATTGTAATCGGTATTATTTAAGGTAAGATGTTATCTATCGGAAATTTTTTTAATTAATTATATTAAAGTCAATTATAATTTTTTATAGATATATACTATAGCTACAAAATGTATGAATGGACATTACAATGACTTTTTTCCTGTAGATTATTAGAGAAAAAAGGCATATGATACCGCCATTAGGTTAAGAATCCACTAAATATCCATATATGGTATGTAAATGCATTAGCCATATATAGATGGTACATGCTTCTCAAATTGAAACCTTTGTCTTGATAAGATAATTTAAGGGCTTGGTTTCTTATAAATTCCAATGAAGTTAATATACAAATAGTTTATTGGAAGCGTATTACTTTTTTAATATTTTATGGTAAAGAGGTAACATATTTTAAAACATATAATTATGCTATAGTTGACTAATATTTAGTTGTTTAGATATTTTTCTATAAAAAAAATTTGAGGTGAAGCAAAACTATTTAACATAGATAAATATCAATATAATACATTTAAAAAATTGCTTGGCTCGTCCGAATATAAGCACATTGATTTAGTACTAAAGTTGTTTGCTACTATAAATTCAAGGTTGTTACCTGTTATGAAATTGCTATCTCCCATATTATGTCCGCAAAGGTACAAATGGAGGAAGAGCTATTTATAAGATCCAATTTATATACTTGATGTAACTTGCAAGTTCAAAGAAATGCCAGTAAATGAAAGTTAATAACAACCTTATATACTTGAGAATCACTAATGGTAATTTAGTGTTATGAAGAAATGGAATTAAAAGGTGAGAACCTTTAGCCATTATATTTAGACTTTCAATTTGATCATTATCACTATGATTTTATATTAGAGTATCATTTATTTTGGGTGGTACATTAAATCTAAAGGGATTTAACAAATGCCAATAATTTTGGGAATATTGGTGCAAATTGAGTAGCTAAGGAGGGTATTTAGGCTTGAAACTTCGTTGGATTAATTTTATACAGCCTTTTGTCATTATAGTCTGATTATGTACTATGATAATAATGGCGTCGTGGTATTTTGGTGGAGTGTAAATATGGTGACCTGAATCATATAATTTTAATCCTTCGAATCTCAACATTGCATTTTTTTCAATACATAATAATACATAATTCTTATGATTTAACAACAATAATACTCTCTATTTTATAAAGTTGAAGTCTAATAAGTACATAATTTATAACAACCCACAACATTTCAATATAGTCCTGGCAATTATGATTATAAGTATTTGACTCAAAATAATCAAAATAAGATTATAATAGTCTTTAGGTCTCGTAAGTCCCCTAATTCTACCATTTCTAGTACAATAATCTAGACTGCTCTAAAACAAATGAATTGTAATAAATCAGTCAAATATCTTGTAGGTAAATTTATAATGTAAAAATAATAAATTTAGGTATAAATTAATAATAGCGATCAAATCAAGTTAGCTTAGACACAATTAGCATATAAATATCAACATCTTGAATATCCAGAACATACAACTCTAGTTGTTTCATGAATCAAACCAAACTCAATGTTCTCAATAAGAATGTGACAATCTAAACCTGTTGATTTTCAACGGAACCAATAAGGATATTGTGACTCGAACACGTTGACCCCTGATTGAACCAGACCTTGTTATATCAACAACCTCAATAAAAATGTGACAATTCGTACCTATCGACCCATGGTAGAACTGAATCGTCCACTTAAATAAAAAAATCTTCAATGATTATATTTTCTTTCACAGCAAATCTATGGCCAATGATTTCAATGTCTCACCATCACTCCTCAAGTATGGCCCGATCATCTCACAACTACCCCAGATTGCATGATTATCTGTAATCCTAATGACTCTTCGTCACTTCTAGAGTAGTAACTAATTGGCTCGTAGCCATCACCTATGATAAGACCTTTTGTGGTTTCAACGATTCTCAATCACTTCTAACGTGGAATCTAATCACTTTGCAACCTTTCTGATGATAGGACATATTAGTTTTGACAATTCTTTGTCAGTCTTAGAGTGATGCTTGATAGCCTTGCAACCACCCCCGATAGTATAATCCACTTTTTGATATCCCAAATATTTAGATTTTAACAACGTATACAGGTTTCATCATAAAAATATATAATATAAGTATATCCTTCATATTACTAAAATGATTTCCGTATCAAATAATGATGATTATACTAGTATATGCTTATATATACGAATAATTTATTGTATTTATATATTTTTTTATCTTAACCATAAAATGTGAAATAATATCGATTATGTAAGACCTGACCATGAAAATTTTGAGAGTTCCATGTTATCCTTATACGTTGTCTAAAACCTCGCTCTACCAAAGCTAAGATTATCAAAAATCATAATTAGAATATGATACGGAAAAGCCTTATCAATAATATAGAACCAAGGCATGAGAAATAATCAATAAAACAAGAGAATAAATTATTATTTTATAACAAATTCTCAAAATCAGATTTAATGTCCCCAAATTAATTTATTGTAACTTAACATCAATATTCCTCATAATTATCATTTACTATATTAACTAATAAATAACAAAACTTCACTCATCATATTGTGTTACCCAAAATTTATTCTTACAAAATTATTCTAATATTGGGTCACTTGAAAACATCTATTAAAAATTATTGACCACACTCAAATAATATATTTATATCCTCAAATAAACATTTTTCTCCTCAATCACGCATACAGCAGCGCGATGCTGCCTGTTCCCTGCGAAGGAGCCGCTCCTGCTCGAGATGAACAGTGCCAGCCGAAGAACACTCGGCGCCCATGGCCCCTGTTTTTTGCCGTGGTGGTTCCGAGTTTGATTTTCTTCCAAATTCGAGTTGTTAGTTAATATTTGACATTTAATATTATCAATGTAATCTTATATCATCACTATATAACTATTAGAATCGAAATTACGAATCAAACATCTCTAATCGACCCTCAATTAGAAGATTATTCCCGAACCCCTGTTTCTGCTCCAGTATTCGGGTTTCCCTCAAATTCGACCAAATGAGAAAGATTTGAGACAAAAAAAATGATCTTTTAAGATACGAAACAGGTGTAGGATCGTGAAGTGATAATAATATCAAGGAATTACTGAGAGATTAACATGTATTAATCTGATCTTGTTTATTTTCTAGGGCTTTCCCCTTGAGACACTCCACGATTCCAGACTCCAGAATTTATATTAAACTATAATAAAACACCATTTCCGTGCTTGGAGCCTTTTGATTCGTCTAATTTTGTACATTATTATCCAATTAATGACAATTGCGTCGCCTCCCGCGCTTTACGGCGCCCCATTTCTTAGCAGCGATGGACTCGATTTTCATCCACGATTCAGCCGACTTTGATAAAAGTTTCGTCTCTAAAATTGAATTTAAGGTGTAATATTAACTTATGATTAAGTTAGTTGCTTAGTTAAGTCCAAATAAGAATACTTTACTAAATGTCGTATAAATTATTCTTTGATTTGAATTATCTTAATACATCATGGGCACATTATTATAATTTGATATTATTGATATGTATTTATTTATTAGGTACATAAAAGTACTTATTTTGCACAATAAAAATAAATCAGTTCTAACAAACAGAGATATGTTTATGTAATTAATCAAATTAATTATTCATAATTAATTGGCAACTTGAAATATAAATTAAAAAGAAAATTTTAATTGTAACTAAATCATTTATTTAATGAAGTGAGCATATACTTGGACAAATTTACTAGGGATAGATAACTTTTGATGACTTAAATTTATTTAGGGATATAAGTTAATAGAAAGATTAAATTTTCATAGTAAATCTATAAAAAAATTTAATAAATGATTATTAACTTTTATTTTAGTTGGACTGTCCTGCTAATTAGTTGAATAAGATTCATTATTTGTCTACTATTGATCTGATATTAAATTCTATAAATCGAATATTTTGTTATATCACATTGACTGCCAGTTAAAAAATTTTAATATATACAAACTTATATTTATTAACTCCTTAATATAGCTTCTATTATTCCCTTATGTTCATAGTGATTATAAAGGATAACTCCAAAGCTCCACTTAATCACCTTTGAAGGAGAGAGCCGTTTAGCCCCAAGGAACTAGTTAAAAAGGGATTGTGCCCCTCCTTTAATATTTTTATTTCTTAATTATTATCTTTTATTGATTTACTTATTATTAAATTTGATTGTGTGGTAAGAAAAAAAAAATTATTTACATAAGATTTTTTATATTTTCAAGTATTAATAAATTGGTAGAAAAACTTATAAGGATTGCAATAACAGTTCATAATATTCTAATGGTTAGAATAATTGTCCAAGTAAGTAGTGTTAAATATAGTTTAGTTATTATGTTAGTTGTTATTTGATTTTATGAAAGCTAATAAATTCAAATACAATAATAAATATACGATATATGTATAAATACTGTAAAAATTAGATATTTATATGGTTTTTTATTATTAATTTAAATAGTATACGTCATACCAAACTTCTATATATTATTTTATATATATGTTATACAGATTTGATCTTATATTATTTATTTTATATTTAAATCTTTATGTTTAATATAACAAGACAAATTTATTGATCAAAAAAGTGAAGAATGAAAATTTATTTTTATTTTAATAATTTATTATAATTTTTATGATTTATTTATTTTTTGTCAACGAGTATTAATCCTTTTAATAATGTTAATATTAATATTTTAATTCAAGAATGCCAAAATAAATTTTAATCTTTTTAACTGATCTGTCGCTACCTTCGAATCCCCGAGTGGCCGCCGTTGTAATAGTAATATTAATTCGAGTGTAGTAATTATTTACATATGGTAAATAATAATATAAAATCTTGTGTAATTAATTATTTTTAATTATACTATCTTTTTACTATTTAATTTGATTCTAATTTTTTATTTTATTATTAATTAATCTAAATTTTAGAATAATTAAAACAAATTTCAATGAAAGCATAGTAATGAATTCCAATATTTCTAACTGCACTGTGGCTGTTGATGCCGCCAACTCGCTATCGAAGCCATCCTCAATGATCACTATTGTAAATATAGGTATAAACTGAATTGTGTCAGTATGGTATAGTTATAATTTTAAAATTATGATCTAGTGCAGTATATAGCTTACAATGTATTGGGCCAGACCTGCCTATGAACCATGTCGTATCACTGGCTGATACCATACGGTCCGTATATTAAAAAAATAAACATATATATATTGAAAATAAAATTATCTATATATTCTAGCTTGCTCTTTCTTCTTACCTTAAAGGGGCCATACCTAGAACAATTGTGTTATAAGCCGGCATGGCTATTGGGTTGTCTATTGTGTGGCTTGAGACGATCCAAAATGTTGGGTTGTGTCATATTTGGCTTGACACAATTTATCATAAGTTGTATTGTGCCACATGCGGCCAGAGTTATGTAATACCTTTATGAAATATCAATATTAATTCTTTATATAACTAGTTATTTTTTATATAGTAAATAATAGTAAATTTATTTCAATATTTAAACATCATAGTTCTTAAGTAATTTTCCCATATAACAAGTTTTAATAAATGAGAGTGATTATTTATACTCTTTTCATATATTATTTGTGTCGGGTTTGGGACAAAGGCCCAAAAAGATTTAAAGCCCAACTTACGGAACAATTGTCAGATGGGCTGTTAAGGCTCAACGCTGCAGGGCAACCTACGTGGCAACCCACGATTAGCAGTCAATGGACGTTGCCTGCAGCTCATTAATGCAACTGTAAAGGAATGACGAAAATAAAGGAGAAGTTAGCCAATGAGAAAACGGTCAGCGCTGTCAGTCGTGGCTTAGGCGGCTACCCACAGTCGTCCTACTAATCCCAACTCAAGGGGGGCACCAAGCGTAGCCGGCAACGCTCGGCAGTTTACTTGCCACCGCTAGACGACAACCGACATGACGACAATTACCAATAGCAATCAGCTGCCAACGGACCCTTACAACGCAGGGGTTCTCGCACCTAAAGCCCCTCACCAGATGGCCTATAAAACCCTTCTTCTTCTACGAAGAAGGCGGTCGGATCCTAGAGAATCAACTCAACATCAATAACCTTAAACTCTATAGCTATCTTTCAGATCCAAACTCCTCAGCCTTCTCAGGCGACAGGAAGTCAGTTACCCCTTGTTGTGCATACACGGAGCCAAGCCACCCACCATCCACTCATTAGTCTCCCACATAAGCATTCACGCACTGCCCATGCATTCAAGTGCATTTCTGCGCACCTCTAAGCGTGCGCCTTGTTTCCATTTATTGTGAAAAATTGTTAACTTGAGTATTGGAGTATTTTTGGTGGAAGAAATTCTGTTAAACCCTAATCTCTTGTTTGTTAGTTGCGTTGTATAGGGCCCAAGTTCATAGAGATGGAGACTGGACCCGTTTATGGTCGCCTCTAGACGACGAGGAATCCGAATGCTCCATAATCCGTACGATAACTAGGTACTCAGGACGCAATAATTTGTATAAATAAAATAATGTGTAATTACTAATAACATTTCACAAACAAAAAATTAAAAAACTATTATTTTATTAAAAAAAACTAATTTTTCCTTTTTCATCTACCTAGTAAAATAATTGTAAAATAAGAATATAAATGTTATTTTTCTTATTAAATTTTTTTAAAAGATTTACACTATGTTTATTTTAAAGTGGTAAAAATAATACACATCTTGCTTTCATTTCAAATTTCACAATTGAAAAGAAATTATACAATATATAAATTTTATCATAAATTTTTATAGATTATCACTTCTCTTTTTCGTCTTCACCAAGGCAGTGTTAAATCTATGAAAAAATTCCAAATGTTTGTCATCTTGCTTTCATTTATTCAACTTGAAGTGATGTTTGTTGAACGCTATGAAAAAACTCTGATTATTAAATTTTTTGATTGAAATTAAATCTAACATCATATTTAGTGCATGTTGGACGTCCCTCAATATGAGCTTTCTCTCATTACTTGTTTTCAAGTTCAAGTCACTTTCGATGATGTATTATTGTTTATTTTTAATACCCTATAATCCCAGAATATATAGGAGATGAGGAAGATAGCCTGTAAAGCTCCTTGTCTTCTCTACATTAATAGTTAAAAAGCCACTATTGGTAATGATAGAGGCTTGATCATTGTTGCCAAGCTCCCTCCACTCTTATAGCTCACTACCACTCTCCTGCTTTCACTAAAGTAATGATACTTTATGTGACCTTTCTTGTCATAATAATTTAATAACATTGAGCTTGGGTCATCTATTACTTTTCTCCAATTTGTTGCCTCTCTACTTCAATCTTTTCACCCCTTGGCACCCCCAAAATCTTATCACTTCCATTCTGTATAAAGTCATTTATAATAAAGAAAGCGATTATTATATTGACACCGAGCAAGCCTTTTGGAAAAAATAGTATTGTGATAATGCGATTGTGTTAGGCTGGTAATGAAGTCAATAATACCAATCACTTATCTTCGTTTTGACATTCTCATTAAATGTCAATATTTACTTTAAAATTCAGTTGAATTCATCCAAATATTTCTTAAAGCTTCCCTCATTTAACGAACAGTGGTTATAAAATTATTCCTTCATATATAGTTTCAATGTAAGGGACTTGGATTCGTACAAATCCTCTAACATCATCAAAATATCCACTAGATTTGACAAATTGAAGATCTCTTAGAAAATAACACCAATTATGTATAACTTGATTGTATAATTGGCTAAAACTCTGATATCTTGTCACTTTTCATTTTTTATCCTATTGGACTTATCATCGTTCTTCCTTAGTACTTTAATTGTTTTTTTTTTGAATCACAACGTTTCTTACTCTTTTTTATGAAAAAAAAATTAAGTTGTTTTGCCCTAAAATTGTTCAATGTTGAATGGAAAATCTACATTTTGAAACCACTTGTGAGGACTCATGGGAACAACACGCGGACATCTAGTGTAGTAGAAATGAATTTCGAAATCTGGCGTTTATCATCCATCTCCAAATATAGTGAGAGCACATTAAGAATAAAATCATACAATCAAACATAAGCAAGCTATTTGTTAATATTTAACTTGTAAAATTATTTTTAACAAGTAAAAAATAATAGGATAAACTTTAAACAATTATCTGTAAAACTGTCAAGTTTCAAATATAACATCATTCAGAAATTCTGTAGTACAATCCAAGTAAATAATTATTAAATACAATCCAAACAACCTTTATAACATATAAGAGAAGAATGTATGTAAAAATTAGGAAACAAATTAACGATATTGTCCTTAAATTTGGATTAGACTAATAAACTCGAACTTGAAAAATAAAATAATTAAACTCAAATCTCATTTGGGCATTAAAAATATTAATCTTCTTTTTTTTCATTAATCTGTTTTTTTGTGCGGAGCCATTGTATTGCAAATACTCTTATAATTACATAGAGTCTTTTATAAAAGCGTTAGAGCACTTGTGCACACCAAACGTGAATAACAACATATAAGGCCTAATTGTTCAAATTATAAACAATGAAATAAACCGTGAACACAATAGTGGATATAGGGCTGCCTAATTAAATCCCATGGGACCTCTAAATGATATAAGAATCTGCTCAAAATCTAAAATCTTTATATTGAAAAATATCTGACTAAATATCCAAACTACTACTGAGTAAGGTCATATCAAAACATCCATCTAATACATAACAAATAAAAAAATTGTGAAACTCAAAATATTCAATAATCCAATACACAATATTCCAATGACTCATCAAAGTACAAATATAAATAACAAAAACTCTTTATCAGCCTTTCATCAACATCCTATAAGTATATATGCATGCTAATTTGAAAAGGTTAGAAAGTATCATAAATCTTGAGCTAAACATCCAATAAATACATATGCATATGATCTATAAATACATATCCATAAAATAAAATAGATTAAAGAATAAAAAATTATAAAACACATGTAAAATTTGACATGTCAAATATTTCATTAAATGCATTTTAAGTTATGATTTAATAAGTATAATTTATCACAAATTTGAATATTAAAATAATACAAACCTTGTAAAATTATCAAAAGTCCAAATTATATAATATATTTGTAAAATATATAAGTCTAAAATCATACAATTTGTAAATTATTTCAAAACTAGCTGAACTCAGAAGGTCAAAATATTTTAAAATATAAAGTATGAACAAAATCGATGATTTACACATTGGTCAACTAAAATGTCAATATTAAAGAATAAGTTACTCATTTCTTTGATAACCTTAGAATGAAACACTATTATTCAAAATCTATTGGCGGATCGTTCACATATTGGTCCTTATTTATGTGGTCAAATGCTAATTTTTTTTACCTATTGTTGATAAGTGTGTTTCCTAAATACACCAAATATATAAGAATATGTTCAAATATATACCGTTAATTTCTTATAATAATTTAAAAAAAATTGAAGAGTTTACAACAAATATATAAAACTTTTTTACCGTGTGAAAAAGTATAAATATAAAAATTTTTACCCCTAATAAAAGTGTAAACTCATATTAGATGACAAAATAAAATTTTTATCACATGCTTGCATGATTGGTACATGCAACACCAAATGCATAATATTTTATGACTTTTTTGTCATAATAGTTCAATATATAAGTATAATTTTTTAAAATATTCACTTATTCAGTGAATAATGAATAAAATTTTTAAACATTTGATAAAATCAAACAAATATTTAAAACGTTCAATAAAAAATATATGCATACAAAAATATTATAAAAATTGGCAAGAAAGGTAACTTGTACATGCAATAAAATAAAAATTATAAAAAAACTCAAATAATTTTAAAAATAGAATAAAAACTGAGTTTAAATGTCACATCCCAAAATGTAGTATGCCTAATTATTTATTATTTTTAAAATTAAAATTCTAAATAAATTTAATAAATAACGTTAAATTTTAAAATTTAGGTGTGACAAACCAAATATATAGGACCTCATTAGGTAACTGTCTGAATAATAAATATTACTTTCTCTGTAATCATGGTAAGGAAGGTAACAATTTAAATATAATCATGATCAATATATAATATAATATCTCAACTATTTTTAAAAATATAACTATAGGTCTATACCCGATCAATTGAAAATCTAATCATATCAAATACTAATTTAAATCATAACGGAGTTGGAACTCACAAAATTGGATGAATAGCTACTAGATCATGACTCTATTGCTGCATGGTACCTAAGCCCTTGAATTTGAAGGGACAAAATTAAAAATATAAGTTTAAAATTTGACAAGTATCATATGTAGATTAAACGTGTCTAATAAATCAGAGGTAGAGTCTAAAATTAAGTATCAAATTAGATGACAGATATAAATTCAAATCATCAATATCCAAAATCTAAAATAGAATTCAATATCAAAATTCAATGGTAATCTCATTCTCAAATTATATATTAAATTCAAAATAAATATCCAATAAGAAGATAGTCCTTTCAGGACGTGTATATATATATATATATATAATATTCATATAAATTCCCACCATCAAATCAAATAGCAGGTATCCAATCCAATGTCCGATCAAATTGTGATCTAGGACAGAATCTAATAGCCAAATAATCCAATGGTATGCACAGAACTCGAAGTAATACCGTAATAAATAGTTTAAAGTTTGGATCAAAATATATATATTCAAAATTAGATGTACGAGACATTCCAAAATCTATCTATGAACAAATTTGGTAAATCTCAAATCCAAATTTAAATCAAAATTTAAACACCAAACCTTGCAGAAATGCAAGTATGCACTAATCTGAATTTTGATTATTTAAAAACTAATTTAATGAAAGTATTACACATACTTTTAATAACCTTAGACCAAATCATATACAATTTATGTTAGCAGTCAGGCCACCTATGTACTCTGTCTTTCATAGGTAAGGGTACTCATTATATTTTACCACTTGCGACTTTGAGTATTATTTTTTAAGTTGTTAAATATATTAGGATATTTGAATATATTAAATTCTATTTAAGATATCCGAATGGGAGGGTCATCACATCCAAATCTTTTTTATTAGCAAAAAGAAATTTTTAATAAAAATATATCCCTATTGGGAGTTGATGAGAAAATCCAATAACAAATCCAATGGTAGTGACGATGACTCCGATACGTGCACGTGAAAATATACGGCCTAATACAAATTTTATGCACATATCCATTATGATATATTGATATAAACAAATACAATGTCCAATAATTACTCATTTTTAAAAACTATAAAACTTTCAAATATTAACAAAAATAGGACAAAACCGTCAAATAATGGACACAAAGGTCAGGCATGTACAAAGAAAATGAACGGCCTAATTAAAAATATACACACGAGTTTAAAACCTTCAAATTGAAATAAAACATCATCGGACAAAAAAACAAACAAATGATACGGTTAAAGAATATTTGTCTCAACCTTATACCAAGTATATTTGTCAAAAGAAAATTTTGAAGTACCAAAACCATGCTTTTCTCTTTCCTCCTTGTGTGTGCCCTCTCTCTCTCTTTGCACCGCTTGTCCTCCTCTGACGTGGCTTCCTCTTCTTCTCTCCTCTTCACCGTGCGCGTGTTTTTGGTTTCCTTTGCCCAACGGCGATCCATCATGGATGACAGGACCGGCCATGACAATAGCAGTTCTGCGACAGTATGTCTCCGATGATAGTAGCGACGATGGTACATGCAAGTACTGATGATATCTTTCTCTTCTCCTTCAACCCAACTCTCTTGGCTCCTCTCTTCCTTCACTCGTGCGCCTCTTCTCTCTTCTTCTCCTCTCCTATTCTTCTTCCCTCTTCCTCGCCAAAGCTGTTGCTCTATTTTTGGCCCCATTGTCAAATAACTACGATTCGGTTGATTTCTTCCAAAATCCGCATATGCAAACAAAGAATCGACATCAACAAAGAGAAACGAATGATTTACTTACTTCAGTTTTGCAAATTCCTTCCAATAACGGCGGCAGTTGCTCTAAAATCTCTTCCTTTCTCCTCCTGTATTTTCTCGTTCTTCTTTCCCCAATCTCTTTCACTCCCTTCTCTCTCTCATATTCTGTGCTAAATGACAAAAAAATCAGCAAACACCCTTTCATGCTCAAATCAACGAATGAGCAATGATAAAACACACATCATAGGCTCGCATATGTACGGTATTAGGTGTCAATATTTTTTCTCATCTACATATAAACACCCCATAGGCATCTGTCAAATGCATAGCTTCTGCATCAAACACGCATGAACATGTAGTTATGTGCCAATTAGACACTGATTTTGTTTCTTTTTTTAATTTAACTTTTTAAAATTTTTTATTAATAAAATATTTATCATATAATCCCAATACATATTAATTTTGATGTCATCAGTAATATATAATGAAAATTAAACCTAATAAAAGTTTAATTTCATATATCCACATTCATGTACGCATAATAAAATGCATTTCGCTACATATCCAACTACTATAAAACTCATCTATAAATTATTTTATATTCTTCTGTCTTAGTCTAAGATATAAAAATATGTTAAATATGATTTTATATTTCTAAGAAATACAAATAGTTTTCAAACTTTACCTTCTATGAATACCGTTTAAATTTATCAGGCAAAGTAAACGTAAATTTAATATTTGTATATTAACAATGTAAATTAATCTTCCATAATTCCTACATATATCATTATTTATCGGTACAATCATCCATTGATCAACACGGTAGACATGTGGGTCCTCATTTGGTGGCCTTTAATTGGCTAGTTCAGCTATAATATTTCTCTACAATAAAAACTAACAAGAATAATATTTTTTTACTTATTTATCTATATATATTAATTAATTAATATAATAAACAGTAAATTAATAAAATATCATATCGTATAAAAGATGGCCACACGGACAGTGAAGATCTATCAAGGAAGTTGGTGGGGATGGATTGACATAGCTGAAAGTGGGTAATATCTGAAATGGACAGAGAAAATCTAGGGCAAGAATCTTTGATGGATTCTGCATAATAAATGCGTTTGAAATTTTCAAAACTTGGCATTAATTTGTTGGGTTGGAAATGGTTTCAATTTTTTTAAGATAAATATTATTTTTTTATATTTTAATTATCTATTTTAAATAAATAATTATAATTTAATAATTAATTTTTTATATTTTAAAAAATAATTAAACCATAATAATTTATTTAAATATTAATAGCTTAAATTTAAAAAAATAAGTTCTATTATTTTAGGAGATGGAGCCTCCCTTGTCCTTTAATTTGGTTGAGCCCAAGGCGAGTAAGACAGCACAATAGCTGCATTTTAGCTATATGCCACTTGCCAGATTTGGCCCTCTTTTCCTCTCCAAAATCTCTACCATATCATGTACAGTAGTTTTTTGCGTAAAACCTGTCTCTATTTTTTTCATTAATATAATTTATCTGTAGTAAAAAAAAAAAAAGACTATATATGTTTAATAATATTTAAATTAAATTAAATATTAAGATGGTAGATATTCTACCACGCTGAGCTGTAATTTTTGACTTATGCACCAAAGGGCTCTCCTAAAGATTAAGGGAAACCCCTCCTATATAATTTTCACTCAAGGTATTAAATAAGTTGTACCAAACACGGCCTATGAAGAACAATAATAAATTGTATATAGTATGATTTAATAATTTGAATTGTACTAAACACATAATAGATGGCCCACGAGCTATGCCTCGGTATAGAATAATCCATTTCAGGCAAAGCTAGTTTGAGGTATGGAGGGGAAAGCAAGAGAGGGAAGGGGGCCAAAAATAAGTTCATTTTTAACACACATATATATTTATTTATTTATCTAATATGTAGATTGTGTCGTGTCCGCCTGTGACTTAATATGACTCGTAAGCACGCCTGATCTAATATATAATAGGCCACGTGATGTATTGGGTCAAGATTTTAAAACTCAGACCAATCCTAATATAAATACTTATAAACCAGCTATGTTGGCATAATCCGTTAAATGAGTTATGTCGGTTTGATATGATCAATTTAACGGTTCTAATTTTTATTATTAAATCAAGCAATGGAACTAGTTGAAAAACACTTAAATATTTTTATAATAGTTTTTTTCTTCTCCCAAATAATAATTTTCTTTTCCTATATATATAAAAGATGAGCATTGAAAGTGTGTTTGCTATTTTCTGAGTGACTTATTTATAGGTTGCAACTTGATTAGGTCATGAGTGCCAGCGTTCCTGCCTTACAATTGGAGCGCATTGACTATTGCTTTCACAGCTGTGTTAGCGTTCGAGTAGGCTGTTCCTAAAATGGTCTATTTATATTAATTTTGTTAGTCTAAAGTTTAGAGAATTTAGTGGTACATTTATTTAAAAATACATAATTATATATTTATTAAAAAAACCATCTTTGAAGTGTGTATTAGGTTTTTTAGACTATTTTTCTAGACTAAAAGTGATGCCAAACATCATGCTTTAATTAATTTATGCGAGAAAATATTTTCACACACAAATTATTTAGGCAACCATAATTAATTTACGAGAAAAAATTTTGTTTGCTTGTCAAAATTAGGTAATATAGATAGTAATAAATATTTTGATTAGATTACTATACTTTGAAATTTCTTTCCAATTTGAAAAAATAAAATCTAATTGACGGAATATCGTATTCAATTTAATTTCAGCGACACATAGTTAACTAAGTTAGTGTTCAAGAAGCCAAATGGGCTTCTTAATCAATATGTAGATATAAGCCATAAATAGATAAATAATAATTATATATATAAATAGCAAAAATATCATATAAAAACATTGATAAGTGTTACTAAATTTGATATTTATATAACATTATAATAATGCGAGATCATATAAATGGACCGACTAAATAACTCTTTAATATTTGGAAGGAGGTGTCAAACAACTCATTTGAGGCCGTATTGTCTCTAGGGGGGGCCCGTAGGGTTCAAGTGCCATTGTGAAGGCCTCTGACGTACAATATAAGGGCCATATTTAGGCCCCACATCATAAATATGCCCAAATCTTTAATATTGAATGCTGAGTTTGTAGGCCAGCTTTAGTTCCAACATGGTACTTTTTTTTTTTTTTTTTTTTGTTAATTTTTTTGGGGCAGTAAGAATCATGGACATAATAAATATAATGGTACTATTGTTAAAGATTTTACCACCGAATTACAATGTAGACATTACCCTACCTTCATTTTTACCTTGAAAATTTCCAAGAAAAAATAATAAAAAATTGGATGAAAAGAAACTTATTTTTAAATAACTTTTCATGATTTCTATTTGCCTACAAAAAATAAAAAATTTAAAAAATATTATTTAATTAGCTATCTTTAAAGTACTTTAATAAATGAACATTTAGAGATATGTACGTTATAGAGTACATCTATGAGTAAATCGTCAGAGAAACATAAAATACAAATTGATTTTGTAAATGGGCCGTAAGATAAACACGTCACGTAAAGCTCTAGAGATACATGATGAGAGATGCTCGAGCCATAGTAGGATTTGCCAGGTAGATGATGAAATAGGCTCCAAAGAGGTGGGAGCCATGTGACTTTGTATGTGGACCCCGAGAGATTATTGCAATTAGCAATTGAGCGGTATTTTTATGTGCTTATACAAAGTTTTTTTAATTGGTTTTTTTATTTTCAAGGGTGACTTTATTGATTTGTTTAGGTTGCTTTTCTTAAATTAATGCCAGTCCGTGTGATATAATAAATGATCATTGATATCATTGATTTTATGATTTAGATTAGTTAACTTATATACCAAAATATTTAGAATAAAATTAAAAAATAAAAAATGGGCGATATTAGCGCAACAAGTTCTTAATCCCCTTGAGATATTAAAACATAATATAACGTTTTATACATTCACTTACATTTATAATTATATATATTTATAGATGGATAATACATCACATTATTTAATAATCTTTTAAAAATATTTATTAAATATTATTAAAATATTTATGCATCATTGGTCAATTGTATGTTATTTTGATCTTAGTTCAATTACATAGTGTTATATTGGGTTATTAAAATAAAATAATTATTTTTTAAAAATAAAATAAAATAAAAATAAAGTTTATAATTAATATTCTTTAATTTCACTAGACACTAAAAATAGATAAAATTGAACTATGAATTAATTTTTTAATATTTAATACATTGTAATAACAACATTTGTTTTTACCTTTATTTAAAGAAATAATATTCCAATTGTTGCATCATCAGATCCGGATTGACATACGATTAAGAATTCAAATGATATTCGAAGTGGATCTTATCTTCGTATGTTTAAAGCATAAATCCTGTACAACACAAAAATATGATCAAAGAATTGACGGGACTAACTCTCCAATATATTCTCTAACTCAGAATTCAATATCTGCCTTTTGTAATTAAGAAAATAGAATATGCAAATTAAAAATTAAATTAACTTTATGTGGGAGCTTATACTTTTTTGGAAGTGTCTTAGAAAGAGAGATGTTTTTGTTTCCAAAGAAAGTCCTTCTCCCTCCTGTTGGAAAGAGGACCTTTTTATAGTTATTATGGACAATTGACTTTTTCTATCAATCCCAAGAAATCGTTCAGAAAACTACCTAGGAAATTATTGAATGGATAGAATTATATTATTATTACTGTTTCAACTAGTGTTCGAGGTCATTGAGATGAGAGAAAAAAATCGCTCGCAACTAGTTGTCTTCAGTTTATTTTATATCGTCGAACAAGTCCTTTAATTGGGCCAAATTAGCCTTTTAGGCCTCTTTGATATATGGGTTAAATTTTTAGAAGTGTACTTTCTCATTGGATCATTGGTATCATTACCCATCTTGTTGATAAGCCGTTGGTAAGTGGCACCAATATTCTTCAATCCGAAAAGTATTACTTTATAATAATGTGTCCATTGGTTTGTCATGAAGGACATGTGCTCCTCGTTCTTAGGGCTCATCCAAATTTGATTATAATTTGAGTACGTGCCCATAAAACTCAAAAGCTCATACCCAAACGTTGAGTCTAGGACCAAATCAATTCTTGACAGCAAAAAGTTGTCATTTGGACGTGCCTTGTTGACATATGTAAAATCAACACATATTCTCTATTTTTCGTTACTCGTCTTAATTATGATCATGATCGATAGCCAGTTTGGGTACTGAACTCCTCCTAATGAACCCAACATTTAGGAGTTTCTTTACTTTATCACGAATAGCTAACAGTTTCTCGACTGAATAGCTTCTTCGCTTTTTCTAAACGGGTTTGTCATTGAGATTTAGGTCCAATTTATAGACCATTACTCAAATTGGTATTCTGGGCATATCACTTGGTGTCTAGATAAATACATCCGAATTCTATCGGAGGAAACTGATAAGCTGGTCTCGAAAGAGTTTAGGCAGAGAACTTCATATCTGAATATATTTTTCACGATCATTGAGATCCAGAGGGATTCCGTCAGTTGACTCTCTAGACTGAGCTTACAGCGATATTGTTTCATCACAGAAATTAAGGTCTTCGACAGGTTGGGAAAAGGGTGTTTGAGTGACTTGAGAGAGATAACATGTCCGTTCGACTACCTGATCTACAACGATTTTTCCAATTTCAAATGGCGTAGGGATTTTCATTTTTAAATATGAAATGGAAGTGACGGCTTTGAAGATAGTCAAATAAGGACATCTGAAGACGACATTATAGATCGATGGGAAGTCTACTACCAAGAAAAAGAGAGTCCTGGAAGCAATCTTTGGATAAGGTTCCAAAGTGACTTTAAGTTGGATGGCCTCCTGAACCGACAATGGCTCATTGTCTAGTTCATAAAAGGGTCTTTCAATCGCCTGCAACTGACTTCTTTTAAATTCCAATTTAAAATAAGAGTCAAAATAAAATAAATTTTTTTAATTTTTATTATCAACAAATACTCGTTTCAATTGATAGTCTACAGTACCATTAAAGACGAGCGCTATCACAACCAAGAAGTTAAAATGTGAAAAAGTTACACGAGCCATATCTTCGGTACTAAAATTAATGACTTCTTCTCTAACTTCTACCCTTAGCTTCTTGTGGGCAACGACCATTATGGAATTCTCCATAATTTCATCTCGGGCTGGTCGTGTTGATATTATATTCACAACCCCAACTGTCACTCTAGTCATTGGCTGGTCAAACTCACTCCCATCTGTTCCTCCAGAAATTTGTCCGAGTTTTTGTAAAAAGCGGTTGAGGTAACCTTTCCGAACTAATTCTTCGATCTCCTTCTATAGCGTCTGGCAATCTTCAGTATTGCGACCTCCGCACCGACAATAATAACAATACTTTTATTGGTCACCTCCATTAGGGTTGTTTAATACTTTCAACTACTTGAAAAATTTTTGATCATGAATCTATAATAGATTGTTGGTGTCTGATTCATTCAAGTGAGTCAAGTTTAAAAGTCTAAACTCCCATTGGGCAGTCTGCTCAAACTTCTGTTGCTTTCTTGGCCCATGGAAACCTTGGTGGTCCTTGTTTTTTCTCTTTCCTTCCACCGCCTTTGGGTGGATACACTCTTTTCAGTTGGACTTTTTTACTTCATTGGCCTCTTTGCCCGCTATGTATGCCTAAGTTATGGTCTCAACCTCTTTGAAGGTCTAAGACTCATTGTAGACGAGATACCTGAAAAAGCTACCTCCTTTTAGAGCTAGTAAAAATGCAATAAACCTAACTCCGTCTGTCAGCTTTGGAATTTGCCTAACCTCTACAGTAAATCGGAACAAAAAACTTTTTAAACTCTCCATAGATCCTTACTTTACATGAGCTAGGTGCCATGGTGGCTTCTCTACCCTCTTGCAAAAAGCAAATTAGGAGAGAAAGTTGTCTACTAACTCATTAAATGATTGAATTGAATTTGCTAGCAGTTCATAAAATCAAATCCTAGCATCACCCTTGAATGTCAAAGAGAAACACTAACACATCGTTACTTGATCTAAATTTTGGAGGCGCAGGTGTGTCCAAAAGTAATTCAAATGATTCACAGGGTCGGTCTTTTCGTCGCAAATTTGAAGATTTTGCATTGTAAATACTGATATGTATAGGTCAGCAGCTCCTCCAGCATCTTCTCCAAAAACTCGCTGTCAAATCTTTTTAACTTTCTCCTTCATTTGAGGAGTAACTGCCATCCTCATTTCAGTGAGATAATCTCTCAATTCAAAGAGGTTTTGTGCAATCTGTGAAGCTGGATCGCTCTTACTCTTTGGAGGAAATTACCTACGAGAAGGCCCTTCCAGACAGGTGGACTCCCATGAATATCGAGAATTTTGCCTCTTTAAGATGTTCTCCTGAACTCTAAAACTTAAGTGACCGTCAAATAGCGATAGAACTTTATTACTTGAGGCAACCTAAATCTCTAGGTTGTCATGTTGACAAATCTACTTTGAGGGGTGCTTTCTTTCCCTATTCATTCTTCTAGACGTGGCAGTCTGAGAGGCTGAGGATGGCGTCACTTTGGCTACTCGTCCAATCATGAGCAAATGGTCTGAACAGCTTTTGAGATGTCGTCTATCCTCATTACAAGCGCTCGTACACAGATTAGGATGATTGTCTATCTCACTGCCCACAGGAGGACAATTGCCACATGAAGTAACATTTCTGATTAGAGTACTGACTTGTACTCAAGTGTTCACCATATTATAATTACTGAAAATGTGTTAATCAGACCTTTAGTCAATTCCTATAGATGGCGTCGAAGTTGCATCATCATATCCGGATTGTCGTACGGATTAGGAATCTAAATGATGTTCGAAACGGGTCTGATTTATGTATCGTCAAATCCTGAATCCTGTGCAACAGAAAAATACGGTCAAAGAATTGGTAGGATTAACTTTTCGTTATATCCTTTGATATTTAAGTCAGTATTTGTCTTTTATAAGGAAGCAAATAGAAAATATAAATTATAATATACTAAAACTAATGACTTCTTCTCTAACTTCTACCCTTGGCTTCTTGTGGGCAACGACCATTATGAAATTCTCCTTAGTTTCATCTCGGGCTGGTCGTGTTGATATTATATTCACAACCCTAACTACCACTCTATTCCTTGGCTGGTCGAACTCACTACTATTTGCTCCTCCAGAAGTCTATCCGAATCTTTGTAAGAAGCGGTTGAGGTAACCTTTTCGAACTAATTCTTCAATCTCCTTCTATAACGTCTGGAAGTCTTCAGTACTGTGACCCCCATACCGATGATAATGACAATACTTTTATTGGTCACTTTCAATAGGGTTGTTTAATACTTTCAACTACTGGAAGAATTTTTTATCAGGAACCTATATCAGGATGTTGGTGTCTGAGTCATTTAAGTGAGTCAAGTTTAAAAGTCTGAACTCCCATTGGACAGCCTGCTCAGACTTCTGCTACTTTCTTGGCCCTTGGGAACCCTAGTGGTCCCTGTTTTTTCTTTTTTCTTCCACTGTCTTTGGGTGGATACACTCTTCTCGGTTGGACTTTTTTATTTTATTGGCCTCTTTACCCGCTATGTATGCCTGAGTTATGGTCTCAACCTTTTTGAAGGTCTAAGACTCCTTATAGACGAGGCACCTAAAAAAGCTACCTCCTTTTAGAGTAGATAAAAATGCAATAAACTTAACTCCGTTTGTCAGCTTTGGAATTTGCCTAACCTCTATAGTAAATCGGAACAAAAAACTTTTTAAACTCTCCATAGATTCTTATTTCACATGAGTTAGGTGCCATGGTGGCTTCTCTAGCCTCTTACAAAAAGCAAATTAGGTGAGAAAGTTGTCTACTAACTCATTGAATGATTGAATTGAATTTACTGGCAGTCCATAAAATCAAATCCTGGCATCACCCTTGAATGTCAAAGAGAAACACTAACACATCGTTGCTTTATCTAAACTCTGGAGGCGTAGGTATGCCCAGAAGTAATTCAAATGATTCATAGGGTCGGTCTTTCCGTCGCAAATTTGAAGATTTTGCATTGTAAATACTGATATGTATAGGCCAGTAGCTCCTCCAACTTCTTCTCCAAAAACTCGCTGTCAAATCTTTTTAACTTTCTCCTTCGTTTGAGGAGTAACCGTCATCCTCATTTCATTGAGATAATCTCTCAACTTAAAGGGGTTCCGTGCAATCTGTGAAGCTGGATGACTCTTACTCTTTCAAGGAAATTTACTACGAGAAGGCCCTTCCTGACAGGTGGACTCCCGCGAATATCGAGAATTTTGCCTCTTTGGGCTGTTCTCCTGAAGTCTAAAACTTAAGTGACCTTTAAATTGCGATAGAACTTCGTTGCTTGAGGCAACCTGAATCTCGAGGTCGTCATGCTGACAAATCTACTTTGAGGGGTGCTTTCTTTTCCTATTCCTTCTTCTAAACGTGGCGGTCTGAGAGGTTGAGGGTGGCGTCACTTTTGGCTGCTCGTCCAATCATGAGCAAATGGTCTGAATAGCTTTGAGATGTCGTCTATCGTGATTACAAGCGCTCGTACACATAGATTAGGATGGTCGTCTATCCCACTGCCCACAGGAGGGCAATTTCTACAAGAAGTAGCATTTCTGATTGGAGTACTGACTTGTACTCAAGTGTTCACCATATTGTAATTACTGAAAATGTGTTAATCAGACTTTTAGTCGATTTTCATAGATGATGTCGATATTGCATCCGCAGATTCGGATTGTCGTACAGATTAGGAATCCAAATGATATTCGAAGCAGGTCTGATTTTCGTATGGTCAAATCCTGAATCCTGTGTAATAGAAAAATATGATTAAATAATTGATAGGACTAACTCTTTGATATATCTTCCGATATTTAAGTCAGTATCTGCCTTTTATAAGGAAGAAAATGAAAATTTTAAAGTAAAAATTAAATTAACTTTATGTGAGAGTTTACACTTTTCTGGAAGCGTCTTAGAAAGAAAGATGTTTTTTTTCAGAGAAAGTCCTCCTCCCTCATGTTGGAAATAGGGTCTTTTTTATAATTATTATGGAACATTTTACTTTTTCTGTCAATTGTCTAAGAAACCGTCCAAAAAATCATTGAATGGATAAAATTTTATCCATATTAGAGTTTTAACTAACATCCGAGGTCGTTGAAATGAGAGAGAAAAAATACTCTGCAGTTGTCTTCAGTTTATTCATTATAGTCGGATGGTTCCTTTAATTAGGCCAAATCAGTTTTTGAGTTTCTTTGATACATAAGCCAAACTTTTAAAAGTGGACTTTTCCTTGGACCATTGGTATCAGTACCCATCGCCAATAGATACTAAAAGGTTTATAATATATATGATCAAAATCGGATTGTTCCATCGATCTGATAATATTAACTCAAAATTATATATGTTTTTAGTATTATATATAGGCACTATTTAAAAATTTTGTCTAATTTATTTTGTTGAGATCAGACAAGAACCATGAGTAAAAGTGATTGGTAAATTGAACTATGAATTTTTTTTGTATATATATATATAATTTTTAAACAGTTATTTTAATAAATTATATTTTTTATGTAAAAAATTTTAATTTGATTATTTGCTTAGCTAGTATTTCAATCTTTATATATAACTCTTTTTAATAATTCATATTTTTGATTTTTTTTTTATGTAACTTTGAATTAAAAAATACTAAAAAATAAAAGATATTTATATTTTAAAATCCAATTTAAATTATAAACGGACATAATGTTGACCTGAGAAATTAAATCGCGTTCTGTTTGATTTTTAAATACTAAAATAGTAATTTTATTAAAAATTTTAAAAAATAAAATTTTTATTCTATTATAAGTTAATTATTTGGTGGATCGTGTCCCCCCACGTGCTAACTAAGAAGATTTTTTTTCCTTTTTATTTTTATTTTTTGTGCCCCCCAAAAGGCTCTAAATTCCAATTGGCTAGTGACTGTTGCATCCAACGTCCCCGGACCTCTAGGCTTTTTGATCTGAGAGAGAAAGTGGTTGAGAGAGAAAAGTGGTTGGGAAATTAAATTGCCTTCAGAAAAATAATAATAATAATTTGGAGTGTTTATTACAGTTTTTATTTTTAAAAATTTTATATTCATTAAATAATTATAATTAATATTTTTAAATAAATAAATAAATATTATTATATTAAAAAATTTAAATAATTATTTAAAAAGGTGTTGAGATTCTAACGGCTCATATATCAATTTGTATGCAACCAAAATTCCCAGGGACAAGAAATGGTGGCCGCGTGATTGCGATGTGCGGTTCTTAATCAAGAGGGTCCCACCGTACGATTCCACCCCTAGATTTCATTATGATCCGCAATTGGTTTTATGAAGACGAAAAATATTAAATATTTTATTATTATAATTTATTTATCATTATTTTTTTGTATATGGCTGAGAAAGATAGATCATTTTTTCTTATTTTTTAATTTTTTAAAAATAGTTTTACATATATATGAAAATGAGTTATAAAGAAATTATATATATATGATATTGTTTTTTTTTTTATAAAAAAAGTTATTTCGTTGGTGATTTATAATTTAGAACCTAAATTGACTATATTGAAAAAATTATTAATTAGAAAAGTTGGGTTTATAGGTCCATAATTGAATTAAAATTTACTATTTGGTTATAATAAAATTTTTATTTGTCACATTAAATTCAATATTGTTAATAGTAATTAATTTATGTCTCTAATATTAATCAATTTATTATTTTTTTCAAATATTATAAATTAACATTTTTTTAATTTATCATGATAAAAATAATAAAACTATAGAATAGTAAATTTTATAATGTTATATTTATAAAATTAATTTGCATATTAACCCTATTAAAAATATTATAAATCGGAATCTAATTTCAAACCACATTATCGATATGCAATATTTGCGGTAAGTGTTAAATTTTGTAAGGCCAACTTGTATTTGTTGGATTTCATATTAACCCTTTTTTTATGTAATTTTGTACATTTAGGTCAAAATTTAAGTGCATGATATTATTTATTAATATTATATATATGATAATTTTAAGCACATAATAATAAAAATTAAATTCATGACTATATAATCTAATTATGTTAGTTCAAAATCATACTATGCTAATCTATATGGGTTATAAAAAAAATTAACCCATAAATGTCATAGGATCTTGTACCGTGTCGCAAAACATTAGGTTATTTTTTTTCATGTTTCAAAGTTAAATGCACAATTTATTTGGTTTTTTTTTTTTTGATGACAAGGGCACTCGTTTGCCGAATTGGGAGGAGATGTACCTCATCTTTAAGGCATAGTCACATTGCTTCAAATCTAAGACCATCAAATATGAGTGTAACAACCAAATATTTTATTTTTTTAAGTTAAAAATAATTATTTAAAAAAATATATGTTAGAATCGTAAAATTTATATTTCAATAATAACTCAGGTCGAGTCCAAGAGATTGCACCTCAAAGGTAAAATGCAGCATTTTCAGAATCTCTCTTTATGAAAAGGTGTGTAGGTGCACCTCCAAAGCAAGAGGAATCCTTTAGAACTACGGATAAAAATATAAGTATTGGTATCAGTCGTGGCAGTATTGACATTAAAGATGTCGGATAACATGTATTGATATTAAATATATTTGATAAAAAATATTATAAATTATAAACTAATAAGATAATATTGAATACTATAAAAATATATCGCGATATTTTTATAGTATTAAAAAAATATCGATATTAAAAAATCTGATATATTCATCAATAATTGAAACACTCAGGTCAACATTTTATATATTAAAAAATACTCATAAAAATAATATTTTTATTTATATGAAATACTAAAATATTGATATTGTACCAATAAAAAAAATTTACTATCACATAATTTCTTTGTTTTTTTTTTTCAAAGAGTAAACAAGAATCATTAAATCAAATTTAAGAAAAAATTCAATGACTGGCTTTGGTTTCGAATAATTCCCAAACAGCCCTGAGTCGGACCCCACGGATCCCTCTTTTCCCAGTGGCACATGCCCTTATGTCATTTCATGTAATGTTTGGTCAAAATGACCAGCTTTCTTTAAATAATTGAAAAGCCATCAATTGCATGAACAGTCTTAGCCTGTTCCACGGACCATGAGAACCAGCCACCCCTAACTTTATATATATATATATATATACATACATATATAATTTATCAAATAATTTATATTAATAAATTTATATAAAAATAAATAATTAATAAATATTATGTTATTTATAAATATTTTAAAAATAATTAAAAATTATTATTGAATAATTTTATCTATGTATACTCTTTGTTATATATAAATATTGGCTATTAAAGGTCCAACATCAGAGGATCGTGTCTAGATTTTTTGAGGCATTAGACTAGCTTGCTGGTGGAGAACAGAAATACCACAGCTTTCCATACTTTACGGTGTCGTTTTGTTCTCATAACTCCTTTTTTTTTTTTTTTTGATAAAAAAAAGGTACAAGCTGCCATTTGTTTAGCAACCATAGGTAGAAGTCAAGCAGCAGGGAGAGGCAGCTTCTTAGAGGTGCGTTAAGTGATAATAAAATTTTATAAAATAGTGGAGTTTTATAAAATTTAAATATTGAATAATATTTTTTTAAATAGTTAGTTTTATTAAATATTTAAATATTAAATTTAATATTTAATAGTCGTTAATATTATAAAAAAATTATAAAAATAACTATTTTTGTTATTTGATTAGGCACTTAATTATCCTTATGCAATATTATTTAAAAAATAAAAAGTAGATGATAAAAATTATATTTTTGATTATTTTTTTGACATGAATATTTTGCTACTCTACCCTATTAAAATTATTTAAAACAAAATATTTATATTATTTTTTATATATAAAATAAGAATTGTTAAATTTTTTATATATAATAAGATAGTATTACGAAAAATCCGCTAATTATGACCCCACTGGATAGGGTCGTTGTTCTGTAGTGAAAGAGAGGAGTGGCAACTGGACTCTCTAACCCGTGGGTACCTCTCGGCCTCAGGGTTATTAAATATTTAAGATATAATGGTCCTTATTTCATATAAATAAAAAATTATAAAAAAGTTATTTTTTAAATTTTTTGATAATGTTAAGGTATTAAAATGTCAATATCATCTAAAAAAATCACTAAAAATGTAACTGTTACTATATTTAATCTTCTTCCCATTATTTGGAAAAAATAAAATTATGAAAAAATTTTCTTAAACAAGTGTTCTTTATATTTAAATTTTGCACCTTTTAAACAAAAGTTATAAATTTTTATCTTTTTCTTAATTGGTTTCATTTATGATGCGTCATTGGTTTTCGAGTTATGATACGAATTAGGGAACCACTCGATCTTTCGCTACGAGTCGAATTTGAGTGGATCCGATCTTCGTTACTACTAGCCTATAATTTATACACCACAAATTATAAATAAGAAATCACAGGATTGATGAAACTTATTTTTTGATTTCTCATTCAACATGCAAATTTGAAATTATTCTCAAAAAATAGAAAGATATAATAAGGATGTTAGATAATACAGAATTACATGTGAATGAGGGATGTGATAGAAGAACTAGCTTCTATTGGTACATTTGATGGGGGCGGCTTGGAGAGGAAGGAAATCTGGGCTCTCTTCTGGTTGCGCACAGTCGATGACTTATTAGGGTTGTACTTGATGAGTGACTCACTGTAGACGCACTCGATAGAGAGTGGCTCACTATGGGCGCATTCGATAAGGAGTGAATCACTGTAGGCGAACTTGTCAGGGAGTAGCTTATTATGGACGCACTCGTCAGGACGTATTCGATAGGGAGTGGTTTATTATGAATACACTCGACAGGGAGTGACTCACTATAGATATACTTGATAGGGAGTAACTTATAATGGATGCATTCCGTAGGGAATAGCTTACTATGAGCGCATTTATTAGGGAGGGCTCCTATGGGCGTATTTGTTAGGGAGTGACTCACTATGAATACATTCGGTGAGAAATAACTCAATATAAATATACTCGGTAGGGAGTGACTCACTATGGTGGAGGGTTGAGCTCCTGGGTGTGCATCGCGAAGGGACAACTTGGAGGTGCATCCGACTTTGTGACGACTTTGATATGTGCCTGACACTGTTTGGCAAGAACATCTGCTCGCCATTGTGGAGGGCTTTGTGCCCAATTTTTTGGGAATTGGAATAGAAGGACAGGTGCCATTGTGGGGGGCCTCGAGCTCTATTCCACTGGGAGCTGAAACAGTAGAGTTGGCGCGCCCTTTTAGGGAGAGCTTCGTTGAGTGCCCTGGGCGCCATTGGAGGGGTGTCGTGCTCTGTTTTACTTTGATTTGAAAGAGAACTACTGGCCGCCGCTGTTGGGAGGGTTTCAAGTTCTGTTTGGCTAAAAAGGAAAACAGAGGAGTTGGGTGCCATTTTCAAGAGCTTTGGGCTCCATTACTGAGAGATTTGTGCTCTATTTATTAACAAAGTTCTCTCGTTGTTCCACTTTCTCCCCCGAAGGGAAGCTTTTTTTTTTCTTTTGCCTCCCCCTTCCCCCTCTTTTTATCTTCTGAGGGGTGAAAGAGTTTATAGTGTTTCGTGGAGGAACTTTTGCGTCAAGGTGGTCAACAAGTATCCTAATAGGATTCACCGGCTGTTGGAATGTTGACGGAAGTTACCGTGTTAAACGTCACCTTAATGTGATGAGGAGGCCGTAAGTTGTCCCCTGGTACAGTTGTCAGGTGGCTTCAGACGATGTTCTACACATGTGTACTTTGACTGCTCTATGGGCTGCCTGCCTAAGAGCCTTCCATATTGTTTGTTTGGTAGCGTTGTTGGTTGGGCCGTTGACGCTTGTCTCCTTAAACCCATCGTTCAATGGGACTTATTCTGGTTGTGACTATGGTTGGGCCAGATGGATCTTCTTGTTGAAGCTGGATTTGTCGCTTGCTGAGCTCCTTGTCGAGCTAATAATTGGGCTTGGATCTATGTCGGCCCAGGACACTATCGGACCTATCACTTTATATTTTTAATCTAAATATACCATTTATTTGTTCATCGCATACTCAACATGAGAAAAAGAATAGCAACCGCTTGTTATTTGTGCACTACATTCAAGCATTTCTTATTGCGATATTCTTAAATTATAAAATTAAAATTAAAATTTAAAAATAGAAGTCTAATTTTAATTCTATTAGAATTTGAATTAAAATTAGATAGAAGTTACATATTATTATTTAAAATATATAAAAAATTATAATTATGTGTGAAAAATAAATTAAATGTATGACATTTTTTTATCCATTTAAGAAAATTATAAAATTAATAGCCCAATATGAATTATCATTATTAATATATTTTATTTAATATAATATAATTTTATAGAATCTTATTTTTAGACACATATTATATTTATATACTCATTTTTTTAATAATATTTTGTATTAGAATATTAATTTTTATTTTTTAAAATAATATATAGATAATAAAATTATGATCAAATCATCTTTATTCAATCCAAACAACTACTAATATTTCAACAAATGGGTCTTGCCTTTAATATATCATATTTAATTGATAAATAATTTTTAATATTAAAATTATAATTCTTTACTATATCCTAAAAATTATAAAAAGCTATTTTATATTATTTTAAAATTTTGATAAATTAAAACATATAATTAAAATTCTATGTGTAATTCGAGATTTGATTATTCTTTCGATGTGATTAATGGTTATTTTCCTTGGGGGGGGGGTAAAGCCAGTATTGTATAAATAATTTTCGGTATCTCATAAAAGAATAAGAAAAACTAAAAAAACCGGAATCTGAAATTATTTAGGCAAAATTTAGGAATTATATAATACGTAATTCAAGACAATCCTATTAATGTTTTTTAGCTTTTGAACTATTATATTTTTTCTATTAAAAAAACTAAAATAAAAATTATCCAAGTAGAACAAGATGTTGAATTTTAGAAATTATGTGGGCTCCTCCCGGCCCATTTTTCTAGAATGGGCCTCTTTAATGATTTGGAACTCAAACGGGCCGAGCTGAACGGCCCACATTAAGGTATTAAATGGGCCATCATTTTGTTTTTTTGACTAGCCAATGCAGCCATTTACTTTCCCTATGGCTCCCTAAAAATTATTATTATTATTATTATTATTATTATTATTATTATTATTATTATTATTATTATCATCATCATCATCATCATTATTATTATTATTATTATTGAAGATGAGTTGTAATTAATTTGAGGTAATAGTTTAAATTACCTAAATAAATTCTCCATATTTCAATATACAATCTATTCCTATGTAAAACTCACAATATACAAAGTAACTAATGCGCACGAAGTAGCAATTTGAATTTTTAATTTATTTAAAATTATTTTGAAAAAACTTATACCCAATTAGAATTTTTTTAAAAAACAGTGAATTTAATCTTGTTAAAAGCGGGTGAACTAGAATTATTAATATTTACAGTATCACCAACTACTAAAAATATGACATATATATATACACTATGATTTATTTGACTATCACGACGAATAATAATTATATACAACATTTAATAATTGAATAGTATAACCAATTAACATTGTAATTTTTAAATATTATTTAATTATTCCTACAAAATACTTCGTTTTTCAGTAGTTTAAATTACTGCGTACCAAAAATTCGTGTTGTCCTACGAATTAGGGATCACGAATCGGATTTTCATGCTGATTGATCTGATGTGAATCCGATTTTCATAACCTCGAACTTGAATCATGCACAACACAACTAAAAATGAGAGGTCAGAGGACGGCGTGAATTATTCCCACCGTAAATCCTTCGACGTTCAAGTTAGATATCTTTTCAAGAGTATAGAAAGATGTATCGAGGATGCATATGTGGTGGATTGAGCGTGGATGCGTTCTGTTGATAGACGGTTTAGAGGTGCACTCGTTGAGAATGTCTTAAATTTAATTCTTGTTGAGAGGTATCTCAGAAATATGGAAAACAGGCTTCCTAGAAGAGAGAGAGTTCTCTTGAAAGAGGATAAGCCTCCTGACTTAGATGACTGATCTCTTCATGTAACGTCTTATAGAAGAAGTGGGTGGATTCCTTTTTTGCTTTTTTCTTCTCCCTCTTTCCCCCCTTTTCTTGGGACGAATGTTGGCAAAGTATTTATATTATCTAGAGCGGTTTTATCGGTTACATAACCATCCTGGATAAGGGTGATTGGTTAACTTATCATTATCCAGTAACGCTATTGTATTTAGGATAAGATGGATAGGTTATATCGCTTTAACCGGTAATAAGTGGACTGGGCTGTAATTATTGAGTGGTTGGACTTTTCTTTATTTACAAACTTTCTTATTGAGTTGAGTTTATCGAACCCATCACTAGCCCCCTATGTCGAGTAGTTTAAAATTTTTAACCCCCGACATATTTCTGATAGGATGCTTTCTGTTTGGCTTTATCAGCTTATCATCTTTGAAAAATCTATTTTTTAAAATTTTACTATTTTTGAATCGCTCAGTGATATAACTAATGTTTAAAATCTGATTTATTCTGGGCAGCTCGATGATGTAATCAAGTTTTAAAATTTGACTTCTTTTTGATCGCTCGATTATGTAACCGAAGTTTAAAATTCAACCTCTTTCAGGTCGATCGGTGATATAACCGTGGATTAAAATTTGACTTCTTTTTTACTGCTTGATGATATAACCAAAGGTTAAAATTTGATATCTTTTGGGTTGTTCGGTGATGTAACCGAGGTTTAAAATTTGACCTCTTTTGGGCCGCTCGGTGATATAATCAATGTTTAAAACTGACCTCTTCCAGGTTGCTTGATGATGTAATCGAGTTTTAAAATTTGACTTTTTCTGGTCGTTCGGTGATATAACCGAGGTTTAAAATTTTATCTCTTTTGAGCCACTCGGTGATGTAACTAAGGTTTAAAATTTAATGTCTTTTGGGCTATTCGATGATGTAACTGAGGTTTAAAATTTGACCTCTTTTGAGCCACTTAGAGATATAATGATGCCAGCAGACGTATGAGTAGATAATTGTGCTATTAATTAAATATGGTTCCAGCAAGCAATGTGATGCGTGCAAAATTTACCTGAATTTGACTGGCAATCGTCCTTGATATTCAAAGTAGATGGTGTGCCATATTCTTGGAGCGGTGTTAACTATATTGCTCTTGGCTTTCATCCGTACTTGATGATTGAATCGATTCCCTGGCCGCCATCGGGCCTTGTACTCGGGCCACCAGGGCTACGAGGTTATCAGTCCAAAGGCCCTATGTTTTTTACGAATGCTGGACAACCTTAATTACATGGAAGTTGAAGGGAAAATCCCCTAGTGCAACACCTTGGGACTAGCACAAGTTGAAACTGCTAGAAGACTGTCTTCAAAGGCCATTATGTTGGGTTTGGTCACTTTTTGTGGGATGCATTGTTGTGCGGTGTAGCCTCAAGAGAATGTCAGAGTGTAATTTTTGGAGTAAAATTTCATAGTGGAATTACCGAAGTGAAATTTCGTTGTGGAATTTTCGGAGTAATGAAATTTCAGGGTGAATAAAACTTTGGGAGTGACAATATCTCCGGAGTGAATAAATTTTTAGAGAGACAAACCTCCTGAGTAGATTGAGAATATGGACTGAATATAGTCTTCCGAATTGAAAAAACCTTCAGAGTGCAAAACCTCTGAAGTGGACTGAGATTCTGGAGTGATAAAAATTTCAGAATGAGAAAACCTCCAGTGTGACAACATCCTCAGAGTGGACTGAGACTCCGAAGTCATGAGAATTTCAGAGTGATATGAAATTCGGAGTGAATGAGACGTCTGGAGTGGCTGAAATCCGGAGTGAGATAAAATTTCGTAGTAGAAATTCCTTGGCAAAAAATTCGGAGTGATGAAATTTTGTAGAGGAATTTCCCGGGTAACAAACCCAGAGTAAAAAAATTTCGGAGTGCTGAAATTTCAGAGTAAAATTTCCTGGGCAGCAAATCCATAGTGATGAAATTCCAGAGTGGAATTTGGTGTGCGGAAAATACGGAGTGAATAAAATCTTTGAAGTGGCTAAAATTCGGAGTGAGATGAAATTTCAGAGTGAAAACACCTCCGATGTGGACCGAAGCTTCACACTGATGAGAATTCCGAAATGAATAAACTTTCGAAATAGTCATATTCTGGAATTTCAAAACTTTTGGAGTGCTCAAATATTCGGAGTGACCATCTTCTGAAGTGATCAAACTTTTGGAATGACCAAACTTCCTGAGTGATTAGACTTTCGGAGTGCTCAAACTTCCTGAGTGCTCAAACTTCTAAAGTGACCATCTTCTGGAATGAACATCGGAGCGCCATAGTGAATATGCGGCCAGAGAGAATCTGAGGCGCTGTAGTGTAGGAATGTTGGACTGATTACATTAAGTCGACTAGCTCTTGGTTGAATGCTTGATTCTGGGAGTTGGATTGAAATGCTATCAAACCGGCTGGTTGAGAGAGGTAATATGCTAGAGTCGTTTTGCACAGGCGAAACTGCTACCATAGTAGATCTTGACTGGCTGAACTGCTACTAGACTGGCATTTGAACACCGGACTGAGCCGCTAAAACTTCAATTTTGGGCGTTGGAGTATCTTTGCTGACAGAGAAAGAGATAGAGAGCCGGAATGCCTTTTGGGGCAACGGAGTGGATTTCAACAGGCTGGATGCCTGATTAACAAACCGGCAAAATTGTTGTTGGAGTGAGCTACTCGTGGCATTGGTTTGGGTGCCGGTTATCCACACCGGCAAAATACATATGGAATTTCGGAGTGAAAATTTGCCTCCATTTGTGCGCTAGAGTGAAAATAATCACCGGAGTGCCTTTCCATACCGGAGTGGATTTCAACTGGCTAGATGCCTAATTAGCAAACCGGCAAAATTGATATCGGAGTGAGCTGCTCGTGGCGCTGGTTTGGGTGCTGGTTTTCCATGCGAGCAAAACACATGTTGAATGCCAAAGTGAAAATAAGCCAACCTGTGTGAGAGAGGAAATGTTGGTTTGGAGTTCTGAGAGGAAATGACGACCAACAGTTTGTGAGGGGAAATGTTGACAGAAAATTTGTGAGAGATTTTCGAAGTGCTTTGTGTACGGAATACTTGTTGCTGGAGAGCTTCTATAGGCAATTGTGAATGGGAAATCTGGAGTGCTTTTAATCAGGCAATTGCAAGAAGAAAAATTCGGAGTGCTTTTAACAGGGCAGCTGTGAAAGATAAATTTCGGAGAGGTTTTCAGCCGAGTAGCTATGAGGAAAAATACTGAAATGCTTCCATGGGAGTTGGCATGACTTGGTCAAACCGGCTGTTCGTGAGAGGGAATTTCAGAATGCAATTTGGGCCGGTTGCTTGTGAGAGGAAGTTCCGTAAACAACTTGGTCAAATCGGCTATTTGTGAGAGGAAGTTCCGTAAACAACTTGGTCAAATAGGCTATTTGTGAGAGGAAGTGCCAATTTACAGTTTTGACTGGTCAGTTGTGAGAGGAATATGCTGATTGGTAATTTATGAGAGATTTTCGGAGTGCTTTGAGCTACCGTGCTGCTTCTAGAGTGAGAGAAAATCCTGGGGTGAATCAGGCTGGTTGAGTAGCTCTGGAGGATAATCTCTGTAATGGCGACGTTGCCAAGTGCCGTCGGTGCCTTCTTCCTCTCTCCATCTTGCCTGCCTGAATTTATTGATTTTCCTCTAGTGGCGGCGATTATAGCGTTCATGCCTAGGGTTCACGATTTTCCTTTGTTCTCTTCACACCGCAGCACAAATCGGAGAGATAAAGATGGAGAAGGCTTTGTTGGCGCCAGATTTGGGCGTCGTCTCCTCCGACGATGGCTGTTGCTGTCATTCTTTGCACCGGCCTCTCTTTTTTCTTTCTTCTTTTCTACCTCACTGCAGTCCTACTCGACTGCCTTTCTTTCGTTTTTTTTTTTTTTTTTAATGTTGGTGGCCTATTGGACTTAGTCAAATCGGCTGCGGGGCCAAATCTGGGCTCTTTCGATCGCGTACAATCTTGTCTTTTGTGGCTGCTCTGGCTGCAAAATTTATTAGACCATTAATCATCTAGAGTAGATTAGCCTTCTTCTGATTTTTTTTAGGTATTAGAGACTGGTATTGGAGGGGAAGCCCCCATCATGGCATGGGGAAGCCCCCAGCATGACATCTTCTGACTGGCTCTACTGTGTCCTCACGCAAGGCTTTTACTCCAGCAAGTAGAGGTCCGAACAGTAGATTATCCTCTGATATTGCATAAACCTCTTTGTGATCCAATAAGTTGCCGGTCATCTTAGGAGTGGCAAGGATGTTGCCGCTCAGCTTTTTATCTCGAATGAAATCCGATTATTTGAACTGATTTGGATTTGGATAATTGGCTTGTATGTTTTCTAGGCTTGGTACTTTCTACATTTCTTCTTCTTGAAGTCATAGCGTAGGCGGTTGAAGAAAGAGCCCCTAGTTTTCGATGATTATGTCGTACGCAAAGAACCTAGATGGGATGTATTAATAAAGAGCGTCTATCGGTCTCATTTATGGATATTTGCGAGATGGCCAGGAGTGGTGGTCTCCTTGACATGAGCATTTTTATCAGTTTTATTTTTTGTGCCTTTTGGGGTAAAGTTGGCCTTTTGGTTGCTTCTTACAGATGGCGCTAATATTGCGTATCAAGAATTCAGATTGTCTTACTGATTCGGGGCCACGAATTGGATCTTTGTGCCGATTGATTTGAAACGGATCTGATCTCCATAACCTGAAACTTAAATCCTACACAATATAACTAAAAATGAGATGTCAGAAGACGGCAGAAATTACTTCCACCGTAAATTTTTCGACGCTCAAATCAGATGCTTTTTCAAGAATATAGAAAGATGCATGGAGGATGTATATGTGGTTAATTGAACACGGATGCGTCATGTTGATAGACGGCTTAAAGGTACACCGTTGAGCATGTCTTAAATCTAGTCCTTGTTGAGGGATATCTCAGAAATATGGAAGACAGGCTTCCTGAAAGAGAGAGAGTTTTCTTGAAAGTGGATAAGCCTCCTAAGTTGGATGATTGATCTCTTCAGGTAGCGTCTTATAACAGAAGTGGGTGGTTTCCTTTTTTGCTTTTTTCTTCTCCGTCTTCTCTCTCCCTTTTCCTCCGGGTAAATGTTGGCAAAATATTTATATTATCCAAAGCGATTTTATCGATTACATAGTCGTCCTGAATAAGGGCGATTGGTTAACTTCTCATCATCCAGTAATGCTATTGTATTTAGGATGAGGCGGATAGGTTATACCGCTTTAACCAGTAATAAGTGGACCGGGCCAAAATTATTTAGTGGTTGGACCTTTCTTTATTTGCGAACTTTTTTATTGGGTTGGGTTTATCGAACCAATCAAAAATTATCCTGAATAATATATTAATCTAAAATGATGCAACATGCTTCATCAAATTCAAATTTATCTTTATTTTTTAAAAAAATTAAATATCCATTCATCATATTTAGAAAATTTAGAATAATACATAAAAAAAATAAAGTATACATATAGATATATATAGATTAAACCTTAAAATTGAAACTTTATAAATAACATAAAATTTAGATTTTTAAATTGAATTTAAAATTATTATTTTTGTAATTTACTCAAATTAGAAAAATAAAGGTAAAATCGTATATAAATTGAATTAGAAAATTAATTTGATCAATAAATTTAAATTTAATTTTGATTAATATAAATTTAATCAAAGGTAAAATTAAATAAATATTGGGATTGAAAGTTCAATAACTTTATCATATAAAAAGTAAGAAACCCTTGATTTAATTTTGATAAATAACTCATAAAAAATCGTTTGAACTTATTTATCAGATAAAAAAAGGGGAAAACTTATAATTGATTGAATTCAATTTAATTCATTTACGCAAAATTCAATAAATATCGCTATTCTAATATCATTCATTAGAATAAGACTGACCAACCAACGGCCCATTGAATAATTAAATAAATTAAGATTGAACAATTTTCTTATGAACCAATGGACAGTAGGCCTTACCGACTAAAGGTGTGAACAATCAAAACTCAAATTATATTTATTTTTATAAAATTAAAGGCCGTACACTACTATTTGAGACTTATAGACGGGTTGTCTTACATATAACTCTATAGACGGGACCGAGTATCACTTTTTGTCCAATGATGATATGTTCGAATATCGATATACTACCATAATATATTAAGGTATGCCTTATTATACTATTCGTTAAATTATAACCATAATCCAATACATATTCGTAAGAAAATTATACACTTTTTTTATAATTTATAATTTTTATATTCTGAAAAATAGCTCATAATTTCATTATATAATTGTAGAATTTTTTCATAATTTTATAAATCTTTAGTTTAAAATATTAAATTATAATTTTCTTAATCATGCATATCCATTCTTAGCAAATTATTACAAAAAATTTAGTAAAATATTGCAAAACATCAGCCATGTATAAACTTTGATAGAAATTTAGTCTATGTACATGCATGCAAATGAACTATGTATATTTTTAGAACATATATTTTACAGTTTTTAGACATGCAAGTAGACTCTTCACAAAATTAAGCATGTCAGAATATAATATCAGATTTTTAGAATGTGCATGATGATCAATTTTATGAAACAGGTAGGATAAAACAGTAGACATAAACTTAGAGATGAATTTTATGTATTTTTGTAATAAAATGAAGAGAATTACACATACATATTAAATGATACTAACATAACTTTAAAATCATGACATGCATGAATATTAGAATAAAAAATATTCAAAGAATTCAATAATGAATAGTAATAAGAGAAGAAAAACTCTAAATGTACTACATTGACTTAAATCTTACTAAATTCTCGCTTAGATTTACTTAATTTGAGCTTTTAAGGCTTCCTTACTCTCATTCTCTTTGTTCTCCTCATCTCTTTCTCTCTTTTCTCTAAATATTTTTTTAAAAAAATGACAAAATTGAACTGAGTTTTATTATTTATACTGAGTTGTGCTTGAGCGCTACTCAAGTGGGTATCAGGTACTACCCTGCTATTAGAGTACACTCAAGTGTCCCTTGAGAGTGTATCAGGCGCATACATTCTACAGTGTATGTTCAGGCGTTGATTAGACGTTTCTCAGGCACTAACCCCTAGAGTTTTGGCGCTCCGGCACTTGTCGAGCTTCCATTAGATGCTAAGTAATCCTGTCCAATTTTGACTTTTTATCACTTCTCAAATCCTAATCTAATCATTAATAATTTTTCTTTATTAATTATTCGATTTGCAACCTGATAAACCATTCAATTAAACGAGGATATAAATTGCATGTCGATAACTTGACCGACCATAATAATAGAATTTAAATCATATACAAGATTCAAATATGTGATAATCTCATATGACTCTAATATAGACCAATTATAACGTCAGATCTTATGTAAGAAGTTTACATGTAATAAAAAATTAGAGTACACGATTCATCCGAAATAAGCTCCACTGCTATTTTCGACCGGATAGCTAATATCTCATGTCCACATTAACATAACCAATATAAACTACACTCATATGATACCAAACAACCACAAATCATCTCATACTTATACAAACCGATAATCTAAATAACTTACACATATTAACTATTATCTGAAATTAAAATATAACATCAGATTATCATAAATTTTAATTGTAAACTTTTCATAACAGCTTATCCATAAATCCTCATCATCCTGGGTATATCTAAGTCTCTTATCTGAAAGGGTTAGTAAAAATAAAAGTAAGAAATAAAGTAACAACTTAGCAAGGCTCGTAACTTAACAATTAAATATATGTACTTTGTATAAAAAAAACATATCGAAAGGATCAATACATTGGATTTCAATGATATCTCAAAAAATTTCATAATAATTTACATAATCAACTTATACAGAATTTTCTGATTTATATTATTATGTTCTTTCTTAATTTATGTAAACAAATCATACTCAAATATAGATTTTTTGGGGGACCAAGGGCTTGTAAGTCTTGTCGACTAAATGAGCGGATAATTAAAATTTAGATTATATTTATTTTTACACAACCAAAGATCGTGGGTTATTATTCAAGACCTATGGGTGGGCTATCATACATATAAACTTATAAACGGGATCGAACATCACTTCTCACCCGCAAATGATAGATTTAAATCTCGATATTCTACTATAATATATTAAGACGTGTAATAATATACTAGCCGCTGAAATAAAAATATAATGCAATGTATATTCTTAGAAAAATTCTATACTTTTCTTTGTACGTCTCAATTTTTTCAATTTATGAAAAAATGGTCATAATTCAAAACATATAGTAGAGTTTTCCTTCATAATTATATATTTTCATATCATGCAAAACTTATATTTTCTATAAAATTTAAATTATGATGAATTTTTTAATACAATAAAAGGCTAAATTAGCATGTGGTGTAGGAAGATTTAGCAACATGCAAAAATCTGTAATTTCATCATTTTTTTAGCAATCATGCATAGGAAACTTGTATAATTTTGGAACATTTAAAGTACATAAATTTTAGTTTTCAGATATGCAATAATATGTATGAAATTAAGTATGCAGGAGCTCTAAATTATGTTTCCAGAACATGCATGAAGACTAAATTATAGAATTCAAATAACTTACACAATATATATGAATTTAGAGAAAAATTTCATATACTTTTATAACAAAATAAAGAGAATTTCACATACATACTAAATATAATATTATAACTTTAAATTTATATTATGTATGAGTATTTAAATAAAAAAATATATAAAAAAATCATGAAAGAAATAATAACAATAGAATGAAAGGCTTGGAATGCACTTTCTTAGTTCCAAATTACTAAGTTCCAAATAAATTTTGAGCTCATTAAAATTTAAAATTATCAAATTTAGATTAGCTTAATTATTGGGTATTTTAGTAATTTAAGTATTTAAAAGGTTTTAACTTTGTAAAATACTCATTTTTATGTGAATGACTTTTGAAATGTTTGTTCAGGAAAAGTCATGTACCACTCAAGCTTGTACATAAAATAGATTAGTAGCATGTTCTCTAAATAACTGTCTAAAAAAAAATCTCAAAATATAGAGCACTTTTTTTAAAAATCCTACCTCCACTCATATTTTTTATTTTATTTGACATGATACAGAATTAAATCTCAAAAGATAAATTAAATAATTATTTTATATACAGAGTCTAGATTTTAAAAAAAATTAAAAAATTAACTCTAAAATTTATTAAATTAAATTCTAATTTATGATATTCAAAAATTTAAATGTCAATTATTAGTGTTTATCATCATCGTTATCATCATGGGACCATTATTCAATTCACCTAATGCACATAAAATGGTCTTGCAGTAGACATATCAAGCCCAAATTGTTCACTTCAAGTTTTATTTAATTTTTGTTTTAGTCAATAATATTTAAATTAACTAAATTATTGAATGTGTTTGAATTTTGATTTGTGATTTAGTTAAGGCCCTTTTTATTAAAAAAAAAAAATCCTTAGATCCCATTAGAAATATGGGAGATATTTTTATGATGGGGGAGGGACGTAAAGCCATCAAATCAAAATTATTAATACTTTTAGTATCACCAAATATTAAAATTTTAATTTTTACAATAATTTGACTTATAAAAAACTTCCTTTTATTGTTATTTGAGGTTATCTTTAATATTTATTATCTTTGAAAATGTTGCATGTCTAATCAAATCTAAACTTTAGCTAGCTTATGTTTTAGAAAATTTAAATGGACATACATTTAATTTTATATATTGTGAATATTTTAAAGTTAAATTAAAAACTTATAACAGTTTATCTCATATATATATATAATTCTAAATTTATAATTGAATTATATAAATATAGTTTAAATTAAACATAGATTAACTAAAGATGGAATAGTTTGGTGAGATTAAAGTATTTACCATTAATCTAATGGTCCACAAAAACCATGCTTTAACTAGAGCGACTAAAAAGCATCAAAGAGGCCACTTTTCTGTATCAAGCCTTTGAAGAAAAGCATTTTATCATTTGGATAAGTTGCTTGATTTTACTGTTATAAGTAATTTTTAAAAATTTATTAATAGAAAATATAAGCCAAAAATAACTCTATTAATTTCTAATACTTATATACAATTTGAGTTATAAGTTAATTTTTATATTATTTATTTTTATTGATTAAAGAAATTCAGATAATTTTATTCAAAAACTTATAAATATTTAAAATTTCCCGTACCCATCAAACAAGAGTGTTGGTTTTATTTTATTTTATTTTATTTTATTTGAGTGTGTTATTACTATTAGTGATAATTATCTTATTAAAAATCTATTGGCCCTTATGTTATCTTAAATAAAATATTGTTATACTTTTATTATATTAATTAGTGTAAAAGTGTGGGCAATTAGAACAATGATAGTAATATAATTTCAAAAAATACAACCTCATATGGATCCATAGTGATATAATTTTTTAATATTTGTAAAATTATAAAAATAATGATATAATTTTTTAATATTTATAAAATTATAAAGATAAAAATACTTCAAAATGGGATAACCTTCCTAACCCTAATTATTGATTTTCTACTGTGATTTTCAATGAAGGGGAGAATAATTAGAAACATCATTCCTTATTTTTTGAGCTCGTTAAAATTTAAAAATATCAAATTTAATTTAGCTTAAGCATCGGGGGTTTAAATTCCTTAAGTATTTTATATAATTTAATTTTATATAATAATTACTCTCACCCGATTAATTTTAAATAAACTCATTTTTTTATTTTTTAAAAAATCTTGCATCAGTTAAACCTGCACATAAAACTAGTTAATAGAAGATTGTTCCGATAATTTCTTCTCTAAACAATTAACAATACAGAATACTGTCTTCCAAAAGCCTACTTCAATTCATATTTTTTGTTCTATAATAATCTAATACAGTATTAATTTAAATATTAAAAGATAAATTTGATAATTTTTATATATATTTAAACTTTTATTTTGATTTGTATTATGTATGATATAGATTAAAAAGTCCTAAAAATATATTGAATTAAATTATAATACACGATACATGTCAACTTAAATATTATTTTTTAATAATTATCATTATCCTAGTCATTATCATTTTCTAATTAGCCTTAAATGTATGAAGAACTCTTGAAGGCGACCCATCAAGCCCACGTTCGTGTTCTTCATTTTGTCTAAATAATTCTACCTCAACTATTATTTAATTTTAATTTTAGTCAATATTATCATTAGCATTGGGATTAAGATAGCCCATATTTCTTTTTTCTAAGTGAGAGGCAATAAAAAATCATCCTCATAAATATTCTAAACATTGCTTAAAGTAATTAGTGTCACATCCTTAATATCCATGTCCTATTTATTATTTTTTAAATTCTTAATTATTTTTAAATATATTTAAAATTATTGATCAGTCAAAATTTATATTTTATTTTTTGACTGAAAATTTAATTATTCTATCATAACGTAACCTATAATAAAATTTTTAAATAAAAATAAATTAAATTATAGGATCTAAAACGTTATATATAAAAGTGACTCTAAATACCGATATATCTGACCTTGAATATTTATAAAAAAATATAATTATACTAAATTAGAATAAATAAAAATATAAATTAACCGAATTACTATACACAATCAAAAACCTAAATGCACCCATTGACATAATATATATTTATCAACTTTTTACAATTGAACGAAGCCTGACAAAAAAGACTACTATTTAATTCTAATTAATAATACATAAGAACTAATCAATTTCTTACATCTAAATTTGAACAACTACCTTTTAAATCTGACCACCTGTAAATGTTGCTCCAAGGTCTCTAATCTAAGATGTAAGTAAAAAATTAAAGTAAAAGTAAATTAATTATTTCATAAAATATATAATTATCAAATTTGAATATATATATATGTTGAATTAGAATATGATCTAATCAATTTCTTACATCTAAATTTGAACAACTATTTTTTAAATCTGTCCATCTGTTTTATTTTGCTCCTAAACTTCTAATCTAAGATGTAATTTCAAATTAAAGTAAAAGTAAATTAATTATTTCATAAAATATATAATTATCATATTTGAATATCCCTCTCGGGAAAATATGTTGAATTAGATTATTGGGTGTAAAACCATTCAAAATTGCTTTTCTTAAAAATATGGAGAATTAGAATAGATGACTGTTCTGGTTTGGGAAGGTGCATGTGGGCCAATTTAGACATAGACTACTATTTAATTCTAATTAAACATAGACTACTAAGAGGTCAGGTTACGGTAGGATTTGGTCTCATAGAAAATATTTCAACGCTCAAATCAGTAAATAACTTTTTAAGAATTAAAAGATAAAATACAGTGAATACGAAGATAAATGCGAGAGATGTGTTTAAGAACGATGGTGGGAGGTGTACTCACGGAGAGAGTTGCCTTGATTGTGGATGCTTGCAAAAAGTATTTTTCTCGATACTTTGCTTGTAGGGAACTAGTTGCAGAGAAAAAAGGAGAAAGCGTTGGAAAGCTTGAGAATGTGGAGAGCTTTTGTAAGTTTGAGTATGCTAGAGGGTGTTTCATGGGCAAGAGTGCATGTTTGAGAAGTGAATTTCCATGGCCTTTTATAATTATGGGCTTCCACTACCTTCCTTACGTGGCGAGACGGGATGTTCGCCTTCTGTGAAGATTGTTGCTTTTCCTGTGTGGATGCAAATACGATTCTTAGTTGTAACGGTTTGGCAAGAGGATTCCTTTTCTTCCACATATAGTGATCGTTAGAGTGCCTTATGTGGATCGCACGCCGATTTGTGCACATGCCTCTCGGGATGCACTATGATTCTGGATGGTTGCCATTACAGAGGAGATTGCCTTTCTTAGAGATGCGAAGAATTAGAATAGACAACCGTTGAGGTTCAAGGATGTGTGTGTGGGCCAATTTAGATATAACCCGCCACCAGCCTACTTGCTACTTCTTCAATTAACGGTTACGTTAACTATCCCAGGTACCTACTATTGGCATCCTCATCATGATCAAATCGAAAGTAATTGTTTAAATTCATAAACATATCATACATAATGTGAAAATAATGATCAAATTTTCTTTTTAAAATTGTATATTAAAGAAATATACTCAAATTATAAAAAAATTTGTGGATCAAAGATTAGTTGTGGCTTCACTGACAAATAAGCGATAATCAAAACTCGATGTATATATATTTTTATACAATTGAAAATCATATGTTATTATTCATGACTTATAAATGGACCATCACACATATAACTTTATAGATGGAGTTAAATGATACTTTTAACTTACGGATGATAGGTTCAAATTTTAATTATTATTATAATTTATTATGACATATCATGATATATTATTGTTAATTATCTACAATGATCTGTATATAATTAAATAAAAAATTATTTAAACACGAATATATTTTTTATAAACATGCAAAATATTCAAACTTAAAATTTAAGAATTAAACATAATTTATATAATTTTTTAAATGTAAAAACATGTATGCACAATTTTATAATATAAATATGCAGAAAAATATAATTAAAAATGGAAGACAAATAGCAATAATAATGTATAAACTTAACCCCTGATTATAAGCTGTATAAATTAAAGATATATGTTTCATAAAAATTTTATAGAATAAAAGTTAAATGTTGTGCATATAAAAAATAAACTTTTTAGTTATAAAAATATCTTATATATAAATATTTAAAATAATAAATACTTATAAAAATAAAAAAATAATAATAAGAGAAAGATGGGACTTGAATACAATGCCTTGAGCTTGAAATTATCAAAAATCTTTTATATCTCATTTAATTTCTCATTATTTATCATTCTCTTTCTCCCTCTTTCACACTTCTTTTTCTGTCTTTTCTTTGGACTTTTATGAAAAATAAATAAAATCAACAAAAAGAAACCTTATATAAAAAATTAACGTATATGCACACATCAGACACACATCAGATAATAAAAAAAAAATTGTGTCGTATACGAGCATTTATCAGGTGTAAACATTCATTATTGTTTTTGAACATTCTTCTCTCGGGCACGGACATCCTATTTAAAAGCCCCATATGCATTCTTTAGGTGCATCCTTACTACTTAATTGATAGACTTTAGGGAAATTATTTGTGTAACTATTTTATTTATTAATTGATAAACTTTTAATTTTTTAATTCCCCACCCCCAAAAAAAAAAAAAAAACAGTTCCCCAGACATAATTTGTTAATCAAAGCAAGGGAAGCAGCGGACTTGGAGGATCCCATGCATCACTTTGCCAGTAGATTATGCATGAAGACCTTGATTTCAGAGATGAACATAGAAGATTCTGGAATCTTCGGGAAAGAATAAAAGAGATGGGGCGTGTTTGGATACTCCACCATCGTTACTTCTTTGCCGGAACTTTTCAACCATTCACAGTACCTTCTATGCAAATCTTGGAGCGGATCCAAACCGCCCAATGCAACGAGGGTCGCCGGAAAATTATTTATGCTCGTTATGTCCTTTGACTTTGACCCGAATACATTCAGAGCCGGATGGTTCCGATCTGATCCGTCAGGGAGAAAGTTCTTCAAACACAAGTCAATAAGCTCCGATGAAATAATCAGATCCGATTTCAACCAGAGCTCCGAATGGCTCCTCTCTTCCGCAGCAAAAAACGGTTGGATTGTAATCAGTCCAATAACTTTGAGTGCCTAAATCATTATATGTAACGGCATAAAATTAAACTAATTTTTATTGATAATTTTGATGAGTAAGCTAAAATTTTAAAAAAGAAAATGATCATACTCAAAAAGTTAATAATTGATTGTAAGATAATTGCCTTTTTAAGACCTAAATTATGTGTTATAGAGCTAGTAATCGGATAATATCTCTAAAAAAAAATAATTTAACTTTATAACACAATAGAGATGCAGTTTATAAGAAATTATATCATAATTTTCAACGTAACCACATGACCATTTATTTATCGGGATTATATTGTGTAGTAAATTTTTTTACGTGAATTAATTAAAAAAGTGACTTTATATTTAAAATTAAAAAAATTAATTATCTATTTGAGATATATTTTTAAAGATAAAATTGTGTGAGTTAGGACTAGTGATTAAATATGTTACATGCATTTTTTAGAACGGATGATACTTTAGACAAAGATGAATTAAGCCTCAAACCTCAATAAAAACATTGATGATTCATCAAGAATTGAATATTATGTTATTTTAATATATTAATTACTCATTAGTAAAAGATATAAATTTATAATATGTACTTATAATATTTTATCTACAACTAAATCAATATTATTCTGATATTTTATAATAATCTATAAAAATATATAAAAAAAGTTTTAAAGTAATTAAGAAAACTAAATATTCTAAAATATCGATATATAATAAAAATGCATGCCTTAAACTCGTGCTCGCAGGCTTTGACTGCCACGTGGTGCGCCAAGTTCCCTCCGGCGCTATCTCCGGCAAGGAAGCACTTTCCGACGTCCGCATTCGCTGGGAAACCGTCGATCTTATTACGGTCAATGAATTTGAGAGCTTCGAAGCCGTCGTCGTACTGAGTGGGACACCGGTGCTGCGGGGCGAGTCGGTAGTTGACGGATACGACGACGGCGGAGAGTTCACGGGCGAGTCTACGGCAGAGATCGTCGTAGGGCTTGCGATCGGGAGACCAGAACGTAAATCCGCCGCCGTGGTAGTAGATGATCACGGGGAGAGTGGTAGCGGCAGCGACGGCGGCGCCGGGGACTGGGACGTATAGTCGGAACCAGAGGCTGCGGAAGGGATCGATAGTGACATCGGAGGAAACGACGCCGTCGGTTGGGGTTGCCGAGGGTGGTGCCTTGGCTTCGAAAAGCTCCATGATGGTGTCCCATGCCGGGACCGCGGCGATTGTTGTGTGGTCTGAGTTCGCCATTTTTCCACCTACAAACTGCAGGGCGAGAGAGAATATACAAAGCCAAATTTATAGACTGAGGTAGGCGTTTGATTTAAATGGTCTGAAATTAGCTTATTCTTCTTCCTTTTTTTTTTTTTTTTGTCACTCTAAAATCATCGAAGAAAGGCAGATGAAACATATATTTTTTTCTTAAAAAAAATTCAAATTCATAATAATTAATCACTCAAAAGTGGTTTAGAAATTGATATAAAGCTGAATTTTTGATTCATTTATTTATGAAAATAAATATGTGAATACAGAGAATATAAAAAAATTAAATATACAAAATAAGTAAATAGAAAAAAATGATTATAATTGATCGTCTGAATCCAAATTTCTAACAAATTCGGGTTCACTTGGTCGTTTGGATTCGACTTCGTTCACTGAGTCTGGACTCTATACACCACTACAGCAAACAAGTGGTCAGATGTTGGTGGGAAGTTATTCCACCGAAAATATTCCGACACTCAAATCAGTTATCGACCTTCGACTTTTAAGAAGGGAAATCGAAATGGGAGTAAAGAGAGAACGGGGAGTGTTTGAGATGAATGTTTGATTTCAGACGTGAGAGGCGTTTTAGTGGCTCATGAAGAGTAAAGTCTCCCAACCCTGTGTTTGCAAGGAACGTAGAGAGAGAGAAAGCGAGACCGAATCCTATAAGCGTGAGAGTTTGAAGGACTGGTGGAGCACTATGAAAGCTTTAGGAGAAGAGGGCGCCTCCGAAGTCTAAATGATGAGAGTGTGATTGCAGCAATGAAAGCTTTTTTAGGCTTAGAAGAGAACATGCCCTGGAGTGGAGACTCCATGGATTTATATAGATGAAGTGCCGGGCGACCTTTCTTGAGTAGGAATGCACGATTCTACACTCTGTTGGGGCGACCTTCCTTGGGTAGGAAGGTTTAATTTCTGCAATCTGTTGGGATTAATTCCTTTTCGAGTGGGCAACGGCTCTCATAATTAGTCGCCTTCTTTCTATATTTTATTACCGTTAGGGTTTATTATGGGCAGGAAGAGAGAATCTAGTACTTTTCTTATGGGACGGGTACTGAATCTGTTGATACCCATTTCGGTGCAGATTATCTTTTGGAAAGGCACGAAATTAGAAAAGAAAATCGTTACTGATTGTGTACGGAGGTGTAGCATCAATTGGGCCTGACCCACGTGAGGCTTGCTCTCTTGGGTTGGCCTACTGTAGTACTTTCGATCAACAGAAATATTGATCGTCTCATGGAGAGCCTATTGGCAGCTCAATTTGGCCACTTATTCGGTTAACGTCAGGTGTCGAGCGTCCAAGTGCCCGTATGGGCTTTCGTGGATCTGGACTGTTTCTCTTATTAGGCCAGCCCACTATGAGTGTACCCATCACTAACTTCCCATACTGGTGGTCTGACTTCTGACCTCCAAGACGTTCATGATGGGACGTATCTGGCTGTCATCCATTGAGGTCTACTGAGCTGTTGACAGAGTTGCTGACTGTCTAGCGCATAGCCTGATGTGCTTCTGAAATGTTGACTGATTTTGTTGACCGTTTGGGCCATGATCTGGGAAACTTGCTGAAGGAAGTGTTGACCTAATTTGTTAACTGTCTAGGTCAAATCTGAAGAACTTGTGGGAGTTGGAATGATGCGCTATCTTTAGCCGAACTGTTAGATGAAAAGGCGGCTACGTGTCTGCATGCATGAAATACAGGATCCCAATAACTAATGCGTCTGAGGATCTGATTTGACGACATCCTTTGGGGAAAACGACACGTGGCAGTAATGATGGTGCATGTTTTCGAGGAATTTAATTGGCTCTGTGTTCACACTAACCTTTAAGTTGTCAGTCCGTTTTATTTTAAATTTTTTTATGCTTTCCTTCGTCTTATTTGGTCTGAAAAAAGAAAAAATCGTAGACGTCTTGCCGCTTCCTCTATTTTCATACCCATGGCCTCCTCTGTTACTGATATTATTTCTGTTCTCAGATAAAATGACGTGAAGGAGTTATACGTGGAGTACAATATTCCTAATGAGGTTGCCTTTTGAGTTCCTAGGAAGGAGGACAAGGCGTTCCTGTCGTCTGAAGGCTATCTGACCATTTACAAGGCCCATTTGAGGAGTGGGCTTTGTCTTCCGGTCCCTCAGGAGCTACTGGACATCCTCGCTGTCCTCCAGGCGCCTATCACGCAGTTTCATACCATTGTCGTGCGATATTTGTGCTCCCTTTGCATCTTCATGCGTCATCACTCTCGTGTGATGACGGTGGACGCTGTTAGAGTGATGTTCCGATTCAATTAGAGCACGGATTGGAATGTCTCGACTCATTGAGACCTTCCGATTATCCATGCTATCTACGACTCGTTAAAGAATTGGAAGGGTTGCTTCTTCTTTGTTCGTGTCGCAGAGCCATGGCCCTTGTCTCGAGATTAGGGCAAGGTTCCCCAAGCCTTCACGGGGATGCCGTAGAAGGAGGAGATTGCCGCCATGGCCGATCTGTTGGAGCTGGTGAGGGAGAACCCTGAGGATTTCAAGAGGGACCACCTAGTTTCTTGAGAGGAAACCGGGAGAGCACAATGGGGGCCTCCCTCCCTAGTCCAGAAGTTCAGGGCTCCTCCGCCAGAGACTCTACGGAGGAAGAAAAGGACCAAAGCCACATTTATAGATGCTCATTCTCCTGATACAGCTCTCACCAGTCAAGGGCAGAAGAAGGCTGCCACTGTGGCGCCTTCATCATCATCTTCTGGGCCAAACTACGTGGCCGTTGGATGACTTGCGAGAATGGACGGCGTCTCAAGGATTGAGGCTGAGCTGGCTTTAGATGTTTATGATGCCATGCTGAGCGCCAGGGCTAGCGCCATCATTGTTTTGGCGCAGCCAGCGCTGATGGAGTTGACATCAAACCCAAAACCTAGGCTAGAGGAACTGGCTCTCGAGCCACCTATTGAGACGCTTGTGCTAGCTGGCGAGCCGAGCCGTGGGAGCCGTCCGCTGAGTCACTGGAGCCAGCCATTGAGTTTCTAGTTGTGGAGCTGTTGACCGAGCTGCAGGAGATGATTTTGGAGCCTCCTACTGTGCCTGAGAAGCCAGCGGGGATGGAGGACCTTTCGGGGGAGCCTGTGGAGGAGGTCACTATCAGGCCTTCTCAGGAGGGGTTCTCTCCTAGTCCATCGCCGACGAAGTCAAGGCCGCATGTCAGGCCAGAGAGGCTAGTGTGAAGGATCTGGTTGGTATACTCTCGTAACTCACTCTGCCTTTAATTTTATCATCACCGACCCTTGACTTTTTCGCAAACTGATAAAGTCACGGGTGTAGTCGTTAAGGCACTTAAGTAGAGAGATAAGGTGATCTCTGATAGGGATATAGAGATCGCCTGATTCGATGCGGAGCTAGAGGTTGTGAAGGCAGAGTATCAGGAGGACTCTACTACCTTGGAGTTTGTACTGGCTGGCCTGGAGGCAGAGAATGCCAGTTTAAAGGTGGAGGTCACTGGCTTGAAAGACGCCATAGTGGCCGGCCTGGTGAAGGAGAGTGACTGTCTGAAGAAGGAGAACGCTTGTTTGAAGGAGGAGAACAAACGGGTCAAGAGGCGCATTGACCAATTTGCGTGGCAGATGACTACTTTAGAAAATGAGCTGAGCCTCCGCATTCACCCTCACGAGGTCTCGGACATGATACTGTTGCGGTTATGGGAGGGGATCAATATCAGCTGGTGTATTATACGGCTGGTTGATCTTGATTTTTCGATTGAGTTCATTGACCTATCGAACCGGTCTGCTCAGCATCACAACAGTCGCATGGGGGAGCCAGGGAGAGGTCAAGGGCCACCACCGGCTGTTTAGTTTTTGTCATCTTAGCTATTTTAATGATATAAATGCACTTTGTTATAAGCAACAAAACGAGTATTTTCATGTACGTTGCGTGCCTCTGCTTTTGTTGTTCATTGTTGTACTGGCCAGCCAACTTGGTGCACTACTTGTGAGTTGGCCGTCCCTGTTTAAGGTGCTCATGGTGCTTCCCGAAGGACTGGGGTCTTTAGGGTTGCCTCAAGGTTGTCGTTTGCGTTAAGCCTGCCCGTACTCATTCATGAGTAAGGCTTGGTGGCGCTGCTTAAGTGTAAACTTGGGCGGCCAGTTTTGGAGGAGAACTTTGCTCCTGTCGACCGTCGTTGATTGACCACGCTACCTCCTTATGAAGGAGGTTATCGCATGTGCTGTGCTAACCCCTCAAGATTTTTGACTGCGAACGGGCCGCTTAGATTACCAAGGTTTAAATACGATCACTTATGGGCTACTTGGGTGATCAGGGTTTAAATTAGATCAGTTACGGGTTGCTCGGATGATCGAGGTTTTAATACGACCGCTTATGAGCCTTCTGGATGACCATAGTTTAAATACGATCGCTTATGGGTCATTTGGATGACTAGGATTTAGTAACGAGTGGATAAAAATCCGCTAGACTTAGGGGCTATTTAGGTCATTTATTCTGCAACAAAAAATATGCATGTATACAGTATATTGAAAACGGAGAAAACAAGTCACAATATGCCAAAGGGGATACTTATTTTATTAATTGAAAATCACATACAAGTGATTACATACAAACATGTGGACTATCTACCCGGACTTTTATTGAAAGTAGCGTTTGAGGTGGATCGCGTTCCACGTCCATGGGACCAACTTTTTGTCCTGATTTCAGAGCTTATATGCTCCGTTTCGCAGGACAGCAGAGACTAGAAAGGGCCCTTCCTAGTTCAGGAAGAGCTTATTCTGGTTAGCGATCTTGTTTGTGGCCTCGATACTTCGTAAGACCAAGTCTCCAATATTAAACTGCCGCGCTATTACCTTCTTGTTGTAATAGCGGGCGATTCGCTATTGGTAGGCTGTCGTCCGCATTTTGGCAGAGTCGTGAGCTTCTTCTAACAAGTCGAGGTGTTCCCGAATTTTTTGAAAATTACCTGGCGGGTCGAAAGATTTGACCCTAAAACTTGAAAGCTCGATTTTTAAACGAGATTACTGGTTCAGTCCCATAGCAGGACTAAAAGGCGTCTCATTAGTTGGCTCCTTTGGAGTTTTTTGGTAAGACCAGAGTACGGAGGGGAGCTCGTCTACCCAGGAGCCCCCTGCGACCTCCAACTTGGTCTTAAGTCCGTGTAATAGCGTGCAATTCGTGACCTCCACCTATCCATTGGCTTGAAGGTATGCCACCGAAGTGTGGACCAACATAATGCCTAAATTGGTGTAATACTTGGTGAAGTGTTTTCCTAAAAATTGGGTTTTATTGTCAGTCACTATGATGTCTGGAATACCAAATCTGTTGATGATACTCTAACGAACGAATTCATGGGCGTTGTACTCTATGATCTTGGCGAGCAGGATGATCTCGACCCACTTGGTGAAGTAGCTGATGCTTGCAATGATAAATTTTCTTTGCCCCGTTGCGATGGAAAATGGGCTAAGAATGTAAAGTCCCCATTGTGCGAAGGGCCAAGGTGCCTGGAGGGATTTCAGCTCGGTGGACTGCTGGTGATGAAGGTTGTCGTGAGCTGATAGCTCTCGCACTTCTTTACGAACTCGAGTGCATCCTTTTTCATTGACAACCAATAGTTGCTTTGTCGCATGATCTTAAATGCCAAGTTCTTGCCGTCGATGTGGGATCATCAAATCTCAAGGTGGACTTCGCCCAAGGCGTAGTTGGCCTCCTCAAGGGTTAGGAACCGAAGGTACAGAGTCGACTAACCGCGGTGATACAACCGCCCATCGACTATAGAGTACCAGCCGGCCGTCTTCTTGATCCACTTTGCCTCGTCTACGTCTTCTAGCAGCGCTCCATCCGTTAGATAATTCAGATAGGGCGTCATCCAATTTTTTATCCCGGAGATCTACATCGGTTCCCATTTCTCTATACTGGGAGTATTCAGAACCTCCTTTATGTCCCTCGAGTACTTCTCTGGATTTTCGGTCGCCACCTCTTTGACCAGTTGGTCGACCTTCCAGTTTTTTTATCCTCGGAACATGGACCAAGGTCAACTTGTTGAAACTCCGGGCGGCCTCCCATGCCTTGGTCAAGTTTTTTTCCAAGTGTGGGTTGCTTGCCTCGATACTTCCATGAACCTGGTTGACGATTAGTTCAAAATCGTTGTAGATAGCTAGTCGCTTGGCTGAGCATTCTTCGGATAATCTTAACCCGGCTAACAGGGTTTTATGCTCGGCAACATTGTTGGTGGCCAAAAAGTCGAGTCTAAGGGAGTACTTCACCTCAAACCCGTTCGGGGTCCTGAGGACCACTCCGGCACCACTGCCCGAGTCCGTAGATGATCCGTCTACATGGAGGACCCATTCCAGTATTTCCTCATACTGTTCCGTATTCTCAGGGGGTTATTCTTTGAGAATTGGGGTCGTGATCTCGACGATGTAGTCGGGCTGAGCCTATCCTTTAATGGAATGTCTGGGCCAGAACTTGATGTCGAACTCTTCCGATTTGATAGCCCACTTTACTAGTCGCCCAGAAACGTCAGGTCTTTGGAGAATGCCCTTCAGAGGTTGGTCGGTGAGAACGTTCACGCGGTGCGTCTGAAAGTAGGGCCTTAGTTTTCGTGTGGAGAATATGAGAGCTAAGGCTAACTTTTTCACACGCGGATAGTGCGTCTCTAGGCCGGTTAGTGTTTTACTCATATGGTAGACCGGCCGCTGAGTGTCAGAGTCCTGGCGCACAAGGACGAAGTTTAAGGATACCTCTAACACTGTAAGGTGAAGGTACAACTCTTGTACATCCTTGGGTGATGTCAGCAATGGTGAGCTACCCAAATATTGCTTCAACTCATTGAAAACTACTAGACAATCTGCCATCCATTGGAAACCATTTGATTTCGTCCCCCTCAGGGTCTTAAAGAACGGCTGGTATTTGTTACCAGACTTTGTTAAAAAGCAGGATAATGCTGCCGGTTGTCTAGTCAGCTGCTAAACCTCCTTGACGCTCCGTGGGGGAGCCATGTCTACGGGGGCATTGATCTTCTCTGGGTTTGCCTCGGTCCCTTATTGGGAGACGATGAAACCCATGAACTTTCTCGAGGCCACTCCGAAGACGCATTTGGCTGGATTTTGTTTCATCTAATGTGCGCAGAGCACTCCAAATGATTTTTCCATATCGTGAATATGGTCGCTGGTGGTCCCACTCTTGACAAGCATGTTACAACGAACACCTTCATATTGCGGTCGACCTGTTTCTCAAATATTTTGTTCATGAGTCGCCAATAAGTGGCTCATGCGTTCTTCAGTCCGAAGGGCATTACCTTATAGCAGTAAATACCTTGGTCCGTCATGAACGAGGAGTACTCCTCTTCCTTTAGGCTTATCCGGATCTGATTGTAACCCGAGTACGCATCCATGAAGTTCAACAGTTCATGTCCAGATGTGGAGTCCACTAGCAGGTCGATCCTAATCAAAGGAAAGCTGTCCTTCGGGCAGACTTTGTTAACGTCGATAAAATCGATGCACATTCGTCATTTTCCACTGGTCTTCTTTACCAGGAGGACATTAGAGAGCCAGTTTGTGTACTGGACTTCTTTGATAAAACCCGCATCCAGCAACTTTCTTGTTTCCTCCCGGATGACGATCAGCTTTTCTACCGAGTGATTTCTTCGCTTCTGCCTGACGGGCTTACGGTCGGGATTGAGGTCCAACTTGTGGACCATTACTCCGTTCCAAATTTTAGGCATGTCAGTGGGAGTCCACTCAAAGATGTCAGCGTTCTGTCACAAAAATGAGATTAGCTCGTTGCGCAGTGTGCCAGTGAGTGAGTTTCTGATCTGTACGCACTTCTCCGGATCCTCCGAGTTCAGTGGGACCAAGTCGGTTGCTTCACCAGATTGCGCTTGCTACAGGGTTGCTTCATCTCGATGGTCGAGTTCTCCTGTCGACCTGGTACTACTGCTAGGAGAGATTTGGGACATGTAATATCCTGTGACCTGGTCACCCAACACTTCGCCCACACCGTATGGAGTCGAGAATTTTATTTTGACGTGCGATATCGAAGTGACTGCTCCGAACGCCGTTAGGCATGGTCGACCTAGTATGGCGTTGTATATGGAGGGCAGGTCGACTACCAGAAAGGTAAATGTACGACTTGCCATTATTGGGTACGTATCCATGGTGACATCTAATTAGATCGTCCCTTGGACGGGAACCGGTTCGTTGTCAAGGCCGTATAGCGGGCCTTCGGATTCTTTTTTAAAACAAGTTCAAAAAATGCATCAAGGTAGAGCATATCGCACGAACTTCCAATATCAATGATTACTCGTTTTAGTTGATAATCGATGCTATTGTCCGAAACGAGTATGGATACAACAAGGGGATCTGCATGGGGGAAATTATATGTGCTAAGTCAGTGTCACTAAAACTAATGACATTGTCCGCGAGCGTTGTTTCTTCCTCCTATCTGTTGCTCCTTGTTGTCCATCAGGTTTTGACCCGGTCAAGTGGTGATCATATTCACCACTCCTTCCGCAACCCGATTCTATGGAGAGGAAGGCTCTTGTTCTTCCCCACCTGCAGTTTCAGATCTCTGGCCAGGACTCTTAACGAACCTAGTGAGATGGCCTCTTCGGATCAACTCTTCTATCTCCCGCTGAAGAGTCTTGCAGTCCTCTATGAGTGCCCGAAGATCGACAAAAATCATAATACTTAGTCAGATCTCCTTCCTCCACCTTCTTAAGTGGCTTTTGCCATTTAAGGAACTTCTTCCCATGGATCTGTATGAAGGTATTTGAACACGTGTCGGTCAAAGGCGTTAGGCTGATTGACTCATTGTCCTTGTGTTCCGGTGGTCCGGTCCTCTGGTGCTTCCTGTGGGAGTTATCGCCGCTGTTGAATTCCCTCTTTCCTTCTCTCGGGAACGAGCGAGGCTATTCGGTCTGCTCAGGACGTTTAGCCTCATTGGCCTCTTCTTCCACCGCATAATCCCGGGTGATAGATTCTACCTCCCGGAAGGTCTGCAAGTTCTTATACGCTAGGTGCCTGAATAAGTCTCCGTACGTTAGCACGGAGATGATGCTGCTCAGTTTCATCTCTTCTGTGAGCCTGGGGATCCACCTGGCTTCCGCCACGAAACGATCCAGAAATTTTCGTAGATTCTCTCCCTACTTCTAGTTGATATTGAATAGGTGCCAAGGCTGCTTCTTTTCTCAGTGACTGGATGTGTACTCGGCCAAGAAGAGGTTAGTCAGCTCCCTGAAACTCGTGATCGAGTCTGAAGGGAGGTGGTGGAACATATACGAGCGTCCCCTTTCAAGGTGAGCAGGAAGTAGCGGCATATTGCTGCATTCTCTAGCCCTTGTAGGCTCATATGGGTGCAAAAATGATCAAGATGTTTCACCGGATCAGCTCTTCCATCGTAAGTGTCAAGAGGAGGCATCTTGAACTTGGTTGGCATCGGACGGTTTAAGATCTCCACTGTGAAAGGAGATCTGTCTAGATTGATAGCGCGCTTGTCGTCCTTGAACACACGGTTCTAGATCTTCTCCAACTTGGGATCTACCTGAGTAGCGTTAGTGGATCTCTTGAAGTTGAGATAGGTCCTCAACTCCGTCTCTTCCTTGGTGTTGCCGGTTGTTGGCTGGCTACTGCCACCAGTAGATCTGACAATCCGAAAGGCTCCTTTCTAAGCTCAGGTCCTAGTCTCCACCGGAGTGTATCTGGGGTTCCTTTATTCCAAACTTTTTTTTGAAGTCATGCTTCCTGAGCGCTCTTCAAACCTGGGCTGGCTTGGAGTGTGTGAAGATTCAAGTACCTTGATGTTGGCCAGCCTTCTGGTTTTTCTGGTCAGCTTTTTCTTCCTCTGGCCTCCTCTCCTGAAGGCTGGTGTCGGGACTGCCGTGGGTAGAGCCCCCAACTGAGAGTGCTTCTGACGGGAGTAAAGCATTTGGAGTATCTTGTTAGTGTTTTGCATATACTCCACCAGATGCTGACAGAAGGTTGTTGATACCTCATTGACCGTCTCATTGACCATGGCACTATCAGCGTGGTCCTAGTCGGGAGAGGTCACATCTCTAATGGGTTAGCTAGCTTGCGCTCTTGTGTTTACCAATCTAGTTAGTATGGAAAGTGAGAAAGTTTTCTTAAAAAATATGGTAGGCTTTTTGTAAGCGTTTCTCACAGACGACGTCAATGATGCATCCCTAGATTCAACTTTTGAATAGATTTGGGTTGATTTGGTCACCTGGATCCGAGACTCCGTTAACCGACTCTGAACTTTGCACACCACTACAGCAAACAAGAGGTTAGGTGTCGGTAAAACGTTATCTTACCAAAAATATTCCGATACTCAAGTCAGTTATCGGCCTTCGACTTTTAAGAAGGGAAATTGAAGTAAGAGTAGAGAGGGAATGGGGAGTGTTTGAGATGAGTGTTTGATTTCAGATGTGAGAGGCGTTCGAGTGGCTCCAGAAGAGCAAAGTCTCCCAACCCTGTGTTCACAAGGAACGTAGAGAGAGAGAGAAAGCGAGACAAAATCCTGTAAGCGTGAAAGCTTGAAGGACTGGTGGAGCACTATAAAAGCTTTGGGAGAAGAGGGCACCTCCGAAGTCTTAATGATGAGCGTGTGATTGCAACAATGAGAGCCTTTTTAGGCTTAGAAGTGAGCATGCCCTGGAGTAGAGACTCCATGGGCTTATATATATGAAGTATTGTGCGACCTTCCTTGGGTAGGAAGGTGCATTTCCTGTACTCTGTCGGGCGACCTTTTTGGACAGGAAAGCTTGATTTCTCCAATCTATTGGGATTGCTTCCTTTTCTAGCGGGCAACGACTCTCAGGATTACTCGCCTTCTTTCTGTATTTTATTACCGTTAGGGTTTACTGTGGGCAGAAAGAGAGAATCTGGTACTTTTCTTATGGGACGGGCGCTGAATCTGCGATACCCATTTCAAGTGCAGATTATCATTTGGAAATGCGCGAAATCAAGGAAGAGAATATTTACTGGTCATGCACGGAGGTGTGGGCCTAATTGGGCCTGACCCACGTGAGGCTTGCTTTCTTTGGTCAACCTACTATAATACTTTCGGTTAGTCGAAATGTTGACTGCCTCATGGGGAGCCTGTTAGCTGCTTAGTTTAGCATCTCATCAGGTCTACGTCTAGCGTTGAGCTTCCAGGCGCACATATGGGCTTTCGTGGATTTGGGTTATTTCTCTTATTGGGCCAACCCACTATGGGTGTACCCATCAATAATATCTTTGAGATAAGAACACTATAAATATATTAGTGTATGTTATGAATGATTAATTTTATAGTTTTAATAGTGAAATAATATAATAATTTTAATAATCATAAAAAATTTAAACCTTATAACATTCATAGATATCTAAATATAATAATACTGAGATAGTCACATCAATCAATATTTCATATAAGGTTTTTAAAAATTTAAACTTCTTTAAAATATAATACTATTATTAAAAATATAATGCGACAAAAATAATTTTTGACATCTCATAAAAAAATAGGAAAAATAAAAAAAACTAGAAGTTTCAATCAATTTTTATGTCTTTTGTGATGTGTATAACATCAAAATCAAGTCAATCCTATTAAAAATTCTAGGCATTTGAGCTATTATATCTTTACTGTAAAAAAATAAACTAAAAATTAGCCGAGTAGAACAAAATATTGAAGTTTAAAAAATTTTGTGGGCTCGCCCGTGCCCATTTTTTGATGGAATGGGCTTGGTCAGTGATTCCGACCTTAATTGGGCCGAGTTTAATGGGCTGACTTATTGGTATTAAAGAGCACGAAGAAAAGTGATGTGATGCAGAAAAATTAGATTAAAAGAAAAAAATGATTTGGGCTGAACGAAAAGTAAAAACAAGCATCTTTGTCCGGTATGGCCCAAAACAATTTCTATTGGAGCTCTAATTTTTTTTTTTTTTAAATGTCCGAAAAGCAGCTGTTTATTTTAAAAGTTTTTATATCATACTATGGACTTTTTAAATATTACTTTTTATTTATTTTAAAAAATAAACATTAACTTTTTAAATATTTTAAACTATTGTTATAATTTATGTTATACATGATCTAGATTAAAATGATTAAAATATCCACTTTAAAATTTAGGAAATTAAATTTTAGTGTATAATATACAATAATTTGAATATCAATTATCAATGTTTATTGTCATTGCTATAGTCATCTGGGTCATTCTTAAATTCACCTAACACATATAGAAAAGTCTTGAATGCGACGTATCAAGTCCACATTCATGCTCTTCCGTTTTATTTGACAAATTATTCTACCTTAACTTTTGTTTAATTTTAGTCTTAGTTAATATTATTTAAATTAACTAACATTATTGCATTTGCACATTTAATTTAATATATTTAGACTACATTAAACTTAAATTAAAAAATTATATTTAGACTACATTGAATATAGTTTTTATTAAACATAAATTAAATAATGATGGATTAGTTTGATCAGATTAAAGCATTTACCATTAATCTTATGGGCCATAAAAACCATGGTTTAACTAGAGTGAATTACTCTTTTGGTTTAGCTGTCTAGTTTAATTATTACATGAAAATTTTAAAAATAATTTATTAATAGAAAATACAAATGGGCATTAGGTTGATTAATTTTTAATATAACTGTATCACTCAAGTTATAAGTTAATTTTTATATTATTTTATTTTTATTGGTCACAAAAAGTTTAAAAAATTTTACCTCAAAACGTATGAATTTTAGAAATTTTTGAACATAAGCAAAATATATTTATTTTTTAAAAAATTTTAAAACACGAACACTGTCTTCTAAAAGTTTGTCTCATTTCATATTTCTCATTTTATAATTAATTTAATAGGATACTGATTAAGTGTCGGATGATAAATTTGATTATTATTCACATATTTTTATTTTCTGATTTTGATTTGCATTATGTATGATTTAGATTATAAAACTTAAAAATCTATTCAAAAGTATATCAAATCAAATTTTAATACACTATACTCATAAACTTAAATATTAATTTTTAATAATTATCATTATAGTAATCATTATCATTCTATAATTAACCCTAAACGTGTTAAAAAGTCTTGAAGCCGACCTATCAAGTCCACATTCCTATTCTTTATTTTGTCAGACTATGAATAATTCTACCCCAGCTATTATTTAATTTTAGCTTTAGTCAATATCATCATTAATATAGGGATAAAGATAGCCAATAATTATATTTTTATATAAACACGTTATATTTCCTTTGTTTATTTATATTAGATGTAATTAGACATTAGGAAAATTATTTGTGTAGCTACTTTATTTATTAATTTATAGGCTTTTGATATTTTAAATAAAAAAAAAAAAGCCGTTCTCTAAACACAATTTTATTAATTAAAGCAAAAGAAGTAGATGGCTCTATCTCTTTAAAAAATAAAGTCAATTTATTTTGAATCTAAATAATTCATTTTTAGATGAATGATTATTGATGGGTATTGATACCCAATACCCAATTGGAATGTGTATTTTTATGAGTTGGATCCTTATACCATAGAGGCCCTGAAGGCTAATTTGGCCCAAATGAAGTAATGTCCGAAGACTTTATTAAGGCTCGAGGACTCACGGTAACGGCCGAGGATTCCATTTAACCTGTAAAATCTGCATGCCAAAGTTGGTGGCTAACTCCACATATTACATGAAGGGATGAAAGCGATATCTCAGAAAAGATGACAGCTTTTATAAAGCATATACGCCATCAGAACAACAGTTAACTTTTAGAGTCAATATGTTTTATAGAGCGACATGATGGGTTTTACAAAGTGAGTAGCAGGCTTTCTTACACATGCAAGCTCCTTATTGGGTAGATGACTGCCGATCAATATATATATATATATGCAGAACAAACTTCAGAAGGAGGCATGCAAAGAAAACACAAAAGAAGAGAAATACAAAGCAAGATGTCATTTTGCTCTAAAACTCTTAAACTATGTTCTCACTTTCTTCTATAACTTGAGTTCATTATAACCAAAATTACTATAATGAAATTATTTACAAACCAAGAATTTTGTGATTTTTTTCTCTCATTTAAGAGAAGGTTTTCATACAAAATAATATATGTCACTACTCTCTCTCTCTCTAACTTCTCCAGCTTTCCAAGGCGCTTCCTAAAAAACGCAAGCCACCACGGTAGCTTAACTTCACATTTGCATCCTCAAAATCACTTCCTTCAAAGAGGACCACCTGTTTTCTTTATGTTGCATGAGATTCAGATTCGTTTATACGGAGGACGGGTCCAAAGACTCATTTGGATCTCCATCCATACAACAATCAGGATCTAACGATGCAACAATTATGATTTAACAACTAATTTTAATTAATTTTTAATATTTTTAAAGTAATTAAATCTTAATTACCTATTTCAAAATAAATAGATCAAATCAATAGATAAATATCTTTTAACTTTTTAAGAGATGAAATGCGTTTGATCCATGAATTCGGAGGATCCCATACATCACTTTGCCAGTAAATTATGCATGAAGCCCTTGATTTCAGAGATGAACATTGAAGATTCTGAAATCTTTGGAAAAGCGTAAAAGAGATGGGGCGCGTTTGGATATTCCGCCTTCGTTACTTCTTTTCTAGATCTTTTCAACCATTCGCAGTATTTTCTATCTGAATCTCGGAGCGGATCCAATCCACCCACAGCAACAAGGGTTGCCGGGAAATTATTTATGCCTGTTATATCCTTTGACTTTAACCCGAATACACTCGCTGCTGGATGGTTCCGGTCTGACCCGTCAGGGAGAAAGTTCTTCCAAAACAAGTCAGTACGCTCCCATGGAATAATTGGATCCGACTTCAGCTGGAGCTCCGAATCGCTCCTCTCTTCCGCAGCAAAAAATGGTTGGATTGTAATCAGTCCTATTACTTTGAGTGCCTAAATCATTGTATGCAACGAAGTGAAATTAAACTAATTTTTATTGATAATTTTTTACGAACAAGCTAAAATTTCAAAAAAAAAAAAATTAACTTTAAAATGTAACAGAGATACTGTTTATAAAAATGAATTAAGCCTCAAGCCTCAATAAATACATTGATGATTCATAAAAAATTGAATATTAAATTATTTTAATATATTAATTACTCATTAGTAAGAGATATAAATTTATAATATGTATGTATAATATTTTATGTATAACTAAATCAATATTATTTTAATATTTTAAAATATTCTACAAATGTGAAAAAAAAAAAGAAGATTTAAAGTAATTAAGAAAACTAAATCTTGTAAAATACTGAGAGATAATAAAAATACGTGCCTTAAACTCGTGCTCGCAGGCTTTGACTGCCACGTGGTGCGCCAAGTTCGCTCCGGCGCTATCTCCGGCGAGGAAGCACTTTCCGACATCCGCATTCGCTGGGAAACCATCGATCTTATTACGGTCAATGAATTTGAGAGCTTCGAAGCCGTCGTCGTACTGAGTGGGACACCGGTGCTGCGGGGCGAGTCGGTACTTGACAGATACGACGATGGCGGAGAGTTCACGAGTCAGTCTACGGCATAGATCGTCGTAGGGCTTGCGATCGGGAGACCAGAACATAAATCCACCGCCGTGGTAGTAGATGATCACGGGGAGACTGGTAGCGGCAGCAACGGCGGCGCCGGGGACTGGGACGTATAGTCGGAACCAGAGGCTGCGTAAGGGATCGATAGTGACATCGGAGGAAACGACGCCGTCGATTGGGGTTGCCGAGGGTGGTGCCTTGGCTTCAAAAAGCTCCACGATGGTGTCCCATGCCGGGACCCCAGTGGATGTGCGGTCTGAGTTCGCCATTTTTCCACCGACAAACAGCAGGGCGAGAGAGACTAGATAAGATAAATTTAAGACTGAGGGAGGCGTTTGATTTAAGTGGTTGGAAATTAGCTTCTTCTTTTTTCTTTTTTTTTTTTTTTTATCAGGCTAAAATCATTGAAGAAGACCTGATGAGACATATATATTTTTTTTAAAAAAATACGAATTCATAATAATTAATCACTAAAAAACTGGTTTAGAAATTGATATAAAGCTGAATTTTTAATTCATTTATTTCTGAAAATAAATATGTCAATACAGAGAATGTAAAAAGATTAACTATGCGAAATAAATAAATAGAAAAAAATCAATTATAATATCAACGACATAAATATCTTCGTGTATATTATGAATGAGAAATTTTATATTTTTAATTGTAAAATAAAATAATAATTTTAATAACCAAAAATAATTTAAATATGATAATATTGATAGATATTTAAATATAATAATATTTAGATAGTTACATCAATCAATATTTCATATAAGATTTTTTAAAAATCAAGCAACTTTATTATATAATACCACGGCTGAAAATATAATGCAACAAATAATTTCTAGCATCTTATGAAAAATAGCAAAAATAAAAAAAAAATAAAAATTTCAAGAAATATTTATGGATTTTATGAAGTGTATAACATCGAAATGAAGGCTATCCTATTAAAAATTCTAAGCGTTTGAGCTATTATAACTTTTCAAAAAAAAAAAAAAAACATTGGCCGAGTAGAACGAAGTATTGAAGTTTAAAAATTATGTGGGCTCGGCCGTGCCCATTTTTAGACGGAGTGGGCTTGATCAGCGATGCAGAACTTAATTGGGCTGCATTTAATGGGCCGACTTTTAGTTTTGAAGGAGAGCACGAAGAAAAGTGACGGAGAGTAGTAAAATTAGAAAAAAAGAAATAAAAATTGATTTGGGCTGAAAAAAACTAGAGAGAAGCATCTTCACCGTGTGTGGCCCAAAACAATTTCTATTGGTGCTCTATTTTTTTTTAATTATTTTTAAATGTTGGAAAAGCAGTTCCTTATTTTAAAGTTTTTTATATCAAATTATGAACCTTTTAAATATTAAACTTTTATTAGCTTCTTTAACTTTATGTTATCCATCCCTATGTTAGAATCGATAGCATTCCTAGGGGGGTCTCAATACACATACAACGAGTAAAATACTCCGAGATAAAATGTTTAATTTTAATTAGTTTATCTGTATCTGTGTCATTATCCTTAGAGAGGTATAGAGTTATATTTTTATTGTGACTTTTAAATATGAATATAAAGAAAAATTTTGTACAATGATTTTCCTCAAAAAGCTTCCTCTATAACATTTTGAATATTTTCAGTTTAATTATTTTAATATATAATAATTTAGTGGTAATTATGTGATTATTTTAGAAGTAATCAAATTATGAAGATCAACTTATTTGGCAAGTTAGTTATAATTGAACCTAGTGATAAAATATAAATGGATCGCCTATCTTAGGGCTGAAGAAACTCAAGGATTTACTTAGTTTTCGTGTGCCAATTTTTTGGTGGACTAAAATTTTTTTGGGATGTTCTCATGTGGGATTAAATTAAAAGTGTTGATTAGAATAAATAAACTTGTGTTAAATAACTTGGGAATTTTGTGGGACCCTTTTTAGAGCAAATATTATCTATAAATTTAAAAAAATTAATAAAATAATAATTGAAAGATTTGGATCGTCTACTTAGCTAATTCTCGTAATAATATATATCACCTGTATTAGGAATCAAATAATCAAATAATTTTTAATAAATTGAGACCATATTTACAACTTATAATCGAGCACCTTGGAATGAAATTAGGTAATAACTTATGAAACATATTTTATATACTTAAAGTCAAATTAGGCAACAATTCAATATTTAGGAACCCATATATTGAACAGGGGAGTCTACATCTCTTAGTCAGTCATTTAATTTTAATTGAATGATTAAAAAATTTTATATATTTATTTAAAAATTATTTATAAAAAAGTTATTTTTTAATAAAAAATATAAAAATTGTTAGCCATTTGATCGAGATCGAGCCATTGATTGGAAAGTGAGAGATTGGCACGATTGATGAGGCTTGGGAAGGCAAGAAATTTAGTGTATCATAATTTAAATTTAAATTTAAATTTAAATGTATTAAGTGGGGGAAAATGTAAAGGAGGTAAACGGATCGGATAGCTTGTGGTTCATTTCAATTTGAACAGTTTTGGGCTGTGGTTGTGGGATGACCCGGCCTGCTTCATATGGGCCCAATCCCGTTGCGCCTGGCACAATAATATATATATATTTTAAATTTTTAATTAATGGAATGATTGTTCGAAGGTACTAATTTCTATATAAAATTTCTCTACTCTCTATATTATCACTGTTTTACAACAAGTAATGTTGATATAATTTTATTATTGTTGTTAATTTTTATTTATAATTTATATATTAATATTATTTTTTAGATCTTAATTATTATTTATGATATATATATTTTTTAATTTTAATAGTGAAAAAATTTTTAAAAATTATTTTAATATTTTCATACCAATTACACATATATTAATAATAATTTTAAAATAAGAGAATTACAACCTACCTTAATACTATTACCGCTGGTTTTGGCCATCCCGTAGGAAATGTTTTAATATTATGTGACAGTTTTTTAAAATTAACTCAATTAATAGGCACAATAAGATTATTTGTAAAAATATATATATAAAAATTATAATTGTGGAAGTTCTAATGTATTAAAAATCTAAAACAACATCTAAAAAAATAGAAGAGATAATGATTATCATTAATTTAAATTAAACTAATAGTTTCAGATAGTGTTAATGTAGGAGCATTTTAATATAATCAGAGGCCAAATTGAAAAAGATAGATAGAATATATTGTTCACCCAGAGAGCCTTTCTTATAGTAGAAGACTATAAATTTAAAAGGTGCATGTAAAAATATTTACAACCTATGCATTTAAAATTATATTGACATCTTATTAAAGATGGTACTACCTCTCTTTTTGAGAAATTAAACAAGAATTAATTATAATTAATATAAAAAAATATTATTTTTTAACTACTAAGCTATAATTATCTCGTAATAACTTATATTATATTTGTGTTATTCTATATTGAATTTCTAAAAAATATAAATTACAAAAAAAATATTAATTTTAAAAAATTTAAATATCTAGGCAATGCTTTTACAATTTATAAAGTAATTAATATTATTATAAATAAATATGAGATCTTTAATAACATTTTTCTATTACTTTTGATAATATTTTAAATGATAATGCTATTATTTTTTGCTTAAAAAAATATATATTTTTTAATTTTAAATGATGAATTATTTGTACAAACTATAAATGTCGTATTATCGATATTTGTGTTAAAAATATTTTACAATATATTTATCTGTGTTGCCTTTTATTGAGACTGACTCCATCTTTATACTACACTACAATAAAGTAAAATTTCTGTTAGGTGCTGGTATCTTATATAGCTATGTCTAAGTTGGAGGTCTAGTATGGAGACATAAAACTACAACTAGTTGCTCTAGATTTTTCACTATATTAAAGAAGCGATTTAAGTAAGTGAAACAAATATGCCTTAAGATAAAAAGGATATGAACAATCCATAATCATAGAAGGAGGGGGGGTTAAGGCTTGTATTCGAGCGAATTTTGCTAGAAAATTAGTTTAGCACATGAACCATAATTCTAAATAATTATCCCATTGCCTCTATCCCAATTATATGGAGAAATTAAATAATATTATTATATTTATTATAATATTTTTTTAAAGTATCTATTTAAAATATTATCTAAAAAGATCAAATTCAGTCGCAAAAATATAAAAACTTATTACACAACATAATGAAATTTACCTGATGTTGGATACCTCACATTCTTTCAATTCTGTTTTAACAATTTTTAACAACAAACATATTTTATTAGTTGAGCCAATTATAGGTACCCATTGAAAGATATTTGTATAGATTAAACTTTTTTAAAAGGATTTTATTCTTCTATTAAGAAAATGTTCAATACCTGTTACATAATACAAAATCTACGATTAAAACAATATTATCATTTATTAATAACTTTATATTTTATCTAAATGACTATAAATTTCACTGTATAATATCGGCGACAAAGATAAACATTAAAATAATATATTCACCGATATTATATTAAAAATATATATATTTTTTAAAAAAACTAAAATGTTTGAGAAATCCTCCAATACTTGGCATGTCTTACTATAATTATGGAACCCCACGTGAAATTTATATGGAATTTATATATGCATTGAAGAATTTTATATCAATATGAGGATGACTGATAACATTAAAAAAAAGATACATTTCCATCACTATTTGTATATAATATATAACTTATATGTATCATATCGATATCCGAGTTATCCAGTTCGGCAGAAGAAACAAACAGTAGAAATAAAGATGGTTTGAAACCTAGTAGACGAGATTACTTTATTTGGTATGAACTTGATATAAATCACGCTAGGTTAATAAAATTATAATATTGACTGAACTTTTATATCACTTATAATTCGATCATGTTTTTAACTTCACAAACAATTGATTAGAGTTTAATTACTTGGAACGGTGGAAGGCTAAACATTTAGTTTTCACACTCGCATCAATTGCTCGAAATCTTTTAGCCCCAACAGCTAGGACAATACCTCTTAAGTCAACTTAGTAGTTAACCAAAAAAAAAAAAAAAGATGACATTAAAAATAATAAAAATATGTATTATCTTTATTGATTCATTAGATATAGAAAAACACATCAGAAATCTAATTATTTTGAATTTTGATGATGAAAATAATAATGACACAAGTGAAAATGTTAGTAATGCTTTAAAATAAGCGAGTTTATATATATATATATATATATATATACTTTTGTGAATTGTAACACTGTATATTTGATAAAATAAATATAACATAATATATTTTTTATAATATTTTATACATTTTATTTTTTATCTTTTTTTATTTAACTTTACATATTAAGAATATGTTTTTTTTTTTAATAAATTAACCGCGTGCCTAATCTAGATTGCACGGCTCGTGAAGATGGGACAACTTGTTGTGTATGGAAAAGATTCATTTTTGACTTACAGTGGAAAGATTTCTTGGCTGCTCGGGGGCTTGTAAGACAGAAAATGGAAGGCATAGATATTCGAAAATTAAGTAAAAATATTGGAGGGAATCAGCTTAAAACCCCACACTCAATTATATATGAATTATTATTATTATTTTTTAAAGCAGAAACTCCAAAGAAAACAGTGTCTAGTTTCAAATATGATAGAATTAGATTATGTAGCAGCTTAAACTTTGGTTCATCATGTGATGATTGGTCTAAATTATTAAGATGGATCACTTACTTATAAGTTTCATCTCTCTCTCTCTCTCTCTATATATAAATCTAGCTATGCCATCGCTAAGCCACTATACATCGGCACTACCAACAATAGATGCTCGCAATAACACTTTCACCGCTCCATCTGAACAATAATCCCGCCACGTTAAACCCCGATACAGCCACTCTCACACTTAAATTATTATATCGGTTTATGATACCAAACGTCTCTTTCCAACACCTATGCCTTACATTGAGAGATTTCACAATTTTGAATCTTTACTATATAATTTATATTTTCTATATACCACCTTAGGGATAAGGCAAATCAATGTCAAGTGCCAGACCCTGATGGGCTCCGTGCCAAATGAAAAGGGCGTATTTCTAAAGATAGATCTATAATAATATAATTTATAATATTTATAAAATTTTGAAGGTAAAAAGATTTTAAAATTTGACACTTGTCGTAACGCTAATTATTAATTTTCTGTCCCGATTTTAAACAAAGGGGATGATAATTAGAAAATTTGCCTCGCTCACAGGTATCCTTACACTTACTTTGAGTTCACTAAAATTTAAAAATGTCAACTTTAGTTAGGATAATTATTGAGTGTTTTAATAGTTTAAGTATTTAAAAAAATTTTGATTTTGTAAAATACTCATTCTTATGTGAATGACTTTTAAATGCTGATTCAGAAAAAACCATATATATATCGGTCAAACCTACATATAAAATGGGTTAGTAGCATGTCCCCTAGATAATCTCGTCTAAAATAATCTTAAAATATAGAGTAGTTCTCTTCCAAAAGCCTACATCTTATCATATTTTTTTAAAAATTTATTTAGTATGATATTGATTTGAGTATTAAAAGATAAATTAAATCGTTATTCACATATCTTTAAACATTATTATAATTTATGTTATACAAAATCTAGAATAAAAAGATTAAAATATTCACTTTAAAATTTATCGAATTAAATTCTAGTATATGATATACAATAATTCGAATATCAATTATGGGTGCTTGTTGTCGTTGCTATAGTCATCGGGCCATTCTTCAATTCACCTAACACATATGGAAAAGGCTTGACGGCGACATATCAAGTCCCTCTTTTGTTCCATTTGACAAATTATTCTACTTTAACTTTTGTTTAATTTTAGGCCTAGTTGAAGTATTGGCATTGGTCGTACTTGTCTGGTTGGTGAGTCATGGTCAAACATTTAGTTGTTTCTTACAAACAGAGCCAGTAATGCGTCTCTGGTGTTTGTATTGTCGTACAAATTAATGAACTACTCAATCTTTCATTACGGGTCAAACTATAGTAAATTCGGTCTCTATCGTTATTAACCTGTATAGTACAAATTATAAATAAGAGGTCAGAAAATTAGTGAGACTCGCTCCCTAATTTATCATTAGACACTCAAATTAGAGTTTTTTTTAAGAGATAGAAAGATGTGAAGAGAATATAAGTGAATGTAGGATTGCATGTAAATAGGGGATTGGTCTGTCTGGCTGCATTGGCAATTGGGCCATTGATGCTTGTTCTTTTGGCCTATCACCTCCTAGGCCTTATATTGGTTGTTGTAATAGCACCTAAGTTGGGTCAAATCAATCTTTTGAGATTTTGTTTATTGCCTGTTGAGCCCCTTATTGCAATGATGATTGGTTTGGGGTTGGGCCAGCCCATGGTATTATTGGACCCATTAATACCAAATATTAAAAATTTAATTCCAATATAATTTTTATTTATTTCAAGTGACTATATCTAAACGTGTGAATATTATTTCATAACTTTATTTCCATAAGAAAACAATTAATCCATTTATATTTAATTTTATTAGAGTAACCAAACACACAATGAGCCTGCCAAACTCTCCAACGAGAAACATAGAAAGTAAAAAAAAAAAAAAACTTATTTGTCAAAAAAATACAAAGATAATAAATAGAATACTTGATGTATAATTTATACAATTGTCGTTGTTATTAATCTTATAAATCAAAAAATAATTAAAACGATGTTCTCATTAATTGTATATCTGCTACATATCTCAATATATCAATCTTTGGGTTTTATTTATTGTACCTTAACTATAATTTATTCTTATTTTTTTACACTTCCATCTGCCATTTATATTTATGTTTAAATATTTGTACATGTTTAATACCAATTTCATTATGTGTAATAATTAATTGACTTGAAAACTCATTATACTTAGATTATTGTCCTGTCCAACTGTTGAATACCACTAATCCAAATTTAACAAGACCAATTCATAATGCATATAAAAACTAATTTTAATCCAAGTCGGACCATTTCTATCCCTAAAAATATTAATTTTCATTTTAATGATCTTAGTAAAAATATAGCTATTTTTCCTTATAACAAACACCCAAAATATTATCTGATTTCCATTAATAATTAAAGCACTCTATTTTTTTATTATGTGTTCCATAATATGGCTACATTGTATAATAAAAGTAGTAGTTTATTATATAAAAAAATAACATAAATCATAATATAATATATATAATGTAATGTTACTCGATTTATGGTGGCAACTTGGATTAACATAATTTATATTAATGTCTACGTGTCTAAATTTTAAATTTAATCGAACAATTGATGTGTCAGTATAAAATAATTTCTTGCGGTATTATATTTTTGCTTTTGTTTAATTTTTTGGAAGCGGATCCTTTTTATTTGTTGAAAATTTTTAATCTTATAAATATTATAAAACATTAAGTTAAAATTATTAATTTTAATTTAGCAGTTAACGTTTTACATTTTTGGAATGTTGTTTGTAGATGGCTACCAGCCAAAAATAATGTTAAATTCGTGATAATATTTGAAGTTATTATCGAATACTCCGATTTGGAGTTAAGAAGCTTGCCGTTACTGATTGGATTGAATTAAACAGCTATCGATTTTACAATCTTTGGATATAATTTTTGAATACTGTTTTGATAATTATTTTATAATTTAGAATATGTAATGGTGTTCGATTCAAATTCATATCCCGGTATATTATTTTGATTTGAATAGGTTAATTAAATATGGGTTTTAGATTTTAAATTTTAGAATATGATATTCTTTAAGTTAATCACCATTTTAGTGATTAAAGAAATTCAATTTGATGTGGGTCAGGTATCAATCCTGTAACATCAAATACTTAATTTTATTCCAAACACACATTTGATCTTAAATACTCACCTAATATAACTTAATTCTGACGTTATAATGCACTAATTTTGTAAAAGTAATTATTTTTAATTTGTAATTATATTATAACTTTAAAGTTAATTGTGGTGGGTGATTCAACTTCTACTACTAATTTGGTTATATGTGAGCTCGCCATATCTCATATAATTTTAGAAATTTTCTACATTTACAAATAAATATGAATAGCACAAAGTGGATTTATAAAAATTAAAAAAAAAAACCATAAACAAAAATATTTTTTAGAATATTATTTAGCCACTATTTAAATATTTTGTGGTGATATAACGCCTCCCCTATCATGGCCTTGATACGAACAAAAAAATCAGAAATTATGTATAAATTTATTTATTATTATGTTGACTAATTATGATTTATAAATAAGATAGAACCACGGTATGGCTTTGATTTCCTTCCAAGATAGACAATGGTTGGACTTGGTCAGTTCTGACCAATATAAATAATTTACTCCAATTGGAATATATATATATATATATATATTAAACTATCTTATTCAATAAGTTTTGACCGTTGCATTTATATATATATGTATTTTAATTTTTGTAAGAATAAAGAAATAAACTAATGAAAACTTATGGAAAAAGTCAATGGATTTAAATTTGTTACTAAAAAATATGAAACTATTTTTATATTATTTGTGAAATTTAACAAATTATTGGAATATATAATTTTCTTCTCTTGGTAATTAGTTTATACTGTAAAAGGATATGATCTTCATAGCATGTTTATATAAGAATACACATTTATGATGTATAAGTAAAAAAAAAAAATACATAAGTTGATATGAAATATACTATTAAAATAAATAATAAGATATGATATAAAATTTAAATATTTAAGTTAATTATTCAATTATTCTTGCCTTTAAGATTATTAGTTTTACATGATGATTATTATTTAATAGCAAGCGAAGCTTTTCATATAGAAATATATTTGCATGGCCAACTTAATAAATTTATATTGTAATAAGTGCATGAACTTTGGCATATTATTACCCTCCCAAGTAATCAAATCTTAGTCATATTTATCTAATAGATTGGCAAAACATATGCCATTTTATTCAAATAAATAGTATTTTTTGACATAATAATCTTATAATTAAGAATATTTTATATTAGAGTTTCAAACAATTAATAATTGAAATGTAATATTATCATTATTTTGAAATTATAATCTGCTAGCATAGGAATTTTATCATATCCAAATATGCATATTTGGGTGGTATCATGCATAGTTGCCGATGGAGCGGATGCGGTTCTTGTTCGGATCAGGACATCAAATTCTACTTATAATGCTAAAAACTAATCTTTATAACGATTAATGCCAAACTATTTGTGTTAAGTCGATGAGGGGTAATACGATGACGCACAATATAGAATAATAATCACAATAATGGAACATAAAATTTTATGTGAAAGACTCGTTTGAGAATAAGGAAAAAAATTATGGAATTATAAATTTATAAATATCCATTATATAATAAATCCAATTCCACAAATATCCAATGACCAATAATGCAACACTTCATAATGAACAACTTGAATAACAAAAAGTATAAGAGTAAATGAGAAAAAAATTAAAATATTAAAAATATTATTCTTAATAGTAAAAATTGATGGGTCTAGTAGTTTATTGGGTCAGCTTAGAATCTGATCTGCAGGAGAAGCAATTGCCCGGTAGAGCCCCTTGCAACCCAAGGACTAAAAAGTTCCACCTTGACTTTGTTGAGCTCGTGGGCCACGTCTCTCGCTCTATGAGGTATTTTATGAGCAGTGGGCTAGATATCTCAAAGTTTCCATGGATCTAATTGACAATCAGCTCAAAATCACTATAGATGATCAGGCGCCTTGCGGAGCATTCTTTTACCTGCCAGAGCCTGGCGAGTAGGGTCCCATAATTAGCGGCATTGTTGATGGCCGAAAATTCGAGTTTCAATGAGTACTTGATCTCTAATCCTTTGGGAGTTCTCAAGACTACTCTGGCCCCACTGCCAGTTTGTCTTGATGATCCACTACATATAGGGTCCAAATTGGATCCTCCTCCTGCTGAAGGGTGGTCTCATTGGGGTTGCTAGCGTCCGAAGTCAGGATGGTGGCTTCGACAATGAAGTTCACCAAGGCTTGCCCCTTTATGGCCGGTCTGTGTTTGAATTCTATGTCAAATTCATCCAATTTAATAGCCCACCTCACAAGTCGGTCGGACATGTCAGGCTTATATAGGATCCCCTTTAAGGTCTAATCGGTCAGGACGACGATTTTGTGCACCTAAAGGTATGGGCATAGTTTTCAGGAAGAATAGAGAAACGCTAGCACGACTTTCTCTGCATGTGTATAGCGTGTTTCGGTGTTCGCCAAGGTCTTTCTAACGTAGTAGACCGTTCGCTACACATCCATTTGCTTTTAGACCAGGACATAGCTAAGTGCCTTCTCCGAAACTACAAGGTACATGTACAACTCCTCTCATTGTTCCAGTGATGTTAGTTGGGGTGAATTGACTAGATAGTTCTTCAGCTCTTGGAAGGCAGCTTGGTAGTCTGACATCTATTGGAAGCCGTTTATTTTGGTACCTCTTAGGGCTTTAAAAATGGGAGATTCTTTTCTGCGGACTTCACTAGGAAGCGGGAGAGGGCTGCCAACCTTCTAGTTAGCATCTAGACATCTTTGACGGTTCATGACGGGCTCATACCCATAACTGCTTATTTCTTTTTGGGGTTCACCTTCATTCCCGCCGAGAGACAATGGAGCCTAAAAACTTTCCGGAGGACATCTCAAAGATACACTTAGAGAGGTTCAGCTTTATTTGATGTGCTTGGAATACCCTGAAAGCCTCAGCGAGATTGCAAATATAGATTTTGGTGGTTTTGCTCTTAACGAGCATGTTGTTTAGATACACATATATTTTGACCGATTTGAGCCTCGAACATTTTGTTCACGAGCCTCTGTTTGGTCTCCTGGTAGTAATAGGTTCCCTGGTCAGTTATGAATGAGATGTACTTTTTGTCTTCTGAGTTCATTCGGATCAAGTTGTAACCTAAGTAGATATTCATAAAACTCAACAATTCTTGCCCGGATGTGGGGTTTACCAGTAAGTCGATCATGGGTAGTGGAAGGTTATCATTTGGGCATGTCTTGCTAACATCGTTGAAGTCAACGCACTTCTGTTACTCCTTTTTATAAGGACCACGTTGGAGAGCCAATCCGAGTACTGGACTTCCTTATAAAGTCTGCGTCAATCAACTTCTTTACTTTCAGATGGCGATGGATTTTTTAACGAAATGGTTTCTCTGTTTCTACCTAATCGGTTTGTAGTTGAGATCGAGACCCAATTTATGAATGATTACTCTGATTGGGATCCTGGGCATATTAGCGAGGTTCCATAGGGAGACTTCCACATTTTGCCTTAAGAAGTTGACTAACTCGGCGTGCAAGGCTCTAGCAAGCGAGCTTCCCATTTGTATGCATTTTGTCAAACTGTCTGGATCTAATGGGACTAGGTCGGTGGCTTCGCTAGATTAGGCGGCTGTAGAGTCGCTTCATCCCAATGACTTAGGCCTTCGACTGGCACGCCTGGTGCGGCTTGGGTGACTTGGGACAAATAACTTGTCCAACAGGTCACCTGATCGCCCAACACTTCGTCAACGCCACATGCTGTTAGGAACTTTATTTTTTGAAGCAGAATCAATGTTATGGCTCTGAATGCAACTAGGCACGGTTTACTGAGTATAGTATTGTATACAGAAGGTAGGTCGACAACCAGAAAAGTGAGCGTGCGGGACGCTGTCCTTGGGTGCATGCCCAAGAAAACTTCTAGTTGGATAGTCCCTTACACGGTCACTGGTTTGTTATCCAACCCACAGAGGGGCCCTTTGGCCTATTTTAGTTGGCTCTTTTTAGGCCTAATTTAAAATACGTGTCTAGATAAAGCAAATCATATGAACTTTCATTATTAACAAAAACTCATTTTAATTTGTAATCAATGGTAATATCTAAAATAAGGGCGGATACAACCAATGAGTCAGATTAGGGAGAGATTATATGTGCCATATCGGCGTTGTTAAAACTAATGACATTATCTCATACCATTAGTTTTTTTACTTCTGGTAGGTCTCTCCTGATAGTCTGAGTGGTGGGTCTTGGGTGGTCTGGTTGTCACCATGTTGACCACTTTGGCCATGACTCGGTTCCTTGGTTGCCACTACTCTGATCTTTCTTCTCCCGTCAAATCGGGGTTTAGCCCTGGGTTTCTCAAAAACTTGCTGAGGTGACTTCTTTGGATCAAATTTTTAATCTCTTTCTGTAGGGTTCGGTAGTCGTCCGTGTTGTGACCAGGAGATTGATGGCAATCACCTTATTTTGTTTGATCTCTTCCCTCTGACTTCTTTGCCAGCTTTGGCCATTTTAGGAACTTCTCCGTTTGATTTGCATGAGGATATTTGCCTGGGAGTCATTTAGAAGAGTCAGCTTATGGGGGCTAAACTCCCTTCGCACAATCAGCTTTGCCCTGGGCTACTTTCTGCCGTGGTTGTCATAATCCCCATTGTTTCTTTTTTTGTTCATTGGCCCCGGGTGGGGGTTGTCCACTCATTCCTGGCGCTTTGTCTCATTAGATTATTTAGTAGCTATATAGGCTCAGGCGATGGATTCGACCTCCTAAAATGTCTGCGGGTCCTTATGGGTCAGATATTTAAAAAAGTCACTTGGCCCTAGAACGAAGATAAAATTTCCTAGCTTCACCTTGTTGATGAACTTGGGTATTCTCTAGACCATAGTGGTAAATCGACCGAAGAAACTCTTCAGATTCTCACCCTGCCTTTGCTTGACGTGGGCGAGGGATACCTCTCTTATCAACAGCTGGAAGCGACTTGTGATAGGAAGCTATCGGCAAGATCTCAAAAGTTATAGATTGTATTCATCGATAGCCTATAAAACCAAATTTGGGAGTCCTGATTTAGAGTCAGTGAGAAGTACAAGCATATAGCAAGCTCATCCAGGCCCTAGAAATTGAGCAGAGTGCAAAAACGGTCGAGATGCTCCATGGGATCAGTACTTCCATCATATGGTTTCAAGATCGGTATCTTAAACTTGGGAGGAAGCGATTGGGTCCGAATTTCCATAGTGAATGGTGACTTCTTCAGGTCGGTGGAGCGTCCGCTGGCATTTCTTTTGAATACGTGCTTCCATATCTTATCAACTTTTTCCTCTACTAGAGAAGAGGTTACAGTCCTTTTAGCGTTAAGGTAGGTCCTCAACTTTGAGTGTCCATCCGAGTAGGGTTGAGTCGGTTGACTGCTACCACTGGTCGATTAAATGATGCATGAGGCTCCTTCTTGGGCCAAGGGTCTCTGTTCGTCATGGGAGTAGTGCAGATTTCTTCATTCTGGGCTCTCCTTCGGAGTCCCTCAACTCAGCTGACCATCTAGTTTAGAGTAGCTCTTGGTGTTTGAAGTTACCGGGGCCTTGAGGTCTCCAGGCATTGAGCCCTCCTAGTTGGTTTCTTCCTTCTCTAACCTCCGCGCTTGGAGGCCGAAGTGTGGGCAGAGGTGGATAGAGTCCCCTGCTCCTGCCTGGCCTTGGTGTGCGCAGAGTATTTGGAGCATCCGAGACGTGTTATTCATTTGCGTCACTGTTGCCATGATGTAGTCAGTCACTCCTCTGCTCTGCTCCTCGCGGAGGGCCGGGGGAGGTGATGTCCTTAGCTGACGCGCTAGCCTGTGCTCTTGTGTTAAAACCATGCTTCTAGAGGAAACAGTGGTTAGACCTTTTGTTCTTCTTCCCACGGATGATACGTCCATAGGATTCGGGTTACTGCTAAATTCAGAAATCTGTTTGATCTTTTTCTTCAGATCGAACTGAAATGGGTCTGGATTGGTAGCTTTGAACCTAGATCCTATGAACTACAATTGAAGACAAGATGTCAAAGAAAATCGTTAGGACTTACTCCTCAATTTATCCTCTGGCACTCAAGTCAATAATCTTTCACAGAAAATAGAAAGATGAGAAAATGCAAGAACGGTGAGCGAGAGTGGGGATTGCGTTTAATTCGGAGGTTGTGCTCACCTTGGAGCGACTTTGTGGTGGTGCGCTCAGAGAGAGCAGTTCTGATATGGTGAAGGCGAGAATTGTGAGGGAATTCTTAGAGCTTAGAGAGGGGGGAAGAAAAGGTCACTAGAGGACTTGTTTAATTTCCCGAAGGGGGGGGGTACTCTTATGCCTTTGGTTCTATCTTGAGGGCCTTTTATGGCCCTAAAATCTCCTTAACCTTGCTCGGACGGTAAGGTTGGTTGCCAGCTATTTTGAGAAGATTATTATCAACCGACGAGGGGGTTGCTGGTGTCATTTATGGCAACTAATATCGATCAAAGGGATTCATTCCTTCATTGTGGAAATACTTTACGTGGTAAATGTTGAGGTTCCCATCATAGAAGATACGCCGAGTTGGGGGCCTCATTTCCTAGGGAGATAATGATCCGGGGAGATATTCGAGATATTGATCGGTTAAGACAGGTAATCTCTCGCACGTGGGAACAAAGTCACGGGCCGTCCGACTTGGTTGATATCCGGTTTGGGTTGCATCGGATTGACTGAGGATCACCTTCGATTAACAGAGATGTTAATCGCCTTTTGGGTTAGTGGACTGCATTTCTTTTGGGCTAACTACCTTTTTAGATCCGACCGATTTTTGCTGTCTCCATCGAGATATATTAGCTAATTAGTCATAAGTTTAAAATTTGTGACATTTAATTTGATAAATATATTTTTATAGAAGGCATGAAATTGTCAAATGCTTAATCTATGTTTAAAACCCAATGGATAATATAATTTATGCACCTAATCTCGGTCGGGAATATTGACTTAGTTATAAGAATTTTTACTAAAAAAACTCTATATATCTATGATTATGATAAAAAATTATAAATTTCCAAAGGTGCCCCTCACTTTGACCTATTAGTGTAATATGATTGGGAAAATGAGATAATGACATTCAATCATTAAAGAAAAGAAGGGCAATAAGAGGGAGAAAATATTTAATATTTCTTATGCATGAAAACATAAAAGAAAATTGCCTTTCCATCATTTAGAAGAATTGTCTGTTTTACCTAAACAATTATGAGAACATAAAATATTTACTAATTATAAAAATAATATATATATTTTAAAATTAAACTAATAAAAAAATAATTTTTTAATAAAAGATGACAAATTTAATAAAATGATAACATTTAATTATCTTAATAAATTATTATATATTTATCATACCACGTTGGATAATTGTAGGACATTTCTCAGTTGATGTTATGGCAATGATAAGGGGCAATGTGCCTCAATCTTGAGATTGTTATATATAAATCAAATAGATCAGATATTTATTATTTAAAATTTTATTTTTAATTTTTTAAAATATATTATTGTTAAATTTATATTTAATGGCATCAAAATTAATACCTAGAGATGAAAGGACTATGTCTCGCAGTTATGATGCAGTCCTTGAGCTGGCCATGACTGGGGCCCATGACACTCATATAGCACCATAAGGCCAATATGTGGGGATCCGAGGGGCGTCCTTCTCTCTTGTGGAGAAGGACCATCCTTCTCTTCATCTGAACCGTCGGATGTAAAATCTGACGGCCAACACGTTTTGAATGAATAATATAACGTGGACCGTTCGATTTTAAATTTAATCATCCAAAATACATAACCGTCGGATTTTACATCCGACGGCCCAGATTAGGAGAAGGACGGTCCTTCTCCACTGAGGAAAAGGATGCCCCCTCAATCTAATATACGGTGGTCTCATGGTATGGAAAGTGTTTGATATGTAAAAAGAAATTATAGGATGGATGGAGTCAGGGAAGCAAAATGAAAAATTTTATGCTAAATAAATATATATATAGAAAAATATTATTCATATTTTGAATTAAACATTCTGTTATATCAAAATTATTAAAGATACATATAAATTTTACCCTATTTTAATTTTTACTTTTTTTATGCACCCTCTTTACACCAAAAAATAATAATTTTTGTATAATTGGTTGTATGACTTGTAGTACAATTGCTAATATAAATAAAATTGCTCATATATATATATATATTAACCAATGAAAAAATAAACACTCTATCTTGGCCTAAATAAATGTGAAATTACTTTATAAGATTGTTTAATAAATACCAACAAACTTATAAATAAACTTATTATTGTTTGACTTATAAGATTAATCTAGTTTGATTGAAAATATACACACTTACCACCGAACCACATGATTGTGTGTATTATATAACCCTAAGTTTAAGTTTAAATGAATTTCTAATTAAATTATCAAAAGAAATGACAAATGAATGAAAAATCATTAATAAAAGCATTAATCATGAACCATTGAAAAATAACACAACCCCATTTGCTCTTATGGCGTCTTTGAATCTGAAATCCAACGGTTACATTTTTTGGCTTTAAAAAAATAAAAAATATTTATTATTATTATTATTTATTAAAAAAATGTGAGTTGCTGAATCTAATATCCAACGGTCAACATTTTTGTTATAAACCCTGCTTTCAAAAAATAAAAAAATATCACCGCCTATAAACAAAGAAGTGTTTTTATTATTATTTTAGATTTAATTTACATATTTTGTCAAAAATAATTTCAGAGTGTCTATTAAAAAATTAAATGTAAATTTATTGAAATAATTTCTATTAATTCTCAATTAAAAATTTGTGTATAATTTTTTTCAAAATTATTTATAAAACAATGATAAATTACCCGGCATCCCAGCTAAATATGTAGCTCATATATATATATATTTATATATATTAGTTAGTTAAATGTTAACTTGATCCCATCATTTTTTTAGCAAGATACGCAGCAAAAATTATGCATCTTCATTTATTTATTTTTATAAAAAGATACCTAAGTATATTATTATAAAACTCAAAATATGGCTGATTGGTTTCGAATTTTATCTATTATTAAATAATAAAGAAATAAAATAAATTTAATAACATAAAAATAAAAATAAATAAAATAATAATAATAATAATAATAATATTATTATTATTATTATCATTGTTATTTTCTAACACAACATGTATTATAGATTATGATTGCTTGAACATCTCAGCCAATCATTATGGCGTAGGAAGCACTTGAATAATTTGTTATTTTTATAATAAAAATAATAATATTTTTGGAGGTTTGTAATAATATATCAAAAAATTAATAAAATCAGAACTTTGACAGAGTCTACTTATCAAAAAAAAAAAAACTTTGACAAAGTAAGCGTAAAAATCAAAATATAAAATGAATTTTATGTCAACACTTGATTTTATACTATCCAAAAATATAAGATTGATATTTAAACACTTTTAAATAATTAATTATATTTTAAAAGTAATTAAATTATATTTATTTATATTTAAATATTATAACGATTATTTTTTACTCAAGAAAAAATCGTCTAAGTCTAAGAGTTAGTTAGGATGAGATTAGAGATTGGCAATCAAATTAAAAAAATAAAATTTTTAAAATAAATTTTTTAATAAAAATATATAATTATAGCTTATTTATATAATATTAGCTATCTAACTTAAAATGCAATAAAAAATACGTATGAATTTATAAAGATTCTCAATAATATTTGCAAACAAATAATAATAATAATAATAATAATAATAATAATTTAATAATGCATATCATTCATGAGAGAGCTCACATGCATCGGCTTCTAGAAGCACATAATAATAATAATAATAATAATAATAATAATAATAATAATAATAATAATAATAATTAATAATAATAATAATAATAATTTTTCTAACACAATATGTATTATAAATTATGATTGCATTAACATCTCAGTCAATCATTATGGCCTTGGAAGCACTTGAATAAATTGTTATTTTTACAAGAAAAAATAATAATAATTTTTGGAAGTATGTAATAATATATTAAAAAATTAATAAAATTATAACTTTGACAGAGTCAAGCACAAAAATTAAAATATGCAACGAATCTTACGTCAACACTTAGATTTTATAATGCCCAAAAATTTAAGATTGAGATTTAAACACTTTTAAATAATTAATTATATTTTAAAAATTATTAAATTACATTTATTTATATTTAAATATTATAGCTATTATTTTTTACTCGAGAAAAACCGCGTAAGTCTAAGAATTAGGTAGGATGAAATCAGAGATCGATAATCAAATTAAAAAAATAATTTTTTAAAATAAAATTTTTAATAAAAATATATAATTATAGCTTATTTACATAATATTAACTATCTAACTTAAAATGTAATAAAAAATACGTATGAATTTATAAAGATTCTCAATAATATTTGCAAACAAATAAACAAATAAATAATAATAATAATAATAATAATAATAATAATAATAATAATTAATTATTATTATTATTATTATTCAAGAGAGAGCTCACATGCTTTGGCTTGTAGAAGCTTGGCTGTGATTTAACCATGGAGGTGACATGGCTAGCACTAGTTAACGAGTTTTAAGGTCTACAAGGCTCCGTACTTTTATAATAAATAAATAAATGAATAAATAAAACAAGTATTTATTTATGAATCAAGGGGACTCTATCAAGGAGTGTTGCACAAGTTATATGAAGTATAATTTTTTCATAAAAAATTAAATGTTATTATATTATTTTATTTTATTTTATAATATAAGTATTTTAATATTTAATATTATAAAATAATAAATTTTAGACCTTTTTAATATCTTAAAATATTTACATTTATATATTTTAATTTTAATAATTCTTAAAAATATTGAACGCATTTTATTCAAAATGTAACTTGTTTAGATAAAGAGAATTGTTCAACGTTAACTTGGTTGGTTATCATCATAAGGTCAACTTGAACTCAAGGAAGTAGTAATAATAGTAATATAACAGAAAAAGTTACCTAATATTTCATCATAAAGTTTAAAGATCAAATAATTTATTCATTCTATATGATACGTTGACAAGAACAACTTTAGCTAATATTAATTTAACCAATCTTTACCCACAAAACACATTAATTTAATTGTGCCACCGTGCCTCGATTACTTATTTTAATATATTATATATTTTAAAATTGGTTTAGCAACCGCAAATGCAATGCAAGTTGTTGGAACGAAATGACGTTCGACCGAACAATAACAAGGGAATACACACAGGAAAGAGAAAAGAAAAAGAGAAGGAGAAGATCAAACTTTTACGTGGAAACCCTTTTCAATAAGAAAAAAATTACGAAACTTCAATTCACAAATAATTTTATTATGTGAGAGTTGGTTACACAAACCGCCCGATTATACAAGCCCTATGAAGAAAAGATGAATAATAGAGTACGAGAACGCACACTCAGTTTTACTCATTACTTTCTATTTTACTTCACTCTTCACTCCTTTCTTTTGTGCACAGCATTCTAACTGCATTCACCATTCATCCACACTTAGTCATAGACACACGCCACTCGGACACAATACAATACACACACACATATACAAGCTGTTGAAAGTAACGATTAGGCTGACGTGGAGGACCCACGTACAAATAGTTGCCTGACGCATGTATAGCTTTGTAACGGCTCTACAAGTTATTGTACCCTGTAGGGACGGCGCCCACTCTGCCAAAGCTTGTACATGTTTCTCGCAGATGTCGCATGCTCAGTAAATCTTCTGAGTTGGTTTCCACATAGGCTTTCTGCATTGAAATCCTCGGGCCTCAAAGTTCTCAGACATTATATAATGTCATCGTCCATTTATAGAATCCTCGGACAATTTGTTCACAGGTTCCTGGACCACAACCACACAAAATTCCGTGGCCATTTTCCCACAAGGGAGTGACTATTGGGGCTTGACACCCGAATTCACCTGATCCGGTGCAGTAAAAATACGAACCCCCCGTCGTCATTAGCCACCAGTTAGTAGGTGCAATGAACAAAAGATGTACAATATTTTTAACGTAGAAACCTTTCTCAACTAAGAAAAAAATCACGGGACAAACTCCGAAAATTTTTACTATGTAAAATATAGTTACAAAAATCTCGAGACAGAATACAACAACCCACTTTGGCTACACAAGCCCCATGAGAACTGAAAATAAGAAAACCTCTCTAGAAGAAGGAAACTATCATTCCCTCTTATCTCACTATTTTTCTTCACTCCTTCATCTCACTGTGGTACTCTCTATTCATAGATATTACACAAGTGTGGTGAAACGACGACAACCACCGTTTCACCCATACACATATGCAGCCTGGTGCACAACATCACTGGTGACTTCTCACCCTTGGCATTTTACCGTACTACCTCCTGAAGCTCCTGGTGCACCTTTATAATGACCGGCTCTAAATCTCTATTTGCTGACCTAGCAAGATAATCTGTCAAGCCATCCCTATCATTTCTGCGCCCTCACCAGTTTTCCAGTTTTGTGCAGGCCCATGCCTTACAGGCCAACTGCACATACTCTGATCAGACGGTGCATGTTCTGAAAAGCTTGCAACTCTGCCAGCTCTAAAAAGCTTTGCCAACTCTGTTGTACAGACACAGCCAGTCAACCATCCGTTGACTGGATTCTTCACATGGTTGGTCAACCTCCTATTAACTGGCATTCCATGTAGACTAAAGAAAAATGGCATTTCTTCACCAAACCTGGCAAGACCGCATTCCTGCTAACTGCTCCAAACCGGCGAAATGGCATACTGGGCATAATGATCCAAACCGGCACTTTGTTTCATTCTGGGCAAAATGCCCATTTTGGCATTTTGCCTTCATTCCACCAAAATGCATTCTGGGCAAAATGCCATTCCGGCATTTTGCTGCAAATCGCCCAAAATGGGCATTCACGGTAAAATGGTCAACATTCCATTTTACCCAATCCTAGCGTTTTATCTTTCTTGGCCGGTCAATGTGTTGACCGGCCATTTGCCACTTTAGCCGGTCAACACGTTGACCTACACTTTACACTAAAGGTCTTCGCACACCTTTCAGCTTTGCCTGCTTGGCCATCTGCACACTATCAGCCGTTCGTGCACCTGCCATTTGCCTTCTTGGCCGTCCACTCTATTTGACCGGTCAATGTCCATTGATCGGCCATTTGCCTCAAGGAGCTTCCATAGTTTCTGCCAGCCGCTCTCCTTCAACCGGTCAACTCTGTTGATTGGAATCTGTTCCCGGCATTTCACTCCATCTGCAGAGTGCACTTATCTCTCCGTCCATGGAATCTCTCCATTCTGCCAAATGGCCATCTTGCCATTTGGCCATAAACTGTTGGCTGCCCACTTTGCTACCCGTCCGACTCCGCAAAGTCCTCGTCCCTTTGTTGCATAAAGTCTTCAAGCATTTCTGCTGCAGTGAGTTTGTAGCACCCATCACAAGTCCTGTGCGGCCTCCGATGACGTCTCTAGTTTGTTGGGTTATCCACAAGGGAGTGACTAAACTCAACAAAATTTTCCTCACGACCTTGTGGGAAACCTACACTTTTAACCCAGTGACTGTCATCACCTGCCTTTCGGCAGTTTTTCCTCAACTGGGATCTTGGTATTTAGCTCCGCCCTCGACCCTACAGGCTTTACCCTTGGCCCCACTTAGCTCCGTCCTTTTGGCCCTGCTGGCTCCGTCCTTGGCTTTGCACAGCTCCGCCCTTTGCCCTGCTAACTCCGTTGTGCTTTTACTATTACTTCCAATACCACACTAAATGAGAAGCTCCTCCATAATGACACTAGAAATCCACTTCAATGACCGTAGATCTCAGCGGCTCAACTTCTGCAGCACTTTACTTGGCGGCTATCCTCTGTAACGCTTCACTCTACTTCGGTACCAGGTCAGTACTTCCGCAGGTAGCCCTTTTCGATCAGTACCCTCTACAAATAACCCTTTTCGGGGCTGGGTCGATCTTAACTATCTCTGATACCACTTGTTGGGGTTTGACACCCAAATTTTTGCGATCTGGTGTAGCGAAAATCCAAACTCCTCATCGTTGTTAGCCACCAGTTAGTGGTCACAAAAAATAAAAAATGCATAATATTTTTAACGTGAAAATTTCTTCTCAACAAAGGAAAAAAATCACGGGACAAACACTGAAAACTTTCACTATGTAAAATGTGATTACAAAAATTTCGAGACAGAATACAGCAACCCATTCTGGCTACACAAGTTCCGGAGAACTAAGAATAAGAAAAACTTCTCCAGAGTAAGGAAACTCTCATTCCCTCTTATCTCACTGTTTTTCTTTTATCCTTCATCTCACCGCTGGTCTTTTTACTCACAGATATTTTACAAGTGTGGTGAAATGGCGACGACCGTCGTTTCATCCCCTCACATATGCAGCCTGGTGCATAGCACCCCTGGTGACTTCTCACCCCTGGCGTTTTACCACACTACCTCCTGAAGCTCCTGGTACGCCTTTATAATGACCGGCTCCAAATCTCCATCTGCTGACCTAGCAAGATGATCTGTCAAGCCATCCTTATCATTTCTACGCCTTCACCAGTTTTTGAATTTCGTGCAGGCCCATGCCCTGCAGGCCAGCTGCGCATACTTTGAACAGACGATGCATGCTCTGGAAAGCTTGCAACTCTACCAGCTTTGAAAAGCTTTGCCAACTCTACTATACAGATACAGCCGGTTAACCATCTATTGACCGAATTCTTCACATGGCTGGTCAACCTTTCTTTGACCAGCATTCCATGCAGACCAAAGCAAACAGGCATTCCTTCACCAAATCTTGCAAGACTACATTCTTGCCAACTGCTCAAGCCGGTGAAATGGTATACCGGGCAAAATGCTCCAAACTGGCATTTTGTTTCATTATTCTGCCAAAATGCATTTCGAGCAAAATGCCATTCCAGCATTTTGCTACAAACTGCCCAAAATGAGCATTCCAAGCAAAATGGCCAACCTTCCATTTTTCCCAATACTAGCGTTTTGTCTTCCTTGGCCGGTCAACGTGTTGACTGGCCATTTGCCACTTTGGTCAGTCAACACGTTGACTAGCATTTTGCACCAAAGGCCTTCGCATGCCTTTCAACTTTGCCTCCTTGGCCGTTCACACACTATCAGCTGTCCATGCACCTACCATTTGCCTTCTTGGCCATCTGCGTTCCTTGGCCGGTCAATGGACATTGACCGGCCATTTGCCTCAAGGAAGTTTCGCTGGTTCTACTGACCGCTCTCTTTTAGCCGATCAACTTTGTTGACAGAAATCTGCTGCCCAGCATTTCCCTCAGTCTGCAGAGTGCACTTATCACTCCGCCAGTGGAATCTCTCCATTTTGCCAAATGGCCATCCTGCCATTTGCCCATTAACCGTTGGTCGTCCATTTTGCTGCTCGTCTGACCCTGCAAGTCCTCATCCCTTTGCTACATAAAGTCTTTGGATATTTCCGCTGCAGCGAGTCTGCAACACTCCACACAAGTCCTGTGCGCCCTCCGATGACGTCTTTAATTTATTGAGTTACTTATAAGGGAGTAATCAAATCCAACGGTGATCCTAACACAAGTTGCTCTGTTTTGATGCCTCTTGACTGCAAAGTAATTTACTAAAATTTTCGAGGTTCCTCCATGAGAAAATGCATCACAGTCAAAGGTGTTTTTTCCCAATTTAAAATCCCTAAAAAACCAAAAGGGAACTAGTCATCTTTGCTTCCAAGATTAAGCAATTGTCATCGTCGTAGTTGGCCCACTTCTCTCTGCCTAGTTTGCTGCATATAAGAATCTGATCTCACCCTCTTCCTGCATTCCTAGTCCTCCCTGTATTCTTTCATTTTCCACAGTCCGTATTTCTGTTCATTCTCAAACGGTCAGAGAAGAAAACAGAGAGAAAAAAATAGCTGCGTTGGTTCTTCAAACTCTTCTGGGTACTGCTTTTCTTAACTAAAACACTGAAAATATTTGTGGGTTTTTCTGGGATTTGTTAAAAAATTGGTCAAAATCAAGTTTTTTCCTCTTTTCTGGGGGGTGTTTGAAATGGAAGCTACCGCTGAGCTATACAGATTGAGTAGTGCCCGTTTAGGGAATTCTTCAGTATGGAGGGACAGTGGGAGGGAAGTTTTCTCAATGCCTGACCGTGATGAATATGATGAAGAAGCTCTTAGATGGGCAGCTATTGAGAAACTGCCAACTTATAATCGTGTGAGGAAAGGCATATTGTCTGAAGCTGGAGTCCCTCCGAGGGAGATTGACATAGATAAGCTTGGATTTCAAGAGAAAAGAGAGCTGTTGGAGAGGCTTGTAAATATTGCAGAGGAAGATCATGAAAAGTTTTTGCTCAGGCTCAGGGAACGCATTGATAGGTCTCTATTACACTCCTCTATTCCCTTTTTCTTTTCATTTTATTTTCTTTTTTCGAATTTCTGATAATAATCAAACAGTTTTGGGCGTATCTAATCTGTTTTTCATCCACTGGGCATAATTTTTTTTTTTAAAAACAACTATTTTCATATTTGTTGTGTGATTCTTATTCATCTAATTATTTTTCCATTGTTTGTAGATCAATACTTGTTTTTTTTTATCCCCACACCTTCTGCTAATAAACAAATCTTGGCCTATGAGATTCTAACGTATCTAGCTTTTTTCCAAATTATTTAGGAAAAAAATCCTTCAGAAATTCCCTGGCAATAAACAAATATCAATCTTTTTCAATCTTATTTATTGTGTCTTCAAATCATAGTTCTGATAGAGATGAGGATCAAAAAACAGCACTAAATAGTATGTATGCGAAAAGGAAAGAGGGAGAGAGAGTGACACGTAAAATTTTTCGTGGAAAGCCCTCTATTGAAGGAGAGGAAAAAATCACAAGACTTTAGTTCGAGAACTGCTTTCAGTATGTGGGAGTACAAGTATAGGAGGCTAAGAGCTAAGTGTATGGAGACTTTTGAGAGTTACTCTTACAACACAAGTCCTCTCTTTTTCTCACAACAGCACAGTGTGAATAATGTTTCTTTCTCTCTCTTAGTTCATAAATGCAAGAGCAAGCGTTCAGATTTTTTGGACCCAGGGATCCTTTGGTTGGTAACAGTGAATGCTTATATAGTGGTTGAGACATCCTGTATAGAGCTGCCACGTGGAGCTGGAATGTGCAAAGTTTTCTACCACCAACTTTGCAAAGCCATCTTGCCATATTAGAAAGATAGCATGCACGTGAGCTGCATGATGTCATGCCAGTAGAAATGGTGCCTGTTCTGCAAGTCATCATTCTTTGCGGAGATTGCGTGTTGTAGGCGTACGCGTGCCTTTAAGGACCTCATCCTCTGGACTGGCGCCCTCGTCCGTTGCTAGCCTTCTTGCGCCGTTGCTAGCCTTCTTACTCTGCGCCTGGTCCTCGGGCCCAAATGCCTCTTGGGCTTTCTCAGCCACATCAGTCCCTTGGGCTGTGTGGGCTTTTTGGGCCCTTATTGGAACGTGGGCCCATTTCATAGAAACAAGTTTCTTGTTTAGGTCATGGTATTCACTGTCCATTACTAGTCCCCCATGCCAAAATGTTCAAGAATATGTACACTGGCCGCGGAAATGTCTCAAGTACCATGTGAAGGCATTCTCCACTGGAAGTCTATCCGTGTCGTTACCCTGTGTCCACAGTTTGGCAGTAGCCTGGTGCAGGCACACATCTTTCTCTCTGGCAAATATCCGAGGATGTTCTTGAGAATAAAACTTTGGGACATTTTTTGAGACTAGCAATTTGACCAAAAAGTCCAAGGATTTCTTGAGGTAATTAGTCTAATCCAAATATCAGAGGATTTCCTTCGAGTCCGAGATGTTGGTGCGCACTGCCAATTGGTTACTGTTGGCAAATATATCCGAATCCATCAATGTCCTCGGGTATTGTCGAGAATAATTGCCTTATCCGTGGCCGAACATTGTCTTTCCCAAGCGCAAACTCTTGAAATTTTTGTGGACGTTCAATCAAGTGGCTTGATCAAACATTGTTTGCGGTCTTTTTCTCTGGGTCCAAGGCATTGGCCTGTTTTCCCAATTGGTGCATTAAAAGCGCACTAACCTGGGACATTAAATGCGCATCACTTCGCTGCCTTGGGAAGGGAAGTGTCATCATTGCATGCGTCCCATGGGGAGCTGACGCATGGCCAGGCAATTAATTGGCATGCTTTTTGAATTTTGGCTGTTTAAATGCTCCTTTCCTTTGCCATTTTCATTCATGCACTCATAAAAATTCTTAAGTGTTTAAGAGTTCTCTGCGACTTCTTTGCTTTTCCTCGGCGATTTTCTTCCTTTTCCTTTATTTTCTCGACTTTTCCAGACTCCCATGGCACCGGGAGTAAAATATTTTGCCTTTTCACTGACCTTGGCTGATCTCGAAGCCATTAAAGTGCGATATAGGATTCCAAGCTTGACGGCTATGGTGGTTCCTGATGCCTATGATAGGGCTTGTAGCCCACCTGACGGCTTCATTACCGTCTATGAGGTGCACCTCAAAGGTGGCCTTCAATATTCCATGCCGTTGGAGCTTTACAAGATAATAAGAGACCTAAAAGTCACTGTGGCCAGATTACAGTCCAATGCTATCAGGTATTTGGTTTCACTTTACGTGTTCGATCGCTGCCATCAGTAGATCTTTGACGTTGTGGCATTGAAGGTCATTATGAGGTTTAGGTACCGGCAGGACTGGATAGTGATCACTTCTCACCCTGAGTTCCTTGCTATCAGCGGTGGAAACCCTGATTTTACGAAGTGATAGAAGGACAAGTTCTTTTTTCTTGGGCTCACGAGCATTGGGCCATCTCAATGAGTGGGGCAACGTAGAGTCCAAGCTTTGCAAGGATGCCAAGCCTGATGAGAGAGCTACCGCGAAGGACTTTATGGACCTGCTGCTGGCCAACCTTAATTGTTTTTATGAGACCAAGAAGAATAGGTGGCTAAGGTCTGAGTTCCTGGAGAAGGCTAAGTGAGAGCCTCAACTTGAGGACTCTGGTGCCTCTTCTACTCTTCCGTCAAAGAAGAAGAAGAAGCTGAAGAAAAAGAGACATGCTCTGAGGACCGAGGAGGTGTCCTAGCGGACAGCAAAAAGCCATCGAACTGAGACTTCGTAGCGTCCGACAGTAATCATTGAGTACCCTTCCGCTTCAAATGAAGACGAAACCGTCATTGAGCGCCTGATCAGGAAGAAGGGGCTAGTTCAAGGAGCTGAAGGCGTTGGCCCTTCAATCAATGTTGAGCCTTTTGAGTAGCCTTCTGAGGCCGCGCACTTGCCTGTACATCCACCTATTGCCCCTCCTCCTCTCTACGGGCCCATGCTTGACATTCTTTCTGTCTTCATTGGTGAGGTTTCGGATTGGATGGACAATCCATCCAAGGACACTATTGAGAAGTAGGCAATGGGAGAGACTGAGGCAACTCAGGCCGAGGAGGCAGTGATGATGATCGCAATGACATATTTTGAGACTGCTGAGACCGAGGAAAATTGGGTCGTGGAGCTGCGCACTACTGAGATTGCTGAGCTCCCTTGTCTTGCAATCCAAATCTACAATTCAATTGAGCTCCCGTCTGAGGTCCATGAGGAGGTCCTAGTCGAGAACGTCGTTGGGACTTCATAGGCTGCTAAAGTAGAGATTGGGGCTGCGGATCATTTTGTAGTAGTTGAGCTTCCAATCCTTGATTTCAGTGAAGTTGCCCCAGCAATCGAGGTCAAGATAGAGGTTTTTGTCGTGCAGGAGACACCTGCAACGGAGCCAGCTGAACCTGATGCCCTTGGAGGAGACAGTCCAGCTGGGAGCTCCTTTTTCTCCAAGGTACATCATTGCTTTGCCTTAGGTTCTTACGCTTTTTGGATGGCACTATAATAACTCACCCCTGTTTTGCAACTTCGTAAGCTAGTCAGTCAATTTACTCCAATTATTGATTAAGTTTCCCAATCTCTTGTGGGCTTGGAGACCCTCAAGGCTGCTGAGGAGCGTAACAAGTGATTGGAGCTCGAGCTTACTGAGGCCAGGAGCAAAATCACCATTGTTGAGGATTCGTTGAAGGCTCAGGAGCAACTAAACATCTCACTTCGGGGTAGAAATCTCCAACTGGAGGAGGAGCTCAAGACCTCACTGAAGCCTGAGGACATTGGTTGGCTCTAGAGCACAAGTACTGGGACGCCATCAGGATGTGCCACCGAATAATGTTGATTTTGGTTCCGAGGTTTCCCACTGATGTGTTCGATTTGAAGAATGCCAGTGCTCAACGTAAAGTTGATTTGATTGGTCTCCCATGACAAAGTGGGACTCCTGATCCACCTCAGCCAAGCCCTTCTAGTCAGCCTGAACCTTTCGAGCAACCAGGATTGTCGGACCAACCCAAAACTTTAGGATAGTTTTGTATATTTTCTTTTGCTGTACATTCTTAATGTACATAACATATACTTATGAATGAAGTTCATCCTTTTCTTCGTGCAACTTGTCTGCTTTACTTATACTTATGGTTCATTCTTAGAATTAGGCTCTTAGGAAGTTTTATCCCTTGTGAGCAAAGTGCCTGAACTTTTTGACCATTGTTGACTGAAGGTGCTACCTCTAGGGTATTTGCACACTTACTGTTTTTAAGCCCTCAAAGTTTTTAAGTCCAACCTCTTGTGGATTGCTTGGTGTTGCTACCAAGTTTTGAGTTTGAATTCACTGAGCCGCTCGGACGTTGTCGAGTTTTCGATTATGATCTCTTTTGGGCCGCTTAGTGATGTAACCGAGGTTTTAGAATCGGCTTTTTTTAAATTGCTCGACTTTGTCGAGTTTTAGTCCAACCTCGTTAGGGCCGCTCGATCAAGCCAAGTTTCAGAGGCAAGTGAAAGGGCTTCTTTCACTTAACTTAAGGGCAGCCTAGGTCTCACAAATCTCATGAAATGGTATGCAAATACTTAATTGAATGTAAAATAGTAATTAAGTAAAAATTATCATTTTATTAATGAAATATGATATAAGTATATCAAATGATACAATCATTATACCTATGTGCTATACAAGTTTACTGGTAGTATTTCTTGAGGTGAGCAGTGTTCCATGTCCACGGGACAAGCCTTCCCTCCTCGATGCGTAGCTTGTACGCCCGTTTCGAAGGATGGTTGAGATCAAGAACAACCCCTCCAAATTTGGAAAGAGCTTGTTCGATCGGTATTTTTATCCAGTGGCCTCAATGCTTCTTAATACTAAGTCTCCTACTTCAAACTAGCGTACTTTCACCCTCTTGTTGTAATACCGGGTGACCCTCTACTAGTACATCGCAGTGTGCAGTCTTGCTGCGTCTCTGGCTTCTTCAAGTAGGTCAAGGTTCTCCCAAAATTTTTATACATTATTGAGCGGATTAAAGCTTTCCACTTGGAGGTTTGGCAGTTCAACTTCTACTGGGATGACTTCTTCGACCCCGTAACACAGGCTAAAAGGAGCTTCTTATGTTGGCTCCCTCAAAGTTGTCCCATATGACCATAGCATTGATAGCAGCTCGTCGACCCATGAGCCCCCAACGTGCTCCAACTTCGTTTTCAGCCCGTACAGTATTCTGCGGTTCATGACCTCCACTTGGCCGTTGCATTGTGGGTACGCAACTAATGTATGCACCAACATTATCTTTAGGTTAGTACAATACTCGGTAAACCTCTTTTTAGAGAATTGGATCCCATTGTCTGTCACTATGCATTTTGGGATCCCGAACCAGCGCACGATGTTCTGTCAGATGAAATCTATTGCATTCCACTCGGTTATACAAGCTAATGGCGTGGCCTCAATCCACTTTGTGAAGTAGTCGATTCTGATAATTAAAAATTTTCTCTGTCTTAATACTAATTGCAACGGCCCAAGTATGTCCAGCCCCCACTACTCAAATGACCATGGTGACTATAGAGCTTTGAGTTCTGTATGTGGCTGGTGGGTAAGGTTGTCGTGGACTTAATAGTTATCGCATTTTCGTACGAAATCCATAGTATCATACTTCATGGTTAGCCAGTAGTATCCTTACTTCACCAGCTTGAAAGCTAGGCTCTTGCCTCTAATGTGGGATCCACAAATTTTGAGGTACACCTCTTCGAGGGTGTAGTCAGCCTCTTGTGGAGGGAGGCACCGTAGAGACCGTAGATGGGGGTAGAGAATGCTCGTTGATACAATCGGCTGTTCATGATAGTGTACCACCCTGCCATCTTTTTTACCCTCTTGGCTTCCTCTATGTCTTCAAGCAATGTCCCATCGGCCATGTATCTTAAATAGAGAGTCATCCAATTGTTGGCCTCAAATATCTGCATCACTTTTGTCTCAAAATTTTTCACACAGGGTTTGTTGAGGACCTCGCGCATTCCTTAGGCATATTGCTTTCGGTCTCTTGAGGTTGCTACTTTTGCAAGTTGATCTGCCTTTCTGTTCTCCTCTTGAAGAATGTGGACCATTTCTACCTTCTCAAAGGTTGGCATGAGTTTTCGTACCTTTGAGAAGTATTTGGATAGCTGTGGGATGTTTGCTTTGAAGCTTTCTCGGACTTGGTTGACAACCTTCTTATAGTCACTGTAGAAAACCAGGTCCTTGACCGAGCACTCATTTGCTAACTGAAATTCAGCAAGTAAGGCATCGTACTCTGCAATATTGTTAGTCGTTGGGAATTCAAGGATTATCGAATATTTATCTTTGATCCTTCGGGCGTTCTCAGCACAATGCCAGCTCTACAACCATCCTTCATTGATGAGCCATCCACATGCAGAATTCAGATTGTTGGGCTGTGTGATTCTTCAGCGCCACAAGTGTCCGAGGAGTCCTGAGTTGGGGTCATTGTTTTGAGAATAAAGCCTGCCAAGGTTTGGCCTTTGAGGTAGGCCTTGGATGGAACTCTATGTTAAACTCATCCAACTCAATTGCCTACTTGACCAACCGTCCCAACATTTTTGGCTTTTGCATAGTCGCTCTCAAAGGCTGGTCAATCAGGATGACCACTTTGTGCCCTTGAAAGTATGGTATTAGTTTTTGAGCAAAATACACGAGCGCCAGAGCCATCTTTTCTACGTGAGAATACATTGTCTCAGCATTAGCCATGATCTTACTGATGTAGTACACAGGCTGTTGCCTATTATTCTGCTGACAAACCAAGGTCGAGCTCAAGGCTTTATCAGACACTACAAGGTACAAGTACAAATCATCGCCTGGTTGGGGAGAAGTCAATAGAGGGGGATTTGAGAGATATCCTTTAAGTTCTTTGAAGGCATCTTCGCATTCTACCGTTCATTGAAAACCGTTAGCATTCATCCCTTTTAGGGCCTTAAAGAACGGCAAGTACTTCTTGGCAGACTTGGCCAAGAAGCGTGATAGTGTTGCCAACCCCCCAATGAGTTTCTAGACTTTCTTCACAGTTTGAGGGGATTTCATGCCAAGGATGGCTTTGATTTTTTCTGAATTTATTTCAATCCCTCGGCATGAAACAATATAGCCCAAGAATTTTTCAGACATCATTCCAAATATATGCTTGACTGGATTGAGCTTCATCTGGTACGTTCTTAGGATGTTGAAGGTCTCGTCCAGATCTTGGATGTGGTGGTTGGTTATTTTACTCTTGACGAGCAGGTCATCCACGTAGACCTTGACATTCCTTTGGATCTGGCATTCGAACATTTTTATTTACGAGCCTCTAATAAGAAGCATCAGCGTTCTTAAGGCTGAAGGGTATGACTTTGTAACAATACATCCATTGGTCCATCATGAATAATGTGTGCACCTCGTTTTCGGGACTCATCCTTCTTTGATTGTAGCTCGAGTATGCGTCCATGAAGCTTAGGAGCTCATGTTTGGACGTCGAGCCTACAAGTGAATCAATATTCGATAGGAAAAAACTATCTTTTGGACATACTTTATTGACATCTGTGAAATTCATGCACATCCTCCACTTTCCATTATTCCTTTTGACCATCACGATGTTGGATAGATAGTCTGGATAATACACTTACCGTATGAATACAGTGTCCATGAGCTTCTTTACCTCCTCTAGGATAGCCACCAGCGTTTTCACTTAATAATTTTTTCTCTTTTACTGAACAGGTTTATGACAGAGATTTAGGCCCAATTTATGGACCATTACTCTAGTCGGTATGCCTACCATGTTGCTCGGTGTCCAGGTGAAGATGTCCGAGTTCTTCTGTAGGAAACTGATGAGCTGGTCTCAGAAGGGTTGAGGTAGCGAGCTTCCTATCTAGACGTATTTCTCGGGATCTCTACGATCCAAAAGAACTCGATCGATTGCTTCTCCAGACTCGATCTGTTACAATGTCGTTTTGTTGCGGAAGTCCAAGTCTTCCATGAGCTGAGGAAGAGGCGTTTGCGTGACTTGGGATAGATGATATATCCGTCCGGCTGCTTGATCCATGATAACCACGCCAATCCCGTATGGTGTAGGGAACTTTATCTTTAGATGAGGGATTGCGGTCACGGCTCTGAAAACGAGCAGGCAAGGGCGTCCAAGGATAGCGTTGTAGATTGACAGAAGGTCTACTACCAAGAAGAAACGGGTCTTGGTTGATGTTCTGGGATAGTTTCCCAGCGTGACCTCGAGTAAAATGACTCCATGTATTGGTACTGACTCATTGTCCAATCCGTGAAGGGGTCCTTCAGTAGCCGTCATCTAACTTCTCACTGTCCGGCTCATAAAGGAGTCCTTCAGTAGCCGTCATCTAACTTCTCTTGAGTCCTAATTTAAAATGCATATCAAGGTAAAGCAAATTTTTAAATTTTTAAAACTTTCATTATCAATAAATACTCATTTCATTTTGTAGTCTAAAACTTCATCTGAAACGAGTACAGTTACAACCAAAAAGTCAAAATGTAGAGATGTTATATGGGCCATATCTTCGTTATAAAAACTAATGACCTAATCTCTAGATTCTACTCTAGGCTTCTTCTGCTTGGCTGCTGATCTTCCCGAGCGCATCTTCTGGCCAGGCGAGTCAATATCTTGTTTACGACACCCGCGGCCACTCTGTTCCTTGGTGGGTCAGTCTCACCATCTCCTGCTATTTTTGAAGCTTGTCCGGGTCTTTGTAAGAAGCGGTTAAGGTGATCTCTCTTGATGAGCTCCTCAATTTTCTTCAGAAGTGTCTTGTAGTTTCAGTATCGTGACCTCCGCAACAGTGGTAGTGACAATACTTAGATTGGTCACCACCTTCTGGATTCTTCAACGCCTTGGGCTACTTCAAAAACTTTTCATCCCGAATTCGCATCAGGATGTTGGTACTTGAATCATTTAAGGGAGTTAGGTTTAAGAGCCTGTACTCTCTACGAATGTTCAACTCAGACTTTTGTTGCTTCTTGGGCGTCGGGAGCCTTATCGATCTTCGTGCTTTCTTTTTCCTTCCGCTATGCTTGGGGGAGGGGAGACTCTCCATCTAGATGGGCCTCTTAGCATTGTTTGCTTCCTCAACCGCAATGTAAGCTCTTCTTATAGTCTCGACTTCCCTGAATGTCTGAGGACCCCTATGCATGTAGTGCTTGAAGAAGCTACCTCTCTTCAACGTGGACAGAAAATCAGTCAACTTGATCCCATCGGTCAACTTGAGGATCTGCCTGGCCTCGACAATGAAGCGGGACAAAAAACTCTTCAGACTCTCCCTAGCGTCTTGCTTCACACGAGTAAGGTGCTAAGGTTGCTTTTCGATCCTCTCGGTTGGAAGCGAGCTGGGAAAGAAAGGTTTCTACCAACTCACTGAATGAGTGAATAGAGTCCACAGGCAGCTTGTAAAATGAGATTCTCGCGCTACCCTTAAGTGTCAGGGGAAAGTATTTGCACATCGTCATTTTATCTAAGCCCTGGAGGCTCAGATGCTCACGAAAGTGATCCAAATGGTCCATTGGATCAGTACTTCCATTGTATACGTTGAGATTTGACATTTTAAACTTTAGGGAAAGTTGCCTCGTCCTAATCTCCATCGTAAATGGAGATCTATGGAGGTCAACAGCTCTTCCCTCGTTGTCGCCAAAAACTCGATGCCATACCTTCTCGAGTTTTTCCTCCACCTGAGGTGGGGCCGCTATCTTCTTTTCGTTGAGATAATTCCACAACTTGTAGGGGTTTTCAGCAGCTTGCGGCCTCGGATGGCTCATAGTCCTCAGAGGGACTTCTTCGTAAGGAGTCATGTCCTGAATGGAATGCTCCTTACTATTGCAGACACAATGAGAGTTTCGCTTTTTTGGGCTTTCCTCCTGTATCCAAGGACCCAAGCATCCTTGAAGGCACGACGGGGCTCTACTGCTCGAGGCAACTTGCGTCCTAGGGTCGTCATGTTGGCCGGCTTGCTTTGAGGGATGTTTCTTCCTCTTGCCCTTTTTTCAGGACGTCGCGGTTTGGGAGGCTTTAGAGAGGGTCTCCTTTAGCTGCGCACCCATCTTCGAACAAAGGCTCTGGACGGCCTTGGACATGTCATCTATTCTTAATGCCAACACCCGTACGTAAGGATCATGATGATCCTCTATCCTAGTATAGGGAGTAGGGCCATTACCACATGAGGTCGCTTCTTTGACAGGTGCACTGGCTTGTTCTCTTGTGTTCACAATTTTTTCAATTTCTAGAAATATTTTAAGCTGACTTTTAGTCGCATTTTTCATAGATGGTGTCAAATGTTGCGTCTTCAGATCCTAACTCTGATAGAGACGAGGATTCGAAAGAAATACTAAATAATATGTTTGCGAAAAGGAAAGAGGGAGAGAGAGTGACATGTGAAATTTTTTGTGGAAAACCCTCTACTGAATGAGAGGGAAAACCACGGTTCTTTGGTCCGAGAATTGCTTTCACTATGTGGGAGTACAAGTACAGAAGGCCGAGAGCGAAGTGTATGGAGGCTCTTAGGAGTCACTCTTACAACACATGCCCTCTCTTTCTCTCACATCTGCATAGCGTGAATAACGTTTCTTTCGCTCTCTTAGTGCGTAAATGTAAGAGCAAGAGTTCAGATTTTTTGAATCCAAAGATCCTTTGGTTGGTACACAGTGAATACTTATATAGTGGTTGAGATATCTTGCGTGGAGTTGGCGTGTGCAGAATTTTCTATCACCAACTCTGTATATCTATCATACCGTGTCAGGAAGGTGGCGTGCATGCAGGCTGTATGACGTCACGCCAACAGAAACGGCGCTTGCTCTACAAGTCATCATTCTCTCCAGAGATTGCATGTTGCAGGCGTAAGCGTGCCTTTAATGACATCATCCTCTGGATTGGTGTCCTCGTCTGTTGTTGGCTTTCTTGCTTTGCCCCTGGTGCTCAGGCCCAAATGCCTCCTGGGTTTTCTCAACCACATTAGTCCCTTGGGTCATGTGGGCTTTTTGGGCCCTTATTGAGACGTAGGCCTATTTCACAGAAACGGGTTTCTTACTTTGGCCATGAGTATCCACTACCTATCATCACTAATGAAATTGTCTCTTCCATTATCTGTTCATGAAAGCTTCCATTAATCTCTTATCCTCTTTTTCTGTATTCAATTTGTGTTTATCTGGATCCAGATAGATACAGATCGAATACAGAACCATGGGATAAGATATATATATATATATCAATGATTATTTTTTTCCTCTGAATCATGTCTTAAATGCCTGGATGAATAAGACTTTTGGTTCTCTAAATTCTTTCACTACTCTGCCTTTTCGTCTACTACTTTCTTGTGTGTACTGTTATTATTCCATGGATGGCAAAATTACTGTACGTTTGTTGTGATTCTGTCTCTGTTCTGCATCGAAGGGTTTCTTGTTAACTGGTTGTGGATCGGTATGAATCTTACTTATCTTGTTAATTTTCCATTATAATTCGTATTCTAATCATAGTTTGCAATTACCTTTATGTTATTGTGAGATCAGACTTCATGCTCTGTTTTAAGTATTCTTATGGAATTGCATGTTTCTTCTTGTTGCTTTGTCTTTCTCTCATATGCATATCTCGGGCTCCAATCCTATCCAAACCATAAATATTTATTTAAAAAATAAAGAAAATTTATAATTATTAATTTAAAGATGAACAAAATTCAACGGCTATAATTTAGAATAAAATAAATTATAATAATATAAATTTCCACCGATGAGGGTAGGAGGGCCTCTTCTCTAAAACATAACAATTCATTTGAAAATTGACAATATTTAAAAAATATAATTTAAAATAACAACATGAGAGTATGTCTTAAAAATATATATATATATATAATTGCAATTGTTGCACTAAAAATAAACATTTATAATTTGAGGCTCCCAAATTCTTATCCTGATTATGGTACGAAAAATATTTAAAATAATCTCAAGATCTCTCTCTCTTCCAATTTATATCCTTCACTATTATATATTTTTTAATATAATTCTCGACTTTTAATTAATAGCAATTTCTTTGATACCAAAATTTCTTTAGAAAAAAGGACCATATTCCAGTGGCACTCATGCTAAGTCAACAAATTTAAATGTGAAAAAATTAAAGTAAATATTTATTTTAGAGTTCTTTCCTTAACTTTTTTTATGAATTTGGCAAAAAGAAAATTAATTCAGGAAAAACGTTAATACAAAAATAGAAGCTAAGATAAAATTGAAAAAAATAAAAATAATAATAAATGAAAAAAAACTGAGAATAAATTAGAAATTAAAAGATTGAAAATATTTTTTGAGATTTTTTTTTCCATCTCGTCTCTCATTATGCATGATTTCTATAACTTTGGTTGGATATAATAGGAGATCGAGAGAGTGGTTGACTCTCTTTTCGTCCATTCTTATTTAATCCATCCAAATGTAACTTATGTTCTTCTATTGGACCCTATTCTTATAATTCCATCGTAATATTATATAATATTGTAAATTGGTCAAAATGACTATTGATAGGTATCGTCACTAGTGGGTGCAGTACGAAAAGCCCGTATCATAAATTCGGCCCACAAAGTGTGGAGGCCCAATATTCTCATTAGAGCAAATTAAGGACGTAACCGATGGCTTAAATGAGGAAGAAATTTGTCCCAGTTGCCACAACGGTTTTTCACTCTTATCTGAATAACTTTGGACACTAGTTGAAACTTTCGCCTAAGCAAAATCCTCTCTACTTATGGGTTTCCTGAGCAGTTGACAGGAAAAAGTCAACTGCTCCCTAATTTCTATAAAAACATCCTCTTTCTTACAAGAGATGGGAGGATACTTTTTTAAAAAAAGAACAAAATTATAATACGTTTAGAATAGAAAAATTCTCTCTCTTATTAAGACACTTTTCGAAAAGCACAACTTTTAAACAAAGACAAATAAGTTTATTTGTATTCAAATTTACATCCTCTTTTTGTTCTTTTTAAAAGGAAGATACTAACTTGAACATTGGAGGATATATAGGGGAGTGAGTTTTGTCAATCTTTTGATCGTAATTTTTGTGTTGCACAGAATTTAGATTTAGAGTATACGGAGACCGAACACATTTAATTCTCGATAGATAAGATTTAAATTTCACCATCTGTATCACAATTTGGATCCAAAGGTGCAACAACTATCAATTGAGAGTTTCTTATCATTAAACAGAATATTTTTATCCCTAATTACAACATATTATAATTCTATACTTTTTTTAATTATAATCCTAATTATAACAATTGTAATCATTTATACTAAAATTAAAATTATTTAATTAAGGTAAATATATACAATACATATATAAAGATATCTTACAAATCCAAATAAATCATATCATATTCGATTGGCATCCTCCTCTAATTGATGTCGGCCCAATAAGATGCACCAATTTGTCAACTGTGAATTAGTATTGATGGCGTGAAAGAACTTTAATAAAAGTGTTTTTTGTTTAAAGATATGTAGAGATGTGACGAAGAGTGATCATATATTGATTAAATCCTATATAAATATAGTGATAATCGACCTTAATATTTTGTGTGTTCATGAAAGGCAAAATTGGTGCCAATCTACATAACCTTAATGTTATCGACATGAAGGGTGGTTGAATTAAATTGGGAAATGTCAAGTTCTCCATTAAGCCCCATAATCAAACATTTTTGATATTTGTATTGGTATAAAAGTCTGCTAGGAGGGGTATGTTGTAACTTAAGACCAAAAAAAATACTATATTAAACCAAGATCTTTTATATGAAATAAAGTTTGTAGGTAATGTTGCAACTACTTAATCAATTAAGAGTCAGCTTTAATTATAATAATACCATCCGTATATATAAGAAGTATAATAATTTTAGTAAAGATCCTGTAAAGAAAAAATAAAGAATTATATTAAATTTAACTAAAGTCAAACTCAAAAGACAGGTATAAAATTTTTCAAACCATTCTCGTGATACCTATTTTAAAACAAACAAAAAAAATTTTAATTTATACACTTTAAAGAAGTAATGAGTAAATATGTTAAAAAATAGAGTCTTGTAAAATTTTTCTTTTGGATCTCAATGCCATAATACATTCGTTATATCAGTCTATGAAAGTGGCCATGAAAAATAACAATAATAGTACGCATGCTAGTGATTTTAATCACTAATATAAATGTTTTCTTATAATCAATATAATAGTCTTGGTGATTACCAAATGCTACCAATCGAGCTTTATATTTATCAATAGAGCCATCTAGCCGTAGTTTAATGATATATATTAATTTACATCCAACATGTTTGATTCTATAGTGATATTGTACATTATTCTAAGTATAGTTGTCTTAAAAACCCTGGAACTCATCTTGATAGCCTGTTGCCAATATTTTAAAGTAGAGGCCTGAGGAAAGGTAAAAGTACAAAAGAAGTATCTAGAGTTACTTGGTAAACTGTATGTGAGAAACCATACCTATCCAGAGGATAAATAATCCAAGTAAACCGTTGAAGTCAAAGTATAGCAAAGTGAGTCGTCAGTTTTGAATTGAGAAAAATCATGGTTTAAATTGGTGTTTTGAATCAGTTTGGTCGATAAAATTTAGAAGAATGATGGAGGTGGATTCATATATGATACGAGAATGGAAGTAAGATAGATATTCAAAGAAGGTCACTTGGCGAGAAATACAAAATTTATTGGTATTGATATCAAAACAAGACAAATCTTTGTGTGTATTACTATATTCAAAAAATATGCACTTAATAGCTTGAGATGTAAGTTTGTGACATTTAATTGGAGGTAAGTGGACAAAATAAAAGCAACCAAATATATGCAGAAAATGATAGTCTGGTGAAATTACAAACAAACGATAGTATGGGGAATCATAATGTGAGATTTGTGACGGTAAGCTGTTAATCAGATACACAATTTTATATAAAGCTTATACCCATAGTTTAGGAGATACAAACGATTCAATTAATAAGATACGAATAACATTTAGAAGATGACGGTTTTAGATTTAGCGATCTAATTTTATTATAGAGTATAATGACAAGAATATTGAGATAGAATACTTTTGTGTTAGATAATTTGCAAAGGATTTGATGTCATATTTTAATATGTGTCAAAAAATATGTTTCGATATAAGTAATAAAGGTTTAAATATTGAAAATACTTCATCTTTACAGCGAAAAAAGTATGCCCAAGTAAAGTAAAAATTGTCATTAATGAACGTTGTAATATACTTGTAATTAGTATAAGAAATAATCAGACTCATTTCAAATATCGGTATGAACAATTTCAAAACTCATAAATGTGTGGCTATCTTGTAAAGAAAAATATAAAACATTACTTTTTCAAAATTTAGAAGAAATACATACATTTGCTTGACTCAGAAAGAAATAAATTTTTATTAACTAAATGGCCATGTTTCCTAGGATAATTCAAAATAATAAAATTGGGTATCCCAATCTTTTATGTCATGCATTATTATTATTAGTAACAGTAGCATAGGCAAAAAAACCAGAGTACGAATAAAAAGTTAGAGAGAACATAAATGTCCCAATTTAAACCCCTTCGTGATTACTTTCTCCTATTCTTTATCCTACACAAGATAACTATAACGATTAAAGTGAATATTATAATTATTATCAATTAATTGTTCAACAGAAATAAAACTCATAAAAAATTTTTAAAATACAAAAATATTATCAAATGTGGACCCCAGATTTTTAACTACAGTGACAGGAAGAAAATTACTATTGACCACTTAAATATATTGTTTACCTTTATATTTATAAATATTATATAAAGCATCTATATCATCAAGAAGAAGTAAATAATTTTCACTTATCTCATAGTCCGAGGATAGAGAAAGTAGAGATTATCATTTATTGTACCATCTCAGAAGCAGAAAAAAGTGAATGAATATTACACGTTTGAATTGGAGGGGTTGAAATAATAGCTAGCACAGAATGGACACCGGTATGAAAAACTAAAACTTGTCTATTTTGATATCGAATGCCATAATTCTTAATATTTGTCTATTTTTATAATAATTGTAAAATTTTTTGCTGTATTTTTTTTTTTGGCAATATGCCTAAACTCTTTGCACATATAGCATTGGATATGTGATTTGGACTTTTCTTACCGCTAAGCAACATATACTAAATTAACCAACTTTGAAAGTTTTATATCTTGTGTCATGCTAATATGAGTTGTCATGTGTAGCTCTTCTTGAAAGAAAATTCTCCTAAGCAAATATCAAAAGATGGAATAGAATTGCACTTAAAAAATTTAGCTCGAGTATACTCAAATTTACGTCTAAATTTTATCATAAATTGATTTTTTAGACTTATCGTATGAATTTTTTGCAGCGTCACAAAAGCCTCCTCAAAAACTTTAAAATGAATAATTTTAATATATTTATTCTATAAATTAAAAAATATAACATAAAATTATTTGATAGAGAGATTATTATGCCTTTAAGTTAGTAATTTCTAATTCTAATTAAAATTTTTAAATATTATTTTTTATTTATTGATTTGCTAGAGATAGTCTCATATTTTTTTGACAGTTATAAAATATTAAAGATACATGCGCAAGAAAAATCATTAAGTGAGTCAATCGAGGCTTATTTGACAAATAATCGAAGCCCAAATTAAATCCATACCTCAAATCAATGCCACCAAATATTCAAGATACTCCAAGAATTGGATTAGGATACGAATCAAACAATCCAAGATATTTGTTCAACAAGAAATTGATCGAAGTTTTTCCTTGGCAATAGCAATGATGAAGAAGAATCCAAGTTTGAGCAAGATAAGCTAAATATTAAATAAATCCTCTAAAGAAGATGACAATAATACAAAAACCAATCGTGACAATGAGGAGATATACCGTCCCCCCTAAGCAACCAAGATTGAGAATATGAGAGCAACGATTGCTAACAATTGTGAGCCTAAGAACAAAAAGCCTTGACAATCATAAACCATAGGAAAGGGCCCTTGCAATTTTCAATCGAGAACAAGATTAATGACATTGAAACTATAGTCAAAAAGTCTATATATGATAACCAGGAATGAATTTTAATTTTTGATATTTTGGCTCTAATACCATGTTAATTGGTCTGAATGACTTTTAATTGAGAGTTTTTTCTGGTTAAATAAAATATTTCTATTTATAACTATAATATATTATAGTCTTACATCTTCTTAAATTACAACACTAATTATAATAATAGTAATCAATTACATAATCATCTAATTAAGGCACGCATATTTAGTGTACATATGTAAAGATATGCTGCAATCCAAATGAATCGTATTATATCCTACTGACAAAAATTCCCACAACATTTTCTTTTTATGCAGTGTTTACAGAATCCTTCTTGTTCTTGAGGGTTTCTTAACCCTCTGGTCAAATTAGGACTAACTCCTCTCGTTCTGTCTTCTTTCAGAGTTGGAATTGACATTCCGACCATTGAAGTGAGGTTTGAGAATCTGAATGTTGATGCAGAAGTTTATGTTGGAAGCAGAGCTTTGCCTTCTGTATTCAACTTTGTTGCGAATCTGGTGGAGGTAGTTTATATCTTTAAACACCAAATCCTCTCTCTCTCCCCCTCTCTGTCCTTCATTTCCTCTGTCTGCTCCTTGATGACAAGTAATTGAAACTAAGTGTTGATCTTTTTCTCACTGATTCCATTTTGCTTTCTCCCCTCATAGGGAGTGCTGAACGTCATCCACATTCTTCCGAGCCGGAAAAGACCATTATCAATCCTGAATGATGTCAGTGGAATCATCAAGCCCGGCAGGTGAGGGTAAAAAATATATATCTAGAGAGAGAAAAATATTCAGAATTTTCATCTGGCAAATGTTAGGAGGATACCCAATCAATACACAATTCAGTGTATCATTCATCTATTCTTATATAGGCCAGCCAATATAGATAAATGAATGAGACATTGCATCAGTTAAGATGTCCAAAGGGTGTCACTCTAACATCATCATTTTCATTTGAGCATCACAAGTTTACTACAATTTTACCAAAAAAGATAACACGACATTTATTACGTGGTCACACCTATAAGGAAAGAAAATAAAGAAAAAGCAATTACTCAATAAGTGTCATATCATATTTTTCAGTAAACTTAGTAAAGTATTTTTCATTTCATTTTAAGTCCCCATTAGATTGGATTAGACCATAATATGAATTATAATTCCTTTTTTCAATTGTTGCAGAATGACATTACTGTTAGGCCCCCCTGGTTCAGGGAAGACTACGTTGTTGCTGGCATTGGCTGATAAACTTGACAAAGACCTCAAGGTTGATTCTTGAGTTTTTCTTCCACTTCTACCTTCATCTTTTCATAAACTGCATCACTAATCTATTTAATGGTTACAACATAGTTGACCGTGTGTGCATTGAATCATAGTTCTCTGGGACGATTACATATAATGGGCACACCATGGATGAGTTTGTTCCTCGAAGAACGTCTGCATATATCAGCCAGAATGATCTTCACACGGGAGAGATGACTGTGAGAGAAACATTGGCCTTTTCGGCTAGAGTTCAAGGGGTCGGAACTAATTACGGTAAGTTGAGAATGAAATGACAATTCTATAGTGCCTCTTAGTTGGAAAAGAGAGAGTAATATGATATGAAAATTTGCAGATATGTTGGTTGAATTGGCAAGAAGAGAGAAGGAAGCAAATATTAAGCCAGATCCTGATATTGACATTTATATGAAGGTGAGTAAAGAATACAAGAAGAAAAATCGTCAAGAATGCGACTTGGAGCAAATTATTGTTAGTTCCTTGACTCTTGGGATTCATGTGGAATTTTGTTATACTAAAACAGGCAGCAGCAATGGAGGGGCAGGATGCAAGTATAGTGACTGAATATATCATAAAGGTGCCTACTTTGATGTTCATCTGATGAACTCAGAAATGTTTTCGAAAACCAAGAAACCTGAATTCTTTTCCATCAATTGCTTTGGAATTCGCAGATTTTGGGACTCGAAGTTTGTGCCGATACACTAGTGGGAAACGAAATGATAAGGGGAATCTCTGGTGGACAGAAGAAGCGACTTACAACCGGTAAGATCTCAAAGAAAAATATCTTTCAGCAAGATCATGAGTGCAAGAGCAATTTGCTGAAACTTTTTTCAACAGATTTCAGTTGATTCTTATGCAATTTGTACTCAATGTGATTCAGGGGAGATGCTTGTCGGACCAGTGAAAGCACTTTTCATGGACGAGATATCTACTGGACTAGACAGTTCAACAACTTTCCAAATCTTGAACTCAATTAGGCAATCTATCCACATACTTAAAGGGACTGCTCTCATCTCTCTTCTCCAGCCAGCTCCAGAAACATATGACCTGTTTGATGACATAATCCTTCTTGCTGATGGACAAATTGTCTATCAAGGCCCCCATGAAAACGTGCTTGAATTCTTTGAATGCATGGGATTCGAGTGTCCTGAGAGGAAGGGAGTTGCTGACTTCTTGCAAGAGGTAAATCTACTTTTTAACTTCACATACTGAAAGGAATGGGAAACTTAGTTCAATAGTAGAATTATCACTATATAATCTAGTGACACAGGTTTAGGCTGCGGAAACGGTCTAGATTGCGTACAATAGATCTAAAAGTGGTTTAATTATTCCTCGAAACCCGTGCATAATTGAAGTTTTATTCATTGGGCTGCCCCGTATCTCTAGCCCGAGGTGGGATTAGATTGAGCTTCTCTCTATTTTGGGGATATTTTTCAACAGGTGACATCAAGGAAAGATCAAGAACAATACTGGTGTCGCAGAGGTGAGCCCTACAGATTTGTGACGGTCAAGGAATTTGCAGAGGCTTTTCAGTCGTTCCACATTGGCAGGAAACTCAGTGATAAGCTTGCTGTGCCATTCGACAAGTCAAAAAGTCACCCTGCTTCTTTAACAACAAAGATATACGGTCTTAGCAAAAAGGAACTACTGAAAGCATGCTTATCAAGAGAAGCAATACTAATGAAGAGGAACAAATTTATCTATATTTTTAAAATCATCGAAGTGAGTATGCATAATAGCATTGATGCATCTATAGGAAACTCATAGCATATCCCATGATGAAACTCAAATTAATTTTCTCTTCCTTCCATGTGTGTGTGTTGGTGCAGCTCATCATCATGGCATTCATTGTGTCGACGTTATTTTTGCGGACCAAGATGCATAAGAGAACAGTTGCTGATGGTTTGATTTATATGGGAGCCCTATTTTACTCACTGGTTCAGTTACTTTTCAATGGGTATGCTGAACTTGCCATGACAACCATGAAGCTTCCAGTCTTCTACAAACACAGGGAGTTGTATTTCTATCCAGCATGGGCATTTGCTATACCCACATGGCTCCTCAAGTTGCCGATCTCAGTCATCGAATCAGCCATTTGGGTGTCAGTAACTTACTACATCATAGGTTATGATCCATATGTTGTAAGGTTCTTCAAACTCTGGCTGGCACTCTTTGGCCTTCATCAAGTTGCTTCAGGGCTGTTCAGATTCAGTGCTGCCTTGGGGAGGAGTATGACCATAGCAAGCACATTCGGCACCGGAGCCGTGGTCATCCTAATGGTTCTGGGTGGGTTTATCATTTCACGAGGTACATATTTTATAACCTTTGTATTCGCCTTTGCTATGCTGAAATATATGAGTGAAATCGAACAAAATAGTATACTTTTTCTTAAATATCTCAGAGGATGTGAAGAAGTGGTGGAAATGGGGTTACTGGATCTCTCCTTTGACCTACGCGCAGAATGCTATTTCTGTAAATGAATTTCTCAGCAAAAGCTGGCAGCATGTAAGAAATCTTTTCCCTTTTCATTGTAAAAATTCATGAAAGAAGAGATTGGCAAGTTGAATTACATTTATAAATTGGGTTCTCCAGGCTGCACCTAATTCCACAGAATCACTGGGAGTAGCAGTTTTGAAGTCCCGCGGGATTTTCACAGAAGCAAATTGGTATTGGATTGGGGTTGGCGCATTGATAGGATTCATGTTTCTGCTCAATTTATTCTTCTCATTGGCTCTAACATATCTCAGCCGTAAGCCCTTATGTCCCATGACCTCCCAATTCTAATAACTGAGACTTAGCTCTACTGATTCTGAAATTTTTTTCTGCATAGCATTTGGAAAGCCTCAAGCTATCTTATCAGAAGAAACCTTGGAGGAGAAAAAGGCTAACCTTACTGGGCAGGTTATAGAGCTAACATCAAGGGAAAGTAGAAAATCCTCGAGTTAGTTACTGAGCTCATAAATGTCCTATGTCAATTTATATGTTCCAGTTTATGATGCTATAGTTTGAATTATCCTTAATGCTCCTATTTGCAGGAAGACAAGGGGAGATTCGTCAGATTAGTCAAAGCGAGAAGCGAGGAATGGTTCTTCCATTTGAACCTCTTTCCATCACCTTCGACGAGATCAGATATTCAGTAGACATGCCTGCGGTATTGCTTCTATCATGTCAAATTTAAGAAGTGTTTGTATGAGATGCTAGAACATGTGGGAATATGTCTATAGGTTAAGATTTTGTGCCAGTTATGATCACCAGTGATATGAACTGCTGTAATAAATTGTCTAAAAGCATCTAAATTCAAATGCTTTTGCAGGAAATGAAGGCTCAAGGGGTCACTGAAGACCGGCTAGAACTCCTAAAGGGTGTGAGTGGTGCTTTTAGGCCAGGAGTGCTGACAGCCCTAATGGGTGTAAGTGGTGCTGGAAAGACCACTCTAATGGATGTGTTAGCAGGAAGGAAAACTGGTGGATACACTGACGGTGATATTAAGATATCTGGGTATCCTAAGAGGCAAGAAACATTTGCTCGCATTTCGGGATACTGTGAGCAAGTGGATATCCACTCACCTCACATTACAGTTTATGAGTCACTGTTGTTTTCTGCCTGGCTTAGGTTGTCCGCTGATGTAGATTCTGAAACACGAAAGGTAACTGTTTTGTCAAAACTATGAGCAAAATTTGAGAAGCTGACATTTTACATTCAACGACATGGAGAGTGATATCGGCTATATTGAAACTAATGGGATGCAGATGTTCGTGGAGGAGGTCATGGAACTTGTTGAGCTCAACTCATTGAGAGAGGCCCTTGTAGGTTTACCAGGGGTGAATGGTCTCTCCACTGAGCAGCGTAAAAGGCTAACAATTGCAGTTGAACTAGTCGCCAATCCGTCCATCTTATTCATGGATGAGCCAACTTCTGGGCTTGATGCCAGAGCAGCAGCCATCGTTATGAGGACAGTTAGGAACACTGTTGACACAGGACGAACAGTGGTTTGCACCATCCACCAGCCAAGCATAGACATATTCGATGCATTTGATGAGGTTGGTTGCCTTATTCTAAGAAATTTAGTATGATAGCTTTTGAATATTATTAGTGATCAGTTCTGCCCTTCAATGTTTAATTGCAGCTTCTCCTGCTCAAGCGGGGAGGAGAACAAATATACTTTGGTCCATTGGGCCGTCATGGTCGCCATTTAATCAATTATTTTGAGGTGAGGGTAATAAATACTTGATAACAAAAGTTGCAAACAGCATAGCATGGTCACTAAAATCGATCAGTGAAATGAATACTTGTATAGGGAATTACTGGAGTTGCCAAGATCAAGGATGGATACAACCCAGCAACATGGATGCTGGAGGTAACTTCAATGGCTCAGGAAGCTTCACTACATGTCGACTTTGGTGATATTTACAGGAACTCCAAACTGCAGAGGTAAAATCATTCTGTCTTTCAAAAAACATAAACACTTGGGGGATGCGTGGTTATAAATTCGTGTCATTTAGGAAACCTTGACATTCGTGAGCTCTTAAGACTTGACTCATGGATGAAACAGGAGGACTAAAGCACTCATCAATGAAGTCAGCGTGCCTGCTCCAGGCTCAAAAGATTTGCACTTCACCACAAAATATTCTCAACCTTTCTTGACCCAGTGCATGGCTTGTTTATGGAAACAACACTGGTCATATTGGCGGAACACACTGTACAATGCAATTAGGATCCTGTTCACTGCCTTTGTCGGCATTGTGTTTGGGACCATTTTCTGGCGAATGGGCTCCAGGAGGTACTAAAGATGCACTCATCGCACACTGGGATCATCAGACTTTGTCTTTCCCAGGGGTTTCCTATTTCTAAACAAGCACTAATCTTTTCCTATTGCAGGGATTCTCAACAAGACCTTTTCAATGCAATGGGTTCTATGTACATCGCAGTTCTCTTCCTCGGTGTAACAAATGCTTCTGGAGTGCAGCCAGTTGTGGCTATCGAGAGAACAGTTTTCTACAGGGAAAGAGCAGCAGGAATGTATTCTGCTCTGCCATATGCCTTTGGACAGGTATATTATTTGAACCTGTAGACTACACAAAAGGAAAAGCCTGATTTATGCTCATTCATCAGTCACACTTCCTATCTCCCAATACCAGCAAATCCCTAATTTGGGAAATGGCCATACAATGAAACAATATTTGAAAGAAATTGAAATGTAAAATGGAAATACTCTGTCAACATTTTTTTAAGACTTTAGTCAAAAGTGTTTGAATTCTATGATGGTTTGACCTAAGAAATTCCAGCACTGCTGACACGATTAAGCTCAGGCATAGCTTTTTTAATTCCTGCCGAAGCCTTCAAAATCTCAATTGCATGGACCAAAAATCCTGACCCTGCTTTATTGGTGCCATGGTTATTGGCTTGCTAAAAAACCCTCCACTTATGATTCACCAATTGCGATTCTCAATGATAATCTATTATAAAAATGACAATCTTTCTATACCGGACAGCAACCCAAATAACTATTATCTGTGCACATTCAATATAGAATAGACCATAGACTGTATGCATGGATTCAGGTGTTTGGGCTTTAGGGAGCATGCATATGAAGCATGGCCAATATGCCTTTTTATCTCTTCACACGTCCGAGGTCTTTTCCTTTTTGGCTTCTTGAAAGCTAATTGTTCCAAGGATAGCCCAAAAGATTTTCCTCACCATCTCATATTGTTGTGCAGACTTTGATCGAGCTTCCATACTGCCTCTTCCAAGCTATAGTCTATGGAGTCATAGTATATGCCATGATGAATTTTGAGTGGACTGCTACCAAGTTCTTTTGGTATATATTCTTCATGTACTTCTCCTTGTTGTACTTCACATACTATGGGATGATGACAGTCGGCATTACTCCCAATATGAACGTTGCTGCCATCATTTCCTCTGCTTTCTATGGCATTTGGAACCTCTTCTCGGGATTCATCATCCCAAAACCAGTAAGTGCTATTTCTCTAGATTCACCTTCTACTTTGAAACTGTTGAACATATTGCTCCGTATATGCATCTATATGTTTATGTATTTATGGTCGCTACTTGTTTACAGAGGATGCCTATTTGGTGGAGATGGTACTACTGGGCAGATCCCGTTAGTTGGAGCGTGTACGGGCTATTGACTTCCCAGTTCGGAGATATAACAAAGAAAATGGTATCAGGAGAGACGGTGGAGGATTTCTTGAGGACTTATTTTGGATACAAACATGACTTTTTGGGAGTAGTTGCCGGCGTGATCATCGGATTAGCTCTCATGTTTGCTTTGATATTTGCATATTCTATTAAGAACTTCAACTTCCAAAGAAGATGAGGAGGCTTCCAGCAGAGAGGATCTCAAGTTCCACGCTCCAAGGAAGCTACTGAGTGTAATATTGATGAAATATTGTTTCTGGGGTTTATAATGTTGTATGAAGATTAGGGTTTTTCTTCAAGTTCCGCTTCAGTTTTCTTTCTTGGTTGGTTCTGTTGAACTCACATTACTTATAAACTTTATTTATCAAATTCTATGCAAAGCAAAGAGAATACAGGTGAATTGCAGCCTTCAGGTATAATCTTGAATGACGGATTAACAAATTGAGCATAAAACTCATCGGCTACAGTGCGGAAAAGGGTAAGAGAAGTTACCAGGAGCAGTTGCAGCAAATCTTTCATGTGAGTTATAGTCCCACCAATCAAACCTGCCATGTTAGAAACTCCCCTGACTGCTCGCCGTGATAAGCTTGAAGAGATTGACAAACACGCAGTAAAGTTTTATGCAAAGCCCCCTTTAGTTTTCTTCTTCCACCGCTAACAGATGAATGAAGAGAACATATGCGGCAACACAGGGAGAGGAAATGTGAGAGAAAACCAACCCATAATCGAACAAACACGCAGTAAATTTTTATGGAAAGCCCTCTGGTTTTATTCTTCCATCGCGGAGGAATGAACAGTGGAGAACGAAATCCGACCCGAGAGAGGTGGAAATACCGGAGAATTAACCGGTTTCTCATTGAAATAGAACATATCATAATTTAATTATTTTAAAATATTTTAATTAATTTTTCAATTTTAAAATTATAGTAATATTATAATTATCGATGTTTACATATATGATTAAGATGTATAAATGATGGGGACGCCCATAGCGGGCCAACCTACAAAAGAGAAAACGGCTTAGTTCTTTAGCGGCCCAATTTTTCCGAAACGGTCAACGTTGGCGTTAACTGACGAATAAGCAAGTAAGCCGGTAGAAGCCCAAGAGTATAATGACCCATTTGAGTTCAAAATGGTCAACACTTCTATTGATTGAAAATGCTGCCAGTAGATTGGCTAAGTCCTAAGATGCACACAGCCCAAGGCAAGATTAGTCCGCGTGTCCACAACGGTCATAAGCCATATTTTCCCGTCTCTCCAAAGAAGGCAAACTATTTTATAACGGTTACCTTCAGAGTCAATGCACATCCTGAAAGGAATGCACCAAAATATGGGTATCGTCTACTGAAAACCCTAGTGGTTACTGAACGCGGAAGACAGAAAATCAATTCCTAGACCGTTACTTGTCAGAATCGACGATTACGCCTTCTCCAGAAAAGCAACGATCCTCAATTGAGCAGAACATCAACCTCCTCTGCATAAGGAAGGTAGCCCATGGCCTTGGTTATAAAAGACCATGGCTACTCCCTTTAGAGGCACGCTGAAATTGGCCCAAGCAAACGCTTTCAAGTGCCCACGAAAAGCCCTCAAGCTTTCTAAGCTCTCATAAACTCTTTATCTGTCACTAGTTTCCTACGAACGCGGAGCTTAGAGACTGCTCCTCACAAGCTATAATGACCCGAGCTTAAGCACCCGAACCCGACCTGGACCATCATAGTAAAAATCTCAAATCATCTGAAATCATCAATTACACATCATCAAACAACTTAAATGAACTCAATTCTATTATTTAAACTACCATCAATAATTATCATAAATATATCATTAAATAAATATCAATAACAGTAATAAATAACTTTAACAAATGACATTGATATCTAAAATATCAATCAACATAAAAAAATCTAATAAAAGTCGGACAATAATTGAACCAATAAAACAAAAGTCTTAAGTGTATATCTTAAAAGTCTTGATCTCCGATATCACCTCTATTTGGAGTCTACACAAGCGATTTCTTCTATTTTGATATCAACCTGTCTACTCTAGAGAGAATAAAATACAAAAGTGAGCCGAATACCCAATAAGTAAACATAAACAACAGTAGATGAATACAATAAAGTATTTCAGATGATAAAATAATGAGTAAAATCAATAATATGTAATTTACTAACTACTATTCGAGATTCAATAACATATTGTGTCCACAACCTAAAGGCCACATGAACGGCTAAGTATCAAGGAAGCAATATGGATTCCATTGAATCCGATAATTAGCTTAATACGTTGTTACAACTACATGAATGATCAAGAATCTCCATGGACTTTATTCTACCGTAGTGAATCAAAGACCGTATATTTATACCCCTAACGGTTGGGTGAGTACCACGAGATTACCCGGTATTCATGGTATTCTCACTACCCCTGCAATCTTTTCAGAGACTGTACCCATAGCATGCTTATACCATCTCCGATACCCCTCACAAATGATATCCAAAATATCATCATCTACGATGGTCACATGGTTATAAGCATCCATTACCAATATCAACGACATTAATCCTCCGAAATATGGATTCAGTATTAGAAAAGTGTAAACTATATTAAGGTTTCATAACTTTCCACATGACTCTATACCTTAGTGTTTTTATATTCTCTCCTCAATTTAGCCATAGAGTGCCAATAAATGTACGTACGCAATCAAAGTTAATGCGAATAACAATTTTTCAAAATATACCAAGAAAATGTGAGAATAAGGCTAAACTAACCGAATAGTTATTATCATTACAAGCATGCTAAACTCTAATTCATAGATTTGTCATGAACACATTTAGCCATATAAATTAATATACATATAATATACCATCCCCTACTTATACATATATATATATATATATATATATATATATACACACACACACACACACACAAACATATACATATATCTATAAAGACCCACACCCATATATATATATATATATAATGCTGTATTATACACATATACGTATTTGTACAAGCTCCATATACGACGGCAGCCTCCCTCGCTTCATTCCTGGCTCCAGTTCAACGACGGCAGTAGCAATGCCTTTGGCCTACCACATGATGACGGGGGCCACACTTCCTCCATCACCGAACTCGCACGGTGACACACAGAGAGCTGCTCTGTTTTCCTTGGCTAAGTGCTGATTATCACAGACGATGAGAAGGCTTCGACTTTTTATCATCAGTATATTTTATAGCCTAAATTCACTACCCATTATACTCCAATATAGTTCCAATTTAGCTTAAGTCTTTCGAAACCACCCATGCCCACCGTCTAGTGCCGAAGGAAAGGATAATGATAATGACAGGAAAGGATCAGCCGAAGAAGGAAGGAAGAGAAAAGAAAAGGAAGGAGAGGGAAAAAGAGGGAAGAGAGAAGAGGGAAGAAGGACAGGGGAAGGGCGGCGCAATTTGTGAGGGAAGGAGATCGATCCCCAAATGAAAATTTTAGGCAAACCCTAACCGGCCCTATCTTTATTTAAGATGGCTGTAGGGATAGGGAAGAGGGAGGAGGAGAGAGGATGAACAGAGGAAGAAAGCCGCACACAAATTAAAGCTGCTGTCGATCACAAATCAAGGCAAGTAAACTTCCACCTTGCAAAATGAATTCTTCCGTCATGTTTATTAATCTCAAACCTCTGATTTCATGTTGGGATTTGGGGAAAAATCGGTGAAAACCAAAGGTTGCGAAATTTGAGCAACCGAACTCAGGGCCATGATTCTGTGAACAATCAGCCAATCTCTCGGGCTCAATGATGAAATAGAGAGTTGGGAATTCTGTCTTAGGGAGTTCTAAAGTATAGATTTTACTCGCTATAACCCTGATTTGCGGGATGTAAGTCTGCCATGGAAACATAGCATTGTGCTTTGTTTCCGGGTTCCAGTCGGGTCCTGCGACCTGACAACGGCAAGAGTGGTTAGATCCCAATGATTTACAAGTAAACCTTCTTCTCCCTTCATGAATGTTGATTCTCCCATTTCCTATCGTGGAATTGGTAAATCAATGGTACTGTTGACCGATTTGAGAAAACAGAGCCTTGGCTCTGGATGGTGGGCATGGGTGGTTTCGAATGACTTAAGCTAAATTGGAACTAAATTGAAGTATAATGGGTAGTAGATTTAGGCTATAAAATATATTGATAATAAAAAGTCGAAGCCTTCTCATCGTCCGTGATAATCGGCACTTGGCCAAGGAAAACAAAGCAGCTCTCTGTGTGTCGCCGTGCGAGTTCAGTGATGGAGGAAGTGCGGCCGCCGTCGCTGTGTGGTGGGCAGGAGGCATTGCTGTTGCCGTCGTTGAACTGGAGGCCGGCAGTGAAGCGAGGGAGGTAGCCGCCGTGTAATGTATCAAATATTTTTAAATTTATTATTTTATAAAAATAAATGATCTAATTAATTAGAATAATTATTTGACTATTTTAGTAATTATGTTAGATATTTAGACGATTGATTCAAAGTTTAGAATTAAATAGAAAGTTTAGTTAATTCTTAAATTAAACTAATTAAATAAATATTTATCTGATAAATTTTAATTTATTAGTATTTATTTACTAAAAAATATAATTAATTTTAAAAAAATTAAAATATTAAAAATTTAGATTAGAATATTATTATAGTGGTAGTTAGATAATTAATTAAATAACATTAAAATATATTTATAATAATAAATAATTATTATAATATATATATATATTTTTAATAATAATAATAATATAAAGATAAATAAATAAATAGATAAATTATAATAATAATTGTAATAATAATAATAATAATATTATTATTATTACTAAGATGAAGAAGAGGAAGAATAGGGGAGAGAGAGAGAGAGAGAGAGAGAGAGAGTGTGGGCCGAGCGAAGAAGGAGCAAAAGTAGGAGAAACCACCGGCCGAAATTGGCTGCGACGACGTTTCCTTCTGCCGAACCGTTGGAGTAGCCGATTTCCTTCTTCCTCTCGGTGGCCAACTCATATATGGAAGCCGATTCTTTGGAGTAGCATGGAGTGAGAAGAGGGCCAAGTCGCTGCTCATCACCGTCACATTTGTTCCTCGCCGTTGCCACTGCTACTGCCATCGTCTACCAGTGCGTGAAGAAGAGTCGCTGTCACCGTGATTATCATCACTGTCGTTTGCTGTTGTCATTGTGTCAAAGCCGAAGACGGAGACAAAGACGAAGCCAAAGCCGAAATTGAAGCCGAAGCCAAACCGGTGCTAACCTAGCCGGGGTTTGCAGTAATCAGGCAAGTGAATTCCCTCAACTGTTATTCTCCTCTGATTTGCAAGTGAACCCTCTAATGCCATTCTACTCAAAATTGAAAATAATTTCTCATAAATCTTTCCTTCTTCGTTGGTATTGTTGGCTGTGTGCTCTTGGATTCGAAGTTGATTTGAATCTGTCTCTCTCTCTCGCTTCCTCTAATTCCTCCATTTTGAGGCGTAAATTGGGATGGGGTGCGCTCTTTGGGAAATTAATGAGAGGGAGCAGAGTTGTTACTCTGTTTTTGTGGCCGGCTGAAGTTGAGTGAGAAGCAGAGTTTCGTGCTCTGTTCTGGCCGAGAATTGGTGGGTGAAGGAATTGTAAATTTGGGATTAAATTTGGGGTGTATTGTTGTGTGTGGTTGTGTGAGTAGATGGTAATTTGATCAGAATGTGTGTGTGGGTGTTCTGTGTGTGCTTTGTGTGGGTGGATGCGTCGACAGTAAAGGTGGTTCTATTGATGTTGTGCGTGCGTGAGTGTGTACAGGAGTATATGTGCTGCTGTGGTAGGTGTGAACGGTTGAGCGTAGCCGTGTGTGTATTTTGTGGGTGATGGGTGTGGAGGAAGCAGCTGAGCTGCTGTGGGCGTGAGCGGCTGTGAGTGGGCCGTGAGTGTTGTTGGTGGAGTGTGTGTGTGTGCTGTCGTGTGTGTGCGCTGGTGTATGGAAGGGAAGGCAGTGTGTGTGTGCTGCGTGTGTGAGTTTATACGTGTGTGTGTATATATGTGTGTATATATATATATGGGTGTATATTGTGTTATATATATATATTGTATACGTGTGTGTATATATGTGTGTATATATATATATATATATGGGTGTAAATTGTTATATATAGATATATATATACAGCTATGGGCGAATACCATATATATATATTGAGCAGGAATGTATATTGAGGATGGATGTTAATGAAATGGATATAAAATATGTGGAAAGGGGTTGTGTGTGTGAGAACCAGTAGCGTGACCGCGAATGTTTAAATTATTACAGATGAACAACCTGTTTGTGTTGGAATTAGTTACTTCATGTGATAAATTAAATGTTGGCCTTAGTAGTAGGTATTGAACAGAAATAGAATGAAAGAACAGTTAAAGTGGCTGAGTTAAGTATATAAATAATAATTCGGTCTATGCTCATTCTTTCATCGTTTCGTGATAAATTTCTGTGTGTTAGATTTGATGGAGTGAGTACGGTCTGTGTCAGCACCGAACGACGTTCCTATTATTAATGTTACAAATCTTTCTTTGCGTCATACTCGGTTGCGTGAGTATTTGGATGTTTGGCTTCTTACGGTTAAGGTTGAGGAGAGTGTGTGAAAACATTGAAGTTTCTGATCGAATGGGAGGTTTTGGTACTTTAATGTGGTCTACGCTTATCCGATACTGATTTTTGTGTCCTGGTGGTGTTAAGGTACATTGCCTTGTTCGGCGGGATTCTCATAGCCATGTGACCATCGTAGGAGATGATATTAGAGATATCAGTTGGCGAGGATATCACGGATGGTATCGGCATGCTACGGGTACAGCCTCTGGGAGGACCATAGGGGTAGTTGGATACCATGGATAACCTCGTTACACTTACCAAGCCATTGGGGGAGTAAATTCTCGGCCATTGGTTCACGGTGGTAGAATAAGATTTAAGGAGATTCTTGTTATCTCGTACAGTTGTGACCTCAATTTGAGCTGATAATTAAATTCTTGATATTTCGTACAGTGAGTCAAGAGGGATGCTTATAACCTAATGGCCATTGTAGATGATGATATCTGGGATATCATTGGCGAGGGGTATCGGAGGTGGTATCAACATACTACGGGTGCAGCCTCTGGGAGGACTGTAGGGGTAGTTGGATACCATGGATAACCTCGTTACACTTACCCAGCCATCGGGGGCATAAATACGCAGCATTTAGTTCACTATAGTCGAATAAGGTCCAAGGAGATTCATTGTGATGTTTCATCATTGTTGATATCTCGTGAGTTTGGAATTCGGTTGAATCTACGGGTCGGATTTTACGATATTCGGATTTGGTGGAATCCATGTTGTTTATCGATATTGATGTTCAGGTCGTTTACGCTAACATTCAGACCAGAGAATCCTTGCATATCTCTTGATGTCGGATTCTGGGAAATTTCGCTAATTTATTAGTACTCTTTTTATCTTTGAGATATGTGCGTCAAGTGTGACCTATTTTGTTTAGAGTCGTATTTACGACGTGTTGTAATTATTCTCGAATATAGTAAATGGTTAGATTTATGCTAAGATCTTGATAGTTTGATATCCGAGATTGTTATTGTTATCAGCGTCTTTGATTATTATCACTTGCTGGATTTTGGGTCACCATTGTATTTTCTTGGCTCCAGATTGAGCTGATTGTATAGTGAAGACCGTGGGATCCTACTTTTGTTGCAGAACTTTCAGGTAAAGTGATTTTGGATGTTAGATATTATTTATCAGTTGGAGACAAATTAGGTAAGTCATTGATAGAAATTGAGTAGTTTTTATTCGGGTTGCGACTCATAATTTTTAGCAATTATTATTTCGGGATGATTATATAATGTATTGATGAACTCTGATAGTAATTTAATTTTGTTGTGTTGGTATTATGGAATATTATGAATGATTTTAAGTTTTGAGGTTTCCACGTGAACGGTCCGAGCCATATTTAATATTTTGGGTTTGGGTCGTCACACGCCGTGCGTGGAGCTCGTACAGATACGTATATGTGTATAATACGGCTATATATGTGTGTGGGTGTGGGTATTTATACATATGTGTATATGCTTGTGTGTGTGTGTATATATATATATATATATAAGTAGGGGATGGTATATTAAATGTTTATTAATTTATATGGCTAAATTTATTTATGACAAATCTATGAATTGGAGTTTAGCATGCTTGTAATGATAATAACTATTCGGTTAATTCAGCCTTTATTCTCACATTTTCTTGGTATATTTCGGTAAATTGTTATTCGCGTTAATTTTGATTGCGTGTGTACATTTATTAGTACTTTATGGCTAAATTGTGGAGAGAATATGAAAATAGTAAGGTATCGAGTCGTATCGAATGCTATAAAACCTTAGTATAGTCTATACTTATCTGATTTTGAATCCATAATCCGGAGGATTGAGGTTGTTAATATTAAGAAATGATACTTATAATCATGTGACCATCATAGATGATGATATCTGGGATATCATTGGTGATGGATATCGGAGATGGTATGAGCGTACTACAGGTATAGCCTTTGGAACGACTGTAGGGGTAGTCGAGATACCATGGATACTGGGTAACATTGTGGTATTCACCCAACCGTTGGGGGCGTAAATATACGGTATTTGGTTCACTATGGTAGAATAAGGTTCAGGGAGATTCTTACTATATCGTACGGTCGTGACCTCTAATTGGACGAATAATCGAATTCTTTTTATCTTATACAATTGGTCGATATTGTTGATATTGAGGAATGATACTTATAGCCATATGATTATCCTAGATGATGATATCTGAGATATTATTGGCGAGGGGTATCAGAGATGGTATAGTATACTACGGGTACAGCCTCTGAGAAGATTGTAGGGGTAATGGGGATACCATAGATATCGGATAATCTCGTGGTACTCATCCAATCATTGGGGCGTAAATACACGACCTTTGGTTCACTGTGGTAGAATAAGGTCCATGGAGATTCTTGATCATTCATACAGTTGTAATTTCGTATTGAGGTAATAATCAGATTCAATGGAATCCATATTACTTCCTTGATACTTAACTGTTCATGTGGCCTTCGAGTCGTGGACACGATATGTTATTGAATATCGGACAGTAGTTGGTACATCACTTATTATTATTAATTTTACTCATTATTTTATCATCTGAGATATTTTATTATACTCATCTACTATTATTTATGTTTATTTGTTGGGCATTCGGCTCACTATTATATTTTATTAGTTCCAGAGTAGACAGGTTGACATCAGGATAGAAGAGATCGTGTGTGTAGACTCCAAATAGAGATGATCTCGGATATCGAGACTTCCAGGATATAGACTTAAGACTTTTCTTTTATTGGTTCAATTATTGCCTGACTTTTATTAGATTTTATTTATGAGGATTGATATTTTGGATATTAAAGTCATTTCTTGAAGTTATTTATTACTGTTATGGATATTTATTTAATGATATATTTATGATGATTATTGATGGTAATTTAAGTGATAGAATGGAGTTTATTTAAGTTGTTTGTTGATGTATAATTAATGATTTTGAATGATTCAAGATTTTTACTGTGACGATCCGGGTTGGATTTGGGTACTCGAGCTCGGGTCATTACATGAGCAATCACCAAAACCACTCCACTCATCCTACGAGTGCAACAACCTGCTTACAGTTACTTTCTCTGCATTCATTTCTGCATCCTAGCATCATTCTATTCTCTAATAAAGATTTCTGACTTAAGCGTCGTAGTATTTTCAGTGGGACCAAATTCCACTATCACCTGGCCTTTTGTTTGAAATTGTGATGTGTAGGACCAAAAGTTAAACGAATGGAGACCGCTTATTTGACGGATAATTTAACCCGAATTTGTTCGAATTTTGATCCAAGACGTATCATTACCACCGTCTGTGGGAAGCTAACAAAAAGCTAACGACTTTAATCTTTATAATTCTCTTACCTTCAAAGCTCGCATAATCATGGTGAACACCAAAGTACAAGCTAGCGGTCCTGCTAAAAACGCTACTTCCCCTAACCAGGGCTACGCCACTGGCAATCTGCTTGGAGAGGTGCCCACGCTATTTTTCCAGAACCTGACAGAGTAGATGAGCAATATGAATAAAATGCTTGAATTGCTCTGCACTCGCCAGTGTAAGAAGAAGCAAGGGGCTCCGTTCTCTTTAACCCCTACTTCAGCCTCCAGGAAGAGAAGACAGAGGAAGAAAAAGCCAGCCAAGAAGACAACAAGGCCTTCCAACTCTCGAGTTCCGGAGGCCACCAATGCCTAGAGCCATCCAAGGCTCGAAGGGTGCTTAGGCCACATGACTCCGAATGAAAGTTCAGAAAGGAGGAATCCCTGATATACCCGAGACGAGCCAAGGCCTCAGGCTCAGGAAGGTGCCTCCTAGAACGAACGATCTGCCGATGGTAGTAGCCGATAAGCAACACAGCAATTGCTAAAAAGAACGGAGTTGAGAACATATCTCAATGCCAAGAGGTTTGGAAACGCTTCCCGAGTGGAGGCTAAAGTCAAGAAGATTTGAAATTATATGTTCAAAAATAATGACAAACATGCCATTGATCTAGAAAGCTCGCCCTTCTCTGCTGAGATCTTGAACCACCCATTGCCGGCCAGGTTCAAGATGCTATCACCAGACTCTTACGATGGGAGTGCTAATCCTATAGATCATCTGGATCACTTTCATATCCACCTGAGTCTCTTGGGCTTGGAGGACTCGACAATGTGTCGGTGCTTCCCACTCACATTGAAGGGAAACGTCCGAATCTGGTTCCACCGGCTCTTGTCGAACTCGATCCGAAACTTTTGCAAGTTCACCAATTTCTTCCTATCTCAGTAGGCCTCTAGGTGTCGAGAAGAGAGGCAGCCATGACATCTCTCCCACGTCAATTAAAGAGAGGGAGAGAAATCGAGGAAGTTCCTAGAGCGCTTCGTGGTGGAGGCCAGTGGAATTCCCAGGCTTATAGAGTACCTTAACTCATAGGGACTTCTTTAGGCACCTGACCCGCAAGAACCCGTAGACCTTCCGGGAAGTGATATCTATCACCAGGGCCTACGTTGCCGTCTAAGATAACAATGAGGCAAAGTGTCCCGAGAGGACCGACCAGCCTTACCCTTTTTCGACCGAGGAAAAGGGTAAGGCCAATGGCGGTGACAATCCTTGTAGGAAGCAGCATAGGACCGAAGCAGTGGACCACAAGGAGTATAGGCCGATCAACCTGACTCTCCTTAATGACACCTGGGCTAAATTTCTCATGCAGATCCGTGGTGAAAAGTCTCTCAAGTGGTTAAAACCACTGAAGAATACGAAAGGAGGAAATCTAGTTAAGTATTGCGATTTTTATCGATCTTCGGGACACATTACGGAGGACTGTAAGATGCTCCAGTAGGAAACTGAGGAACTCGTCCGGAGGGGCCACCTCACCAGGTTTGTTAAAAACCTTTAGCAGAGTTCTGACGCCTCAGACCAGGAAGGATCAAATCCATCCCACCCATAAAATCAAATTACGTTGGCGTGGTTAATATGATCACGACCGGACTGGCCAAAACCCTAGTAGATCACGAGGGCAGAAGAAGCAGAAGATATAATATAATGTCATTAGCTTTAGTGATAGTAACATGAATTATGTAATTTTTTCGTATGTAGATCCCATTATTGTATCTGTACTCATTTCAAATGGTAAAGTGGATTATCAACTAAAATGAATTTTCATTGATCATGGAAGCTCTAAGGATTTGCTACATGTTGATGCCTGCTTTAAATTTGGACTCAAAAAGCATCAATTGAAACCAACCGAAGGGCCATTATACGACCTAGATAACGAGCCCATGGCTGTCTAAGGGACGATTCAGTTGAGGTCATCTTGGGGCACGTACCCAAGAATGGTGAGTCATACAATCACCTTCTTGGTCGTTGACCTGCCTTCCGTGTATAATGCTATCCTAGGCCGACCATACCTAACAACGTTCAAAGCCGTCATCTCGAGACCGCATTTGAAAATAAAGTTTCCAATAGCATGTGGTATCAGTGAAGTGTTGGGTAATTAGGTCACTAAACGGGTATGTTACATGTCTCAGATTGCTCCAACTGGCAGCGGACGGCCTGCAGGAGAGCTAGATCATCGAGATGAGATAATCTTGCGGCAGGCACAGCCCGACCAGGCAACCGACTTGATACCACTTAACCCGGACGACCCGGAGAGGTGCGTGTAGTTTGGGGGCTCACTCGTCGGACCGTTGGGTGACGAGCTAATCACGTTCTTAAGACAGAATACTGACGTCTTTGCGTGGACACCTGCTGACATGTCTGGAATATCGGTTGGAGTATGGTCCATAAATTAGGTCTCGGTTTCAACCGTAAGCCTATTAGTCAGATGTCATGACCCGGGACCACAATATACGCAGGTCAAAAATAAAATCAATAATAAGATTTCCATCAACAACAATAATCCATCCCGGATGTGACAATCAAACATATGCAGGACCCAATATAAATAAAACCCGCACAAGATTTCATCGGATATGAATCCGGACAAATAATACATGACCTGCTGACCATAATCGCAAGGGAGGTATCCAATCTACAACAACTCATCCACATAATGCAATAACTCCAATATTTCTCATACAATGATCAAGGCACCATCCAGCCATAAATAATAACCATAACATATCCTCGAGATCAGAAATATACCAAATGTAATATCTCCACTCGCCAAAAGGAATATCCGAGCCCGATCACGTCCGAGCTCCTGCAAGCGTATCCATGCCACTAGTCTGAAGGGATAAAACATAAAAACGTGAGCCTAGAGCTCAACAAGTATCAAGAATCGTATAAAACGGTACACATAAATCAGAAGCAGGGATATCGCATAGCAATCACGTAATACAAAACATCATGTCCGTGAAATCCCTGAAAATCGAGGAGATGTCTCGTACTAAATCTTCGTCCGCAATAACTCGTCCCTCCGGGACAAAATCATATAAACCACGATCCGGTAAAACCTCATAGACGATATCATATCATATGATCCGAGGTCACATACGTCGCAACCGTCACCACATTCACGTGGAGACACATACCGTCGTCCAGATCTGAAACTCATAATGCCGAAATCAAGAAAAAACCGCCGAAACTAAAACATAAATCAAAACACGTTCCGGGTTTATCACGTCAGCACGTATGAGACATTCCTAACGCCCATCCGTGGGCCAAACCACGTATCTCAAATCATCATACACCCAAATACGAGCAGAAATACAAAGCATGCACGAATTCGGAGAACTAAAGATCAATGATACCAACTTGAGGAAGGGTTACCCTCGTCCGGTAACCACGGCTATATATCGGCTACGAATTAGGCCAGTAGCTCAAGGCCATCCATGTACCTGTCTCCCATAGATAAGGAACTTGTTCACTATGTTTTACCACCCGCGGCTTTGGGTGCAACCTCAAGTTTTTATTATATATTAGGACGTCCGAATATATTAGTTTTCCATCAATTTCTTAGGATGGTTCTCAATTAAATACACAGTGGGGCGATACCTCATCTTCCTTATGGCGGAAGTAGCCAATCCTCATCTTCCTTACGGCGGAAGTAGCTAATACCTCATCTTCCTTACTTACGGAAGTAGCCAATACCTCATCTTCCTTACTTACGGAAGTAGCCAATGCCTTGATCACGTAGTGATCCCACCCCAAAGATGCATGGTTAGTGCAAGGCCCTGGTTCATGGTTCCACAATATACGGATACCAAACATACATATATATCGTCCTGGATGTCCAAAACCCTCCAAATCATAAATACAAGTACAAAACCACCGCACAACCGATAAAACATACATGCATGCATACAATTGATAAATTGAGGGTATTTAAAAATACATGCATGTTAGTAAAATCTCCCACAGTAGTCAAAATGCATCGAAAATTAAATTAGACCAAGAATAGGGCTGGAGGATACTTGCCTTAACATCATACTCTGCAGATCTGAAGAAAGGATGTCCCGAAGTGCTCCAATCGAGCCTTTCTCTCTCCACTGCCGCGTCCTCTCTCTCCGCGCGCCCCTTTCTCTTCTCTGCGCACAGCGCCTCCACGCCGTCGCCGCTGCTGCTGGCCGTCCTCTGCGGCCGATCCACCACCGCACCGCCTCACGAGGCCATCACCGACCTCCTCCGCCTCACCCAGCCACCGTCGACGCCGAACCTGCCGCGTCCTCTCTCCTCGCACGACTTCGCCGTCGTCCTCCTCGTCCAACCCACACCGCGCTCACAATCACTCAGCCGACGCCACCGCTGCTCCTCCCACGGCCACCAGCAACTTCCGTCGACCACCGATCGCTGCTGCAAATGCCGTCAACAACCACCGACGGCTTCTCACCGAACACCGCCACCGACGCACCACAAACCGCGACTAACGACGGCTCACACCCGTCGACCGTCCGCGCGCCACCATGGCCGCCGGTCACCTGCGCCGCCGCCGATCTTCCTCTCTTCTTCCTTCTCCGCCGCCTGAAACCCTAAACCCCTTTTCTCCCCCGATTCTTCTCCCCCTTTCTTTTTCTTTTTTCTTTTCCTTTTTCATTTTCCCATTTTCCTTTTCTTTTACTTTATATATATATACATATATTTATTATTATTATTATATATATATGTATATATATATCTTTTCTTCATTTCTAAATTCAACTCGGCCTTCGGACAACATTACGGGCACACACCGGCCCCACTCCGCACCTCCGATCATTTCCGAAAATTTTATAATATTTTAATTTATTTTCACCACATCCGAAATACCCAAAAATCACAATTGATATTAAAATAATCCAATCGGGATCCGAAATATCACAGCAGAAGCGGAGGAACCACTCCGTGGAAAAGCTCATCGCCATCCGGCAAGAGGTGAAGAAGCTTCTGAATGTTGGCTTCATAAGAGAAGTCCAATACCCAGATTGACTCTCCAGCGTTGTCCTACTGAAGAAAAGTAATGAAAAATGGCAAATGTGAGTTGACTTTACCAACGTCAACAAAGTTTGCCTAAAAGATAGCTTCTCTTTACTGATGATCGACCTATTGTTGGATTCAACTTTTAGACACGAGCTATTGAGTTTCATAGACGCATACTCAGATTACATCCAAATTCGGGAGAGCCCAGAGAACGAGTACACCTCGTTCATGACCGACCAAGGAACCTATTGCTATAGAGTCATATATTTCAGTCTAAAGAAGCGAGTGCCACCTATCAACGGGTCGTGAACAAGATGTTCGAGGAGTAGATTAGCCGTAATATAGAGGTATACGTCGATGACATACTTGTCAAGAGCAGGACCACCAACGACCATATTTGCGATCTTATAGAATCCTTGAGGTATTCTTGCAAACACTAGATGAAGTTGAACCCTTAAAGTGCGTCTTTGGAGTATCCTCAGGAAAATTTTCGGGTTTTATTGTCTCCTAATGAGGGATCGAGACAAACCTAGAGAAGATCAAGATCCTCACGGACTTGTTTCTGCTATGAAGCGTCAAGGATGTCTAGAGGCTAATCAAATGACGGGCAATATTGTCCCGCTTCTTGGCAAAGTCGGGAAATAAGTATTAGCCATTCTTTAAGGTTCTAAAGGGGACAAAAGCAAATGGTTTTCACTGGATAATGACTTTCCAAAGAATGCTCAGTTAGGCAGCTGGTCATCTACAACGACTTATAACTAGTCGTTAACCAAGTCAACGGGAGTTTTGAGGCGAACAACCTTCTCTTGGCTAAATACCTAGCTAAGGCGAAGGATGCATTCCAGAGATTTGAAAAGTTAAACCTGATCCACGTGCACAAAGCTGGGAACTGGAAGGCCGACCAAATTGTAAGGGTAACGGCAGCCAACTATCTAGAACAGTATTCGAGTAACATGAGAGAGGTTTTGAGCACTTCCAGCATAGAGGACTAGGAAGCGATGCAAGTCTCCGACTCAAAAAATTAGATGACGCCTTACTGGAGGTATCTAGAAGATAGAGCATTACCAGAGAACGTAGACGAGGCCAAGTGGATCAAGAAGATGGCCAGTTGGTACACCATAGTTGATGGACGGTTCTATCGCTGTGGATATTCAATTCTATATTTCCGGTGTCATACACTTGAGTAGACCGACTATGCCTTGAGCGAAATTCACCTCGAAATTTATGAATCCCACATCGGTGGCAAGAACTTAGCATTCAAAGTCATATGCTAAGGATATTTGTGAGGTTCCAAATTTAAAATGTAATGGATATGAGACAAGCAGCATAACAATAAATAATACTAGACTTATTGGATGCCTAAATAAAAGCATTGGAGGAAATTTGGAGAAAATCTTTGGAAATTGTGGTTGAAGTATCGCTGGGAAGCTACACGCTCGAGCCCCACTCAAGCCAGAGAACCAGTGACCTCCCCGCCTGATGCATGCTCGAGCCCCGCTCGAGCCGAAGAAACCAGTAGCTACCCGGCTTGATGCGCGCTCGAAGTCCGCTTGAGCGGATGTTCCAGAACCTTCCCGCGCTCGCTAGCCGCCTGGGCGAATTTTTCCGAATCTTCCAGAAAGCCTTGGTGCTCGCTGGTCGCTCGCCGGGCGCTCGAGCGGCCCGACTAGTATAAATACCCGGCCAGCTTCACAAATCTTCACTTTTTTCACTTTTTCCCCACTTTTTTCAGACCATTCTGGCAAGGAGAGAGAAAGAGAACGCCAAGCCTAGTGAGAGAAAGGAGGAAATCGAGGTGTAGAGTCCGAATCCAACCGAAAGCCAGTTATCAAAGTGATAGCACGCGTCGAGGCAAGTGTTCTCATACTCACTATTTGTTCTCTTGTGATTTTTTATTCGTTCTCCATTGGGTATTATCATCTCGATACCCACCCAAATTGTAAAAAGCTTATAACCCATGCTTTAAGATCACAGAATCTATGATTTATTGACCGAAATAAGCTCCGAATTGATCGGTTTGGTACCACCAAACCCTAACCCCACGCCAGATTTGGGTTCACTGTTTTTCCCCTCAAATCATGTTAATTTGACCTCAAAATATGAATCACCACGTCCCAAATATGTATACATATCGGCCGGGCGTCCGAATTCACAAGAATCGACCCGTACACGGCGTCCGAGACCTCTAAGTGCCTCCTGACACTGTTCACCCGAGGTGAACAAATAAATTTGCATGCTTCCACCTTTGTGTTATCTCAAAATTGATCTCAATATATGACTCACGATGTCCCAAATATGTATATATATCGACCGGTCGTCCGTTTACACAAAAATCAACCCGTTCGCTGCGCCCGAAGTGTTAAACAATCACTGTTACTGTTCACCCGAGGTAATATGGAAGAGTTTCATGTCTCTATCCTATTTAATTGGTATAAGAAGCATATCTAATTAATTACATTTGAATGTAAGCTTGAAGTTATGAATTTGTGCATCGGTTGTATTGAAACGGGCTCTGGAGGACCCCGATTTGATAATGGCTTATCAATGGTAAGCAACTCCGATCTCTCATGATCCATGACAATTATATGTATTATTGAATCACTAAAAACATGCTTAAGTTTCAATGTGAAATAAGAACCAAACAAGGAAAATGGAGGGAAGCCCACAATGTGAAATACGAATGATGGAGCCTCCCAAATGGCGAGAGTTATGGCAAATGGAATACGGTGGACTTTCCCTCAAATGGAAATGGAAATGGAATCATGAAACTAGGACCATGGATTTATGTTCATTGGGTAGTATTCTCTGGTTTGACACGTCCATCTCTGTGGAAACTCGAAGAATACTTTGGCCGCGTATTCTGGTCGCTTGTGTGAGCGGGTGATGTCCGTGTCACGCCTTAGGATACTATTGTGGAAGAACGAGGAACTGCCTTGGTACCCCGGGGGAATGGGGCGATTATTGACTTGATGTATTGATACGATATGCAGACGACCCCCCGGCTGGGTCTAAGAATAAGCCCTCACGGCCTTAGATCATGAGGAGTATCATGATCCTTTCCTCGTTCTCTCGCATCGTTGCTAGTACGACCTACTAGCCCTGGTCCGCAAAGATTAAAGTAAAATTAGAAAACATAATTCAAATGGCAATTAAATGTTCCTTCCCTCCCATATCTCATGATATTTCAATTGCATGTTGCCCCTTTTCATTGTCATGTTTATATTCTCCACAGTCTTATAGTGACGTATGATTATACTTGTTGGGCGATAAGCTCACCCTTGCACTCTCTCTTTTCAGATGAAAATGCCCTGATGCCCGACGAGACTGAGTAGGACAAAGAAGCAAGATAGGCAACGTGGATTTTGAAGAGGCCTTGAGGATCTAGCTTGATTATGTATGGCATGGAAATTTTGTGAATGAAAGGTTTTGATTTTTGTATACAATGGTTGTAATGCTTCCGCAGTTGTGTTTGTGGTTATGCTTGGGTTCTTATAGTTGGCATCTTTACCTAAGCCGACGTCATACCTAAATTATGATGCCGGTGTCACTACAGGGGTTTAGTGGATCTGAGATCCTGTGTATGATGTTGAATATATTTGAGGATATTGTGCAGAGTTTCTTACAGGTACTTGTATTTTGGTAAACGTTCAAGTTACAAAGGGAACTCTGTCCAATTTTCTACAGAAATTTATGATATTAAATTATATTGATTTATTGACGGAAGGGTTATTCCAAGGAAAATAACCCGGTCCGTCACAATATTACTGGCCTACAATGAAGAAGGACGCCCTAAAATTTGTGAAGAAGTATGAGAATTGCCAACTCTACGTCATTCTTCACCACCAGCCACCTGTGGAGTTATGATCTCTCTAAACTCCTTAACCTTTTACGTAATGAGGGCTCGACATTCTCGATCCATTTTCTATCGCGACTGAGCAAAGAAAGTTCATCATTATGGGTACCGATGACTTCACTAAATGGGTTGAAGCCATCTCGCTGGCCAAGATCATTGAGCACAATGCTTTAGAATTCATTCACTAAATTATAGTATGCAGATTTGGCATTCTTGAGGTCATTGTGACCGATAATGGAACTCAATTCTCAGGAAAGTGCTTCACAAAATAGTACAACAATCTTGGTATTAGATTGGTCTATCCTTTAATAGTATACTCCCAAGCAAACGGACAGGTTGAAGTCATTAATCGTACGTTACTCTATGGTCTAAAGACCAAGTTCGATGACACAAGGGGTTTCTGGGTCGACGAGTTACCCTCTGTCTTGTGGTCATACCAGATGATTCCAAAGAAGCCAACTCACGAGACGCTCTTCAGCCTCTGTTACAGGACTGAAGTAATAATTTCGGTTGAGATCGGGCTCTCAATTCTTCGGGTCGAAGCCTTTGACCCGCTTTGTAACTCCCAGAAGCTCAGGGAACACCTAAACTTGTTGGAGGAAGCCCGCGACACAGTCAGAGTGTAGACAGCAGTCTACCAGTAGCTAGTAACCCGCACTTATAACAAGAAAGTGAAAGCGCGGCAATTCAAAATTGGATACCTGGTATTACAAAGCATAGAGGTTACAAACATGACCAACAATCGGAACAAGCTTTTTTCAAATTGAAAAGGCCAGTTTATAGTCTTAGCTATTCTGTGAAATAGAGTATAAAAATTCTGAACCCAGGATGGCAAGTTGATCCCACGGATGTCGAACGCGGTCCATCTTAAGCACTATTTCCAGTGAAGACTCAAGCAGGACATCTGTGTGGCATGAATATGCATGTAACGAACACTATCATTAATAAAAGAAAGTTCTTTTCCATTTGCATTGTGTACGTTTTTCTTTCCTCTTTCTTCCATATAAATACATGCTTGTAGGTACATGAAATAAATAACCTAGATTGCCCCTAAGTCGGGTGGGTTTTCTCCCATTTGCTATTAAACCCTGATTATCCAGACGGTTCGTAAGCTTTTGATTGAACCCTGATCATCCAAGCGGCCCATGAACAGTCGAATTAAACATTGGTCATCCAAGCAACCTATAAGCTGTCGAATTAAATCCTGATTATTTAGGTAACTCATAGGCGGTTGAGTTAAACCCTGGTCATCTAAGCGGTCTATAGGGGATTGAATTAAATCTTGATCATCCGAGTAGCCCGTTTGTGGTTTGGTTCTAAACCTTAGGGGGCTTAAATGGCACGCATGATGACCTTCTCCAATAAGAGTTGGCGCTGTCAGTCAATGACGGCCAATATGTCAGGAACAAAGTACTCCGTCCAAAGTTGGGCCGCCCAAGATCATGCATTGGCAGCACTATCGAAGCCTCAACTCACGCGAGAATACAAACTGGCTTGGTACAGTATTAGGACTCACCCTGATGACTCCTCAAGGACTCAAGTCCAAATGAGATCTCAATAAATGTCTCAAATGCTGAGAGACAAACGGCTAACCTGTATAAGATATATCAAGTAGGCTGGCTAATGCAAAGGGAAAGTGATCTAAGCGACAGCTAATGAAAGCAAAAGTCATGGAGTACAATGAGTCAATAAGACAACCATTTTATTAATGACCAAGTTATATGTACAAGTTACATCCAAAACTAAGAGTAAGGCATCAAAATCTCTAAGGAGCAAGAGAGGCCCTTGTTCGCTCCAGGACTGATCCACAATGCTGTCATGTCATTGGGCAGTACAGTTCGCTGGGTTAAGGATACTAACAAAAAAATTAGGGTTCACCAGCTGAGCAATGCGACGACTGATGTTGATGCCTTTCCATAACCGTGCCCACAGCGCCTGAGAAATCTCGTGGGGGTGTATGCAAATGGATAGCTCATTCTCCAACGAGGTTATTCTTCCTAGAACCTCATCAATATACCCCGCAGTCCTAGAAGCCTCCTCTTCTAGTCTCGCAGTTTTTGTTCTCTGCTTAGACAACTCAAATTGGAGAGCGGCCATCTCCTCTTGGTGTTGGGCCTTCAGTAGGTCCACCACCCCCTCGAGTCAAGCGATCTCTTTTTCACGATCCTAGATCACTAGGTTCCATTGATGCAATCCCTTGCTCACTGCGCCCAGGGCATTTGCCTCCTGCTAGAGAATAAAAGAGTTAAACAACAGCAACATAAGAGGAAGAAAAGAATGTAAGTTTTAAAAAATTACCAACCAGACTTTGCGCTGCCTCTTGACTAGCCTACTTCGTGACCTTGTAGCTAAAGGTGAAGGACTGGGAGCGGCAACCTCGTCAACATGTGCCACTGCGGCCTCAACGACGATCTCCTCTGTCAACTCTACACCGAGATCAACTGCCTCAAAAGGCTCTCCTGCAGCTGGCTCATTAGGCGGCTCCTGAGCCGGCTCCAAGGCTAGCTCCTCCAGCTCAGCTAATGGCTCCTTAACTGGCTCTAAGGCTGGCTCCTCCACCTTAGTTAATGGCTCCACAGTCGACTCTACTCTGGAGGCTTCTAGTGGCAGCTCCACCAGCATAGACTGCGCCGTCAAGTCCTCCTACTACGATAACACAATAATAATGTCGCTTGCTGCAATGCGTAGCATGGCATTGTATTCTTTCATGGCGGCCCTGACTCCGGAGCAATCTCTGGCTCCTACAAGTTGCATGGCAACCACGTAATCCGGCTTCATAGAGGTAGAAGAAGAAGGCTCCATTGTTGCGACCTTCTTCTATTTTGGACTGATGGGAGCAACATTAGTGGAAGGCGCGCCAGCATCATCAATGACAATAGCGTCGGCCTTTCTCTTGCGCTATGAGGCCTTTGGTGGTGGTAGTTTGATTTTCTAAACCGGAGAAGGATGTCCCAAGCAAGCTCTCTTGGTTTCCTCCTTGGAAACCAAGTGTTCTCTTGTGAATGTAAACTCATGCTCCTTCACCAACCGCAATAGTGGCTCCACAGCAGGCCACATCCGCCTTTGGGGCTTCCCAATGAGAGCTTTAGGAACCTTGCCCTAGTCATGGGACAACGGCCACGTGTCAGCAACGTACATGTGGAAGTAGCGGTCCTTCCAATTCTTCAACGAATTGTAGATGGCTGTGCTGATGGGAAGGTCTCTGGGGGATAGGGAGATCTAGTCCCCACTCTAGATGAATCGAAACATCACCCTAATCACCTCAATCGTCAACCTCCGTGAATGGTGACACATGAAGATGCACAAGGAGTAGAGGTATCACACAACATTAGCGTGGAGTAGTGCGATGGGCACCTGGAGGGCCTTGAAAATCTCGAGCAACTCCTGTGAGATTGGGAGGCGAATCCCACCTCACAGATGAGCCTCACACATGGTGATGCAGCCATCAGGAGGAAAGCAGACCCTATCCAGCTCACTGGGCATTACGAAGACAATCTCACGTGGGATGTTGAACTTCACATATAGCTTTCTAACCTTACCAGGCGTAATCACAGAAGCAATCTCCATCATAGAAGGAGCCATAGAAATGAGAGTGAAAAGAACAGTAAAGACTTAGAAAATTTTTAGAGGATGAAAGAGTATGAAAAATTTCAACAGACAGATTGGTTATAAAAGCACGCAATCGTTGGAGAAGGGCAACGCATCGAAAAGGTGCACCCATCATCACTGACACATGTCGCCTCCAGAGGGGGCGCAGTCGAATTAGATCTTCTGATACTTTAATTACCAGGATCATAAATTTACTGCATGATGACACGTGGAAAACTTTTCAACTGACAGTCCGGCGACATGATGGCGCATCAATTCAATTCCCACTATTTCTTTGAATTCTTCCCAAAACAGTCAATGAATCTAGTCAACTCCACTCTTTCCCCTAAGTTCATCGGATTCTTTTCACAATGGTTAACGAATCCGATCAACACTGCTCTTCCAACAAATTCTCTGAATTCAGGCTGAATTAGTCAATGAATCCGGTCAAAACTGCTTTCTCTGCCAAGTCCTCCGAATTTTTTCTAAAGCGGTTAATGAATCCGGTCAATGCTCCCTTTCGGCAAGTCCTTCAGATTCAGACTAAGACAGTCAACAAATCTGGCCAACTTTTTCTCTGGCTATGCTCTCCGGAAAGGACAATAGAAATGCGCTCAACATTTTGAGAGCCATTGTTAGTTTTCTCATCAAGCCGTCTCCAGTAAATTGTCCAACCAGAAGCGTCCTATCATGAGCACGTCGAAGGCCGGTGTTCCGGACCACCAGCACAGGTGGATAGTGATGTGGACACTAATAATGGGCTGGCTTACGAAGGAGGAAACGATACCGTTCTTCAGTGGCCCAATTTTGCCAGCCAGCGAAGAAGCAAATAGGCCGGCAGAAACCCAAGAGCAGGATTTCCTGTTTGAATTCAGAACAATCAACACGTCCATTGACCGAAAATGCTGCCAGTAGATGGGCTAAAGCCTAGGATGCACATGGCTCAAGGCAAGATTGGTCCACGTGTCCACAATGGTCATAAGCCCTACTTTCCCACTTCTCCAAAGAAGGAAAGCTACTCTGTAATGGTTACCTCCAGAGTCAATATACATCTCAGAAAGAAGGCACAAGAATCTAGGCACTGTCTGTTGGAAACAGGGCACTGTCTGCTAGAAACCCTAGCGGTTACAGTATGCGGAAGGCAGGAAATCAATTCCTTGACCGTTACATTTCAGAATTGACGATTACACCTTCTCTAGAAAGGCAACGATCCTCAACTAAGCTGGGTATCAAGCCCCTCTGTATAAGGAAGGCAGCCCATGGCCTTGGTTATAAAAGGCCATAGCAGTTCCCTTCAAAGGTACGCTGAAACTGGCCCAAGTAAATGCTCTCAACTACCCACAAAAGCCCTCAAGCTTTCTAAGCTCTCAGAAACTCTCTCTATGCCACTAGTTCCCTGCGAACACGGTGCTTAGAGACTGCTCCTCACGAGCAATTACCAAAGCTACTCATCCTACGAGTACAACAACCGATTTATAGACACTCTTTGCACTCATTTCTGCATCCTAATATCTTTCTATTCTGTAAGAAAGACATCTAACTTGAGCGTTAAAATATTTTCGGTGAAATCAAATTTCGACGTTACCTGACCTCTTATTTGAAATTGTGGTATGTATGATCAAAAGCTAAGCGAATGGAGATTGGTATCTAGCAGGCAACTTGATCCAAATCTGTTTAACTTTGGATTCAGGACGTATCAATAAATAAAATGTTTCTCTCTCTAAAAAAATAAAATAAAAATAAAAGTATTCTACACAATTTTCTTATATTAAATCAAACAAATATATTTATATAATTTTACACAATTTTATTTTTGCAAATTTTATATAATTTTATGTTCTCGCTGTTTTTCACATTAATGTGAATACCCAACGCAGCATTATCCTCTGTTTGTACGAATGAAATAGAAATAATAGAATAATATATATATATATATAATACATTTTTATCTCAAATAAAATAACATACTTTGCTCAAGATCTCACATTCCATCCCTTCTCAACCACTTACTTTAGTGCCTGATATGTATGGGTGGATTATGTTAGGAGTATTTTAAAAAATTTTTAACTCCACAATTTAAACTAAAAATTGTTAAAAATAGATAAAAAGAATTAAGATAATCAAAATACTCGATTTGATTTTGCATTGTAATAGATTTTTTTTAAGATTTTGATTTAATTTTAAGTTATTGATTTTTAAATGAGTAATTATCCAAATTAACTATATATGTATATATATTATAATATATAATTAGTCATCTATTTGAAACCATGTCTTCACCGACGAGATAAAATCGAAGATGCGAGGAGTCTCGAGTGCAAACTTGGGTCATAATCCGTACATAGTACACTATGCCAAATTTCCTCAGCTCTACGGCAGTCACGGATAACAAGTGTGGTATTTTACAGAAGCCCACACAAGTTGTAATAGTAGGCCTTCTTCTCTTCATATTTCCTAGAGGTGCTGTCCCAGATTTGTCTGTGTTCAATTTGATTATGTTGCGCTACATGGGTCGCCTATAACTAGTTAGTTCCGTCCTTATCAAGCTTGCCTTTTGGGCTAACCCAACTCCAATATCTATATGTGAGCAGATAATCAACCATCTTAAACTCATATTTTTCAACTAAAACTGTTATGTGGGTAAAATTTAGGAGATGACCAACACCGAGCCAATTGTTAGTCCAGAACCTAATCTTCATCCCATTTTTGACATTTTATTTTGTACCCTTACGGATTATATTCCTTGTCACGAGAATATTACTCTACATGAAGGTACTTCAAGAAAATGGGTACTCTTTAGATACTTATTTTTAAAGATCTAGCCCAAAGCTTGTTGGAGCTGGTGGATAATTACCATTCCAATCTTCCAAGAATGGACAAATTACTATGGTACATCTTTCTAAGACCTAGTCCCTCATTTTATTTTGGAGTGCAAATTTCATCCCAGTTTATAAAGTGAATTCTCTTATCTCTCAAAGGAAATTCATGTTAATTTGGTCCAATTTTTTTGCATGAACTCTTGGGTAGGATGTGGGCTTGCATTGTGTAAATTGAGACTACTTGGGCCACAGCTCGAATGAGAGTGGCCCTCCCTGCAATAGAGAGGGGTTTCATCTTTTTTATCGAGAAGGTTTTTGTTGACTTTCTCAATGAGTTCTCTAGTGTTCATGCATTGTGTGTCCACGAATCATATGGGCCCCCAAGTAATTCTCCAGGCTACACTCCGATTTGAATTTGTAGACCACCTTTAGCTAGGAAGTAAGGCTTTTACACAAGTTGGGAGACACAAAAATTAAAGACGTAGAAATATTAGTAGTCTATCCTGCAACTTGATTGAAGCAGCTTAAAAAGTTCATAATATTAGAATGTAACTTTTAGTGATGTTGAGAAATAGCATGAGATCATACGTAAAAAAGAGGTAGAAGATGGCTTGTCCATGTCTACATGCCTTCATCAGTTCCCAATTCCCATCTATCACATCTTTGTTGATAAGGTGAGAAAGGTGCTCAATACATAAAACAAAAGGCTAAGGGGATAGAAGTTGTCGTTGTCCAATACCACAAGTTGATTGGAATCTATCAGTAAGCTTTCCATTCTATATTGTTAAAAAAGTGGGCATAACAATATATTACATAATGAGTCTCACCAAGTTGCTTAGCAAATTGAGGATGAGAAGAGTGTTGCGGACAGAGTCCCATATTACTATATTGTAAACCTTAGCCGGATCTATCTTAAAAGCCATGGCCACATTTCATCCTTGGGTTCTCCCTCTGGTGTGAGCCATCTCTTGTGCTACAAGGATGCTGTCATGAGTCTTTCAACCGAGTAGGAAACTTGCTTGCACTGGGCTAATGATCTCGTTAATCAGTGGCCTAAGCTTATAGACAATGGTTTCTGTAATAATTTTACTAACCGCATTAGAAAGCAATATGAGTATAAATTGGCTAAATTTTTTAGGACAGAATATTAGAAGTGAGGATTAGAATAGTTCGGTTCCACCTTTTCGAGTACGCCCTTCTTATTAGGTTTTGATTTTGGTGTTGTAGATGTCATTCTTCATTGTCGCTCTTGCATTTTGAAGAATATGGTATTGCACCCCTAGGTCATCAAATAGGCACTTGATGTAGTCGATCGCCCCTTCCTTTAGAAGGTTTTTATCATTGGTGTAGTTTCTTGTAGTTATTTTAGCTCCATTATTTCGCTATGCCTCCTCTTGTAGTAGTCGTATAAAAAAAACATAGTATTCCTTTCACCCTTTGTAGATCGATTGAGTCTTGATTTCTAATACAAATGCACCGACTCTCTATGTAGGACCTCTCGTTATTTTTTGATGAGTAACTCTTCCGGCAGTCTTAGACAAATTGAGTCGGCATGGGCCAATGTTATAACACCTCATCTATAATTTGTGTATTATAATATCAAAAATAAAATATATTAGGCAATCTTTGAAAATAATTATATAATTAGATTAAAAATCAATTAAGGATAAGAGTCAACGTCTAACTTGTACTTGCGAGGTGTTTGTGTGTGATTTAGCAGGTTTGATAGAACATGTAACTCTCATACGTTGAAAAGGCATGCTTGCTCATGCTAGTCTGTAGAATATGCAACGCTAGTATGTGTATCTGATTTGTTTTTGTGTTTGATAAATGTACGATAGGCTATCGTGCGTTAATCTTCCTATATAAGAAATCATTCGTAGTTTTTAGACATTTTTTGTGAGAGAAGAGAGAAAAAGTAAAGAAAATTAATTTTGAAACTATTTTGCAATAGACTTTAGTTTTACTTTGGTTAAGTCCAGTTCATTTAGACCTATTTCTTTATTTGTTATTAAAATCTTACAATTAATCATTTTGTTCTTCGTTACACATGCATGCATGTGTTCATTCCTCTTCCTCTTTAACATTTCTTTACTTAAATGTACATTTTTCTTAAATATCTCGAGGTTTTGAATGCTTATATTTGATTCCTAATAATATTCATACATATTGAGATACGTAGTTTGTTGACCAAACATGTTGTTTTTATATAAGTATTTAATGAGAACTTTACTTTAAAATTTGTAAACATTATTAGTTTTCACTGATTTGGAAACATATATATATATATATATTAATAACTTATTATAGAGTTTTTCATTTTAATTGAATAAGAATCATTTGAGAGAATTGATTTACACATTTTTTAATATATTTTTTATAAATTAAAAATCGACCATAATATTCATGGTTAGAAAAATGATATTTAACCATATTTATAGAAAATAATATGTAATCGGCTCACATATAAATTTTGAATAATAGTATAGAATCTAAAGCTATTGAAAAACATTTATAATTTGATATTCAATATTTGAGCTTTGTTAATGGAATTTTCATGAATTATTGGTTCTTATTGAAGGCACATGACTGCACAAGGATGTCAAATCAGTTAGAGAAACCCTCGATAGCCCCAAAGGAGTTCAAGGAAGTGCGCCAACCATGAAGGCTTCGTGCCATAGAAACCTTGGCAACATGTTTAGTTTTTTGTTGCCTTTGATTGTTCTAAGCGGGTTGGTCATCGCTATTGCTCGTCTTGTTAACTTTGGTCTACCCTAGATGTTGCTCATAACTTAGGCATTCTAGCCTTTTAGTGTTATTTGCTTCCTTCATCGCTATGTAGGTGCTGGTGATATCTTTCACCTCCAAATAACATCTTGGGGTGTTGCTAAACCAATGTTTTTAAAATATTGCCCGATTGAATAGTTATTATATAGAGAATCAGTTTAATTTTATTAAGAAGTTTTGAGATGGCTCTAACTTTAATATTAAATTGGGTTAAAAAACAATTCAGTCTCTCTTTTAGAGCCTACTTTACCTTAACCAAATGCTCGGGTTACCTTTCATCACACTGGCTGGATGTCAAATGGGATAGGAACTAGTGGGCTAGCTCTTGAAATATTCAAATTGAATTTGGTCATAATTTATAGAATCAAATGGTTACATCTTCCTTTAAAATTACAGAAAAATAGAGGCATAGTATTGCATCATCTGGATTTTGAAAGCAAAGTAAGGTGTGAAAGTGGTTTAGGTTATTCTTTGGATTGGCATTTCTGTCTTATGACTCCATCATTGAAATTATAGGGGAGTATTTTCCACTTTACCTTAGTGGTAAATGGGAACGATATAGTTGGGTCGCATGGCCGACAAAGACTTCTTAGAAAAAGTGTTGCCCTATCCTTTCAATATATTCTTCCACCTCAACTATGGAAACGATCCTTTAAGCGTTAAGAAAAGTCTTTAATTTTAAATAATTAACAGATACGCTTAATATATGTCGAATCGAAAAAACTTAAGACATACTGCTATATGCTACCTTTTGATTGGAACAGCCCTCATAATCTCAAATATGCTAGGAATTTCGTCACTTTGGGCTTTTCTCATTGTCCTAAAATTTGAAATGGCCTTCAAGCCGAGCGGTTGATGTCAACATTTGTAATTATACTTGAATATTACTAAAAAAGAAATACTTTTGTAATATTTTTTACATGATAAAAACCTTTTATCTTGTGATTATACTTACTTTGTGTATTTCGTTCCTTATATTGCTCCCTTCCATGTAATATTCTATGGAAAAATATTACATAAATATCAATTAGTACTGCTGATAATTAGTTGTTATTTATTTTTCTCACAACTAAATTAATTAGTATGCCTTTTTAATATTATATAAAAGCCAATGAGTTCTCACATATTTGTCCCAGAAAAGTCAGTTAAAAAAATTAGGTTGACATAATTTTAGAACCAATTTTCACATATTTTTCAAAAATAATAATTCGAAAACTCAGCTTCACATCATTTTCAAATCAATATTCTAGCATTTATGACCATTAAACTATAAAAATTCATGCTTTGAGAATTTAAGTTTCACATTATAAGAAAATTTTTAAAAAAAATTATCTCCACCTAAATTTCAAATTAGGTTGACATCATTTTAAAACTAATTCCAGATATTTATCTCTGAAAATAATAAATTGAAAAATCAGCTTCTCATCATTTCCAAAATCAATTTTCAGGCTTAATCTATATAAATTCATACTTTATGAGAATTTTTGTCCCATCTAAATCAGCTCTATGTCAATCTCAAATTAGATTCACAACATTAGGAAACTAATTTTTACATTGATGGGTATGACTATCCATGAGCCGGCCCAAAAAATCAATCCATTGGAGGAAAAGAGACCCAAGAGACGAAAGCCCAATAGAACACTTCCTTAACTTGAGATCCAAAAAGTAACACAGCTAGCCCAAATTGGTTGACCCGAGACTGCCCAATAAGAGACGGGCAACTAGGGCTTCATAATGCTTTGCATCAGTAGCTGACCCTCTGGCTCAATAGTCAACAACCATCATAACTCAGCACATGTGGGCCAGCCATACTTGCCATAATCGGCCAGGCAGTTTAACAAATATGTCCAGAATATTGCCCCACAATTTCGCATCATACCCAAAATGACAGTTATGACTTAACAAATCTTTTCAGACGGAAATAACTATACGGTGTCCTATCCAATTACTCTGACAGCATAAATAATATTTTCAGATCGCAACAGTTACCATAGCCGGTCATTGTGATTGCTGGGATAGTTCAATGAATCTATGAGAGCAGTTGTCATCAATTGTGAAACTCAAGGAAAGTTAAACCGATCATCATTCTATAAATACCCTCACTCTGCCATGAGAGAGGGAGATCAAAAAACACTAGCCCTCTAAACAAGCAATTAAGTAGTTAACTCTTGAATATAAAGCATACACTCTCCTCTAAGATATTCATGCACACAGAGATCTAGTAAAGCTACTCTACCAGCGAGTGTATCCATCCCAAAGCTACCACAGCGTACCTCTCAAGGCCACTCCCAACTGAGCGTACTACTTTGAAGTCCAATCCTCTGCAATGCACTCAATCCTTATTCATGCTTGCATTCACACAATTTACATTCATCTATCTTTCTCTCTAATATAAAAAGATTTTTGACTTGAAAGTTAAAAGATATATCAGAAAGTGAGTCCTACAATCATCTGACTTCTAATTTATTTGTTGTGGTGTGTAAAATTCAGATTTTTGACAATGAAGGCTAGACCCGCTTCAATTTAACTAGCACGACGAGTTCAAGCAGATTCCTAATTCGTATAATAATTAATTGAATTTAGGAACACATCACACATATTTCTATTCAAGAATAATAAATTTAAAACTTTGCTTCACATTATTTTCAAAATCAAATTTTACGTGACTCTTAATATATATAAATTCATACTTTATGAGAATTTTAGTCCCATCTTGTAAGGATACAAAATAATCAACTCCATGCCAATTTTCACATATCTATAAAAACCAAAGTTCACATATTTCTCTTCAAAATAATGTTGGCATCTCCCTTTAAATTTAAAGAAAAATACAGATATAGTGCTATTTCTTCCATATTTTGAAAGCTAAGTAGGGTGTAGAAATAATCAAGGTGATCCATTGGATTAATACTTTATCATACGACTCCACCATTGAACTTGTCACGACTCTAGACCAATAGTAAGAATAAATAATGACAATTATTTATTACTCTAAATTACACCCCTAGCCATAAAGAGATAAACACAAATACAATACCTAATATCGGGTAGCATATGACAAGAATTAAAATATTATCAATAATTATGACAACAACCACAACATCACTTTGAAGAATCTGTTGAGACTCTAAAATATTGACCATAACCTACTATACAAAATATAAGAAAAGCAACCATTCAGGCATCACAAACTTACAACGTCAATCTCACATAATATATACCATACTAGAATCTTAATACTAAAGTAATTCAAGATAAGTTTCCATCATAATACAACCTACTATAATTAATATATGTATAATCTCCTTAAAATTTTGAAAGAAAAATACTGTGTCAAATATAAATCTAACACAATAAAACATGAATAAAATCCCTTGAATATTCTTGTCCAAACTTACTATAAATAATAAATAACTTTCTAATCTAAAAAGGACTAAAAATAATAAATCAAATGTTTAATAAGTATTAATGTATATATCTAATGAAACAAACATGTCTTAAAATTAGAATGAAGAAGCAAAAATAATAGAACATGTATGAAAATCCAATACAAATATCCAACTGTATCAAATACTTGAGTATAAAATATTTTAAATTAATCTCATACGCAAAATTCGTAGTCTGTATACGATTGTCATACAGTCCAAATGTATAAAATCGTCCAAAATCTCAAAATCCAAAGTTTAAATACCAAAATTAAGTAAATTCGAGTATCGATCAAATCATACAAATCTTAAAAGTTAAATGTCACAAATGTCAAATCAAATGCAAGAGAGATGTTGAAAATTTAAAACATGCTAAATTTAAGAATTAAGGACAAAAAGACTAACTTTAAAGAATAGTTATACATACTTCTAATAACCTTAAACAAAACTACTACTATTTAGACCAATATGCGAGCCATTTACATATTTACCTTTATATATAGGTTTAAACGTCATTTTCTTTTACAATTTGTGGATGATAAGTATAGTTCTCAAATCTGTCCAAATATAGTAGGATGTCTAAGTATATTAGTTTTATTTAATTTTTTACAATAGACCTCAATAAAAATATCAAATTGGGAAACTGTATAATAAATGTCTAAAATTTTTCTACATGTCAAAAAAGAATAAAATTTTAATTCTAAAAAAGTATAAATATAAAATTTTTTACCATATAAAAAAATAAATATCAAAATAAATAACAAAATAAAATCTAACCCGAAGCATATATATGGACAATCATATGTAAGGCTCAAATGTAAATTTTTATAACTTTTATTTTACAAATATGCACGTATACGGATAAAGTACCTTAAATATCTACTTTTTCATTCAAATCCGACTAAATCCTCAAATATTAAGTAAAAACAAAGCTAAATTTTAAAATATTCAACAAAAATCACATGCATGTAATAACAATTAAAGTGGGGTGGTAAAGAGTTACATGCATGTATCTAAAAATACAAAAAATAAATAAAATTAGAAAAAATCTAAAATAGATCAAAAATTGGGTTCATGTATACTTACCTTCACCTTTAAATTTGACAAAATTTCACTTCAAAATCACCTTTCACTCCTTCCTCTTTCTCTTTCCCTTCAATTTCTCTCTTGTTTTCCTTCTTTCTTGCAAAAAATGCCTGAAAACAGTGTTAGCGCCACTTATATAAATGAATTGGCATATGAGCGTGTATCTTAGTCATGCATCAGTATCATGCGCTGCTCAAATCCTCGATCTCATATGATTATCATATCAGGCGTGGCTTAAGTGCAAGCAAACTGCCACAATTGTATATGAGCACTATAGAAACGCGCTTTAGGCACAACTCAAATTGCCCGAAACATGAACAAGTGCCCTAGAGGTGCTCTCCAGATGCGCACATTCTACCTCAAACGTACATGAGCACACATTAGGGGCATATCAAGCGCCAAGCTTTCTCCCACATCTAATTTCTCATCAAAATTTTCTTATACAATTATTTCTAAATTGGCTCAAAATAAAATGATAACATTAACATTAATTAATTATAAATCAGGTGTTACAGAACTTATAGGGGAGTATTCGCCACTTTATCATAGTAGTAAATGGGGTGCAACCCAGTTAGGTTATGGATGACGGAGCATTCTTGAAAAATCTACTACCCTATCCTTTTAATGTGTTTCTCGACCTCAACTATGGAAATGATCCTTTTAATATTGAGAAAAGTCTTCAATTTTGAATGATTAGTAGATATACCCGATATGTGCCTAGTTAGGAGATGTTTGAGACATACTACCACATAACCCTTCCTCTTACTTAGAATTGTTAGTATTCGGACCGCTTATTTAAATGGTGAAGAATTAATAATAATGTGTAACAATCAAACAATAATAACAAATAATGAAGCACACACATTTTTCATATAAAAAATTTTCTTTAGAATGATGGAGAAAAACCATGGGATGATTCATTCGAAATATATCCACTATACAATAAGGCCGGTCACACAAACCATCACATATAAGGTCACAATTCCTTGTCATAAATAAGACTAGTAAAATATTTTTCTCAACTTCAAGAAAAAAGTAACCAATGTTGGTAGATATTGGAATATGATTTAGAATTTAAATGGATGCTTAAATCTTCATCTTTTTTATTTTTTCTCTCTTTCTGTTCTTTTTTTTAAAAGTCAGTGCTCTCTAAGTTTCAAGATTATAATTGGTAAACCCTAAAACTCGTCAATGTATATCTATACTACGAACCAACGTTCGAGTGCCTATCGGGCATGCCTCAGGTGTGGACATCATTGGGTCCAGAGCCTCAAGCACCCCCGGGAGCACCTCGAGTGCGTGCTTACTGTTTTAAGTGCCTTAGGCATGCCTCAAGTGTGCACCCACTATTTTCAACTCTTCAGAGGTGCCTGAAGCGCCCACCCTCTAGAATCGTTGCTCATGCACTAGTTTTGCACACGAAGCGTGTTCAGACACTGTAATCATTCATATTAATAAGTTCCTGTGTATCCTCATATGAACCACCAAACAACACGTCAAATGGGTATAAACTTATACAATGATGACTAATAACTCAACAGGAATAGCCCCCAAAATCTTGAGTATATGAGGGATTATGTTTCTCTAAGCTTTCCTCACTGTCTTTAAGTTGAGACAACCTTCGAGTTAAGTGAAAATAAGTCATTGTGTTGCCTCATGGGCCATGGGTTGCTTTGGCCAAGAGTGGCTCTTGTAAATGTAGCTTTCTCATCTTTTCATCTTTTTTCAAAGCTTAAGGCTTGTGGATGAAGGATCTCAATCCAACAAGATTAGTTCTTAAATTTATAAAGATATTTTAATATCCTAGACATATCCTAAAGTTATGCACCCGTGGCTTTAATGTCTAGTGCGGCTAATGAATGGGTGCTTTCTTGACTGCCTTATTTAGGGGGACACTATGAGAGAAGATGTCCTTCAACAATTGGCTCGATCACCCATGCGCACTTGTCATCATTATGATAATTGGTTTGTTGAAGATTTTTAGATTGGCGATCCTAATGACTGTAATTTTGTTTAATTAAGAATAAATTATTTGACTCGATTTTTGCAGACAATGTTAATAATACATACTTATAATTTAGATTTAATTTGAGAAAATTTAGATCTACTTCTCAAGCCATTCAATTTGGATCCTCTATACCATAACTAAAAATAAGAACTTAGAAAAAATTAGAATTGATTTTTTAAAATATTATTCGACGTTTAAATTAGTTTGATTCCTAAAAAAATAAAAATATGGGAGAGATTGAGGGAATGAGAGAGTGAAAGTGCAAGGCTTGACTCCTTATAATATCAAAAGAACAAATTATTTAGAGGATTATACTCTATTTTTTTTTTTTGTTTTTCGTATTTGACCCCCTTTTTATGAGAAAAGGCATGTATTTATAACTACAATATCAATTGCTATAATTTTTAAAGAGAAATAATCTGTGACGGAGAAGATTTTTTTTTTACATTTCAAAATCCTCCTGTCAGAATTCATCGAAAACTAAGTCCCAAGATGAAATAGTTAAGAGAGACGATCTAGACAAGACCAACACATGCAAGCATACAAAATATAAACTTATATATATATATATATATATATATTCACAATGCATTCACAGTATCATCCAACGCCATGTAATATTCACAACTCCAACTCTTTTGACATTTTATTTCATTAAATCAAAATTCGTATAGGGATGCCATTATAAAATTTGATTATAACCAAAAGTTAAATGCAGAAGCAGATCTATTCCAAAATATATACAAGTGAAAGTATAGTCATTCATTTATTCATAGTTTGAGATAATTATATTTAAAACTATCAAAATTCTCAAAAATCTTCAACAGGCTTTTCGATTCCAAAATTTTTCATTGCTAGGCTTTATCTATTCCTGCTTGTCCAGTATAAGTTCTACAGTTTTATCTGAGGAAAAAAATTATAACAGAGTGAGGCGAAACTTAGTAAGGTACTAAAAACATGCAATATAAATCATGAATGCAATAACATAGAGTCATATAAAGTACTGGAGTTTATGATCAATACTGATTCCGAAGTTCTTGATTCGATGCCATTTTTCGAAGTTCACAATTCAATGTAATTTTCTGGAGTACAAAATTTCATATTTAATGTCAATTTTTTTCGAAGTACAAAGTCCAGTTTCAAAATCTGAAGTTCACAATGCAATATTAATTTTCAAAGTTCACGTGCATGGCCAAATTTTCGAAATCCATAATGCCATGTCATTTTCATTGTTCAAAGGGACCTAGGCTTGTAACCCTACCAGCCAAGGGGGAGAATAATTAAGGGTAGTTTGTATTCACTCCACACAATCAAAGGCCATAGTTCCAAGTTTATATCAATTTTCATTTCCATTTCCATTTAGAATCCAAAGTCCAAAGTTTCGTATTTCGGTCCTCTCTTTACGTCCCGAGGAGGGGCGGACCACGTATCACTCCATAGAGGGAACTACCATTGATTACCACCGTAACGTTCTAAGGTATGCCGGAGAATCTTATCTGACTATATCATTGTTCTAGGTCCAAAGCACTTATTCAAAGTTTAAACAAAATTCATCATATTTCAAGGCCGATTCAAAGTTCACGTATTCCATACTTCAGTCAATTTCAAAAGGCCTTCATATTTTTTATCATTCCAATTTCCATACAGGATTTCCATGCAAAGCAATCCGGCCATTAAATGAATAGAAATATGAGTCAACATATAAAAATCAAAGTTAAAGGGTTATACTCATGCAAAGCAATTCCGATTGCAACTTTGAATAATAAAGCAAGTGCTAAAATATGAAATCAGAGTCAGGAAATACAAATTTACAAAATATGAAACTTAGCTCAGAACCATAAATTTCATGCATGTTTCATAACGAAACCCAATAAATGGGATTTAGAACATAATTATCAAAGCAATGACATAGAAAATAAGCTCCAAATACTCTTGCATCAAAACATTCTTAAAGTTTGAACTTTAAAATGCAGAGTGCACTTGTCTAATTCTCCAAGTCCTTACTTCAACTTGGCCAAAGGCTCCCTTTTTCCTCCTCGTCTCTTCCAAGTTCTTCCAACTCCCTTTCTTACTAACTAGCTCAATGTATATAGAAAATGGGTTACATGGGAGTAAGTTACTTACTCGATACTTTTTCTTCTAGAAGGTTGGTGGAGTAGGTAAGGGCAATTTACTTACTCCAAGTAGGTGAAAATCGTCAACGGAGTAGGTAAATTTACTTCGACTATCAACAAGGTTAGTTTTCATTAAATTAAATCGACTCCAGTCATCCTCACAATCTCACTCTGGCCTCCATCAATTCTTCAGACTTACTCTAGCCTTCAAGAGATCTTAAGGCCACTTCTGCCTCAAAAGGCACAATCAATTTCGGCTTTCATAAGAGAACTATCAACTTCGGCCTTCATAAGGCCATAAGGCAACTTCGGTCTCTTCCACACACACAAGGCATCAACTTCGGCCTCAAGGGTGCAATCAAATTTGGCTTTCATAAGGGAACCATCAACTTCGGCCTTCATAAGGCCATAAGGCTACTTCGACATCTTCCGCACACACAAGGCATCAACTTAAACACAATCAACTTCGGCCTTTAAGGGCACAATCTACTTCGGCCTCCATAAGGCTATAAGGCCACTTTAGCCTTTAAGAAATCATGAGGCTACTTCGGCTTCTTCCACACACACAAGGCAACAATTTCAGCCTTCAAGGGCACAATCAACTTCGGCCTCTATAAGGGCACAATCAACTTCGGCCTTCATAAGGCCAAGAGGCCACTTTGGCCTTTAAGAAATCATGAGGCTACTTCAACCTTCTTAGGCCATAAACAACTCCGGCTTTCATAGGGCCATAAACAACTTTGGCTCTTATAACTTCCTTACACCATTTTTGGCCTTACCAATTCATTGTCATCTACTTCCTAATTCTTATATTTTTGGGATCAGGATCTCACATAATCAATCACAATTTTGGTAATTAATCCGATTGAAATACGATTAGTTCAACCGTCACTATATATGTTCTAATCGTATGGTAAATTTGAAGCAATTAATACTTAATAATTGAACTAATAGTGGGCAGTTGATATTCATTAGTCCAAAATCCTTGCCTAGGTTAATTATAGAGTCAATGAACCGCTCGATTGATTATTTAGATGTGCCATTCAAGTATCTAACTTAACCATGATATAGTTCGGTTAATTATTATCCAACTGCTTAGTAGATCTTATCTTATCCTAACTAAAGTGAGGGTCATACTCTATTTTCTTTGTTTTTCGTATTTAACCCCCTTTTTATGAGAAAAGGCATGTATTTATAGCTACAATATCAATTGTCCATAATTTTTAAAGAGAAATAATCAACCACAATTTGGGTAATTATGCCGATTGTAATATGATTAGTTCAACCATCACTATATATGTTCTAATCGTGTGGTTAATTTGAAGCAATTAATACCTAATAATTGAACTAATAGTGGGCAGTTGATATTCATTAGTCCAAAATTTTTGCCTAAGTTAACTATAGAGTCAATGAACTGCTCGATTGGTTATTTAGATGTGACATTCAAGTATCTAACTTAACCATGATAGTTCAATTAATTATTATCCAACTTCTTAGTAGATCTTGATTTATCCTAACTAAAGCGAGGTCTCAAATAGACATCATACTCTGTGTGATTCGAAAAAGTGGGTCGAATACTGCTCACACATTTCTTACCATTCTAGGCCTATTAACCATAGGCTTAGTGGATTAAACAAGTTCGATCGATGTTGTACCCAATAGTACCAAAAGGCTCATATTTATGTTGGGCCAATGCATGCTGATGAATGCACTAGCTTAAGCGTGAAGTGAGGAGTGAAGGAATGCTACCCTCTACAGATCAACAGCTGGTGGCAATGGATAAACTGACCTAGGAAATTGCCACCATACACTGTCAAATGATAAGTATCGCGAATGGCTAGCTCTCTTTCCATAAGAAGAATTAAATACTAATAAGATGGGCCAATAAAGCAAGATTTTGTGGAGTTCACAAGGCCTCATCAATGATTCATCAAGTTGGAGGGCTGGTGTTAGGATAAAATATGTCTCATTCGATGAGAATATTGATGAAGCAGGAGCGTTGTCTCATAAATAATGGACTCACTAGTATCAGCACCCGAATGGATTACTTTCCCCAACCCATGACTACATTTGTGAACGTTCTATGCCATTGGTCAAAATAGGATTACTTAATAGAGAGGGCGGTCAGGCAAGTTACTTCGGACGCTGACCTTTTTAAGTTTTGTTTTGTATCCAGTTTTAAAGTTCATACTTTAATAATATAGCAAATATACTTCACCTTTTTAAAATCCAGATCCTTAAGTATTCTTCCGTTTTCCAACGACCAGTTTTAAGAAAGACTGCAATGTCTCTCTCCGATTTAAGTTACTTGTCAATTTACTGCTTTAGTGGCATACTGGTTTCTCATCTGTATTTATTCTGCTTCTGTTTAACTAGGCTTTGCATGTTTAAAATCGAAAATGGCATTTGCTTGTAAATGAACTCGGCTTCCTGCATGTAAAAATGAAATCGACACTTGTTTGTAAACGAACTCGGCTTCCTGCATGTAAAAATGAAATCGGCACTTGTTTGTAAACGAACTCGGCTTCGTGCATGTAAAAATGAAATCGGCATTTGTTTGTAAATGAACTCGGCTTCCTGCATGAAAAATGGAACTCGGCATTTTAGGTGATGCATGATTGAACCCGGCATCTGCTTGTGAACAAACTCGGCCCTTTTACATTGAAATCGAAATCGGCCCCCCTTGCATGATAAAATCGAAATCGGCCGCTTTGCATGTTGAAATCAAAATCGGCCCCTTACATAATAAAATCGAAATCAGCTCCTTTTGCATGTTAAAATCAAAATCGGCCCATTGCATGATAAAATCGAAATCGGCTTTTGCATGATAAAAACGAAATCGGCCATTTGCATGAAAATCGAAACCGGCCCTTTTGCATGTTAAAATTGAAATTGGCCCCTTGCATGATAAAATCGAAATCGGCCTTTGCATGATAAAAATGAAATCGGCCCTTTGCATGGAAATCAAAACCGGCCCTTTTGTATGTTAAAATCGAAATTGGCCCCTCGCATGATAAAATCGAAATCGGCCTTTTGTATGTTAAAATCGAAATCGGCCCCTTGCATGATAAAATCGAAATCGGCTTTTGCATGATAAAAACGAAATCGGCCCTTTTCATGAAAATCGAAACCGGTCCTTTTGCATGTTAAAATCGAAACCGGCCTTTGCATGATAAAAACGAAATCGGCCATTTGCATGGAAATCAAAACTGGCCCTTTTGCATATTAAAATCGAAATCGGCCCCTTGCATGATAAAATCGAAATCGGCCTTTGCATGATAAAAACGAAATCGGCGCTTTTCATGGAAATCAAAACCGGCCCTTTTGCATTGAAATCAAAATCGGCCCCTGGCATGTCCAAATCAAGTTCGGCCTTCCCCTAATAATACAAGAGGTCTGACTTTCTTTAAATGAAAATCATGTCCGGCCTTATGAGGAGAAGAAAATCAAGTCCGGCTTTCCTTTTGTGAATCAAGACCGGCTCTCCCCTTTGCATGAAATCAAGTTCGGCCTCCTTTGAATGAGAAATCAAGTTCGGTTTTGCGTGATAAAATCAAGTCCGGCCCTCCCCTTTGTAGGATGAATCAAGTCCGACCCCTTTTGCATAATAAAATCAAGTTCGGCCATGTGTGTCGTTTATTTGGAACCGGCCTCAAGGAGAAACCCAAATCGGCATTAACATGAAATCACAACCGGCCAACTTTATATTATGAAAATGAAATCGGCTCCCTTGATGTGAAAAGAGCTCCGGCCCTTCCTTGATGAAAATCTAAACCGGCCACTTCAAGTATGAAAATCTAAATCGGCAACTTTAAGCATGGAATCTAAACCGGCTTTCCTTTGTAAGAAAATGAAACCGGCCTTCCTGTGTAAGAAAATGTAACTGGCCTTGTATGGTATTTTGAAATCTACTTAAAGTATATGATTTTTGAACTAAGTTCTGTGATTTGAAACCAGTTTGAAGTATACAACTTTTGAACCGGCTTTAAGATATCTGTACACAATCTCTAAATGGTTAATAGTGATATTTCTAACTGATACTGAAAATGGCTTTCAGTAAACGATAAGAAGAAAATATTTTTGTTATGTTATTATGGACCCAGGACTGATATGCAGTCAGGTTAGGTTCTCCGGCATGCTTTAGAACGTTATAATGGTAATCAAGGATAACTCTGCCCATGGAATTATATGTGGTCCACCCTTCCTCAGGGCGTTATAATAGGAGAGTAGCTTCTGTTCTGCTCTGGCCGATGCCCCCTTGGATTGGGAAAGGATCTCGTGAGGTGGGATCATCCATTCTGTTCTGTTTAATGCCGTTGATTGTGAGGAGATGTACACAATCTATCCTCGATTATTCGCCCCCTCTGCTAGTAGGGTCTACTAGTAGGGTCCTTTACTGATAAAAGATAAGTTTTCTATAAATTATGGAAGTAAGACTGATTTCTGCTTTTTGAAATATGAGTACATTGATTTTTGATTTCCAAAGACCGTTTCTATTTTCTGACAATTCTATATACGTCTGCATCATATTTCTATTATAAATCACTTCCTATGGCGTTTGTAACTTCATATACAATAGTATCTATTTTGCTAAATTATGTTCCGCATACATGTTTTACTATATATCTGCATGTACCTTATTGGGCATCGACTCACTGTTTTCTATTTTTTTTTCCCTCTAGATGAGACTATAGAATTCGTGCCTGACGAGAATAAGTAATTAGAGCTCCGTCTAAGAGATTCTAACTATTCCAAAGCATACTTTGGGAGTTACCAAGGAAGAAGCAGTGGATGTAATTATCTAATTAGAATAGATGTATTTTTGAAATTAGAACCTTGTACCTATGTGCGCATGAATGAATTTTATGGGAATGAGTTTAAATACTTCGACAGGTTATTAGATTTATTTCGGTTACATGTTTTATGGATAACGTGTATGGGTTTTAGATGACATCTGTGATCCTATATTATGAATGACGAAATTAAAAAAAATAAAATAAATATCCGTTCCATCACACTTATAACAAGACAGTGACAAAATATATGGAAAACATTCCTGACTTAACATCTAGGCCAAACCTATTTTGCAACTTGGCCCTCTCACCTAAGACTATAGTAGAAGCCTAGGAGTCGAATTTTAAAGGCTGATAACTATCTATGTTTATTTGCTCTAACAGATACTGACTTAATATCGTAAGAGTACCCTTGAAAACAAGAGTTGGGCCCCTTCACTTTGTTTTTTGTGGTGCACACGACCGGAGTACCATTTATTTAAATCAAACGACCCCTCATAGCATGAGTTTTATCCTTGGTATAGGTGCACATCAATTTTATAGCGCTATTTTGCAACTTGGCCCTCTCACCTAAGACTATAGTAGAAGCCTAGGAGTCGAATTTTAAAGGCTGATAACTATCTATGTTTATCTGCTCTAACCGATCTGACTTAATATCGTAAGAGTACCCTTGAAAACAAGAGTTGGGCCCCTTCACTTTGTTTTTTGTGGTGCACACGACCGGAGTACCATTTATTTAAATCAAACGACCCCTCATAGCATGAGTTTTATCCTTGGTATAGGTGCACATCAATTTAAAAAAAAAAAAACAAATTTTATTCTTATTTGTTGATAGTATTTATCTTAATTTGTTTCAATGTCATTTTCTATTGTGTTTTTAATTTTTGTTCATGGATATTATATGTGTATAAGAATTATCTGACATGATATTTATTTAGTAATTTATTAAAATGATTAAAGATTATGATATGGACAACTTTTATAATATTTTATTAAAAAATTATTTTATTAATTATCTCAATCTTTAATAAAAAAATGATATTTATATAATTAAGAAATTTATTATTTTTTTATTTTATACATGATAGAATTATTCATCATTAGTTGAAATGATTAGTGATGATTTTCTTGACGAAGTGGGATAGTTTTTCTTAAATTTAAATTGGTAAATATTTTTTACTTTTACAAAATCTCCAATTTTAAGTAGCTTTCTTTGAAAAATTATCATTAAATGAGAATATTTTTCTATCACTTATTCTATATCTTCTCATGATAGAATAGAAATATGAGCGAATGAAGAGAAACCAGTTTCATATTATTTGTTATAAGGATTTTAAATTTGAATTTAGATACATTTATGATATCTATTTTCGCATTATGAAAATACAAAATAATATAATAATTCTAACAATCTGTAAGAACGTTTTAATCTCATAAAAATTCTTTCAAGGTGCTTTCCCTCTCGGTTTTAATTCTATATCTTGCTCTATTGGATTTCTGAATCTATTTACAGATATCTTTTATATTTTTTTTAGAGATTAAATTATTAAAGTTATTTCTTTATATTTCACACACTTTTGCTTACCAGTGTCAAAAATTAATTTATGTGGTCGAATTATGTTCGGCTATTTCTCGATTTGGTTTTTAATCTCAATATGGTCTCATATACAAAATTCTTGAATTTTAGCCAAGATATTAGGATAAATATTAAGATTTTGTTTTTCCTAAACTTTACCTGAAATATTACCCCCCCCCAAAAAAAAAAAAATTATAATATTTTTCACATGATGCAAACCTTCTATTTTGTGATTATACTTACTTTCCGTAGTACATTGCTTACTTTAGGACCGACCTTGTAGTATTCTATAGACAAAATACTACATAAATTCATACTCTGAGAATTTAAGTCTCACATTGTAAGAAAATTAAAAAATATATATCAGCTCCACTAAATTTCAAATAAGGTGGACACCATTTTAAAACCAATTCCGGATATTTGTCTTTGAAAATAATAAATTGAAATTCAGCTTCGTTTCATTTTCAAAATCAATTTTCAAACTTAATAATTCATACTTTATGAAAATCTTCGTCCCACCTAAATGAGCTCCATGTCAATTTCAAATTAGGTTCACATACTGATGTGTCCCTGATTTTTTAATTGTGGTACAAATTAGAAAGTTATTTAATTTTTTATTGTGGGTCAAATTAGAATAGATTCAATTTTCGTCACTACTAACCCTTGGAACCTGCATACTACAAGTTACAAATAAGAGGTTAGGAGGATTTGCGGGATTCACTTTTTAATTTATCCTCCGACGTTCAAATTAAAAATCTTTCTCAAGAGATAGAATAATATAAGAATGATACTAGATAATGTAGAATTATATGTGAATGGGGATGTGAAAGAGGATTGTGTTATATTATGTGCTTGATGGGGGCGACTTAGAAAGGAAGGAGGATTAGGCTCCTATTATGCACTCAACGAGGGCTAGACTCCAATTGTACGCTCGACGATGGCAACTTTGAGGGAAATAAAAACTGGGCACCTTTTTGATTGCATGCGATCAGTGGCTTATTAGAATTTTATTGAGTAAGTAGCTTACTAGGGATGCACTTATGGGGTGACTAGCTACGGATACACTAAGTGATTCACTAGGAGTGTACTCGTGGAGTGGCTCACTATGGATATATTGAATAAGTGGCTTACTAGCGGTACATTTAATAAAAAATGATTTCAATGATGAGGAGAAAGAGTTGTGCAGGGAAAAAGTTCGGTTCTGTCTTTACTCTTCGGGGGACTAAGGCTTTTTTCTTGTCCGAAAAGGAGCATTATGGAGTTAAGCAGGATGTTCCATTGACAACGGCGAATGATTTTTCCTCTAATGTCAAAGCTCCTCTCTCTCTCCCCCATCGGATCCTCCTTTTGTCTCATTGTGATGAGGGGTATTTATAATGTTTTATAGGTGAAGATTTGGTGTCAAGATTTGTAATAGGTGTCACCACTGGGATTTGCTGGCCACTAGGGGGCCGACGGAAATCACCTTTGTCAAGCGTCACCTTACTATAATGAGGAAGTCGTGAGTGATCCTTCAATCTAGTCATCAAGTAGTTTCAGACATTGCTCTGCATACGCGTCCTCTGACCATTCTACTGGTCGCCTGCCTAAAGGCCTTCTGAATTAGTTCATCTGATTGTGATGCTGGTTGGGCCATTGATATTTGTCCCATTTGATCCATCGCTCCCTAGGTCTCATTCTAGTTACCACTATGGCCTATGGATCGGGTTGGATGGATTTTCTTACTGAAACTTAACCCTCCACTTATTGGGTCCCTTATCGTACAAATAGTTAGGCTTATGATTGGACTAGCCTATGGTGTCACCTGACCCATCACATACTAATTTTGACATATTTCTATTCAAAAATCATAGATTAAAAACTCAGCTTCACATCATATTAAAAATCTGATTTTAGGTGACCCTCAATCTATATAAATTCATACTTTAAAAATTCTGCTTTACGTTATTTTCTGATGAATTTTTACGTATTTATGGCGTTTAATCTGTATAAATTTATATAAAATATTAAGCCTCGCCTTATAACAGAAACAATAAATTAAAAAAAAAAGCTCCACGTCAATTCGTTTCAAACCATTTAAATCAAACGCCTCCCGACACTATAAATTTGTCATTACGTATTCTTTCTTACAACGATTTTCCGGTGAAAAAATGGCGAACTCAGACAACGTACCCGCTGGAATGCCGGCATGGGACACCACCGTGGAGCGTATCAAAGTCAGAGCGCCATATTGGCCACCCCACTCGACGGTGTCGTTTCCTCCGATGTCACAGTCGATCCCTCCCGCAGCCTCTGGTTCCGACTCTCCGTCCCAGTCCCCGTTGCCACCATTCTCCCCGTGATCATCTACTACCACGGCGGAGGATTTGCGTTCTGGTCTCCCAATCGCAAGCCCTACGACAATCTCTGCCGTAGGCTCGCTCGTGAACTCCCCGCCGTCGTCATATCTGCCAATTATCGACTCGCCCCGAAGCACCGGTGCCCTACTCAATACGACGACTGCTTCGAAGCTCTAAAATTCATCGACCGTAACAAGGTCGACGGTTTCCCTGCGAATGTAGATATCGGAAAGTGCTTCCTCGCGGGAGACAGTGCCGGTGGAAACTCGGCACACAACGAGGCCGTCAAGGCCAGTGATCACGAGTTTAAGGCATGGATTTATACGGAAAAATTTATTATTTTATTTTTATTATTTATTTTTAAATAGATAATTATATTTATATAATTTTAAAATAATCAAATTATTCAAATGGAGAATAAAGTATTCTACTCGTATATAGGAAACCAATATAATATAATCTCCTCCACAATAGTTTTTTTTTTTGAAATTATAGTTTGGATCATGTTTACAGCAAACCGATTATTTTGGGTGTCAAACTATACGCTGTATATTTCACTTAATCCTAACATTTGAAAATTGCATGCTCGTCAAACATTATCAATGAAAATTAATTTGATTTCAAGTCGTTGAATATAATGATTCAGGCACTCTGAATTGTTGGACTGATTGCAATCCAACCGTTCTTAGCCACAGAAGAGAGGAGCGATTCAGAGCTCCGAATGAAGTCAGATGCGATTCTTCCATTGGAACGAATAGACAGGTTCTGGAAGCACTTCCTCCCTGACGAGTCGGACCGTTATCATCCAGCTGCGAGTGTTTTTGGGTCAAAGTCGAAAGATGCAACGGGCGTGAATAATTTCCCGGCAACGCTTGTTGTTGTGGGAGGTTTGGATCCGCTCTGAGATTTGAATAGAAAGTACTGCGAATGGTTGAAAAGATCCAACAAAGAAACCAAGAAGGTGGAGTATCCAAACATGCCCCATCTTTTCTATGCTTTCCCAGAGGTTCCAGAATCTTCTATGATCATCTCTGAGATCAACAGCTTCGTGCAGGACCTACTCGCAAAAAACCGATCTCTATTTGGGAGCTGATCATGAATTTATTAATAATAATATGTGTTGCATCCCGGGTTCCAATTATTATACGGATTAGGAAATTTTCGAACTCCTCGTCGTTCGGAGGTGGTCGCGAGCGAATTCGATCTCCGTTTCTGTTAATATGAGAGATACACAACGCAATTTATAAACAGAAAGTTAGAGGCCCAGTGGGATTTCTTCTATCGAAAACACTTCGACGCTCAAGTCAGTAACTTCCCGCAGTGAACGAAAAGGGGCGTATGCTTAAAGGTGCGCGTAAATGTGCTGCAAATGCATTTAGAGTGCGTGAATGTAGGAATGGGAGATTAGTGAGCAAGTATTTGGAGGCCTGACTCCCGGAATGTACTGCGGTGGGTGGCTAATTCTCATCGCTTGATAAGGTTGAGAGGGGTGGATCTGGAAGATGATTTTTGAGCTTAACTTGCTTGACATAGAGTTGATTATTTAGGATCCAATCTCTTCCCTTGTAGAAGAGAGAGATTTTATAGGGTCCCTGATTGGGGGCTTTGGGCGCGGGAATCCCCTTGCAGGGATCTGCCAGCCGCTGATTGTTGGTGGTGGTCGCTGATATATCAGTTGTCGTCTTGCGATGACAGGTAAATTGCCGAGCGTCGCAGGTTACGCCTAATCTACTCTTCGCTCTGGGATTGGTTGAAGAACTGTGGGCAGCAGCACCTGTCGCAGTTGGCAGCACTGACTCTTTCTCCATTAGCTCGTTTCCTCAATGCCACTACTGTCGCTCGACAGCTACATTAATGGTCGCAGACGTCGCTCATTGGCTGTGAGTACGGGCTGACACGTAAGCCACTTTGGCACACTAGGCTGGATTTGCCGTTGAACCGTTACTCTACAGGTTGGGCTTCAAATCTTTTTGGACTTTTGCACTGGACCCAGCAGTAGACTCAATGACTTATATAGTTTGAATTAATTTCATCATTTAATATTATTTTTAATAATTTATTTATTATACATTATTTATGTAGTTTTATTAATTTCTCCAAAAGGAATGATCCCTTTTCATTCAAATTGATATATTTAGAGACTATATTATATCCATGACTTGTAAGCCTCATGTGGTCTTATAATTCGAAATGATTTTTTTTTTTAATTATCTCGTTTCAGAACCTTTTTGGTGGGAAAAGGTGAATTCGAAATTCTACGGTTGTGGAGTCTACACCGCCGAGCTTGGAAGGAGAGAGGAAAGAGCCACTGCCCCTTGAAGATTCGGCGGTTTCATTCATCGCCATGGAAGACGTCATTTCTCGAATAATCTCCGACCTCGAGAGCATCCACAATCTCAACCCACAAACGCCTATCTCCGAATAAACCCTCTTAGACCTCCAAACTATTGTAGACCACCAAACTCTCAATGACGACGGAGACCCAGATCAAATCAATCCTCCACGGGAGGGATTATCCTCCCGCAACCTCTCTCTCTCCTCAATTATCAGCCCCTTTACATCCGCAATGGAATCCAATTCAATCCCCCTTTCTCTCTTATCCTCCAAAGTCTACCTTTCCCTAATTATCTCTCCAAAGTCCCCTACACTCAGTCTCTTCACTCCCATGGCGTTTAATTCTCTCCTTCGCGTCATCCGTCGCTCCGTCAAGGATGGCCGGGGCCCATATACTTCATCTGATGACCGAAGAAGGGGGTTTGGATCGTCGCACCGTCGAGTGAAAGGCAAGAGGAGTTTGAATTCGGATGAAGAGGAGAGAGAAAGAGAAAAGAATGTGCTTGATGTTAGATTGTTGTTCAATGTGCTTGATAGGCTGGGGCTTGTTGTGGGATTATTGCATTTGGAGAGGTTTCCTGATAGTTTGAAGTCGTTGGTTCAAACTGTTGCTGAAATTCCCGTTTTGGGGAGTGAATTATGTGGTAATTCTGGGAATTATAAAAAGTAAAGTGATCTGTGTATGAGAGTTTTGGACGGAGTGCTAAGCAATGAATATGGTGATACGGCAGCCACAACTGCCGAGGATCTGAAGTTTCTGTCACCGTTGATTCTTATGCTAAATTCACAAGCTAGGACGTTTGCACTAGGGTTCGTGATTCACAGAATGATGGTCATGAAGAAGAATTCAGATGCTATAAATAAAGCTGTGGTGAATTTACCAAGGTATTTGCTACAAAAGGCGCCTGAGAAGTCCGAAGCTAGAGCATTGGCTGTGCAGTCTATAATGGAGATTGTTCAGGCTATGCATTTTGTGGATCAGGTTGTGTTCTTGGATTATGTTTCGAAGATGGCTCAGGGAAATGGTTTTAGATGATAAAGTGGAAGATTCTTGGAGATGGAGATGCTTGGGGGCTTTGATTGAGCGTTGCTCTGATGCAAATGCGGGAATTCGCGCTAGAGCTCTGTTGAACATGGCACAGCTCGTGGGAAATCTGTCGAGTGGTGAGCAGGGCCATGCAATGTTGAAGAAACTAATGGCCTTGAAAATGGGAATTCTAATAACAAGCAAGAAGGGGGCATGAATGATCTTCTGAGGAGAAGATGCAGGGATGAGCAAGCAGCTGTTAGAAAGGCTGCGATTCTTGTTATTAGCAAATTGATGACACTAGGTGGTGGCTTAGATGGAGATATCCTCAAAGCTGTGGGAATGGCTTGTTCTGATTCACTTGTTAGCATAAGGAAAGCAGCAACTTCTGCTCTTTAGAGGTAAATTAGATGTTTTCTTCATCTAAGTTTTCAATAGTGTTATATTGAGATTCTTTTACGTATGCTGATCATGTACAAAAAAGAGATTTAAGAAATTACAAGCTCTGATGCATATAACGAACCTTTCATAGGCTATGAAAACATAGTTTTAGGAGACTGTGCTCTGAGGCAGACTATTAGAGTCTTGTGGAGACAGATATTTTAATAGTATGGGCCCAGGACCCCAAACTTCTTAATCAAGCCAATAGCAAATCTCTATGAAAAACCAAGGCAGTTGAATGAATCCGTGAGGGGAAATAATTACAATCATAAAAACAACCAAAACAATGAGTAAAAGAAAGATACACAAATTTACGTGAAAGCACCCAATAAATAAAAGGAGTAAAATCACTAGACCAGAATTTCGTATAAAATTCACTAACATTGTGAGAATGGTTACACAAACCCTAACAATATGCTTCGATTTTACGACAACGTTGGTAAACCGAGCCAAATATACTAATAGATGACAATTAGATGAGAAACCATTGGTAAAATGTTCAAAGTAATAAATAAAACAACGTATTTAAGGATGGTAAAAGTTGAAAAAAATATTCGGAGGCTAAACAGTTAGCGATAAGTTTCTCCTCCTTCTTTCTCTATTTTTCTCAAGCTACCACCAAAAGTGTGTCTCAAAGTCTCACGATGAGTGCCCTAAAAATTAATAGGGCATTTTATTTTAGCGTTGGGGCACTTGCACCATTTAGGCGCACATCATGTGCGAAAAATAGTACAGGCTGGACACTAGCACCCTTTGTGCATGTCTAATGCAGTTGGAAACAACTTTTATTTGAACAAACCTAATGCAAACTTTGTATGAACCTCATTGAATTGTGTCGTTTGAGCAAACCTTGTGCGAGCGTTGCGCAAAACCACTGGACAACTCTAGAATAAAAATTATATGTATAATGAATGTGAGACTTACAAGAGAATAACTCAATCCAACAAACTTTCCCTTTCGATCTTATAGGAGTTAAAACCATTATAGCTTTCTCTCGACACACTTCAAGCTTTCCCCTTTGCATTGCTTTTGTCAACATATTCGAACCATTTTCCTTGTACAGCATCAACAACTTTAAATAAAAAATATTTCATACTGAATGATATTTCATATTAATGTGCTTAGATTAAGAATGAAATGATCAATTTGTAAAGATAAATAGCGCTTTAACTATTACAAAGCAATACATATTGCCTCCCATCTTAGAAACTTTGAGAGATGTGAGAGAAGAAGCGTTGAAATTTGAAGCTCTATTAAACAAGGGATTCGTTAGTAACGCATGTGTAAGTATTATCAAGGCAGTTTAGTGGATTCAATTTGAGAGATGAAGTGTCTCAATGACACCTCAATCTATACAGCACATAGAAAGCTTCCTTTCCATTTAATGAAGCCAATCCCTTGTGGTTTCATGGGCTTAGGGTCTTTTCTCTTCTCCATCTCCATGCATGCTCATTTTGTTCACATCTTTCTTCCTGCATTTATAATTGTTAATGATTTTAAATTTTGATTTATTCGATGAATATCCCATTCTCATATTCCAATCATCATTGCTTTTCAGGCATTTTGAAACACTTCTGACACAAGTGTGGTAACTGAGTGGCTTCATTCTGTTCCACGTCTGATAACTGATAGTGAAGCCAGCATTCAAAAAGAATGCGAGAATTTCCTTTTGGAATTAGTATTGTGTTGGCGCAAAACGGAAGACATGGTGACTGGGCGGACGGATCACTCGGACAGCAACAGAGCAGAGCTTTGGATGGACGGCCAAAAGTAGAGATAGACTAAACGAGAGAAACACACATGAGATTTTTAACGTGGAAAGACCATTCTTCAACTAAGGGAAAAACCTCTAAAGAATACACTATAAACAGTTGATTGTTTACAAGAATGTTAGCTACACAAAGCCAAAACAAAAAGACAACAATCACAAGTGTATATCACTCAATCTCTTTTCAAAAAGCATCTCTCTCTATCTTTACAATAAGGCTTGCTCACAGCTCTCTCAAAGCATGTTCCAAGTGATTGCCTTTCACACTTCACGGCACTCTAAGACACACCAACAAGCAAGGGCACAAGCCATATATATACAGGAGGCCTAATGGTCGGCCAGCCACCCTAGCAGTAGAGTGGTAGGACCACGCCTCCTAGGCCTGCCATGGCAGGCGCACGCCCGACGTGTTAGAATGGAAGGCTTGACACCCTAGGAAGTTGTAGCCGCCTCCAATCAGAGTAGTCAACTGCCCACCTGCAAAACGCGGCTTCAGCAGGCCTACGGAGAGGAGAGAGAGAGTCAACGCCTAGGTTTCCGGAGTCATCATCCATATCTTCAGCTACCTCTCAGACATGACGCTTCTAATGAGTCCTCATCCGTCATGACAGACTTCTCGGACCACTCAAAAAAGTCGGCATCCATTTTCCTCCTTTGAGTTCACGAACAAAAAATTCCACGAGGAAGTGACCCCAACAAACTTCCCCTCACGACTGAGTAGGAGTAAAGTTAGTTAGACCGGCAATGTCATAACAAGCTTCCAGCTTTCCCTTTAGCAAAACTTTGGTCAACATGTCCGAGCCATTGTCATTCGAGCGGACCTTTCCAATTGATAGCTGCCCATCATCAAAAACATCTCTCACCCAATGATATCGCACGTCAATGTGCTTTGACCTGGAATGGAATGAGGAGTTTTTACACAAGTGAATGGCACTTTGGCTATCACAGAAGATCTCATACGTCTCTTGCCTTAGACCCAACTCTTGGATGAACCTCTTCATCCAAAGTATTTCTTTGTAGGCATCGGTCACGGCAATGAACTCTGCCTCCATAGTTGAAAGAGCGACACACTTCTGCAACTTGGACTGTTAGGAGACCGCCCTTCCAGCAAATTTCACCAAGTATCCGGACGTTGATTTCCGAGAATCAACGTCCCTGGCCATGTCTGCGTCCTTGTACCCAATCAGTTGAGGCTTCTCTCCTCCAAACTGCAAACCCGTCTTGGAGGTCCCACTGAGATATCTGAAAATTTACTTTACCGCGGACCAATACTCCATCCCTGGGTTTGAGAGAAATCGGCTCATATGGCGAACCGCATGAGCAATGTCCGGCCGTGTACACACGGCCGAGGAGTAAGGTATCTTACTCATGCGCGTCTTCTCAGTGTCCGAGGACGGACACCGCCGCTTCTCACCTAAAATGGTTGGCCGAGGGGTACCGACAGGCTTGAGCTTTCCATGTTAAATCACAAACACCTTTTCAACATAGCCTTCCCTGACAAACCCGGAGCTTCTTGTCCCCTCGGTCGCAAAATATTCTCGATCCCCGAACTTTGCTTGGTCGAGGTCTTTCACGGCGAAAGATCGTCCCCAGTTGCTCTTTCACTCCTTGATCCGAAACCTTGTTTTGTCGACAACCAAAGATGTCGTCCCACATAAAGGAAGAGATGACGAAGTCGTTTTTCGAAAATCTTTGGACAAAGACACAGTGGTCGGAAGCAGTCTTATGGAATCCTCATCCGACCATGACAGACTCAAACTTTTGGTACCACTGTCTCGAAACTTGCTTCAGCCCATACAAGCTCTTCGTCAAACGACAGACTAGTCCATCCTTCCCCTTGACTTCAAAATCATTTGGTTGCTCCATGTAGATCTCTTCCTCAAGATCTTAATGGAGAAATGCTGTCCGGACGTCCAGTTGCTCAATCTCTAGATCCAAAGCTGCTACCAGTTTGAGCACCACACGGACCGAGGACATCTTTACAACAGGTGCGAAAATTTCATCAAAGTCAACACTCTTGCGTTGACTAAAGCCCTTCACCACAAGCCGTGCCTTGTGTCTTGGCTTGCTCCCGTCCTCGGTCGTCTTCAGCTGGAAGACCCACTTGTTTTTCAGGGCTTTCTTCCCCTTGTGCAGCTTAGCCAGCTCAAAGGTATGGTTTTCATAAAGAGAGGCCATTTCTTCTTTCATGGTCTCAAGCCATTTATCCTTCTGAGTACTACACATAGCCTCGCCAAAATCTTCAGGTTCTCCAGCATCAGTGAGGAGGACGTACTCACTTACTGGAAGGCGGACGGACGGACGTCTCTCCCTGGACGACCGTCTCACAGGGGCCACCTCAGTCTGTTGATGGGCCAGATCTTCAACCTGATCTTCCGGAGGCGCTAGAACCGCCTCATCATGATTGCCAGCCACTTTTGATCCGCCGACATCGGACCGAAGAGGCACTGGACGGACAGCATCAACATCAACTCTATCCGTCCGGGAAGTATTGGGTTGAGACTTCTTCTCTTTCCCAATGTCCTCGATGGTCTCTTCCTCAACGAAGACCACATCTTGGGACCGAACTAGCTTCCTTTCCTTTGGGTAATAGAATCTATACCCAAGTTCGTCCTCGCCATAGCCCAGAAAGACACATTGTTTTGTCTTTAGCTCTAACTTGCTCCTCTCATCTCTCGGAACATGAACAAAGGCCTTGCAACCAAATGTCCGAAGATGGTTGTAAGCTGGTTCCTTTCCGGTCCAAATTTTCTTTGGAAGTTTCCCGTCCAGAGGCTTACTGGGTGACCGGTTGATGATGTGGGCGGCCGCCTTCAAGGCCTCGGCCCAAAAAGATCCCGGAAGCTTGGTCTCGGATAACAAGCACCTGACCCTTTCCATCAGGGTGTGATTCATCATCTCGGCCACGCCGTTCAACTGTGGCGTCTTCGGTGGAGTCCTTTGATGTTTGATGCCGTGAGCTCTGCAATAGGCATCAAAAGTCCCAATGTACTCTCCATCGTTGTCGCTTTGGACGGTCTTCAACTTCCTTTCGGTCTCACGCTCAACGAGGACATGAAACTGCTCAAAGATTTCCGCAACCTAATCCTTGGTCTTCAGTGGGAACACCCATAGTTTCCTCGAGCAATTGTCAATGAAGGAGACAAAGTACTGTGCTCCTCTATAAGACTTTTCCGGGAGGGGACCACACACATCCGTGTGGACGAGCTCTAGGACCTCAGACCTTCTGGAAGATGCGTCTCCTTGAAAGGAGACTCTCCGTTGCTTCCCTGCCATGCAGTGAGGGCAAGTCCTCGGCCTTTCTTTATCTATGATTGGGATGAGATTCTTCTTGGCCAGATAACTCATACCCCTTTCACTCATGTGTCCGAGCCTTTTATGCTATAGGCCCGAGGACTCCACACATCTTGTGGCATTCACCTCTGCCACCTCGGCCTTGGCTTTCAGCGCGTAAAGGCCCGACGCCTTTCCTCTATGGGCAACCACCATAGATCCCTTTGTCAGCTTGAAACCGCCGTCACAAAAGACGCCGCGGCCGCTTATCAAGCAAGCCGTCCCATCAAATGATATTCATACGAATACGGGGATATGTCGGGCGTCCCTTAAAATCGATCGGGCTCCGTTGTTTGTCATCATGAGACGCCGCCTGCCCAATGATCTCGGATGTCTCCATTTGCCCATTTTCAACACTCCTCGGGCACTCGGAGTGTAAGTAGAGAACAGCCTCTCTCCGAGGTGACGTGTATGGATGCCCCGAGAATCCACCACTCCGGTCGAAGCTCGCCGGCCACGCCACGAGTCCTCAGATTCGCAGGTCAAAAGGAGGTCATCTCCTGTAACAACAGAGACTGATGACTCTTCCTCACCTTGTCTTTTTTCGCCCCTCTTCTTTCCAACGTTCTCACGTTTCCACTTGTAACAAAATCTCTTGATATGGCCCTTCTTGCCACAATGGTGGCACTCCATGTTCTGATACAGAGAACGTAACTTACTCCGCCCTTTGTCTTCAGACTTGGGCCGCGTCCTCGGCTCCTTCCCCTAGATTCGGTGACAAGGACCTCGGAGTGCTGAGAGGTGGACATACTCTGAGACCGCCGTCTCACTTCCTCGTTTAGCACAGCTCCTTTGGCCATTTCCAAAGTCACCACGCCGTCAGGAGCTGTGTTGGTAATGTTGATCCTCATGACCTCCCATGAGTCCGGGAGGGTTGCTAAGAGCCAGAGTCCGAGCACCTCATCCTCAAACTTGATCCCCATGTCACTCAGCCGGTCCACACAGCCCTGAAATTCGTTCAAGTGGTCAGCGACAGATGAGCCGTCCTTGTACCAAATCTGCATGAGCCTCATCAAGTGAAAGATTTTGTTATTGCCAATCTTGGAGGCGTAGAGCTTTTGCAATTTCTCCCAAAGCTCATTGGCATTCGTTTCTCCCCGAACGTGGTTGTACACGTTGTCGTCCACGAACTGTCGGATGTAACCGCACACTTGCTTGTACTCCAACACAAACTCTTCGTCCGATTTTGCCGCCGGCTTTTGTGTGGCAAAAATCGGATTGTGCGTGGACTTCATAAAGAGCAAGTTTGACATCTTGCTCTGCCAAGTGTCAAAGTTGGTTCTATTCAAGCTAGTCATTTTGCTTCCAACCTCCATAGCAGCCAGCAACAAGGTCACCGTTCAAAGAACCAAACGCTTTGATACCACTTGTTGGCGCAAAACGGAAGACACAGTGACCGGACGGATGGATCACTCAGACAGCAACAGAGCAGAGCTCACGGACGGCCAAAAGTAGAGATAGAATAAACGAGAGAAACACACACGAGATTTTTAACGTGGAAAGGCCCTTCTTCAACTAAGGAGAAAACCACCAAAGAATACATTATAAACAGTTGATTGTTTACAAGAATATTAGCTATACAAAACTCAAACAAAAAGAAAACAATCACAAGTGTATATCACTCAATCTCTCTCTAAAAAGTGTCTCTCTCTATCTTTACAACAAGGTTTGCCCACTGCTCTCTCAAAGCATGCTCCAAGTGATTGCCTTTCACACTTGACGGCACTCCAAGACACACCAACAAGTAAGGGCACAAGCCTATATATACACATAAGGCCTAGTGGTCGGCCAACTACCCTAACAGTAGGGTGACAGGACCACGCTTCCTAGGCTTGTCATGGCAGGCGCATGCCCGGCGTGCCAGAATGGCAAGCTGACACCCTAGGAAGTTGTAGCCACCTCCAATCAGAGTGGGTCAACTGCCCACTTGCAAAACGCAATTTCAGCAGGCCTACGGAGAGGAAAGAGAGAGAGAGAGTCAATGCCTAGGCTTCTAGAGTCCTCGTCCATGTCTTCAGCTACCTCTCGGACATGACGCCTCTAGTGAGTCCTCGTCCGTCATGATAGGCTTCTCGGACCACTCAAAAAAGTCCGCGTCCATTTTCCTCCTTTGAATCCGCGGACAAAAAATACCCCGAGGGATTGACCCCAACACTTTCAACAGATCGAACACTCCATTGGTACATAGTTTTGCCATCTCTCTGTCTAAATTTTCTCTGTTAACATTTGAATTGTGGGTTATAGGTTGACTAACCAATTGAACAGAGCTAGCCCTGGAAACTCGGTCCAATATGTTAGGGTCACTCCCTCGGGGTATTTTTTGTCCGCGGACTCAAAGAGGAAAATGGACGTGGATTTTTTTGAGTGGTCCGAGAAGCCTGTCATGACGGACGAGGACTCATTAGAGGCGTCATGTCCGAGAGGTAGCTGAAGACATGGACGAGAATTCTGGAAGCCAAGGCGTTGACTATCTCTCTCTCTTTCCTCTCCGTAGGCCTGCTGAAGCCGCGTTTTGCAGGTGCGCAGTTGACCCACTCTGATTGGAGGAGGCTACAACTTCCTAGGGTGTCAGCTTGTCATTCTGGCACGCCGGGCGTGCGCCTGCCTTGACAGACCTAGGAAGCGTGGTCCTGCCACCCTACCGTTAGGGTGGCTGGCCGGTCACTAGGCCTCATGTGTATATATAGGCTTGTGCCCTTACTTGTTGGTGTGTCTTGGAGTGCCGTGAAGTGTGAAAGGCAATCACTTGGAGCATGCTTTGAGAGAGTTGTGGGCAAGCCTTATTGTAAAGATAGAGAGAGACACTTTTTAGAGAGAGATTGTGTGATATACACTTGTGATTGTTTTCTTTTTGTTTGGGCTTTGTATAGATAACATTCTTGTAAACAATTAACTGTTTATAGTATATTATTTGGTGGTTTTTACTTAGTTGAAGAAGGGCCTTTCCACGTTAAAAATCTCGTGTGTATTTCTCTCGTTTATTCTATCTCTATTTTTGGCCGTCCGTGAGCTCTACTCTGTTGCTGTCCGAGTGATCCGTCCAGTTGTCGTATCTTCCGTTTTGTGCCAACAGAGAGATTTGTAACGGGGAGGTAGCCCCTCGGGTAAAGAAAATCTGCAGAAGCTTAGTAAAAAAGAATAAACTGAAGCCCAAAATTGCTACTGCACTTCAGAATATCATAAGCACATCAGAGTCTCTTTGGCTTAGTCATTCCATGCCGATTGAGAATTGGACAGCGCCTCGTGGTGCATGGCTTCTTCTATCAGAAGTGTCATGATTTCTTCCAAAAGCAGTTAATTGGGAATTTCTTCATCATCATTGGCAGCTTCTGGACAAGAATGGTGTGGAAAGTGAGTTCAAGATCCCACCGCAAGAAGATAGGGGTGAGGAAAAGAAAGCATGGAATCTGACTCTGTTGCGGTTTCAGTGGAGCTGCCTCCTGAACCTGCTGCTGAATTGGCTCACAATCTGTTCAAACGATTAGAGATTCAATATGCATCTGACTGAGGTAATCAAACATGCATTACTTTGCTTTATCGCTTTCTTCTTCACTATTAAATGATACGAATTGCTTAAATAAAGGTGGGTGCTTGCAAATCGATGCTTGGTAGTGCCTTTACATATTCATGGTTTTTGTTGAGTTCTGTTTTTGGAAATTGTTCAGACTAATCAAGGACCAAGGTGCCGTGGCTGTGTTTTGAAATTTGATGCAAGGATCATTGGGTTTTCCTTAAAACATGGATTGATGGGTTTTTCATCTTCTTTTCTGGAGGTGCAGTGCCTTGCTGTGACAATGCAGACTTGACTGGAGCAATTTGTGGCTGTTAGTTGGTTTAGATTGTATTTAATGAATCATTGACTTGTGGGTAGACTAATGTTGGTTTAGCTTGTCTTAGTATGTTAAACATTATGTCATTTTTTATGTTATATGAAGTATATATACGACCTCAATGAATGTAGATTACATACAAAATGCCGCTTCTTCAAAATTTACTATTTGATATTGGATCTTTAAAATGTGGGTCATCAATCAGTCTAGAAGTGGAGAGATTTCTTTATTTTACGATTTTTTTTAAGTATCGATTGTTTGTAATTATTCATCTATGCATCAAATTTTTAGTTTTATTTTCGTACTTAGAAAAGCCGTAAAATGCACTAGGCTCTCCAAATGTGCTGTTTGGGAAGAATTAGATGTACGTCACTATTTATTTTGGAGAGGTGTTTTCTATGTTTTAAGTCGGTGACTTATAGGTTATAAATTTTAAGTGTCATTTTCTGCTTGATGAACTGTTTTAATATTTACTGAGTGTCACAATGAGATTTATATGGTCTATATCTTATTGTGAGACTTAAGGCTTTGTTTTTATTGCTATAATTTTGGAGCACATTCACCTAGGAATGGAAAGGATACGAGTGCAAGAGTATATGGAAGGGCGAATGCCATAAGAATGATTTTCGGGTAGCAAACACATCCTAGCAGTCGTGTCAACAGTCTCATAAAGTTTTGTCAATGGGTATCCCATCTAGAATGTCTTGTAGGAAGCACAAACTTTAGTGAAGTACGTAATATAAGATTACATCTGCGCTTGATTTTTTCCTTGAATGTACAATTTGAAAAGTCAGTTGGTCTTCATTATGTTCTTATGATTGCAAAACGTGACAGGTAAAACAGAGTGTTGGGATCACTCCCGTGTGGAAGTCCTTATGACTTGGACGGAGCACAAATGTGTTAGGAGGAAAGAATTCCGGTCAACAGAGTTGATCGGAGTCTTTTGGACGGTCAATTCTTCCGGTCAATATGTTGACCGTCATAAGTTGTGAGTCATCTGAAGAAGCAGGACAGGCTACTTCGACCAGTCAATAGTGTGGTTGACCGGCTAATATGAAACGATGGACAACAGAGTTGACATGCTGTATTTGGTAGATCTGAATGACTATCATATCCTAAAAGGTGTACAGTTGACCTACCCTTTTGAGTGGTTGGTAGAAGTCATTCTCGGGACTCCAAAGGCTGATCGGTCTGTAGGAGTAGGCATGCGCCGCCTGCTGTAGGATAGGGCGTACGCATGTAAGCAGACCTTGGAATTTGAACATCAACCGCCAAGCTGATGGTGAGGGGCGTGTATATATGTATGTACACTTTGCATATAAAAAAGAGTATAAGGCTAGAACAAGAAGAAGGAGAAGACACCGGCCAAGTTGAGAGAGAGTGTAACAAAGGAGTGAAAGTGAAAAGAAATAGAGTTATGAGTGAAAACAAAGTGAGAGGGTTTTTGTTTACTTTTACTTTGTTCTTATTTTCGGCTCCTGTAATTTTCTCATACTTAGTAATTCTTTGTGGATTTAATGTCCCGTAGTGTTTTCCTTATTTCAGAAGGGTTTTTCATATAAAATTTGGTATTCATTTCTCTTCTCTTGTCTCTAATTCACAGTGTTAGTGTACTTTATCAATTGAGCGTCCATGCCGGCAAACAGAAGAAACTGTTCTTGATTCTGGTCTGTAGGCCGCCCGTTGCCCGCCAACAAAATGACATCCAATATTTGAAAGGAGTAATGGGTTCCATTAAGATGGAGTTCTTGTTAATTAATCAACACATGGCTGGTGTTTCAAACATATTTTCCGATATCGTAAAAATGTTACAATATATTACTATTTTAGGATATATTACGATATCAAGATCGATATTTTTTCGTTAGTTTGCAATTCTCAGAAAGTTTTCTTATAACATATTCGATATCAATATGTATTATTTAATATTGTCTGATACTGATATGGTTACGATCGATATTAATGCTTATATTTTCATCAATGGTTGTTTGTCTTTCATGTCGATAAAGTACGTTTTTTATGATCTTTGTCGTTGTAACTGTTAAAATCCATGATGATAGGTAAACGCTCATGTCCTAACTCTCAAAACATTGTGCAAAAGAAAGGCTTTAAATCCGGAGGAGGCAGATGCCCTTGTTACAAAATGGGTACACCAGATCCTTACTAAAGCCTTGCGAATTATACAAGTATATCTATCAGATGAGCCTGAAGTTAGCATTGAAAATGCTTTTGTTACACCAACAGCAAGTGTCAGTAAAAATGGCAAGAGGGCCGTTGCCTTGTCAAGATGGCTGTGTCAAGCAATTACTGCAGTTTACACCATAGGCTCTTGGGTTATCATTTGTCCTTCCATTGATTTGAAAGAAATTATTCCAGTTTTGCTCAGCATAATCACTTCAAGGAGTCCAGAGCTGAGGCCAAATGGTTTACCTGGATCTACCGCTTCTTTAAAGCAGAAGGCACCTTCTTTGTTTATTCAGGCGTGGCTTACAATGGGGAAGATATGCCTTGCTGATGGGAAGCTTGCAAAAGGATACATGCCATTGTTTTTACAGGTTCTACTACGTAAATTTTTTGCATTTTCTCGTATACAACCTCCACTGTGCTGCCAAGTATGTGGCATCGAAATAAAATCCTAGGTTAGTAAAACAATATGAAAAGTTATTATGATAATTCATTCAACTTCACTATTAAAAATTAGATATTATTTGCAACTTTTGAATGTGAGCCTTCACGTAATGGTAGAGCTATTGTATGATTTAGTGATTATGAGTTCAAGTTATGAAAACGATTTCTTATATAATATAATGTGAGACCACATACAATAGATCCAAAGTAATCTAAATCTTTTTTGAACCAACCTCAAATAAAACAGTACTGTGTTGCCTAGTATGTGGCCATGTAAAAAAACATATTGGTGAGTGATCATCATGGTAAATCCTTGAACTTCACTTTTAGAAGTAAGATATTGCTTGCAACTTTTAAAGGTGATCTTTCACCCAACAATAGGGTTATTGTTTTGTGATCTAGTAGCTAGTGTTTACGAATTTTAATTGTGAAAATGATATCTTATATAATATAGAATAAGATTACATATAATATATTAAAAGTAGTTTGATCGTTCTGTAAACTAGTGCATAATGGAAGTTTTGTGCACCAAATTGCCTTGTAAACCACTGCAACACATCTAGGCTGATTACAGTTAGCATGTCCACTATCTTACTTGCATATGGAATATCTTGAACTCTATTCAACTCTATTGCATTTACTGTGCCTGATATCTCCAACATCATTTTCACTAGTTGGTTGTTTAGATTAACTTTTCAACAAGTGTGCCTTAACTGTTAATCCCCGTGGTTCCAAATTACTTTCTTGCCTTTCAGTTTTCACTTCACGTATGCTGCTTCAGGAGCTAGAGAAGAGTGATTGTGCAGCCCTTTGAAACAACATCACAGTGACGAAGGCTGATTTTTGTATTTGCTACACTGATTTGGTCGACTGGTAATGGCTTCACAAGCTTTTACAAAATAAAGAAAATAAAAAATCGAACAAGAGCACTATCTCGATCGGCTGATTCTTCTCCTAACTACTCTTTTTAGCTACATAGCAAAAATCACAAAGCACCTTCGCGATCCATGCGAGCTTGTTAGGAGGCAAACATTCATACTACTCTCTAGATTGTTGCAGGTCTGTCTATTGATCCCAAGTTGTTTATCACTGTATCGTTAAGCATCACAATGCTGTGATATCGAGCCAAGTTGTCTTCTGTTATGCAGAGGGACTTTGTTAAGTGGAGAGGGATACTTTTCCTACAGTTTCTGCTGTCTCTTGTTGATGAATCGGAAAAGATACGTCAACTTGCTGATTTTCTCTTTGGGAATATTTTGAAAGGTTAATGATTTTGCCCACAAAATTCCCTTCCTTTTAAACCGTGGATAAAAATATTGGTATTATTATTAGTCATGCTTATATTTGTTTTGGACAACATATATCGATATCAGATATATTGGAAGAAAAAAATTCTTATAATTGTAACCCAATAGAGTTATATTGGGTAATGTCGTGATATTGTTACAGTATTGAATAGCTTAATATTAATACATATCAGTATCCCTTTGTTGGGGGAACCTGATACTGATATATATCGTTCGATATTTTCATCTCAGCTTTAAATCCTTGTTTTTTTTCATATTGTTTCACTGCACTAATTACTTTGTCTAATTAGGTGTTCGAAGCAAAGGCACCCCTTTTAGCTTACAACAGTCTTGTGGAAGCTGTTTTTGCTCTAAATGATTGTCATCATGCTCACATGGGACATGGGAGCTCACACAATTCCCGGGTTGAGAATCGTCTTTTCTGCATCAGGTAAGGGAACTCTAGATGCCCTCGACGCTGAATTTTTTATCCTAAGAAGTTCTGATACTTCTCAAGTGTTCTAATTTTTATATTAAATTAATTTGTCACACAGTACTAAAAAAAAAAAAAAACCTTAATTTTTTAATCAATGGAACTGTTATTGGAAGGTACTAATTTCTATATAAAATTTTTCTACTCTCTACATTATGACCCTTTTACAACAAGTGATGCTGATATAATTTTATTGTTATTGTTAATTTTTATTCATAATTTATATATCAATATTATTTTGTTAGATCTTAATTATTATTTGTGATATATAATTTTTTTTAATTTTGATAGTGAAGGAATTTAAAAAAGTTATTTTGATATTTTCATACTAATTACACAAATATTGATAATGGTTTGAAAACATTAGAATTATAACCTACCCTGATACAATTACCCCTAGTTTTGGCCATCATCTAGGAAAAGTTTTAGTACTTTGTGACAAATTTTTAAAATCAACTCAGTTAACGGCCACAATAGGATTATTTGTAAAAATATATATATAAAAAGTTATAGCTGTGAAAGTTTTAATGTATCAAAAATCTAAAATGATATATAAAAAAAATATAAGAGATAATGATTATTATCAATTTAAATTGAATTAATAGTTTCGGGTAATGTTGGGATAGAATCATTTTAATGTAATCAGAGGTCAAATTGAAAAAGATAGATAGAATATGTTGTTTATTAGGAGAGCTTTTCTTATAGTAGAAGACTATAAATTTAAAAGGTACGTGAAGAAATATTTACAACCTATGTATTTAAAAATGTCTTGATATCTTATTAAAGATGTACTATCTGTCTTTTTAAAAAATTAAACAAGAATTAATTATAATTAATACAAATAAAATTTTATTTTTTTATTATTAAGCTATAATTATCACGTAATAATTTACATTATATATGTGTTATACTATATTGAATTCTAAAAAATATAAATTACAAAAAAAATATTGATTTTATAAAATTTAAATATCTAGGCAATGTTTTCTTCACATTTGATAATATTTTAAATGAAAATGCTATTATTTTTTGGTTTATATATAATTTTCTTTAACTTTAAATAGGGAATTATTTGTATAAAATTTAAATTATAATATTTTGAATTTTGTTTATATTATTTTAATATTAATTATAATTTTAAATATTTTAAACGTGGTAAAAATAAATTAAAATATTATAAAATTTTTGAGGAAAGATTGAAAGTGAGGAGTGGCGTTCAAGGTATGCCTGTATTATTTTTTGGGTACTGATCAAATTTTAGAAGATAATAAAAGTAAAATAAAAAATTATATATATATATATATGTATATATATATATATTATAATAGTAATAATAATAATATGAAAGGGGGAATTGGAGATTGGGAGAGAGGGAGAAAGAGGAGAGAAAGAAGGGGGGCTAGGGTTCACAGGCGGAGAAGAATAAGACGAGGAAGAAGAAGATGAAAGGAGGAGAAGAAGGGAGAGGAAGGAAGAGGCGGCGGCGGCGCAGGTGGGCAGCGACAGCCACGCAAGGCAAAGGCGGTTGCCGGTGCGACAGCGTGATGGTGGAGCAACGACAGAGGAGTGGCGACAGCTGCAGCAGCGCGTGAGGCGTCGCGTGCAGAGGAGGGGAGGTTGTGGGCACGGGGCGTGCGTGAGGCAGGAAAGAGAAAGGTCAAATCGGGTGCTTTGGGACATCATTTTTTCCAATTTGTGAACTATAAAGTTAAAACAAATATCCTTTAATTCTATCATTGGTCTGATTTAATTTCTGATATATTTTGACTACTGTTAAAAATTTTACTAACATATATATATTTTTATATGCACCCAATTTATTCGTTATATACATGTATGTATGTTTTATCGGTCGTGCAGTGATTTTATATAGATATTTATGATTTGAAGAATTTTCGAACACCCGGACAGTATATATGTATATTTGTGTATCCGTATGTTGTGGAACCATGAATTAGGCCGTGCATCGGTCCACATGCACGTTGCCGAGGGCGAGATCACTGCGGGACCATGACGGTGAGAGACCCGATGAGTTGTTATATGTGATTCGAGGTATGAAATATTAGTACCGCTCCCGACAGGGACGTATATGATATGACCCACTTTCGTCGGAAGAAAGGTTGAGACGTTTAGTAGTTAACCTGTCTTACTGTATATTTAAATAAGAACCATCATAAGGAATTGACAAAATAATATATTCGGATATCCTAGTATATAATTAAGACTTGAGTTTACACCTAAAACCGCGGGTGGTAAAACACAACGAGTAAGTTCCTAATCTATGAAAAATAAAATACATGGATGGCCTCAAGTTACTGCCCTAAATCGTAGCAGAGACTTGAGTTGTTGGCTTAAATTGCAGCTGATATAACTGTAGTTACCAGACGATAGTAACCCTTCCTCAAGTTAATATTATTGACCTTTGGTTCTTCGATTTCGTGCATATTTTGTATTTCTGCATGTATTGCGTGGACTGTGATTTGAGATACATGGTTTGGCCCACGGATGAGCGATAAAAATGTTTCATAGGTATTAATGTATTAAGCCCCGAAATATGTTTTATATTTATTTGTTTTGGTTTTGGTTTCTGTGATTTCAGCATATAATATATGTGATTTAGATTAGAACGATGGTATGTGTCTCACACGGATGTGGTGACGGTCGCGATTATGTAATGTGATATCGGATCATAAGATATGATATCGTTTATGAGATTTTACCGGATCGCGATTTACATGATTGTGTCCTGGATGGACGATTTAGTACGGACAGTGATTTAGTACAAGACTATTTCTCGATTTTTAAGGATTTCACGAACCTTGTGTTTTATATTTTGCACGGTTGTGTTGTGATATTTCTTTCCTTTGATTTATATGCATTGTTTACATATATACGATACCTATAGAGTTCTAAACTCATATTTTCATATTTTATCCCTTCAGACTAGTGATATGGATACGCTTGTAGAAGTTCGGACGTGATTGAGCTCGGATATATCTTTCAGTGAGTGGAGTTGTTATGTTAGGTATGTTTCTGATCTTGAAGTTGTGTTATGGTTATTATTTATGAGCGAATGATGGACCCGATCCTTGTATGAGACATATTAGAGTTGCATATGTGGATACCTTCATTTCGATATTTGATTAACAGGTCATATATTATACTTGTTCGGATTTATATCCGATGAGATCTTGTGCGGATCTTATTATATTGGGTCCTGTATATGTAAGATTGTCACATCCGGGTTAAATTTTTATGATTGATGAAAATATTGTCATTGATTTTATTTTTGACCTGCATATATTGTGTTCTTGAATCGTGACATAAATATCATATTATCAATATTTGTGTTAAAAATATTTTACAATATTTATCTGTGCTGTTTTCCATTGAGACTGACTCCATCTTTATGCCACATTGCAATAGAGTGAAATTTCTGATAGGTGTTGGTATCCTATGTAGCTATGTCTAGGTTGGAGGTCTAGTCTGGAGACCTAAGAATACGACTAGTTGTTCTAGAATTTTTGCCACATTAAAGAAGCGATCTAAGTAAGTGGAATAAATATACCTTAATGTTAGTGATATTGTGTATTGGCATAATCCGTGACCACGTTGGAGTATTCGTTTCTTGCAACATTCTTCTTGCCTAGTGGAGCTTCATCAGTTTTATTTCTAAAAGTTGTATCACATTCTCAGCGTTCCCGCCTCCCTATCATTAGTTCAGCCCTTCCCCGGGAGTTGCGCTTGATGGGCGCCTGAGGGGCCAACAAGGCTCACTTCTCATAACCAGGCGCTTATCGGCGCCACTGAGATGCGTTTTCCAAAGCTCTCATTGAGCGCCCGAGGCACCAATCATGTGCGTTTTTCAGAACCGCAGCGCTTAATGAGTGCCTGGGCACAAAATACCCAAACCCTATCCTATGCCCGCCGCGCGCTCAAGCGGCGCTCGAGTAATGCAGCCCTTTTGTTCCTAATGACTCTTTTATTTTTCAGATCATTTGGGCTCCTTTATATATAGGAGCCTTTTTTCTTCATCTCTATGGTTTTCTGAAACAAAAAGATTGAGATACAAAAAAGGCTACGTCCATTACTCATTACCTCGAGCTAAGATTTTGTGTCCACCAGAGAAAGCTTCACTGTGTATATGTGCTAGCTTGCCAAAGCTTTTTTTTCCTCTTATACTATTCGAATACACTTTCTTCCTTACCAACTATCCCTCGTGAATGACGTGGGAGGCATGGAAACTAAGCACTAGCGGTTCGTGTGGGAAGATTGACGTGAAGGCCGGAAGGCATTCGGTTTCGTTGCCGTGAGCAAATCCAAAGAGTTTCTTTGTAGAGACCACAAGACGGGAGTAAGTCGACTAGATTAGCATATCGTTACCATCCGATTTATAAGTTGATTTTCATAATATATATCTTCCCTGACCGCTAAAACCTAAAAGATTTTTCTCGATAGTTGCGGTTATCGAGTTTTTCCTTTGTCATCAAAAGTTACGCCTTTATCTTATTATTCACTGTTTTAATTACTATTATTATCCATATCATCTAGATTTTTTACGTGTATTAAGTTTTTTTATTTATATTACTTCCGTAAAATTATCAAAAGGTCAAAACTTTTGTATGATTTAGGACATATAGTTCCCTTCACTTAAGATAAAGGACATGAGCGATCTATAATCATTAAAAGAAGGAGGGTTAAGGCTTGTATTAGAGCAAATTTTGCTCCAAAACTAGTTTAGAACTTGAACAAAATTGTTAAATAATTATCCTATTGCTTCTACCCCAATTATGTAAATAAATTAAATAATATTATTTTATTTACTAAAATATTATTTTTTAAAAATATTGATTTAAAATGTTATCCAAAAAGAATAAACTCAATTGTAAAAAAATAAAGCCTTATTACGCAACATAATGGAATTGCATTTACCTAATGTTGGATACCTCACATTCTTTCAATTCTGTTTTAACCATTTTTAACAACAAAAATATTTATTAGTTAAGCCAATTACAGATATCAATTGGAGGATAATTGAATGGTTGAAACTTTTTAAAAATTTTTTTTGTTCTTCCATTAAGAAACTTTCGGGTACCATTTACATAGTACAAAATTTATAATTGAAATAATTGTTATCATTTATTGGTAACTTTATGCTTTATCAAAATTACTATAATTTTTGCTGTATGATACCGGTGACAAAGGTAAACATGAAATTTAAAGAAATAATTTTAATTAAATATTTAAATGTATTTAAAAAAATATATTCACTAATATTATATATTAAAATTTATATTTTAAAAAAATTAAAATGCTTGAGAAATCCTTTTAACACTGGCATGTCTTACTATAATTATGGAAGCTTACGTGAAATTTATATGGAATTTATATATGTATTGAAGAATTTCACATTAATATAGGGATGACTGACAATATTTATATATGTATTGAAGAATTTCACATTAATATAAGGATGACTGACAATATATAAAAATTAAAGGAATGTATCCACCATCATTTGCAAGCAGTTTACAAATTATATGTGTCACAATCAATATCAAAGCTGCCCAGTTTGGCATAAGAAACAAATAGCAGCAGTTAAGGTGGTTCAAGACCTAGTAGACGAGATTACTTTATTTTGTATGAACTGATGTAAATCACACTAAGTTAACAAAATTATAATATTGGCCAAATTTTTTTACCACTTATAACTCAATTATATTTTTAACTTTATAAACAGTCGAACAGAGTTTAATTATTTGGAACGGTGGAAGGCTAAACATTCAGTTTCCACACTCTCATCAATTGCTCGAAATCTTTTTGCCCCAACAATTATTACAATATTATTCGAGTCAGTTTTTAGCATTAAAAATCAAATAGTTAACCAAAAAAAGAAATAAGACAATAACATTAAAAATAATAAAAACATATATTATTTTCAATAATCCATTAGATGTAGAAAATTGTATTAGAAATTCAATTATTTTTAATTTTGATAATAAAAATATTAACGGTACTAGTAAATATTTAAGTAATACTTTAAAATAAGCGAGTTTATATATATATATATATATAATTTGTTGGCTGGCTACTTTATGTGCAAAGCCTTAGTAACAGGAACCCAATATGAATGATGTTAGAAATTAGTTGTTTGATATGTTAGATGAGGAAGGTTAGAATCTTTGATGAATTAAACAAAGTTGGCATGATGAACAAGAAGAAGAGATTAGGTTAGAGTGATGATAAAGAGTGACAAGCCAGATTTTTTTAGCCAATTTAAGATCAATTATTCATGTGTTAAATTAGTAGTTTTCTCACCATAAATTCATGTTCTGAATGTTTAACGATCAAAGTTCAATTTTCATTGCCAAAATGTAAATTTGATAACCCAAAAATATGGCATTTGATTGTCGTTTGAGCAACAATGAACAATCGGAAACAATGGAACTGTGAAAAAAATTATGATCTTAGTAAGAACTTTTAGTGACTACTTTAAAATCGATCTTTTGTATAACAAATTGATGTTAATACATTCATAAAAGTTTTGTTATAAATGTATGATATTTTATGTTTGAAATTTCTTTGTCGAAATACGAATTTGATAACCAGACGATGTAGCATTTAATTGTTGAATTGACAATGTTGAACATCAATGGTTGAGGATGAAATAAGCCATACCAAGGAATAGTGTATCGACAGCTCCAATGATATCCACACCGGCGCACAGCAAACCCGTGCCAGGCGGCATCTCGCGTCTTTTAATTTCTCCCATGTTGTTTGCAGCCGTGTGGAATAGTGCCCTGCTGAGTGTGAAGTTTCAAGCCTCACATGAGGAAGAAGGCCATGTTCATGGTGGAAGATTCTGAATTTTGAGCTTTTGTTGACGTTCCCTCCAGCCGTGGATGATGTCTTTGTATAGCAAAAAAGCTTCATATATTATTTATATGGTAATTGATTTTAGATTAAGGGCATATTTTAAGGCATGTGGTTAACGTAAGGTATTATGTATCAATCCCATGAGAATTTTAAAGATGCTATTAAAGTGATGTAACCTAGATTCCTAGGTAGGAATCAAGTCACTTGATTAGAGTTAAAATGATAGATACATGTATATTGAAAATATTAATTAATTTACTGAGATTAAAATGTTAAAAAAATGATAACAATAGGGTCTAATATGATAAGCTGATAAGACTTTAGTGGGTTTAGTTAGAGATGGGCACATGATGAGTACTTGAGGTATTCAATTAATTCATTCACTCTTATTCTATTTATAGTCAATTGATTTCTCTTTTTTCCTGTTGACGAATTCCTTTGTATTGCCTTGGTCACGTGAGTATGGTATTCTTTGGTATTGAACGATTTTCTATCATCTCCCATTGATAAGTTTATTTGTATTACTTTTGATTGTGTGGGAATATTTTTGATTTTTTATGGTTAAGATAAATGATATTATATAAAAATATTACGGTGTTAATAAATATAGAACATGTAGAATCTTAATATAGGCTATAATTATTTAATATTGACTTTTATATCCTAATAAGTCGATGCTTATTATTTTGTGGTGGAATACTTATAATGCTGTAACTATTATGTTATATGACATCTGGTACATGACGGGGAGAGCATCATAGATGATATGTGACATTCTATGGGCATAACCTCTAAAAAGATTGTAGCGATAGTTAAAAATCATAGATGTTAAAAATGTCGTAGTAAATATCTAACTGATGGGAGCGTAGATATATATTGGTGTTTAGTTTACTGTAGCAGAATAAGACCTATAATGGTTATTGTTATCTCGTAAGACCTCATGTTGAGTTATTTAAAAAGAAAAAAATCAATAAAGGACTTTAGTATTTGAGATAACGTCAAACCACGTGGTATATCCGAGATACACCATTCGAAATATCGGTATCGTTTTTATTGTTATTTGGATTTAAGGAATCGATGGCGTTCTCGTTGGTGTTCAAATTCAAAAATCTATATTATTTTTGTTTATATTTATGAAATTTATGTCGTTCTTATTTGTATTTAGATTCAGAAAATTTATATTATTCTTATTTATATTCCGACTTGGGGAACCTTCTTGTTCATCTAGAGCAAATATTCTTATTTAATATTGTGTTGAATCAAAAACCTTATTTTCTTTCCAATTTAACCAACTAGGAGGTTTTAAATCTCTTAAAGGAATCTATATTATAATTATTATTCATCAAATTTATTGACTTACACAAATTCAGTTCTTACATATTATCATTTATAAATTCATGATCAGCTCCCAAACAGAAATCGTTATTTTGCGAGTAGATCCTGCGCGAAGCTGTTGATCTCAGAGATGATCATAGCAGATTCTGGAACCTCTGGGAAAGCATAGAAATGGGCATGTTTGGATACTCCACCTTCTTAGTTTCTTTGTTGGATCTTTTCAACCATTCGCGGTACTTTCTATTCGAATCTCGGAGCGGATCCAAACCGCCCACAACGACAAGCGTTGCCGGAAAATTATTCACGCCCTCTGTATCTTTCGACTTTGACCCAAAAACACTCGCAATTGGATGGTTGCGGTCCAACCCGTCAGGGAGAGAGTGCTTCCAGAACCAGTCTATGCGTTCCAATGGAAGAATCGCATCTGACTTCATTCAGAGCTCCGAATTGCTCCTCCCTTCTGTGGCAAAGAACGGTTGGATTGTGTTGGGATAGGTTATTTTCTTGTAGGTAACTTAACAAATTGATTTGTTATTGGAGGATTTTCGGAGAACAAATGAAGGAGTTTTTTTGGCGGAGTAGAAGTTTGGAGAATAGTGGACGGTTAATGGAGGTTGACCGGCGAATGGCCAGTTGTGGATTCCAGTCAACAAAGTTGACCCGCTGAAAGACAAATCTTGCTACTGATGGGCAACTGAAAAACAGATTCGGTCAATGAAGAGTTGACCGGTTGAAGAAGACAAATGGCGAAGAGCTAATGGGCACGCAGACGGCCAAGGTGTGCGGATTTGTTGTGAGGCAATTAGGCCAGTCAACATTGACCAGCCATAGAAGCAAAATGGGCGCACAGTTTTGTTGGTGCGCGGATGGCCAAAATTACCGGTATGGCCCAAATTACAGATATGACACATATTTATCGGTATGACTGAATTTATCGGGATGGGCAAAATGACCGGTATGGATCATTTTGCCCGGAATGCATTTTGGCGGAGTAAAGGCAAAATGCCGAGATGGGCATTTTACCCGGTATGTCATTTTACTAGTTTGGAGCAGTTGGCAGGAATGCGTTCTTGCCAGGTTTGATGAAGAAATGCCGGTATGGAATTCCGACATGGAATTTCGGTTTGCGGCAGCCCGCTTGGAATACCGATCAACAGGAAGTTGACCGGCCCAAGTGGAGAATCCGGTTAATAGATAATTAACCGCTCATCAGAGAATCCAATAGGGCCCATGGGTGACAACTCAGAAGATTTTTTGAGCATGCGTGATCTCATGAGATTTGCAGAAACCGTTTTTGTACAGATTATATTCATATTATTGGCATAGACAGATTTTATCGCGAATAAAATATTCGACAGATCAACAATATATATATACGAATACTGTAAATAGGAAAAAATTCAAGTGTGAAAAGAAAGGAGATGAGTGTATCACCGGTGAGGAAGAAGAGAGAAAAACAGAAAGTGAAAAGAAATGAGTGTTTTCTGTTTATTTTGAAGAGGTTTTTCTTTATTATTTTCGAGTGTATGGCGGATACTCCATCTTGGGGGTTTTGTAACTAATTTTTCATATAATGGACTTATTGTGAATTTTGTATCCTGTGATTTTTTCCTTCGATTTGTAAAGAGTTTTCCATATAAAATTTGTACGTGTTTCTTCTTCTTTCACTTTTCTTTTCATTGCATATGACGTGTTATTTTATCCGACCGATCTTTTGCCCCAAACAAATTGCAACTAATTTTCATTGATAATTTTTTACGAGCATGCAATTTTCAAACGTTTAAATTTTCGGTGAAATATACAGCGTATAGTTTGGCACCCAAAATAATTGATTCGCTATAAACATGATCCAAACTGTAATTTCAAAAAAAGAAAAAAGATCGTACTCAGTAATTTGTAACATATATATATATATTAATTTTATATATTTGATGGAAGAATATCTTTGCAAAACTATTGTGGAGGAGATTATATTATATTGGTTTCCTATATACGAGTAGAATACTTTATTCATCATCATCTGAATAATTTGATTATTTTAAAATTATATAAATATAATTATCTATTTAAAAATATAAATATAAATAATAAATCTTTCCATATAAATCCATGCCTTAAACTCGTGATCACAGGCTTTGACGGCCACGTTGTGTGCCAAGTTCCCTCCTACTGATCTCTCCCGAGGAATGTTACGGGCTTAATTTCTCGGTGCCTTGATAGCCTGACCAGATGGGGAAGATGGGGACAAAGAATAAAGCAGCCTTTCTGACTTCTACTCGCCAACGAGACAACCGTCGCAGTCTCCGCCAAATCCGACTTCCCTCGATTTAGGGATTTTATTTAATTTTTGCCCTGTTGTTGTTATCGCACACACCACATGTTGTTTTCTCCTTCATTTTACGCCATGTGATTCCGTTATTCCCAATTTACGTTGCTTACGTGTGATTCGCGCCCCTTAAATGGGCTTAGGAGGAATACGTAAGGTAAGAAGGAATTATTCTCCTCTCCTGTCTACGCTTCTTTTCTCTCTCGCCTGATTTTCTTCTTCCTTCGCGAACTCCTACTGCTCGCTGCTCTTCTCGCTGTGTTCTTGTATTTCACTTAAACAACCGAGGTGATAATCAACACCTCGGTACCTTAAAACTTGGGTTCACTAGCAACTCACCTCGGCAATCTTGAAGCAACTCACCTCGGCCCAAACGAGTTCAGCACGCATCATTTTGGTGCTTTCATTGAGAGATGGTCAAGGAGTGACCACACGATCGAAGGCTCGAAGATAAGATACGTCCCGCGAAAGAATTGAAGGAGGTAATGACCACTGTGTCTGTGACATTCGAAGAATGGAGCAAATGCAACAAACCATATTGGAACTTCTCCAACGGATGAACCCACCTTCACCGACTTCACCACTATTACCTACACCAACCACCTGCATCGTCCCCAACTATTCCTCCTCATGCAAATGCCCTATTCCGTCCTTCCTCCACTATTACCGACACCTACGGATACTCTAAACCATCATCACCTCCGTTTACCCAAGTTGGAAATCCCCTTCTTCACGGGAGAGAATGTGACGGGTTGGTTGTTCCGCATTGACCAAGTTTTCCTCTATCACCACATTCCAAATCGAACAAAAGCTCACCATTGCCTCTTTCTATATGTCCGGCGAGCCTTGCAATGGTATCGGTGCACGCTACACGGCAATTGGTGACGTGGGAAGACTTCTCTCTCGCTCGGGAGCTCGGGTTTGGGCCTTCATCCTATGTTAATCACGAGGCCATTGTACAAATTGCGACAATCATCTACTCGCTCGCATATGAACGACTTTGAAACTCTTTCAACCCGAACCTCTGGACTCACCCCAACCAATTTGCTTAATTGTTTCATCTCGGGATTGCGCGACGATATACGGCGGGAATTGTTCTGAAAACTTAGGACACTCTAGCCAAGCAATTGGCCTTTGGCTAAATTGGTAGAGGAAAATTCGATTCCAAAGAACCTAGTTTTCCCGAGACCATCGCTCCACAAACCTTCCCCTTCCTCCTTCAATACCCTTCCTAGACTTCTCCACCACCCGCACCTTCTAAATTACCTATCAAAGTTAACCCCCGGAAATGGCATCCCGACGAGGCAGAGGGCTTTGTTACAACCGTGATGAGCGTTTCGTGCACGGACATCGCCGTAGCCTCCCCAATTCTGTATGTTGGTTGATGAGGAGGTCGCTTTCGTGTCTGACACCCCACCTTCCGAGGAGCCCGCACTGATCGGGAAGTTGAATGTAGCAAACCGTAAGGCATCCAAGATAATCCGCCGCTCGGATGCCACCCCAACTATTTCCTTCCATGCATTAGAGGCCGTGCGGCACCAAAAAAGGACTCTCAAGGGCATTACGTGAAATTGGTGGACAAAGGCTCCACCCATAACTTCCTATGAGATGAGCTCGATATCTTACACCGAGCCCTCGCACCATCTCGCGTCACGGTGGGCAATGGCGATTCGGCTGCAGTGCGAAGGGTTGAGTAAATATCGCCCTTTACAATGGGGATCACAAGTTTCCGAAATATTTGCTGCCCAAATGGAGCTGATGTGGTATTGTTTCAATGGCTTGCTTCCATCGGCCCGTAATGTTTGACTATCGTTTGTGGATGAGTTTCTTTCACGTCTGACCTTATTTTCCCAAGAGCTGGAATTGCTACGATGACCCTTCATCAATTACGGCGCAGTGACCTTACCAACTCCACGGTCACTTATTTCCAAATGACAGTGGGCCTCTGTTCCGGATAACGCAGCAGTAATTTTTACCAATACATCTTACTTCATCGTTGCATGAGGCACTGCGGCCTTCTCGGTCCTTCGACGATGTTTTTTCGGTTCCCATGGGCTACCCCGCGGCGAGTTTTCCCCTCAAACCCAATGCACTTCCGGTGAATGTTAAACTACCTTACAGGTATCCTCATTTTCAAAGAGGAAATGACAGGCCGGATCAGACATGCTAGAGGAAGGCATAATTCGACCTAGCCACGGCCCATTCTCCTCTCACCCATTTTCCTCTCCGGTTCTTAGTAAAGAAAAAAAGGGCGGGTTAGCGATTTTGTATAGACTATAAATGCAATTTTCCCATCAACGGTAGATGAGCTGCTTGATGAACTACATGGCGCCAAGGTATTCTCCAAATTGGACTACCATCAGCCAAGGGTCCATGAGGCGACGTGCATAAAACTTTTGGGCACTTTGGGGTTAACCAACGCCCCCTCCTCCTTCAGCCGAGATGAACACCATTTTCGTGTTATTTTATTCGTGCTTGTTTTCTTTGACCGTCTTGGTGTATAGTTCTTCCCGAGCATCACCTCCAACACCTTACCATTGTGTTGCAACTAGTCCAACAATTCTTTCTATGAGCACGAATTTCCATCGTCATATAGTATCCAGCTCGAGGGTATGCAAATTGACTTGAAATCAAATGTAATTTTCATTGATATTATCGTTTTTACGACCCCTCACTCAGCATGCGTAAAAAATGCATTCATTTGGAACGTTTAAATTTTCGGCCCTGAAATATTTCACCAAGCCCTTTGTATACGCCGTTTGGCACGATCTTTGGTGCAAAATAATTGCCCCAAATTCGCTATCATCCAACATGATCCAAACTGGCGCCAATACCTTTTGGCAAAAACAGAAAAAGATCGTACTCAGTAATTTGTAACATATATATATATATGCCTAATTTTATTCTATCTATTTGATGGAAGAATATCTTTTGCAAAACTATTGTGGAGGAGATTATATTATATTGGTTTCCTATATACGAGTAGAATACTTTATTCATCATCATCTGAATAATTTGATTATTTTAAAAGGCCTATATAAATTCCGATAATTATCCATCTCTATGGATTTCAAAATATAAATATAAATAATAAATTCTTTTTAGCCACCATTTTTATAAATCCCATGCCTTAAACTCGTGACCCTATCAGGCTTTGAATTGTTTAGCCGAGGCGGTCCTTGTACCGGCGTGCCAAGTTCCCCGAAAGTCCGGCACTGTTTTCTTCTTGAACAACCTCCAACGAGAGAAATTTTTGCACTAATTCCGATATCCACATTCGTAGGGAAACCGTATTACGGTTCGATGATGAATTTTAGAGCAACCTCGGAACTAACCTCAACAGAAGCAGTAGATGATCAATCGTCATTGTGTAGCGGTATTACGGGCCTTTTCGCATTCCTTGGTCCGGCACAATATAGATTAAAAATCCATAACGGGTCACCTAAAATCTGGTTTTTAATATGATGTGAAGCTGAATTTTTAATTTATGATTTTTGAATAGAAATATGTCAAAATTAGTATGTGATAGCTCCGATGACACAATGGATTAGTCTAATCCTAAGTCCAACTTCCCTCCGGCACGATAAGGGACCTCCTTCCCATTCCTCGCCATGTGATTCATTCCCACAAGTGGGGGCTAAGTTTACAGCAAGAAAATCCATCCAGCCCTCTCTCGATTTTCTATCGCCAACTCCTAGTGACGCTGCTCTTTCCGCTGTGTTCTTGTATTTCACTTTAAACAACCGAGGTGATAATCGGCAACCTTTAAAACTTGAGGCTTAAAGAACGATCAGGTCAAATGGGACAAGGCGATGAATTTTGAGAGCAATGGCCACCTAAAAATCTGGTTTTTAATATGATGTGAAGCTGAATTTTTAATTTATGATTTTTGAATAGAAATATGTCAAAATTAGTATGTGATAGCTCCGATGACACAATGGATTAGTCTAATCCTAAGTCCAACTATCAGCACGATAAGGGACCTAACAAGTGGGGGGCTAAGTTTCAGCAAGAAAATCCATCCAGCCCGATCTATCGGCCATAGTGACGACCAGAATGAGGCTTAAAGAACGATAGGTCAAATGGGACAAGCGTCAATGGCCCAACCAGCAGTATAGTCAGACGAACCAATTCAGAAGGCCCTCAGACAGACGACCAGTAGAACGGTCAGAGCACGCACATATAGAGCGCTATTTGAAACCACTTGACGACTGGATTGAGAGACCCCTCACGACCTTCTCACCATAGCAAGGTGACGCTTAATAAAAGCGGCTTCCGTCAGCCCTTTAGTGGCAAGCAAATCCAAAGGCGACACTTATCACGAACATTGGCACCAAATCTTCACCCATGAAATATTACAAATACCTCTCACCACCACGAGACAAATGGAGGATCCGGTAGGGGAGAGAGAGAGGACTTCTGGCATCAGAGGGAAGATCCTTCCCCGTCGTTAACGAAACAGCCTACTCAAGTCCATAAGGCCCCTTTTCGTACTAGAAAAAAAACTTATTTCCCCGAAGAGTAAAGGGAGAATCAAACTTTTTTCCTATATAACTCTTTCTCCTCATTACCGAAATCACTTTTTGTCGAGTATATCACTGATGAGCCACTTACTCAGTACATCTATAGTGAACCATTCCACGAGTGTATTTCTAGTGAGCCGCTTACTTAGTGCATCCATAGTTCACCTCTCCATGAGTATATCCATAGTCAGTCACTCCATGAGTGTACCCTAGTGAGCTACTCATTGAATAAAACTCTAATAAACTACCGATTGCGTGCAATTAGAAAGGAGCCCAGCTCTCATTTCTCTCTAAGTCGCCCCCATCGAGCGTACAATAGAAGTCCAGTCCTCGTCGAGTGCACAACAGGAGTATAATCCTCCTTCCTTTCTAAGCCACCCCCATCAGGCACATAATGGGACCCAATCCACATCTTACATCTCCATTGACATGCAATTCTATATTATCTAGTATCATTTTTATATCTTTCTATCTCTTGAGAAAGATTTTTAATTTGAATGTCAGTGGATAAATTGGAGAGTAAGTCACGCAAATTCTTTGACTTCTTATTTGTAACTTATAGTGTGCAAGTTTCAGGTTAACAGTGATAAAAATTAAGCACATTTTAATTTGACTCATAACGGAATATCAAATAACATTCTAATCCATACCACAATCTAAAAACCAAGGACGTATTAGTATGTGAACCTAATTTGAAATTGACATGGAGCTGATTTAGGTGGGACAAAACTTTCATAATATATGAATTATTAAGTTTGAAAATTGATTTTGAAAATGAAACGGAGGTGAACTTCAAATTATTATTTTCAAAGATAAATATCCGGAACTGGTTTTAAAATGATGTCCACCTAATTTGAAATTTAGTGGAGCTTGGGACTAAAATTCTCATAAAGATTTGATTTTGAAAATAATGTGAAGCTAAGTTTTTAATTTATTATTCTTGAATAGAAATATGTGTGATATGTTTTTGGATTCGGGTTGTTATATAAATTATGAAGCTACTTGAACTCGTTGTACTAGTTTAATTAAAGTAGGTCCGATCTTCATTATCGAAAATCTAGATTCTGCACACCACAATGAATAAATAAGAGATTAGATAATTGCGAGATTCACTTCTTAATATATCTTTCAACTTTTAAGTTAGAAATCTTTCTATATTGGAGAAAAAGATAGTGGAATGTAAATTGTATAAATGCAAGCATAAATAGGGATTGAGTGCATTGTGAAGGATTGGACTCTAAAATAGTACGCTTAGTTGGGAGTAGCTTTGAGAGGTACGCTATCTAGGAATAGTAGCTTTGGGAAGGATGTATTCACTGACAAAGTGGCTTTGCTATATCTCCGTGTGCACAAATATCTAAGATGAGAGTGTATGCTTTGTATTCAAGAGTTAACTGTTTGATTGCTCGTTTGGAAGGCTAGGATTTTTTAGTCTCTCTCTCTCTCATGGCAGAGTAAGGGTATTTATAGAGTGAGGGTCGGTTTAACTTTCCTTGAGTTTTACAGCTGATGATAGCTGCTCTCATGGATTCGTTAAACTATCCTGGCGATCACGAGGACCGGCTATGGTTATCGCTGCTATCTAAAAATATTATTTATGCTGTCAGAGCAATTGTATAGGACGTCGTATGGTAATTTCTATCTGAGAAGATTTGCTGAGTCATAACTGTCATTTTAAGGATAATGCACAATTGTGGGGCAATATTCTGAACATATTTGTTAAATTGCTTGGCCGATTATGGCAAATATGGTCGTCTCACATGCGCTGAGTTGTGATGGTTGTTTGCTATTGAGCCAGAGGGTCAGCTGCTGAGGCAGGGTATTACGAAGCCCTAGTTGCCTGCTTCCTATTGGGCAGTCTCAGGTTGACCCGTTTGGACTAACCGCGTTACTTTTTGATCTTGGGTTGAGGAAGCGTTCAGTTAGACTTTCGCCTCTTGGGTCTCTTTTCCTCCAATGGATTGGATTTTTGGGCAAGCCCATGGATAGTCATATCCATCAATGTGAGAATTAGTTTCCTAATGTTGTAAACCTAATTTGAAATTGACATGGAGCTTGATTTAGGTGTGATAAAAATTTTCATAAAGTATGAATTTATATAGATTAAGCCTGAAAATTGATTTTGGAAATGATGAGAAGCTGATTTTTTAATTTATTATTTTCAAAGATAAATATCTGGAATTAGTTTTAAAATGATGTCAACCTAATTTGAAATTTAGGTGGAGATGATTTTTTTTTTATTTTCTTATAATGTGAGACTTAAATTCTCAAAGCATGAATTTTTGTAGTTTAAGGGTCATAAATGCTAGAATATTGATTTGAAAATGATGTGAAGCTGAGATTTCGAATTATTATTTTTGAAAATATGGGAAAATTGGTTCTAAAATGATGTCAACCTAATTTTTTTAACTGACTTTTCTGGGATAAATATGTGAGAACTCATTGGCTTTTATATAATATTAAAAAGGCATACTAATTAATTTAGTTGTGAGAAAAATAAATAACAACTAATTATCAGCAGTACAAATTGACATTGATGTAGTATTTTTCTATAGAATATTGCAAGGAAGGAAATAATATAAGGAATGAACTATGCAAAGTAAGTACGATCACAAGATAGAATGTTTCTTTCATGTAAAAACTATTACAAAAGTATTTTTTTAGTAATATTTAAGTATAATTACAAATGTTGACATCAACCGCTCGGCTCAAAGGCCATTTCAAATTTTAGGACAATGAGGAAAGCCCAAACTGACGAAATTCCTAGCATATTTGAGATTATAAGGGCTGGTCCAATCAAAAGGTAGCATATAGTAGTATGTCTCAAATCCTCCAGACTCGACATATATCTAGCATATCTACTAATTATTTAAAATTAAAGACTTTTCTCAATGCTTAAAGGATTGTTTCCACAGTTGAGGAGGAGGAATATATTGAAAGGATAGGGCAATAATTTTTCCAAGAAGTTTTTGTCGGCCATGAGACCCAACTATATCGCTCCCCATTTACCTTTGAGGTAAAGTGGAAAATACTCTCCTATAATTTCAATGGTGGATTCATATGATAGAAATACCAATTCGATGAATCACCTAAACAACTTTCACGCCTTACTATGCTTTCAAAATCCAGATGATGTAGTTTATGCCTCTATTTTCTTGTAACTTTAAAAGAAGATGTAAGCATTTGATTCTATAAGTTAAGATCAAATTCTATTTGAATATTTCAAAGGCTAGCCTACTAGTTCCTATCCCATTTCACATCCAACCAGTGTGATGAAAGGTAACCTTGGCATTTGGTTAAGGTAAAGTAGGATCCAAAAGACAAGCTGAATCATTTTTTGACCCAATTTAATGTTAAAGTTAGAGGCATCTTGAAACTTCCTAATAAAATTAAATTGATTGTCTATATGGTAACTATTCAACCAGGCAATCCTTTAAAGACATTGGTTTAGCAACACCCTAAGATGTTATTTGAGGCAGAAGATATCACCAGCACCTACATAACAGTAGAGGAAGCAAATAACGCCAAAAGGACAGAATGCCCAAGTTATGAGCAACATCTAGGTTAGACCAGAGTTAACAAGAGGAGCAATAGCGACAACCAACCCGCTTAGAACAATCAAAAGCAACAAAAAACTAAGCATGTTGCCAAGGTTTCTATGGCATGAAGCCTTCATGGCTGGCACACTTCTTGAACTCCTTTGGGGCTATTGAGGGTTGCTCTAACTGATTTGATGTCCTCGTGCAGTCATATACCTTCAGTAAGAACCAATAATTCATAAAAATTCCATTAACAAAGCTCAAATATCGAATATCGAATTATAAATATTTTTTTATAGCCTTATATTCTATGCTTATTATTTAAAATTTATGTGTGAGCCGACTACATATTATTTTCTATAAATATGATCAAATGTCGCTTTTCTAACCATGAATATTAGGGTCAATTTTCAATTTGTAAAAAATATATTAAAAATGTGTGAATATATTCTATCAATTCTCTCGAATGATTCTTATTCAATTAAAATTGAAAACTTTATAATAAGTAATAAATATATATTTTTTTCAAATTAATGAAAAGCTAATAATCTTTAGAAATTTTAAAGTAAAGTTTTTATTAAATACTTATATAAAAACAACATGCTTGGTCAATAAACTATAGATCTCAATATGTATGAACATTAGTAGGAATCAAATATAAGCATTCAAAACCTCGAGATATTTAAGTAAAATGTGTTGGGGTTCGGTGGGGTAGTGTCGGTCAGACAAATCCGAGCGGACAAAATGGCGTAGCAGAAAACCCAAACCCCCTTGTCAGTCAGTCGGCCATCAATTTAGTAGAGCACAGGGAACAAAAATTGTACAATATTTTTAACATAAAAACTCTTCACAAATTGAAGGAAAAAATCATGAGACAAGCTCTAAATAAGTTTTCACTATGTAAAATTGGTTACAAGAACCTCCGAGGCAAAGTACCCGCTATATACCCAAGACAGAACAAGAAAAATAATTCCATAGTACGAAAACTCTCATTCGCTCTTATCTTTCTATTTTTCTTCTCTCCTTCCTCTCATTGGTGGTGCACTCCATTCTCTTTAATTTTATAAGTGTGGTGGCAAGTAGTGAACGCCAAGAGTTCTATTCTACTCTCTGTTATACTGCTACTATTCTGCCGCTCTCTCCCCTGTGTGTATGTCACTTGCCTGAAACGCCTGGTGCACCCTTATAAAGACTTTGACTCCAGATCCCAATCTACTCACCTAACCGATCTTGCAGATGATTTGTCATACCAACATTGTCTTTTGCTGCGACTTCACCAATCTCATGCTTTCCCAGACACGCATGCTCAGCAGATCAATTTGCTCTCTGCACAGATAGCGCATACTCTGAAAAACCTGCCATCTTCCCTGAGATGTCACCTTCCTGTTATTTGCAATTTACATAGTTAACAACCAACTCTGATAAGTCAACTTACTGCTTTTGTAGAAATCAGCTTTTCAGACATCCCATTGTCCTTTCTCAGTCGGTCAACATCACATTGACTGAATTCTTCTCTCAACCGGTCAATCTCCTATTGATTTAATTCTTTTCTCAACCGGTCAGACTTTTATTGACCAGACTCTGCTGCCCGGCCTCTCGGTAAATTATATACCAGCCATTTGCATGCCGAAATTCCATACCTACCTTTTTCCTCTCTAGAAATTCACTCTGAATTTTCTCTCCGGTAAATTTCACTCTGAAATTTGCCACTCCGAAAACTCACTCCGGGTTTTCATTCTGAAAATTTACTCTGGATTGTCACTGGCAAATGCCACTCTAGCATCTGGTCACCCGGTCACTGATGCAGTCAATTTACAGCACTCTAAATTTTTGATGGCTTGTTCGTTTGTTGAGCCACCCACAAGAGAATGGCCAAACCTTACAAAATGTACATGTAAGTAAAGAAATGTTAAAGAGGAAAAGGAATGAACACATGGATGCATGTGTAGCGAAGAACAAAATGATTAATTGTAAGATTTTAATAACAAATAAAGAAATATGTTTAAATGAACTGGACTTAACGAAAGTAAAACTAAAGTTTATTGCAAAGTAGTTTCAAAATTAATTTTCTTCACTTTTTCTTTCTTCTCTCACAAGAAATGTCTAAAATCTATGAAGGATTTCTTATATAAGAAGACTAACGCACGATGGTTGATCATACACTTATCAAACACAAAAACAAATCACATACACATACTAACGCTGCTTATTCTACAGACCACCATGAGCAAGCAAGCCTCTTCGACGTATGAGAGTTATCTATTCTATCAAACCTGCTAAATCACACACAAACACCTCACAAGTACAAGTCTAGCGTTGACTCTTATGCCTTAATTGATTTTTAATCCAATTATATAATTTTTTTTAAAGATTGCCTAATATATTTTATTTCTAATATCATAATACATAAATTATGGATGGAGTGTTATAACATTGGCCCATGCTCACTCAATTTGTCTAAGACTGTTGGAAGAGTTACTCATAAAAAAAAAAATGAGAGGTCTTAGATAGAGAGTGGGTGCATTTGTATCAGAAATCAAGATTCAATTGATTTACAAAGGGTGAAAGGAATACTAAGTTCTTTTTTTATACAACTACTACAAGAGGAGGCATAGCAAAATGACGAAACTTAAAATAGCTACTAGAAACTGGACCAATGATAAGGACCTTTCAGAGGAAGGGACGATCAACTACATCAAGTGCCTATTAGATGGCCTACCTCCCACCACCACAACAAGCCCCTCCCCTCCCCCCCCCCCCTCACCAATTTTCCAATCACATATTACATGAGGAACATCTAAAAGCCACCGCGATAATGGAAAAAAATTATGCTAAGCTCTTTTTCCAATGAAACCGCTTAAAGTGTCTGACCCTGATGGATCCAATTCCATATTCTTTAAAATGCATGGGAGACAATGAAGAATGGCATCTACATCACCAAAATCAAAACCTAATGAGAAGGGCATACCCGTAAAGATGGAACCGAACCATTCTAATCCTCATTTCCAATATTCTATCCCTGAAAACTTAGCCAACTTAGACTTATATTTCTTTGTAATGTGGTTAGTAAAATTATTACAAAAACCACTGTCTATAAGCTTAGGCCACTCGTGAACGAGATCATTAGCAAGCAAGTTTCCTACTTGGATGAAAGACTCATGACATCATCCTTGTAGCACAAGAGATGGTTCACACCATAGGGAAAACCCAAGGATGAAATGTGGCCATGGCTTTTAAGATTGATCCAGCTAAGGCTTACAATATCGTAATATGGGAGTTTGTCCGCAACACTCTTCTCATCCTCAATTTGCCAAGCAACTTGGTGAGACTCATTATGTAATGTATTGCCATGCCCACTTTTTCAATTATCTAGAATGGAAAGCTTACTCATAGATTCCAATCAACTTGTAGTATTTGACAATGAGACCTTCTATCCCCTTAGCTTTTTGTTTTATGTATTGAGCACCTTTCTCACCTTATCAGCAAATATGTGATGGATGGGAATTGGAAACCGATGAAGGCGTGTAGAAATGGACAAGCCATCTTTTACCTCTTTTTTTACAGATGATCTCATGCTCTTTCTCAATATTACTAAAAATTTTCTATCCAATATTATGAACTTTTTAAACTGCTTCTATTAAGTTACATAACAGACTACTAACACTTCTAAATCTTAGATTTTTGTGTCTCCCAACTTGGGTAAAAGCCTTACTTCCTAACTAAAGGTGGTCTGCAAATTCAAATCGGTGTGTAGCTTAGAGAATTACTTGGGGGCCCATATGATTCGTGGACACACAATGCATGAACACTAGAGAACTCATTGAGAAAGTCAACAAAAACCTTCTCGGTTGAAAGATGAAACCCCTCTCTATTGCAGGGAGGGCCACTCTCATTCAAGCTGTGGCCCAGGTAGTCTCAATTTACACAATGCAAGCCCACATCCTACCCAAGAGTTCATGTAAAAAGATTGGACCAAATTAACATGAATTTCATTTAGGAGATAAGAGAATTCACTTTATAAACTGGGATAAAATTTGCACTCCAAAATAAAATGAGGGACTAGGTCTTAGAAAGATGTACAATAGTAATTTGGCCATTCTGGGAAGGTTGGAATGGGAACTATTCACCTGCTCTAACAAGTTTTGGGCCAGATCTTTAAAAATAAGTATCTAAAGAGTATCCATATCCTTGAAGCACCATTCACGTAGGGTAATATTCTCGTGACAAGGAATACAATCCATAAGGGTACAAAATGAAATGTCAAAAATGGAATGAAGATTAGGTTTTGGACTAACAATTGGCTCGGTGTTGGTTCTATTCTAAATTTTACCCACATGGTAGTTTCAATTGAAGAATATGAGCTCAAAGTAGTCGATTATCTACTCACATATAGATATTGGAGTTGGGTTAGCCGAAAGGCAAACTTAACAAGGGTGGGACTAACTAGTTATAGGGGACCCATGTAGCACAACATGAACAAATTGAACACAGACAAATCTGGGACAGCATCTCTAGGAAATATGAAGAGAAGAAGGCCTACTATTACAACTTGTGTAGGCTTCTATAAAATACCATACATGTTATCCGTGACTGCCATAGAGCTGAGGAAATTTGGCATAGTGTATTATGCACGGATTATGACCCAAGTATGCGCTCGAGACCCCTTGCATCTTGGATTTTATCTCCTCGATGAAGACATGGTCCCAAACAGAGGACTAATTACATATTATTATATATATATATGTATAGTTAATTTGGATAATCACTGATTGGAAAATCAATAACTCAAAATCAAATCAAAATCTTAAAAAAAAAAAAAATCTATTACGATGCAAAATCAAATCTAGTATTTTGATTATCTTAATTTTTTTATCTAATTTTAATAATTTTTAGTTTAAATTATGGAGTTAACACTTTTTTCAAATACTCCTAAATACATATCAGGCACTAACCTAAGGGGTTGAGAAGGGATGGAATGTGAGATCATGAGCTAAGTAGGTTATTTTTATTCGAGATAAAAATGTATTATATATATATATATATATATATGATACAATTTCCATGTAGTCGCCGGCGATGATGGGGACGTTGCGACGGGAGCGGAGATCTGCAGAGGAGGGAGACGGGTTATTTGTGCTGGGGATGGAGGGAAAAGAGGGAATAGGGAGAGGGAAGAGGGAGAGAAGAACAGAGAGGAGAGGAAGACACAAGAGAGAGAGAGAAAATGAGAGTATTAATTCCTTCCTTCATCAGAACAGTGGCAACAAATATATACGGGAACGGGGAATTGGGAAAACGGGAAAATCTTCCACGGGAGGGGGCTGTAACCACTTCCTTGCCTCCATTCACGTGTAACAGCAACTATATACGGGACGGGAACGGGGGTCTTGTAACAGAAAATGGGGAACCAGGAACGGGATTCTCTAAGGAAAACAAACCAAACAAACCAAGGAGAAAATGAGAAAAGAAAATAATTAAAGGTTCGTAACATTGCCCGCTCCTTCAAATCAACCTTGTCCTCAAGGTTGTTTAAGAGAAAAATCTGATAACGTGGCGCCATTGTAAAACTGTCGACCCCCAACATTCGCGGGAGCATGTCCAAAGGGCCCTTGTGTTTCCTTACATGCTGAAGAGCAACGTCCAATTTAGACTCCGTGGCATCGCAGTGGGCTTGTCGGAAAATTAAACGCTCACACACCCGTTCGGGCCCATCGCTTACTGTCAGTGTGAGCGGTGTGCTGCCCTTGCTGTCAGCAAGGCCTGCGTCCAAGCCCATATGTGTAAACAACCTCACATACCCCTCCTGGGCCGTGAATCGTGCTGTACAAGGTGGGGCGCAGCATTTTCGGACAGTGCTGCTGTCCCTCTTCAGGCCAAACTTGAGCAGTCCCTCCTCCACTTGGTCCTCGCTTCAATCCGAAGGCGCTTAGGGTGAGCACACGGTCACAAAAAGAGTGTGGACAACAGCTTGACGGTTTCGACTCGACCCGCCAAGTCAAGGCCCTGGTGATTAAGTTTGGTGGCTGTCCATACGATTTCGCCTGTCTTTACTGCTATAACAGCTTGGTCTATTCCCACAATGCCTCGCTCTATGTCAGCCTGGAACTCAAGTAGCTCAGCTTTGGCAGCCTCGAATGAGGCAACGACTGTAACCGAGCTAGCAACAGTTCAAGAATATTTGCCGCAAAAGAAAACCATTTGCTCCAATTACAAGAAGAATAAGAGTGCCCAACGTTGGAACTATCATAGCTTTTATAGCTTCCATTTTCACCCACGGGATGTCAATCCAAGAGGTGAGCAGCCTCAAAATCACACGTTGCCGGGCAGCTCTTGGAGATCCCTCACTGTCAGCTTCTGGTTGTCCCACAGCTTTGGATTCATCCTCTCGGTGATGTCTACCATTCATTGTGGTGAATTCCGCTGGTACATTGAAAACAGCATGTTGTTCCATCCGAAGAACCTGAACTGGAAGCTGCCCTCCTGCCCTGTACAGACCGAAGACCCTTCATCTTAGATTTGCCTTCACTATAGTCAACCATCCCATTTAAAGAACCCATTATAGTCGGCAGAGGATATCCCTCAGAGATCTTCTAAGATGAAGCTCCTCCAACTATTTCAGATACATTAATTTCAGAAGCATTTGTTACACCAGGAATTATAGCAACACTTGGGCTTTCATTTGGGCTCACTCTATTTGCTGCTATTGCAGTAAGTTCAAGCCCCTCATTTTTGGATTCAGAACATAATTCATAATTAACAAGATGTTGAACCGGTTCCCGCTAAGGTCTTGTTGACTCCTCAACAGCGTGTTTGAGTGTATTATCACAACCAAATACGTCCAAGGGATGCACTCCAGTTGGGGAACGAAGAGACAATGCATTATTTGACCATAACCTTCTGTTCTTGTGCCAACAACACTCCTTCAACAGATAATGGTGAGGCTTCAGTTGGAATATATGCTGAAGGAACAAGCTTCTCAAACTTGTGTTCAGAATTTTCGGCTTTGTTATTGTCACTAGGATGTTTTGGTTGAAAGCCCACTGGAATTGCCTCTTCCAATTGAACTCTTGTGACTTTGGAAGTCTTGCAATGCCCCTGTTTGTACGATCCATGTGGCACAACAGAAATGGTGTAAAGCAAAGCAGTACAATGACCCATCGTGTTGGTAACTGCTCCCACCATTTTGGAGATATCTTCTGGGTATTTTTGCCAGCTAAGACTAGTTTACGTGGCCCCTCTAGAATGGTCAATGATTCCAAGCATCGATTAGCAATTGATAGAAAATTTCTTTTATTTGGATGAAGAGAGCATCCACACCCGCAATCGACCGTTAAGCTCGTGATCCCCATGTTGTAACACTCTTCACCAGCCCAGGTTTGAGGAGGGCAGGTATATATTCCCACACCAGCACCCGCCTCTTTGGCAATGAGGAGTGAGCCAGTGAGAGCTAATTGTTTGTAAACTCTTTGTTTGTGATCGATGCTAAAGAACCTGGCATTTACATTACCCAACGCATTGGCCACAACACCTAGAATTTCCCAAGAGGTATCATCAAATGCATGCCCTGTCTCAGAACTTGCACGAATTTGAAGACCTGCAATATGCAGATGAGAGTTGATTGACCTGCTAAGTGCACGGCCAGAGTTTGCCCATTTAGCACACACGGGAACCTTGTGCTTAAACTCAATTGCCATGTTGAGTGCTACTCGGACCCAACTGTCAAAACTTGCTCCAGCTTCGAAAAATTGTAATTTCATGACGAAATTAGTGGTGGAAAAAGGGGCGTCAGTTTTCAGAACCACTTTGTTAATGGAAACAACATCTCCTTCACCCTTCAGGCCAGCCTTCACTATATCAAATTGTGAGGCCTGAAACCTCCTAAGACTCTCATTACTCTTCAGCGTAATTGCCATAGCATTATTTTCACTCAACTTCACCCAGTGCCCAGGAGCTTCTCCATCCTTAATCTCCAACCACCATGGTGACCTCACTGCATGAAGTACCCCATTATCCGCAGTTGGTGCTGCCAATCCTTCTTCAGGCCCATCCACCGAAACAACAACAGGATGGTCATAAACGACCCCTTGCAGCAGCAGAGTGGACAAGCTAAGAGGACCCTCCAAGGCCTGAAGATATATAGTTGGAGGAACCCCTAACCCGATTCTGGAAACAAAATGGCCAGGGAGATGGTGGTGAACGGTTTTGGGAAACGGATCCGTTGGAATTTCAGTGCCACTGTAGGCGGCCTCTGTATATGGAACAAGACTCTGGAGGGGACCGTCAAAAGTTTTGTGTAACCTGTCACAGATAGAACACAATCCGTGTGTTCTGTGTGAGGCCATTAGTGCAGAATTCGAGTTCTTCATCAATAATTCTGGCGAAGGGCTGTGTGGAGTAAGGAAATTTTGCAGAATTGTGGTGAAAGGTGACGTAGCTGAGTTGGGATCTATAGATGTGTGTGGTATTCGGGGTAAGATGTGAGTCTTAGATGAGGGTGGAGTGGAAAATAAAGAGGAATTTGCAGACAGCGAGGGAAGCCTGTCGGGTGAGGCGCGGTATGGATTTTGCAGTCGCGAGTTCAGAAGCAGTGGTGGAGGAAGCTTTTGCCGAGAAGCAGTGGTAGGTAGCTCTTTGACTTGGAAATCAGGTGACACATGTGGATCTGATTTCTCGATTCGAGTCAGAATCGGCAAGGACTCGGTGAAGGAGGTTCGAAGCAGTTTAGTGGTGGAGAACCCAACCGATGGTGCATCTGAAGATAAAGAGGAATTAGCGGTCGACAGTGGTAAGCGGTCGATACAGGAGTGCCGAATTTGTGTGATAGTAGCGACGGAGGAAACGATTCGAGCAACAGGTGATGGTACGGACGCTGTGCACGAAGTAAGGACAGTGTGAGGAAACTTTGTAAAAATGGAAGCCGAAATCGTTGATGAAGTTGAAAACGACGAGAAATTTGTGGTTGATGACGATAATCGGTCGAGGCGGTCGAGGCAAGAGGACCTAATTTGGTCTGAGATGAGAGCAGAACAGCTGTTTGAGGAACGGGAGGTGGTGGTACGGAACCAGTGATGGAAGAGACGGCAGGAAGAGAAACGGGACAATGGGAAGCCATCGTAGAGGAAGCTACAGGAAGTGAAGAGTTTACTGACTGTTTAGTGTCTTGCTCGAAGCTGTGGATGGAGTTGCTGAGTTCCGCCATGCATGAGCGAAGTTTAGTGCAGGTCGACCAGATTTGTTCGGCTTGTGAAACCGCGGTGTACATGCGGGCACCAAATCGGTCAGTAGCTCGTCGGAGAGCCTTCATCTCGTTGGACAGTGCGGCGACAGACTTCTCGAGCGCCTCGAGAGCTTGTGCTTCGATCTCCTCTGCATTTCTCTCAATGAAAGCACCATTTGATACAATCTCCATGTAGTCGCCGGCGATGATGAGGACGTTGCGACGAGAGCAGAGATCTGCAGAGGGGGGAGACGGGTGATTTGTGCTGGGGAAGGAGGGAAAAGAGGGAATAGGGAGAGGGAAGAGGGAGAGAAGAACAGAGAGGAGAGGAAGACGCAAGAGAGAGAGAGAAATTGAGAGTATTAATTCCTTCCTTCATCAGAACAGTGGCAAGAAATATATATGGGAACGGGGAATTGGGAAAACGGGAAAATCTTCCACGGGAGGGGGCTGTAACCACTTCCTTGTCTCCATTCACGTGTAACAGCAACTATATACGGGACGGGAACGGGGGTCCTGTAACAGAAAACGGGGAACCAGGAACGGGATTTTCTAAGGAAAACAAACCAAACAAATCAAGGAGAAAATGAAAAAAGAAAATAATTAAAGGTTTGTAACAATATATATATATATACAATTTATCATATTATTTCTATTTCATTCGTACAAACAGAGGATAATGCTGTGTTGGGTATTCACATTAACGTGAAAAACGGCGAGAAGATAAAATTATATAAAATTTGTAAAAATAAAATTGTGTAAAATTATATAAATATATTTGTTTGATTTAATATAAGAAAATTGTGTAGAATACTTTTATTTTTACTTTTATTTTTTTAGAGAGAAAACCATTTTATTTATACATCTTAATTATATATTTAAAAATCAATAATTATAATATTACTATAATTTTAAAATTTTAAAATTAATTTAAAATATTTTAAAATAATTAAATTATGATATGGTCTATTTCAATGAGAAACCGGTTAATTCTCTGGTATATCACCTCGCTCGGGTCAGATTTCGATCTCCACTGCTTATTCCTCCGCGATGGAAGAATAAAACCAGAGGGCTTTCCAAAAAAATTTACTGCGTGTTTGTTCGATTATGGGTTGGTTTTCTCTCACATTTCCTCTCCCTGTGTTGCCGCATGTGTTCTCTTCATTCATCTGTTAGCGGTGGAAGAGGAAAACTAAAGGGGGCTTTGCATACAACTTCACTGCGTGTTTGTCAGTCTCTTCAAGCTTATTACGGCGAGGAGTCGTGGGGGTTTCTAAAATGGCAGGTTTGATTGATGGGACTACAACTCACATGAAAGATTTGCCGCAACTGCTCCTGGTAACTTCTCTTACCCTTTTCTGCACCGTAGCTGATGAGTTTTATGCCTGTTGCAACTTTGAATACGAATTGAATTGAAAATGATTTGGTCATTATTTTTTTAATTTAAGACCTACATAATATCACAAAAAATAAGAGAATTAAGAGGCCAAATGGGGTTTTTTTTTAACAGGCTCTCTAATACTCAAATTAGTAAAATCATTCTCTGATAAGAATATAAAGAAAAATAGTGTTTGACTTGGCCATAAATTTTTATCAAATAAAATGTAGGATGTCATTCTTCATTCTTTTATGAGGGAAAGCCTTACTTTATTTAGATTGTTCATCCAACTTTTAGTAAGGCTGGTTCATTTTAATTGCCAGTAGGCAAGTTTTTTCTCCGGCCAAAAAGAGGTCCCTTTATACTGAAAGATAGCCACTTTCTTATATTTGCCTAGGGCCATTTTTCTAACCTCATAACCACCTTAGATAATGATGGTTTATTGGCTTAATTTCAAGTTGTTATTTCCGGTTTCATTCAAAGTGAAACGTAGGAAGTTATCCGAAATGCTTCTTACTAGCCTCTTGGGCTGCAATTTCTGGCCTCATTGATCTTGTATTGGTCTTCAATTAATAGGCCATTGTTTTGGACTGCCCAAACGATAGTACCCACCACTATCCCCTAATGTCAAAAGATTAAAATTTTAATTTCTGGAATATCTTTTTAATGGGATATAGTTTAAAGCTATCCGGTCTTAATTTTGCCAATATGAAATTGCTTCGGCTTTCATTACTCCGGATTTCCTGTGACTCCGAATTTTTGCTAACTCCGAATTTTAGTCACTCCGGATTTTTTGTGACTCCGAATTTTATGAACTCTGGCTATTTGGCCGTTTTGGCTTTTAGCCATTTTGGATTTTTGCTCACTCCGAATTTTAATCACTTTGAATTTTCGTCACTTCAAATTTTGATCAGCTTTAGACTTGACAAATGCCGGAGTGAATTAATCGCCATGTCCTAGAAATCATTTGTTCTGACATGGATCTCGCCTGGCTTGCCAGGTGCCATTCGTCGAGCAGTGTCTTTTTTGTCGCCACCGTTTGATCAGCCAATGTCTGATTGACACGTGTTCCTTAATTGTTTTTGAATTCAAAAGGACACACCCCTTCGAACTTATATCAGGGTTTCTCTTCTTCATTTCTCACGCATCGTTTTGCACTCCTTTCTTCTTCTCCCCATTCTTAGTTTCGTTTTTTCACTTTAATGGCGCACATAGTCAAGTTGACGAGGTCTGTTCTTCTTGGTCAAGAAAAAAAAAATATTATTTTTCAATATAAGATCTCGAGAACTTACTTGTTGTCAATTATATCTAAAAGCGATAGAGCTTGCTCTCCTCCGGATGGTTTCATCATTGTATATGAAGCTCATTTGAAGAGTGGCCTTCGCTTTCCTTTGGCGTCAGAACTACGTACAATTTTTACTTATCTGAATGTGTCCATCACTCGCTATCATGTAAATACTGTGAGGTATTTCTACAATATCTGCATATTTTTTCGCATTCGTGGTATGACCTTAAATACCACAATCGTTAAAGCTTTATTCAAACTTTTTCAGACCAGGGACTGGATTTCTTTGTCTCCCCGTGAATTGAATATTAGTGGGGTTATCTTTGAAAAGATTAAAAAGTGAAAAGATAATTTTTTCTTTCTAACCGTTCCACAGTTAGGTATCCCCAATATTTCGGACAAAGTACTGGAACCTTATTCTAGCAAAATTTCTCCGGAAGAAGAATCTATGAAATCCTTGATTGAAATGATAAAAATGAATATGGAGTCGTTCAGTGATAAGGAGCGTTTGTTCTCTCATGAAATTTTTGCGCAGGCTGAATGGGAGCCTCAAATTGAAAGAATTGGGCCATGCGACCCATTACCTAAATGTCGCAAAAGGAAAATGAAAAAAAACTGTACCAAAAGAGCTCAAACGGCTAGCTGTGTCACCAAGCCCATCATCTTCTTCTGTGGAAGCTGGTCTTCCCGTGTCTGAAAGATTAAAGAGAATAGGTAGTTCATCCCTTACCCTTCTTAACCAATCTTAGGAAGAAAATCCTATTATTGAGTCCTCAACAAATATTGAGCCAACAATCTCACGTGCTAAAACTTCTGTGGGACCGGAGTCCCTCAATACTGTTGGCGTCACTGAGACTCGTGGCCCGTCCGAAGAAGTTGAAGAGTCAATTTTGGATCAGTCGGGTACAGCTGCTGTTAAGAGAACCCAAATTGAAGAGAGATCAGTTGGCCTCTCAATTAACTTATTTTCGGCTCCAAAGGAGCCTTTTATCGGTACGAAAATTTTTGATATTAGTTCTTTAATGATCGGAGTGGGAGAGGCCAGTTTGAGAATTTCTACATCGGCCGTGGCTATTCCTCATCCCCCTCGAAGTCCAAGAGCCGATTTGCAAATTAGGGAGCTTACTCCCTCAATTAACTGGGCGACTTTACCTTATCAGAGTCCGTTAAGGCCAGAGCGTGCATCCACTCCTACCTCTTCAACTTGGTTGCCTTTGAACATTGCTGCTTAAAGAGCTTGCTATATCACGGTAATTTTTTGATGTAACTTTACCTTTTTTGGAATCTCTATCTTTACAACATTTCATTCATCATTCATCATTTTTTTAAACTGATAAGATGAAGGGATTTTTGAGCATCTATTTATTCCAACGTGATATGAAAATCGAACTACTTGAGAAAGAAGTCTATCGGTTGGAGCAAGTACGTGTTAATCCTTCTGTACTTGAAGAGATGAAAAAACAGGTTAGCGATGCCGCCGTACAAATTGAATCATTTTAGGAACAGGTTTCTAGCATTGAGTTGGAGTTGCAAAAGACTAAAGATGCTTTGAAGTCGGTCGAGCAGCATACATCTAACCTTAGGTATGACAATACTTTGTTAGGAGCAGAACTTATGGCTCTGCTCAAACTGGAGGAAGTTCGCCCAGCTTTGAACGCCAGATTTTCGGATGGCATCCTTTTATGCCGGCATATTGCTCTCATTTTGGATCCCCATTCCCAATCAACTTTTTTTGATTCTATGAATATGGACGCTCGGTTTCGATCGGATTTAAAGGATTTTTCGGAATCTAGTGGACCTTCAATGCCGCCTCCATCGAGCCTTCAGCTTTGGTTTTACTTTTATCTCCTTCTTGTATTGATAATAAGAAGAATGTACTAAACACTTACTAAATGTTATGGAATCAAATCATTTGATTTTTATTGAAAGAATTTTTTTAAATGTATTGCATTCCACGTTCTAAACACTAATTTCCCATTTGAAGTTTGTAACTTATAGGCGCCATTTCTGAGGATGGTAGAAATAATAAATGGGCCTTCCCAATTAGGAGATATCTTATTCCTATTGGCAATTTTACCAGTAGCTAGCACGCTTTTTAGGACTAAATCTTCCACATCAAATTATCGTGCCTTTATCCTCTTATTATAATATCGTGTAACTTGTTATTGATAAGCAGTTATCCGCACCCTTGCTGTTTCCCGAGATTCTTCTAGTAGATCAAGATTCTTCCTAGGTCGTTGTGAATTGCTTTATGAATCAAAATTATCTATTCGGAGGTTAGGTAATCCAACTTCCACTGGAACTACAGCTTCGGTTCCATAGCATAAGTTGAATGGTGTTTCTCGCATTGGCTCTTTAGGATTCGTTTGGTAGGACCATAATACTGAAGGTAGTTCATCTACCCAAAAGCCCTTAGCGTCTTCTAGTTTCATTTTTAGCCTATGTAGTAAAGTCCGATTAGTTACCTCTACTTGGCCATTTGATTGTGGATAGGCAACTGAGATATGTGCTAACCGGATTCGTAAATTCATACAATATTTGGTGAAGCGCTTTCCAGAAATTGGGTCTCATTATCAGTGACTATTGCTTCTAGAATCCCAAATCGGCAGACAATGTTTTGTCGTACAAACTTCGTGGTATTATACTCCGTTATTTTGGTTAAGTGAGAAGTTTCAACCCTCTTGGTAAAATAATCAATTCCCACAATGATAAATTTTCTTTGTCCAGTTGCTATTGGAAAATGTCTAAGTATGTCCATCCCCCATTGCGCAAACGACCATGGAGCTTGTAATGATTTCAGCTCGGTCGGAGGTCATTGAGGCATCTTGGCCATGTATTTGCGCTTTTCTCTTGACAAAGTTAGCAGCATCTTTTTTTATGGTCAGCTAATAGTAATCCCATCGCATTAATTTTAAAGCCAGATTCTTACCTCCAATGTGAAATCCACATATCCCGAGGTGAACCTTGCTTAAGGCGTAGTTTGCTTCCTCCGGTGTGAGACATCTTAAATATAAGATGGAGTATCCACGACGATATATTTTCCCATCTATGATTGTGTGCCAATCGGCCGTCTTCTTTATGCGTTTAGCTTCGTCCTGACTTTCTGGAATGACTCCATCAGAGATATATCGATAGTAAGGAGTTATTCAATTCTCGTTATTAGTGACTTGTAAGACCTCCTAATCAACTTTCTCAATACTTGGAGTAATCAGGACTTCTCGCATACTACGGAAATATTGCTCCAGATTTTCCATGGCTGCCGCTTTTGCTAGTTGGTCGGCCTTTCCATTCTCCATTCTTAAAATATGAGTTACATCTATTTTATCAAAGTTTTAAAAAGCGTTCCTTACCTTTGCAAGATACCTTGTTAAATATGGATTTGACACCTTGAAATTTCCTTGAACTTGGTTAGCTATCAGCTCGGAGTCACTATAAACTGCAACATGCTTTGCTGAGCATTTTTTGGCTAACCGTAATCTGGCCAATAAAGCTTCATATTCAGCCACGTTGTTAGTTGCTGGGAATGAAAGTTTCAGTGAGTATAGTATTTTCATATCTTCCGGAGTTCTTAATACTACTCCAGCTCTACTGCCTAATTGTGTGGATGACCTATCAACATGCATTATCCATACAACAGATGATTCAGTCCGATCAATATCTTGACCGTCCATTTTAATATTTTGGGCTAAGATCGAAGTTTCGACTAAAAAATAGGCCAAGCCCTGCCCCTTGATAGACGGCCTTGCCCTGTGCTCTATATCAAATTCTCCAAGTTCAATTGTCCATTTGACCAGTTGCCCAGAAGTATCAAGATTTTTTAATATTCCCTTGAGGGGTTGATCGGTGAGAACGACTATTTTATGAGCTTGAAAATACGGCCTTAATTTTCTTGCAGAGTAAACAAGTGCCAAGATCATCCTTTCAGTATGTGTATAACGGCTTTCCACGTTAGATAAAGTTTTGCTAACATAGTAAATCGGTTACTGTACGTCTGCTTGATGCTGTATTATGACCGAACTTACAGCCACACCAGAAACCGCCAGATACACGTACAACTCTTCTCCTTCTTGTGGTGATGCCAGGAGAGGTGGACTAGCCAGTTATCTTTTCAATTCTTGGAAGGCAGTCTCATATTCTTCCGTCCATTGGAAGCCAATGGCTTTTGTTCCCCTCAAGGTTCTGAAGAACGGAAGGTATTTTTTTACCGACTTGGATAAGAAACGAGAAAGTGCAACGAGTTTTTCTATGAGCCGTTGAACTTCTTTAATGGTCTTGGGCAAGTTCATATCTATGATTGCCTTTATCTTCTCAGGATTAGCTTCAATTCATCGTCTTGAGACTATAAATCCTAGGAATTTGCCCGAAAATACACCAAAAACATACTTGTTGGGGTTTAATTTCATGCGATGCTTTCAAAATATTTTAAAGGTCTCATTCAAATCGAAGACATGATCACCAAAAATTTTACTCTTGACAAGCATATCATCCACGTATATTTCCATGTTCCGGCCGACTTAAGCTTCAACATTTTTTTCACCAACTGTTCATACGTGGCGCCCGCATTCTTTAGACCAAATGGCATTACTTTGTAGCAATATGTTCCTTAGTCGGTCATAAAGGAGATAAGTTCCTCGTCCTCCAGACACATGCTAATCTGGTTATAACCAGAGTAGGCGTTCATAAAGTTGAGTAATTTATGGCCGGATATGGAATCTATCAACAAATCAATCCTTGGTAAAGAAAAATTATCCTTTAGACAGGCCTTATTTATATTGATAAAATCAACACATATTCTCCATTTTTCGTTACTTTTTTTTTACCATAACTATATTTGAGAGCCAGTTTGGATACTGGACTTTCTGATAAAATCGGCATCCGGTAATTTTTTTACTTTCTTCCTTATTGCAATGAGTTTTTCAACCCAATGGTTCCTTCGCTTTTGTCTAATGGGCTTGTAATTAGGATCCAAACCCAATCTGTGAACCATTATTTTGGTCGAAATTCATGGCATATCAGATGATGTCCAGACAAAAATATCTTGATTCTGCTGGAGGAGATCAATAAACTAACTTCGAAGTGATTCGGTTAATGAACTTCCTATTTGTATGCACTTTTTCGGATCTGTAGGATCCAATGGAATTAAATCTGTAGCCTCTCCGAACTGGGGCTTGTTGCGGGTGGTTTTGTCATGATAATCAAAATCTTTTACCGGCCGATCTTGAACGATTTGTGTGATTCGAGACAAGTAACAAGTTCGACCGATCATTTGATCTCTCAAGATTTTCCCTACACCAAATGGTATTGGAAACTTTATTTTTAAATTAGGGATGGATGTCACCGTCCCAAATGTTGTCAGGTAAGGTTAACCAAGAATTACATTGTAAACAGAAGGCAGATCGACTGCCAGAAAGGTAAGTTTGTGAGATGCCGTTCTGGGATAAGTTCCTAGAGTGACCTCCAGAATAATTCCTTGAACAGTAACCGGTTCATTACCCACTCCATACAGTAGTCCATTAGCCAATCTGAGTTGATTAAGTTTCAATCTCAATTTAAAGAAGGTATCAAGATAAAGTAAATTATTGGAGTTGCCATTATCTATAAATATTCGTTTCATCTAATAATCTATAATGCCATCTAAAACTAAAGCAGACACAACCAAAGGATCAGAGTGTGGTGATTGGATATGAGCCATGTCTTCTTTACTAAAACTAATTATATCATCATTGTCAAGTTTTTATTTTTTGCTACTCTTGACAGCATCTAGTCGATCAGAATGATGAGCTTTGACTGGTTTAGCGGTTATCATATTCATCACTCCGGCTGCTACACGATTCTTCGGTGGTGGCCGTTCCTTTCCTTCTTCTTCTATCTCACCAGAGGCATACTCTGAGTTCTTCACGAATTTCGTGAGGTGTCCCATTTAGATAAGGTTCTCAATTTTCCTCTGTAAAGTCCAGCATTCTTCAATATCATATCCATGGGAACGATGGTAGTAACAGAACTTGCTTTGATCTCCACTTTCGGGGTTCTTTGGGGCCCTTGGCAATTTAAAGAAATTTTCCTCCCATATTTGCATGAGGATATTCGTTATGGGGTCATTCAGTAGAGTCAGGTTGAAAGGTTTGAACTCCCTTCGTGCTCCGTCCTTGGACTGCTTTCTGGACTCCTTTGGGTGGGACATTTTATCATATCTTTTTCTTTTATTTGGTGACCCTTGACGAGAAGGATCCATCTTAATGGGCTTTTTGGCCTCATTAGCTTTTTCTGCTGCCATGTATACCGTGCAGTGACTTTCACTTCTCGAAAAGTCTACGAATTCCTATGGGCCAAATGTTTGAAAAATTCGCCCAACTCCAGATTTGATATGAAGGTATTCAATTTGACCTCATCAGTGATCTGTGGAATCCGGCGAGCTTTGGAGGTAAATTTTGCCAATTAACTCTTCAAACTTTCGTTTGGCCCCTACTTGATCCAAGCCAGGTGCTAGGGTTATTTTTCTATCCTCCAACTGGACGCAAACTGAGAGAGGAAACTATCAGTCAAATCTTGGAACGATCGAATGGAAGTGGGAGGCATTCGGCAGAACCAAATTAATGTATCTCCTTTTAGAGTTAATGAGAAGCATTGGCACATTGTCATTTCATCTAAGCCTTGAAAGCTTAGCAGTGTTCGGAAGTGATTCAAGTGATCCATTGGATCGGAACTTTCATCATAGGTGTCCATGGTTGGCATCTTGAATTTTTGGGAAAGTGGACAGGTTCGTATCTCCGCTACAAACAAAGATCTCCTCAAATATCAGTGCATCCTTCAAGCTTTTCCCCGAAAAGATAGTTCCAAATCTTTTCCAACTTTTCCTCCGTTTAAGGAGTCACGGCAGATCTTTTTGCATTGAGGTAAGTCCTCAATTCCGCTGGAGCTTCAAATTGGTGCGGTTGAATGTTTTCATCAGTTAATGGCAAGTTAGAAGAAGCTTCCTCTCGATCAAGAGGTCTTCTCTCACTTCGGGGATTCTGCTGTTCTAGGCTATTATCAACAGACCTTGGGTCCAATCGGCCCTGGTTTCCTTCTCCAGAAGGCATCATCCCCTGGTCAGAAATCTACTGCATTTATCCGGTCGGCCTTTTCTTCTGCCTATTCCTTATGGAAGTAGGAATATGTGCTGCAGAAGAATAAGCATCCGGTTTTTGACGACCCACATGTTCACATAGGGTCTGAAGGGTTTTAGATATATTGTCTATTCGCATGTTAAGTGCATGCATGAGTTGAGTTTGCCGATTCTCTTCTTGATTACCCAAATGAGGGTTGTCGTTAGGAATGTCATTGTCTTTTGCAGGAGCGCTCACATGTGTTCGTACATTAACCATTTTTATATGTTTAGTAGGAAAGCAAGCTTTTTCAGTCACTTCCTACAAACGACGTCAATGTTGCGATTTCGGATCCATATTGAATTGGAGAAGATCTAGTCACCATTCTTCTAATCCAGGACCTGCACAACACCACAGAAAACAAGATAATCAAAGGGCTAAATGGGATTTTCCCCAACAAGCTCTCCGACACTCAAATCGGTAAAATCTTTCTCTGATAAGAATGGGAAGAAAAATAGTGTTTAACTTGGTCATAGATTTTTATCAAGTGGAATGTAGGATGTTATTTTTTATTCTTTTATGAGGAAAAGGCTTACTTTTTTTAGATTGTTCACCTAACTTTTAGTAAGGCTGGTTCATTTTAATTGCTAGTAGGCAAGTTTTTTTCAGGCCAAAAAGAGGTCCCTTCATACTGAAAGATAGCCGCTTTCTTATATTTGCCCAGAGCTGTTTTTCTAACCTCATAATTACCTTAGATAATGGTGGTTGGTTGGCTTAATTTCAAGTGGTTATTGTCGGTTTCATTCAAAGTGAAATGTAGAAAGTTATCTGGAATGCTTCTTATTAGCCTCTTGGGCAGCAACTTCTGGACCTCACTGATCCGTATTGGGTTTCAATTAATGGGCCCTTGTTATGGACTGTCCAAGCGATTAATTAGAGATGATCTGGTCACCGTTCTTCTAATCTAGAACTTGCACAACACCACAGAAAATAAGTGAATCACAGGGCCAAAGGGGGGTTTTTCCCTGCAGGCTTTTCGATACTCAAGTCAGTAAAATCCTTCTCTGATAAGGATGGAAAGAAAAATAGTGTTTGACTTGGTCATAAATTTTTATCAAGTGGAATGTAGGATGTCATTCTTCTCTTTTATGAGGGAAACCTTGCTTTATTTAGATTGTTCACCCAACTTTTAGTAAGACTGGTTCATTTTAATTGCCAGTAGGCAAGTTTTTCTCCGGCCAAAAAGAGGTCCCTTCATACTGAAGGATAGCCGCTTTCTTATATTCGCCTAGCGCCATTTTTCTAACCTCATAACCACCTTAGATAAGGATAGTTGGTTGGCTTAATTTCAAGTGGTTATTTTCGATTTCATTCAAAGTGAAACGTAGGAAGTTATCCTGAACGCTTCTTTCTAGCCTTTTGGGCTGCAACTTCTAGGCCTCATTGATCCGTATTGGTCTTCAATTAATAGGCCATTGTTATGGACTGTCCAAGCGATAGTACCCATCGCTAACACCTCATGTCAAAAGATTAAAATTTTAACTTTTGGAATATCTTTTTGATGGGCTATAGTTTGAAGTTATCCGGTTTTAATTTTGCCAATATAAAATTGCTTCGACTTTTATTACTCTAGATTTTCTGTGGACTCGAATTTTCACTAATTCTGAATTTTAGTCACTCCGGATTTTTTAATCACTTTGAACTTTTTAATCACTTCGGATTTTTTGTGACTCCGGATTTTCATTACTCCGGACTTTTTTATCACTCTGAATTTTAATCACTCTGGATTTTTGTTATTCCAGACTTTTAATGACTCTGAATTTTTGTCATTTTAAATTTTAACCACTTTAAATTTTTTGTCACTCCGGATTTTATGACTCTGAATTTTATGAACTCTGGCCATTTGGCCATTTTAGCTTTTAGCCATTCCGGATTTTTGCTCACTTCAAATTTTTTGTCACTCCGAATTTTGTGATTCCGGATTTTATGAACTCTGGCCATTTGGCCGTTTTGGTTTTTAGCCATTCCGAATTTTTGCTCACTTTGGATTTTTTGTCATTCCGGATTTTAATTACTCTGAATTTTTGTCACTCCGAACTTTTTATGGCTCCAAATTTTTGTCACTCCGGATTTTAATCAGCTTAAGACTTGACAAATACTGGAGTGAATTAATCACCATGTCCTGGAAATCATTTGTTCTGACACGGATCTCATCTAACTTGCCACATGCCAGTCGTCGAACAGTGTCTTTTCTGTTACCACCGTTTGAGCAGCAAATGTCTGATTGACATGCGTTCCTTAATTATTTTTGAATTCAAAAGGATGCACCCCTTCAAACTTATATCAAAGTTTCTGTTCTTCATTTCTCTCTTACCGTTTTGCATTCCTTCCTTCTCCCAATTTTTAGTTTTGTTTTTTCACTTTAATGGCGCCCACAGTCTAGTCAACGAGATCTGTTCTTACTATCGAGGAAGTGAAAATTATTATTGTTCAGTATAAGATCCTGAGAACTTACTTGTTGTCGATTCCATCTGAAAGCCTGCTCTCCTCTCGATGGTTTCATCACCATATATGAAGCTCATTTGAAAAGTGGTATTCGCTTTCCTTTGGCACCCAAACTGCGTACAATTTTTGCTGAATAGAATGTGTCTATCGCTTGGACAGTCCATAACAATGGCCCATTAATTAAAACCCAATACGGATCAGAAGATGCCAGAAGTTGCAGCCCAAGAGGCTAACAAGAAGCATTACAGATAACTTCCTACGTTTCACTTTGAATGAAACCGGCAATAACCACTTGAATTTAGGCTAACCAACCATTCTTATCTAAGGTGGTTATGAGGTAAGAAAAACGGCCCTGGGCAAATATAAAGAAGTTGCTATCCTTCAGTATGGAGGGACCTCTTTTTGGCCGGAGAAAAACTTGCCTACTAGCAATTAAAATGAACCAGTCTTACTAAAAGTTGGGTGAACAATCTAAATAAAACAAGGCTTTCCCTCACAAAAGAATGAAGAATGACATCCTACATTCCACTTGATCAAAATTTATGACCAAGTGAAACACTATTTTTCTTCCCATTGATACAAATGCTCTTGTCAAGGAGACCACTACTCTTGGCCGTCTAGCAAATATCTATGAATAAGATCGACAGACGCTCTTTATTATGACATCCCCTCCGGGTTTTTTGCGTACGATATGATCATCGAAGACTGGGGGCTCATTCTTCAACCGCCCACGCTATAACTTCAAGAAGAAGAAATGAAGAAAGTACCAGGCCTAGAAAACATACAGGCCAATTATCCAAATCCAAGTCGGCTCAAACAATCAAATTTCGTTCGAGATAAAAGACTGAGGGGCAACATCCTAGCCACACCCAAGATGGCCGACAACCTCTTTAATCACAAAGAGGTTCATATACCATTAGAAGACAATCTACTGTCCAAATCTTTAATTGTGAGCCATTTTGCTGGAGCAATAAGCCTGGCCTGAGGACACAATAGAACATGTCAGAATAGGCCATGTTGAGGCTTCCTCCATCACCGGTCTCTAATACCCAAAAAAAAAGGTTCAAAAGAGCCTGTATTTGGCCCCATAGCCAGTTTGACTCCAACAGGCTGCCAACATAAAAAAAAAAAAAAAAAGAAAGGCAGTCAGGCAGGATTGTTATGTGAAGCAGAAAAGAAGAAAGTAAAAATAAAGAGAGAAGGGAGAAGAGCAACGCGATGAATGGCAGCGACAGCCATTGCCGGAGGAGGTGTCGCCTGGATCTGGAGTCGACAAAGCCTTCTCCATCTTTACCCTTTCGATTTGTGCTGCGATGTGAAGAGAACAAAGGAAAACCGTGAACCCTAGGCACGAATGCCATAATCGCTGCCACCGGAGAAAAACCAATAAATTGAGGGAGGCGAGGTAAAGGGAGGAAGAAGGCACTGGCGGCATTCGGCGACGCTGCCATTGCAGAGATTATCCTCTAGAGCTACTCAACCGGCTTGATTCATCCCAGGATTTCCTCTCACTCCAGAAGCAGCATGATAGCTCAAAGCACTCCGAAAATCTCTCTAAATTACCGGTCGGCACTTCCTCTCACAAATTGCAAACCGGTAATCTCCTCTCACAACCGCCCGGTCAAAACTGCAAACCGGCAATTCCTCTCACAACCGCCCAGTTACAACTGCACTCTGGTATTTTTCACTCACAACTACCCAGTCCTAGCTCCACTCAGACACTTCTTCTCTCACTCAGCTGCCCTCAGAACCTCTCCGAAAATCTCTCACAGCTAAGCAGCATGGAACTCTCCGAAAATCTCTCACAGCTAAGCAGCACGGTGTCAATCCGGCATTTCCCTCTCACAAATGCACTCCTACCATAAGACGTTATTTGAAGAGGCCAGGCATCCAACTCAGGAGGCTTATCCTCTTTCAAGAGAACTCTTTCTTTCCAGGAAGCCTAGCTTCCATATTTCTGAGAAACCCCTTAATAGGGATCAAGTTTAACATACCCTCAGCGGATGCACCTCTAAGCCGTCCATCAACAGTGCGCATCTACGCTTAATCCACCACACATGCATCCTTTATACATATTTCTATATTCTTGGAAAGACATCTGACTTGAGCGTCGGAGGATTTACAGTAGGAGCAATTCCCGCTGTTTTCTGACCTCTTATTTTCAATTGTATTATGTAGGGTTCGGGTTTGAAGTTATAGAGATCGGATTTGCATCAGATCGATCAGCACGAAGATCCGATTCGTGGCTCCCAATTCGTAAGATAACCGGAATTTCTGGTACGCAATGATACTCAATTTGTTAATCCATCATTCAAGATTATACCTGAAGGCTGCAATTCACTTGTATTCTCTTTGCTTTGCATAGAATTCGATACATAAAAAATTATAAGTCGTGTGAATTCAACAGAACCCACCAAGAAAGAAAACTGAAGCAAAACTCGGAGAAAACCCTAATCTTCATACAACATTATAAACCCCAGAAACTATATTTCATTAATATTACACTCAGCAGCTTCCTTGCAGCGTGGAACTTGAGATTCTCTCTGTTGGAAGCCTCCTCATCTTCTTTGGAAGTTGAAGTTCTTAATAGAATAAGCAAATATCAAAGCAAACATGAGAGCTAATCCGATGATCACGCCAGCAACTACTCCCAAAAAGTCATGTTTGTATCCAAAATAAGTCCTCAAGAAATCCTCCACCGTCTCTCCTGATACCATTTTCTTTGTTATATCTCCGAACTGGGAAGTCAATAGCCCGTACAAGCTCCAACTAATGGGATCTGCCCAGTAGTACCATCTCCACCAAATTGGCATCCTCTGTAAACAAGTAGCGACCATGAATACATAAACACATAGATGCATACACAGGAATATTTTCAACAGTTTCAAAGTAGAAGGTGAAGCTGGAGAAATAGCACTTACTGGTCTTGGGATGATGAATCCCGAGAAGAGGTTCCAAAGGCCATAGAAAGCAGAGGAAATGATGGCAGCAACGTTCATATTGGGAGTAATGCCGACTGTCATCATCCCATAGTATGTGAAGTACAACAAGGAGAAGTACATGAAGAATATATACCAAAAGAACTTGGTAGCAGTCCACTCGAAATTCATCATGGCATATACTATGACTCCATAGACTATAGCTTGGAAGAGGCAGTATGGAAGCTCGATCAAAGCCTGCACAACAATATGAGATGGTGAGGAAAATCTTTTGGGTTATCCTTGGAACAATTAGCTTCAAGAAGCCAAAAAGGAAAAGACTTCGGATGTGTGAAGAGATAAGAAGGCACATTGGCCATGCTGCATATGCATGCTCCCTAAAGGCCAAACACCTGAATCCATGCAATCAGTCTATGGCCTATTCTATATTCAATGTGCACAGATAATAGTTATTTGGGTTGCTGTCCAGTATAGAAAGATTGTCATTTTTATAACAGATTATTATTGAGAATCACAATTGGTGAATCGTAAGTGGAGGGTTTTGAGGAAGCCAATAACTAAGGCACCAACAAAGCAGGGTCAGGATTTTCGTTTCATGCAATTGAGATTTTCAAGGCTTCGGCAGGAATTAAAGAAGCTATGCCTGAGCTTAATCGGGTCAACAATGCTGGAATTTCTTAGGTCAAGCCATCATAGAATTCAAACACTTTTGACTAAAGTCTTAAAAAAATGTTGACAGAGTATTTCCATTTTGCATTTCAATTTCTTTCTAATATTGTTTCACTGTATGGCCATTTCCCAAAGTAGGGATTCGCTGGTATTAGGAGATAGGAAGTGTGACTGATGAATGAACATAAATCAGGCTTTTCCCTTTGTGTAGTCTACAGGTTCAAATAATATACCTGTCCAAAGGCATATGGTAGAGCAGAATACATTCCTGCTGCTCTTTCTCTGTAGAAAACTGTTCTCTCGATAGCCACAACTGGCTGCACTCCAGAAGCATTTGTTATACCGAGGAAGAGAACTGCGGTATACATAGAACCCATTGCATTGAAAAGGTCTTGTTGAGAATTCCTGCAATACGAAAAGATTAGTGCCTGTTTAGAAATAGGAAACCCCAGGGAAAGACAAAGTCTGATGATCCCAGTGTGTGACGAGTGCATCTTTAGTACCTCCTGGAGCCCATTCGCCAGAAAATGGTCCCAAACACGATGCCGACAAAGGCAGTGAACAGGATCCTAACTGCATTGTACATTGTGTTTCGCCAATATGACCAGTGTTGTTTCCATAAACAAGCCATGCACTGGGTCAAGAAAGGTTGAGAATATTTTCTGGTGAAGTACAAATCTTTTGAGCCTGGAGCAGGCACGCTGACTTCATTGATGAGTGCTTTAGTCCTCCTGTTTCATCCATGAACCAAGTCTTAAGAGCTCACATATATCAAAGTTTCCTAAATGACACGAATTTATAACCACACATCCCACAAGAGTTTATGTTTTGTGAAAGACAGAACGATTTTACCTCTGCAGTTCGGAGTTCCTGTAAATATCACCAAAGTCAACGTGAAGTGAAGCTTCTTGAGCTATCGAAGTTACCTCCAGCATCCATGTTGCTGGGTTGTATCCGTCCTTGATCTTGGCAACTCCAATAATTCCCTATACAAGAATTCATTTCACTGACCGATTTTAGTGACCATGCAATGCTGTTTGCTACTTCAGTTATCAAGTATTTATTGCCCTCACCTCAAAATACTTGATTAAATGGCAACCATGACGGCCCAATGGACCGAAGTATATTTGTTCTCCTCCCCGCTTCAGCAGGAGAAGCTGCAAATAAACATTGAAGGGCACAACTGATCACTAATAATATTCAGAAGCTATCATACTAGATTTCTTAGAGTAGGGCAACCAACCTCATCAAATGCATCGAATATGTCTATGCTTGGCTGGTGGATGGTGCAAACCACCGTTCGTCCTGTGTCAACAGTGTTCCTAACCGTCCTCATAATGATGGCTGCTGCTCTGGCATCAAGCCCAGAAGTTGGTTCATCCATGAATATGATGGACGGATTGGCGACTAGTTCAACTGCAATTGTTAGCCTTTTACGCTGCTCAGTGGAGAGACCATTTACCCCTGGTAAACCTACAAGGGCCTCTCTCAATGAGTTGAGCTCAACAAGTTCCATGACCTCCTCCACGAACATCTGCATCCCATTAGTTTCAATATAGCCCATATAACTCTCCATGTCGTTGAATATAAGATGTCAGCTTCTCAAATTTTGCTCATAGTTTATACAAAACAGTTACCTTTCGTGTTTCAGAATCTATATCAGGGGACAACCTAAGCCAGGCAGAAAACAGCAGTGACTCATAAACTGTAACGTGAGGTGAGTGGATATCCACTTGCTCACAGTATCCCGAAATGCGAGCAAATGTTTCTTGCTTCTTAGGATACCCAGATATCTTAATATCACCGTCAATGTATCCACCAGTTTTCCTTCCTGCTAACACATCCATTAGCGTGGTCTTTCCAGCACCACTTACACCCATTAGGGCTGTCAGCACTCCTGGCCTAAAAGCGCCACTCACACCCTTTAGGAGTTCTAGCCGGTCTTCAGTGACCCCTTGAGCCTTCATTTCCTGCAAAAGCATTTGAATTTAGATGCTTTTAGACTATTTATCACAGAAGTTCATACCACTGGTGATCAAAACTGGCACAAAATCTTAACCTATAGACATATTCCCACATGTTCTAGCATCTCATACAAACACTTCTAAATTTGACATGATAGAAGCAATACCGCAGGCATGTCTACTGAATATCTGATCTCGTCGAAGGTGATGGAAAGAGGTTGAAATGGAAGAACCATTCCTCGCTTCTCGTTTTGACTAATTTGACGAATCTCCCCTTGTCTTCCTGCAAAATGGAGCATTAAGGATAATTCAAACTGTAGCATCATAAACATATAAATCGACATAGGACATTTATGAGTGCAGTAACTAACTCGAGGATTTTCTACTTTCCCTTGATGTTAGCTCTATAGCCTGCCCGGTAAGGTTAGCTTTTTTCTCCTCCAAGGTTTCTTCTGATAAGATAGCTTGAGGCTTCCCAAATGCTATGTAGAAAAAAATTTCAGAATCAGTAGAGCTAAGTCTCAGTTATTAGAAGTGGGAGGTCATGGGATATAAAGACTTACGGCTGAGACATGTCAGAGCCAATGAGAAGAAGAAATTGAGCAGAAACATGAATCCTATCAATGCGCCAACCCCAATCCAATACCAATTTGCTTCTGTGAAAATCCCGCGGGACTTCAAAACTGCTACTCCCAGTGATTCTGTGGAATTAGGTGCAGCCTGGAGAACCCAATTTATAAATGTAATTCAACTTGCCAATCTCTTCTTTCATGAACTTTTACAATGAAAAGGGAAAAGATTTCTTACATGCCGCCAGCTTTTGCCGAGGAATTCATTTACAGAAATAGCATTCTGCGCATAGGTCATAGGAGAGATCCAGTAACCCCATTTCCACCACTTCTTCACATCCTCTGAGATATTTAAGAAAAAGTATACTGTTTTGTTCGATTTCACTCATATATTACAGCATAACAAAGATGAATACAAGGGTTATAAAATATGTACCTCGTGAAATGATAAATCCACCCAGAACCATCAGGATGACCAGGGCTCCAGTGCCGAATGTGTTTGCCACGATCATATTCCTCCCCAAGGCAGCATTGAATCTGAACAGCCCTGAAGCAACTTGATGAATGCCAAAGAGTGCCAACCAGAGTTTGAAGAACCTTCCAACGTATGGATCATAACCTATGATGTAGTAAGTTATCGACACCCAAATGGCTGATTCAATGACTGAGATTGGCAACTTGAGGAGCCATGTGGGTATAGCAAATGCCCACGCTGGATAGAAACACAACTCCCTGTGTTTGTAGAAGACTGGAAGCTTCATGATTGTCATGGAAAGTTCAGCATACCCATTGAAAAGTAACTGAATCAGTGAGTAAAATAGGACTCCCATATAAATCAAACCGTCAGCAACTGTTCTCTTATGCAGCTTGGTCCGCAAAAATAACGTCGACACAATGATTGCCATGATGATGAGCTGCTCCAACACACACACACAAAAGGAAGAGAAAATTGATTTAAGTTTCATCATGGGATATGCTATGAGTTTCCTATAGATGCATCAATGCTACTATGCATACTCACTTGGATGTTTTTAAAAATATAGACAAATTTGTTCCTCTTCATTAGTAATGCTTCCCTTGATAAGCATGCTTTCAGTAGTTCCTTTTTGCTAAGACCATATTTCTCTGTTGTTAAAGAAGCAGGGTGACTTTTTGACTTGTCAAATGGCACAGCGAGTTCATCACCGAGTTTCCTGCCAATGTGGAACGACTGAAAAGCCTCTGCAAATTCCTTGACCGTCACAAATCTGTAGGGCTCACCTCTGCGACACCAGTATTGTTCTTGATCTTTCCTTGATGTCACCTGTTGAAAATTATCCCCAAAAAAGAGAGAAGCTCAATCTAATCCCACCTTAGGCTAGAGATACGGGGCATCCCAATGAATAAAACTTCAATTATGCACGGGTTTTGGGGAAGAATTAAACCACTTTTAGATCTATTATATGCAATCTAGACCGTTTCTGCAAACTAAACCCTCTGTCTACTAGATTATATGATAACAATTCTACTGTTGTACTAAGGTTTCCATTCCTTTAAGTATGTGAAGTTAAAAAGTAGATCTACCTCTTGCAAGAAGTCAGCAACTCCCTTCCTCTCAGGACACTTGAATCCCATGCATTCAAAGAATTCAAGCACGTTCTCACGGGGGCCTTGATAGACAATTTGTCCATCAGCAAGAAGGATTATGTCATCGAATAGGTCATATGTTTCAGGAGCAGGCTGGAGAAGAGAGATGAGAGCAGTCCCTTTAAGGATGTGGATAGATTGCCTAATTGAGTTCACGATTTGGAAAGTCGTTGAACTGTCCAGTCCAGTAGATATCTCGTCCATAAAAAGTGCTTTCGCTGGTCCGACAAGCATCTCCCCTGAATCACATTGAGTTCAAATTGCATAAGAATCAACTGAAATCTATTGAAAAAAGTTTCAGCAAATTGCTCTTGCACTTGTGATCTAGCTGAAACACATTTTTCTTTGAGATCTTACCAGTTGTAAGTCGCTTCCTTTGTCCACCAGAGATTCCCCTTATCATTTCGTTTCCCACTAGTGTATCGGCACAAACATCAAGTCCCAAAATCTGCAAATTTCAAAGAAATTGATGGAAAAGAATTCAGGTTTCATTTTTTTGCTTTTCGAAAACATTTCTGAGTTCATCAGATGAACATCAAAGTAGGCACCTTTATGATATATTCAGTGACTATACTTGCATCCTGCCCCTCCATTGCTGCTGCCTATGTTAGTATAACAAAATTCCACATGAATCCCAAGAGTCAAGGAACTAACAATAATTTGCTCCAACATGCATTCTTGACGATTTTTCTTCTTGTATTCTTTACTCACCTTCATATAAATGTCAATATCAGGATCTGGCTTAATATTTGCTTCCTTCTCTCTTCTTGCCAATTCAACCAACATATCTGCAGATTTTCATATCATATTACTCTCTCTTTTCCAACTAAGAGGCACTATAGAATTGTCATTTCATTCTCAACTTACCGTAATTAGTTCCGACCCCTTGAACTCTAGCCGAAAAGGCCAATGTTTCTCTCACGGTCATCTCTCCCGTGTGAAGATCATTCTGGCTGATATATGCAGACGTTCTTCGAGGAACAAACTCATCCATGGTGTGCCCATTATATGTAATCGTCCCAGAGAACTATGATTCAATGCACACACGGTCAACTATGTTGTAACCATTAAATAGATTGGTGATGCAGTTTATGAAAAGATTAAGGTAGAAGTGGAAGAAAAACTCAAGAATCAACCTTGAGGTCTTTGTCAAGTTTATCAGCCAATGCCAGCAACAACGTAGTCTTCCCTGAACCAGGGGGGCCTAACAGTAATGTCATTCTGCAACAATTGAAAAAAGGAATTATAATTCATATTATGGTCTAATCTAATCTAATGGGGACTTAAAATGAAATGAAAAAAACTCTTCATACTAAGTTTACTGAAAAATATGATATGACACTCATTGAGTAATTGCTTTTTCTTTATTATTTTTTTTTCTTATAGGTGAGACCACATAATAAATGTCATATCATCTTTTTTGGTAAAATTGTAGTAAACTTGTGATGCTCAAATGAAAATGATGATGTTAGAGTGACACCCTTTGGACATCTTAATTGATGCAACGTTTCATTCATTTATCTATACTAGCTGGCTTATATAAGAATAGATGAATGAAACGCTATATTGTTTATTGATCGGGTATCCCCCTAACATTTGCCAGATGAAAATTCTGAATGTTTTTCTCTATTTTTTTTTTAACCCTCACCTGCCCGGCTTGATGATTCCACTGACATCATGCAGGATTGATAATGGTCTTTTCCGGCTCGGAAGAATGTGGATGAGGTTCAGCACTCCCTATGAGGGGAGAAAGCAAAAGGGAAACAGTGAGAAAAGATCATCACTTAGTTTCAATTACTTGTCATCAAGGAGCAGACAAAGGAAATGAGAGAAAGAGAGAGAGAGAGAGAGAGAGAGAGGATTTGGTGACTAAAGATATACACTACCTCCACCAGATTCGCTACAAAGTTGAACACAGAAGGCAAAGCTCTGCTTCCAACATAAACTTCTGCATCAACATTCAGACGCTCAAACCTCACTTCAATGGTCGGAATGTCAATTCCAACTCTGAAAGAAGACAGAACGAGAGGAGTTAGTCCTAATTTGACCTCCTAATTTGACCTGATGGTTAAGAAACCCTCAAGAACAAGAAGGATTCCGTAAACACTGCATAAAAGAAAATGTTGTGGGAATTTTTGTCAGTGGGATATAATATGATTCATTTGGATTGCAGCATATCCTTCCATATGTATACTAAATGAATTAGTATTATAATTTAATTATAATTTGTTACAATTATTATAATTAGTATTATAATTTAGGAGGATATAAGACTATAATATGTTAAAATTATAAAAAAAAACTCTCAATTAAGAAGCATTCAGACCAATTTATACAGTATCAGAGCCAAAATGTTAAAAATTAAAATTCATTCCTGGTTACCGTATGTAGACTTTTTGAGTGTAGCTTTGATCTTATTAATCTTGTTCTCGATCAACAATTGCAAGGGGCCTTTCCTATGGTTCATGATTGTCGATGCTTTTTGTTCTCAAGCTCACAGTTGTCAGCACTTGTTGTTCTCATATTTTCAGTCTTGGTTGCTTCGAGGGGGACGATATTTCTTCATTGTCACAGCTTAATTTTTATATTATTGTCATGTTCTTCAGAGAATTTATTGAATATTTCACTTATTCTGCTCAAACTTGGATTTTTCTTCATCATTGCCATTGTCAGGGAAATCCTTCAATCAATTTCCTCTTAAGCCATTATCTTGGATTGTTTGATTCATACCATAATCCAATTCTTGGAGTTATCTTGAATCCTTGGTGGCATTGATTTGAGGTATAGATTTAATGTGGGCTTTGATTATTTGTCAAATAAGCCTCAATTGACTCATTTGATGATTTTTCTTGTGCATGTATCTACTTTGATTCATTTGGCGGAAGTTCGATTGCTCTTAGTTCAAATCTCTCGTGCATAATCCTCATTATTCTAAGAACAGTGGGTAATTGTGTTGCTCGTGTTCTCTAACATGATAATTATAATCTTTTTTTATCATTATAATCTTTTTTCCATTATAATATCAGAAGAAAATTTTATTATTTATTTTAATAAAAAAATTATTTTACCTAGGAGATTTAATTTAAAACATTCATAAAAGGAAAAGAATTTTAAAGTTATTTAAATAATCCGCCTACCCTCCACTAAACTAAACGAACTTAATTGATGGAGGAGTAAAGACGCTCATATTGTTTTATAATTAGTGGAATATATTGAATCATAGATGATAAATAATCTCAATACTTCACAACTGTTAGAAAAATGTAGGACTATCTCTGGCAAATCTATAAATAAAAAAATAATATTTAAAAATTTTAATTAGAATTAGAAAATACTAACATTAAGATATAATGATATTTACATCGAATAATTTTATGTTGTATTGCTTAGTTTATAAAATGAATATATTAGAATTATTCATTTTAAAGTTCTTAAGGAGGCTTTTATGACACTACAAAAAGTTCATACGACAAATCTAAGAAATCAATTTATGATGAAATTAAGACCTAAATTTGAGTATACTTGAGCTAGACTTTTTAAGTGCAATTCTATTCTATCTCTTGATATTTACTTGGGAGAATTTTCTTTCAAGAAGAGCTACACATGACAACTCATATTAGCATGACACAGGATATGAAACTTTCAAAGTTGGTTAACTTAGTATATAGTGTTTAGCGGTAAAGAAAGTCCAAATCACAGATCCAATGATATATGTGCAAAAAGTATAGGAATATTGTAGAAAAATTATAGTAAAAATTTTTACATTTATCATAAAAAGGATGGACAAATATTAAAAATTGTGGCATTTCATATTAAAATAAACAGGTTTATGTTTTTCACACCGAAGTCTACTCTATGTTAGCTAGCTAATGTTTCAACCCCTCCAATACAAACATTTAATATTCATTCACCTTTTTCCGCTTCTGAAATCGTACAATAAATGATAATCTCTACTTTCTCTACTCTCAGGCTTTAAGATAAGTGAAAATTATTTTACTTTTTCTCGGTAATATAGATACTTTATATAATGTTTATAAGTATAAAAGTAAACAATATATTTAGGTGACCAATAATATTTTTTTTTCCATTACTGTAATTAAAAATTTGGGATCCACCTTTGATAATGTTTTCATATTTTCAAAATTTTTCATGAGCTTGATCTCTATTGAATAATTGGTTAATAATAATTATAATATTCACTTTAACTGTAATAGTTGCCTTGTGTAGGGTAAAGAGTAGGGAAAAGTAATCACGAAGGGGTTTAAATTGGAACATTTATATTTTTTTTCTAATTTTTTATTCCTACTCTCTCTCTCTCTCTCTCTCTCTCTCTTATTTTTCTTATATTATTGCTACTAATAATAATAATACATAACATAAAAGATTAGGACACCCGATTCTATTATTTTAAATTATCCTACATGACATGGCCATTTAATTAATAAAAATTTATTTCTTTTTGAGTCAACCAAATGTATGTATTTCTTTTAAACTTTGAAAAGGTAAGGTTTTATCTTTTCCTTTACATGATAGCCATGCATTTATGAGTTTTGAGATTGTTTATACCAATGTATAGGATGAGTTCGGCTATTTCTTGTATTAACTACAAGCATATTGTGACGTCCATTAATGTCTATCGATGCTTTACTTTGTTATACATTTTTCACTGTAAAGATAAAGTATTTTCAGTAATTAAACCTTTGTTACTTATATCGAAACATATTTTTTGACACGTATTAAAATATTACTTTCAGATTCTTGAGGAAATATATATTCAAAACCTTTCAAAATTATCTAAGACAAAAAATATTCTATCTTAATATTCTTGTCCTTATACTCTATAATAAAATGAGATTAGTGAATTTAAAAACCGTCATCTTCTACATGTTATTCATACCTTATTAAACGAATCGTTTGTATCTCCTAAACTATGGGTATAAGCTTTATATAAAATTGTATATTTGATTAACAAGTTACCATCACAAATCTCGCATTACGATTCCCCATACTATCGTTTGTTTGTAATTTTACCCGAATGTCATTTTCTGCATATATTTGGCTACTTTTATTTTGTCCACTTACCTCTAATTAAATGTTACAAACTTACATCTCAAGCTATTAAGTACGTATTTTTTGGATATAGTAATACACAGAAAGATTTGTCTGTTTTGATATAGACACCAATAAATTTTGTATTTATCGCCATGTGATCTTCTTTGAATATCTATCTTACTTCCATTCTTGTATCATATATGAATCAACTTCCGTCATTCTTCTAACTTTTAACGACCAAACTGATTCGAAACACCAATTTAAACCAAGATTTTTCTCAATCCAAAACCGACGTCTCACTTTGCTACGCTTCAACCTCAATGGTTTACTTGGATTATTTGACCTCTAGATAGATACGGCTTCTCATATACAGTTTACTAAGCAACTTTGGCACTACTTCTGTACTTTTATCTTTCCTCAGGCCTCTATTTAAAAATGTTAGCAACAAGCTATCAAGATAAGTTTCAGGTTTTTTTTAAGACAACCATTTTTAGAATAATGTGCAATATCACTTTAGAATCAAACATGTTGGATGTTAATTAATATATATCATCAAAAATACGATTTGATGGCTCTATTGATAGATATAAAGCTCGATTGGTAGTATTTGGTAATCACTAAGACTACGGTATTGATTATAAGAAAACTTTTATACTAGTGAATAAAATAATTACCATACGTACTATTATTATCATTTTTCATGGTCACTTTCATAGACAGATATAAAGAATGTATTCTTGTATTGGGATCCAAAAGAAGAACTTTATATGACTTCGTTTTCTAACATAATCACTTATTACTCTTCTAAAGTGTATAAATTAAACTATTTGTTGTATGGTTTAAAATAGGTACCGTGAAAATGGTTTGAAAAATTTTATACCTGACTTCTCGAGTTTGACTTTAGTCAAATTTAATATAATTCTTCATTTTTTCTTTACAAGACTTTTACTGAAATTGTTATACTTCTCATTCATGGGGATGATGTTACTATAATTAGATTTGACTCTCAATTGATTGAGTGGTTGCAACATCACCTACAAACTTTATTTCATATAAAAGATTTTGGTTTAATATAGTATTTTTTTGGTCTTAAATTACAACATACTCCTACTGGCAGTATTTTATGCCAACACAAGTATACATTGGAGTTTTTTATGTTAGTCAATCTTTAAGATGGAAATTCTATTCTTACAATCTAGAAGTTAATTTGAAATTCCAACAACAGGAATGAAACTTATTACTTGATAAATCTATGTATCAGTAATTAGTAGACAGTTTGAATTATTTAACGTTTCCTTGAATTAATATCTCTTTTGCAATCCAACAAGTGACTTAATTTATTTTGGGTCAAGGACTATTCTTTCCATTTGTGAAATAAAAATTCGTTGCCTAAAGTGCATTTTGGGTCAAGGACTATTCTTTTTAATTAAGAATTCCTTACATTTGCAATAATTCAATGACACTGATTAAGCGGGCTATACTAATACTCTTATTATAAGCTAGTATAAGTTTATTAGTAATACTTTTATTTCTTTGAAAATGTAAAAGCAATCTCAAATATCAAAAATCTTTGGTTATGGGGCTTAAAGGAGAACTTGACATTTCCCAATTTAATTCAACCACCCTTCATAGCGATAACATTAGGATTACGTAGATGGGCACCAATTTTTCCTTTCATGAACACACAAAATATTAAAGTTGATTATCACTATATTTATACAGTATTTAATCAATATATGATCACTCTTCATCACATCTCTACATATCTTTAAATAGCAAACGCTTTTATTAAAATTCTTTCACACCAACAATTCTAATTCACAGTTGACAAATTGATGCATCTTACTCTGCCAACATCAATTTGAGGAGGATGCCAATCGGATATGATATGACTCATTTGGATTTGTAAGAGATGTTTATATATGTATCGTATACATTTACCTTAATTAAGTGATTTTAAGTTTAGTATAAATGATTACGTTTGTTATAATTATGATTATAATTTAAAAAAGTATAGAATTATAATATGTTATAATTAGGGATAGAAATATCTGTTTAATGATAAGAAACTATCAATTAACAGCTATAGCATCTTCGGATTCGGATTATGAAATTTAAATCTTATCCGTCGGGCATCAAATGTATTCGATCTCTGTATACTCTAAATCTGAATCCTATCAAATACAAAAATAACGGTCAAAGAATTGACGGGACTCATTTTCTAATATATCTTCCGACACTCAAGTCAATATCTTCCTTTTGAAAAGGAGAAAAAGAGTATGTTAGTTTGAATGCAGATAAAATTATTTGTCTTTATTTAGGAGTTATACTTTTTGGAAAGCATTTTAATAAGAGAGAGAATGAGAGGGAGTTTCTTTATTCTGAACGTATTATAATTTTGTTTTTTCTTTGAAAAAGTATCCTCCCCTCTCTTGTAGAAAAGAAGATGTTTTTATAGAAATTAGCGGGCAGTTGACTTTTCCTGTCAACTACCCAAGAAACCGATAAGTGGATAGGATTTTGCTCAGGCGATAATTTTAACTGGCGCCTGAGGTTGTTCAAATAAGAGTGGAAAATCATTTCGGCAACTGGCACCAATTTCTTCCTCATCTAAGTCGTCAGTTACGTCCTTAATTTGGACTTAACGAGAATATTGGGCCTCCACACCTTATGGGTTGAATCTGTGAGATGAGTTTTTCATATTGGGCCACTGGTGACAATATCCATTGCTAGCCCCCCATGTCAAGAGGCCTGGAACTTAGCCTTTTGGTGTGATGTCTAAGGACAATCTTTTGACCAAACCCATGCTCTTAGTTTGATGAATGGCAATATCTGTTTGAGGACTTACTCTTAGTCCGATGACTGACAATATCTGTCCGAGAACTTGCTCTTAGTCCCATGGCTGACAGTATCCATCTGAAGACTTACTCTTAGTATGATGGGTTGATGCGCACCATCAGTAGAGGCATTAAATGCGAGTCCCTTCAATTGTGGCGTCATCTTGGAAACGTAACAGCCATCACTATTCATTTTCGATATCTGATGTATTCTATGACCTGTGAGAGGCCAACATGTGCCTCAGTTATGATGAGGCGCATCTTTTTAAATTTTTTTACCATTTAAAATTAATCCCGCATTTATTAGGGTTATTTTTTATCGTGGCTTCACATTTCCTTCGAACGTTCTCACTTCACTCCAGACTTCATTATTCTTCTTTCTCAAATTATCCTGTAATGGCGCATGGTGTCAAAGATATTCAATCCACCCTCTCCCTTGAGGAAGTCAAAACCATTTGTGCTAAATATAAGATTCCAAGTATGATAGCGTATCTACTACCTTGTGCAGATGCCAGGGCTTGCACTCCTCTAGAAGGATTTGTTACAGTATACGAAGTCTATCTAAAAGGATATCTTCGTTATCCCATGGCGCTGGAGCTTCATCAGATCATGAAAGCTTTAAAAGTTGCAGTGGCTAAGTTACAACCTAATGTTGTAAGGTATCTAATTTCTCTGTATGTTCTTGCACGTTGTCACCGCCTGGTTTTAGCCGTAAAGTTTATTTTGAGATTTTCCCATGGGCAGGATTAGATTGTAATTTTTCCTCGCCCAAAATTTGATATAAGCGGAGGGAACCCAAACTCCACCAGGAGGTAAAAAAAATAGATATTTTTTCCTTACGGTTCCCCCTGAATGGGGCTTATCAAATGAATGGGACTGTGTTGAATCGAGCTTCTACGTTGAAGCATTTAAGTAGGAAAAGGAAGCGATGAAGGAACTCAATGACTTAATTCAGGCTAACCTCAATTCTTTTAATGAGAATAATAAGAACCAATTGTTGAAACGTGAGGCCTTTGAAAAGGCAAAGTGGGAGCCTCAACTTGAAGGTTCTAGAGCTACCGGTACTTCCTTGGCTCTTAAGGGAAAGTTGAAAAGAAAGCAAAAGTCATTGAAGATTAGTGAACAGTTCAAAAATGTAGGAAAGACCATCGGATGGAAACATCTAAGCGTCCGGAGGTCATAGCAGATACTGCCTCCTCTGATGACGATGAAGATGTCATTAACCAACTGGTGAGGAGGAAGGGATTATTGGGAATGGCTTCGGTTCAACATGCTGTGACTGTCGGACCTTCAGAGAGTGGTGAGTTTGTTGCTCATCTTGGTCCATCCAAGGGCATAGATGAGGTTTCATTCATCGCTCCATCTTTTGGGGAGCCTATGCCCGACCTCTCGACCAACTTTTTCGGGGAGGCTTCTGATTGGATTGCTGAGAATCCAACCAAGGACATAACAGAAATCCAAACCGAGGAGGCAATCGAAACTCCGGCCGAAGTAGTCGAGGTCGAGGATATAATGAGGGCCATTAAAGTGCCCAATTTCGAGCTCCCTTCATTCAACGTCCAAATGTTTGAAGAAAATATTAGTTCATTCGAGGTCTTTCAGGATGTCGCAACCATTGGTAATAGAGAAAAGTCCAACGCGTCCTCTGAAGTTCAAACTGAGACTAGGGTTGGGGTATCCTTAGAAACGACTGAGCCCTAGTCTTTGACATTCAAGAGGTGGCTCCTAAGACCGAGGCAATCATTAATTTGTCCGAGGTTGAGGAAGTGGTCTTTGGAGTGGACGCAACGCAGCCCACGGAGCATTTGGAATCTGAAGCCCAAAGAGAGGAAAGCACATCATCAAGGGAGTTTTTCTCTATCTAAGGTATTTATTCAGAGTATTCTTGGTTCTATCACTTTTTCTTTTGGCTAATACTCTGCCGATATATTCTCTTTTTGAAGCTATGGAATTTGATCACCCATTTTTCTTCAATAATCAATCAAATTGCCCAATCTCACGTAGATTTGGAATTTTTTTGGGTTTCAGAGGAATGCGCCAACCGTCTCAAACGTTAACTTGTTGAGTCTTAGCATAAAATTTTCTCCCTTAAGGATTTACTGAAGGATCAGCAGTACCAGTATTCCCTATTCAAAGACAGAAACATCCAACTTAAAGATAAATTCATAACCTCAATTAAGGCTGAGTACATCAAACTGACATTGGAGCAAAAACACTAGGACGGCATCAACTCTTTAGGAGCATAATAAGGCTACCAATTCAAAAGTTTTCTCTTTCTCTATTTTATCTAAGGAATGCCAATGCCTAGCGTCAAGTAGATTTGATTGGCTGTCCTGAAGGGGATAAAATTTTTTATTCTCCTTTGCCAGGATCCTCTAGGCTTTAAAATTTTTTACTTGTAATTATTTTTCAAGTATAAATAAAAATTCTTTCTTCAGACGATGCCATTTCTCTCTTTTTATCTTGGTTTACATCAGTGTGTGTTGGTTAGCAGGACACTTTAGATGTCGGATCATAAATATTACTTAAGTTATTATTAACTCACAGCCTCTGTACCTAAGATTGACCAAAGGGTATCAAAATATTCGTACGTTTAACCTAAGTTTTTCTAAAACGATATTCAATTGACAACACTACTTTGAAGGTCTTTGCATACGTGCTTCTAAAGAAACCTCCTAAATTTTTCAATCTTCGGCCTCATTAGGGCGGCTCGATATCATGACCAAATTTTAATTACCGACCTCGTGCAAGTCACTTAGTTATGTAACTGAGTTTTACAGAGAACCAAGTGTGGTTCACAAAACAGGTAAACAAAATTCACAAGACTTAAGGGCAACCTAGGTCATGTAATTTTGTGAAATGATATGCAAGCATCCAAATGAGTGTATAACAAAGAACAAACAAATAAACAAAAGTTATTTTATTAATTAAACATGATACATGCACTCTTATTGATACAACCAACCTTACCTGGCCACATGTATAATTATTGATAGTATTTTTGAGGTGAGAAGCGTTCTAACTTCGAGGGACTTGTTTGCCTTCTTGAGTGCGTAATTTGTATGCCTTATTTCGAAGGAGACTAGGAATGGCCCCTCCCAATTAGGAGAAAGTTTGTTCCGGTTGGTATTTTTGCCAGTTGCCTCAATACTTCGTAGCGCTAGATCCCCCACTTCAAATTGACACGCTCTCACCTTTTTGTTGTAATATTCAGCAACCCTCTGTTGATAAGCTGTTGTCTGCAACCGTGCCTTGTCTCAGGTTTCTTCAAGTAGATTAAGATTTTTTTAAAACCTTTGTGAAATATTTCTTAAATTAAAAGATTTGACCCATAGACTAGGCAGTCCGACCTCTATGAAAATTACAGCCTCAATCTCGTAGCATAAATTAAATGGTGTCTCACAGGTCAGCTCTTTGGGTGTCGTCCTATATGACCATAGAATAGATGGAAACTCGTCCACCTAGGAGCTCCTATCATTCTCAAGTTTTGTCTACAAGCCGTATAGTATTGTGTGATTGATAATTTCTAATTGTCCGTTACAATGTGAATAAGCGACCTAAATATGAACCAACTTTATCTTCAAATTGGTATAGTACTTTGTGAGGCGCTTGCTAGTAAATTGGGTTCTGTTATTAGTCACAATAATTTTGGGGATGCCAAATCTACATATGATATTTTATCGGACAAACTTTGTCGCATTCTGTTTAGTAATCCGAGCTAATGATACAGTGTCGACCCATTTTGTAAAACAATCAATCCCTATAATCACGAATTTCCTTTGCCCAAAAGCAACCAGGAGGGTCTGAAGATATTGAGCCCCCATTGTGCAAATGGCCAGGGCAATTGTAGAGTTCGGAGCTCTGTATGCGACCGATGGGCCAGATTCCTATGTACTTGGCAATTCTCACATTTCTGAACGAAATCCATAACGTCATGCCTCATAGTGGGCTAATAATAACCTTGCCTCATCAACTTAAAAGTAAAGTTCTTGCCACCAATATAAGATCTGCAAATACCAAGGTGTACCTCTCTGAGAGTATAATCAACCTTTTCTGATGTGAGACACCATAAGTATAGGACAGAGTATCCACGTCGGTCAGGTTGACCATCCATAACGGTGTACCAACCTGCTGTCTTTTTTACTTGCCTGACTTCATCTGAATTTTCAGACAATGTACTATCGGACAAGTACCTCGAGCAAGGGGTCATCGATTTGTTAGCGCTAGTTATCTGCATTACTTCTCGCTCTGGATCATCTATACTAGAAATTTTGAGGACTTCACGCATTCATCGAGTGTACTGCTCAGGATCCTCGGCTGCTACTGCCCTTGTTAATGAATCAACTTTCCCATTCTCTTCTCTTAGAATATGGAGCAACTCTACATTTTCAAATGCAGAAATCAAATTTCAAACTTTTGAGAGATACTTAGAAAGCTACGGGTTGCAAGTCTCAAAAGTTTCTTGAACTTGGTTGATAACCAATTCTGAATCATTGCAGAGGACTAGGTTCTTCACTGAGTATTCTTTGGCTAACTTAAATACTGCAAGTACTATTTCGTATTCTGCAACGTTATTGGTTGTTGGGAATCCAAATATCATTGAATATTTTATCTCTAAACCCTCGGGTGTTTTCAACACAGCGCCAACACTGCAGCCTACTTGCGTTGAAGATCCATCCATGTGTAAAGTCCACACTAGAGTGTTTTGCAGATCATCAACTTGAATAAGGTCAGGGGTGTTCAGAATCGAAGTTGTTTCAACAATGAAATATATGACGGCATGGCCTTTCAAGGCCGACCTTGATTGAAATTATATGTCAAATTCACCCAACTCGATGGCCCATTTGACCAGTCATCCTGATATATTCGACATCTGTATTATTTCTCTTAATAGTTGGTCAGTTAGGACGATAATTTTGTTCACATAAAAATATAGTTTGAGTTTCCAAGAAAAATACACAAGCACCCAAAACAATCTTTTTTGCATGAGAATACCTAATTTTTGTTTCAGTCAAGATCTTACTGACATAGTATGCATGCCATTGCCTATTAAACTGTTGTTGAATCAGAACCGAGTTTATAACTGTATCAGACACGGCCACATATAAATATAATTGCTCACCTTCTTGAGGAAAAGTTAAAAGTGGTGGGTTTGAGAGATACTCCTTGAGATCCCGAAAAGTAACTTCAAAGTTGGTTGTCCATTGGAAACCGTTTGCCTTCGTTCCCCTCAAACTTTTGAAGAAAACTTAGCGCTTCTCGACCAATTTAGACAAGAATCAGGATAGTGTTGCTAATCTCCCAGTTAACTTCTGAACTTCTTTCACAATCCGAGGTGAATTCATATCAATAATAGCCTTGATTTTTTCGGGGTTTGCTTCAATTCCTCGATATGAAATGATAAAACCCAAGAATTTTCTTAAAGTTACTTCAAATGTACACTTTGTGGGATTGAGCTTCATATGATGTATCCGGAGGACATTAAATGCTTCGCCCAGATCACGAATATGGCCATCGGCTATTCTGCTATTGACGAGCATATCATCCACGTATACCTCCACATTTTGTCCAATCTGAGCTTCAAATATCTTATTGACGAGTTGTTGATAAATGGCACATGCATTCTTTAGTTCAAAGGATATAATTTTATTATAGTATGTCCCTTGATCGGTGATGAATGACGTGTACTCTTTGTCCTCTAGATTCTTGCAAATCTAGTTGTAACCTGAATATGTATCCATTGAACTCAAAAGCTCTTGCCCGAATGTTAAGTCTACAGGCAGATCAATTTTTAGCAACGAAAAACTATCCTTTGGACATGCCTTGTTGATATCGGTGAAATTAGCACACATCCTCCATTTTCCATTACCCTTCTTAAACATGACCACATTTGACAACCAATCTAGATACTGAACTTTCCTGAAATTAGCATCTCTAATTGGTCCACTAATTTGCGCTCTGGTATTTACCATGCTGGTTTTATAAAGGTGTGGTAATATTTTTAATCATTCTCACAGATAGTACCAATGTTGCGTCCTCGAATTCGAATTGTGATACGGATAGTGAAATTTGATTCTTATCCATCGTGCGTCAAATGTGTTCGATCTCCGTATATTGTAAATCTGAATCTTGTGCAATATAAAAATCACGGTCAAAGAATTGGCGGAACTCACTCCCCTATATATCATCCAATACTCAAATTAATATCTTCCTTTTGAAAAGGAGAAAAGAAAATAAAAGTTTAAATGTAAGTAAAATTATTTGTCTTTATTTTGGAGTTGCGCTTTTTGAAAAGCATCTTAATAAAAGAGAGAATTTATCTATTCTGAACGTATTATGATTTTGTTCTTTCTTTGAAAAAGTGTCATCCCCTTTCTTATAGGAAAGATGATGCTTTTATAAAAAAAAGTAGGGGGCAGTTGACAGAAAACTGATAAGTGGATAGGATTTTGCTCAAGCGGTAATTTCAACTAATGCCTAAAGTCGTTCAAATAATAGCGGAAAATCACTTCAGAAACTGACACCAATTTCTTTCACATCCAAGCCATTAATTACGTCCTTGATTTGGGCCTAACGAGAATATTGAGTCTCAATACTTTATGGGCTGAATCTGTGATATAGGTTTTTCATACTGGGCAACTGATGATGATACCCACCAATAGCCATTTAGACCAATTTACAATATTATATAATATTACCATGGAATTATATGAATAGGGTCCAATGGAAGAACATAAGTTACATTTAGATGGATTAAATAAGAATGGAAGAAAAGAGAGTCAACCACTCTCTCGATCTCCTATTATATCCCACCAAAGTTATAGATATCATGCATAATGAGAGACGAGATGGAAAAAAAAATCTCAAAAAATATTTTCAATCTTTTAATTTCTAATTTATTCTCAATTTTTTTTCATTTATTATTATTTTATTTTTTTCAATTTTATCTTAGCTTCTATTTTTGTATTAACGTTTTTCCTGAATTTATTTTCTTTTTGCCAAATTCATAAAAACGTTAAGGAAAGAACTCTAAAATAAATATTTACTTTAATTTTTTCACTTTTAAATTTGTTGACTTAGCATGAGTGCCACTGGAATATGGTCCTTTTTTCTAAAGAAATTTTGGTATCAAAGAAATTGCTATTAATTAAAAGTCGAGAATTATATTAAAAAAATATATAATAGTGAAGGATATAAATTGGAAGAGAGAGAGAGATCTTGAGATTATTTTAAATATTTTCGTACCATAATCAGGATAAGAATTTGGGAGCCACAAATTATAAATGTTTATTTTTAGTTCAACAATTACGATTATATATATATATATATATTTTTAAGACATACTCTCAATTTGTTATTTTAAATTATATTTTTTAAATATTGTCAATTTTCAAATGAATTGTTATATTTTAGAGAAGAGGCCCACCGACCCATATGTTTTTTATTTTAAATTTAATCATCCAAAATACGTAACCGTCAGATTTTACATCTAACGGCCCAGATTAAGAGAATGATGGTCCTTCTCCATTGGGGAAAAGGATGCCCCCTCAATCCCGACCCTCGTCGGTGAAAATTTATATTACTATAATTTATTTTATTCTAAATTATAGCCGTTGAATTTTGTTCATCTTTAAATTAATAATTATAAATTTTCTTTATTTTTTAAATAAATATTTATGGTTTGGATAGGATTGGTGCCCGTGATATGTATACGAGAGAAAGACAAAGCAACAAGAAGAAACATGCCATTCCATAAGAATACCTAAAACAGAGCATGAAGTCTGATACCACAATAACATAAAGGTAATTGCAAACTATGATTAGAATACGAATTATAATGGAAAATCAACAAGATAAGTAAGATTCATACAGATCCACAACCAGTTAACAACAAACCCTTCGATGCAAAACAGAGACAGAATCACAGCAAACGTACAGTAATTTTGCCATCCATGGAATAATAACAGTACACACAAGAAAGTAGTAGACGAAAAGGCAGAGTAGTGAAAGAATTTAGAGAACCAAAAGTCTTATTCATCCAGCCATTTAAGACATGATTCAGAGAAAAAAAAGAAAGAAAGAAAAAACTGTATATATATATATATATATATATATATATATATATATATATATATATATATATATGGATCCAGAGAGACACAGATCGAATACACAAACAGAGGATAAGAGATTAATGGAGGCTTTCATGAACAGATAATGGAAGAGACAATTTCTTGAGTAAGATTGAAAAAGATTGAGATCTGTTTATTGCCAGGGAGTTTCTGAAGGTTTTTATTCCTAAATAATTTGGAAGAAAGCTAGATACGTTCGAATCTCATAGACCCAGATCGGTTTATTAGTAGAAAGTGTGGGGAAAAAAAAAACAGGTATTGATCTACAAACAACGAAAAAACAATTAGATGAATAAGAATCACACTAAAAAGATGAAAATAGTTGTTTAAAAAAAAAAAAATTATGCACAGAGGATGAAAAAACAGATTAGATACACCCAAAACTGTTTGATTATTATCAGAAATTTGAAAAAAGAAAATAAAATGAAAAGAAAAAGGGAATAGAGGATCGTAATAGAGACCTATCAATGCGTTCCCTGAGCCTGAGCAAGAACTTTTCATGATCTTCCTCTGCAATCTTTACAAGCCTCTCCAACAGCTCTCTTTTCTCTTGAAATCCAAGCTTATCTATGTCAATCTCCCTCGGAGGGACTCCAGCTTCAGACAATATGCCTTTCCTCACACGATTGTAAGTTGGCAGTTTCTCAAGAGCTGCCCATCTAAGAGCTTCTTCATCATCTTCATCACGGTCAGATATTGAGAAAACTTCCCTCCCACTGTCCCTCCATACTGAAGAGTTCCCTAAACGGGCACTACTCACTCTGTATAGCTCAGCGGTAGCTTCCATTCCAAACACCCCCCAGAAAAGAGGAAAAAACTTGATTTTGACCAAATTTTGAACAAATCCCAGAAAAACTGACAAATATTTTCAGTGTTTTAGTCAAGAAACGCAGTACCCAGGGGAGCTTGAAGAACCAACGCAGCTATTTTTATCTCTCTGTTTTCTTCTCTGACCGTTTGAGGATGAACAGAGAGTCCACTGACTGTGGAAAGGGAAAGAGTACAGGGAGGACTAAGAATGCAGGAAGAGGGTTAGATCAGATTCTTATATGCAGCAAACTAGGCAGAGAGAAGTGGGCCAACTAGGATGATGACAATTGCTTAATCTTGGAAGTAAAGATGAGTAGTGTTCCCCATTGAATTTTCAGGGATTTTGAATTGGGAAAAAAACAACTTTGACTGTGATGCATTTTCTCATGAAGGAACCTCGAAAATTTCAGCAAATTGCTTTTCAGTCAAGAGGCATCAAAACAGAGCAACTTGCACTGCATTTGCGGTTGCTGAACCAATTTTAAAAGTATATAATATATTAAATTAAGTAATCAAGGCACCCTGGCACAACTAAATTAATGCGTTTTGTGGGTAAAGATTGGTTAAATTAATATTATCTAAAGTTGTTCTTGTCCACATATTATACAGAATGAATAAATTATTTGATTTTTAAACTTTATGATAAAATATCAGCTAACTTTTTCTGTTGTATTACTATTACTGCTATTTCCTTGAGTTAAAGTTTACCTTAAGGTGATAATCAACCAAGTTAAGTGGAACCATTCTCTTTATCCAAAGAAAGTTACATTTTAGATAAAACACGTTTAATACCTTTAATAATTATTAAAATTAAAATATATAATTGTAAATATTTTAAGATGTTAAGAAGATATAGAAATTATTATTTTATAATATTAAATATTAAAGTACTTATATAATAAAAAATAAAATAATAACATATAATTTTTTAAAAATAAAATTATACTCTATATAACTTTACAACATTCCTTGAGAGAGTTGGAAGGATTCTAGTGGCTTACAAGATAGAGTCCCCTCATCCCCTTTTGGCCTACCAACAAAAGTTCCTTGAAATGTGTTCTTATAAATAATAATAATTTATTATATAACTCAATTTTTTTCTTTTTATTTTTAAAAACAATTTAATAAATTTAAAATAATGTTTATAAAATAAAAAGGTTATAAAAATATTTTTCACCTTAAAATTTTAAAAATATATATATATATGAAAAAAGACTTAAAAATTAAGAGATATTGAGGTACTTTTGATATGAAAATTGGCCAAATACCTAAAAAAAGGTATTAAAAATTTTAATAAAGTGATGAATTTCTTTTATAAGTGATATGCCATCGCTTCTACAAAATATTATTATTTTATTTTATAAATATTTGTTTTATTTAATTATTATAAGAGTACGGAGCCTTCCATACCTTAAAACTCGTTAAATAGTGCTAGCCATGTCACCTCCGTGGTTACATCACAGCCAGGCTTCTAGAAGCCAGTGCATGTGAACTCTCACATGAATGATCTGCATTATTATTATTATTATTATTATTATTATTTGTTTGTTTATTTGTTTGAAAATATTATTGAAAATATTTATAAATTCATACGTATTTTTTTATTACATTTTAAGTTAGATAGTTAACATTATATAAATAAGCTATAATTATATATTTTTATTAAAAATTTATTTTAAAAAGTTATTTTTTAATTTGATTGCCGATCACCGATCTCATCCTAACTAATTTTTAGAACTTAGGCGGTTTTTATAATAACTATAATATTTAAATATGAATAAATATAATTTAATTACTTTTAAAATATAATTAATCATTTGAAAGTTTTTAAACCTTAATCTTAAATTTTTGAATATTATAAAATCAAGTGTTGACGTAAGATTTGTTGAATATTTTGATTTCTATGCTTAACTCCGTCAAAGTTCTGATTTTATTAATTCTTTGATATATTATTACATACCCAAAAAAACAAATTATTATTTTTATTATAAAAATAACAAATTATTCAAGTGCTTCCTACGCCATAATGATTAGCTGAGATGTTTATGCAATCATAATATATAATACATATTGTGTTAGAAAATAATAATAATAATTATTATTATTATTATTATTTAATATGTCATGAATTCAAATTTTAAATAGATTCAGATTAAGCTATCCGTTAGATTTCGGTCTCCGTCCGTCGAGCTTAGAATACTGTACATCATAATTTAAAACGAGAGGTTAGGTGACGGCAAGATTTAGTCTCACCGAAAATATTCCAATGATCAAGTTAGTAACAAGCCTTTTGATGATAAAAAGGTAAAATATAGTGAATGTAAAGATGGATACTTAGAGTGTGTTTGAAACGTTGGCGGATGGCACACTCGTGGAGAGACTGGCTCGAGTTGAGGATATTTGTAGAAAGTAGTTTTCCCTCAATACTCAATTCGAAAGGAACCAATAGTTGAGAAAAAAGGAGCGATCGTTGGAAAGATTGAGAGCGTAGAGAGTTTCTGTAAGATTTAGGGATGCTAAATGGCATTTTTTAGGCAAGAGAGAGTATGTTTGTAGAGTGAATCTCCATGGCCTTTTATAGCCATGGTCCTCCGCTGCCTTCTTTATGTAACGAGGCGGGATGTCCACCTTTTGTAGGGATCAATGCCTTTTTTGTGTGGATACGGGTGCTATTCTTGGCTGCAACATTCAAGAAGGTGGATCCTTTTCCTTCATCGCTTGGTAACCGTTATGGTTTCCTTTGTGGATTGCACGTTGATTCGTACGCCTTTCCCTCGGGATGCGCTCTGATTTTGAGAGGTTGCCGTTATAGTGGAGGTTGCCTTTCTCAGAGATGCGAAAAATCAAGGCAGATGACCATTGAGACTTGGGAAGGCACGTGTAGGCCGACTTAAACATGGGTTGTGTTTATCTTGGGCCGCGACCGGCCTACTTGCTGCTCCTCCAGTCAACGGTAGCGTTGACCGTTCCAGGTACAAATGGGCGCCCTTGACTGGTGTTCCCATTACTAGCCCCCCATGCTAGTGGTATGGAACTCTAACCTCTGACATGTTTAGGATGCGACGCGTCTGACTGTGTAACTTATAAGAGAAAGTTTAATGAGAAAACTTGCAGCTATTTTTGGTATTTATCTCTTGTTTCTGTGCATGTTTTTCTATCCTTTATTTTTCGCTCCCGGTCCGCTGATCATATTGCTTGAGTCTGTTGACTGTTGCGCTTGAATCCAGGGGACGAAGCGAAAAAGAACGTTGACCAGATTCATTGACTGTGACATTAGAATCTGGAGGGCAGGGGAGAGAGAACGTTGACTGGATTCGTTGGCCACCACGTTAGAATACGGAGAACTCAGAGGAAGAGAGCCTTAATCAGATTCGTTGACCGTAATATCAAATTCCAGAGAACTAAGTAGATGCTCTAGTTGACCGAATTCGTTGACCGTAACGTTAGAATCTGAAGGACTAAGCTAAAGTGGGCATTGACCGATATCGTTGACCACCACGCTAGAATCTGGAGAACTCAGCAGAAGATAGCATTGACCGTATTCGTTGACCACAACATTAGAATCCAGAGAACTAAATTGAAGAGAATGAAATCAGATTTATTGACCGCAACGTTAGGACTCGAAAAACTGAATTCGAGAGAGTGTTGGGTGAATTCGTTGACCGCAACGTTAGAATTCGAAGAATGGTATGAATTGAGAATGACTACGGGCGGGCAATGAAAGGGCTACAGAGTCGTTTTAGTACTATGAGTGGCCCGTTGTTCTCTGCCACATGTCATCATGCAGTGAAGTTGCCTGTAATTAATTCACCAGAGGATTCAACTTGACTGTATCTTTTTCGGAATTGACACGTGTCAGTTATGATTGTCGCACCTTTTCGATGTGCTGCTTCATTTCGACGGCAACAATATTTATAAAAACCACGCAACAGTTCAAATTTTTCACAGCTTTCCTCCTAAAAAATTCTAAGTCTTCGTCCCTCCTCCTGCTCCGCTCTTATGACTTCTTTAGTCACTGAAACTTGCTCAGTCATTTCTACCAATAAAGTGAGGGAGTTATACGTTCAATTTAATATCCCATCACACATTGTATTTTTGATGCCCTGGGAGCAGGATATGGTTTGCTTTCCCCCTACTGGCCAGATCACAATATACGAGGCTCACCTGCGGAGTAGGCTTCACCTCCCAGTTCCAGAGGAGTTACTCCGCATTCTCACAGTGTTTGGGGTTCTCATCGCACGACTTCATGCGAATGTCGTGTATTACCTTTGTTCGCTGTGCATATTCCTCTGCCGTCATTCGCGGTTGTTGATGAAGGAGGCCGTCAGGTCATGTTTCGATTCCCCAGAGTAGGGAATGGATTTCCATGTCTCCCCGGTGGTACTGCAGCCCAAGAGGAAGGCCAGCACTCTCACCATTGGTGATCCTCCTAGTATCCCTAGGAAGAAGAGGGCCACGCTAGTTGAGCCTACTTCCTCGTCGTCTATCGAGCTAGATTACCGTATGACCCAATCGGCTGGTTGGTGTTGGTGAGTGCTCTGGTGTTGAGGCTTCTTCGGCGGATTTTGGAGCTATCGAGAGAGCCGGCACATGAGGCGTTGGAGTTGAGCTATCGCTGCCAGGAAACTTAGCGGTGCAAGTGGAGTTGGCGCTTGAAGCCACCGGATTGGAGGAGCCAACTGCCGAGCTACCTGAGGAGTTGGGTGCCAGAGAGCTTGTTGAGACAATTGAGGTTATTATGGAGCTAGCACAGGAAGCTACTGCTCCAAGTCTCCCTGTCGTCCTTTCGGAGGAGTTTGCCAGTGAAGCCATAGTGGAGCGGGCTTAGGAGGCCGCTGCTCCAAATCTCCCACCATCAGGTCCTGGGTTGTAGGGCCCATCTAGATGGAAGAAACAAAAAGTCTTCTCGGTAATTTCTTCTAAGTTCCCCCTTTCCTTCTTTCCCTGTCGTTGTAGCCTAATTCCTTTTATTTCTTGCGGCAAGAGAAGATAGTAGAGAGAGACGCGGTGATTGAAGACCGGGAGGAGGAGATCCTCCAGCTAGGGGAGTAGTTGAGCCATTTGGGTGCTCAAGTCCAACAACACCAAGAAAAGAAGGCTGCATTCCAATTAGATCTGTCTAAGTTGAGGGCGCAATCGGCAGGGCTGGAAGAGAGGGCCGTTTGGGCAGAGAGGCTTATGGATGAGCTTCGGGTTAAGATACTCTCATTAGAAAACGAGTTGTCCACTAGTTTGCGTCCTCAGGAGGTCACTCAGGCGCTATGGGTCAGGCTCTAGGAAGGCGTCAATATCTTTCACCGAATTGTCAAGGTTGTGGATCCAAACTTTCCTACTGGTGTCCTTGACCCCTCGAACCATGGCATCCAACGGCGTGCGGACCTGGTTGACTTCTCCCGGGGCACACAAGGGCCTCTCCTGCGTCCTACTGGGAGTTTTGCCCCTTAAATTGGATTTTTGTACTTTTTGTTTTTCACTGTACTTGTAAATAAGCCTTATTAATAAAGAACTAGTTTCGTTAACACCTCGAATTCCATGACTTTACCCGACTTTCTTTAGAGTCATTTCTTTTTGCGCCAGCGAACCGGCTTTTTTGCATTTCACGCGGAATGGATCGATGACCGTCGTAGCTTGGTTGTTTGGAGACGTGTGTCGTGCTCCTCAAAGGGATCTTTAGTCCTCGAGGAGACATCAAGATGAATCGTTGTATCAAGTCTTTTGTTTAATGAATTGAGCTTTCGTATTATGTAGCATTGCCCATGTTATGATTCTGGGCGGCCAACCTTCTGTCGAGGTGTTCATTTTTTCACACTTTGCCTAAATTTATCAACCGTTGTAAACTTACTGTGCTATCTCCTACCGAAGGAAAGTGTCATGCATGCCACTTTAAGCCCCATAAGGTTTTATATTAGATCGCGAATAAGCCACTTGGGACGAAACTGAGGTTTAATTCGACCACCCACAAGCCGGTTAACATGGGGCCAAGGTTTACTTCAGTCGCTGACGGGCTGTTTGCTTGACCAAGGTTTAACTCGGCCGCTGACAGACCACTTGGATGATCAAGGTTTAAGTCGGGTGCTGTCCAGCTATTTGGATGACTAAGATTTAATTGTGAATGAGTGAAAACCCACCTGACTTAGAGGCAGTTTATATGCCATCTATTTTATGAAACCAACAAATAAGAATTCACATAGAAAGAAAAGAAGCACTGAACAACATGCAGATAAAAAGAAAAAATAACATCATTTATTAATAAACGGTGTATGTTACAAGCATGCCTTATATCATACATGATTTACCTGGTCTTCATTAGTAGTAGCGCTTTCAGATGGACTGTATTTCACGTCCGTGGGACCAACTTTCTCTTTTAGGTTCGAAGTTTATATGCATCATTTCATAGAACGACTAAGACAAGGAACATGCCTTCCCAATTTGGGAAGAATTTGTTCTAATTGGATGTTCTGACCATGGCCTCTATGTTTCGTAAGACCAGGTTTTCACCTTCAAATTGCCACACTTTTATTTTCTTGTTGTAATAACAAGCGATTCATTATTAGTAGGTGGCTGTGCGTATCCTGGTCGCATTGCGGTCTTCATCCAACAAGTTTAGGTATTTTCTAATCTTTGGAGAGTTGCCAAGTAGATCGAAGGTTTGACTCTAAGATTTGGGAACCCGATCTCAACCGGTATCACAACCATAATCCCATAGTAGAGATTGAAGGGTGTCTCATAAGTTTGTTCATTGGGAGTCGTTCGGTATGACGATAGAACAGAGGGCAACTTGTTGACCCAGGAACCTCATGCGTTCTCCAACTTGACCTTTAGACCGTATAGTAGCGTCCAATTAGTAACTTCCACCTATATGTTTGCTTAGGGGTAGACTATTGAAATGTAGACCAATCTAATGCTCAAATTGGTGTAATACTTGGTAAAACACTTTTATAAAAATTGAATTCGTTGTTAGTCACGATGACATCGAGAACGTAAAATCTGCTCACTATGCTTTGGCGGACAAATTTTAGGACATTGTGCTTGGTGATCTTGGCCAGCGGGGCAACTTTAACCTATTTGGTGAAATAGTCTATACCCTTAATAATGAACTTTCTCTATCCGGTTGAGATGAAAAATGGGTCCATAATGTCGAGTCCTTATTACGCGTAAGGACTAAGGTGCTTGGAGGGATTTCAACTCTGCAGGCGGCTGGTGGTGGAGGTTACCATGGAGTTGACAATTCTCACACTTCTTCACAAATTCTAGGACGTCCTTCTTCATCATTGACCAGTAATATCCCTGGCGCATGAATTGAATACTAGATTCTTTCCGCCAATGTGTGATCTACATATCCTGATATGGATTTCGCTTGAAGTATAGTCGGCCTCCTCAAGGGTAAAACACCGGAGATACAGAGTTGCGTACCCTCGATAATATAGTCTTCCATCGACCAGGGTGTACTAACCGACCATCTTTTTAATCCGCTTAGCCTCGTTCCCGCTCTCCGACAGTGTACTGTCTGCCAAATACCTATAGTACCGCATCGCCCAGTTTTTGCTGTTAGAGACTTGCATCGCTTCCTGTTCCTCTATGTTAGGAGTGCCCAAAATGTTCCGCATGTCCCTCGAGTACTACTCTAAAATTTCGGCCGCCACTGCTCTCACAAGGTGGTTGCCCTTCCAATTTTCAATCCTGGGGACGTGGACCAGGTTTAGCTTATCAAATCTCTTGATCGTATCGTTCGCCTTAGCCAAATACTTAGCAAAGAAAGGGTTGCACGCCTCGAAACACCTGTTAATTTGGTTAACGACCAACTCCGAGTCGCTGTAGATGGTCAAACGCTTAACAGAGTATTCTTTGGCTAGTCATAATCCAGCTAACAAGGTCTCATACTCGGTAACATTATTAGTGTCCAAAAAATAAGCTTATGGGAATATTTTACTTCAAACTCGTCCGAGGTCCTCAAAACTACTCTAGCACCGCTGCCTGAGTTGGTAGATGAACCATCCACGTTGAGGACCCATTCTGGCTCTTCTAGGTAGTAATCTGTGCCCTTAGCGTGGCGCTCATCAACGATCGGGCAGGGCCTGCCCCTTGATGGGTGGCTTGGGTCAAAACTCAATGTCGAACTTTCTTAATTCTATTGCCCACTTAACCAATCGTCCGAAAATATCAGGTTTCTGAAAGATGCCCTACAATGGTTGGTTGGTTAGGACGACCAAGTAATGAGCCTGGAAATAGAACCTCAACTTTTGGGCCAAAAAGACGAGTGCCAGAGCAATCTTCTCAGTGCGTGGATAGTTTGTCTCTGCGCCGGTCAACGTTTTACTTATATAGTAGACCGGCCGCTGTGCGTCAAAATCCTAACGTATCAGAACAGAGCTGAGAGTCGCCTCAGATACCGTCAGGTAGAAGTATAGCTCTTCTTCGTCTCTTTCTGATGTCAGCAATGGCAGACTGACCAGGTACTACTTCATCACATCAAAGGCGGCTTGACACTCCACTATCCACTAAAAACCATTTGCCTTTGTCCCCCTGAGAGTCTTGAAGAAAGGCTGATACTAGTCTCTCGACTTAGCCAAGAAGCGGAACAGTGTCGCTAGTCTTCCGGTTAGCCTGGGTATCCTTGACACTTCGTGGTAGAGATATATCCGTGGAGGCCTTAATTTTCTTTGGGTTCATTTCAATCTCTCGCTGAGAGACAATGAAACTCAAGAATTTTCCTCATGACACTTCAAAGACACAATTCGATGGATTTAACTTCATCTGGTGTGTGTAGAGTACCTCGAAAGATTCATCCAAATTGCGAATATGGTCGCTAATGGTCCTACGCTTGACGAGCATGTCATCTATATATACCTCCATATTACGGCCAATCTGCTTCTCGAGTATTTTCTTCATAAGCTTTTGGTAAGTTACACTCGCGTTTTTTAAACCAAAATGTATGACCTTATAACAGTAAGTGCTTTGATCATTCATGAACGATATGTGTTCTTCATCTTATTAGCTCATCCTGATATGGTTGTAATTCGAGTATGCGTCCATGAAACTCAGAAGCTCGTTTCCAAAAGTAGAGTCTACCAGCAAATCAATCTTAGGCAAAGGGAAGCTATCATTTGGGCAGACTTTATTGACGTTGGTAAAGTCGATACATATCCGCCATTTTCTAGTACTTTTCTTGACCAGGACAACGTTGAAGAGTCAATTCGGGTATTGGACTTCCCTGATGTACCTGGAGTCCAATAGCTTCTTTACCTCCTCCCGAATAATTATAAGCTTTTTGATGGAGTGGTTCCTCCACTTCTACCTGATGGGTTTACGGTCGGGATCGAGATCCAATTTGTGGACCATTACGCCAACCGAAATCCCCGACATATCAGCGGGCATCCACGCGATGATATCCACATTCCACCTCAAGAAGGCTACCAACTCATTACGTAGGGGTTTGGCAAGTGAGTCCCCTATCTATACACACTTCTTTGGATCCTCCGGATTTAGCGATATGAGGTCGGTTTCCCTGCCGAACTGTGCCTACTTTAGGGTTACTTTGTCTAAATGGTCCAACTTTTCTGTGGGCCTTTCGCTGCCGCCTGGGGCAATTTGCGATATATAGCACATCCGTCCAAACACTTGGTCACCCAACACTTCTCCAATACTGCATGCTGTTGGAATTTTTATTTTCAAATACGGTATTGAGATACAGCTCTGAACATCGCCAGGCACGGCCGGCCTAGGATGGCGTTGTATATGGATGGTAAGTTAACAATTAGGAAGGTGAGCGTACGACTCGCCGTCTTAGGGTACGTGCATAGGGTGACTTCTAATTGTATTGTTCATTGGACGGGCACTGACTTGTTATCTAGGCCATACAGTCATCCTTCAACCGGTTTAAATTGATTCTTTTTGTGCCCTAACTTAAAGAATCTATCAAAGTAAAGCAAATACCTTAAACTTCTATTATTGATGAAAACTTATTTTAGTTGGTAATCAACTGTACCATCTAAAATGAGTGCAGATATAATTAGGGGATTAGTATGTGAGAAAATTACATGCGTCATGTCATTATCACTAAAACTAATGATATTTTCCTCCACCATTTTCTTCTTGTGCCCAACTTACCTCTTTCGGTGATCTGTCTGGTGGACCTTGGGTGGCTTGGTGTTCTCCATGTTGACCACAAGGTTTTTTAGGAACCTGGTGAGATGGCCCATTCGAATAAACTCCTAAATCTCCCGTTGAAGCATCTTGCATTCTTCTGTAGTATGCTCCAGAGATTGATAAAAATTGCAATACTTCGCTGGATCTCCACCCTCCGTATTCTTCAATGGCTTTGGCCACTTAACAAATTTTTTTCACGGGTCTTGCATGAAGACATTATCTCACGTGTTGTTTAGTGGAGTCAGTATGACAGTTATATACTCCTTCTAGATCAATGGCCCGGTCCTAGGTTGCTTTCTTCGGGTGTTGTCGCCACCCCTGTTTTTTCTCTTTCCCTTGCCCAGGAAAGTGTGAGGCTAGTCCATCCTTTCTGAATGTTTTGCCTCATTGGCCCCTTTAACAGCCACATACGCTCCAATGATGGATTCCGCTTCCCGAAAGGCCTGCGAGTTTTTGTAGGCCAAGTGCTTGAAAAAGTCGCCTGACCCTAATGTAGAGATAAAATTGCCAAGCTTTATCTTTTCGGTGAGCTTGAAAAATTTTCTAACTTTTGCTGCAAACTGCTTCAAGAACTTCCTCGGGTTCTCTCCCTACTTTTGCTTGATGTGGGCGAGGTACCATGACTATTTCTCTTCTTGGTGGTTGGAAGCGTACTGGATCAAGAAGAGATCGATGAGATCCCAAAAACTTTGGATCGAGTTTGTAGGAAGCTGATGGAACTAGATTCGGGCATTCCCCTTCAAGGTGAGGGGGAAACACCGGCACATTGTCACCTCCTCCAGGCCCTGAAAGTTTAGAAGGGTGCGGAAATGATCGAAGTGGTCCATGGGATCAGCGCTTCCATCGTAGAAATTCAGGGCCGGCATATTAAACTTGGCCGGCATTGATTGAGTTAGGATCCCAGTGGCGAAGGGAGATCTCTCTAGATCGGTGGCGTGCTTGTCGTCGTATTTGAACACACAATTCCTGATCTTCTCAACCTTTTCCTCCACTCGAGAGGAGTTTCCAGATCTCTTAAAGTTTAGGCAAGTCTTCAACTTCGTTCTTTCTGCGGTGCGGTGCGGCGCGACGTTGGCCGGCTGCTACCTCCTGGATCGGACGATCCGGGAGGCTCCCTCCTGCGTGTGAAGCCTTTGCTCATCCCGAAAATATTGGGAATTTCTTCTTTTGGGACTCTCATTTAGAGTCCCACAATTCAAGCGTCCTTCAAGTCTTGAATTGTTCTAGGCATTAGAGGCCGACGGGATATGAGAGTTGCTGGACTTTGAAGTCTTCTTGGTCGGCCTCTTCTTCCTCCAACGTCCTCGCCTGAAGGCCAAAATGGGAATTGAGGAGAACTGAGCCCCCTACTTCTCCTTGCCCTATCGTTTGCCGAGCATTTGGAGTATCTGGGATATTTTGGTCATTAGCTCCGCCATGGTAAGGAAAATTGTGGCAGGCTACTCTCCAACCCGACTACCAGTTGAGTGATCGTGGTTAGGGGAAGCAGTCTCTCTAGTAGGAACGCTAGTGGGAACACTAGTTTGAGCCCTTATGTTCACTTGTTCACTATTTTGCTAGATGATGTTGGTTTGAAGGACGTAAATCGATTCGATTTTTAGTCGCCGTTCCCCTGGCGCACGATTATCGATATTGTATCATAAATCCAAACTTCGAATGGGTTTGGATCGAACTGTCCGTCAAATTTTGGTATCCGTCCGCTGAGCTTAGGATCTTGCACACCAGAACTTAAAATAAGAGGTCAAATGACTGTGGGATTTAGTCTCATAGAAAACACTCTAACGCTTAAGTCAGTAATGAACTTTCTGAGGATGAAAATGTAAAATGCAATGAATGTAAAGATAGATACTTGAAGTGTGTTTGGAAAAGTTGGTGGGAGGTGCACTCATGGCGAGAGTGACTCGAGTTAAGGATACTTGTAGAAAGCATTTTTTCTCAGTACTCAATTCAGCAGGGAACCAATAGCTGAGAGAAAATAAGCAAGCGTTAGAAAGCTTTAGAGCATAGGGAGTTTCTATAAGCTTTAAGGATGCTAGATGGCATTTTGTAGGCAAGAAAGAGCATGCATGTGGAGTAAGTCTCCATAGCCTTTTACAACCATGGTCCTCCGCTGCTTTCCTTATATAGTGAGGCAGGATATCTGGCGTCTATGGGAATCATTGCCTTTCCTATGTAAATGCAGGCGCTATTCTTAGCTGCAATGGTCAAAAATGTGGATTCATTTCTTTCCGTGCATGGTAACCGTTATGGTTCCATCTGTGGATTGCACACTGATTCGTGCGTCTTCTTTCTAGGATGTACTTTGATTCTGGGAGGTTGTCATTACAGTGAATGTTACCTTTCTTGGAGATGTGGAGATCGGGGCAAACAACCGTTGAGGTTTGTGAAGGCCCGTATTTGCCGATTTAGACATGGACCGTGTTTATCTTAAGTCACGACCGGGCTACTTGCTACTCTTCCGATCAATGGCAGCGTTAACTGTCCTAAGTACAAATGAGTCATTATTGATTTTGGGCCACTTACGCCTTTTGGGTTGGCCGATCACTAGCGCCCCCATTATTATTATTATTATTATTATTGTTGTTGTTGTTGTTATTATTATTGTTGTTATTGCTGTTATTATTATGTTATTAATTTTGTTTTATTTCTTACTTGTTTAATAATGGATAAAATATTAAACCAATTAGCCATATTTTGAGTTACATAATAATAATTTTCTTACGTAATTTTGAAGTATTCCAAAAGTATAAAAATAAATAAATGAAGACGCATAATTTTTGCTGCATAGGTATCTTGCTAGAAAATGATGGATTTAACTATAAAGTTAACATTAAATAAATAACTGATAATATATATATATATATATATGTATATGTATGTATGTATATGTATATGTATATTATTAATTATTTGCATATTTAGCTGGGATTCCAACTATATACTGCCGGTTAATTTATCGTTATTTTATAAATAATTTTGTAGAAAATATTATACTTAAATTTTTAATTGAGAATTAATAGAAATTATTTTAAAATATTCAATAAATTTAAATTTAATTTTTTAATGGACACTCTGAAATTATTTTTGACAAAACATGTAAATTAAAATTTTTTTCTAAAAACAGTTTTTTTATAATCAAATAAAAACACTTCTTTGTTTACGGTTAGGCTGTGACTTTTGTTTCGAGATATTTTGTTATGAGAAGCGGAGGTTGTGTCATTAAATTTTAAATTTAATAGTCTATATTTTTTTAATAAATAATAAAAATTAAAAAATTTAAATATATATTTTTATTTTTTAAAAAGTCAAAAAACGTGGGCCATTGGATTTAAAATCCAACAACCCCATAGGAATTGAAAGGCTTGTGACATTCGTATGGTATTGCAGTGTCCCCCATTTTATTTTTCGATCGTTCGTGATTAATGCTTTCATTTACGATTTCTCATTCATTTGTCATTTTCTTAATAGTTTAATTATAAGTTCATTTCAACTTAAACTTACAATATGATTGATTATTAGAATGGAATAAGATGGAAATAGAATAATTATTTTAGGGAATAAAATATGATGAAAATAGAGTTAGAATTATTATTTTCATATTTGATTGTTAGAATAGAATAATATAAAAATTAATATTTTATTATTTGATTTGTAGAATAGTAAGAGAAATAAGGTGGGAATAGTGATAATAATAATAATACGTAATAATAATAAATAATTGGGGATAACTATTTTCACATATGTGGGAATAAATATTTCCTAAAAATATTTATTTTTTATTAAATTTACAATCAAACAAAGAAATATCTATTCTTAGGGAATAAAAATTTTATTTTAGCTGGGATTCCAACTATATACAGCCGGTAAATTTATCGTTATTTTATAAATAATTTTGTAGAAAATATTATACGTAAATTTTTAATTGAGAATTAATAGAAATTATTTTAAAATATTTAATAAATTTAAATTTAATTTTTTAATAGACACTCTGAAATTATTTTTGACAAAACATGTAAATAAAATTTTTTTCTAAAAATAGTTTTTTTATAATCAAATAAAAACACTTCTTTGTTTACGGTTAGGCTGTGACTTTTGTTTTGAGATATTTTGTGATGAGAAGCGGATATTGCGTCATTAAATTTTAAATTTAATGGTCTATAATTTTTTAATAAATAATAAAAATAAAAAGATAAAAATATATATTTTTATTTTTTCTAAAGTCAAAAAACGTGGGCCATTGGATTTAAAATCCAATGACGCCACAGGAATCGAAAGGGTTTTGACATCCATATGGTATTGTAGCGTCCCGCCATTTTATTTTTCGATGGTTCGTGATTAATGCTTTAATTTACGATTTTTCATTCATTTGTCATTTTTTTAATAGTTTAATTATAAGTTCATTTCAACTTAAACTTACGGTATATTTGATTATTGGAATGGAATAAGACGGGAATGGAATAATTATTTCAGAGAATACAATAGGATGGGAATAGAATAAGAATTATTATTTTCATATTTTGTTATTAGAATATAATAATATGTAAATTAATATTTTATTATTTGATTTGTAAAATAGTAAGAGTAATAAGGTGAAAATAGTGGTAATAATAATAATAATAATAATACGTAATAATAATAATAATAATAAATAGTGGGGGATAACTATTCTCACGTATGTGAGAATAAATATTTCCTAAAAATATTTATTTTTAATTAAATTCGTAATCAAATGAAAAAATATCTATTCTTAGATAATAAAAATTTTATTTTCACCTAATTTTCTCTAATCAAACATAGAGTTAAGGTTATATAATACACACACAATCATATGATTCGGTGGTAAGTGTGCATATTTACAAACAAACTAGATTAATCTTATAAGTTAAACAATAATAAGTTTATTTATATGTTTTTTTGTATTTATTAAACAATCTTATAAAGTAATTTTACATTTAGTTAGGCCAAGATTGAGTGTTTATTTTTTCATTGGTTAATATATATATATATAGAGATGAGCAATTTTATTTATATAAGCAATTGTACTACAAGTGGTACAATCAATTATACAAAAAATATTATTTTTTAGTGTAAAGAGAGATAATAAAAAAAAGTAAAAATTGAAATAGGATGAAATTTATATTTATTTTTAATAATTTTAACGTATCATAGTACTTAATTCAAAATATAAATAATATTTATATATATATATATATATATACATCTATCCAGATCTACTTTGATGCCATTGAATATAAATTTAATGATAATATATATTTTTTAAAAAAAATTTAAAATTTTAAATAATAATATCTGAACTATTTGATTTGTATCTAATGATATCAAGACCGAGGCACAGTGCCTCCTATCATTGCCATAGCGTCAACTAAAGAGAAGTCCACTAAATTTATCTAACGAGATATAATAAATATATAATAATTTATTAAAATAATTAAATATTATCATTTCATATAAATTTATCATCTTTTATTAAAAATGTTATTTTTTTATTGGTCTAAATTTTAATAAAAAGATATTATTTTTATAATTAGTAAATATTTTATTTTCTCATCATAATTATGTAGGTAAAATAGACAATTCTTTTAAAATGATGTGGAGGCAGAATTCTTTATGGTTTCGTGCGTAGGGAAGTCTAAGCATGTTCTCCCTCCTTTTGCCTTTCTTTTCTTTAATGATTGAATGCCATTATCTTATTTTCCTAACTTTATTACAAAGACCAATAGGTCAATGTGAGGGGTACCTTTGGGAATTTTTAGTTTTTTATCATAATCATAGGTATATTGAATTGTTTTAATGAAATTTTTGATAACTAAGTCTATACTCCCATTCATACGGCATCTTAAGTCTTTTTACGAAGATTAGGTGCATAAATTATATGATCCATTAAGTTTTAAACATAGATTAAGTACATGTCTATTTCATACCTTCTATAGAGATATATTTATCAAAATAAAGGTTACAAATTTCAAACTTATGACTAAATAACTAATATATTTAATACATATATTTGTCAAATAAGTGATTATAAATTATTTTATCATATTATTTATTATTTTTGTATGTATATTTTTTTATTTTTTTATCTAATTATAACTAATTTATATTTATTTATTGCTGTTTTATTTTTGTTATATTTTAATTGTCTAAGTCATTTTAGATATTATTTAATTTTTTTGTTTTTATAGTTGTAATTTTTAAATATTTATAAATATTATTATTTATTAACTTACTTTTTATGATGATTTTCTTCATTCATCTTCACATGTGATTTATATATATATATTCCAGTAATTTTTAGATAGTTGTACAATCTAACAGCGTATCTACGACGCCCCTCTATAGGCACACCATTAAACCGTCCAATATATCTTCATTATATCTTTCTGAAATTTAAAAATTTAAGCTAACTAGTGTGTTTAAATGTATGGGGATCTTTGCCCGCCTTTAACATATTATTTTATTTGGTTCATTAATTTGGATCGCACCCAAATACTTAATTTACCAATACATCTATATATCCTCATTATATATTTCTTTTCTCTTAAAAAAATTTCTAACTTGAAATGGATGTCTCTACAGCCGCCCCTGCATATATTGTGGGATTAATTTGACATACCATACTTTAACATATTATTTTTAATTAAAAAATTTAGCATGCAAAAAGTTATAGATTTAAAATTATAGATATTGGATTTAAAATTATAGATATTGGATCCGCACACAAAATCGACCGAACGTGAAAATCAAATTCGTGGCACCCTTAATCCATAGGACGATCCGAATTCGTGGTAAGCAACAAGTTCGATTAGTTAATTTATTATAAATAAATATATTTAATAAATTAAATATTATATATTATTAATTAATAATTTTTATCATATATCGGATAATTAAAATTTTATAAATAATTATTAATAAATATTAACTTGCTAAAATAGTTTAGTTTATAATAGCAATATTAATATTATATTATGGATTAGTGATAAAAGAATTTATTGGTTTCAATAATATCTTAATTATTTATTTTAATTTATTCATCGTTGTATTTGAACTTAATAAAATTATACTTTGTAAATTTAATTTTATTTTTACTTATTAAAAACTATTTAAATTTATAAATTTCAATCTATTATGATAATATTTTAGGCCGTGAAAGACTAGCAACTAAAAAGTTAAATTGATATAAGCTCTATAATAATTTAATAATAAAAGAAATTCTTACGGGTTATCTTTTTGACATTTTCAAATGAAATAAACTTTTATCTATTTATCATACTAATAATTTATAATAATAAATAAATAAATAAATAAAATATTATATTAAAATAATATCGCATTCATAATATTGAAAAACAAATTGTGATATAAAACAAGACTTGAAGGCATGCAATAAAGTTTGATTATTCTGCGTGACATTTCATCGGCACCAGATGCTTTAAAGTACGTGGCCCAACACGCGACACGATCTGCTTCTTGGCATCATTTAAGATTTTTGCCATTATCTGATTGACTTTGACTGCCATTCCCTCGCAAAAACACTTCGATATATATATATATATATACTTATGAGCATGTATTTTTCTTCTAGAAGGCGTTGTCGCGTAAAGTTGAGTAAAATATAATAAAGAAAAAGAAAAAAAAGGAAAAAAAAGCATTAATGGCATGATTGATGGGCCATGGAGGTGGGTTTATCAGTGATGGAAACGAGGGAGGCCGCAATGCGCTTCCCACGTTGCAATCCATATGACTTTCACGCAGTCGTCAGATTTACGCAGCCGTCGGATGGAGAAATTCGACGGCTGCTTATATATATATTAAAAAAATAATTTAATATTATTTTTTTTGTCTTGATATTTTTTTTGGCATTAGATTTTAAAAAAAAACGATTTATTATTTTTTTAAAATTTTTCTTATTTTTTTTTTAAAATAATTTGGCCGTCAGATTTTCCATCCGACGGCCAAATTCGCATCGCAGCCCCTCCGATCCATCAGTGATGAGGTATTAGTATTATTTTTTAATATATAAACGTGAATATTTTTTTGTGAGTGATAATTTTTTTAGATAAATAGTGTAAAATATGCTTAGCGACTGCATACGCCATGTTTATTTTTATAAACTCTAAATAATACGTCAAAATGGATTTGGTCGGACCTCAAATCAACCATAACGCCATTTGTGTGATTCCATGCCGGTGTTTTAAATGTAGCGACATGACTATTTTTTTAATGTGAGGCTAAGTTGGGATGTATTGCCCCTTAGTAATTGAGTGAATATTTGATATTATGCTTATGAGTGAGAAAAAAAAATTTTCCCTTCAATGCATCATTTTGAGAATAAAATTATATGAGATGGAATTAATAATCAAATATGTACCACTTATTTCTCTAAATCGAATAATATATTGAATGAGAATGAGTTGTCTTTAGATCCAAATTACTAAATGATTTAAGAGGCAGCCTAATTTAAGAATTGAACTGGTAGGGAGACTGATTTTCGTTATTTCAAATTTGGATCCTATACACCGCAACTAACAAATATCGGTATATTCTCCGATACTTAAATTAATAATATTTCTTAATTGAATAGAAAAATAGAAGGATAAGAATGAATACGTAGATGTAAGAATATTCGTTGATTGAGTGTAATATGGAAAATCGAGTTCCGTAGAAGCACTCGAGTAATGAGTGGCTTTCTGTCTTGGAGTTACACTCGTAGGAGAGCGGTTTCTTGTGAGAGAGAGTTGTTTTCAGGACACCTAAATGTCCAAGTTTTTGATTGATTGATCCATCATTCTTTCAAGTGAGGGAAAAATATATTTATAGAATGAGTGCTTGTTAGATATCCTGAGCATTACGACTTTGCAACTGGAGTGGCTAACACCATGGCCCTACCATTATGAATTGAAGACACTACGGCTCTATAGTTTTACAAGAGTCGCCATCGTACTTTCACAATCGATGTTTTCTGCCTAGGCAATCAGGAGGGTGACAGACTGGTAATAACCACTTGCAATTCTTGTCTCCACAATCATAAGGGACCACACACTGACAGAGGTTACATGAGCTTATTTATTGAGTTGTCACTGGCTGAATTGTGCCTGTGCGAACCGTGTAATGGACAACCCTAATGGGGCATGTTTTGTTGGATAGTTTCGGGTCAAATTACTTGGGCCTACCGCTGCGTATTCTGAATCGTGGGTTTAGAGGAGCTCCTACTAAGTCGCCGTTTCTTGGATCCTTATTCCTTTTGCGGATTAGATTCTAGGCTAACTCATACACTGCCAGATCCGACAAGTCTAAATTCAAAACTCAACAATAATATTATATAGAAGAATACATATTGGTGTATTCACTATAACAATATGGCCACATATTGGTGTATTGTTACATAACAATATAACAATAAAGTAGGGGCTATATTGTGGGATTGAATTATTCTATATTAGTTGAATAAAAGATGTGGTATTCTTTTGATAAATGATAATACTTTTTTTCCATTTTGAGATATCTTTTTAAAGATAAAATTATAGGAATATAACTACTAATTGGATATGACTTACGTCTTCACTCAAAATAGATAATATATTAAATAAAAATATATTAGATATCAAAATTTAAAAATCATATGCCTTTTAATAATTTATTATAATTATAACATGATATTATTTTATTTATATATATGCAAGGGATATTCCATTCAGCTCGAAAGATTCATACCACATATGCTCTGAGCCGGTAGACGAATGGAATTTCACAATACGTGTTATTTTTCAAAATTACTTATTAACGAGTCTGGTTAGAACTAAAAGGTGAAAAGCGCATTGGGGAAGGAGCCGAGAAAAACATGAAATATCATTTAAATAGTTAATAATAAATTAATGGATATGTTAAATAGTAACATTATATTACAAAATGAAATGAATTAATTGTTGGGGGTCACTTCCATGTGAAAGTCCTAATGACCGGAGGACTCGGACGGACCACGTGGACCTTGTGTGCTACTATGGTGCGCGGGTCTTTTCGCTGAAGAGTTTGCGGACTATATACAAGATAAGTAGAAGGAATTTCGGTCAATATAGTTGACCAAAAATTTTGGATGGATAACAATGACCGGTCAACTTGTTGACCAGTTAAAGTATGAGCTATCTAACATTGCTGAAGGATCCCTAAAGGACAACCGATCAGTCAACAGAGATATTGATCGACCATGTGGAAAGGGCAATCAATGGGGCATTGATCGGCCTTGTGAAGAATGTAGACGATGAAATGTTGGTCGTCTACCAGGAAATCCATTACGATACCAACTCAAAAGATTTTCTGAACATATGTTATTTTAGGAGGTTATATAGGAGTCATTTTTGTACATAGTATATTCATATTATTGGTAAGAATAGACTTTATTAAAAAAATAGAATATTTCTCAAATTTGCTTAATATATCCGTCTGTATTGAAAGAGAAGAAGATGATACACTTGGTAAAAAATTTTCTAAGTGTGAAAAATAGAGAGAGTAAAAACAGTGAAGAAAGGAGAGAGAGAATTGTTAGCGAAAATAAAGCATTTTTTTTTGTATTGCTTGCGCTCTATTCTCAGGTCTTTTTTCCTTTCTCTTGTGCTTGCGTAACCATGAAAAAATTATTTCCAACCTTATATAGTGGAATTGATTCCGTAAACTTATTTTTTCATGATTTTTTCCTTACTTGCGAAGAGTTTTCTACGTAAAATTTATGTGTTTATTTTTTCTTCCTCATTCCCTTTACTGTGTCTATTTATGGTGGTAGTCGGATGTCATCTACCACAATAAGTGATATTAGAGACAGGTTAAAAACACTATCTAAATGGCATCGTCATCTTCGAAAAAACTGTTATTTAGTATGGAGCAGTTCAACAGATATGACAACTTCATTCTTTGACAAGAGATGGTGAAGAATATCCTAATCAGAGAAGGAACAGTGAAGGCTTTGAAGAAGAAGGATGATAAGTCTGAAAATTTAACCAATGTTGAATGGCAAGATAAAAGAGACATTACCAACTGTACTATTAAACTATACCTGGCAAACAACACTCTCTAAGAGGTTCTCCGTCTTATTGACCCGGCGGATGTTTTGGAGAAGTTGGAGAGTAGATATAAGTCCAAGTCCTTGACAACAAAGCTGCACATGAAAAAGCAATTTTATGGCCTGCGATTGTCATAAGGTAAGAGTTTTGTGAAGCATTTGGACGAGTTTAACAAGTTATTAACACAGATGTCCGCCATTGACGAGGAGATCAAGGAGGATGACAAGGCATTAGTACTGTTGGCTTCTCTGTCAGCTTCTTATGACCACATCGTCACAATTTCATTATTTGAGAAGCATACATTGAAGTTGGACGATGTCATTATTTCCTTACTCATGAATGAGTCAATGCGGTCACAAATGGGTCTCAACGTCTTCTTATTCTGAGATACTTGTGATTGAATTCAGGGAAAAGAGTAGAGGATGCGGCCAAAAGTTTGGAGAAAATGGTGCGGTAAATCTCGGTCAATGTATTCAAACCTTGAATGTCATCATTATGGTAAGAAGGGTCATATAAAGAGTACCATTTTAAGTGAAAGCGTAAAAATGTGAAAAAAAGAAAATAGACAATGGATGAGGAGAAGAAACTTCATCGGTCTCCGTGCTCACAAGAGGTGATCACTTGTTGACATGTGAAGAAAATATGGAAAGCCTAACGAACCATGTGTCCGATTGGGTGGTTGATTTTGGCGCTTCTCTACATGCCATGTCTAGAAGGGGACTATTCATATCCTATACTCCAGTGACTTTAGATTGATAAGGATGAAGAATGAAGGAACATTCCCAATTGTTGGCAGAGGTGATGTTGTCCTGATCACCAATAATAGGACGAAACTGATATTGAAGGATATACGTCATATCCCTAATATTTGATCAAATATAATTTCAACCGGCTTGTTGGATGACGAATGTTACTGTAATACCTTCTGTGAAGGTGAGTGGAAGTTGACCAGAGGACCTCTTGTTGTGGCAAGAGGAAAAAAGGTGCTCTGGCCTATACGTAATGAAGGCTTGTGCAGTGACCGAAAACGTGAACACCACGATTAGCAAAGAGTCTGAGGACTTGTGGCATAAGAGGTTGAGCCACATAAGTGAACGCGGATTGTAACATCTGGCCAGAAAGGACCTTATCCCAGGAGTAAAGGAGAATTGATTGAGGACGTATTCTCATTATTTGGCCGGCAAGCAAATGAGAATCTCATTCCATGAAGACTCGTCCTCTATAAAGGTGGAGATATTTGATCTCATCCACATAGATGTGTGTGGACCATTCAAGGAGAAGTCATTTGGTGAAACTCAGTATTTCATTTTCTTTTTTGATGATTGTTCCAGAAAGTTGTGGGTTTATCCACTGAAGGCCAAGGACCAAATCCTCGATATATTTGAGCAATTTCATACTCTAGTGGAGCGTCAGACGGGAAAAAATTAAAGACCGTTAGAAGTGATAACAACGGTGAGTACATAGGGCTTTTGATACCAATTGTCAGTCACATGGCATTAGATATCAGAAGACAGCACAAAAAATATCACAGTTGAACGGAATGGCCGAGCGAATGAACTGCACGCTCCTGGAAAGAGTGAGATGTATACTTTTTGAAGCAAAACTTTCTGCATCCTTTTGGGCAAAAGCATTGAAGACGGCGGCTTACGTCATCAGTGATGGTCGTCAATAAACCCTTGAAGGGTGAAGTGTCGGAAAAGATATGGTCAAGGAAGGAGCCGTCCTATAACCATTTTTGGGTGTTTGAGTATAAAACCTTTATTTATATCTTAAAAGATAAAAGAACTAAACTAGAGTCAAAGACGATACAGTGTGTCTTTCTGGGTTATGGGAAGGATGAGTTGGGTTACAAATTTTATTACCCAACTGAGAGAATATTTGTCCGATCAAGGGACGTGACTTTTGTTAAAGAAGAAACAATTGAGATATTGACAGGAAGACTAAGTCTAATGTTGACCGGACGGACAATGTGAGCATTAAAATGTTCATCTAGAGGCTTTGCAGGACGAGGATAGTGGCCCTGATGTGACCAAGGACAGTAATGAGGCCATGACGACACCAGAAAAACCAAGATTCACTCTCAACCGGCCGAGGACATTCCTATCCGATCCTCACGATATTTGTTGTGGAATGAGTATGTTCACTAATACCGGAGAGTCTAAGACATTTGAAGAGGTTATGGAGAATGAGAATAATGAGAGATGGTTGGACGCCATGAAACATAAAATTAGCTCTTTCCATAAAAATCACACCTTTGAATTGGCTGAGTTTCCCAAAGGAAAGAGGATCCTAAAGAAGAAGTGGGTTTTTCGTTTGAAAATGGATGAGAATATCATGAAACCGAGGTACAATGCACAACTAGTGGTAAAAGACTTTAGTCAATGGAAAGGAGTTGACTTTGATGAGAATTTTGCTCCAGTGGTAAAGATGTCATCCATAAGGGTTGTGTTAGGTTTGGCTGTTATTCAGAATCTTGAGGTAAAGCAAATAGATATCCGGACGGCTTTCCTCCATAGTGAATTTGAGGAGAAAATTTATATGGACCAGCCGCAAGAGTTCAAGATTAAGGGGAAGGAACGACTTATCTGTCACCAGAGAAAAAGTCTGTACGGATTGAAACAGGCATCTAGACAATTGTACAAGAAATTCGAGTTGGTCATGGTTAGTCAAGGATACCGGCGGATTACTTGTAATCACCATGTATTCACAAAGAGGTTTTTCGATGATGATTTTGTTATTCTTCTCATATACATGGATGACATGTTGATTGTTGGACGCATTGGTGTTTGGATAAAGGAGCTGAATGAACAATTTGGGCAGTCATTTGCCATGAAGGACCTGGGGTTGACGAAATAAATTCTTGTTGTCAGAATTGTCCGTGACTGAGAGGCAAAAAAATTGTGACTATCTTAAAAAAGTTACATTGAGAAGGTGCTCCAACGATTCAATATTGACAAATCCAAGCTTGTGAGCATACTGTTGGCAAACCACTACAGACTAAGCACTCACCAATATCCATCCTCGGATGAAGAGAATGTATACATGAGAGGCGTTCCCTATTCCTCAATTGTGGAAGATGTATACCTTGATCACAAGGCCGAGACATAAAACCCTAGGAAAGGAACACTGATCCTTGATTAAGTGGATCATGAGATACACCTGAGAAACTTCTAAGAAGTGCATGTATCTTGGAAGTAACGAGCCTCAATTGGTGGGCTACTCGGATACTGATGTGGCATATTGTGATCCTTACTAAGTAAAATTTATTGGAGGTGCAATTTCCTGATAATCTAAGTTGCAGAAGTGTGTCGCCCTTTCAACTATTGAGGCCGAGTATATCGCAGTAATAGAAGTTTGCAAAGAGATGTTGTGGATGAGAAAATTCATTCAAGAATTGGGCATCAGATAGAAAAAGTATGAGGTATTTTGTGATAGTCAGAATGCCATATATTTTTACAAGAACTCCTTATTCTATTCCAGATCGAAGTATATGGATGTTTAATACCATTGGGTGAGAGATGTTATTGAAGAAGATTTACTGTCATCAAGAAAGTCCAGATAAACATGTTAACTTTTGCCAAAGGATAAGAATGAAACTTGCTACAAGTTGGTTGGGCTAATAGATTTAACTTCCCTACGGTCGTGAGGAGAATACGGTCGTGAGGGGAATACGGTCGTGAGGGAAAGTTTGTTGGGAGTCACTCCCGTATGAATGTCCTAATGACCAGAGGATTCAGACGGAGCACGTGACCTTGTATGTTACATGGTATGCGGACCTACTCGCTGAAGAGTTCGCGGACTATACATAGGATAAGTAAAAGAAATTTCGGTCAATATAGTTGACTAAAAATTTTAGACGGATAATAATGACTGATCAACCTGTTGACTGGCTAAAAATATGAGCTGTCCAACATTGCTGAAGGATCTTAGAAGGATAACCGACCGGTCAATAGAAGCATTGACCGATCATGTGGAGAGGACGGTCAATGAGGCATTGATCGGTCTTGTGAAGAATGCGAACGATGTACATGAGCCATTTTTGTACAGAGTATATTCATATTATTGGTAATGATAGATTTTATTAGGAGAATAGAATATTTCTCAAATTTACTCAATATATGTGTCTGTATTGAAAAAGAAGAAGATGATGCACTTGGTAAAAAATTTTCTAAGTGTGAAAAAATAGAGAGAGTAAAAACAGTGAAGGAAGGTGAGACAAAATTGTGAGCGAAAACAAAGTGTTTTTGTTTGTATTGTTTGTGCTCTGTTCTTCCGATTTTTCCCCTTTCTCTGGTGCCTGTGTAACTATAGAAAAATTATTTCCAACCTCACCTAGTGGAATTGGTTCCGTGGACTGATTGTCTCGTGAATTTTTCTTTACTTGTGAAGAGTTTTTCGTGTAAAATTCGTGTGTCCATTTTCTTCTTTCTTATTTTCTTTATTGTGTCTGTTTGTGGTGGTAGTCAGACGCATCTACCCCAACATTTATAACTAATATACACTATTATAATATGTTGTCTGAATTTAGATTTTGCCAACCTTATTAATATAAATTAGTGGCTCCGATTTCTTTTTTATTTTTCAAATGATATTTGGGCCTCCAAAATGTGTTTCATACTCTGTCTACTTTGGATATATTATTCTTAATGTGTTTCTAGATTTGAATTATCGAACGAATTAAAAAGCCATTTGATCTTTCCAATAAGCTGAGTTGAAATAGATCCAATCTTTATTATTATAAACACAGATTTTATACATCACAACTTATAAATAATGGGTCAGCGGATGGTAAGACTCACTCTCCGATATGTCTTTCGACGTTTAAATCAGAAATCTTTTTCAATTGGATAAAAATAGGAGGGTGAGTGAATAATGCGTAAATACATATATCAGAGGATTGAGTGTTAGCAAAGGATTAGATTCTGATAAGTGTACTCAATTGAGAAGCGGTTTAAAGATGGAAGATTGACTTATGGTGAATGCACTTGACTAGATAATGGCTTTGAGATGGAGAATCACACATAAGTGCGGTCTCTTGGCGACTTACAAAAGAAGGATTGTGTTCCCAAAGGAAAGAGCCTTTGAGATGGAGGAGTAGACTCCGATAAGTGTACTCGGTTGAGAAGCAACTTAGAGATGGAGGATTTAATTCTGATGGAGTACTCAATTGGGAAGCAGGTTATAGATAGAGGATTGAGTTTCAGTGAATGCACTCGATTAGAAAGCAACTTTGAGATTGAGGACTAGGCTCCGATAAGTATGCTCCACTCGAGAGTAGCTTAGGGAGGATTGAGTTTTGATAAATGTGCTCAGCTAGGGAGTGACTTTGAGATTGGCGATTGGGAGCTAATAAGTGTGCTCGATTTGAAAGTGGCTTATAGATGGATGATTGAGTTATAGTGAGTGCATTCAGCTAGGGAGCGGCTTTAAGATAGTGGATTAGGTTTCAATAAGTACACTCAATTAAGAAGCAATTTTGTAAGCTCTCAGTGTGCTTGAATGCCTAAAATTCGGGGACATGCTCTACAGATGAGGACTAGTTATCTTCATTTTCCTAAGGAGTCCTCTTTTACCGGGGAGAGGTTGAGGAACTTGGAAGGTAAAGAAAGCAGAATGGAGAGGGAGAGAGAGAGAGATGCTCTTCGAGCCTCTCTTGCAATACTTAGATTCCCATTTGATTTATTTTGATATTAATTATAATTTTGGGTTAAATAGATGTGTTTTAAAATAATTATATATTGTAAAATTTTGAAGAAAATCGGATCAGTGGCGCGGCGCCTGAAGTGTGCTCGATGAGCTCCTAAGGAGCGAAATCTAGAGGGCTTGCACTCGAGACGTGCTTGAAGCACACTCAAACACGAAAACCAGAGGGTTGGCGCCTAAGCTACACCAGAGGCAACGCTTGAGTTCCATTTTGCCTATATAAGGTGCAGCTAGTTAGGGTTTGGCCATTCGCGCGTAGTAGAAGCAGAAAGGAGGGAGAGAGGGCGAGAGAAAGAAGAGAGAGAATGTGCTGTTTAGGTATTTCGGAGTATTCTTTTATCAGATTTACTTGGTATAAGGTCGAGATAAGTATCTATATACCATATCCTTTGTTTGATTTCGTATTTGATAATATTTATTTATATTTTGGAAAGTTTTGGTATAAGCATATTATTTTTATACATTCCTTTTGTTTACTGTAAATATGTATGTCATATTTACCGGTTGATTTGGGACTTTTGTTTAGTTCTTATGATTTTAGGGGTCATATTAATTTTATGAAAAATCTATATAAATATTTAAGTATGTATATATTTTGTTTCAATATATTTCTATAGAAATGAGTATGAAACTTGCATGAACCATAGATCAATACACATGCATGTGTCAGGGTTGATGTCGCTGCCTTTATTATTCGATATTTGATCCGATTTGGATATTTGATTTGTGGTGTCTCTCTCGATAGAGAGATTTTGTTCCCGAAGGAAAAATTTGTGATATATGATTCCCTCTTCCGCTAGTAGGATTGAGACTTTGTTCATAGTTATACCTACCTCATTCTTTGTAAAATGAGAACCGCCATAAGATAACTAAGTAAATTTTATATATATCCGGATATCCTAATATATGAGATAAAATTAAAGATTGTATACAAAATTATGGATAGTAAAATATAATAAGTAAATCCCCTACCTATAGGAGATACTCGTATGGATGAACTGATCTAAATTATAGATGGAGTGACTTACGGCTACCCATAGTATATGCAGCCATTCTTCAAATTAGTCTTTTAAAACCTTTGGTTCTCCGTAATGCTTTGTATGTCAGCATGATTTGTATTGGATTTCGATTTGAGATTCGTGATTTTTCCATGGATAAAAATTTAGTTAGTCTCGTACCTTTGAATATGTGATTTGTCCCTGAACACACTTAATTTCTATGATTTTGTTTAGGCTTTGTTTATTTATATATGATTTGGATCTGAACTTTATTTTGTTTAGCACGTTTTTAATTTGGATATGATATCAAATCGTATTTGTTATTTGATATGATTTGATTATGAGATTTAATTCTGGATCACGATTTATTATGAGTATATCTCATTAAGACTATGAATTTGATATGGACTGTGATTTAAGTATGAGACTATCTTCAAGTTTTTTGATGATTTCGGACCCCTCGATTTGATAATTTCAGTCCCCTCGATTTCTTGACTTAATATGATGATTTGTGCCCCTTTTAATTTATTTGACATTACTTGAGCATACAATTTGACCCTCCCTCTCTGTTTATGGACATGTATATGTATATATGTATTGATTTTGTATACACTAATACTTGTTAAGTTTTAAACTCAAGTCTTAATTTTCGTCTCTTCAGACTAGTGGGTTGAATACGCTTGTAAGAGTTTGAACGCGATTTGATACAACATCTTTGGTCTAGTGAGCATGGATGTTTATTTTGATTTGTGTTTGGATCTCAGAAGATGCATTTAGATATCATGTGTGTTAGGTTGAGGGCTTTTAGATCCAGTATTAAGAATAGTTTGATTGGATATATTATATAAATGAGTTGTTATTTTATTTAAATATGACCCTTATGATATGAGATACCAAGTCGCTTATATGTTATCGAGATTTATATCTAATGATATCCTGTGCGGGTTATGGTTGGTTAGATCCTGTATATATTTAATTTCACATACTTGAATTTTGGGGATTTGTCATTTATTATTACATTTATTTAAAATTTTAATTTTATGAACTATTATAATTAGACCTATTTTAAGTCAGATTCGTGACATCTCCACTTTTGAAATCCCCTCTAGAGTTGACGGTTTTCTTTGTAGAGAGAAAGCACAATCACTTGCTGTTGCTAAGGCTTAACGCTGCGATTTTGCCTTCTAAGGGTGCCAGTCTTATGATGGAGGACTAGCCACGCTGTGTTGGTGATCAGGGGCACAACCAGCTAGCAATAGCCGCCTACATATTTTGTCTCTGTGACTATGGTTGACCGCGCACTAGCGATGCTTATGTGGGTTTATCTGCTGAGTTGTATTCGCGAGCCCACCCAGCAGCATGACTTCAATGGTCTTTTGAGGAGGAATGGAGATTTGTAGAGAGAGCGTGATTGCTAGCTATTGCTAATGCTTCGCTGATGTTGCGATTTTGCCTTCTGAGGGCGCCAGTCTCGTGATGGAGGATTAGCCACGATGTGTTGGCGATTAGGGGCACAGTTAGTTGGCAGTAGTCGCCTACAAATTCTGTCTCTGTGACCATGGGGGAACCGTACGCTGGCGGTTGTCATTTTGGTCTATCTGCTGAGTTGAAACTGTTGAGTTGTATTCACGGGTCCACCCAGTAGTGTGACTTCAATGGCCAATATGTTGTTGGGTGGATTGGGTTGTGATGTCTAGGCCTTCCATGGCACTTTTTAGTCCTTGGGTCACAAAGAGCTCTATTAGGCAATTGTTTCTCCTACAGATCGGATTCTGGGCTGACCCAAAAAACTACCAGACCTATCAATTTTTACTATTGAGAGTAATATTTTTATTATTATAATTTTTTTCTCATTTACTCTTATCCTTTTTATTATTCGAGGTATTCATTATGAAATGTTGTATTATTGGTCATTTGATATTTCTATAATTGGATTTATTATATAATGAATATTTGTAGATTTATAATTCCATAATTTTTCCCCTCTATTTCAAACGAGTCTTTCACATAAAATTTTGTATTCTATTATTGTGATTATTATACTATATTGTGTATCATTGTAGTACCTCTGTCATGATCCAGAAACACAATATACACATGTCAAAAATAAAATCAATAATAATATTTTTATCAACCATAAAAATCAAACCCGAGCGTGATAGTCAAAATACATACATGACCCATTATAATATAACCCGTATAAGATCTCATCAGATATACATCCAGACAATATAATACACGATCTACTATCCACAATCGCAATGGAGGTATTCAACATTACAACTATTAATATAATACAATAACTTCAATATATCTCATACATGGATCAAGGCCCTCATCTGACAGAAGATACAATTATTCAAATTCTTGAAATCTAAAACACACTCAATATGAACATCTTTACTCACCGATAGAAACCTGCCATATCAAATCACAGTCAAACTCCTACAAGCGTATTCATAACACTAGTCTGAAGGGATAAAATATAAAAACATGAGTTTAAAACTCAACAAGTATCATATATATAAAAATAGTGTATATAAATCAGAGGGAAGAGACAACACATTACAACCATGTAAAATATAAAACACAAGGTTCGTGAAATCCCTGAAAATCAAGGAGATATCTCCTACTAAATTATCGTCCGTATCAAACAGTCCATTGGGGACATAATCATAATAAATAGCAAACCGGTCAAATATTACAAACAATACCATATCATATGATTCGAGGTCACATAGGTAGCAACCGTCACCACATCCGGGTGAGATACATATCATCGTTCGAATCTAAATCTCATAATGCAGAAATGAGAGAAGACCGTTGGAACTAAAACATAAATTAAAACCATTCCGGGTTTATCACATATTTATATGTACAAGACATTCTTATCGCCTATCTATCAGCCAAACCACGTATATTAAATCATAGTTCACACAATACATGTAGAAATATAAAGTATGCACGAAATCAGAGAACCAAAGATCAATAATACCAACTTGATGAAGGGTTACCATTATTCAGTAACCACGGCTATATCAGTTGTAATTTAAGCCAGTAGCTCAAGGTTCGACTACGATTTAGGCTAGTAGCTCAAGGCCATCCATGTACTCTATCTCCCATGGATTGGTAACTTGCTCACTATATTTTACCACCCGCGATTTTGGATGTATCCTCAAGTTTAGTTATATATTATAACGTCCGAATATATTATTCCGTCAATTTCTTACGATGGTTTTCATTTAAATACACAGTGGGGTAGTCGACTACTAAATACCTCAACCTTCCTGACGGCGGAAGGGGGCCACATTATATACGTCCCCGTCGGGACTAAGCCTCCCTATCGGGAGCAGTACTAAAACTCATGCCTCGGATCACATATAATATCCCATCGAATCTCGGACCACTATGGTCCCATAGTGACCCCCGCCCCCGGCAGCATGCATGATTAGTGCAATGCCTGATTCATGATTCCACAACATATGGATATACAGGTATGCATATATACCGTCTACGTATTTGAAAACCCTCCAAATTATAAATACCAGTGTAAAAATACCGCACAACAGATCAAACACTCATGCATGTACATAATTAATAAATTTGGAGTATATAAAAATACATGGATATTAGTAAAATCTCTAACAGTAGTCAAAATATATTAAAAATTAAATTAGACGAAGAATAGGGGTAGATGATACTTATCTCGACTTTATACTTCGTAGATCTAAAGAAAGGATATCCTAAAATACCTGATTAGGCCTTTTTCTCTTCTGCCTCACGCGCACCCTGTGTGCTACCCTCACTCCTCGTTGCGCCTCCGCACCGAAGCATTGAAATGTCATCGATCTTCCGCGACCATCGTGGATAACTACCTCTCGTCCGGCTGTTGTCCTCTCTCTCCTCGCGCGGCTTCTCCAAAGATGAACCACGGCATTGACGCCGCCACCATCGTCACCTTAGCCAACGACCACTGCGGCCTTACCCGCGACCATCATCGCCGTCGCCTTCCACCGCCGCATCGATCTCCTCTCTCCTCGCACAACTTCTCTACTCCCGTGTCACACCACCGTTGCCTCAGCCTGCGCCACGCCACAGCTCACCACCGATGACCACCAGCATACCGCCACCACCGCCGATCTCTCCTCTCCTATTCTCCCTCTCCCTCTCTCTCCTCCTCCTTCCCTCTTCCTCTTGCACGAAACCCTAATCGCCCCCTCACTCTCTCTCCCTGACTCTTTCTTCTGTTTTCTCATTCCTTCATTTTCTTTTCTTTTTTTCATTATTATTATTATTATTATTATTATTATTATATATTTTATATTTTATATTTTTTCTTTTATTCTAAAAATTCAAATAGGATTTCGGACAATAGCATGGGCGTACTCGAAGTGCTACTCCAAAATTTCAATCGTTTCTTAAAATTTTTATAATATTTTAATTTATTTTCTCCATATTCAAAATACCCAAAATCATAATAAATATTAAAATAATCCAAATTAAATCCGAAATATTACAAACTCCTCATAGATTTAACACAAATAGTTTCGCATTAATCCTTATAAAGATTAGTTTTTAGCACTGTAAGTAGAATTTGATGTCCCGATCTAAACAAGAACCGCATCTGCACCATCGGCAACTATGCATGATACCACCCAGATATGCATATTTGGATATAATAAAATTCCTACACTGGCGGATTATAATTTTGAAATAATGATAATATTTTATTGCAAGTATTAATTGTTTGAAATTATAATCTAAAATATTCTTGATTATAAGATCAGTACGTCAAAAAATACTATTTATTTGAATAAACTGGCATATGTTTTGCCAATCTATTAGATAAATATGGCTAAGATTTGATTACTTTTGAGGGTAATAACATGCCAAAGTTCATGCACTTATTACAATATAAATTTATTAAGTTGGCCATGCAAATATATTTCTATATGAAAAGCTTCGTCTGCTATTAAATTATAATCATCATGTAAAACTAATAATCATAAAGGCAATAAAAAGGCAAGAATAATTGAATAATTAACTTAAATATTTAAATTTGTTACGTCCCGAGTCTGCGGTTGTCGTACGGATTAGGAAGCCTTCGGATTTTCAAACACGCGGTGGTGTCGGGCAAAAGGGTCCGGTCTCCGTAGCTCTAAACTTGGACCTGCACAACACAAACAACAAATAAGAGGTCAGAAGTACGGCAGGATCTCTACCGCCAAGGCCACTCCGACGCTCAAGTCAGCAAGTTTCCGCAATGAACGGAAATGGCACACGCGGCAAGCGGTGCGCGAATGGGTGCTGATGAAACGTGAGTAAAGTGTATACTTTAGAATGGTGGATGCAATGAGCAGTAGTGGGAGGCTTGGCTCCCTTAATGTACCACAGTTGGTGGCTGACTCCCCGCTACCTGAGTAGACTTGGGGATGGTGATCGTGAGAGAAATAGCTCACTCGTGATCGCAGGAGGTGAGTCTTATCTCAGTTTGAGTTTTTTCTCTCGCATGATTTGTTCAGAGGAGGTAGGATCAGAGCTCGAATCGGCCCCTCTCTCTGCGGGGAGTGGGAGCACTTATAGGCTCCTCCCTATTGGACTCTGAGCGTCAAAATGCACGTTGCAAAGGCTCCTTTGTCTCTGGTCGCCTCAACGACAACCCCGGCCATGTCGATTGTCGTTTCTTGCCCCATGATAGGCTCTGACCGCTCACCAAGGCTTTGTAGTTTTTCCCTAAGCGGGATTGATTTGGTTACAATGCGGCGGGCCGAGCTGCTTTATACACACACCCCAGCTTCTCCATTGCAGTTTTTCCTCATTTTTGTCTTTTTCCTTGAATAGTTAATGCTATCGCTTCACGTGGGCCCGTATATCTCCTGCGTAGTTGGGCTTGGCTCATTATCCTTCGCGGGCCCTACCATCCTTCGTGGGCCTCGACACCTTTTCGTGGGCCTTGACAAGGGCCCAACAAAATTTTATATCATATCTTATTATTTATTTTAATAGTATATTTCATATCAACTTATGTAATTTTTTTTTACTTATACATCATAAATATGTATTCTTATATAAACATACTATAAAGATTATATCCTTTTACAGTATAAGCTAATTACTAAGAGTATAGCATCTTTGGTTATTTATTTTAAAAATAGTTACATATTTTTAATAACAAATAAATCAACTTTTTCCATAAGTTTTCATTAGTTTATTTCTTTATTCTTTTTTACTTATATATATATAAATGCAACGGTCAGAACTTATTGAATAATATATATTTTCAACTGGAGTGAATTATTGCGGTCGGTCGGAACTGACCAAATCCAACCACTGTTTATCTTGGAAGAAAATTAAAGCCAAACCGTGGGTCTATTTTATTTATATATCATAATTAGTCAACATAATAATAAATAAATATATAATTTCTGATTTTTTGTTCGGATCAAGGACATGACAAGAGAGGCGTTATATCACCACAAAATATTTAAATAGTGACTAAATAATATTCTAAATAGAACTGGTCTCAAAGTGATTTCATATTAAATCTTTATAATATTCGGATTTAAGTTATAATGGTCAATGTTCTATTTTCAAATTAAATTTCTTTAATCACTAAAATGGTGATTAACTTAAACAATATGAGATTCTAAAATTTAAAATCTAAAATCCATATTTAATTAACCTATTCAAACCAAAATAATATACCGGGATATGAATTTGAATCGAACACCATTACATATTCTAAATTATAAAATAATTATCAAAACAATATTCAAAGATTATATCCGAAGGTTGTAAAATCGATAACTGTTTGATTTAATTAAATCAGTAAGAGCAAGCTTCTTAACTCCAAATCAGAGTATTTGATAATAACTTTAAATATTATCATGAATTTAACATTATTTTCGATTGATGGCTATCTATAAACAATATTCCAAAAATATAAAACTTTAACTGCAAAATTAAATTAATTATAATACAATTAAAACATCCTATAACTAGTTTATAAAACTTTCTCAGGATCCAAATCTCCTATAAGTCTATTGAGTCCATTGATTTGAAAGGTTGACAAAATAGTGACAATAATGAGTTTAATGTAATAATGCATACATATAATTTCATATGTGGAGATATTGATTGAAAACGTATGGAAATGATCTCATAATCAAAAGTCAAAATATTGGTAACGTCAATTTTTTGATAAAACAAGTAGAAATTGTATACGATAATTGAATGTGATAAAAACTATATAATTGTAGAAAACTGAAAATCATAAGGAAATATGAAATATATTAAAATTAAACTAATATAAAGAATTATGGATTGGTAATGATCTTACCAACAAAATACAAATATAAAAGTTCAGATTATGATTTTTTTTACATATTCAAATTTCATACGCTATTATTCATGACCTGTAAGTAAATCAATTACATATTATTCTTTATAGTTGAGGTCAAATACCACTTTCTGACTCATGAATGTTAAATTCAATATTAGATTTATAAATATCATATTAGGATATATCCAAATATATTCTGTCAACTCTTTATAATGGTTCTTATTTGATCAAAATTAAAAAATTTACATAAAATATAAATATATACATTTTGTCATATTAAAGAAACTAAATTTTTTTAATGAAAGTTAATTTTCCTTCAAAGTCCTTTCAAATAAGTGACATGCAAAAATAATAAAATAAAATTTATTATCATGTAAGAATTTATATATGTAATTCAGTGACATGCCAAACCATTTATGCTGAGATTTCATAAACTTGATATAATTTATATAATTTTATCAATTTTATGTAAATAAAAAATGTAAAAGTAAATATGTAAAAATTAAATACATGTATAAATAATGGTGCATATAAGAAATTTGAATATATGCAAGAATATTTATATAGAAAATTCTATACTTAAAATATGATTTATATTAATTTAAGATATGTACTTTATAAAATTTTACAAAATTAGAATAGAATTACATAAATATAAAATAAAATAACTTAGAATAAGAAATTAGTATATACATGAGTATTTGAAATGAAAAATATTAAAAAATTTTAGAAAATATTAATAAAAAAAAGGAGTTTAAATATTTTTCCTTTACTTAATTTTATTAAAAAATTGCTTACTTTTAAAATTTTGATTTCTTTCTTTTTTTTTTTTCTTCATCTTTTTTTCTCTTCATTTTTTCCCTCATCTCTTAAATATCACTTGAAAATAAGTTAAAATCAGATAGAGAGTCTATTTATAAAACTAATGCATATATGCCGATAGGCATTGTTCAAGCGTTGAGGCGAAATCTATACTAGGCATGAGTATCTCTTAAGTATATATCAAACGCCAACATCCTGATTTAAATATGCATATATTTCACCTCTGTGCACCACATCTATGGATATTTTATTCAAAATACATCAATGTGTAGGTCACACTTACGTTAAACGTCACTCAAGCTAATTTATATCAATCTAACACTTCATTTTTTGACCCAAATTCATCTTAACCTCAATAATTCTCTAATTAAATTAAATTGAAGATCATTAACATAATTTTTTGGATTCATACATTACAAAAGTAAGTGTATTTAAACTCTTTTTTTAATTTATTGTTCAAATATTCCAATTTTATCTTTAACATTCATATGCATGTTGTCATTCGATGTTTATTTCTGCATATTTTGGACAGGCATGCTAATTTGCTATCATTTATAAGAATTGAAAGCTTGTACTTATATTTATAAAACTTGTTTTAAAATCATGAGATATTTAAATATTTGACCTTAGATATTATTTTATACAATTATTTGACAAAATAATTTACTTTGAATTTGTAAAGATCACTTATTTTTTAAGGTTAGACAAAATTCATACATTTGTTGTTTATTGTAGAGTTTTTATTTTAATTAAATAAAAATCATAATAGATAATTAATAGAATTTATTTGGATATATCTTAACATAATACTTATAAGTAAATATCTTATTTTATGTCAATGAGTTTGAAAAATAATGTTTGATATCATTTATAAGGAATAATATTTAATTAGCCCAATGCTTAGGCTATAAAAATTTTTAAGTAGCTTGATTTTTAATATTCAATTTTTATTAGTGAATTTATTATTGATATTTGTTTCTTATATTTTTCTTATATTCTTATTCTTTGAATGTTTTTATCAATCTATCGACATTTTTAGCACTTGAACATTCAATTATTGTTATGATTTATCATATTTATTGGTGAACATTCACATATATGACTTAAACATCTGAGCATCTGGTTTGATCAAAATTTTTTAATTTATTAGATTATTTTTTAAGTTATTTAATGATATTTGTTATATGGGCAATATATTTTTATTATATATATATATATATAAGCAAATAAAATGATTCTCTCTTTGAAAATATCTCTTATAGTTAAATAGTAATCTCCCAAAGCTCAATGCATCCAATACCTAATGATTTTATAATGTTTATAAAATTATAAATTTTCAACAAATAAAAAGGATCGACTTCCAAAAAATTAAATAAAAATATCAATATAATATCATAAGAAATTATTTTACACCGACACATCAATTGTTCGATGAAATTTAAAAGTTAGACACGTAGACATGAATATAAATTATGTTAATCCAAGTTGCCACAATAAAACGAGTAACATTGCATTATATATATATTATATTATGATTTATGTTATATTTTTATATAATAAACTATTACTTTTATTATACAATGTAGCCATATTATGTAACACATAATAAAAAATAGAGTGCTTTAATTATTAATGGAAATCAGATAATATTTTGGGCGTTTGTTATAAGGAAAAATAGCTGTATTTTTACTAAGTTAATTAAAATGGAAATCAATATTTTTAGGGATAGAAATGGACCGACTTGGATTAAAATTAGTTTTTATATGCATTATGAATTGATCTTGTCAAATTTGGATTAGTGGTATTCAACAGTTGAACAGGACAACAATCTAAGTATAATGAGTTTTCAAGTCAATTAATTATTACACATCATGAAATTGGTATTCAACATGTACAAATATTTAAACATAAATATAAATGGCAGATAGAAGAGTAAAAAAAATAAGAATAAATTATAATTAGGGTACAATAAATAAAACCGTAAGATTTATATATTGAGATATGTAGCAGATATACAGTTAATGAGATCATCGTTTTAATTATTTTTTAATTTATAAGGTTGATAACATCGATAACTATATGAATTATATATTAAGTATTCTGTTTATTATCTTTGTATTTTTTTGACAAATAAGTTTTTTTTTTTTACTTTCTATGTTTCTCGTTGCAGAGTTTGGCAAGCTCATTATACGTTTGGTTGCTATAATAGAATTAAATATAAATATATTAATTATTTTCTTATGGAAATAGAGTTATGAAATAATATTCATACGTTTAGATATAGTCGCTTGAAATAAATGAAAATTATGTTGAAATTAAATTTTTTATATTGGTATTGATGGGTCCAATAATACCATGGGCTGGCCCAACCCCTGTCCCAATCATCATTGTGACAAGGGGTCTAACAGGTAACGAATGAAATCTCAAAAAAGAGATCGATCCGGCCAAATCTAAGCGGTATTGTAACAATCAAGATAATGCCCAGGAGATGACGGATCAGAGAGACAAACATCAACGGCACAACCAGCAATGCAGTCGGGTGGACCAATTCGGAAGGCTCTCAGATAGGCAACCAATAGAGCTATCAGAGTATGCACCTGTGACAGTCAGAACAGGCGCATGTAGGGTACCGCTTGAAACCACCCAACCGCCAGCAAACATAAAAGCGACACTTGTCGCAAACCTTGGCACTAAATCTTTCCTCACGAAATATTACAAATACTCATCGCTACCACAGGGTGTGGAGAGGCTCCTCCGGCATCAAGGGAAGACCAAGCTCTCTTCCTCGGAAATAACTTTTCTCCCTCTATTCGTCGTGAGCCACTTAACAAGTGCATCCCTAACAAGCCACTTCACAAGTGAACTCCTTGTGATCCACTTCACGAGTGCAACCCTAGTAAGCCATGGAATACGTGCAATTAAACAGGAGCCCAATCCTCCGCCTTTCTAAGCTGGCCCCTGTCAAGCGTATGTCTAGAGCTCAGTCATCCTTTTGCATTCCCCATTTACATGCAATCTTGCATTCATTCATATACTCCTCACATCTTTCTATCTTTTGGAATTTTTTTTTTATTTGAGTGTTGAAGAATAAATTAGGGAGTGAGTCCTACTAATCTTCTGATCTCTTATTCGTAATTTATGGTGCGTAGATTTTAAATTAGTAACGATAGAGACTGGACTTACTTCAATTCAACCTACAATTGAAGATCGAGTTGCTCCCTAATCCGTATCACTTCCTGGACATCAGGAACGCATAAGATATATATTATTAGGAATATATATTATTGACAGATTTCGTGACTAAAAAACAGTACGCTTGTTTCACGCCTTAGGAATACACAGGCAACATATGGATAATTCTCACGCTTGAGGCACTCTTATCCATCGCATAAGTGTGTTTCTTCCAATATCTCTATGCCCGAGGCATTTTAGTCTTGCACTTGTGTGACTTTCTCTCAATAGTTCTGTACTTGATATGCATCTAATGGACATATGTTCATTGATTGCTAAAAATCTTGCACCTAATGTATGCATGACTTATGCATGCGTGTTGGTTCACTATTTCAGCCTTATTTTAGACCTCACTATATATGCTTCTATTTTTCTAACTCTGGCCATCAACTATTGAATGCATTGAGCATTGAGCGATTGTTATATATGAGAGGAGATCCTTTCGAAGGAGAAACTGCTTCCTTTGCTTTTGAGATATAATTGCTAAGGTTTTGTCGTTCTATAAACTTTCTGCAATCTTTAAACACATGTTTTGGCCTGTTAGTCTTTATAGCTTCATTGGTCTTTTTGACACTAGGTTTTCAATATTTTGAAGATTTATTATAATATCCGATTTACACTTGATTTAATTTAATATTATTAGCTTATTTTAGATATAACAAAAATAACTGTATAATTTGAAAGTATATTTGGAGATGGTGGCAAGCTTGGCCCAACGTTTGAGGCACGCTTAATGCGTGCTCGTACGGACTTTTGGCAAATTAAACACGACTGAAGAGTGCCTTTTGGGGGCTCGAATGTGGTATTAGTAGATTGTTCACACTTGAGTTGCACTTGAGGCGGTGCTTGTGCACAATTAAGGTTCAGTGCAGCACTTGATGCGTGTCTAAGATGGTGCTTGTTAGCCGGTTTGTATATAGAAGAACCTATGCATTATTTTCAAGTATTTTTTTGAAAAAAAAAAGAGAAAGGAAAGAGAAAGAGAATGAACAGAGAGAAAGAAAAGAAGCAGAATCTTGAAATATCTTTTAGTCAAATTTATAATATTAGAGATTAAAGACAAGTATCCTTAACTGTTATTGCATATGTATGTCATTTTTTTATCCCATTTTGATTATGTGTGCATGCATATAGTTTTATTGGATGGTTTAAGATTTTTATTTAGTTTTACTGAATATTTAAAAAGTTTAAAGATTTCAACAAAATAGATAACTATTTTGAAATATTTGATTTATATCAGAAATATTTATAAAAGAAAGTTATGAAGAGTTGCATAAAGGCGTTACATGTAATATTCCATGCATATATTTTGGATTAGACTCTATTTTGTATTCAATTCGATATTTATATTTTTACTGAAGGTGAAAATTTTTATTTTTATACTTTTTTATTAGAGAGGAAAAATTTTGGATATTTGTTATAAAGACCATTCCCATTTTGATATTTTAACAAGAACTATCATAAAAAATTAAACAAAATTAATATATTTGGACATCTTAAAATATTAAATAGATTTAAAAATTACACTTATCAATTATCGGTGATAAAAGAAAGTGGTATTTGTCCTAAATTATAAGGGAGAATATGTAGATGATTCACTTATGAGTTTAAAGTATAGAGATTTAGTTAAAGGTTACCAAGAGTATGTGTATATTTTCCTCAAAATCAACTTTTTGGTCTTTGATTTTTCAATTTGAGAATGTTTTGGATGTTCAATGTTTTCTCCAACATTTGATTTGGATCTTGAGACTTTGATTTAAGATTTGTAGGTTTCGACCACTATGTAGATTTGGATATCAGATTTTGATTGGTTTCGTACATTTTGATCATTTGACAATTACTTTTGGATTATACATTTTGCGTACTATAATACCCGATTTCTTGTTCGATTAATTTTGTATTATTAGCTTATTTTGGATTAGTTTTAGGTATATTAGAAATAATTGTGCAACATAAATTTGAAGAAAAATCGGAGCAAGGAAGCATATTCGATGCATAAGGCATACCTGATACGCGTTCGTGTGATTTTGGTAGAGTAAACACGCCTGAGGAGCACCCTTGGATTGGTTAAGCGAAGTTTGGAAAGAGCAGTTGACTAATGCGTGCTTGTGGTGGCACTCAAGCGTGATTCATAGAATGCTCACACTGGACTTGATAGTGCGCAAATGGACGTAGTGCTGACCGTGCCTCGAGTTTTGAATCCATGAAGACATGTGACAATGTCATTGCATCGGCCCAATTCTATAAAAGATTCTAAAACTTATCGAACTCGGAGAACTCAAAATTACTAGTCACCAAAAATCAATGATTATTAACAATCATCATAAATGCATCAGGAACTATAATGTCCATAATAAAAAGTTTCTTAAAATAAAGATGAAATATAAATATCCATGGTATTAAATTTTTTAAAATACAGTCTTGATAAATATCCAAATACTAATAAGCTAATAAATAATCTAAATCTCCCATCACAATAGCCTCGGGCGTCGAAGTTTGTCTCTACCTGAAATCACCACAGCAATATACGAATTTTACTAATCTAATATCAACCTGTTTACTCTGAAACCAAAGAAAATATAAGAGTGATTCGTAGTTAAGTCAACATAGGAATACAAATAAGGATGATAATATTAGATAAAAAATCGCATACAATTCTCTATCCGACCAAGGTGATGATCCAAAAGCCATATAAACAATTGGATATTAGGATTGTCACCGAGATTACAATTGGACGAGATAATAATATTCTCTATTATACGAGATAATAATAATCTCCATAGATTTTATACCGCCATAGTGAACCAAATGCTACATATTTACACCCCCAACGGTTTGTGAGGTCATCTCCATAATATTCCCAGGGTTTGGTAGTATGCATGTGGTCTTGTGAAGGATTGAAGGATGGATTAGCATAAATTTTCGTTGGTTGTGGATTCGCCACGCAATCAAATGCAACATGAAGGATTATTTATTACAAGAATGAGAAAAAGTCTAAAAAAAGCTCAAATATTCGACTAAATGCCATAATATTTCATTAAGTCATTTCTAATTCACTCAAGACCCAAATCTTATCTCTAATACTACAAAATATATTTTAGTCTGGCCTCACTGAACAAGACCCATCATTATCAAAGCTATTTCAACTATTCGGCTAATTTTGCGTGACTCCAATAATAATAATAATAATTTATCCACATTTTCTCTTTAAACTAACTTATACTTTAAAATAATACATTCATACCCATATTTATAACTTTTGATATTGAACAATATTAACATTCATATTCATGTAAATCAAAACACATGTGCATGTCATTCCTCTGCACGCGCGTGTGTGTGTGTGGTGTGTGTGTGTGATTATATATATAAAGTTGTATTCATTTTATTTTTACTTCTTCATTTATTTTATACTCACCGATGTATATGTTACTATGCATATATATCGTTTACATTTGTATGAGTGTTCACACGTCGCACCAAATTCCACTTCTCATTGTATCACCATTACAAAACTTGAACCCTTTTTCACTGCCACGAATAGACCCTTTATTCATTTTAGTTCCGAAGGCTTTCTTACACAGCCCAAGGCTTCTCTTTATACAATAGAAATATTATTGCAAAAATAAGTATGCAAAATAAAATAGAGAAAATTATCAACACAATTTCTATCAATCCTCTGCTAAAATTATAAGTATAAAAAATTAAATAAATATACAACAGAGCATAAATTTCATTTGGAAAATAACTTTCATTCAATTGAAAAAAGAATTTTATAGGACAAAAAATAAAATACAAAATATTACAAAATATTATGAGATATTTTCTAACAAAATCAACATCAATAATGAGAAGAGAATGATTTATTTGCAAGACAGAATAATTTTACTTACCTTAATTTCTTACTTTTCTTACGGCGACGGTGACAATGGCAACTTCTCTCTTCGACTCGTGCGCGGCTTCCTTCCTCAGTTCCTCTCCAGCTCCCTCCTCCCCATCTCTTTAAGTAACGAAGGATCCCTCTAGGGTTTCGTTGGATTCTCTATTTGGAATATCAATTTCTTTCCGCCATTGACTACCCGATTTTGTTGCTGGACCTCCATCTCTTTCTCCTCTCCTTCTTCCATCGTTCATTTTTGTCTTTCCTTTTATTCCCGTTATTATTATTTACTTATTTATTCTATTATTTATATTTATTATTATTATTATTATTTTTTATTTTATTTTTATTTTATTCTACTATTATTTTACTAACATAATATAACTGTAAATATTCAAATTCTTTTAAATAATGGGTAGATTAAGTTCAAGTATTAAAACTTGGGCCCATTAAGCCCAATTTAAGAAAATCACCCAATTAAATATATATTTTACTTATTCCTATTTAAATGTAACACAATGATTTCTATATAATTTATAATAAAAGATCCAAAAATATTTAGGGTGTTACAAAATGTGCACTATTTTTGGTCATTATGCTAAGGAAAGAGTTAAGAGAGAGAAAGAGAAGAGAAGAAAGAGAGAGGAAGAGGAGAAAAAAATTTAAAGTATCATTTAATCAGATCTGTAAGATTAGATATTGAGATAAATATTTTTAAATACTATCTTTGATTTATTTCAGTTTTTGTTTAGTTTTATTTAGTTTGGTGGATTTAATATATATATACGTTATTTTACCTATTCCATTTTGATTCCTTGAACATATATGTCTTTTTATCAAATATTTTAAAATTTTGCTTTAATTTTATTATCATTTGAGGATTTCTGCCTGTTTTTTGAGAATAAATAATTATTTTGAGATATTAAATTTATTTATATGAGTATTTCTAAAGAAAAAGTTATGAAAAATATGCATATGGTCCTTGCATCCTCTCTATGGTTTAGATGAAATTAAGGTTATAGATGTAGTTTTGATAATTTTAGTATATTAATAAGCTCAATTTTCAATTCTAATTATGCATATATGCTTAATCTAATATCCAAAAAATTCTAATTAATAAAATAAAACACTGAAAATATTTATACTATTTACTGAGGAAAGTACAGAAATACTTTTCCTAGGCTTTTGTAAATCTAATTTATTCAAGATTTTTATAAGGTTAGTTCATATTTGTTTATAAATTATTAGTTTTATAAGATTCTTCCCACATTGTTTTTAAGATCAAAGACATTGCTCGCCTAAGAGTCTAACTAACCTAAATCCAAAATACCAGGGTGCTACACTTAATTTGCACTTGGCCAGCCATCATTGCCTCCTTATTTTCCTCAACGTTGAATCAGAGAGACTCGAGCTGCACTTGGTTGGCTGCCATGGCTCCCATATCCTCCTTGGTCTCCTTCCTTGCAACCATTAGCTTGTCCAATCTTGAGTCGCTAGCCTCCTGCCTGGAGCTCGCTCTCTTACGCCTCAACTCAGGTGTTGAGTTGGTATGCCTCATACACCAACTCCTTATTCTCCTAGCCTCCATTATATCATAGTGACATGCTAATACACACGGATATAGACGACGAGCCAAAGAACCTCCCTATCAAGATTCTAAAGATACTATGACCCAACATGTAGCTCATACAAAGGCTCCGCAAAAGTTGTTGGCAATGCTCTTGTTGGCCGGTTCGACAACCTGTGAAGGGTGATAATGGGAAGCGTCAAAACATAGACAAACCAAGAGGTGCATCGTCGATCATGAAGGCAAAAAGGTTACATGCGATGCTTGCTTGGCAATTCGCTCCAAGCCTTCTGAAAAGATGAGGGTGGCCATGGAATGATCAGATATGTCAACCACCAAGGTTAGACTAGTAGCTAATAGTGAAAGGATTACGACCTTTTTAGGATGCTCTGGTAGAGGGATATGGTCAGCCAAGGTGGAGGACTCTTATAAGATGCAGCATCGCCTATGCTAGTTTTAGGCGCTCCGACAATAGTGGCCTTGTTAGCCTCCACTAGGTGAGGAACTGTTCCCTCAACTATAAGCTTGGCAAATAATAGGAGAAATAAAGATCCTTCTCTTCCTTTACAATGGCTCATTGTCCTCATCTGCAACCTTGGTATACAAGGCAAATAAAAGACTCAGTAGCAGTAGGAGGAGAAGAAGCAACTAGAGTAGCAAGGCCTCTTTCCCCTTTTTGGGCTAGAATGCTAGGCAATTAGGACGTGGCCGCCACCATGACCAATTGGCTTGTCCCGGTGTCAACAAATGATCGCTTTGTCAATAAGAAAGTAGTTGACTTCTAAATTGTAGAGCACACGTGGATCAAACCTAGCTCTTCGTCGACTACCTCAAGAGCATCCTTGTCAAGATCATTGCAAAGTGCCGGGTTCATCAACAACATCCCAAAGGGAAGGTGCCAACCTATCGAATTCTTCAAGAAGTATTTATCTTTCTTATTCTCGGCAAAATCAAGGTTTTGGCCACCAAACCTCAACTTGGGCTACGAACTTAGATAGAACCAATAGGTTTTTTCCTTTAAAATACAGAACACCTCATGAAACACTGCTATAGTCAGTTCCACCTCATGCAACCGGAAGAAGACGTAGAGATAAACCAAGTATATGCGTTAGGGTGAAAACGCGTTAGTGGAATGCTAACAATGTTCAATCCCTCTATCATCTCTGGGCACATGGAAAACCCTCTATCATCTCTAGGCACATGGAAAACCTGACCCCATTCTTTAATGCAATCTCATAGACAATTAGGAAACTTGCCACTGGATTATGATCACGATGTTGTTGGTTAGACACCATATCCTCATAGTGGGGATCATGAAAAATTCACAGCAAAATTCACATATGAACGAGAGTCATCATGAACCTCGACAATGAGATGGAAGGTGTATTCAATGGGCTAGTAGCAACTTAAGAAGAATGAGCAACCTCCATTGAAAAAAAAAATGACAGAGAGAAGAAAAGACACGAGAAAATCTTAAGAAAATTTGCAAGGGGTAGCGTGGATCCCCTAGCTTGAGACATGATTGACTATTTATTAGCATGAAGGCAGTTGAAACTTCAAGAACGCTTGAACGTCATTTAAAAAATTAATAGGTCAATCCAAAAAGTCAAAGGGATGTAAGGCAACAGAGTAATCATACAAGTTGGTACGAGTCATATAAAGCCACATGATAGAAATTAAAGGTGGCAACCTCCCCATCACGACAACTTATCGAACTTACTCAGTTTTATAAGCTGGGGAGCTAGTGTTGGGTTCTGGTTTTCCTCGAATCTCAACCCATGGAGCAACTAACTTGATGAGCCTTCCCCATTTCCCTATTTGTCTCCGTCTTGGTGAAAAAGTTGGGGTAATACCGAAAGCCAAATTAAGATTAAGTCAACATGACATGTCAATACCTAATAAAAATATTCTTCATTAACTCACCATATGACCAACATAAATATTTAAAATTGACCTTTTTGACACAATAAAGAGACATCAAACAATCTTGAAAAGAAGATTTAGTAGAAAATGTGTGATAGAACATGAGAGCCTTGTTAAGAAAAAATCTTGGTGGTCATTCTATTACTCTCTAACTCTCAATACGTTACCAACTCTAAATTTTGGTTGCCAATCAGTTACCAACTTTTTCCTAATAATTACGTTTAGCATTTAAATTATAAATATTCTATCAACCCTTATTTATAATGTTCAGTCCTTAATATAATATTTGAAGCACTACTCGCAATCTCAAGAAACTGAGAAAAAAAGTTATCAAACTTAACCACAAAATCTTCTCTCAACTTTGCAAGATTTAAAAGGTGAATCCCTAATCTTTTAGAAAGAAAAGCCTTAGTCAACTTTTGAGAAAGAGAGCCTCCACTAAGAGTAGAGACCTTTGCTACTCCATAAAGTGAGATGTCACCTAGGCTCCCGTAAGGAGAGATAATGCCTAGAGAGAGTATTAGTATCTCCCCCTTCTTAAGGACCAAATACCGTTCGGCACTTATTACACCAAGACCAGTTTTCTAGAAAAATCATACGATTTCTGTCGAGCTTACTGTTGGGGAAAAACACGGGCGCTCGGACAGAATGTTCCTGAGCGCAATGACTGAGAGGACAAATTACTCGGTCAGAGGGACAGCGCTCGAACGGACAGCCAATAAGGAAAGAGAAATACACCAGATTTAACGTGGAAACCTTTCTGGAACTGAAGGGAAAAACCACGGGAGCAGGGCAACAACAAATCCACTATGTGAAATAGGTTACAAACCTCCAAGAGGGAGTATCCGCTACACACCTAAGAAGTTAAAGAGGAAAACACTCCTGAGCAAACCGAGAAAAGCACTCTCTTTTCTCTTCACTATTTTTCTCTTTCTCCCTTCTCTCAACGGTGGTGCACTACTTTTCTCATTCACAATAGTCCTTTTGCTTTCACTTGCACTCACTAGCTTTTTCAAGCTATCTATCTCTCAATCTCACGTAGCCTATTTATAATACCAGGGGAGGGCCACGTGGCCGACCACCCAGCCACCCTACTGCCAGTAGGGTGGCAGGGCTACGTCCCCTTAGGCCTGCCATGGCCGTCGCACGCCTCCTGCGTGTCAGAATGGCAGGCCTGCCACCTTGAAAGTTGAAGCCGCGCGAATGTCCAATCGGAGTGGGTCAACTGTCCACCTGCAACACGCCGCTGCAGCAGGCCTACGAGAGAGAGAAAGTCAATGCCTAGGCTCCAGCGTCCTCGTCCATGTCATCCTCTCAGACATGATGCCTCTGAGTAGTCCTCGTCCAATTCTTCCAGCCACCCCGAGTACGGACATTCCAGGATTTCTCCAAACGTCCGCGTCCACACGTCCGCTGACACAAATACCACAAGAAAGTGACCCCAACACTTACCACGATGATAAGCCTCTCATGGTACATTTTGCCAATGCCAAGAGTTTCGCGGCAGATAATTTTTTTTATTATTATTATTTATTTTTTTAGAGTTTATTTAATATAGACATTGAAAGGACAAGATAAAAATAAAATTTGATCTCATTAACTCTATTATTTATAATATAAAGAATCAGAATTGCATCATTCATGCATAGATAATACTTCAGGTGATTTTTAGTTTGACTTAAACTTTAATTTAAATATATATTAATAGTAATAAGTAGGATTTATGTATAATTTAATTTATCACACTCATTTGTTATTTAGTTTTTTATACATAGGATTTATTGAAATTAAAAAAAAATAAAACTTCATATGTAAAAATGAGATATAATATAATTATACGTTATGTAAATATCACGGTCTCCCAAAGCAAACCTCTACCTCATGTTATTCTCCCTCTGGATCGAGCAAGAAAATCAAATTTGGGGAACACGCAATTTGCGCTCCGACTAAATGACGAGACCATTGAAGAAAGCGGGAGCTCGCTGCTCCGTCGACCGTTGTGACTGAGTCATGCGACAGTGCTTTCTCCATTCCGTAGCCCCCACCGTCATCGACGTCTCCATGTCTATTTACCGTTGGCCACATGTATGCAACATCTTTCTGTCTGAAGCACCCATTTGTTCCATCTAGTATTTTGCCGACTGTGAATTCAAATTCGTTGCCTCAAAGAAGTATTAACTCTAACGAACGCTCACTCTTCTCCCATTTGTTGGGTGCAGTGCCGAGGAGGCGGAGGGCGATGGCAAAGAAGCTTTTCGGGGCGTCCATTCAGAGAGAACGAGTTCGTAACAGGAGATTCTCATTTTCAATCCGTTAGAGAGACAAATTTGGGGTTTCAAAGAGGTAGTAGCAGTAACAATTTTCACGGTGAGGATAGTTTCGTAAATAATGTTGGCTTCCAGACTCAGTTCTACGCAGCTAGGGGGCCTAGACCAGGATCAAAACCACCGTTCAATCAGAATCAGCAGTCTTTCTTCAGCTCGCCGCAGCCATTTAATGGAAACCAGCAATTGCAACAGCAGCCGCCGTTTCAGTCACGGCCTTCCAGGCCGCAGCGGGCTAAGCCTTTGGACTATAGGAGATGGGAGTATGCAAAGCATTCGCGGCCTCCTCACGGGGGTAATTTTACCTCTATTCATTCTGATCTCAATTCTTTATCTGCAGTTATAGATTTTTGGTTATATTTGCGGAGGAAGAGTTAAAGAAGTAACGAGAAACAGTAATGAACAGAATGGAGAAGAAAGAAAGGAGGGAGGGAAACGACAATCTTAATTTTATTCCCCTCCAATTTTCCACTTAAGAACAAAGAAACAATAATAGTTTGGTTGCAAAAAAAACAATGATTTATGGTATGTCTTGTGTTCGAGTTTGGTTGCCTAGGGTTTATACCGCATGTGCTGAACTTGGATCCTGCCCACACCCAACAATAAAAGCAAGGGTTATGAAGCCCGAAATATTTCCCTCAGAGGTATACATTCTGATTGCTAAGTGAATGATGGCTTACAAATATATGTATGACAGTAAAGAGAATGTTATTTACTTATTTACTAAAGCGAGTTCATCGCCAACATTAGCTGCTCCATCCAAAAAAATCTCTTTTGAATTTATTTACCCTGTGGAAGGTGTGTATATTATCTTGTTATGTGGGGACAACACTTTTAGAAATCCCTTTTGAAGAAGTAGGAAGGACTTCATGGGGAGGAGAAACTTCTTTCTTTGATCCTGGAGTCCCTATCCCCCGGAAGAGAACGGTGAGAGGGAAATAGAAAAAAATCTATAGGAAAGAAACTTTTCTTTTGTCGCGTTTTGTTGCTTTGATACTTTGAGTATTTATAGTGATTTCAGAAAGCAGTTGGCACAAAGGGAGGGCTATACCCTGCACGTAGTAGTTGGTCCATGATGCTGGTAGTAGGTGAGGGCGGCTCTGCTGTATGTGACAGATACTTGATTAGTTTTCTGTATGTGACTGGTTTTGATTGCACTGTGTTGCCCGTCCCACACTCATTATGGAGGTCCTTTCGCTGATTACGGTTTGATTGGATGGCTCTTTGTTTGAGTCAGAGATGATTATGCAGGCTTCAGCTAGTGATACGGTCGGCCTGTATCTTAATCGATCCTCATCTTGAATTGCTGGGGTGGCTCCTACGGGGTTACTGAGGGTGACTCCCTTGCCCCTAATGTTGTATACCAAGGGTTACTATTGTAGTTTTTTTTATTAATCTTATCTCTTTGATCTCACTTTCCCCTTGGGGCATCCTTGGTTCGGTTGGTTGTGGGCCTGTTGATCCGTGGCTGCTGAACTGTGTCCTTTGTCTTGGGGGAAAAACCACCTGATATTGTAGTAGAAATATCATGAACCTAGAGTTTGAAGCAAACAAAATACTTTGACGCTACATTTGGTTATTGGAATAAAATAATATAGTAATAGAGTAATTATTCTTAGTGAATGAAATAATGTGGGAATAGAGTTGATAATTATAATTCAATTGTTTGGTTAATCACTTAGAATAGGTAAAATTGGACTAGGAATTAATTGTTTGGTATTTAGTATGTAGTAATATCAAGAGGAATAACCAAAAAAATTCATATGAGATGACTTTTTTTTTACCTCTATTCAAAGGAAAAAATATTCCAACATACATTAGAATGTTTTATAGTATCTCTAACTCTATATACTGTTCGTAGCCAACTGCCACTAGGCTACGCGAGACTTGATCAAAACTAGGTTCAAGCTGGATTTTACGCCAAAAGCATAAATTATTTAAAAAACGTGATAATATTCTAACTTGGTAGTATCAACATTGGAAACCTTAGTGAAGCTGTCGAGTGATGCAGAGGTCATGATGACACTCGGTGGAGACAACGCCGATTTAGTGGCTGGAGTTGGTGCACTCCAGAACAAGTTTGTCATCCTTTCACAGCCTCATTGTCTTGTCAGGTGAACTTGTGAGGCGGAGAGCGGGTTGGAACTTGGTGGCTGGGACCTACGCTGTGCACATACTGAGTTTCCGTGCACGGACTCGATAGATTTTAGAGCCGTGTGCTTCATTGATAAAGGAGCTTAACACAGATTGAGAATGGCCATGGTGGGTTTGGACTTCGTCTGAACTCACTCTCTCCTACTAGATTTCTCTCTCTTGTATTGTTGTGGTAATTTTTGCAAAGGGTACTATCATCATTGAAGTGTCCATGTTCTGCTCATCTTAAGTTTTCCATTTCCAGAGAGGTGATCAAGATGTATCGGCATATTCATTAAACATGAGACATCCTAAATTAAGGTTTGGGGTTAAGGGTAAATGGGGAAACTGTTTTGGAATGGTTATTCTTCGGTAATCGGGAATAAAAAAACCAGAGTGGTTTTGGTTTTTTTTATTCCTATGTTTTAAAGGAATAACAATTTCTTTGTAAATTGTTATTCTTATCACTTGAACAAGCAAACAGTAGAATATTAATTTCACTGGGAATAATGTTAAATTAAAATTCTATTCCATCCTACAAAATATGGTGTGAATGAGAAGAAAGAGCAAACTCATTTGCCAACTGAATAACAAGCAAACTCATTTGCCAAGTGAATAATTCCTAAATTTTGCCAAGAGAAAAACCCAACCGTGGTTTCAGCAGAAATTCATGCTATCATGGAGCAACAGAAAAACATTGGGGTGAAATTTTTTTTTCCATTTTCACATTTACTGCAATAAAAACTTTCATGGGAAAGGGAATCTTTATAGTCACTAATGCAAAGGATCTAAAAGGCAAAAAGGCCATGGAACAACATATGACAAAGCGAACTACTCAAGAGTTCATACGTACTTCATTGAACATGTGGAGATATTGCCTTCCTCTTTTGATTTCCATTTGGAATCTGATTTCAGCCTTATTCCTGAAATATTTTGTCCTTTTAAGTCTCAGTGGTTCTGATATCAGACCTAGCATTCTAAAATTGCCTCTTAATATTCAAGTGAAAGCATTTCTACCTTCTAAACTAATCATAGCCACTGAGAATTCACATAGAGAAGAGTTTCTTATAAGAAAGATGGAATCTGAAAATTTGTTTAGGATTCATACGGGCTATCAACTAGTCTTTGAGATTCCAATGATCTTATCTTGGTTGCTTTCCTTTTTGGAGGTGTAGACTGCTCTCTCTTTTCCCCCTGTCCTTCACTGTGGTTCTTTTAGACATGCAGACTTTGACTCTTTCATGTTTGTATGCTTGCTTGAGTTAATAAAATCTATGGGAGAGGAAAATTTCATATTACAAAGTACCTCCAAAGCTTTTGGAGTTCTATCAAAGAGATGGTCAATAAGTTAAAATTGGTGGCATTATTGTTGCTGTGAGCAAAATTTCTTATGAGTATTAAAATCTTTCTGTATCTCCCAATGAGAGGCATAAAAACTCTCAAAAGAATGTAGATGATGCAAATAAATTTAAGCACAGTAGGGGAACGAAGAGATATGGAGTGGATGAACTTGATGTAACTCTGTTTTCATTCTTAGACATGGGAGGAGACAACTTATTGAGTATAATGAATCTAATCTTGCTCATTTCATTCCCCACATGAGGCAAATTGGAGTTCACATGTCAGTTTTGTCAAGCACTCAACATATCAGTGGCCACATTTGTCAATGCTAGAACATCAAGGTCCAAGTTTATACACGCACGCGCGCGCACGCGCACACGCATATGTATATATGAAACCTGAAGAAGTGGAAGGAAAGAAAAAATGTGGAGGAGTTATTGCGTTACCGTTTAGACTTCGAGTACCATTTGGACCTTGGAAGTTGACATAAAAGAATACCGAAACTTTTAATCATTTCTCTTATTTTTATATTTGACCTTGGGGGCATGTATAAAATTTAGAGTTTATTTATGGAAATAATAATATAATTGACTAACAATGCATATTTATACTAAATTAATAATAAAAAAATGCATGTTTTTGTTTTATCATTCAAAAAAATTTCTGAGGAAGAAGAAATATGCAAGTAATAATATGAAGGAGTTATGCAATAGCATGCCTCACATGTGATTAACACAAACTAGGTGGCCCTTTTTGGTATACCTTATCTGCTCATACCATTCCATTGCACTAATGGCCTCCTTATATAGTGAAATAATTGAGAACAACAAGATAAGTCTGGTAAAAAGATATTATAGGAGAATAATATTGAATATAACTCAACAAGCTAAGGAGAAGATAACAGTGTCTTATTTTGTGCAATCTCCTCTTTAATTGGTCGCTTTGTGCTTTGCTTTGCTTCGTCGCCTCTCTTCTATCTCTCCATGATTGGAGCAAAAAAATGGACATGATGAAAAAGAAAGGCAATATGTGCTTAGGTTTTAATTGTTTCTAATCGCTAAATGGCTCCAATTTTATTCAATTTATATTAAGAGCCCCATTTTTGTGAAAATTACAAAATAGCCTAATGTGTTCAAAATGAATCAGAACGTGTTGGATTATGTTGGAGTCGGACAAATAATATAATAATTAGATGCATCAGAACCGATACATTAGCCAAGTGACGTATTGGTGCTTCTTATGTCCTCGACATTCATAAGGGTATAATGTGTGTGCTGTAATGGTGTGCATCCACCATGTATGTTTGGGATGACTTCCATCTTACGATATCTTTGAGATGGGTTTTAGGTCACGTGTGCAGTTAAAAGGATCAAATTACTTTGGGATGTTTTCCTTCATCTTGTGCATTTTAATGGTTCTTGCACATTCCCGTTGTTCAATAAAATTTGGACACTGGACATCTAAGACAAGCATTTGTCTAGTTTTAGGCCTAGAAATATTAAATGGTGTTAAGCTTCTCCAAAAAGGTCCAATGGGTAAGCCATCATTTCTTAGCCAGAGCCCTGAGAAGGCATGTTCTTCAAATGTTTCTGTGATATGTTCTCCTAGCTTGAGTCATATTGTCACTTGCTCTTATCTCGTCTAGGTGCTTGGTTTCTTTGGAATAAGTTCTCTAGATCGTCTGATGATGGTTTTCTCTAGAACTCCCTTTGACAGCTTACATGTCAATAAACATAGAGAGTTGAACTTGTAACGCACAAAATCATATTATTTTTGTTTTTTCTATGCTTGAGGTCATGCAGTGTATTTGCTAGAACAAAATTCAAGGATTTGTTTAGTGCCAATATCCCTTCTTTGATTTTTATTTTTATTTTAAGAAAAGCATAAAAATCAACTTCCTTTACATTTACTTGGCTATAAATTTGTTTTTTTCGACATGACCCCTGGTGCGATGCTCCTGCCATGAATGAACCTTTACCCTAATTGGTTGGCTCTATACATAAATTTATTGCTTTCTGTTTTGTATTTTTCCTTTTTAGTTGGAGTGGTGAGCCTTGTTTAACGTTATTGTTTAATGTTAAAGTTGCTCCATCATAACCTGTAAACTACGGTTTGAAGTCACAGAAGCAACCTCTGTATTGCTGAGGTAAGACTGTAATAATCAACCTCTCTAAAGCCTACAATGCGAGAAATCTTGTGTACCAGGCCATCCATTTTTGCATTTTCATTTGTAATTGGTAGAGTACCTTTACTTTTCTGTTTGAACTACAATAATAAGTTCCTCCCTTATCCTAAAAATTAAAAAAAAAAAAAAAGGATCAGATGAGACGGTACAGAAATTGTAGGTTGGAAAAATTAGGTGTGTGTACCATGTTAAGGATTAATTAATGAGTTTTTTGGATATTTATATCAAGGAGGAGATATGATGCGCATCATTAGAAATAGATTAAAGAAACTCATGCTTGAAGATCAGTTAAGCTTTATTCTTCTTGTCATAACGTGGTTTTAAGTGGTTATGGTGTGTCTTTATGACATTTCCTTTGGGCATAGTGTATATAATTAAAGGTGGACTGGTTGAATGGGTGGATGCCAAGTTGACAGATAAAATCTTGGTAATGGAGAATTATGGAGAAGATTGTGGCTCTTGATGATGCTTTCCTCCTCTGTCATTTGTTTATTTTGCATGGTGCATATAATGAGTGCGATATGTGCAGACACTCGAGATACTCTTGTTAGACACGCATGGGACACCTAATATGGACATGATTACTACTGTACCATCCACCAAATGCAATGCAAATGTGTTAAGAGCATGGATGTACGTGTTTTAGACGTGGGTATGTGTTCAACACTTGCACTCGAGTCAGAATGAGATAAATTCCATGAACTCGCATATATTTGCAGATAGAAGTAACCTTTGTCTTGCATTATGGCATGCACTCAGCAGATCTAAAATGTTGTCAAGTTTTGTTGAGTATGGTTTGTATAGGATGAAGATTGGGTGTGAAGTGGGGAAGAGTGGATGCATTTTAGGGTATGGAGTAGGTAGGAGTATTTATGTGTTCTTTAATGTGAACAAAAAGGAATCTATCATATTTTAGCTTGATAACGGTGACAGTCACTTCTAAACTGTTACTTGTTTGATCTCTTTTTTATCGGTTAGGAGTAGAATGCTATGATAAGCTCTCATGTTCTTAATGTTAGTTTGAAAAGACAAATTTGTTCAGTTTTTAGTAGTTCTCTTCCTGAACCAACCATAATTAAAGGTGGCATGTGATATAACTGTTGTGAGAAATATTAGGAATTTAACCTTGTTGTAAGAAAATAAAATAAAAAATGCACATATTTGTAGCAAGTCAGAAGGGTTGTAGAAGGTTATACAATGGATGGAGTTTATTGGGCTCCTGAAATGTTGGATTGATAATCCTCCCAATGGACAAGTGATAAGTAACAGGAAAGGAGTGAGGGTAGATTTAGCCGGGAAAAACTTCAGTGAGGAAGTAAGGATTAATTTTCCTTTGCTAAAAGTTTTGTAAATTATTGACTGAGAGAATCATTGGCAAATCCCATCTATTGGAGCTTAAGGCTTTGATTTTATTCTTGATATTACTATCACTCGTTAGACAACATGGTTGTGATGTGCAAAGGAAGGTGATTAAGGTGGGTATTCAACACAAATCCCAAACTGTTCTCAGTGTAGATAGCAATGTGAGCAACATCTTTGACTAATGAGAAATCTCCAGTGGCGGTCAAGTGAAGGTTAATGGAAGTTACTTATCCTTTGAATAGTGTTGCTAAGTGGTTGAAAGTGTTGTTTTTGTAATGCTACTGGCCAAGACAGTCACAGGAATTGGCTAAATCTGTGATTGGAATTTCCTGGACAGCAGCAGGCCCCACTGATGAGCAATGGTGGGCTTGTAAAGGCATATTTGCTCGCATGTAGAGGAGAGCAACCATGTCCCCCCCCCCTCCCCCATTTTTATTGGTTGTATATAGGGGGAGGAGGACAGCTTCTGATCTGTCTAGGTGCTCTAAAACAGGTGGCCAAATACTTCAAATTTAGTGCAAGGGGTGGCAGTTGTTTATTTTTTTGCGCCGGGGGGGGTTTGCAAGCTGCATCAGACTCTTGGTTTCTTTTCATGTAAATCAAGTGATTCTTTTATTTGGATTTGAAATGTGGCTGCTAACTGGTGGTCCTTTTAATATCTTGTCAAAAGGACAATGCTGGCTAGCATACACGAGAATGGAGTTTTATCTTGCTTTCCTTGATTAAGATTGGATTTGTTGCTTATTCAATCATTAGTTAACCTTGGTTTCCCCTGCTGTTATAAATTGCAGAGCGGTTTGTGGTTCTCTCATATAATTTACTTGCTGATTATCTTGCTAAGGACCATCGTAGCAAGCTTTACTTTCATATTCCTCGTCATATTTTGGATTGGGAATGGCGAAAGAGGAGCATAATTTTTGAACTTGGATTGTGGTCACCGGACATAATGTGCTTTCAGGTTATTTCTCTCTTATTCTATGTGCCATCATGCTTATTGTGATAGGATAATGCAATTTCTTTTCAGCAGTAAAGACATACATAATATTGTGGGGCACTCATTGGGAAGAACACGTTGGGGGTGAAGAGGCTACATAGCACGCTTAGCATGTGCTGTCATTGTATACTTTTGAAGTTGTTATGCCTTAATCACAAGAAAACATTGAAACTGGCTTGGTGGAATTCTGGGAACTTCCCTCTCTCTGTGTTGGTCTCTTGCTATTCCTCTCTTGGTCATGCCAACATTATTAATTTATTAGTAAAAGTGGGCACTGACTTCTACAATGATGGCCATAGTGGCTGGTTTATGGCCTTTTATGCTGATTTTAAATCAAGGCAAACTGCTCATGCACTGATTTCTTTCCTGAGAATTGAGTGAAGTATGTTTCTCTAAGTTTGAGAGCATCTCTATTGGTGTGACATCTCAAATATATGTTTCATGTTATCTGTTGTGGGTGTTTGAGCAAGCTGTATCTTGCAAGCATCAATTTCGATCTCTTTCTCACGTTCTTTCTGTTGCACAATGCCTCTGATAGGTATCCATGGATGAAATATACCACATTGATGACATGTGATATGGGATGTTATCCCGTTTTATGCTATTTTTATTATTTTTAATAATATATAGAAGAATGTGTGATCTGATATATTTCTGCAGAAAATAATGATAAGAAACCCTCTTTAGTTTAAAATGTATGATCATGAATTTCTAGCACATAATCTGCCACTATTGATGCCTCTGATAGGTGTACATGAATGAAATATGACCACAAGATGATTCGTTTTATGGGATGCATTCATCTTCTATGTTATGTTTAGTAATTGATTGAAGAGTGCATGATCTGAAATACACCATGGAACAGAAACTCTTTCCAGTTCAAATACATGGCTTATAAGCTTTTGACGTATAATCCACCACCAATTTTCTTAAAATAGTAGTTTTTGTGGTATCTTTGACTTCTTAGATGAATTTTCCTTTTTATTTTTCTTTCAAGTTATCTATATATTCTTAGCCTGAGGACATTAGTCTAATTGCATATGGAATTCTCATTTCAACCGAACTTGGCAAGAAAATCAGGGACAAGCTTCGCCAAGCTAATGAGCTTTCCAGCTCCCTTCCTATTGTTTTAGGAGTGCTCCCTTCCTATTGTTTTAGGAGTCCATTTGTACGTCTGTTTGTTCACTTATGAATGTAAATTTTGAATTGATTTATGTATTTTGCAAAACACTCATTAATTTTACCAAATCTAAGAACCTGCCCCAGCATCATTTGTCAATGCTGCAAAGGCTGATCGATTTGACAATTATGTTTTGACATTCTCACAAAGGCATGAGCAGCATAGTATAATTGCAAGAGCTGTTTCAAGTCCTTGACAGGATGCTCTTCTGAGTTTACTCAAGTTATTTCTATCAAAACGAGTGAAAATCTGAGAAGAAAACTACTATAGGTTTTCAGCTCAAACTTTTTGAAGAACTTGAAGGAAATGTCAGTTCAGCATAAATCGTCATTAAATGTGTGTTCCTTAGCATTGAAGACCCTATGGCACAAGGGACTTTATTTGAGAAATTGCATTTTTAGTGTCTCCACTGGTCACAGCCAAGCAAAATGCATCTCTGGAAACCAAAGTTCCTATTATCTGATTCAGAAGAATATATGCATTTTAAACAAACAATGGAAGAAACTATTGGTGACTATTTCTATGGGTAGATAAGTCCCATAAGCATGGCTGATTCACAGCTTTGAATCTGGTTCAAGTCTACATCACAAGATGGAAGCGCAAAGAAGATAAAGGATCCATCTTGGTCTAATACCATTTGACAATAAAAACTGTTTGGGCTTGCCATTAAGTGTATAGATAAACATGTTGCAGAAACATTTAAGAGAATCCATCTTCTTCATCTCTAATAAACCCATCCTTCTATGTCATCGGTTAAAATATTGCCTTTGTTATCTTTTGTCGCAGTATTGGCCGCATCAAGTAATTCATATTTGTATTGAACGCGGCAGACATAGAATTTTTTTCTCATGATCAAATTAAAAAAATTGACCCTGTTCTATATTATCGTTCATATATTTGAAGAGTTCTAGGCAATTTTATAAAAATTGAGTTTGATAATTTTCTATATTAGTTTAAAAATTCTCAAAACTTTTGGTCTATGTAGCTTTATATGTTTTTTTGAAAAGTGTATATTTAGACTTATTAGGAGACTTTGCTGTATTTAAATATTTGGATTAAGCTTCCAAGAAATGAACCTAAGCAAAAAAAAAAAAAAAAAAAAAGGCTGATATGTATTTGCCACATCGGCCGATATTTAAAATATTAGTCAATATATTGTGATTGGTCACCGATACGGAGACTATCATGGTATTTTCCTATATCAGGATCTTCTAATACTATATTACCTATGGTATTTGAAATATTGTCTAATATTTTTTATCCATGAATCTCAATACATACCTCAAAATCTCCGAGGCACATGGTTGTAGCACTTTCCAGTGTTACATTTCCGGTGCAATCCTGGCTCTCCCTATCCTATCTGACGTGTTCATTCTTGAGGAGGGCAACATCCAAAATTTTCTGAACCTCTAATCATCTATAATTTGAAAGGCAGCCTCAAGGCTAGATTTTCGTGATCACTTCCTAACAAACTTATGGGCCTCAAACCCTTTTTCTATTTGATTGTTTTATGTAACCTCAAGTTTTGAATTTTGCTTGAACTCCATCACATTCCTAATTTGTATCCATCCACAAGCGTTATAATTTTATCATCCACTGTAAAAGCCATCTTAACAAATCCGTAAATTCAAGTATTATAAATAGCCTCTTGCATAATGTAAGGTAATATTACGTACAATAGATACAATAGTGATCCGATCCTTCCATGGACCCCATGCATAGTTAGAGTTCATACACTGGGTTTAAACAAATTTATGGGAGGCACGAACACCTCACTTGGATTGGTGTCTCATCATCTGATGCACTTTCGGACATGTGCCAGACTATTATACCTTTTTGTGTTAATTTGGACATGCTGGAAATGCATACAGACGTGTTTAACACACACTTGGGCTAAGTTAAGCCATTTATTTTTCATTTAAATTTCATTATAACAAAATGGTTATTTGATGAAAATTATATCAGTATTGGGGATATTTAGTAATTAGCAAAAAAGTTTGAAATATAAGGTTGATATGAGAAATGAACACCGTTAGTTTCCATTCACAATATATGAGAGAGAGTTAGTTGGTAGAGAAGAAAGGGGACTGATAGTGAGGTGTCCTCACAATAATGCTTGGTGGTTATAGAGGAGCTCATGGCAGTGGCTAGTGATAGAGATTCGGTACTTTCTTAGCTCTTTATTTGTTTTCGGGTGACGAATCGTTCCCACCCTCTATTTTAAATTGAGCCCTAACTATGTCATTTGGTATCTTTTCCTTTTATTTTTTCTTTTTCTATGTTATCGTTGATGTTTCTGCCCATGCCCAATTCTATGGATGTTGAATTGTTGCTTTTCTATTTATGCTGTAACTTTGTTTCATCATTGCTCGGATACTTTCTTGTGTTGCTTTTTTCCCTAGCTCTCTTTCTTTCTGTGGCTAGAAAGGAGATATTAACCTTATTTTATGACTTACATCTCTTATTTGAATCATAGTTGGGTGTTTAGTTGGTTAGTTCTCTTCTCCTTATCTATTGTTATGCTATGAATTGTAGCGTACATTGTCAATGTATGTTTCTGGATCTATTTGCTTTTTTTGCTGTGAATAGTAACAACTACCTTTTCTCCTGATGTTGTCTGCCTCTTTTTTTGCTTAGGAGCTTTTTGCTTATGACTATCCTGGGGAATAAGTGCAATGTTGAGTTATTATTTTTGATTAGTGTAAATATTGTTGATCTATTATATTTTGTCTACAAAGAACTATGAATTTTATCCCTAGCATCCTGTGTCCTAATTTTTTGAAAAATAATATCATCGTCTTGATGTGTGTCATGTTCATGTCAATGTTTCTTAGCAAAAATTCTATCTTTAACTGGGACTCCTCGTTAAGGAAGTCACCCCATCTGATGCAAGTGAAAGCAAAGGGGTGTCTGTTTCCTCAAGCCTAATAGGCATGTCATTCCCTTCAATGGGTGGTGTAGTTGACAGGATCTCTGGTTAAATGAAGCCTTGTTTGATCCATTTTCATGGGGATTTGTAGCACCATTCAAGTAAATACAGTTTGACATGTCAAATCTGTTCGATTACACTGTTTTCAGATTTTTTTTCCCTGAACAATATGACTAGTTTCTGAGAGTGGAACAAGTCCTCATTTTTTTGGTTAGCGAATTTTTAAATCTAATATCTGCAATTTCCACAGGAAAATCAACAAGGATAAGAAGCCTCAAACTGCAATAAATCATTTCAGACATTATAAAAATTTAGAGGCTTGAGACAATGTCTTTTTTTGGCTAAGTAATTTTGGAGGATAAGTTTAACACTGAAAACTGTAGGTTTTATTTAGAGTTTAAAATGGTGGAATTTGAAGGTTAAATTGAAGCACAAGGAGAGTTGTAGTGTCCCAAAATTAGGGTTGGTAGTACTAAGTTCTAAATCATCCGAGAGAGATAGAGAATAAAGAGATGGAAGAAGCAGTAGCTAGTATCCTTCCTGGGAGTTTCGGGAAATCCACTCATGAGAACCATGAAATCCCATTATCAAATAGAGAGCAACACATGCCGAAATTCTTCACTTATTATCATTGCAAAAATTTGAGGTCACAGTTCTACATATTTGGAAAACCCTTATGCTTGAGAAGAAAAAATCTTCTAAACTCTAACTCAAGACTACCTTTCATTGAATTAATTAACTTAATTGCATTATAATACCCTATGTAATCGTTACCCCACATAATACTTTACAACAATAACAAAACATTAAGTCCTACTATGCAGGGTTTCAATATACTCATTAAAGTCACTAAAAGTAGAGATACCTATCAAATTATAAATTCGTACAGACAGAAACTATTGTGAAGTACAACGCTTTATCTTTATTTTTCTTGATCCTATAACTTTGCGCATTTTTTCCTTGATCGTGTAATTTTGTGCATGAACATTGAGTTTCACTTGTCTTAGAAAAGTTTGTCAATTGGAAAGGTGAATATTCAAAATTATCTGTAATAGTTAGTGATGCATCCCTGGATCCGGATTGTAGTATGAATTAAGGAGCCACCTGATCTTTCACGTCGGGTCAAATTGAGGTGGGTCCGATATCCGTCTTTGATAACCTAGGTCGTGCGCAACATAACAAAAAAATAGGAGGTCAAAAGATTGGCGAGACTCACTCCCCAATTTATTCTTCGACACTCAAGCCAGAAATCTTTTTTATAGATGGAAAAATGCGATGATGTGAGAAATATGCGTGGATACATGTTTTCTAGGGATTGAGTGTGAGTGTGCCCGATTGAGGGGTAGCTTAGTGATGTACTTGGCCGAGAGGCAGCTTAGAGAAATGGAGGACTATGCTCCGAGGTACGCCCAACCAGGGGGCGGCTTATGAGATGGAGGATTGAGCTCTTAGGTAGAGAGCGGGCTGCTTGGATGTAGAGCGGGCTCTTGGACGAAGGGCATGGCGTTTGGATGGAGGGCATGACTCCTGGATGGAGAGCGGGTTGCCTGGATGGAGAGTGGGCTTTTTGGATGGAGGGCATAGCGCCTGGATGAAGAGTATGGCTCTTGTATGGAGAGTGGGCCGCTTGGATAGAGAGCGGGCCTCCTAGATGGAGGATATGGCGCCTGGATGGAGGGCATGCCTCCTAGATGGCGAGCGGGCTGTCTGGATGGAGTGTAGGTCTACTGGATGGAGGGCATGGTGCCTGGATGGCCAATCTCTTGGATGGAGGGTATGGTGCCTGGATGACAGGCCTCCTAGATGGAAGGCATGATGTTTGGATCAAGGGCCTCTTGAATTGAGAGCAGGAGCAGGGCTTCTGGAGTGTGCCCGACCAGCGGGCTACTTATTGAGATGCGCTTATAAGAGAGTGGCTGACTAGAGGCTATTGCGGATTTTGCTGAGCCATTTGAAGCTTAGGGAGCCTATTGTGACAACTACTTTTTTGATGTGATCCACAGAATTGCCCTTGTCAGCTTGGGCGATATGAAATATTAGGCAGGATATCTTGAGAAGACTCGTTGGCCTAGACTGCCGGGCCGCTTGGCAGGCCTTGCACTGAGCTTGGAGGAGCTTTTGACGGGCCGTCCATCTGCTGTGATTCGGAGTTTGGGCTGGCCCACGGTAGTGGACCCATCAGTTAGATTTCCATAGTTTTGATTGGGAATGAAATATTACAGAAGAAAATTACAAAGTGTGATACGTTTGAACAGGCTGCAAACTATCTGTTTTTTTCATGGTTCTGGATATTTAATTCTGATTTTCTGTTGTTGAACAGTTGTTACGAGTGAGGCTCAAAGTGGTAGGCGTGAGTGTTTATGAGAATGGTGGCCTTGAAAGAAGGGCCTTTCTTCTGGTGGAGAGTGAGGCAAACAATTTGTGGACTTGCCAGACAAAATTTGGGAGATTTTTAATTTTTTTCCTGTTGTACTGCTGCTGATGATAATACTGGTTTTAATTATGATTGATTTTGTTTGGGTTTACTTGGAAATGTTCCCTGTAATTTTTGCACAGGAAATTTGAGGTTTTCACTTTTCACGGTGGGAATCTTTGAGTTTCAGAAGTGTTTCCTTTTGTCTTTTAATAAAATATTAGTTTTTGCACGTTCCCTTATTTCCTTGATTTATTCACATATCGTTTTGACCTTAGCAATTTTGAGCTTATTTTTTCAGGGTTTATAATATGATATTTTTCCACAAAAAAAGCCATTTACTTACCGAAAAAAATCTCAATTACTATTTTAGACTCACATACCTATTATTATCTCTCTCTTCTTCTCTCAGTCACTACTTCCTTACGTCTCATCTTCTCTTCCTCTTCCCTTCGTGTCATATGGGCTATCAACTGTGTTACTTCTTCCTCAGACATCTTGAGGCATTCTTTTTTGCAGCAAATTGTCATTAATCATTATAGAGTGTTATCGTTAATTTGTTACTGTTGCTTTGGAATTAATTGTACCTTTTCTTTTTCTTTTCTATAGGAGGTTGACAAGTTTCACGACTTAGAGGAGGTGTTTAAGCTTCGTGGTTACATTGGCATTTGGAAGGTGAGTAATGGGGTAACTACATGCTTTTTTTATTGCTGGACTTTGAATATTTTATTATACCCTTATATGTATGATTTCTGTGCTCTCCTTGATAAACAAAACTTCCATCAAGAGTCACAGAAGAACTGCTGCCTTGTGTACAAAATGAGCTGCTTTCACATCATCAAAAGATGCCCGCTAAATATTCTAATGCAATTAATCTTCTTCTCTGTTACTCAGCAATCTAACTTCTCATGTTATAGTATATCTTCTCTGGCATAGTTATAAGTAGGATTTAGAACTACGTTGATCAGAAAGGTCAGCATCATTTTTTTGGCGGCCTTCATCTTGAAAAGATACTGGTAATATATGCTCACTACTCACTACTATATGCATATTGCTCTCCTGATTGTACTGTCTGAAGAGAATTTTTTTCAAATCCGTAAACAATGGAACTAGACCATGCCTTTTCTCATTGAGTGGATTTTGGTACGTAGATTTTCACCATGATTCAATTTTGCCGTAAGCCATTTCCTCAGCCAGCTCCGAGTTTTTAAGATTGTTTCAGATGGTATCATTCCTACTGTTTCTTTGGTCTTCCTCTACTCCTTTCATTTGCACTACTCTGAACTTTCTTCCTGATAGCATCGTTATGAATCATATCCCTTATGATATGATTACATATCCATCTTAAAATATTCACCTTTGTCATTGCCCAATGCTAAATGCCTTGGATTGTAGTATTTACCTGTGAGTAGGGTAGTTTTTGTTGCTCTTGCAGCGTGGATTGGTGAGATTATAGTTACTAGATTTGCCATATGGAATGTGTGGTGCATATGTAGTACACAGAAAAAAGTTTAACTTTTCATAAGGGATCATTGTTGAGAATCATATTTAATAAAATATTTGGTAAGCTGTAGCTGGTAGTCGTTCATGGGGGTTGTTGGGGATTTGGTAACTATGGCCTTGGAATGAAGTACTACTTTTGGCATCAAAACATGTGTTCATTGGCGTCAAAACTAGGGTTCATTGGGAATGATAAATCTCAGTGTGGACTGCCGTATGTACAACATTGTGGTACTAATGCAAATAATACAATCACTATGATAAAATTCATGGGGGTTGTTGGGGATTTGGTAACTATGACCTAGGAATGAAGTACTTATTTTGCTATCAAAACAAGGGTTCTTTGGGAATGATGAAACTCAATGTGGACTGCCCTGTGTACCACACTGTGGTACTAATGCAAAAAATGCAATCACTATCAGCATATTAATCTACCCAGTGTTTTAATAGAGAAATTAAAGAGACTGAAGCAAATTTTGACAACAATTGTATTGCACAACGTATAAACATGGATAAATAAGACAACAGTTAGGCCATTCGTTTCTATCATGTAAAAAGAGTATTTGTGGCTACTCTAATTTGTTTCCTGCTCCTTGATGTATCATACAGAACAGAAAACATCAATTACCTAGTATTTTTTCTTGGAAAGACTGTTACCCAATGATTTATGATGAAGCGAGCGAGTATTCTGGCTCATGTTTCTTTATTGCTCATCTATTTTGTAAGGGCTCCTTTCAATATTTATTAAGTGACCCAAGTAAGTAATTAACTTCTTTGTGTGATATAGAATGGTGAATTATTAAGCCCGCCATACTAAATATCAAGGTTGGGTGCCATGTTCTTGTGCCTGTACGACAGACAAAAAACCCACTTCACGTTTCATACTTTAAAGTTCTGATTTTGCAGATGATTATAATTCTCAGATTACTGATCTTAAACCTAAAAATGCTATCTAAAAATCAACTACAGAAAAAACAAATGATAATGAAAATAAAATTGCAGTTGTTTCTTCAGATTGAAATGAATAATGCTATTATTCTTTCCCTGAATTGCCTTCTGGTCCTATCTCAGGCTCAACTTACAATTCCATCCAATCCATAGAAGGAACGAAGCCTTCAATGAGTGCATGTTTCATAGGAAGACTTGGAGTTCCAAATATGTGAAAGTATGAGTACCAATGAAAAATCCTTTTTTTTTTAAATGATCAGTAAGAAAGATATTTTAATAAAGAAAGGCCATGGTGGCACAACCTTAGTGTACCAATGCTGGAAATAAAGGCAAGACGGAAAAAAAGTGAAAATCTAATGAAGAAGAAAAAGGGGATGGGTACTTCCCTTTATGCTAAAGCAGCAGCAATTACCCCTACAGAAGAAAGCTAGGTAGTCATCTCTGCATTATCAAAACTTTTGTTATTTATTTCCCTCCTTATGAATACACCAAATCACTGCCAGAGGGGACTACAGAAAGTCTAAGCTACTAGTCGATGAACCTGCATTGTTAAACGATAACAGCATGATTCTTTTCTAATATTTATGCCTTTGGTTTTGAAGAAGCTGTAAGGAACTCCTCAACTTCTGCCTTGTTCATGCTTGGATCCTTTTGTTACTCATATTTAGATGAACTGAGGTCGGTCATACAAAGTTAAGCTAGTCTAGTATCATTGTTTGTTCAGTAGAATGACATTTTGGCTCCAATTCTTATTTTATGTGTAGTGGCTAATTACATCAGCATTGCTTAATAATGGATCCAATCAATTCTACAGGGTCAAGGCCATTCCTTGAACATCTTAGCCAGACATGTTAAAGGCATTAGTTTTGGCAGTAGGTATGTTGTAGGTGGAATTCGATTGTTCTTTTTTGAGTGCACCAAGGACCTTGTGATTTGTTGAATCATGAATTTCACAGTAGGAATCTTACCTGTGTAGTTGGACTTCACTAGCACTGACTGCACCGATGATGATGCTACAGTCTATCTTCTAGTTGTTGGTTTGATGCTAGTGTTGGCTGTTGTGAGACGGTTATTCTGCTGTTGTTCAATAAGCAATGGAATAGTTAGTCCATTCAAGCAAGAGTTCCAAAATTTTCGGACTTCCCATGTTCAGCTATAGTGTTCGCATGGTTCTGTTCCAATTGTAATTTGGTACACTTTAATTCCAAATGCTGGTATGCTTGACCAAATTCAACTAATTGTAATAAAGGACATTTACTTGTATGTTACTATACTGAGAGTAATGCTTTATCTTTTTAAGCAGCAGAGTTCACATTTATTAGGGTATTGCTTTCTGAGTGATTATCATTCCTTATAATTTTGCACTCTGAACTCAAGGCCTACATGACTATGATCTTAATATTTTTGGAAGTCTATGATAGCTGTGGTACAGTAGAAGTCTCATATTAAGGCGTCCTGTTGTGTGTCAGTAGCCTAATAGATTATGAAAATTGTGTAGATGCGAACTGGCAACCCGGTAGATGGCTGCGCAATCTTTTGGCGGGCATTAAGGTGAGAAATTCTTTGAAACTTTGTTTTTTAGTCTTTCATCATAGATTTTTCCTGTGTGTACTTCTGATCACTTATGCTTTTTAGTGCTCGTGATGAATATTTTAATAACCACTATCATTGCTTTCTGTGCTAGTAATCTTTCTTTTTCTCAGTGAATGCTGTTTACCATGATATTTACCCTGCGAAGAAAAATGATTTGTTCTGTATAGTGTTGCATACAAGCTGACCAAAGTTGAGAGTTCTGTCCCAAGCTTCTGTGAATGCACCTATAGTCATAGTTGAACATCACTTGCCCTCAAGCGAGCTCTGTTTATCTCTGCTTGAGCTCAGCTTGGCAATCATTGGCTCACTAAATGGGTTGTGTCTTACTGTGGGACTGGTTTATTACAGGTTCACAATCTCATAAAAATTAGTTACATTATTAGGAACATATGTTGGCCCAGTCAAAATGCTTGCACAGGGCATTGATTGCCTGAGATTGTGAGGCTGCTTCATCTAGTTAGTAGGGCAAGTCCTCCTCCTTTGACGGCAAACTATTCTAGAACTTGGTTCCCACAGCAGTAAAAATATGCATGTCCTACATCTTCACATATGTGAAACTGAGTCGCACATTACCTGCAAGAAGGTACAATGGATGGGCACCTCCTCTAAATTCAGCCTTCCTATGACGGTAAGTGACTCATTTGCTAAGGCTGAATCAATTATTTCATTAGGATTAATCTCTAAAGTCGGTTCATCCAAAGCTTTGGTGCTTACTGTAACAACTAAAATAGGATCTTGGCTTGTCGTCCTACCGATGAACTAGTAAGAGCATCGAAACTTGCACAAGCCCAAAAGTCACTTTTGGATCTCTTTCAGAGATAAATGAGGGAATTGAGTACAAAAGAGGTTAAGAGATATGTAGTTTGAAGAGGAAGGAGTTTTCTTTGAGGCTTGAGAGATGGAATAGATTGGGCCCCACAAGTTTTGAATTTGATGTAAGGGAATTCACACGAAGAGAAATGAGAATTCTAGGAGGCCTCCTTTGATGAGAAATGAAAGAGATGTTTGGTTATCTTAATTGAGCGTAAGGAACCAAACCAGACTACGGACCTGACCAAATTGAGCCTTTTCCATCAAGGTAGGGTTGGCCACTTGGATATTTTTGACGACCATTCGTTCTTGTAGGTTGTTTTTTCTTTGCTAGTGATAGTAGTAGGTTAAAGGAGCACTTTAAATATTAGGCAAACAATTTTTACAATTTTCCATTTTGGGGTGGTCGAGGATTATATTATTGAAAGTTATGGTCAATCTCATCCGTTCATTGGTGCAAGGACATTTTAATGCTGTATTTCTGTTGGAAGCTTGCAAATTTGCTCTGCTTTTCTCATTCCTCATGTGATTTCTGCATGTTTTCGTTTGTGTTATCTAATGCCTCTGTTTGAGGACTAATTGAATTGGCTGGTCTAGTTTATCTAGTAAAAGACAACCTGGTGCATAAAGCTCCTTGCTGTTCTGGAGAGTGGTTGGATTAATTTGGATCCTTTGTATGTGTTCTTACATATGCATCATATTTAAGCATATTTTTGCAGCCATTGAAATGCTGCTATTGCTACTGAAGAACAGTTATAAGATCTTTGAATTGTAAGTTTTTTGACAGTAGATTTAATGACTGGTTTGGTAGGAGTTGAATTAGACTGAGAGATTCCTAATGACTACAAGATTTAGTTTAGTGGATTTTGAAGATCATTCTGTATTATATATGAAATAAAGTCAGTTGATCAAAACATGAGTTTACCCACGAGGGTTACAGTCTTGAGCCCAATTCTTGCCTCTTCTGCAAACCAAGAATTTGCATGATACATGGTCTTGGTGGGTGGTGAGCTTTTACCAGTGTGTACTGTTACCAATTGTACCAGATGACGGGATGCCCCTCAGAATCAAAAAATGGAAAGAAAGTTGTAGAAGTTATTATTTTATTCAATGTACATTTGAATCATGAGTGTTATTAAAAAGGCAAATTGGGCATGCTCTTAGGCTTTCAGGTGATGTGAGCAATCACCTTAATTCATTGTCTATGTCTCAGTGAGGTGTTTTCACTTGGGCACTGCCTATCTGTGTTCATGCTTGATTGAGGTGGTATTTTTGGTTTTCCTTCTTTACCCTTTACAATTTTATAAAATTGAATATATATGGTAAGTTCATCTAAACTCTCTCTCTCCCCCCTTCTCTCGTTTCATCCAAACCTTCTCTGAGCTCTCTTTCTCTGCTGTTTTATTTGGTTGACCGAAATCACCATTTTCATCATGTGTTGCTGGTATAAATCAGGGTACCATTGTGATTGAATACCTGGCTCAATAATGTCAAATCATTAGTAATCAGCGCCAAGCTGTCAAATCCTACTTCATCTATTGAGTATGAATAGAAATCCTAACTTCATTTGTCTTTCTGGGATTTTTTTTGGTCTTGCCGGTAAACATTTTTTCAGCACAATTGTCTGTTCCAGGCCATGAATCTTCAAAAAAGTACCTCATGTTGGCTATGGATCAAATGTGTGTGGAGGAAAAAACTTGGGGGAGAGAGTCGGTTGCAAAATACTATTATCTCAAACTCTCTTTCACTTTTTCTCGCCATTTTTTCTCTTGCTTATTCCCTCAATCTGTTTCTCACCCTATCCACCTACTGTTTGTGTTATGCAGCTGTTTGATGAACTTACATCTAACATAAAGTTTTGACATTATTGTTATATAATTGTTTTTTCTGTTTCTATTGTACAACTTGCTTTGTTTAACATGGACTTTTCTATCAATACGTGACCCTATGATGCACAGCTATTACTACATGAAGTGTGGATGCTAAATGTTTCACCTACAAGCACATGGACTAGTAGGGAAACCTGACATTTTTATGACTTTCTCAGGGTAAATGAAATAATGCAACAAAGAAAACACCAAATGGGAGGAATAAGAATGCCTCTGATTGGAAACGGTGTCTCAAAAGTGCTAGGTGTCAAACTCCGACTGGTTTGAAATATTTTTTTGATAATTTTTCCACATTATTAAATTTTTATATGAATTATGGTGAATTTAGATAGAAATTTGGGACTACAAAAAAAAATTAGGTAACCCATCGTGAAATTTGGGACAATCTAATGTATATCCCTAGAAATCCCATAAATGTCTAATATCCTTTATAGGGGAACATAGTGTTCAAGTTCTCCACCACCCTTGGGGGTGTAGTGTGTCATGGTGCTACACATAACCTAGGTGAGCTATTGTGTAATCTGAGATGGGGTCTTGGGATTTCACGAGGATAGTTGAGAGTCTCCACGAGGCTGGTTCTAAGTGGACACTATCCAGCAAGGGCCGAAGGGTTTGAAAGTGTGGATGAAGAATAGGCAGGAGGGTATGACCCTCTGTTGGGACCCTCAGTTGTATGTATGATAGGCTTTTTGATGTCATACTTGGGGGATAACCTTCTTGAGGTGAGAGAAGAGCTTGGAGTTTTGAGCCAAGTAAATGCTTTTGATGTTAGAAGCATGAAACGGGTGACACCGTGTTATCAAGATTAATGTTATGGTTGCTAAGTATGTTGCCTTTTGACTTTAGGGTTGATATGGCGAATTCGATAAGGTGACTTGGGTGCGTTACGGTGCGTGTTACCTTTATGTTTTAGCTTATACTTGTGAACTAGTGAGTTCCCAATAATACATTGGAGCACGAGTGCTCCATGCATCAAGGTGCTTTATAATGATCTTATTGGAGCAAGCACCGAGTGAGTTTTGAAAACTTATCGATGGGGCATATAATGACCTGGACTTGGTTAACAATTGCGGACCTAAACTGTCACTCTAATTTTTAAAATCATAGAATTTCCATCGTAAATAAACTCATAAATAAAACATCAATAACAGTCATAAATACTCATCAAGCAAAAACAATAGTATAATAATAAAATCTGTCATACATTATTATCAATAATGGTGGCACAACCTCCAAGAATAATCTCTCAAAATTAGTAATGTCTACAGACATAAATAATAACCAACTCCAACATAACATTTCTAAGCTTTGAGATCCTCATCATGCAAGAAACTCAATTAAACTCGATCACCTACTAGCTTTCTCCATCCTACACTACTCTGAAGCTAAAAGAAATGTAAGGGTGATCCGAACAACTAGTAAGTGTTATAATCAATAATATAATATAAACAATAATCATCTCAGATAATATCAAAGCATGCAAAATCAATAATAAGGATAGAAGACTCAACAATACTTTATCTGAGGACTCGCCGCTTGTTGTAACTATAACTCAAGAGAATCTATAAAGAGCACCAAATCAATGGGTTCTACTAAACCTGAACACCACTAATACAATAGGGATTCCATAGAATTCGGATCTCAATAAAATATAGGTTCTATTGAATTTATCATAATAGAGGTCTCTAATACCAAAGATAACTCAACAACCTGCTTGAATTTTATTCTATCACTATGAACTAAATATCGCGTATTTATGCCATTGATGGTTAAGTAATTACCTCGTAACTACCACTTGTATTTTTGACATGCGTCCAAATTTATGATCTCTTGAGACCTTGCTATTGCAGGTGTGCAAACGTCTCATCCAAGTTCTATACGAGGATCTTTTGATATAAGTACTAGCTCAAGAGAATCCCCAATTCTCTATATAGGAACTAGCATTAGAGAATCCCAAAATTATTGAATCTCCAATCCTCTGAACATGTCAAATTCAGCATCCCTTGCTATGATATCCCTCGATACGATATTATACGATAGTCACGTGACTATCGATATCTCTCCACAAAACATAAACCTCAATCCACTAGATATGAAATAGATATCGGATGACTGTAGATTACACTACTGCTTCGCATGTTTAATTCTGTTTAATACTGTAATTATTATACAATCTCTTCTACCTAACCATAAAGTAAATAATGAAGTAAAATATTGAAGGACATAAACATCTATCGAATCAAAGGAATGGCTAACCATAGATGTTCGTATAGGCGGACCTCCTCATTTCCTTACGTGACCAACTTCTACTCCATAAAATTGATTCAAAGTTATCTAATTCTAATCATCATTAAATACTTCTAAAATGCATTTGCACTATATAAAGCACCTAACTCTCCCACACTTGGCCTACCATTCGGACACAAAAGGAAAAAAGAACCCTACACATCCAATCTCTTATATTATATGCATAAATCATCAAAATTCATAGGATTTTCCACTCGATTGTCTTATAACATAAAATGACAAGCTAATCTCCCGACTAAGGTCTCCAAGGCCCATGGCCAACTACCCTTTTCCATTAAAAGAATATTACTCTTTCTTCTACACTTAGTACACCAAATAATAGGTAAATCCATGGTCTACAAACACTGTCATACAAATTATATACAAGTGTGTAGAGGCCATACTTAGCCCTTGCACCACTTCCCTTATTCACCATAGATCCAACCAACTAGATTTATAAAATATATAATTGGTCTTTTCTTCATATTCTAGAGGTACATGGCCTTCTAAATCAAACATTGTCTAAAATTATTTATTTATATACGTAGTCAATTTACTAAATTTCTCTTACATGTCAGTATGGTCTTGGCCCAAAGGGCATTACGATCAATTTTCTAGATTTACCGACATAAGTTACTCTAGTTATTTGATGACATATAGAACTACAAAATATTATGAGGTATGCATGCAAGATAACATTTTTACACTTCATTATAGCTCCTACACCACGACTTAAGGAATTTTTGGTTCTACTTGTTAGATCCATTCCTAAGTGTTATTTTAAACATCAAGAGGCCTATTGCTCCATAATATATTAAGAGATAAGCTAGCAATAATATTACCTAACACCTTAACATGTAATACCAAGCCACGACCAAAGGAAAATTCTTGTTTGAACTTCTAGATTCATAAATATAAAATACTCTAACCATTAGAAGACTTATAAATCTCCATCATAAGATAATGTAGTTATGCAAAATTCACATTTTGCTCATAGATGCTCTTCTCAAGCCCACGGCTGGCCTACTTTCGTGCCTTGAAAATTTTCATTTGGATTATTAATTTAAGATCTCACTTTTTTTATACTTTAAACATGCAAATTCACTAAAGTAACTCAAAGATAATGCAGCCACCTACTAGAACATGACATAACATGGCTTAGGAGATAAGAAAATTACATAATATCATCATAAGAGGTTTAAAAATCAAGACTTTGAAGAAGGATAAGAAATGAGTAATAAAGACATCATTTTTGTGCATGTGGATGGATTTCCTCATAGGGGCCAAAATGAATGTTTTAACATGACAACCCATTTAACATTATTAGAGCCAACTTCAATCATTGGAAAAATATTCAATTAGAAGTAATAGAAAGATTGCCAAAGAACAGTGGAATATTCACTTGCTTTGGTTCATCTTCTTCAAACAATAGAAGCACATACGAACAACCCCCGAGAATTTCACAAACACAAGCTCCTCTTCCATAGTATCATGATAAAAGGCTTAAAAATCAAGACTTTGAAGAAAGATAAGAAATGAGTCACAAAAATATTATTTTTAAGCATATGGATGGATTTCTTATGGGGCCGAAATAAATATTTTAAAATGGACACAAGACAACCCATTTAATTTGTTAGAGCTTACTTTAATTCATGAAAAAAAACTAATTAGAAGAAATAGAAAGTTTGCCAAAGGATGATGGAATTTTTGTTTGCCTCTGTTCGTCCCTTTTAAATGATAGAAGCATGCCCAAATGACTCCTGATACCTTCACAAACACGAGCTCCTTTTCACTCTTCATGAATGGATCTAAGCCTCCTCTTCTCCAAAGGTAGTATGACACCAAGGGTGGCTAGAAGACCAAGGATTTCAGGGATTCACCCTTGATTTTCCGTTCTCATGGTTCACGGGGCAAGGTGGACAACTTCTTCTCTTCTTTTCCTCTTTAAGTGGCAAAAAATATCGGGGAGAATTAGGTTAGAAGGGGGCTTGAGGGGGGCATGTGGCTCCCAAACAAAAAGAGGGGGAAAACTACAGTTTTTAGCTTCCTAAGGGGGGCCAGCCAAAGTCTGAAATTTTGGCAATTAGGGATCCTTTCGTACTTTAAAATATGCAGCTAAAACACAAGGGAGGTGGCTAGAAAGAGGGGGACAGGAGGCACTCCCCATAGCTAGGGTTTTGACCAACTAGGGTTTTCTAGATTTTACATCTTCCATTTTTTATTAATAAAATAACGCACTGAAAATAGCATATATTGCTATTAAGCTCTGAAGCACGAACAACAACATGGGATTTATGACATGATATTGACACGTTATTTTTAAAAATTAAGGATACGACATATGGGGAGATGTGAACTAAAATTATGGTTTATAATTTTTTAATTGATAAATGCTACAATATTATACTAAATTTGAAATAAAAATATATTTTTTCAAATTCACACAAAAAAATCATTGGAAATTATGTCATAAAAGGATAAAAAAATTAGGATACAACTTTTATAAAAGGATAAATATCAAATATCATTGACAATGAATTACAAAAATTATGTCACTTTGAAGTTTCCACGACTATATTTTTTTTATTATCTCTATTTCCATCACTATCATTGGTAAAAACAACACAATCCAACTCTAACTCATTCAATGAGAGGTGTTCGATTTCTAACTCTCTAATATTATTGAGTGAGTTAAATGTATTTCCTCAAATGTCATATATCTTACTCTCTTTTTGTGAGTATTGTGGACTTTTTCTTGAAAGTAGGCAAAGATTGTTATGAATAAAAACTAAATCTTTGGTGCATTTTAGAGTCATTCTATTCCATTCTTAAAAAATGGATAAAAGAGCAAGTGCTCTAATTTTTCTCGTAACATGATGAGGAAGATAGTTGCACAAGTAGCTTTAAAACTAAAGATTTGAGCAAAGGTGTACTTTGACCATAAACAACCCACCAACTTTTTTGATGCATACTATAAAGGTCACTAACAAAATTAATATTTGCAAATTGATTTGTCCTTGACGAAAAATTAGCAAATTTCATGTTGGCTTTAACTCAATCTTTTGGATTAGGGTATTATATTTTCATATATTTCATCATTCATTGAGAAATTTTCGAGTCTTTTGTATGAAGGAATTCTATTTGGCCCTTCATTAAGTCATTAATTTTTACATTACCTTATAAATTTAATAAACAAGAATGAAGTATTAGATATGAATTCAATTTTATTTAATAAATGTGTAACTAGTTAATACAAAAGTGATAAATCATAAATATAAAAGTAATAAATCATAATACTTTAATCACCCTTGATTTAGAAAATGAGTCATGCAGTTAAGTGGGGGTATTGTTTTTGCTCCATCGGTTGATAAGGATGTTATACACCACATCATAGAATGTAGATTATTCTTTCATCTGTTTTTTTTATGCCTATATATTGCAATATTGACTTTTTCAATCATGGTATCCCACATATCATACATGAAATAAAGACAAAACTAGTATGTGTCGCAAGTCCTAAGCATATCATATATAGGAGCAGTGAAATAAAGTAAGTAATTAATCTTATCCTACTAAATGTCATCTAAGAATAACTCTTTCATATATCTAGTTTTCCCCTCATCCTCCTTCAGGTCAGACTTCTTCTAAAGTAAAGAGGGATGGTCTGTACATTTTCCATTCTTCACTAATAACCAAAGTTTAAAATATTGTCTTAATGGGTTTAAATCTGTTCAACATAATAATAATTGAGGCAAACCAAGTAGTGGCCACCGAAAGCAATTTCAAGAGAACATGGTCATTAAACATAGATAATCATATGGAGTAACTCACAATAAAATTCTTGACAAGCGAACAATCATCGAAAATTTGTATGATCTGAGAACACTCATCAAATGCTATTTGATTGTTCTCCAAGTTATTTGCTACACAAATATTTTGCAATGTAAGATTAAGTGTATTGATTACACATGAAGTCTAAAAAATGGGTAGATTAACTTGGTGAATAAATGCCTTGGCACCTACGCAATTCTTTGCATTGTTGGTTATCACTTGAATTACATTGTTGGGACCTACCTCATCAATAATTTCATCAAATTAAAGATAAAATATCTATCCTTAGTTTTTCTTGATCTATGAATTCTAGGTATAAAATTGAATAGATGTTTAAAAAATTTTTTTAAATAATATTAAATTAAAGATCCTCAAAGTCACAAACGTAATTCAAAAATAATAAAATTTAACAAGAAGTAACAACTAATATTACTCACAGAAACATTATAATTTTACCTAATAAAAAGTCTTCAAGAATAACTTGTTTAATTATTTTTTCTAGAAAAAAAAGTTCAAAAAAAAGTCATTCAATTCAATATAAAATTTACCAAATTTAACTTTTATAGCATAGATCTATAACTTCTAGGTATAAAATTTAGTAGATCTTTCTTTAAAAAAATAGAGAAAATCCTAAAGTATTAAATTTAAGAGCCTCAAAAACAAATAAAAAATAAAAATTCATCAATGACTAATATTACCCACGATAACATTATACTTTATCTAACAAAGTATCTTTTAAAAAAGTTTAAAAATTCATGAAAAAAATCATCACTGAATATAAAAGCATGCAAATTCACCGATCTATGAATTTTACGTACAAATTAGAGTAGATCTTGAAAATTTACCTCAATTGTAATTTTACATTTTCTAAAGTGAAGGCATAGATCTTGTTTTAAGCCTGGAAATTTGTATGAAACTTATTAGAAATGCTATATATGAATTAAATCAAGTAACAATTTTCAGAAAAACGAGTCTTAAACAACAAATTTACCTTTTTTATTCATTTTCAAGCAATTTCATGAATAATCTCAAAGTCACCACAAAATATGCGATATTGAAATGTGAGAAATGTTTAAAATTGTAGGATTGAGGTGTATGTTTGAGTAATTTGTGTTCAACTTGAAGATAGAACAAAAATTCAGAGAATTTTGAATAGCAAGAGAATTATTTAGCCTTTGCAAGAGTATATGCTTCAGCTTGCCCCTTTCTTTAGTGATTCGTGAGAGCCTCTACTAGTCTGCCCCCTTCTTATAGTGTGGAAAATGAAGTGGAAAGTTCCTTAATAATTGAGGATGTGATGTGTCATTGGATCTGGGTCGTCTGACGGGTTAGGGAGCTGTTTAATCTTCTTCTGCGGGTTGAACTGGAGCCGGTCCAGTTCTTGTAACTTCTGACCTAGAACTTATGCAACACAACGAACGAATTAGAGGTCAGAGGATTGGTGGGATTCACTCCCCGGTTTATCCTTCGACATTCAAGTCAGAAATTTTTCTCATCGAATAAAAATATGCGATGATGTAAGATGTGTAAGTGCATGTAATGGGGGATTGAGTATCTATGTGCATCCTGCAGTGTGGCATCTTTGAGGTGTGCCCTGCCAAAGGGCGTCTTAGAGGAGCATCCAGCCAAGGGATAGCTTAGAAGTGCGCCTGGCTAGGAGGTGGCTTAGAGATAGAGGACTTAGTCCCAAGAATGGAGAGCAGGGCCCCTAGAAGGAGAGCGGGCCTCTTGAATGGAGAGTATAGCACCTGGATGGAGAGTATAGTGCCTAGATGGAGGGATAGCCTCCTGGAATGAGGATTTGCACTCATAGGAGAATGGCTAGCAGTGGATTAAGGCTGTACTAATTGGAAAATGGCTTTAAGAGATGAAGGAGAACTCTTTCATGCTCCTCGTTGCCAGAGGCTGGGTTTCTCTTTTCCTTCTTTTTCTCTCCTCCGTCTTCTGTTCACACGCTTAGAGCTCTCTTCTTTGGATTTAACATCCTCCCCTCCTTGCTGTAGTGAAGGGGTAATTATAGTATTGGTGGGTAGTTTGACCTTCTCTGGTTGGTGACAACCGTCCGCTGAGTTGACCGGATGGATAAGAAAATCTTGTTTGGTTGGCGGTTTTCTTCCTTCTTTGACATAATCATGGGAGGGACCTGATATGACAATTACCTTTTGGAGGAGATCCGCTAGGCTACTATTGCCATTTTGGGAGTGATCGTGCGAACGTGGGCAAATATTCTTGGAATATTTATTAGGCTGTTCCGACCGGTTATAGTAAATTTCTTTAGCGTATGGAAAGAGGATCGTGAGCTGTTCTGACTGGGCCAACGAGGTCATTTTGGTTGACCGGGATGTCTAGGATGACTAAGCCTATTGGGACGTTGTTCGGATCCTGAGCATGTCCTTTCTACTTGTGGGCCCTCTTCCTAGGCCGGGTAGACTGAACCCATTAGGATGTTTACTATGAAGCCAAAATGAATCAGTTAAATATATAGGCTAATACAGAATACAGTGACATATTGTAATATTATTCCAGTATCAGGTTTTATCAGTATTGATATCATCCAATACCGAAATATATTGGCCAATACATAGTGTATTGGTCGATATTTTCAACCATAGTCAGTAGAGTAGATATAACTGGTTACTACTCCATATTCTTGTATATGGATGATCAGCTTTCGCTTCACTAGCATTAGTGTGAGTTGGTTTAATATCGTATTGGTGCCCATTTCTATGACGAATATCAGTTATCACGAGGCGTATCTGCCGATGTCTAAAACTAATGTTTTAGCTGCTCTTATGCCTCCGTAGGCCAATTGCTCTTTGCCCTCTCAGTTTGATTTAGTATGTCTATGGGATTGTAGTTTGCTTGTACATCTGTCCTCTTGTTTCCAAAGTTGATGCCAATCGAGTGCTGCCGTATCTAACCATTTCCATTTTTTCATAAAATGCCTAATTATGTTCAAAGCACCTGGCTGTAGGTCAAGTTAATAAGTGAAACTATTCTCTGAAGTCTTCTTAACATGTGAAATCTTCCCAATCTTCCAACATGAGGTCAACATGATTGCGGCACATGGAATCCACTACGAGTGCTTCCTTTTTGCTTGTATATGTTTGCTTAATGTCCAAAGAGAATAGACAAGATTTGATCATATCATATATAATTTGAAATAGGAATTCAAATGTTGATTGAACAATCCAATTATAAAATTTTCAAGAAAACAAAAAGCATAAACTCATACCAGTACTCACTCACCAGCTAACACGGTCGCTTCTAATATTAGTGATCTGTTACATATGTGAGAATTGGGGAGGAGAAATTTGAGTTACTTGATAAAATTTGTGGCACATATTAGAGAGGAAAATGTTGTTTAGCAACTGAGTTATGTTTTTAGTTTTCTTAAAAGATATGATTAGATTATTTAAATTAACATTTAAATTTCTATTTTGAAATTATGTATGATATGATCAGATATTTTCTTATCTTTCTGTGCATTAGGAAAACCTTTACAAGCAAAAAATACTTGGAGTGGACTCCATGTGCAGCACATTAGACCTCATGTTGAAGGAAAGTTGATAAGATGTCACTTGTTTAGTAGACTTTAGAGAGAGCAGTTTCTCTTATTTACTTTATCAACAACCACTGGTGTTTTGAAAATGATTAGGCATGTTACAAAAAAGAAGAAATTGGTAAAATATTGCGTCACTCGATTTGTGACAACTTTTCTTGCTTTGGAATAGGTGTGCAAAGCAGAAGTATACTCTTAGGAACATGTTTACGTCAGACAAGTGGGTGAAATAGTTGACTTGATTACCAAAAAAAAAGCCTCGACTTGGAGCAAAACAACTGAAATATTGTAATTGGTCCATCTTATATCATTGTGTTATATATCCTTAACGTCATGGCTCCTCTTGTTTGGGTTCTTGGAATTGCTATGAATGAGAAAAGATTTGCTAGGAATACATATGATGCAATGGATATTGATAAAGAAGTTATCGAAAAGGATTTCAACGAGAATGCAGAGAAGTATAATGACATTTAAATAATGGACAACAAATGGAAATGTCAACTTCATCATCAATTTTATGCACAGGTTGCTTCTTATTCTATGAATTCTTTATTAGCAATCCAACTATTGAGCTTGATGAAGTTGCCAATGGGTTGTATCAGTCTATATAAAGACTAGTACTAACATTGATTTGGAAGACAAAATATGAATGAGTTGACACTGTATAAGAAAGGTGAAGGCCTCTTTGGCATGTAATGACAGTTAGATTAATTGAAAAAAAAAAGCTCCACATACCCATCACTAATTCTAAGATCAAAATGTGTTTTACATCTTATTCGAATTAGCTAGTTGCAGTTTTCTATAACTCTGTAGCTGACTGAAGTTTATTTGGAAATTCAGTCCCAAATCTACAACAGTTGCCTATTGCAAAAAAAAATTAAGTTTAGCTACAAGTGTAGTTGGCCATGAATGTAATTTGGGTGCAATTAAGCAAGTCATATTTGAATGCCATCAATCCTATGATTGGATGGCAATACTTAATGTTTACAGGGAGAGATGTGTGCTAAATTGTATATACTTAAAATGCAGAGGACAATTTGGTTTTTTTATAATGATAACTTGGCATGGGGGGCTGTGGAAAGATTATTGAGGAGGTGATGGTTTACACAAGGCAAGATTAAGTGCAAAGGCTTCATGTTTTAAAGTATTGTAGTATAAGACAAAGAGGCTAATCTAGAGGAAACAGAGGATGACATTGAGGGCTTCAAATCTAGTGATAGATGTGATGGTAACGAAACAAATGATGGTGATAAGGATGATGTGGTAGAATTTGATAATGATTAGAATTCATAGTATCTAAGGATTGTATCTATGTGCTAGAATATATACATTGTGGACAAGTGTTTTTGTTGATCCTGATGCCTATTGAGACGGTGATTATGCTGTGTATATTCATGGTGCCTTTTGTGTTTTGAGCTATGATTAAAATGTTTTCCCTACATGTAAGCATTTGAATCTATATTACAATTAGCGCCTCAATGTTGTGGCTCTTGGCTCTTCGGGCAATGAGGAGAGTTGTCACCTTCGCTTGCCTAGCGCTTTTAACAACATTGAAAGCATTCAGATGGAGCTGAAAAAATGTAAAGAGAGAAGAAATAGAAGCATTTATGATCAAGCTTTATAATTCTAAATGAAGTTTGGGTGTTCATACTAACTTCCATTCTAACTAACTGTGCGTGATTTGACTTCGAATAATTTAGTGAGGTGGGTGAGAATGGTTGCCCCTGTTTGATATGTCAAGTGCTGATGGGAGTAGGGGGCTGGGAAAGATAGATTAAATCTAACTACATTTGGCCCCGTGGCCTCAACCTTAATGACATTGGTAAGAGGTGTTGACCATAAAAATGAGATGCAGAATCATCTTCTAAAATGCTTTTCGGTGAAACACTCCTGTCGTTTCGGTTCTAATATGACACTTAATTTGGGGAATTAGTAATAAAACTAGTTAAGCAGAACCAGTTTTAAAGAAGTTTTGTTTATGCATGAGATAGTATTCCTTCCTTTTCGTTATATTTGTATTTTGAGAAGTGATATTTTGTGTATGAATACAATTATGGAATTTGAAATGCTTTCTCCTCTATATACATTTATGGAATGAAATATCAACCACTATTTGATGTATTGTAAATATATATGGGTATCGGGCCTCCTGATATCAATATTTTTCAATACCATGATAGAATCGTGATATGTTGTTGTATTTGTGATATATCTAATATATTTATCAATAGTTGAAACATTGGGACGATATACCTGATATGTGATCAGTATATTGATTAATATTTTCCTATCAAGTTACGATTTATAGAATTTTTTTTGTTTTTGCTTTCAATATAAGTATCATTGATACGTACTATCTGTTATCGATACAATTGCAACCATACCATTATTGATACCAATACTAATGCTGAAACTAATATCTTCATTCATAGTGATAGTTCCTGGTCTTCTCTTTCATAATTTTGCTTCAAGAATTCATGCAATTTTTCAACTTTTGTACTGATATATTTTTGGGGCCGGGGGTTTGGTTACTTTTCTGTCATTTCCACTATGGGCTTATCTCTTGTCATTTTAAGATGATTGCTCGTCTAATATTTGACTACTAAGTGGAATGAATGCAACAATGAGGTTGTTCTCACACCCTGTATACCAGATTCAGATTGGTGCATGAGGAATGTATCGAATTCAATAAGCTTGGACTTCGGGATAATGTTGCTCAGATATGTGTGCTAGAGGTACATCAGATTTTTGATCATTTTGTTAAAACATGCTGGGATCCTTAGAGATGAACTTGATTAAATCTTAGAAGCTTCCACTTCGACTAATTCCCCCTCCCAGAGAAAAGTAAACTTGGTTGTGATGTCATGTTGATAATTTTTTTCTGAACAGTCTTTGAGTCAGAATGACATTGAAAGTCAATCAGCTTTGTCAACAAGGTATTCTTTAACTTTCTATTATTGCTTCATTTTTATGCTTTTAAGTAATAATGTTGCGACCTCTCTACAGAATAATGCTGATCAATGTGTTTATATTATGGATGTCGATTTCTTTTTACTGCTCACAATTTTTTACTGTCAACATTTGTGGAAAGGCAAATAATTAAATTAGACAACACAATTTCATGTAAAGCATGTTATATCAGATAGCATTTTTTTGTTGGAATGGTTGTGTTAGGTCAGAGTTATCAAACTAATCTATGCTCAAAATTATCTCTTGTTTTATGTGCAGCAAGGCTGGGAAAGATGATTGATAATGTGTTTTTAAGAACCATATTGTCTAGGGATTTTCATCTTTGCCAGAGCTAGGCATTTGACTAAAACAGAGTTAAAATGGTCGAAAGATTATAAGTAATATTGACAGTTAAGATGGGAAATGATCTAGTTTTCAAAAGGTGGTTGATCATCTTTTTTCCAATTTCCTCATCCCATAGCATAGACAATTGTGTGAGAGAGAAACTAGAGAGCTTTGAGAAGTAGCATTATCTTGTTTCTCAAGGAATTTACTCAAATGAGTATTTTTTGGAATTGATTCAGTGGAGTATTTTTTTGCCCATGGCAACTTCTGATGAATTTCAATGATTGATGTTTGAAAAAAAAAAAAACATGGTACACTGCTGACTAAGTGTTGTCTTTTTTTTGTTTCAAATCTTATAGATTGGTTGTAATAAATGAGGGTATAACTGACTCAGGTTTCAGAGAGTCTTGAAATGCATCAAACAATAGCAAGTGGACGTCTTTTTTTTTTTTTTTTTTTGGGGGGGGGGGTGGCGGCGCTTAATATAGTGAGATTAGGAAATTGATAACAAATATATTCATAGATCAAAACTGACTTAATGATAAAAGTTGAGCAGAAAAGAAACTTAAATGCATACTGAAGTATGTAAGCTCGTAAAATTACTATCATCTTCATCCAAGCTTTGGTGTTTTACTGTTTGATATGGCTATTTTCTCAATCGCATTTGGAGTTTATAATTTGAGGAGTATTCTTGTTTTGTTTTTGCTGGGTATACTTTCAGGAGTATGTGATATGTAGGATTGTATGGTTTTCTTTCTTTCATTGTTTTTTTTTTTTTTTTGGTTGAATAGAAAGAAAAAGGATGTGATTGTATCTTTCACTTTTGCCGTTTGTACTATATCTGGTGAAAACTTTTATATGAAAATGACATTTGTCTTTTTATGGAACATTGAGCAATACTTTTTGTCATCATTGAACTATATATCTTGTATTTGCAGCTCAGAAGATCCTAATAGAGTTGTCATATGTAACATTCATGTGCTTTACAATCCAAATCGAGGAGAAATCAAGCTTGGCCAGGTATTTAGCACTAGCTATACTTGTTCTTGTGTAACACTCATATGGACATACTGTTACATAGTGAGCTAATGCGTACATAGTGAGCAATGGCACCAGCAACCAAGCACAACAGCAACGACATAAATAATCTAACAGCAGCCACAACAAAATGGAAGAGAGTACAATATCAGCATCAGCAAACTACTCTGCATCGTACAACAATTAGGGACAGCTAACCAAGATCAAGATGAAGAATACAAGAAACTTAGCTAGTTGTTAGACAAGACAACAGACTGAGGATATAAATAATGCTGCTATCAGTTAAATGTACGTGTGAATGAATGAATTGAATACAAGTCTACTTGCAGTTTTTTCTCATTTCCCAGTCTAAATTCTCTCATCACCTTCCATTCTTCTTCCCTTCTGGCCTTCTGATTTCTCATCTTTAATTTTTTTTCCTCTCATCTCCTTATTTCCTCTCTCACCTCTAATTTCCTTATTTTCGTTTCCAGTTTCCTTGTGATTGTGTTAGTCCAGTCTTTAGTGTTGACAAATTTTGTTACAACGTTTTGTATCTTGAACCTCTTCTTTTTAGTGTCTCTTGTGTATCCTGGCTCAAGCATGCTGTTTTGGAGCAGAATTTTGCTAGATGTGGAATGGGGCTTGATCATATTCTTTCTCAACATTTGTTGGACAGTTAGCTCATGCAAAATTGGACCAGTGGGTTTTGCTCGGAGTTCGTTTTTGGTTTGCTCGATCAAAATTTGACCAGAGTGTTTCCCTTGAAGTATTTGAGATTTGGCTCGTGCGAAATTCGTCCATGATGTTTGCACGAAGTTAACTCAATGTTTGGATCAAGTGAAATATCAGCAGGGGCATACGCTTGGAATTTGCTCAGATTTCCTGTCAAGGAAGTTTGGACCTGAAGTTTTTTGGAGGTTTGCGCAACATTTGGCTCGAGCAAAAAGAGAACAGAATATTTCACTTGAGTATTGCTCCTTTTAAGCTCATGCGAAAAGGTTCAAGTATGCTTCGGCCAAGGTTTGCAAGATTTTTGGTTAGGGGGAAAACAATTACTCTTACTTCCCATGGATTTTAAACTGCTTTGACCTGGAGTTATCTTCTGTTTTAGACTAAATCTCTGTCAGATGAATAGTAGAGCATGACAGGAATTGGAGACTTTGTTTTTGGTGACTGTTGAGTTACCTTTTGTATGATTTGAGAAAACTACAGAACACTCAAGTGATTTCTTCATTTCGATAATGTGTTCTTTAATGTCCTGTAAACCCCTCATCAAAATATTGGACCACAATTCCTAACCTGCAATCCTGGAGTTCCAAGTGTGGCTTTGCATAGAAAAGAGGTGTTGCATGTGGCTTGAAGAGTTGGTTAGTGAATGTTCACTGGGTGGAGTTAGAAGAGTTTTGGTATAGCTACAGGTTTGCAGATCTAAGGAGTTTTTTAGGTCACAAGTGTGTTGCTAGTTGACTAGGGACTACTGTGTCTGAATGATAAGTTTGTAAGTTGATTCTTCTGAAATTGTGGATTTTCAGTTGGTGACTCATAGCTTAGAAGGTTTTTCTTTGAATACATTTTTCACTAAGTTTTTTTTGTCACCATATTGTGTGTTATCCACTTTATTTTAGTTTCCTATTTGTAATTCTGTTGAATAACAGAATAAAACAAAAGTTGGTTTGGAGAAAGCAGTCTTACAGCAAATGCTGCATGCATTTTCATCTGAATTTGGGAAGATAATCTCTTCAAAATATCTCATGAAAAGACAAAGTTGAGGCAATTTGGGAATGAAAGCCATGACACATGATGCTGCAATGTTGCCAGCATTGCATTTGCCTAATCATATGTCACAATGTACATGACTTGAAATCATAATTTATACAAGCATCCCCTTATATCGTTTATCTATGTTACATAAATGACAATCAGTATTTTTTGTTTGATCAAGAATGTACACAAGTACACATTGTGGTCAGTCCTCAACCTCCCCCCCCCCCACCCGGAAAGAAAAAAAGAAAATGGAAAGGCGAAAAGTAGAATGGATAAAAAGCCATACATCATTTCACCTTATACAACAAAAACATTGTAAGTAAACTTAGATCTAAAATATCAATATGGATATAACCCTCCAAATACCACTAATGTGTTTTCCACTGGGCAAAAATGACATTCTCTTCTTGCTGTGGATTTCCTTTGATGTCCCTACACCATTTTGTGTGTGGAGATCCGCAAATGTCCTATGGATTTTTGAGCTGCTGTATGCACCAGATCAAGGTTAAGAGAATATGACAAGAAGTAGGAGATGATTAGGTCCTAGAACTGATTCACCACTCAGGCTGCACAATCTCTCATATGATGAGTGCAAGGTCGAGGATTGAAATAGAACTCTACCCATGGAATGACAAAACCATATTAAATTCGTTGAAAAGAAAAATATTTCTCATGAAAAAATAGATCCTAAAACATCAATAGAGAAAAAGATGTTTAAGTGGATCCAAAGAGTAGGCTTACCACAAACTGAAGTGGCAGATAATAGCTCCAAGAGTCTGGAAGATGGAAATGAGGAGAGAGGGCAAGGGAGAGTGACAATTAGGGTTTTGTCTATTAAAGAGAATTGTCTTTCCCAATCAAAATCCAGCTATCGTTTCAACTTTATTTGGTCAGTGTTGGCCGATTTGTGAAGCTTGTTCGTGACCTGGTTGTCTGCTTCCAATTGTTGTGTCCTGTCTCTCACAGTGAGCATGCTACTGGATAGCTAATCATGATACTTTTGCTGTTTTTATGCCAGTTGCACGGCAGTCCTTGCTATGCATAGGTTTTATCTAGTTTATTTTACTCCCATGTAATCCTATTCTGATTGCTTCAGACTCTAATAAGCATTCCCCTCAAAATTTTCTTCCTTGTCCCTTCAAAAAATTTGAAAAAAAAAAAAAAATCTTGCTATGGGAAGAACGAGAAAAAACAATCCCTTCCATGCATGGATGAAAATATTGGTATCAGTCGTAGCCATATTGGTATGAGATCATATTAAACAATACATATTAATATTATATATATTATAAGGGAAAATTTTTTTGAAAATTATAGCTGCTAGAGTCGATATATCGGTTATATTGGCTAATATTTTGTATTTTAGCCGATATATTGCCAATGCAGCCGCATATCTAAATATTATTGTGGTATTGAGAAATATCGTTGTTAGAAGACTCTGATACTGTTACACATAAGCTGATATTGTTATTATCGACCGATATTTATATATGTGCTTGATACCATTCAATGCTGCTTGCTTGATGGTGAAAGTTTTCCTATATCCTTCAATTAAATTAACACCTTCTTGTGGATTATGACTGTTTTTGCTTTATAAAAGGCCTGCTTCCACTCCAAGAAAAACAACGTTGACGAGAATTCTAAATGGTTGTTGTTAATCCATAACAGATATGCTTATAATAGAAAGCTTGACAATTAATGACAATATTGGACTTTTAACAAGAAAACCAATAACCAGAGATGATGGTGAAATGTTAATCTATTCTTAATAACAATTAATGATGGAATTTAGACTATGACATATTTTAATACTTGTTAGGAAGCAAATTTGGTTTTTGCAATTTTATGCCTGCCTTATTAGGGTCCACGGGAGAGAACTTAAGTATTTCTTTTGCATTTGATCTGATTTGTGGGAGACTGAACAGAAGATTGATCAATCAGGATGGTGCCTTAATGGAGTAACTTGCTCAAATTTTTTTGGTGTCCTGAATACAGGTTAGGGTTCTGTTGGAAAGGGCTCAAGTTGTTTCTAGGATTTGGAATGATGCCCCAGTTGTGATTTGTGGAGACTTTAATTGCACCCCCAAGGTAGTCTTGCTTATCACCTTTTCTTCCCAAAAAAAAAAAAAAAGCATTAGATGATAGCTTTACTGGCACATTCTTCCTATATCTGGTCATTAAGTCATCATTGAGTTTTATTTTTTGTGAATATGATTTGATGATATATTTATTTCTCATGCCAGAGTCCGTTGTACAACTTCATCTCAGAGCAGAAGGTAGTGCTTCTCCTCTTAATGCAGTGACAGTCATTCTTTCTCCTACTGTTTCTTATGTCACAAATGTACCACAATGCAGCTAGATCTTTATAAATTAGATCGAGACAAAGTATCAGGACAAGCTTCTGCTGAAATTCATCCGCTGCCAAAGCAATATAACCCTTATCCTGGGTAATTTCTTTGAACAGTTCTCATGCTTTATAGGCACACTTTTTTCGGTCTTTTTGATTCCTGAAGCATGAGCTGAAAGGCTTGCAAATTTATGCAGGGTACAAACGCATGGTAATATAGTTCAATCACCATCCATGGTTGAGAACAGAAATGTTGAGACTGAGCAGAATAGTTCTATCTCTGAAATGATGATGCATAATAATAATCCAGAAAACACTTCGGAAAACATGTTTCCGATGATGGTGACAGTTGATGGCAAGGGGGTTGACTCTGGTCACAGAGATCCCTTATCTGGCATTCAGAAGCAAAGTATTTTAGAAAGCATTTCAGAAAATGTACCTCCTATGAGCAGCCTGCCACAGCCCCATTATGATACCTCTTCTCAGGATTTGTCAGGTGAATCTTACAATTTGGAATCATCTTGCATTTTCTCATCTGATCAAGGGATGACTCATACTAGCCAAGATGTGGCAGGTGTCTCCACAGATGAGGCTGGATCAGCTATGTGTGTCTCAGCTGATGACTTGGAGAAAGGTGAATTTACTCATCCTTATACAAGAATGTTGTCTGTTAATAATTGATTAATGAGATTGGTGAATCTGCTGAATATACTTCTGTAGCTTCTGACAAAGAAGATTACAGCTCTGGTTTAGCTGAGGGGAACCATGTAGAAGAAGCAGTTCATATTTCCAGTCAAGAATTTGGACCTTGTACTTCCCTATCTCAGTCTTATATAAATGTGGAAGATATTAGCATGAACTCCAACAATGATGGATTTTCTTCTGTTGCTAATGATTGGTCTGGAAAGGATGGCGGGAATCAAGTGTCAACAGATGCTGGTAATCTGGGTAAGTTCTCATCACTCAATTTGTTAACTGCGATTCCAATTGTGTCTGTGTCCTTGAGAGCTCAGAATTTCTTCCTTTGAATCAGTTGGAGATGGTGCTAGTGCTAGCCTAACAAATCTATATGAAACCCACATCTCAGACGCATTTTTTGCCTCCAACATTGATGTGGATGAAAAATTCAAAAGCCTATCACTTGACAAGCTGGATGAAATAAAAAAAGATGATGAAAATCTAGGTGAAGACTCTGAGAGCTTCTTATCCAAGTTACATAGCAGTGAAGGTGCATTCCTATATGAACTTGGCAAGCTGCTAATATCCTATTATGGGGCATCAAATTGTCTGTGAAATGAATTAAGGTAGCTGATGGCCTGTTGCTGGCTTCTCCAGGCAATGAGGTTCGTGAGGATTCATCTACCAGAATGAATTCTGGGTCAGATTATATAAAGAAAATTGTGTATGATCCTTCCCTCTGGACTCCAATGGAGATAGCAACTGCAACTGGCCAGGCAGACTTCACCTTTCTTGAGCACCCTTTAAAGCTCAGGAGCACATATGCAGAAGTGGAGGTGGGTCCATGGTTTCAAGTTTACCTAGTGATGTATTTAATTTATATGTATATGTAAATTAATTATGCATGTTCTTCTGATGGACTTGCATACAGTCTAAACATCTAGAGATAAAGATCAAATGAGACAGAATATGTAAGATTGAGATTCTATTGTATACATCACTTTTTTTCTGAGTAAAAGAACCATTAACAATATTCCAGTCGTCACACAATCCTGGAATTGTTATTTTCCAATCATCCTGATTTGGAGTCAAGTTTAACAGGCTTAGAAAATCTAGTCCTTACTATAACATAGGTATAGAAGAACATTAATGACAGTTGAAAAATAACCGTGAAAAAGCAATAAAATTTACACATCAATGGCAGCCATCAAAACTTATGCATTTTTTTACTTATTGATATTCTAGCAGCCCCACTAAACATCACCAATTTCATAAGCTTAAATTCCATCACAACTTAGGAGACATAGACCGTGTTATGAGAGGTGTCAGAAAACTGATGGTACTGGAGGGATTACTGGTATTGGTACCGATACCACCATAGTTAGGAGGTGACAAACGGTTCCTGGTACTAGTTTTGGGAGATTTTTTTGGATAAAAGGCAGTACCTTAGCAACACCGATATTGTTGGTGGTACTGTTGGTACTACCGGCAAAACTGCCATTTTTTATTTTTCGGGAAAAGTGTCAAAATAAAGTCGTTTTGATTTTTTAGAAAAATATAAAAATGACAATATTTTGATAATATTCAAGTCCTTTTACATTAAAACTACACCTCTCATCATTAACAGTTGCCGCCAGTTGGTAATTTTAAAAACACCACCACATTTAAACAATTTCAATATAACTAATATCTCTCACCCCCTCTCTGACTTCACCATCTTTATTTTTCAATCTTTATCATCTTTAATGATGGTTGAGGCTGACAAACTCTAACTGTACAAATCAAATTCTAATTAAGCCCTGTTGGATTTGATTGCAGAAGTTCTTATTTTAAACTATAGATTTATAAGAGAATTGTAAAAATGTTTTTTTCAATAATTGAAGTTGAACCATCTGTAACTTGAAATAAAATGTGTTTAAAATTTTTAATAATTTATTAATATTTGTGATAAATTCTAGAAATAAGATTATATTTTTGTTCACAGTACTACCACATTGGACGATACAATTTGGAACTAATATTGCTTGAAACTTGTACCAATCGAAACTGGTACCTCATGGTATTGGTAGCGGGACCATTTTTTGGTCCCGTTTATACACTAGTATAAATGTTAGTACCGCCTTACACTCGTAAGTGTTATATATTAGCAATCTATAGGACTAGGAATGCATTAGTCTGATTTCAAACAAATTAGAAATACGAAAAACAAAGAATAAGTTAAATTGCGGATTCTACTAATGCACTTAAAAGCAATTGAAAAACCAACCAATAGACACAATAATTAATAACTTGTATCTTGCTCCTCTAGAATTCTTTCCTCAAGAGGTATGTTGAGTTCTTGAATCCCAACAATCCAATGTCAATCCAAGCATGCCTAAGTACTGGGGAAAAACATTTTGACATTTGTAAATTATTTTTAGATATTCTCTGGGCAACAACACATTGAGAACTTCATATTAACAATGGGTGGTTGGGAGTTAGGCAACTCCATAAAATTCTGGAGAAAAAAACTCTAGAGTAGCTCAATCCAAATTGGATTAAATTATTCCATATATCAATGCACCAATCATGATTAAAATAAACCAAGCTATTAAGGACATAATATTAGACATAAAACAAAAATATATTGGATGCCATTAATAATTCATTATGTTGATAATCAATTGTTATAATTAATAAAATGAGGACGCATGGCATTCAGAGCTCCTTCTGTGCCCAACTGTTGATTTACAAGACTCAGTTGACTAGAATAATGCAATTTGGTGGTGCCAAATGCAAGAAGTTTGAAGAGGGATTTCATTTGTATTCAGCTTGGAATGGAAATCACCTATCCTTACTCTGTTTTTTTTTTATTTTAATACTGTGAATGAGATGACACCTTGGGAGGCTTGGGAGATCAAGATGATTCCTGGGAGACATGCTCAATGGTGCAAGTGGGTCTAGCAAAAATGCAAGTATTTTGAAGAGGGATTTCATTTGCATTCTGGCAGGTTTGGCGACTTTGATGCATTTGCTGTTACACATGGATGTGGACTACACATGCCCACGGACACTTTTGCGCGCATTCACTGGCATGTGTGCTCATGCCCATGAACTTAGATGCACACATTAATGCATGGAACACCAGCATGCATGTATGCATATGCATGTGTGCTCACAAAGATTGGATTTTAATCATTTGCTGTGTATTTTCCTTGCCTCTTATTTTGCCTTAAAGAGGGTGCTTATGCATATGCACCCTTTTTTCAATTTTTTTGAATCTATTCTTTCTTTATGTGCTGAATGAGAATATTTGGCTCTAAAATAGTGGATTTGTTCTGCAAGTGATCATCTTCTTTAAAGGCCAGTAACAGGTATCATGGTGTTGTTCTATAGGGGAAGAATAAGCTTATCAAGAAACATGATAAAAGAATATGGAAGAGGCATTATCTGTCTCAAAATCTATCCAATGAAAGAACTGATGCGAGACTTTTTGGTTTTGTTTCCACACCCCCCAAACTCCATCTGGAACCCTGCTGTTTCCTCTACATTGTGCAATATTTCTCCCTTTCCAACACAAATGTAGGAGCACTTCCACGAGACTAAGAGAACCTGTATAAAAACAAAAGATTCTTAATCCTCAAGTTCCTTTGCTTATTGAAGGAGTTGTGACCCCACTTCACCATGCCCACAAAAATCTTCTGTTTTGACATAAAACTGATTTGATTGTTTCAATTAGTAGGGGTTGTATAATATAATTTGTTCAACAGCAGGAATCTTCCAAAAGAAGAAAAAAACCTATCAACAGAACTAGAAACATGTAGATTTGATTTAAAAGCTAAATATCTTGTTGGTCATTGGCCCCTTAAAATAAGTATATAGTTGGGTTCCCATTTTAGCTATAAATGAGTGGTGTATCTAATAGAAGTTAATTAATAGACACATGTTACTTGACAGAAATCTGAATTATGATGCATTTGTTCCTGCATTCAGAATTATATTACTCGTATCCTTTGGTTGGATGAAAATTAGACTACTCCCTTGTTTTGGATTTTTCTTCTTTTTCATCTTTTGTTTTCCTTTTCCCCTTGTGGGGATGAGGGACAAGGTCAGATTGTGTCAACTCAGAAGGCATCTTCCTCCTGCTGTTTGTTCCCCCAGTTGAAACCTTTGGTCCACTGTTACTTGATCCAGAACCATCTCCAGCTACTGCCCTGATCTCTGATTAACAATTGGGATTATGATGTTACACTTATGTGATGGGGATTCCATCCCTCTAAACCTTTCACCAATTTACCTATTTGGAGAGATGGGTTTCTTGTCATTGTGCTTTAATGCATATTGATAATCGTGCTTTATAAACTGAACCACGTTCATTGTGGTTATTTGTGTGATGTGGTATATTTGTCTATTGAATCCAACCTTTGAAGTAATTTTTGCACATTGGCAGGGTTTTCCTGGGACAAGGGATTCAAATGGGGAGCCCGTGGCGACTAGTTACAACAGGGTTTTTTTGGGCACTGTTGATTACATATGGTTAGTATGTGGTCTTATTTTCCCGACTTGGTATTTTCTTGGTCGTCCTTAACCTATCTTTTTGGTGTGTATACTGGGATTGGTTTAAGAATTGCATGATAAGCTCTATTTTCCACAACATTGTTTTCACATTTGTGATAGACATATTTGTGTTAAGATATAATAAACTTCAGGATGCCACCAATTCTTCATTATTTTTGGCAGCTTGCAAACTTGTTTGGTGTTGGCAACCTTCATATCAGATGTGACATTTTCCTTTTTCCTTGTCAAGGACAGCATATGATTGCTTAACTAGAGGAATTTTTATTTGACACACAGGCGATCTGAAGGCCTCCAGACTGTAAGGGTGCTTGCTCCCATGGCAAAACATGCAATGCAATGGACCCCTGGATTTCCTACAAAGGTTCAGTTTCATTAGGATTTTTTTTTATAATTTTCAGATTGCAAAGGAAAAAGAGAATTCAAAATTGATTGATGGCTGCATTAGTAACAGTTTTAGAAATGCTTTATTCCTGTCTAATATTTTTATCCATATAAATAGGTCACACACCACAATACACACATGGTAAGACTGGCATCACAGCTCATTCCTCGGGCTGCCAGGCACTCCACAATGTGACTTAAAATCTTTTTGTTCATTGATCCCAAGTTTGACATCGTAGTTATTATGAATATTGGTAATTCAATTGGTAAAACCCTCAAATAACATGTTTCCCTATGCATGTGCAAAATAAATATACACCTTTTTTTTCATTTTTGGGATCATTTAATAATACATGCAATGTACAACAAATAGTGATGAGCTTCTACATTATTTTGTTAAAATAAATTTAGTTGTTTGCTGGTTTGTATTTAAATGAGCAAGTTCGAGAATGATGAAAGTGACGCCATGCTGACTATATGGACCAAAAGCAAAATGTTTCATAAATCTGTCGGAGTTTATGGAGCATTTGCACTGTATTTGATCCAGCTAGCTGGGGAGTGAACAATGAAAACCCTATATTAGACGTGATAGTTTTTGGTTAATATACTCAGAATTTTATGCTTAAACAGGAATCCTAGGTTGCTTTTACTTATTGCTCTAAACTTGGTGGAATGGCGGTATATGATTCTTGGGGCTGATCCCATGCAGTGAGACTTTGGCTTTCTTCTGTTGTATCCAAAAACTAGTAGTTCTGATAATGGACATGCCTGTGGGCCATTAAGATTGTGAAACCTTCTGAAATTTTAGTGAGTGGTCAGAAGTTTATGAAATTCGATGTTGTTGTTCAATCTCTTTGACGTAATATAAAGAAGAAAGATCCTGGTGTGAGTTTGACTATTCAGGTCATATTTAGTTTGAGGGGAAAGCAGGGGAAGGGTTCATGGGGGTAATCTTTCCCCCTCTTTACCCTCGTATACAAAACAAGGGAAAGGGTCTGGGAAGAATTTGTCTTTAGAAATTTTTGTATACTCACGGAGAGGTATGTCCTTTACCTTTTGGTGGAAGAGATAGCGTAAAGAATTTGTCTTTAGAAAAAAAAAGGTGCTCCATTTTCTTCCTCCTCTTAGACCCCTCTTCCAACATCCAAACCCTAGCTTCACCACTAAAGCTGCATCTCGTCCATGATACCTCCACCAATCACACCAGTGCCAGTACTAGCCACACCATTGGCGATGCTGCCTACCACCAAATATCTCTCATCCTTGTGCCCCTTCTCTATACTATATTTGTCCCCTCTCTCTCTCTCTCTACAAAACAACGCTATGCTGCCAACCACCACCATAGCCACCAATGCAAGACTCAGAACATGTCGCCCATCACATTCACCATTGCTGCATCGCCCTCTTCACACTGTTGCATTCTGTCACTCTAGCACAGTCTCATTGGCTTAAGTTTTTGATCTCTTTGTGCCACCACCAGCCACCGAGGCCACCAACCATCAGATCTACAATTACCACCAACTGTGATATTCATCTGCCACCACTTGTCGTTGACACTCTCCTCTCTTGTGGCACCTCTACCAATACTAGATGATCTATTTCCACCACTAACAGTGGTGGTGATAGTGGGTGGTTTTGCAATAATGGTGCCGATGGTGCTTGATGGTTATGATGATTGTTCTGTGTTGGGAGGTGGTCTCAATATTATCTTCATACTTTTGTTAGTATTTTCATTTTTCTTATTTTTATTCCCCCCTTATTTTGAGAGTGAGCAACCATTGACGCAACATTGAAATTGCACTATTATAACCTGAAGGTTACTGATTTAGACCATAGAAACAGTTCAGATTATAGAAACAGTCTCTTTACACTGCAGAGGCCAAACTACATATATTTGGCCTGTCATAGATCCCCACTATCTAAGAGCCTTGTGCATTTCTGTCCTTTTTGGTTCGCATGTATACTTCACCAAGCCAAGGGTTATTCCAAAATGCAGTTCAGCCCTCTTCTAGTTCTGTTACTGACAGTAACTCAGACTTTAGAGATCTTTGCTTTACTGGATTAGTAGATGATCTTAACCTTCCAATTCGTGTCAGGAAACAGTTTTATATACAGTTGACTTCTTATCTGTAACTTTGTCTCTTGTAGCTCTTTATCCCTTCCTGTATAGCATCCTTTCTACTACAACTGTACAGCAGGATTCAAAAGAAGCACTTGTGATCCAAAGTGGAAGGATGCGATGGGGAGGGGGGGGGGGGAAAAAAAGCTAGCTTTTAATAGGAATGAAACCTGGGACCTCACCATCCTCCCACCAGAAAGAAAACAGCAGGCTGGAAATGGCTGTTCTCTATAAGGTATTGCTTGGTTGGATGGAATATGTACTCTATTGTAATCCAGTTCTCACAGGAATAAATAATACCATATTTTGTTATGTTTTTTTAGTGGTGATATATTATCCCGTGGTAATAAATGATACAAATAACTAAACCCACCTATCCCCTTGGTTTTATTTATTCCCATTCCTATGAGAATAGTCATCCTACCGCTTTAGGCAATTTCTCACTTTTACCCTTAGATTTTGATCAGATTTTTCTCTACGCCTGATCAAAATCAAGTTCAAGCTGGGTTCAAATGAAAATCTATGGCCACTAAACTGGATTTGGTCTAGCTAGCCATGGTTACTTAGGACAAAAAAACAAAACCGTGTCTGTCTATGTTCAGGCAATCTAAAGGCATTCATATGGGCACTCTAATTAATAATACAGGATGCCCATGCATAACTTTTTTGAAATATTTCCTATATAATTGGATATTTTTCCTAATTTTACATGAAAACAATTACCTAGAAAACATAAAATATTAGGAATTATAAAATTTTTAAAATAAATTTCCTTAAATAAGTTTTGGAAAACAATTTTCATAAAAAGTTATTTATACAAAATTAATGAGATGCCTTTTTAAGGAAACTTGGCATTTGTCTAAAATTTTAAAATTTTTGTTTGCAAAAAAATTAAAATCTGCCCCAGGCCATTCATTTTTATGTGATTATGCCCAGCCCCTAAATTTAATCATGTCTAATTTTTTATATTGTCCATTTGTAATATTTTTGTACCTTGATCATATCCTATAAATTTTTTTCCCTGACGGATTGGGTTGGTTGGGTGGACTGTTTTGATTGAGTCTGTCTCCTTGATTATTCTCATGTTCTTTCTCTTGCTTCATTTAATTTCTACACTCCCGAGACTGGACCTTCTTTGTCCCACTTTTCTGTTGTCATCTTCTTCCTCCATAATCGTCGCTTTCTACACTTTGACTTCTATACGTTCCCCAAAAAACAATTCATATACACATATACATATGAAAAGATACGAATATAAAAATATTATACTTCAAAATTTTATATAAAACATATATACGTATATGTATGTGTATGCAAGTGGGGGAATATACGTATATGTATACGTATATATGTATATATGCTTAAAAAAAATATTATATTTTACATAACAAATATGAAAATATAAGAAATTTACAATTAAGGGTAAGAAAAAGTTAATTTGCATATATTCCACAATTAATTACACCTTTATTTATTCATACCAAACAAAGGAATAAAGTGGGGATATTTATGCTTTTCTACTAACCAAACAAGGGATTATATATTCCAAATCTATTTCCACCTATTTCTATTCGCTGGTATGTTTATTACACCCTAACCATATTCCTTTCCATCCAATCACACCGACGATAAGGATAAAATAGATGTTTGTAAGACTGAAAGCAAGGCTAAAGGCTGCGCTTGAACTTGTAGAATAGACTACCATGAGACCTTTGCACTCTTTGTAGAAATGAACTGTATAAGAATTCTCTTGTCATGTGAAACTAGGTTAGGACGTACACCAATTGGACATGATTATCTGCTTTCCTACGTGGTGACAAGAATGTGGGAGTATAATGGAGATACCTGTTGTTTCTCATGTCCAAAACAGAAGGGAAACTTTGCACATTGAAAAGCTTTGTATTTGGACTAAAGCAGTCTCGATGGGGGTTCAATGGGTTCAGCAATTCCAGGAGAGCATTTCGATCCAAGCAAAGCAATGCAGACACATCACTTTCATCAACACCACACTGAAAGTTGACAGCCATTTAGTTTATGTAGATGGCATGGTTATCATGAGGAATGATCTGAAAAATGTTTCTAGTTAAGAAGTACTTAGCTAGAGAATTCGAGGTAAAGAACTTGGGCAAACTTCAGCACTTCTCTGGAATTGAGGTGGCAAGATCATGTGTGCTTGTCGTTTTCTCAATGCAAATGTGTCATTGACCTGCTTAAAAGAGGTTGGCTTGTTGGGATTTAAACCTGCTGATTCACTTACTGAAGATGAGTATTGTCTAGTTCAAGTATGGCAAAGTGAAAAAGGAAAAATATAAAAAATTGTTGACACTCATTTTTCTCTATCACACTCGACCAGTCAACCTTATACACTTTATATTGATAATTTAGTGACTGAGTTGATGCATGATCCCTTCACCATCCATCTGAATGTTGTATGTCGAATCTTCTGATACCTAAACTTTGTGCTTAGGATTGGATTACTTTTCATAGACAATGGTCATCTGAAAGTCGAACCATTCACTGATGCTGACTTGGCTGGTTCTCAGGATGATTGGAGGTTTACTTATAATCACTGTAGTTACCTTGGTAGCAACTTGTTTAGTTTGCATAGTAAGAAGCAATAGGTGGTCACTAGGTTGAGTTCAGAGGCGGAGTACAAAGCCATGGCAAGAGGCATCTGCAACCTGACGTGGATAAGGAAGGTGGATATGCTGCTCGTGTTGTATTTTGATGGCAAGGCCACTATCAAGACGACTCATAACCTGGTGCAACATGACTGAACTAAGCATTTCAAATAAACCAATATTTCATCAATGAGATGTTGAATAAGGGTGTATGCCTGCCATAGGTCGGTTGCTTAACTGATATACTTAAGAATGCAGTGTGCCAATTTTTTGGTGTCAAGATGGGTTTAGTAGACATCTATGCTTCACCATGAGGGGAGTGTTGATAGTTATATGAATAACTTTACAATTGGCTTAAGACAAACATGCACTATTATACTTATGTCTTCCATTATTAATGTATGGTGTAGGGAGATGGGAGGATTTTGCCTAAAATCCTTTTCTGTAATACTGTCTGTTTTCTAACGTAAAGCATGTAAAAAGTCAATGAGTTGTAACTCTACTTGGATCTGTCCGTTCCATCCTACGAAGTCAGATTTAAGTCCCTTTGAGAGAAGAAATTTATATGTGAATCATGAATAATGCGGTCGAATATAAGCTATATGCAAAAAGGGTCTATACTTTAAACATGAAATATATAAAAACATAAATGCCATATATTTTCACCAAGTAATATACCAAACGACAATAACTATTGGTTTGGTCTGGGACCATATATTTCACTCAGCGGAAGCTTAGTCTCCTGCCGACTGACATCATGACATTGACATTAATGTCAAATGACAAAAGATTAGCTTGTCTCAGCCCTGGGTGCTGTTATAATGATGACCTATTGATGTAATGATATTTGTTAGGTAATTAAATTGATGAAAATATTGAAATCATTATCGGACATGGCCATATCAATGTCGACTGTAATGGGTGATGCAGATCGATATCGGCTTTATTGGATGGTATTGATATTGGATATATTAGACGAAAAAATATTTTTGTGAATAGAAACTTGAAGACGAATATCGACCAATATCGGTTGATATATTGAATGTATCAGTTGATATATTATAATTTTTTAGAGTATTGAAAAATATTTATATCGAAGGATCAAATATTAATATGTATCAGCTAATACCAAGAATGCAACAAAGGGATGAAACTAAACATCCCCATTCTCGCCCCTGAACTCCCATTCCCACCAATAACTATCCATTTTCGTTCCATTGTACTCCTTCCTTGTCGAACACCTCTTATTAGTGACATATTTGTTTTAGAATGTTGCTATTTGAAACACCAATTGTTAATGTTGGCTCAGCTCTTATATAAGTCCGTAGAATGTTGCTGTTCCAAAAAGGGTCTGGTAGAGTTTTAGGAATTCTATACCTCTTATTGGTGACATCTGTGTGATTTTCTTCATTGATCCTGAATTTTTGTGGTTTTGGCCTTTCCAGAAATGGGGTAGTGACCATATAGCTTTGGCCGTCGAACTAGCCATTACAAAGCGTGCTTCTGGTGATAACGTTGAAGTCTGACGGCTGCTTTTCAATGGCAGATGCGGACGTTGTGCCAAAGGGCTGTGAATCCTATCCTTCCATTAGCAGTCCTCCCTGCTTGTCTGCATGAGTCTTTTAATTCACAGAGAAAGAAGAAAAGCTGATTAGGAATTTCCATTCCTGTTGTGCTCTGTTCTCAATATATGTACACCTTTTCAATCTTTACACATCTTGTAATTTTCAGTTTTGGCAAAGATGAAGATGGATTGGGTTTTAACTTTCAATGTCAGCAAGCACAATTTCAGAATGAATATTTGATCTTGGGCCTGATTTTTTAATCATGCGCCCCCTTTTTTGGTAACAAAAATGCAGGATGACAACTCTCACAGTACCATTTATTTTATTTATTTATTTATTTTTATATAAACTCCCAATGGATGAGTTTATAAAATGCCAATTTTTAATTATAAAGACACCCTTTAATGTTGTTGGGCTGAGGTTAGTGTTCCAGCTTTTGGGTTGCTGTCCACAGGCTTCTGAAAAGCTGGCTGAAGGCAGCTTTTCAGAGCTGCTTTTTGGGGTGGTTGGGGTTGATTTATAATAACCCGCAAGGGCCCCATGTCCTTTTCTTAAGTCAATTGGGTTTGTTGTGTTTTTTATTAGATTGCGTCTAAAATATCTGTTACATCACTCTCAGTGATGTGATAAGCACCTGTGACATTGTTGGATTTGGCCGGAGGACTAAAATCTTATCTGCGCTTGTTTATGATTGAAATTAGATTGGTCCATGGATTTTTTAATTTATTTTAATAAACTATTTAGATAAAATATAACTTAAAAGATATCTTAATTGAATAATTTACTCATAAAAATAAAAATAAGTAATGATATAAAAATGTGGTCTAATATGTTGTTTTTTATATAAAAAAAGCTCAATACTTGTCTAAAATTAAAAAAAATATTGAAAAAAATCTGGTTATTTTTTCTTGAGATTTTGCCAAACTCAGAAAATAATTGAGTTTAATTTTACATATCTATTCATAATATTTATATAATTTTGGATTAGTTGGATGGTCTTATATTTAATTCTAGAAGTGAGACAGATAATACGTGATGTATGTGTTAAGATTTAGGCTTCTAAATATCAATAAATTAGGTAAGCGTCATCGTCCGGAAATAAGGTGAGATACTTTGTTTTGCATAAGCATAACACATTTGATGAGAGAGGGAGACATTTGGTGAGGTTAGGCTGACAAACTTAAAAGACAGGTTTTTTTTTTTTTTGGTATCAGATCATGCACAAAATATTGAAGTCTATAAGAAGATTATTCGAACATGTATTTCATTGTATATAATAAAGTTATTTGACTGAGTAAATACCATATGTAACTTTCAAGAGAAATTAGGGTTTCTTTCAATCATTTTGTCACTTCTCTGTTCTTCATTGTGCATGCTAGAGGGTGATGACCAGATGGGTTTCCTCTCTTTTGAGCTCCTTGTTTATCCATGCCACTACTTCATTTCGACTCGAAGCCCTTATTCTCATCTTGAATAATGACATGGAAAGACTCTTGTCTCAGCCTTAAGACGGGAGTGGTTATAATAAAAATAAATTTTAACAAAAATTCTCTTATCATAAAATTGTGAATGTAGATTACAGTCGTTTCTAACAAAAATCCATCTTATTTGGGATAATTTCTATTACATATAACCCTTTTTTGGGGTGATCAAATGCTGTGGTAGTTATAGTTGGATTCTTTTAGGTCAGATTGTTTGTTGTCTCTCGTATTATTCTTTTATGACTTTTATCGATGGAATTTTTTTTTTTGGTGGAGTTGATTGTGTTTTGATGTTATCAGAAAATCTGTTTAACTTTATGTAATATTACTTTTATAAATTTTAATATAATATTAATTAATTGCTCACTGATTAAAATTTTAATTAGAACATCTTGAAGGAAATTGTATCTATACTAATGACATATTAATTTGAATATCTGATAGACCGTATACAAGTAGAAAAATAATCTAAACTTATAACAAAATATGATATTTAACAATTATTTTTTACTTGAATTTACTATGTCATAATATCTTTCCTAGTCCTCGCCCACCAGCTACCGTGGTGATGAAGGTATTATTTAATTTTTATAAAAAAAATTAGTATTTTTTGTATAAATTAAATAATATAACATTTGTTATTATTTTTAAATGATATCTATTAGATTTCAATTTTGTTCTAAAAATTAGAAACGTGACCGCATGGCCGAGCCTCAATTATTTTTAATATGAATTTAAAACTCATATTTTTATATAAATATTAAAAATTATATATGTATTTATATTTACGGAAATTTTTCTGCAATTATAAATTATTTATATTTATAAAATATAAATTGACCATAAAATCCAATTTTGATGACGAATTGCATGTAGAAAAGAGACTCGAAATGAACTATATTTTCGTAAATACCATGAAAATAATTTTTTTTGGGGGAAAAAAAAATAAAAAAATTAGTAAAATAAGATAAAAATAAAAATTTTGTTTTTCTAAACTAAATCTGCTGAAGTAAAAAAGAAAGACAAGAAAGAAACGCTAAGATTAAACAGAAGTAGCTAACCAATTTCTCATCGGTAAGCTGTCTTGTTTTCTATGAGTTTTGAAATTTTGAAACTCCTAAGAATTGTCAAAATCAGTAGCCGAAAATTAATTTTAATAATATACCCATGTTACAATCCCCTCTTTAATCAAGATTTTTTGGTCGTATTTAAAATTTAAAATTAAATAAAATTAACAAAAATTAATTAAAATATAAAAATAAATATTTATTTAGCATTTTTTCTGTTGAATCGTATTAATTATTTTTGGGTAAGTATCAATTGTATTAATTAGGAAGATAAAAAGCGGCTACCCAATTCAAGGGGGTTGATCATCCACTATTCCATGACAGCATCCCCTTTAATGAGTATGAGCTGAGCCTCACAAATGTCATGTTGCCTTTATTTATCCATCCACACTTCCCAAGTGCAGCCGTGAAGTAGATCATCTCTCTCTCTCTCTCTCTCTATCTCCGCCGTTCACATTTCCTCGGTTTACACCGCGAGACGGCGGTGGGTTTTGCTCAGATTCAAGGATTAAGGTCAGTTTTCTCATCTGGGTGTCTCTTAAAATCCAAGATTTCTTTCAAATGGAAACGCACGCATAAGCTCTGCAGTCTAGTCAGAAATTATTGACTTTGTTATTGAAAGTTCAAGCACGTTGTTACTTCTTTGGTTTCTGATGAGTTCTGTCTCCGTCGTTTTTGGCAGGGAGGGTAGCTTTTGGCTCTTTGAGCAGCTACATTGTCGATGTTTTCTGCTAAATGCTTTGAGCTGAGAAGACTTTTAGGAGCTTTTGCCTGTTTATTGACAAGAATCACTTCGTTACACAGACCTCGATTGGCATTTTCCTGAGAAAATCTGAGGGGATTAGCAGAGTATAGCTTAGTCACCATAAATGTTGCTTCTATGAGTGAGATTGAATTTAAATTTCTTTGTGGTGATGCACTGAAATTATAGAAAATTGATCCTACCCATCAGAGTTTATCTGTTTTAGTTCAAGCTGTGATTGATTGAGTTCTTAGAAAATGAGTGAATCAAATCCTGCAACACAACCAGTAACACAAAGGCCAACTTCTCAGAAGCTTCCTGATTTTAAGCAATCCATCAAGTTGAAATACGTGAAACTTGGCTATCATTACCTCATAACCCATGGAATGTACTTGTTCCTGTCCCCTATTATCGTGCTCATCTCTGCTCAGCTCTCTACTTTTTCCCTCCAAGATCTCTATAATCTCTGGGAGCATCTTCGATTCAATCTTATATCGGTGATCCTTTGTTCTACCCTCCTCGCCTTCTTAGCGACCCTTTATTTCGTCACTCGTCCTCGTCCTGCCTACCTTGTGGATTTCTCATGCTACAAACCCGAGGATGCTCGCAAATGCACGAGGAAAATTTTCATGGAGAGGTCCGGCTTGACCGGCACATTCACTGAGGAGAACCTTAAATTCCAAAGGAAAATCCTTGAAAGATCAGGTCTTGGTGAAAACACTTACTTTCCCGAAGCTGTTCTAAGAATTCCTCCAAACCCATGTATGGCAGAAGCAAGGAAAGAAGCCGAGACCGTGATGTTTGGTGCTCTCGATGAGCTACTTGCCAAGACAAATGTGAAACCTAAAGACATCGGGATACTTATTGTGAATTGTAGTTTATTCAATCCAACTCCATCTTTATCTGCAATGGTTATTAACCACTACAAGCTGAGGGGAAACATTGTTAGCTATAATCTTGGTGGAATGGGTTGCAGTGCTGGCCTGATCTCCATCGATCTTGCTAAGCAACTTCTTCAAGTTCATCCCAATTCCTACGCTGTTGTCCTCAGCATGGAGAACATTACTTTGAATTGGTACTTCGGAAACGAGAGATCCATGCTCGTTTCAAACTGTTTGTTCCGAATGGGTGGTGCTGCAATTCTTCTCTCTAACAGGAGGGGCGATAAACGGCGGTCAAAATATCAATTGCTCCACGCTGTTCGAACCCACAAAGGATCAGACGATAAGTGTTTCACTTGCGTCACTCAACACGAGGATTCTGACGGAAAAATCGGAGTTTCTTTGTCGAAAGATCTAATGGCCGTCGCCGGTGATGCTTTGAAGGCTAACATCACCACTTTAGGGCCACTTGTCCTTCCAATGTCTGAGCAGTTGCTTTTCTTTGCCACTCTAGTTGGAAGGAAACTCTTCAAAATGAAACTAAAGCCCTATATCCCAGATTTCAAATTGGCTTTCGACCACTTCTGCATTCATGCCGGTGGAAGGGCTGTTCTCGACGAACTGGAGAAGAACTTGCAGCTGTCGGATTGGCACATGGAGCCGTCGAGAATGACTCTTCACCGCTTCGGGAACACGTCCAGCAGCTCTCTCTGGTACGAGTTGGCTTATACGGAGGCGAAAGGAAGGATCAAGAGAGGTGATCGGCTATGGCAGATAGCATTTGGGTCGGGCTTCAAGTGTAACAGTGTGGTTTGGAGGGCCATGAGGACCCTGAATCCTGCCAAGGAGAAGAACCCGTGGATGGATGAGATCCACTTGTTCCCCGTCGATGTTCCGAAGGTATCCGCCTTGTAGAGCAGGTCTGGCACTGCTGTTGGATTTTCTGTGTCGTATGGTCCAAATTGTTTTTGGAAGAAGATGAAGTGAAGTCATTACCTCTTTGGTAAACTGTCATGAGAATTGAAGTTGACCTACAAAATAATATAGGGAGTCAGTGTTTGGTGGATTTGTTTGATTCAATCCTTTCAGAATAAAGTTGTTCGATGTTGATCAAACAACTTTGTTATTTACTGTTTAAAAAAATATTATTCAGTTTTTATTTATTATTGAAAAAATGTTAATATTATTTGTCAAATATTAATCAGATGGATGGTTGTAATTAACTTTATTTGAATAAAAATCCCAAATCTATGTTTGGTTGAAAAATTCTTCTTTTAGGCTGATATTCTAGTATAAAATTATTGAAATTGTAGTAAATAATTTTTATACTTAAAAGAGGTTATTTTCTTATTATTATAACATTAGGTGTCTTAGCATATCAACTTAAAACAGTTCATGCAAATGTTAGATAGATTTTTTTCCCTTACTATATATATTTGGTAGGGTATACTTAGAATTGTAAAAGTTTATAGCATATTATTTCCCATAATGGGTGGGCGGCGACCATGACTGAAAAAGTTAAAGTTCGTGTTTTCTTGAAATTGGGTTTACCATGTCCTAACACAAATATAAATATTTCTATATATATAAATTTTGATATATCTTTATGTGAAATTTATAAAATATTTTACAATTAGTCTCTCTATACTCGATTTCTACTCTTCACAAACTCGTCCGCATTTTATGGTCTGTTTGGGATTAGAATGATAGAATTGTCAATCAAAGCAGATCTAATTGTTAATTTTGTAAGACATATTAGATTAAACCCATTCGTAAGGAATTATTGAACACTCTCTTGAGATGGATTGGGACACATGAAGTCTATCAATGGACTATGGGATCAAATTGAATGGGCCAATCTCTAACAATAGATAATACAAGAATATTGATCTGTTATCAATCAATTTTATCTATTGACCTAATTTTACATCTTTACTCACTTTCTATTATCAATAAAAAATGAATAAAAAATCTCATTCGTTGGTTTTTTAAGAATCAACAAATTAGATATAATAAATTTTAAAAATAATAAATATTACTGATTTTATCTTTTTAAAAAGAGAGAGAGAGTAGAAGTTAAAGTAAGGGGACAGAAAAAATCAAATCTTCTTTGGAAGAAACTATACTATAAGAAATTACAAATAATGAATCATATCTTATTTAAGTTGTCCGACAATAATAGTAAAATATTATTTGCCTTTGTTCTAATTATATATATAAGGCAAATAAAAATCTATTACTTAGAAAATTTTACCCATATTACCTTATTTGGATCCCCAACATCAGTGACAAACGGTGGACCACGGTGCTGGGCAACACTTGTGGTGGGGCACGTAACAGGGTGGGGGCCATTTTGATAGTGTGAGAGAAAAGTCTACTTTGGGGTGAACATTATAAGCAACACTACTGCTAATTATTTTTTGCCCTTCTTGATATAATCTTTATTTAAGTGGATAGAGCAAAAAATGCAATGTAATTAACCTTTTAAATATATTTTTAAAATTTTGAATTTTATCAGTTTATTTTTTTTGTTTAACGGATGAATTAACGGATAGAAAGAAAACCTATATCCGGCAGGATTAACCAAATATCACTAAATATATATATTTAATTTTCGGTAAGTATCACTAGAGAAAGTTCATGCACAGCGCAGATAGAGAATGCCACAAACTTGTAAATACCGATAAATTCTGCATCTAGCGCACTTTTACAGGCAGAAGTATCCTTCTCTCCAAGCAACATCAGATCCTGCGCTCATTGATTACGTTGTGCATCTTCATTTTCACAAACCCGAAATGGCGGCAGCTCTCGCCGAGCAGAGTTACACTGGGGCCGGGAATTATGGTGAGGGATTAAGGCGATATTACCTCAAACAAATCAACGAACGCGAGCTCCATCTTTGTCTCAAGAGTGACAATCTCAATCGCCTTGAAGCTCAGCGTAACGAGCTCAATTCCAGAGGTTCGCAACGCCAAAACCCTAAACCCCCAAATGTCACACCTTCCTTAATTTTTGTTTTTTCTTTTGTTTTGAGTTTCCATATTAACTTGCATATAGAATTGTGCTAGTGTGGCATTACTTGCTTCATGATTGACTATGTAATTTCTAGGGTTTCCTTGTTTTTGTATTCTGTCTGATTGATTACGATGTCAATTCTCTTTTTCTGGGTATTAGTGCATTTCTATCGGGTGTCTTGTTCCAGTTGAATTAATGGTCCGCAAGCATTATCGGGTTTTTCTTGTGCTCGTGTTGATTAACTCATATTAAGCTTTTTTGTTTTTGTTTTTGTTTTTTTTTTTTTTTTTGGTGGGGGACTATGCGAGATTTTTTAAAAAAATTTACGTATCCCCATATTTATATCCCGAAATGTTATGTTCTTTGACTGATTGTACACCCGAAACAAATATCTGGTAGTCATGTTAATAAGCTTCAGTCGCAAACATGGCTGAATACAGCCGTCAATAATAATGCTATTGTAACCCTTGCCCGCCTTCAATGGTCCATTAGTTAAGAGTAAGCAATGTCATCTTCTTCATGATGATCCATCTCTAGTGAGATATTCTTCTTTTTATTTTTTTATCAGAGCTAGTATTGCTGTGGACTGGATTTGATTATCAAGTTTCTATTAACGTTTCTTTCATCCTTCGAACTTTCATCTTACAGGATGCCGTCACTATCTTGTTTGATCCATCAAACTTGATCTTTAAATGTGAAATTCTTATGCAATGTTGCCTTATCTAGGATTATATTCTTTCTGTCCTCTTTAGAAATATTGATGCTTGACATGATATGGTTTTGCTGGTTATGTCCAGTGGGGATGGTAAAAGAAGAATTGCAGCTGCTTCAGGAACCTGGTTCATATGTTGGTGAAGTTGTGAAAGTCATGGGGAAATCCAAAGTCTTAGTAAAGGTAAGTTACAGTGACCTAAAGCTTGTACGGTTGAGTGGCCACTTTTTTCTCTTTCCTCTTTTGTTATGTGCATATAGAGTTAATTAATGAATTATATCATGTTACACCTTACACATGGACATACCTGGAGTGTTGGCCTAATACTAGGGATGCTGTAGGCCATGAAATTCTTTGATTAATTTGATAGTCTCCTTCTGTTTAGCACTTTTGGATTATAAGATTCTCCTGTCTCTTGAAAGTGCAGTCACCAAAATGGCTTCCTGTAGCAAACAAGAACATTTTCTGTCTTCTGTGTTTGCTTTGGATTTAGCTCAGCAGACAATTCCTTTGCCCTTCTCTGAGTTGGTGTATCTTCCAACTTTCCCCAAAACCTCTTAAGAGAAGTTACACTGAAAAACAGGGGCTTATCAGATTTCCAGTGCCTGTAGAAAATGCATTTGCTGTTTGGTGCAATAAGTTCTGAGCAAGCTTACCTTGAGTATGGAATCTTCTGAGTGCAACTAGCCAAATTACCTATGAGTGTTTGTGCATATTTGGCTTTTGCCTGTTTTCCCAGTTAACTGCTTTCTATTTTACATAACATCAAAGCTGCTGCTCATATTTTTCCATTACACAAAGTTTCTGTTACAGTATTTGAGTTGCTCCACAGTTCAAGGTGTTTATCCAGTACTAACAAATTCTTTCATATCTGGGAATCATTTGGGCCTGCTTGTGCTATCCACAAGCCTTTTATCTTCTCAAGTACTATGAAGCCTTTTTATCACATTGAATCTGTTTTGTGAGAGATTCCAGAATAAGCATCTTCTGCGAGATGGGTTCTTCATAACCCTACAAAATTATTATGCAAAACACAAATGCTATCTACCTCCTTTATTGCTTTCCTTGGCAATATGAATATGCTGCTCCTATAGACATGGAGATTTGGAAGGTGCACCATCTAAATGTGCTGGGTTGTTCCCTGTCAGACAAGAATCACTATTGTGCGGTTAATTCTTGCTGTTATTTCCTATAGAATAGGTTTGCAGTGATTTACTCACTCTTTTATAGGTGAGAGGCAGATCTATAAAAGAGATGTAGATTATCTTAGAGAACAGATGCAGGCCATTATGGAATTGATTAGGGAAATCATACCCTATACAAACTTGCGTGAGGAAGTTCCTTTCAGTAGAATCATATAATTTCTTCATGCGTATTTCGAGCTTACACCCAAATGAGAAGAACATTGTTTGCTGTTTTTGCTCTTCACAAAGGCTCCTTGTGCTCCATTCACTATCATTGATGCATAACAAATTGCAATCGTGACATATGGATATTTGAGATTTATTAAGGATATTATGGAAAATTATGGGTTTAAAAACCCCATTGTAGCTGGAATTTTAACTCTAGTATTAACACTATTAAAGTGGCATTCACCTTGCCAAACAAATTTCTTTTCTTAAAAGATCGGAATCAAATAAAGCACTTCCTTTGGCCTTGGTAAGAGAAGTTGTGGACAAATGAGCAACATTTCAATCCCCACCTCTCCAATCCAGAGGAGTGGGGAGAGAGATGAAGCCATTGATCATATGTTCAAAAAAGCAAACCAATAAGTGAGATGTGGAGGGAGTTAGTCAACTGTGGGGGCAGCGGGCAGCGACCCCTTTTGGTGTGTTTTGTTTAGTGATGGGATCAAATGGTTGTGGCGGGGACATGTTTTAATTTTGCAAGGTGAAGAAAAATTCGTGACTATTTATCTCAGCTCTGTGGGAGGAACATTATTTTTGTGTAAGATTACAGCAGAAGCTCAAGATGCATCCGGAGATATGTAATGCAACTTTTCCAGCATAATGCTTACAATGCAACAGAAATGATCTGAACAGGGACATTAAGAAACATGGGAATAATCTGACATCATAGAAATGGCCTCCTGCGGGTGCAACTGGCTTTGTAAGGCTGCATGCTATGTTTAAGGAAGAGGTTGTTTGAGTTTCATGGATCCCTGGAACGGCAACCTGACTATTACATGAACTCACTGCTAATAGCCTATTTAAAAGTTATATTGGGTAATATTGATAATGAGAGTGCCTAAGATGTGGCATTGCTTAAGATTCAAAATACTTGCTTGTAATATGTTCCAGCTAAGAGAACTGCGGCAGTTTGAGATTGAGCTGACAGAGATTTGCACTGCTGATTTACTTGAACTCTTAAAAATGAGAATTCTAATGCTCTCAAGATTGTGAATATGTGATTTTAAAGTGATGACTCATTACAAGTGATAGATTGTATACCAAAATAACACAATTTTTTTTAGGAAGACTTGACAGCGATTTCTTTTCCGATATCCTATGGCATGTAATTTTCTCTATATTTCTCTTTGTACCCAAAAAATCTAAAATGGCCTCTATAACCTCCTGGGCTAAAGTTAATTTATAAACTGGGGCTTTTTATCTGAACTGGAACAACTCTTTCATCTCCTGTGCTGAGAGCCCAAGACTAGTCTGTCCAACTGTCTTTACTGGTCATCTAATAATGGCTTGCATTCTATTCTATGTGAGCATCAATCTCCGAAAGTCTTGTTGAGAAAGTGCTGAGAAGTCCCCCTTTCTTTGCTGTGTGAACGAGGTCTTAGTATACATATGGACATTCTGGCAAGATTGCACTAAATCGCTGCTCAAAGGCTTGGACCAATTGCAACTCATCATCATTGTGGCTGAGATAGGCTATTTCAGCAGCATTCTTCCTCTTTGCTACTTGGTTTTGCCCATTGTTGTTAAGTTAGAGACTGCATAACCAGATTCAGTTGCTGGCTTTTTCTCATTGTTATTGATCTTGTTGCTTAGAATCCTTCTTTATTGAGTTCCTATATTTCTCGAGGCTGTGGTCTCGTGAACTATCCATTGACTCACTACACCCTCATGAATTTGCTTGTGCAGTCTAATTCTTCTTTAGCTTGAGTCATGTGACAGCTAAAATGGCCAAACCCCTTGCTGGTTAAGCTTCAGTTAAGCGTCAGCATTTTCAGCTTTGGGACAACTAAATATATTGCTGCCTTGCTGCTACACTTCTTTCACAATCTATGAAAATTTATATGGTTCAACCCAAACCAGAAAGAAATTAGGCTCTTTCCATGCATTAAGACATTAATGACCACAGAACTGTGGTCATTTTCCAGATTTGGTGGTCGGTACTTGTGGTCTGATTTGCTATATGGAAGCAATTTACATTTTATGTAAGGTATTGAAGTCATGGATGAAAATATCAATATTAGTATTGGTCGTGGCCATATCTGTATCGTACATGTTAGACAATATGTGTCAGCGTTTAATATATTGGATAAAAAATTCTAAAAATCGTAAGCTCACGTGGCTGTATTAGTCGATATTTTGATTATCAACCTAAATATCACAATAAATCTCTGATCTAGAAACATATTGTGTTGTTGTTACAGTATATGAAATTATCGGTATCAGGGGCCCCTTGATATTGTGATATTTGCATCAATGATTGAAATAGATAATCACATTTTATACATACAATGCAGGTACAGGTATGCTGGAACTTTTGGGCAATCTTGTAACCATGGGTCAGACACCCCAACATGAACCAATTCCACTTCACACACTAATATACTGATAAATACAGTCACCATTTACGGAATCCTGTCAATCTTGCATCCATATATGCTGTTGTTTGTATTGACCAAGTTTAGGTGCAACTGTTGCTTCTCTTGCTAGAATGGGCATCCAAGTTGACATAGTGATTGAACTTTGTCTTTTAGCAAGAGTAATTGGATTAAATCCCCTCCGGTAATCCCACCAAGGTCTTCTTGCGACAGCATGTCATTATGAAACCCCATTAGAATCCAGAATTCACTCATGGACCCTAAGAGAAATGTCCCCCCAGCCCATTCTGCCCTCATTAGCAGTGATAGAACCAATGAAACTATAGAAATGCAGGTATTCATGATGGTTAGCATGGTTGGTTTCTTATGAAAGATTTTTGCAGGCTAGTACTCCACATGAGATTATTTTGCCATAAGGTCATGAATGTAGTTATGCATCCAAACTCATCACTTGCAAATTTGTCTGGTATAACCTGGTCTTTGCTATGCTTTATTGTAGTTCCAATATAGGGCCATGAGCATGTTTTATTGACTTCAGTAAACCTTCTTACATCTGCCTGCTTTAGAGGCTTATTCAATCCTTTAATATTCCAGAAGGCCATCTTCATTGGGGATTGGTGGTATTACCTCAATAATATCCCTCTATGCCAGATGCCTTCATTTGCTCGGCTTTCAGTTATCATCATAACCTGTTTTTTTCCACCTCCAGTCAAGCCATCAGCAAATTGGTCCATCTAGTAAGCCATAGTGATTAGTCAGTGCTGTTATCTCTGGGATGATAAGAGCCTAGTTCTAGAGCTGGTTTTCTGAGTGTTTAGAACAGTCCCTTTGGTCCCCACCCCCACCTGAAAAACAAAAGCAAATAATAACAATCAATTGAAAACCTCATTCTTACAAGCGGATGCAGGTAGGCCCTAAACTATTAAATGAGAATGGGTAGTACTAGTAGCTTTATGGCCAAAGAATGACAGCATTCTGGATCACATTTTATTTATTTATTTTTTTTTGGGGGAGTGTTATCCTTTGACCATGAAATTAACAGGGAGGAGAGGCAATTTATTCTCAAAAAGATGACAAGGCACCGCTTTAACCAAAAGGGAATGTAGACCTTTGATTTCAAGTACACATTTGCAATTTGTTGCTGACATGTACCAAAAGAATCTTGGTGATCAGTCAGTTCTATCATTCTTGGCAATTAGTAAACTTCGGAGGATAGTGTATAAAAGAGAAGTCAGAGGGAGGAGGGAGGATGTGAATGAAGTGGGAAGGAAGAGTTGGTAATGGCTCCTCAGGCTGTTGTTGGAGAAGAATCGATTGGGGAAAATCAATTCCACATGATCCCTTATCTGAGCAGCCGTTGTCTTCACATTTCTGATGCTGTACTGGTTATGTCATGTCATTAGGTTACATCCTGCATGTTTCATAGCTGATTGAAATCTAAACTTTTCTTCTGCTTGATTCTTTCATAGGATCAATCATGCTTTAATTTCTTATGATGAGATCAACTTGGATGACTTCAAAAGAGCTAAAAATATGGCTGATGCTTGCCATTTTTGTACAGGTTTATCCAGAAAGAAAGTATGTTGTCGATATAGATCAGAACATTGATGTAACAAAACTTCCACCATCAACTAGAGTTGCTCTGCACAATGACACCTATCTGCTTTACCTGGTTTTGCCAAGCAAAGTAGATCCTTTGGTAAACCTCATGAAGGTGGAGAAAGTTCCTGATTCTACATACGACATGATTGGTGGTTTGGACCCACAAATCAAAGAGATAAAGGAGGTAAGCCACTTGAGAGTTTTTTTCATCATTCCATTTGCAAACTCAATTCGTGCTTATTTGCTATATACCATTTTGCACCACATATAAATAGAAAATAATGGTACTTGACATGTTAAGATGAATAAGTGAGATCATGTAATATGCAGCCGATTAGAAATTGAAATTACAAATTAAAAGGCAAGGGAATGGTGTTTAATATGGTTTAGATATTTAATTCGTAAACCAAATGAAGTGCTGATCAGAAAATGTGATTTGCTTTCAGGTTAGAGACAGGAAGAGGGAGAGTTTGCCTAAGAAAACATGGAGTTAGAGATAAAGAATGGAATGGAACTGCTTCTATTTTTGGAGTATATTTCGCTAAACCAGGCAAAATAGAGGAATTGGATTTATACATTCAAATTTACTTAGTAGGATTCAAGGCTTTGGCAACAACCACAATGTGTTGCTGCTGATGACATTACTCATTTGTTTTATTGATTTCAGGTCATTGAGCTTCCAATCAAACATCCTGAATTGTTTGAAAGCCTGGGAATCGCCCAACCAAAGGTGACTTTGCTTGAACTGTTGGGGCTTTACTTGGAGTGACAATTTTTGTGTGTCATGCAGAACATTCAAGGATTTGAAGCTTATTTAATTCTATTTCTAAAATGAATTTCTCATTTTTTAGCTTCATTTGCTATTTTCCATTTGTACATTTGCTGAATCATTCCATGCACAGCAGCTACAGTCCGCAGATTTCAGAAGCAAACTTTTACTTGGATTTATTGTCTGATGTTGCAGGGAGTCTTGCTATATGGCCCACCTGGTACTGGCAAAACACTGCTTGAGAGGGCCGTGGCTCATCATACTGATTGTACCTTCATAAGAGTCTCTGGCTCGGAGTTAGTTAAAAAGTATATTGGAGAAGGCTCTCGAATGGTTAGAGGACTCTTTGTCATGGCCAGGTTTGTCTACAGTTTTTCAACAAACTGTTTATTTGTCCTTACCACCTGTAGTATTTCATTATACTGGGCCACATTCGATGCAGGTTGGTTGCCTGATATGTACTTTCTGCCGCCTTCTCTCCTTCCTTTTTTTTTAGGTGGCTGGGGGTGACAAATCATTGAGGAGTTCGCATGTTTTTTGGTTTCACAAATGTCTTATATGCTCTGGTTGTTGCTGCTGTTTAACCGAGAACATCCATCCTCTATCATTTTTATGGATGAAATTGACAGCATTGGATCAGCAAGAATGGAATCTGGATCTGGTAATGGCGATAGTGAAGTTCAGCGAACTATGCTGGAGCTCCTTATTCAATTGGATGGATTTGAAGCAGCAAATAAGATCAAAGTATTTATTTCATTATGTATTGTTTCATGAAATTTTGGTTGCAAACCCTAATCTCATCGAAATTCTTAGATTGAGTTTGATGAAATTCTTATTGTCTCCATGTAAATCTTCTCCCAGGTTTTGATGGCTACAAATCGCATTGATATTTTGGATCAAGCTCTCCTTAGACCTGGAAGAATTGACAGGAGGATTGAGTTCCCAAATCCCAATGAAGAGGTGGGCTTAACTAATCATGGTTTTGCAATCAATGGAGTTTCTTATGGTTGTCTGAATATCGGTATTAGTATTGGTTGCGGTCATATCGATATCAAATATATTGGACAATATTTTTGTGATATTGAAAAATATTGGTATTAAGGACCCTAATACTGATATATCTAAGGTGATATTTGCATCATTGGTCTGCAGCGTCTCAATTAATTACTGACTAGTGCCAATAAAAAGGGAGAAAGAAGAAAAGTGTGCTCCCACTTGTCATTCATGGTAGTTCAACAAATATGACTGCTTGTTTCTCATTCGACTGTTGGAACTCGGGAATCACTTTGGAACTGTTTCTAGAAATAATAAATTAAATGATCGGTTTCCGTAAGGAATTTCGGAGGGAAGTGTAAAATTTAGTGAATTTTGCAGTTTCCATAACATGAATTAGATGAGCTGTCCTGTGACTTAAAGGAAGCGGGGGTGATTCAGATGGCCTGTGAACTATGCCCTTGTACAAGTAGACTGCCATCAGACTCGGAAACATTCCTATTAATTGTTTGCGAGATGGTATAGTTCAGCTATGTTAATTAATTTTTGTTTCCTTGACAGTCTCGGTTTGACATTTTGAAGATCCATTCAAGAAAAATGAACTTGATGCGTGGGATTGATTTAAAGAAGATTGCTGAGAAGATGAATGGAGCATCTGGCGCAGAACTGAAGGTCGTGTTTTCCTCTCATACTGTTCTTATTCATGCATATCCAATGTGCTTGTTTTTCTAGTCAATTTCAACCCCACCCCACCCCCTTTCAATTGTTTCCTCTCAAATGGAGTTTTTGTGCAACGGTAGAATTATCTGCACGTGATCTGATGGTCACAGAATTAAGCTGTAGAAACAGTCTCTTGTATAAGGTAAGGTAACATCACATAAAATAGACTAAAAAAATGGTCCAATCTTTCAATTAACCCTGCACAAACTGTAAGTTTTATGTATCAGGCTGTCTTTTTACTATATTCTCACGTGTATACCTCACTGTACTAAGTAACCGAAAACAACTGCTGCGTCCAAGAATTGGTTTTTCACTTGGAAAAATACAAACAGTTGTTGGGCATCGCAAATTTTCAGAAAATGATATGTCTATCATCAACTGAATTGTTTTAAAGCGTGCTTGTGGTGGGTATCTTATTGATGAAGTCAAGCCCAAAATGGGCTTAGAAGATGTGATACCTAAATATAGAAAATGTTGACGAAGCTTATCATCTCTGCTTCTGCACAAGGAAGGCCTCTAGAAATGGGGGTATCCAATGGAGATGCTGTCATAATCGGTTTTAAATTTATAGGCGTCTGCCGTTTATGTTGGGCAGATTGGGGATTCATGAATTTGATACGATTCTTCTCGGGTTGTCCATTTAGTTTGGGGATTCTTAAACTTGGTGGGGTTTGCAAAATTGCAGACATTTGGTGAAGGTTGTGCCGCCCCTGCTTGTGGTGCTCTGTAGGGTACTTTGATTTGATCTGATTTTTTTGTTTTTTTTTTGGGATTTAAATCTGTTTGCAGGCTGTGTGCACAGAAGCTGGAATGTTTGCCTTGAGGGAGAGGAGGATTCATGTGGCTCAAGAAGATTTTGAAATGGCAGTGGCCAAGGTGATGAAGAAGGAAACTGAGAGGAACATGTCCTTGCGGAAATTATGGAAGTAATCTTGCCTATTTGTATGGTTTTTTCTTATAAAGTTAAAAAAAACCCAAAGATGGTCACTTCTGTTGGCTACATTAAGCTGTTTCTCTATGGTCCTTGGATTAATCAAGGGCATTGCTACACATTTCATTCATTTACAGTTCATTTATAAATCACTCTTTATATGCAAGGTTTATTTTATTTATTTATATATATATTTTGTAATTTTGATAGACTTTATGTATAAAGAGAAGAGTTTTAGGTGAGTCAGAGAAGTGAATTAAAGAATTTTTTTTTTTTAATTTTATTCTATTGGATATTTTCGTGGGCTAACCAATAGAGGCTTTTTAATAAAAAAAAATAGTGATTCAGAGTCTGTCAAAGGATTATATTTTTGAATTTCAAATTGGAATTTATCAGCATTTGCACCGAACAACTTGTATGAAATTTTAATAAAATTTATGGAAATTATTCATTATGTAGCGTTTTCTAAAAATTATTTCAAAAGATACGCAAATATGAAGTTTAGCTTAGTTGGTACTCTAATGCTTTTGCTTATCAATTTTGGCTATTTTTAGACCAAATGAAATTATTTTAGTACAAATTTATTTTATATAAATTATATACGTTTAAATGTTTTAAAATTATATTTTTAAAAATTTTTCAAAAATAAATCCTTTAAAGTTAAAAATTAACAATTTTTTTTAGGAAGAGAAATGAACCAAGTTAACTATCTTTTAACTAAAAAAGATAATAATTAGTATTTATGGTTTTAAAAATAAAAAAAATTGCGATTACATGATCTCTCTAGAGGGAGGGAGAGCTCCTTCAAGTACAGATAAGGGCCACAAATGGGAATTTAGAAGATTCATTTACTATACAAAATCACGAGTAATAATTTTAAAAAATGATCTGAAATTATTAATTAACAATATTCAGTCATGAGAAAAATAAATAATTAGAAAGTATTGGGAAAAAAAAAAAAAGTTCAGTGAGGAAGAAGAACCTGCCAATGGTGATTGACAATTCAGTCTTGGGTTTTCAATATAATTACGATTCTCAAAAGATCCTTTACTTCTGATATATTTGATAAGCATACTTATTATCAAATACCAATATGATCGTAACCGATACTATTATTGGCATTTTCATCTATATTCTCTCAGCATGTCTGCTAATGAGCCATATTTCAATATGAAGTAAAATGGCCTTTCTATGTTTTTCTTATCGTTTATGCTTTCTCACTTGTACGCATTCTGATACTTTCACTTGAATTCACTTGCTCTGTTCAGCATCATATATTCTAATTTTCAGGGGGGAAAGATATCGTAATCTGTGACGTGATAATTTCTTAGCTCAGAATCGACCAACCACCGGTGCCAAATAATAGAAAGTATCAAGGAACTCCCAACTACAACCCATCATCTCAAGGCTCAAAGACAATTTCTGAAAAGCAGGTACCTGCGGAAGGCAGAAAACAGGAAGGAGCTTTAAGTCTACTCAAATGGCTCATCATCGTCATCTGGGAGCGGCTGACTTGCAGCAGCAGCCAACTCAGCTTCATGCCTGCAAATAAATGGCCAATGGTACGCCCATAAGTGTCATCCAAGTATCTCTGCTGCTAGTTACCCAGAGAGGTGCACTAGTTCCAAGTGGTGCAAATAATAGACAGCTTAGTGTACGAAACTCTTGTTATTTGCAGGGTTTGGAAAATGTCGGACAATTTTCAGATCTATTATATGTAGTCATACTTAACACCATGCAAGATTCTATTCTCAAGACCAAAATCTGTGACAACCAGATTGCACAATGACAACACTCATGTTTGCCAAGGCTTATAATTTTTAAGTCATTTTTACAGCAGTTGTTTTCACTCAGCACCACTGTCATCCCTCAATATTGCAATCCCAAATTCACTTACCTCTGTATTTATGGTCTTGCCAACTAATATTCTTCGAACCCACAGAGGAAAACATAGGAATTTAAATATAAAAGAAGTTACAAGACTTTTCAAGGGCTGCCGAGAGCATGTTAATCCCAAATATGGGGAGGGTCATAATCAATGCCACAGAAATCACAATAGTTCCTCAACACCCGTTTTACCAGCAATTTTAAACAATTAAGCATGACTTTACCCAACCTTGCAGATATTTTTTTTTTAATCACTCTCTCTTACTTAACTTGTCTCTATCAGCTTATCAACACACAAAAAAACCAACACTACAACACCAAAAACATTAGCAATAGAGTAAAGCAAATAATAGACATGCCTATGAAAATCCAACACTACAAGACCCAGCACAGATTTGCAGAGTAGTAAGGCTCACCACCATCCCACCATATGGATAAGAAACACAAATCCAAAATTTTATTGAAACCATTCAAAGGCAGAGATGCATGGTTCCAAAGAGTTACAAGGAACTCACATAGCCAGTACAGCAGACTGTCCTGGCTTCTTTGTTTCTTTCTTATCCCCCATTTGTTGCCAGGGTGATCGGGGGACAACGGAGGTCAGACCCCCCAAAAAACCTGTTCTGTGTTAGGGGAATATCCTCTCCCCTAAATGCTTACCTCCATATGAAGTACAGCATTTATCCCACAGTAAGTACAGGGTTACCCCATATTCCTTACAACTAGCAGTGTTCCACTGGGGGTCTGATATCAAAGCAGTTTGTCACCAACCAACTAGAAGAAACAGAGAATCAGCAGGGAAAATATACCTATGTTGCTCAGCTAAGTCGATCGGCACTTCTGGAGGGGCCAAGGCAGGAGGTTCCACAAAATGCAAGTTAGGATCCCTAGACCACCACAGCTGTATTTAGTTAAAATGCACATTGGCTTTCTATCGAGCCAGCAAAACTAGAAGTTTTGTACTCGGAATTCAGTCTTTACCCAGCAAGTTTCCTGGCAAGGTACAGAAAAGGTTTCTCAAAGTTGTAATTGCTCTTAGCTGATATCTCATAGTACTGTAAGTTCTTCTTCCTGTGGAAGGTAACCTGCTTTGCCTTCATCTGCCTGTTCTTCACATCAACCTTATTCCCACATAGAACAATTGGTATGTTTTCACACACTCTGAACACAACCATAAAAGGTATTAAAGTTTGTGACAATGGTACAAACCCTAAAAATATTCAACAATTACCCTGCAGAATCAGGCTCTGTTATACCTGCAAAGATCCCGATGCCATGTTGGGACATGCTTATATGTCAATCGAGCGGTGACATCAAACATGATAATAGCACATTGCCCATGTATGCTGCAGTAAATGATACAGATATTGAACACAACTGCTTAAAGAAAAAACCGAAACCCTCACATCCACAGATGATAGATACCAAAGAAAAGAGAAAGAGCATTTCCATCCAGATATTTCTGTATGGAAGCCAAACAAGTGGTACAAGCTAAGCACCAAGGATTCACAATTTGAAAAGCTCAAGTAGATCTTTCTCCTCCAACACATAAAAAAGAGGCAGAAGAAATAAAAAAGTGATTAAAAAGTGTTTATGAGCACATAAAAAAGTTATCAACCTCATAATAATAGTTTAAGCGATGACCGATGACTGAATGGAGACTTGTCAAACAACAGTTTACCAACTAAATTTTCAAAATAAGTGCACGGATGATTAAAGGTTCAACTGCTGATCAAAATTATAAAAGAACACGCAGACTAAAAGAAATTCTTTGAATTTCAGCTTAGGTATGCCATTTCAAAAAATCAAAATGAAGGGTTGGATGCAGCTCTCAATGTAGTTTTATAGCTCCTATAAATGAAATATTTGAATCTTTTCCTGCAAAATAGGGAAAAAAAGGTTCTAGATCCAAATGCAGACAGTTCCAAAAGCCTTAAGCATGCAGGAATTCCGTTCCAGCCCAGTATAATTAACAGAGCTGTGATGGAACTCAATCAAATTGAACAACATACTTGTTCAATTGAGTAAAGCAGTTCAGTGAGGTCTCAGAAACTTCATAGAATTGATCATCAATTAAAATTGTTTTGCTTTCAGCAAGTAGGTAAGGCAAATGGTTTCTATGATTTAATCATATCCTTGCTGGAATGCATTTGAAAGCCTTGAGGTGACTTGTGGAAGAAATTCTTTCTAGTTCTGTGTCGTTCCTTCATAATAAATAGTTCATTTATTGACACGTGAAACCATGGAAACCACCTATTTGCAAAGTAAGGACAAAGGTAACGCCACGATGTGATGGCCTTGTTTCCTAGGCCCTCATTTGTAGGAGTTTAAAAAAAAAGAAAAAAGCATCTTCATGGTCACTGCATAATGCAGTCACCAATCCCCTGGTGACCAAGGAAAACAAAGAAAAACATATAACAGAAAAGAAAGAGGATGAAGAAAGAAGTTCAATACCCCCTTACAAGTGCATAACCACGACTCATTCACCCAATCTAGATAGAAAACCAGTAGAGCAATCGGGTAGAAACTTCTAGTGGCAACCCAGTCAAGCAATCAAGTAGAAAACCAACACGATTGGAATGACATAAATTTCCAAGTTTCACCAGTAAGCCTCTCGACAGCACATATGCTACTTCAACCACCAAACTTCAATCAGAATCAAACAGAGGACCAGGCACGGGATGAGTTATTCTAAACACTGGAAATGCATCCAAATTAATACCCTAGATGCTAAAACTCCTTATTGCAATATCACTGCAGCAATACATGATATCATACTTCACCATACTACTGTCAGAAATATGAACAAGGGTTCCAAATTCCAATGTAAGCTACATGCAGTTTAATTCCCATACTACTTGACATGGCAAAGAAATTCTTAGAAGCTAAGAAATAACTAAAATCTATTACTACACAAGAGCAACAATAAGGGATAAAATCAAGTTTGCACACATATCACTGATGTTAAAAAAGAATACAAATGCACAGCCAATTTAAAAACTTACTAGTATCCATCCCTGAGACCACCAAATTTCTCTTGCCCGGCAGTATCCCAGCAGTAAAATCGAATTTTTCCACAATTTGTAAAAAAGTCCAAGGGATGAACTTCAACACCAATAGTTGCTATCCATAACAGAAAACAGTGAATTAGTCACCAAAACTAAAGCCTAGACATAATCATAAAACCAATAATTACCCAATAATACTCTAGATGCACTTACGTTCATATTTCTTCTCAAATTCTCCTGTAATATGTCTTTTCACAAATGTTGTTTTCCCTGCATCATCGAGATAACTTAGTTAATTAAAAGCACATCACTGGGACAAACTCAGAGGTACCGATCACTAAACAGAATGGCATACCAATCAAAACAGCATGTAAATAGAGCTACTCTAAAGCACTGATCAAATTTATATGTGCAAAAAACAACTCATAGCACCCTTGGAAAGTAGTAAAATTGGAGATCTTTCAATGAGAGGAGCGCCCGTCTTTAGAGAACTTTAAGCCACAAGGAGCAGTAGACTTCAAGCTATATTGTTGGAATATGGTCACTCCTTTGTGGGTGATTTCAACAAACTAGTTTGTCATCGCGGGGGCATTAGCCGGTCAACTTATGTTGACCGGCTGGAAGGCAAAAACGGTCAATAGAGATTGACCGGCGGACGGCCAGCTGGATCCGGTCAACGGGAGGTTGACCGCCTATACATCGAGTGCCGGATGGCGGACGGATGGCAAAGACAAATGATCACGTGGAAGTTGACCGGATGGGCGTGAAGGACGGCCAATGAGAGGTTGACCGATCCGGTCAACGGAAGGTTATTTGGATGGCTGCGATCAATCCCAACGGAAGGTTGACCATTGCTAAAAGCTGAAAGGAAATCGGGAGAGGATTTCCTGATAGTATTTTCGGAGTAGAAAATACTGGAGTGCCTTTGGGTTGCCGGTCAACATGTTGACCAGATGGGAAGAAAGAATTTAACAATTGGTATTACTGGTATAGAATCAACCAAGGAACACCGGAAGACTCTTGTGATAGCCAATGGGCACAGACGGCCAAGAGATTTGACTGCAGCAACGACTGAAGATGTCGTGGACAGCTGGCAACAAGTTGCTAGATAGCAGAGCAGGTGGCAGACCTGCTGCACGTGCGCCGTCTGTGCAGGTGGCAAGTTGCAGAGTTGGTAGATAAAGCTGTTGGCAGGTTGCAGAGCAGGTGGCAGGTATTTGACCACACTCAACCTGCCTATTGGTTGAAGGCTTCCGGGTAGACCACCATATATACACATGCTGGGCATGCAGTGTGAGATAGGAGAGAAAAAGAAAGCATCCGAGCACGGTAAAGTGTAAGGAGGGAAAATCCAATGGTGAAGGAACAAGAGAGGAGTGCACCACCAGTGAGAAGGAGAAGAAAGAAAAACAGAGAGTGAAAGAGTGGAGTGTTTCCCGTTTACTCCGGTGAGGTTTTTCTTTGTTGTCGACTCTATCTTGGAGGTTTGTAACATATTTTTCACATAGTGGATTTGCTGTCGACTCTGCTCCCGTGGTTTTCCCTTGGTTCATAAGGGTTTCCACGTAAAACGGCGTGTGCTTCTTCTTCCTTCTTCCTTTCACTATTTATCATTCTGTCCGGACGCCCCTTTTTTCCAACATATATCCCACTAAGAGCAAGACTATTAACATACTTAACAAAACAGCTAACCACGAAAATAAAAAAATCCATGCCCTAACTTACACTAAATTCTGGAGAAAATTCAAGATCACATCAAACTAAATCCATCTGCCTTCTTCTGTCATCTCATCATGTGAATAAGACAAACTATACTGAGTCACAAAATATTGAAACCTACGCGTCGAAAATCTTTATTTTACTGCCAAATAAAACAAAAGATTTTACTGCTTCAATCCGAGCAATTTTCCCTAGCATACTAAAACTCTTTTACGAACTAGAAGAAACACATGAAAATTAAAAAATCGAACGAAAACATTCCAGCATCAAAATTTTCAAGTAACAAAAATGAAAACCCTAGACGCAGACTTTAAGAGGGTCGGAAAAAGAAATACAAATACAGAGAACAAGATATCGAAGAAATACCTGTGCCACCATCGCCTACGATTACGAGCTTGAAGCTTGGGTATTCAACAGCCTGCTGACCCGGCAAAGCCTGCATCAAAAAACTTATCTAAGTTGACAACAACAAATTGAGATAAAACAAAATTAGAGCAGAATCTATTACCAATCAACCAAACCATTAAACAGGAAATCATAAGGAAATGCAGAAAATTTAACCATTTAGTTGATGTTCACAGAGGCCCCAAAATGAGAAGGGATCACAGAGAGAGATAGAGACAGTGGGATACCACTGTCAAAGTGAGACTGGTTCATATAAGAGGGATTCGGGGGGCGTCCACGTGTTGACAAGTGATTTGGTTATAGTTTATTTTTTTTTTAATTATAACATAGTATATAGGAATGAACTTTTATACTTAAAAAATCTGGAATACATTAATAAAAGATAAAAATTTAAAAAAAATATTTTCATCTATAAATAGTAAATTAAATGTAATATAATATTGTTTTAGAATATAAATTTGTTAGACTTTTTTTTAAAAAAAAATTAAATTGTATAAAAATGTTAAAACCTAATTTAACAGACAAACGTAGTTAGGACGAAGAAGATCGAAAAATGTAAATCTAATCAGACGGTGCAAAAATTTGTGTTAGCTGAACACTACTTGATGAACAAATTTAGGTCTCTCAAGCACTCTTATATGGCGTTATATGCCTCCCGATTTTCATGTAAGAATGTTTAAAAGACCTAAATTTGTTTATTATGTGGTGTTTAACTGACTTACATATAATTTATATTCTTCGATCTTCTTTATCCTAACCATGTCTGCTAGTTAAATTAGGTTTTAACATTTTTATATAATTTAATTTTTTAAAAAATAAATTTCTAACAAATTTATATTCTAAAACAATATTATATTACACTTAATTTACTATTTTTAGATGAAAATATATATATATTTTTTTTTAATTTTAATCTTTTATTAATGTATTCCAAATTTTTGAAGTATAAAAGTTCATTCCTATATATAATGTGAAGAGGCATATAGAGGATATCGAGCATTAATGTTGGATTGCCCAAGAGCAATTTTCAGATAAAAAATAAATATTTAGCCATAATTAAAAAAAATATAAGCTATAACCAAATCACTCAACACTTGTTCCAACATAAACAATTAAATAATAATAAATCTAAATAATAAGTATTTATATATGACTAAAAATCTAAATAACATAAATTTCAAATCGGACATATCATATCTATATCAAATCAATATAACTACTCTAAATCTAACAACAGATACAAGATCTGATTAAATCAAACCCTATTTGACCTCCAAATCTTATAATAGCTTGCTCAAATTCAAAACATCTGTAAAAAAAAAAAAAAAAAAGTCTGACCAAATATCTAAACTATTACAATATAAAACAATAAAAATTATCTATTTGATGTAACATCCCAAAATACACAAACCACAAAACTCAAACTGTACAATTATCTAATATCATAAAATACCACACATTTCTCAAATATAAATACACATACAAACAAATAAAAACCTTCAACAAGCCTTCTTTTATAATCCTGCAAATTTCCATGATCGGCCAATCTGAAAGGATTAGAAAACATTACAAATCGTGGGTATAAAGCTCAACGAATATATATACGACATACAAATATACATATTAACAAAACAAATGAAATGGTGAAAAACTATAAAACATATGTAAAATCTAATATGTCAAACTTTTCAAATATTACAATTCAAATCATGATTTTATACATATAGTTCGTTATACATACGAATATCAAATTATGCAAATCAAACAAAATTATTACAAGTCTAAATCATGCAAATTTGAAAATCATGTATGATGAGTCCGGTAACACCATGGGCCGGCCCAACCCTAGGCCCAATCATCATCACGACAAGAGGCCCAGTAAACAATGTACGAAATCTCGAGAAGAAAATCGATCTAGCTCAATTCAGACGTCATTGCAGCAACCCAGATAAGGCCCATGAGGCAATGGACCAAAAGGACAAACGTCAACAGCCCAAACCACACGTAGTTAAGCGAACCAATTCGGAAGGCCCACGACCAGGTAGCTAGCAGAGCAATCAGAGCATGCGCCTGTGGTGGCTAGAGTATGTGCATGCCCTGAGCAACTTGAAACCTTCTGACGACTAGGTTAGGGGGACCACGCACGATCTTCACCCTGAAGCGAGGTGAAGCCTGACAAAGGCGACTCCCGTCACGGACTGGTAGCCAGCGAACCCATCAAAGACACCTGTCATGGGCCTGTGCCAAATTCTTCCCCACGAAACATTGCAAATACCCCTCATCATTACAAGGCAGAGGGTTTCGGCCAGAGCAACATCGGAGAGCACTACCCAAGCCCTCAAGGTCCTCTTCGGCCCAGGGAATTACCGTCGACCCCCAGGAGTGTAAAGGGAGAACCAGGCTCTCCTCATACAGTTTCTCCCCTCTCCATCCCTAGTGAGTCACTTATCAAATATATTCCTAATAAGCCACTTATCAAGTGCATTATTGGTAAGCCATTCTACAATTGCATTCCTAGTAAGCCACTCCGCGAGTGCACCCCCAGTGGGCCACCAACTGCGTTCACCCAAGCAGGAGCCCAGACCTCCATCATCCTAAATTGCTCCCTACCGAGCACACAACAAGAGCCCAACCCTTCTTTCACATCCCTTGCATAAATGTAACTCTACATTCTTTCACATCCTCACATCTTTCTACCTTCCTGAAAAGGATCACTGATTTAAGCATTTGAGGATAAATTAAAAAATGAGTTTGACTAATCCTTTGACTTTTTGTCTGTAATTTGTAGTGCGTAGGTTCCAAATAAACAGAGACGAAAATCAGACCTGCTTAAACTTAACCCACAGTAGAAGATCAAGTGGCCCCCTAATCTGTACCGCAACCCGAATACTAGGGGGCATCATTGACGTCGTCTGTGAGAAACAACTAAAAATCTAACCACCGCTTACTAACTAAACAAGTTCGGCCAATGCGAATACTCCAACGCACACCTCGACCAGAAATGACATCTACTTTGGCAGTAACCCCCAAGTGTAGCCAAGGAGACGCACAGTCTGCACCCGGCATGCTCACAGTTGGGGGTTGGGGGCTCCTCTTGCCCCCACGTGACGCTCGCACTCAGAGGACTAGATTTGAAAAAAGCACAGCTGGCCTAGAGGTCTAGTTCGCTCCCAAAGCACTGAGACAAAGGCCAAGGAAAGATCTGCGCCGCCGCTGCCATGACCAACGACCTGCAAACTGAAGAGAAGGCTCTTGCGACGTCTGATAGCCACGGAAGGATGGCCGAACTGACCTGTAACCCTCGTTGAAGTGTCCGGGGGCGAAGACCCCCTCGACGTCTTAAGGGTCACATCCTCCCATTGAGCAAAAGAGGAACCAGAGGATGCAAAATTATGCAGATTCAAGGATAATGTCGACAAAGACTCCATAAACGTGGGGAGTCTGCCATTCACAAAGGAGATTCGATCTCAGGCGCTCGCCCACAAGCTCCGAATACCACCTATGGAACCGTATAGCGAGGGCTCCAACCTGGTCAATCACTTGCACTGTTTTTTAGCCTTGATAGGCTCCTGGGGCCTAAGTGGGGCCACTGTGTGCCTAAGCTTCCCCGTGACACTCCAAGAAAATGCTCAGGTTTGATTCTATTACCTCCAACTAGGCTCCATCCGGACATTCTAGGAGCTCTATGACAGTTTTGTGTCGCATTTTGCCGCCACTCTAGAGAAGAGGAAGGTGAACCACATCAACCCTCAGTGACTCCACCGGCGATCGGGGAAGACACCGAGAACCTACCAGCGGACCAGATTTCGAAGACAAATCCTCCCGAAGGACTCCCGGACCAACATCCTTGAGAGGATCTAGGAATAAGGGTTCTTGAAGCTACCGAAGCCCGTCAAGAACCCGAAGGCAACAGATCTGTCGAAGTACTGCAACTACCACTGGTCTTCGAGCCACAACATCGAAGACTGCCAAAAGCTGCAAAAAGAGATCAAGAGACTGATCCAGAAAGGGCATCTCGTCAAGTTTCTACCAAGATCGGGGCAAGCCCTCGATGCGGTAGTGCTAATGCATAGTGAGGGAACCACAAGAATCCTCGAACCGGGAGGTCTCCACCATGCTACGACCTCGACCCGGTAAGGAACAAATGGCATGGCTTGAAGATCGAAGGTCCTAGTCCACTCTACCACCCCAAACAGGAAAGATGCCCAAGAGGCAACCAGGATCCGACCAGGATACGCGACGGACCATCAACAGCAGGCCTCGCAAAGTTGCAACCCGAGAGTGCTGCCTTGACAATCTGAACTGAGAGATCTAGCCCCAAGGAGAGGAGAGACAACTGGCGAAACCACCATCAAGCATAGGCCTCCCCCTCAAAGCGGGAAGGGTCATACCTCGTCTCGATGATTCTTCGATCTGACATGTAAGAACTACGCACTCGGGGCAACGAATCATCTTAAAGACGCCGGGTGCTACCCACCTCAGAGGGCACCACCTGCTTCCACGTGTCAAGTCCAGGTACGCTTAACATACATCACAAAACATGCTTGTAGTGTGTCACATTTGGATTAATAAAATAGCTCTGTGTTCATCACGTGTGTATTTATTTGAATGTTTCCATGACATCGCATAAAATTGAACGACTTAGGCTACCCCTAAGTCAAATGAGCTGTGGCTCGCTCATAAAACCGACCTACGAAAGGTCAAAGAATCTTGGCTCAGGCAGTCGAACAGCCCGAAAAAGGTCAACATCACACAGCTCGGGGGGCTTGCAGACCAAGCGTCGGACCCTCTATTAGACAGCCATTAAAACCTTAGGGGGCTTCTCTAAACATGTGTGTGACAACTGCCGATGGGATGAGCACCATTAGCCAAACATGATTGGCGGGTTAGGCTCAAACGCATGGAGAAATGATATCCTCCAGAACAGAAAGAGTTCCAAAATGGTAGCATGCGGGCGACGACCTATGACTCCGCTAGAGTCCGATAACTGTGGTCTAAAAACCCATCGCCCAAAGCGAGGCTCACCCACTGCCATGTCACAATATTCTTCAGTGATGATGAACACGAGAGGGTCAAAGCACACAGAGAAAAAAAGAAAGGAAGCAAGAATGGTCCCAAGAAGTAGCAGTGCCACATGCCTGCCTCATTACAAACACACGCAAGGATGGTCGTTCATTAGAGATGAAGCAGTTGCTTACCAGTCCGAAGAAAGACCACTCTCTTGCCCGGGGGCTCCCCTCAGGTGAGACAAGGATCAGATGACCCTCTTGGTGAAGCTCTTTGGCTTCGGCACCTATCAGCACCAACATCTGTTAGAAAGAAAACGATAGCTGGAAGGTCTAGCGTAACCAGCCAGATGGCCAGCCGAAGGAAACAGGACCCAACCTGACACCAAGACCCTGGCTTGAGGAGGCTTCGAAGGAGACGCCCCGCGAACCCTGCCGATTCAACGATTTCTTCAACCCTAAAGGCCTCCAATGCCGAGGGCTTAGAGTGGGACCCCACAATGACCCTTGCGGCGCCGTCAAGCTCTCCACCTAGGCCCCGACGACCCGCATGGTTGAACGGCGGCGGTCAAGCAACAAGGAGACAACATCTAGGTCAACATCACATGACGCACAATAATTCTCAGAGCAAAAGTTGGGCAAAAGAACTTGACACACGAGGAAAACAGAGTAACAACAATCAATATCATTAGATCCTTTTATTAAAAGTTACAATATAAAATGACAGTATCCAGCGGACTCAGAAGAAGATGAAAGAACTACATACTCCTACAGGCTATCTGAAGCAATCACCCCCTGAAGAGTTCAGTCCCTCCTTTAGAAAGATAACGAGGTCCTCCCAATGTCTAGCTCCGGCATCTCTCACGTCAAGATAACTAGCAGGAAACTCTGGAGTAGCCAGGCAGACTATATGCCGACCAAAACGGACGCCCCCTTGAAATCGCCCCATCAACAATGAGGCCACCTTCTCCTGACAGAGTCTGGACATCAACTCCTTCTCCCGCTCAGCAATCGCACCCATCAGGTTAAGTAGTCGTTGTTGGCTCGCCCAAGACTTGTCCTCGAGCATAGCAATCCGGGCCAAGGCATGGGTGTGGGCGTTCGAGAGCCTTTCTACTCTGAGCTCGGACTCGAATAGAGCCTGATTGAGGTAGCTAGCTCACTTCTAACTTTGAAGCGCCTCGCCAACGGCAGCATTAACTCTCTACTCCATCTCCTCTCTGTCAACGCGGTCACACAGAAGGTAGGCAACCTCATGCTCAAAAAACCAAACGTTCTTCTCCAATTTGCGAAACACCCCCTATGACAACGAAAGAGAGGAATCAGTCAATCAGGCAAGAGAGCCACTGAGAAGCACAACCGCGAAGAACGAAAATTCGTAGAATCTTGCCTCGCGACCAAGAGGATGAAAAAATCCGATTGACTCAAGGCCAGGAGGTTCCCTTAGAAACTCCTGATACTCTAAAGCACGAGCAACTAGGCGGGACTTAGTGCCATTAGCAACGGTACTCTCTAAAACTGCAGTTCCTGCTCCTCCAGTGACCAGTTGTCATCGCTACTCCCCTCTATCGAAAACACAGGTACCTCCGACGAGGATGCAATAAGAATGGGAGCGCTGGTAGCATCATAGTGATCCATCAGTGAGAGCGCTGAGAAAAGAGATAGAACAAAGCCCAGAAAATGCTTGCAGAAGAAAAAGCGAAGGCACACACAAGGCAAAAGAGACGACGAAGCAAGGGATTAGCGCAACGCTTATATAGCCAATCCCCGAGAAGTTGAATGGTCCTGCCACTATAATAGCAGTAACATGTGCTCTCACCCCAGTCGCCACAACACGTCCTTTCCCCTGCGTCATTATGGGCCATTATGGCGGCCATCACGTCACTATTGCAATCAAATCGCTTAGAAGCTTTGATTGACGCGATGGTTATGTGACCCCCAAAGACGACTCTCAGACACGCCAGCCTCAATTCATCGACCAGCAAGTGCTAGTTCTCAAAAGCATCACCAAGAGAACGCCACGTGACGATGGCCCACGAAAAGGATGACCTTGAACTTGGGTCTGCTAGCACCTCCCCAACCAGGCACCAAGACGAGGGGCCGAAGGCCAAACCAGGACAAAGGCATCAAATGCTCCTCTCATCGGGGCAGCAAAGACCAAAATCGCAGAGAATGGAAGAATGAAGTATTATCACTAGCCACAACCAGCAATGGTGCACGAGCCACCTGACAGGGGTGGTCCCAAACATTCCCAGAAGCCAAAAGGTCGCTATGAAGACCCAGAGTCTCCAAAAAGATTACTCCCCAGCAGAGACCGATATGAAGAACCGCAAGCTGGCCGAAACCCAATATTCGATTTTCCCTAATCTAGGGCATATGATTGACGAGTCAGCTAGCGACTACCAGCTCCCCCGAGGAACATTTCTAATTAACGTGATTCGATCCAAAGCTTCTGAAAGCTCTCAAAGACCCCGATTCGCTCATGGACAGCCCTCGACCGACGGAGCTGACCCGCTACTGACCTTGAGTCACCTTGGCCGCAGCAGTGCCAAACTGAAAATCCATTGCCTCGAAGACGGCATTTACTCAAAGGATGCAAGCAACTTTGTCATCCAAGCAAGCGTGGTGCCCCCAGGGGTACGACTCCTAAGATTGTTTCTCACTTGGCAAATCTGGGGCCAATTCGACCGGCCATCTACTGACCAGGCATCAAGACAGACCGCCACACATCGGATCCCCACAAAGTTGAACCACCAAGTTGACGGATGACCAACAAGTCATGACCGCGCACAAGCATTCCAGCAATGCAAAAACCATGAAATAAAGTCAAAACTCAGGAGACAGAAGGCAAGAGAAAGAGCAAAGTTTTGAAATTTCATTCATTAATTTCCTTTACAAAGTACAAACCTTATATCGGCAAACGTACATAATAAAGAAGGAAAAAAGGAGCATATGGGACAACTACCCAGCGACACTGGCTCGTAAATTTGTTCTTGGAGGACAAGCTTAAGCAAGACAGTAGGGGACAAGCGCCACAGCAGAAGAAAGAAAAGTCATTCCCGGACGAAGGGAGGTGCGAGATGCCACCACCCTCACAGGGAAGGCCTCCTGATAGGAGATTCTCCGCCGAAACTAACCATAGTCTATAAGGGTAAAGCCTGACTTGTAATGACAACGATGGTCCGACCACAGCGGAACTCCGGAAGCACCTCCTTCAGCAAACTCCACAAACAACCCTCTGATGGAAGGAACCAAGGACCAAGAGCTCCTCCTTGAGCCGATGTGGCAGAGCAGAACTCTTACGCCTCGAAGTTTTTCCAACGGCTTTGCCGTCGAACGCTAACATGGAAGAGGGGCATTGCGATGGCCCAAAAACCAAGCTGCCCTGTCATAACAAGGGAACAACCCTAGAAGGGACATAATGGCGAGCTCCAACTACAGCTTCCAGCCTCCCAAGACTTCCACTGATCTCAAACGGCAGCAACGTGGACTCCAAGCAAGCTCTGAACGTAGCTTTCAACCCCAGAGGACCCCCACAGGTCCTCCACCATGGCAGCCCAAGATCCCCTCCTCACTTAATCGCTTGCATCATTTGGTTAAAGGAAGGATGATCCATGGCATGGAGCAAAGAGGCTCCACCTATTTATAGCTAGAGCAAAGGTGGACCGACATTAACACGAAGGGTCATGCCCATAGTACTGTCAGCAAGCGACCAGCACCAAGCCTCAAGGCTACCCAGAATCTTTCCAGGCAAGGCTTAACTCAAACGGTGCCATACATGAAAAGAAGCAAGAAACACCAAAAAGAAAACCCTCGAAAGGAGGCGTTCGGGAAAAGAGCATGCAAGCTGGCCCGCCCAAAGACGTCCCATCACTATACATACCGGAAACTGGCGAAGCACAATCACCCGACATGAGGAGCAAATGATGGGTCTAGTAACAGCATAGGTCAGCCCAACCCCAGGTCCAATTATCATCACGACAAAAGCTCCAGTAGGCAACGAATGAAGACTCAAGAAGAAGATTGATTCAGCCCAACCCAAACGCCATTACAACAACTAAGATAAAGCCCATGAGGCAATGGGCCAAAAAGACAACCGTCAACGGCCCAAACGATATGTAATCAAGCGGACCAATCCGAAAGGCCCTCGACCAAATAACCAGCAGAGCAATCAGAGCACACGCTTGCGGCGACCAAAACACGCATATGATTTGAGCCACCTAAAGCCTTCTAATGACTGAGTCACGGGGACCACACACGGCCTCCACCCCAAAGCGAGGCAACGCCTAACAAAGGTGGCTCTCGTCACGCCCCGATGGCCAGCGAGACCTGTCGTATACCTTGGCGCCAAACTCTTTCCCACGAATTATTACAAATACCTCTCACCACTACAAGGCAGGGGGCTTCCAACCAGAGCAACATCAGAGAGAACCACTTGAGCCCTCAAGATCCTCTTCGGTCGAGGGAATTGCCATCACCCCTAGGAGTGTTAAAAAGAGAACCAAGCTCTCCTCAAATACAATCTATCCCCTCTCCATCCCCAATGAGTTACTTATCAAGTACATCCTTAGTATACCACTCAACAAATGCATCTTTAATAAGCTACTCTACAAGCGCATCCCTAGTGAGCTACTCTGCGAGTGCACCCCCAGTGACCCACTGATTGCGTGCACCCAAGTAGGAGCCCAGACCTCTATTACCCTAAGCAGCTCCCTGCTGAGCGCACTATAGGAGTCGAGTCCTCTTACATCCCCTGCATACATACAACCCCACATTCTTCACATCCTCCTCACATATTTCTACCTTCTTAAGAAAGGTTATTGACTTGAACGTCAAATGATAAATCAGAGAAGGAATCCCACCAATTTTCTGATCTCTTATTTATAATTTATGGTGCGCGAGTTCCAAGTTAACAGAAATGGAGACCAAACCGACTCCAAGTCAACCTGCAAATGAAAAATCAATGGCTCCCTAATCCGTATTACTACCCGGATTAACGAGATGTATCAATATCAAAACCTATAAATCTCTAAAAGTCAAAACGTCTGAAAATATAAAATACATTGTAGGTTAAATTGAAAAACTAAGGACCGATGACTCGAATACTAATTAAAAAATTAAATTTGATGGCGGATTACACAAATTTTCGATAACTTTATATCAAAATATTATTATTTAAAACTCGTAAGTTGAACGTCTACATATTACTCCCTATAAAAGGGGTCAAACGCCACTTTCTTTTTCCATTCGTGGGTAACATGTGTATTTTTCAAGTGTATCTAATATATTATGATATATTTAAATATATACAGTTAATTCTTTATAGTAGTTCTAAAAAAACGAAATGGTGACTATATAATAAATATATAAAACTTTTTCACCCTATGAGAAAAATACAAATTCATATCAGATTATAAAATAAAATCCTCAACAAATGCTTGCACGAACTAACACATGTAAGGTTAAATCCACAATATTTCATGACTTTTCTTAACAATACTTTAATATACAAACATAATACTTTAAAATGTTTACTTGTTTGGTAAAAAGCAAACAAAATCTTTAAATCTTCAATAAATCCAAACAAAACTTTAAAACATTTAGTGAAATACACATGCATACAATAATATTTAAAAAATGAGTATAAAAAGTGACATATATATACAATAAAATAAAAATTATAAGTAAAATCAAAAGATTTACAAAATATACCAAAAAACAGGTCCAGACATATTAGCCTATAATATTAGATTTAGCAAGTCTAATACAAAAAAGCTTCAAATTCTCTTTCCTTCTCTTTCTCTCTTCTTTTTCCTTTTCTTCTCTTCTCTCTCTCTCTTTTTTCACATAAATGACTAAAAATCAGAGTAGAAGGTATTATATACTTAATCAATGCACAAGTATCAGACATGTGCCATCATACAGACAAGCGCGCATGAGCACTACATCGAGCCCACCTTGGACGCTAGCATACTGCCCCCTATGCACACAACTACTGCCTTGAACATGCATGAGCGTAGATATAGGCGTTATTTAGGCACTGGGCCTAATTCCCTCTAATTCGATTTTTTCTCAAATTTTCATTTTATAATTAACCCAATCCATATAAATAATGACATCATCAATCATAAAGGAAAAATATCGGGCATTACAACACAACTATATAAATTGCATGAATTTGTTTCATTACAATGAGAAATGGCATAAAATAAGATAATAACAACAATATCCAATTTATGGAGGATGACAAATCAGGAAAACCTAGAATCTGTCTATAATGCACAATGTTTAAAATATGAGGGCATGTTTGTTTCTTTCAGCAAGCCAACCTATAAAAGAACCCAAATTGAATATGCAATACAATTTCAGTAATGCTAGGAGAAACTTTATAGACACCATCAATAATGTGGCATATCATCTATTCATCCATATACTAACAGATTTATATAAAAATAGATAGATAAATGAACACCACACCATCTAATGATAAACCAAGGGTGGCTAAAGAGCATCCTTATAAGAGCTAGAAGGATCGAAAGGTTACCTCATCTTCCCCCAGACAACTCAATGGCATCCTGGTTATAAACTGAGTCTTCTCCCCAATCAAATCTTCTCTGCAGCCTTTCATACTCCTGGCGGCGAATAACTTCTACGTTCTGCCATTCTTCCCACCTCTCGGCCAGCCCTTCTCCTTCCAACATTCGAACCACCTCAGACATGGTCGGACGGTCTTCTGGCGTTGCTTGCGTGCATAGCAACGCAACTTGGATCATCATTTCCACTTCTTGGATATCATAGTTCTTATTCAAATTCCGATCAACAATCTGGTCTAATCTTTTCTCCCTTTCCAGCTTCTTGACCTACAAAGAACACGGGGATGATCAGAATGCGGCAATCGCCAAGGAAGAAGTTACATGATGTAATGTAATATCAGGAATCAAACACATATCAGAATGTCTGAAACAGGAGCAGTTAGTTACACGCAATGACCAGTTAATGTGACGTAAAAAACAAAAACCAAACATCCTGCTTTCCACATGAATCTAACCAGACCTGTTAGAACAGTGATGATTTTACTATGAGAATTCGGATGGCTCATATTACGGCAACACATGAAAATACATTGGACATATCTTATAATCCTAGTCATCTAAATTGCCAAAATAAAATCTTCACCGATAAAAATATGAGAAGACTAAAAGCTCCCGAAACTAACCACTGCTTTCGATTCAAATTTATGAATAAAAATCATGCACTGGTGCCCAAAAGAAGAACCGGTCAAGCATGTATATGTGAAGCTCCCGCTTAATAGGGCCTTTAGGAGCAATAAATTGCGTTCGACAAGGACCATTTGAAAACTTGAAAGGGCATGACACAAGCACTTGCAAGAATCAACCCGTCTTGAAACTACCTGCCAGACCCACAGTAGGGGGGCCTAGCCCCCTAAAGGCACGTGTCGTTAGTCAGGCTCTCATGGTGAATACACTGTGTGGACTGTCTAAAAGTATAATTTCTACCAAATGGTGGGTGACTGATGAGGCTTGATAGCTCCACAAGATCGCATAGATGGTAGCTGAAGGTAAAGATGCACACAGTACAAGCAAATGCCTACTTATTTTCTGCAGAAAGTATGTTCAAGCGGATTGCAATAGATTAGTAAATGAACTAGATGTTTGGTGTATCTCACATGATCAAGCAACAAGACATCATCCTCTTCTTCCAAGCGTGAAAAGTCGATCGCACGTTGGCCTGTTACAATCTCCAGAAGCATAATCCCATACCCGAAAACATCTGTCCGCTCAGATGACTTTCCTGTGGATAAGTATTCAGGTGCTATGTGTCCCATTGTCCCTCGCACTTGTGTAGTCACATTGGTCTTCCTCACATCCACCAACTTAGCCAAGCCAAAGTCACCAACCACTGCTTCGAAATATTCATCTAGAAGTACATTAGCAGCCTTAACATCGCGATGAATGATCTTAGGGTTACAATGCTCATGAAGGTACTCTAATCCGCGTGCGGTGCCCAAAGCCACTCTTTTTCTTGTAGGCCAGTCTAGAACAGGCTCCCCAGGCTTCAATTCTGCAGGGAAAATAGGCAGGAGCATCGAAAGACCACTGGATTTGAATAAAAACGGGCTCACATCCATGAATCAACTAATGAAGTTTCCAAACAATGACTATAAAACATGGCTCATATAACAACAAAGCAATAAAATCAAAAAGTGGGGAAGGCTATATGAATCCACCGTTTTGGCCATTCCATCCAATTTAGTATAATATTCTCAGAAAGTAGAATTAAATTTTCAAATCATTTTTTATCACCTCACTTAATGTTCTATAAGCATACTTTTTTATTTCTTTCCTTCAACCATAACTAATTGGCATTTCCGCATATGTGCTTTTTTGGTCTCCACTTTGTGTCCAAGCTACTTTAAATATTTTTTTCTCTTCTTCTATAAAAGCAATTTTTAACAACGTTTATGGATATCATCATTCATTATTTTATCTTTTACTGTGACTCTACTCATTCATCTAAGTATTCCCATCTTTATAACGCTTACTTACTGTACATTTTTTTTTTATTGCAATACAAATTCATACAACTAAATTGGTAATTCTAGAATGGATGCTGGGACAATCAGACGATGATAAACAAATATTTACCGTCTATCACCAATTTTCCCACATCATACAAATAAATGTGCTAGATGATACGTGGACAACTGTGATTTCAAAATTGATCTGCCAGAGCTATTCCGTGGATGTTTACACCTAAAACACCAAGAATGCATGAGATTCTCCTGCAAATATTAGTTTGTGCATTGGTGCTCAATCTGGTATCTGGCGGTAATGTTTCATCTGTTAAACAAGCTAGAGTCCATCAAATGGGAAGAAAAACGACACTCCATTCACATATGCATCATTGTCACTACTCACTTCTTCACCCTTCATTGACTCACTCCCTCTGTCTCATGCACGGATGAATATATTGGTATCGGTATCAGTCACAATCATATTAGTTCTTGATAATATGTATTAGTTTCAGATATATCGAAAGATTTTTTTTCTTAAAATTATAAACTGATAAGGTCATATCAACCAAATATCAAGTATATCAATTAATATATTCGCCAAATATCAAATGCATCGATCGATATATTGCAATATAATGTCAATATAATAGCATATTGCAATATTATCACGGTATTGGGATTGAGGGCACAATACAGATACAAATCAGCCAATATTTTCATCCTGGGTTTGAAATTCTCAAAAAGCACGGATAACAAGTATCAAAAAAAGAAAAGCTAGACAAGAATGGTGTAGTGCATAGAGAATCTTTAAAAGAATTAAGGAATCTAAAAATTACTATAAGAGCAAGCATAGATAGAATGCGTTACTATACAAAGATTTTTGAAATTAGAACCATAAGAAATTCAGTGGATAATACAAATAAAAAAATAGGACAACAAGAAAATAGCAGCAAAGCATTTAAGTTAAAGAGTTGATACCTCTTAGACGGTAAGCAACACTTAGGTTTTGCATAAAGGGATATACCAAAAGGCGCTCCGTTGTTGTAGTGCAGAAGCCTATCAGACGTAATAGATTCTTGTGAACAGCCACACTTATCATCTCAACTTCACGTTGGAAAGCTGCATCGCCTCCCGGACTTTCATAATCGGTTAATCGTTTCACTGCAACTTTTGTGTTATCTGCCAGCACACCTTTATACACCTTCCCAAAACCTCCTTGACCAAGAACATTTTTTTCACTGAAGTTGTCTGTAGCTAGCTGCAACTCCCGATATGCAAATCGTTTAAGTTGCCCAAATGCAATTCTCCGGTCAACTTCACCTGTATTTAGAGTAAGCCCAAAACAAGAAATTACATGGTGCATAAGATTTTAGCATGATGATCAAGATTGTGCACGAGCAAGTCATACATTCATCAATATTTGAATCATAGATGCAAATATCAGTCAATATATATCGGTATTAGGACCCTCCAATACCACGACAATATTATGATATGTTGTTATATCGATAATATATCACAATATATCTGCGAAAACAGCCATCCATCCCAGCTTACGATTCTTAAAAATTTTTTCCCTTCCAATATATCTAATGCCAATACTATTGTCCAGTACGTCTAATATTAAAATGGTCACGGCTAATAACGATACTAATACTATTTTCATCCATGATAAGCGTTTGAACAATTGTACATCAAGAATAGAATTCATCAGACTAATTATAGAATGGCAAAGATTGTTATTAAGGCATAATGCTTCCCACTATTTTGCTCTCTTTCAACTTTGAATACCGAATTTCGAAAAGAAAATATCTAAAATATGATTGGTCCATTCAGTGATCTATAAACAAACTCATATTAAAATAGGATTTTTTTGTCGGTATTTCTGAGGCAGATTATGAATAACTTCATTAATATATTCTTGTGTTAACTTTGTCCTGATCTTTTTCAGATATTATGCTAGTTCATTCTTCTAAATCAACCACACAAATATTTGTAAAAGTTTCAACCTCAGATTGAAGCCAAAGTGACTGTCAGAAGGAGTCTTGCAAGTAGATTGGCGACAGGATAAAAGGGAATTAACAACAACAACCTCAACCACCACAAAACCTCAATTCTCACCACATAGTAATGACTTCAGGAATCACCCTTCCGCATCTTAACCTCAAATTTTTACCCATTTCTCATGCTGTCTTGACTCAATGCTTTATATCTATTTTAGCTTATCCTAATTCGATCTTCTACAATTACAGTTACTCGCTATTAATTTGTGTTTTATTCATCTTCTTCTTTTCAAATTACAGCAATCGTCCATCCTAAAATCTTGATACACTTCCTTTCAAGTACGATTTTTTTTAATTGCTCAACATTTCCCTATCCATTAAATCTAGCCAGTCATGTAGCAACCCCCATAAAGTTTTAGTTACTTCAAACCGTCATATGGTTTAGGTTATTGAATGTCTAAAGAGGAAATCAATGCTCCACCACGACCCAACAAACACTATCCTGAGAAGAACTCCTGAAAGATGCTAGTTATTTCTGCATCAAATTCCTTTCCTCTCACACTTGCTTGGATCCACTCAGAAAAAGGTGAAAAGTGTGCATCCGTCTCACAACAAGATCCACTTTACATGATAACACTGGATAATGCCTTCCTAATTTGCTTGTAGCATAGCCGAGGTAACAACATCCCAGACCCTAAACCATAAACCTAAAAAGCCTAAACCCTAAGGAAGCTTTTCATTTGTCTATTGGAGCATAAAAATATGAACATATATACAAATGAACCCTTAGAAACCCAATAATTCACATTAAAATACTTTTAAGTCACTTACAGTAGATATTATAACAATAAACGATAACGGGTAAATAGGTAACATAAATATTTAATTCCTTACATTAAAACACTTTAAGTCATAGCAGACGTCATAACAATAAATGATAACAAGTGGGTAACAGAAAGGTTTAATTCCATGCCATACACATATCTAAACCCTAAGGAAGCTTTCATTTGTTTATTGGAGCATAAAAATATCAACATATATATAAATGAACCCTCGGAAACCCAAGAATTCACATTAAAACACTTTTAAGTCACTTACAGCAGATATCATAACAATAAATGATAACGGGTAAATAGGTAACATAACGGTTTAATTCCTCACATTAAAACACTTTAAGTCACAACAGACGTCATAACAATAAACGATAATAGGTAAGTGGGTAACATAAAGGTTTAATTCCATGCCATACACATATCTAAGTATTTCTCCTAAAAGGTGGTATGATTTTCCCTCCCGATTGCCAGAAATCTTAATCTGAGACAAATAAGACTTGTTAAGCCTTAGAACTGTCTTCTTCTAATAGTTGATATGAACTCAGATATTAATTACACATCCTTGACTATCAACCCATGCATTGGTTGAAATCAACGATGTGCTCTACTGCTAAGCTAATAACCCATCATGGAGGCCTGATTTTGCTTCGAAGATCTTTCAATTAAAAAAAAAAAGGAAAATAAAAAAAGGGAATCAAATTCAATGTAGGAAACTAGTAGGACCTGCAAGAGGCTCACATTCCAAAAAATACAGCAACATATTTTCCATTATATTAATAGCAGAATCACTACGACAGTCATTTCCATTCAACCAAATCACTTTAATACAAGGAGGACAAGAAAGAGAGGGAAGAAGACCTGGAACATCTACAAACACTTCACGCTTGTCACCCTTATATCTATCCCTACAGAAGCGAAACAGCAAGCCCCCAATCAGAAGTGCACCACCAAGTGCCCCAAGTATTCCAAATATAATTCCAAGCTTTGCTTTCTTCGACGACCCTGTCCATGGATTGGAAAACTATTGGATAAGCTCAACACATAGATGTAAAACCATGTTCAAATTTCACTCCAAACTTTTTTTATTCAAGGACCCCGTTGATGGAAAATTTTGATGGAACCCCCAATGGCAGATATGCAAAACTATTTCAAACATACAGCAGAATAGTACCTGCATTATCACTGACAGATACACAAGCATGAGTGTTATTTCCACCACAATTCAACATGTTCCCTGTAAAACTGTGAACGAAAACCTGAAGAATAAGTCACGGACAACAAGATCAACAGGAACGTTCTTTTTCTTTTGTTTTATTCTTTTTTTTGGGGGTGGGGCAATTTTGTTTGTTAGCACTACAAAGTAATAATTGTTCAGTATACGGCATGCCATTGTTCCAAGTAAGAATTCAATCAGAGTTGAAGAGGAGTTGGCAATATACTTGTAATCTGGAATTTCAAATAGTTGCTGAGGTATCTGGCCACTGAGTTCATTTGAAGCAAGCTGGCTGCAAAAACGATCTTTTAACCCCAGAATCAACAATGGAGAAAGAATCTTATAACTGCATCATGAGTCCATCTCAAACGAATGGGTTGGAGAATAAATGGTTCAACTCAGCTCAAGAGTGAATCTCTACATTTTAAATGATTTGATTACATACATATTGATCAAGTTAGTAAGCCCAGAAAGCGAGTCTGGAATGGTCCCATTGAGATTGTTATTGTTCAAAATCCTGCACTTAAAAAATACAATCAAATGAATTCTAAGCAATCAAACATCGAAGAACACATCAATCATCTTGAAAATAAAAACTACAAGACAAGCAACTCACAAATATTTAAGATATTTAAGATTGCCAAGGGAGGATGGAATTCCACCACTTAAACGGTTATTATCCAAATCCAATCTTGTCAGACTTGTCAGATTTCCAATTTCATTCGGGATCTCACCAGTTATGCCATTACCTTGCAGGGACCTGTAAAATAAATGCATCTTGTTTGCATCAGCTAAATCATTTTGCCTTGTTTGAGTGAAAGTCAATTAAATACTAGAAGATAAATTTAAGCATAATGTTTTATATATCTAATCTTTGAAAGAGAAAACTAAATAACTAACTTCTCCGTTGAAAAGGGGAGAAAATGTAGGCTTGCAGCCATAATATAAAGGACAGCAGAATGGTCTCTTGCACAAAATGAAAAGCAGTTACAGGTTTACACAACTTCTTTCAAGAACTCTAGTAATATATGCAACTTTAGTGGGAAAGTGGAAAGAAAATATATTATAGAGTACCACAAGAACTCCTAGAATCATTTCACCTCAACGAAAACCAAAGAGCATTTGCCAAACTAAATCTAGGGGGTATTACAAATCCAAATAACTATTCAAAATTGTTGCGTTTCGGGACTCGGGGTCACGTGCAACACAAATGTTGGGGGTTGAGAGTTGTAGAGAGAGAGAGGGATTAAAACCGGATTTTACGTGGAAAACCTCCCTTTAAATGAGGAGGAAAAATCACGAGGCTCTAGTCCTTTAGAAATGCTTCACTATGAGATGGAAGTATTTACAAAGTACAAGTGTTTTGTGGATTCCTTCCTTGTCTCTTGTTTTGTATTTCTCTCCTTAGGAAATTCTCTCGTTGGGGAACTTTTTCACTCTTTCGTTCCTTCTTGTTAGGAAGAGGGGGAGAATAGGCCAAGAGAGAAAGTTGAAGTCTTTTTCCTTTTTCTTGTCTAGAATGACTTGGGAGAAAGACCCCTTGGAAAGGGATTTCGCGGGATATTTATAGGGGAAAATGTGCCGTTGAGGAGGGGGCACGTGGCAGCCGGCGGGTGGCCGAGAGGCTGTCCACTGTCCCACTGGTCACATTTAATGCTGCTGATGTGTGCAGGGTAGCACGCGGCTGGCGCCGCTGGTAGGGCCTGAGCGTGTCAGGCACGCAGAGTCTAGGCGTCAGTCTTGATTTGACCAAGCGTGCTTTGTGGAGACGGCGCCTGGCAGTGGTAGCAGATTCCTTAGAAATCGGTGAAGTTGCTTAGCTGACGCTCTCGGCCGTGTATGAGGTAGTCCTTGTCCTTACGTGGCGTGCCTTGTTGCTTTGTGCGTTCGCGGGCTCGCTGGAGAAGGCAGTTCTCGGAGGACCTTTGGTCCTTTGTGGAGGGTCCTCGGGTCTTCTTGACTTCTCGGACTAATTTGAGGCTTGGTAGAACTTCTGAGGTTCTCGGGCTCTTTCTTCTTGTCCTCGTATCTGGGAGTTATCCGCGATATCCTCGAGCTCCTTGTGGGCTGAAGGGGCCTCTCAGACCTTTGTCGTAACTTTGACCTCTGGGACACCAGCCTGTGTTTTGGGCCTCTTAGGCCGCCCAGCCCTCTTGGATCGCGGACAAGTTTCTGGGCTTTTTACTTGAGCCTTTCCTCTGAGCCATGTTTTATAAGGGTCCTTATATTAGGACCCAACATAGCCCCCATGCTAAAGGGTTCGAGATCCTCGACTGTTTGACATGAAGTCGCTGCTTCTCCCAAGAGGTTGATTTCTTTCTGCTCTGGTTTTGTCCGTGCGTGTGTTGTGACTCGAAAGGGGTGTTCTTGGGCAGGCAGGAGCGTGACAGTCCAAGTACATGCGTGTCCTCGTGGCGCTAGGCCTCTTGCAGCGGTGGTCCGAGTACGCGTATGTCCTCAGAATGAGTGTGGCGCTAGGTTTAGCGGAAAGTCGTCCGAGAACTTCTTTTGAATCCGAGGTTTTCCTAGCGTCGCCGTTTAGGCTTCTGCGGGGCATTAAATGCTGAAGTGACGCGCTGACATACATCTTGGTAAGGTAAGGCCATCATTTTTCCGGGACGAACGGCCAATCGACGCGTGGCATGGGTAATGAGTGCGCCTTTTTGAATATCAAGAGTATTTAAATGCCTTCTCGTCCCGATTCTCCATTTCTGCGTCTGCTTTTCGTTCTCTTTTCTAAGTATTGAGTTCTTCGTTCCTCTTCCGTTGGAGTTTTTCCCATTCTTCTGTCTTTGCTTTTTCGACGTCCATGGCGCCTGGAGTGAGAGACATTGCTTCCACGATGACGCTTGAGAAGCTTGCGGAGATTCGAGCACGATATCGGATCTCCGAGTCCACGGCCATGATGATTCCAGAGTCGCATGACAGGGCGTGGTGCCCTCAGGATGGCTTCATCACCGTTTATGAGGTCCACCTCAAAGGTGGGTTGCGGTTTCCGGTGTCGGAAGAGCTTTACGAGATCACGAGGGCGCTTGGGGTCCCTTTTGCCAGGCTCCAACCAAATGCAGTAAGATATTTGGTGTCTCTGTGCGTCTTTTTTCGGCGTCACGAGAAGCTCTTGAATGCTCTAACAGTCAGGGTCATGTTCCGCTTTACGCATAACCTTGATTGGATCACGATGACCCCCCGTCCGGATTTTTCCTTGATGTGCAGGGGGAATCCGGACTCCACGAAGCGGTGGAAGGACAAGTTCTTCCTTGGCGTTCATGAGCATTGGGCCATCCCCATAGGCTAGGGGAAAGTGGCCAGCCAGTATAGCTCTAATCCTTCGAAGGAAGAAAGAGAGAGCGTGAAAGAGTTCACGGGCCTGGTGCTGGCCAATCTTGGGGGCTTTCATTTGAACAAACGCAACATCTGGTTGGTCGCCCGAGGCATTTGGGAGGCCAAGTGGGGACCACGGGCCGAGGCCTCCGCTGCAGCTCCTCCTGAGAAGTCCAAGAAAAAGAGACTGAGGAGGAAGGCGGGGCCACTAACGATTGAGGGTCCCGCTGGCCGCTCGGAAAAGGGGGTTCCGGCCGAGAGTTCGAAGCGCCCAACAGCTATCGCTGAGTCTTCTTCTGATGACGATGACGATTTCAACATCGATGATTTGGGCAACGATGATGTGATTGCTCCTCTGCTTAAGAGGTCGAGGACTGGTATTTTATCGGAGTCCTCAGGGACTGAAGGTCTCACCTTCACTTCCACTGCTGATCCTCTTGCCGAGTCCTTGGGGGCGATTGTACAGATTGTGGAGATTCCGGACGTCCAGCCCCCCAGCGATGATCCCGTTCCCGGAGTTCCCGTTGATTTGCCTTGTGACGTCTCGGACAGGATTGATCACCCTTCCAAGGACATAGGAGGCGGGAACTCCTCTGTGGACGCCGAGAGGGAAATGATAGCTGAGACGGTCCGAGAGGTAGTAGAGGCTGAGAAGCTAGGCGTCGACGACCTGATGTCCTTTGATCCCTCGGGGCAACCTGTTGCGGTCCAGGCTGATCAGCCACCCGAGCTTTCTGGGGATGCAGATTTTGAGGCAGGCTCTTCAGTGCCTTTTATAGCTGCGGAGCTTGTGACTGAGGTGGCGCTTGCGGCGCCTGGGAGTGATCTGCATGAGCCCGAGGCCTTTGGGGAGCGCGGCCCAGGGCATGATCCTCTTGTTTCTAAGGTAACCCACTGTTTCTTCTCTTGCCTTGTCTTCAGTTGCCTGTGTTTTGATGAGCCTTTCTGTTGCAGCTCCAGGGTTTGATTGGAGGCCTCAGTGAGCTGGTGGGAGAGGTTGCCCAGTCTCGCTTGGAGGTGGAGTCTTTGAGGGCCGCTCGGGAAGCTGCGCAACGGGCCGAAGCGGAGTTGGCTGAAGCAAAGGGGAAGATTACCTCTCTGGAGAATACCGTCAAACTTCTGCGGCTCCTGCAGGATCTCCTCCGAGATAGGGTCATTCGCCAGGAGGAGAGGTTGAGGATATCCGTGCAGACAGCAGAGATGGCACCATTGTTGGATAACAAATACTGGGAGGGCATTCGCATGTGCCGCCGAGTACTGCGACTGATTCGCCCGCGGTTTCCTATCGCCGTCCTCGATCCCCGGAACGCCAGTGCCTTATGCGCAGAAGACTTATACGGCGTTGCTGGGAGGCCTTTCCCTAGACCTCTTCGGGCAGGGCCTGAAGGTGAACCTCTTACGCCTGAGGAGTCAATTCCGGCGGACCAGGCAGGGCCTTTAGGAGCTCAAGAGGCTCAAGGGGAAGGGAGCCAAGAGGCGCTCCCTTGATGTTTTGCTCCTTTTCTTGCTTTGTTACAACATTGCACATAAATTCATTTTTATGAATAAAACTTGTCCTTTCTATATCAGGGCATTGGACTTTTTTGTCCTGTTTGTACAAGTGTTGTTCTTCTTCTCTCTTTTTCTCTTTTTTTTTTGCGACGCGATGCACAGCGCCTTGTTCTTGTATTCAAGCATGTGATCTTTCTAGGATCTTTTAACCTTTTAACCTCTCGGGTTTTTCGGCGTTAGGTGTAGTCGTCGAAATTCAGCCTCTGGGACCGCTCGAGCACAGCCGGGTTTTTGGAGTTCGACCTCTGGGGCAGCTCGGTCACGGCCGCGTTTTTGGAGTTCGACCTCTGGGGCCGCTCGGTCACAGCCGAGTTTTTAGAGTTCGACCTCTGGGGCCGTTCGGTCACAGCCGAGTTTTTGGCTTTGAGTTGTGAGTTGCTTTGTTGTCGAGGAGGGAGCATGAAGATACTTCATAATAGACATAATGAAAGGACGTTTTTATTGATGTATACGTGTTACATTGCGTGGCCTCTAGGGCCCTTTTGAATCCTCACGTTACATTAGTCCGTACGCTCGGGTCTTGGTGCTCCTCTTGCTGCTCCCTTGGTCCTTCTGACAGTTGTGTTCAGTGCTGAACTTGCCGGTATTGGCTCCCCCAGCGGGTGGTCAAGTGTGCTCCGCGTTCATTATAGCTTTGCCTTTGGAGCGGCATGACCAGCTGTGTCCTGCTACTCCGGGGCCATGCCCGGGTCGTGGCAAGAAGCCGTCGAGATAGCCTTCCATTACCAGCCGCTCGATCTCGGCCTGGAGCTTTCTGCAGTCCTCGATGTCGTGGCCGTGACTGCAGTGGTAATGGCAGTATTCCCACTGGTCGCCCCCTTCTGGGTTCTTCAGCGCCTTGAGCCATCTCAGGAACTCTTCGTCCCTGATTTGCCTCAGGATGTTGGTGACTAACTCAGTGAGAGCAAGTGGGCCTGATGGCCTCTCTCCTCCAGGGACCACCCGCTTGGGCTCGTTTTGCCCGGACGGTCCCTGGGTCTTCATTTGGGTGCTCGCCCTTCTCTTTCCTTCCCCTGTCCTCGGGGGCAGGGGTCTTCTCGTCTTCCCGGCTGGCTTGTTTTGCCAGTTTTGGGTTCGAAAATCGTTTTCCAGAGCCTCTTGAGCCCTTTCTTCGTCGGGGTTTGGCTCATGGACTTCTTTCTATTGAGGTAGTCCCTCAACTCGCTAGGAGCTTGCGCCGCTTGTCACCTCTAGGGCGCCGCTGGACGCGGGCTTTCGGGGTGAGTGCCCCTGGACTGCTCGTCCACCCTCTCGCGGAGGGTGTGGACGGCTTTTGAAAGGCTGTCTACCTTCTGTACTAGCTTACGCACGCTAGTGCCAAGGCCGCCACTCATCCTGCTGCCGGATGGGAGGCACCTGTCGAAGTGTTCCACCTCTCGGGTGGACGTGTTGTCTTGTCCGCTCACTATCCTTGGAACGCTTGTCGTTGTTCTGTGAGGGGGGAGCTTGCGAGCCTTTCGTCAGCTTCCCACAGACGGTGCCAATGTTGCGTTTCGGGACTCGGGGTCACGTGCAACACAAATGTTGGGGGTTGAGAGTTGTAGAGAGAGAGAGGGATTAAAACCAGATTTTACGTGGAAAGCCTCCCTTCAAATGAGGAGGAAAAACCACGAGGCTTTGGGCCTTTAGAAATGCTTCACTATGAGATGGAAGTATTTACAAAGTACAAGTGTTTTGTGGATTCCTTCCTTATCTCTTATTTTGTATTTCTCTCCTTAGGAAATTCTCTCGTTGGGAAGCTTTGTCACTCTTTCGTTCCTTCTTGTTAGGAAGAGGGGGAGAATAGGCCGAGAGAGAAAGTTGAAGTCTTTTTCCTTTTTCTTGTCTGCAATGACTTGGGAGAAAGACCCCTTGGAAAGGGATTTCGCAGAGTATTTATAGGAAAAAATGTGCCGTTGAGGAGGGGACACGTGGCAACCGGCGGGTGACCGAGAGGCTGTCCACTGTCCCACTGGTCACATTTAATGCTGCTGACGTATGCAGGGTAGCACGCGGTTGGCGCCGCTGGTAGGGCCTGAGCGTGTCAAGCGCGCAGAGTCTAGGCGTCAATATTGATTTGACCAGGCGTGCTTTGTGGAGACGATGCCTGGCAGTGGTAGTAGGTTCCTTGGAAATCGGCGAAGTTGCTTAGCTGGCGCTCTTGGCCGTGTATGAGGTAGTCCTCGTCCTTACGTGGTGTGCCTTGTTGCTTTGCGCGTTCGCAGGCTCGCTGGAGAAGGCAGTTCTCGGAGGACCTTTGGTCCTTTGTGGAGGGTCCTCGGGTCTTCTTGACTTCTCGGACTAATTTGAAGCTTGGTAGAACTTTTGAGATTCTCGGGCTCTTTTTTCTTGTCCTCGTATCTGGGAGTTATCCGCGATGTCCTCGAGCTCCTTGTGGGCTGAAGGGGCCTCTCAGACCTTTGTCGTAACTTTGACCTCTGGGACACCAGCCTGTGTTTTGGGCCTCTTGGGCCGCCTAGCCCTCTTGGATCACGGACAAGTTTCTGGACTTTTTACTTGGGTCTTTCCTCTGGGCCATGTTTTATAAGAGTCCTTATATTGGGACCCAACAAAAATATAATATAGAATATGATATCAAATTCAAATATAAAATTAATGTTAAGAACATTTCATGCAGAGCAATCACTCGCAGTACTTGTTTAAATCTCAAAGCTTCTGAGCCAAATTGGTTGCTAACTTTAAACTTGATTATGCACCTCCTAAGATGGCACTCATGTGATAATTTTGCCTTTGGTCAAAATCCTTAAGAAGGTTTCCTTAAGAGGCTTTTTCACCTAGTAGTACATACTCGTCCAATAAAATAACAGGATGTATTGTGTAAGTAAACATGATAATTTTTAAATACTAAAGGATATGGGAGGTCAAAATTAGTCGAGACTTTAAAATTACCTCTACATTTTTTCAGTTATTCTCTGTACAAGAAAATTTCCCATTCGGAATAACATTCTGAGACTTTAGTCCTTAGTGAAAATCAACTATTTCACCACAATAAAAATGTATCTACCACGTGTTATCAGTGTGAAAGCAAATGCACAAAACAACACAACATACGTACAGAGTTGTAAGATTCTTCAGAATTCCAATTTTAGGAGACAAGAAACCAGAAAATCCCATGGATGGCAAACTCCTGCAAACCAATCACTTATATAAGCAGGTATCATAAAACAAAAAGATTTGGTAACTGCTGTGACATAGATGCATAATTAAGAATTTACAATAAGAGCAATATATGCATTAGAGAGACTCACAAAGAAACAACATAAGTATTTGAGGGGTCACACATAACATTTGACCAAGTGCATGGGTTAACTTGGTAAGGGTTCCAATCTGATAGCTCATTTGCGGAAGCTTTAAGTGAAAGTTTCAATGCATAAAGTGCATCTCCTGAAACAGTGAATAAGATCACAACCATATTTATCAACATCAGCAGATAAAGAGAAGAAATAAAGCATATTTCAGCCAAATCATTAGAAAAAGGAGGGGAATAAACACAGGTGCACATATAAACACCCATAATATTTTTGATGAAGAATTGAAATGAAAGTAGCTTTTAGTTGTTCAATAGAATCATTAGATTAATCAGCCTGGTCCTCTCACTGCAAATGACAGTTTTTGTTGGCACTTAATTGGCATATCTCCACAGGCTCAAAGGATAATGACTCTAAAACCAACAGAAAACAACCTGGCTAATTTCAACCTTTTTGGCTGAGAGATAAACAACACCAACCCTTGACCTATGGTATGGGGAAGAGCTGGTTTGACAAAGAGTAAACCCTAGCCTGAATTCCGCCCAAATTCATGGCCTCAATAACACCTAAAATAAAGTAGCAATTCAATTACTAGAAACTTACCCAATCTAAATAATATGTAAACCTGTCATACCTTGAAAATCAGGAACTCCAAAAGAGAGCAAACAAGCAAATGCAATAACAGCAAGAATAAGTTCCATCTGTGATGACAAGAAGTCCCATTACCAATGCAACAAAATAAAATCATTTATACACCAAAGAGATTGCACATCCACAAAGGCAACAGGTAAACAGAACAATAGCCAAATACTTTAAAAAAATAATAAATAATAAAAAAATAAAGACAAGAGTCTGATAAAAAGATCATTTGGAACACAGAAAAAGATAGAATGTAGAATTCTCATTGGTAAACATTGGATTTAAAAACACACATACACACATCAAGTGGGATGGATGGATAATGAATAAGAAGAAAGTGTTGGGAAGGATGCCTTCAAATGTCCAGCAGAAGCAGCACAAATATGCTAGCCTGGGGCAGAAAATCGGAAGAAGACTCTTACAGCACATTTCTAATGCTTTTTAATGAAACACTGCACATAAAATATACAACTATTAAGTACCTCAGCCTCTCTCACTGTATTACTTCTTCATATTGCTACGCTGACTTAAAAGTTGGATCTGTTTCAGGTTTCCGATTTGTCAAAATTGATGGGGACTTGGTCTATATACAGGCCAAAAATGAACCAACCCAAACTGGGCAAGGGCAAAACCCCAAAAATCCTGCATTTCATATTTAAAGGATTGAGTTTACACCAGGTAACTTTAGCCATTTGTAGCAAAGAGAAAACAAAATAATATACATTTTTTATATATCAAAGTTAGATCTACCAATTAATTCACTATCCCCCAAACAAGTACAAAAGATGCTTTCACTTACGTTAAGGAAAAAACCAAAAAATAAAGTTTCTTTGAGACGGAAAAAAGGGTTATGACAGTTCTACAAGAAGCCTCAAGGAGCTTGACAATAAGTCCTAAATTCTATAAAAATGTTCGACAACAGATACAATGTGTTCGAAACAATAAGTGAAAGTAAACAGCTCTCATTTTTCTTAATTTTGAAATATAAAACTTTGGCCATAAGTCCTAAAATTACATGCAAGTAGCCAGGATTAGAAAATTAGAAGGCTGAATGGGGCACCCACCTTTAACTCTGAAACTGTTATTTGCAGCCAACCCAGCAATGGTTAAAGCTTTTAGAATATAAAGATTCAGCAATCTATCTCAGAATTCACAACTGTGGGTAGTAATAGTAATCTTATACCTCCCGCAAAGAGTCTCTCTCTCTCTCTCTCTCTCTCTGTGTGTGCGCGAGCGCGCGCGCGTAACTTGAACTTGCATCGATAATTCGAAGAAGACACTGCTAAAACGACTTCGCAAGAGCAAACCCTCTTTGACTTTCCAACTGTATCGAATAGCGTCTTACTTTGGCGTAACCACAAAGGGAATAACCACAGAGAGCAAACCACTTTCCAGTTTGCTGCTTTCCACCTATACACCTACCCATTATCTTGAAGATATCTTGTGTTTTTTTTTTTTTTCTGCCGAGCATTCTAAAGATATCTGTTAATGAACAGAACAGAGCCAATCACAGGATTCTCCAACGGCTAATTGCCCAAGACACAGATCCAATGTTCGATTACTAGGAATTTCCATGTTTTTTTTCATAGATGCAGAGAGAACATTAGCGAGATTAACCACACTTCCGTTTCAAAAAATACTGCTCAACTACCCAAAAGCAAAAAGTTTCCTTTACTAAACTCAATTCATCTTCTTAATCAAATTTCCACCTTTTTCTAGCATGCAAATCCTCACAAAAACCAAACAAGATTGCATAAATTTTACACAATTTACCTGCTAAAAGTTGACAACACGATTAGTCACACGAAATAACTCCTCGGAATTTTCCCCTCCTCGCAGTTTCCTTTCGCCTGCCACTACTGCATTATTGCCGTCTTGCACTTTTCATGCTTAAAGAATTATATAAAAAACAAAGGCAAACGTCAGGCTTAAATTTTAATGGAAAACTACTTATACTAGTATGAGAAATAAATTATAAATTTTAGTAAATCTGTTTTTTTTTTAGTTTATAAAATGTAAAATTATATAAATTTGACCTATAAATGTTATGTGATTTTATAATTTTATATAGTTTTTCATGTATTTTGGGATGACAATTATAGAACTTTAATTAAACAAAATACAATCACTTGCTTACACATCACATGGATCCAGGGGCCCTGCGAGCTGCGGCGCAGGGCCAGTGCGGCGGAACGGGGGCCGTTAGATTTCAAAATATATATATTTTTTTTAAAATTGAAACTGTGCGCGTGTGAGGGGTTCGCACGCGCACAGTTATATTATTATTTTTTATTTTAAGAAGGAAGATAGCATCCGTTGGATTGAAAACAAATCCAACGGCTGTCAGCATTCAGAATTTGAAAACAAAACCCTAGCAGCAGGGCAGAACGAAGAACGAAGAAAGAGGGAGAGAGAGAGAGAGAGAGCAGAATGAAGAAAGAGGGAGGGAGAACTGTGAGAGAGAGAGAGAGCAGAATGAAGAAAGAGGGAGGGAGAACTGTGAGAGAGCGGAACGAAGAAAGAGGGAGGGAGAACTGTGAGAGAGAGAGAGTGAGCATTGTCGTCTTCGTCGTCTCCCTCCATCTTCGTCTTTCTGCAACCTTGTGAGCCAAAACCCTAACCACAATCAGAGGAAGAACGCGAACCGAAGAGGAAGAACGCGAGCCGCAGAGCGACGAACCGAAGATGAAGAACACGGCCATCGTTACCCTAGCCAGTGACAGAGAGAGGCAGAGCCGACGTTTGAAGAGGAAGAACGCAAGCCGCAGAGAAGCACAGTCATCGCCGTCGTTGGAAGAGAACCACGAAATCGAGGCAAGAAAAAAAATTTCGATTTTGTAGAATAATTTTGATTTTGATTTTTTCTTGTCGAATGGTATAAGCAGTTTGATTTTTTTTTTTTTTGTTATGATTTTTAAATAAATTGATATGTGAAAATTGGTTGAGACACATTCAACCGACGTTCTTTTTTTACTTATTTTGGTTCAAAATTTCGGCAGATTGAAATGAAATTTTGGTTCAAAATTTCGGTAGTTCAATATTTTGGTTCAAAATATTAGAGAGGCTTAGATTCGGGAGGCAACCGTGTTAGATTTGGGAGGCAATTGCATAATTAGGTTTTTGTTTGTTTGATGGAAGACAATTTCTGCCACTAGGAAAATAGTGTCTTTCCCTAAATTTCCTTTGTCTGGATGGTAGAAAATTTTCTTTGAAAATACTTTCCATAATTCAGTGAGAGTTAGTGGCGACGAGGGAGTGGCAGTAGTGATGGTAAGTGATGTGGTAAACATGCCTTTTGTTCCCTTAATTTTATGTTAGAACTCAATAGATACAAAATTCATTTCTGTCGCAACAAAAATTTCTTATGATAAACTTGTCCTTTGTTCCCTTAATTTTATGTTAGAATTTTATAAAGATGTTTCATTATATGCTGAATCAAGGCTATTCTTTACCGTCCTGGGAGGGATCTTGTTCATACCCGGGTTCTATTACACACGGATTGCATACTACTCGTGGAAGGGCTACAAGGGTTTTTCTTTCTCTAACATTCATTCTATCTAGACAGCCATCTACTGACCCTCACAGACAGTCTGTAATTTTACAAGTGGAAAATATAGTAGTAGTAACATTTTATTACTTCCTGCATTGCATGTGATTGTTAAGCTTATCAAAGATCATCATTTAGATGCACAAATAATTGCCTAATACATGAATTATGATTTTAGTATTTTGATGGTTAATAGTGCAGATATTTTATTTTGGTGCAGAATAAGCTGTCATTACTAATTGGAGGTGCTGAGCAACCGGAGGAGGATGAGGTGCAAGCCCATGGAGGATAACGTCCAGAATAAGCAGCCAGAGCAGCGGTAGCTTATTATATGTTTCAAAAGTGGGGTAAAGAAGCTGTTGTCTTCCATGAAATGCTCTTTTAATTTGCTCACCAGGAAATTAATTTGCTCCATGAGGTGCTGTCGTCCTCCACATACCAGGATTCTCAACTAGTACCAGGATTGAACTTCTGTAATTTGCTTAAAATTTTGGAGAAAGTGTATTGTGTGTCCATGTACTTAGATAAACTTAAGCAAGTTGAGGCATTTGGAATATATTTATAAATAAATATAATTAATTACGTTTGGAAACAAAAATTCCAATAATAAATTTATAAATAAAAATTCCAAGCCAATAATTTTATAAAAATTTATAAAATTTCAAATATATTTACAAAAATTCCAAGCCAAGAATTTCACTCCCAAGGATGAGCTAGTGATATGTTTGGGAACATTTGGAATATATTTATAAATAAAAATATATATTTTGGCTATATTTAATTACGTTTTATATATTTTAATGATTTTAGTTAATTTGATCAAATATAATCAATACTCCAATAATAAATATTTAGCTAGCAAAAAGTAACAAAATAATAAAAATAATACCCATCAATAATTTCACTTATCAAATATTACTAGAAAAATACAATTACTCATACATGTAAAATTAGACAATAATTACACATTATTTTGATCAATAACTACAAATATTGAGGTTAGAATCCTTGGAAGGAGTAAAAAAATTGCTTTTACAAAACTTGCAATCTTGTTCTCACAAAAATGGGTCTTCCTTTTGTGAGGTAACTTTTAAAGAAAGAGCATTGGTGAAAGTAATTGCACTTAAAGAAAATATTTTCAACAATATTGCAACAAAAAGCTCTTCCTGCTTCCTCACTCCTGTTGTTCTGCAGACGCATCAGCTACATCAATTTCGAATAGCCGCATCAGTTTTTAAAATCCTACAATTTTAAGACGAAGAAGTAATTATGAGACATAAATAAAAAAGGGATGAAAACAAAGGGATAGAAACAAAGAATGTAATATTTCTAGAATAAAGGGAGAGAAACAAAGACAACATTCACTTAACAGTGCAATTCAGTTGCTTAACCAGTTGGAACCAACATTGTTTGTCAAATATACCAAGTCAACAATCCGAGCTTTTTCAGTTATTTACTAAGTAAATGTCAGTTGAGAACAAATGGTGACAACATTTGGGCCTTTAAAATCAATGACAGATGCTTTGGTTCTTTGGAATATTAAGATTGATCACCGCAGAGCTGCGGTGCAGGGCCCCTCGTTCCCATATTAAAGTGATAATTTCACCATTTTCTTATTTATTAATCAAACATAACATATTATTTTTTATATCTGTTCAATCTTCTTACAATTTCGCATATCAAAAAACAATCAGATACCGCATAATTATGTTAAAAAATTTGAAAATAACGAATCTAAAAAGTAATTACATTTTCATAGTATAATTAGTATCTCTTTGGTATAAAAAATTTAATTCAGACATTCATAGTAAATTTAAATTTTATCAAATTTATGTAACTAACAATTTGATTATGAAACAAACAAAGGAAGAAGTTACAAATGACAAATACTAAAAAATCGATAGGCCTATATATTAAGTTGTCTGTCTATATTATATGTGAAAAAATAACCTTTACCTATAGACCATTTAGCACCTTAAGCACATTCCAGCTCATTTAGGAGTGGCAAACAGTAACAAAGCTTGCATATTAAAATGATGGCTTAGCGCACGATCCTTCTGATCTCACAGGCACAATCCTTCCGACCTCACAGGCACCGAAGATGATCAGATATATATAATCTTTTCACTGTAATAAAGAGAGCCTCCTTGTATGGTTCGAACTCATAGGCTCCATGTCGAATTGAAATGATGATATCGTATGTGCTAGTAAAACTAAGTAGATTTTCATAGCAATAGTTCCAATACACATGTTTCCAAGTCACATCCCACTTTTAATACAACAGCACAACATGACTAGAACGTATAGAAAAGCTGTAAAATTTAGCATAAGAATGTATGCAAGTTCTTGCAAAATTTGACAGGTCTAAAACTAGTCTAGAAACCGTATACGCAGCGGAAGAGATGGAAGAAAAAAAAAAATGAGGGTAACGAAAATGAAAGCCAGTGCCAGAGGACTAGTGGATTTTAGCATGAAGATCCTTCAGAAAAGCTTCTTGTTCCTATGTTATGGGATCCGAAGCATATGATACCTTGTGAGAGCAGGCGTAACCACAGTCACAGGCGTACCGACATGTCAGATCCCAAACTGTGTCCTTAATATCAGCCAAAGAATAAGGGAGAAGCCTATCTATTAAATCTATCATTGTTAGCACCACGAAAAGCTACCAAGAGAAGACACAATGCTACTAGAATCATTTAGTTCCGAGTACCAATCCTGAAATTCAGTCACCTTTTGCCTTCACTAGATAACTTCATTAGTTGTTGTTCTAGTGACATTAGAAGAACAAAGGAAAAAACTTTCCACCCTTATTTTTCCAGCAGTTAGCAGATGCATCAACCTTTTTCGTGCAAAAAGACAAACACTCAGGGAAAACCTTGAAAGATCCCATCAGGAAATGAAGCATGCTTTCGCCTTCTCATGTTATTGTCTTTAGCTGCTGTTACTGCATCATCAGAATAACAGATGAACAACCTTCCACCCTTGTTTTTCCATTCCCAGGTGCAAGCAGTTGCGTCAACATTTTTCTCCAAAGAAGATGAACAATTGGGAAGCTCTTAAAAAGCAGGGCCCACTTTCTCAAGTTTTCCCTTTTTCTGGAATCCAGCATAAGCTTTCATGTCATAGGGAATAAATGCGGGTTCTCTCTTCTGTTCTACAGATGAAAAGACTCCGTCATTATTCTGGAGCACTGGACAATCATCTCTCGTTTTCACAATTGTCCTTGCAGGCATCTTACTTATCACATCTTTACAAACCCCAAAATCCTGCTAGAAGAAACCAAGACAAAATTAGACCACTTATAGTGTCAATTGCAGTAATCTAAATGCATTTTATGGTTTTCAGATCACATTGTGTGAATCATGAGTCGAGAATATTTGCTTCTAGAAACAGGAGATGCAAAATTCACGAAGCACTATGTATGGCAACTGAAGTCAGAAGAGTCAGATCTGTAATATTTTGGCTCAATAAAAGTCTACACAGTTACTAATTGCAAGGAAAATATGTAGAAAATAATATAATCTGATAGAGCCGTACCTTTCCAATTCAAACCATTTGTTATCCTTCCATGCTTTTCAAACTCTGATGCTAGATCTATGAACTTTGAATTCCTCAGAGGATCCAGTCATCCTTATACAGTATTCACCCCCTCCCATAACCTTTACAATTAGGACACCTTCCAGTAACCAGTGTCAAACACTTCCACATGATTGTCAACTTCCCGGCACACCACACTCTTCATAAGAGGAGGGCATGGCCCAACAGCCTCTCTTGAAACCCTCTGAGAACTCTCTGCCATAGCTGCACCCAAAAACGAATCATACCTAACAATGTACTCAACCTCCTTCTCTGCTACTATTTCCCCTGATCGCCACATACAGAGAGGCACATTCTTCAATTCCTCCACTGTGCTACCTATCTTGAATATATTCATGATTCATTGGGCTACCAAAGTTAAAAACATACATGGAACAACAATGATAGGTGAATGAACACCAAATGAACTGATCTCAATGACAACAGAATTAAGCACTAATAGACAACGGAAAAATATAACAATTGTTTTAGTTCCATCAAATTACTCTTTTATCCCTTTAAGTTGAATGTATCAAACCCGTGCAAGAACGGGATAATAGCCAAAAGGTGATATGTACACATGAAAAAAGGGAGAAAGTAATTGCAGAAATCTGTATTCAACATACAACGAACATAGCAACCATAGGGTCCTAACCATTCACAAATTGCCATGCCAAACCCTAGATTTTCATATATAGTTTGCCTTACCATCCAGAAAATGCCAGTCATAACCAATTGTTCAAGCGATCAAACATGTATGCTAATCATTCCCGTGTGGACAGAAAAACTGTCAACAACTTGACACAGTCAATGAATTTGTCCAACAAACTAATTAAGACATAAAATCTCAAATTGCATTGCCATCATTACCAATAAGAGGCTAAAGAAATGTCTTAAAATCACATTTGGCTCATTACATATCATATCATACAAATTGCCAAAATAATAATAATAATAATAGTAGAGCAAACATTAAAAGCAGCCTATATTTAGAAAGAGAAAAACAAGGAATTTTAAAATTGTTTTGGTATTTGCTTACCTTCTTTCCGAAATGAAAAACCCTTCAATCAATAGACAGATCTCCCTGAGATTGAATATATGACTTTAGATTTTTCAAACTTCAACAAGAGAATGTGGATGTCAATCTGAAACAATAAAGAAAGAAAAAAAAAAAACTCTTTTTTCCATCCTAAATTAGAAAATAAAATAATACTATTGTTGATGTAAGAATGTTGAGATGAAAATTTGAAAGCTAAAAATAAAATGATATTAGTTCATGATAAAATATAGGAAAGTATATAATGATGATGACTCTATATCAAAATTATGGAAAAGACAAAATTAAAATTATATTAGTTGATCATAAAATGTAGGTAAGTATTGAAAGAGGTGTTATTAGACCAAAACAATCAAGTTATATGCAATTGTCTTTTTCATGCTAGAGATAGAATACAAACTAAAGAAATACATGAAGGAAGAAGAACAAGTCAAGCAAGTAAGCATGAAGCTCCTGCTTTATAGGGTATCAAGGGCAATAATAAGTGTTCACTAGCAACGACTTGATTCAGACAAAGACTATCTCACTTCTAAATGGGCTTTAACATGACTATACCATAACAACTGCCTCTCCCAGATTTTTTCATGCTAAGACTGACCTCTTAAAATTTTGTAGAAAACAACACGAAACAAGGGATTTGTCTAAAAATTTGTCATACAATAAGCACTCAATTTTCCGAATCCAAGCAATCTTAGCATTTGCTAGCCAAATTAGAAATTATTGTGATCCAAATAGAGTGGAGGAAGGATTGCTACGTTTATGATCTCATATTCAAAATTGCCATTATCCGGCAAAGACTCAAAATTCCTATTAGTGAGCCAAAATCCCCTACATGATTAGTCATAAGGGCATTTTGACGAGGATTTGCCAGTATCATCCCATCTGAATGCAACTATTCAAACTCACCTGCACAGAGTAAATGAAGCAAAACATGCAAATAGTACAAGCAAATGCCTAATTTTCTTTAGAAATATTCACAGCCAGCAGACAGCAATAAATTAGCTAAGAAAGAGATGTTCGGTATGCCTTACATGATATTAAAAATTATTTTTTACTTAAAATCAAGTGAAAAATAAAAAATTAATAAAAAATTAAAATTTTATATTAAAAGATTGTATTTTTCTTCTCATTAGTTTTTACACAACTAAATAAAAAATAATTTTCTTAAAAATTTAATTTTATTCCAATATAAATTTTCATAACATTTACCCACAAAAAAATAAAATATTTTTCCTTTTTTATTTTTTTAGATTATTTTATTTTTATTTATTTATTTTTTTTAATCCAAGCATACCCTAATTGCCTTTGATATGTGAGCTATGTGCCTTGTTTTGCTTTTCAAATTTGATACGTGAGCTGTGTAGGGCTTATGAGGCAGCAGCCCAGGCTACCCATATTTTTCCCAAATTCTCCATCTGGGCTTCGTTGATATTCTTGCGTTCTGCCTATTTTAATTGAACAAATTGATGCATATTTCTGTTCTGTCTGATCCCACATCAAATATAATGCAACAAAATCAGTTCATAACTTCTGCTTAATGAAATAGATACGCTGATCACTGATCAGTGTTGCTGATTTACGACTGTTTATGTTTTGATCATGATATTTTGTAACTCTTTCTTCAATATTTATGTCAATAAAGAAGAATTCAAATCAGGGCTTGTGAAAGTACAACTGGTCTCTCAACAAAGATTCAATCTCCGCTTTCATTTCCTGAGAAAAAGCACGATTGATAGAAACTGAGGTCTCCCGCGATGGATTTTGCAGTTTTACGGCTACATATTTAATTGAACGCGTGATTTAGTAGGCCATGCTTAAGCCTCCGATGCGAAACCGCTAAAAACTTAGGCTTAAAGTTTGAATCGATTTACTAAGAACTTAGGCAACTGATGGCGTATTTATTACCATGGAGTAATATGATATTCCTAAAACATTGTAGAGTTTCTCCAAACAAGGCCTCCATTAAATAAATCCAAATAATAATACCAAAAAAGGAGTTATCCCACTGTAAACATTTTATAAGAAAAAAAAAACAAATAAAATAAAAATCAGTATCTCCTACTTCCTCTTGGAAGATGCAAATGCCAAGCAGTCAGCTTCAGCTTCGGTTATCGCCACCTGTGTCCTCCACCACTACGCCTCTTCCCCTTCCTCCACCAATATCCTCTTGCACAGCTCATAACACATGAAGGAAATCCCAGCAGCAGGAACCAACTTCATGCAACTCGGGCCCAACCCCCGATACAAACCCTGGACTCCTTCCGCCTCGAGGATGCTTGCCAAAGCATGCAGCATGTTCTTGTAAGCCGGTCTCCCACTGACAGCCCCCACCTGCATGTGCTTACGAGCCACCTCGAGGGGGAAGGTGGCGCTACTTGAGATAGCCCCGGCTGCTGAGCCGATCAGAAGGGTCTCGATATTGCCGATCTTCTCCTGCTTCAACAGTTTCTTGTAGGCTTTCCTCAACGTGTCATAAGCAAAGTAGTTGGTGGCCGAGTATGGGATCACTCCGATTAAGCTCGGGGCAAGGCCCCGGTATAGCTCAGCAGGTCCCTCCTCTCGTAGTATTTTCATAAATGCATCCGTTATGCCATTGTAAATGCCCCTCTGCAATTTTCCAGCCCACACACAGACACACACAGGAAATCGACGGGTCATGGAGATGGAATACAGTTGTTTTCAATCCAATTCAGGTATCACCACACACGCACCTGTATCGTCAATCGGGTCTTGACTAGCTCAAGAGGGTATGTGCACAATGTAGAGCTGACACCTGCACAGGCCCCGGCAATCAGAGAAGCAGGGATGGGGAGTTTAGGCTGTTCTCCAGCTTTAGGCGATAAGCACTTGTTGACAGTGTCGAATGCAAACAGCTTCAATGAGAAATCACAAGAAAAAGTAAGCGAATAGAACGACACATTTTCTGAAAGGCGAAGTGCTGTTTAAAGATATAAAATCTCATCAATTTCCAATTTCAACTTACTGAATAAGCAAAAGCATAAGTTATCTTAATAGACTAAAATTGCTGTGTCAGGTATATTGATTGATATTTTCTCTACCATGATATTTTCCATTATTGTAATTTTCACACATATACTAACAAAGGCACCAGATTAGTAATCATCAGAATACCAATGAGTTACTTCTAACAAGATAATTAAAGCATCTGATGTCGTTTTGACTTTAAATGTCCCCAACATGGATAAAAATATCAGTATCAATGATGATTATATCAATATCAAATATATCGGATAATATATATTGGTATCAAATATATTAGAAGAAAAAAATTCTGAGAATCATAAACTAACAGAAAAATACCAGCCGATGTGTTGTCGATACAGTAACATATCATAATATTGTTATAGCATTGGAAAATATCGACATCAGAGGAAACCGATAATAATATATATTGATGGATATTTTAAATATTGGCTAATATTTTCATCTATAGCCCCAACAATTTAATATAATAATGCCTTGAAAGCACAAAGAAGCTTTAAATACAACTTCATCTATAGCCCCAACAATTTAATATAATAATGCCTTGAAAGCACAAAGAAGCTTTAAATATAACTTGGCAGCTAACTTCTTAAGGTTTTGATCCTGAGTGGATGATAATGATGGAAGGGGATTATATAATAATATACTGAACCCACTACTACAATCATGGTTTTTCTTATAAGAAACCAAAGACATTAGATGATCTACAAATGCTTAAGAGCTAATTGAAATCCATTCTATAGAAAAAAAAAAAAAAACAAGTCCTTCAGAATCTTGGAGCTTGCAAGCAAACTATTAGGCTTCCTAGCCATGTAAACTTCTAGTTGTGCCATGAATTGTGAGTTCTGCTTATAAAATTTTGGACAATACTGCTATCACTCCGCCCAGATTTTTCAGCAAACACATCCTAAGCATTCAGATATTGAGTTTTCAACTCCACTACGCACACAAAACGCAGTGAGCCAGCTCAGTTTAAGGGAAAAGTCCCACAAAGTTTTTGAGAACGACAAGAACTTCATATGCAATTTTTAGGGAAATAGGGTGGTGAGCAGTTAAAAACATTCATGATAAACATATACTGACATCATCGATGTAAACAGCAGCCGATATTGTAAATTTTGACAGATATATATCCATATCGTACCCCTTGATACCGTGACAATATCGCAATATATTTTTATATTAGTGATATATCAATCAATATCCAAAATAATGGCTAAAACAGCCAATATCACGGCTAACACAGCTACATCAATTTACGATTTTCAGATTTTTTTTAATATATTCGATATTAATATGTGTTATCTAATATATCCGATGCTAATAAGGCCACGACCAATAATGATATCGATACCAATATTTTCATCAATGACTGACGCGCATCCATTATCAACCTCTGTTGCATAACTTTGTATGGTCAATATCTGATCAACAAATCCTTTTTTTTTTTCAAACTGTGCTAAACGTCAATTGACTAGGATCATTTCTCAATCCATCTTTCTTAGAATATCCAGACATTAATGGTCAATTCACTTTTCACTACATTAAAGTCAGGCACAAAGCCTCTCACAACTCAATACCTAGGTTAATATGGCAGAACTAGTTAGATATATGACGAATATGACAAGTTTTTTATGTAACTTCAATCTGATAGGTGGCCAAGATCCATCCATAGATAGTTCTGTGTGTTCACTAGATTGATCTTATACAGCCAGTGCTAGCAGTAGCATCTCCAATCTCTCCATTATCATAAGCTATAGACACGTGCTGTGAGTGTGACAAGAGCATTCTTCGAAAACAATTTGCATGCATCCAACTATATGGAATCTAAATTTCATCACCAATTCATTATTTGGTAATCAAATGCAGAATAGAATCAATTCGCAGGCTTTTATGGATCAACACTATTGTGTTGTTAGCATTGTGATGGCCCATCGCCCATTCACTACTTGGTAATCAAATACATAATAGAATCAATTCATGGGCTTCTATGGATCAACTCTATTGTGTTGTTAGTGTTGTGCTGGTCTATGTGATATGATTATCTCATTGGCAAAAAGCCATCATGCCACCCAATGTTGCCAAAGGCGTTTTGGGTGCTCAGACGGGGCAAGGCAAGGCACAAGTGCTTGGACTATATCCGGACAAGACAAAATGACAAGGTGGTCACCTAGATGAACACTTGAAATAAGGAAACCATGCGCTCACCCACTTCTTTTTTTCTTTAACAATTTTTTGTTAATTTTCCTAAAATATACCCAACCTTTTAAAAAATTTATAATTTTGTATTTTTTTAAATACATTTGCCATTTCATCACCACAGTCTGTACCACACAACCTCTCTCTCTCTCTCTCTCTCTCATACCACACAAAATCACAATATGGTAGATTTAAATGATGATTAGAATTGAAGCATCTAAAGATTGTGCATGTACTAAAAAATACATATCACATACTCGTACTTTTGTTAACCAGATTATGTGTAATGACGTAATAATTATTTATATATGTAATAATTATTTATATATGTATATTATTTTTATTTTAAGTCAATTGTGCCTTAATTGATATTTATCTACATGACTTTGAGGTATATTTATATTTCAATTAGCATTTCACTTGTCTCAGACGAGTGGCTTGCGGAGCGCCTAGAGCCTCAGGCAATATGGAGTCTTAGTACCTTAGTTCACCTAAGGTCTTTGACAACATTGACACCACCACCAAAACCAAGTACCCACTTGACTTCATTGACCTTCCTCCTCTTCAGATAGATAAAGGTGGTTGAAAGACTAGGGCTTGGGTACGCGAACTGAGTTTAAGCATGAAATGAGGCATGGGATTAGCTTGTCAAGCTTCATGGACCAATCTTGACCTAGCTTCAAACCGAGTTATAAGGGATTGAGCTTAAGTAGCTTTTTAGAAAAATAGTGGCCCAGTACACAATTATCCTGATTGCAAGGTCTCGAGAGCGTAGCATATTCATAATTAAAAAGACAATCTTATACAGCCAATGCTAGCAGTAGCATGTTCAATTTATCAATCGCATGTTAGATACTAGTGATTCAATTAATGAAATAGTATCTCTCTCCAAAAAACGCATGTTTTTATTACCAACATGCAAAGAAATGTATTTGCCGTGATGTACAATCATAACTGATACAAGCTTTTTCCATATAAAAAGATAATCTTTTGTTGCGTTTGAGTGGAGAAGGTCAAACTGACTAGAAAACTTTTCTTCTAGTAAAATTTCTACTATGTTTGTGTTCTTTCAATGCCCCTCCACAAAGCAAAGTGGGAAGAAACCTATGGTGCATTATACATTATAGACACATGCTTCAAATGTGCCAAGGGCACTCTTCAAAATCAATTTTCATGCATCCAACTTTACTAAATCTAAATTCCATCGCCCATTCACTACTTGGGGATCAAAAGAGGAATATAATCAATTCATGGGCTTCTATGGATCAACTAAATCGTGTTGTTAGTGTTGTGTTGGTCTGTGTGATATGTTATCTCATCTGCAAAAAAAGGCCATCACACCACCACCAAAACTAAGTACCCACTTCATGTCATTGACCTTCCTCCCCTTCCAATAGAAAAAGAACTATAGGTAGTGGAACAGAGTTCGAGCATGAAATGAGAAATGGGATTGGCTTGTTAAACTTCATGGAACAATCTTGAGCTCACTTCAAACCTTGCTACAGGGGATTGAGCTCAAGTATCTTTTGAGAAAAATAGCAGCCTAATACACAAGATTCCTAATTGGACAAGCACGGGTTGTTAAACAAAACAAGATCAAAAAATAGCCTTGAGCTTGCAAACTAAACTTCTCTAAACGAACTCCTGTGAGTTTCAATCAAGACATCGAATGTTAGGCTACAAGCAATTAGACTCCTTCGATAAACCAAGGCATGCCATCAAGCGCTACATAAAATAGTAAAGATAACGTACAACGTCGGAATTATTAGATAGATAGATCGATAGACAAAGCAAATTGATAAGACTTGCTTTCAGAGAAAATGTGTCTGCAAACACAAACTCAGCAAGGATGAAGCAGATAGAAACAGTCATCAATTATACAACCAACAACCATTTGCCTGATACAAGCAACAATGCTTTCAAGCAACCAACAAGTCCATTAAGCTTGCAATCTTAAACTAATAGAATTGAAGAAACAAATGAAAGAAAGCAACCTGCATGCAGATAAAACCACAATCCGTCAAATAATTGCAGAGCTTCACTGAACAAGTGAAAGCAGAATTAAAATATTTGATTCAAGCGATCAATGAGCAACCATATAGTAATAAAAAACACATCGCAATAATATACGAGAAATGGTAGAAATATTAGAACGCATAAATTCAGCTGAGACATAAAATTGATTCGTTGATACCTCGATAGCCTTACTAGGCGCCACCCGAATCACGTTAACTAAATTACCCCTAAACAATCCTTTCCACCCATCAGTCTTTATAATGTTATGAAAAACCTCTGCAGTTGAATGCCCACTGCTCCCAACCATCAAATGTGTTCTGATAGTCTCCAATGGCGCCACGGCAGTCCTCGAAACTGCCCCAGCGACCGCACCACTAATCAGCCTCCTCAGGGAAGGATTGCGAACCTTAATCTTCAAGTTAAGACCAGTGCCCTTCTTCTTTTTGGCCTTCTCTTCCTCAATCGCCTCAGGGATCCCGACAATTCGGAAGCCCTCCGGAGAGGAAACATACTTCACATACAAATCCATGCAAGGAAGCTTGAAATTCCCATTGTCTCGTGAATTCGGGGAATTTGGGGAAACCCCAAAGCCCATACCCATTTGTCCAACGCTTGCAAATAAGCCTCCAGGGGAAAAACCTTCCTCTGGGACATTCCATTGAAGCGCACCATTGCACTTGGCCAAGAACTCCTTATTCTTTTCGGTACAAAGTTGCAGTTTGCCTCTACCCATGAATCAGAACCCTAAAAAGATTCTGTTTGTCTAGGATTTTAAGGCCACCCTATTGAATCCTCATGGCTTGAGGCCCATTAAATCTACTGTTGATTAATGGACCCGATTGCCCCCAACTGGGTACGCGAATAAAGAGAGTTCTTCAAATGGGCATCCTGCACGAATGAAGAAAGAGCCGATATCAAGGACAACAAAGTATAAAGTGGGGATACGAGGGCTTAAACAGATTCGGTAATCGATAAAGCAATCGACAATTCCAGAGAGAGAGAGAGAGAGAGAGGGAGGGAGGGAGGGAGGGAGGGACTCGGCGGCAGAACGAGAGAGAGGCCTCAGCAGGACGAGAAGATGAGAAACAGAAGAATCTGCTTCTCCTTTCCTACCTCAGCGGAGAGAAAAAGGGGGGTGGAGGGAGAGGACTACTCGGTCGAAAAGTGACTCCTGTGCTTTATAGTGTTAGGTCTCCATTGAGGAGTTGAATTTGGTGTGGCAGAGGGAGTAGGTTTGCTCGCTTGTGCAAGCTATATACCGTGGTAAGTGAATCTGTACGTGGTCTCTTTTTATTAATTTGTTAAGGTAACTATTCAAATTTTCCTTTCATATTTTACAAAATTTCCTAGATGCTATTTCCAAATTTCTCTGAAAATTCTAGGATGAAAAAAAAAGAAGAAAAATTAACTAGTCTCCAAAAACAGATTTGCTATGCTGGAAAATGGAAGACATATCTTCAAAATATTTTACAGATTACATTCAAATCTCTCTATATAATAAGTTTTTAATGGAGTTTAATTTTACTGAAAATAGAAAATAAATGTACCATATCTTTTTAATTATTTAATAAGTCTCCCCCTCATATGCCTCTCTTTTTATGACAAAAAGGCTCATATGAAGATTTATGTCACAATCTCCAATTTTGAATTATCTTCCAACATAGTGTTAGCATTTTAGAAACTTTTAATTTTTTTTTTTTAATATCATGCACAGTGCTTATTCTAATTAATTGGGAATTCTATAGGAGGTGGTACTAACCCATGGCCAAATGCACCCAAACAATTGTCATAGTTTTTGGCTTATTATTGGCATTGTTATAATCTATTACTATATATAGATGACATTACATATATTTAACTATGTCTAAAGCCCATAAATATAAAAGGTCTCTTAGATTAGGTCATCCTATATAATGCCTTTTTTCATCCATATCCTTTATAATGGTATAACACTCAATATATGTCACAATACATAACTGAATTTCACATGTAGCAATTGTTGGATTTATAATATCTTACATCCAAATAAATAGTTAAACAGGTCGAATCTTCTGTGTAAATTGGATTGACACCCCGAGCTTAGACTATAATTTTTTCACTGTCACATTCCTAACATGTGTAGGTGATAGATAATATTAAAAAATTTTAATAATAATTTATAAATAATTAAAATTTTAGATAATTTCAAAATCAAATTGGACATTACAAATCCAAATACTAAAATAGCAAAATAACTATAAACCATAGCGGATACAAAATCTGATCAAATAGGCGTCCAACAATAATAACAAAGCCTGCTAAAATTAAATACCATTTGCAAGAAAAAGTATTAAATATCTAAACTATCTCGATATAAATTATATTAAAGTTCGTCTATTATTGAGTTTTTCAAATTGTACAACTTGGATAAAACGAAATATGTACAATAATCTCAAATATAAGTTCCAAATAAATCATATTATAACAAAATCTTCAAGCCTCCGCTATTCAAATACTCTATTACAAGTATGTAATACTCTCTAAGCTACAAAAGGATTAAAAACAAGACAAAAAGTTAGCCTAAAGCTCAATATGTATATATAAAATGTAAATTATTTATATAAATCAAATAGAAGAAAAGTAAAGCTGAAAAAATCACATCAAATCCAAATATATTCAAATTCTAAACACGAAGTCGAAATTATAATTTTGTATGTCAAAATTTATAATACATATGCGGACCTATATAGTCCAAATTGTACAAAATTGTTTCAAAAGTCCAAATTTCACAAATTCAAAATGCTCAAATATATAATAATTTCAAAAATTTTAAAATATACCAAAATTGAGAATCAAGAATAAGAAAAAATTAATTTTGAGAAAGGGTCATATATTTTTTAGTAATTTTAGACAAAAATACTATTATTTAGACCCATAAACAGGTCATTTATAATTATATATTATAGATGATATCAAACATCACTTTTTTAATCTTGTGAAAATAGATACAATTCTCAAGTATTCCTAAATATATTAGAATATCCAAATATAATGATTTCATCCAACTCCTCATAGTAATTCTCAATAAAATATCGAACGGTAAAATCTATAATAAATATTAAAATTTTTTTCTTTTTAGAAAAATTACAAATATCTAAAACATTCCACTATATAAAAAATTACAAATGTCAAAATTTTTCACTCTGAAAAAATATAAATATTGAATCACATTTTAAAATAGAGTTTGATTGAAAATATTTACATTAAATATCAACATGTAAGCCTAATTATATAATTTTTATGATTTTTTTTTTATAAATATTTTTAAATATAAATATAATATCTTAAAACATTTCCATATTAGTGAAAATCAAACAAAACATTTAAATATTCGATAAATTCTAGTAAAATTTTAAAATAATCAGTAAAAATTACATATATATACAAGTATCTAAAATATGAGGATAAATAGTGATACCATGTAGAATAAAAATAAGGAATAGATGTGAAACTTGAAGGATTTTAAAATAAACCAATAAACGGATTTAAAAAACTTAATATAAATATTTGATTTAATAGATTTAAATTTGAAAAACTCTTAAATATTCTTCAATATTTTACTCTCTCCTGTTCTTTTGCTTCTTTTCTTCTCATTCTCTCTTTGCTATCCCTTTTTTTTCTTATAAATGACCAAAACAGTGTATAGACAAACTATTTATACACAAATGACACATGAGTGCCAAATAGGCGCATTAGGCACCACTTCAAAACCTTATGCGTGCACGAACGTCATATTAGGCATTGCTCAAATGTCAATATTCTGCTTTAAATGCGTATAGGTGCTCCAAAGAAGTATATCAAGCACACAATTACTGCCTTAAATATGCACAAATGTGGAGATAGATACCCATCAGGTGCTATGTCTAATTCCAAATAATTTAATTTGTTTTTAATTTTTATTATATAATTATTTTTAAATTAATATAAAATTATATTAATAATATCATAAATCATAAATAAAAAAATCAGACATTACAATCTCTACAATCAACCCTAAGGTAAGTTAATTTGAACACCTTGAAGCCATTATCTGGACCCATTCTCAACCTCAACAATCAACCCTCTACCCCAAAATATAAAACCAATCAACCCCACTTGGCATGGTTCAATGGATCTCTTAAGTCTCCTGCAAGTGTAAGCCTTCATCCACCATCTGAAGGAACTTTCGAGAAAGAAGGGTCATTACTACGGAAATTCGAACTCAAATCATCAAACTTAGTCTGAACTAACCATGTAAAAAAAACCAACCATAAATAATCATCACAAATCTATCATAAATAAAATAATTTTAATATATATCAAACTCCTTGAAATGACAGATGATATAAATATCTTAAATAAAATAAACTCAAAAAAAAGTAATCCTAATAAAATATCTAATATCTAATAAAATATAAAAAAGGCCTCACCTTAGTTCAAAATAAAATAAGCTAAACTCTAAAATTACATCTACCACAAATCTCCACAACAATCATATGATATCCACTAACATGCTATCAACATGCTTTATTTTTCGAGTTATGAAAATGTAATGGTAAATTAAAATCTCAACAAGATATATAATTAATAATATCAACAATTAGTAAACATTTTCAATAATAATATCAAATATGTAAACATAATATCAACATGTAATCAATCATTAACTATTTGAAACTCAATGCTACATTGTAACCACGACTTAAGAGTTACAAGAATAATTGTTGAGGGTTTTTACCAAAATCAAACATTAGAAATACAACAGAGATTCCAACAAAACCTAATATCTAAAAAGATATTTGTCATTGAATCAATCTTAATATAGGTCACAACTATATAAGACATTACAATAGTCTTCTCATATCTTATTATGTCATTATAAACCAACGATTATATTTCTATAACTAATGACTGGGTGACATCCAAGAGATAACTAATACTTATAAGTTTGAAAAAGATCAATTTTATAATGTCACAATACTTTATCATCCTTGATGTGCAAGTATCTAACCCAACTCACAGGATCAATATTCTCATTCCCTTCTCATAGTAAGCCCGGAATATGTTATGCATATATTCTCGGGGTCAAATTGAGTGCCACCTTCAAACAGGGTACAGGATGCTTTATTTCAAATCTATACATCAAACTCAACATTCCTTAATACGATATCCGTCGACATCTCATTATGCATTACTCACAATACTATAAGCATTTCTTCACAAATAGAAATCTTAATCTACTGAGATATGAAAATCAGTATCAGACAATTATAAATTATATTAAAATTTTGTAAATTTTATATTATTTAAAACTATATTATTTTTATATAATCTCATTTATTTTAACCATAGATAATAAGAAAACTTCGTACGTCAACTAAGATAATGTACAGCAATGATCATCAAGGAAAATTCACCAAATATCACTTTTTTTTGAAAATCATTCTAACATTCTAGTGTCAATCTAGCGTCACCCAAGCATTTAGTCATCGAGTCAAGAAAAAATAAAATGCCTGCAATATAAGTCAATAATAAGGCATAAAAATAACATATACTTTAATCCTAAATTAGATAAACTAAAATAAATATTTTAATCTTAAACCGTCGCTTACTAAAGGACCCCACCGAGAGGATAAAATATCTTAAATCATTAACAATTTGTAAAAACCATATAGTTCATCAATCAATTACTACATATTCAGTTAATTGAAATTGTATTTCATCGGCGTGATATTAAATTTAGCACAGTATAGTTTAAGAATGACAAACTTATTATTATAAACATATTTAGTTATCATATAAATGATTTGCCCAAATATTGACCGTCACCTCTCCTAGAGGTGCGACGAATATATTTCAATATTCATCATGACATATTCGTCACTTGATTACTACCACTTTGGATTATCAAAATTATATTTCGTCAATATAATATTAAAACACACATATCATAGTGTAAGAACAGCACATTCACGATCGTGAGCACATTAATTTATCATATAATAATTGACTCAAATTTGGCTGTAGCCTCAGCAAAAGTGAGTGAAAAATAAAATTTTTATGGTTATCATAGCGTATTTATCACTCTATTACTACCACTTCAGATATCTAAAAATACATTTTAACAAGATAATATTAAACTTAGCATATCATAAAGTAAGGACAGTAACTTCATATGTATACATATATTACAGTTGAGTCAAACATGACTTGAAAGCTTACTTTACCCCTAGATTACTATTCATCATCATCTTACTCACACAGTTGATCACCCAATTTTTAGTATTTTAATTCCATTAAGATGCCAACTTGTTACATTCTTTATCCCAAATTAGATTTATTGATTCTTTAATCTATATCTAACTTAAATTAAAATTTAATCCTTAAAATTTAAATATTTAATTATTTATTTCACTGACTTAAAAGCCGAAAATAAATATCAGGATGTGAGCATATAAATCAAAATACTATTAAACGGGTTGAAATAATATAAAAATTAAACCACATGATCTAAATATTACACCAAAAAATAATATTTAAATATCAATAATTATTTGACCTTGAACTATAAATAAAAAAAATATATCTTAACTAACATTCAAGTGTCAAAATTATAAAATCAACCAAAATACTGTTTGAACTATTACAATTTCATCATCAATATCATCAGCTCAACACAATATAGTCTAAAATATACAATAATTCTAAAATAAATAAAACACAAAACCAATTATAAATTATAACTAAATAAAATCATCTAGTCTTCTCTATTCAATTCTATAAGTAAATTCGAGCCAACTAATATGAAACGCTAACAAAATAATGATAAGAGTAAACCAATTGCTTAACAAAATATATAAAATTTCATACGTAAATATATGATAAAACAACATGCTAAAGTTATGCTATGATAAAAAGTCTGAAATACTGATAATATTATTTTCCAATAACTTATGTAAAATCAATTTTTAATAATCAAATTACGTTCAAATTTATATAATATCATAAATCATACAAAAAATGTGCAAATATAACATCACAATCATAGTCCTTGAGAATATCTAACTATCTCCTTTGTCATACATTAAGTTCCTTCTACGTAAACATGTACTTCAGGCTCTTATAATCTGTGAATATTACCAATATTACCCCATACAAAATAATATCACCATATTTTCAAAGCAAATATGATAGCTGCGAGCTCGATGACATGTTTGGGTATTTGGTCTCGCAGGCTTTCAACTGTCTAGACTTGTAAATTATCACCTTCTCGTCCTACATAAGAATGCAACCCAAGCCTTCAATGATTTGTTACAATACACTTTATGTTTGCCTAACCCATCAGGAATGGACAAGACAGGCTCCAACATCGATATCTGCTTCAGTTTCTAAAAGCTTACCTCACATTCATCCGACCAAATGAATTTGGAATCATTTTGCTTCAATTTTGTCAATGGTGTAGCAATGATGGAGAAACCTTCAGTAAATTTGTGGTAATAACCCACCAACCTAAGGAAATTTTGTACCTCCGTTGGTAAAATTGGCCTTGGCCATCTAGTCACTGCATCAATCTTCGCGGGTCCACCAAAACGCTAGCTCTGAACTTGATATAGCCAAGGATCGTAGCCTCCTAGAGTCAGAATTCACATTTCTTAGGTTTTCCATACAATTGTGCTTCTCTAAATCTATTTAGCACAAAACTCAGATGCTCCTCATTCTTTGTATCATTTTTGGAACAAAACAATATGTCATCGATCAATATAACTACAAACCAGTTGAGACAAGGATTGAAGACCCGATTTCTATTGTCCATAAAGGCAGCTAGTGCATTAATCAATTCAAAAAGTATCACCACAAACCTATTGTGCCAACACCTTGATTGGAATTCCTTCTTTGCAATATCTGCCTCTATAATCTATAGTTAATGACAACCTGATAGAAGATCAATCTTTAAAAATAACTGTGCTATATGAAATTAGTTGAATAAATCATCAATCCTTAGGAGTGGGTATTTCTTCTTGATCATTACACAATACGCTTAGTCGATTAGAATTGAAAAACTTCTAGTAGTCAATGTACAATCTCATAAATCCATCCTTCTTTTTAACAAATAGGATTGATGCTTCCTATGGTAATATATTAGGCTCAATTAAGCCTAAAGCAAGCAACTCCTACAATTGAGTATTTAACTCCCTTAGTTCTACTGATGCCATATAATAAGAGACCTTAAAGATAGGTACTATTTCTAAAACTAGCTTAATAGTGAAATTAACTTTGCACTTATAAGATATAGATCTCAAATTTTTTTATTGGTAAATAATTTAATTTAGTAAAAATATTGATATCAATTAAAATTTTGGATCAAATTAATTTTTTGATTGGAATAAATTAGGCTGAGTAATGTTTCACTCATACATATACGTATTTTAGACAATAAGGTAGCACCTGAAGGATACCTATGAGGAACTCATGTATATTTTAGACAAATTAGTTTATGTCTAATGTATACCCAAATAATCTATATGTGTATTTATGATAGAATGTTGGCACCTAAAATGCACTCGAGGGATACTCGTACACTGTAAAGATTTTGCATTGACATCTAATGCACACCTTATAGGTACACATGTGCTAATTATCTATGTAAGGCTCTCTTAATCGATTTTTAATCATTTTCGTATGATTTTGGAGAGAAAAAAGAGAAATAGAGAAGGTTGAAAAAGGAAAATTTAAAGAGAAATTAAGAAATCTTTAATAATTTTTAGTAAAAAGTAGGTACGTTCAAGCATTTTTTTCTTTATTGCAGATCATTTCTTACATATTTAAATATTTATTATTTTAAATACTTATGTAAATATTATTTTTTTACATAAAATATTTATAACTTATATGCATGTGATCCCACTCCTATATCATACAATTTTTATAATTTAAATTCATACACATTGTATTTAAATGATAAGTTTTTATAATATTATACTTATATATCTTAAATTTTTAAGTACATATTTATACATGTCATAGATTATTTGTTCTATATTTGAAAGAAATTGATGAAATTATATTAAGAATACTAAACTTTTTTAATTTTTGTAATGAATACTTTTTGTATATTTGTAAATCACACAATATACTCTTACATGTCTTGAAAATATAAGTTTAAATTCCTGCAAAACTTATAATTTACTACATATTATATATTTAAAAAATAAAAATAAAAATACTATATAAGTTTAATGATAAGTGTATTTTCTTTAATATAAAAAATCTAAAAGTATGTTTGTATTGGAGTAGAGTTTTCAATTCAATTATATATGTATCATTATAGAAAATTGACAAAATAGATTTAAACATGCCATATTATATTATAAATAAATCAAAACTCAGACCTATCATCCGATAATTAGAAAAGTGACGTTCAATCTTGTATATAAGATTATATGTAAATAGTCCATTTATAGATTTTAAATAGTGACTTATGATATTTAGTTATGTGAAAATAATTACAATCCCAGTTTTGATATTTACCCTTTATTGGTAAACTCATCAACAATCTTTAGCCCCTTATTTTTTACACCATTTAAGTATATTTGAGATACATGTCTAATTTGATATAATTGATTATCAATTTTGAATTATGCTTGATAATATTATCAATTTTTTAAATATTTGATCATATCATATTCCAATATGTCTTTTGATATATATATATATTTACTTATAAAAATTATATATCTTATTGAATAAATGGCACACTCTTATTTTGTTTTATTAATCTTTCAAATTAGAAGGTTCGGTACTTACTTATAGATAATTGATTAGAAGGAATAGCTATTGGGACAAGACTTAAGAATTTTCCAAATTAGTTTATGTTTGTTATTTAGAGCAAATTATAATTTATAATTTATTAATTTGTTTCAATAATTAAATATTATAATATCAGTTAGTGATGATGTTTGATGTCAGCATTGAGTTTGATAATGATTCTCTTCAACAGTTCAGTCAAATCACGATTTTTGATTATTCTGATTTAGTATGGATATATTTTCTTACGTATTTTTTGAGGTCATTATTATCAGTATTCAAACCTACTTTCGAGTGTAAATTTTGGATCTTATAATTAATTTATTATTTTATTTTAGATCATTTATTTGTATTTGATTTTTAAGTTCACATCTTGATAATTTTAAATTTTTTATTGGTAGAATAAATAATCAAATTTTAAATAATTAAGAATTAATATGATCAGACTCGGGATTAAAACATGACAACATTCTAGTGCAAGTCTTGGTAACTATTCTAAAAATACTTCATCAAACTTTCACACCACCTGAGTATCCTCTAAGTTGGAATTCTTTACCTTTAAAGTTGCTAGAAAGGCTATAAAGCCTTTTCACCCACTTTGTAATAAATGTCTGACATGCAACACTAATGCCACAAGAAAGTTATTCTTGCCACCAATGCCGCTGAATTATAACAGTGGATGATCGGGTACATAAAAATGAATAATTTTTCTGATATATTCAATATTGGCATGGCACGTCAACCAATCTATGCTGAGAATAATATCAAACTCTAATATATTAAGAGAAATTAAGTTCATTGTTAGAAAATAATCTTCCATGCAAGCCTCATAATTAGCATATATCACATCAAGTAGTGGGGGTAGACACTACTAAAAGTAAAGTCCAACTACCTCAAAATAACATCTAGGAGTGGCATAAAATATAATGACACAAAAAGTGTGTCGCACCCAAATCAAATTATTTGCAAAAAAATTAAAAATATGGATAATACCTTACACTACAAAAGAAAAGTCTTCAGCCTTTTGCTCTATCAGAACATAAAGCCAACCTAGAATCAGAGGATTCTACTGTCCTGACTAGTCTATGGTCCTGCACTATTGTGCACAGCAATCTCTAAAAAAATATCTAGGGTTGCTACAATTGTAGCAAAGAAGTGACTCACATTATCCTCTCGGTGATGCCATAGGGGTGGAAGCTATAGAAGTTACTAGCACCCATAGCCTGACTTGCAATATTTATCGATATAGCCAAACTTTTTACAGGTAAAGCATTGTCACTTCTCGCCCAATACATCAGTTAAAAATATCACAGTACAATCTACTTCAGTATCTCTCATAAGTGACAGTACCTCCCAAATATATTTGAATGGGTAACTAAATATGTCCCCACCTAATCATAGCATGTTCAATCACCATGGCACTCTTAAGCATTGCATCATACTCAACCAGGTCAAACAAAATCAACTGCATCTAAATCACGTCCACTAGTTTCTCTTAAAAGCGTCTCACTTTTTGCTCATCAACGAATACGAGGTAAGAAGCAAATTGCAAAAGAACAGTAAATCGCACCTCATATTGTGCCATAATCATGTCTTTTTGATACCAATATTAGGAAATCAGCTTCCTTGATTGCTCAAACACACGAAGGAAAGTATTTGCCAAAGAAATGCTACTAAAAATCCTTACAAAGGATGTCCTCAACTGTCATGACAAACACCCGATTGAGCATATTCCAACACTGATCCGTCTCTCCAGCAAAGTGCTGAATAGTTAAACGAATTTTATCAACCACCCCGCAATATGTTACATTATGTGCCGTCCCCACTTCAACAAGTATGGGATCTGTTAATCCGAAAAACTGTGAAATTTTCTTATTTATAAAATCTTGCATCAACCGATGCTCATCCCAAGCTTGTGAATCCTCTCTAGAGCCTGTGAATCCTCACCAATTGTAAGGGTCATCACTACTCGTGGCCTAATAACTTAGACACTATTGGCTTGGTTTACCAGGAATACCATCTCACAGAGTGCTCCAAGCAATTCAGTCATCTCCTCAATATTATTGTTCGGAAGAGAATTGACCAATCCTCCACCATTGGCAACATATTATTCAGACTTCATGCAAGACTAACAAGGGATTAGGATATCAAATATTCTAAGTCATCCACTGACTCAAACCCTTTAGATTTAGAATATCTCCAAAATGTTTGGAGTCCTCAATCACTTAATGATTCCTAATATTTCACAAATATTTTTAATTCCTAATTTCTCAAAAATTTTTATAGAACCTTATCTTTTTATTGCCATAACTATAAAGACCCGAATTCAAATCTAAATATTGAATTATTACAATCTTTCTCTCTAATCATTTCTCTCAACACTAGGAGAAAATCATTATCACCCTTTAGATTAAGTTGTCTACCTCAAGAGTCACATATTTTTCTTTTTGAGTAGAGTACTTAACCCCAAATCCACTCCCATACATGGTGACTTTACTTTACTCTCACATTTAGCACTGAGTATGCCTTGATAAAGGCGTTAAATAATTAGGTTATAACAATCATCGATTTTCAACCGAATTCTATACACAACTTGGCCTTTTTATTACTATAATCATCAAAAATTTCACATTCTGAGGCAAAAGGGTCAGTAACCTTTTTTTCCTTTTTTACTCATCTTGACCTAATACTAATTTAAATACTGAAAGAGTTTTCCTAAATTTTTAATTCAAAATATTTGACTTGTTTATTTGTGATGCGCTGGCCAAAGTTATTGGTCATTTATATCAAACCTCATCTTTAATCCTTTCTCATTCTAAGTAAATTTTGATTTAAGTACGTATTAGTGTTAAAAGATTGCAAGATTACATGCCCCTTTGAAGTCATGCATAGAAATGATATCCAAAACAATGGCAATAGATTCAAGCCTGGCTTGGCTAAGTCATCCGTGAGTCTCAAGCCTACTTTCGTTTCAAGCCTCATAATAAAGTATGGATAATGCCATGTTTATCGTTTAATGAGTAAAGAGATAAAGTGGTGAGGAATGAAATATGGCCATGAAGCTCCACACGAGCAAGCGGAACCAATCTTCTTCTTTTTTTTTTTTTTCTTTTTCCCTTTTTTGGAAGAAAATAATGGATAAGTGGGGTTTGATTTTAAATGAATTGATCAATTCATGAAAAAATGTTTAAAAAATACCCTTTAAATAATTGTGAGTTAGCCACACCTTATCCATATTAACAAATTCACATAACAATAAATAAATAAATAAAATATTATATTAAAATATATATTTAGAAAATAATCATATAATATTATAATTATTTACAAAATGCGTATGCCCTTGTGTCATATTCAAGAATCCTTAACGGATCATGAAATGCTTGGTTTGGGTCTAAAAGGGCCCCCCACATAAGTCAAAATAAAGTAATTTAAAAGAATATAAATAAAGATTTTTGGATAGATTGATGTAAAATGAAGAAATTAAAATTGGCTATGTTTCTATGTATCATTCATTGAGGTTAAGTAATTCAATATATACAACCTACAATTACTCTTCCCTTATTTATGTCACTAGAAGAGAATTTGAGAGTGTAAATCTTGACATAAGGTCAATAATACTCTATTATAACTTGAAAAAAAATATAGTCAAGCATAGAAAGATAATATTATTGCGTCCCGGGTCCCCGATTATTGTATAGATTAGGGAGCCTTCCAATCTTCCGTTGTGGGACGATCTGGATCGGGTCCGGTCTCCGTCACTAATAACCAATAACCTACACAACATGAAGCACAAACAAGAGGTCAGAGGACAACGGGAGGCTATCCCCCATTGACACTCCGACACTCAAGTCAAAAATCTTTCACAATAAACTGCACGTTTAAAGATAAACGTTTTGAGAATACAAAAATACAGCGATGAGGGAAGTATGAGAGGATATATTTAAAGGCTTGAGCTCTTTGAATGCGCCCGACAGATGAACGACTTACCTATACGTCCGCGGAGAGCGGCTTAGAGGTGCGCCCGTGGATGGCAACTTATAGGTGCACCCACGGAAGGCGGCTTGGAGGTGTGCCCGGCAGAGGGGCGGCTTATAGGTGCGCCTACGAAGGGCGATTTGGAGGTGCGCCCGACAAATGGGCGGCTTATAGGTGCACCCATGGAGGGCGGCTTATAAATGCGCCCGACAAAGGGCGGCTTATAGGTGCGCCCATGGAAGACGGCTTGGAGGTGCGCCCGACAGAGGGTGGCTTAGAGATGCGCCCGTGGAAGGCAGTTTAGAGTACGCCCGTAGAGGGCGGCTTATAGGCGCGCCCACGGAGGGCGGCTTGGAGGTGCGCCCAACAGAAAGGTGGCTAATAGGTGCGCCTAACAGAGGGTGGCTTATAGGTGCGCCCGACAAAGAGGCGACTTATAGGTGCGCCCATGGAGGGTGGCTTGGAGTGCGTCCGACAGATGGGCGATTTAATGGTGCACCCGACAGAGGGGCGACTTAGAGGAGAAGGACTAAGTTGTACTAGTAAGTAAACATTCTAGTTACCTGGGTAAAGGATTAACTCTTGGACAATAAGCTCCTGACTTCGAGATGGAGGGATCATGACTCCAAAACGAATGGCTAAAGACCTCCTGGCTGGCGGAGGGCTGAGGGACTTCGGACGGCGGAGGGTTGATGGCCTTCAGATGGGAGGAGGGTTGAGGACCTCCTGGTGGCGGAGGGCCGATGGCCTCTGTGCCTCCTGGAAGGAGGAGAGCTCCGCGCCTCCTGAATGGAGGATTGAGGGCCTCCGGACAGAAGGAGGGTTGAGAGCTTCCTAGCGGTGGAGGTCCGAGGGCCTCCGGACTAGAGGAGGGCCGAGGGCCTCCTGGCAAGCAGAAGGCTGAGAGCCTCTGGGACTAGCGGAGGGCGGAGGGCCTCCGGACGGAAGGAGGGCTGAGAGCCTCCTGGCGGCAGAGATCCGACGGCCTCCAAACGAGAGGACTAAAAGCCTCAAGAACGGAGGTGGCCGATGGGTCCCGGATGGGCGGAGAGTCGAGGGGCCTCCTGGATTAGAGGAGAGTCAAGGATCTCCTGACCGCCAGTTTACTCTCATTGGAGATCGGCTAGTAACAGTTATACCATTCTCTGAGCCATATGGAGCTTTTTCGAACTTCTCCAACTTGTCCTTCAATGCTTGAGGATACTTGCTTTTATAGTGGGATTTGTAGATGTATTGTTTCTCAAAAAGCAATGTGAAACTTTTATTTTGAAAGAAATATGTTGGATTGTGGGCTTGCTGCGAGGCCTGACCTATTAAACCCATGGTTACTGGACCCATCACTAGCCCCCCATGCCGGTAGATCGAATTTTTGACCTCCGGCTCTTTTATGATGGGATGAGACTGGCCATGTTGTCCCCTTAAGTCTGACCTAGATTTATTGACAGGAAAGTTTGACTTGGAAGAGTGGATGGAACCAGATTGATGGTTAACGAGCTTGGTTGACCGCATCACTTGATTCGGAGAGAGGAACAAAGCCGAAAATATGGTTGTCCGATTTTGTTGACCAATGAAGTGCTGGAATCCGGAGAGCAATTTAGAGCTGAAAAACTTCGTTGACCGGCGAAGTACTCGAATTCGGAGAGCAGTTCGGAGTCAAAAAGCATTGTTGATCGGAGAAGTGCTCGAATCCGAAGAGCAGTTCGGAATCAAAAATCTTTGTTGACTGGATCCATTGACCGGCAAAGTGCTCAAATTCAGAGAGCAGTTCGGAGCAAAAAATCTTTGTTGATCGGATCCGTTGATTGTCAAAGTACTTGAATCTAAAGAGAAATTCGGAGTCGAAAATCTTTGTTGATCAGATCTGTTGGCCGACGAAGTGCTCGAATCCGAAGGGCAATTTGAAGCCGAAAATCTTTGTTGACCAGAAAAGTTGATTAGCGAAGTGCTCGAATCCGAAGAGCAGTTCTGAGCCGAAAATCTTTGTTGATCGGAGAAGTTGACTGGCAAAGTGCTCAAATCCGGAGAGCAGTTCTGAGCAGAAAATCCTTGTTGATCAAAAATGTTAACTGCCGAAGTACTCGAATCCAGAGAGCAGTTTAGAGCCAAAAATCCTTGCTGACCGAATTCGTTGACCGGCGAGGTGCTCGAATTCGGAGAGTAGTTCGAAGCCGAAAATCCTTGTTGACCAAAAAAGTTGACCTGCGAAAGTGCTCGAATCCGGAGAGCGGTTCTAGGCTGAAAATCTTTGCTGATCGAAAAAGTTGACCGGTTAAGTGCTCAAATCCAAAGAGCAATTCTAAGCCGAAAATCTTTGTTGATCAGAAAAGTAGACCGACAAAGTGCTCGAATCCGAAGAGCAGTTTATAGCCAAAAATCATTGTTGACCGGATTCGTTGACCGGCAAAGTGCTCAAATTCGGAGAGCAGTTTGAAGCCGAAAATCCTTGTTGACCGAAAAAGTTGACCAGTGAAAGTGCTCGAATCTGAAGAGCAGTTCTAGGCTGGAAATCTTTGTTGACAGGATCCGTTGCGAGCCTTTCAAGTCTCAGGCAAGACCTAGGAGCGTGCAGAGGGAAGATCTCAGGCTCGAGATCAGATCTCCTCACTGTAAGGATGCACTTCGAGAGGTTTAGAGGTGACTCGGCTTAAGATAGCTAATCGTTCGAGCTGTAGCAATAGATACACCTTGCACTCCTTGGAAGGGCTCTTTCCGTTGGCGAGTTAGCCAATGGGACTAGGAGTAAGGAGCTCCCAGGAAGCTCAGTTGGGGAAACTGGGGATCCTTTGACTCTCGGATCGAGCAAATGGGTTGATATCGTAACCACGGCCAAGCCCGGGGATCCCGATCTCTGTGACTCCCTCTTCGAGGATGCTGCTTTGCTTTCTAGTGGAGTGTCAGGGCTGCTGGTGTTAATTTGCACTGGATCCTAATCATTTCTGTGAAGGGAAGTTGTGGCTCTGAGGAGATGCGGTCATCATCTAAGCCTTCTAGCCTTAGACGAACACGTCTAGTTGGTTACGCTCGCTCCTTCCAAGAGGAGGTCGTGGTGCTGAAAAGATGAGGTTGCCGGCTAAGCTTGGAGGCTATTGTTACTGGGCTTTTGCTAGCCTAGGCCATCAACCGCATGTACCGTCTATGCTTGGTCCTTCTTGAGGACATCGTAGCTATCATGCGTCTGGTCCTAGTCTGCTGACCGTCGCTGACTAATGGTGCTCTCTCCTTCGAGAGGATGTCCCCGCACGCATGCTAGAAAGCCCCATAAGGTTTTGAGTTCAACTACACATGGGCCGCTCGGTGACGAGACCAAAGTTTAATTCAACCGCTTACAGGCCGCCTAGATGACCAGGGTTTAATTCGACTGCTTATAGGCCGCTTGGATGACTAAGATTTAATTTGACCGTTTACGGGCCGCCTGGATGACCAGGGTTTAAATCGACCGCTCATGAGCCGCCTGAATGATTAGCATTTAATTCAACCCCTCGTGAGCCGCCTGGATGACCAGTGTTTAGTTACGACCGCTCATGGGCCTCCTGCATGAATAGGGTTTAGTTACGAATGGGTGAAAACCCCCCAACTTAGGGGCAATCTAGGTCGCATGATTTTATGTAGTATTATGTAATCACTCATATGAGTAGGTAATATTTCTATCCTATTAACGGAAATATGATTCAAGCAAGCAGTATGGTATATGCAAGACTTACCTGAATTTGGCGTGGAATCGTCGTCGGCGTGTGAGTGGTGCTTTTGTAATCGATTCACCGTATCAAGTGTACATCTAACGTGCACCACTTCGGGGGGTCGTCAGGGCTTTTTGGTAGGCGCCTCAACCTATGACCCTATGCTCCCGTAAGATTCGGTCCTGTGCCATGAATTGGTTGGGTAGCGTGCTATTGCCGCGCTGGGTAGCCTGTTGGCTAGTGGTTCAAGTCCTGTTGTTGGCTAATACTACCTCAAGTGACCCGGACCAGTGCAACGCTGGGCTAAATGATATTTTCTGTGGTGCAATGGGTGGTGGATTGAGCACGCCGAGCCCCCATTGCAAGTTTTGGCATAACTTTTACAGGGTCTGTTGCCATGCAACAGGTTGTAGCTGGATCGGCCTACTGACAGGAGCAATGCTACGTGGTGAAGGTCAAGCTAGAGAAGATCTGGAGGCGAAGAGTTTCGGCAGACCAGATAAGATCTGGTGACGAAAAGCTACGACAGGCCTGAGAAGATCTGGCGATGAGTTCCGGCAGGCCAGAGAGATCTACGGCGAGGAGTTTCAGTGGGTCAGAGAAGATCTGGCGGCGAAAACTTCGATAGGTCAAAGAAGATCCAGTGGCGAAGAGCTCTAACAGGCCAGAGAAAATCTGGCGATAAGGAGCTCCGAAAGGCCGGAGAAGATCTAGTGGTGAGGGCTCCGGCAGGCCTGAGAAGATCCAGCGAAGAGGAGCTCCGGCAAGCCGGAGAAGATCCGATGACAAGAGCTCCGGCGAGCCCGAGAAGATTCCATGAAGAGGAGCTCCGACAGGCCAGAGAAAATCCGGCGAAGAGGAGCTTTGGCAGGTCGAAGAAGATCCAACGGTGAGGAGCTACGACCGGTCAGAGAAGATCTAGCGGCGAGCAGCTCCGACAGGCCAGAGAGATCTGGCGGCGAGAGCTTCGGTAGGCCAGAGAAGATCCGACGATGAGAGCTCCAATAGGCCAGAGAAGATCTGGCAACGAAGGTGACCGCCTGGAGAGCCGAAACGCTCCTCAATCTGATTGGAATGCCAGAATGCTCCTCAGTTTAACTGGAATATCGAAGAGCTCCTCAGTCCGAAAAACTACTACAGGCCGGCCGAATGAGAGATGGAGTACCGAAGAGCTTTTGCGTTCTATAAGGCTCCAAGACGCTCTATTTAGTTGAAGATCGAAGGACGGAATCAAAGCTTAAGTTTTGAGGGAAGCTCTGCTGCCCAGTTTGGCCCCTTTGGCTTGACTCCTTGGAACAGGATCGATCACTTCTTCGAGAGTGGGCCCTGTTGCTTGGATACTCTCAAATACCGAGATCGTCTGGCTGATGAGATAGGTACTGGGGGCCACCAGAGTCCTGAGGTCGTCAGGCCGATTGATCCTCTGAGAATATGACTTTCTCGGATTGCTTGAAAGCCGATCGAAGAAGCCCCCAGTGTTACATCGTCTGATGGATGCAGTCGGTCAAGTAAAGGGTGCTCTATTGAGCGTCGGGCGCTCGTACATTTGGCATCAATCACCTATCGACATGGCTACCCGATGAGAGGTCGTCGCCATGGGAGGTGATATATTCAACCGACATGCTTACTAGAGTACAGGTATTGACCATGTTTGTTTTACGTAAGAGATTGAGTGTTGAGGGAGACGCTAGACTTTTTGTCACATTTTTCACAGATAGCGCCAATGTTGAGTCCCAAGTTTTCGGTTGTTGTACGAATTATGGAACCTTCCAATCTTCCATTGCGGGAAGATCTGGATCGGGTCCGGTCTCTGTCGCTGATAACCAAGAACCTGCATAATACGAACTACAAACAAGAGGTCAGAGGACAACGGGAGGCTATCCCCCGTTAACACTTCGACGCTCAAGTCAGAAATCTTTCACAATAAACTGCACGTTTAAAGGTAAACGTGGTAAGAATACAAAGATGCAGCGATGATGGAAGTGTGAAAGAGATATATTTAGAAGCTTGAACTCCGTGAATGCGCCCGGCAGAGGGGCGGATTATAGGTGCGTCCGGTAGATGGGCAGTTTAGAGTGCGCCCAACAGAGAGCGGCTTATAGGTGCGTCTGGCATAGGGGCGGCTTATAGGTGCGCCCACGGAGGGCGGTTTGGAGTGCGCCCGGTAGAAGGGCGATTTAAAGGTGCACCCAGCAAAGGGGTGACTTAGAGGAGAAGGACTAGGTTATACTAATAAGTAAACGTTCTAGTTACCTGGGTAGATGATTAACTCTTGGACAGTAAACTCCTAACTCCGGGATGGAGGGATCGTGACTCCAAGACGAAGGGCTAAAGGCCTCCTGGCTGGCGGAGGGCTGATTGGCCTCGGACGGCGGAGGGGTGATGGTCTCCGAACTGGAGGAGGGCTGAGGGCCTCCTAGTGGCGAGGGTCGATGGCCTCTGTGCCTCCTAGAATGAGAAGAGCTTCGCGCCTCCTGGATGGAGGACTGAGGGCCTCCGGATAGGAGGGCTGAGAGCCTCCTAGCGGCGGAGGGTCGAGGGCCTCTGGACTAGAGAAGGGCTGAGGGCCTCGTAGCAAACGGAGGGCAAAGGGCCTTTGGGACTGGCGGAGGGCCGAGGGCCTCCGAACGGAAGGAGGGCTAAGAGTCCCCTGGCGGCAGAGATCCGACAGCCTCCAAACGAGAGGACTAAAAGCCTCAAGAACTGGAGGTGGCCAAGGGGCCCCAGATGGGCAGAGAGTCGAGGGGCCTCCTGGATTAGATGAGAGTCGAGGGTCTCCTGGCCGTCAGTTTGCTCTAATTGGAGATTGGCTAACAACGGCTATACCATTCTCCGAGCCATATGGAGCCTTATGGAGTTTCTTCGAGCTTCTCCAACTTGTCCTTCAATACTTGAAGATACTTACTTTTATAGTGGGATTTGCAGATATATTGTTTCTCAAAAAACAATGTGGGACTTTTATTTTGAAAGAAATATGTTGGATTATGAGCTTACTACGGGGCCTGGCCCATTAGATCCATGATTACTGGACCCATCAAAATATTAATCAAAATAAGATAGCATTTTTATGTAAAGAAATGAACTCCTCTTATATGAAATAGACTCACGAGAGCATAAAGGAAGGAGCTTGTAGAAGCTTAAGTAATACAAACTAAGTCAAATGAGATGAAATCAATGTGTTGTATATTTTTAAAAAAATGATTAGTCTTAAGAGTTTAATGGTAGAGCTTGTGGAATGAGTTTACAACAGTGAGTGTTAGAAAAATTCTTCATACTTTTATACTCAATCTTTAATAGTAAATAATATTTTTTAAAAAAATTTATATTTTTACATATTTTAAGATGAAAATATCAATAATAATAATAACTCCACTAAATCACACAAAATCTGACAGATAAGTACAAACCAAGGGACAGATTGAAAGTGTCGTGCCGTGTGCTTTGTAGTAGGTAAGACTGAAGGGTCACCACAAAGAGGGAAGGATTCAAATGCTTGCTACCAGAAAGTCTAATATCTCCCACGTTCTAATGACATAATTCTAGACTTTCCCTTCACTTTTTTAAGTAATGGCTTAGATTTACTAGTTGTCTGAATTTTCTGCTAATCCAGACGAAATTAAGATTATTAAAAGACTCAATTTCTTTTTGTTTTGAATATAAAAAAAAAAGGAGCCAAAGTACCTGGAATGAATAATGTTATCTCAAAGATAATGTGGCTCAAGCTTGTCTTGTAAAATTAACCACTTAGGACAATATTTAAAAAAAAAAGGGATTGGCTGGTGAATCAAAAGATACTCAGCTTAAAAGAAGCTTCGAACTGATCTATTGTGTAGAAAATTCATGTAGATTTATTTTACTATGAAATGATTGCCCTCATTGCATTTGGCAGTATGCTACACACAGGGTTGATTTGCTAATTTAACGTGTTCAAATCTGGGCTAAACTTGGTGTTGGATACCATGCTTGAAGTTGATATCTTGATAAATTATGATATCTCATTGCAATGTCGTCACTGAATGTGGTAGTAAGGGCAGTCTAATGCGAGGAAGTTATTGGATTCAGATTGTGGGATGTGGAAAGGTCAGACTTCTGAAATCTCAAGTGATGTTAGAGCAATCGTCCTCTGATCTGGTGACCTTACAATGGGTTCAAAGTAGTCAGGCCCTTCTCTGGATCATGCGTATAATGAGAGCTTTGCGTATCAGGCTACTTTTTTAAAAATTCATGCAAACTCGAACATCAAGATTGTTACCATGTTCTAACTAGCAACGTTTATGCCATAGAGCAACCTTGTGGCAGTAAAGCTCTTTGCCATGAGATAGTTAAGAAAGAAAGCCAGGCCATATTATACCAAGTGTACAGCCTAATTGCTACGGAAAAGCAAGGAGTTTGAGTTTTGTTCAATTCTGGTGTTCTAGGCACAGTGAAACCACACCAGTCCATACCAAACTTGGTGGTTAAACTCTACTCTGCAGTAACGATACTTTATGAGAATCCTACGGTAAAATGGCTCGATGCCCGGACGAAAAAAAAGTTCAACACCTCTTATTCTAAAAAATTCTAGTAATAACTCGTTGTTTTGATCCTTTGAAATAACTTGATGATTTAGTTGATCCTTCAACTTCATACATAGGTCATCAACTGTTTATTTGGAATAAGACTGCTTCCCTTTTTGGGCTTGAGCTATGGAGGAAGGGATCAGAAGCTATGTCCTTGTCACTTTCATACGCTGTATGAAGGAAACCATTTTCAACTGCAGGAACCTAATAGGGTCAAGCTTGTATAAAGCTAACGACTAGTGATAAGAAACTAAGATTTCAAGGCAATCAAATCACTGAAAATAGCTCAGCTTTTTCATCTTGATCATAAGCAACACGATCTAAAGAGAATTGGGACGTCACAAATAAACCACATTGAGGCATATGCTTATCAAATTCATGAGCGGACATAGTTGCTAAAAATATATCAAGGAAATAACAGACAGTAAAGAAAACTAACTAAAGCAACATTCTTAGTCGGATGATTAAGATGCACAGCAATAATATGCAGCAGATTACAACCTCGAGTTCCAAACATGCACATCAAAATCAGCTTGTTTTTCAATCCCTCTCGCCCAGAAACTTTTATCATATTTTCTCCCTCTCTATACCCAAGAAATAAGAATTCAATTTTATGGCATAGGATTCTTCAATTTTCCCAAAATCTAATCCTGGGATTCACCCTTCTTCCCAACTGATTCTCCTTCTATCTTCTCCTCCAACAACTTTCCCGACTCCTCATCGAGAGGAGTAGCCTTCTTCTGAGCCTCCTTTGCCTTAAGCCCCTGTAACTTAGAATGATTATAGTAGGCAACACCTAAAAATGCCAACAAGTATCCAATCAAATTCACAGGGGTCACAGTATCCTTAATAACAGACCAAGAGAAAGCAATCAACAACCAGTCCTTAACCACACCAGCCACGTTCATAGTCAACGCCGATGTCTTCCCTACGAGCAAGAACACAGCCAAATTCAAGGCAAATGCACAGAACGAATTGGTCCCAAATACCAAAAAGTCAAAATGGAAGCTAGATTTCTCCTTCAAATTTGGGAATTCGACGAATAGCCAAGGAATAGTCAGGAAAACCAAGCAACATGGAGCAACGTAATACAAAGAAGTAATCGGGTTCAACTGGATACCCTTAGATGTGAGCAAAATCTGGATCAATACCAGCCTGGTGGCCTCAAAGGCAACCGCGCCTAGTTGAAGAATCACACCCCACACGTCAAATCTGGCCTCCCCGTATGCGGCAATCGCGACCCCGAGCGAGATGGAGACCATATTAAGCATGGTGTTGGATTTAAACTGATCCTTTTTTAGGACAACCCCAATTGAATAAACAGCCACGGGCATCAGGGCTTTGAGCATTTGGATGAAAGAAACGGATAGATAAATGTAGGCAGAGTTAGACAGCCAGAGGCTGAAAGAGTAGAGGATTCCGATTGGAACGACGGAATTAATGTAAACGGCACTAGACATTTGGACAGGCTCGACGGCTTTGAAGACGCGAACGAGGAGGAATGCGAGGGTGGTGCAGAAGGTCATGTGGATCATGGTGAGAGAAATTGGGAAAGGCCAATTGTAGAGCTTCTTATCGAGGATGTATTTGTTGAAGACAATAACAGTGAAAGAGAGGATGATCCAGATGGCTACATAGGTGTAAGAGAGGATGATTTTCTTCATGATCCCCTCGCTAAGAGCACCGCCTTTCCCACCCATGATGCGATTTGAGTTTGGAGACAAACGGAAGAGGAAGATTTAGGGGGAGAAGATGGATTTGGGATTGTGGGGGAAAATGGAAGGTGGGGCCCTAGAGAAGGAATGAGTTATAGACGGTGTGGGGAAATGGGTTTCTGGTGGGAGGGAAGGAAGTCGAGGTTCGTGGCGGCGAGGTGGCCGATGAAGGGAGGTGCTGGCCGGCTCGGTGGAGGAGAATTCGGGTCGGCTCGGTGTTTCGACGCTACTATCGTATGATTCATATACGACACCGTATAATAGTTGCCGAATCCAAATACAGTTAGATTAAATTATTATTAAAAAAATTAAATTTTTTTAAATAAAATAATTAATAATAACCATACAATTTAGATCCAATAATTATCGTATAACATTGTATACAATTTAGATTCATATGAATTATGTCATAGATATAAAAAAAAATTATTTAATTATATTTTATATTAAAAAATTAAATTTAGAATTTTAATAACATCACTCATGTCTAATATTAAAAAATTATTTTTTTAAATAAATAATTTTTTAAAATGTCTAATTTTATATGGTGCTTATTAATCAATGGATCTTAAATAAATTTTGTTACGTTCCAGAAATCCGGGTTATCTTACGGATTAGGGGTCGCAAATCGGATCTTCTTGCTGGTTGATCTCACGCTGATTCGCTCTCCATAACTTCAAACCTGAACCCTGCGCAACACAACTGAAAACGAGATATTAGAGGTCGGCGGAAATTACTCATACCGTAAACCCTCCGACGCTCAAGTCAGATGTTTTTCCAAGAATATAGAAAGATAAATAGAGGATGCATATGTGGTGGATTGAGTGTGGATGCGTCCTATTGATAGACGGCTTAAAAGTGTGTCTAAAAAGGGATGTCCCCTTAGAAGGGCTTCCTCTCTCCTCTTGGGATCTCTCGGAGGGTCCTTATATAGTGGGAGGATAATCATTCTTATCCACAGCCAACCGTCAAAAATAACAGTCGGTCATTCTTATCCATAGCCAACCACCAAAGATAACCGCCGATGGATGGAAGAAATGGTTTGAACGATTTTCTAGGTTAGATATACTGTACCCATCAAATTTATTAACACATTTTTAATATTTATATCTATTCGTATTACTTTCAAATAATCATATCTATTCATGTTACTCACTCATGAATAAATATGTCTGATGTGCCTGCCTATTCAAATAATCATAATAATTTTTCAACAACTATATTTATTTAAATAAATAATATCTATTTAAATATTTTTTTTTCTATTTTAAAAATATCTAATATGTTTTGGTAACATATGAAAATTCAGTTGCAATGTGTACATTACCATTACAGCGGATTTTTCCCACCGATTCAGAAAATTAAAATTTTCTAAAATATAAAATTGTTCTTGCAATCTAGATTTAAGGGTCTAAGAAAATTTTAGTAAATTTAAAGTATATACACTAATCCTGTAAATTAATAAATTTTTATATAAATATTGTTCTTTTTAAAATATTTTTAGATAATATTTTTATATAAATATTATATATTTTATAAATTTTTTTAATTTTATATATATATATATATATATATATATATTTAAATAAACTTTAAAATTCGCCACAATCTTGCTCAAAGATTGACTTAAACTATGAAGGAGCATGACTCTGTTTTGACCATGGTAACCAGACCAGAGTCCATCGGGTTTTGTAATGAATTGGAATCAAATAGGTTAAATAAATAATTAATTAAATTTTAAATAATAGATAATTAAATCTCAAATTCGATATCCAAAATAGTAATATTAATCAGACCTCATAACACACCATAGTGCCTCACAAAATAACTATCCGATCAATATAAATATGATTAGCTCCAAAATAATCGTAAAAGAAATAATTAAATAGTAATAACTATTCATCTATATAATATATCCAACCAATAATCTCAATATAGGGTCCAAGAGCCCTCAACCAGCCATATATTAATATCCAAAATATATTCCTGGGATCTCGATATAAGCAACATAAACATTCATACTCAACCGACAAAAGATGCTGCGCCAAATTACGTCCAAAATCCTAGAAATATATCCAACCACTAATCTAAATGGATAAAATATAAAAATGTAAGTTTAAAACTCAACAAGTATCATCATATATGTATATAAGACAACATATATAAATCGAATGGAGTGTGAAGCCTAAGTATAGCACATGATCCATAAGTCAATTGAAAGTCTAAGATAATCTCATACACATATCGTATATTTAATCATATTGTCCCATCGGGTCATACTCGTAACAAATTGTGATTCAGAGTCAAATATTTATGCATAATCAATAACTATATTTTAAGCTTACAACTCTTAGCATTCCCATATCATCGGATCTTAATTACATTTTAGACTTGTAACTCTCAACCATCTTATATCATTGAATTCTGACTACATTTTAAGTCTGCAACTCTCTACTATTTTATATCATTGGATCCCACCTATATCGTAGGCTTGCGACCCTCTACCATCTCATATTATTAAATCCCAATTACATTTTAAGCCTACAATTTTCAGTCATCTCTAATCATTAGATCCCGACTATAATTTAAGTCTGTAACTCTCAACTATCTTATATCATTAGATCCTGATTATATTAGGCCTACAACTCTCGATCAATTTATTATTATTATCAACTATAATTTAGGTTTATAACTTTCAACCAACTTTATATCATTATCGGTTATAATTTAGCCCTATAACTTTCAACTAACTTATTATAATTATCGCATATCATATCACATATCAACTCACTAGGGCCTCGAACCACCATGACCCTAAACACATTTATTGACCCACCAGGGTCTCGAATCACCATAATTTCACAAGCATATGTCAACACAGTAGGGCCTCCCCAATGCCCTCTACACAATACTTTCACTTTTACTTTTCATCACCTCCGCTCTACCACCTGTTTCTCTGCCAATTGAAACCTCTTTTCGCCAAGTGAAATTTCTGATCGGCACAACCCATGGCTACTTCTTCTCAGCCAAGCCCCTGAACAAAGATTTTTGGATGCCAAAAAAACCCTTCAAAATCAAAAAATCTAATAAAATTTCTAAATTGATCAATAAATTATACATACATATATATAATACATTGATATGATATATAAAAATAATATATATATTAATAAAATTTTAAAACAATAGTCAAAAAATATTTATCTCGACCTTATACCAAATAAATCGGAAGAAATGATACTCTAAAATACCTGAACATCATATTTCTCTATCTTCTTCCCGTGCGCCCTTCTCTCTCCATTCTGCTTAGCCTTCTCTACCGCACGCTTCTTTTTTTTCTCTCATCTTTCCCCCACGTGCACCGCTCTCTCATTCTGTTTCTCTTCTTCTCTTTCTCTCTTCTTCTTCTTCCTCTTACTCCTCTACTCTATCGCATTGCCTTTTCCTTCTCTCTTTTTCTTTCTTGTTCCTTTTTTTTCTTTTTCTTTTTCTTTTTCCCAATTTTCCTACTTCACACTTCCTCCGCTTTTTATTTTCTTCTTCTCTTTTTTCCTTTTCTTATTTACTTATTTATCCTTTATTTCTTTTTTCTTTTTTATATAATATCCAACCGATGCTCGAACATTTTTTAGGCACTATGTCGTAAATTTAATTTTTTTCAATATTTTACAATATATAATTATTTTAAAATATATCTAATTAATCTAAAATTATAATTAATATTAAAATAATTTAGATGGGGATCCAAAATATTACAAGTTTATTTTATTTTTTTTATTTTAGTATTTTCATACAATGTAAATTCAATCTACAAAATTGACATTCACTTTTATTAATTTCACAATAATAAGCTCAAATCTAGACATTAATTGTAGTATCTATATCTATTTTTCTTAGCCTATCTATAAATAATTACACGTAGGTGATAAAAATTTAATGAAAATGAGGCTAATAATATATTTAAAGGCATAAATATATTTTGATAAAAAAGCTCATATTTGTAATAAACCTTAGTGATAAACCTTGCTACTTAGCCAATATTTATGATATTTAATTTAAATTTTCAATACTTAATACTTTATAGTTTTAAATTTTTTGCTTTGTCATACATCAATCAACATATAATTTAATTATTATTTTAATCATAGAATAGGATTTTTTTTTCATTAGTTATCTGCATTTTCTCTATAAGTTTTTAAATATAAAATTTAAAAAAATATATTTTGGACACAGTTCTTATTAAAAATTAGCATGGTCATTAATTTCACTATAATATTTAAAATATCAACTTAATTACTGAAAGTAGTTCTATAATTTGATTATAATTTAATAAATACTTAAACCAATGAATTGCAATAATATTATCATTGAATTTATTACATACAATTTGGTTTTCATATAACAAAATTCTCAACAAATTTCAAAACCCCTTATCACTTGAAATCTTCTTACGTACTTATTTAAATTTATCTTATAATATATTATCATAAAATATTTCACTAAAATTCCCATGCCATGTCTTCCTCAAATTAATAAATTGTCTTGTTTCATAACTTCTTAAGTAATTTAACTTGCAAAATTTTCTTTTCTTACATATATTTTCTTTTACATCTTAATTTATCATGTAATAATTTTATATATTACTTAATTTTTCATTAACACTCATTGTACTTCCTAATTATTTTCAACATGAATTTCATATATTATACCATAAATTTTACATGAATTTCTTATAAATTAAACATGATATATTTTTTTTTATTTTAACATACTAATCCATCTTCAAAATTTGCCATTATAACTTCTTTATTTTTTCACTATAAACTTAAAAAATTAAAAGTTAAAGGAAGAAAATCATAAATTATTTATTTAATTGATTTAAAATAGCTTCTTATTTCTTCAAAATCATACTCAAACTTTCATCTTACACTCATTCACTCAATTTGGAAGAGATAGGCTGTGGTGGAATCTAAGACTCTAAATAATATCTATTTATACTACTTTTGAAAGCCTTCTTTACTTGTCACTTCATAAGGCAATTAGAGGTATGCATTAAGAAAACCTTATAAGCATACATGTTTCATCTCCACACATAAATACATCTAGCAGTATAAGACTTCTTAATGCTCTACTAACTTTTTCACCTTATAATGATTTGACATCATAATTTCTAAGATTTAAATTTTTCTATAATTTTTTTCTAATTTAGAAGTCTTGAATGGGTTTTCAAAACTGGTCCACATTGAAAAACTTAGGCCGAAACAGATCAAAATATCTATAGTGCTGAGGTAGAAGTCAACTCTAATGCCCTTTAAGCCTTTGCCTAAACCAGTTAGCTCTCACAAGATAAAATCTATTAGGTTATGTAAATTAAGTCCACCTATATTAATTATGTAAAATTTTAAGTAATAACATATCCCATGTTAAAAATAAAAGTATTTAGAAATCAAAATTACACTTGTATTAACATGTCCAAAAACAAAAATCAAAGTCCAAGTTTAATTTGTACTCAGAAAAAGAATGGATAATATTACACTTATATTATTTCCATGACTTATACCAATAATCTTTACTCTACAAATTATAGTAAGGTTCTTGTCCCTTAAAAATCCCATCATTAATAAATGTGTAATTAAGTCCTTTTCCCTATATATTCCTCGCTAATCTAACCAAATACCTTCTTGCTAATCCAATTACAGTTTTGAAATACACCAATTCCATCACTGGTACGACACAAGAAATCCATGTACACCATGCTCAATTACTCAACAACAAATACCAAATAATGTTTTCTTATCGCCTACTATTTTGAAATATACACAGGTTTTCAACACAACCTGCAATCAACATTACTAATCATTCTGTTCATGCAACAATCTTTCCGGACCTCTGATCGTCTACCAGCAGTACAAATCATTAACTAGAACGCAGCCTGATTCAAAACTGCAGCTTCTATATTCTTCTGTGTGTCCTGATGAAGTTTGTTGTGTTCAATGCTATTGCCTTGGAGCAAACATAAACTCCACTCAAGCAAAATGTAGTCGCAACCAAAAGCAGGGTCTTCCACTGCCTTCCAGAGACCAGAATGGCCAATGCAGTTGACAGAAGAGCCATCATCGAAAGGGCATTCTTCCATGCCTCGAAAGCTTTGATGACGCTTCTGCAGTCCTTGCAGTGGACAACATGCCTGAAGTATCGGTTTGCCAAGTTTGGAGCATGCATAGTCCCAAGTCCACCCTTGGCAGGAGAGGCTGCTGAAATCCCAGCAACCAGGCCGGCTGGAGCATGTTCCACCACTGCCGGCACTTTCGGAAGAGAAATGGTGCTGTGCCCAAAATGGTAGGGCATTCCGTGCCCAACTTTATCCATCCATTTTCTATACTCTGCAACCCACGTATCAGAAGACTTCAAATTAAGATACAATTCCTTTGTCGGAACCTTCTCCTTCATCAAGACTTCGTTTTGCGACGAGAGGAAGCCCATGTCTTGCTCAAAGACTTTACTCGAATTCTGATGGAGATACCATTTTGGGAAAATATTAGCTATCGGTGAACTTTTTGTGCTCCCAAATCTCACAATAAGCATGGATTTTCCCTGTCCAGAAGGCCGGCATAGAAATAGGCCAGAGAAATAGTGCTTCTGCCCACTCTTGTCAACAATCTCTAGGTTGTTCTGGAGGACACAAGGCGCCTCGAAAAGCAAAAAGTTTGGCATGGACTGCTGTTTCTCCCTTCCCCACCTCCCTGCAAATCCACGGTCCGTCCTTTCTGTTACCTTGAAAAGCAGTGGCTGAGCATCTTCTCTTTTTGCTGACCAATCCGTCCTATCATGTGAAATGGGGACGTGGGCAGGATCCATCAGGTTCTCGAGAAGTATGGAATGATCATACGGAAGGTCATGGGTCGTGGAAACATCTCGAAATCCCGGCCTCGCAAAATTTTCAAACCAGGGAAGTTTTTCGGGGTTTGATGGGGTTTTGTGAGACATCCATACCCATACAACTCCTTGGGAGTCCCTCACCTCGTACTTCCTCACACAAGCTTGTAGAGGGATTTTTGCCCCTGCTGGTAGCTGTGATTTTGGGAATAAAAAAACCATCAAAATACACCCATTTTTTTTTAAAATTACAGTCCGGAATACAAAGCTCCTGCTATGCATTGGGTCTAGGGAATGGTCCGACAACTTTAGGTCTATTGTATGTGGTCATATCTTGCATTGTGCAAGGGACAGTTTCCACAACTTAAATCCATGAATAACAAACTCTACCATTGCATCAAATCTCCCCTTCAAAAGGAGAAGGGTGCACAAAATAGGAATGAATGGAGGCAAGGTGCATAAGGATGGACCTGAGGTATTTTCACGCATTTTCCTTCGCCATCAAATTGCCAACCATGGTACAGACATTCCAGCCTTCCATCTACCAACTGACCTTCCGAAAGCTTGGCTAACCTAGATTAAGATAACCTGGTCATATTATCAATCATAACGGCTTTGAAACTTCTCTGCAACCATGTTAAGTGAAGAGAAACAGAAAAATAAAGTAACTCTAGTCACACAGACCCAATGTAGTATGATTCTTCCAGCAAGCATGGAGAGACAATGCAAATCATTGTTCAATTTTTATGGATTACAACGGCTTTGAAACTTCTCTACTACCAAGCTAAGTGCATACAACCCGAAATACAAAGTAATTCTGTAAACACAGAGACCCTATGTAGTATCATTCTTACAGCAAAGGCCAATCCCATATGAAGATATGCAAATCAAGTAGAGATTGTCAAACTGGATTTTCCTAAGTGCAGTTTTCAGATTGAATTTCCTGATTCCTTTTATGTTTTAGAGCAATATTCCTAAGTAATTAGGGAACATCATCTGCTTGGTTCTTTGCAAATTGAATTTCAGCTCTATAATTATCAGGGCATGACCTTCTGAAGAGGACCAAGCTACAAGAGCATATTCTTTTGCACGTATCATCTGAAAGACTAAGAAACTGGAACAACCAAAATCATCACAATTACAATTCAAAGCACCTCAACATAGAAAATTCAAAATTAAAAAAAAAAAAAAATCAATGTCTAATACGAGATAACCAAATCCTAGCTAAATTAAAGACTAATACAGTATACAGTGAAAGAAAATTCCATAGAGACGCAGAGAAAAGCGAGAACATTATCCTCTTTTTACCTGTGGGGGCATCGATCTTCATGACACCGGAGCTGGCCGCCACCGTCGCGGTACAAAACAAGCTGCCTGTCGAAGACGGTGAGGGCTAAAGGAGCATCATCAGGTATATTCTGAGTGAGATAGAGCGGGTACCATTCTTCAGTCCAATCGTAGTTCACAACCTCTCTCCGTCCTTTCACTTCTTCCTCACTAGCTGGGCCCACTAGAACACTGTGATCACCGCCGTCTTCTACGACTGTTGATCCGCTGGCAACGTCCGCCGCTACCGCGCGACACTTCGTACTGACTGTTAATCCGCTGCCAACGTCCGCCGCCACCTGGGGACACTTCGTACTACATCGCGATCTGCAGTTGTTTAGCTGTTTGAGCTTGTGATGAAGTTTAACGTTTATCGGTCGAAACGAGGGTAGTGATTTTGGCGTCCTTGGTAATGAAATTGGGATGGAAGAAAAAGGGAATGCTTGAAAGAGAGGGTGGTCTGAGAAAAATAACCGAGGCATTGCCATTTTTGGGTCGTTGCTCGTGAAAGACATGTAATGGAAGAAAAAGAAAAGGGTAGGAGGTCTCTGGCAGCCATTGATAGCCACCACATATACAAACGTTTTTTGGCTGTATTTCGTTTCGTGGAAAGATGATACTCCCTCGTTTCACGCTACCTACTCTTTTTTTTTTTTTTTTTAATTTTTCCAGCTGAAAAGAAATTAATTTCTACTATTTATTTTTTAAAAAATTACTAATTCCAATTATATAAGACTTATAAATATAACTGCGAATATTAATAAATATTAATTAATATTATTTAACGTGAGGAGAAAATAAAGGAGATAATTATCATAAAATGGAAAGTACTACTACTCAACCATGGTTGATTTGACTGCATGAAAATGCTAATTAATTCAATATCATAATTTATTTATTAATTATGCGAGTTTTTCTTTAATACGAGTGATAAAAATGTGAAATTTTAGGACCCATTAGTGAATATTAGCAGCATAATCCGTGGGCTTGATCAAAATATTACAATCGCAACCAAACATTGCCAATTCAACTTTGAAAATTGGGGTTAAACTTGCCAGTGAAAAATATAAAGAAAAGAAAAACAAAAATGACAGTAAGAGGGTCAGTGGAAAAACAGAGTCCTGATGATCACAGCACTACCCATACATTATAATAGATTATTAGAACATTAGCTATAAATGCTCCAAAACTGCATTAGAGATGTGAAGGAAATGCATACACAAGGATCTTTAGCCTTCTTGAATGAACATCCAATGAGGCAACTTCTGAAACAGACCATTGAAGAGCACAGTATTGTTCAATAAATCAACATCAGTCACCATATAATCTAGGCTTCAGCAACAGCATTCCCGCTCGAGGCTATGGCGTCAAGGTTTTCCAGCCATAAACCCACAGACTCTAGCTTCTTATAAGCCACAATGTGCTTTTAGAAAGGCTCGTGGTTGAGGTTACAAAGCAAATGATGAAGATATACTTGAGTAGAACTTCCCAAGTACTACTATATACAATGAAAATTCTTCTCCAATGGAAAACTTTATCAAGGACTCAAGCATCTCTCATGGTTCGATTGTATAATACATGTTCTTCAACCAAAAGGACCCCAACATCTCGATCCAAACCAAAACTGTGCTTCAGCCCCAGCTAAGTTATCCGGAGTTGCAGGGGTGAGAGTAGTTGTTAAATAAGTTATAAACACTTTGCAACACCGCAAAGAAAAATTACGCATGAACAATCACCGGCCCCCCTTTTCGGGCAATTTTATCTTCAAATTTGATTTCAAGGGCACTCGGATGAAATGATAAAACAAGACAGAAACCCACCCATCAGCAAGCAGAAGCAACATCAATGTCACAACAGATTGCACAACAGGTCGAGAAAGACAAAAACAAACAGCAGAAGTAAGCCCCTAAAGGAAGATCTTTGCTAAGAGCAGCAGCAGTAAGTACATAATACTAGAGTTTAAACACCAATGGTAATACCAATATGAAATCAGAAATTCAAACTTCACGGGTTATCAAATACTCTTACACAGAAACCATTATAGCAGGGTGTCAATCACAACACTATCTGATCATCTACTCATTTCAAAGTGGGTTTACTTCAGCCTAGATGTGAAGGGTGCAACTGATCCAGCACAGCTGTAAAGTGCTCCAGCCATCTTCAACTTCCTATGACTGGCATTTCACGTAGAATCTTCCTATGACGGCACTGCAACAATAACGGAGATAGTTAGGACAAACAGAAAAATGACAATTGTAAAAGCAAAAGAATTCTTGTTGTTCACAGTGCTTCTTTCAACCATGTCTTTGTTGAATACAAGGAAAATGGACATCTACACAGCATAAACAGTGCTAGAGCAAATCATACAAATAAAGCATCCATTCAGAGCTGCTTTAGTTAAACTACATGCAAACTTGTAAGTACCGCCACATTTTGAGTACAGCATTCAAGTAAAACACTACAAACATTTATTAAAAAAAAAGGGGGAACCGCTATTTCTTTCAGGCACGCATTTTTATTAATTCTTAGGTCTCGTTTGGTTTGGTAGGAAATAATGGGAAAGGTTACAGGGGTAAACATGCTTTTCTCCCTTGCATAGGGAAGAAGCGACTAAAACCGATTTCTTCCTACCAGAATCTTTTCACTCCCCTACAGCAACTTTTTCCCCGAGATCCTGAGGACGAAACCAATCAGATTGTTCTTGCCTCATACACTCAAGATGATAGATCCCTTGCTATAGGGAAGAAATTCAACATGGCAACTCCAGGGTAACTAAATGATATGTGGTTGTTAAACCATTGATGCAAACAACATTTCTCCTGGAGATCAACACATATGAGAGAAATTACACTGCCCAACCCCAGTAAAGGGGTGAGGGAAACTGTAGCTGAAGTCTTTTGTATGAGCTAAGTAAAGGAAAACAAAGAAGGCCATTTTTAGTGTTTTTTTTTTTTTTTGTAAGGGGAGCAGAAGAGGAAATGGTTCATATAGTCCAGAAGGGAAATCAAGTTGGGTCTACAAAGAATAAATTGAGAAGCAACTAATAGCCATATTCCCTTGAAGAACGATACACAAAAGCCACTGGCTACTCAGAGATGATCATGCGATCCTTCCACTCGAACAACAGAAATTTTGTAAATTAGAGTGTGACGTCACGAGCACAACCAGAGTCTTCCAATAAGTAGCTTCCAAGATTGGAAAAGATGCATTTTAGCTGAACAAACAAATACCTACATATCATAAAATCTAGACCAGATGAATTCTACCTAGAGCACTACACAAGTTCCCATCTCCTTAAAGAGGGAGGATCATGAGAATCACTAGGATAGCCACATGCTCAGTATAATCATCCGTCAAAACCTGGATTACATTATCATTGGAAAAGATTTTAAGAGTTGAAAACAAGATGCTTATTATTCCTACAGTTATAAATGCTCAGTATGGTTTGTCCTGTAGTTCCCATTTACTGACTGGGGAAAAATTGTCCCATAAGACAACTCCATGCCAACAGAACTATAACTCCACGAAAAGAGAATATGAGTAACGACCAGCACATGGCAGGCATCTAGACACAGTGAAATACATGAAGTCTTATCTCTGTATAGCATAGAAGTTGCTTATGTGGTTTGAAAGCATGATCTCTGAGAAGAGGGTATCATATATGAAAACAAATCTCCAAATACGATAGTGACACAGAAGGCAGCACCATGGAAGACAATTCATGATCTTTCAACATAACAAAAACTCTGAAGGTTCTACAACAAAATTACCATAGCTAATCACATAAATAAGGTACAACCAGCTCAATATAGGATAAAATAGAAATAAAATAGCTAGAACCTGCACAAAGAGCTTCAGGAGGGCAGACCAAATACATACCAGAATCATCAAAAAAAAAAAAAAAAACAGGCATATAAATGATAAAAAAACATACTGTATGTGGAAGTATCAATCTGCTCAGGAAGCTCCTTAATGTCTACTTCAAACCTCTCCTGAACCTGTAATCTTAAATAGTTAATAAATAAAGAACATGAACTAATCAAAAGGAAAACAAAATTCAAATACACTGCCAGTTCCCAACCTGATTAAGAACATCAGAGTCTGCCGCAGATGAAACAAATGTAATTGCAAGCCCTTTAGTTCCAAATCTCCCGGCTCGACCCACCTATGTGAGATCAATAAGAACCCAGAAACAATACATGGTCAAGGAAATGCCAATTACATATTAGAAAATCTAGCCACCCTAAAGAAAGACATTGAAAATGAGCCTACCCTATGCAAGTAGGTGTCAGCAGAATCCGGCATGTCATAATTGATGACAATGTTGACTCTTTCAATGTCGATTCCCCTGCCCACCAAGTCTGTCGCAACAAGAATCCTTTTATGCCCTTCCTTGAAGCCCTTGTACCGAGTCAACCTACAACACATAACATTTTTAATGAAGTCAATAACAATACAGATAGCAACTTAAAAACAAGCAAATGCATGTTCAAATGGTCAGTCGATAACGGCTCTGACAGATAACAAAGGTAAACTTGAAAAGTAATAGCAACCACAATATTAATCCAGCTGGATGAATGCTCACACAGCAAATGGAGTAGAGGTAACAAAGAAAATAAACTTGAAAACTGATAGCAGAAACAAAATCTTCGCCAGTTAAACTAAACATACAAGACATAAGACACCGACCACATCTGGGAGCATTGATGGTAAAAGCATAGCATTTTAAATGTGAGTTTACACTCCATAAATCACCAGCATTTACCTGGATATTTGAACTATGAATAGCCGTAGTTCAAACGCACAGGCATTGTTGCGTAGTCCAAATGCACATGCATTGTATTACCTTTTCTTTCTTTTAGGCCCTGTTTGTTTAGGAAAAATATATTTACCAAATAGAAATATTTCCCACAGAAAATATCTTCTTCAAAATGTTTTCCATGGAAAATATCTTCTTCAAAATGTTTTCCATGGAAAATATCTTCTTCAAAATGTTTTCCATGGAAAATTTTTCAAAAGAATAACTTATCATTTTCCGAAGTTTGGAGCGGACATGAAATTTTGGATGATCACACAAATCAATGAACGATAGCAGCTATTTGTGTTATTGTTGTGGTAATATTACTTTTAGTAATACTTCAACAAGCAGAAGATATTTTCTGTAATCGTCAATTGGTCCATGATGTAATGATTCACCAATTAGCAGTGGGGCTGGGAGGTTGCCGGCCAATAGTCAGCGGTGTCGTTTGGGGTGGCAGGGAAAGGAGGAGTCGGCATCCAATGACCAGCTGTGGGGGTTGGGGTGCTGGCGGCACATATTTAGTAATGAGAGTTAACAGCTTACAACCGGAATCGTGGTCGGGAGATTCACCAGCTGGCAACCAACAATGGTAGCCCAAGCATTGCTGGCTGGTAACTAGTGCTGGTGTCAGGGTGCTATTTGCCAACTCTGGTATCAACTTTAGGTAAAAATCTTCACTAATAGGTATTGTTGCTCATTGTTAAAAACAACGGAAGAGTTTCGAAAAATTAATCCTGTTCTGGAAACGAAAAGCCGTTTTCTGGATTTCAAGTTCAACTTTTCTTTTTAGAAGAAAATATTTTCTATAGACTTATTTTCCTTAACATGACAAACACGGGTAAATGTGAAAAATTGTTTTCCAATGCATGCCAAACAACCAAAAATGCAAAAAATATTCTCCGACAAGCTATATTCTAACAAACAAATAGCACCTTGATGAAGCACTTTCAAAGACCAAAAGACAACTACATGAATTCAATCAACTAGAGCACTGTCTCCTCAAATTGTGAACTCATTAGGGATTTAATTCCAATACTAGAATTCCTGTAACTACTTGCTTGGTCGTGGGTGCCTATGAAGCACAAACACTCTCTCGAAATTAACGTGTCAGTGTCCGACACATATCGGACACTGACAAGCCCCGGACACATTGGGACACGCGTCGGACATGCTCCAACACGTGTTAATTTATTTTTTTATTCCGACACGTTTTGGACACGCTTTAGATACATCCGACACATTATGGACACGTTTCGAAAGTACGCCGTCTTGCACAAAGAGCAAGAGAGAGAAAGAGTTAGGGAGAGGAAAACAAATTTGGATAGAAGCTATAATTTTAGAGTTTTTGTCTTCCACGGAAAGAGAGGACGACAGTCGAAGGTAATTTAAGCGGAAGCACGCTATCTTGCATAGAGAGCGGGAGAGAGAGAGTTAGAGAGAGGAAAACAAATGTGGATGGAAGTTGTAATTTAAGGGGATTTAAGGTTTTTATGAGAGAGAAAGAGTTAGTGCTGCCAAAGGTGATTTAGGGTTTTCGTGAGAGAGAGGACAACAGCCAAGGTGATTTAAGGGGATGAGTGTGCTCTTGCCTGTTGGATTAAATCCAACGAGCAGGGGCTACCCCCCTTTTTCCTTTTTTTTATTTGTTCCCCCTATTTTAATTTGTTTAACCTCTTTTTTTTCTTTTTTTATATTTATGATTTATATATATTTTAATTATTCTTATAAAACATAAAGTCATATAAAAATTAAATATATAAATAAATTTATTTATAAATTGGATCAAATTTTTATTATTTATTAAATACTTATATTTATATTTTATAAATTTATAAAATACTAATCTAATAATTACACATTTTAAAATATTATTATACAAGTAGGATTATATTCTACAAATTTATGAAATAATAATTTATAGTCATATATTATTAAAATATTATTATGGAAGGAGGATTATATTTTATAAACTTATAAAATAATAATTTTATAATAATATATTTTTAAAATATTATTATATTAATAGGATCTAAAAAATTATTTAAAAAAATATTTTTTTTGATATTTTCTTATTTTATAAAAAATTATAAATAAAAAACATAATATTAAAAAAAATTTTGAAAAAAACAAATTAAAAGTAGTGTTTATTAATTAAACAATAGTGTTCATCAATTTTAAAAAATTATAAGGTATAATTTTAATTTACGTGTTCCTAATATGTCGTATCCTTAATTTTTAAAAATAGCGTGTCGGTGTCATATAATGTCCATGTCCTGTGTCGGTGTTCATGCTTCATAAGTGGGTGCATGGGCATAATTTGTGGTGATTGGAAAACAAAGGAAAGGACACCACATGATAAATATTACAAACTCCATGATACTTGATATAAAAAAAGTGGGTGGGACAAGAAAATACAAACCTTTCTTCCTGAGACATTCCAGAATGGATGCAGATAGATGGAAAATTGCACTCAACCAGTAATTTGTTCAGCTCAGCAGCTCTGTTTACACTTTTGACAAAAATAACAACCTGATTGAAGTCCAATGCATCTAAGAGGTCATTCAACTTGCGATTCTTCTCCAACTCAGTCAACTTGATGTAATGCTGCCATGTGTTAATCAAAATGAGACAAAGTAGAAGTTCAAAAGAACCGCAAACAAACTTCAAATTTCAAATACATACCTGTACAAGACCATGAAGAGTCAACTTTGCCTCGTCATCCACATATATTTCCATTGGCTGAAATGAAGAAATGTCACAGTAAAGCATATTAGCGGGTTCCTCAAGCAAAAGGAATCCATTATGAAAGGAAGTGGTTGAACATCCCTCTTGGGTCCAATAACTGCCTCCTTGTAGATTTTATAATCATAATGCCATCATGACAGAACCACCCAACTGATGGCGCAACCAGACAAGGCCAAAGTACTGGCGAGGACTAAAAATGAACTTATCCACTAGAATAGCAGAAACCCCCCTATCGTCAATGACTTAAACACTCCCACCCACTAAATATCTAAAGAAAACAAAGTGAAATAAAAAAGGGGAAGAATGTAAAAAGAAATTGGTCGCACATCCCTGAATCCAATCTAACTGCATCTGCTGCTATCCTATCCTCTATTTAGCTATTATTTCCAATGAAATGTAGGCATATTAGAACTTCAAAACAGAAGACAGCAACTGGGATCATAGCATCCATATGAGCTACCCATCTCCTGCAGAAAGCTGCCATTACGAAATTGGGTGACTCCTAATTCAAGTAGTGCTGGCCATGGGAAATTACATCTTGCATAAATTTCTTGCAAACTGGGCGTATTTCTTTGCTTAGAGTTGCCGAGAACATCATAACTTGCTTATCATGTGGAGTCATCTTGAAGATCTCCTGCACATCTCTCCTCATGTCTGCAACAGAAAGCCAAAATTTGAAAACACTAAAAATTGCATAACATCAAAATCAAGAAGATATGAGAAAGGAATAAGAAAACACAACGGGAAATGAGGTTGAAAGGAACTTGAGAAAACATACCAAGCGACTCGAGCATCTTATCACATTCATCAAGGATAAAGTGCCTCACATTCTTCAATGAAAGGTCCTTATCTCTTGCCAATGCAAGTATCCTTCCAGGAGTTCCAACAACGATATGAGGGCATTCATTCTTCAAAAGATCCTTGTGAATTTTGATGTTGACACCACCATAGAACACAGCAACCTTGATATCAGGCAAATATGTACTGAACCTCTCAAACTCATGACAAATCTGAAGTGGCAGCAGAAAGACGTAATTAGCCAGGTACTTATCTGGATAAAAAGCAGTTACTGAAGGAACCAGAGTTTTAGAATAAAGCTATATTCCATGGCATGTACCTGATAAGCCAATTCCCTGGTATGACAGAGAACAAGTGCTGCCACTTGCCCAACATGAGGCTCAATTTGCTGCAACGTAGACAGAACAAAGACAGCTGTCTTACCCATACCAGATTTGGCTTGACATATGACATCCATTCCCAATATGGCCTGTGGGATGCATTCATGTTGCACTGGGGAAATACCAAAGAAATTCGGAGCCAAGTAACCCTCAGTAAATTGAATAAGACCTCCTTCATCCTTTAATTGAAAGGTTTTACCAGATCATTCAACAGCTCCGAAACAAAGGGTTTGTATAAGTAAATTACCTGGTAATTTAACATCACAATAATTAGCAACAGTGACACGATTTTCCTCCTAGAAGATATCATAAAGAAGCCAAAATAAAGTATTATTGATCGGCAAGAGACCTTAAAAGAGAAACAATTTTTCTAAATGCAAAGCTAAAGCTATGGATATCTAACCTCCCTATCCCACATAATGTGAAGTATTGACATAGTTTATAATTCTGGTTTCGCTGCCGGCAGGGGTACACAATGGTTACACATACCACAACTTTGAATAATTAGAAAATACTAAAATTGACCCTAAGGCATAGGAATGTGATAAATTGAGTAATATATGACGATACTAAGTCATCTAAGGAAATTGGATAATATTTTTTTTTATAGTTGGCATTGTCCTGATTGTTATTTTCAAGTATTTCTATAGAATTTTAAATCATGACTGCATAAATCTTTTATTTATATATTAATCTACTATGCATGAATATGTCACATATAATATTACAAACAGTAAAAATCAATTAGGACAAGTAAATAATTAATATAACATAAGAACACATGAATAAAATTCTGTCAATCATTAATCATGATAAAGCAAGTAAATTCCGTTTCTAGTATAACGGTCAACAATCCTGTTGGTATCTAGAGCAAATAAGCAGAACATATGGGAGAGAGAAATGGCAGTGAGAAATCTACATAACAGGCCAATCAATGTTAAGTAGAGGGAGACCAAGACATTGGTCCATATCAGTCCATCTTGGTCTGTATTGTCTAGTACATATCCCTTATAGAGCCCAAAACAGTATAAATATTGTATCTATAGGCAAAAAAATTCAATACATCTTGGCTGATATGGTATGTCAGTCATCTTCAATATTATGAGTCTCATGCACTGAGCTCACTTTTGGGGGGAGGGGGGGGGGGGGGGAAGAAGCCAAATTAATTACACAAAGGCTTCACACCATAGTTAAAAGTGATTGCGACAAATGGCTGCCAACAGTAAATCATATGGTGATGCAGTGACCACTGCAGATAAATTTGAGTAGTCTACTTGATGTATAAGATGCTGCATCATTCTATTCAGAAGGCTTGTGACAAGGGGAAGAACAAAGAAAAAGTGTTTCCATATGCAGAATAATAAGACAGAGATGTGTTGATGACTTGCCTTCCGATGGATGCTCAAACCCTGAGTCTACAATTGCCCGAAGAAGCTCTGGCTTCAGAAGGAAATCTCTGAATCCTGAACTATGAATTCCAACATAGCCCCTGCAAAACAGAAGGCATACTTTAGTGTAAACACATTCATTTGCAAATTACATGTCACTTTTGTAATAAAAAGGGGGGAAACATATCAACAAGCATAATGGATGCAGGTCTGAAGAGAGAATTCTCAATTGCAAAGGCAAAAATTCATCATCATAAGAACAATGCCTCTTATCTTCCAAAATAGTCAGCTGAATACCAAATTTTAATAAAATAAAGGTAATACATCTGATAACACAGAATAAGACGAGCTGTGCATGCCAATAAATCATTCGTAAAATGTGAAGGGTAGATAGCTAGGGCAGGAAACAACACATCATGGGAAGAATTAAAAGTGAGCAATCTAACTCGTTTACTCATCCTCCAAATACTACCAAAATTGACTTCTTTTATCACGTAAAAGTAGAACCTCAAACCCAAAAGAAAGAAAACTCAATCACTAAAATTTTCCAAGTCTGAAGTTAAAATATGCAAGTGTTTGGAGATTCCCTAAATCTAACCTGGCCTTCTTATAGAAAATGCATAACATACATGGACAAGGTCGGTGAAGAAGATGTGGCTAAATCATATTGCACCCATCGTTTCTGTTGAAACACCCAAATTTAGCAATACATAATCTACCTTTACTGTCAAGGAAATATAATGGAGATACTTGACACTGAACAGGCGTTAAACAGCGGCATCACTCAGTACTCTCACGAATCTATGATGGCTTAATCATATATTAACTGACGCGAAGTGTTCCTTTTCAAATAAAATGGATAAAAATGCTCTATTCTCAATAAAAAGCGGCGGACAATATCGTCCATGACAAACGACTAAAATAAACCATCCAAAGCATGCTTTGTTAAACTGATTCCCAAATAACTCAACCAGATCTAGATGTTCTACATCCCTCTCTCTCCAGACTAGCATACACCACAAAATATTACAGGATTGTGTTCAACTTTGTATGAAAAAGAATCAAATCAGTATGGAAAATTAATGAATTTATTTATTTAAAATAAAACTCACTTCTTAACGGCTTCGCCATTTACTTTGGCGGTGATAGAGTCGGGAGCTTTCTCTTCTTCCTCCTCGTAGTCTAGCAGCTCTTCCTCGTAAGCGTCGTTGTCCCTTGTCTCACCCATTGTCTACACAGCCACAAACAAACTCAGAACTAGGGTTTTAACCTACAATAACAGCGGCAGAGACGGGCCTGGAAACATAAAATTTTGGAACTTCGAATGAAAATCTCACCTTCGAAAGCCGATTCAAGAGTTGGGGTTAGGGTTTTTATCGGTGAAAGTCTGCAAAGAAAAAGGTTAGATAAAAGAGGAAACTTGGTGGAAACCGCAGCGGGTAGGGAGAGGCGAGCTGAGCGACTAGGGTTTTCTGGCAGGTATAAAATTGAAATACGGTAGGGAAGGAAATTAGCTCACTGACCCATCTACCCCTTCAAATTCCCGATAACTACGGCCATGGAAGCCCGACATCTAAAAGAATATAAAATTTGATCATTTTGCGAATAAAAATAATATTTATATATTTAATTATATTTAAATTATTAAAAATAGTTATAAATTTTAATTATTATTTTTTAAATCAAAAATAATAATTTTGATGGATCTGACACCAATGAGAAACTGGCTGAAAAGAATGTCAATCTTGTTCTCGCCAAGTAAGATTTTTAATCTACTAAATGGTAAGACGGTCCAGAACTCGAAAGCCAGAGACGGTTAACGCAAGACGGTCAACATTGGTGTTGACCGCCTCGCGGCCTAACTTGCCGCAAACGGCCAACTCAATGTTGACCACCTCACAGGATTGACGCCTTTTTTGAGCATTACATTCTTCGATGATGGGCTATTCCATTCTCGCCACATCCCATCCGTTGATCTCTACTACTCTTCCTTCGTTTCTCCACGATAGCGGCCAACACGCCGACGGTCAACTCGACGGCGACCGGCCTCTGCGCTCTATACATTAGGCCCAAATGACGCCTTTCTACAAAATGGCCCGCCTCCCTTTGGGCCCACCACTCATCAGACAGCCAACCACAGCTTTCCAAGCGTCTCCTACGATCTTAATTTACACCAGAAACGATATTCACAATATTGGCGCCCTTCAAAGAAGGAAAGTGCCAGATCTTCTCTATTCCTTGCCAACCAAGGTACTCTAACGGTAATATGCTGAGAAGGAAAGAAGCCCATTTGGAAAGTTGTCGACAGCCTCATAAGGAAACAATCACGATCACATGGCAACCGGCATCTGCTCCAGAAGGCAAGCCTGCCGGCAAATCAGGAAGGCAATCGCTCCTTTCAAAGAATAAGGATTGGCTTCTCAGCTACAAAAGAAACCCTTGACCCACCATCAAGAGCATGCTTTCTTGGATGCTTCCATTGATGCTCTCATTGATGCTTTCTTCCATACTTTCAACAGCTTACACATTTTGAGACAGCCAAGTGCATACGCTTTCTGGGACGATTGAGTGCTCACAGAAGCATGCCTTCTCTGCCACCTTCGTTCTCCCAAAAAACCCTAAGGCAACAAGCGTGCTCTCACGGCCGTTTACTACCTTCCCACCATTCAGATTCAAGAAGGTCTCACGTCTCTCTTACGTCTGGATCAAATACTCAAACTCTCTCTCTCTCTATTTTCAGTTTCTTCCTTTTGAAGACTGTTTTACTGACTTAGCGTCGGAGTGTTTTCGATGGGACAACTTCCCGCCGATAACACTGACCTCTTGTTCGTTTTAGTGGTGTGCAGGATTCGTACTCAGTGAACGGGAAGCCGGTTCAAACCATCCAAAAGAATCCGAATCTGTTTAAAGTCGGATCCAGATACGCATCAATTTTAATATAATTAAATATATAAGTAAGTATATGAATATTATTGTTTATTTGTGAATAATTTGAAGATTGGTTGTTTTTATTGTAAAAGAAATGTAACATTTGAATTACTTTTAGAAAGAAAATACTTTTTATTTAATCAAATTATCCAATATTTATAAAATTTTATATTTTTAGAAATAATTTAAATTTGTATTTATCTAATTCAACGTATCTGAAATAACATTAAAAAACGACAAGGTATATAAAAATATTTTTTTTAAATTTAATTTTTATAAGCTATGTTATTTGTCAAATCTATTTTTCTAGAATTAATGTTAAAATTATTTTTTTATATTTTACATTTTATAAATGTTCTTTCAAACTATTGGGTTTGATGTATATAAGTTTTGTTGGATCCAGTATCAATAAAGTCCAGGGATTACAAGGCCCGATCCGGACAGTAGCGGCCCAAACAACCAGCTCAGCCCAGAATTTGGAATGCCCTATGTGACAGCCCAATGCCTACAACCGATCGGCGCCTCTTATAACTTATTAATACGGTTACAGGCAGTAGACACAGCACAGAAGAGGCGAGCCAATGGAAGGATTGTCAACGCTGACAGCGGCACCTCGCGCCACCTCATGCAACTAATCAGTCAATACTCACGCAAGAAGCATACCAAATGTGGCTAGTGATTCACGACGGTCTCCTCACGTCACAAGGTGACAACCGACGCCATCAACTGCCACCAGCAATCAATGGCTGGCAAATTCCCGCAGGAAGGATTCTCATGCCAAAAGTACCATACCACGGAGCTTATAAATTCTTTCACCTTCCATAGGAAGAGGATCTGACTCCTAAACACTAATTGGCCTCTGGACTTTGAGACGTACACTCCCTACATACTTGCTCTCGTACTTTCGTCCTAACCAATCTTCCACAGCCCTTCTCGAGTTACAAAAGTGAGTCACCCATTTGCGGTGTATTCAAGGAGTTAGACCTCCTATAAAATGCTCATTGAATCCCTACTTTTGCATCAATGCACACTCGGCATATTTTCACGCACCTCTAAGTGTGTACCCCCTTTCCGTTCATTACGAGATGTTATTGATTTGAGTATCAGAGTATTTTTAGTAGGAGAAATCCCGCTAACCTATGACCTCTTATTTATAATTTGTGTTGTTCAGATTCCAGGTTAACAGCGACAGAGACCGGACTCGTTCAAGATCCTATCCGGATGATGAGAAATTTGAAAGTTTCCTAATCTGGACGACAACCAAAAACCTAGGACACAACAAGTTCAGTTGTAAAATAAAATAAAATTGAATGAAAGTTTAAATAATTTAGTCCGACATGTAATTTTTTTTAATTTATATTTTTAAATTGTCAGGATAACTCTGAGCCTAATTAGACTTGACTAGTTAAACTCGTAAATAATTTTATTATGCTTGTTTATAAATTTATCAAACCCCATTTAGCTCTACTTAACTCGTGTTATAAACATATAAAAACAAGTGTATAAATTCACATTTTTTTGTTGTCTATATAATTTAAGGTTAGGGAATTAATCAATTGTCTATTTACTTGTGAAAGGGAAATTCATAATTTTCTTCCTCTCTCCCCCCAACCAAAATAACATTTTAAAATTAATTATTATAATTTTAGCAAAAGTTTCTTGCTCCTAATGTTACTTAACCAAAATTAATTAAGAATGTAATCACGATTAGAGATTATAATAACAATCATCTTGGTTTTTATTACTATCACAACCATTAATTTTAATAGCCATTTTCGATCTTATTTTATGGGTAAAATGAGAGTATAATTTGGTATTATTATTCTCCTTTAATTGTTGTTATGATATTATTTGCATGTGCAATTAAAACTCACAAGATCAAGGGTTGGATCATCATCAATTTTAAAAATAATTGAACTATACAATTATCTAATCTTGATTGTGCATTTAAAGTTCAATCAATGATCGATTATTAAATAAGCTAATCTTAGAGATTAAAATTTTTCAGATAATTGTAATGGATTAATTATATAATTATCTCTCTAATAATGTCTTCATTCCTGTGAAAAGCTAATGGGTTTGAAATTTATAGATGATAAATGAAGAACTCACAAAAAATTTGTACACTGACACATCCCCACAGGTAAAGCCTCTTTTATACCAAATGTTTAGAACAATTATAATAAATGATGATTTCAGATATCAAAGTCAAAATTACTTGAACATTAATTATATCTCAAAAAGCTAGCAAATCTAAATATTTAAACTGTTAAGTGAATACTTAAAAATACTTTTGTCAGATTAAAAAAAATTAAAAACTCAAATGAGAAAAAATAAAGAAACCTAAGTTACCAATTTGATTGAAAAGAGTGTACCTGGCCCATATGCACACTAATCAGCTCAACCCAAACATTCTAATCCAAGCTATTACAGATTGAAACTAACCCAGCTAATTGAAAGTTATAACACCTTAAGAGCTTGTATCAATTGAACTTGGGGCCAAAGGTGCACTGGTCTAAGAGAAAGGTTTAGGCTGTGGTGTAACATATGAGACTTACTGATAAAAGTTTTGATCCGACATTTGTCATCTATTAGAGTGATGCCAACTTGAGAAATTATGCTTGATGTCATATCTTTTGTCTAAATCATAGAGCTCTGCTAGATGATCTTAGCCTATAAAAGATGGAAAGTCTCGTAGAAGAATGGAGAGAAAAATAATATGTCAAAATTAGAAAAAAGGGAGACAGAAAAGAAAACAAAAAAGAGAGGCCAAGCGGATGGCTAGCCATGCTCCGCCGTCAAGTGCCAAGGCCATTGTCAACCGGCGCCGCTACTAGATGTCATCGCCAGCATCAGCCGCCGCTCACCCATGGGGCATTGGCCCACTATGGCCATTGGGCTCACGGAGCCCGCTGCGGCTAAATGGCACTCCTTTGCAACCTAAACTCTAGCTAAATAGCATGACTCCCCCTCAGCCACCACCCAGCTTCCAGCTCCCAACTTCTTCATGCTCGATACCTGTGGTAGCTAAACGGCACACTACTGGTCACCAAATCTCACTTAATGTCTACTCCTAGATCTTCTTGCCAAATGGCATTGCTAATGACAATATTATAGTTGTTTTGTTGATGTTAACCATAGTAAGCCACTCAAGTAAAGTCAAGCCAAATTTAATGTTTGGATAGATTTAATACAAATATAACATTTGGATAGGCCCAAAAAGTAGAAAGCATGGGTCATTAAAAGCATGGATAATAAGACATCTTTAACACTCAACGATCACACAACCTAGATAAGCTTTAACCTCCCCACTCGACGGACTATGTTCAATAAATTTTCTCCTTAACTATATTAATACTTCCTATTTATTTCATATATTATTTAGAATATCTGACTGACTTAAGTATTAGGGGTTTTTTAGAGAAAATCTCATGAGATCTCTTTCACCTTTTGTTTTATTTATGGTGCTAAAAAAATCATTCAATGCTTCAGATCATACAAAGATACGGATTGTTAAAAGATTTAAATGGATTTGACTTTTCAAATGTTTATTATTGGTACCGTCTGTGGGAACGTGAATGAAACCATTCCCCACTAATAAACATGGATAGCATACCAAGATCGGATGACTTAGGCTATATGGCCTTTGCAACATCTCCACTATCCATACGTCGATTGTTGCCACCACCGCTATGGACCTAGGGCTTCCCTGCCGACAGACTATGCTTCCAAACTAGCACTTACCTACACCCATGTTGAAGCTTGCGGAGATTGAATGGTGCTAATATTTATTGAGTTTACATCAAATCATACCGTAAAATCTTTGGGATCAAGTTTTGTAACAGTTTTATCATACAAATAAATTTACAGTTGTATTTAACTGATTTCTAAATTTAAAAGATCAAAAATTATATTTAGAATCATCGAGATCTTTACCCCTATCATGTTAACTAATTTTATTATCCCTATTAATTTTATTTATGGTATTATTTGAATTCATCTTCCTAAAGTTTGGTTCAGTTATGATTAGAAAATATTGAAACATATACTTACTTCTTGATTAACAATTAAGTTGATCTTAACTACAAAATTTTAAACGAAAGATTGAAATGTGGTAATTAGATAGGCCATCTCCCCGATCTTCTCCAACTCCCATGTTTTCCTCCACCATCATACAAATGGCATTATTCATGAAAAGAAATTAATTGGTAAAAAATTTAACTTTTAAGTTAAGAATTAAGAATAATTTCTTACTTTAACATATTCATCACGTAAACATTCTTTTAGATTTATAATACACGTTATGTACATGCATATTCTATATCATATACTAAAAATAATTTAAAAAATAACAATTTTATGAATCAAACTAAAGATAATTTGATCGTTAAATCTCTTATATTATATCAAAAAACTAAAAAATTAAACATGTAAACTATCAATATCAAATTTTATAAGATTAAAATCATACCGAAATTTATTAAATTGTCATCTTACATTATAATTTAAGATAAAAAATGACACTTAAAATGACATACATAAATTGATTTCTCATCTCCACATTCATATATGAGATTTGCAAAAGCAATAATTTTTTAAATTTTCGAAGAATGAGAGGCCGGGTTTCTCTTCTCTTCATCCTTATCTATATATTAAAGAGACTACACAAAATTTATATTTAATAACTCTTTAATTTCTCTATCTTAATACTAAATGGGAAAAAATAAAGTGGTGTAATATAAGGTTCTGCCTATTTATCAAAAATATTAATAAAATAAAAAGTATTTTTCTTTTATAAAAAAATATCTTTCTTAAGAACGTTTTTCATATTTTTTATGAAAAATATTTTTAAATATAATAGCTTCTCATCTAAATATTTTTCGATATTTGGTATGTATAAAAAATTATAGAGTATTACAAAAATCGATAAACAATATTGGATGTCGACTATTGTTAATAGTAGTAATATTTTTGGAACGATGATAATATTTTACAATCAAAAAAATATTTAAATTTATCAACTATTAGTCCTTAATATACTTATATTTTATTTTAGTGGGGGAATTAGAGATATTGGCAGTTAGTGATTGACAATTCAATTGGGCATCAACAACTAGCAACCACCACCAGAAATAAGCAAGATCAGATTAGGGCGAGTTGTCTAGCTACCAGCAAGGTGGTGAATTTAGGTCAATGTGTGTCGATCAAGAAACGATAGTAGCGATTGAAGACATCATTGCGTCATGGCTGAAGACAGGATTGGAAATGTCAATAGCCAACGACGGATGGTAGAGGCTTAAGGCATTACATGCCAATTGGGGATTAATAATAGTCGGTATGTAATCTGACGATTGATAGTGGCTACCCAAGGCATCGCATGTTGGCATCCGGCAGCCACCTAAAATGTTGATTATCAAATACACTTATCAAAGATAATGACTCTGCAAATCAAATTCAAAAATATTTAATCATCATGTCTATTGTATCATGTCAAAAAATCAAGAAATCATGCGTGATAACAAGTTATAATGCATAATAACATATAAACGGCATATCCAAATTCAAATTTGGTGTTTTTATTCATATACAAGATTTACAAAGCAGTATTTGTTCTTTTACACGAAGAAGAAGAAGCCGAGTTTCAATGCACAGATTTGTATATTCAAGGATTCTTCTTGTTTTTCTGTATTAAACCTGGATGAAGAGAAAAATACAAAGGGTCTAGCTTTCTACCTAATACACTGTCACTCAAACTAAGTCAAAAAAGACTGCTACGTCAAACCAATTAAGTGATGGGGTCAATGTTGTATCTTCTATGGAACTTAGTGGATTCATCAATTTTTGAAATGATTTTTTTTTTTCTTTAAAGATTGAATTCATAAAAAAAATAACATATCTTATAAAATTATCTCTTAACTATATGAGTTTTTACTATTTGACAATTTTAATAAATAAGTAAATATGTGTCACACTATTTAAGATAATTTTAACACTCAAACGAAGATCCAAATTTATCGTGTGGCCACCCATCGGCCACGACGAGGACTTCGAGTTCCCATTGTCAGCCAATGACTTGAGCAAGCAGAGGAGAAAGATAAGCAAGGAGAGGTGAAAGTGACAATGGTCGCCGGGGAACCGCGTAAAGGCCAACCCCCCCAACCTTAACATGTGAATTTCACTATGTTGGGACCAAAAGTGTCACTTACTCAAAGAAAATATCGACAGGGTTGGAGTGACACCTCATAAACGATAGGCCCATTAGCATCAACAAGATTACTCACCATAGCTCATGTCCATTTATTGATGGGAGGGCTTCGCCATTGGTAAAATTGAAACTAAGTCCGAGAGAGTTAAAAAACATATTAATATTATTCACTAAATATGGATTGTTAGGCATTTATTTAAGTATGGTCAGTATATCGGATATGCCAAAAATGACGATTGCGATGCCAAGAGATGAGCTTGGAATGAGCCCTAATTAGACAGATGACAGATGCCTCGTGCATAATATGGAATAGACATACTGAGCATTGACAACCAAAAGGCCACATAGTTAATAATTAAAGCTTATTGCTTGGTTCTTAATGTCAAAGACCCGTGTAACAATTAAGACTTTTTGCTTATTATAAATAATAATAATATTATTATTATTATTAATTAAATCTTATTTCTTCATTAAGAAAGTGATATATTATAATCAAAGTGAGGTTTCTAAAAGAAGAAAATGACAAAAATTTTAGATAAATACGTGACCTTATGTTATCATGACCGTCAGATCCATGTTATAAGATATGGGGTCCATTAATCCAGCTCAGGAAAATTCTAAAAAAAAATAGATATAGGTATATTAATAATTGAGTTTAATTTTTTTATTGACCAAGCTGAGCATATTAATTTACTATATATTATTTATTTATTTGCTACATTAACTTATTTATATCTACAAAATTAGTTAAATTTGACATTTTTATAAGAAAAAAATATTATATTTATTTTAAATTTATTTATTTTAAAATATTAAAATTATAAAATTATTAACTCAATCTATAAAAATTTTAGATCCGTCCCTGACTATCACATAAACAATGCAACAAGTCAACCACAGGCCAACATGGGACCGGTGCCGCCTTATTGTCTCAATTGAAAATAAAATATGAATTTAAAATAGAAAAACTCTAATATCTTTTTCTCTCTCTTTTCCTTCTTTTTTTTCTTTTTTTCATAGCAATTTGATTAACTAGAGAATTTGTCCGAGTTCATGCGAGAACTTATATCACTAAGGACTCGGAGAGTTCCAATTAAGCAGCTCTTGCATATGACTGCAACGACAATGGTGACACTAAAGATTGCTAACCCAAATTCTTGTTGTTCTTGCAGAACTCAATCCTTATTAGCTGAACTGAATGGAAAGATCCACTTGCTTTTCTTAGTCACACACCGATACGAGAACTATTTGTGTCAAGTCTCAAACAAATAAGAGAAGAAGAGTGATCGTTTCATAATTTCCTCACCATTTCGCTGACGATTGCCAATAATGCCGCCAAACCCAGTGGAGTGGGCAGCAGACGAAATTTGGTGATACTATTATGTCCGTTCATTAATATGTTTGTTGGTCATATGCCTTGGTCATTGCCTCAATATTTTTAATTATGTTCACTCATTTCTAATAATAAAATCCAAACTATAATTGGCTATAAAGAGAAATAATGTCATAGATTTGTGAGATTAGTGACACTAAAATAATATATAATTATATAATAAAATTACAAATTTACGTAAAAAACACTTCAAATGAAAATACCATGGTTTAACTATTTTTAGAAAAGGGTTATATAATGAGCGATGCCTATAATTATATTTTGAAATATCATACAAAACCCAAGTATATATATAATATCATATTTGTAACAAAACTAATAGGCCAACTTTTGAACAAGTTATTTCCTTTTAAAGTTCATATTAAGTCATTCAGTGAATTTTTTAAGTCAAATTTTTAAACAAAATAGTCAAATAAAATGAATTTGAATCATATTTAATGTCTTTTTTTTTTTAATTTTAAAGAAAAAGTGGATGCTTGAGGCTTTGGGCATGGCGGTTGAATGGGAGGCCTCCATGGATGCCATTGCCCATGCCATATGTGTATTTGCAACTCAAATTGATATCTATTTCTACGCACATCGGAATATTGGAGCAAACACCAAAAACCACATCAATCAGAGAAGGTTTAGGACACAAACTTTTGACCTAACTCTTTGTGAATGGGTTTTATGTCACTTGCCTAATTGATTGGGTGCAATAAATTTGTTACCGTTAAGTCGTACTATGTATGAAAATATTAGTATCGGTATCGATATCAACCACGATGATAATAATACTACTCATATGAAATGATATATCTCAATATGGAATATATTTAATAAGAAAAATTTAGTTTTACAAAGTAGACCAAAATAAATCAAAAAAAAGATAAGTCATATCGGGTGTATTGCCTAATAATCGTAAAATATCATCAATAAGATGACATATTATAATTTTATTATTTTATTGAGAAATATCCATAATTCCAACAAATAATTTTAGTATTGACATATTAAGTTTTCAAGGGAGGACATTCTTAATGTTAAAGGTAAATGGGGTATGACTTAAATGGGCCATTCGATCGAAAGCATCCTCTTGAAAGACTTGCTTCTAAATTGTTTTTATCATCTCTTCAACCTCAGTTGTGAAAAGTTATTCTTTTTGTATTAAAAAGGTCCTTAATTTTGAGTAATTGACAAATTCACCAAGCATTTGCCAAACTAAAAAGATATGTGAGATGCTATTGCAGGATCCCACCTCATAGTGAGAATGTTGTTTGGAATACCATGTGAACTAGGGATTTCGTCTTTCCAAAATCTTTTCCTATATTTAAAATTTAAATGATTTTAAGGTGCGAGGAGACAGGCTGATAGTGTCTCACAAACCATTGGCGATTTAGGCATGGCCTCCATTTTTTTGGAGACAACTTTTTTATTCTTTGACCTTCTCTTTGATGTCAAAGCTTAAGGTGAGGGGACCTCAGTCCCACAAGGCTAGCCTCTAAATCAATTTTAGAGAAATTTCAATAGCAAGGACATGTCCTAAATTTGGCCAGCCATCATTTATTTCAATGTGCAGTGCTGTTAGTGAATTGCTCAGTTTACTATCATTGTTTGGAGCAGCATTATAAAAGGGAACGTCCCTAGGATATTAATTTAACTGGCCATATGCTCAAGTGTTCATCATTGTAGATGATTTATAGATCTTCATGGGTGTATTATTGATTATTAGAGAAATTGGTCGGTCAATACATTTATACAAACGATATCAATGATATATATCTGAAAATTTGGATTCAATCTAAGAAACTTTAAATTGGATCTCTAGATTTTTAATCCAAATTTGCACACCTCAAACAAAAATAAATGCTTCAAATAAATTAAGACTCACTTTTTTACTTATATTCTAATACTTAAGTCAGTCTTTTAGTCCTAATAATCTATGTTAGGAAAAGAGAGAGTGATGAATAAAGAGAAGTGTTGATAAATAGGCTCTATATTTTGTGAGATTGTTAAAGTGTTTGAAAGATAGCCTCCTAATTTCTTTATATGTAAGCTAAATGTTGCGAGACTAAAATTTTGAAGTTGAGTTAATCTTCTAAAAATTAGGGTGTTCTAAGGTCGAGTTTGTAGATGATACTCAATATTGAAAATGTTGGATATTCATAATCATTCTAATCTTGATGGTGGTTTCTTCATTATGGAATTATAGTCCACTTAGTGGGAAGAAAGCTAATTTTTGACGGTTCTACTTAGTAACTACCTCAAACGTTTTAGATCTTGAGGGGAGGTTGAACATGTTCGGTGGTACTAACCATGCACAATAAACAGGTGATCAGATGGAGTGTAGAACAATAGTTAAGTGTATGGAGGTGATTAACCAATTTAAAAAATCAATGTGGTATCCTTTAATCCGTCCTTTTGGCACAACATTGTCTACCTTTGTGCATATGGTCTAGACCCAAGATCATACTATCTAATAATTTGACCAGCCAACTAGTGTTTCCATATTTTTATAGGACTTTTGCTATTGGAATCATTTGTAAGCCTGAATTTATTCCATCTATTTCAATCTTTCTTTTACTTTATTTGCATTTTAATTTTATGAGCCTCCCTTTATATCTATGAGCCTAGCTAATGGGCTTGGATTAGCTTAAGGATTTTCGCTGGACCGAACAAATTTAATACTAATCAACCCATTTTGTGGCCACCTATCACCGATAGCAAGGGCTTTGCAGTTCCATGGTCACCTAACAATTTGTGCAAGTAGGGGAGAATGATGAACAGGGAGGGAGGAATGTGACAATAGTTTCTAGGAAGCCACTTAAAGGCAATGTTTGATGAGGAGGATTCTTCCCTCATAATAATGAAAATTTACTTTACATTATTTTATATAATTTGAAAGAATTATGATCATCTTATTCAATGACTTTAACTCGTAAATTTCATTGCACTGGAATCCAACATGCCTCTCACTTAAGAAGAATAGAGACGTGGCTGTAGTATGACCTCATAAACAAGTGACCCCATTAGCATTTAAATTTGAGAGGATTATTTGCCCTTGCCCATGCCTCCTTATTGATGGACAACCTCTCCATTGGTAAAATTAGAGAGCATGCTCATAAACGAGTTTGGAGTGGCTATACGACACATTAGCATTACCAACACAGGGTGTTTAAATGAGATGATAAGAAATATGTTTGCTATGACAAAAAGTGAAGCACGCAACACCGAAAATATGAACCTAAAATAAGTTCTAATTTAATGAAAGATATTTTGTCGGTGTATAGCAAGGAATATATATATCATCCGTTAATTACTAAATACCCATGTAGTTAGCAATTAAAACTTTTTGTTTAATTGTTAATATCAAAGGCCCAAGTAACACTAAAGACTTTTGGCTTATTAAAATAAGAACAATAACAATAATAATAAGTGAAACTTATTGCTTGATTAAGATAGTTATGTAATTATAATTAAGTTGAGCTTTCTGAAACATGAAAATGACAATTGAGGGGAGTAGCATCCTTAATCAACTGTTAAGCATAAATAAATTAGCTATAAACATAGTTAATAAGTAAAAAAATGTTATTGTCAATGCAAATAACTTATCGACTTTTGTAATCTACTGGTTAAATTTATCTTTAGACAACAAAAAAGTTTAGATCAATATGTAACCTTATTTTGTTATCTATGGCGGATCTATGTTATAAGATAAAGATATATTAATAATTGAATTAAAATTGTTATATATTATACTGAGTAATATAATGTACATCATAATATTTATTTATTGATCACCGTGACTTACTCATCTCTATAAAATTAGTAAATTTTTAAGTTTTTAATAAAAATAATACTATAATTATTTTAAATTATGTTAAAAATATTAAAACATTAAAATTATTACCCTAACTTAAAAAACCCCAAATCCATCCCTAAATATAACATAAACTATGCAAAAAGTCAATCACAAACCAACATAAGACTGATCTTGCCTAATTAGCAAATTGTAATTTTCTTTAGAAAATTGTAATTTTATTCAACTTTACAGCACAAATGATAAAGATTTATCTATAGTAATTTCAATAATTAAGATTACGATGATAATTATTGAAAAAAAGATTATGAAAATATATTAGAGTATGTTATTTTACAAGGTAATATTGTCCAAATTGATATAATAAAATTTTAGCCATTAAATATACAGGATCTAAATTTTTTTTTTTTTTAAAGAAAAAAACACACCATAGTATCTTTGTTTTCATAGGAGCTTCATTAACTAGAGAAGTAGAATCAATTAAGCAGCTCTTCTATCATTTGCAATGAAGCTCTATCATCTTCTCTCATTCTATCTTCACAGGCCTCAGAAGTCGTCGGAGAAGACGGCAGCGGCAGCGGCAGCGGCGGTGATGAGGATGAAGCATGATCCAAATGCTTGTTATTATTGCCGAGCTCAACCCTTATTACCCAATTTGAATCAGAACATCTGCCTGCTCTTTTCTGCCACACTCCGATACGAGAACTATCGGTATCAAGTCTCAAACAAGTGAGGGAGGATGACTGATCGTTGCAGCGTTTCCTCACCCTCGCGTCGACGACCGCCGACAATGCCTCCAAACTCGGTGAAGTGGGCGGCGGAAAAAAGTTGGTCTTAGCAATTCGCCCGTTCATTTGTATGCTTGCCTGGTCATATGCCTTCGCTGCTGCCTCCGCCGTCTCAAATGTCCCCAGCCATATCCTCTTCTTCCTAATTACAAAACAGGAACTACGATTGACTAGAGCATAATGCTATAAATCCGAGACATCAATAATAATAAAATAATAAATAATTAACTAATAAAATTTTAAAAAAAAGTATTAAAGGAAAAAAAATCATAGACAAATGATGGAAGATTTTATTATTTACAAATAGAGTTTTATAATAAACAACGAATATAATTACGTTTTCAAATCTAACCTGAAATAATAAAATATATAATTATGTTTATAACAAAACAGATGAGACCAATCTTCTAATAAATCATCTCCATTAAAACTTCACATTAAGTTATACAAGAATTTTTCAGATTAGATCATCAAATAAACCAATTAAACAAGATGAATTCAGATCGAGCAACTGAATGGGAGGCCTCCCTGTATGCCATTGCTCATGCCATATTTGTATCTGCAACTCAAATTGAAAAGCTATTTCTATGCCTAGCATTTATCTTCGTGTACAAACATTAATTATGTAAACCATACTAAAAGTAAGTTTGTTTTCCACCATGTCCAGCTTAGCACAGGCTTTCCTCTTTTATCAGTAAGAGCAAGTGCTACGAACTCGAACATAGAAAACATTTTAACTTATATCTGTGACGTGAATAAGATTTCACATGTCTAACCCACCACCCTAAAATATCTTACAAGCCCTCTACATTGGGCTATCCTTTTTATAGAAACTTCGACTTGTCAGAAAAACACGGTTCATATATAGTTGTACGTATCTCTGAACACAAAAGGTATGCATATTGAACATTAATGTATACAGGGATAAATATAAACGCGAACAATGAGAACTTACAGTAAAGGATGGCGAATTTCAGCCACCCAAGAGCCCCACTGCCGCTGTCTAACGCCTCTAAACTTCTTTGATGGTACCATGTCCTCTAGGGGGCGGCAGCGACAGAGATGAAGAAGAACCAGCTGGGAAGGCATGCAGGGGGTAGGAGTACAATAATCAATGAACGAAGGGTTAAAAAGAAAGGATGAAAAAGAGGACAAGAGAAAGCTGCATATTTAAAATATATATTTATTTATTTATTCTTATTATTTTTATAATATTAAAATATCAAAATATTTATATTATACAAAAATAAAATAAAAAATACAATTATTATCCTATTTTTTTGTGTCATGTATTAAATATTTTTGGACCCTTTCAAATATGGGTCCAGGGAAACCCTAGTTCCGTACAAGGGGTGGGGGTAGAAGGCCTACTTGAGCAATTGGGTGCATTAAAGCTCACACCAGCCAATATTTATTGATCTATCATTGAGAAACTCCATGCCCAACAGCTATGTTATGGCTCTCAACTACCTCCATGTTTCTTACTCTTCCACACCCAAATAATGCCATGCTTAAATGAAGGAAGCCTCTGCGGTATGGATCTGTTATTTTGATTTTTTTCAGATAAATTTTATATTTATTGTGCAATTATTTATCTATTTATTATTGGTGATCTCCTGAATCCTTAGCAATAAGTTTTATATTTGACAATTATTTAGAGAACACCTTTTGGTTATTTTTAAGATATTATCAATAAGTCAACATTTATTTATTTATTTTTTACTGTATAAGCTGGTTATTATTGATAGATAGATAAGACTTTATATTATTAATGGTAATTAAATTATATTACCCAAACACTACTCTTATATTTTGCCCATGCATGATCAAAATGTTAAAAAATATTTCACAGATATTATTGAGATTTCTTTAAATAAAGTGTTGATAATTTTTTTATCAAAGAAGTTTGGCCAATTGGGCGCAAAGGTTTTTGAAAAAATTACTTAAGTTATCAAATAATTTAAATTTATATTTATTTATTGTATCTAGAATTTGACCTTCGAACTATCTAATTTGGATCTAATACACTATAATAAAAAATAAGATATAAGAGAATACGAGACTCACTTTTTAATATATATTTTATTATTTAAGTAAATTTTTTTTTTCAATTGAAATGAATGATTTAGAGAGATTGGGAGTGATTTTGTGAGAGTGAGACCGGTCGAATTAGAGCATTGGGTTATGTGATATGCAATGGATGGATGTGAGTTTATTGAGATAGGAGCTCCATACTTGTTTTCTCGCTCCACCTGATTCTCTTTTGATTGGAGAAAACTGATATATTTATAATTTTAATGTTAATCAATTTGTCTTTTTAGAATTAATATAACTAATTAATTAATATGTTATATTAGTTGAGACTTAACCGTTATTTAAATTTTATAATTGTTCAATATTAAATATATTATTGTCTATTTAATGTTGTTACGTGCCTAATTTCAGTTACTTTTTCTGATATTTTGTTCCCATTTTCGATTATGTGTTTTTTTTTTTTTAATTTGGTTGGATGCCAGCTAATTCTGTTAGCTTTTTATATATATGAATGAGAAACGGCCTGTGCGGAGGGTAGAGAATATTACTCACTAATCTCTCTCCTCCTTCGTCTTCTCTGTGTTCTTCTCTCCCCTTCTGTCAATTTTTCCTCCCCTTTCATTTCTTTTCTCCACTTGTCTGTTCGCTCCTTCTCTCACTCTCTACTTTTCACCGCCTCGTGCTTTCATCACCTCGGCCAACTTGTATTATCTCGGCCGTACTATAGTAGGAGACTGCAGTCTTGCTGTAACTCCATCAAAGGACCGAGGTCCTACTGTAGTAAGGATTTGTTGCGGCATGCATCAAATGTGGTCAATTTTCTATCGATTTATGTAATCATTTGTATGTAGCCAATTATCTCTCGATTTATATAATTATTTGTCAGAATTTAATACTAGAATTAATATTCTGTTTGGCTATTAATATCCTCTATCATCAGTATTTTTAGTTATTTGATTATTTGGTCAATCGACAATTCATATGTTTAGATAAATTTTTTATTTCCTTTCGTTCCAAGTCAAATAACTCTATTACTTGATATTTTTCTACAAATTTACAATTTGTAGGTCATATATTTTATTAGATTAGATCGATATCATTTTTGACCATAACAAATAATTTATTTATTTATTTTGGTTATACTCAATTTGGATTAGTGGGATGCTGATTTTCAGGAACAACCCTTTTAAAAAAAATGTAATTTTAGCAATTATTATATATATATATATATATATATCGACCCCATGTTCATTGGCTACCACATTTGTTGGATCACCTTCGTTGCAAGAAGAGGGCTGAGATGGAGAAGTTCTGCCTTGTCTAAAATTGAAAAGGGCAGTTATCCCACTGTAGAATGAATCAATTTTTTGACACTGCTTGAGCTCTTGATCGATAGCAGCACAAATCTTTAAATAGGAATGCTTCCATATAGTAAACCAGTGTAACTTGTTATCCTTGTCGAGGTCAAAATCTAAGTCGAGTGAAGATTGAGCCAGAGTCCTTTGCCAATTGCACATCAATGAAGATGGCATCCACTGCCTTACTGGTTTTACCACTAAATGTCCCCAGGGGCCATGCTGGTCAAAAATCCCACAAAATATCATGTTTGGTTGACATCTGAATTTCTTTCAAACAATGCAACAATCTTAGTTTACACCTTTATTGCCCCTCTTCATGAAGACAGCGGCAAAGTTGTTCAACCCATCTGCAAGAAGAGTGCCTGAAAACCTCAATCTATCCTTCACACTGTCCCATGACAGCAATTTTCACATCAAATTGGGGGCCACATTTGGAGGAATAGTTGCAAGAGAACCGAATTCACCATAAGCCTACTTTAGAGGAATGGTGAATATGGTATGCTCACTTTTCTTTATCGTCTTGATTCTCGGGTCCCATCACTTAATAACTTGACCTTGTCCAAAAGGAAATTTGAAAGGCGTTCCCCTTTTACGGCCTGAATTGAACTTTGTTCCATCAAGCAGAATACCAATATAGTGTATTTCAACCTCTTCGCCATGTTCAAGAGTAGCCCAGCCTACACCATCCTTTACAAGCTTCTTTATAAGGCCTTCTTTACCGACCTCCTTCAGCTTTTCAAGAGTCACAACCTCAATGGATCGGTGACTTAGGAAATCTGCAACCTCTCTCACTGTCCTTTAAGGAAAGTATCCAATTCTAAAAGTGGATCACCTTGACATATGTTAAGCATGGAAATAAGGAACACGTTGGGAAGTTGGAGTAACAAGAATAATCCATTCGGGCCCCCATTATAGTCTAGGAACCAAACGTCATCACCTATCCTTTTGAATGAAAATGGTAAGGGTCTAGGGAAGTAAAAATCACTGCATTGCTGTACGCTTGATATGAGGGCAGAGCAACTTCCACTCTTCCTAGGTGAAGAAAACTGCAACCCATGGTGGGTATACATCAGTGAAGCCACACCAGCAAAACGAAATCTACCAAACTTGCATTCTCCTAACCACCATCTGGCATTTAGGTGGAGAAACCGTAGCACTTCACTATTTTCATAATTGAAAAGTCGAGAATCCCACATTTCCAAAATAGCATTATAGACAAGTCTTTGAATGCAGGGAAACATACCATATCTGAAGTAGGAGTAGGTGTTAACAACATGCTTCGTAACACTCATGCCAACATGAGGCTCATTAAAACCATTGAGGCCGCATGAAGCAATAGAAGCCTCTACATCTACTTTATCATCTTCAATTTTAGATAAGGGACGAAGGGCTTCTTGCTGGACACAAGTCTCGGGTTGAGGGTCGACTTTATGCGTTGCTTGAGCAACAATTAGAATCACTAGAGCCATCACTCTTAATCATTGGATCCAGTGCTGTTACAGAAATAGCTATTGTTGCAGATCGAAAGGCCAACTCAGAAGAAGACTTTTCAGCCAAGATCGGCCTTGAAGTTCGAATAACGAAGGGCTCGGACTCAGCCCTGGAAGCAACAGCTGTAGAAGTCTAAAAAAGCTGGGACAGAGGAGCTTCGTGATTCAAGGCGGAAGGGTTGTCAGGTTGGGGTACATGAAGATGGAGGACGATTTGGTCGTCAGGATGTGATGATAAAACCATGGGTGAGATATGTGTTGGAGGTGGAAGCTGTAGTGGTGGTATTGTGGTCAAAGGCAGCATGAAAGTAGTAGGGATTGGCAGCAATGGTGAGGAGGGATACCAACAGATGAAGAAGCCATGACTGATGAAGGGGTCGGCAATCACGAAATAGATTGTCGCTTGATTCGATCTAGAGAGAGGGGGCTTTCATCGTGGATTTTCTGGAGTTGTGCCATGGTGGGAGCCATGGGGGTGAGTCGAGCAAATTGTGGTTGTACGGTCGCAACAGAGGACGGAATTTCAGGCTGAGGAAGGTGAAGAGGAAGAGCAATTGTGGCGCCTGGTGGTGATGGTGGCTTACTGGGTGAGGTATGGGTTGGCGTTTGCGGTTGTGGTTGTGAAAGCAGTGGTGGAGGGTAAATAGTCGTAGATGGAGAAGCCGCTACTGGTGAAGGGGTCGGCGGCCATGAAATAGTTTGTCTGCTCTGTTTTCGTTCGATCCACTGGAGTGATTGAAGGATTTCAGTAATGGAGTTCTGGATTTGTGCTTTGGTGGAAGCTTGGGCAACAATGGCAGTTGCGTGTTGTTGGACGGTCACCAGAATCTCCTTCAACTCCATTGACAGCGATGCGATAGAAGCATCAAGTACGTCGAGTGCTTGTGCTTCAGTTGCGAGTGCCGTGTCCTCTGCCAAGTCTCAATGAGAGCACCTCTGATGCGTGCCGCAACAAGTCTTTCCTACAATAGGACCTCGATCCTTTGATAGAGTTACAGTGGGACCGCGGTCTCCTGCTACAGTACGGCCGAGACGATGCAAGTCGGCTAAGGTAATGAAGGCACGAGGCGGTAAAGAGTAGAGAGTGAGGGAATGGGCGAACAGACAAGTGGAGAAGAGAAATGAAAGGGGAGGAAAAATTGACAGAAGGGGAGAGAAGAACACAGAGAAGATGAAGGAGGAGAGAGATTAGTGAGTAATATTCTCTGCCCTCCGCACAGGCCGTTTCTCATTCATATATATAAAGAGCTAACAGAATTAGTTGGCATCCAACCAAATTAAAAAAAAAAACACATAATCGAAAATGGGAACAAAATATCAGAAAAAGTAACTGAAATTAGGCACGTAACAACATTAAATAGACAATAATATATTTAATATTGAACAATTATAAAATTTAAATAACGGTTAAGTCTCAACTAATATAACATATTAATTAATTAGTTATAGTAATTCTAAAAAGACAAATTGATTAACATTAAAATTATAAATATATCAGTTTTCTCCAATCAAAAGAGAATCAGGTGGAGCGAGAAAACAAGTATGGAGCTCCTATCTCAATAAACTCACATCCATCCATTGCATATCACATAACCCAATGCTCTAATTTGACCAGTCTCACTCTCACAAAATTACTCCCAATCTCTCTAAATCTTCATTTCAATAGAAAAAAATTTTTACTTAAATAATAAAATATATATTAAAAAGTGAGTCTCGTATTCTCTTACGTCTTATTTTCTTATTTTTTATTACAGTGTGTTAAATCCAAATTAGATAGTTCGAAGGTCAAATTCTAGGTACAATAAATAAATATAAATTTAAATTATTTGATAACTTAAGTAATTTTTTCAAAAACCTCTGCGCCCAATTGGTCAAACTTCTTTGATCAAAAAATTATCAGCACTTTATTTAAGGAAATCTTAATAATATCTCAGAAATATTTTTTAACATTTTGATCATGTACGGGCAAAATTATCCCATTTTTAGATGGGTGTGCTCCCCAATTTTATGAAATGAGAGTTTTACAACATTTGAAACCATAAAGCCATATGTTGTAAATTAATTTCAAAAAACCACATACCTCGGAAAAAAAAAAAAAACTTAAGAAGAGTCTGATGGAATATAATTACCTTACAAACGAGTTGCAATGATTATATCTCCATACGTAAATCATTATATATAAATTTAAATAATCAAATATAATCTTATTTACAAAAAAGTGTACAACATTAGAAAATTAAATCTAAACATTTTTTTCTTTAAAAACATTCATAATGATTTGATTTATATCAATTTTTGATGGGCCTGATAATTTATAGGCCAGCCCAAGAGAAGCCCACAGAAAAGACTGACCCGAGAGCAGCGAAAACCTAGCAGAAGATCCACACAGCTTAAGATTTATTCAGCGGAGTTCGGGGCATAAAGACCAACCATCTGATCAGCCCATTATTGTAGCCCAATAGTGTCCACCTGACAGATTCAGCTCAACACATAAGCCTATTTGATCGCCAACCTATCGTGCCACGGGTATAGTCTGCCTACCCCCTTGACCATCTAAAAAGGCGCAACTTGTTAGGAAAGTAGAAAAAAGTGCCCATGTGACGTCAGAAAATTGTGGCACTATCAACGCCTTATTAGCCCTTAGCTGCAACCATTTTTTTACAATTACTTCTTTCCCTTCATCTAAGAAGGGGATGAGGAAAAAAAACGAGAAAGGGCAATAAGAATGAAGGAGAAGAATGGAGGAGAAGTCCCGAGGGGGATACTAAAGGCAAGCCCCCACTAACTCCTAGCCTGTGAAGAGATGACTTTGTCCTTCGGTTCTAACTTATGGTTGTCTACGGCTCACACTAGCTTTGGGTCTTCGCAATGCAAGGCCCGTAAAGATTATCTGTGGAGCGAGGCGTAGAATATCCTTTCCATGTGAAGCCAAACGAGAGACAAGCGTGTGCACCTCACTCTACATTGGACACCCACGGATCCCATACTCCTCCGGTTAGCTGCTCTCCTATAGAGCGCACTCATTGGAATTCAATCCTCTATTTCTAAGCCACTCCCCTATCGAGTGCACTCATCAGAACTCAACCTTTAATTCCTAAGCCGCTCCCCTGCTCAATGTACTCACCAGAACTCAACCCTCCATTGCTAATCCGCTTCCCAATTGAACGTATTCGTCGGAGCCCAACTCTACACCAACAATCAATCTCCATATATGCATCTACGACCATTTATTTTCCTCATGCCTTTTTATTTTTGACTTGAATGTCGAAAGATACGTTGAAAAGTGGGTCTCACCATCATCTGACATCCTATTTATTAGTTATGTTGTGTAAGATCCAGATTCGAAATAACGATGATCGGATTCGCTTTAATTCGACCTCTTAAGAAGGTCAAGTGACTCTTAACTCGTTCAATAATTCGGATCTCAAAATATATCAATTTTTTAGTAAGGCAAAAGGGTTTACAGCTCAATGGTAAAATGCAGCTTCCGAGTTCATGGTTCTTACTCCTCCATCTCCACTGAGCATTGTGTTTGGGATTTAAAGGTCCAAATTTTATTTTTTAAATTTTAAAAAACATGTAAATGATTTTTTTTAAATAATCTTATTTCTTTTATAGCATGAGTACCTTAATAATTCAACATTAAAAAATTAACAAAAAAATAACATTATATATGCATTTTTATTTTATTTTTTTTTGTCAATTTTAGTAAATAATGCCGATACGGTCAGTAATATCTTAATTTTTTCAAATTGAGTGACTTGGGGGAGATGGAGGGGCGACGGATCGCCTACTGATCCTTGAGATGAGCGGCCTTAACCCTTAAATAGTAAATTATTTAAAAAATTGTCCAAGACCATCGATTCGAATCAGACTAAATCAATCAAGATCAAAGGCTGTCGATTAGATCAAGCGGTCTTGATTGATCCAATGCGAGAAGGGGGAGAATTAACCAGGGAGAACAACAGTTTCGATTTGAAGGAGCACTGGACCGCTGCTTTCGATTTGATGCGTCGACATAATCCGAGCTGATAATAGCCTGGAAATGGCAGGTTAGACCGCATTCCTTTGCTATTGTTGCTTTTCTCTACCCTCATGATTGAGTTATTATTTTTCGCGTTATTCGATACGCTGTTTTGCCTGTATTTGTCGTAACAAATTAATATTTCGCTTCTCAGCTCTGTTTTTTTTTAAAAAAAAAAAAACCACTGCTGCATTCACTTGCTGATGCTCGAATTTGATTATCGACAAACATATAGTTTTCTAGACCTGAGAGAAGACAAACGATCATCATGCTCAGTTGCTGAGTATTTGGTACAAAAATCGCCATTCTCATGTTCTTACTGCACTTTGAATTATCAGACTATTTGGTATGAACGGTGCAGAAAATAAGCGCGGAAATTTACAGCGCAGGGGAATGTTGGCACCGGAAAATTAAACAAAGAAATAGAATGGAAATCCTTCTTAAAGAAGAGAAGGAAGGAACAAATGAGAAGAAAAGAAAGACAGAAAGAAAAGCAAGGAAATAGAATGTTAGCAAGAAAATTTGATTTAATTTAATATAATTTGAATTTCTCTTGACTTTTTATTATTATCTATGCATTCTATTTTTTCATTATTTTAAAAATATTATGAGGTATTATTAATTTTTTAATTTTTAGTTTTTTAGAATTTATAAAAATAAAATTACATACTTTTAAAATTTTATAAAATTTTTGTCACGTCTCCAATACAGAATATATAAATATATAACATTAAAAATTTTAACCAAATATCGGGACGCAATCTTATTGCAAATATTATAACACCCAATTCCATAATTTATATTTTTGACTTTTAAAATTTTCATGTATTCAATAAATATTTAGAATATTTATATAATAAAAAAATTTTAAAAAATAAAATTTTGAGAAATGATATCCAGCGCTTAGATGATCACAAGAGTTGTGCATGTACATATTTGAAACAAATTTACCATGCCTAAGATGCCCATGATGGGGTCTTCTATGTGGTTCTGATAGATTGGATCACACGTGCGTGAATTAGGCACACTTGTGCGTGCATGCGACTGGATATTGCATTTGATACACACTTGAATGACACTTGTGTGTTATTCTAGATATTTAAAATCTTTCGCTTGATTTCAAACATTTTTTGAAGAAAATATAGACAAGAGGAGAGAAGAGCGGTGGAAGGTGATTTCAAGGCCATTTTGTATTAAATTAGGTAAATATTTAATTTAAACAAAGTATATTAAAACTTATTTTTTAATTTATTATTTAAATGTACATATATATTGTCATATTCATCTCTTTTTAAATATTATTATATGTATGGTTATTTTTATCTAATAATTAAATATTTCTGACGGCTTATAGTTACGTTTGAGATATTGTTAATTAAATTATAAAATCTTTATATATTTAATTTTATTTATTATTTTTATGTAAATATTTAATAAGAATTATACTTTGTAGAGTGGGACAGAGACTTTACTTGTTTGCCATGGAACATTTACTTCTTTTATTATTCAATTTTTACTTCTTAGAAATCTGATTTTGCTTTAATTTTATTAATTTTGTTTTGTACTTAAGCTGTAATTTTTTATTAACTTTTACATGTTTTAATTTTGTATTTCTTTTTGTTGTGTTTTTATGCATTAATTTAATGCATATTTTTACCATCTATAATGTTAACCAAAAGTTGATTATAGTGGCAGCCCGTATATTTTATTTAATTATTATACATTATTTTTTTTATTAACTTAAATTTATTGTGTTTTAAGTAGTAAATATTTTCTGCTTTAATGATATAATTCTTGATTGATTGTTTGTCTTTTTAAAAATTTCAATACCCAATTTCCTTCTGGCTGGATCTCGTTCCTTTTCCCCACCTAGTTCGTTACTTAGAAAGTGTAGCATGATCAGACAAAGCAATCTTAAGATGTGATATTTAAGATTCTAAAATTTAGACCACCTCAAATGTGTTGTTATACTACTGGTTAGTATATTAATTTTTGTTACCTTCATTCTGTTTGGTTCTAAGAATATTTGGTAGTTAAAGGAAAACAAAGAAAAACGAAAATACAAATACTTTTTCCATTATTTTTTTGGGTTTCTCATTTTATTTTTTAGCTTCTCGTCGTCTATAAAAGAAAGGTGATTTCTAGTAAAATCTAATATTTTCACACTTTTTTCCATTCTTCCAAGAAAAAATAATTTCCTACAACATTTTTCCCCTTTTCTTCACATTTTCATAGAACCAAACATAAAATTTCGTAGTTAAAATGAAATTTGCTTTTGTATTGGTTTAGTAGAAACAGGTGTTTTCTTGATTTCTCTGAAAGCTGGGAGAGTGATTGAAGACGGGTTTGTTGACACTTATGAGCCTGTCTTTGTCTGATTCCTCTGTTAGGTGGTTCTGTTTGTGGAATTTGTCCCCTTGTTCTTGGGGGTAATTGCCTCTGAAGATTATGTATTCAAGGTGTTGTTTGCTGATTGAAGTTGAGAGCTTTGTTGCTAGGGGACCCTGTTGTTAATTTTTAGGGCTTTCTCTCACTTACTTTGTTGCTCTTGTTCATTTCTCAATGAAGAAGCCGAGAAATAAATGGAATACTTTCATCAGTGTAAGAGTAAATCATTTTTCCTACTCTGCTGTATGTTTACTTTCTTTATCTTTCTTGAGCAGTTGACTCAGGGACCGGTGCAAAAGACAGAAGGGACCTAACCACCGTATCTCATGCCTTGAGCTCTTTTGAGGATTTCAGCCTATGTTCAAATTAAAAACTAGTCAAATGACTTTACGTCTTGTTCTTCTCCCGTTCATGACCCCTCTTTTCTTTTTCCCAGAGATGGCTTGGTTTTCTCTCGGCTTGAGCTAGAACAATTGATTCGTGAGCAACCGAGCCTTTCACAGCTGATTAATCAACAATCATTTTTATTATTCTTCTGGGATCAAAAGTAGAAGATTAGGCATAAAGTCTAAGAAACTAGGCTTTTTTAAGCACAAAGAACTCTCAACTCCTATACCTAAGTGGGGATGCTGCTTGCATGTACGGATTAAATCTCTTATTGCATTAGATATTAGACGTAGGTGGCATGCTTTGCTCTAGTTATAGCCATCATATATTGCTTTATGGTATAACAACGGTATAACAACAGCATTGTGTGATACGGATATCTAAGACAAATATTTACTTTTATTTACCTTCCAAATATGAAGATTCACTTTTATTTGCTTTCCAAATTAGTTGTAATTTTATTTTTATTTATTTGATTTTATTTGATTTTCTTTTTTACTTTTTCAATTATTTGATTATAATTTTGTTTTTAATTTTCTTCCACATCGGATTCTTTATATAAGAATCCTTAGGGTTATTATTTGGAGGGTAATTGATTGATTAATGAATGAGTATTTGAGAAATTGATTGCAATTGAGCAATTATACTTTCCTTCCTCTCTCCCCCTTGGTTTGATCACTTTATTGTCTCTATCCCTCTAGTCTAATTTCTTATCTTTACCCCTCTATTTTTCTTCTCTCTACTTTCACCCTCCCCCTATATTAAATTGGTATCAGAGATAAAAATCCTATCTTTTTCCGCCAAGCAATACCTTCCCACCAGCCACACAACTTCCCGCCACCGGCCAACCACCCACCCTACCACCACCCTACAAAGTTCTTCTGTGTATCTGCTAGTAGGTCCATCTCCACCACCACTGCCTCCTCTATATTGTTAAAAAAAAACTTTTGTTTCTGTTCCGGTAGAAGAAAAAAAAAACAAAAGGTGTGCTTTTTTTTTTTCTCTTGTGCCCGCCTTTGTCACAAAAAAAAAAGAAAGAAAGAGATAAAAAAAAGCAACAAGCACAGAAGCAGAGAACCGTCTCTGCATCCCTGCCTCAACCAAAGAGGCAACACCAATTGAAGCAGCAGCCAACGTCGACGAAGCCAACGCAGCCGGTGCCGCTGCCACAACCGGAGGAAGAACCCCCATCCCTGCTAACCACCACGACCTCCAACACTCCAGTACCTGCCCAGTCAAGCCAAACCACGCCCAAACCCAAACCCAATTCTACCATACTACGAACTGACCGAAATCGTAAATGACCACCTTCATCAGACGACCCGAAACCAAGAACCCTAACCCGGAGGCCTGTGCCACAGCCCACCCCAAAAAAACCCTAGCCTCCACCTTCCTTCAGAAAAAAAAATTGAAGAAAGGGAGTAGAAAGAGAAGTCTCGGGTGTCCCAAATCTTTGTCTTCATTATTTGTCTTTGTCTTCGCCCTTGTTCTTCTTCGTCTTCATCGCTTCATCAGATTCATCTCCTTCTCATCTTCTTTGTCTGAGTTCGTCTTTGTCATCATCCTCATTGCCGCCTTCATGACCGTCGTTCCCACCTTCACCGCCGTCGACATCATCGGACTGAGCGAGTGCTGCCGTCCCCACCTGAGCAGCCGCACCACTTCGTTCCCTCTCTCTGTGTGTTTTGAGGCCGTACAGGTATAGAAAACAAGGGGGCAATAGTAAGCGAGGGAAGAAAAAAAAGCGGGGAAAAAAAAGGAGAGAAAAAAAAATAAAAAATAGAGAAAAAAAAAGAGAGGAAAAAAAAGAGAGAGAGAAAAAAAAAGGAAAAAAAAAAATCAAACAATAGCAGATTTTCATAGATTTTCATCCAATCACAAACAAGTGGGTCAGATAACCTCTGAAGCAGTTTCAACATGCTGGTCAAATCATCTCCAGGTGTATTTGTTACATCTTCTTTTGAGTTGTATATTTTGTTTATCTTTAATAATATTTAATTTTATCTACGTGTGTCATTTTATTGAAAATAATAAAAAAAAATCATTCATTTCCTCTCACTACCATTTGACACATCCTCTCGCAATTGATTATCATTTTATAATTTTAATAGATTAGCAACACTAATTTGTCTGATCAGAACCATACAAATCTCACAAAAGAAAAAAAATATATTTGAATTGCCTCAATTGTTTATTTATCTCAATTCCGTTTGGTGTTGTATGCATTTGCGAAGTTGTCGAATTATTTTTCATAATACCCTTGACCTAAGTATGGACTTTAACCAATTTGAAATATTGAGTCAACAATTAGCCCAATTAGCTTCCAGTCAATAACAATTATAAAATCACATGATTACCATTCAAACTGACTTGGCCACCACTCATCAGACAAATTTGGATCTTGCAAATCGGGTTACCACTTTAGAACTAGGGCCTCACTCATTACATGCTGAAAACTCTGATGCATCACATAACAAAGCTCATCGACGAAGGCAAAACAGACGAACCCCTAGTAGACACGATCGCAGGCATCAACACTATGATCAAGAGCGGGATCCGGATGACCACCTCTTCAAAAATATCAAATTGGATGCCCCCACTTTTGACGAGTGCTTGGACCATCGAGTTTTCACTCAATAGGTTCGTGATATGGATCGTTTTTTTGAGTGGTATGGCGTGTCAGAAAATATGAAAGTTCAATTTGCCAGCCTTAAATTGACCGACAATGCCCAATTATATTGAAAAAGTGTGGAGGATCTCCTGATTCGGCGTCAAGCCGCCCCTGTTCGAAGTTGGGCTGAAATGAAGCGACGCCTTCACAAGAAGTATTTACCCCGCTCCTACAGTAACCACTTACTCGACCAGTGGAATTCCCTGCGGCAAGGTAATCGGTCCATAACTGAGTATGTGACTCAATTTGATAATTTTTGAATGAGATGTCATATCATTGAGGACGAAGCCATGACGTTGAGTAGGTTCCGACAAGGGTTACAAGAGGATCTTAGGAGAGAACTTGTCCTTCGTGGAGTTACGACTTTGGACCATGCGTATAATTTGATCCGCGACTTTAAGTTAGTTACCAGGATGCCGTATCGTCAATCCACATCACACACTCCTGCCATCAATTCTAAGTCTGTCTTAGAAACCCCTCCCTCCACCGTCGCCCCTACAAGAGAACCTCGAGGAAAGGATGTTGAAGTTCTGAAAAGAAATTCTCAATTACAGTGTTTCAACTGTAAAGGCTTTCGGCATATTTCTTCCAAATGTCCGAATAAAACTTTATTTATTAACGGATAAAATAAAATACATGATGAACTCCTTGAAGAACAAGTCTATGAACCCAAATTAGAGGAGTTTGATGACTTGAATGATGATGACATTGACACATTTATAAGCTGTATTTGACCTACTTCCTCTCATTTACACTCCGGTTCTTCCTCCCTCGATACACCATTTTTAGGCGTTGTACGATACACATTGACACAATCCAACAAAGCTGATGATTGGCGTCGTCACGCTATTTTTCACACTTACATCAAAGTAAACGAGAAAACTTGCAAGGTAATCGTGGATAGTAGTAGTTGTATCAATGCAGTCTCTGCTAACACTATTTCTCGTTTGGGATTAAAGGCGGTCCCACACCTTAGTTCTTATAGCGTTTCTTGGATTGACACGTCTTCTATATCTGTTAAAGAACGTTATCTTGTACCGATTCAATTTGTAAATTACAAATATCATATTTGGTGTGATATTATTCCAATGGACGTGGATCATGTCATTATTGGGCGCTCTTGGCTCTACGACTTGGATGCGACAATCCAAGGCCGTTCCAATTCCTGCTCTTTTGTTCACAATGGGAAGAGGATTCGCATCTATCCCGTACCTCCAAAACCGACGACTCCCAACAAAGAACGGACCGTGGTAGTAGCCAAAGGATTACATATTATTAGTCCCACCGCATTTGAACGGGTCGCTGTCAGCGAGTCAGTTATGTTCGCCGTTATCATCCTTGAAACCTTTCCGAACTCTTCCACACCAATTTCTAATGAGGCCCGTCAAATTCTCCAAAACTTTCAAGATGTTTTCCTTGAGGACCTACCTAATCACTTACCACCTTTACGTAAAATTTAACATGCCATTGATTTTACTCCAGGTGCGTCACTCCCAAACCTTCCTCATTATAGGATGAATCCTACTGAACATGTTGAACTCCAGAGACAAGTAGACGAACTCCTTCGCAAGGGATTCATTCAATACAGTATGAGTCCTTATGCAGTACCTGCCCTCTTAACACCTAAGAAGGATGGGCCTTGGAGGATGTGTGTTGATAGTAGAGCAATTAATAAAATCACCGTAAAATATCATTTTTCCATTTCTAGATTTAATGATATGTTAGATATGATGATTGGTGCCATAATCTTTTTCAAAATTGATTTAAAGAGTGGTTACTATCAAATCAAAATTCGTCCAGGGGATGAGTGGAAAACAGCTTTCAAAATAAAGAACGGCCTTCATGAATGGTTGGTCATACCTTTTGGGCTCTCTAACGCACGAAGCACTTTCATGAGAATCATAACCCAGACTTTACGGCCTTTTATGGGACTGTTTCTAGTAGTCTATTTTGATGATATCCTCATTTACAGTAAGACCAAGACATGTAGAACACCTTACACAAGTCTGCCTTACTCTGAAAAAAGAAAGCTCATTTGCAAACCTTAAGAAATGTTCCTTCTTCTCAGATAAAGTGGCTTTCTTGGGCTTTATTGTTTCTTTTGACGTGGTTTTTGCCGACCCTATAAAGATCCAAGCAATCACAAATTGGCCGAAACCCAAATCCATCCACGAAGTTCGAAGTTTTCATGGCTTGGCCACATTCTATCCTCGAAAACCATTGGACCTTATCCCGATGTCTCCACATGTTAGTGTGTCCATGACGGCCGAAACTTTTGCACAACATCTTCACGATTTACACATCTAGATCAATAAGCAATTAGAAGCAAGCAATACCACATACAAACTGCACGTTGATTCTTATAAAAGACACGTTAAATTCAATATAGGAGATTATGTTATGATTCGTATCAGACCAGAATGGCGCCTACCGAGGCACTTCTCTAAATTGCAGGCTCGTAGTATTAGTCCGTTTAAAATTTTACAGCGGATTAGATCAAATGCATATGTTCTTGACATTCCATATCATTTTGGTTTTCATCATGCTTTTAATGTGGAAGATCTCATTGCGTATAAAGGTAACTTTTTCCCACCTGGGGATCCCTTTGTCACCCCCCGCGTGCACCCCCTATTGACCGTTCGCCCTCCCCTACGCCACTTCCCTCCCTCCCGGCACACCATGATAAAATTGATACTATTTTAGATGAACAAGTGATGTTTACCAGGGAGAAAACTATTCATCCCTTCCTTATCCGTTGGGTTTGTTGACCAGAGTCTGAGAATGCTTGGATTTCTCGCGAGACACTACAGCAACTCGACTCAGACCTCTTGAAATTCTATTAGAGCTAACAGGATTGCACTTCTTCAGGCCCTAGTCAACTTTCTTCCGGAGATCTCGATCGTTCTATCAGCTTTCGGCCCCCTCTTACTCAAGTCTATCACCGTCGCCGACGGGTTGCCCAGCCACTCAGCTTGTGGTTGGAAAGTTGATTACTGACGTTTAACTTGCCGGGGTCGAGTTTCTTCCACCCGAGGAGAATTGATGCGGGCATCCTAGACAAATATTCACTTTTATTTTCCTTCAAAATATGAAGATTCACTTTTATTTGTCTTCCAAATTAGTTGTGATTTTATTTTCATTTATTTGATTTTATTTAATTTCCTTTTTAACTTTTTCAATTATTTAATTATGATTTTGTTTTCAATTTTCTTTCACATCAGATTCTCTATATCAGAATCCCTAGGGCTATTGTTTGGAGGACAATTGATTGATTAATGAATGAGTATTTATGAAATTGATTGTAATTGAGTAATTGTGCTTTTCTTCCTCTCACCTCATTGGTTTGATCACTTTCTTATCTCTACCCCTCTAGTCTAATTTCTTATCTTTACTCCTCTATTCTTCTTCTCTCTACTTTCACCCTCCTCCTACACTGTGTGCTTGAACACGAGTTGTTTGTGAAGTTTGGTAGTTTTATGTGGTGCAGACGCAATGTTTAGTTTTACTTCTGCTGCTTGGATCAGTCATTGAAGTTGCATATCTGATATGGCAAAAGTAATTAGATGATATAGAGTTTCCGTATTTCAACAACCTGGTGAATCAATATGCTGCGAAGATGTTGTGGCAGAGGGCCCCAGAGGGGGTGGGATCTTTCGTCATTAAGGATGCATGAAATGTAGTTGGAGTAGAGATGTCCGATGGATGATTAGCAACTTAGCATTTAAGGAGCACTTACCTATTAAAGAATGAATGCGCTAAGTGGAAGACTTAGTACTGCTTATAAATTTTGAACAATTTATGGTTTTAATGGACAAGGACAGTTCACAAAGTATGATTGCTGACTTCTCTTGCAGATGGAAAGTTGTTGGGCAATGACTTTTTTAGGTTACTTTAGTTCATGCAACTTCAATAATTTGATTTTTTTTTTTTTTTGGGTAGATTTAAGGAATTATAGTGGTTATTGGACCACAAATTGAAAATTTCCATGAGAAATGTTGTGTGAAATGTGGAACATGAAACCATAGTAATCAATCATAAATCTGTAGCCTAAATCTATGATCTAAACTCAGCAAATGTTTTCTGGTGCCTCGGAAAATATCATTTAGCAGTTGATTCTTAATCGACATTGGACATGTTAGATGAAACATACTTCGTATACGTGGGAATGCCCTGGAATTTGCCTTTAACTCTGTTTCTTCTGATCTAAACTTGTTGAGCGCTTGCTGCTCAAAATTCCCATCAGAGCTGTTTTAAGGACAACTAGCAGAATTTGATTCGGGTAACTGAACAGATAAGACGATCATTGATGTAATAGTTCACCCATTTTTCCTCGTTTGATATCCATGATATCCATAGTTGAAATCCTCTTATCAGTAGTCTGCTTAATGTCACCGATCATTTGTATGTGCCATTAAAGGGAGCGAGACAAAGGGATAGCTTTTTTCATCTGTCATTGATAATTATGCTTGGTTTGATGGTCATGAAATGAAGATATAGAGATTAAGACAGAAGGACAGTTTGTGTTTTCGACAAGGCCCGACGAAGTGGGACGCTATGAACTCTGGATATTAAATGGGGCTTTGTGTTGCATGTGTTTTGCATGGATTTTTCATGAGTAAGTGACTTCCAAATGCAGTAAGCTTTTGCATTGCCCATTTGAATCAAGCCTAAAGTTTATGATAAATGTCAAATGATCGGTTCAATTTTGTTCTTCTGCACACAGCCTTGAGGATATGATTGCCTGCTTTGTGTATTCATAAGACCAAGAAATTCAGCCGATTTAAAGAGGTCTTCTACTTCTTAGCCTACTCTCACTGTTTATATTCCTTTTATTTTTGTGATGCCATCATTCTGGTTTATCATAGCCATCATTCTGCAACCATAAGAAAGTGTGACTGGAATAATCGGATGCAATCATCTTACTCAACATGATGAAAAACCTCATCCATCATATTTGACTGCATTTGGCCTTTTTCAAATATTATTGTCACGTCCCCGGCATAAAATCATACAAATATGATAATATTTAGAAGACTTAATCAAATATAGAGATGCAACCCTATACTAAATATTATTAGACAAATCTAATAAACTCTGTAATGACCCAAGAAAATACGGTTGATAACCTTATAGTTGACTTGAAAGTATATTATTTGCTCTAAAACTTATCCATGCATTAGGAAAAACATCCACAAAATAATATGCAGAATGCTAAAATATAAGATCAGAGTCACTGGCTGCCAAATACAGACATTCCGAAACCAAATAGTATAAATGAAATGCAATTTTGATTATAAATAAAATATCCTAAAACTATGCTTCCAGAAATATCTCTATTGAAAAACCCTAGAAGTGATATAAGTTTGCTAATCTGAAATATTTCAAAACATGGCAATTGTAAGCTTACACATGGCAAAGCATATATATGTGTGTGATATATATGATAAAATATGAAGAACAACAACAACAACAATCAAATACAAAATGTTGAAAAATACAATAAGATGATAAAAATTTAGAAACTAAAGATTAGTGATAATCTCATTGGCTATAGTTTAATATTGAGGGTAGGGCTACAAAATTTTTCAATAGCCTAGGACATACATCACTATTCAAGATTTATGAGTAGATTGATTAAATATTTTTTTTTGTAAGTGGGGTCAAATATTATCTTTTAAACCCATGCATATTAGGTAACAACCTTCGTTTATAAATTATTATAGTTAGATATTTCTAAATATATTTAGTCAATTTTTTATAATGATTCTTATTTAGTCAAAATAAAAGACTTCATAATAAATAACAAATATATAAATTTTTTAACAAGAAAAATAAATAATATTTATAAATTTTAAAGTAAAATTTTCATCAATTACTTGCATAAAGGAGACTAATAATGTTAAAAATCTAAAGATTTTAAGATTTGTTGACAATTTTGTAGTTACAAGCATTCAAAATCTCAAAATTTCATATGATATGGATATGCAGGTATGATAAGGTCAAAAAAGATAATAAAAGATTACATGTAAGTATATTTAAATAAAAATTTAAGAAAATAGTCTTAAAATTTTAGCAATAAATTGAAAAAAAATGGTTTGAATTTACTTACCTTAATTCAGATATTATTAAGATTGAATATAAAATAACTTTAAATTTAACTTTTTAATTCTTTTTTTTCTCTCTTTTCTGTTAAATGTTAGACAAAAATGACTAAAAAAATGGCCAAACTAGCGCAGAAGCATTAGTTGTGAACCCGTCAAGCACGAGGTTATTAGGCAGTCACCACTCCAGCGTACTTCATCCATGCACAATCACTCCCCATGTTGTCATGCACGCACAAGCATGCCTCTCCCGTACATATTGCCACACTTACTACTAATCATGCCTGAGCACTGCACGTGCTAGTCAAGCGTAGATTCTATTTCCTTGAATACTTATATTTTATCCAAATTTATTTATGCTTAATAATTCATTTAATTTACTCAATTCCTAATAATAAAAAATATAAATTCGGGATCGAGTGTTACAATTCTATTGAAGTTTCTAAACAAAATTGAGATAGCTGTTTTACAAAAAATGCTAAAGATAGAAGAAAATGTATAAGATTTCTTGTTCTATCTCATGCTGTGAGGTGTAAAACAGTGCAGTTCGGTCAGAGAAGAGCTTCTCCTCTATCATCAGCACAGCAAACTAGAACATTACTCTGCACGGTAGCACTGGAGGCACAAGGAACCTTTCTGAATTTGTAAATCACGGTAAGTTTCCATATTTAATATCATGTGAAGGATAGCATGATGTGTGCGCAAGTTTAAGAAAATAACCTATTCTAAAATGACGTTCTAGTTTGGGAAAGTTTTCTAAACTTATAAGTTAGAAATTTTATCTCAAATTTTTTAATGTGGGATATGCATCATTCCTTCCCGATTCGACAGCCGCAGATCTCGGCAGTTACAATCTGTGACATTTCACTTAACGGCTTTCACTCAGCAACGCTTTACTCCACCCCGGCGCACCGACAGTAGGTCAGTCCCTCTGCAGGTAGTCATCTTCAGTAGCCTTTTTCCATTAGAACCCTCCGTAAGTAGCCCTCTCCAGGTCAATGTTGATTTTAATAAAAGCACCATTGATACGTACATAAATACAATAGGAGAATTTACTCTAAAATGACGTTCTGTTCTACGAAGGAAGAGCCTTTAAATTTATAAGATAGAGATTTTATTTTAAGTTTTTTAATATGTAACATGCACGACAGTATCCCAGTTTAAATGGTATACAACACATATCCCTGGATTCTTCCCAGGATATTGATGTTGCTAACCCTGGTTTGGTTAATTCTTTTGATTGAGTTGACAGAGTTGCCTCAAATGCAGTGGATTTGCTGATGTCTACAGTTTAAACGGTATACAACACATATCCTTGGATTCTTCCCAGGATATTGATGTTGCTAACCCTGGTTTGGTTAATTCTTTTGATTGAGTTGACAGGGTTGCCTCAAAGGCAGTGGATTTGCTGATGTCTTCAGATTTGTTCTAGTCCTTGGAATTGGAACCGGGCCTGCCATTTTGATTTTCATCGATGACATGATGAAATCTCAATATATTATTATACTAATAATTTTAATAATTTATTAATTAATATTTAAAATATAAATTAATACTCATGATATTTTATAATGCATTAGCATGTACTTGCCCCCTAAGTTTTAATTCCCTGAAAAAAAAACCATATTGCGTCTAATAGGAGTATGGCAATGGCCAAAACTGATGTTTCCATCCATGCGGCCGAACCCATGTAGGGATACAGGTAGCTGATTCTGGCTCAATTAAGCTGGTTTTCTTGTATATTGATGGTTGTTGTGTCATGTATGTTCTAATTTATTTGTGTAGATTGTGATAAAATTTGTTTGAATCTAATAAAGTTTAAGAGAAAAAATTAAGTCAAACAAAATTATATATATATATATATTATGTTTGGTGTTGGGCCCCAATATGAAGGCCCATAAAACACGACCCAAAGGAAATGTCCAAGTGAAAAACCCAGAGGTATTTTCACAAACTAAGGAGGCTGGACACCCAAGAAGCCCAAAACAGAGGCTAATGTTCCAAAGGCTAAAGCCACAACAAAGGTCCGAGACAAGGAAGCTTGAGGACATCACTAAGACATCCAGATACGAGGACAAGAAGAGGCCCGAGAACCCCAGAAGTCCTATCAAGTCTCAAAACAGTCAGAAAAGTCGAAAAGAGACTCGAGGACCTTCCATGGAGATACTCCGAGAGCTGCCTTCTCCAACAAGTCCGCGAACCCACAAAGCAACAAGGCATGCCACGCGAGGACGAGGACTATTTCATACACGGCCGAGAACGCTAGCTAAGCAACTTCGCCGATTTCCAATGAACCTGCAACGACTGCCAGTCGCCGTTTCTACAGGGCACGTCCAGTCAAATCAAGACTAACGCCTAAACCCTGCACGCCTGGCACGCTCAGGCCTACCAGCGGCACCAGTCGCGTGCTACCCTGCACACGTCAGCAGCATTAAATGTGGCCAGTGGAACAGTGGGAAGCCTCCTGGCCGCCCGCTGTCCGCCACGTGTCCCCTTCCCAGCGAAACACTTCCCCTATAAATACTCAGCAGAGGCTCGTGCCTAAGGGACTTTTTTTCGGCCTTTTCTCCCGAGTTACTCCAGACAAGAAAAAAGGAAAAAATGTCGACTCTCTCACTCTCTCTCTCGGCCCCTTCTCTCATTCTCTTCCCAGCAAGAAAGAGCAAATGATTGACAAAGCTTCCCAACGAAAGAGCTCCTTAAGTAACGAAACACAAAATAAGAGACAAGGAAAGGATCTATCATAAACACTTGTATTCTATAAAGACTTCCCTCTAATAGTGAAGCGTTTTTAAAGGCCCATAGTCTTATAGTTTTTCCTCCTCATTTAAAGGAGGTTTTTCATGTAAAAACCTAGTCTCAATTTCTCTCTCTCCACATCTCCAAACACTTGTATTGCTCGTGGACCCCGAGTCCCTGAACGCAATATTTGGAATGTATGAAAAATCTAAAAAAAAAAGTACAAAATATAAATTAGAATACTCATAATTAATAATGCTGTTTCTTTTATTTTCATTAATTATTTTAGACTTTTCTATTGAAGATAATGGTAATTAGAGGTTTGATATGATATTTTATTCAACGATAGGGAAGCTTTAAAGATGATATTGACTCTTTAGGGCGAAATGCAAGGAAAGGATATAGTTGGAATATTTAGGTTTTAGGAGTTAATCCACTTATTTTATGAATTATTGTAATTTAGATAATTTGGGGCTTAGAGTTCTAGAATAGTTTTGATTTTCATACTTATATATATAGTAAGATTTAGAATATTTGACATAATGGTTTTTTTGGGCATTCTTTTGATGTTAAAGAAAATTAGAAGAAAAAGAAAATAAATTTTAAAATAAATTTTTTATTAGGTTATCCAAAAAAAAAAATAATAAGAAAAAACTATGCTTTTTAAATGATTTTAAATTATAATTTATAATTGATGCGTTTCGAGAACTTAAATTAATGTACGAATTAATGAATCACCTTATTATCCTTGAATGTCCGAATATTAACAGGTCAGATTTTTATAATTTTGAATTTGGATCCTCTACACTACAATAAAAAAATCAAAGTTAAGAAGTATGTAAAATTTGATTCTCAATATATCTTTTAACGCTTAAATTAATAATTTTTCATTTGAATGTGAAAGATGCAAGAAAATGGATGCAAGAATTTAAAGAGAATGGGGATAAATGTATGTATAGAGGACAATACTCATTTTTATATACTCGTTTGAGAGAGTGATTTTGGTATTTAAAATTTAATCCTCAATATATCATCCGACAATATTGAAAATTGTTACTTTCACATGTGTGGGAATAATAATTCCTAAAAAATATTTATTTATAGTTAAATTTATAATCAAACGGAGAAATATCTATTTTTAAAAAATAAAAATTTTATTCTCTCATTATTTTCTCCAATCAAATATGTCATTAAAGCATATTAAAAAAATTTATGAAACTGAATAAGATAAGTAAATAAAAATAATATTTTATACATGAATAAATAAGATTTTATTTTAAATATTTAATATTAAATAAAAAATCTAAAATCTAAAAAAATAATCAAAACTAACTACAAATACGTAATATATATATATATATATATATATATATATATATATATATATATACAGTAAGTAATCAAATTTATATAAATTAATAAAACTATTATATAGATGAATATTTATTATATTATATAAGTAGACTGGAATAATAATAAAAAAAAAACCTAACCAATTTATAAAGTCATCTAATAAAAATCTATCAAAAATTTTTTTACAATATACAACAAAATAACCCAATTAACAAATTCTACAATATCTCTTGCGAGCAACAATGTTATTTGTTATGGCTATATTGTGGTCAACTAGTATGTAAAGATTGTACCATATGTGACTCATGCCTCTATTATGATTTACTTATAGAAGGCAATCCTTCACATCGGTGCTAATGAGTTGAATCCAAGCTGCATTTGAATCAAACAATACTGTAAACATTGATCATAATTTTAAAATAAACACACTCTAAATAGATTTAGTGATGAATTTTATATAGAAATATAGGAGTTATTAAGAACACAATTGTTGTAAACTTTCAAATAAAACAAGTAGTTGATATTTGGGTAACTTTAAAAATTTTATAAAGAAAACAGTGTATCAGATTTTTTCTCTCAGTACCTACTTTTCTCACTCAAAGTTGAAGAATCCAACATGCAAAGAACCAAGAGAAGCCAATGGCTCATTTAGACTACTTGTAGGCATTAAAAATTTCACCAACTTGTGTGCCTTTATTGGGATAAAGAAGGAATATAGATAAATTAAGTTACATGTCCAATGTGGATTAGTTGGACAACCCATAAAAAATTAAAACAAGTTGCCAAGTGTGGGATTTTTTTTCCTTTTTTTTAATAAAGAAAATTATTCTATTTTGTACTATACTAGCCTATTTATTTTATATTTTATTAGCCTAGTTGATATTATGAAAAGATCGCTTAAGCCTCGTTGATATTTTATAAAGGGTATTTAAATACTTAAGACTGTCTTATTGTATTATTATTCTGACATTAACATATTAAAAGGTTGTTCCATGTATAAAATATTTTAAAATTTAATTATTTGTTTATCAACCCACTACTTTTAATAAAAAAAAATTTTTTAGGTTGCGTTGTTAGTATGAGTTTTATTTGGTCTGAAATAAAAGAGAAATTACTGAGTCATTTTAATTAAAATTTATCTGTCAATATGAAATATCTATTCATTTTTAGATATTTGAATACAAATTAAATTTTATATGATTATATATTTAATAATTTTATGGTCGGACGACATAAAAATGGGATGGTAAGTAACGGAAGCCGGTAGGAATAGCCTTGCTAGTGTGGTTTGGGTGATACTCTCGACATTGTGGTTGATACCCAAAGGTAATGGCATAATAGGGTTTATGATAAAAACCGTAATATTTAGTAATAATAGGTGTGTTAAAAATTTTATATATAATAGAATGTTTTTATGATTAAATTCTTAATAATATGTTTGATTATTGGAATAAAATAAGTTAGAAGTAAAATATTTAAATTTAAAAAGTAAAATAAAATAAAAATAAAGTTAAAAATTTTTATTTTTATATTTAATTATTAAAATAAATTAAATTAAAATTTAATATTTTAATATTTAATATATAATAATAGTAAGAGAAACGATGTTAAAATTTATATTATTGACTTCTCCGAATCTCATCAATTGTATCTCTTCCTGAGATCCGTAGGAACCCTAGACCACAAAAAATCGCATCTGTTCAACAAATCACAAAATGAACAAATCTTGAGTTCCGTATGAACCCTATCGCTCCTTCTCCTTCTTTTGCGCGCCTTCTTCTCTTTTCTCTCCTCGACAACGCCATTCCCTGTCGCGTGTTTAACCTTGCTATGATCAAAACTATCACCTTCATAATAACGTTTCGATCTAGCTTGCAGAGCATCATCCACCACCGCAGTTTTGTTCTGAGATTTGAGTCGACAGCGACTGTCCTCAGACTGCTCCTCGATTGCCTGAAAGACGTTGCTGCCTCCCACGCCTCCTGTGGCCGCCGCGAGGGTTCCAATTGGCCGAAGCTTGCTCGGAGGACTTGGAAACGGGGTTTCCAAGGGCTGAAGAGCCTGATATAGAGAAAAGAACACGAGCCCGCCGACGGAGAGAAAAGAACATGGCTGATATGGGAATAAAATTTATGGGTCATGAAAATAGTTATTTTTTGAAAAATAAAAAATATCTAATAATATATGATATTTTTATTTTTTGATATCTAAAATTAAATATTTTTTTAAAAAAATTTATTCTATATTAAAAAATAATTAAAAATAAAATAAAAATAAATTTTTTATTCTTATTAATTAAATATATATTAATTATTTATCACAGAATAATAATATTCTCATTATCTTAAGACTTTTATTTATAGTATTTATGTTATTGATTGATATAATAATTTTTATTGATTTTTTTTAATACTATACGGGATTGTACTTTGTGAATAATAATTGCTTCGATCTCTGAAATCTTCTAATATGATTTTGTTTTCAATCTTCAAGAACTTTAATCTGTTGGGGATCTTTTTATACTAGTCGATGTTTTTGATTTATGAAATTTTTCTACCATCATTTGTTAAAAAAATCAGGAAAGTAACCATTTTTATTCGTTGGATGTAAAATACTTCTTAAAATACTTAAATACTTCATCACTACCAAAAAAGAATAACTTTCTTTGCCAAGCTGATTGACAATCCAACCAGGCAATCGCATTAAATTAACAGATATCTAAACAAATCAAGTGAGATAGCTATGGCGTCAGTGGTAAGCAGTAAAGCAGGGATATGTTCAAGAAACACCGGCTTTAATAATAGATTCATTGCATTGGCATTCACAATTCGTATGCATTTAGTTAATTATTTTGAAAATGGGACCCCAGCTGCCCCTCCACCATTGACGAACACCCATTGATAAAGGAGTCTACAAATTGCTTCTTTGTCACCAAACACGCCATCCATTTCCTCTTCCTGTTCCCTCACTTTCCTATGCTATGTTGCCCTTCTGATAGGGTTTCTCCATGCTCTCCTCCTACTCTCTCCACTATTCTCTCTCATGAATTTCGGTTATCAGGACCCCACACAGCTTGTTTTTCGTTATATAATCTTGGTTCTTGGAATTTTGGGTAGAGGTATTGGGATTTGTTTCTCAAATCAACTCTGCTTTTGCATTTCTTCCGAGTTTTGTCACCTGTCGAGATGTCTCATATCTTCAACTACAGCGGTAAGCTACGGATTTCTAGCTTTTTATTGCGTTTGGTTCGTTTACGAATTAATTTTCGTCTGCGAAATTTATGGTTCTTTACAATACCAGTTCAGATTGTACAGGTGGGCTGGTGTTGGTTTTTGTGATATGATGCTTTTGGTTCGATTTTGCGTCTTGTTTGGCTGCGTTTGTTTGGATGTATTCCAAACAATTTTTATTTCGAGAGGTTTGTTCTGTGTTAGTTGTGTGGGTCCCTTATGGATTATTTCAACTGGGGATTGAACAGAATTTGATGATTTTTCCCTTTTTAAATTGACTGGGAAAAATCTGTGTTTTGTGCAACTGGGGATTGTGAATTTGTCAGGCATAGACTACTTTCTCTTAGTAGTGAATATCTTCTTTTTTTGTACGAAAGCTCTTGTCCTTGACTCTATCTTTTCCTATGATGTTCATTTGTGAGCCAGTTGGCGAAGTGGCATAAAGCATTTCTAGCAGTACGGAAAGTTAGGTCATGACGATATCATCTATGTCCGTATCACTCGTCGTGGAATAGACCCCGCATCCAACTAAGTCATTGACCGAAGAATGGGAGAATTCCCACTACTGCTGGCGGGCCAGCCGGGCTTGGCCCTCAAATTGGTAGTAAATGGCTAAATCTATGCCTAACATCGAGTTAGGAAATAACGTTCAAAACTTAGATATTCTTGCGGAATGAATCAAAGCTTCTAAATTGACAACAAATGAGTTTCTTTTTTTTTTGGTATAAATAGGCATAGATTTCTTTCTGTTTGATTAAATAGCAACAGATATTGATCTGAAATATCATTTCATGGATTTTCTTTTTCCTTTGTGGTTTTATCAATTCCACAAAAAATGGAACATGATTGTGGTTGTAATTGTCTGGGTGATACAACATGATTGCAATATCAATTTTTCCAAGCAAAGATTGAGGATGCCAGAAATTTTTAGCTGAGTTGTTTTTATGGTTTTGGGCTTGCAGGAGTTGAGTATTATAACAACGAAAGATCAATATGCTTGAACCCTAAGGAAACTGGCCTCTTTTTTCCCCCAGGTCATCATGTGGATATTTGCTATTTCCCTCACAAAAGGGCTCGAATCACTGCCCCCGTTGTTACAATTCAAGAGAGGTTTTGTCGGAGGAAGCAGGCCTCTATTGATGTTCTACCAGACGAATGTCTAATTGAGATCTTTAGGTGGTTGCCGGGAGGCAAGGAAAGGAGTGCCTGTGCTTGTGTATCCAAGCGATGGCTTATGCTTCTAAGCAGCATTCAAAGGGATGAATTATGCAGTGGTCAGCCCTTTGAGAGTTACTGCGTCAGACGCAGTAGTAAGATGATATCAACGGATGAGGATCCAGAATTTGACAGCGATGGACTCCTCAGTCGGAGCTTGGAAGGGAAGAGAGCCACTGATGTTAGACTTGCTGCTATTGCAGTTGGAACCCGAAGCCATGGAGGACTGGGAAAACTTACAATTAGAGGAAGGAGTTGTAGCCATGGAGTCACAAACCTTGGCCTAAGGGCTATTGCTCGTTGTTGCTCATCTCTGAGAGTTCTTTCCCTGTGGAACGTTTTCTCCATTGGAGATGAAGGCCTTCTTGAGATTGCCAATGGATGCCACCGGCTAGAAAAACTCGACCTTTGCAAGTGCCCATCTGTTACTGACAAGGCTTTGCTTGCTATTGCAAAAAATTGCCCTAATTTAACTCATTTAGCCATAGATTCCTGTCCAAACGTTGGCAATGAAGGACTGAAAGCAGTTGGGCAACTCTGCCCCAACTTGAAGTCCATTTCCATCAAAGATTGCCCTTTTGTTGGTGATCAAGGAATTGCAAGTGTGCTATCGTCGGCAACTCATGCCTTAACAAAGTTGAAGCTTCAGGCGTTGAACATCAGCGATCTATCTCTTGCCGTTGTTGGCCATTATGGAAAGGCGGTTATTGATCTAGCTCTAGATAGTCTTGGAAATGTGACTGAGAAGGGTTTCTGGGTCATGGGCATTGCTAATGGCCTGCAGAAGCTTAAGACCTTAACTATTAGATCTTGCGTGGGGGTTGCAGATCGTGGCCTTGTAGCTGTGGGAAACGGCTGTCCGAATCTCAAAGTTTTCAGTCTTTGCAAGTGTACTTTCTTATCAGATGGTGGGTTGGTGTCTTTTGCCAAGGCAGTTCCATCACTCGAGATTCTGCAATTAGAGGAGTGTCACCGGATCACACAAATCGGGTATTTTGGTCTCCTTTCAAGTTGTGGTGCTAAATTAAGGGCTCTTGCTATAAAGAATTGCTTCAGTATCAGGGACATTGATGTCAGAGTGACCCTGCCTGATTGTTTCGCATCCTTGCAATCTTTGTCGATCCAAAACTGCCCCGGATTTGGAAATGTAAACTTGGCTTTGTCAGCGAAGTTGTGCCCTCAACTACAGTATGTGGATCTAAGCAGACTTGATAAGATCACAGATGCTGGCTTTCGCCCATTGATCGAGGGCTGCAAGGCTGGTCTCGTCAAGGTCATTCTTGGCGGTTGCATCAATATGACGGATGAGGTGGTCTTGGCAGTGACTAAGCTGCACGGTGCGACACTCAAGACGCTGAACCTTGATGGCTGCAGGAAGGTCACCGATGTCGGGTTGGAGTCGATTGCTGAGAACTGCCTAGTGATCAATGATCTTGATATCTCAAAGTGTGCGATCACAGATTTTGGTATTTCCTCCCTCGCTTGTTTAAAGAAGCTCAACTTGCGGATCCTTTCTTTGTCAGGGTGCTCAATGGTATCGGACAAGAGCTTGCCCTACTTGGTTAAACTGGGTCGGACTCTTATGGGATTGAACCTTCAGCACTGCAATGCAATCAGCCGCAGCATAGTTGATATGCTCATGGAGCGGCTATGGAGGTGCGACATCCTTTGCTAAGTGCAAAAGGGCATAAATGCCCATTGAGTGAACAAAAGCCTCAAAAGTTTCCTCAAAGTTCTGGGTATTGTGGCATGTTTGTCTAGTTTTTGGGTCCATCAGCTAAGGTCTTCCTCTCAACTGGTGACTCGAGGACCTTCTTCCCCAGAAAATGGCCTGTTGCCCCACCATTGTTTTTGCAGGTTTCCTTCGACATGGGAAATCTGTTTCCATCATTCCCAAGAACACTGATACCTAGTCCTGGTTTTTGAGGCTAGGCTTGTTCATGTTTTGCTGGGTTAGTAACAGTTTACTTCGGGCTTGAGTGCTAGTTTTCTGTTTTTTTATCTGTCCAATGTTGCCTTTTACCGGTATTTTGCAGTCTGCTGTCGTTCTTCTCATGTGGGTAGTCGTTGCTTTAGACGGTTCAGAGTTACTGTGCCTCGTGGTCCCAGGCTTTGGCCATGGCAGCAGCTTCTTTTTGGTCTGCCATGACGACCTCCTCTTGCTGCTGGTGGTGGTTTTTCTGTTTTGTTTTGCCAATCCCTGGTTTTTGCAGGCTTCTCTTGTTCGTGAACTGTAAACACACATCAAATATCAGCTGTATTTCTGGTTTAGTTATGGATGTTAACCATGTTTCGATGAAATTTGACGATCAACTTTGCTTGATCGAGCTTCTGTTCTCGCATTTGTCGAAATTTCTCAGTAGTTCAGTGGACGATACAGTGAGAAAATGAGTTTTTTTTTTTTTTCTTTTTCGTGTTGGGCGTCTGACTTGTTAATCGATTATTACAACAATTTGCTGAGAAGTAGCTGTTTGCAGCTCTGATGCTTCATTTGGTTGCAGTATGTGTGTGAAGTTCCTCTCATTTTGCTTCCCCTCAGCTTAAGGATTTTCTTCCAAGTTTGATTGGATAGGATTGTGACAATAAACCAAAATATATTAGACCCATTATATAATAATATCTGGATAAAATTTTTAATATTATAAGTACGTTAGGACTCTAAAAATTAAAAAAAAAATATTTATCTGCTCATAATTTTTTTATATATTTCCAATAGAAATAATATAGGAAAAGAAGTCTTTTGAATTCTCTATCTCATAGTTTTTTCTTTGATTTGAATGATTTTCTATATAAAATTTTTGATATTATATTTATCTTATTTTTGAATCATATTGTATTTAATTTATTATATCTTACGCTCACTTTTAAAACTAAAAATGCCACATACTTGAAGGATTCAGGTATTTAGACTTTTGTCTACTAACTTAAATTACTATTTTTTATTTTCATTATTATGTACATTTTACTATGTTTGACCTATGTATTTTTGAAATAAAATCATGATATGATCTTACTATATTATTATATAATTGTTATTCCTTTCAAGCTTCACTTTTTGCTTACAATATCTCTGTTGAACAAATAATTATGGGCTAATGTCTTTAATCGTGTAAACTGCACCATTCTGTTGTCATCTTTGATCGTGGCTGGTATCAATCTTGCCCGATCGATGCTATTGTGGAGGTGCATTATTTTATATTAGTTGATTATTAAAGTATCATTTTATTTAAAACTAGAAAGAATTTTCTTTTCTAGTTGCTGTGTCTTTTCAAAAATAAAACTGTGAGGGATAAAAATACTGATCAGATGAGTTTCACGCTTTTTTTTCAAAGCAAACAATTTTTTAAATGAGAATGGATTGAATCTCAAAAACTCAACTGGTCCAAAATATAACGCTCGACATTTTTATTTAAGATTTATGACATTATTATTATTATTATTATGTATATTAGGCTAATTTAAAAGATAATTGTAAAAAAATTAAATTGAAAAATTAGGGTCAATGCTTGATTGAAGCCTGTTGCATTGCCCATATGAAGATTTGGCTGAACAATGATATCTAATGTGCGGCTATGGATGTTTGTATGCATTCGTGACAAAATAAGTGACACCTAAGGAGTGTCTGTGTTTTGCGCTCACACTTGCCTATGATTTTAAGTGGCGCTTTATACGCGACTGATCAATACTTATACGCTGATTTGGATCTTTAATAATGACTGCACCTATTTCAGTTATTTCGCATAGGAAAAATAGAGAAGATGAAGAAAGAGGAGTGAAAAATAAGAAAAGGATGAGAGAGAAAGTTGAGGAATGATATTTGAAAACTTTATCGAGTAAAATTTGATAGATCAGATAGTAAAAATAATTATTTTCAAATTCAATCTTCAGTCTATTTTAAAATTTTTTTATTTTTATTTACATTTTTTTATTTTGCTATACATATATGTCACTATTTTACACCACTATTTAACTATTACTACATGCAAATCTATTTCACTGAATATTTTAAAATTTTATTTGGTTTTATCAAAAGTTTAAAAAATTTTGTTTATTCACACAAAATAAGTAAATATTTTAGAATGTTGTGTTTGTATATAAATGTGTTTATGAAAAAAAGTCATAGAATTTGTGCAATGGGCCTAACATATTGATAGTCCATACAAATGCTTTAAATTGAACTTTATTTAAATATTTGATATAATTTATACTTTTCTAAAGGTCTAAAAATTTAGCTATTTGTACTATTTTCATTGGAAAAAAAATTTTATATTGTATTTCAAATAGAGTAAAAAAATTTTACATATTTTTTATAGAATTTTCTATTTTTTTTTATTGAGAATCATTGTAAAAAAATTAGTAAAACTATATATTCAGACGTTATGATATATCAAGCACACTTGAATAGTACACCTACTATTCATGGGTGACAAAACTTTTTAATTTGGATTATGTATTTAGACATTTGAACATATTAGAGTTTTACATGTATTTATAGTTTTTAATCTTTCAACCTCTTTTATATACGTGATTTGCATATCTTATATATATATTTGATAAATTTTAGACTCATAATTTTACTATATATTTTAACCATTCAATACAAACAAGCCATATATATTTGTAAGATTTAAACGGATGATACTTAAAAATTTTATTTAGTTATATTTGTATTTAAATTTGGATTTTTATTTTAATAACATTTGAAATTATTGTATATTTTTATTCTTGTAGATTGTATAATTAGAGAACTATATATTGGTTGGATTTAGTATATATTTATATTATGATAGTTTAGATATTTACTTAATACTTTCACTTGTAAATGGTTTTAACTTAAGAAGGCTTCATAATTATTGTTAGAGGAAGGATAGAATTTGATTCAGCTAGGTCTTACATATCCTGTCAATCTTATAGTTATTATACTCTTTTAGTTTTGAGTATGTTAAGTCTGACCCGATTTAAAATATTTTGATTATTTGAATTTTTAATAGTTATGGATTATCATTTTTATTATTAATTAATTAATATTAACATGTAATTGTTTGTTGAGCCTTTTTTTTTGTTTTTTTGAGTTTTTATTTTTGCTTGGTTCAATCAGTTTGTGCAACAATTGTCATCCCTTTTCAGCACCAAGTCGCTAATTTATAAATGGCTCAAGACCTAACTCCAAAGTCGACCTCAAAGCCCAAAAATAGTAATTTTAACATTCACATGAATATAAACTTTTAATTATTTTAGCATTATTTTTTATTTTATATAATTAATCTAAAATATTCTAGCATCATAATTGAAAAGAAAAAAAGATAAAGAAATCTCTCATATCAGACAACCCGAACGTTGAAACGTCACATTCGTAGTAAGGTCATATCCTCATGGCTCGTAGCCAAATGGCACCCAACTTGACTTCCAAGCACACTTCAGTGCAATTAAGTCGTTAATTATTGAAATCTAGAAACATAAATAAGTAATTAATTAATAATAAGAAATCAAATATGCATAATATGAATCATGGATACCGACACGGACACGACATGGACAAAAGCTAACATGCACCCTTCACTTTTCCAAAGAAACTTTCCAAGTAAGTCCTGGCTTATTTCAATAATAAGCATGCATGCACCTACGTCCGTCATCCCACACTACATAACCATGGGTTAAGCATTTAACCCAAGCAGAACAACGATTTTATTTCTTTATTTTTTTTCTTTTTTAGTTTTAGAATGCAGAAATACCAGCAATAACAATAATTCAAATGGTAATTAAATTTGGAAAATCATCCTCCTCGCTTAGAATTATCAACACGTGAAACCAGGAGGGACAGACTTCTGGCATGCACTAAGCAGCACGCTGAGCGCGACGGGCACATCCAGATGAATCCCAAGCACATTGGCCTTGATGGCGGTGCAAAGGCAGAGCGCAGCCTCCAAGTCCACCAACCCCTCAAGCAAGGCGCAGCACTCACTGCCGGACGGTGGCGCTCCAATCACGACATTAACGAGGCCGAGGAGGTCGGCACACACACCGAGCTTCAGCGCGTCTCTGGGGCAGGAAGGTGGTGCGGGTGGAGATACGACAACAGGAGGCGGAGATGGGCAGGGCTTAGGTGGCTTCGGGGGAGGCGGAGATGGGAGAGAACAAGTCGGGTGGCCACCACAGGCGTTGCAGAGGGTGGTGCAGAAGAGAAGGGAGAGAATGACAGTGACAAAGATGGTGGCGGAGAGGTGGCTGCCGGTGGCCATGATAATGTATTATTATTGAGGTGGGACTGGTGCCTTATTCTTGTAGGGAGGTCTGGCCTTTTTAAGGGGCAAGTGTGAGGTGTGAGTTGTGTTGAGTGAGTGGAACAGAATGGAGAAGGATAAAACTACTGGTTCGATTTTTGTAGGCTTGTGGCAAGTTGCCCATGTAATGCTGACTTGATACAGTAATAATATACGTAATAAAATTTTCTATAAAAGTCTCAAACTATTTAATAAAAAAAAACTAATAAATAAAGCAAATAACTATACAACACACAAGTTAGTCTTTACGTAGATAATTTATTCATGAATTCAGAGGAAAAATTATAAGACTTTTTACATCTAAAACTAACACACAAATCCTATTACTATGTAAATGAACTTGGATAACAAAAAAGAAAGAGTAAAATTGGTCCGATGCCAAGTCTAGAAAGATAAACTAAAGATTTATTGAAATCAATTATCGACAATTTAATGGACTCTAGAAGGATAAATCAAAAAGAATATTGTGTTTCTTTTATATTAGGTGACGTTTGGTTGGTAGGTACAGAAATTCTATTTCCATCTTATTTTTGGTGGAATAAATATTTCTTTTTTTGTTACAGTTTAACACAGAATAATAATTTCCTGAGGAATAATAACACGGAACTCCGAATTTCAGGAATAATAATTTTCATGTCATATATGATATTTTTTTTATTGTCGGGTGAGACAAAACAGTAATTCCCACAAAATTTTTTTTTTTTGAAATTTCTAAAATGTCCTTTAATCATATTATGCATCACTGCATATTCTCTGCATACATACACGCGCGCGCGCGCACACACACACATATATATATATATTACTTAATTTATTAAATATTTTACGCACATAAATGTATTATATACATATAAATTATATATTATATGATAAAAATATATATAATTTTTAAATATATAATAAAATATATTATATAATATACACATTTTTAGATAATTATATTTTATATGATTATATATTATATATATAATTATTTAAATATTTATCAAATATGTATATATAATTATATTTTATATTTTATTTAGTATATGTATAATTATAATTATATTACACAAAATATATACTATTTTATAAGGTTGTTTCCCTTGTTGAAAAAAATATATAATTATATTATATGATTATTTAATTTTTACATATATATATATATATATATATATATATATATATATATATATATAAAACACAAAATAATATCATTTTATTTAAATAAGGGCAAAAGAATTATTATAATAAATTTTTACTTTATTTCTCATACCATTTTATAAACTAATATTATAATATTAAATTCTAACTTATTTTATTTAAATAACCAAATATGAGAATAATAATTTTTAATTCCATTTCTATCCTATTCTATTCCTATCTTATTCAATTATAGCAATTAAACGTAGCGTTAGAGTTTATTAAATTGTCACTACCCAAATGAGTAGACCACGCTCGCAAATCGATCACAGTTAGTCCGTTGAATTCTTCGATTGAATGCACATCAAGAGCCAACTGCCGTGAATCTCTGGATCCGCTCGGTCGAATGCACAGATCCTTGGTTCATTTATTCATTCACAAATGGATCATATTTCCCTGATGATTTTGTGTAATTTTGCAATATTTGGCTGATTTTATTGGGGGAGGGATATAAACGGGGAAAAAATATAAACTAGTGATGTTTTTTTTTTTTAATTTTTATTGAGATATTGAAGGAAAATTCCAAGAAAAATATATGTTTCTAATAATGTATTTTTTTTTATATTGGCTTCATAAGAAAATATAAAGAGAAGATATTTATTTTTCGGTGATTGAGAGAGCTTAGATAAAATTATGAGATAGAATGATAATTATTTTTATTTTATATTATTATTTTTTTTTAAAAAAATTCTTATAAATTAAGAATCAAAATTTATTTTTTTTCATATTTATTAATTAGATTTTTCTTAAATTAAAGAGGCCCACATATACCAAAGCATTATAATTTATTAAATTGGAAAGTATCCTCTTTGAATAATCCCTTATTCAAAATGCTCTTTGCGTACACATGGCATCACGCTGTGTTGATACATTTTAATAATTCAGATGACGAATTTGCCGGTGAGGATTGGGACCATGGAGGATGATTGGGTGTAGAGAGCACTGACGGCTTTGATCGGGCGTCTTCGCATCACCGGTTTAATAATTCACTTGGAATGCCATTCTACAGCACTGACGCATTAAACTGAAGTTATGGTTATTGAAAGAAAACCATATGATAATAAAATATTATGTCATTTAGCTTGTAAGACAATTGTTATTCCTTATGCATTCCATAGATAAGGATATTACCATAGTTGCCACCGACATGGGTAAATAGCCTTTCAATCAGGCAACTAGGCCCTATTTTAAAAAACATTAAAAAATAAATCAAGCTAAAGGAGACCATCAAAACAGTCAAATAGTAGTGGTTTTCAATACTTTGCTACAAGCTGTGCAGATTCTTCACTAAAAGTAACCAATCCACAAGGAAACTAGACAAGTATGTCTATCACACGCTAAATAAACTCTAAATCAAGAATGAACTATAACAAAGAACATACCGGTCACAGAAACCAGCCACCAGATGGCAAAATGGCCCTAAGAAGATCCGGTTGGAGGGGCTGAAAGATATGGGCTCCATGACGGTGACGGCAATCGACGATGAGGGGATGATATTGATAACGGAAGGGGAGATCAACAGAGGAGGGAGAAGAGGGAAAACGAACGAGCGGCTGTGTGAGAGAGAGAGGGTGAGCAGGGAAATTAGGGAAGGAAGGGAAAAGAGAAAGGAAAATCGAGAGAGAGAGGCAGAGAGGAGAGAGACGCAAAGAGAGGAGAATTAGAACGAAAGAGCTCAGAGCCAAAAGTATATCCATTCCTTACATTAAACAGTACATATATAGAAAATGAGTTGATTGGGAGAAACAAACTCTCTAACAAACTTAAGGGAAAACCTAAATCTGCTAACAAATTGGGAAAAATGATTAATACAGGAGGGCACAGCATATGGGATGGAAGACAAATAAAAGGCCGTAACATTGCCGTTCCCTTCAAAATAACATTGTCCTCAAGGTTAAGTGACTTAGGTCTGGAAGTCTCGATCCCTGTGCAACGACGCTGTTCTTGTTTGAAGGATAGAGCAGCAAAATCAAGATCAGCTGTTGCGTCAACAACGTCCACGTCTTCACACATAGCTTTACCCCCGAGCTCTGAGTGCACCAGCATAAGATTGTCGTTGTTAACTACCGACGCATCAGGCTTCCAAGATCCCCCTCTGTCAGCTTCTGGTTGTCCAACAGCCTTGGATTCAGCCTCTCGGTGACGCCTACCATCCATTGTTGTGAATTCTGCAGGCACATTGAAGACAGCAAGCTGTCCTATCCGAAAAATCAAAACTGGAAGCTGCCCTCCTTTTGGCGCCATTTTGCTACCTATTAGTCCAGCTCCAGCAGCCCCAAATGAGGCAGCAATTGCAACAGAGCCAGCAACAGTTCCAGCAGTACTTGCAGCAGCTGCAAAACCACTTGCTCCAATTACAGGGATAAGAGTGCCCAGCGTTGGAGCTATCATAGTCTCAATGGCTTCCAATTTCACCCATGGAATGTCAAACCAAGTGGCCAGCAGCCTCAAAGTCACACGGTGCCGGGCATCATAACCCCTTCTTTGCTGGGATCTTTTGTTGCCTTCTGGGATATTTGCATGACAAGCAGAAAGAATCTCATGAAGAGCTGTTATTTTCCTTTCAAAAGTAAGCATTCTATGCTCTTCCAGGGGTTCCTCATCAAATTTACATACAGATCCATCAGTGACAGGTGTAGTACCATTATTCACCGCAGGGAGAGTTCCAATTACATTTGTCTTAGCAGATGATGGAGCCTCAGCAATACAGCATTTTTAATGGCGATCATCATCATACTCATGCTGCTTCTCCCTCTTAGACTCAGAGGTAATGGATGATTCCAAGCTTTGTGTCATAGCATCAACAGCTTTAGCCAAGGCGAGTTCCTGCTCCTTTGCTAAAGAATATGATTCGCTTTCTTCTGAGAGCAATCTCAGAAACAACTGTATTTGCAAATCCATTTGTTGCATCCAATGCTCACCTCCTATTTCTGCACGAGGAGTTAGAGCCAAGACAAAATTGACACAGATTTGGTGGATGGCACCAGATTGGCATAAGCTGTCAGTGAGCTCAAATGCTATCTCTTCCTTATCAGGCTGGCAGATGATTTAATGTTCGACATCCCCACACAATGGCTTGGGATATGCTGCGTCAAATGTATGCTCTGCTTCAAGAAACATTACATTTTCCTCTAGTGTCTGAGCTACCGCAATCATATACAATGTAAGGGTGGTCTTCCCACTGTATAGTTTACTCTGTAGCCGAATATGATCCTCCACAAGCATCACTATCACAATGGAATTCTCTACCAAGACAACAGGAAATTGGGCAGCATTTTTAGCCCCTGCTAGCGCATTTCTCGGTGAGGAACACTTAGTGGAAATACGAACAGCTGCTGCAGCAATAATTTCAGTATGAACCTGAAGTTCCCTTGCTACCGAATCTAGCAAACTGTCCATGATCCTTCTTTTGAATATAGGCAATGACTCGCAGCAACTCCAGGTCAAACCGCGGTCACTACTAGAAATGAATGAATGATTGAAATCTTTGTCGCCCATTGATCGAGGGCTGCAAGGCTGGTCTCGTCAAGGTCATTCTTGGCGGTTGCATCAATATGACGGATGAGGTGGTCTTGGCAGTGACTAAGCTGCACGGTGCGACACTCAAGACGCTGAACCTTGACGGCTGCAGGAAGGTCACCGATGTCGGGTTGGAGTCGATTGCTGAGAACTGCCTAGTGATATATGATCTTGACATCTCACAGTGTGCGATCACAGATTTTGGTATTTCCTCCCTCGCTTGTTTAAAGAAGCTCAACTTGCGGATCCTTTCTTTGTCAGGGTGCTCAATGGTATCGGACAAAAGCTTGCCCTACTTGGTTAAACTGGGTCGGACTCTTATGGGATTGAACCTTCAGCACTGCAATGCAATCAGACGCAGCATAGTTGATATGCTCATGGAGCGGCTATGGAGGTGCGACATCCTTTGCTAAGTGCAAAAGGGCATAAATGCCCATTGAGTGAACAAAAGCCTCAAAAGTTTCCTCAAAGTTCCGGGTATTGTGGCATGTTTGTCTAGTTTTTGGGTCCATCAGCTAAGGTCTTCCTCTCAACCGGTGACTCGAGGACCTTCTTCCCCAGAAAATGGCCTGTTGCCCCGCCATTGTTTTTGCAGGTTTCCTTCGACATGGGAAATCTGTTTCCATCATTCCCGAGAACACTGATACCTAGTCCTTGTTTTTGAGGCTAGGCTTGTTCATGTTTTGCTGGGTTAGTAACAGTTTACTTCGGGCTTGAGTCCTAGTTTTCTGTTTTTTTTTCTGTCCAATGTCGCCTTTTACCGGGATTTTGCAGTCTGCTGTCGTTCTTCTCATGTGGGTAGTCGTTGCTTTTGACGGTTCAGAGTTACTGTGCCTTGTGGTCCCAGGCTTTGGCCATGGCAGCAGCTTCTTTTTGGTCTGCCACGACGACCTCCTCTTGCCGTTGGTAGTTGTTTTTCTGTTTTGTTTTGCCAATCCCTGGTTTTTGCAGGCTTCTCTTGTTCGTGAACTGTAAACACACATCAAATATCAGCTGTATTTGTGGTTTAGTTATGGATGTTAACCATGTTTCGATGAAATTTGACAATCAACTTTGCATGATCGAGCTTCTGTTCCCACATTTGTTGAAATTTCTCAGTAGTTCAGTGGACGATTCAGTGAGAAAATGAGTTTTTTTTTTTTCTTTTTCGTTTTGGGCGTCTGACTTGTTAATCGATTATTACAACAATTTGCTGAGAAGTAGCTGTTTACAGCTTTGATGCTTCATTTGGTTGCAGTATGTGCGTCAAGGTCCTCTCGTTTTGCTTCCCCTCAGCTTAAGGATTTTCTTCCAAGTTTGATTGGATAGCATTGTGACAATAAACCAAAACATATTAGACCCATTATATAATAATATCTGGATAAAATTTTTAATATTATAAGTACGTTAAGACTCTTAAAAAAAAAATTTATCTGATCGTAATGTTTTTATATATTTTCAATAGAAATAATATAGGAAAAAAAGTCTTTTGAATTCTCTATCTCATAGTTTTTTCTTTGATTTCAATGATTTTCTATATAAAATTTCTGATATTGTATTTATCTTATTTTTGAATGATATTATATTTAATTTATTGTATTTTACGCTCACTTTTAAAACTAAAAATAAATGCCACATACCTGAAGGATTCAGGTATTTAGAATTTTGTCTATTAACTTAAATTACTATTTTTTAATTTCATTATTATGTACATTTTACTTTGTTTGACCTGCGTATTTTTGAAATAAAATCATAATATGATCTCACAATATTATTATATAATTGTTATTCCTTTCTGTTAGAGACATTTGTCTAATTGACATATTCCATGACCATATATTTTATAGTATCGATGTCGGGTTGTGGGTTGTCAGGTTAAATTTCGTTCTGTCCGTTCCGCCCTCTAGTCGCTCAAGCCGTCCGAATCCCCCGTGCTCACCTGGAGCTCGATACCCCGCTCGAGCCGTAAATCCAAAAAGTCCCCGGCTCGCCAGTTGCTCGATACCCGCTCGAGCCGAAAATCCAGTAGGATGTCCGCTCGAGCCGAAAATCCAATAGGGTGCCCACTCGCTGCGCGCCTTAGGGCCGCTCGAGCGCTCGCAGGGTTTCTCATGAAACCCTACGGCCGCCCGCCGCGCGCTCAAGCCCCGTTTGAGCGCCGGTGCAACGGGCAAAATTTTTGAACTATTTTTTGCGCCCTCTATAAGTACTAGCCTTATGTTTTGAAACCCTAAGAATTCTGGAGAGCTTATTTTCGTGCCTCTTTGAGAAGAAATGTCTATTGTGCTTCAAGTTTATTGTATTTCTTGAGAAAATCAAACACTACAAGGTTGCTCATTGTGTTCAAACAAGTTTTCTCACCCACATTCTTTAACCATTGATACATTGCCTTCTACCATCGTTGGAGACATTGGTTCGTGAAGAAGGAGACTCGTTCGTAATTGGCAATTCAAGTGGTTCGAGGAAGATTGACGTGAAGACCGGAAGGTGTCCGATTCCGTTGCCGCGGGAAAATCAAAGGAGTTCTTTGATATGGATCACGTGACGGGAGTAAGTCAGCTAGGTTAACGCGTCGTTACCACCCGGTCTGTAAGTTGATTTTCATAGTGATTCTTCAACGGGCCGTTGAAGCCCGAGTGTTTTTTTCTCGTACCGTGGTATCGAGTTTTACTTCGTCACCAAAAAATTAGTCTTTATCTTTATTGCTTATAAGTACTTATATCGCGCATGATGATTGTGAATCTCGTTAAGATCTAGTATTAAATATCTTTTACGTGTATTAGATATTTATTATTATACACTGCTTCCGCTATACTTTTAACGGGGTCGAAACACGTTAGCACAAAACGTGCTTTTTTACTTTCAAGCTTCACTTTTTACTTACAATATCTCTGATGAACAAATAATTATGGGCTAATGTCTTTAATCGTGTAAACTGCACCATTCTGTTGTCATCTTTGATCGTGGCTGGTTTCAATCTTGCCCGATCGATGCTATTGTGGAGGTGCATTATTTTATATTAGTTGATTATTAAAGTAACATTTTAATTATAAGTAGAAAGAATTTTCTTTTCTAGTTAATGTGTCTTTTTGGAGATAGAACTACGTGGGATGAAATTACTAATCAGATGAATTTCATGCTTTTTTTTTTTTCAAAGCAAACAATTTTTCAAATGAGAATGGATTGAATCTCAAAAATTCAACTGGTCCAAAATATAACGCTCGATATTTTTGTTTAAGATTTATGATATTATTATTATGTATATTAAGCTAATTTAAAAAATAATTGTATGATAAAAATTATTAAAAAATTAAATTGAGAAATTAGGGTCAATGCTTGATTGAAGCCTGTTACATTGCTCATTTGAAGATTTGGCTGAATAATGATATTTAATGTGCGGCTATGGATGTTTGTTTGCATTCGTCACAAAATAAGTGACACCTAAGGATTGTCTGTGTTTTGTGCTCGTGCTTGCCTATGATTTTAAGTGGCGCTTGATACGCCACTGACCAATATTTATATGCTAATTTGGGTCTTTAATGGTACCTGCACCTATTTCAGTTATTTCGCATAGGAAAAGGAAATAAGATGAAGAAATAGGAGTGAAAAATAAGAAAAGGATGAGAGAGAAAGTTGAGGAATGATATTTGAAAACTTTATCGAGTTAAATTTGATAGATCAGGTAGTAAAATAATTATTTTTAAATTTGATCTTTAGTCTATTTTAAATTTTTTTTATTTTTATTTATGTTTTTTATTTTCCTGTACATATATGTCACTATTTTACACCGCTATTTAAATATTACTACGTGGAAATCTATTTTACTGAATATTTTAAAATTTTTTTTAGTTTTATCAAAAGTTTAAAAAATTTTGTTCATTCACACAAAATAAATAAATATTTTAAAATGTCATGTTCGTATATAAATGTGTTTACGAAAAAAATGGTCATAGAATTTGTTCGTTGGGCCTAACATATTGATAGTCCATACAAATGCTTTAAATCATACTTTATTTAACTATTTGATATGATTTATTCTTTTCTAAAGGCCTAAAATTTTAGATATTTGTACTGTTTTCATTGCGAAAATTTTTTTATATTGTATTTTAAATAGTGTAAAAAGGTTTTAAATATTTTTTATACAATTTCCCATTTGTTCTTTTTATTGAGAATCATTGTAAAAAAAAATCAGTGAAACTATATACTAAGACGTTATGATATATTAAGCACACTTGGAGTGCACACCTACTATTTATGGGTGACAAAACTTTTTAATTTAGATTATGTATTTAGACATTTGAACATATTAAATTTTTACATGTAATTATAGTTTTTAATCCTTCAACCTTTTTTATATACGGGATTTACATATCTTATATATATATTTGATAAATTTTAGACTCATAATTTTATTATATATTTCAACCATTCAATACTGACAAGCCATGGATATTTGTAAGATTTAAACGGATGATACTTAAAAATTTTATTTAATCATATTTGTATTTAAATTTGGATTTGTATTTTAATAACATTTGAAATTACTGTATATTTTTATTCTTGTAGATTGTATAATTAGAGAATTATATATTGGTTGTATTTAGTATATATTTATATTATAATAGTTTAGATATTTGCTTAATACTTTCACTTGTAAATGGTTTTAACTTAAGAAGGCTTCATAATTATTGTTAGAGGAAGGACAGAATTTAATTCAGTTAGGTCTTACATATTCTGTCAATTTTATAGTTATTATACTGTTTTAGTTTTGAGTATGTTAAGTCCAACCCGATTTAAAATATTTTGATTATTTGAATTTTTAATAGTTATGGATTATCATTGTTATTATCATTAATCAATATTAACATGTAATTGTTTGTTGAGCTTTTTTTTTTTTTTTGAGTTTTTATTTTTGCTTGGTTCAATCAGTTTGTGCAACTATCACCCCTTTTCAGCATCAAGTTGCTAATTAATAAATGGCTCAAGACCTAACTCCAAAGTCGACCTCAAAGCCCAAAAATAGTAATTTTAACATTCACATGAATATAAACTTTTAATTATTTTAGCATTATTTTTTATTTTATACAATTAAATCTAAAATATTCTAACATTATAATTGAAAAAAAAAAAAAGACAAAAAAATATCTCATATCGGACTCATGGCTCATAGCTAAATGGCACCCAACTTGACCTCCAAACACACACTACAATGTAACCATCGTTTTCGAGACATAACTGGCAAACAAATTATAGTGTCGAGTGCAATCAAGTCGATAATTATTCAGATCTAAAAACATAAATAATTAATTAATAATGACAAATCAAATACACGTAAACATTGGCATCAACACTGGCACCAACATGGACAAAAGTTAACATGCATGCTTCACTTTTCCAAAGAAATTTTCCAAGTAAGTCTTGGCTTTTTTCAACAATAAGCATGCATGCACCTACGTCCATCATCCCACACTACATAACCATGGGTTAAGCATTTAACCCAAGCAGAACAACGATTTTATTTCTTTATTTTTTTTTCTTTTTCTTTTTAGTTTTAGAATGCAGAAATACCAGCAATAACAATAATTCAAATGGTAATTAAATTTGGAAAATCATCCTCCTCGCTTAGAATTATCAACACGTGAAACCAGGAGGGACAGACTTCTGGCATGCACTAAGCAGCACGCTGAGCGCGACGGGCACATCCAGATGAATCCCAAGCACATTGGCCTTGATGGCGGTGCAAAGGCAGAGCGCAGCCTCCAAGTCCACCAACCCCTCAAGCAAGGCGCAGCACTCACTGCCGGACGGTGGCGCTCCAATCACGACATTAACGAGGCCGAGGAGGTCGGCACACACACCGAGCTTCAGCGCGTCTCTGGGGCAGGAAGGTGGTGCGGGTGGAGATACGACAACAGGAGGAGGAGATGGGCTGGGCTTAGGTGGCTTCGGGGGAGGCGGAGATGGGAGAGAACAAGTCGGGTGGCCACCACAGGCGTTGCAGAGGGTGGTGCAGAAGAGAAGGGAGAGAATGACAGTGGCAAAGATGGTGGCGGAGAGGTGGCTGCCGGTGGCCATGATAATGTATTATTATTGAGGTGGGACTGGTGCCTTATTCTTGTAGGGAGGTCTGGCCTTTTTAAAGGGCAAGTGTGAGGTGTGAGTTGTGTTGAGTGAGTGGAACAGAATGGACAAGGATAAAACTACTGGTTGGATTTTTGTAGGCTTGTGGCAAGTTGCCCATGTAATGCTGACTTGATACAGTAATAATATACGTAATAAAATTTTCTATAAAAGTCTCAAACTATTTAATAAAAAAACTAACAAATAAAGCAAATAACTATACAACACACAAGTTAGTCTTTACGTAGATGACTTATTCATGAATTCAGAGGAAAAATTATAAGACTTTTTACATCTAAAACTACTACATAAATCCTATTACTATGTAAATGAACTTGGATAACAAAAAAGAAAGAGTAAAATTGGTCCGATGCCAAGTCTAGAGAGATAAACCGAAGATTTGTTGAAACCAATCATCGACAATTTAATGGACTCTAGAAGGAAAAACGTAGGATAACATTGTATTTTTTTTTATAGTCGGTGGCGTTCGGTTAGTAGGTGTAAAAATTCTATTCCTACCTTAATTTCGGTGGAATAAAAATTCCTTTTTTGGTTACAGTTTAACACGAAACTCCGAATTTTAAGAATAATAATTTTCACGTGATATATGCTATTTTTTTATTGTTGGGTAAGACAAAATAGTAATTCCCACAAATTTTTTTTTGAAATTTCTAAAATGTCCTCTCATCCTATTATGCATCACTGCATATTCTCTGCATACATACACGCGTGCGCGCGCGTGCACATATATATATATATATATATATATATATATATATATATATATATTACTTAATTTATTGAATATTTTACGCACGTAAATGTATTATATATATATAAATTATATATTATATGATAAAAATATATATAATTTTTAAATATATAATAAAATATATTATATAATATACACATTTTTAGATAATTATATTTTATATGATTATATATTTTATATATATAATTATTTAAATATTTATTAAATATGTATATACAATTATATTTTATATTTTATTTAATATATGTATAATTATAATTATTGATGCGTACCTGGATCCGACTTCAACGGATTCGGATGGTTCCTGATGGTTTGAACCGGCCCGCTTCATCGAAAGACAAATCCCGCACACCACTAAACAAACGAGGTCGAGCGTTAACGGCGGGATGTGTAATCCCACCGATAACACTCCGACGCTCAGTCACTAATCACCCTTCAATGGAAGAATCAGAAAATAAGAAAGCTATTAAAGAGGAATGGAGTGTCTTGTTAGGATGTCGAGAAAGCGCAAGTCCTTTCTCGTATCTGAATGGTGGGAAAGAACGACGTGTGTAAGACCCGTTCGTTGCCTTGGAATTGGAGTGTGTTTGAGAGTTTTGCTACTGAGAGCCAGTTTGTTTTTTAGAGTACTTAGGGTTTTCTGTCTCTATTATCGCTTGAAGGAAGAGTCTCCAGCATGCAAGCGTTTCAGAGAGAGAGAGTTGTCGGTCGAATACCCGTAAACGCCAATGTGAGCATTCAAGAGAGCGTGTCCTGGATCTTTGATCCGTGGCCTCTTTTATGGCAAAGATGGTGATCTTCTTTCTTTGGAAGGAATCATCCCTATTGTGATCTGTGGCCTCCTTCCTTACCGGAGGTCACGCCTGTTGCCCAATTGTGGTGGATTGTTTCCTTCGGCGCAGCCAACCGCTTTTCAGGTTAACATCCTTCCTTACTGGTTGAGGTTCCTTGGGCCGGGTGAGGAGTTGGAAGGATCTCGGCGCCTTCCTTATTTGAAGGGCGCTCTTCTTGGATATTCCTTTAAGATCGTGGAATATCCTTGGAAGATCGTGGGCGACTTTGTTATGGACCGATGGGCCTAAACGGGTCGGCCCATCACCTGTTAGAAAGCTTTTCGGGGCCAATGTGCAGAGAGAAAACGAACGCCAGGGTTGACCGCTGCGTGGTGTTGGCCGCCCTCATGGACGGCGTCCGTCCGTTGGACTCCATTTGGGCTATGGGCACCGAGTAGGTCGGGCCCATTCTCGTAGAAAAGGGCCTCGTTTGGGCCCGGTATGTAGGGAGCAGACGGCCAACATCTGGGTTGGCCGTCGACTTGTTAGCCGCCTTGTGGAGAACGAAGAGAGTGGCGGGCGGCCAATCGATGGGCGTGAAACTGTATGGAATAGGCCCATTAGTGTTGCAAAGCTTCTGAAGGCCCAACAAATTGGTCAACGCCGGGTTGACCGTACTGAACATACTGGAGGCCAGAAATCTGACCACCAGCATGGGAGGCTAGTGATGGGTACACCAATAATGGGCTGGTCCAAAGAAAGGTCAACAGGAGCCCATTAAGGCCAGTCAACGTTTCTAACCGCCCAACTTTCGCGCAATGGGGTCTCGACATTCTCGGCCCATTTCCCATTGCCACGGGACAAAGGAAATTCATCATAGCGGGCATCGACTACTTCACTAAGTGGGTCGAAGCTGCCCCGCTTGCAAAGATTACAGAACACAATGCTATGAAGTTCCTTCGCCAGAGCATTGTCTGGTCCGGCGTCCTGCAGGTCGTGGTGACCGAACAACGGGACCACTTTTTGAAAACGCTTCACCCAGTATGCACTGCCTTGGAATCAAGTCGGTCCACACTTCGCAGCATACCCCAAGCAACGGACAGTGGAGGTCACTTAACCGTCGCTACTCCACGGGTTAAAAATCTAAGTTGGAGGACGCCTGGGGGCTCATGGGGCGATGAGCTCCCATCCGTCCTCTCGGGGTCTTATCGTCAACCCCGAAGGAACCAACGCGAGAGACGCCTTCACCCTATGCTACGGATCAAGCGGTAATACACTGCCGAAGTCGGGCTCCCGAGTCTCCGGGTGGAGTCCTTCGACCCACGTACCAACTCCCGTAAAATCGGGAGCACTTGAACTTGCTAGAGGAAGCCCGCGACGCCGCCAGGGTACGGACAAAGAATAAGACCAACACCGAGTTGCCCGATACTACAATAAAAGGTAAAAGCCCGACAATTTGACGTTGGGGACTTGGTCCTACGAGGCATCGAGGCCACAGAGCCGGCCTACCAAACAAGCTCTCTCCTAACCGGGAGGGACATTTCCTCGTCTCACGCCGTCCTCTGCAACGAGCGTCAAGCTCCAAAACAGATTTTAAAGTTGGTCCCACGAACATGGAACGCAACCCACCTAAAGCGCTACTACCAATAGGGAACCCAGGTACGCCCTTACTCGAGCCTGTGCATTCATTCGTGTGCTTGTTTTTACTTTGAAAAAATGAGAGTTTACTTAGCATGTAGAATTCTAGGGCCTATGAATTGTGTTTGCCTTGCAGGTATCCATCCGACCTAGACTGCCCCTAAGTCGGGAGGGTCTTCACCCTCTCGTTAAACCCTAGTCATCTAGGTGGCCGAAAGTAGCCTAAAACCCTGGTCATCTAGGTGGCCCATAGCGGTCTTAAACCCTAGTCATCCAGGTGGCCCATGAGCGGTCTGAAACCCTGGTCATCCAGGTGGCCCATGAGCGGTCTTAAACCTTGTCATCCAAGTGGCCCAGGAGCGGTCTGAAACCTCGGTCATCCGAGCGGCCCGATAGCGGTCGTGCTAAACCTTGGTCATCCAAGTGGCCCGTAGCGGTCTAAAAACCTTAGGGGGCAAGAATGGCACACGCGACGACCTCTTTTCGGGGAGCAGCAACGTCAGTCAACGACGGTCGAAGGGAGAAGCATTTCTTCTCCAACATTGGCGTTTCAAGTCTTCACTCGAACGGCGCCATCAGCCGGTTCTTCGACCTTTCACGACTTAAGGACCTCACTCCTTAAGCGACCCAACTAAGTTGGCAACCCCACGCACCAACCTTCTCCATGAAAGGGCAAATAGAATAAACGATAACGGGAGCACTCCTTCTCTAACACTACTGTCCAAGTTCTCGCAGGCGGCACTGCAAGGTTGGTTAATGCAACCACCTTCTAAGCCTCGGGGCTCGGCTCCTTAGGCCATCGAGTAGCTGATCGCCCGCCAACTAAGTTGGCGCCTCATGCATGCACTCCATGCAAATGGCAAAGCACAAAGCATTAAAAGGCAATGGATACCGAAATGAAAAAAGATTTCCATTTCATTAAGTATTTTGCGGTTTACATGCTATCCGGAAAACAATAATACAAGGCTACAAATCTGGCGGACCACCCTGGCTGTCTCGGGGCTCTCCCACCAAATCTTCTTTGCATTGCGTTGCGCGGTTTCTTTGATTGATGAACTCCACTGGGAAGTCCGGAACGATCAACCATGCAACGCGACGCCCAATGTTGAGCCCCTCCAACAGCCGAGCGTGTAGTGCGGCTCGAGAGGGGTCATCCGTGAGGCCAACTCGTTCTCTGCAATGCTCGTCTGATTGCAAGGCGTTTATTGCTCGCTCTCGGGCGATCATCCTCTTCCTTTAGACGAGCAACTTCCGCCTTCAACATGGCGTTCTCGGCCTCCACGCCCGCCATAACACCTCGAGAGCAAACGGCCCCCGCTCACGAAGCTCCCCTCCGAGGCGGCCACTTGGCATCCACCAAAGCTATCTCGCATCCTTCTCGGCTAGAGCCTCGTCCACGCCGCACCATTGCCTTAAAAAGTGCGAAGGGACCTTCAACTACTACACAAAACAACAACGAAAGACAAAGTTAGAAACCTTGAAAGGGCAAAGTACAGAAATTAACCATCAAGAGCCATACCTCCATAAATTTCCTCGCGGGTCCCTTAGGCCTGGCCTCCAGACTAGGCTCGTGGTGGAGGGACGGGAGCATCCTCTCGTGCCGAGCACACCTTTGCTTCCTCCGTGATTCTTTCCAAGGATTCGTCATCTTCAACGGCGCCAGTGAGGCTCCTCTCTGGGCGAGTCTCTGAGCGGCTCTAAAGAGCTCCTCTCCCGCCCCTCCGGAGCAAAGCAGCAGCTCCTCTCTTGCACCTGGAGCAGCGGACGGCAGCTCCTCTCTTGTAGCCTCTAGAATAGCCGCGGCAAGTTTCTTTCTCACGTCAGCTTTGGGACGGCGGGGTGAAGCAACTCGTGATTTTACGGCTCTATAATGTAAACACGTGAACCTTCGAGCATGTCGCGAGAAGCTCTATGCGGATCCCATCCGAGCGCGCCGGAGTCGGCGTCGCCGCGGCTGCGCCAGATGACTCCTCCGCATCCTCCAACCTACCCTTAATGAGACCTCTCCCGTTCCAAGTGGTGCCAGACCACCACAAATCCGCCACAAGATCAATTTGTGAAGAGGAAGATGAGGACGTGACAATCGCCCTCGCAGCCCGGCCTCCTCCGAAGACACTTTGGGCGGATGAGCGATTTCTTGAGTCATCCTGGCTTGACATTTTGATTGAGGGTGCGGCTTACGGGCCGAGACGGCGGTCCCCATTTAACTTTTTGGGATTCCTCGGCAGAGACCAGAAAATCCCTCCTGAATGCATCAGGGTTTAGCCGAATCGCCTTGATCAGCCAGGCGTAGGCGGTGTTCTCCGCCGCAGACGGCGTACCCAGGTGTACTCCAGGGACCTCACCCCAGTCCCGCGCGATAGGCCACTTGTCTCCCACCTTTACAAAGAAGAACCGGTTTTTCCAGTTCTTAAGGGAGTCATGGATGGCCTTATTAATCTTTATCCCCGTACGGGGGTTGAGAGAGATCCACTCCGCCCCCTGGGTTATCTTAAAGAATACCCCGTACGGAGTATTCTGACTGACAACTCTCTCTCTCTCTGAAACGCTTGCATACTGGAGACTCTTCCTTCAAGCAGTAACAGAGACAGAAAACCCTAAGTGCTCTAAAATACAACTTCTGGCTCTTAGCAGCAAAACTCTCAAACACACTCCAATTCCAAGGCAACGAACGGGTCCTTACACACGTTCTCTGCCTTCCCACCATCCAGATACGAGAAAGGACTTGCGCCTTTCTGACATCTGGAACAAGACACTCCATTCCTCTTTAATAGCTTTCTCTTATTTTACAGTTCCTTCCATTAAATGCTGATTGACTGACTTGAGCGTCGGAGTGTTATTGGTGGGATTACATCCCGCCGTTAACGCTGACCTCTCGTTTGTTTAGTAGTGTGCAGGATTTGTGCTCAGTGAACGGAGCCGGTTCAAACCATCCAGAAGAGATCCGAATCCGTTCGAAGCCGGATCCAGGTACGCATCAATAATTATTTTATTTTTATTTTATATGATTATTTTTCAAAAAAAAAAAACCATTCTTATAAATTAAGAATCAGAATTTATTTTTTTTTCATAGTTATTAATTAGATTTTTCTTAAATTAAAGAGGCCCACATATACCAAAGCATTATAATTTATTAAATTGGAAAGTATCCTCTTTGAATAATCCCTTATTCAAAATGCTCTTTGCGTACACATGGCATCACGCTGTGTTGATACATTTTAATAATTTAGATGACGAATTCGCCGGTGAGGATTGGGACCATGGAGGATGATTAGGTGAAGAGAGCACTGACGGCTTTGATGGGGCCGTCTTTGCATCACCGGTTTAATAATTCACTTGGAATGCCATTCTACAGCACTGACGCATTAAACTGAAGTTATGGTTATTGAAAGAAAACCATATGATAATAAAATATTATGTCATTTAGCTTGTAAGATAATTGTTATTCCTTATGCATTCCATAGATAAGGATATTACCATAGTTGCCACCGACATGGGTAAATAGCCTTTCAATCAGGCAACTAGGCCCTATTTTTTTAAAAAAAACATTAAAAATAAATCAGGCTAAAGGAGACCATCAAAACAGTCAAATAGTAGTGGTTTTCAATACTTTGCTACAAGCTGTGCAGATTCTTCACTAAAAGTAACCAATCCACAAGGAAACTAGACAAGTATGTCTATCACACGCTAAATAAACTCAAAATCAAGAATGAACTATAACAAAGAACATACCGGTCACAGAAACCAGCCACCAGATGGCAAAATGGCCCTAAGAAGATCCGGTTGGAGGGGCTGAAAGGTGGTTTATGACCAGAGGAGGCCGCAGAGATCGATGGTTTGCCTCCTTTTCTTTCCGGGCCTTGTACATCTCTTCTGTCTCAATTACAACTAACCTTTTGACCTGAAAGAGGAACAAAAGAGTAAACAAATTACAGACGAAACAGTGGTAAAAAGAAATTCAGTAGACAGAATTTGGATAAATAAACTTCATAATATCATTCACAATCATTATAAGTGCCACAAGTTTGAACACGTAATAAATACTAAAGAAACATTATCAACCTGAAAGTAGACATTTATTTAATTTTAGTCAGTGAATTGGCCGGTGAAAGCTCAAGGACATTAAGGACATGGGTTACTTGGAAAGTCGTTTGCTGACCTGCTGTAGCATTCCCCGGACCGTGGGAGTGTTCCATCTCATGACGGTTCGGTTGCACTTGCGAAGGCGCAGTGCTTCTAAGGTACGCCTGTGGAGTCTCCGGGTTCCCGGTATGCCCCTCACCAGTGTTATATATAGGTTGGGGCTCCATGCAACTGGAACCTGTGCTTTGAAAGCCTTGAAAGCATTCATGCCCCTTGATCCTGACCAGCCCTAATGAACATCAATCAAAGCTATCAAAAAATCATCCAAAATGAGAAGGCTGCCTAAGTTAGACAATGATATCCAAAGGGAAACAAGGGTAGTATTGAGCGTTAGGCCACAGAATCTCTTTCGTTGAAAAATGTCAGATGTTAACATTCTAGGTCTCTTTTACTAAGCAAGTGATTAAGTAACATATGCTCCTTGCAGAGTAAAATTGCAGTAAGTCCCAGTCACATTCAACTGATGTAACCATTTATGGAAAACTCATGTAGCAACCTGGATAAAACTAACAGTGACGAAGGCACAAACTTGTCGGTATTGGAGAACATTTGTGCCAGGACAAGTGGCAGAAACAAGGACTAAAATACTAACATCAGAATTGTCTAGGAGTCACATCAATATGGAACTTCTATTCTATATAGAAACTATTTCATGCTAAGTGAGCCTCCTGCGTACAGGAAAAAAAATCGAAGCTTCAAGTACATTTTACTGGTCAAGGTATGATTGATAGAGCATGATATATCCTTGTAATCTAAATGGATCTATAAAAAAGTTGAGGCGGAAAGTTTAGAGATAACATTGCTTTCTCCGTAGTGAAAATTTAGTTCAACGTCCTCTAATATAAAAGAACTTTCATATTCCTAATAATCAATCACTCCAATATTTCTATGTCTATATCTTTCTCTTTTTGTTTCCAACCTCAACAAAAAAACTCTTTCTCACTGATAGAACTTTTGACCTATATTTTAAGAGTTCACACCAACTTAATTGTTGTTTTCGCATCATTTTTTCTATATGTGCAACTTTTAATGGGTCACATATATTCATTCCTCATCTTTTAGAGTGCCCACTAATCTACTTTAAATATTCTTATCTCCACATGTTTAAATCTATTACCAAAAATCTAACTATGTCAAACTCCACCTAGTAAGATTTTCCAGTCTCCAAAACAGAACCTATTTACTTTTCCTATCACAGAAAAATCTATTTGACTAATATTAAGACCACTCAAAAAATTATTAAATGTTTGTCGCTTTTCTTAAAGCAAGTATCTAACACTACAAGATTATAAGGTGAAAAAAACCTCTAGAGTCGTATCTCCTAATGATCGTATCTCTAAAACCAAAGTCCCAGGGCAATGATTAATACCCTTTATTATCATTTCTTATATCCCTGTTAAAATCTAGTTCCACAAAATGTTTCCATCCACACTTACCCTCTACATCACACTATTGAAATCATCCTAAAATTGCCATTCAATATTTTCTAATAAGCCTATTTGAGAACTGCAAACACTAATAACGTTTATAAGCTCTGTTACTAAGACCAGTTTGATAATTATTTATTTTATCTCCTACTCTTACAGCTAGTAAGACATCATCTTTTATGATTTTATCCTCAAATATACCTACCTATATTCTATGTAATTTATTTCCTATGTACCAAAGTTTGTAACCTTTCTGTTTAATATCTCTACAACTTTCTTATACCCATTTGGTTTCTTGTAGGCAAATGATATTACTTTTCAATTATTTTATCCGCTACTCTATGCTCTTCTCAATAAGAATTTCAATGTTTTAGGTGGCCAATTTTATCCTGCTCTCTTGGACTAGTCAATTAGCTACTTACTGCAGCAGAGTTCGGAATAAACTGAAGAACAAAACAAAAAAAAAAACCGATAAAGAAATTAAACAAAAAACCTGAATTAGAAACAACAATGATAAATACGAAAGGGAGAGAGGACCGGGTTGCCCGCGTTAACAGTACCTGGGCAAGAATTCATGTCTAATTTGCTATCATCTGATCATAAAATCCAAGAATAAATGGGGAATTGCTAAGCTAAGGCACATCATATCCTTATAGACAGAATACTGAATCAGCACAACCGAAACCCTAAATCACAACCCCGGCAACTAATCCTTGAGAAATCAATTAAATTAGAAAGCGTGAAAAATAATCTTCCGACGGGTGTAAAACACTCGCAAACGAAACTAAATCCAAAAACTCAATTGATATAATGGCAAGCAGAGATTAGGACAATAAAGATACTAAAGAAAGAATACGCTCCTAAACATCACACGCCATACTCCAATTTGACCAAACCATAACGAGAAGAAAAATAAAGATTCAGAATCTCAACAACCCTGACTTGATTGAGAATGAAGGAGAGAAAGGAAGTAGAAAGAAAAGTGAGATGGCTTACCTGACGGAAACCAGTGAGCAATCAGAAAAGAGAACGAGGATCGATACAGCTGAGATTTCCAGATTTCCACCTACTATAGTGGTCCGAATCAGAGATGTGGCCGGACTACGACGGCGACGACGAGACCGGTGGCCACTTGACACTGGACGCCTCCGTTGGTTGTTCTTCTCGCCGGAGAGAAATAGAGATACGGAGAGGTAGGGAACAGGGTTAAGAGTAGCATGGGAACGCGGCTGCTTGAAAGGATTAAGGTTATATCTCCGTATTTAAAAATTAATGGATTTAATTTAATTATTTTTAATTAAGTTTTAATATATAATCAATATTATTTATATACTAATTTATATATTTATTTTAATTTTTTATATTATATAAATTTATTTATTCACAAATAAAATTATTGTATAAAAAATAATAAAAATAAAAACATTTCATATATTTAAAAATATTATTAATTATCTATGATTATTTATGTATCTAGCATTACCACTTGATGAAATGTGAAAGTAGTAGGTCTGAAACAGTATCTAAAAATATCAAATTTATATATTTATACCTTAACAAAATAAAAAATTGTGACATATGTGTTTGGAATAGGTTTTGATGCATCATGAATCCACATTACTGACAGATTTGGGTGTTTTTGATCTTTGTGTCAAGTTAAAGTGATTGTGATAATCCAAGCCCAAGTCTCCGGACCCAACTCAGACCGTCACTGATGAAACATCTCAAATCATTCGAATTCATCAATTATCTAATATATTTCGTTTATATATTTCGTTTTACTGTTTATCAACCCTAAATCTGAAAATTGGGAAAATAAAAACGAAGAAAATAAATTACAACACGAGAATATAACATTAAAAAATATTTAATCTATTAAAAGTAACATTTGTAAATGAGTAAAAGCTACATTATTAGTATGTTATTGAAAATACTAAAATGTGTCTGGAGGAGTATTAAATGTAAAATAGAGTGGCCTGTGAGAATAGAAGAGGAAAGTTTTGTTATGGACAAAAATAAAAACAGCCATTGATGAAAGAAAATCAAGAATAAATGATTAAGTAAGAATAACAAGAAAATTAGACCAATGATCGTTCAGCAGGTAACCTTCTTTGACCTATCATGAATATCGCGGTGGAGACCCGAGAACACTCTGGTCATGTGTTCTGGCTTCTTATGGAAAGCGGGTGGTATTCTTGGCAAGCCTTAAAAAGTTACAGTGTTAATCGATGATAACTCCGTCCATGAAATAATATGTAGTCTTCCTTCCTCGGGGCGTTGTACAAGAAGGAAAAGAATCAAGATCGCCGTCCCTGGGGCATTGTACAAGAAAAAAAAGAATCAAGAATTATGAATATGAAAGAATGATCCTCATGATGAGAAAGACACATGAAATGATGCATGCATGAATACGAACCAAGGGCTTTGATTGTGTAGATTGAATACAATCTATCATCGATTATTCGTTCCCTCAACTAGTAGGGTTATTGGTCATGATCCCTCAAGATAAGTAAAAGTTAAATAGGAAAAAAACACGTCAAAGAAAAAATAAAACGAGCATAAGAAAGATTCAATTGCGTTGCATAAGTGTGCATTTCTTTATGTCTTGCATTATTTGCACTATTGCATATATTTCGTTCTCTGCTCTTTTCTTATGATTTTCTTATATGAAAGTATTATTAATTATTATGGTAAAGGTACCTTGCTAAACTTCTTACTCACCCCTCTATTGTTTACTCACCCTCAAATAACCCTGATGAGCTGATTCCCGACAAAAAGGAGTGAAAATAGAGATTATTTGCAGGAAAAGCTGTTGATTTTGAAGACTAGCGTATAGCATAGTAGTTATATTAATGTATGTGTATGTATGATTCATATTTTGACTAGATATTGTAAACCTACGATATGATGAAGATGTCTATGGTACTGTGGACATAGTATGCTTTCGCAGGTATGTTCTTAGGTTATACAAATTAGATGACATCTCTCATGATCTAATATAGTAACTGAGATTACTGTATTGGTTTATTATCCTGTGGAGGAATGATGATTATTCTTTACGGATGAGTAGTGACAGATTTTTAGATATTTGTGGATGTGTTGAAAATGTGAAAGGGTTAAAATTTTATATTTTGGATATTTGACTATTATGTAGATGTTATTATTGACAGGTTGTATTTTTAATTTTTATCTAATTGTAGAGAAAATTTTACCGAAATTTCTGAAGAATCATTAAGTAATTATTATGTATTAATTACTAAGTTATTAGAGTTTATATGTCTTTAACAGAAGGTTTTAAAAATTAGGACCCGTTCGTTCCAATATGTGTCAAAGTATATATAAGTCCATAAATCCATACATGCATAGGCAACATATACTCAATTTATATATATACGTACATACTCATATATATATACTTAGAATCTCATATATAAATACATCATATACTTATATATAAACTCCTGTGTATATACAAATCACGTATTTACACGAACATACGTTACTACACGCTGAAATACATAAATATTTAGCCATTAAATTCATACAAGGCTCTACATGTACATCTACTCCGGCACAATGCACTACCAATACATACCTCACACTAACTGTGCAAAACCACACCAACAGTAAACACACACACACAACAGCACACACACTGCACATGCTCACGCAGCAGCACACTCTACACACGCTCACGTAGGAATAACTCTGCACACACAACAGCACACGCTACACACAGTCAGTGGTACATATGCATACATGTATAAACCTATACATACCTATGTATATATTCTAACTTGTGTGTATGTATATATAATATTGTTCACGTTCCTCTTCAAGAACCCAAAATGTGAGGCCCTATTCTTCGCAATTCGCTTGCTTCTCACCAAATAAAATCATCCAACTTTCATTTATTAATATATAAATCAGAAAATTAAGTAACTTTATTATATCAAGATTTAAACCTTAATTTAACGTGAAATTTGAAATTCCGTTTCATTTGAGCTGAAGGCTCCACTTGCCCTAAGCTTTCCCTAACCAAAATTTTAATTAAATATCATGAAATTAAGATATGAGAATATCAATTACACATTTTAACTTTCAATTCTACGTTTGTACTCCAGCTAAGAGTGAACAATATGAACTAAATCAAAGAGAAGCTGTTGTATCCTATTTACGACACAAGCAGAGCATCACATTCTGTTTACTTGTTCGGTAAAATTTTATTGGAATCAAATAAAATCCAAATTTTGATTTCTCAATATGATAGACAATGCTTTCAATATGTTAGCCAACGAATCTCCCAATTTAATGTGAACCCCTCAAAAATTTTGGATCTTTCACTAAATTGAGCCGTTGCTTTGTTTTTCCATTTACTACTTCAAAATCAAGAATATAACCAAATTTCACAAAATCAAAATATACAATAAAAAAATAAATATTAACCAAGAAAATGAAAAAATTTATTTGTCTCAATTTCTTGTTTTTCTTTTGGCAACGACGGCTTCTCTATTCAACTCAGCGCGGTACACTTCTTCAATTCGTCCCCCTTTCTAACCCCATTGTCACCGTAAGTAATGAAAGACTAGTTTAGGGTTTCGTTGGGTTTCTATTTTAAGTGTCAATATCTTTCTTCTTTACCCTACTGAATCGCGCCGCTCCTCTCTTCTCTCCTTTCCTTCTTCGTCTTCTTTTTCTCTTTCACCCTTTTCCTCCTTTTTCTTCCTTTCATTTCTTTTATCTCACTGTACATTATTATTATTATTATTATTATTATTATTATTATTATTATTACATATATCATATTATATATATTATATAAATTATAATTATTATTTATATTATTATTATATTATATATGTTATTATATATATATATTTGTATATTTATTTATCTCTTATTAAAAATATTAATTAATTATCTAACTACCTCTACAATAATATTTAAGATTTTGATTTAAATTCTTAATATTTTAACTTTTTTTAGATTAATTATATTTTTAGCCAATGAATCCTAATACATAAAGGTCCACCAGATAAATATTTATTTAATTAGTTTGATTCAAAATTAACTTAATTCGCTATTTAATTTAAATTTTAATAAATGGTCCAAATATCTAGACTCAATCCATCGATCCAGCCAAACTTATGATGCTTAAATATTTAATGTCTACTTAATTTAAATATATAAAAGTTTACTCAATAAATTATTCCACTAATTAAACTAAACTCAAACTAATTGCCCCAAATATCTAAGTTCAATTCAATTGTTTAAATATTTTAAGTTCATAGTTTAATTTTATCGAAATTTCAAGAATCATTAAGTAATTATTATGTATTAATTACTAAGTTATTAGAGTTTATATGTCTTTAACAGAAGGTTTTAAAAATTAGGACCCGTTCGTTCCAATATGTGTCAAAGTATATATAAGTCCATAAATCCATACATGCATAGGCAACATATACTCAATTTATATATATACGTACATACTCATATATATATACTTAGAATCTCATATATAAATACATCATATACTTATATATAAACTCCTGTATATACAAATCACGTATTTACACGAACATACGTTACTACACGCTGAAATACATAAATATTTAGCCATTAAATTCATACAAGGCTCTACATGTACATCTACTCCGGCACAATGCACTACCAATACATACCTCACACTAACTGTGCAAAACCACACCAACAGTAAACACACACACACAACAGCACACACACTGCACATGCTCACGCAGCAGCACACTCTACACACGCTCACGTAGGAATAACTCTGCACACACAACAGCACACGCTACACACAGTCAGTGGTACATATGCATACATGTATAAACCTATACATACCTATGTATATATACTAACGTGTGTGTGTATATATATATAGTATTGTTCACGTTCCTCTTCAAGAACCCAAAATTTGAGGCCCTATTCTTTGCAATTCGCTTCCTTCTCACCAAATAAAATCATCAAACTTTTATTTATTAATATGTAAATCAGAAAATTATGTAACTTCATTATATCAAGACTTAAGCCTTAATTTACCGTGAAATTTGAAATTCCGTTTCTTTTGAGCTGAAAGTTCTACTTGCCCTAGGCTTTCCCTAACCAAAATTTCAATTAAATATCATGAAATTAAGACATGAGAACATCAATTACACATTTTAACTTTCAATTCTATGTTTGTACTCCGGCCAAGAGTGAACAATATGAACTAAATCAAAGAGAAGCTGTTGTATCCTATTTACGACACAAGCAGAGCATCACATTCTGTTTACTTGTTCGGTAAAATTTTATTGGAATCAAATAAAATCCAAATTTTGATTTCTCAATATGATAGACAATGCTTTCAATATGTTAGCCAACGAATCTCCCAATTTAATGTAAACCCCTCAAAAATTTTGGATCTTTCACTAAATTGAGCCGTTGCTTTGTTTTTCCATTTACTACTTCAAAATCAAGAATATAACCGAATTTCACAAAATCAAAATATACAATAAAAAAATAAATATTAACCAAGAAAATAAAAAAATTTATTTGTCTTAATTTCTTGTTTTTCTTTTGGCAACGGCGGCTTCTCTATTCAACTCATGCACGGTACAGTTCTTCGATTCGTCCCCCTTTCTAACCCCACTGTCGCCGAAAGTAATGAAAGACTAGTTTAGGGTTTCTATTTTGAGTGTCAATCTCTTTCTTCTTTACCCTACTGAATCGCGCCGCTCCTCTCTCCTCTGCTCTCTTTTCCTTCTTCTTCTTCTTTTTCTCTTTCACCCTTTTCCTCCTTTTTCTTCCTTTCATTTCTTTTATCTCACTGTACATTATTATTATTATTATTATTATTATTATTATTATTATATAAATTATAGTTATTATTTATTTTATTATTATATTATATATGTTATTATATATATATATATATATATATTTGTATATTTATTTATCTCTTATTAAAAATATTAATTAATTATCTAACTACCTCTACAATAATATTTAAAATTTTGATCTAAATTCTTAATATTTTAATTTTTTAAATTAATTATATTTTTAACCAACGAATCCTAATACATAAAGGTCCACCAGATAGATATTTATTTAATTAGTTTGATTCAAAATTAACTTAATTCGCTATTTAATTTAAATTTTAATTAATAGTCCAAATATCTAGATTCAATCCATCAATCCAGCCAAACTTATGATGCTCAAATATTTAATGTCTACTTAATTTAAATATATAGAAGTTTACTCAATAAATTAATCTACTAATTAAATTAAAGTCAAACTAATTGCCCCAAATATCTAAGCTCAATTTAATTGTTTAAATATTTTAAGTTCATATTTTAAACCCAATTATAAAATTTTATATCTAAATAATCACTAAAAATAATCAAATAATTATCATAACTAATAAGATAATTTATTCTCATAAAATAATAAAATTAAAAATATTTAAAATATTACAGATCAGATCTCCGTACTCCTTAACCTAGATCCGGCATACCATAACTCAAATTGAGAGGTTAGTAATTTTTCTCACGAGTTGAAAGATGCAGGGATAAAGGAGTATGAGTAATGATATAAGAGATGGGGCTTTTGAATCTGACTCAGAGGTTACGCTCGACATGGAGCCGTTTTATAGTAATGTGCTCGTGGGGAGCGACTTTGACATTAAAAGGGGGCTAGAATTGTGAAAAAAATTCTCGGTAGGTTGTGTAGACAGAGTGTGGTTTCTTGAAAATTCTTAAAGGTAGCGTTTTGTGAACTTGTTTGAGTGAAAATGTAAGCGTCTGAGGGTTGAAATTAGCGTCAATGTGGCCATGCCCTTAAAGTCTGCCTCAAGAATTTTTTATAAGCTTTGAGCCGGCTCAACATTACTTGAGTGTTAAGGTTGGCCATCAGTTGGCTTGTGCAGATTTGGTGAACTGGTAAGGAGATTACGGGTGTCAATTAAGGCAATTGTGAACAATTAAGAGGATTCATTCTCTCATTAAGGAGATGTTATACGCGGCGGATATTGGATCTACCATTATGAAAGATCTACTGAGTTGGGAGTTACCATTTTTGAAGAGTTCGCAATTTGGGATAATATTCAAGGGTTTGCTGGTTAAGACAAGTAATTTTCAGTATGTAGAGAGAGCACCGTGGGCCGCCCGGATTAGACTATGGTCGGATTGGGTTGACCAGTCGACTGGGGCACTATTCAGGTTAGCGAAGCGTTGATTGACCCCTTGGCCTATTAGCCAAATGCCTTCTGGGTCAGCCGCTGACTCCGTGGATCTTGATATTGGGCTGGCCCATTTCTACCATCCCTATCGGGTTTTATTTTAAAAAGAGTTAAAAAAATACTATCTTGTTGAAAGGTTTTATATATCTACTCTTTCTTAATGTATTTCTTTAAACAAAGATTTTGATTTTTTTATCTTTTTGAATAGTAAATATTTTTCGGAATATAGAATATGAATTAAACCAATATTTGAATTGAAATTGAAATAATGATACAAGTTCTTCATTTTTGAATAAGAGAGATTCATATATGAAAGATATTGATGATAAATACTTTTAAAATTAACTAATTATTTCTCTTTAATTCATAATAAAATGGTTCGCTTTGACTATTAAGAGTAGGTAATCCGTTTCCTATCTTTATTAATTATTTTATCCAATTTAACATTCAATCTAAAAAGTATAATTACATTGTCATTCTATTCTAAAAGTTAGGCTAATGCCACAATTTCTTCTTAAATATTAATATCAAATCTCCAAATTTTATTTTGAAGGCTTCAAATATAATACAGTTAGTTTTATTATAAAACTTTAAGTTGGAAATATTAATTTTAAAAATAGTTTAAATTAATGACTAAAATAGTAAGTATTTTTTTGTTGAAAATATATATTATTAAAAATTTAAATATAATATACTAAGTTTTACCATATGCTTTTAAGAATTAAAAGTAAATATTCAAAATTAATTTTTAGATTTTAATAATCTCTTTGTTATACATTTACATTGGAAAATTGATTTAATATTAAAATTTACTTTCTTAATTAAAATAATGTTTTTATTTTTAAATATGAGATACCCATTTTTAAGTATATGTTTTTTTTTTTATTTTAATCATATTTAAGTGATATTTTTTAAATAAATAAATTTATATATAATATAAAAAATTAAAATACTAGCCAGTGAGATTCGAACCCTCCTCGTTGGGGCACGACACCCGCTGACCAAATACACCATGCTATACCAAAATGAGTAATGTAATTTATATATTAATTTTTATACCTATTTTTATTAAAATTATTAAAAATAAATATAAAGTTTATTTTATTTTATTTTATTTTATTTCTATCTCTCTTTAAAAGCCATCTAAGCCATTATCGCGGGTGGTAGCTTTACTGGCATTAATAATATATACTTTATAAATTTAAATATTACAAAGTAACAAAATTTATCTGACGGAAAATTTTCAAGTTTCCAAAAATTACCCCTCTTTAGTAAACAATATTAATATTATCACTATTTAATAAATAGTTTATAGAAAAAAATACCAAAGAGTAAAAAGATCCTATTTACTTTTCTATAGTGTTAGCCAAGGGTAAATTTTAGGTCTCACACTAGATTCTTTATGGTAGATATTGCAAATCTAAATTTGACCGTAGAGATTTGGAGGTTGGGTTTGTAGATATTGATAACCTGAATTCTACATAATATAAACCCAAAATAGAGACGAAATGAATAAAACTTTTAATGAAAAAAATATATATCAAATTTATTTTTTAAATTTTAAATGAATCTCATCCGTTCTCTGATATTCAAATTATAAATATACTAGTTAAATTGAATTTTGAGTAAGAAAATTGAGTATTAGCAGGCTTTTTGGAGGGATTGTTTCTACATTTGGATATTCTATTTAGAAAGTTGGTTATTAGAATAAGTTGTAAAATTCTATAGATAATAGAAAATTTGATAATCAGAAGAATGTCCAAGAACAAAAAAATATCTAAAATGGTGATCATTTTGATCATAATATTTGTGATTGTTTATCGTTTTGAATGTAACTATCTCTCCTATATTAGTGGGACTTACATTTATAAACATATTAAATTTACTCTTGTAGATAGGTCAACAAACTGTATTCTCTTTTAATTTATGTAAATATAATTATTGAATATTGTTATCTCTTAAATTCTCATTTGATTCGTTATCTTGCCATTTTATTTAACCTTATTAATTGTCTCAATTTTATATACAAATGTCATTAGATTTATATAACCAGTGTTATTAGATAATGCATTTCATAGGTTAGTTACCGGGCATGCTAGCTAGTGTTAATATTGTTGTGTCTAATCGACAATATTGTTTGAGGGATTGTCAAAATTGACATTAACCCCCTTCTTTAATATAAAAGTTTGTCAATTTTATTTGTCTTTTTTCATTTTGTTATCTAATAATCTTCTTATCCTAATAAAATAAATTTTTTGATTGATCTATTAATAAACCACCTATTCTAATAAAATGGTACAGGGTACAATATTTTGGTTTTACTGATAATTTATCATTCATTAGCTAAAAACTCGCTTATCTTAATAGGATATTTTCTAATATCATGATCTAGCATCCCATTTGTTCTAACAAATTGGCCCCCATGGTAGCTCTAAAATACATATACCCTTTGCTAGTCCACTCTGTTTAGGTTCATCTATTTTGCCATTAGACCCATCACTTTTAATCAATATAGGCAAAAAAATCTCAACCCAACTATTTGAGCTTGAAATCTCAACTAAAAGATCAAATACTTCAAATTTTATTTATAGTTCTATTTGGAAATGTGCTAAATTTTACTACTAGCTCAATTTCAAATATCATATGTACTATTACATTCTAACCCATATAATATATAAGTCAAATATTATTATTATTTAATTATGAGATAATGCTTTTTTTGTTATTTATTATTATTACCTTTTAGTTTTACATCCAAACATATTTTTCAATTCCATTGATTTACTGAAAACACCCAAAATAAGGAACTTCATTTATGAGTTAATTAGCATTAATTTATGGATAAATACAAATAAAAAGGAGTATATAAAAAAAAAATTCAAATAACCACTTTTTTGAGTGCATTTTGTTCATGATTTCCTATATATTTGATCAAAAAAGTACTAAAGGTAGCTTGCTTGTTAAGCCAATATAGAAATGATTGAAGAATGAAAAGTTGATCATGGAGAACAATAATGTGAGAAATTTCAATCAAGAAATTGAAAATATATGAATAGATTAATCAATAAATATATAAATTTTTAATATGTAATTTTATTTATAAAAAATGTATCAGATAAATTTAAGTGTGAGATAATAAAAGTAAAATTTCTAATTAGGAAAATAACCATAATAGCTTAAATTGTCTCTACCCATGACAATGAAACCAATTTACACAGGTAAAGCATGATGTTCTTAAAAGAATAAATTTGAATTTATCATCATAATAATCTTATTTTCAAAGTTTTATAAAACAAAAAAAAAACTAATACCTATAATTTGATTTGTAAACATTAAATTATGGGTAAATTTTAAGAATAATGAAGTTATATTTATCTATAAATTTAAATTTATTATGTCAAAACAACATTTCAATTTTTTTTTTTTTTTTTGGATAGTATTGCAAATTCAGAAAAAAAAATTAAAACACTTCAAAATTTTCAATTCTTTTTAACACCCACCAAAGATAGAAAGAATGAATTGAGGAGGGCAGGGCTCCATAATATAATTAAATTATAATTATGTATTTTAAAAAATATAATTAAAATTTTAAAAATAAGTCTGTCACTCTGCTTTATGTAAAGGTAGCCTGTCAGTGGGCACCGATTCATTGCTCATCTCCTTGCGAAGCCCGAATCAAAAATTACAGGATATAAGGAAAGGAGGTAAGCTATTTAGGGTTCCACTCCCCAAAATTCTGTCTTTCTTCTGATCATTTTGTCATATGGAGAAAGTAAGGAAAGCATCTCACGCGGGTTCATGGTACACTAATAATCGTAAGTCCCGATTTTGCCAATCTCTTCTGGGATTCTTTTCCTTTTTAATCTTCAATTATTTTGCTGGTTGCTAAGATGGTCAGAAGGATCGAACGTCCAAATGATTGAATTTATGATCTCAACTTTATCGGCTTAAAAAAATTGTTATCTTTAGGCTGCTTTTCCGCATGCGAACGCACCATAGATTACATTTGATATTGTCCTTAAAAATTTAATCTTTAGGTATATGGACCTTAGAATTTTTCTGGGACAATTTCAGTTTTCTTGTGATGGTGAAGAAAACTGGGTGAATTGCTGTATTACCTATATATGCAATGAAACCTTGCGTTGTTTATAATCTATATCTAACCAGAGCTGTTGTAATTTGAAGTATCTGGCCCACGTATCCGTATTAATATTCCTCTCAGTTGCAGCTCATTGTACTATGTTTTACTGCTGTAATAAGTAAGTCGTAGAATGTTCATTTTCCATGTTTAACCTCTTAATTTGAGGTAGTGATGTTGATTTTCCATGTTTAACCTCTTAATTTGAGGTAGTTCAGGCCTGGTCTTGATGACTCTTCTTGTATTTATGATTTTATTTTTGGTAAGTTTCTTGCATGTATAGTTGCTCGATTTGTTGGATGCATTTTACTTCGTCTTTCATCCATTATTTTTATTTGTCATTCTATGATCTGTGGCTGCAAAAGAACTATTTCCCAGATCAATAATCATGGCTTGTCTAGTGGCCTTCTGGTTTGTAGACTTTGTTGAAGTAGCACTGATTTTGAGCAGGTAATCTTTGATGAACGATATACTTCAGTGAAAGTACAACCCCACATTTTGTGCGATTCAATGTGTTTTATCAGTGAGATGGTTAACAAAACTTTCCTAGCTGAATGAACTTACTTTGTTCACTAACATTAACTTGCGTAATTTTCTATCAGGTTTATGACCTGTAAAATGTGATTGATTGGATAATTTAGAATAATTATATCTCTTGTCATCTCCATTTGTCCTTCAAAGAAGGAAAAAGTCATTATCCTTGTTCTTCTGTGCAAGACAATTTTGGCTGCTTTGAGATTTTCAAACCGCTATGCTTACAAAGCATCTGTAAATAGTCTTGCATTTCTTTCTCAGCTAATAAATTAGCAGAAGAACTTGAACGATGGCTTAAAGCATCAGGCATAGTCAAATCGTTTGACGTGAGAGGTGTTATTGCTCCGTAAGTTTGTCAATCTAAATCCCTCACGATGCATTTTAGCGGTTTTGATGGATGTTGAATTTGACTTTTGGAAAAATGTTGAAACAATCAGCCATGCAGGTTATTCCTACTCAGGTCGTGCAGCAGCCTATGCATTTGCCAACATAGACCCAACAAACATGTGTGTTTCCTTTCGTTGTGATGTTTTCTACCGAACTTTAAATTTTAGAATACAACGGTCTCTTTACTTGTCTTTTATCATCCATAAGAGATGCTCATAGAAGGAAAAAGGGGTTTTGAGAAGGGACTTCCTTAAAGATTCAATCCAGTAGTTTGGTTACTTATGCCCCAGTATTTGTTTTTCATTTTAGTTATACTGCAATTAGCTTCATTATTTGTTGCTAATATGTACATCTTTGCTTCTAGTAAGCGGGTTTTTCTTCTGGGTCCATCACACCACTATTACACTCCAAAATGTGCTCTCTCACGTGCCACAATTTACCAGACCCCTATAGGGGACCTGGCCCTCGACTTGGAAGGTATGATCATTCTCATATTTAAGTGTGTTTTGTCTTTTAGTCCCCCAGTTTTTTGGTAGGAGTTATTCCATGAAATTTAATGTATGATGTTGCTTGGTTTTCCTTGCTACCCACCCCCTGCACTGGCAATGAGAAAATGAAAAAACGTAAAGAGGAAAGAAAGCACCTTATTTTTTCACCGAACTACTTTTTTCTTTATATTTTTTTGTTTGGTATGAATTGAAATGTGTTGGTGTATTATCATGTACATGAGAATGATATGCTATTATCATGGATACCTGTTAGGATCATTCTATTTTTTTTATCCTCATCCATACCTTTAACGGTGAGGATTGCATCATCGTAACTTGGATAGTTGGGATTATTATGGCATATTATAATGTGTCGTACCCATTTTATAATCCCAGCCATTAAAGTTATCAGAATAAAATTCTCACCATTTATAGTATGAGAGAAGGGAGACTAAAGTGGGAAGATTCGTACAGCTATCTTTGTCATGAACTCAGATAAAACATATACATGTGGTCAAGCCTATGTCTCTCTTATTCTTGACAGTTGTCCCATTTGGAGTATGAGAGAAGGAAGACTACAGTCATGATCTTGGATAAAACATATACATGTGGTCATGCCTGTGTCTCTCTGATTCTCGACATTTTTCCTATTTACCTTTTGTTGATAAGCTTGTCTATCTCAGGACATATTTTCAGTACTCCATTGTGTGGCTATGGCTTGTCTAGCAGTTTGAGTTGATTTGAACTTTTGCACTAACAATGTTTGTTACAAATATTTAAAACTAAATTAACTGGGAGTGTGTTATGATTTGAACCAGTCAACAAGGAGCTGGAGGCGACTGGTAAATTTGGATGGATGGATCTCGGGGTTGATGAGGCCGAACATAGTATGGAGATGCACTTGCCATACCTTGCAAAAGTATTTGAGGGGTAACCTTTGTGCCAAATCTTATTGTTCTGTATCTGTAACTCCATTTATTCAGAAAAAAAAAAGGGGGAATTGTAATGGGTCTAGATCGATATTAGTTAATACTCGCGTATGAGTCATTTAAGTGTTCTTCCAATTAGTTCTTTGTAGAGTTTGACTGTGTAGAAAAACAAAATGCAGACACCCAGTAAAAATTATACCTATTTTGGTCAGAGCTCTTAGTGCTGAAAGTTTGACTGTGGAGAAAAACAAAAATGCAGACACCCTGTAAAAATTGTACCCATTTTGGTTGGAGCTCTTAGTGCTGAGAGTGAAGCTGCATATGGCCGTTTGCTCGCTAAGTATGTCGATGACCCAAGCAATTTCTTTTCAGTTTCCTCTGACTTCTGCCATTGGGGATCCCGGTATGCTCCATTTAGTGTATTCTCATCTCCTCTGCTAAGCTTAAACAGTTGCTTCTTCCCATGAAAGCTACCATCTTTTCTATACAATCTTACAAATCTAATCCCCACCAATTCCTCTGTTGTAGGTTCAATTACACATACTATGACAGCAAACATGGAGCCATCCACAAATCTATTGAATCACTTGATCGAATGGGCATGGAAATTATAGAAACCGGAGATCCAGATGCATTCAAGCAGTATTTGACAGAGTATGACAACACTATCTGCGGACGACATCCAATCAGTGTTTTCCTTCATGTAAGTTGCACGCATCAGCAAATGATAATTGCTCAAGTAATGACAAGATAGCTTGTTGATACCTGAGTTTATAATTCTATTTTCCTTCCGGTAACTAGTTCACAAATGATACCTCAGAATCCAAAAAATCTCAACCCTGTTCAGTAACATGGCAACCTCTAAAATCGACTGTTTAAACCAAATGGAGAAAACTGATGAGACTTTGAAAAAGTTCCGCTTGAGTATTTAATAAGTATAGTCTGAGTGATTAGATTCCTCTCTGATGTTACTATCATTGTTGATCTTAATAGATGTTGAAGAATTGCTCGACAAAGATAAAGATTAAGTTCCTTCGATACGAGCAATCAAGCCAATGCAAAAACATGGGAGACAGCAGTGTGAGTTATGCATCAGCTGCAGCCAAGGCTGATGCTTGAGGCTTCCAGAACCTGCTATCTCCTGCTGCTTGGATTTACTTGTTTAACTGACTAAGAAGCTGTACTTGTTATTCAGGAATGGCAAGAATGCATTATAACTTAATCAATAAAAGAAAAACTTCTGCTCCACTCAGGCGTCTCTATCTTCTTTCACTTGCAGATAAGTTGTCATTTGATTTACTTTTATTTGTTTGTTACCATTGGGTCTTACAGTTTGGCCCCGTGAGAGCCAGTCTCATATACAAATCCTTCATTATGCATTGGGTTCAATGAAGGGTCAATTCACTTTTAAATCTATTATACATGATTTTATTATATAAAGTGCTACTTTTACAACTTAAACTCGCGATAACAAGTGATACGATAACAATTCTATCAGTATTAAGGCTCCCTTTTCAGCCCCTGTGACCTTCAAAATATGTTGGGGAGTCACCAAACTATTGTTGTAATGACTTGGTTACTTGCCATGGTATTATAACTTCTTTAGTATTATAGACACTAAAGTTTGTGTGTTTCTTGGAATTTCGACATTCAAACACATACTAAATTGGATCTAGTTACTGGGGATGAGAGTTGAAGAATTGGTAGTAAAATCTTAAATTTTGATCTTGGTATTGAATTTTTGCAGAATTTTAAAATTGATTTTAATTCCGCTTCAATATATATGGGAATTTTGCCTGTGAAATCAGAATTTATTTTTAAGTATAATAAATGTGTTAGGCAGAATTTTTTGCTCATCGATGAAAAAAATCTCATCACTAAAAGCTATAACCAAACCTTTATCTGAGGATGGAAATTTTGAAAATTTAAGATCATAAAGTTTTTATATCTTATTTCTTCACATAGAGTTTAATTGTTTTGAGATTGTTGAGTATAGTGACATTGACATTATCTCGATTTTGGTATTGAGGGAATTGAAATGAGGATCTTACTTTTTTAGAAGAAGTGTGACTCTAATTCTTCAAAGGTTATCATTTGATCAAAATCTAAAAGTAAAAAATTATTAAAATAGTTATATATTTTTTTAATTTTATTATAATATTAATATCTATCAAATATTAAATTTAATATAAAAAAATAATTATTTATATGATGTTATCTAATATTAAATTCTAGTCATTGAATTTTTTTTTAACTCAATGGTCTAAAGAGAATTAAAACTACTTAGATAACTTAATTTTCATTTTATATAATAGCTTTTAGCCGTTGGGTTTAAATGAAAAAAAGGTTTGAAGCATCTTGCAGAACTACAAACAGTGATGCCAAAAGAAAGCAAAAGAGAAGCATTCTTACCTGCAGAGCGGGGGGGGGTAAGGAGTGAAAAGAGTGGTTCAAGTGGGTGGTTGGGGGAGGAGAGTGGCGGAGAGTAAAATCAAATTCAAATTAGAGACGGGTTAATTTTAGGTAAAAATTTGTGACCGTTAAATCGGATCGAGTTAAATATAGCCTAATCACAACTATAAAAATAACAATTTTGTTTATGCATAATTTAAATTAGATTTACCCATAAATATAACAATATCTAAAAATATAAAATATTTAAAAATTTATAATGTTTAAATTAAAATAATACCTATGTATATACTGCGATAAATAATCTTTACATTAAAAATTTATTAATTATATAAAATAATTTGTTGAAATAATTTTTTGTTAAATTGGTATTTATTTAAAACAAAACTTATATGTTTACAAAAAAAAAAAAATTGCATATTCTAAACTATCCTAGCCGTTCACTTTCTCTATAAGTTTAATTTTTTAATTGTATCTGTCCATAATACTTATATATTTTTGTTACGTCCCGGGCCCAAGGTTGCCGTACGGATTAGGGAGCCTTCGGATTCCTAAGCGTGCGGTGGCTCCGGAAGAAGGTCCGGGCCTCCGTCTCTATGAACCTGGACCTGCACAACACAATCAATCAAACAAGAGGTGAAGGGTCCGGCAGGATTTCTCCCACCAAGGCCGCTCCGACGCTCAAGTCAGCAATATTCCCGCAATAAACGGAAATGCGCACGCTAAGGTGGTGCGCGGAGGAAATGCTGTGAAAGCGTAGAAGTGCTTATGCGGTGATGTGGGGAGATGTTGTGAGCAGGTGTTGGAAGGCCTGGCTTCCGTAATGCACCGCAGCGGGTGGCTAACTTTCCCGCGATCTCAGTGGATGCTGGGATTGTGAACGAGTCAGCTAGATGAGGCAAAGCTCTGCTTTGACTCGTCACTCTTGTGTTTTTAGAGAAAAGGGAGGAAGATGATCGAGGACACTTGAAGCTACGTTCCGTGAGGGTCGCAGCTGATCGAGGAGTTCAAGGTCTCAAAATTGATCGTCCAGTCGATGAAGATCGAGAGGGTTTCAGAGTTCCCGAAAAAGGTCCCCTTCTCTGTGGGGTGTGAGGGTTTTTATATACCTCACCCCGTTGGACTCTTGGGCGCCAAAACGCCCGTCGCCTGGGCTGTTGCGCCGCTGGTCGCTGTCATGGACCGCCGGTCACGCCGGCTGCCCTGTTGCCGTGCTTGGCACGCTGCCGAGCGTCGTTGACCACGCCCGATTTTCTCTGGGCAGGGATAGGTTGGCCGTCTGCAGACGGCAGCGGGTGGCGTTGGCGCTGCACCAGCCACGCCTCTATTGGCTAGCCTTTCCGCCTTTTTGTCCTGTTCCCGGCGACGCATTTAATGCGCCGTAGGTTACCGTTGCCTCCTTCCGTTGTGGGCTTGCGCCATTCACCCTTTGGCTGGACTGACATTTCCTCGTGGGCCTCTGATCCTCTCCTGGGCTGCGACCTGCTTCGTGGGCCTGGGCCTGTCTTATGGGCCAGGACATGGGACCCAACACTAGCCCCCCATGCCTGGGCCGGCCAGTGGTCGGGCCTGGCATGTCCATTGGGCCCATTTCCACGGCCTCGTACCCTTCCTCGTGCCGCGCCACTTTTGTCGTCTTCCCAATTCGCGCCTTTCCCAGGGCCAGGGCAGGCTTTTCAGGCGCTGCTGCGACCCGTCACCTCGCCCGGCGAGATTCGCGCGTCTTGGGTTGCGTCTGACTAGTGGTCGCTGCCATTGCCCGAAAGACGTTTGCTGGATTCCGTGTCGCGCTGGGTGAAGGGATGGCCTGCGTCTTGCCCATAAATAGGGGGGCACTTGAGCGAGTGAAGTTCATCCCTTATCAACGAATCGGAGAGGCGATGAGGAGATTCTGGCTTTCCCCGCCCCTGGTGGGCACTCGAGAAGGAGTTGGATGGACCACTTGCACGCCTGGGTTCCCTGATGGAGACCGTTGTAGTCCAAGCCTTGCGGCTTGCTTTCTTCGCTAACGAGAATGGTTCGGCCATTCCGCCGTTGTCGTGCGCTTCCTTCCGGGTTGCGGCCCAGCTGGCTGAGCGGGATTCTTTGACTTCCTCCGAGTATCTTCTCCCGTTTGAGAAGGCTTTCGGAGGGGAAGTCCTCCGCGTGCCAGGCCGGTGCGCCAACCATGGAAGGGGTGCGAGGTCAATAGCCCTCCGGGAAAGCTGGGCTTGACATCGGACTTTCCCGGAGAGCCTGACTTCAGTGCTTCCTGGACCCCGGTGGATTCAACTCTGGAGACTCCCACCGGGGGATGCTCCCTGCTTCCCGCCCAGTTCGCCTGGTGCAATTCCGGCGGCTTCTGCCGCCGTCGTTCGCCGGGCTCTCCTGGGGCATCGCAGGGGAGCATACCGGGCTTCGCACTACAGTCTTCTTTTGTCTTTCTCGCAGCTTCATGGCTGTGGACCTTGTAATTTATAAGAAAGCATTTAATAAAAGAAGTAGCCTCTTTTGTCTTCAGCTTTTGTCTTTTTCTCCGTAAATGCTTTTCTGTTGCCGGGCGTTTTGCCCTGAAGATCCACGCGTCATTCTTTGGGAGCCCGTGGGGTCCCTGTCAACCGTCATGTCCCTTGAGCTGCTGGCGCATTTAATTCCTGCGCGGTCAGGAGACGTCGCTCCGTCTTGAAAACACGCGAGTTTTCAGGGGCCTCTACGTGGTGGAACCCCATTGGTCCTTCCTTAAAAGCTTTTCGCCATTTGGGCTTGCCGTTCTTCCAGAAGATCTGCCTATTTAAACGCGCCACTTTCTCCCGAAATCTGGCACGTCTTCGTACTTAACCTTCCATTGGCAGTTCAATCTTCCTCTGCGTATTTTCTTGTTGCGAAGTTGATGGAAGACTCTTCTAGCGACACGGAGCACTCCTTTCTCGGGTCCGAGTCCGGCTCTCACGCTCCCGTGTCTTCTGGAGCCCACTCCTCAGGGGAGGCTCGCTCTGAAACCACGGTTGCCGGCCCTTCTCGGGGTCGGGGAGTTCCTCCGGGTTTCGAGGGGGTCCCACCGCGTCGGGGGGCTTTAGTGATCGAAGCGGAATGGCTGCGAGCACGCGTCGCACACTTAGAGAATGCTCTGGCCGAGTCGGAGGCCAGGGTTGTACGGATGGCGGATGCCAATGTGGGGGCGCAAGGCCGCATATTGGCACTTAAGGAAGAAATGGAGCAACTTGGGCGGCGACACCAGGCCGAAGTTGCTGCGCGGCGGACGGAGATGAGGTCGATGCTTCGGCCGGAGGACATGAGGCCGGACTTGGATCGGAGATATTCTGACGCCGTTAGACTTTCCAAAAGGCTTGCTTTACTGGAGGATCCAGGCTTCCGTGTGGGCGTCATAGATCCTCGTAACTCGTCCGCCAGGACCCGTGATCAATTGGTGGATTATCCCGTTCAAAGTTCCTCCTCCGGCCACCAGGATCGCTGACCATTTTGCTTCCGTTGTATTCCTTTCTTTTCTTGTCGTTGTAACAGAACTGTTTTGCCGTAATGAGAATTAGTCTTTCATATCGTTTCGTGGCGGTTTCTCTTCTCTTTTCTCTTTTTTTTTTTGCTATGCGCTTATTGTGCGCGCCTTCCCAAGTGCTGCTATCGTAAGCCTTCATTTAATGCGGCGGCGCTAGCGTGGACCCTAGCCAGGCAGCTGAAGGGTCGCGCCCGTTAGCCTGGCGCCTAGCCATCATTGCAGTTGATTTGAGGTTCTGCGGTGCGCTCCGATGCCACCACGTGTCTCAATCTCCGGAGGCGATGGCGTTTCGGTTTCCCGCCTCTTGGCTTGGGGTTGTCTATTTAAACCAGACGGCGATCGTCTTCTTCCTTCCGCTGATTGCTTTTCCCCCGTTTACACTTGCAACTTTTGAGAGACAAATGGCTCCGATAGCAGAAGCTTCTTCCTCTTCTCGAGTCTCCAGAATGGTACGCCACGGTGTTCGCAACACCAAGTCGATCTTGACTGAGGCGTATATAGCCTCCCTTAGGGTAGATTATGCAATCCCTAGCGAGCTGATCTCCCGCGTTCCTGGTCCTGAGGACAAAGCCAATGCCCCTCCAGAGGGCTTCATCACAGTATACGAGTATCATTTGAAGGGGGGCTTCGTATTTCAGTGCACTGCTTGCTGCACGCGGTAGTCGAAGCGCTGGGAGTCCCATTGGCAAGGCTTCATCCCAATGCCTTGCGCTACCTGGTGTCTCTGTGCGTCTTCGCTATTACGCACCAGTGCGACTTTGATGCCAAGGCGGCCAGGGTAATTTTTCGGGCCACGGAGTCTGAGGACTGGATATCGCTCACCCCCAGGACGGGGTTCAACTTACGCGGCACCAATCCCGACTCTGTGAAGGGCTGGAAGGAGCGCTTCTTCTTTCTGCAGGAACCCTCCGATTGTGAGCTTCCAAGGGCGTGGGGCCCGATCTCGGAGTACTTCCGGGACAAGCCCACCGACGAGGACATTGCAAAATCCTCGAAGCTGATCTCCGCCATTCAATCTGAGGAGGAGAACTTCAAAATCCGGGGATGTTACCTTACCTCCGTTGCGTTCGAGATCGCCAGATGGGGACCTCCCGCTGGCCGGGCGGCGGCAGGGCCAGGCAAGGGGGGTTCCGGAGATTCGGAAGCTCCTCCGCCGTCCGGTGGGACTGAGGAGGAGAGCTGCTCTCTGCTGCGTTCTTCGAGTAGTGGCGAGGACGCAGCTGCCCTTAAAAGATTGAGGGAAGCTGAAGCGACTTCCCGGAGGAGGCCAAGGAGATGAGTCGCCGGTCCTTCTTCTGCGGAAAAACCGGCTCCGAAGAGATCGGCCAGGGCACGTCACCAGAGGGAAACTGCCGCACCCTCGTCGACTTCGACCGCGGTTCTAGCCGCTCGTGAAGTCTGCGAGGTCGAGTCTCTACCTGCTGGGGATCCCTCCACCGGCCGGTGTCTTCTTGAGGCGTCGGTCGACGCCGTCATCTTTGGAGAGAGCCCCGGAGGGGCCATTTACTATCAAGCTTTACGAGCCGATCTTTGGAGGCCCAGGAAGTGGTGGAGTTGCCGGTGATTTTTGTAGAGCCCATTTCGTCGCGTAGGCCTTCCGGAGACCTGGCTGTATTTTCGGATGCTGGCATCACGTCTGCTGCTGTACAAGCTGACGAAGGGGAAGCCGGATCACCCTCGTGGCAAGAGCCCCCGAGCGTTCCTACGGCTTCCAGCCTTCCGGTCAGCCCTCCTCAAACAGTCGAGGGAGCTGAGCCTCCGGTAGAGGTTCCTTTTGCTGAGTTTGCGCGGGCCGTATGTTCAGAGGGCGACACCGCTCCTGCCGTTGGTGCGGTTCAGGCTGGCGAAGGGGCAGCCGGGGCGTCCCCGCGGCGAGAGCTGCGAGCGCTCCTTGGCGGCCTAGCCTTCCAACCCAGCCCTCCCAAGTCAAGAAAGACGTTGAGCCCCATGGAGAGGCTCTTTTGGATGAGCTCGCGCCAGTCGCATGTTCAGAGGTCTGCGCTGCTTCCACTGCTGAAGCCGTTCAGGCTGGCGAAGGGGCAGCCGGGACGTCCTCGCGGCAAGAGCCCCCGAGCGCTCCTACGGCTGCCAGCCTTCCAGCCAGCCCTCCCCGAGCAGTCCAGGAAGTTGAGCCTCAGGGAGAGGCTCTTCTGGGCAGTTTCACACGCTTCCTGCGTGCCGAACATCTTCTGGTACGGTTATTTCCTTCTGGACTTCTTCCTTTGTTGTTTATTTTGGTCATGCTCCTAACTTTCCCTTCCGCGCAGGCTCCTGACGATACGGTCCCCCTCGAGGTACGTGCTGACTCTTTTCGCGGGGGCCTAGAGCGGATTATCATCGACGGGCATCATCTCGTCCATGGCAGTCTGGCCCGAATCACATCCCTTACTGAGGAGAATGGGCAGCTACGACGGAGAGTTGTGCAGTTGGAGGGCCTTCTTTCCGCTGCGGAGGAAAGGATCGCCGGGTTGGTTGGAGATGTGGTTGGTCGGCATTCTCCTTCAGAGTGGCAGTCGGCGATGGACACTTGCTTTTGGGACGGTATCCGCTTGTGCCGCAGGATTGTCTCCCTGGCGGCTCCTCACGTCCCAGCCAGCGTCCTCCATCCAGGGAACGCCGGGGTAGGAGAGGCGTCGCGCCTGAAGACTTTCCCTGAGGAAGCGGGTCCGTCGAGTCTTGCTGATTAGCCTTCGCCGCCGTTAAGTTTTGAGACCAGTTTCCATCTTTGTATCACATCTGTCTTTTGTATAAATGAGAAGCTTCCGTTTACACTTCGTGTCCACGCTTCCCTCATCGTACAGTGCTGCTTGCCTTTTGCTTTGTTTTCATTTGTTGGATCATGCTTCGTGTTTGAGCATTGGGCTCTTTGGAGCCGTTTTGGTTAAGGCCCTGTACAGGCGCCTTCTTGCGTGGTGCTCGTCCTTCGTAAGAGGATGTCATCACAGCTCACACGTTTGGGGGGCTCGATCCGGTAAAGCGGATGTCGTCGCCAAGCCCCTGGAGCCTCAACGAGGGTCAGCGCAGCGGTCAGGCCGCGGTAACCGGACTCCTGGGTCTAGGACTCGGTTGTGTACAATTGCGGGAGGTGTGTCGCTCCTGCTCAAAGCGTTATAATCACCAAGTTGAGGTCCTAGCCCACGACCATTGTAGACTGAGGGTGCTCTCTTCTGTTTAAAGAAGGTCGCCGCACGCCCGCGATTCTTCGCCCCCTAAGGTTTTATTGGCCATATTGTGGGGACTCGGGGAGCCCCCAGGCCTAATGTTTTGACCGCACGGGTTGTTGGCGTATAGCCTTTTGGAATGGATCACCTGGATCCTTTGTCCAATCCTACGGCTGGACGCCTCCGAGCTGACTAGCACGGGGCTTAGTTTCTAAGTGGCCGCGGGGCCTTCTTGGCGCAGAGCCATGGTGAGTAAAGCCGTCCCCAGGCCATCAGGCGTGAGGGCGGAGTCCTGAGACGGTCCGCTCTGGACCGCCAGGCATTGAGCCAAGGACTGGTTTTACGGACGGACGCTTGTCCTCCCGACTTAGGGGTAGTCTAGGTCGTTTGATTTGAAAATACAATGCATGACATTAACTCACACAAATGAATATGCAACAAGTTACAGCAATTATGATAATCAGAGGTAAACTCATGTTCGAGCATTCATCATGATGCATGCGTGTGCGACTTACCTGAGTCTGAGTTGCATCATTGGTAATACTTTCTTAAGTTGGCGGCGTTCAGTCCGCGGGACCGGTTTGCTGCTTAAGGGCGCGTGAGCTTGCGCTCCGCTCCGGAGGATCATGCGAGACGAAGAACGGTCCCTCCCACCCGGGGAGAGTTTGTTCCTATTTACGGTCTTTCCCGCCTCCTACGCTCCGAGGACCGGATCTCCAACTTCCAAAGGCGCGCCTTCACTCGCTTGTTGTAGTACCGCGCGACTCGTTGTTGGTAGGCCGTAGTTCTGAGTCGTCTTTGCGTCTCGGACCTCCGAGAGCAAGTCCAGGCTTTCCCGCAGCTTTCGTTCATTGGTGGTCGGGTCGAAGCATTCGATCCGCGAGCTTTGCATCCCCACTTCTACGGGTACCACAGCCTCGGCCCAAAGCAAAGGTCAAGGGCGTCTCCCTTGTTGGTTCTCTCGCTTGTTCGATGCGACCACAAGATCGACGGTAGCTCCTCAGTCCAGGAGCCCCCAGCGTCTTCCAACCTGGTTTTTAACCCGTGCAGGATTGTGCGGTTGGTGACTTCGACCTGACCGTTTGCTTGAGGGTGCGCCACGGATGTGTGCATCAGCTTAATGCGGAGGTTGCGGCAGTACTTCGTGAAGCGTTTGCCGGTGAATTGGGTTCCGTTGTCGGTTACTACGACTTCAGGAATCCCAAAGCGGCAAACAATGCCCTGACGGAGGAACTCCGTCGCGTTCTGTTCTGTAATCCTTGCGAGTGGGACAGCTTCCACCCATTTTGTGAAATAGTCGATGCCAACGATCAAGAATTTTCTTTGTCCGGCTGCCATCGGTAGGGGTCCGAGTATGTCGAGCCCCCATTGTGCGAACGGCCATGGGGATTGGAGATAGTGCAGCTCGGTGTGTGGCTGATGCGTCATGTTGCCATGGACCTGGCAACTCTCGCACTTGCGGACGAACTCCATAGCGTCTTGTTTCATGGTGGGCCAGTAGAACCCTTGCCGCATGACGTTGAACGCTAGGTTCTTCCCGCCAATGTGAGATCCGCACAGCCCCAAGTGTACCTCCGCCAACGCGTAGTCGGCTTCCTCCGGGGTAAGGCACTTCAGGAGAGGGGTGGAGTATCCTCGCCTGTACAATCTCCCGTTTAGAATCGTGTACCATCCTGCTGTCTTCTTGATCCGCTTGGATTCGTTGGCGTCTTCTGGCAAAGCTTCTTCAGTGAGGAACTTTATGTACGGAGTCATCCAGTTGTCCCTCGCGTCGATATGAAGGACCTCTTTGTCTTCGCCATCAATGCCGGGCACGCTCGACTTCCACGGGTTCCCTCGCATCTTGCTCTATTACGGCGCGTCGTCGGGCCCCGGTCACGGTCGGCGTTAGTTTATCCGTTCTCGGGATATGCTCGATCTCGAATCGGCCGAACTCAGGGATCAAGGCCCTTACTTTCGCCAAGTACTTCACAAGTTGTGGGTTTGAGGCTTCGAAGTTCCCCTTCACCTGATTGACCACGAGTTCGGAGTCACTACGTAGGACCAACGACCGTGCGGAACACTCCCTCGCCAGTCGCAGGCCCGCGAGGAGGGCTTCGTACTCCGCAACGTTGTTCGTGGCCGTGAAGGCCAGAGTAACGGAGTATACGATCTCCACACCCTCGGGCGTCCTTAACACGATTCCAACTCCACTGCCTGCCTGAGTAGACGATCCGTCTACGTTTAGGGTCCACACAGTGAACTGGCCGTGCTCCGTATCTCCGGATTGCTGTCTTCATCCTATCTTGGCGGCGTCGCCGCTTGACGATAAAGTCCGCCGCAGCCTGTCCTTTCACGGGTGGCCATGGCCGAAACTCCAAGTCGAATTCTCCCGATTTCAACGGCCCACTTAACTAGCCTACCGACGTCTCTGGGTTTTTGCAAGATCGACTTTAGTGGCTGGTCTGTCAACACGACAATCCGGTGTGACTAAAAGTAGGGTCGCAGTTTCCGCGCCGCATAGACAAGCGCGAGCGCCATCCTTTCTGCGTGCGGGTAGCGAGCCTCTACGTCCGTCAGTACCCGGCTTACGTAGTACACTGGCTGCTGCTTGCCTTCGTGCTCCGCTACTAGCACGGAGCTGAGCGCTGATGCTGATGTAGCCAGGTAGAGGTAGAGATCTTCCCCACCGCGCGGTGAGCTCAAAAGCGGCGTGCTGGAGAGATAAGTCTTCAGTTCTTTGAATGCTTCGTCGCATTCGTCGTTCCACTTGAACCCGTGCGACTTTGTGCCCCTTAGCGCCTTGAAGAAGGGCAAATACTTGTCGGCTGATTTCGCTAGAAACCGTGAGAGGGCGGCTATCCGCCCTGTCAGCTTCTGGACTTCCTTTATGGTTCGTGGGGGGTTCAAGTCGAGTATTGCTTTGATCTTCTCTGGGTTGGCTTCTATTCCGCGCTGGGATACAATGAAGCCCAAGAACTTCCCGGAGGTCACTCCGAACGCGCATTTGACAGGATTGAGCTTCATCCCATGCTGTCGGAGGATTTGAAAAGTCTCATCTAGGTCGTTGACGTGGTGGCTCGCGACTTTGCTTTTCACAAGCATATCGTCGACGTACACCTCCACGTTCCGTCCTATCTGAGCTTCGAACATTTTGTTTACAAGGCGCTGGTACGTGGCGCCTGCATTCTTGAGACCAAAGGGTATCATTTTGTAGCAATATGTCCCTTGATCTGTCATGAACGAGGTGTGCTCCTCGTCTTCTGGGTCCATCCGGATCTGGTTGTATCCCGAGTATGCATCCATGAAGCTCAGTAGTTCGTGCCCGGATCTGGAATCCACGAGCTGGTCGATCCTTGGGAGCGGAAAGCTATCCTTGGGGCAGGCCTTGTTCACGTCTGTGAAGTCGACACACATCCGCCACTTGCCGCTGCTCTTCTTTACCAGCACAACGTTGGATAGCCACTCCGGGTACTGGACTTCTCTGATGAATCCGGCGTCTAGGAGTCTCTTTACTTCTTCCCTGATAGCGACTAACTTCTCGACGGAGTGGTTCCTCCGCTTCTGCCGGACGGGTTTTCGGCTCGCGTCAAGGCCCAGCTTGTGGACTATGACTTCGGCCGATATCCCGGGCATGTCGGCGGGGACCCAGGCAAACACGTCGGAGTTAGCCCGGAGGAAGGTAATTAACTCGTCGCGATCTGCAGGTGGAAGGGATCTTCCCACGTTGACGCATCGTTCCGGATCGGAAGGATTGAGAGGGATCGCCTCTGTTTCTTCGCCTGACTGGGCCTGTTGAAGCGACGTCTCGTCGCGGAGGTCCAGGTCTTCGCTCGGTCTGCTTGGTGCCACTGGGTTGACTTGGGACAGGTAGCAGGTTCGCCCCATTTCTTGGTCTCCCAGGACTTCTCCCACGCCCCAGGGGGTGGGGAATTTCACCTTCAGGTGCGGGATGGACGTCACGGCCTCGAAGGCTGTCAGGAAGGGTCTGCCGAGTATGGCATTGTAGACGGACGGAAGGTCGACGACGAGGAATGCCAACTCGCGCGTTATAGAGCGCGGGTGGGTCCCCATCGTGACTTCCAGTTGTATAATCCCTTAGACCGAACAATTTCGTTGTCCAAGCCGTATAATGGTCCGTTTTGCCTTCATTTGGTCCCGTTTTAGTCTAAGTTTAATGAATGCGGTGAGATACAAAGAAATTTTGCGAGCTTTCATTATCAATGAAGACCCGTTTGATTGGTAGTCAAGACCACCACCGAAATAAGGGCCGATACAACAAGGGGGTCAGTGTGGGGAAAGGTTACATGTGCCATATCGTCGCTACTAAAGCTAATGACATCATTCCTAGCCCCTATCTTCGCCCGCTTGTTGCTGGAAGTCGCTTCGGGCTGTCCTCGCCTGGCGCTCGCCGCGTCGGCGGAAGAGATCATGTGAACCACGCCGGCAGCCGTGCGGGCCCTCGGAGGCTCGCTGGGTTCACCGTCGGAGGGAGCAGGCTCCTGACCCGAGCTCTTCACGAAGCGCTTCAAGTGTCCACGCCGGATCGGTTCTTGATCTCCCGCCGCAGGTGCGGCGGTTCTCGATCGAGTGCCCCAAAAATGGTGGTACTGGGCAAGATTGGCCCGACACGCGCCCCTGGGACCCTTGGGCGTTTTTGGCCACTTGAAGAATTTTTCATCCTGGATCTGCATCAGGATGTTTGCACGGCTGTCGTTGAGCGGGGTCAGAGAGGACCTGTTGTAGTCCCTTTTGGGCCACGGGGCCGGGCTGCTTTGCTCGGCGCTCCGAGTAGCGCCATTTGTCGCTGTCCCTTTTTCTCCCTCCCCGAAGTTCGAGGGGCTTCCGGGGTCGGTCCACTCGCTCGGGCGCTTCGCCTCATTGGCCTCTTCGGCCGTGATGTACGCCCGAGCGATGGTCTCAGCCTCCGGAAGGTCTCGAGGGCGTTAGTGCGACAAGTGTTTGAAGAAATCCCCGCCGCTGCAGTGGCGACGAAGGTATTGAGCTTGATTCGTCGGAGAGGTGTGGGATCCCTCGCCTCGATGATGAAACGGTCCGAAACCGCTTCAAAGCTTTCATCTTGTCTCTGTCGGAGGCGGACCCAGTGCAGGGTTGCCTCTCCTCCCTTCCGTGGAGGCGAACGCTCGAGAAGCTGTCCGGCAAGCTCGTCGAACGAGCGTATGGAGTTCGGGGAGGCCGTGGAACCGGGCTTGATCGGCCGCCCCGAGGGTGACGGGGAAGCACTGCACATCGGGGCCTCGCTCGCCCCTTGTAGAGATAGGTGGGTGCGAGCGGTTTGAGATGGTCCATTGGATCCTTGCTTCCGTCGTATCCCTCCAGTACCGGCATTTTGAACTTGCTCGGCAACGGCTGCGTCCGCAAGTCCATGGCGAAGGGCGATCTACGGAGGTCGGCGGAGGAGGGCGTGGGTTTTTCCTTGTGCAGGGTATCCCACAACACCTTGACTTTCTCCTCCATCGAAGGGTCCGTAGAGCCTCTTCGCGCATTGAGGACATCACGGAGCTCCGTGTTCCCCTGGAGGTGCGTCTGGGCTCGTCGAGGGTGGCGACTCTCCGCCTGAGAGGCGCGTTCGCCGTTGGAGCCTGCGGCTGGTGGCCTCCTGTTGCCACGCGAGTTGCGGGGGTTGTGCCCTTCGGGGCTGTCCTCCCTGTCGTTGTTGGCGGGATGGCTTTCCGCCTCGTTCTGGCCATCCTCACTTGGTGCGGCTTGGGTTGCCGCGCGGTCGAGACGGTTTGCTCGCCTCCTGCGGGCGGCTTCTCGACGCCTTCCTCTCTTGGAGGTGGAGGCTTGGGCCGCGGGGAGTGATCCGGGCCGGGCCTCCTGTGTTCGCGCATACGACGAGGAGGACTTCTTTCAAAAGATCTATGTCCGCAGCCATGCGGCGGACCTCAGGCTCCGGCTGGTTGTTCGTTTGGTTCCCTGCAGGGGGAACTTCTCCTTGGGCGGTGACTTCCACCGCAGGAGCACTAGTTTGTGCTCGGGTGTTCACCATTTTCGGTTGTTCAGCTGCTTGATGGGAAAGAGACACTTGGCTTATTGTCAGTTTCCCACAGACGGCGCCAATGTTGCGTCCCGGGCCCAAGGTTGCCGTACGGATTAGGGAGCCTTCGGATTCCTAAGCGTGCGGTGGCTCCGGAAGAAGGGTCCGGTCTCCGTCTCTATGAACCTGGACCTGCACAACACAATCAATCAAACAAGAGGTGAAGGGTCCGGCAGGATTTCTCCCACCAAGGCCGCTCCGACGCTCAAGTCAGCAATATTCCCGCAATAAACGGAAATGCGCACGCTAAGGTGGTGCGCGGAGGAAATGCTGTGAAAGCGTAGAAGTGCTTATGCGGTGATGTGGGGAGATGTTGTGAGCAGGTGTTGGAAGGCCTGGCTTCCGTAATGCACCGCAATGGGCTAACTAACTTTCCGCGATCTCGGTGGATCTTTGGGATTGTGAACGAGTCAGCTAGATGAGGCAAAGCTCTGCTTTGACTCGTCACTCTTGTGTTTTTAGAGAAAAGGGAGGAAGATGATCGAGGACACTTGAAGCTACGTTCCGTGAGGGTCGCAGCTGATCGAGGAGTTCAAGGTCTCAAAATTGATCGTCCAGTCGATGAAGATCGAGAGGGTTTCAGAGTTCCCGAAAAAGGTCCCCTTCTCTGTGGGGTGTGAGGGTTTTTATATACCTCACCCCGTTGGACTCTTGGGCGCCAAAACGCCTGCGCGCTTTATTCTTATTGCGCGCTGGCTTGTCGCTGTGGGACCGCCGGTCACGCCGGCCGCTGTTGCCGTGCTTGCAGCAGCTGCCGCGTCGTTGACCACGCCCGATTTTCTCTCGGGAAGGGATAGGTTGGCCGTCTGCAGACGGCAACGGTGGCGTTGCGCCGCGCCCCCACGCCTCTATTGGCTAGCCTTTCCGCCTTTTTGTCTCATTTCGGCGACGCATTTAATGCGCCGCAGTTACCGTTGCCCCTCCTTCCGTTGTGGGCTTGCGCCATTCACCCTTTGGGGCCGACATTTCCTCGTGCCTCTCGATCCTCTCCCTGGCTGCGACTGCTCATAACCGTCAAACAGGCTGCATCTTATGGTAGGGACATGACCCAACAATTTTAATAAAATTTATAAAATTTTAGATTAATTGGACTCACCTAACACGAATATATTATGCAAAGATGATGTGATTATATGAAAATTTGGTAAACTAACTTTATTAAAAAGAGCAAATTTTTGAAGTGTTTTTTTTTTTTTTTTTTTGTGTATGTGTGTGAGAAAAATCAATTGTAAAACTTGAATATAATCTCAAAAAAGGAGAAAATATGGACAATTTTATAATTTATAGTGAAAATATTAAAAATAAATAACATATATTTCGTATAGAACTAAGATAAACGAATTTGGAATCCCTCATTCCTGAAGATAGAATAAATTTTATTCTTTAAATTATAATAATTTATTTTTATATGATGATTGCGGGTGCATCTATTTAAAAAAATTATTGTAATTTGATTTTAAACAAATGATTGTGATTAAAAAAAAGATAAAACATTTATTTTTTCTAAGTAAGGAAGAGTCACTAATTTAATGTCCAGCTATCTTGGTCCGACCAACCCGATATTTTATAGGTTTAGTTAAGGTATAAACGTATTATAGATGGATAAGATTATAAAATTAAGTTTGATTAATTTTTTGGACCTGGTAAGATCATGGAGAAAAATGTTCAGTTAGATTAGGCACTACTCGAATTATAATTTTTTTTATAAATGTATTTTTTTTATTTTGAATTCATACCAAGTTTTTAAAAAATTATTTTAATAGATAATATTTTTATATAAAAATTATTTTTATTAAAATACACATATATAATATTTTATCATAAATATTATAATTTTAAAAATACTATATCTCTTTGGATATTTTTAAACAAATATAATTTTTAAATAAATATATTAAAAATAAAAAATACCAATAGAATAACTCAAACCGACCCAAACTGGCTTATATATGGATACGGTTAAGGCTTTTAGCCCAAATGACCGACCTTATTCTTTCTAGGGTAGATTATTGGTTATAAATTTCTATTTAAATTTGGTATGTATTTAATTCGAATTCAATTTTTATCAAGCCTACTCTATATCAAACTTAGATACATTTATAAATTTGAATTGTTGTATAAATTAGGGAACCGTTGGGTTTTCCTCTTTGAGTTGAATTTAAGTAGGTCTGATATTTATCTCTACTAACATGAATTTTGTGCACCACAAATAACAAATATGATGTCAAATAATCAGCAAAACTTACTCAATTTATATTTCAATGCTCAAATTAGAAATCTTTTCAATCAGATAGAAAAATACAATGATGATGTAAAAAAATGCGTTAATATACTTCTGTAGGAAAAAGTGAGGCTTGCAGAGGATTGGGTTTTAATAATGCGTTTGACTGGGGGCGACTCTGAGTGTTGATGGAGTGCTAAGTTACCGCGGTGCGTTTGGTGTGGATTGATTTTGTGAGCTAACAGAGAGCTAAGCTCCGATTATGTGCTCAATAGGAACAGTTTTGAGAACTGGAGAGAGAGGAAAAAAATTATGAGATCAAAATGGAGTTTGGTTCTTTCTAAACTTTCGTATGTCGATTAGAGTATTTTTTTCTTCCTGTGATGGCGCAAGACATTTGCAATAATTTGTAGAGATAGCATTGGTGCAAAAATTCATGACAGGTGTTTAACCTAGATTCATTAGCCTGTTCTAAAGATGGTCGTGGCCAATGTATCAGTAGTCGCCTTATGGTGGTAATGTAACGATGAATGGTTCTTACTGATATTCACCTGGTCATTTCAGCCAGTGATTTGTCGAGACTTATTATATAATCCCGAGTCAAACTATCGGGATGGCGACAATGGCATGGCAACAGTAGCACATTTTCTGATTGTTGATTATGACCACCAATAGCAGGTATCTGCATCGACAGTTTCTACGTTAGTTAAGCTGTTACTATTAGGTTGGAGGATTCCTCTATCGCGATTGGTCGCATCACAAGAGTTGCTTGTCGGGCCTAGCCGGTTCCCATTTCCATTGGCTCACTATGCGTCGTCAAGTCTTACCCTACCATTTGGGCATTTTTCATAAATGGATTTGGATTGAACTTGGGTTGGTCACGGTTGCACCCATCAAACTTATTAACCAATATATATTATAATTCAATAATGTACTACTGTAGAAAAATAAATGTATTATTATTTATTTATTTATTTTTAACAAAAAAATGTACCTTCATAATGAGCTATAAATACTGTACCTTTATTTCCTATTTAAATATGCATATTATCAGAACTATGCTTTATGCTTCTGCGTGGGACGACAAAGCAGAAAGATAAAGAGCGAAGCTAAAATGACGGCCATTAATTGGCGCAACCTTGACAGGTAGATTCTGGCCGAAGATTAAATCAAAAAGCACGTTCCACTTAACGGACGATAAGGAATCGGAAATCTTCGGGCCAATCCCAAGTAGCTCACGAGCTGTCATCCTCGCATTAAGACACTGTCGGTAGTTTTAGTGGGTAGATACCAAAGCACCACTTCAATTTGATGGTAATCCCGAAAAACATGAGGGTAAAAAGGACAGTAAAAATGCATAGACTGTTCGGGAAAGGGTCAAAGTCTTGCGAAATGGAAAAACCCTAATCTCTCACTTCTCTTCTCTCTCTCTCTCTCTCTCGGGGTTTTGTGGGATAATTGCTCCTCTTCCTCCTCGTTCCTTAATTCTAGCTTCATTTAGTTATTCTCTCTCTCTCTGCTGCTCTGTCAATTTGCTGCGTTTTTGGGTTTACTTTTCTGTAGTTCTTGTAGAGTTTATGGAGATGGAGAACGTGTGCATAGACGCTGCACTTTTGGAGCGGTTTGTGAGCTCTGCTTTGGAGGCTTTGGTGGTTGAGACTGTCGACGCTACTGCAAAGTCTCTTTCTCTGATTCTTCTTTTGGTATACTTTCTCTATCTGTATCTTGGCATATCCTTTGGTGTTAGTTATAATTTTGAGTATTCTGAGCTCAGTTTCGGGCTTTGTCTTGTGTAAACCATCTGTTTATCATGGATGAAGCTTTTGATTTTAGAAAGTTCGGAAATTAGACTGCTCTGCTTTTGTGATTATCTTTCGGGCACTTGCACTTTTGCGTGTTCTTATGCGGCTTATTGATATTTTGGACGACCAGGAAACCAATTGGTTCAGATGTGTATTGAAAAAAAAAGCTACTCTGCCAGTCTTGCTTTTGTTACCCCCGGTTTTTTTAGTTTGTTTTTTGAAGGGGTTTTCTTGTATTTCGTATCTGAATTTAATTCTTGCAGAATAGAAAGTGGTATTTGTGTTCCAGCTGTGGTAAGTTTAAACGCACTTAGGCAGTGATCTTATTCAATTTTAAGTAGCTGAGAATTTGGTCATTTCCTTTTCTCTGCCAATTGGGAGATCCCAATGTCAATACCTATCTGCTGATTTTGATCCATGATGTAGATACATTGACATATATGGCTGAAGCTTCCTGTTCCCTTGTAATGGGTTTTAAATGCAGCATGCTTTTGGAACCTAGGGTTGTCCACTCATTTTTTGTTTTCTTGGGATGAAATTTAACTGCAAATCACAAGTTTACATATGTTGATAATTACATTGGCTATGAAGCACGGACACCGACACCAACACGCTGACATGTTATTTTATAAAAATCAAGGATATAACACATTAAGGATACGTAAACTAAAATTATAGTTTATAATTTTTTAAATTTATAAACGCTACTATTTTATACTTAATTTGTGAGTTATCATTTTTATTTGTGATGAAGAAATTAAATCCTTACTCCATCAAAGATCAGCTGTGCTATCATCTTTATTTGTTTCATCTTTGTATTTGTCTCCTCTTTCTTGAATCTTGATTTTATATTCTATAAAAATTTGGTGAAAGAAAACTATCGTCCACCATGAAAAAAAAGTCTTTCTTGACTAATATTCTTGGGTAGTGAGGACTATTGAAAAAATGAAAGGGAGAGGTACTACTTTAAGTTTTTAAAATGATTAAACAGCCCATATTTTTAAAAATGTATAAAATGGCCCATAGTTTTTAAAAAAATTATAAAATTACTCAAAGTGTTCAAAATATATGGGGACATGTCCAGAACGTGTTGGACAAAAAAAAAATAAATTAACACGTGTCGGAGCTTGTTTGACACATGTTAGATACTGACACTTTGAGCCCAAAAGAGTGTCCATATTTCCTAGTACATTGGACAAGCTGATTTTTTTACTGGTTTTTAAGTTTCACTGGTTTATTTTATGAAAAGTTGGGCAAATTATTTTGATGTTTTGTTTTTATTCTAAATCCTAGTAGTGGAAATGCCATATGGGCATCCCTCTGTCTTTCTTTGTTTCCTTGGATTCTGAGGAATAAGCTGAAAAATGCCCCAAATGGAATCATTGTTCTGACCTCATATATGTCTAACCTTCTATCCTGCTTGATAGATGACATGGGTAGATGGTAGTTGGTGGGACTGAACTATGCTACTGGCCTAGGGAAGTGAATATAACCTGGTCCAGTGAATGTGACTTGATGTCAACAGTTGGAGCCTTCAATGGCCATAATCTAAAATGGTCCTTCACCATCCATCGGTTTTTCATTTCACTTGTTGATGTTTTGTCAGATCTGTATGTGATGTTTTCTCACAACTGGAAGGCAGGCAAGAACCCCCCCTCTATCCTTTTTTTTTTTTTTTTTTTTTTTTTTTGGGGGGGGGGGGGGGAGGGTCAGGTGAGGGGCATTGGGGGCATGCATCTCGATTAGTGGATTGGCTGAAGTTTTAGCAAGTGCCTCTCTTTTGTGCTTAGGATAGAGTTTTTTGTGAATGCAGTTTTTGGGAAGCTCTTAAAATAGTCAAGTCCCTAGTTTGAAATACTAGAAACAGTAACTGTTTTTTTTTTTTTTGTGCTTTTTATCTGGGGTTTGGTTCTTATAGATGAGGGACTGGGATGCTTTTGAATCTAATTGGGCAGGATTATAATTCATTTGCCCTTTTCATCCTATTTACTTCCTTGATCTAATTGGATAATTGATAAGTGCTAATATATGTTCTGTGTGCTGAACACTTTGACGAGAAATTGTTGGTCTTATGAGTGACTAAATCCCACCAAAAAAGTGAGTTAAACAACTATATTTACGCACTTTATTATTGTTCCAATTAAAAAACAAATCCTCAGTAACAAGTGGAAGTAAACCTGGCTAGCCATGGTGCAATAGTTTTGTACTCTATATAAACCATAAACTGTATGAATTATAACCTTGCCTGATATGTTTATGAAACATTACAGGTGAAAGGCATATCCTTGGTGAGGGTCATGATCAACAAATATATATTTTTTTCTTTTTATGTTTTAATTATCTTTTTTATGTTTTATATGACTTTAAATATACCAGGCTGTAACCTATTGAGTAGAATTATAAATTTGATCTGATTTCTTTTTTGTTTGGGGGTTGTGGGGTGGGTTTTAGCCTTCCAATCCTCTCTCTGTAATCCATTGTTTTGGGTTAAATATTAATTTGGAAAAATATCAAAATATAAAGTTGTGTGGAACTATGCTAAATTTTTTTACCAGAGTAGCACTGTTCAAAATTTTAAAAAATGTGTAAATTTTTATGTTTCACTTTCCTTCATAGCAACCTCTTTGTGTCTAAAAATTTTAAGTATTTATTTTCTTGATTGACCAATTCAGAAAATTTTGGAAATGTAAAAACATAATGTGCTGGCTATTGTAAGAGCACCTACATCCATCTGTTTAAATGAGTGTCTGAATATAAACACTCAAATTTAAAAAGATGTCACATTGGACTGTCTGAATTTATGTAGGTTGTCCAAAATTTAGACTTTGTGAGTAAAATGACTCAATTTAATCATTTTATTTTTTGGCATCTATCCATCATCAATGGTGCTAGATTTCTTCTCTCCTCTCTTCTTTTCTCCTCTTGCTCGTGTCATCTCTTCCCGATATCCTTATTCTCTTCTTTTCTTCAACACTCGTCATTTTCTTTGCATTTGCTGACACAGCTGCTCATCATTTTCTTTGCAGTTGCTAGCACTGCTACCCATCTCAACTCCTATTTATATTGTTCTTGCACCAACAAAATTATTTTTTTGAAAGTATATAATTTTAAAATAATGTCTTTGAATAATATGCCAAATAGTATTCAACCGTTAAGGGGTAGGTTGAAAAATGTATTCAACTGTTTTTAAAATCACCTAAAAAATATTATTTAATTGGCATAGATGGTTAATATAGACAATCTAATATGTCATTTGATTTATAGTGGATGTCTAAATATAGAATAATAGTATAGACAATCTTGGTTAGTCATTTTAGAGAGATGATCCAATGTGAGTGCTCTAATCTTCTGTCTCAATACACATTTTTTTACACAAGCTTCCAATCGGAAACCTTTACTGCTGTCCAACAGCAGCGTCGTTGCATTTTAACGGCTAGGAATATGATGGGCCAAGATGGGTTATCCTCTAGGAGGATAGGTGTTACAGGTGATGATAAACATTGATGACAGACAACTGAATGTTTTTCTTCTAGCTGAAAGTACTTCACAGCTTTACCCACCACCATCACCCCACCTGAACCTCGAGAAAAAGAAGAGCTTGGCAACTTCTAAATGGCTTTAGTGTTGATAGTGGGGTATTTGTGTGTGTGTGTGTGTGTGTGTGTGTGTGAAATAGAGAGACGGGGAGATAGAGACAGGGGGAGGCTGCTGGGTGTTTTCTATGGTGGAGGGAGACTGGCAGTACTTGGAGGGATACAATCTGAGGAAATGAGGTATTAAAGAAGTTTAGGTTATTCAGCTGGGTGTGTTCTATGGTGGAGGGAGACTGGCAGTAATTGGAGGGATACAATCTGAGGAAATGAGGTATTAAAGAAGTTTAGGTTATTCAGCATTGTTGACAAACTACTTTTTATGTTTTCTGTCAGTTATTCTACAAAATATGCCTAATGTTCCACAATATTACACTATTGATTTCCACATCTGTCTCCTAAAACCAAACAAGAGAATGTAGGGGTGCATGTGTACACACATATATACGTATGTATCATTAGTGGTAATCTTTGTGTATCATATTTATTGAAAGTTGGGTTATATTGCTCTCCGAATAGGTACTAATGCAGTAGTTTGCTATTTCCCACTCAGCTGGCATCTCTGGGTAATGTTGTCTATATTAGGTTTTGATAAACTACTGTTATATCATCCTTCGTTAAAATGATGTTTGTCACCATAAGATCATAAGTCACAACAAAATCCCAAATATCATTTCCTTTTTTCTCTTTCCCATATGGCTATGTACTCATTTGCATTATACCCAACATGGCCATTTAGATCTCCACTTACAAAAATCTACTCCCTCTGTGAATCTCTTGGATCTCTTCATCTAGTTCCTCTGAGAATTTTGCTTTGAATTGTTTACCTTAACCCACTTGGGGTGCATATGCACTATTCTCCTTACACCATCTTAATAGCCATAATTCTACTCCCACCTCTCCTTACACTGCACAATTAAACCAACCCAATTCCTCTCATCTCACTTCTTACTTGGCTTAGCTTTCTCTCTTGCCCCCATTTTGTGTTATAGGCATGCAACTCGATCATTCTTTCAATCAGAGTATAAATTACCTCTGTAGGTGTACCTCTCTAAGTATCAATGTTCCACATTCCTAATTGTATCTTGTTATATTTAAGTAACACTTTAGCAGCACTTGTTCATTGTACAATAGCATTTGATAATTTTGCACTAAACTCGAGCGTCAATGCAACAACACTAGTCCATTCAACACTGTACTCAAGGAATACGAGTAGGGGACTCCCGAATGATAGTATTACTCAAATTCTCTAGTTTATGCCAAAGATCTAATAGAAGTGTTGCAATAGCTGCTGCTGTTGAATGTGCTGCTGCTATTGAATGTGCAATCCTCCCATTTACTTTCATCATCTCTCTTATTCCAACTCTGATTGATTTCTTCCCCTGGTTCACAGTTTATAAAACCAAAATAAGCTTTTTTTCCCTCTAAGTGGGGTGCTCTGTATAGATTATTTGCTTCTTTCAATTCTTGGTTCAGGGTGGGGCTGCCCTTCCTCCTGCCAATCCAGCCATTTCCAAACCTTAGTAGGCCATCTTCTTTGCTAAGCCCAATTATGCAAGATCATGCCTGATAGTTTCCTTAAGCTCTTCTGTCTTTGCCATTTCTATACAATTCACGAGTGAAATCTTTGCTTCCTTGCTCTCCTCTTTTAGTGACCTGCTCTATGTGGTTGACTTCAAATAACTCCTCTTCCTCTCCAGTTGTGAAAGGCTGTATATACTGACACTTCCTATATCTCATGATATGGGAGTTTGTGCACTTGGTTGCCTCTATAAATATCCTCTCCAGTAGCTTTTCTCCTTCTGAAACTGCCATTTGTCTTTTTTGAATGGCCTGAGTGTATATATGGCCCATGAGAGGTAGATTTTGGAGCCAAACCTACTAAGGTGACTAACCTGCTTGGACATGACTGATATTTTCAATAATTTGTAATTTTTATGACTAAAACCAAACTCCCAACTTGCAATTTTGTTCTACTATTTTTTGTGCCAGGATTTGTTGGAACCTTTTGGGTTAGGGAACTGCTACTTTTGGATGACGTTAAGGCTGTACTACTGTAAACGTGGACACCCCTGGATGTCATTTTTGGAATTATTTGCTGTTCTTATGGACATGGAAGAGCAGCTTAAAGAAAGTGGGATTATTATGGATTGTGTCAGGATGTTGTAAATAATTTGTGGACAAATTTTCTTACTCTTGTTGATTTATTTGGCATAACCGAGTACAATATTACTTGCTTAAGATTAGGATTCTTATTTGTTAGGTTGCAATTCCAACAGCATTATTTGTGGTTTTCCATATGTGTTTCCTTGTTTTACTAGTATGCAGTAGGCCGTTAGGTTTTTGATTAAAGAAGGTCTGAAGTTTGATGTCATGACGTTTGTAGTTGGGCCGACATAGTTGGACTCACGGTATGTTGATATTGATAGTATGGTAGGAATTGGCGCTTATCAATTGGTTTTCAAAACTTCAGCTTCTCTGCCATTTTCCACAGCCTGCCATTGCAGCTGATTGTCAGCTATAGTTCTGTTAACATAGCTACTTTTTCATCTCCCCACAACCATTGATTAGCTGTTGCAACCATTACAATTTTAACCCACCTCAAAAAAACAATCCTGAACAATCCATGAAGGAAAACCCAGGCCATGAGCCGAACAACATAGAAGTAGCCTGCATAACCTTCGACACTTTCTATGAGGCCTACATCCTTGTGCACATGGCCCAAATATGAAATATTGGTAGGGCTTTTTTCCCTTTATAATTAGGGTTACCTTGAGTTACTTTTCTTATTTTACAATCATATTTGCCTTCAACGTGGTGATATGTGCTAGTCTTGTTTGACTGTTGAAACCTGATTTGTTTCATTTGGTGGGATTTGTCCTGCATTTATGTATTGAATCTAAGAATGAACTAATATGTAAGAATCTGGCTTCTGTTTGTTTCTGTTGATTTGGAAGATACGGATATTTTCTTGACTGATGATTCCCTTTGGGCCTTTTGAAACAGTAACAGTGTTTCAGTAGTAGTAATCATCAAGTTTCAATAACAACCATATTCTTGTCAAAGGCATACAAACATGGTTCTTTATTTACATTGCCTTTGGATATTTCTCCATCTTTCACTGTGAAGATTTTGGTTCCTAAGTTTGAATCCTTTGGAAAATATTATGGGTAAATACCGCAGTCTCAACCTCCTGTTTTGTTAATCCGATGATAAACCACCAGTAAATTGTTGCTATCTATAGCATCGCAGCTGATCTGCTATTTTGTTTCTTTTAGATGGGAACTTTGCCAAGTGCTGGTGGTGTGCTACCGCTTGAGCCTTGCAGGTTTTGTTTTGGGTGCCTGACATATATGGTGTTTGTTTTTCTTTTTTCTTCTGCTGTTTGGGATTTGCTGATGGGATGGATTACCTTCTATGCAGGTTTCTTGTATCTGCCTTCCATGAGATGAAACAATCTGATCCTGAAAATAAAGATGCTGATGAGGAAGATGAAGATGATGAGGATGAAAAAGCTGCAGGCGACGATGACAACAATGGAGATGGCGACGATGATGGTGATGAGGGGTATGACGAGGAAGAAGGGGATCCAGAGGATGAGCCCAAGGCCAATGGAGAAGGTGGGGCTGGAGATGAGGACGACGATGATGATGATGATGATGACGATGACGACGATGATGATGACGATGACGATGGAGGGGAAGAAGAAGAGGAAGAGGAGGAAGGGGATGAAGACGAAGATGATGAAGACGAAGAGGAGCCCCCTAGTAAGAAAAGGAAGGCGGAGTAAGAATCTTTTCCTCTTTTACCTTGTTGGGGTAGATTAGAATGCCAAGGTTGGTGGAGCATAAGATCTGAGGATTTTATGCTGAGACTGTATAAACGAAATGGAATATTGATGAAGTTAATCTCATTTGGAATTTACAATCAATTATCAATCAGCATAATTGCTGCTTGGAGCTGCTGATTAATGTTAGACACTTACTATCCCTCTTCTCTATTTATTTGAGTAGCTGAATTTTACTTGTCAACATGGCCTTTCTTGGTTAGATTGAGATGGACTATAAGATGATGATTGATGTTAGGAAATATCTTTTCATATTTTATCTTTTGATGATGTTATATTTTATTCATCCATTAATATTAACAGACCCGTGTAAGTGTAGATGAATGGACAGATAAATGAATATCGCGGTTGGGTTGGATAGTATTTTTAAACGCAATGGATTATTATATTTTATTATTTTAATAGTTAAAATTTATTATTATAATGTGTAAAGTAATTTTAAAAATTAAAAAAAGTAAGGGAGCTGGATGTTTTTGAAGGGCAAGAGTTTACTTTAGAAGCTTGTTTATTAAGCAATCAAATATTTGATAAGATTTATGTAATTTTATATTGTTTATTTTTATAATTTAAATTTGTGACTTTTATATTACATACAGTATAGTTTTGTAATTGAGCAAAGGTTTATTGTGGGAAATTCCTTCTTGTTTATTTTTTTACTTTTAGATGATTTGTTTAAAAATATGTATTTAATATTTTAATAAGTTAATATTTATTAATAATGTTGATTACATATGATTAGAATTGATGATCAAATTAAGTATGCTTTGTTAGGTTTAATTACTCAAGCTAAAGCTATAAATGTGTCTATTTATAATTAAAATAGGGGTCCATTCAGATTGATTTATTAATATTTTTTATTTATATATTTTATTTATTAATGTATCAATTTATTCTTTCATTTTTATGGAAATATAATATATATATATTGTTTTCTTATATATATATTTTTTAATTTTATTTTTTCAAATTGTTTTTCAAAAGAGAAACCAAGTAACAAATAAAGGGAGAAAAAAGCCAATTGCTAAAAAAATGCATTAAATCATAAGCCTATGTACGGCGGCTGCGCCACCAAGTCCCGCTGCCGTTCCGACGGGTCACCGCCACATCTAAGCGGGAGGACGATGGGGCGGATACGCATGAATATATTTTTTTCTCATTTATTAAATAAAAAAAATTAACAGATAATATTTTAAATTAAAAAAATTTATTAAATTAATTATTTTATTTATTTTTTAAAAATAATTATGCTAAATATTGAATGAATTTAATTTATCTCAATTATACCCTACTTTATATATACTTATGGTTAAAATAAATAAAGAAAAATACACCTTTGGCTTTTAACTATTTGTAACATTTACTTAACGTGTTTGTAAAATAATCAAAGGAAATGTCATATTAAATCAAATTATGTGACAACCTACTTATATTTGAATAGATATTGTTCATTAGTTAAACTATTCTTTCATTTTTCAAATATTTAATAATAATGTTTAAAGTGTAATAATAAATAAATAAATAAATAAATATAGTGGAATAATTTAATTTTATAAAATTATATGAAATTATGAAATAATTATTATAAAAATTAGAAATAAATCTGAAAGCCGAGATATATCAATGGAAGGTTTTACTAAATGATACCACAGAAACAATATCCATGGAAACTACTGACTGTAGCATGCATCCAAATGAAGGGCTGCTCCTTACCCAAATTTGTGCAGCAAATGTCTATTTTATATTTGTTAGCAATGCCATAAAAAACATAAGAATATATATTTTATTTAAAATATATGCTATAATTATATATGAGAGTTTAAATAACAGGTAATCCGTTAATCATTCAAGTTAAAATTATTCATACAAAGGCATTAAAATCACCCGTTATTAAAGTTATCCAAACCAAATCGGTTTAACCGGTGAACCGGTCATAGAGAAGAAATAAACAAAGGCTTTATCAACTTTCAATCAAATGTACACCCCCACATTAGGGAAAAGAGATGACTGAAATGAAAACAAAGAAATTGCAGGAGGCAAAACTCCTTTCCTATTTCCAGATGGTTTAACAATAGCTTTAATTTCCCAATTCTATGATACATTGACAGGAAGATAAAAGAGGAATGATCACTTCCAATATATATATAAACAAAAACAATATACCATGACACCACTGTACACCTACAATCCATAAATATTTTGGCTCAGATACATAATACAATGGAAACAAAAATTGAAAGGGTCACCACTGACCAGTAGATGGTGACTCTCAATGCAACTTAAGCAGCAAGTAATATGTTTCAAGTCCACATTTCCTACTGAATAAAATCACCCTGGCATTATACTCCATCATCAACATCTCTTCACTGCTTTCGGAGTCGAAATTGACTCCATGCGGATCCTATACAGGCGCATAAACCGAAGGATGTATAAGGGTCTTTTATTTCGGCGCCATAAGGATCAGCTAAGTCACAGACGAAGTTGTTTACGGTATTTTTTTTGTTTGTTGTATTACATGAGTCTATCACCGCTGCCTTCACCTGCATTACTTCTTTTCCAAAGCATGAGTTGATGGAATGCCCTTCACAGAACTTGAAGTTTTAGGAGAATATGAACAAGCTAAAGGAGGATACCTTTTGCGTTTACTCTTTAAGACGGTAGAACTTGAGGGATTACTGTGCCAGTTCCTCTTCCTCTGATTGATGAACCAATTGTTTATCTGTTTCAGCTCCAATCCTGTTTCCTGCACTAATCTCGTCTTGTCTTCCTCCTTCAAATATTATGACATCCGTGAGATAGACATAATAGGGTTGAATTGTAAATGCCAAATGTTACCTTGTCTTCAGAAATCATGCCATCAAAGAGGATGAAATACGTAAATACTAGATATTAAATACAAGATTGATCATCTTATCCTCAGATGAATACGAGAATTCCTAGATAGAGAGGGGTTCCATGAGCTTGCACCAACACAATCGCAGACCAATATGCAGCAGCCTTGGGTCCATCTTATAAACCTTTGACAATTTTATTAAAAAAATATTGAAGGATATTATTTGAATTAGGTGATATCTCATTCATACAAGTGAGCTAATATAATATTAAATAAAAGTGTTGAATTACTCATTAAATCCTATAAATAAAAGAAATATCTCCCGTAAAAAGGATTGCATACTGCTTGATTAAAAAACATATAAAAATATTAAATTCCTATAAATAAAACCCTTTTGAGCTAATATCTATCACGAAAGCATGTAAGTATCAACAAATAGCTAGTATAGAATTATAAAATCTTTTGGATAAGAGTGCAGAGATTTTTGTAAATTTTTTAGTCTTATAAAATTAAAAATGACAAAAGTTTCATTTTCAGTTACATAATTTTCCTTCTCATCTTAAAAAGGGCAAGAAAGGTTCACTCCAGAGTTGGTTAGATTTGGTGCATATAATGTTGATTATCATATTAGAAAATGTCTAAATTTAAAATTCCTCCATTTGATAGAAAGGTCAATTTTCTTTTATGGTAGTATATAATTCAAGACTTTAGTTTGATAAGGTCTTGATCAGATATTAATAAATGACATACTCAAAGAAATGACTAAAAAAAATTAAAAGTCATTCTAAAGAAAGAAACAAATACGATTAAGTTAGCTTTTATTTTAAAAATTAAATATAATGTGTTGAAGGAAACTGTTGGGTCCCATGTTCTGGTCCATGAAGCATGTCCAAGCCCACGAAGCAGGCTGCGGCCCGCAAGAGATCCAAAAGCCCACGCGAGACAGTCAGCCCAGCCCAAGGAACGAAAGGCGCGAACCCACGCTGGCGGAAGACAACGGAAACCTGCAACGCATTAAATGCGTCGCCGGGAACAGGCGAAAAAGGCGGAAAGGCTAGCCAATAGAGGGATGGCTGACGCAGCGCCAACGGCACCCGCTTCCGTCTGCAGGTGGCCAACCAATCCCCGCGCAGGGGGAAGTCGGGCGTGGTCAATAACGCTCAGCGGCGTGCCAGCCACGGCAAAAGGACAACCGGCATGACTGGCGGTCCACAACAGTAACCAGCGGCGCGATGGCCCAGGCAACGGGAGTTTTGGCGCCCAAGAGTCCAACGGGAAGAGGCGTATAAGAGTCCTCACACCCCACAGAGAAAGGGGGCCCTCTCCTTGAGCAACTTCATCAACTACTCTCTTTTGAATCCAGAGTTCAAGCGTCGAGCTACACTCTACTGCTCCCCTTTTCTCTAATCAATCACACGAGAGTAGCGAGTTGGAATTGGGTCTCTCCCCACTTCCGTCGGCGATAGCTAGCTCGCTCTCCTTCCCAGCATCATCTCAGATCGCGGGAAAGTCACCACCCGTTGCGGTGCATCAAGGAAGCCAGGCCTTCCACTACCTGCTCACTGCATTCTCTACGACACCGCACAAGCATCCCTCACGCTTCCACAGCATTCCTCCGCGCACCACCTTAGCGTGCGCCATTTCCGTTATCGGGGAATTTAGGCGACTTGACAGCTCGGTGGGAGAAATCCCACGATCCTTGACCTCTTGTTTGTTGTTTGTGTTGAACATGAAGACGACTGGACCCTTCTTCCGAAGCCTCGCACGTTGAGAATCCGAAGGATCCCTCTCCGACAACCGTGGCCCGGATGCAACATTGGCGCCGAACTCCGGGAAAGCCAAGTGTCTCCTTCCCACCTTGTTCCTCAATCCCAGCGATGGTGAACACCCGAGCACAAGCTAGTGCTCCGACGATGGAAGTCATCGCCCAAAGAAGTTCCCCTGCTAGGCCTCCACCTCCAAAACATGAACGATATGAAGCCTCCGTGCTATATGCGAGAACGGGAACCGCAGGCCCGGATCGCCTCCAACCTGACCTCCAAAGAGAAAGGCGTCGAGAGGCGCTCGCAGAGGCGAGCCAACCGACTGACCACCGCCCCCCCAAGTGAAAACGGCCAGAATGAAGCGGAAAGCCATCCCGCCGACGATGACCGGGAGGATAGTCCCGAAGGGCGCAACCCCCGCAACTCGCGCGGCAATGGGAGGCAAGCCACTGCAGGATCCAATGGCGAGCGCGCCACTCAGGCAGAAAGTCGCCACCCCCGACGAGCTCGGACACACCTCCAGGGCCACAAGGAGCTCCACGACGTCATTAATGCGCGGAGAGGCTCTACGGACCCCTCGATGGAGGAGAAAGACAAGGTGTTGTGGGACACCTTGCAAAAGGAGAAGCCCACGCCCTCCTCCGCCGACCTCCGTAGATCGCCCTTCGCCATGGAATTGCGGACGCAACCGTTGCCGAGCAAGTTCAAGATGCCGGTCCTGGAGGGATATGACGGAAGCAAGGACCCAATGGACCATCTCAACTGCTTCCGCATTCACCTCTCTACAAGGGGTGAGCGATGCCTTGATGTGCCAGTGCTTCCCTATCACCCTTAGGGGGGACACGTTGCTTTGGTTCCATGGCCTCCCCCCGAACTCTATATGCTCGTCTGACGAGCTCGCCGACAGTTTCTTAAGCCAGTTCGCCTCCAACAGAAGGGAGGAGAGGCAACCCTGGCACCTGGTCTGCCTCCGCCAAAGGCCAGACGAAAGTCTGAAGCGGCTCCTGACCGTTTCATCACCGAGGCGCGGCGGATCCCTCATCTCTCCGACGAGCTGAAACTCAACGCCTTCGTCGCTACCCTGGCGGCGGGGGACTTTTTTAAGCACCTGTCGCACCGGCGCCCTCAGACCTTCCCGGAGGTTGAGACTATCGCCCGGGCGCACATCACGGCCGAAGAGGCCAACGAGGCGAAGCGCCCCGAGCGAGTGGACAGGCCCCCGGAAGCCCCCAGAACATCTGGCGGAAGAAAGAGGGACAGCGACAGCCAACGCTTCCCGGAGCGAAGAAAGCAGCATCGGCCCCCGCCAGGGCCCAAAGAGGATTACAGCAGGACCTCTCTGACCCCTCTGAACGATAGTCGCGTAAACATCCTGATGCAGATCCAGGATGAGAAGTTCTTCAAGTGGCCGAAGACGCCCAAGGGGCCCAGTGGCAGCGACCAGATGAAGTATTGCTAGTACCACCGCTGTCTGGGACACTCGACTGAGAACTGCCGGACCCTGCAGCAGGAAATCGAAGATCTGATCCGGCGCGGACACTTGAAGCGGTTCGTGAAGAGCTCAGGGCAGGAGCCTGCTACCTCCGACGGCGAAGCCAGCGACCCTCCAAGAGCCCGCACGGCGGCCGGCGTGGTCCACATGATCTCCTCCATCGACGCAAATAACGCCAAAGCGAGATGTAGGCAATGGAGGGAACTTCCAGCAACAAGCGGGCAAAGATAGGGGTTAGGAATAATGTCATTAGCTTTAGTAGCGACGACATGACTCGTGCAACCTCTCCCCATACCGACCCCCTTGTTGTATCAGCCCTCGTTTCAGCTGGTGGTGATGACTACCAACTGAAACGGGTCTTCATTGATAATGGAAGTTCACAAAATTTGCTGTATCTCACTGCGTTCCTTAAACTTGGACTAAAATGAAGTCAAATGAAAGTTGCAGGCGGACCCTTGTACGGCTTGGACAACGAACCAGTCCCCGTGCAAGGGATCGTGCGGCTGGAAGTCACGATGGGGACACACCCGTGCTCCATGACGCGAGAGCTGGCGTTCCTTGTCGTCGACCTTCCATCCGTCTACAACGCCATATTAGGCAGACCTTTCCTGACCGCCTTCAAAGCCATGACGTCCATCCCGCACTTGAAGGTAAAATTTCCCACCCCCTGGGGCGTGGGAGAAGTCCTTGGAGACCAAGAGATGGGACGGACCTGCTACCTGTCCCAGATCAACCCCGTGGCATCGTGCAACCCAAACGAAGACCTCGATCTCCGTGATAAAACCTCGCTACAACAGGCCCAGTCCGGAGAGGAAACTGAGGCGATCCCGCTGAACCCTGCCGATCCAGAACAGTGCATCAACGTGGGGAGATCACTCCAACCTGCGGAACGCGACAGGTTGATTACCTTCCTTAGGGCTAACTCCGACGTGTTTGCGTGGATCCCCGCTGACATGCCTGGGATACCGGCCGAGGTCATAGTCCACAAGCTAGGCCTTGACGCGAGCCGAAAGCCCGTCCGGCAGAAGTGGAGGAACTACTCCGTCGAGAAGTTGGTCGCCATCAGGGAAGAAGTGAAGAGGCTCTTAGATGCTGGATTCATCCGAGAAGTCCAAGATCCTAATGGCCGGCCCAATGTCGTCTTTGGTGAAAAGAGCAAATGTAAGTGGCGGATGTGTGTCGACTTCACGGACGTGAACAAGGCCTGCCCCAAAGAAAGCTTTCCGCTTCCCAGGATTGACCAGCTCGTGGACTCCACATCCAGGCACGAACTCCTGAGCTTCATGGACGCATACTCCGGGTATAACCAGATCCGGATGGACCCAAAAGACGAGGAGCACACCTCGTTCATGACAGACCAGGGTACGTATTGCTATAAAATGATGCCCTTTGGTTTCAAGAACGTCGGCGCGACCTACCAGCGCCTTGTAAACAAGATGTTCGAAGCTCAGATCGGGCGGAACGTGGAGGTGTACGTCGACGATATGCTCGTGAAAAGCAGAATCGCGAACCACCACGTCAACGACCTAGATGAGACTTTTCAGATCCTCCGACGGCACGGAATGAAGCTCAACCCTGTCAAGTGCGTGTTCAGAGTGACCTCTGGGAAGTTCCTAGGCTTCATCGTGTCTCAGCGCGGCATAGAAGCCAATCCAGAGAAGATCAATGCCATACTCAACCTGAACCCTCCACGGACAATAAAAGAAGTCCAGAAGCTGACCGGGCGGATAGCTGCTCTCTCGCGGTTCCTAGCCAAGTCAGCCGAGAAATATTTGCCCTTCTTCAAGGCACTAAGGGGCACCAAATCGCACGGGTTCAGGTGGAGTGAAGAATGTGACGAAGCCTTCAGAGAACTGAAGACTTACCTCACCAGCGCGCCGCTCCTAAGCTCGCCGCGCGAAGGGGAAGATCTCTACCTCTACCTGGCCACATCGGCAGCGGCCCTCAGCTCGGTGCTAGTAGCAGAGCATGAGGGCAGACAACAGCCGGTGTATTATGTGAGCTGGGTGCTGACTGACGTAGAGGCCCGTTATCCGTACGCTGAAAAGTTGGCGCTCGCGCTTGTCTATACGGGCGCTAAGCCGCGCCCTATTTCCGATCTCACCGGGATCGTCAGATTGTGGACCACCAACCGGGTCGATCTTAAAGCCGAGACGTCCTCCGTACCGGGGTTAAATGGGTTGTCAAGCTAGGGGAGTTCGACCTGGAGTTCCGGCCCTGGCCAGCCGTGAAAGGACAGGCTCTGGCGGACTTTATCGTCGAAGCGGCGACGCCAACACAGGAAGAGGACAGCAATCCAGGAAGTACGGAGGGCGACGATCCACCTGCGTGGACCCTGAACGTAGACGGATTATCCACCCAGGCAGGCAGCGGAGCCGGTGTCGTGCTAAGGATGCCTGAGGGCATGGAGATCATATACTCCGTTACTCTGGCCTTCCCGGCCACGAACAACGTTGCAGAGTACGAGGCCCTTCTCGCAGGCCTACGACTGGCGAAGGAGTGTTCCCCGCGGTCGTTGGTCGTGCGTAGTGACTCCGAGCTCGTGGTCAATCAGGTGAAAGGGAACTTTGAAGCCTCGAACCCACAGCTTGTGAAGTACTTGGCGAGAGTAAGGGCCCTGATCCCTAAGTTCGGTCGGTTTGAGATAGAGCATATCCCGAGATCGGATAACGAACGCGCTGATCGACTGGCCCGGGACGCGGCCGCCAGAACTGTAGAGCAGTACGCGAGGGAGCCCAGGGAAGTCTTGAACGCACCAAGCATCGATGCCGAAGACCAAGAAGTTCTACGGGTCGACACAGAAGACAACTGGATGACACCGTACGTAAGGTTCCCAACCGAGGGAACCCTACCAGACGACATCAACGAAGCCAAGCGAATCAAGAAGACGGCAGGATGGTATGCGGTCCTGAATGAGCGGTTATATAGGCGAGGGTACTCCACACCTCTCCTGAAGTGCCTCACCCCAGAGGAAGCCGATTACGCGTTGGCAGAAGTACACCTGGGGCTGTGCGGCTCACACGTCGGCGGGAAGAACCTAGCGTTCAACGTCATGCGACAGGGGTTCTACTGGCCCACCATGAAACAGGACGCTATGGAGTTCGTCCGAAAGTGTGAAAGTTGCTAGGTCCATGGCAACATGACACACCAGCTGCACACCGAGTTGCACTATCTCCAATCCCCATGACCGTTCGCACAATGGGGGCTCGACATACTTGGACCCCTACTAATGGCGGCCGGACAAAGGAAATTCTTGATCGTTGGCATTGACTACTTTACGAAGTGGGTGGAAGCCGTCCCTCTCGCCAAGATCACAGAGCAAAATGCGACGGAGTTCCTCCGTCAAGGCATCGTTCGCCGCTTTGGAATCCTTGAGGTCATAGTGACCGATAACGGAACCCAGTTCACCGGCAAACGCTTTACAAAGTACTGCCGCGACCTTCGCATCAAGTGTACACACGCCCGTGGCGCACCCTCGTGCAAACGGACCAAAGTCAAAGTCACTAACCGCACACCGCCGCACGGATTGAAAACCGTGTTGGAAGACGCAGAGGATCCCGGATCAAGAGCTACCGCCAGTGCTATGGTCGTCGACGAACAACCTGAGAGAGCTAACAAGGGAGACACCTTCAACCTTTGCTTTGGGGCCGAGGTCAGGTGCCCGTGGAAATGGGGATGCTAAGCTCATGGATCGAATGCTTCGACCCAGCCACCAATGAACAAAGGCTTCGGAAAAGTCTGGACCTGCTCTCAGAAGTTCGAGACGCCGCACAACTACGAACCGCGGCCTACCAACAGCGAGTCGCACGATACTACAACAAGCGAGTAAAGACGCGCCCACTAGAAGTTGGAGATCTGGTCCTCCGGAGCGTAGAGGCGGCGGGAAAGATCGCGAACAGGAACAAACTCTCCCCCGGGTGGGAGGGGCCGTTCCTCGTCTCCGCAATCCTCTGGAGCGGAGCGTACAAGCTGCGCGCCCAGAACGGCAAACTGGTCCCGCGGACCTGGAACGCCGCCAACTTAAGGAAATACTATCAGTAGTGCAAGTCGCACACGCATGCATCATATTGAGTGCTTGGACATGAGCTTTATCTTTAATTAACATAGTCACTCTTCCTACCATCCTGCATATTCATTAGTGTGAGTTGATGACATGCATTATATTATTAAATCAAACGACCTAGACTGCCCCTAAGTCGGGAGGACAAGCGTCCGTCCGTAAACTAGCCTTGGCTCGGGCGCCAAAGTGGTCCAAGTCGACCGGGCCCTCAGACCCCCGCCTCACGCCCGTGGCCTGGGGACGGCCTTACGCATTATGGCTCCGTGCCAAAAGGCCCAAGCGGCCACCCAAAGACCAAGCCCCGTGCTAGACAGTCCGGAAGCGGCTAGCCGTAGGCTGGAACAAAGGGCCCAGGCGGTCCATCCAACAGGCTTCGTGCCAACGACCCGTGCGGTCAAAGCATCAGGCCTGGGGGCTCCCCGAGTCCCCGCTCCACGGCCAACAAAACCTTAGGGGGCAAGAATCGCAAGCATGCGGCGACCTTCTTTAACAGAAGAGAGCACCCTCAGTCTACAATGGTCGTGGGCTAGGACCTCAACTTGGTGATCATAACGCTTTGAGCAGGGGCGACACACCTCCCGCAATCATACGCGATCGAGTCCTAGACCCAGGAGTCCAGTTACCGTGGCCTGACCGCTGCGCTAACCCTCGTTGCGACTCCAGGGGCTTGGCGACGACATCTACTTCACCGGATTGAGCCCCCAGACGTGTGAGCTGTGATGACATCCTCTTACGAAGGACGAGCACCACGCAAGAAGGCGCCTAGATAGGGCCTTAGCAACAGTGGCTCCAAAGAGCCCAACGTTCAAGCATGAAGCATGATCCAACGGACGAAAGCAAAAGGAGATAGCAAGCAACACTCTACGATAGAAAAAGCATAGATGCGAAGTATAAAAAGACGCTTCTCATTCATATGAGAAGAGCAAACATAATACAAAGACAAAAGATAATCTCCAAAAACCAACACCAGTGGAGACTAATTAGGAAGACTCGATAGACCCGCTTCCTCAGGGAAAGTCTTCAGGCGGGACGCTTCTTCTATCCCGGCGTTCCCTGGATGAAGGATGCCCACAGGGATGTGAGGAGCAGCCAGGGAGACGATCCTGCGACACAAGCGGATGCCGTCCCAATATCGAGCCACCATCACCTGCCGCGCTTCTGACGGAGAGTACCGGTCAACCATATCTCCGACTAGCCTGGTGACGCGGGCCTCCGAGGCGACAAGAAGAGCCTCCAGCTGCGCCACTCTCTGCTGCAGGCGCCCATTCCCCTCTTTTAGAGATGCGAACTGGGCCCTTCCATTGACGATGGCCGGCTGAAGGAGGATGGACAGCGCGTCAAAAGGGTTGACCTCATCTGGAGCCTGCATAAGAAGCGATGTCAAAAGCACTACCAAAGCATGTAACCAAAAAGAAAGGCCAGATGGAAACAGCTGTACCTGGGCAGAAGCCACGCTCGGAGAACACGCGAGATCGCCTGAAAGAGCCTCTCCCGGGGGCTCAGCTCCTCCGCCTGCTGGAGGAGGGCTGACTGGAAGGCTGATCGCCGTAGGAATGCTCGGGGGCTCTTGCCACGAGGACTTCCCGGCTTCCCCTTCGTCAGCCTGTACTGGGTCAGCAGCGGGAGCGACGCCGTCCTCCGTAGGTGTGGCCAGATCTTCGGGAGGCCTGTACTCCGAAATGGGCTCCACAAGGATCGCCGGCGGCTTCGCAGGTCCCCTGGCCACCGATGTTGGCTCAGGCGCGGTAGCAAACGGCCCCTCTGGGCCCTCAAGTACGACGACATCATCCGTCGCCTCCGCAGCAGAGCAAGTGGGTGGATTACCAGCGGGTAGAGACTCCACCTCGCAGACCTCGTGAGCGGCTAGCCCCGCAACCGAAGTCGACGACGGTTTGGCGGTTTCCCCCTGGTGACCCGCGCGCGCAGATATCTTCAAGGCCGGACCTCCCACCACAGCTAAAGGGCCGGCGATTCATCTCCTGGACCTTCTCGAAGAGGTCCCCTTGGCTTCCCTTAGCCTCTTAAGGGCAGCCTCGTCCTCGTCCTCATCGTTGCCTGCGACCGCCCCAAGCAACGAGCAACTTCCCTCCTCGGTCTCCCTGGGTAGCGGAGGGGCGGCTGTATCTCTAGGGCCTCCCTTACCTGGTCCAGCCATCACCCAACCCGCGGGATATCTCCACCTACAGGCCTCGAACGTGACGGAGGTGAGGTAGTAGCCCTGAATCGAGAAGTTCTCCTCTTCAGACTTGATAGCAGCTAGCAGCTTCTCTGACTCTTTGACGTCCTCGGGAGTTGGCTTCTCCTGGAAGTACTCCGAAATCGGGCCCCACACCCTCGGAAGCTCAGAGTCAGGGGGTTCCTGCAAAAAGAAGAAGCGCTCCTTCCAGCCTTTCACTGAGTCAGGATTGGTGCCGCGAAAGCGAAACCCCGCTTTAGGCGACATCGACACCCAATCCTCTGACTCCGTGAACCGGAACATTATCCTCGCTGCCTTGGCATTGAAAGTGCAGTCGTGAAGGAAAGCAAAAATACACAAGGACACCAGATAGCGCAAGGCGTTGGGATGCAGCCTTGCCATCGGGACTCCCAGCACGTCAACCACCGCGTACAGTGTGCAGCTCGACGGATAACGAAGTCCCCCCTCAGATGGTGCTCGTACACCATAATGAAGCCCGCTGGGGGGCGTTGGCTCTATCCAGCATGTCGGGAGCGCGGTAACGCCAATCGTGGGGAAGGCCATAATCGACTATGAGAGCAGCAACGTTCCCAGCAATCAAGACGGATTTGGTGTTGTGAACACCATGGCGCGGGGCTCTGGGAGCGTGGGAAGAAGAAGAACTTTCTCTCTTTATCACCATTTACCACTCAAAAATCACAAGTGCAAACGGGGAAGAAATTGGCAGAAGAGGAGAAGCAGTCGTCGATTGGTTTAAATAGGCAACGCCAAGCCAAAAGGCGGGAAACCAAAACGGCACCGCCACCGGTGATTGGGACACGTGGAGGCATCAAGGCGCACCACAGGATCCCAATCGTCCGCAATGATGGCTAGTCGCTAGGCTAACAAGCGCGTCCCTTCAAGCCACCTGGAAAGGGTCCGCGCTGGCGCCGCCACATTAAATGAGGGCTCACGTTAGCAGAGCCCCTGAAGAAGTGCACGATAGCACAAAACGGAATATGCAACCAAGAAGCGAGAAACTCGGCAGGCAAAGTGGTGCGAAAAACCGGCGACTTTTAGTATATCAACAGATTCCGTTTCAACGGTTACATAAAAAAAAAAAGAGAGCACGACAATGACAAGAATGGCTAATGGTCCCAGTGGCCGGTAGAAGAGCTTTGGACATGGTAATTCACCAACTGATCACGAGTCCTGTCGAACGAATTGCGAGGATCTAGAAACCCCACACGGAAGCCTAGGTCCTCCAGTGAAGCAAGCCTTCGGCAAAGTCTAACGGCGTCGAAGTAAGTCTGCTCCAAGGCAGGGTTCACTCCCTCTGGTCGGAGCCTCGACCTCAGCTTCGACCGCAACTCGGCGACCTCAGCCTCGTGTCGTTCGATCTCAACTTTGAGCTCCAGTGCACGGGCCTGCGCATCCACATCGGCGTCAATAAGGCGAGTGATCCTGGCCTCCGCCCGCAGCCCAGCAACCTCAGCCTCGTGTCGCAGCTTGAGTTACTCAGCCTCTCCTTCAAGGGCCAATATGCGGGCCTGCGCCCCCACATTGGCACCAACCAAACGTGTGGCCCTGGCCTCCGACTCGACCCAAGCGCTCTCCAAATGTGCGACGCGGGCCCTTAGCCACTCCACCTCTGCCGCAGCCGCTCCCCGACGCGGCGGAACCCTCTCGAAGCCCGGAGGCTCTCCCCGACTCTGAGAAGGACCAGCAACTGTGGCTTCAGAGCGAGCCCCCCCTGAGGTGTCGGCTCCTGAAGACGCAGGAGCGTGAGGGTCGAACTCAGACTCGTGGGAAGAGCACTCCGAGTCGCTAGAGGTATCTTCCATTGACGTCGCAGCAAGAAAATACGTACAAGAGGAGCAAACCGGCAACAAACGTGCAAGTGCAAAAGAGTGCCTGATTTCAGGAGAGAACGGCGTATTTAAGTAGGCGAGTTTTCTCCTGAAATGGCGGCGACTCCAGAGGACAGAAAGCATTAAAGCATAGCCAATAAGGATTCTCCACGTGGGAGGCTCCTGAGAGCTCGCGCGTTTCCAAAACGAAGCGACGTCTCTTGGCCGCGCAGGAATTAAATGCGCTGGCCACCCCAAGAGACGTGACGGCTAACAGAAACTCCTCAAGCTCTCGCAGAACAACACGTGGATCCTCAGGGCAAAACGCCCGGCGACAGAAAAATGCGCATGAAGATGAGATGAAAATTGAAGGCAAAAGGAGGCTACTTCTTTTATTAATCAATGCTTTCTTACAAAGTACGAGATCTACAACAATAAGGCTGCGAAAAAGACGAAAGAAGACTACGGTGCGAAGCCCCGTATGCTCCCCTACCGTGCCCCAGATGAGCTCGACGAACGTGATCTGCACTAGATCCCGACGGCAGAAGCAGTCGGTATTTCACCGAGCACACTGGTTTGGAGGCGCAGAGCATCCCCTAGTGGAGGTTTAAAGGGTCCAATCCACCAGGGTCCGGGAGGCACCAAGGTCAGGCACTCCGGGAAGGTTGGGTGAGAATCCCAGCTTCCACGGAGGGCTACTGACCTCGCGATCCTTCCGTGGTTAGCGCCCTGGCGTGGCTCGCGGGGTGATCCCCTGCAAAAGCCTTCTTCTAACAGAAGAAGGTACCCGCGGGGATCCTCCAAGGATCCGCTCAAGCTAGCCAGGCCACAACCCGGAAGGAAGCGCACGGCGATAGCGGAATGGCCGAGCCACTCTCGTTAGCAAAGAAGGCAAGTTGCAGGATAAGGGCTACAATGGTCTCCACCAAGAGTTTCAAGCATCCGACTGGTCCATCCAACTCCTTCTCGAGTGCCCGCCAATGGCGGGGAGAGCCAGAATCTTCTCATTGCCTTCCGATTTGCTACTAAGGGATGAACTCAACTCGCTTGAGTACTCCTCCTATTTATGGGCAAGGCGCAAGCCATCCCCTCATCCAGTGCAACACGGCATCCAGCAAACGTCTTTCCAGAAACAGCGGAGACCGCTGGTCAGACGCAACCCAAGGCGCGCGAATCTCGCCTGGTGAAATGACGGGTCATGGCAGCGCCTGAAAAGCCTGCCTGGGCTCCTGGGGAAGGCGCGAGCTCAGAAGACGACAAAATATGGCACGGCACGAGGAGGGATGTGAGGCTGCGAAAATGGGCCCAGAGGACATGCCAGGCCCGACCACTGGCCGGCCCAGGCATGGCGGGCTAGTGTTGGGTCCCATGTCCTGGCCCATGAAGCATGTCCAAGCCCACGAAGCAGGCCGCGGCCCGCAAGAGATCCAAAAGCCCACGTGAGACAGTCAGCCCAGCCCAAGGAATGAAAGGCGCGAACCCACGCTGGCGAAAGACAACGGAAACCTGCAACGCATTAAATGCGTCGTCGGGAACAGGCGAAAAGGCTAGCCAATAGAGGGATGGCTGGGCGCAGCGGCCACCCGCACTCACCGTCTGCAGTGGCCAACCAATCCCCGCTGCGCAGGGGGAAGTCGGGTGTGGTCAATAACGCTCAACGACGTGCTACCTACTTCGCAAAAAGGACAACCGGCGTGGATCAAGCGGTCCACAATAGTGACCACGGCGCGATGGCCTGTGCAACTGAGTTTGACACCCAAGAGTCCAACGGGAAGAGGGGTATAAGAGTCCTCACACCCCACGAGAAAGGGGCCCTCTCCTTGAGCAACTTCATCAACTACTCTCTTTTGAATCCGAGTTCAAGCGCCGAGCTACACTCTACTGCTCCCCTTTCTCTAATCAATCACACGAGTAGCAAGTTGAACCGGGTCTCTCCCCACTTCCGTCGGCGATAGCTAGCTCGCTCTCCTTCCCAAAGATCATCTCGTATCGCGGAAAGTCACCACCGTTGTAGTGTATCAAGGAAGCCAGGCCTTCCACTACCTGCTCAATGCATTCTCCACGACACCGCACAAGCATCCCTCACGCTTCCACAGCATTCCTCCGCGCACCACCTTAGCGTGCGCCATTTCCGTTTATTGCGGGAATTTGCTGACTTTGAGCGTCGGAGCGGCCTCGGTGGGAGAAATCCTACCGGACCCTTGACCTCTTGTTTGTTGTTTGTGTTGTGCAGGTCCAGGTTAATAAAGACGGGGACCGGACCCTTCTTCAGAAGCCTCCGCAAGCTTGGGAATCCGAAGGCTCTCTAATCCGTACGACAACCGTGGGCCCGGGACGCAACAGAAACCATATCATAACATTTGTTGACCAATTTGGGGAACATTTACATGTCAAAGTCAATGACCAGCATATTATGTTTGAAGATATATATGCATTCTATAAAAATAAAAGAAAGTACAAATTTGCATGACCACGTAATTTAGTTTAATAAGCAATTACTTCAAATTTTAAATATTTCTGCCTATCAATATAAAGAAATAAAAGGCATTGCTATTATTGAATCACTACTTTACAAAACTTTTGTTCATAATTTTATTTGTGGGTAAATCTATATTAAAATTAAATGATGTGACTACTTTGATGTGTGAAAATAATGTTCATGGGAACCGGAAGCTCTTCTAATAAAAGAAAATTTCTTACTATAGAGGGCCAGGGAGGATTCTTAAAAAAAGTAAGATGGTAGTTTAAGAGAAAGATTAAAACCTAATCCTATAGATTATAGTGTGAGAGATTGCCAATACCGTGGAGAGAATGGTTACATCCATGTAAGAAATTGAGGAGGATATGACAAGGCTTAAGAATTTTCAACATAAATACAATTTGAAAAAAGAGTATAATGATGCTTCTATACTCGTAAATAATGACAATGATTTAATTACAGCTAAAATTATAAATAAATCTAATATATAAATATAAAAGTAGTTTATTTTTACGTTGTACTACTTTTATATATGTTTGTATTTATAAGAATTACTTTGTCGTCTTAAAAGATAATAAAAATTTTGCCTACATCACAATTTGAAATAAAGAGAGGGCCAAGATTGAAGGAGTTGGAAGTATTCGCTTCAAACTTAACAATTGTATCGTCAAAACCCTCACTCATATGAGATATATGCCTAGTTGAAGTAATAATATTATCTCTTTGGAAGAACCAGCATCCAAAGGGTATACATATCGACGGCATTGGAGATTTGAAAAAGGTGTATACGCAAGATATGCAAATTTGCAAAGTCAAAGGAGAGAGAAATATTAATATGCGAAATGAAATATTAATGGTCAGAGATAAAAATGTTATTATTTTTTAGATTCAGAATAAGGAAAAAAGACACATAAACATATAAAGTTCTCAAATGTTATTGAAATGTTTGACGATTTGATTACCTAGATAATTTTAATGGGTTACTCCTCAAATCTATAAAAGAGGAACATGTGGCTTGTAAGACTAGTCTCACATTGATTGAGTAAAAAGAATATAAAGGGCTGAGACCTATATATAGATCCATTTGTTTGAGCTTGTATTCGTCCCAAAAAATTTTAATTATTAATGAATAACTAGTGTACTCTTATAAAGGAAAGGGTGTTACATTTTTGAGTGAGAGTATAAGAAAATTTTTTACAACTTTTTTCTGTCAAAAAGTTGTAAATTATGAAAGTTTTATAGTAAATTTTTAGTAGATTTTGGTCTCATGGTTTCTCTTTCTCATCTTGAGAATTTTTTTTTTTTTGTAAAAATTCTTATATCATGGTTGTAATTATGTTTGATTTTGTGAGTAAAACTTTAAAATTCTCACCACGAAGATAGAATATCACATCAAAATAAACATCAAAAGGTATCCTATGACATTATTCTTTATATTTATTTTAGGCTCATATGATTGGGCCTACGTTGTCATGTGACAGTAAGTCGCTTGGGTGCTTAGCTCTTGTGCTAGTGTTGATGAAACAACAAAAGCCATAATTGTGATATGCCTCTCATCTCCAATTTATGCATACGCTTCATAATGAAGTTTCATACACAGCCATGGATCCAGCAACGCCATAGCAGCTCAATTTGAACGGCTGCAACTTTTGATCCAAAAAGAATTTCGGGACCCAAAACCACCAACATAAAGATATTGAAATGCATTCAGACGTTTAAGTCTGGCATTCTACAATTTAAGAACTGAAATCGTGGTTCAAAAGGCCATTTTCAGAGGCTATCTACTTGGAAAATGAAAACAAAAGCACAAGCCACCAAATTTGATATAGAAAACTTACTGTTGGATAAGGCCACTTTGAATGTGACTGCCACCAAGCTTTTAGGACAGAGGTGGTGTCACCAGGGAGTTTCCCTGCCCTCCTCTTTCGTAAAATCTCCTCCCTTATGTCCACAATTTTCTCCTTGTACCCCTTTCAAAGATAAAGGTAAAAAGCAGATAGAAGAATGAATATGGCAACTGATACAAAGCGTCTGCAACATTATTCATGCTGAAACTCCTTGCCTGTTTTAGTTCATGCTTCAGCTCTTGCCTTACACGCTCCATTAATGATCTCTCACTCTCTGTTGGGATGAGAGGCCCAAAACCCATGTTGTCCGTGCCATCCAGACTTCCATCAAATAAGTTGTTATCACTGTCTACTGGATCGTCGTCGTCATCAGACATAGTCGCACCAGTGCCTTCTCCAGGAGAAACTCCTGCATGCAGAGTAGAGATCTTAAGTATAATAATAACAATAAAGAGCTTCAATGTCCTATATCTAATAGATGATAGCACCACCCCATGTACATTTTGGGGTGCAAAATGTTATGATTGCAAAAGTAATGGATCCATTAAGTATATTCACCGTTATGAAGCTAAGAAATCTAAAATCAATTTCCAGCTCCAATGGCTTTTGTATAGGTTCATTAAGAAGTATGGGGAAAAGGGAAAAACTTGTTTCAATAAATGCTGAATTTTGAACACTTCACCTTCATTTTGACACTACTCTTCTCCAAATTTCAAAGCAAGTGAAAGACGTAAAGAATTTGGTTTAACGAGCCAAGATTACTTAAACAATATGATGACAGAAAGCCATGAGTACAGTGATTTCATGCTACCACTTGAAAACACTTGAGGAAATGCCAAAGGGATATAATAAAAAGGGCTGCACAAGACTCCCACACTTTGGGGTCTAGGAATATAAATTGTATGTAGTATTTTCATAGTTTATAGAGAAGCTATTTCTATAGTTTGAACCCTATTACATTTGGTTATAATAGAACAAGCCCCTATTTTGTCAAGGCTCATCCTCGCCACTGGGATAAGTAGTGAAAAAAAAAACTAGTATCACCTGTTAAGCTTTGAAGAGATTGCTCAATTTCCCAGCAGGCCATAACTGCCTCCATTGCATGGACACGAACGTGTTGTTGTAGTTGTTCTTTAAATGAACAAAGCAAGAGAACATAGTGTGTCTGCAATATCAGTTGAGGACATAAATAAATTTAGATAACATCAGAATACAATCCGTTCTTCATAAATGCTGGACGAATTTCACACATCGAGGAATTTGAAGAACTGGACATCATGTCGAGGAAAAGACAAGGACAAATAGTGATCAGTAAAACGTGAATAAATACTGAATCAAGAAAAGCTAATCACATAACTAAATATTTAGCTTATGAAGATTAACATCACAAAACCAACAGCAAAGAAACAATGGTTCAGTAGAGACCAAAAAAAGGGTGTATATAGAAATTGTCTTGCTCCTTAAGATATACCCGACACTTGAGCAATTGGTTTTCACTCACTCGTAAGCTTTGAGTGCCCATAGCAGTATATGAAACCTCAAATGTTCTCCATTTCTTAACTTGCACTTACCTGATTTTAGAAGATAAAATCTTCCAAGAAAAACAAGTAAATCAACGAGACCCACAACAAAGGGAGCATTTTAGCTAGCGATAAAATCTCTAAGCAGAACTGGACACAGCTCCTTCAATTTGTGCTACGGCCTGGGAACCATCAATGAGGGAGATCTCACTGCACTGTAAGAGCATGTCGGGGCAGCGATTGTCGATATGATTTACTTACACGTTTTGGATACCATCTTAAATCCAAAAGCTTAAGCTATTTGGATTGAGTTTTGAAAATCTTTCATTTGAGATTTTTTAAAACTTACAAATGTTCCCAACAATCAACTTAAGGATGAGTCTTCCCTTCATTCAGACAGCAGTTGTTGGGAAGAAGATTGAGTATCAGTAGCTTTCCCCCACTCCCTTGTTGAATGAACACATGTTATGGTACATTCTCATCTCAGCTTTTCCACAAATTTAACCAGCTATAACAATTGCTCAAAATTCATAGTCTTGCACCTTCATTTTAGCATCGATCCTCGGTCATATTGACAAGACTGCAGATTCTAACAGCTGAACAAGCAGAATTCCTCAAGGCAACAAAAACATCAAGCTCGGCATTTAACAAAACTAATTAACCATCTGAAGATCTATGAAAGCCACTCAAGGAACCACATATGATATCATTGTCCAAGCTAGAACCAGTGCAGAAAACCAAAGCCAGATTTTGGCCTCAATTCATTAGATGAGCGAGCGACCCCCACCCCACCTCACGAAAAAGAGTAAAAGAGAAAAACAACCCTTTTCCAAGCACAAAATCCTTGTCAAATTTATAATCATATGAGGGGAAAAAAACTAAGTTTCAAAGAAGTTTGACGAGAGTTAGATGTATATAATCTTATCATGACATCTAAATTATATTCATAGTTTGCCCTCTAGACTAGAGATAGCAACCTCATTGTTTTAATGAGATTTGAGAAAGATGTTGGTAAGAAAATAATCAACAAAATCTATAAATTTATAAGAGCTTTTAATAAAGCTAAAAGCCACTCCAACACCAAAAGTACTCTAAAACAAACTGCTAGCCAGATGCCAGGACTCAACCACTATCAATGAAATTTAAAGCCCCTTCCCTTTTATCTAATCGAAATCTGCAACATCCTGCTAGTAAACCAAAAGGCCATTAATAAACAAGAAAGATTATCCGAATCACAATCATTGAAACCTGCATAATAAAAAAAATGAACAGCAACACAGCGAAAGCAGAAACGGCCAAAAACACCTCGAAGTAAAGCGCAAAGACATCGAAGAAAACATTAAACGAAAATGAAACACAAAAACCGATAATAAACGCTTAAAAGAGACAAAAAGTAAAGGCAAATATACTATTGAGTTATCGATTCTATCTCTCCTACCATGAATTGATCGAGCTCCTTATCATCCCCAGCCATCGTCTGCCCATTCCCAAGGGCAGAGTACTTCGCCACCACATTCTGGTACTGGGCGAGCTGCGCGTCGATCCTCGGAAGCTGATCCACCGGTGTCGCGATTCTCAGACACGCCACGTGGGCCGACAATAGCTGATCGTATAGTGGGTGCGCCAATATCTCCGCCTTGTACTTTGCATTCTGCCAATTCACCACCCCTTCCCCGCCGCCTCCGCCACCACAACCATCGCCGACTTCTCCGTTGGTTAACTCAACCTTATTTCCATAACTACTGCCATTTCCGCCGCCGTTGTTATTGTTATTACCATCGTTATTATTGCTCAGACCGGCCGATTCGTGCGGCGTCGCGAGGACGGAATCGTCGATAGTGGTCCTCGAGAGCCACTGATTGGAAGCTTGCTGAGAAGCGGTGGAGTCAGAATTCGTGTGGAGGTTCAGGAAATTGTTGCCGACGGTGTTGTTGTTGTTGTGAGTGTTTTGGCTGCTCCGGGCATTTTCAGCGCCGTAGGGAGAGGCCTGTGAGCGGAGGATAGCATTGCTCAGCCAATTCCGTCCCGTTTCGAGGTGGTGGTGAGGTTGGACCACCTTCGCCGCGGCCGCGTCCTGCGGTCCTTGGTGGTGGTGGTCCGGGAGTATCGTCCTTAGTACTGAGGGAGATGTTTGGTCTGTGAAGTGCTGGAGCGCCATTTGCTCCTGCGATAGGTGGTGCTGTTGGTTGTGGTATGCCATGTTTCCCGGTTTCCCCCTTCTCCTCTTCTTTTTTTTTTTTCCCTGTATAATTTACTTCATAACCTTGTATCTGACGGCAACAATAAATAAATGGGAATTCGAGAAATCGGAATTTGTGTTTAAGTAATGCTTAAATCTTATTGAGAGAATCGTGACCGATGTTTTTCTGGCCAAGCAACAGACGATACTAAACTACATGCTGTGGACGAAGAAAAGCGAGGAGTAGTTATAGCTCTGGAAGAACCCAAAAGATATTAGTACTCAGTGATGAAGTCCAGAGAGAGAGAGAGAGAAAGAGAGAGAGATCGTGTGAGAAGAAGGGATTTTGGGAGGGGAGAAGAACCGGTCGGGAAAGAGGTCAGATCGATGATGAAGAGTGAGGAGAGAGAGATAGAGAGAGACTGGATGCGCTATTCATCAGTGCTTTAACTAGATTTAAATTAATCTTTTTCCAAATAAAAAAAATGGAGAAAATAAAAAAAAAATAAAAGAGCTTGACGATATTTGTATTTTACAAAATATTAATTTAATTACATTTTTATTTTTTTTACATTTTAGAATAAATAAAAAAATATTTTTTTTTCCGGGTGGATGTATTATTAATCGTTGGTCGTTTGGGTAGGTGTGATCAGATGGTGTAGAATTGTCAACGTGGATTGATTATCGCTTCCGTGTCTTTGAGGTTACAGTTGACACCGCGCGTGTGATGCACCCACCCACGTCACGCGTGAAGAAACCAAGGTAACTTGGGCAACTACATTTAAAATTTTAATAATTATAATTTAATTATTTTAAAATAATTAATTTTAATTTTTTTAAAAATAATTAAATTATAATTATTTATTAAAAAATAAATAATTAAAATATAAAAAATTTTTAATAATACACCCGCTTTTACGGATTCGAACGGCGTCCAACACCCCAGCGCTGGATGGCATCCAGCACCCATTTTGGGCCGTCGAATTGAAAAAACCAACGGCCCAAATTTTATAATAAAAAAATATATAATTTTTGTTTTTTTTTATTTTTTTTAAATATTTTTTTCATATTTTAATTATAAAAATATAAATTTTAATATTTTTTATTTTTAAATTTTATAATTTTTTTTTAAAAAAAAGGGGGCCGTCGGATTTCAATCCAACGGTTCCCGTGGGCGTTGGAGGGGGCTCCGTGCTGGACGCCCCCTGGTTCCCGCTTTTACTTGGGTAAGTTGAAAATTCGCAACTTATTAAAATATGCCTTTCTAATTATTTATTTTAGTTTTATTATATTTATAAACCAAAAATTATTTTAAATTTGTTATATATTTTTATGTTTATTATTATTACATGGAATAAAATTAATATTTTAAAAAAATATATTTTAGTTGTATTTGTCCTAATTTCATTTAGATATTTAATAAATCGGCTCGTTTATAAGTGGGGTCAATTTCTAAAAAAAAAATTAAATTCTAAAAAAGGAGCTTAATTTCCACTTGCCACAATTGCTTTGAATATGTGTTTGGAAAACTATGCAAATTTACCAAAAGGCTATAAATAAATGAAGAGGACTTTATAGTTGAATTTTTGGCAATAATTTTAAAATTGTAAGATAAATAACATAGACTTATTCTCTAACCCATAAAAATATATTTATATGGACATATTTTAATTAGTTTATATAAATATTCAGTTAATATAAGAGCTATTCACTCATTGACTCTTGTATAGATCAGTTAGTATATATAATTGTATAATATATTATGTTATTAAAAGTGTTAAAATAATAACTAAAAAATGTTTTAATAACATTATTTTTACCAATAATTGATGGGCACTTTGCTAGAGAAATTACAATTTTATAAAAATAAATAATGTTTATTTTATGTTTATCTTATTTTTATTCTCCAATCAAACATTTTTAGGCTGTATTATTATATTAACTTTATTTCAATATACCATTTTGGTGTATATTATGATGCATCATTGAATTTGAGTTATCGTATGGATCGGGAGCCTATTTGATCTTCTACGGCTAGTCAAATTAAAACAAGTCTGATTTTCATCACTTTGAATATGGATCATACGCAACACAACGAATAAATAAGAAGTTAGAGGATGGTAAGAACTCACTTTCTGCTATATCCTCCGATATTCAAGTTAGAAAACTTTATTTCTGTAGAAAAAAAGATGAAAGATGCAAAGTGCATTGGTTCACGGGTGAAGGGATCGAGTGTTTAAATTCGCCTAATCAGGAAGTAGCTTTGAGATGTGGAGGATTGAACTCAGTTGAGTAAACCCGATTAGAGGGCGATTTTACGAGATGGAGGATTGGACTCCTACTGAATCCATCCAACCAGGGGACAATGTTAAGGGATTGAATACTAAGCTCTATAGAGTGTGCCTGGCTAGGGGAGATTTAGAGAGATGGAGGACTGGGTTTCTGTTGGGTGCGTCTAGCCAAGGGGTAGCTTTAATAGGTGAGGATTGAGCTCCGCTGAGTATGTTCAATCAGGGGGCAGCTTTAAAATACTAAGAACTTGGCTCCGAAGAATGAGCTTGGCCATGGAGCGATTTTAAGAGATGGAGGGTAAGCCTTCGATGAGTGTGCCCGATTAGTGGGCGGTATTGAGATAGATGCGCTTGTGGGAAAGCGGCTATCTAGAGGAGAAAGGAACTCTTGGGTAATGATAATGGAGAGAGGAACACCCGCTGAACTCCACCCTGACTACCAACTACCAGCGGGGAGGGGGGGCTTCCTACGCCTCGCTACACAAACTATTTTTTCCATCCTTGTAGTGAGAGATTCGAAGCAGATGTGGCGTCTACATAGTTGTGAGCCTTGATCGGAGTGTAATACCCAGGTTGGATATTATATAAATATATATATAATATAAATAAAATAAAAAATATATATTATTATTATTATAAAAGAAAAAATAAGGGGATGCTTAGGGTAACAGAAAAGAAAAAGAAGGAAAAGAAAGAGGGAAGGAGAAAGGAAAAGTGATGCGAGAGGGAAGGAGGGGCAAGGGTAGCACCAACTGCCATTGCCGGAGTAATCTGCATCAGGAAAAGGAAGCCTGACAAAGCCCTCTATATGATTCGCCATCCATTTTGTGTGCTAGTGTGAGTGAAAGAAGAAGATGCAAGTCGAGTAGTGGAGCCACTGCTGTCGCTGCTGATATTGGAGAAAATGGGTAAAATCGGGGCAAGTAAATTTTTTCATTCTCCTTGTGGATACCAATTTTGTGGTTACATGTACCGATTTTGAAAGAAATCAATCGAATCACGAAATATAGGTTTGAGGCACGATGAAGAGAGAAAAATCCATCGTCGGCTTGCATGCACCGTTGTCATCAGTGAATGAGAAGTAGCGTGCAAGGTGAAGGAGAGAGGCAAAGGAGCCTCACAGCAGGAGAGAGGAAGAGGAAAGAGAGAGGGACGCACGAAGAGGAGAGAGAAGTGCGCAATTTTGACACCTCGGAGTATCCTTTTGGCAAACCTGTTTGGAATAAAATCAAAACAAGTATCCTCTCACCCTATCTCTAAGTTATTTTAATATCTAATATATTTTACATGCATATTTTATATCAATATATTTGTAAAGAAAATGGGCAGGGTGTGAGACCCAGTGGGTTGGTGCATGTGTGAGACCATAGTGGTTGAAGATCCTAATGGGTCAATATATGCGTGAGGATAGGAGAGTTTGAGACCCTAGTGGGTCGATATATAGTGGCCAAGAGCTACCGACCTAAAAGATTGTAGTGTCCCACATTGGATTGGGGAGGGGAACGAAGCATCCTTATAAGGGCGTGGACACCTCCCCCTTGTAGACGCGTTTTTGGGGCGGTAGATTCCGTCTGTCAGGAATAAAACCGTGAGGCTTGTAGGCTGAGGACGCCGTGAATTTCTCCTAGGCCTCGGCCTGTAAGCTGGAGACGCCGCGAAGTTCTCCCAAGTCAAAGTGGACAATATCAACACGCGAGTGTGCCGGGGACGTTACAAATGATATCAGAGCCGGAACCCGGTTCAGTGTGCCAGCGAGGACGCGGGCCTCTAAGGGGGGTGGACTGTAGTGTCCCACATTGGATTGGAGGAGGAGAACGAAGCATCCTTATAAGGGCGTGGACACCTTCCCCCTTGTAGACGCGTTTTCCGGGCGGTGGACTCCGTCTGCCAGGAATAAAACCGTGAGGCCTGTAGGCTGGGGACGCCGTGAAGTTCTCTCAGACCTCGGCCTGTAGGCTGGAGACGCCGCGAAATTCTCCCAGGTCAAAGAGGACAATATCTATATGCGGGTGCGCTGGGGACATTACAAAGATAGTTGGGCTAATTAAGCCAATAACATGAGATAGTAGAGAGCTATAGATATAAAATGTAGTTGGGTTAATAAAGCCAATAATGTAGCTAGATTAATAGTCAATGATATGAGATGGTTGATGGTTGTCAATCTAAAAATGTAGTCGGGTTGATAGCTAATGATATGAGATGGCTGAGAGTTGTGAGTCTAAAATATAGTCCGATCAAGAGCCAATAATATGAAATGGCCGAGGGATATAGAGTTAAAATATAACCAGACCGAGAGCCAATGATATAAAATGGTTGAGAGTTGTAGGCTTAAATGTTGTCGGGTTAATGGCGCCAATAATATAAAATGGCCAAAAGTTGTAGATTTAAAATATAGTCTAACCGAGAGCTAATGATATAAAATCGTCGAGAGTTGCATGTCTAAAATGTAGTCGAGTTAAAAGAGTTAATAATATAAAATGGTCAAGACCTGCATGCCTAAAATGTAGTTATGCTAATGGAGCAAATGATATGAAATAGTCAAGAATTATAGGCCTAAAATACAGTCCAGTTGAGAGCCAATGATATAAAATGGCCAAGAGTTATGGCTTAAAATGTAGTTGGGGTAAGGAAGCTAATGATATGAAATGGCTGAGAGTTACAAGCTAAAGATGTAGCTGTATGATATGCAGTTGGGGAATCTAGTCTCCATTTGTGTGGGTACACTGCTGGTCTCAGGCTATGTGTTAGGGGATGTCAAAGTATGATTTGTTATGAGCACATTTCAGTGGGATAGTGCTATGGGATCAGGCAGTTATTCTGGCTTTGGATTTTATGTTCTGAGTTGCATTTTTTATTTCCACTTACTTTTGATAATTGTTTATACATATACATATATATAATGAAATCTACTGAATTTTAAACTCACACTTTCTAATTTTTTTCTTTCAAAATATAAGAATTGGACCTACGGCAGGAGTTAGGCAATATTCGGCACAGTACCACACACTCCGATTTGTGGAGGGTTGGGATTCCATTGCAGGAGTCGGACAAGATCTGATAGGGCATTCGTGATCCAATGGGTTTAACATTTGTTATGATTCAGATAGCGTTGGTTGTATTTCTTTATTATTTGGATGACTTAATAAGGATTGTTGGATATATATATATGTATAAATAAGTAAATGAGTTATTGTTTTGGTTGGAGCAAGTCGAGTTTATATTATCCAAACAGTTATCTGATGATGTTTTGTGCGGGTTTGGTTTTGTCGAGTCCTATATTTTGGTTTGTCATACCCGAATTTTATAATTTTAATTTAATAAATAATAAATAATTAGACTTGATGAATTCTGGGGGTATGATAATGATGCTAGCAAAAAGACGCGCCACTGCGCACTAGGGTGTAGGCATGGGTCGCAGCCATAATGGGGATGCACTGTTTTAGCATCTTCAAATGACGTTGTCACCAGGACAGGATGTTTGTCTATTTAAGTGCTGATCCCTAATTGTTTTGGCATCCTTTTGCTTTGTGAATATCTCAGCCCCAGATTAGTCATCTTCTCTTCTACAGATAGCTCACCAAGAAGCCGTTGATATCCCTACCATGCTTGCTTCATCATTGGAAGTGTCGTCTTTTTCCACTTCTGTGCCTTTGATTGAGGAGAGAAACGACGATGAACTAACGACAAATGACATCGGAGAGGATGGCTTGGAGAGCTCGATTGTCGCTGGAGAGGGGCGTCATTCGGATGCCTTGATTCCTAAGTCACCGGTGGCTCAAAGGGCACCTCTTGGCTTTGTGTCCGTTGGATCCTCTTGTCCAGTTTGTTTGCCTTCCCATGATGTAGGGCTTTGTAGGTTTCTGCATCCTATGCTTATGCTTTTTTGCGGTAACCTGTGTGACTGCTCTTTTCTGCTCGACAGTCGTGGGGGTGCCCCATGCAATGATGGAGGTTGTGTGCTGGCGGGAGTCCAAGATGGCTTATGTGTAGCAAGCGCACGCTAATCGAGACGCCAAGGAGATACAGCGCCGAGTCAACACCACCATTATGGAGGCGCAGTAGAGTCTTGAGCGGGCCAGCCACCTTGACCGAGCTCTGTCAAAGTCCAAGGCGAGATCACAAGAGCTCTTAGAGGCCAGTGCTCGAACTCTAGTTCGGATCGCGTCACTCAAGGACGAGCTTTGGAAGAACCGATAATGACTCAATGATCTGCTGGGCGTGTGCACTCGATTGAAAGGAGAGCTAAGGACCAAATTCTACCCTGATGAGGTGGCCCCGTTGCTGGGAGAGGGGTTCCAGGAAGGCATTTGCTTCTCCGGGTGAATAGTTTCCATGGCAACTCTAAACTTCCGTGTTAGTTTCCTGGACTCAAGAAACGCTAGAACTTAATGCCAATCTAACCTAATTAGTTTCTCAATGAGAGAGAAAAGGGGCCTATGCCCTACTCTTCAGGGGGTCCTAGACTGCAAGATAATCATCCAATTAAGCCATAGGCGTAGATAGCATCTTATATCTTTTGAGGTCGTCGGATGCCTTCATATATATATCATGATTTTTTAATGAAACAACTAAATCACTTTGATTATTGTTGCTAATACTTTTCTTGTTTATGTTGAACTTCTTTGTTCGATGCCTTTCTATTCGTTGGATGAGCATTTTTGCTACCAGGGTTGCCGATAATGACTTGAACGTGGGTGCCGAATTGTGCTCACTCCTACCAGGAGGAGGTCGTGACACAGATATAACTTGTTTGCCAACTAAGTAGAGGAGCTATCATTGTCGAGCTTGACCAGATGTGTTTGTTTGTTTGTGCTCTGTCTTGCAAGAGGACATTATTGCACGGGTATGCGTGAGCCTTACAAGGGCTGGTTAGGTTTCATGACCAAACCCGCTGAGCTCTGGAGAAGTCTAGACTATCGCACGCACATTACATATTGGTACTTGGTTCTATGAGAGGACGTTGTAGCTAATGCGCGTCTAGTCCTAGTCCGTTGATCGTCGTCGACTTATGGCGCTCTCTCATTCAGGAGGAGGTCGCAGCACGCACGTCATAAAAGCCCATAAGATTTTGTGTTCAACAGCATCTGGGCAGCTCGATAGTCAGATCGAGGTTCAAAATTTCACCACACACGGGCCACTTTGTTGCAGGACCGATGTTCAAAATTTGACCCCATATGGGTTGCTCGGTAGCAGGACTAAGGTTCAAAATCCGACCACATATGGGCCGCCTGATAGCGGGACTGAGGTTTTTTGATCATAAGTACGAGTTATAGGTGAACTAAAGTTCGCCCGACTTAGGAGCAATTTATGTTGCTCGATTTTATGAAATAATATGCTAGCACTCGCATAAGACAATTAAGCAGATAAAATGACTATTTTATTAATTAAAGAATGGTTCAAGCAATTTGCATGATGTATACACGACTTTCCTGGATTCAACATGAAATCATTGGTTGCACCTTTTGGAGTGGGGGGTACCCTAAGCCTGTCGAACCAACTTTCTGATCTTGGTGCGTAGCACGTATGCCCCACTTCAAAGGATTGTCAAGATTGAAAACGGTACCTAACAGGAGGGAAATTGATCGCTTGTCTGACAGTCTCACACCTGCGGCCTCTGTACTCCGAAGAATTAGGTTCGCCACATTGAATAGGCTGTATGATTTGGACGCCGGGCTTTCGTTGCTAACATGTGACCCGTAGATACATAGGGTGGACTTTGGTTGGCGCAAGGAAAGCGTCTTCTGGCATAAAACGCCACAAGTAAGGGGGTTGAGAGTTCAGCCACTTCGAAGGGCGTCCCACTGCTCTTCCGACATTATGCTAGGAACTTACGAGGCCCTGGGGGCCTAGTGAAGCATAGAAGTGATCTAGGTGGAGCACCAAATCAAAACTCCAAACATGGGGCTTCAAGTTTAACTCTCGGATGCTTCAAAGAGATGGGGGCAACCGAATTCCTGTTATGAACGTTGACCTTGCTAGGTCAACAAGGTGTCTTTTGACACTATGGGGAGTTCCTTCCTAGGTAGGGAGCCTCCTGTCGTCTTGGGAGCGGCATGGAACGTACCGCTATGGGCTTTTATCCCATGCCTCATGACATGTTTAGTCTTATGGCTGTTGTTAAGCCCTGTCACCTGTGTCGCCCGGGCCACGAGGTTGTTAGGCCATCCAATCCTTTGCGGATACCGATTTGCTTCGATTTTCTAAAAGTCAGAGGGCGAAGCCACCAGCGTATCCCATTTGGACAGACACGTATAGTTTGGAAGATGGCACTCAGCTGAGCACCGAGCGCCTACACACTTCAGGGCCTATCGTCTGTCAGCATGGCTACAAGATGAAGGGTCATCGACATGAGAGACAATGTCTCTAGTTAGTGCGATGGGTAGTAGGCCAAGCATGTTGAGCCCTCCATCATGAGGATTGTGACAGCTTCTACGAGTTTTGCTGCTTCTACACAGGTTGATGAGAAGCATTATCATAAGATTGGCAATGCCGAGCCCCTGAATCAGGCCTCTCACTCTAACGAGGCCTCTCGCAAGTAGAGGGTCAAACACTTTGGAAATTCTCTCCGAGTCACACCTCTCAGCCAAGCGAAAAAATGATAAGATGCTTATTGGCGTTGCAAGGGTTTTCTTTATTAGCGGAAGGTTGTCAATCGTTTCGGGAATAATAAAGGCCCCACCGCTCTAAGCATTCGCCCTATACTCTAGGACAGAGTCAAATTTTTTTCTCAGAGTGGGCCCTATTTCTCAAATCCTCCCGAATATCAAAATTGTCAAGCAGTTAAAATTTTCCTTTGGCGGGCGGTCTCTTCCCCCAACTTCTCATGTGCATAGGATGAAGGAGCCCCCAACCATCGTCCATTCAAACAAACACATAAGGCCTAGGACAGTTTAAGCATGATGCCCTGTTGGGTAGCGAGCACATAATCGTTAAAGACAGGTCACATGTCGTTATGACTACCCAGGGGGTCGTCGCCATGGGAGGCGATATCTATAATCAACGTGCTAGCTGAAGCACAAATATTGACTACGCTTGTTTGCTAATATACCAATGATGTGTTCCTGAATTCGATTTATCGTATGGATTAGGAAATCACTTAATCTTCTACGGCAGGTCGAATTGAAGCGGTTCTAATCTCCATCACTTTGAACCTAGATCTTGTACAATACAATGAGTAAATAAGAAGTCGAATGATGGCGAAAACTTGCTATTTGGTATATCCTCCAATACTCAAATAAAAAATCTTTCTGTAGGAAAAGAAAGATGGAGAACACAAAGTGAATTGGTGCACGGGCAAATGGATTGAGTGTTTGTGTGCTCGAGTAGGGGGTGAGGTTTAAAAGATGGAGGACTGGCCTCCTGCTGGGTGGGTCAGCCATGTGGACTTTGAGAGATAGAGGATTAAACTCCACTAATGAGCCCATATGGGGGGACGACTTTAAGATATGAATGACTTGGCTTCAGTTAATGTGCTTGACCAAGGAGCAGCTTTGAGAGATGAAAGATAGGGTTTCCAATAAGTGCGCCCGATCAGGGGGCGATTTTAAAATAGATGCACTCATGATGAAGTGGTTGTCCGGAGGATGAACTCCTGGACAATGATAATGGAGAAAGGAACATCCGATGAACTCCTCCCTGGATACTAGTGAGGGGAGATTCCTACGCCTCGCTACACGAACCATTTTTGCCATATTGGCGGTGTGAGAGTTTAGAGTAAACACGACGCCTACACAGTCGCGAGTTTGGATCAAAAGGTTGCTTCGAAAGTCGGGGATGCTCCAACTCTGTTGGGATAGCCCTTCGAGCTAAGCGAGGAAGTACGAGGGTGAGCATGCTCTGTCGACCCTTTTTTTCTCTATTTACTCTCTTCTCGGGTTCTCCTCTTTGGAACATTTTCCTTCCTTTGGCCCCCTTTCCTGTGGAGAAAAGATGATATATGTAGAGTGAAAGCTGCGAAGCCTGCCTTAGGGTGTACGGCTGGCAATGGTTGCTCACGGGAATTCGTTGAGCTGTCTTAACGATTACAAGTTCCTAGTAAGTTCCTAGTGGGGGAGTTCACTGAATCGTATCTGTCAACCTGGGGTAACGCATGCTCAATGATAATATTTTGGAAATATTTGTTGAATTGTCGAGGCAATTGTCGTGGCTGTATTATGGTAAGTTTTCATTGCTGGCCTGTACTTGACTGTGGGAGCTACATGATAGCAGGGACACATGGGCTTGCCTTCTGAGTTGGAGTCGTTGAACTGCGGGCTTTCTCTGGCCCAAGTTGTGTAGATTTTTTCGGTGGCTTCTCGGGACCTTGCGTTGGGTTTTACAGAAATCCTCGATGGGCTGCCAATTTGTTATATTTTAAATTTTGGATCAGCTCATGGTATCAGACCTATTATATTAAAATGGAGAATTAAAAAGGAGACTATTTATTACCGAAAAATCAAACAAAATACTTTTAAAAAAAATGCTCTTAACAATTTAATTGGCTGCCACGTGGTGATATGTTATTGGTGGTTATGGACTCTTGATTACGCTGTAGGTTGATGGACGATACCAACAAGTTGGTTGCATTACGTTAATAAATCTGTGCTGGCTTGGACCATAATTATGAATAGACCTTATTAAAAATTATTATTAAGTATAAGTTTTTTAAATAATTAATTTATTTATATAAAATAAAATTATTTTGTTTGCTAGGAAAAGATCTGAAAGGGCATTAAAGGTATTCAACCGATGTTAATAAGTTAAAAGTTCACCCAAAAATATATTAATGTATAAATAATTAACGGCATGTCAATATAGCATGGGGTATTTATTTATTTTATAATGATATTTAAATATTTTTAGGAATAATTATTAAAAATTAAAAAATTAATCCGAGTGAGTAGATAATTTTTCCTAAAAATTAGGCGAAATTGTAATTCTTTTTAATTCAAAGGCCGTGTTGGTACTTGCCCGCTGCCCGGTTGGCCATCAGAAATGACCGGAGAGAGAAAGAATGTAGGGGACCATGAATTGCGTCGATGCTCTCTCCGTCCCTCACGGGACAGCAACTTCAACGTGGGGACCAAAGGACACGCGGCAGACTGTCATCTCTTGGACCACCGATGGGGCCCACATGGGAGCACTCCGCCGAAGGAGCAATGGAAACACTACACGTGGAAAGCTTCCAAGTCGTCAGGACCACCTCGGATTTTTCTTTTTTTTTTTTTGACTCTTTCTCTTCCTGCGAGCCGCCTGCCAAGTGTGCTTGCGCACGCAGAGAGAGAGAGAGAGGGGGTGGGGAAGGGACCGTTTGAAATGTCCAACCAAAAAAATAATTATTTTTAAATAAATATAAAATTACTATTTAGTTTAACGACTGTTAACAATTATCCTAAATAATAATAAAGTATTAATTAAAAATATTTAAATTTAATTTTTACGTTACTTATTAAAAATTGATGCTAATTAATTACTAGAGACTTAAAAATGAAAAATAGGTTAAAAAAAAAAAAGAGGGGTAGGTGCCGGCCCACCGCGCGGTGGGCTGGGTCGGTGGAGGACCCGCTGCCAGCCGCGTCTGCAACGGCACCGCCGCCGGACTAACGGTGCGGCCCAGCGCGTGGAGTGTACTTGTGGTCCCCAAGTGCGTAATATCTGACAGGAAAGAAAAGGAAGTACGTGGGCCCCTCACGAGAGCAGGGGTAAAAGAGACCTCTAAGATGTAGTATTATGTAGGGTGGAGGGGCCCACTTTTTGGGGGACACGATACTGCTGATCTTTTCGAGCATTTTTGGCAAACGGCTTAATACTACTAATCAGAGAGAGAGAGAGAACGGCCCACCGTCGGTGGTCCCCCGCCTACTTGGTGGCTCGGTCATGCCGTCCGCTAGACGGCGCCCTGCTCATCCCTGTAGCCAAACAGTCCCCCACTGCCCTCCACTCTCATACCACTCAATAATAATAATTACAATAATAATATAAGTATTAATAGATTAAATTGTTTAAATCTAATTAAAATCGAATCTGAGCCAATTTAAATTAAATCATATGGCCATCTTACTGAACAGAATTAAAAATTATAATTATATTTATTTATAATTTAAATTTGATGTATTCCTAAATTTTATATTATGATATAAATTAGAAAATCACTCGATTTTAACTACGAGTTAAATTGTAGTAGGTTCGGTATCCGTCTCTATAAACCTATAACTTGTGTACCACAAAAAATGAATAAGATGTCAAAGAATTGGTAGGACTCACTTTCTAATTTATCTTCTGACGTTTAAATTAAAAATTTTTTTTAAAAAATAAAAAGATGAGAAGATATAAGAATATAATGTTACACGTATATAAGGGAATGTGAGAGGAGAATTGTGCTCCTATTATGTGCTCGACGAGGAGCGATTTAGAAAAATGAAGGGTTAAACTCTGAAGGATCATACTCGGTGAGTAACTTACTAAGGTGCGCTCAACGAAGAGCGATTTAATAAGGAAGGCTCTCAACTAGATGGCTCACTAAAGATGCGCTCGATAGTGAGTAGCTTTGTGAGGTAGAGAAAGGGTTATGTTCGTGCAAGAGAGTTTGGATACTCTGTGTTCATGAGTTCTCTCTTTCTCTATGTACAAAAGGCCTCTACCTTTCCCCTCTATGGTGAGGGGGATCTGTAGTGCTTCGTAGGAAAGGCTTTGGTGTCAAGCCTCACGATAGTTATTTCGTTGGGATTCACCGGCTGTTGGACTATTGATGGAAGTTATAATTGTCAGATATCGTCTTGTAGTGGTGACATGATCGTAGCTGACAGTGGTTGACAGAGGCTAGACTGTTTCTTGCATGAATTGATTGGATTGTCATCAGTCGGCGAGCACAATGATTTTCTAGGGCTGATGCTACCGCCTTTGGTTAGAACTTACTCCTACGCTGCCAAATTACTATTGTTGAAGTGGAGTGTAGACTTGCACTATAATTGGTTGGATTACAGGGGCTGTTGGCTGATCACGGCTAATCATCTCCCCTAGGTTTACTCGTAATAAATGGATTGGCTGAACGGTCATCTGGGCTTCGCTCCTTGTCAGGCTATACTAGTAAATGGGTTGGCTATCAGATCGACCTATGTCATTATTAGATCCAATAAAATTGATTGATTTAAAATAATTTATAAATATTTTTATTTTTTATTGAAAATTTTATATTTACATAACTAAAAATATAAAATATTTTAAAATTTATAATTATTTAGGTTAAAATACCACATCAATATATGCTTAAATAAAAATTCTACATAAAATTTATTAGTCACACAAAATAATAAATTAAAATTATTTTTTAAAACTTTATTTTTTTAAAATTAAGAAATATATATTATAAATTTATAATTTGGTCTAATTTAAAACTAAGAAATATATGATGAAGATGAACCAAATAAACGAAAATTAATTTTTTTTTTAAAAAAAGGAGTTCCCTCATAATTCTTTATATTTTTAAAATTAAAGGAAATTGCGTGATTGTCCACGCATTTCACACGCAAACCAATCATGTGATAATTTTCAACGGCAGTGATCCGTGTTTCATCATTTGTGGGGCCATGACTCTGCTTGTGAACATCTTTCTCTGCATCGCAGCCCCGCCTGATCGCCTTACCAGAGGCAAATAATTTAGAAAAAGGCTCTTGTCTTTTCTTTTTTTTTTTTTTTTATTACATGTAAAAATTTTAATTATTATAAGATAATTTATTTAGTTTATCTAAGATTAATTAGGCCAATGAATGATATTTTAATCATAATCTATCACATTTAAAGTTGTCATTATTATTTATGATAATTTATTATTGTTAAATTATTTAATAATTACAACAAAGATTGCTATTTTATTGATATATAAATCATAAAAAAAGTTATTTCTAAGCTATTGTTATGTTTTTCTAACTAGAAAAATACAAAGAAAAAAAGCCAATAAAAATAAAAATTAATTTTTTAAATAATATTTTGTTTATTTTATTTGGATATTGATAAAAAATAACATAAAAAGAAAATATTATTCATTAAAAGCATTTCCCAGATTTAGCTGTGAAGAAAAAACAAAAAGAAAAAAATTACAATGTGATGTGTCCCTGGATCCGAATTTTGAACAGATTCAGATGATTCTCTTGTTGTGGTTTTGATTAAATAGAAACGATTCGATTGTGTTTGCGAAAAAGTTGTCGCTGACCGAAAACACTCCGACGTTGATCAAGAAAGAAATGCGAAAGAATCAAACTGTAAATTGAGAAAAAAAAGAGAGACAGAGTGTGTTTTTGATGAAAGAAAAATTAGGATGCCTTCTTGAATTTGGGAGGTGGGAAAGACGATGCTTGATGCGTGAGATCTTGCGCGCTTGTTTGCCTTAGGTTTTTTCGGGTTCTTTGGTGTGTGTGTTTGCATAGCAGAAACGTTGGTAATTCTAAGAGATTTCAATAGTAGAGAAAGTAGGTAAATAAGAGCGTGCCCTGAATGATAATTCAATGGGCTTATTTATGATTCAAGGGGCGATCTTCTTCATTTGAAAAAATGATTCCTCGGTGAACTCAGCGGCCTGCTTCCGGAGCGATACGGCCACTGCTTCTTGCAAGATCTGCTTCCTTTCTCTAACAGCTTTTCAAATGTCCTACATACCTTTGGCGTTATTTACCATTAAAATCCCCAATTGGCGGAGTTATTGATAAAATCCGCGCCTTCCTTACAAGAAAGGCGCCGATTTGGTCAATATTTCCTTTGAGCCTGCCCAAGATCGTGGGAGATGCCTGAGAGCCGTTCTTGGGCCATCCGATAGATCATAGGCTCGAGAGGATTAGGCCTGCCTTCGCAAAAAGCCTCTTCTTGGTCCAACGTGTTGTGCGCGGCGCGGTCAATATTTGAGTTGACTTTCTGCAGGCGCGCGTTAACTGGGCCGTCACAACTCAACGTTGATCATCCTTGCCTTTCTCGCTTCTACTGCTTCTCCAATCGGCGTTAGAGTGTTGATCTTCGATTCTCGACTTAGTTTAGCTTTTGGGGCCAAATTTCTTTTTCAGCACCCATCACAATGCATTAATATTATGATTTTACCTCTTTTTGTATGTTTCTTATAATCTTATTTATAAATAAAAAAAACAATAAAAATGAAAATAAAAATATAAAAATTATTTTATTTTCATTGTTTGGATATTAACCAAAAATAACACAACAGAGAATTTGATTTGCTTGTCAATATAAAATAACGAGAAAAAAAATATTACGAGCAATTAATATTAAAATCATTATGACTTTTCATATATTTTTATATTTTTGTTATAATTTTTATTGTAAATTAAATATAAAAAATTACTCTCCTTATATCAAGTTCAGCATGGCCAACTTGAAAATCTCTATTTTTATTATAATTGATTTAAATCACAGAATTAAAATTAAAACTTATAAGTATAAGTCTAATTTTAATTCTATTGAGATTAAAATTTTATTAGTATTTGAACTTTAGTGTTCAAATTACATAATAACTTATAATTTTAAGAGAAAATATAAAGTTAGGGTATGACTATTTTTGTTACATACATAAAAAGAAAAAAATAGTCCAATAAATGCTAAATTTGTAATATATAAAATTTAAAATAATATAATTCAAAGTTTTTATTTTTAAATATCGATAATACATTATGAATATATACTATTTTATCATATTTTAAAACAATATACTTTATTATAATATTAAAATTTTTATTTTTTAAATAATATCTTTATATAATATTTTAAAAACTAATTAATGAATTAAATTTAAAATATATTGTTCAATCAGTCTAAACTCTTTTGTTAATAAATGGGTCTTACCTTATTCAATACAGTTATATCTAATTTATAAATAATTATATATATCAGAATTATAATTATTTATTATATCTTTAAAATTGTAAAAAAAACTATCATATACTATTTTTTAGATTAAAATAGTTAAATTTTTAAATTAAAATTTTAATTTAACCTAACACTAAATAATAATTTTAAAATTAAATTTATAATTCTAATTCTAAATTTAAATTTAATGATCTAATTTTACCAACTAAACGGTCCTTATCATACCTCTATGAGAGCTATATAAGTAGAGAGCTCGAGGTTTTTATTTTATGAACTATATATTTTATAATTTTTTTAATTATTTTTTAATATAAATTTTATTAAATTTTTTTAAAAAAACTTGTAAAGCATGTGCTTCATGCAATTGGACTTGGCAAGTGTTCTTTATGAGTGGGCTCATGCATATGGAAAATTTACCCAAACTAATTGCTGTGCTTTTAATAAGAGAGAGAGAGAGAGAGAGAGGCGTGGGATAGAGCCGAGTGACTTATGTCTCCTCACCCTGGGCCCATATTTACACCTCGACTTTAGTCTGAAAGCGAAAATTAAATGTGAAAGAGAGCGTTTCCCACTGACTTTGTGCTTTGGGCATTTTAGACATTTCACAGGTTTGCGTAACACGTTAAAGCCCATGTAGAAAAGTAGAATGGCAAGTCAAACACGCCATATTGTGGGTTCCGTGTTAGGCATTCGATGAACTGCTTTTTTTTTTTTTAATCTTTTATTTTTTATGATTATTGCGTGGGCATTTTGGTGAACCTCTGATTCTTTTTCTTCTTCTTCTTTTTTTTTTTTTTTTAAAAACTAGTTTATAATGTATGTACTGATAAATTATAAAAATTTGTAATTAAATTATATTTTAAAATTGTGTCAGTTGTGTCAAGAAAACTCATGATATTAAGTGATAGCATACGGCTATACTTAACTAAATTCAGGTTGTCCAATCAGTTCGATTTAATTGATTTAAAATTTTATAAAATTTAATTAATATATAAAAGTGTTATAAGAAAACTCATAATATCAAGTGGTAGCATATGGTTATACTTGATTAAATTCAGGCTGTTCAATCAGTTCGATTTGATGGATTTAAAATTTTATAAGATTTAATTTGATGCGTCTTAGATTTGAATTGTTGACGGATAATGGTGCCATTTTGTCTTCAAGTTAAATTGAAGCGAATCTGATTTTTATACTTCTTAACTTGAATTTTGTACATCACAACCAAGAAATAAGAGGTCAAAGAATTAATAGGATTTACTCTCCAATATATCATTCGATACTAAAATCAGTAATCTTTATCTGGAGATGAAAGATGTGGGGATAAAAATGTATTAGTGATGATACAAGAAAGTGGGTTCTTTGAGTTTAACTCGAAGGTTGCGCTCTGCATGGAACAGTTTTTGTGGTGGTGTGTTTGTGGGGAGGGGTTTTGATGTCGATGAGGTGAGAATGGTGAATGAATATTCGAAAGGCTCTGTGGATAGAATAGCGTGTCATTAGAGTTTGCTTTAAGGGCTTTTTGTAACCTCTGGGCCAATTTAACCTTACTTGCGCACCAATATTGATTGCAAGCTTTTTTTGTAGAAATTTAATAGGTTGGTTTGGGGATTACGGGAGCCGATTAAGACAACCGTGATAAGTTAAAGCAAATTTCTTCCTTCTTTGAGGAGATGCTGTGCATGACAAATATTGGGGTTGCCATTATCTAAGATTTGTTAAATTAAAAGTTACAATTCCTGGAGAGATCATTATTTGGGACAATATTTGGGGTTTCAGCTGGTTAAGGTAGATGATTTTTAGTGCGCGGGAATACTACCCTGGACCGTTTGGATTGGATTGTGATCGGCTTGGGTTGTCCAGCCAGCTAATACAATGTTTGATTCAACGGGAGCATTAACCAACCCATGGGCTCGTGGCCCAAATGCATCTTGGGCTTGCCGTTGAATCCGTGGATCTTTGTATTGGGTTTGACACATTTCTATCACCCCTATCATAATTAATGTATAATGTTATAAGAAAACTCATAATATCAAGTGGTAGCATATGGTTATACTTGATTAAATTCACGCTGTCCAATTAATTCAATTTGATTGATTTAAAATTTTATAAGACTTGATTAATGTATAAAAGTGTTATGTATAGATAAAGTTATAAAATTAGATCCAATTATTCTTTTAAATTGGATATTGTCATAGATAAATTTGTCCAATTTACCCGGTATGAGTTATAAATTTTCACAAATATATATTTTTAAAATCAATACAAAGTTTAAAAAATTATTTTATTGGATAATCATTTTACAATTAATCATTTTTATGTAAAATTTTTAATTAAAATATATACTTACATAATATTTTATCATAAATATTATAACTTCTATAATATTATATATTTTTGGATATTTCTACGTAAATATAAAATTTTAAATAAATATATTAAAAATAAAAAATATCTATAGATCAACCAAAATCGTCATGGTTCAGCTAATGAAGAGATACAGCTAAGGCTTTTAATCGAGATAATCAACCCTAATTAATTATAAGTTTTTATTTAAATTTAATTATCATTTAATTTAAATACAATTTCAATCAGTCGGCTGCCCACCTAATGACATAAGCCAAGGCAGAGAATTTAAAAACAATGGGAAAATGTTTACATCATTGAATGATTGTTGTAGAAAAAGTCCACTTATGTATTTTTTTTTATTTTGTTTTTTATTCAAAAATAATATTATATAAAAATTGTCTAGTTGGATTATTGAGATGGCAAGTAAATGTCATGATTTTGAGATTTTGAATTTCAAATTCAAAAATTCACAAGAACTTATGGGAATTTGTAATATTGAAAAATTCTCTTTTAATAAACTTAGGAAAAAAAAAAATCTAATCCCCAATTTAAAATCTCATTAATCACCCACTCTATTTATTAATATAATACTTAATTATTAAAATATTATAAATTTTAAATAAATATTATATTATTATCTCAGTACAGATTTGCCACAATAAATAAAATTATCACCATCATCGTCACCGTGACAATAGCTGTTTGGGGATGAGGGATAGAGCCATGGTGGCCGCTCCATCTTTCATAAAAATAGAGAGATTCATTCTTCATATCATAATTATTTATTTTTATATAAATGATTCTGATTTAACTATTTTTAAAATTTAATTATAAATAATTATTTTAAAATAATTAAATTATAATTATTTATTTAAAAATAATTAATTAAAATTAAATAAATATGATAAAAAATAATTTATGATGTGTCCTTTGAAAGTACTTACTTAGTTAATTTTATTAATCATCTTTTTATGATAGTTACTTTTTTAAAGTATCATTAAATATAATTAATTTTGAAATAAAATTTTGCCTTTTTTTTTTCCCCTTTTCCTTAGCTTCTCCCTTATCCAAACTGAGAATAAGGAACATTGGATTTAATGACAGTAAATCTGAGTAGATTGATTGCTACTGCTAACTCCCCAAAAAGATGATTTTTTGGGTATGATTTTACAGGAGAGAAGACATGACATTATCTTTTAAGAATTATTTAAAATATATTTAAATAATTTTATTTTAAACTTTAGTTAATTTTATCTTAGTCTTTAATTTAATATGTATATTTTTATACTTATATAATTAGATAAACTGATTTTTCCAATCAAATTAGCCTACTTTTAATTTAACTTAATGTTGAAAAATATCGATATGGCATAGTCATTCTTTTGCCACCCCATAAAAATTATATATGAGATTTTTATCTCACATGGCTCCTCGTTTCGATTATATCTTAATTATTAAAATATTAAATATTAAATATTTTAAATACTTTAATATTTATGGGTATGAACTAAACTTTGAATTATATTATCTTACCCGTAAAAATTATAAATTAAATAATACAATGTATGGCCGTTAATAACCTTATCCATGTATAATATAGTTTTAATAGTATAGATAGGTAATGTTTAAGATATGATTATGAATGACTAGTTGGAAAATGAAAGATAAGGAATCATATTAACATTCACGCTTTCTTTAGATTAGAAAGAGATGTGAGAATGAAAGAAATGGAAAAATACAAAATGGAATATAAATAGGATTTGGAGGTATTATTTTTCTCTTATATTGGCTAGATAACAAAATCATTAGGATTATCTAATTACTATAAAGTAACTTAAAAATATATATATAGACTTGTTGCGTCCTGTTTCCACTGCCTCCGAGAGATCTAGAGAGTGGCGAGATCCCACCGATCTCTCGGCTTCGTTGATGAGGGGCGTTGGATCCACAAGGCCGATCGGATCGTTGTTTCCGAGCAATACAAGTATTTGAAGTGTTAGACATGAGATGAGGATTGAGACCGGATGTTTTACGTGGAAAACCTCCTCTTGAATGGGAAGGAAAACCACTTGCGGCTCGGCTATAAAAAGAGTTTATTTATATGGGTTGGAGATTTTACAGAAATGACGGTTGTGAGGGTTAATGCATTCCCCGTGTTTTGTGTTTTTGCTCTCTCCTAAGGAAGCTATGCTCGCTGGAAGCCTTTTTACTCTTCTGTGGGGAGTTGGTCTTGGAGAGAGAAAGAGTGCCCGGTTAAAGTTTAGGGCTTAGAGTTGTAGAGTCTGGAAAGCTCTCTCTTTTGAAAGGGGCCTTGCTGTGTATTTATAGTGAAAACCGAGCCGTTGGGGAGTAGACACGTGGCGTCCATTCGGCGGTTGAGGAGCTGGTCCACTGGCTTCCTTTAATACGGCTGACGTGTGGGGAGTGGCATGCGGACGACGCCGCTGCCGATCTCGAGCGAGTGTGTCGATTATGCGATCTCGAATATCGGCGCGAGTTGAGTAGGTGTGTCACTGTTGAGACGGCGGCGTGGCGATGGCAGCGAGGCTTTCTTGAACCGACGGTGAAAAGTAAGCTAGCTGGCATTCCCGGTCATGGACGGGTGGTCCTCTTCTGGTTGTAAGCTCGCGGGCTTGTGAGGTGAAGCAGCTCTTGGGGGCATTCTCGGGAAAGTCCGAGTGTTTCTTCCTGGCTGCTCGGGCAGTTGCGAAACCTCTCGGGCTCTTGACCCTTGGACTTCTCACTTGGGCTATCCGATCTCCTCCACTTGTGAGAGTGTCTTTGGGCTTCTTACTTGGGCCGTGCCTTTATGGGTCTTCATACTGGGGCCCAACATAGCCCCCCATGCCAAAGGACCCGAAGTTCTTGGTCGTTTGGCATGAAGTCGCTAGCCTGCTGGGTGCGCTGACCGTCCGAGAGCGTGTGTCCTGGTGGCGAGGACTGCGTTGACCTTAACGGGAGGTCGTCCTCGGACCTCTTCATACTTTTCTCTTCACTCGACTCCTACTCACTTTGTGTTGCTCCAACTTGTCCGTCCGCGTGCTTAGAAATCCGCTCGCACTCGATTCAACGCGCGGCCAGAGTTAACGAGGACGCAACAAGACTGTTAAAAGTTAAATTTATAGCCACATAGCTAAAAATATTTTAATACCGTATCAAGAAATTTATAAAATTATAAGTTTTTCTTTCCATCCGACTCTAATTATGAATTAGCATTTAATTTGAGAGATTTTAAATCTTATTTTTAAATTTTTTAATCCAAATTTTACAAATTAAAAATCAAAATACGAGGTCAAAAATATGAGATTTCCTCCCTAATTTATCCCAAACTCAAGTTATTGACAAGACGTGCTAGGAAGCAAATTAGAGAAGTGTGGAGAGAGTTTTCTTGAGAACAAGTTCCTACTTTATCATATTTTCATAGCATGAACCTTATCTAGAGGAAAAGTTAGTATCTTTTTTTATGCATCTCTGATTCTCGAGTTATGATACGAAGTAGGAAACCTTTTAATCTTCTATTGCGGGTCAAATTGGAATATAATCTTATCTCTGTCAAATTGGTATAAGTGGTCAGAATATTGACGAGACTTACTTTTCGGTTTATCATTCGACGTTAGTCAGAAATCTTTCTCTAAAAATAGAAAGATGTAAGGAGGATGTAGATGATGTAGAGTTGCACATAAATGAGAGATGTGAGAAGATGATGAGCTCCTATTTGAGGGAAAATTTGGAGGTATGCCCGATCGAAAAACAGCGTATTATGGTCGTATTCAATAGGAGATGACTCATTAAAAATGCACTCGTCGAAAGTGGCTCACTAGGTGGAGGATTGAGCTCCAGGTGGCACACTGAGCTTGGGGGCAGCTCAGTGAACATCTGAGAGGGTGGTACTTGAGAAAGGGGTTGGCTCTTTGTGGACATTTGAACCTCACTTGGGGGCCTCTACCCACCATGGGTCGCTTGCTATCGGGTTTCAGTCATCCTCGAGGGCTGTTCACAGGATGGTGTTATTGCCCTTTGTCCCTTCTTCTTGCAGGACGCTTTCTATCTTTAGTATCTTTCTTTCACCTAGAGTCTTTTCTCATTTCTCCTTTCCCCCATCTCTCCTCTTTTCCTGAGGGGAGAAAGAGTTTATAATGCATTGTGGGAAAAACTTTGGTGTCAAGACAGTTGACAGGTATCCCGTCAAAATTTGTTGGTTGCAGGGAACGTTGACGGAACCCACTGTATCAAGAGTCGTCTTGCTATGATAAGGTGGCCGCAAGTAGTTCCCTTGTGCAATCGTCTGAAGGTTTCAGGTGGCGCCCTAGGCACACGTGCTCTGACCGCCCTGTTGGTTGCCTGCTGAGGATTTTTTGGATTGGTCAGCCTGGTTACATTGTCGGTTGGGCCGTTGATGTTGGTTGCCTAGGTTCATCGTTCAATGGGCCTTACTCTAATTGCCACTATTTCGGCCGAATAGGCTTTCTCGTTGAGGTTGGACCTGCTGCCTGCAGCACTCCTTGCCACGTTGTTGATTATACTTGGGTTTGCATTGGCCAAGGATGACTCCGGATCTATCACTTTTGATACTTGTTCAAATACTATAAAACTTGCATATAAATAAGTATTTATCAAAAATTGTTTAATTTATCCAAAGATACAAAATATGTGAAATTAGAAGATACTCCCTATACTAAGGGAGCTTGCATTTATAGATGTACTTGGTCAATTTAAGGGACATTTTATGTCTATTTCTGCCATTAATTTTCTTAAGGTGGTTACTAGTTAACTGTTCACATCTAACTACTCAAATTATTCATTATTTAAGCATTTACTTAGCCTTAATAATTATTTTTTAAATAAATGAGGTCTTTAACAATTATAGTTATATGTCAAGAGAGTAATAAATTGCTTTTTATATAAAAACTTATTTATATGATTATTTAAACGGCATATTTTATTAGATATTGTTGTGGTTTGCCGACCGACAAAGACATTGTCTTCTTTAGCCAAAAAAGACAAATTGGTTGGATTGTCACAACTAATAATTTATCTCACTATTAATACGTTTGATGTAATAGCACGGTACTTTAGCTCAGTTGATCTTTGATCATCTATCTTTTGGCAACTCATTTTTTTTAATAAGGTGGCTTTTATAGCTTACTTCTTGACAATCCTCTTGCTCTAGCTGAGTAGTTTTCTTAGAGTTGTTGTCTGAGAATTCGACAGTATTAACTTCAATCTTCAAACTTATCTTCTATCAACTTGAATCCTTTAACAAATCAAACCTCTCCAAAAGTTTGATTTCTTATATTTTCTCATAATCTACTTGTTTTATTATCAGACCCATCACTATCTATTATAATTTTTATAAAATAATATCTGAATGATATTTTTAAAGATATAGCATGTATTTTTCACTTCCATAAATTTCTTTTTACCTCATTCAGTTGACGAGTCAAATTAGAGCAACTCAACATAACGAATACAACTATCAAAAACCCTTTTTGACACCATGGACCTTGGGCAAGAAGGGGTGGATTTAAGCATTTGAGGAGGGGGAACAACATCTTAAGTTTAATCACTGAGACATAATTTTGATATCTTTAGGTTTAGAATTTGAAATTGATGTTATTTAGGTCTAGCAAGCAAAGCTCCATTCGTTTATGAAAAACATTTATAAAATAAAGCATATTTTCTTTTAAAAAAATTAAATAAAGCCTTTCATTTAAAAATTTTTCAAAGAAATAACTTTTCCTCATGTTATTTATAAATTTTAACTCATACAGAAGAAAATTAGTTTATCACTGTGAATCGATCGTAATATTATGTATATATTTTTGATACTACTGACAATAATAATTTTGTACTTTTACACCCCCTCATATTAGAGAAATTATAATTTTATCATCCCAAAAAAAAATTTAAATAAAAAATTAATATTAATGTGTATAGGAATCAAATTTCTTCTAGAGCAGTAATGAAACCTATGTTTCAACATATATCTAATCAACTAAAAGGCTCCTTTATCAAATCCTAAATCAACAAATTAATAATTTCTTGTCAATTCATCCTCCCCCCCTCCCCATATTACCAATTTAAGAAAATCTCACACATTACACTAAAATTGTTTCAATAACATGAACTTAAAAACAACTACAAAGAAACAATTGATGGCCTAATATAATCCATACAATGAGTAGTTTCTATTTACATAAAAAGAAAACTTAATTTAACTTCCCAAAAGGAGAATGGATGATTTGTGTTATAAAATTGAGGGGATGATTTTGCCCCATGGTGGGGTGCCACCCACCACGGCCAACCTTATCACCTCGTCTTATAATATATGGACTGATATGGCATTATATGATACTGATTAATTATTAAAAGACGTGTAATCGTCGCAAATCTCGATAGCCAATCAAATCGAGCGCACATTTTAAAATTAACTTTATCTTTTAATAATTGATATTATGATAAAATAATATGATACTCCTAATATATACAAAATAATTATTTTTTTCATCTTAAAAAATGACCTTTTATTTAATTTTTTAGTTGGAGTACATAAATTCCTTGGTTTGGACCACATTAACACTCCCAAAGCAGCCTTGCTAGGACCACAAAAGCACTCATCCCTCCTTCTGAGCTGCAACATGCCCTTATTTTGAAGGGCAGACCCCATGCACAGTTCCCCTCAAAAGAGGTCCCCTCCTTGCCAGCCTACTAAATCATTGATGCATCAAATAGACCATACCAATTGAGTCATGGTGGCTTATTTCAAGAATTTTATAAGATTTTTGGAAGATCTAAATTATAAAAATATATTAAACCTATTTTATATTTTTAATCGTCTAAATTATAAAAATAAAATTTTTATCGTTAAAAGAATGAGACGACTCTAAAATAAGATGGCTGACTATATTCATACCAAATACTCTCGGCCTTTTAATATGCCCAAGCGTGATTTTTCATTAGATTTTTTTTTTATTTTTTGAAAAAAAAAGACTCTTTAATGTGATAATAGAGGAGAAAAATAATTGAAATTAAATTAATTACTTAGCACTGCTCATGTCTTTATGTATTTATTTTTGTAAGTAAGCCTAGTTTAAACAAAACTCAAACTCAGAGGTTGACTACATGAATTGCTGGTTCCCTCTTGCAGCTAAGATATTGGGAAAATTTTTCAAAAAAAAAAGGTATATTCATCAAAATAATCTATGATTGAAAGATCTTAATGATCTTTCTAGCAATTACATCCTCAAAATTCATATTCTTTTTAATAAGTTCTCAAATTTTTAACATTATACTCGGTCTGTATTTTAGTACCAATTTTAAACCAGGTTAAATCCCACAATAAATAGTTTATATTTTAAGTCATTCACTGATCTATAAGTATTAAGGTCGTATGCGGCTCATTTTTTCAATTCTTGCTAATATTTAAATCTGTTGGGCTTTTATTTTATCATTTCAAAATATGTTGTGAAGGTGATTGATTGTATTATTAAGAGATTCCTCTGGCATGATTCTAACTCTAAGAAGAATTTTGCAAAGGTAGGGTGAGCCGAGATTTGCAAATCTAAAAAGAACGTGTATCTTGACATCAAGAATTATATTGCATGGAACAAAATTCTACTGGCCAAATATTTGTAACGTTTAGGGTTGGCAATTTGGCTTGAGAATCGAGTTGGATACCACTGGATCCATGATAGATATATCTGGATTATTAAGATATCTCAGTCGGCCCTTTAGAGTTTCAGCAAAATTATAAAGTTTTGTGATTCGTTGAGATCTTTTTATGTGTCACATTATGAGTGACAGAAATGATATATTTTTGTGATTTAATTAATAGCATTTGTTGAGTGTTCTCATTATATTTTTTCTAACTGTATCACCCTCGGTTTGATACGGGCATTCATCGGAATGTGAAAGTGGACTCTGTTATCTTAATTAACTAGTGGGCATTGCCGTTTTACTCTCCTCTCTATGGGTTCCTTCATTTGATCATTTTCGTCCTAAGAATGTTGCCCTGCATTTGTGGACTCTGTTTGTTGGGATCCAGAGGCTAGTGGTCTCTTGTCTGTCCATTGGCTTGGAGGATTTTTCAGCAGTGAGATCCATATGTGGCTTAGGGGCCCCTTGGTTTGGAGACCTAGCCATCACCATTCCCATACTTTCATCATGTGGTTAGCCATTATAGAAAAGACTCGAGAACTTAGATAGACAGCATGTTTCCATCTTTCTTCTTGTTGTGTATTATATAGCTCTGCAGGGAAATTAGTCAATCGCCTCTTGTTCCAGTAAGTGGTGGCCAAGAATATTTGAGAATTATCCGATCTAACATCAGATTGCTCGGCCATACAACAAGTGCTTAGATTATGTGACATCCCTGAACCTAAAGATTGAATTTGATTGTTTCATAATTCTTAATTTTCTAGAAAATTGGGCTCTAATTTTAGAATAAAAAGTTTGTCCTTTAATTTGACCAATTTAGACATAAAATTGAATATTGGGATGTAGATCTACATCAAATATCGTTAAACAGTCTAAATAATATATAATAATCATTCACAAGATTCAAATGCCTTACCCAAGAGTAACTTTGAAATTTGACTCCTACTTAACTCTAAACTATAAGTAAGAAAAAGTATTTTAACTCAAATTACGGTACGTTTGGTTGTTGGAATGTAATAAGGTGGGAATAAAATAGTTTTTTCAAGGAATAGAATATGATGGAAATAAAATTAAAATTGTTATTAGTTGTTAGAATAAAATAATTAAAAATTAGTATTTTATTGTTTGGTTTGTAGAATAGTATCAGGAATAAACTGATAATAATAATAATAATAATAATAATAATAATAATAATAATAATAAAACGCAATAGCAACAACAGCAATAATAATAATAATAATATGTGAAAATTATTATTCACAGAAAATATTTACTCATGATTAAATTTGTAATCAAATGGAAGAATATCCATTTTCAAGGAATAAAAACTTTATTCTCTTCAACCAAACGTGCCATTAGAGTATTAACCACAAAATTTAGAAATTTTTTGCTTTAAGCTCACATCGTATCAGTACATAGGCCGAATGTCATTTACGGATATTAATTGAAAAACCAAAATATCAAATGCTAGTTCCAATTATTATAATATAATTAAAACATTTTAAAAACTAATCTTTGAAACCTTCTCACGATGCCAAATCTCCTATAAGTTACTGAACATGCTAATATAGAAGGTTAGCAAAAAAATAAATGTAATAATGAGCCTAACGTTTAATAATGCGTATATAGTTTTATATGTGAATATATATCAAAAGAAACATACTCCAACGATTTAAATCTAAAATGCCGAATAGTTTAATTCTCAATAAAGCATGCAAATATTACATATTAAAATCAAATATACCAAAATTCTATAAATACATAAATCATACCAAAATCAAATAAATACGTATGAAATATAAAATATATAAAACTTATACTAACGTGTAAAGGATAAAAGATTAATAATAACAACACCAACAAATAGTAAATATGGGAATTTGAGCTATAAGTGTTTTCACATAGTCAAAAGCTATATGTTACTATTTACAATCCATGGGTAAACTAACTGCATATTATTTCCAATAATTAGGATCAAACACTACTTTTTAAAATAATTGATCTTATATTTGACGTTTAATTGACTAATAATATATTATGATGTATTTAAATATATTCCGTTAAAAATGTTTATAAAAAATAAAAATCATTGAAATATACATTTATTTTTTTTTCATGTTGGAAAAATTATTAATAAGTTTTTTTTTTTATAAATTTTCTTTTTTAATAAGTGACATATGAAATATAAAGTAAAATTTACTAACATACATAACTTATCTGTGTAAAAAACATGCAAAGGTATTATGTATAAATTTATAGAAAATCCACATAGTTTATATAATTTTATTATTTTCTTATAATTAGAAAATATGTAGAACCAATGTATAAAAATTATTAACATGTAAAAATATAAATAAAATTTGACAACATACAAGCAAAATAAAGTGTTTTCATATAGTCAAAAATTATACATTACTATTTACTATTTGTAGGTAAACTAACTACACATTATTCCCTATAATTAGGATTAAATACCACTTTTTAAAATAGTTGATATTATATTCAACGTTTAATTTACTAATAATATATTATGATATAATCAAACATATTTCGTTAATTCTTTATAATGGTTTTTATACGTATTAAAATTGAAAAATCTACCCAATTGCAAATATATATTTATTTTTTTCATGTTGGAAAAATAATTTCTTTTATTAATGTAGAGTTTTTTTTAAAATAAGTTTTCTTAAAATAAGTGACATATAGAAATTATAAAGTAAAATTTATTAACATACATAAACTTATCTGTGTAATTTGAAAACATGCAAAAGGTATTATGTATAAATTTATAGAAAATCCACATAGTTTATATAATTTTATTGTTTTCTTATAATTAGAAAATATGTAGAACCAATCTATAAAAATTATTAACATGTAAAAATATAAATATAAAATTTGACAACATGCAAGAATATTTATACAAAAATTAAATACTGAAATAAAATTTGTATAAATTTAAGACTTATAATTCATAAAATTTTATAAAATAAAAGTATTATTATATATATATATATATACAAATTCTAAAATAATTTAAGTATAAAAATAACATATATACGAGTATTTAAAATAAAAAATACTTAAAAATTATATAAAAGATTATCAATAAAGGAGCAAAGGATTTAAATATACTTACTTTTACTTAATTATATAAAAAAATTACTTAATTTCTTTTTAATTTTATTTTCTCCTTCATTTTCTTTCTTCTTTTCTCTCTTTTCCTTCTTTTAATTATATAAAAAATTACTTGAATATTTAAATATAATTTTCTCTTTTTCTCTCATTTCTTAAATTTTGACTACAAATGAGTCAAAATCAACAAAGGAACTTATTTATATAAAATTGGAGCATGTACGCTAGTTAGGCGTGAATCATGCATTGAGGCAAATTTATACTGCACACAAATGCTCTTCATGCATGCATCAAACAACATTCTGATCTAAATACACATATGGGTTATTAGAGTGTACCACTTAGCCTAACTTATTTTAATTTAATACTTCATTTTTCACCCAAAATTATAATTAATATAAAAAATTTATCATTTTAATTAAATTAAATATCATTAAAATATATTTTTTTTGGGATTAACACCTTACCGGTTAAACTCCAATTCTCACATCCGCTTGTGTTTCAAGCTCCAGAAGACTTACTTTATTTGGAGGAATTGTCATGCTAATATGTTTAATGCATCCTTTCATTCGTTGTGAGGTAAAACTATTGAGCCCATCTTGCATTTTTTATCTAGTAAGAATCTACATTGTGAAAATGACCTCTCGTCATAACACTTATATGATCGGCTTCCCTGGATTTTTTTTAAGATATGAAATAGATTGTAATTGACTTTTTTTGATATCATTTTTTAATATTCTAAATTCGGTATACATAAAAATTCTAAAAGAATATATTGTAATACTTTCTGTTTCGGGGTGGTTCGGCTGGCAAGAGTTAAACCGAGAGGAAAGAACACCGACCTCAGCTAGAATCTATCAGTTAACTGGATATAGGTTTATACGGAAGTGACCCATATCTCAATACTTTCTTATAAAAGAAAAGGATAATTCATGAGTGAACCTTTAAAAATGTAAAAAGATAATCAAAATTTGGCAAATCATGGGAGACGAATGATTTGCTAGCATGGAATCTTTTGAACAGGGGCATTGATCTTGAATGCACTGTTCATCCCCTCCTAAATTGTTCTTGATGTTCCTGTTAAGCTCCCTTTATTTTTATTCTTCCTCACACTTTCAACTGTTAAATGCCCCATTGAGCAGTTAAAACAATCACAAGACGTTAAAATCAATAGGCCATGCTTTACGATCTCAGCCGTTCAAGTTATTATGGTAAAGTATTATTACTGAAAAGTATTAGAACAAGCTTTTGTTTCTGATGATCGTCGTGGCTGAAGCACACCCACAAATGGCTGCCTGAAGTGTTGCTTGATTTGCATCATTTCCTCTACAAAAGCATTCAACCGAGCATCAGCTTTCTTCTCCGAGAAGCTCGAACTTCCACCAAGGAGCCATCAAGACTTGCTCGCCGGGCAGGATAAGCACGTCACCGGAAAATTGGATAATTGATTTAAACAGTTCTGAGTACTGCAATAATTTGAATCTTTTGTACCATTTTTGTTTTTAAAATACCGTCAGACCAAAATTGAACCAATCAAACAGATTTGGATCAAATCAATTGTTTAGTTACTCGAACCAGGAACGCTGGTAGTGAATGTTGGAGAGAAAATCCCGGTTGGTCGGACAGAACCGAAAGGACAAAAATGATAGGTACACAAATACACATAAATTTTACGGGGAAAGTCCTCTTCTAAAATTAGAGAAAAAAATCACATGACACTTAATTTACAAATAATGTATATTGGTTATAAAAATCCTTTGACTACACAAACCATTAGAGAGCTGAGAATAAAAATAATAGCAAAATACAAGAGTAAAGTGGCTACTCATTGTATTTTCTCTTTCTCACTTCTCTTCTCCATTCACACTCGCACTCGGCATACATATATATACAAATATTGACCGCGCGGCTACTTACTCAGTAGACAAGTTGCGTGCACAACAAAGTCTGCCACCAATTTTACAACCTGCCACCAACTTTGCAAAGCGTCATTCTACCATGAGGAGTTAACCTACTTTGCAAATTGCTGCCAGATCTGAAAGTTAATTTTCTTTTTTATAAAAGTTATTTGCGCAGACTTTACAGGTAATCAATTTTTCTGTTAGAATCCCCAGGCGTTGACCAAAGTTCTCGGCCTTTTGCCTAGAGTCCTCGGACATAATCCCATGTTCTTGGTCAATAGCTAATGTTTTCAGCCATCACTTAGAGTCCTCGTCCTTTAATCAAAGTCCTCATCCCTTAATTAGAGACTTTGGCCATTAATTAATATCCTCGACCTTTAGATAATGTCCTTGGTTATATATCGGTGTTTTTTCCACTTTGGCCAAATGAAGCCACTCCGGTCTTTATTCCACTTCGCCCACATTGTGTGCACGGTGAACAATATTTTTCACACAGGAGTGACTTTAAATCCTAACAGTGAACACCGGTATTCAACAAATCTAACATCACTGCCTGAGTTCTCGAGCTGGACGGAGACTTTAGTCTTGAAGGTAGCACCAACCGGAGGATAACACAACCCAAGTTCATGAAAACGCCATCAGAGCTGAGGGTCAATCTTTACTAGATAATGAGATATATTGTATTGCGAGAGGTCCTCTATCACATAATCTTAATTGCATTACTTGATGCACATCTGCTATATAATGAAACTGTCGTGAAACAGATGTCTGGAATGGTTCTGATGCATTTATAGCCCAGATGAATCAATACCAGGAAATCAATTTGCAGCTCTTGGAATGTCAAGCCGTCTACCCACGATTTGCCGCTGGATCTTGCGGATATCAAGCACTCGAACTGCGGTTGTCCTCTAGAGTCCACACATATCAAGCTGTTGACCCACGATCTGCTTCTACAGCTCACAGTTTACTGCAATAGACTTCTTCCAGTACCAATGCAATGCCAATACATTTTGTGACGTTGATATAAAAAATATTTTAAATTAGAAGGAATTTGATTTTATTTAATTAGAATATGTTTGATTTGATTTGGTTTGATTTTGTTGGGTCTCAATATAGGGGCTCATAAGACACGGTCCAAAGAAAGGGAAGCCGATAAAAAGCCCGCAGATATGTCACTGGATCGAGGGACCTGACGACCCCGAGGCCCAAAACTCAAAGCTAGCTCCTTGCGCTGGGACGCCTAATGCCTCGGAAACACGGCTAGCGCCCCAAAAGCCAAAACTACGGTAAAAGTCCGAGAGGTCTAATAGGGGGTCGAAACATCACAAATAGCTGACGACATCCAGGGACGCAGGGAAACGTCCGAGAACCCTAACCCTCAGTTACGAGGACCAGAAGAAGAAGCCCCATAACCTCATGAGTTCCATCAGGTTTCAGAATAATCCGAGAAGCCAAGAAAAGGCCCAAGGACCCTTCACACGAAATCAAAGATCCCTCAAGTCCTTTCAAAAGGCAGTTGAAGTTCGAGAGCTACCTCCCTTGAACAGGTCTGCGAACCCACAAAGGGACAAGGCATGCCACACAAAGACGAGGACCAACTCATGCATGGCCGAAAGCGCCAACTAAACAACTTTGTCGATTTCCAAGGAACCTGCAGCCACTACAAGACGCCGCCTCCACAGAGCACACCTAGTCAAATCAAGACTGACGCCTAGGGTCTACGTACCTGACATGCTTAGGCCCTACTAGCGCGCCAACAGCGTGTTTCCCTACACATGCCATCATTCCTGACATGGACAGTAAGGCAGGTGGACGGCTCCCTCATGCGCTTGGCGTGACCAACAGGACAATGGATAGCCTCTCGGCCACACGCCGGCTGCCACGTGTCCTCTCCCCAACGGCACAATTTCTCCTATAAATACCCAGTAGAGACTCTTGCCTCAGAAAAAGGGTAGGACTCTCGACTCTTGACCCCTTTTTCTTCTCTTTAGGACAAGAAGGAACAAATGTGACAAAACTTCCCAACGAGAGAACTTTCTCAGGAGAGAAATACAAACATGACACAAACAAGAGACAAGGAAGGAATTTCCAAAACTTGTATTTGGAAGACTTCAAACCATAGTGAAGCGTTTTCATAGGCTCAGAGCCTCGTGATTTTCCCTCCTCATTCAAGAGGAGGCTTTCCACGTAAAAACCCGATTTTCAATCTCTCCTTCTCAACACACTGCACCCCGAAACACTTGTATTGTATTGGACTCCCGGATTCGAAACGCAACGATTTCATTTAATTTTATTTCATTTATAAGATTATATTTTAGAAAATTATATTATATTTAGTTGGATAATTATATATATTTCTAAATTATTTCAGAATTAAGATTTTTCTATATAAGGATTATAAACTTTATTGTTTAAAATATGATTGATGAATTGAATAAATATTGAGTATTGTAATTTTTTTTCTCTCTCCTGATTTCTCTACTTTTTTTCTCTCTAGTCCTCATTCTATTTCTTCCCATCTTCTCAATTTCTTCTCTTTTTGTTTTTCTAATTTTTCCTCCTATACATCAAATTTGGTATTAGAGACTAAAGTCCTACTTTTTATATTACCTTTTTAGCAATTAGCAACATCACTGATACCACCAACTCCACTGTCCCATTGTCCACTGTGTAATATTACCAACTCTATTGTCCTACTGTCCCGCATCATAGCATACAATTCGCTTCTTTTTTCAGTAGGCAAGGTATCATCTATTTCTACTTTTCAATTATTTCGGGAAAAAATTTTTTTATCTCTGTAGAAAAAAAATTTATATCTATAGAAGATTATTGATAAAAAAATAATTATTGAGAAAATAGAAGAAAAACAAGACGAGAGTTCTTGGAAAAAAAGTAAAAAAAAAAATTTTTAAAAAGAAGAGAGAGAGATTTCAAACGAAGTAGCAGCAGTCGAGGGAAGACGACCCGTAGCGGCGGCCGCACCCACCAAAATCACTGTACATCTTTATCTTTCCCTTTAATTCACCGAAACTATCCTTCACGTTGCATATCGACTACTACAACCACCATCTCTCTTGTCGTAACCAAGCCAAATCACGCCCAACACATTGATCTAAACCACCCGACAATCCTAATAGACCACTCATCTAAAACCCTAATCAACTACTCACCCGAAAGCTCAGTGCCCAAGTTCCACCACTATCAATTACATCCAATCCTAACCTAGATGCCTGAGCCGCATCCCAACCAAAGCCTAGTCGCCACTCTTTAGAGAGACAGAAGAAAAAAGAGAAAAGTTACGGATCGGGTTGTGCTGATTTTTCATCTTCATCTTCGTCCTCGTCTTCATCTTCTTTATCTTCATTTTTATCTTCTTTATCTTCGTCACCGTCTTCTTTGTCAATATTTTGATCCTCGTATCTTCATCGTTGCCTTTAACCCCGTTGTCGTCATCTTCGTCGCCGCTACTGTTTCCGTCATCTAACCGAGCAAGTGTCACCGTCACCAGTTGAAAGAGAGCATGCACTAAGCATCTGTGTCTCTTCTTTTTGTGTGTGTAGGTTTTGAGAAAAAAAAGAAAAAAAATGAGAGCGAAAAAGCAAAGAAAAAAAAAAAAAAAAGCAAAAAAAAAAAGGGACATTAGGCAGATCATTCAAGGCCACCTCCTACAAGTGGTTCCGACTATCTTGATATTTAGGTACATTCGTTCTAATTTTATTTTGGATAGTATATATTTTTTTCTTTAATAATATTTAGTTTTATTTACGTATACTGTTTAAAAAAAATATTCATCCCTTTCACATTCTACACCTACCTTTATAGTGGACACGATCACATTACAATTAGTTTTTACTTTATTACTCTAATAGATTAATAATATTTATTTGCACGATTTGAACCATATAAAATCTCACAAAAAATAGCTTGAATTGTCTTAATTACTTATTGATCTCAACCTCGTTAGTCATATTAATATTACATGCATTTACGAAATGATCGCATTATTTTTCATAACACCTTAAACCTAATCATAAACTCTAACGAGTTTGAAATTCAAAATCAACAGTTAACCCAACTAGTTTTCAACCAACAACTATTGTAAGACCACATGATTGCCATTCAAACTAATCTGACCACTACTCGACAGACAAATTTGGATCTTATAAATCGAGTTGTCAATTTAGAAATAGGGCCTCCTTCATCAGATGCTGATTGTAATATTCTGGATTCCATTTGAATTATTTTAATATTTATTGTCATTTTAGATTTTTCATAGGCGGAGAAGGAAGAGAAGGGAGAGGAGGAGAGAGATCGGTGGTGACGATGGTGGTCGCGGGTGAGGCCGCAGTGGTAGCCAGTTGAGGTGGTGGCGGTGGCAGCATGATGGCCGTGCACAGCGGAGAGAGGAAGGGTAGCACGCAGGCGCGTGTGAGACAGGAGAAAGAAAGGCCCAATCGGGTACTTCGAGATATCCTTTCTTCAGATCTGCAGAGTATAATGTTAAGACAAGTATCCTTCAACCCTATTCTTAGTCTGATTTAATTTTTGATGTATTTTGCCACTGTGGGAGATTTTACTAACATGTATGTATTTTTGAATACCCAAAATTTATAAATTATGTACATGTATGTATGTTTTACTGGTCGTACAGTGGTTTTACACTGGTGTTTTTAATTTGGAAGATTTTTGGACACCCGGATAGTATATATATGTACATTTGTGTATCCGTATATTGTGGAACCGTGAACCAGGTATTGCATTGATCATGCATGCTGCTGGGGGCAGGGTCACTACGGGATCATGGTGGTCCGAGACCCAATGGGTCGTTATATGTGATCCGAGGTACGAGTTATTGGTACCACTCTCGACGGGGAAGCTTAGTCTCGACAGAAACGTATATGATATGGCCACTTCTGTCAGAAGGAAGGTTAAAACGTTTAATAACTGACCTGCCCCACTATATATTTAAATGAGAACCATCGTAAGGAATTGACAAAAAACTAACATATTCGGACGTCATAATATATAACTAAAACTTAAGGTTGTATCCAAAACCGCGGGTGGTAAAACATAGTAAGCAAGTTTCTAATCAATGGGAGACAGAGTACATGGATAGCCTTGAGCCGCTGGCTTAAATTGCAGCCGATATAGCCATAGTTACCAGATATGGGTAACCCTTTCTCAAGTTGGTATTATTGGCCTTTGATTCTCCGATTTCATGCATACTTTATAGTTCTGCATGTATTTGGATAGAGAATGATTTTGAGATACACTGATTGGCCTTCAGTTGGATGATAGGAATGTCTCGTACGTATAAATATGTGATAAATTCGGAACGTATTTTGATTTATATTTTAGTTCTGGCGGTCTCCTCTCTGTTTCTCCATTATGAGATTTAGATCCGGGCAATGGTATGTGTCCCATACGGAGTGGTGACGGTCACGACTATGTAATGTGACCTCAGATCATATAATATGATATCGTGTATGATATTTGACTGGATCGTTATTTATTACGATTATGTCTCGGAGGGACTGTTTGATATGGACGATGATTTAACACGAGACATCTCCTCGATTTTCAGGGATTTCACGGACATTGTATTTTATTTTACGTGATTGCTATGCGATATCTCTACTTCTAATTTATATGCATTGTTTTATATGATGATACTTGCTGATCTCTAAACTTACATTTTTATATTTTATCCCTTCATACTGAGGGCATGGATACACTTGCGGGAGTTTGGACATAGTCTAGCTCGGATATATCTTTCGGTGAGTAGAGATGTTATATTGGGTATGTCTCTGATCTCGGGGGTGCGTATGGTTATTATTTATGGCCGGATGATTGCCTTGATCATTGTATGAGAAATATTGGAGTTATAGCATTATATCAATGAGTTGTTATATTCAATACCTCCCTTACGATTGTGGATAGTTTATTGTGTATTATATTTGTCTGAATTCATATCCGACGAAATCTTATGCGGGTTTTATCATCTCAGATCCTGTTTGCATATGACTGTCACACTCAGGTTGGATTTTTATAGTTGATAAAAATATTAATATCGATTTTATTTTTGGACCTGCATATATTGTATTCCTGAATCGTGACACTGATAATTCTAATATATCCCATAATAAGACTCATCGACAAAGACAAAACTGTCGAGCACCTCATAGACGCGATTTTAAGCCTTGATATTATGAATAAGACCGGGATTCAAGCAAATACTTTTATAAAAATATCAAACTTGATACTCCCACTTTAACAGCTACTTGGACCATCGAATTTTTACTTAATGGGTCCGAGATATAGATCATTCTTTTAAATGGTATAGCGTGTCGGATGATAGGAGAGTTCAATTTGCTAACACCAAGTTGACCAAAAATGTTTAATTATTTTAGAAAAGTATTGAGGATATCATTGTTAGGCGTCAAGCCACTCCTATCAGGAGTTCGACCAAAATGAAATGACACGTTCAAAAGAAATATTTATCCCACTCCTATAGTAGCAACTTACTCGACCAATGGAATGCCCTTCGACAGGATAATCGATCCATAATTGAATATGTGACTCAATTTTATAATTTTCGGATGAGATGTCACATTATTGAGGACGAGTCATGACATTAAGTAGGTTTTGACAATGATTATATGAAGACCTTATGAGAGAACTTATCATTCATGGAGTTACAACTTTAGACCATGCGTATAATGTGATTCGAGACTTTGAATTAATTACCAGGATACTATATCGTCAATCCACATCACATACTCTTACTATCAATTCTAAATCTGTTTTAGGACCCCCTTCGTCCACCATTTCTTGGCCATTTCTCCTACAAAGGAAGTCCAAGGAAATAGTATTGAAACCTCAAGTAGAAATTCTTAGTTAGTATGTTTCAATTGTAAAAGTTTTGGAACACATTTTTCTCAAATATCCAAGTAAAGCCTTATTAATTAACGGACAAGACAGAATAAACAAGGAACATCTTAAAGAACAAATATACGGACCCAAATTAGAGGAGTTTGATAACTTAAATGGTAATGACATTGATACATTTGTGGGCTACATCAAAACTAATTCCTCTAGTTTAGACGCCCATTTTTCCTTCCCTGATATGCCATTTCTAAATATTGTATGATACACATTGACACAATCTAAAGAAACTAATCATTGGTGTCGTCAAATTATTTTTCACACTTATATCAAAGTGAATGAGAAAGTTTACAAAATTATCGTTGATAGCGGTAGTTATATCGACACGGTCTCATATAATACTATTTCTCGTTTGGGGTTAAAAATTGTCACACATCTTAATTCATACAGCATCTTGTGGATTGACACAGTCTCTATAGCTATCAAAGAATGTTGTGTTGTACCCATTTAATTATTAAAATATAAAAATTATATTTGGTATGACGTTATACCAATGGACGTGTATCATATCATTCTCGGGCGCCCTTAATTATACGACTTAGATGTCACAATTAAAGGTTATTCTAATTCCTATTCTTTTGTTCACAAAGGAAAGAAAATTCATATCTATCATTTACCTCTAAAATCGATAACTATTAACTATGAAATGGATGTGGTAAAGACAAATGAGTTACATATCATTAGTCCCACAGCATTAAAACGTGTAGCTATTAGCGAGTTTATTATGTTTATTGTTATTGTTTTCGAAACCTTTCCGAGTTCTTTTATATTGATTCTAATGAGGCCCGTCAAGTCTTCTAAAACTTTCAAGATATCTTTTCATTTTTAGTTGTGTATGGTTACAACTACAGAAAATGATTAGACCTTTTCCTGATATCCCCACATCTTAATGTGTCCATAATGGCTGAAATATTTTCAAAATACCTTCATCACTTATACATCGAGATCAATAAATAATTAAAAATAATTAATACATCATAAAAATTTTGAGCTGATATGTATAAAAGACATTACATTTCATGTTAGAAGTTCTGTTATGGTTCGAATCAAGTTAGAGCGGCGCCTATATCGTCCCATTTCTAAATTGTAGACTCGTAGTGTTGGTCTATTTAAAATTTTATAACGATTTGGATTAAATGCATATATTCTTGATATTCTATCACCATTTTGTTTTCATAATACTTTATATGTTGAAAATATACTCACTTATAAAGGAAATTTTAAACCACCAGTTGATCCCTTAGGTGTTCCCCCAAATGCGCTACATATTACATGTCTACTCATACCTACACAACTTTATACCCTCTCGGTACACAACGATAAAATTGATATTATTCTAAATGAGCAAATTCCGTTTGCCAAGGATAGTGTGGTTTAGCACTTCCTTATCCGTTTCATTGGCAGGCTAGGTTCCGAGAAAGTTCAGATTTCTAGAGAGACATATTAATAGTTTGACCGAAGTATTTGAGAATTATATCAGATTCAATAGGATTACCCATCTTCAAGCTCAAATCCTTATCATTTTGGAAGCATTCGTGGCTCAATTAGATTTTAGCCTCCACTTACACGTATCTACCAATGTCAGCAAAGGATTGTGCAGCTACTCAAATTGTGGGTAGGGAATTGACTCTAGAAGTTTCACTCGATGGAGTTGAATCTCAACCATGCGGGAAGAACTGACACAGATATAAAAAATATTTCAAATTAGAAGAAATTTAATTTTATTTTATTAAAACATATTTGATTTGATTTTATGTGCACATAGAAAATATTTTATTTTAATTAATTTTATTTTAGTTATAAGATTTTGTTTTAGAAAATTATATTATATTTAGTTAAGTAATTATATTTTTTTCTAAATTATCCTAAGATTAAAGTTTTTCTATATAAGAACCCTAAACTCTATTATTTAAAATATGATTGATGAATTGAATAAATATTGAATATTGTGATTTCCTTCACTCTCTCCTAATTTCTCTTCTTCTCTCTCGTTCCTTCTCTCTCTTTTGATTTCTATTTCTCTTTTCTCTGGTCCTCCTTCTATTTCTTCCTCTCCTCTCCTCTCGATTTCTTCTTCTTTTCCTTCCCTGCTTTTCCTTTCCCTTCATCGCTTTAATACATCAGTAACACAATACATCTCAACATTAGAAGGCTAATCTTATGAAAGACAAAATCCTACAAAATACGGATACATTCAAGGGAAGAACTAGGCGTCCACCTACAGGGATGGCAGATCCATTTGCTGCCATCACTTTTCAATGGACCTGAAATAGAATAAATTTAATTATTTAATTAGTATAAGATCAAAAGAAAGGTGCAGAATTTTGATCTTAAATACAGAAGTATCTGCTCCTATACTATTAAGCTCATCTGATAGACAGAATTGCAGTTCTGAACAAAAATACAGCCATATAAATGAATGTTTTCTATTGCAGTTCCAGCGTCTGTATCATGAAGTTATGATATGCAACCTATTCGCAAGCTCTCTTTCACAAAAAAAGGGGGGCTGACAATAATGTGTGCCTGTGGGAGTATAGTAATCGGATTAACTGTCTAGTACTTGTGGTCTGGAACAAGGTATGGAGAACTACATTTTGCACATTGTATGCTGTCTGCAGTTGGGTTTGGAGAACCTGATAACAATGGATGGATTGCTTTTATTGAGCCTTGTGTCCCGCCTTTTTGCAGGGATATAAAGCCCTGTTTGACACTGAAATGGGTGTGTCGAAGCAACCCTTATAAGATAAAAGGCAAAAAAATATTACAGATACAGGAATACCCTGAAGAAGATCCTTCATTACCCCCAAAATCTCTAGCCCTTCTTCCAATTCTTCTTTGCATGTACTTTTTTTTCCCCTTTGTCCATGTCACATTGTAGCTGCATGACCTTTTCAGTGACTAAGAGGGCTTTTATCTATCGGACAAAAAAACTTGATCATTGACAATCTTCAAAAGAGAGGTTTTGCTTTGGCTAATTGTTGTGTATTGTGCAGAAATAGCTCAGAATCAGCTGATTGTTCAGTCCATTGTGACATCGCCGGGATTTTTTGGGAGACTTCTTGAGAATTGATCCGGGCATGGGTGCAAGCGGATACAGCCAATTCCAAGTTGAGATAGGTTATGCGAATTTTTTTGTCATTTTACAATGTGCAGAGAAACATCTTCAAAAGCTGGTTATATTTAAATATGTTAAGTGTAATCCAAATTGGTCTGGTACGATCAGCCTAGCTAAAGACCTGACTTGAAAAGTCCGTGATATAATTTGATGTGAATTTGAATGAAGGTTAGTGGTTATAGTAGAAAGACCAGGCTATGATTTGTCATACAATTGGGCTCATCAGTTATATATATATGTATATATATATGGCATTTTCATTAGGGTTTTGGCAGATTCCAAAAATACAATTCATAACCATTGAACTCCTTTTGCAATCCTATCTAACAATGATAGTGAAATCTCTCCTCTTTTGCTTGTAATTTTTACTTCAAAATTGGTTCACGGAAATTTGATATTCTGTCATACAATTATTTATTATTTTTCTATTACTAATTTTTCAAAACCCTAACAAAATCCCTTTTGATTACTGCACTAAAATTTTCAAAGCTTACCTATCCGTTTCCTTGTTGCCTCTACCCTTAACCAGATCAGTTTATATCGTAGATGCTTCAATTTGACCAACATTTTAGCACCTTTAGACAACCACATCATCTTAACTGTTCTGCCCTCACTTTTTCCTCTATAAACGCCACTCCTAATCTATCACAAATGAATTCATTTCAACTTTTTCCTCTTAGATTTACTTAACTGATTTATCTTAATATTTTCATTTTTACTACTTTTATTTGTGCATATTTTTTTCCCTAATTTCCATCACTTCAATCTTTAAGGAGCTAATCTTATAGCATTCTGATAGAATTTACCATTTACATTGTAGAGATACAATCTCAAATAAGTTTCAATTTAAAATAGATAAATAGATTCATACTAAAAGATAAAATATTGAATTATGATATCTTTAAATTTTCATAGGCATTTCCCATTAGACTTTATACATAGGCCAAATTAAGTACCTATGAAAAAATATAAGTTAGTTAATATTGAAAAAAGAAAGAAAGAAGTAGACTTTGAAAAATCTGAACTAATATGATAAAACTAATATAAAATTGCTTTTACTATTTGAATATATCGAGTAAAATGATGAAAGTAGATCCATATAGCTGACCCGAATTATTATCCATTCAGACTAACGCCTTATCTTCCTGTCATTACATTTTCAATATTGCAGTTCTCTTGGATTTTAGATTTAAGGCATAAAAATTTATCAATTTTATGAAATTTTTGCTACAAATTGACTTGTTGATTGTGCTATTTGGAATAAACAAAAAATCTTATTGTTGGTACTCCATTTTACTCTTACTTATCTTGATAAAAGAACAATTCAGACATAACCCAACCTATCAAAATAATCACCACCAAAAACAAAAGATAATGCAATAAAAAGGTAGAACTATAAAAATTTCGTTGGAATTTAGTTCATATAATCCACGACAAAATCCACACCAATAATCATATGATAAAACAAGTTACTATAGATTATTCAAAATTTTACATGTTCATCTAACGTTAGAACGCCAGTAAACAAACTAGACCATTCCATCCAGGCCATATTTGAGAGTTATTTAATGAGATAAAACTTTAATCCTTAGGATTCTTATTATCATATTTCTTTACTATAATAATCATGTATATATAAATAAATTTATGTACCTAGATCCATTATCATCAAGTTTTCTTGTACTACACCGATATTGTTATTGTCTTAAATAACCGGGAGATAATTTCTTTATCTTCTCTTTATGATTTGTAGATATTTTATGTAAATCTTATACATCCCAAAATAATGGCCATGACGTCCTTTTATAGAGGGAGAGAGAACCATATTTAAATTATCAAAATACTTATCCTTTCGTCCAAAAGACATGTCTTGGATAGACATAATCATTAAGAAATAACATATCACTTCGCTCAACAAATATGTCTTAAAATGACATATCTATTTTCAAAACTACTAGAAAATATTATATCATTTTTATCAAGGAATACGTAATATATATATATATATATATATATGATACGTCCCTAGATCCAAATTTCGAATAGATTCCAGTCAACTTGGTCGTCTGAATTCAACTCCGTTCACCGAGTCTTGATCCTGCACACCACTACAACAAACGAAGTCAGGTGTCAGCGGAAAGTTATCCTTCCGTAAACACTTTAACACTCAAATCAGTAATCGGCTTTCAAACTTTAAGAAGGTAAAGGGAATGAAAGCAATGAAAAGGTGAAGAATGTTTGTGATGGGGGTTTTGCTCTCGACGTGAAAGGATTTCTGCGGCTTGTGAGGAACGCTTTCTCTTGACACTGTATTCACAGGGAACATAATGAGAGAGAGAGAGAGTTGGTATTCTCCAAGCGTAGAAACTTTCAGAATTATCAGAGTTCTATGTGAACTTATTAGAGTGTTTTCTAGCAGAGAAGTGAACGTGCCCTGGAGTGAAGACTTCATAGGCTTTTATAGATGAGATGCTGGGCAGCCTTCCTTGAACAAGAAGGTTTGATTCCCGCATTCTGTTAGGATTGCTTCCTTTCCTGGCATGGAGCTTTAATGGCAATAACGACTCCAGGGATTAATCGTCTTTCTTCTACGCATTTTGTTACCGTTAAGGTTTACTACAGACAGAAAAGAGAATCTGACACTTTTTTCATGGGACATGCGCTGAATCTGCTAGTGACTATTACAGTGAAGATTATCCTCCGGAGGGCGCGAAATCAAGGAAGAGAACCGTTACTGGTCATGTACGGAGGTGTGCGCCCAACTGGGCCTGGCCCACGTGAAACTTGCTCTTAGGCCGACTTATTGTGGCACTTCCGGTCAACAGAAATGTTAACTATCTTTGGGAGCCTATTATCCGCCCAATTTAGCCTTTCGTCCGGTCAACGGCTGGTGTTGACCGTCCAAACACGCATATGGGCCCTTGTGGATCTAATCCGTTCATCTTTCTTAGGCTAACCCACTATGGGCGTACCCATCACCCGCCCCCCATGCTAGCGGCCTGAACTCTAACCTCTAATATGTTTATGATGGGAAGTGCTGGCATCCATCAAGATCCGTCGACTGGTGGCGAAAATGTTGACCGAAGTCGTTGACCGTCCAAGAAAAGCCTGGAGAAATTCTGGAAGAAGAGTTGGCCGGATTCGTTGACCGCCTAGGCCATAATCCGGAGAACTGTTGAAGAAAATGTTGACCAAATATGTTGATCGTTCAGGCCAAAATCCAAAGAATTGTTGAAGGAACTGTTGACCGGATTTATGGACCATCCAGGCAAAAAATCTGGTGAACCAATGGGAGTTGGAATGATGTGCCATCCTCAGCCGGCCTGTTAGTCGAAATGGTGGCCACATGTCTATATGCGGTGAATTCAAAATCCCGATAATTAATGCGTTAGAGGATCTGATTCGACTGCGTTCATTCAAGGAACGACATGTGTCAGCAATGATGGGCGAATGTTCTTGAGACGGTTAACGTGCTCAGCATTCACTGCCCTTTAAGTTGTCTGTCCGTTTTATTTTTGAATTTCCTACGCTTTCCTTCAACTTTTTTTAAAAATTTTCTAAGTGTTGTGTCACCGTCTTTCTTACTTTCACCTCCATGGCCCCTTCTCTAATGGAGATTGCTTCTGTGCTCACAGCCGGTGAGTTAACAAGCTATGTGTGAAGTTCTATATTCCTCAGAGGATCATCCCGATCATGCCCGGTGAGCTGGATAGGGCCTGCTCCCTCCTGAGGACTGTGTCATCATTTATGAGGCCCATCTGAGGAGTGGGCTTTGTCTTCCGATCCCTCAGGAGCTGCTGGACATCCTCGCCACACTCGGGGTGCCTATCAATGATGACGGTGGATGCCGTCAGAAGTGATGTTCGATTCACTAAGAGAGCGGATTGGATTCCTCTGACCCCTTGAGACCTTCTAATTATCCACATTATCTACGACTCGTTGAAGAACTAGAAGGGTCGCTTCTTCGTTTGCATCGCGGAGCCGTGGCTCTTGTCTCGAGATTGGGGTAAGGTTCCCCAGGCCTTCACCGGGATGCCGAAAAAGGCGAAGATTGCCGCCATGGCCGATCTGTTGGAGCTGGTGAGGGAGAACCCTGAGGACTTTAGGAGTGACTACTTAGTTTCTCGAGAGGAAACCAAGTCCAGAAGTTCAGGACTCCTCTGTCGGAGGCCTTGCGGAGGAAGAGGAAAACCGGAGCTATGCTTATTGGAGACGCTAGTGCACCTTCCTTTGATATTGCTCCCACCAGTCCAAAGCAAAGGAGGGCTGCCATGGTGGCGCCTTCCTCATCATCTTCCGAGCCAGACTACGTGGCCGTTAGGTGCCTCCCGAGAGTGGACAGTTGCTCAAGGATTGAAGCTGAGCTGGCTTTAGAGGCTTACGACGCCATGTTGAGCGCCAGGGCGAGCGGCGTTATTGTTTTGGCGCAGCCTGCGCTGGTGAAGTTGATGACGGAGCCACAACCTGGGCAGGAGGAGCAGGCTCCCAAGCCGTCTGCTGAGATGCTGGAGCTAGCTGGAGAGCCGCAGGAGCCATCTGCTGAGCCGCCAGCTGAGCTATTGAGCCTCAAGTTGTGGAGCTGCAGACTGAGCTGTAAGAGATGATTTTGGGGTCACCTACTATGCCGGAGGAGCAAGCCACTGGAGAGCATGCTTAGGCTGTTGGTTTGATTGAGGAGAGGCAGGAGGAGTCCTCTGCTAGGGAGCCGGCAGGGACAGAGGACCTTACGGAGGAGCTACCAGGGGAGCTTGCAGTGGAGGCTACTGTTAGGTCTATCGAGGAAAGTGCCATTTCTAGTCCACCGCCACCAGCGCCAAGGTCCCGCGTTAGGCCACAAAGGCCGGTGCGCAGGATTTGGCAGGTAAACTCTTACAATTTGCTTTGTCTTTAATTTTTCCATTGCTGACACTTATCGTTTTCACAGACTGATAAAGTTGCGAGCGCAGTTATTAAGGCACTTGGTCAACGAGACATGATAATCTCCTATAGGGATAAGGAGATAGCTTGGCTTGACAAGGGGTTGGAGGCGCTAAAGGCAGAACACCGGGAGGACGCGGTCGTCCTAGAGTTTGTGCTGGTCTGCCTGGAGGAGGAGAATGTCAGACTGAGAGAGAAAAATGCCAACTTGAGGAAAGCTGTAATGGCTGGCTTGTTGGAAGAGAACAACCGACTAAAAGAGGAGAACGCCCGCCTGAAAGAAGAGGCTGAATGGGCTACGAGGCGCATTGACCAGTTCGCGGGGCAAATAACCACCTTGGAAAATGAGTTGAGCATTCGCATTCGCCCTCATGAGGTCTCCAACATGCTACCGGGGGGTTATGGAGGTGGTCTAACATCACTGGAAAGTGATTAACCCCAATTTTCAAGTGGAGTATCTCAACCCAAATAACCGTTCTACCCAGCGTCGCGAGAGCCTCGTGGGGGAGCCCGTGGAGCGGTCAAGGGCCACCAATGCCTCCTTCTGGGAGCTCTACTCCTCCTAAGCTTTTTGTACTCTTACCGTCCTTTTGCGTATTGATATAATTTCATTGCAAGTAATAAAACGAGCAACTGTTTTATCATTGTTGAGTGCTTTTGCCATTATCACTATTTTCTTTTTAAGTTTGTCTGTTGTGTTAACCGGCCAACTTGGTGTATTACTCGCGAGTTGGCCATCCACCTTGCTTGAGGGGTTGCCAGTGCATTTTGGAAGACTTGAGTCCTTGTGAGAGCACCAAGGCAGATTTGAATGTTATTAAGCCACTTGGATACTGGGAGTAAATGGTTTGGGTGGCCCCTAAGCATCGACTTAGCGATAAGGAGTGCCATACTCCTATCGATTGTCATTGACTAATCATACTATACCGTTGTAAAGGAGGTCGTCACGCATGCTACTTGAGCCTCTAAGATTTTGATCGCGAACGGGCCACTTGGATGACCAAGATTTAGATACGACCGCTTATGGGCCGCTTAGATGACCAGGATTTAAATACGATCGCTTATAGGCCACCTAGATGATTAGGGTTTAAATACGATCACTCATGGGCTGCTTGAATGACTAGAATTTAAAATACAATCACGATAGGTCGTCCTGATAACTGTTAAATACGATCGCGCACGGGCCCTTTAGTAAAGTAAGTGAAAATCATCCAACTTAGATGGCCTAGGACGCTTAGTCCTACAATGAAAGAGATATACAAACATACAAACATGCACAAAAAGGGAGAAAACAAAACGCAATATACAAAAAGGATACTTGTTTTATTAATTGAAAATTAAGTACATACATTTACATGCAGACACGTAAATAACCTACCTGGACCCTTATTGGAAGTAGCGTTTGGGGTGGATCGCGTTCCACGTTCATGGAACCAACTTGCTGCCTAGGAACCACTTCATTCGTAGGATCTGTAAAGACTAGAAAGGCTCTTCCCACCTGAGGAAAGCTTATTCCTATTAGCAATCTTGCACGTAGCCTCGATACTCCGCAAGACCAAGTCTCCAACGTCGAACTACCGCGCTTTTACCTTTTTGTTATAATAGCGGGCAATTCGCTGTTGGTAGGCTGCAGTCCGCATTCTGGCAATGTTGTGGGCTTCCTCTAACAAATCTAGGTGTTCCCGAATTTTACAGGAGTTACCTTGCAGGTCAAAAGATTCGACCCTAAGATTTAAAAGTCCGATCTCAATCAGGATTAGCGCTTTAGTCCCGCAGCAAAGACTGAAAGGTGTCTTGCGAGTTGGCTCCTTTGGAGGCGTCCGATAAGACCAAAGGACGGAGGGTAGCTTGTCCACCCATGAGCCCCCCGTGTCCTCCATCTTGGTCTTAAGACCATGGAGTAGTGTACGGTTTGTGACATCCACCTGTCCATTCGCTTGAGAGTATGCCACCGAAATGTGGACCAGCCTAATGCCTAGGCTGATACAATACTTGGGTGAAGCATTTTCTAGAGAATTGGGTTCCGTTGTCAATCACTATGACCTCTGGAATGCTAAACCTACTGATTATGTTCTGGCGAACGAATTCAAGAGTGTTATACTCTATGATCTTGGCCAGCAGGATGGCCTCGATCCACTTGGTGAAGTAGTTGATGCTTGTGATAATGAACTTCTTTTACCTTATTGCAATGAAAAACGAGCCGAGAATGTCAAGCCCTCACTGCGCGAAGGGCCAAGGAGCTTGGAGGAATTTCAACTTAGCGGACGGCTGGTGGTGAAGAATGTCGTAAAGCTGGCAACTCTCACACCTCTTTACGAACTCGAGTGCATCATTCTTCATTGATAGCCAGTAGTAACCCTGTCGCATAAACTTAAATGCCAAAATCTTGCCGCCGATGTGCAATCTGCATATCCCAAGGTGAACTTTGCCCAATGCGTAGTCAGCCTCCTCGGGGGTGAGGCATCGCGATGAAGTCTAGTCGCGCGACATAGCCGTCCATCGACCACTGTACCAACCACTGCCTTCTTGATCCGCTTTTACCCACCGCCTTCCGGGAGTGCTCCACCCGTAAGGTACCTTTGGTATGATGTCATTCAATTTTCTACACTTGACGAGCATGTCGTCGACGTACACTTCCATATTGCAGCCGATCTGCTTCTCAAACATCTTATTCATAAGCCGCTGGCAAGTGGCTCCCACGTTATTTAGACCAAAGGGTATTACTTTATAACAATAAGGGCCTTGGTCCGTCATGAACAATGTGTGCTCATCGTTCTCTGAACTCATCCGAATCTGGTTGTAGTTTGAGTATGCGTCCATAAAGTTCAATGTACCGTGTCCGCAACAATTGCAAGTCGATCCCGTAAAGAAAAGTTCGATAGGGCTTTTAACGTTGATAAAGTCGACACATATTCACCATTTTTTGTTACTTTTCTTCACCAGGACGACATTGGAGAGCCTATTCGGGTACTGGACCTCTCTGATAAAGCCAACGTCCAACAACTTCCTCACTTCCTCCCAGATGGTGACCAACTTCATCACAGAGTGGTTTCTTCGTTTCTGCCTGACGGGTTTACGGTCGGATCGAGGCCCAACTTGTGGTCCATTATCCGCATCAATCCTGCATGTCGCTGATAATCCATGCGTGTCGCTGTTCGTCAGAAGAACGCGATCGCCTTGTCAGGCAAAGTACCAAATGAGCCGAGCCGACCGCATGCACCTTCCGCATTCTCCAGTTCAGCCCGACTAAATCGGTTACCTCACCAGACTACGCTTACTGTAAGGTTGTTTCGTCTTGATGGTCAAGTTCCCCTGCCAGCCTGGTGCTGCCACTAGGTGCGATCTGGGACATGTAATATGTCCGCCCAATGACCTGGTCACCCAATACTTCTCCCATACCGTATAATGTCGAAAATTTCATCTTGAGGTGCAATATCAAAATGACCGCTCCGAACGCTGTTAGGCATTGGTGACCTAGTATAGCATTGTATATGGAAGGTGGGTCGACTACCAAGAAGGTGAGTGCACGACTTACCGTTCTTGGGTATGTACCCAGGGTGATCTCCAACTGGATCGTCCATTGGACGAGCACTGGCTAGTGGTCAAGGCCGTATAGAGGGCCTTCGGCATGCTTTAGCTGACTCTTTTTTAAATCAAATTTAAAAAACGCATCAAGGTAAAACAAATAATACAAACTTCCATTATCAATGAATACTCGTTTCAGTTGGTAGTCGACGCTATCGTCCAAAACGAGTATGGATACAACAAGGGGATTTGCATAAGGGGAGATTACATGTGCTAAGTCATTGTCGTTAAAGCTAATGACATTGTTTTCGGTGCGCTGTTTCTTTCACCCAATCTGTTGCTCCTTGTGGTCCGTCGTATTATTGACCGGTCGAGTTGTGATCGTATTGACCACTCCTACTACGACCTGATTCCGTGGAGGGGAAGTCTCCTGTCCTTCTCCGCCTGCAATGCCAGAGCTCAGGTCAGGGTTCTTGACGAACCTGGTGATGTGGCCTCTTCGGATCAGCTCTTCTATCTCCTGCTAGAGAGTCTTACAATCTTCCGTGAAGTATCCAGGAGATCGATGGAAATCACAATACTTAGCCAAATTTCCTCCCTTCGCTTTCTTAAGTGGTTTTGGTCACTTAAGAAATTTCTTTCCACGGATCTGTATAAGGACGTTCAAACGTGTATCAATCAAGGGTGTCTGGCTGATAGGTCTGCAGTCCTTGTGCTCTGGTGGTCCGGTCCTGTGGTGCTTCTTGCAGGAGTGATCACCACGGTTGAACTTCCTCTTTCCTTCTCCCGAGAATGAGCGAGGCTGCTCAGTCCGCTTGGGATGCTTAGCCTCGTTAGCCTCCTCCGCTGCTGCGTAGGCTCCGGTGATAGAATCTGCCTCCCGAAAGGTTTGCAAATTTTTGTGTACCAGGTGCCTAAAGAAATTCCCGTATGTCAGCGCAGAGATGAAACTGCCCAGTTTTCTCTATAAGCTTGAGGATCCGCCTGGCCTCTGCTATGAAGCGATCCAGAAACTTTTACGGATTCTCTCCCTACTTCTACTTGATGTGGGAGAGGTGCCAATACTACTTCTCTTCTTAACGACTGGAGGCGTATTGCGCCAAGAAGAGGTTAGTCAGCTCCCTAAAACTTCTGATCGAGTCTAAGAGGAGGTGATGGAACCATATACGAGCATCCCCTTTCAATGTAAGCGGGAAGTAGTGGCACATCGTTACGTCTTTCAACCCTTACAGACTCAGATGGGTGCAGAAATAATCGATGTGATCCATCGGATCAGCGCTCCCATCGCATTAATCAAGTAGTGGCATCTTGAACTTCGCCGGCATCGGACGGTTCGAGATTTCTGCAGTGAAAGGAGATCTGTCTAGATTAATAGCATACTTGTTATCTTTGAACACATGGTTCCAGATCTTCTCCAATTTCAAATCAACCTGAGCAAAAATGGCCGACCTTTTTAATCGAGATAAGTCCTCAATCTATTTTTCCTAAGATGACCAAAGAAATTTGACCAAATATTGTCACCAGTGGATCTGATAACCCGAGAGGCTCCCTCCTGAGCCTGGGTCCTAGTCTCCACCCGAGACGGCTACTGTCACCAGTGGATCTGATGACCCGGGAGGCTCCCTCCTGAGCCTAGGTCCTAATCTCCACCTGAGAGTATCGGGGGTTCATTCATTTCGAACTTTCCTCTGGAGTCATGCTACCTGACTGCTCTTCAAGCCTCGGGCATTTGGACGTGTGAGGACCCTAGCAATGTCAGGCCGCTTTGAATTTCGACTGGCTTTTTTCTTCCTCCGACCTTTCTCCGGAGGTCAGCAAGGGATTGTCGCCGAAACCCTCACGTGAGTGCTCTTGTCGAGAGCAGAGCATTTGGAGTATATTGTTTGTTTTTTGCATGTGCTCTACCAGATTTTAAAAGAATGGTGCGTATATCCCGCTGACCGTCCCACACTACGGCACCAAAGAATATGGTCCCGACGGCGAGGTCACGACTCTAACGGGCTCGCTAGCTTGCATTCTCGTATTCACCATTCTGGTTGGCTTAGTAGGTGAAAGTAACAAAGATATCTGGAAAAAGGTGGTTGGCTTTTTGTAAGCGTTTACCACAGACAACACCAATGATGCGTCCCTAAATCCAAATTTCAAACAGATTCGGGTTAACTTGGTCGTTTGAATTCGACTCCATTCATTGAGTCTGGATCGTACACACCACTACAATAAATGAGAAGTCAAGTATTGGCGGAAAGTTATCCCACCATAAGCACTCCGATACTCAAATTAGTAATCGGCCTTCGAATTTTGAGAAGGTAAAAGGAATGAAAGCAATGAGAAGGTGAATAGTGTTTGTGATGGGGGTTTTGCTCTCGACATGAAAGGCTTTTTACGGATTGTGAGAAGCACTATCACTCAGCACTGTGTTCACAAGGAACATAATGAGAAAGAGAGAGTTGGTATTCTGCAAGCGTAGAAACTTTCAGAATTATCAGAATGCTGTGTGAGCTTATAAGAGCATTTTCTAGTAGAGAAGTGAACATCTTTAGCAGAGAAGTGAATGTGTCCTGAGTGAAGACTCCATGGGCTTTTATAGATTAGATGCTGGGCGGCCTTCCTTGGGCAGGAAGGCTTGATTCCCGCGTTCTGTTGAAATTGCTTCCTTTCCTGGCATAGAGCTTTAATGGCGGTAACGAATCCAAGGATTAATCACATTTCTTTTTATGTTTTGTTACCGTTAGGGTTTACTGTAGACAGAAAAAGAGAATCTGGCGCTTTCCTTATGAGACGTGCACTGAATCTATTGGTGACCGTTACAGTGGAAATTGCCTTCCGAAAGAGTGCAAAATCAGGGAAAAGAGTCGTTGTTGGTCGTATACGGAGGTGTCGGCCCAATTGGGCCTGGCCCACGTGAGGCTTGCTCTTAGGCCGGCCTAATATAGCACTTCTGGTCAACAGAAACATTGACCGTCTATGGGAGCTTGTTGTCTGCCCAACTTGGTCTTTCGTCTGGTCAACGCTGGCTCACGTGAGGCTTGCTCTTAGGCTGGCCTAATATAGCGCTTCTGGTCAACAGAAATATTGACCATCTATGGGAGCTTGTTGTCCGCCCAACTTGGTCTTTCGTCCGGTCAACGGCCGGCGTTGACCGTCTAGGCACGCATATGGGCCCTTGGGGATTTGGGTCGTTTCTCTTTCTTCGGCCAGCCCACTGTGGACGTACCCATCAATATATATATATAACTTAATATAATTATATTTAATTAATTAACTTAATAAATTAATAATACGTATGTTCGCATCATATGCCACATATTTTCAACAAAATTTAGACCAATTTGATCAATAATATGAAAACCCAGATTCATAAACAAATGAAATGCCATCTAGAAACATTATATCAGTCAAGTGAAACAAGATTTCATGACTAATTCAGATTAAACACCCACAGTTTCATAATTTCATTTCATAACTAAGTAAGCACAGAATTTAATTTAAATTTTTTTACCTGCTTGATAAAACCCATTACACCTCTGAGCAAGAGCGGAAGATTAACCTCTGCGGGCAGTGAAGAACTAATCAGTGACAAGATCAAGGTCATGGAAAGACGGGCAGCGAAAGATGCAAATAGCGGCTACGATTCTCCCGCTGGGATGAGTTTCTTCCCAAGGGCCAGTAGACGAGCCGCTGAGCTTCAATCGAAGCGAACCGGATCCCTAAGGCTGGCGGGTAAAGGGCGATTTTAGGTGTTCTATGTAGAAGGAGCTGATGAAGGACATATCGATTTTGGAGAAGCGAATGAGATGGCATGGGTCTCTTAAAAGGGGGTAGGAGATTCGTGATAATGGAAGGACTGCTGCGCATTGATTCCATGCTCATTTCTGGCACCGTTTTAATGGCGGCTGTGTTAAGCTTGTAGAGATCGAGTGGGGTTTTGCAGAAGACGATGGTAAACGTTAGTTGACGCTGGTTTGAGGAGTACGAGCAGATCGTTTGGTACAGGGATGAGATACCGTGGCAAGGATGCCAGTAGTCTTGAAGTTCAAAATTGAACTTCTACTTATTTACAAATCTCTTACAACTCACCCTCTAAAAATATAGTATATATATGTTTTTTTAATTTCTTTTTATTTTTTAAATTTCAATGGATCATGCATATAAAAAATAGACAATAAATAAATAAAAAAAATTAATAAATTTTTTTCTTTACATATTAATGATACCTGATCCGACTTCAATGATTCTTGATTCTTCCATGATGCGAACCCTGCTTCATCGAATTTAATCCTCGCACACCACTAAAACGAACAAGAGGCCAAACCCAAGCACTGGCGAAAGGTAATCCCACCGATAACACTACGACGCCTGCTAAAACAAATGCATTCAACTGGAAGGAATCAAAGATAGAGAGAGAATGAGAGAGGGAAGAGAGTGTTTCCTCTGCATGTCGAGAGGCGCAGTCCTTTCCCCCAATCTCGGATGGTGAGAAGGCAACAACGTGTGTAAAGACCCGCTCGTTGCCTTAAAAGTTTGATCGTTTGGTAGCTGTCTTGAACCAGAGCTTGCTTTCTCGTAAAGACTTAGGGTCAAGATGAACATGTTTGGAGTAGCAGAGAGAGTCAGGTGCAGAATGTCCGAGAGCGTAAATGAAAGCGTCAATCAAAGTATGAATGAGAGCATCCAAGAAAACGTGCCAAATGAATCCAGGGCCTCTTTTATGGCAAAGATGGCGATCCTCATTCTTTGGAAGGAGCGATCGCTCCTAAGATCTCGCCGCCTTCCTTTTTGGAGGCCGATGCTTGCCCACCCCAAGGATTGTTTCCTTCGAGGCGACAACCACTTTCCAAGTTAGCTTCTTTCCTTCCCAAAGATGTTACCGCTGAGGTTCCTTGGCTGCAAGGAGTTGGGAGGATCTCGGCGCCTTCCTTATTCAAGGGTGCAATCTTGCTCCCTTTTGAGATCGTGGAATATCCTCGAGGATCATGGTTGACCTTTTTATGACTCGGTGGGCCTAAACGGCCGCTCTCAAAAGGCTTCTGGGGCCCATCGTAAAAGCGCTGACGGCCAACTCACCGGGTCACCGTCGCGCGGCCGCCTTATGAAAGGCATCCGCTGCTGGCCTCTAGATGGGCTATGGGGCCCGAGTGAGCCTCGCCCAATATCAGAAGAGCCCTTTGGGCTCAACAGATGGGCATGTGACGGCCACGCCTCGAGTTGACCGTCAGATGTTAGCCAGGAGAACAAAGGGAGAACGTGTCCATCAACCAATGGGTCGTGGGTTATAATAGAATAGGCCCATCATTGTTGCAAAGCCTCTAAAGGCCCAACAAAATCGGGTCAACGCCGGAAGGTTGGACCGGTTGGCAGAGTAAGTTAGCCGCCAGACGGTGAACGCTAACGCGACCGCCTTCTGCTTCCGCCCGGACCCATCTTCTCTTACCTGACCGCCGTAAATATTGAGTCTTTCTCGCGCTCGTTGACCTTTTCTTTGGGCCAACCCATTATCGGTGTACCCATCACTAGCTCCCCATGCCGGTAGTCGATTTACCTCCAAGATATTCATGATGGGATGTTTTTCCTTACTTTGAGAATCCTATGGAAACTTATAAAAGCGTGAAGGAGGGTTCACTTCGCCGCTTTGGCCAATTTCGAGTATCGAATTGTCGATCGTCTCCGGTCAATTCTCGTGTACTGCAATTGTCGATCAGGCGGTCAATTCCAAGAGTACCAATTGTCGAGGCTCTACTGCACTGTCGACCGCCTTAGCCACTCTGGAATGATTTTTGCCACTTTTGGCTGACAGAAGCGCGTAAAACGACACGTGTCCTCGTTTTGGTTGGGAGGAGATCCGGCCATTAATGCGCCGAGATCCGTCCTTTTGCGTAGGTCAAGTAGAGAGGCGACACGTGGCACCCGACGACGCCATTAATGAGAGGTTTCCTCCCGCCCTTTTCTTTGGGTCAAATGAGGAGGTGACGCGTGGGTTAGACCGACGGCCCTTTTGCATGCTTGGCGCTTAAGTTTTCCTTCCGTTTTTTGAAATCTATTACGCCTCCCAACCTTCGTCTTCCTCATTCCTTGCTTCTCGACCAAAAACCCTAAAGTTCTTCTGATCATGGCTTCCGTGGCGGATTTTCCATCCGATTTGAGAGCGAATGACATTAAGGCTTTGTGCGTTGAGTTTAATATCCCTAAAGAGATGGTCTGGAAGGTACCAGGCAAGGACGACAAAGCCTTTTCTCCACCGGAGGGCTACATTGCGGTTTACGAGGCTCATCCGAGGAGCGGCCTCCGCCGCTGCCATTGGGAGGAACTCAAGCGATCATGAAGGCTTTCTTCCCATCGCCCAACTCCATGCCAATGCAAAGAGGTATCTCTCGCACTTTGTGTATTTTTGCTCGAAAGCTTGGCAAAAGTTTAGGATGACGAGCGTGGGGTTGTATTTAAAGTAATTCAGGGAGAGTGGATATCGCTCACCCTCGCGCTGAATGAAAATTAGCTCGGCCATCCACGATTCGTTGAAGAACTGAAAACCGGTTCTTCTTCGTGAAAGTGTCAAGAAGTGGCCTCTTGCCAAGAGTCAAGGCACGATCTCCGGGCCTACTTGGGACGCCGTCTTTGACGAATATCGCTTATGAGTGGTCATTGATGGGATAAAGAAGAACTGGACGACTTTAAGCTGACTTTCGCCCGAATAGAGTCCAAGAAAGTTAACCGGGGGCCGCCTGTCTCCACCTGGCCGCTACTGATTAAGATGACGAGGCCTCCTCTAAGGGTATGATCATCCGTCCAAGGTCCTCGCAGAAGCCGCTGAGAGGGCTCATCATACGCCTCTTCGTCCCCATCGCAGACCGACCTTTGTGGAGGCCGGGATTCGGGTGGACCCGGCAGCGACTTCCGGGAGTGGGAGAAATCCATCGAGGACCGGCCGGTGGAGGCCGGAGAGGAGTTGTCTGGCCCAACCCGCAGCCTAAGGTGGTTCTGTGCTGACCGTGGGACCTTTGAGGAGCCACCGGATTCCGAGTCAATCGGCTCGACTTTTCTAGCAGCCGCCTGAGGCCGCCAAAGAGGAGCCCGTGGCACCTACTCCAGAGGCTGCAAGAGAGGAGCCCGCTGCTGCTGTTGATGATAATGAGCTTTTGGATCGTATTTTGGATGAGGCAAAGCAGCAGTTGTTCAGAGGGTGCTCCTTGCTCGCCATCTTCTACTCCACCGCTAGCTGGATCAAGCATGGAGTCCAGGGCTAGGAGGCCTTATAGGAAGACTTATGAGATATGACTTCCTCAACTGCCTCCCTTGTATTTCTTTTTATGTTTATAAGCTCACACTTTGCTTTCCTCGCGCAGCCAAGAAGATCGGCCTCGATCTCCCCCGAAATGGAGCAGCCAACGCATCATCGGCAGACGAGAGGTTGAGATAGCCTCGGCTAGATGCCAAGCTGGCCGCCTCGAGGAGAGCTCCGTGGAGCGCATACCGCTTCGAGGCTGTCATGGCGGGCATGGAGACAGAGAACGCCGAGCCAAGGCGAGGTTGCTTGAGTCAAGGCGGAGGTTGCTCGCCTAAAGGAGGAGGATGATCGAATGAAAGCGAGCAACAAACGCCTGCAGAACCGCCGCAGAGAGCAAGTCAAGCACTCGGATGAGCCTCCATGAGGTCGGGGCGCAGCCTTGGGCCACACGGGCTCAACATCGGACGCCAAAGGCTCTGACTTCCCAAAGGAGTTTATTAATCAAAGAAATTGCGGCGCAAAACAAGGAGACCTGCAGGAGAGCCCCGAGACACCAATGGTCCACCACCTTGCCTTTTTTTGTACTCCCTTTTATTTTTTTATTTTTTTATTTTTTGGACCGTATATAAATTGTTACATACTTTTGTGAGCAATAAAACGGAAGTTCTTTTTAAGTTTAGTGTCCACTGCTTTTATCGCTGTGTATGCTTGTGTTGTTGACGGGGCGGTTAACATTGGCACTACAATTGCCTCAGGAGGAGCCGAGCTTTGTCGAGGTGGTTGCATTAACCAACCTTGTGCCGGGCCCAAGTGGAAACTTAATTAGAGAAGGAACGCTCGTTATTGTTAATCACGCCGGCCCTTCATTTTCAGGCGGGGGTAGCTAACCTCGTTGGCCGGGCCGCCAAGGAGTGAGATCCTTAAGTCGGGCAAAGCGATTGTAAGAACTAGCCCGGTGGCGCCTTTCAAGTGAAGACTGGCTACCAATGCCGGAGAAAATATTTCTCCTTCGACCGCTTGATTCGCTCCCGAAAGAGAGGTCGCCGGTGTGCCATTCTCGCCCCTAAGGTTTTCGGACCGCTATGGGCCACTGATGACCAAGGTTTAGTACGACAATATTGGGCCGCCCGGATGACCGAGGTTTTCATCGCTCATGGGCCACTGGGATGACTTAAGGTTTTACCGGGCCATGGGGCCACCCGGATGACCAGTGGTTTCAGACACCATGGGCCACCTAGATGACTAGGGTTTAAAACCGCTTAATGGGCCACCCGGATTTCTTTGGTTTCGCACCACTTTTGGGCCACCTAGATGATTAGGGTTTAACGAGAGGGAAGACCCTCCCCACTTAGGGGCAGCGATCAGGTCGTGGATACTGCAAGGCAAACGCAGCTTTATATAGCCTAGAATTCTATATGCTAAGTAAGCTTCTCATTTTATCAAAGTAAAAATAAGCACGCGAATGAATGCACATAGACGCTTAGCACGCACTCCTCTTATCGAAGCAACGCCCCGTCCCCGTAACATAGGGTCAAGGGCGTCTCGCGCGGCTGTTCCTTCTGGGTTGCATACGATAAGACCTGCAGAGACGGGATGGGAGCTCATTAGCCCAGAGCCCCCTGCGCCCTCCAACTTAGTTTTTAACCCGTGAGTAGAGTACTTGCCAGGACTCCACTCGCCTGTTGGCTGCCTGGGGTATGCTACCGAAGTGTGGACCAACTTGATTTCAAGGTCATAATACTTGTGAAATATTTTCCCGAAAATTAGGTCCCGCCTGGTCACCACGATCTCGGGACGCTAACAGAGCTCGGCGAAGGAACTCTAGAGCATCGTGTTCATCTTTGCAAGCGGCCTTCCTCGACCCACTTAGTGAAGTAGTCGATGCCCGCTATGATAAACTTCCTTTGCCCCGTGGCAATGGGAAATGGGTCGAGAATGTCAAGCCCCCATCAAGGCGCGGGCCATGGGGGTGAAAGGGACTTTCCGTCACAGACTTGAAATGAAGGTTGCCATGAAGCTAAAGCCCATACTTCTTTACAAACTCAAGCGCGTCCTTTTCTAACAGGGCCAATAGTAGCCCCGCCGCATAATTTGAAAGGCCAAGTTCTTTCCGCCTACGTGTGATCCATGATCCCGAGGTGAACTTCGCCTGGCCGTAGTCACCTTCCCCTGAGATAGATGGGCAAGATACGGAGTCGAGTATCCGCGCCCGTCTGACACCCATCAACTATCGTGGTACCACCCACTGTCTTTTTAATTTGCTTTCGCCCCTTTTGTGTCCTCTCGCAATCGTGTCTTCGATTTCCCTCCTCAGCCGCTTTTTTACCTTCTCTGTGAGTGGCTGGCAGAGCGATGGAAGTCACAAGATTTAGACCGGATTTCCATAGTCTTTTTCAAAGTCTTTGCCACTTCAAACTTTTCTCTACTTGACCGCATTAGAACATTTGGAGCGCGTGTCCTGGCCAAGGGTGTGAAAGTGGTGGGCCCGTAGTCTCGCATTCCGAGGGCCTGGCCCCCGCCGCTTCGGGGCGGGGTGTCCTCCGCCCCGCGAACTTTCTTTTTCCTTCCCTCAGGATTGGGCGAGGCCGATCCGTCCGTTCGGACGTTTTGCCTCGCTGCCCTTTTCTCTCAGCTAGCCGTAGGCCCTAGTAATGGATTCCCGCCTCAAATGTTTGGGGATTTTTGTGGGCCAAGTGTTTAAAATCTCCATAAGTCTTTGATGAAGCTGCCAACTTCATCTCCTCAAGAATTAAATCCTTAATAAATTAATGATAAGCGTATGTTCTCTCCCGCATCATTTATGTGGAGAGGTGCCACATATTTTCCCGCAAAATGATGCATACCAATTTGAAGAGGTCAATGAGTTCACGAAAATCGCGACAAAGCCCAAGGGAGATAACAAACTGTATTCTCGCGTCTCCCTTCGCCGTGAGCGGAAGCAAATCGCCATCTAGCCCTTTGAGACTTAGATGGGTGCGTATATCCGTGGTCAACCGATCACCGCCCCCATCGTATAAGTCAAGGGACGATATTTTGAACTTCTGGACGACTAATTCAAGATTTCGCAAAAAGAGACCCGGCCCAAGTCGATGGCGCGCTCATTCCGGGAACACGTTTCCATTTGGTCCACTAACTGGCGTTTGTCGAGAGCCAGAAAATTCTAACTCCGTCTTTTTCCCTGGTTGATAAAACCTCCTATGGATCCGTAGTCCCGGGAGGCTCGCTCTGAGCAAGAGAATATCGAGGATTTCTCCTTTCTCGGGCTCTCTCTGGAGACGATTAACGCCCATCTATTCTCGCCAGAACGCGGAGGACGTTGAAGCCAGACTGTTCCATTTTTTTCGGACTCTTTGTGACAAGATCAGCCGGGTCATTGTTGTTCTTTTCGGTGCACAAAGCACGAGCAGCGATTGGGCATGCATCCGAAACCAGAATATAAGGCGGTGAAACTTCGCGGGCCCGCCGACTCGACCAGACATCTGGTCCGGTCTGGGATGGGTTTCATTCTAGCGGGTCGCTAGCCCATTGTCATTGCGTAAGGTGACAGAGAGAGTTTATGCATCTTTTTGTGGTAGGCTTTTCGCGCTGAGCTGATCCGATTCAATGCATTCGAACTTCGGATGATGTGAAAGCCCGGGCGAGGTAACCACTAAAACGGAGGTCATTTTAGGTAATCCCACCAAAAATACTCCACGCTGTTCAATAAATAAAATTTTCAATGGAAGGAACTAAAGAAGAGAGAGAATGGGAGAGGGGAAGAGAGTGTTTCATATGTCGAGAGGCGCAGTCCTTTCCCGTATCTTGGTGGGAAGATAGAGAACGTGTGTAAAGACCCGAGTTTGATCGTGGTTTGTCTCTTAAACCAGAGCTTGTTTCTCGGCACTTAGGTCAAGATGAACGTGATTTGAGTGGCGGAAGAGCTTGACGCTCGGGAGTTTCAATGCAGCGTAAAATGAAAGCGCAATCAAAGATTCCATGAGAGCATCCAAGAAAGCGTTCTGGATGGTGAATCCGTTTTTTATGGCGGACTCCTTCTTGGAAGGAGCGATCGCTTAGATGATCGAGTGAGGCCGATTTGCAGCCCAAGAATTGTTTCCTTCGAGGCGGCCAACCACTTTCCAAGTTAGCTTCTTTCATTCCCAAAGATGTTACCAAGTCCTTTAGCAAGGAGTTGGGAGGATCTCGCGCCCTTATTCAAGGGTGCCAATCTTGCCGATATTCCTTTTGAGATCGTGGAATATCCTCGAGGATCGTGGCATGATCAGGCCTAAACGTCAGTATCGAAAAGGCATCTTTTGGGCCCAAAATTGAACTTCCAACGCCTAGGTTGACTTCATATGAAAGGCGTCTCTTTTATGAAAGGCGCTCACCGTTGGCTAAAAATATAGTATAATATTATAGAAGAGCCCTTTTTTAATTTCTTTTATTTTTTAATTTCAATGGATCATGCATATAAAAAATAGACCATAAATAAACAAAAAAAATTAATAATTTTTTTCTTTACATAAAAAACTGTACTTGTATTTTTCTAAAAAATAAATTATCAAGATTTTTGTTTTAAAAATAATATATTCTGCTATAAGGTTTTGACAGGTCATTTATTTAAAAATAAAATTTAAATTATTTGGCCATGTTTAATTTGGATAATTATAAATTAAAGCTAGTGTAAGCTTTTGATTCAACATAAAAATACCCAAATCATAATAATTTGACCACCCCAAACTGTAATGATATTTTTACCATGATGTATTGTATGATGAGTTGAGATTTCTAAACCTAAATCTTATAAGAAAATAACATCCAAATTTAACCTTAATCCAAGGAGATTAAATTTAAAAATGATTTGAATCAAATAATCATTTGAATATTTCAGCATAGATTTATGGATAATATAGATATTGTTATTATAATTTGTGTAATATTTGAGAATTTAAGTTGAATAAGTATATTGTAAAGAGAACAATGGATGTAATTCTCATGTTATAAATCTTACCCTTAAAATTTAAATTTTTTTAGAGTGATATATACTTACAATAAAATTTAACTAAAGTCAAAATTTATTAATACTAAATAACAACATATCAGATGGGTCCGATATCGAGGTTGGCCGAAGGTTTGAATTACAATAGGTGGCAGCCCATCGAAGATGTATCCAAACCCGGCGCAAGTCTCGGGAAGGGCAAGCAGCGGGGCCCAATAGTTTAAGCCCAACAATTTCCTTTAACCAAAAGTCTCATATTGCTCAGGCAATGAAAGAATTACTTTGGGGATCACTCTATAAAATACCATTACCACAATAGACTCAAAGGAGGGAACGGGCCGAAAGCGGTTGGAAGAAGTGCACAATAGTTGCTAGCTACTCTTCCGTGAGTGTAGGCTGCCCTCCGACAAGGAGGCCCTCCCTCCGGGAGGCAAGTGCACCTTCCTTCTAAAGGGTCACCCAGCCAGAAAGCACTCAACTCTTCTCCTTCCAATATGGAGGTTCTCAACCCTCCAACCAGGAGGCACTCGGCCTTCCTCCTTCCAGCCAGGAGGCCCTCGGCCCTCGGTTGTCCTCCTTCCAGCATGGAGGTCCTCAGCCCTCCAACCAGGAGACACTTAGCCCTCTTCATTCTAGCGTAGAGGTCCTCAATCCTCCTTCCAAGAAGTACTTAGCCCTCCTTTGTCTAGGAGGAGGCACTTCGCCCTCCTCCATCCAGGAGGTGCTCTGCCCTCCGTCCAATCAGGAGGTGCTCAGCCCTCCTTCTTCCAGGAGGCATTCAACCCTCCATCAAACAAGGAGGCCCTCAACCCTCCTCCTTTTAGAGGTACTCAGCCTTCTTCCTCTAAGGAGCCCAATCATTCGCCTAGTAAACCGCTGCTCAATCAGGCGCACCTTTAGAGTTCAATCCTCCACCTCGCAAGTCGTCCCTCAATCGAACGCACATTCGGAGTTCAATCATCTATTTAGTGAGCCATCCTTCGATTGGGTGCGTCTTCGGAACTCATTCCTCCACTTCATGAGCCACCCATAGCAGTGCAACCTATGGAGCCTAGACCTCCAAATACCTCCCACTCACACTCCTCTTATCTCTGCATCCTTACATTCTCGCCACATTTACCTCTAAACGTGCATTTCTCCATTTATTACGAAAAATATTTGATTTAAGTGCCGAAGTATTTTCAATGGAAAAATATTTCACCGACCTTTGATCTTTTATTTATAATTTGTGTTGTGTAGAGCCTTTTTGGTGAGAAAGAAAAATCCAAAGGCCCATAATCCGCCAAAAACTCCGAACTTGGAATGCAACAATATCAAATTAACAAAATATAATAAAGAAATTGACATATATTTTTACAAGAAAAATCTTCAATATTGAGAGAAAAACAATTGACAAAATGAATAAAATAAATCTACCATCAATAAAAGAGTTTTGAGATAAACAAATAATTTTATCTCAGATATATACAAAAAAATCTCAAATCTATCTTTCAATATTACTAAAATATTTGAAATTAATAAAATGGGTATAATTTTACATAATTCATCAACATCTAAATAATTGAATTGAATAAAAAAATTTCAAAAATAGGCAACATAACTTAATTTTATGGTATAAAAGAATAATTCCATTCCCAAAGGGACCTTCTCCCTACCCAAGACCTCAATCCCTAGCCGCCGCCTTGGTCATCGTGAACTCAAAGTCCTTCCCTCCCCTCCCTCAAATCTATGAGTACGGGGGCTCAAATCTACGAGCATAGGGCTGTGATGCACTTAATACCGTTGCCTCTAATTTAATGGGAAAAATTATAAAATTTAATATTTAAAATATTTTATTTTAATCAAATTTAAAAAAAAATATAAAAATAAAAAAAATTTTAAAACTATTTTTTATATCAAATAAAAATATTAAAAAATAATTAAAAATCATTTAAAAGCTACCTACATACGAACGATCGCAGCCGTCTCAATTACAAATCTGCACCCTCCTCCCCGTTCGTCTTTCTCACCCCTCTCCTCTTTCTCTTCCACCCTCCTCTCTCTTCTCCTTCCTCCACTCAGGCCCTACCTCCTGCTTGCTGCTCGAGTTGCCACCTCCTAGAGCCCATTGTAGGTTAAGGAAGTCGCCAACAACACCGGTTTCTTTATATAGCTTCTCATAAACAATGGCCCTGTGGTAAGTAACTCCTCCATCTCCTTTCATCCTACGGTGATGGACTGGTTAGTCAAATGACTTTAGGACATATTTGGCTTTGTTAAAGTGTTGGTTAACCAAAAGGTTATTTTTTCCTTTTTTCGGTTCACTAACAAGCCTGATATGATGAGGATTTTCGACTTTGCTCCTTGGTTCTTTGTTGGCGAGCCCATCTTCCTTAGAACTTGGAAACTGGGCATGAGCCTCTCAAAAGAGGCGCCTAAATCTGTGCCCCTTTTGGTCGACTTGTACAACGTCCATTTGGAATTTTGGAAATTCACTGTCTCAGCTGGATAAAAAACCCGTTTTGCTGATAGCCCAGCTGGATAAATGGGCTAGATTGGTTGCTTTGTTGTTTGTGTTAAAATTGATGCTTATACCACACTGCAAGACAGTTTTACCCTCTTCACCGGCACTGATCCCTATTCTTATAAAGATACCACAATTGATATCCAAGTTGGCTTTTCTGGTAAGCCTTTCAGCTGTAGACACTGCAAATTATTTAGTCATCTTGATTCTAATTGTAAGCTTTCTATGTCAAAGGAGCGTCCCTCTACTCCTGAAGCTAATGGGAAGGTCTTGGACCATTATTGTGTTTCCCATCCTAAGGATGCTGCATTGCTTGAGAATCATCCCCTCTCCCTTGAGGCTAATGATATGGGTTGGGACCCCTTTTGTGAGGTCCAGCCCGTGGAGAATACTGTTTTACAGCGCCAAAAGGAAAGTTCGCTTCTAATGGATTCTCTGGGAGATCTTAACATGATATTAACACCTCACATTCTTCCGATCCTGATACCTCTGTGTTGACACCTTATCATCTCTTTTGGATGCTGTTCCCTCCCAAGTGGGCCTTGAACATCTACTCGTTTTCCTCTTGAGGCTATGGAGGCCAGTATCAAATATAACCCACCTTCTAAAGCTTCGGGTAATTCTAGAGCTAGACTTTCTAGGGGGTCTAAAAGACCTATTACCCCCCTCAGGTTGTTAAATGATCTTCACAGCCTGTTAAAATGTCAGAGAACTCAGTAGTCCTCTCAAGCGTTTAGAAGTTAGGCATTTCATTTCTTCTTTTAGATTTTATGTTTGTGGTCTTGTGGATACTGAGGTTAGAGATGGAAAGATTTGGCTTTTGCCTCTCACTTTCTCCCTTCTAAGCACTAGGAAACAAATTTCAGGTTGGGGCCCTATGACTGCATATGGGTTGGTTAGAACCTGATGGAGGCCCAACTCTCTACCATATGTCATTCTGAGCAAGTTATGCATTGAAAGGTATCTAACCCTTCTACCCACTAATCAACATTTGTTTCCTTTATTATTTCTTTTTATAGTTTTAATGACTTTTCTCTGCGTAAAGATCTTTGGAGAGATCTTGAATCCTCTCAAACTTGAATTTAGGATTCTCCTTGGGCTATCTTGGGGGACTTTAACATTGTTCAATCCTTTATTAAAATTGTGGGTGTTTCGCCAACAAAACCTCGACAAGGGACTTCAACTCTTGCATCCTCAATTGCAATCTTTATGATCTCAGTTAGAAGGGTTACTTCTTCACCTGATATGATTGAAGAGATGACAGCTATACTTTTCTAAAACTTGACCACATCTGATGAATAATGAGTGGCCTGCCTCATTTGGTGCCTCCAAAGCTTACTTTCTCCTTTCCGGGCATCTTTGATCACTCATCAGCTATTATCCTAGATTTTCATGCTTTCTCTAGGAGAGGCATGTTTAGATTTAACAACTTTATCATAAACCATCCTGAGTTATTTTCTTCTATCAGAGATATTTGGAATATTAATGTTGCTTATATTCCTATGTTTTGGGCTATAAGCTAAAGGCTATCAAATCTAGTATTAGCAACTCAACTCTTCCATTAGAGATGTCTCTTTTGTGGTTTTTAAGCCCAAAATTGATCTGTTCATTTTCACTTTGCCTTGCAGGCCAACCTTTCAAATGGTGACTTTTAGGTGCAGGAGAAACTTCTCCGACAAACCTGTATGAAGACTCATATCTGAAAAGAACTTTTTCAAGCAAAAGGCCAAAGTGAGATGGCTCTATGAGGAAGATCATTGTGCAAAATTCTTCTTTTGATTTATGCTTGAGAGACACAATAGGAATATAATTCTATACCTCTATAAGGATGATGGATCTTACACAAGTAACCTCCTCCAGGTTAAAAATGTTCTCTTAGGCCACTTTATTCTATGTTTTGGTACCGAGAACCCCAAGGATGCTACCTGGCCTAATGATATTAGGCCATTTATTCATGGTTTTCTACCTATTTATATGTAAAACTTCCTCACTCAATCTACCTCCCCAGGTGAAATCAAGGAGATCATTTTTAGTTTTAATGATAACAAAGCTCTTGACCTTGATGGTTTCAACTCAGTCTTCTTTAAATGATTGCAGAATAAAATGGGCGACCTTGTTGTAGAGGCCAACTTGGAGTTTTTAAAAAAATGGGAAGATTGTCAAGCAAATTAACTCAACATTGATCTGCCTTGTGCCAATGTGGTTTCTTTGAGAAAAATCAAGGACTTTTATCCTGTCTCTTATTGCAACGTCCTTGGCAGAGTCAAATCTAATATTATTGTGAGTAGGCTTAAGGTCACCTTTCCCTCTCTTGTTGAAAAATGTCAATCTGCCTTCATCTTGAGTCGAAGTATTTGTGATAATATCCTTTTAACTCGAGAGCTTTTGCAAGGCTATCACTCCAAGTGAGTTCTCTTAAGATCCACCCTGAAAGTTGACTTGTATAAAGCTTTTGATTTAGTTAATAAGAACTTCCTTCTAACTTTGTTTCTAGTTATGAATTATTGGGTTTAATCACTTCCTTATGGATAGCTCAACAAACGGACACTTCATCGGAAGATCGCACAGGGATTGTGCGAAGTTCGGAGTGCTGCAAACTAGTTGCAGCAAATAACCAGAATGACCATTTGCTAGAGAGGGCAAATCTCGGAGTGGCATTCCGGAATGAAATTCTAGAATGGATTTCTGGAATGGGATTTCCAGAATGGGATTTCCGGAATGGAATTTCTGGAATGATTTCCTAAATGAATTGGCCGGAATGAAAGTAGGCAGGACAGTTAGCAAGTTGTGTTAGCGAAAGAGATTAGTGACGACCGAGGATACTAGGTGATGGCCCGGACACAACAAGTGGTGATGGTCAAAGAGACTAGTGATGACCGAGAATACTAGGTGATGGCCAAGGATAGTTTGCATGGAAAGTTGGTAGTTGATTTTGCAGAGCAATTGACTTTTCAGAGTTGGTAAGCTTTGCAGAGCAGGTAGCTGACCTGCAGAGTATGCGCCGTCTTTGCAGAGCAGGTTGACCTGCAGAGCATGCGCCGTTTGGGAAAGTGTGGGAACTGGTGAAGGTACGAAAAATGATAAAGTTGATGTGACAAATCATCTATAAAATCAAGCCAGGTGAGCAAATGGGATTTAGAGTCAGGGTCATTATAAAAGCGCACTAGGCGCTTCAGAAGCATAAGCGGTAGCGGTCGCGAGCGCGGTGAGAGCGGTAGGATAACAGCAATGGAACGCAGGAGGAGAGTAGAATAGAACAAAGTGCAGAAGGGAGCTCTCATCGTTCACTGTTTATCGCCACACTTGTAAAATTAGTGAGTAGAGTGTACCACCAGTGAGAGGAATGGGAGAATAAAAATAGAGAGATAAGAGAGAATGAGAGTTTCCTTATTCTGGAGATTGTTTTTCTTGTTCTTTTCGGGTGTGTAGCGGGTATTCTGTCTTGGGGTTCTTATAATCGATTTTACATAGTGGAAACTTATTCGGAATTTGTCCTATAGTATTTCCCTTAATTGAAAACGGTTTCCACATTAAAAACGTTGTCCATTCTTTATTTATTGTGCCTATTAAATTGGTGTTTGACGACCGACCGGGGGTTTAGATTTTCCGCTGCTTGCCTATCATTTTTTGTCCACTCGGTTTTATCCGACCAGCATTCCCAACCCCAACATGAACTCCTTGGCTAAGTTCATCGAATGGAACTCCCAGTCTGCTACCACCACCTCCACTGCCTCTCTTGATGGGTAATTGGTGGGCTTCTACAAGGGGTGCTAAAGAACTTTGGCCGGGGGATCCCCTCTTCTCGTACTTCTTTGTTCCAGCTCTTGAGGTTTTGTAGGGTAGAATAGTTTCAAAATCCATTTAAAGTGCATGAGAATGGTGACTACAATGTCCGCTTTTGTAGATGATTTGTTTCTCTTTTCTGCTATCAATCCATTTTCAGTTGGCCTTCTCAAGAACTGTCTTCTAAAATTTGGTATTCTTTCGAGGTTTAAGGAGAACATTCTCAAAGGTGAAAATTTCATCAGCTCCCATGACCCTGCCCTTAGTGAATGTATCTCTAACCTTGGTAGGTTCCCCCTTAATTCTCTTCCCATCAAGTATCTGGATGCCTCTCTCTTTACCTGGAGGCTTCCGTGACTCATTGTAAGGCCTTTGTCAACAATATTACTCTTCACATTGCCTCTTAGAGGAACAAATGGATCTGATTTGGTGGTAGGCACCAACTTACCACCTGTATTCTCAACTCACATGTCATTTTTTGGCCGCTATATTTGTCCTTCCTAAAATCATCATTAGGCAAATTGAAGGCATATCCCTTCCGTGGCATGCAGCTAAAGTTGCTTGGAAATGTATCTGCTTTCCTAAATTTGAGTGTGGTTTAGGTTTCAAGGATATCATTGTTTGGAATGAGGCTATTGTTGCTAAGTATCTGTGGCATCTCCTTGTGACAATAGTTTTATTTGGATCTATTGGGTTCAGGCAAATATAATTGGAGACTGTTACATCTGAACTATTAAATTTCACAGTGTGCCTCTTAGAGCCATAGGAAATTCTTAATATTCACTTGACCATTCAACCTTTCTGTATTCCTGTAAGCAACAACTTCTCTTGGGCACTTGACCTGAAAGGGTTTCCCTTCCCACTCAATTCTTTAGACCCTTAATCCGTCAAGAGGTCATAGTCTATGGGCTACATTTCTGCACATGTCTTCATCATCTGGCTCTGTATCCATAGATGTCTCAACAACCTCATCTAGAGTTTTGTGGTCGCAATTCTCTGTTGGTGTGCGTCCTCTGTACTTCTAACCGGAATCTTATGAGTGCCTCCTCTTTGACTGTACTTATTTTAGAATTGTTTGGAGCAAAATCTGTACCAATTTCAGATGAGAATGGCCCTACTCTCACTGAAATGATAGCATCAAATGGGCTGCCATGAATTGAAAATGTTCTCATGTGCAGGCTTTCCATTGTAATCATGATTTACCCTATTTTGAGGGTTAAATACAGAACCATTTTCAGTAGATGCCCCCATGGACCCAATCTCCACAACGAAGGCTGTCTCCTCACCATTTTCAGCAGGATCGGGCTCTTTTTGAGTTATGTTTGAAGTTGAATTTGGGCCCTGTCCATGATTCCTATTGTATAATCATTCTAATTTTTTAATTCATTGTTACCTATTGAAATAATTACGATAGTGCTTATAGTGGAATGAAAATGGTGGTTTAAGAAAAACCAACATTATAAATGATATAAAAGCCATTAATTGTGGTTTTATCAATGGCATTACAATAGAATTAGGGTTTTTCTTACAAAATTATTTAGTAAAAATAAGTGAGACTTAAATACGCATAAAGTATAGTTTCAAAATAATCAAACATTGATCCATCTGAATTCTAATTCGTGATATTGAGAATGAGATGCAATTTTCTTATCCGGTAATAACTATTGGGGATTTCTATATCATGTAATAATTAAATCAGCTTATGCAGCTAAATATCTTTTGAAGTGCCTTCACATTTGGGTGATGGTGGTAAAGTACTATATACCCCAACCCCTCCACATCACATCCCAAAAAGAAGAAATTATACCTACAATAATGTATTAAGAATAATATATCACCCTATAAAATTTTTAATTATTATATAATTGATTAAAAATATATGGGTAATTGAAGTTGTAAAGGGCACACTTTATTTTATAAATAGTTAGTAATATAAATAATATAATAAACTTAATACGTTATATTTTTTTCTGAAAAGGGTGAATGAAAATCAAACCTTGGTGCAATGCTATTAACATTGACCATGCATAATATTTCTTTGTTGGGAGCTAATATAATGTGGGTTAACCCAAATTATTGAGGACCAAGCCCAATATGCTAGATCCGGCCCATATATATTAGCTCAGCCCAATCCATAGGGGATAGTCACAAATATGTCTAAAAAGTATTTGAAATTCGATTGAGACAGATGTTAGATTTGATGATTAAAAGAGGCGTAGTTAAAAATTTTGGTTAGGGCGCTATACTGGCCTAGAATGTTAGGTAGGTGTGTTAGGTGTCAAATTTTTAGTACCTAAAAATCGATATGATATCTCATACTTTGGATATACTTTTAATCAGAATGTGCCACCAGAGCTTACGTACTTATTAAAAATAACCGTTCTGATCAGGGCCTTCGCCTATGAAAGAAAAATGAGTTCATAAACTAGGCAAGCAACAAAATAAGGGAAAAAAAAAAAACATAATCAGTGAATAGATTTTATCTTAACATTCTGCTAAATATTTATACAAAGTAATTATTTCTAACATTAAATATAGCTTATTGCTAGGAATAATGCCTCATTTTCTTCACCATTGTCTAAGATTACTCGTTCTTTTAACTTTTTATTAACGATTTAAGTGTACACCAACTTAAATATTGAAGGGGTTTTCTAAGAGCAATTCTATGATCATTAATTGGGCTTTATTTTATTTATGGTGTGTATGAAACTGGTTCAAAGTTTTAGATCACGTTCTGAGCATATTATAAATGGATTTGAACCAAATGGATTTTTCAAGATTTGCATTATTTGTTTAAACTTACACATTTCATTTTCAATAAAAAAATATATTGAAAGAATATAAGATAAAATATATGGTAAATATATTTTATCAGAGCATCACTCACATGATGTGGCATGCTATACTTGTTGGATTTCAGCTCAAATCGTAAACATCCAAAGCATCTTTTATAGAATAATCGATCTTTGATATAATAGGCATATGTAAAGAAAAAAATAAGAGAATGTAAGGTGTTTTAATTAAAGTGAATTATTATTTTGACTAAATTATTACAAAGATTTGATAATTAATAGGTAATAGTCTATAATTTTGACTAAATTATTTATTTATGTAATAAAAACTAGTATAAATTATCTATATAATTGATATATTAGTATAAATAGTACCCGTAAAATTTTCAATTCAAGCTTAGAAAACAGAAAGAGAGGAAAAAAAAAAAATCCCAATACCAAAAATGTGAAGTCCAAACAACCACAAAATGACACTTAACATCATCATCATATTAATAATTCGGATAAATGATTTTTAAAATTTTAATTTAGATTATGATCTGATCAAGTCAATTCTTTTTAAAATATTCTAGTTTTCTCAACAATGGGGGGAATTTATATATTAAAAAAATTAGATAACTTATATAAAATGAATTATTATTAAAATTTTCATATTAAGTTTTTGGTTGATAATTAATAATTATTTTGTTGATGAGATGATTTTCTTTAAGTGATTCAAAAAAAAATTTTGATTGATTTTTCTTAAGTATATTTATTATTAGGTTCATTTATATGTTAGCATATTCTGTAATCATATATATTTATTGTCAGCGCGATCGTATTATTTCAAAGATTTGTTTCAGAATATATCTTCTGCCATTTGCTGAAGTGCCCTACCCAATTTCATACCTGCTGTGAACCTGACACTTGCCCAACCAACGCTCGAACTACTTTTCTGGTACACTGATGCTCGTTTCTTGCCTGATAAGAGCTCGAACCCCGTTTCCAATAATTATGTGTCCTGATACTCGCCTAACCCTCGCTTAAGCGCCAAATCCAATAAACCCAATGTTCAAAGCTCGCTCAAGCCACACTCAAGTGCCAAGGAATATGTCCCATAAATCTATGATTCATGTTTCTTAATTATGTTATCTATTTACCGGAGGGAGACTTGTGTACTATTGTTATCTATTGATTCAATATTCTTAATTATGTTATCTATTTACCGGAGGGAGGCTTGTGTACTATTGTTATCTATTAATTCATATTTACTAATCATATTTACTAATTATGTTACCCGTTTTCCTTAGTTGTTTATCTATTTATATATTGTGCCTTTCTCTACCCTTATAGTAATATTGGTTGATCAGGCACAACAGCTATTGTTTGGCACAGAAACACTTTTGTATTTTTCATACACTTTGCTCTTTAGATTATGTTTCATGTCTATTAAGTATAGATTTTTATATATACAAATTCTATCTCAATAGTATCTGAATTCGTGATTATCTTATATTTTGATTTATATTTTTTGATAATATTTTGTCACAGAATTATCAAAGAAAAATATTATTGAGCTTATTTATATGTTGGTATATTTTGTGATTGTATCTACCTCTTGTCAGCGATGGTCATATTATTTTAAAGATCTGCTCCAAAATATATTTTCTGCCATTTGTTGAAACACCATACCCAATTCTATGCCTACCGTGCACCCGATACTCGCCCAACCAGCGCTCGAGCCCTATTTTCGATATGCTGGGGCCTGCTACTCGGCTGATTAGAGCTCGAGCCCCGTTTCCAGTAAATATGCACTTGATACTCACCCGACTCCTGCTCGAGTACCAAATTTAGTAGACCCAACGCTCGAAGAAATTGCTAGCAATCACAAGATGGAAGTAAGTTAGTTAAGTTAACACATTTGTACCACCCAATTTATAAGTTGATTTTCATATTATATATCTTCCTTAACCGTTAAAGACCAGAGGGTTTTATTTAAAAGTCATGGTTATCGAGGTTTTTTTTCATCACAAAAATCACATTATTATTATTATTTTTTATTATTTACTATTCACATTTAGATTAAAATATATTTTACGTATATTATATATTCTATGATTTTTATCCCGTAAATTTATTAAGGGGTTAAAACATTATTAGTGATTCAAAACGATTGGTTCCTTTCATTTATTAATTAGGTTAGATTATATTTTTTTATCATAAATGGATTTGAATCAAGCTGATTTTTCAAGATTTGTACCATTCGTTTAAACTCGTACACTTCATTTTTAATAGAAAAATATATTGGAAGAATATAAGATAAAATATATGGTAAATATATTTTATCAGAGCATCACTCGCACGATGTGGCATGCTATACTTGTTGGAGTTCAGCTCGAACTACATGCATCCAAAGAATCTTTTATAGAATAATCGATCTTTAATTAATAGGCATATGTAAAGAAAAAAAAATAAGAGAATGTAAGATGTTTCAATCAAAATGAATTGTTATTTTGACTAAATTATTATAGATGACTTGATAATTAATAGGTAATAGTCTATAATTTTAACTAAATTATTTATTTATGTAATAAAAACTAGTATAAATTATCTATATAATTGATATATTAGTATTAATAGTACCCACAAAATTTTCAATTCAAGCTTAGAAAAAAGAAAGAGAAAAAAAAAACCTAATACCAAAAATGTAAAGTCCAAACAACCACAAAAGTACACTTAACATCATCATCATATTAATAATTCCGATTAATGATTTTTAAAATTTTAATTTGGATAATGATCTAATCAAATCAATTCGTTTTAAAATATTCTATTCTCAACAATTGGGAGAATTTTATATTAAAAAAATCAGATTTCTTTAATGTTAAAACTTTCATATAGAGTTTTTGGTTGATAATTAATAATGAGATGATTTTCTTTGAGTGATTCAAAAATGTTTTTGATTGATTTTTCTTAAGTATATTTATTGTTAGACTTATTTATATGTTGATATATTTCGTGGCCGTACCTATCTATTATCAATTATGGTCATATTATTTTGAAAATCTGCTCCAGAATATATCTCTTGTCATTTGTTGAAACGTCATACCCAATTCCATGCTTGCCGTACACCTGACACTCGCCCAACTAGCACTTGAGCCCCATTTATGGTATGCTAGCGCCTGCTTTTTGTCTAATCAGAACTTTAGCCTCGTTTCCAGTAAGATCACGCCTAATACTCGACCGACCCTCACTCAAGCGCCAAATCCAATAAACCTAATGCTCAAAGAAATTGGTAGATACCACAAGACAAAAGTAAGTTTGTTAAGTGAATGCTGCCTATACATCCGATCTATGTTTAATTTTTATAATAAAATATCTTTTCTAATCACAAAAAATCCGAGAGAGTTTTATTCAAAAGTCGTGGTTATCGAAATTTTTCTTTATCATTAAAAATCATATCTTTATTATTATTATTATTACTTTCATTATTTACTATTTAAATTTAGATTAAAATATATTTTATATGTATTATATATTCTATAATTTTTTTCCACAAATTTATTGAGGGGTCGAAATATTATTAGTGATTCGGAATAATTGGTTCCTTTTATTTATTAATTAGGTTAGATTGTATTTTTTTATCATAAGAATAATATATATAACAATTTTATTAATTTATAAAAATATATTTATATAATTGTATAGATATATAATTGTCCGATATTCAAGTTAAGATTGAGTTGTTAAGCATCGATAACGTCTTCTATAGACATTCATGCTCACATAGAAAACCTTCACATTCAATTTACCTGCCTAATACAAATAATATTATTATTCAACTATGCTTGGCAACTTACCTATAGTGTGACATATTAGTATCCTTTTTCTCATTTTCTTTTCCTATATTAGGTACAATAGTGACATTAGGAAATCTCACTTCATTAAAAAAATATTAAAAAAATATTTTATTTCGGTTCGAGCCTTGCACAAGATAACCTCAATAATTAAAGGAGGAGAACAAGTTCATATAGTCTCATGAAGTGGGTATGTAAAATATGGTTTTCAATTCTTGTAAAATAAGTATGTGACTTTGTATTTGACTATAAGTTACATAAAATGCATATACAAATATAACTTATAACTTTACAATGATTATAGAATTCAAAAATAATAATGTACGGTCGATGATGTTATCATTGGTGGTTATTCTCAGTTGTGGTGTCATAACAAATTGTGTTCATAACTTATTTAAAATAAAATGAAAAATCTAAGTATGCTTATATTTATATTTATCTTGAATGATATATATCTTTCTGTTGTTGAAAATAAGTATATGTAGATAAATTAATTTACAAATATTTGATAGAAAACATTTGACCTATCATATTCGAGGCTAATTTGTGGTGATTTTCATTGTATTTAATTTAAGCAAAGTGAATAACTCATCATGTGCACCTATATTTTTTAGGTACATAGATTTTACCCTAGTTATGGACCATAGATAAGATCCAAAACCCAACATTAAATAAAATATAAAAAAACTCGTTATCACTTGATAGAATTAGCAAAACAACGATAAGATCAAGATCCAAATTATCAAAATTTAAATAATAAAAATAGGCTTAATCGTTAAAGAGGCTAGCCTACTATTAGACAACGAGGAATTGAGGGTTGAGCTATCAAGTAGATGGACTATTGGAGCATGGTTCTATTGTTAGAGATCAATTTTAGAATGTTGTCTTGTATAAAATTCTAATTTATCAAAAAATTAAATTATCTGTTCAAACAAAAATAACAAAATGGCCCAAGTGTTAACCAAAATTAAAAATTCTCACATTAGCTAGCATGTCACGTTAGTATCATTTAAAGAGTTCTTCATGAGGCAAACTAATCACTAACATTTCAACAAATATATCACTATCAAGAGTATTGGTTTGAGCCTCTAAACTTAGGGATACATGATGCTATATCAAAGCTATATTCTAATGCTCAACAAAACTGCCCCTAAGTTTCTTTAAAAAACTACTAAGATAGGTCAAAATAAAAATTTTAAAGCAATATATACTCAAAATATATTGGTCAAACGTACGGACCCCATCACACAAGGTAGAGAATGGTCTTTACATTTGTCTCGCTTTAAGTAGTCATTAAGATTAAGTAGATACTTAGTCTGAATGGTAGCTCACTCAGAATGATTATTGAGATTAAAGAGTTTTAAACTCCTTTGAGAATATGTTTATTGCCCTTAATACAATTGGTTTTAGCATATAAATGGATATATTGTACATCATTTATGGTATTTATTTTTGTCAAAAAACATTTGACCTATCATATTTATCTAATTTATGATTTCATTTTCATACGTATTTAATTAAAGCAAAATGAATGATTTGTCATTAAAATCCTCTTTTTTTTCGATACATAGATTTTAGCCCTAGCTATGGACTATAAATAAGATTCAAAACCGCTAACATTAAATAAAATATAATAAAATCCAAAGAGGGTCGCCCTTCATAGAATTAGTAAAACAACGTAAGATCAGATTCAAATTATCAAAATTTCTCATGAAACCCTAAGAGCCGCCGCCCGCCCGCTAGTCTATTATTAGACGATGAATTTTTTGAACGCGTTTTTTACTCCCCTATAAATTCATACATTATTTTCTTGAAACCCTAAGCACGCCACAGCCTTTGTTGACATCTGGTGAAACCATCAAACTAGAGAAGAAAGCCTTACATGCTTCATTGATTTAGCTTCTCTTGAGAAAATCAAAAGACATAATTTTGAGTTTCATGATCTAAGGAGTTTTCTCACCATTTTTCTTTTTATTTCACCATTGAAACCTGTCATGTCTACCTTCGTTTAAAGACGTTGGTTCATGTGAAGAACTAGACTAACATTGTGATCAAATATTCAAGTATCAAGAGGGAAGATTGACGTGAAGACCTAAACTTAGGGATACATGATGCTATATCAAAAATCCAATGATTCTTTGCTCAACAAAACTGCCTCTATGTTTCTTTAAAAAACTACTAAGATATGTCAAAATAGAAATTTTAAAGCAATATTTATTCGAAATATATTGGTCAAACCCGGAACCCCATCTCACAAGGCAGAAAATGGTTTTACTTTTGATATTTCAAATCTAATCTTTATTATTATTGTTCATCATTATATATTTATGAATGGTTGTTCACTCAGAATGATATTAAAATAAATATCCTTTTAAACTACTTTGAGAATTATTTATTGCCCTATACAACTTTTTTTTAGCATTAAAACTGGATTGTTTTACATCATTTACAACGTGCTTTTTCAAATACTTATTCAAATTATAAGATTCAAATCATTTAAGCTTGCCCAGAAGGTTTGAAGCTTGCCATTCAAAGTGCATCCCCATCCCCTAAAAAATCCCTAAAGGAGAAAGCCATTTTTCTTCATTCCCTTGCCTCTTTGTTACTTGCATTATACTTTACTTAGGGTGAATATTAACTTAAATATTAAATAATAAATTTAAAAAGTATTCATTTAAATGTGACATTTTATTTAAATTTTATCATATATAAGATTTAAATTTAAAAAATTTAAGAGTTAGTTTCAAATCTCATGAACCAAATCTATTTATAAGGTATGCATAATTACCCAATTAACCAAATGTCATTTTCTATAAGACCTTCAACATGTAGAGAAAAAAAAAGAAAATATTTTAGAATATTTCTTTTAGAAATAATATGTATCACATCCATGTCTTACCCTTTTATCCTACATTTGTTTTTATATATTTGTCCCATACTTTAAGTTATAAATAAAACTAAATTAATTTTTTAAAAAAATAATCTTGATAAATATATTATTTAATCTCTATCTTTTGGTGAATATTGTTTAAAATTTTGTAAATTAAACAATGATAAATTTAATTTTAAAACTAAAATAAAAAATTAATATGGGTAAAATATCTAATAAGTCTCTTTTAAAAAAAAAAAAAGTTTTTATATTGGCTATTGTGATAAAAAAAATTATTTAGGAGGGTACTAATTATTTTTATTATTTATTTTTTTAAAAAAATATGTGATCTAATTTGTAATAACTAAATATTTTCTCAAACGTCCTGAAAGAAGAAATGTTGTGGGACGGAGTTACTAAAAAAAAAATTAGAGATTTAAGTATTAATATTGAATATATTAATATAATATATAATTATATATATTTAATTTTTTAAAAATATTTAAATATGAACATAATAAAAGTATATTATTTTTATATTTTAAATATTTTTTAATATTAATATTTATAAGTTAAATTAAAATCCAACGGATAAATTGAAATTAGAGGGTTTGGGACGGCAAGGCGTATGAAAGAGAAGGAATAGCTCTCGTTGTTTGGGCAGAGAGCCTGTCTCCTTCGGATAACCACTCACATGATATTCATGCTGCATAAATTGCTGCGCTCCTCCTTTATACCTTTCCGTTCGGGGCATTTCGCTTTCTTGCTAGCGGACAGACGGAAACCCATTGATAGGCGGAAGGACGTTTATGAGAAAAAGCAGAAAAAAGATTAGTCGAATAGATGATCCCAGAAAAAAAAAGTGCTGAACTTAAATGTTTTTGTTATTAGTCGCTGTACCTCTCTCAAAATTTCAATCTGGAGGGTAGGAGAGGCCAAGCTAAAGACACGCATGGATCATTTTGATGACTTCCTGATGCAGTACAAGGCGTAGAGGGGAGAGATAAAGCAAGACAAAATGAAGAAGAAGGTTGTATTGCTTGTTTTATATATTCAGCTCACTTGGGTACTTGAGTTTTTCCTCATTGATGCAAGACGACTATCTCCTTCACCTTCCATTTCGAGTCCTCCTGCTTCATCGCTTAGCTCTCCGATTTCTTCATCAATGTCAGCCTTTGCTCCAGGTACCACCTCCCTCTCTCGCTACGCCACTTTCTTCATCAATGACCGCCTTCACGCTCTCTGTCTTTCGACACACAAACACACCAGGCACATAACGGTATACGCTTTATGGGCACTTCAATTTTCGCTTGTTCTCAATCGTGAAGATGGCCGTTGGATTTGTGTCTGTGTGTGTGTGTGTGTGTGTGTGCAGTGGAGGGAGAGGAGGGACACGCTTGAAAATCGAATTTAAAATACAAAACCAGAAACGGCCATGCCCATAACATTTAATGCGATATCAAATTGCTACAATTTGAAATTATGTAGAAATCTTTATTATTACGATCATTTGTTCCTGCGGACCCTTCTCTCTCTACTATGTATCTTCAATTGGACAAACTATGTGTTCTTGTAGTAGAATGCTAATCTTACTCAATGTCGTATTTTATGAAAAATGTTCTTGTGATTTTCAGCTCTGAGGTTAGCAATGCTTGCAATGGTCTTTGATTTATCTAATTTCTGTTTTTATTATCAGGGAGAAGCAGGATCTTGCTATTTTCAGTTCTAATTCTAAGGCTATGTTTGCTAATTTTTGTTTTCTCTTAATTCAATCGTGCTATTCTTATCAGGGGTTATAGATGATAATCAAGAGCAAAAACTGAACACACATAATAGTAGGCTGGGTCTTGCACTCATTGTTGCTTCTGCGTCAGTTGGTGTGCTCATGTTTTCTTTGTTGTTGTTGTGGATTTATCATAAGAAGACCTCGGATAAACCTCAAAAAATTGATGCTAAGAGCTCAGGTGCACTATTTTTAACAATTGCCAAATCTTTTCATTATCTTACTTTTGATCTTATCACTGCATTTTCCTGATTACTGTTTCTGTTTATGTTGGGATTCAAACTTTGAAGTTGGTGTTAAAGGGCTTGCAACAAGTCAAATGAAGGGTAACTTTGATTCCTTGAAGATGAATTGCAACAGGATATCTGTTTCCGCAATTGATTATAAGCTACTCAAGTCTGCCACCAGCAATTTTGAGGAGAGAAATGTCTTGAGCCAGGGTGGATTTGAGTGTGTTTACAGGGCACGGCTCGATGACAACCATTATGTTGCTGTGAAGAAAGTAGATGGTGCAGGCCAAGATGCCGAAAGAGAGTTTCAGGTATCATCATTTGCTTTCATATTCATATTTTCCTCAGGATCGCAGTTTCATTGGGATATTGTGATAAAATTATTCAATTAGTGTATCTCTACATTGCAGAATGAGGTGAATTTGTTGAGTATAGTTCATCATCCAAATATAATTGCTCTTCTTGGTTATTGCATACACGGGGAGACAAGATATCTTGTTTATGAACTGATGGAAAATGGATCTCTTGAAACTCCAATTGCATGGTAATATTTTGTTACCATTTTGCATATAAGTTGGGCCAACAAGAAGTAGAATTGCCAAAAAAAAAAAAAAAAAAAAAGGCAGGACATTAATAATAGTCAATTTTCATCCGTGTCGTAGGGCCTTCTCATGGATCAGCTCTAACTTGGCATATCCGGATGAAGATTGCTCTTGATGTAGCAAGGTGATTCTATTATCCCAAATCGACATGCAATTGATTAAGTTTTCCCTATTGAGTATTGCAACAATTTTCAAGTTATAATGACACCAACAACAAAATTTTAAATTCACTAAGTGAATTCAGCTGTATGAATTTACTTTTACCATTTCACTCAAACTATTTTAATGTTTTCCAAGAGTATACGTAATTTTAAATCATTTTTATCACTTTACTCCAAGTTTTCTTTAGTCTACCTCATCTTTCTTTTCTCTAACTAAAATTAATTCAACTTTCATTGCTAATGCTTTATTCGGCCTACATTTTAAGTGTTTGAATCGCTTTAAACATCATTTTCTCATTATATTATCTTTAAGTATAACTCTACTAATCAATTTTAACATTCTCATCTATGCAACACTTACTTTTTATTCATATTACTGTTTGATTGCCCAAGATTATAATGCGTAAAGTTTTGACAGAGGTTTAGAATATCTTCACGAGCATTGCAACCCACCAATAATTCATAGAGATCTGAAATCATCCAATATCCTTCTGGATTCTGACTTCAATGCCAAGGTATTACCAGAAAAAAAAAAATTACAGTGAGATTCGCTTGCTTGCCCTTGGCTTGTCTTTGTTGTAGTTGTAAAATAATGTTAATGGAGTTTTTAAATCATAAGAGCACTTTGTCCTTTTCTCAGATTTCAGATTTTGGTGTTGCTGGAGCTGATGGGGTGCAGAATAAAGACATCAGACTTTCGTGTAGCTTGGGGTTTGTGGCCCCTGAGTACCTTTCAGATGGTATGCCAACTAAACTTCCTCTACTTATTAAGCAGCATATTCTCCGGTGTGACTACTTGGTTTCCAGTAATATTATCGATTACTTTTGTTTCATCGTGAAGCATTATAAATTCATAATGGCTGTCCCTCCATCCAATCGTTTTCTATTGAACTTGAATATTTGTAAGCATTTATACAATACCATTCACATAAAATTATCTTGGGCTTATGTGGATGAAAATATTAATATTAATATTAATATCAGTTACAATTGTATCGATATTAGGTATAGCAAGTGATACGTATAAGTATCGGGTGTATCAGAAGCAAATATTTTTTTAGCAAGCCGGAACCTTTGGACATAATATTGGCCGATATATCGAAAAATATTAAGTCCTGTGATCGATGTATCTCCAATACGATGACATATTGTGAATTTGTCATGGTATGGGGGCCGGTAACAATATTTCATTCCATTACAACCAATGATTAGGCAGCTGAGTTAATCACTACTTTGAGTTTTGCTTAAAATAACTTAAATGGATAGATTGATCTTGATTTCCATGTCACCTTATGCTCATAATGGTTGGAGTTTATAGATGTTTTCTATTGAAAAGTTGTCTAAACCAATGAATTTTTTATTAAATTGGTATATTTTTAACAGTGTAAGCTCTGTATTACCTGGGGTTTGTAAAAGTTCAATCTCTTACATAGGCAACATAGCTAAAAGAAGTTCAGAACCATTTTAAACCGCGTATTCAAGCTTTGCATGGTATGTTTGCATGTAAGAATGATGCAGTAGTAAACAGTAAACTACCAAGGGTAGACCAAGTGAGCATCGAAGATCAATGAGATTATGACATTTGATGAGATCATGAGACTTACAGACTTCTGATAAACAGCCAAGGTGATGGATGTGGATGTTTATATAATACTGAATAATTTGAGCTTCTTCATCTTATAGGAAAATTGACAGATAAAAGTGATGTTTATGCATTCGGAGTGGTGCTTTTGGAGCTTTTACTGGGGAGAAAGCCAGTGGAAGAACTCTCCACATCGCAATGTCAATCTATCGTCACTTGGGTATATGATTTTTCTGTTATATTTAGGCAAAGTTCTTTTAAAAAGAAAAGGTAAAAGGAAAATTTCTAAGCTTAATTTTGCTGCATTCGTTAAATGCAGGCAATGCCTCAGCTTACTGACAGATTGAAGCTCCCAAACATCGTGGATCCTTCCATTCGAGACACCATGGATCTAAAGCATTTGTACCAGGTTAGTGAATAGCAGCACATCGTGACCATGGATCTTAAATTGATAAACATGGATATTGACAGTAGACTACACTATGTTTGGATTAGAAAAGTTGCAGAAAGGAAATAGAGACGGAAAGGAAGTGAGGAAAGGAATGTGAACTTCCATCGGTGAAATGAAAAGAACATCAAGCTCACCTGATACGATAATACTGATCATTATCATGTTTATTATTTAATGCAACATGCCATACTTCCCTTTCCATCTGCATTTCCTGAGTTTGCAAGAAAGGCAAATTTCCGCTAAGAAGGAAGGAGTTCCCATGCATGGTTGCACAATCAATATAGTATTGATAAAAGACTAGATACATTGAGAAGTAACGTTTCATTCTTACCTGTGCAAACTTAAGCATTTGTACTTCGTTCCCTTGATTTTGAAAATATACAACAACGTCCACAATTCTAACTCCAAGTTCCGATATCTATGCTTCCCAGTTAATAGCTTACTTCTGTCATATCTGATTCTTCCCCGAACATGAATCTTTGGTTTCGGTTGCTGAAGAGAATTGCAACATTGTTTGCAGGTTGCAGCTGTAGCCGTGTTATGCGTGCAACCAGAGCCAAGTTATCGCCCACTGATAACCGACGTTTTGCACTCTCTGATTCCTCTTGTTCCAGCAGAACACAGAGGCACGCCGCGAGCTGCCCAGCATGCAGCTCAAGTGCCCTCAACCGCTGTGAAGTAAATGGCTCATGGGAGCTGTGTTCATCTTCTCTTGCTCCTCTCTTCAAATTTCCAATGTTTTTCCTCCGATCTCAAATTTATTTCTAGCCACCTGATCACTCGGATGCCATATCAATCGATCAACCAATGTCTTCCACGTGATCTTTGATGTTCTACTGCTTATTAGTCGAGGTGATCAGAAAGTCCAAGGCCGAAGATTTGTCGGGTTTGTCTGCTTACCATGATTGTAAGCTGGGCATGTTATTACACTGGTTTGATCATATGTGAATTCAGGTAACATTTCTGCATATAATAACGATGCCTACTCTGTTTTTTCTTTTTTTGCTATTTAAACTTCTCGCATAAATTCTTATTTAATCATATTTATCTTTCTTAAGAAGACAACAACAGATGATTATACTATACTATACTATACAATGCTATACTATACTATACTAGTAAGTTATATAGGTCAATACCAGGCTGCCAGCTTAATATAAAGATTAACCCAACTAAACAAAACAGGGTAATATTTAACAGACAGTAATGTAATGTTGTTTCTCTATACTAGTAGTATAATTTTTATACAAACTTTATTTTTATATTATACTTGTATTTATCCAATCAAATTAATTTAGAATAACATTTGTTAAAATAAATTAAAAAATATTTTTTGACATTAATTTTTGAAAAATTGGATTTTACATAAACTTTACATCTTAAAAATTAAGATATAAAGACACATTTGCTTCTTTGTTTTTTAGAAACATTGCTCTCAATTTATTGAATTGGGCAAATTTAATATAGAAATATCTCCTTTTTCCTAATTAGACTCCCAATTTTTATTTTTAAAAATTCAATTTTTTTTAATTTAATATGCATTTATATGACAAAAGACTTCAAAATTATAAAAGCCAAAGATGATGGCTAATTTTATAATTTTATTAATCCTTAATTGATATTTTCATATAGAAAAATATTGGTACTGAAATAAATATTTAAATAGAATCATAAATTAACACTTTAAAATTAAATATTAAAAAAATAAAAATGAGAACATGAATACATATAATAAAATAACATATATTTTTAAAAAATTTTTGAAGAATAATAAAAAAATGATTTTAAAGAATTCTGAAAATATTTTATTTTTTAATTCTATAATAATGCTTTGTGGTGCCCATATAATATCAAAAAAAAATCTGAAAAGCTTTTTATTTTTATTTATTTTACTTTTATTTGATTCCAAATGTTATCAATTTAGAATATAATTTTGTATAATATATAAAACTTATAATTCAAAATTAGAAAAAAAAATTATTTTATTAAACTACAAATGGGAGATTTAGCTTGTATTTCAACAGCACAGGTTAGATAGTGGGCCCACAGCACTGCTGCCTTGGCTCCTGGCCCACTGCACGCCCCTTGTGAGTTAGTTTATCTGTAAACCAAAAAGTGAGTTTGTTTGGCCAAAATTTAAATGCATTAAATACCATAAAGTAGGAAGGTTCACATATTTTTTATATCCCTTTGTTTAACTTGGGCTAAATTGAGTAGGATGGGCTAAATTGCAAGAGATTGGCACCGATGCAACCACCAGCTATCGGCTAGGTAAACGGCCGACCTTCAACAAACCAAATAGGTCTCAGGGATAGTCAACGGTGGTTGACGACTGTTTTCTATAAATGAGTATAAATTATTGATATTTTTTTGAAAGATTTTAATGTATCGATAGAGATGTTATTGGGGTTTAATTTGAATACATATAATTTAGTGCAATGGAATAAAACTCAAATCACTCATCAAATATTGACCACCAAATTTATGAGTATAAGAAATATAATAATATATAATATTTTTAATGTGAAGAATCTTTTTTAATTAAGAAAAAAATTATTGGATAAATTTTAAATAAATTCACTATAAAAGTGTCTGTTATATAAGTAATCATATCTGAAATTTCTTCATTATAATCTCGAATGAAGAATGATTAATTACAACTCCCTCAACACACTCAATAACTCATAAAAAAAAATATAATAAAAAAATAATAGTAATTATATAAAATACGCCATAGAAATCCATTTCAAAATAATATGCCCGACCTTTGCCAAAAATAGAACTTAAATTGGATCTCAATCAGATACAGAATCTCTTCATATTTTTTATTTTCTCTTCTCTCTTTGTACAACACTCCTTACATGAAAAACCGACTTTAGAATGCACTAAAAATATATTTGGCGCATTTTTAATATTACAAACCGTGTCCAAGCGACCATTAGGTGCTTCTCAAGCCTATGCACCACTGGAATCATCACTTAAATTCCCGTCGGCGTGCCTCTAGGGTAGGCGCCCCTAGATTCAGCGCTAAGACGGCAAGGGGCTTGTCGTGCACGAATGTCGTAATTCTCGCATAAATATTGTGCAACCTTTCGATAATTATCCGTTTATTGTAACACTTATAAAAGAGTAACCAAAATGCAACAGATATAAAATATACCAAATATATCAAAAATTATATAAATACCGAAATCATGCTAAAGTCATACTAACATGTAAAGAACTAATTATTAGTGATGACCTTACTAATAATAAATAAATATTAAAATTCAAGTTATGATTGTTTTCATATAACCACGAGCCATATACAACTATTTATGACTAATGGGTTGGCCGATTACATGTTATTACATGTTCAATTGAACTTTCAATTTATAAATAATTATTAATACATATCTAAATATATTCTATTTAGTAGTTATAATAGTCCTTATTTGAATCAAAATGATAACCTTGCTCAAATACAAATATATATTTATTTTTCTCATGTGGGAGAATTATTTTCTTTCATCAAAGTTAATGTAAAATTTTTCTTTATTTTTTTCCAAATATGTAACAAGTAGAAACAATAAAGTAAAAATTTTGGACATATAAAAAATTTAATGTACAACCTTAAAGTATGTAGAAACCTATACAAAAATTTCAGAATGTCAACATAATTTATATAATCATCATGATATTTTTGCAGAGAAAAAACATGAAGACATATTTATGTAAAAATTAAGAATATGTATAAAAATACATATAAAATCTAAAATTATACAAGATTATTTATATAAAAATTTAATATTTAAATATAATTTATAAAAATTTAAGTCATATAATTCATAAAATTTTATAAAATAAAAATAAAATTACATGTATATAAATTTTAAAACAATTTAAGTACAATAATAATATATATATGAACATTTAAAATATAAAATACTCAAAAATTATCAAAAAGATCAATAATAAAAACCATTATCAATCAAATGTTAGAAATCACTCGATCTAACTTCTTTTAACCGGAAGCTTAATTTTTAACCTAAAATTTTAATTAATCTCAAAAATCAATCAAATTAATTATTATTAAAAAATATTTTTTTTAATATTCATACCTTATAGAAAAATAAAACTAATTTTTTTCTTTTATTTTCTCCATTACGCATCTCAGGTCGATGACCCAAAAACTACTCGCAAGTCCAACAATCATGTTTCAGTATCTTATGTCCAATAAATATAGCAATTAAGTAAAAACCATGCATATTTCATGAATAAATATCATCTAAAAGTAACATCAATATAATTCATTTATAATGACATCAATAATTAACAGTTCCATTGTTATTATCATACTAGTATTTATATATTTCAACATTTTTTATAAAAATTAAATAAAAATACTTACATATTATATTATTTCAATATATTAAAATATCAACTATTACATCACAGATGATCCAACTACTGGAGGCTGTGTCGCAGATACTGTACAACACTACCTCCTCGCCGGCATATATGATGGGTAAGTCTCAATGTGATACTTTCGTAATTTAACTCTATCGTTAGGTCAAAACTCCTCTTCATAACATGAAAAAATCGGACTAATGCATTGGCTTCCACACAGCAAGATTTTGAGAGAGTCTGAACATACAGCCTAAAACTAATTATGTGAGAATGTTGTTTCTACTATTTGGACTTATAACATTTGTGTCATAATTGAGCAACTTGAGTTCAGCATTAAGGATTGCCCATGGCATAAACTTGGAGACCTTCACTATAGGCCTTCGGGATCACAAAACTCTCACTATATACGAAGCCTAGGAAAGAGTCGGGTAACCTTGAGTCCATCATACGAGAGTTTACCTTTCATTATATAAGAAATTCATGATCATCGGCTCACACAGAGGCAACTTTATCATCGTGCAAACACAGTAAATAAGAAAGAGCTAAGAAGAAACCATCAATGGCAACACTGCCAGCATTCCAAACACAGTATAGAAGGGAACTGCTGCACTTGCCAAGTAGCTGCAATCACAACTATGGTAGTGATGAGAGAAAAGCTTACGTATTTAACGCAAATGAAACAGCCAGAATTCAGGAACCAATCTATAGAAGACTTCATTTGCCATCAAAAGTCATACCTTCAGAACTGGCATTGAAGAAGAAGAAGAAGAAGAGGAAACCACTGGAGATGGAGACTGAGAGGCATGCCGTCTTTGTCTCCTGCTTCTGCTAGCAGAGCTTGATGATGAACGAGCCAAGGAGTTAAAAGGAGCTGTTTCTGAAGAGTCACAAGTATTTGAATGGCTTCTCCACAACTTCATCTTCTCGCTTTTGCAAACCTTGTTTTCAGATCTAATATGCTGGATTGCTGTCTCATTCAAAGCCGTGGGAAGAACACATTTGCACAGTAAACCTTCCAGTTCACAAGAATAAAAATAATTAGGAATCTGAATCAATTTGCTTATTTGATTTGGCATCTAATTGTTTCAGGATGAATAACAATAATACAGCCTTGCATTCTACAAATGGGGTCATCTATATTGATCTAATCTCGAAATTCACTGGATTTAGGTTAATATCCATTAAGAGAAGAAGTAATTTAAGATCATTGTTTGTCACCTCACCTCTATGTTTTCTTACATCTATCTTTTCCTTTTTTTTCTTCAATCACTACTAACTTACATTTTCTTACACCTGCTTTATTTGGCTTACTTTTGAAGCATTTGAACCACCTTAAACGCCTTTCCATTAACTTATCTTTTGTAGATACAATTTTTAAATATTTATGGATGTCATTATTTTTTATAAACCGATGTTATCTATAATTTTAACTCAAGGCAGCCGTAAGAACTTTAAAACTATCACAACAAAAATTTGAAACAAATTAATTCAAAAGTTTTTTTAATACACTAAAGTATTTGCAAAAATTGAATACTGTACAATTATAAACATGATCAACAATGACGGATATAAAGATGTTTGGGCTAGATACTATCCCACTATGAACAATTTAGACTTCTGATTACATACAAATACACGGATAGGACAAAAGGAAGAGCCTTGATGCAATGGTATGGTAAAATTATTACCATGTGACCTGATAGGTCCTATGTTTAAGTCGTGAAAACGGCCTATTACAAATTACAAAATACAAAATAAAATTGTGTACAATAGCCTCAAATATATATGACTACTCCCTGAACCCGATCAAAAAATAGATTTTGAAAGATAGCATATTTATTCACTCTATTAATAATTGAGCTAAATTCGGTATATCATAAGAGATTTTCCCTTTCCATTGATTACTATGGATTACCGGCCTAAGCCATTTCATGGATAAAGTTAGACCACTTAACCAAACAATAATGAGTCTTGTGGGAGTTTCATGCAACGAATTATCCTCTATAACATGGATAGCACACAGTCTAGTAAATAAATTCAATGTTCTTCTTACCCAGCCGAGCTAGTCGATTGACCCAACTAGGAATGGGCTTCCCCGTCAACTGTATGCACGCATCGTTGCAGAAGTGGTTGCAGTTCTTGCTAATAAGATGGTAAGTGTTGCCCAAGTAATCCTTTGATAGTTTCTGCATCAATGCGCGTGCCTCTTTAGAACTTAAATCTGTCCTTCCAATCAAAATCGATTTCCTAAATCTGAAATCAGAACACTGCTTTGGTTCCACTTCAAATACCCCTGATGTTGCATGATCATGAGCACCAAAAGCATACTCAACTCCATGCACTACACATTCAGAAAGTGTAAATATTCAAAGCCCACATTTACCAAATCTTAAAATGGCATCATTAACTGAAACCAGAAAAAACATTATTTTCAGTTGGCATGCCATCAAGCTATTAGACAAGTCACAAGCCCCCTAAACCTTTTCCTAGCTCAAGCTCGAATGGGAAGAACTCTTGTTCCTAGTAGCAAGTACATTTAGTTTTCTACAAACCAAACTCATATTTCATATAGGCAATTATATTCATGCTGGATTCTTGAGGCAGGCAGTTCCCCCATGCTTGCACCTATGATCTAGCACCTTCAATTGTGTTAGGTGCTCATTTCCTCTTATCTAGAGCAAGTTATCAGCCCAGCAAACACACTCAGTCGAATTTTTATGGAAGCAGTTAGAGTTCTCCCATTTTAGAGTCATCTCATTTTCATAACGGTAAGAATTTCATCCTAACAATTTGAATTCGCACTACATAGCTGGAACGGGCCTTAAATATCCTAAACTCCTGTAATAGGGCATAGGATTGACTAGGTTACAAAGTGAGTCCGACGCATTTTAATATATTGGTATAATCCTATTTGTCCAATTTACGATGATGTTGGATTAAGTGAATTGGTTGGGCATCCATGATGGATTGACCTGACCCAATGGTTAGTCAAAGGTGGTTACCTCCACCACTTGTGTTGTGGGAGATTCCCCGCTGTCATCTTCCTCTTATGCCTTTCTAGCTAAATGGATAGCTTCCATCATTTAGATAAGAAGATGAGAAAAATGAAAAGGAAAAAGAAGAACAGGAGATTGAATACCCATGAAAATGTTTCTAAATCCTTGGCACTTAGGTTGTGAAACGTGAGTATTTTCTATTTGTAATCACACTGCAACCCAGAGTACGGTTCTCTGAAAAGAAAACTATGATCAAACCAAGATTATGAAATTTTCAGCATATTCTGGAGTATATTTTTTTGTTATATTTTTCAGTTCTACTATGGTCCATAGTTTTATCCTTCTATCCTACGGATGAAGTTCCCATCACGGGGATCACGAAAGAGGATATAAAAGGGAAGGGCCCAGGACTCATTTTCATAACTGGAGCATGAAGTGGAAATGGCTCCTAGAGCTAGTAAGCAAGCACACCCAAATCCCCATAATCAACTCTTTTGATTGTGGGCAGATTTTTGACGTCATTACATGCAATTTCCTTCCGCAAGTGGGATTTCAGCAGGTACTAAGCGTCAAATAACGTGACGCAAAAATGATTGAGTTTAATTCCAATTCCATGTTCCACATCCTTGCCAAAAATTCACCTCACAAATGAGTAAACTTAGCATGACTTAGTTTGTTTCTTGTCAGTTTATATAACATATATAAAAATATCAAACTCACAAGATCTCAGAACTATCGATTGCGAATAGTTCCAAGAATCATCAAGTACAAAATCTAGCCCCCTCCCCAACCCAAAATCACCTTCACAATAACTAGCCACCCAGAATATCCGAAAAGAAAACAAAGCATTTTAAACTGTTTCTCGTCTATGTCAAATGGGAAGGGTTTTCTCAGCAACCAAACATAAAGAAGCAGTTTAAAAACTCAAATCAGATCACAATTTACGCAAGATATCGAAAACCCAACAGATCTAAACAAAACATATTTGCCCATTTCCTCTAAAAAATGAAGTTAATGGAGAAAATGGGATCAAATCTAACCTTGGACGCCAGAGTGGTAGACGCCGAGACCGAGCCAATAAGCGTAGCCATTAATGGGAGTCAGATCGTAGACGTTTAAATAGACGGGTACTGACCCAGTTCTCCTCTTCTTCGGCATCGTTCGACACAGCATTCTCTCTAGTCTCTTTTTCGCTCTCTCCCAACGATTTTCGGTCTCCCTTTTCAGTGCTTCACTCGCCAGCTCCTGTGATAATGCATATAATGAGAATCAAATTTTCTTTATCCCGACAAAATTAAATATTAAGTACTAAATGCCAAAGATTTTATGATGTTAGATATTTTATACTTAACATCGTTATCTTTACTACAAATCATAATATTATATTTATCAATTAATTGATATTAAAATAAGATAAATTTAGTAAAAATGTTATATTTGATTAGATTAGTTGATAAAATAAAAGTTTTAGGACATGATTGAGTAAAGATGAAACCAAATCAGACTTAGAAATATTTAAATTTTTTTCGAAAAGTAATCTGTAATCAATAATTCAAAGAAGGAATTTGAGAGTTTCGAGAAATTCTTTAAAATATTAGGCAGAAGGTTCCTTCTATTGAGGCTTATTTAATGGCTGTTTATATCGTCAGAACAGGGGATGGAATCTTGTTTTTGAGAGAGTGGAAAAGGAAAAGGACGCCGGATGGATACAGGTGAGCGAGGAGAGGCGACTACGGTGGCGCTCCGACGGCGGGAAGGTCAGCTACTCTGCTCCGGCTGCACTTCATGAAACATCAATGGCTGTCATGCATTACATTTTGCTTTTGAATAGTCATTTTCACCTATCGCATTCATGAAACATCAATGTCATTCATTTTTCTTTTCTTTTTTTTTTATTGATATAGAGCAACTTAATTATTATATACAAATGAATAATTAAAATCATTCACGTAAAAGCAAATCAATCTCATGAATTATATGAATATTGCAATATATGCATATATCAATTGCATTACTTGACTTTGGCAAAAAATCTATATCAATCACATGAATAATATGATTATAAATTATTTGCTACCAATTTAATAGATAAATTAAGATTATATTCAATCAGTCATCTTTAAGGATTATTATAAATAAATTTTGAGAAAAAATATTCATAATTATAATTTTATAATAATTTTTAAAATTTATTTTATTATTTTTTTTTATTGAAAATAATATTACATAATAAATATAACAATATAATTTATATATATTTATAATATTTAATAGCTGATAATTGATAAAAAAAATATTCAATTTCATTGTCATTGTACAAATATTTTGCATATTTTGTGAATCCCAACATTATGCTTTCATTCAAATAAACATCAGTGGAGCCAATCAAATATGTTCTTCCTAAAAGCAATGCTTTACATCACTTTGTTATGGTCTCGATAAAGACATATTATCCAAATAACTCAAAATAATATAAAATATAATTAAGATATGTAATTTTTATAAATAAATATGACTAAAAAATAAAGACTAATTAACTTTTTTAGATATGAGAATGATCACGGATGAAAATAGTTAGGTCGATTGAATAGACCCAAATTATAATTTTTTTAATAAATATATATATATATATTTTTAAATTTTGTGTAAATTTTGAGTTTAAATATGATATCAATAAGGTATGTTTTGGTATAATTAATAACTTTTATGTAATAACTATTCATTTAAAGTTTACATTGAAATATTTTTATCTAAATATTATATTTTTAAACATATCATATTTTACTTATTTTATACAAATATATTTTTTAAAATATATAATTATTTATTTTTTATTAGAATTATAAACATTTTAAATTTTAATATAAATTATTAGTTGAAAAATTAATTGATAAATTTATTTGGTGTGTTTGTTTATAATAAATTAACTAATTAAATTAATTTTATAATAATTTTATTCACTGTTGTTGAAAGTTATAAAAAATTTATATAGCATATAATAGTAAATCATATACTGAATATAATTTTTAATTACAATATATTATTGACGTGTTATGGATTTAAATTTCAAACAAATTTGGGTCGAATTGTCTGTCAGATTTCAATTTCGTCTATTGAGTCTCGGATCCTACATATTACAACTTTAAATAAGAGGTCAGGTGATGCAGGATTTAATCCCATCGAAAATACTCTAACACTCAAATCAATAATCAACTTTCTTAGAATAGAATGTGGATACAGAGAATGCAGAAATAAATGCAGTGAGTGTATTTATGTATGCAGAGAATGTAGAAATAAATGTAGGGCGTGCGTTTACGAATGTAGGTTGGAGTGCACTCGTAGGAAAAGTAACTTTGTTATTGTTTCTCGTGAGGAGTAGGTTCTCTAAGTATTGAGTTCGCAGAGAACTAGTTGTCGAGAAAGAGAGAGAGAGCGTTAGGATACTCAAAAGAGTTAAAGAGCGTCTGAGAATTTGAGTTTGCTTGAGGGCTTTAATGGATAAGAAAAAGCGTTTGTAGGCAATTGAGAGCGTGCTTCAAGTAGTGAGTCTTTAGAGCTTTTTATAGCAATAATTTCAGACTGCCTTCCTTATGTAGTAAGGTTAAATACTTGCCCTTTGTGTGGGGATCACTGCCCTTCCTACACAAGTGTAAGCACTATTCTTGATTGTAATAGTTAAGAAGGTGGATATCCTTCATTTTGTACGTGGCAACCGCTAGGGTTTTCTTATGAATTGCACGTGAATTCTGGTGTCTTTATTCTGAGATGTGCCTTGATTCTAGAAGCTATCGTTACAGTTAAGATTGTTTTTTCAGAGATGTGAGAAACTAAGATAGATAATCATCGCAGTTTGAGGACGAATGTATGGACCACTTTAGGCATGGGTTGCATTCATCCTAGGTTGTTGTCGGCCCATTTGTCATTTCTTTGATCAACGGTATCGTTAACCGTCATCAGATTAGTTGAGCCTTCATTGATCTTAGGACACTGCCGGTCCACTTACCACTCCACTGGTCAATGGTAGTATTGACCGTCCAGATAAAAATAAGCCGCTGTTGGATTTGGACCATTTCCTCTTGTGGGCGAGCCTATTATTGGCGTCCCATCAATTATATAAAATAAAATATCTCTCTATATATATTATAAATATACTATACATAATTAGTGTTAAATATATTATTAATTTAAAAATAAAATTGAATTTAATATAAAAAGGGTAATAAATAAGTTATAAGATATGGAAATGTATATGGTAACGTTCAAATGCAAACAACAAAAAATATATGTTTATGTTATAATAATAATAATAATAATAAGGGAGGGTGGTTATACTTCTGAACAATTAAAAATGAAAAAAATATATAATTTTTTATTTAAAAATAAATAATTAAGATATCCATATACATCAGAGATGGACTCCCCGAATTTTTGAGGCCGCCGCTTACGGAGATGGCGAAGGAAGAAACTGTCAGAAACGCAGAAAAACTGGTGGCGGCGGCCATGAAAGGAAACGATGCATCTCACGATGCCGCTCACGTGTTTCGAGTTAGGGACATGGCCCTGGCTCTCGCTGTAGAAGAAGGCCTCTCCTCTTCAACAGAATCCATTGAAATTGTATCATATTTCTCTATCCACGACTTATCTCATATCAATCGATGTTTGTGCGATATTTATTTGATTGTGTTTCAATCAAAAATTTTAGGAATTTCGTGGAAAATGTATTCTATTTCTCTCTCCAAGAACTTTTGGCATATACATTGATGTTTGAGCGATATTTTTGTTGCATTTCATTTTCAACTCAATTATAGAATCATTTGGTTGTTTTATTTTCGAATCTCTGTGGTGTGTCTGTCTTAGATATCATATGATGGTTGCCGAAAATCGGATCATGAATGTATTGTAAATGAAACTAAGACTATCTAAACCTTCAACTCCCCCATAACTCGGAGTTGCGAGATTGGAAACAAGTTGTGAACCGAGTCTCTGAACTTTGAATCTGCTGAAGTATGTTTTTGGGGAACAAACGACACTTCTCATTCAAGTGTCATGCAAAACGAAATCTATATGATGTATGTCACTATCGGATTTATGGAGGCTGCCTCTCTTGTGGCTATGTAGTCCTGTATCTTACCAATTAAATTGTTCATCTGAAATGGACTGCTCTAATTTAGACATTTTTAAAAAATTAAAATCAATAAAATAAATATTTTAAGATGAGACAGTTAGGATGAAGAGATATTGCCCCCTGACTCGGTGATATTATTGACCTCACATTTTATTTGACTCACTTTTCATACCCGAATGCATTGTGCGGATCTGAATTTTCTCATTCTCTCTTCCTTTATCATAATGGCCTTCGTTTTATCTTGTTTGTTTGTAGGTGGAGCTTGCTGCGCTTCTTCATGATATAGGTAGTCCTTTGCCTGATTATTTAGCTTAACCTCCTACCTACCAATGCCATTTTCATGTCTAGGTTTCGCATGCAAAAGAACTTAAAAGTAATAATCTCATCTTTAGTCATAATTGTGTGGCACTGATGTACTTAATCTTGTAAGAATGTTCAGCGTACAAATCTTATGAAACATCATGAGAATGAGAACAGCCTAATAGAGATACTACGACATCATTTGCACCATGTCAGTTTCACATACATAAGACGTGCTAAATGAATATCCTTTAATATATTAGGTAAGGATGAGCTTCCATAGTTTGCACGCCAAGCTAAAATCAGTTTTGGTAATATATGTATGAATATGCTGCATCTTGAATCCGCATTGATACATTTTTGATACTTTGTCATTTTGAAATTAGATATTTACTTTTTACCAATCAAAAGGAAAAAGTATGCATGTAGTTGCACTTTATGAGGCACACCTGCGGTTAACCACCTCAAGCGCCTGAATAAGTTCTCTAGTGCGCCAAGGTTCTGAGATGACTTCTTTTCAAATGAAGAAACACAATCAGAGTACCAAAAAAAGTATACAAAAGGAAGTTGAAATTTATTGAGGAAAGTGTGTGGTTAATGAATATTGAAGTTTCTAGGGTCCCCAATTGAAAAAAAATATGCATATTATGTAGGATGTGCAGTATCAGAAGTCATTTCTTCTCCTGAACAAATCTACTTCTCTCATTTTTCTAAACATTTCTTAGTGATATTTTTCGTTGGATTTCTAATTGCAGGTGACTACAAGTATGTCAGGTAAGTGATTTTCTTTTGATTCATTTCCCCAATGAAACCAGTGATAGTTCCTCTTTTCTTGACTGATTTTGTTGTGTTTTATTTGCTTTTCATGACATGCGTGTTATTGCCAAATTTAATCCCCACAATGAGAAGATAAGAAAAGAACAAAAGCAAGTAAAACTGGTATATTGTGTTTTCTAAGTCTTTCTATCCCAAGATGTTGTCAACTATTCTTTCCATGCTTGAAGTTTTTTCTGCTGCTAGGCCTCTTTTCTACTCCTGCCAGTCTGCCAAGAAATCCAGTTTACCCAGACTGTTGTGAATAGTAGTTTTTATCGATAGTTGTCTAGACAATGCCTGTGTAAATCTTTCAATTTGTAATTTTTCAATATTGGTTGGAGTACCACAGCTTGTGAAATTTTTTGAAAGCTTCTGCACTTGGTAAGGTTTCCTACTGTGTGTACTATAGCCACTGGTGGTTCCAAAATTTGAGGTGTTTATGATTGGTGAGTACAAGAATAATGGCGATTTAGTGTATGAGAGATGCAGTACAAAAATTCAGGAGGAATAATGCTTTGATAATTTAGTAATAGGGAATCACTCACCCTATAAGGAAATCATTAAATGTTGGATAGTATACTTGGGAAGTTGTAATAGCTGTAAATGGTGAAGGGTAGAAGGTAGAGAAGAGAAGAGAAAAGGAAGGAAAACGCATACCAGTTTGATGACAAGATAGGATGCATATCAGAGTGATGGCAGAGAGAAAGAATCTCAGAGAGGAAGAGTCTAGAGTAGGTGGTGTGGCAAGATAAGGACCGTTGATGATAAAGCAAGTTGAGCTGTTCAATTAGAGGATAATTGGTGAAGATGAAGGTTCGAGAAGCAGGTATTGCTAGGCAGAATCTGAGCAATCCATCCATTTAGTTCGAAAGGCGGGTGGTTGGAACGTGATTGAGGATTGAGCTGCTGCTTTCAGTTGCCTAGCACATGAGTGAGGCGTGAGGCAGTTGTTTTTTTTTTTTGTTACTGATTCTTATAATTTCTGTTAGGAAAAAAATCAGGCTGTTAGAATATTTTTTATTGCAGTTAGTATAAATATAGATTGGAATGGCTAATCTGGTGTATGAAATGAAATCCTGAGAGTACCTTCTTTGGAGATTTACTTTCTTCTCGAAATGGAAGTGCTATCCTTCTTCCTCTTCCTTGCTTGTGATATTTATACTCCAGGGAGCTGCAAGTTTCCTAAATTCATCATAAACACCAAAACTTTAAAAAAGGGGTTGGAATCACTCACTAACAGATGTTACTCTTGAGAGAAGTTAAAAGGTTTATCATTTCACCCCTGGACTGATGACTAGCTTCTGAAGGGCGGTTCTAGGCTGCCTAAGAGGGTCTTGAAGCCAGCTTTCAAGCTTTGGAATAATGGCATGCTTTCTTGGGCCCTTCTCCTCTTGTATGTTGTCACACGGTTTTGCCTTGGGACTTCTTCCTTGAAATCAAAGCTGGGTTCTGCAGTAATGAATGTGGTGGCTGCATTATTTTGGGCAGCTGCATCACTTGACTGCATCAACAAGACTTCCAAAACTTGCAGGATTGGGGGAAGTTAAACATACGCAACCTTATCCATATATTTTACAATGATTGTTTTTATGGTTTGGAATGCAGGTAAATAATCTCGGTGTGTTTATTGTTCGTTTGGAATAGGAAGACAATAATAATTGAGAAAAGCTGATATCTATTTAGTAACGAAAGGTAAAAGAATCTAATGTTCTGCTAATAGAAGCATTTCTGCAGGATGATATTGTTGGTTCGGTGATTGGAATATTTTCATCATATAGGTAGGAAAAGCATTACAATTAAAGAAAGGAATATCAGTTGATTTTTTTTTTTTTCAAAAATAGATGTCAGTGAATGAGGGTTAGTTGCAGTCAAGAAACTAGGTAACCATGGATCATATGATTTAATTATATGATTGCGATCTCGTCTACTGAACTCCAAATGGTTTTGGCAAAAGTGGCTTGACATTTTTAAGTTGATACTTTATAGGAGGAAGGCTAACCTATGTGAAAGCCATTACCTGTTGAAAATTTGTCATAGTGAGTCAAGCCAAGCCAAGTGGCAACAGGTTAATTGAGTTCGTTAACTTAGCATCGTTCTTGATTTTGGCTTGAGATTGAATGGATATTCGAGCTACATACTGAAGCTTACCTCTCCTCACTCAACTTATGAAATATGGCTTGAGTCCAACTCATGCTTGAGTTTGATATCAAAATTTCAGCAGAACCTGGAAAATTATTCCAGAGGCATGGAACAATCCCAGGAATGGCTGGAAAAGTGGCTGATGGACAATGATTCAATGGAGTTTAGGCATGATAAAATATCCTTTTGTATAAGGAAACTGATATTTGTCTACCCATATACAATCACTCTGTATATGTGGGTATCATTTTAATTTTTTTCATTTTTTTAAATACCAATGGACTCAAAGATGGAAAATGGGTTGTAGGTGGGTGGGAGCAGTAGCCTTAGTCTTTGTTTAATTTTTTGTTTGTAGGAATGAAAATCTAAAATAAAGGGATAAACATAAATCGATAATTTGAACCTTGTTTTCTCAGTGAGCCAAACTTTAATGAGCTCATTACTAGTGGAGTAGCCTCTGCCTATCCATTTAACATGCTACTTGTGAGTTTAATAAGTTGAGTAGGCCTATGCTTGGGCTTGACTTGCTATCAAAAGTAGCCCAAGAATAAGCTTAGGCTTGACTCATTCCATGAACCAAACTTGAATGAGCCAATAATAACTCCCGATTTCTCCAGCTTCCAATAAATAGAGTCCAGATCTCAAAAGCAAACACTCTTCTCATGCATCAATTTCTGAATAGCTTCCTCTTTGCAAATCATTATTACTTAAAGAGGACTTCAAACTGTTGTAACTCCAGCTAGGTGGGCATAATCAGTTTTACTAGCGGATTTGCCAGCCGCAAAAGTATACAAACTAGGACAAACAACTTCCAAGTGCTGCTTACCAATCCAAACATCATCCCAGAACCTAACATTTGACCCGGAACGAGCTGTAAATGAAAATGCATCTCAATGATTGGCTTAATTTCTGCATATTTTATCCAAAGACTAACCCCAGAAGACTTCTTAGGAGTAGAGGACCAATCCAGAGTGTCAGTTCCATAAATGGCAGCAATGACCTTCCTCCAAAGTTGTTTTTTCTCACTGTGAACCTCCCTACCCATTCATTATCCAATGAAGTATTGAAGATTTTGAAACCTTTAACACCTAAACGTCAAACACCATACGCTTCTTGATAATCACCATCCTACGAGGTGAACTTTAAACGCTTTTCGAAATCCCTCACAAAGAAATGCTTCATCAAGCTCTCAATAACGCCAATAACCGAAACTGGGACTAAATGCTTAATCAATTGGGATTTGTCACACATTACTAAATCACCTCTTCGGTTCTTATTTGCTCACCTGTTGACTATTTCATTGCAAAAAAAACATAGTCAAACCCTTTTTTTGGTTTTGCAATTGGTAAGAAAATTTGCAGATGTAACCAAGGATAGTTGAACTTACTTATGAGAGAGTGAACATCTACCACTTGAGCTAACTCCATTGGGCAAGAAGGCATACTCAAGCATAATTGATAGGTGTTTTCATGTAGTGGCTCTTTAATGTATATTCATATGTCTTTTGCATCTTTTGATGCTTTTGATGGAGAAAATACTTCTTCAGTTCCTATAGAATAAGCCATATAGCTACATCCTCCTCTGATTCAATGGTTAAAAGGCTTGATATATTTTTTAATTCTTAGAAATGTGGTTGTACTTTTTGGGAAAATGAGTGGATCTGGTCTTGCATGCTTTAGCGATGGATGGAAGTGGAACTGCCGTGAAATGTTTTAGTAGGCTAATAAATTGCTTTTTGATGGCAAGTATATCAAACTTTTATTTTTTGTAGCAATTGCTTGATGGGGAAAACAACAATCCCCATCCTAGTTTACATCAATGTTAATAGTTTATTCATTGTTAGGGACTATGAATTTGAAATGTATATTGAGAGTTTTCTTTTAATTGGTATATGCATTTAATTTGAGATACAATCTCATATTGGAATAGATATTATCCTAGAATTCCCTTACTGGTTAGGGGGCTTACCTTGGAAAATCATACAGTTAGCTACGGGGAGTCGGTTTCTGTCACTAGTGACATTCACTTGTCAATGTTTGCCTATTTCCAACCTATGCACATTGTGACAACTTCATCCTTTTTAATCTTTTACTTGTTATTTCATTTTTTTATGGATTTTTTTTTTTTGGTAGTGTTGCCTCCTTTTCACATAGAAGGAAGAATTGGTTTTCCTCATCCCTTTGCCCCTTATTGTTTGCCTTTCTTTTTTGATCATTTGTGATTTCTTGGCATGTAGAGATCCATCTCAAGAAAAATTAGTCGAGAAATTTCTTGAGGAGGAGGGCATAGAGGAAAGCAAGAGACTGAAGATATTAGGCATCGTAAAAGGGATGGGTAAGTATGGAATGTGATCTAACATTTAACTATAATGGATTTTTACATCTGATTTACTTCACCCTTGTGGCTTCTATATATATAGAAGGTTCTATAGGTAAATATATATTTCATCTGTTCGTAATGATTCCATTTAATGATTGCTTTAACACCATCCATACCTAGTTTCCTTTATTTGCCTAGGAAATCTTCACGTTGAATGCCTGAAGCACCTTCTAAGAATGGATCTTGACAAGTGTCATACTGGTACCTGAACATTATCAGTTCAAAAACTATTTTATTTGATTACGACAAAGTTCTTACAAAAATTTCAATCTGTATTTATTGCACGTTTGATATTATTTCGACAGATGACACAATCAGCAAGTTTCTGTAGTTCTTTCTGTTTTGGCTACTGGTAGTTGCTGTGCAATTTAAAAATTGGAGCTCTATACTTCTAGACATGGTTAATTGCCCATTATTACCTTATTGTTTTGGAATTTGTTCATGATACAATTCTCTGTTCATGCAAGCAACTTAAATATCACGTCTTTATGGTCACTTTGTGGAAAAAATATATGTTTTGTTTGAGGGATTTGGTATATAAGTTCCTACTTTCGATGTGTTGGTTTAGCAAAGCCTCAAAATAACGGTGGAAGAATATAATTAACCCTTAAGTGCCCTTAATTTTCATGTTGTTAGGGAAATATTGGCTAGTATAAAAACGATTACTTATAGCCGTGATTTTTTTCTTTATTTTGAACTGCTCGATTTGTTTTCTTTGCCATCACCTTTTGCTAGTGAAAGCTAACATGAACCTAAGTTTGTTTATTGACTAAGAAATTTATTTTTTAAATAACTTGTTTGCCTAATGGACATTGCCCATTGTCTTTTTTCTGGTTTTGTGTCCATTCTTTTCATTAACACTTATTTTAGGCCAATTATTGGTTTGTACATTTTAGATTTTATATCAAGCAATTCATTTGCGACTCCATTTTGTGGTTTCATGTAAAATTTTAATGCAGTGATTAAGTTTATATAACTAGGGTGTTAAAGATTACAAGTTGACTTGTTATGCTTCTTACTATTGAACCAAAGATTCTATCATCTTGGTGACATTCTAAGTAACTTCTCATCATACACTTCATTTTGCTTGTGTTTTTCGATAGGCTTTGTTGTACAGAAACTAATTTAATATTTTTTTTTGAAGGGATACAGTAGTAGTACTTGTTTCTCTCGTTGTTTTTGGCATAGTAGAGATCTCAATGGCAATTATAGGAAGGCAATTCATTAACTAAGACGAGTGCCCTTTGATTTCTCATTATTACACCAAAACCCTAGATGTGAAAAACTAATCTACGAGTGAGTTTAACTACACAAATATGGGCTTCTGGTATTAGGTACAGTTTAACCTCTACCTCCTCATGTTGCTTAAGGTCACATTCCTTTATCTTTTGTTATTATTGTGATTGACTCATAATCAGAATTTTCTTTTGTGTAAAACACTGTTTGGGCAAATCAAAGAGCTAGTGTCTTCTGTGGATATCTATTATTAGGTTTCAAAGAGGAACTTGCTGGGTTCAAGAATCAGGAGCAGTCTCTGGAGTTTGGAGTTGTGCAAGATGCAGACCGTCTTGATGCAATTGGTGCAATTGGTATATTCCTCAGTTTTTGATTTACTGTTTGGCAAGGAATTTCATTGACAATAAGTTTATGATATGAACTATCAATATCGAATATACAAGTCGTCGATTAAAAGAACAGGATTAAAGTCATTAGCATAGCTCTTCACATCTATTCCTATTGGATAGCTCCTTAAATCTAATCTTCCTCCTCTTTTTTTGTGCCTATATTTTATTGAGCCTGGCATGTTGTTTAATCATTTTCTTTTATTTATTTACCCTCGCTTGCTTCCTTGGCATTCCAAGCCAAATGAAGATAGGCATTGATTATGGTAGATGACTTTTATTTATAATCCCGTATGCGAAGTTGTGCCATGTAACTTTTGAGGTTGCTTGATTTTCTTGTGCATATATATTCCTGCTTTCCTGTGCTTATCAATCCAAAAGGAAATGCCTATTTGACATTACATTCAAACCAACTTTGTGATAGCCCTACGCAGAAAGAAGTGTCCTGTTTAGGCACTTTCCATGCTTGTTAGCTTGAAAGCAACTCTGCCTTGTTGTATCAACTGCCCCAAATGTATCTATCTGCTAGTGGAGCTGGCACCTTAATGCAAACTAGGTAAAAGCCTAGAGGTCCATTGATGGGGATGAGCAGTAGAATAATTTACATAAAAGCTCTTGTATTTAATATGCAAGATAATTCTTGTTTATTTTACTCTGATAATTTCAATGAAGTATAAAATCACACTACAGTAAAAAAAAGTCTGGATTTATTGAACTGTGAATTATCATGCAGACATTAAGTTCTTGTCTGTTTCCAGGAATTGCTCGTTGTTTCACCTTTGGAGGAAGCAAGGATATGGTGCTCCATGATCCTGCTGTAAAGCCACGATCTGAAATGTCAAAAGTAGAATATATGCAAAAGGACAGGCAAACTACCTTGAATCATTTCCACGAGAAGCTGCTCAAGCTGAAAGATTTAATGAAAACAAAGGTAAAGTTGACTCTTCCTGTATAATTCTTACCTCATTTCTACTTGATGATTGTGAATAACTTACCCTTGGAGAGGTGATATGGTTTATTTGCAGAGTTTACGGCCCATTTAGTAGAATGAAATAAAAATTTCATTTAATTTATTCCTACTGGAATTACTTATTGTTTGGGTTTTTCAGTGATAAGAATAATAATTGCAAAAAAAAAAAAAATTATTTTGCCTTCAAAACGAGGAATAAGAAAAACTAGCTCCTTAGTATTTTTTTATTCCTAGTTATTAAGGAGTATTTATTTTAATATATTTTTCCTATTTACCCTTACCCTGAATTAGACTTGATCAAAATTAGATTTTAGTTGAACACAAATCAGGTTTAAATGAAAATTTGTGACTGTTAAGTCAGGTTGGGCCAAATTGAAAATGTCCATCATTTAAATCGAGCTAGTTCAGGTTGAAATATGGATGTTTTTTTTTTTTTAAGTATTTTTTTTTTTAAAAAATTTAAAGATACATAAAAAATAATTAAAAATATAAAATATTTTAAAAAAATAATATATTGATCAAAATAATATCTAACTAATATTTAAATAAAAAATTTTTACATAGAAATCATTTGTTAAATGAAGGTATAATGTATTGAAATAATTTTTTAACTTGATATTTATTTAAAATAAAAAATATATTTGTCAAAAAATTCATAACATAGGTCAAGTCGGCTTGAATCGAGTTACTTTCATATATGATAATATCTGGCCTAAAAAATAATTAGATATAATTTTTTTATCATATCCATTTATAATATTGATATATTTTTGACTGAATTCTCTAAAATTTTGGATTGGTAAGATTAGACGGATCAGATAACTCAATTTTGATCATGTCTATTCTAACATTTTGTATATGCTAAATATTTTTTTCTGTAGATAAGGATAAAAGAGTTATTTTATATTAATTCTTTGGTTATTTATCTTATTATTGTTATATATCAAATACTAAAAAATTAATTCCTAATTTAAGTATAAGTCTATTGAAATTGGTTCTGTATCAATAGAATCTCATTATTCATACATAATTAATTGGTGTGATATATTCATATTTATGACATGTGAACAATAAAAACTAGCATTCTTATTAAAGCTAGAACTCATAGGGAAGAAAATAAATTTATGGATAGAAAAAAATATGCAATAGTTACAGGCAAAAGTATTCGGTTATTGAAAAGGATTAATATATTTTTAATGTCGAATTAGGATCAATTAGGATAGAAATAAAGTATTGAGTCGAGCTCTTATTTGGTGTTAAGGTAATAGCTATGAATAATCATAGACTCCCGAGAAATGGTAGAAGAATGGGATCTATTATGGGACATGCAATGCATAACAAACGTATGATCATTACGTTTCAATTGGGTTATTCTATTCCTCCTTTTAGAAAAAAAAAACTTAAATCAAAATACTTAATAGTATGTCGATACATTTATACAAAACTTCTATTCCGAGCACACGGAATGAAGTTGTAGACAATTAAGTGAAATAAAAAAATTTGATCTGTGGACAGTATCATTGTGGTAAATATCGTAATGCCAGAGGAATCATTTTCGCAAGGTATAGAGACGAAGGTCATAAGCGTCTATACCGTAAAATAGATTTTCGGCGGAATAAAAAAGACATATATGGTAAAATCGTAAACATAGAATACTACCCTAATCGAAATGTACACATTTGTCTCATGTACTATGGGATGGTGAGAAGATATATTTTACATCCTAAAGGGGCTATAATTGGAGATACTACTGTTTCTAGTACAGAAGTTTCTATAAAAATAGAAAATATCCTACCTTTAAGTGCGGTTTGAACTATTAATTTACATAATTGAAAGTAACCAATTAGATTTACGAAGAAACCTAAAAATTAATCACTGATCTAATTTTAAATCATTTTGTTATTAAATGGATATGTACTTTCTAGAGTCAAGAACATAGACATAGTTGTTGTTCAGTGATATACTACGCATGATAAGATCTTGACTCGGGTGAGTCACATATTAGCAGTTCTTTTGTTTTCTGAAATTGGATTTATACTTTCTGGACTCATTTCATGTTCAAATGGATTTATGCTTTTGTGGACTCATTTCATGTTCAAGTGTTACAAATTGGTAGGATTGACTAATTCTTTTTGAAATTCTAATAAGTTCCCGTATTGTAAAACTTCTTGGATCATTTGTCAATGGTTGAATCAATTACTGCTTGGGAATGCCAAAAACAATTACTGGATTTTATTATTATTAATATGCCTATTATGCCTATGCCCTTTCTGCTTCTTTGATTTTTTCAATGGATACTAGGCTTTCAATTTGAAATAATAAGAAATTTAGAAATTCAAACTGTAACGTGAAAGTCAGAATTACCTTTCAATTATTTTGGATTGATTGGAATCAATACAAATCAATCAAACAAATGTAGCAAAAAAAATAGAATTGGGGGCTATGTAATCAAATTGATGTAATTAATATCTACATATCTTAAGATTGTAAATTGAACAGATTCATTATTTTAATTATGTGTATTTCTTTTGGTCATTTAATTTAGTAGTAATAATAAAGATAATAACAAATAAATAGGAATTAAAGGTTTGGATTGTATATCAATGGTCAATCTGTGGTAGAAGAGAAGGTTTCGTCGAAATAATTTTTTTATTTCAGGATACCTCATCTCTTTTTTTTTTTTTTTTACAAAAAAGAGAGAGTTTGGAGGTAAATGACAAAAAGATATTGAAACATTAATTTGAAAGAGATGATGGAAACAGGAGTTCATTTTGGCCATGATACTAGGAAATGGAATTCTAAAATGTCACATTATATCTTTGCAAAATGTAAAGGTATTTATATTACAAATCTAAGTTGAATTGTTTGTATTTTTATCAGAAGTTTGTAATTTAGTTTTTGATACAGCAAGTAAAAGAAAACAGTCCAAAAAAGAATCAAGATATGATAAATTGGTCTTATAATTGCAACAACCAAAATCATTTTGGAATAAATCAAATAAAAAATATGATTATGAGTTATAAAGCATAATACTGAGGATATAGAGCTCAATAGGAAAATCCAAATTCATTGGGCCTTTTCATATTCCAATGATTAATCAAATAAAAAAATGTTAATTCTATTCCCCATAAATAGGTATTTTTACTTTATTCCATTCTAAAACCATTACCTCTCAAACTAATCATCATAATATTTATTTTTTACCTTATTTTAAAACAATATATATGTATGTATGTGTATATTTTTACTATCTCATCCTGTTATGACAACCAAAGATGGGGCTATACATGTGTTACTGAGGATAATTGAAATTTTCAGGCTGGGCAAAGGAGGGCAGAGAGAAGGCACGAGTTCATGGAAGAGTTTCTGAAAGAATTCTACGAGGAGTGGGATGCGAGAGCTTGACCAACGCATCTTCTGATTCTATCTGCCGCTGAACAGGTTAGCGATTCTATGCAGTGCATGCCTATCCACCATCATCCCTCTTCACCACCATGCATGCCGTCAGGTACCAATTATAGAATTGCAGTAATTACGGTATGTTTGGTTGTTGAAATAAAATAATGTATGAATAAAATAGTTATTCCATGGAATAGAATAGGATGGGAATAGAGTTAGAATTGTTATTCTCATGTTTGATTATTGGAATAGAATAATGTGAGAATTATTATTTTATTGTTTATTTTGTTAAATAGTATGAGGAATAGGGTGAAAAAAGTAATAATAATAATAATAATAATAATAATAATAATTTGTGAGGATTGTTATTCCAACATTTGTGGGAATGACTATTCTAAGATAATATTTATTCTCGGTTAAATTTGTAACCAAATGAAAAAATGTTTATTTTCATCTTATTTCCTTCAACCAAACATGGGGTTATTGTTTCCTGTGTGATCTGTCCCTATTGAAGTGTCAACATGAATACTTATTATTTAATGGAGGTGAGGCTGCATATAATTTATCATCCTAAAGCCTACAACACAAAAAGTCTTGTTCACTCGATCACCATTAGATAAGAGTAATATTATAGTCACTCTTGGGATACTCTTTGGACACCATTATTATGTTGGTCTAATGGTGTGGATGAATTCATGGGTAGAACGCTACGTCATTTAAGATAAGGATCATGGTGATATGGTCCGTTGTTTTTAGCTAGCCTTGTGTTGCTCTGCCCTGGTGATGTCAACAGTTAATCGAGCCCATGTCCCATTAGACCCTTGACAAATGTAATTGGCTCTATATTGGAATTAGGATATATTTCTGAATCGAACAGTGCTGCCATGGTAGCCATAGCTTTTAACCATCGTCGTAGGCCCCCTTGATAACACGACCCATCTCGTTGTAGCCCTAACTCTTTAACGTTGTCATAGGCCCCTCGATAACACGACTTGTACCTGAGCCCTGTTGTATAGATCAAGTAGGCAGAAGCAACTGTCTAAACCACCGACGCCGAAGGTGAACATGAAGTGGTGGGGGCAGCATGAAAGATGAACCAAAAATATATATTCTTATTATTAAATGAAAAAAGTGTAATTTTTATAAATTCTGACAGTATCATATTCTTATTTATAAAGGAAAAGGGTGTGATTTTGGAGATTCTGACAATACTAATTATCCAATCAAAATATTACATCCATTATTGACTGACACTTGGCACGCTAATACAGCGGTAATATACTCCTGAAGCGTAACCTACCTCCGCCGCTCAAATGCCTAGCGTTTTGTTTCTACCAGCGATTAATCTGTGTGATATATGCCGTAAAAAGAAAAAGGAAAAAAGACAATATAACATACTGAAAATTCAAGGGGTATTTTAGTAACTAGGTCTTGAAGTGCTCCTGCAGCTCAGATTCGTTACGCTTGATGAGGTTTACTTTCAATCCGTACTTCATGTACATGGTGAGAGCGAGCTTCGGTTCGACCGGATGACCTTCGACCACCTTGACGCGGTAGCGGTAGACGATGGCGGCGGCGGCGAACTTCATTTGGTAGTAGGCGAAGTCTTTGCCTAGGCACAGGCGAGGGCCGCCGTTGAAGGCGGTGAACTTGTAGGCGGACTCGCTCATGAATCGGCCGTCTCTGAGCCACCTCTCCGGCTTATACTCTCTGCAATCTTTCCCCCATATTCCTTCCGTTCTCCCCATCGCGTAGATGGCGTACACTACTTTCGTCCCTTTCTTCAGAATTGTTCCATCTGGAAATACGTCGTCCTCAACCACCTGTACAACAAATTATTTCAGGTACATTTTTTGCCGTCGAAATAAAATTAGTAATTTTGAGAATAATTAAATATTTTTTAATTCTGTAAAAATAAATATTTTTTTTAAAACACTTGATTTCTACCTAAAAAAATTAACCAAATGATGAAATAACTTTTTTAAAAAAAAGGAAATTGTGATCATGACATTATATTAGCTAACAATATTTTAATAATATCTAAGCAAACAAAAAATTATGGGTTTTTTTTTTAGCAATTAACAGCTCATTTACAGGTTTTTTTTTTCTATAGATTACATGTTTAGATAGCCTAAAAAGATAATTATGAATAGTAAAGTTATGTCTATTAATCCACCAAAGGTATTGAGTCTTTAATTGACAACTAGCATGATTTATTAAAAATTAATAATGTTTACCAATTAATGACGAGGGATGGTTGCATATTTCATTAGCCATTAACCCGCACCTATTGTGATAGTTGTCGGCTGTGTCAGTTGCGGAGCAACCACCGGAATCAATCCGACACCGATCGGCAAAAGTTGCCGGCAAGGGAATTGCTAATTATTCTGCAATTAAAAATGATGGTTGAAGATCTCATTGACCAATAATCGACTATGTGTTTGGCCGGATTAGGATTTGGGAGTATACGTCTCTAGAATGTGGGATACTGTTTTGTGAAATAGTATTTTTATCTCATTTTGATTTTTTTGTAAGTGATTAAAAAACATAATTTTAGATAAAGATGATGCTTTATGAAGTTGTATTTTTGACCTTTTGGTATTATGTATTTGGCATGTTATTTATTTTTATCATTGAATGAAAATTTAGTAGAGAAAAAATTTAATATATGAAAAGATTTTATATAATATTGTTTATTGATTTTTTTATAATATTAATATTTATTAAATAATCAACCTAAAAGTTAAAAAGTTTGAAAAATAATAATTTAAATGACCTTTTTTTAAAAAAAATTTAAAAACGCAACTGTTGAATTTATATGCCACTAAATAGATGTATCAACCCATTACACAATTATGATAGAAAAAGGGAAGTAGCATTCTCCCACCTTTTGGTAATAAGTATTTGGCACATATTATTATTATTATATTATTATTTACTTTATTATTATTATATTATTATTTACCTTATTTATTTATAATTTTTCTATTGATTTTTTATATATAAATACTTTATATTATATATAAAGAGTAAATTAATAATAGATTATAAATCACTCAATACTTAGAAAAGCTAAAAGAGCAAGCAGAATTCTTTGGATAATAGATAACAATCTCACTAATTTATGATGAAGAAAAATATTTTTAAAAATAATTATCTTCCCGATTGAGATTTTTAATATTTTAAACTTTAATATTAAGTTAACTATATTTTGATTTACACTCATATGTGTGTGTGTGTGATGTCAAAATTTTAAAATTATAAAAGAATAAAAATAAAGGAAATTTATAATTTTTTATTTTATTCTTGGTGTTTGCATTTTATTTTACTTTTTCGTATTTCCATATATTTATTTATTTTTATGTTTGTTTAATCGATGACTCTATTCAGATGGTGTTTCACCCGATGCCCGTTAAATTAATTAATGACTGTAAAAAACTTGTAAAAACATAATTTAATATACTTCAAATTTAATATATTTATCTGTATAATATTACCTAATCTAAATAAAATAACTTCCAATGAAAAAGCATTCATTTATATAAATTAGATCAGAAATTATTCCAAAAAAAATATGATAATTTTATTTTAAAAAGTTTGATCATTTTATTTAAAAAAAATTAGGGAATATTAAATTATTGATTGAGCCATTTTAGAAATTAATTACTGCAGTGGTTGATTAAATAATTGAATGAAAACTTATAGTTTGTAACTCTAATGTTATAAAGAGATTTGTAATGATAAATTTTAAACTAAATTTCAGTAATTCTTTTATGATATTGTTTTTTGAAATTAAAAAATTCACATTATAATTAAAAGAAATTATTTTCAACAATAATACAATGGTAATAATAACAATAATAATAGTAATTATTATTATAATATACCTCTTTGTGATCCACTGGAACTGAAGGGTAGAGCCGGAGAGCTTCTGAAATGGCAGCCTGCAAGTACTCCATCTTCTTCACCTCCTCTGCCCTAAATATCACATCGCCACTAATCTTCGCTCCACAATCTCCCCTCTCTCTGATTATCCTGCAAATCTCCGCCACAATCTTATCCTCCACCTCCGGATGCTTATCGAGCAGCCAGAAGAACCAGCTCAGCGCCACCGACGACGTGTCCCTCCCGGCGAGTATGAAGTTGACACATATGTCCCTCAAAAACTCGTCCGAGTACGCCTTCCCGCTCTCGTCTCTCAGTCTCATGAACACCGTCAGAAGGTCCGACCTTTCCGTCTTAGTGTCATGGGCGTCCCGCAAATCCAGCATCTCCTCCTTCCTCGTCCGGATAACGTGCTCTGCGAATTCGTTGACGCTTTTTATGGATTCTTTGAGCCTTCTTTCGATCCCAACGTTGAGGCACCGCATAGATTTCCATATAAACGTTGGAGTGACGAATCGCAGGACCGTCGCTTCCGTCGCGTCCTCGAATGCCCGAGCGAATGGAATAACCGGCAGACCTGGTCGAAGGCAGCCAGGATCGACTCCGAACGCTATCATGCAGACGTTGTCAAAGGTTAACCGGAGGAGAATATCCTGAAGGTCGATGTGGGTGGCCTTGGCGGAGCAGTCTTCGAGCACCGGCAGGAGCCGAGCGTGGACGAGCTCGACTAGGGACTCGACCGTGAGCTGCCGGAACTTGGAGGAGTGGAACTCGATGCTGGCAATCTTCCTCTGCCGCTGCCACGTATCGTCATCGGCGTTGAAGATCCCATCTCCGAGTAGGTCACGCACGGTGCTACGGAAGTACTGTCCCTTGGGGAAGTTCGGGAACTTGGTCTTGAGGAGGTGCTCCAGGTTCCGAGGGTCAGAGGTGACCACGCACTTCAGGTTGCTGAACCATGGCCCCCTGAAATGAAAGGTGCCGTTCTGACGGCGGAGGACATCGGAGACCCACTCGTAAATATTGTTCCTGACGGCACCGATCAACGATGGCAGCATCCCGACGACCGGCCACTCGGGCAAGCCCCGGCGCTTCTTCTGCCTGAGGGAATGTATGAGAAGAAAGGCTAATATCGCGAGGAGAATCTCCAAGACATAGACATCGGGAAAGAGGACGTCATCTCCGGCGGCTGGGTGGTTTGAGGGGAGAGAAGAAGTCATTCGGTCGACGTTCATGTTGATGTTAACGTTCGTGGGATTCATTCATTCATTCATGCATAGATGATGTTGAAATGCAGATGGACACGGAAGGGTTAGTTGGAGGAGGAGGTCGGCATGACTGTTATATGGAGGTGTCGCATGTCTTTCTTGGCGTGCATGAATTTGTTCAGTCGTTTGATTTGGTGAGCTGAAACGAAAAGTGAGAGAGACAGAGAGAGAGAAAGAGATACAGACAGAACAGATAGAGAGGGAGAGAGCGCGGCGCAGTAGCAGGAGGGAGGAGGAAGCAGGTGCTGGTTGTTTCAGATGGGAAGAAGTGGCCTCCATTTATATATCATCATAATTTCAACCATTTAAATTAAAATATTTTAGGAAGAAATTTTTAAACTATTCATATTTTTTAATAAAAATTTTATAAATTTTAATTATTTATTTTTAAATAAATAATTATAAATATAATAAATAGTAACTATTCTCACACTGGTTAGGCAGTCACGTTTAAGCGACGGAGGGCCTACTTTGGTGTAGTAATACGATAGACTTTTGAGGTCTAAATGTTAAAATATTATGTTATTATATGATTTTTTTTTTTTTATTCATTGTTATTTTATTATGTTTCATTTATATTAAAATGTATATGATTTCAATTGTTCATCTTCTACAAACTTTATTGTCTTAGAACCTTCTAATCATATTTGAAAACTTTTATATTTCTATCAACACAACGATAGAGTTGCACCCATATGAATTTAAGTTATAAAATAATACATATATAATATAAAATAATATCATATACAAAAATTTTAAAAAAATTAACCATTCTTAAATCATTATTACAAATAGCAGAACATTCAACAGATTTTTTAGCTGTAATAATTGATCTAACTTACCATATATTTTAAAATAAATATATATATATTTTAATAATTAATGATATCTTATATATGGTTTCTTTATTTTTACTTTTTTAAAATGGTTAATTTGATGTTTTAACTGCCCTTAATCCAGAACTTTTCCCTTTGGATTTCTTAAGCTTGAAGTTGTTTGATTTCGTCGCAGGCACCGGAGGATGAGAAGTGGTTGCTGCGGATGACCTAATCGAGCACACGGCCATTTCATTCTTTTAAACGCCACCTCATCAAAGCTTAAGCATATTATTATACATTAAACAAATAATAATAACTATAAAAATTGGTGTTACTTCTAGAATGAGATTTCTCATATCATAATGTTATAGGATTATGATTTGTATTAGGGATTTGTATTGTTATTCGATTACGTCAGGTCAACCTTTTGAACCTATTAATTTGGATCTTATACACTATTGATGGGTACATGAATAAAGGGCTGGCCCAAAGAAAGGTTAACGGAAGTCCAAGAAGGTCGGTCAATATTTTTGAAGGCCCAGTAAGAAGACGGGCCCAGAAGCTGGAAAGTCCAAGACGGTCAACGCCAATGTTAACCGTCTTAGCGGCCAACTTACTCACAAACGGTCAACTCAATGTTGACCAGTTTTATTGGGCCTTTAGAGGCTTCGCAACAGTGATGGGCCTATTCCATTCTGGCCCACAGCCTATCAGTTGATCGCCAGCCACTCTCCCTTCGTTCTCCACGGCGGCCAACTCTGTTGACGACGGTCAACTCGGACGTTGGCCGTCTGCGCCCCGCACATCGGGCCCAAAAGCTCTTCTACAAGAATGGGCCCGACCCATTTAGGCCCATCGACCATAAAAGGCCAACCACGATCTTCCAAGGATGTTCCACGATCTCAAAAGGAATATCAACAAGATTGGCGCCCCCTCAAAGAAGAAAAGCGCCGATCTTCTCAACTCTTTGCACAACCCAGGAACTCCAACGGTAACATCTTGGGAGGAAAAGAAACGAACTTGGAAAGTGGTTGGCCGCCTCGGAAGGAAACCATCCTCCACAATTGGGCAACAAGCATCACCCTCGAAAGGAAGGACAACGGATCATAGGGACGATCACTCCTTCCAAAGGAGGAGGATCGCCATCTTTACCATAAAAAGGCCCTGGATTCACCATCCGGGCATGCTCTCATTCGAGCTTTGATTGATGCTTTCATTAACGCCCGTTATTAACTCGGCAAACTCTAAGTGCTCCGAGAAGCAAGCTCTCTCTCGCCCAAGCTCTCAAACACAATCAAACTCCAAGGCAACGAACGAGTCTTTACGTCCGTTCTCTGCCTTCCCACCATCCAGATACGATAAAGGCATTGCGTCTCTCTGACATCTGGAACAAAACACTCACTTCCCCTCTCCCATTGCTCTCACGCACTTTCAGTTCCTTCATTTGAAGACTGTTTTGCTGACTTGAGCGTCGGAGTGTTTTCGATGGGATTACATCCCGCCGTTAATGCTGACCTCCTGTTCGTTTTAGTGGTGTGCAGGGTTCGTACTCAGTGAACGGAGCCGGTTCAATCCATCTAAGAGAATCCGAATCTGTTCGAAGTCGGATCCAGGTACGCATCATTGGCGCCGTCTATGGAAAACGCTTACGAAAAGCCTACCACAAAAAATCTGCACAAACTCTCTCTGTCACCTTCTGCTTCTACAATGGTGAACACGAGAGCCCAGGCTAGCGATCTTGCTAGAGACACTGCTAACCCCGACCAGGACCATGCTGCTGACGTCCTGGTCAACGGGGCCATAGGTGGAGTTCCACCGCCTTACTTTCAGCAACTGGTGGAGCAGATGCAGGCCAACAATTGCCTGCTCCAACTGCTTTGCGCGCAGAAAGAGCAACAATAACAAGCGGCTCCACCAGCAGTCATTCCCACTCCTGCCACCAAAAAAGGTGGCCAGAGGAAGAAGAAACCGGCCAAGAGGCCCGAAAAAGCTGGAAACAATCTGGCTCCATCCCGCATTCCTGGTCAGAACAGGCCAATGGAACGCTCCGGGAGTACGTCTCCGACAGAGAGCCCAGAAAGAAGAAATCATCGATACTCTCGGGCGAAAGACCGTCACACAGTCCAGGAGCGAGCCTCCAGAACTGCCAGATCCACAGGAGGCAGCAGCCGACCGGCTGCTGAACCCGCCGGGGACAAGACGGAGTTGAGGAATTTCCTCAACTCCAAGCGATCAGCAAACGCCACTCGCACCGATCCACGAGTAGACCAAATCTGGAACCACGTGTTCCAGAATGACGAGCACACCATCGACTTGGATAGATCACCTTTCACTGCAGAAATCTTGAGCCGTCCACTACCGTCCAAGTTTAAAATGCCATCCCTTGACTTATACGATGGGGGCAGTGATCCGGTTGACCACCTGGATCACTTCCGCACCCATTTAAGTCTACAAGGGCTAGAAGACTTAGCGATGTGCCGCTGCTTCCCGCTCACGCTGAAGGGAGACGCCAGAATCTGGTTTCACCATCTCCCTTCAGGCACTGTCAGCAGTTTTCGTGAGCTCACAGATCTCTTCCTGGCTCAATACGCTTCGAGCCGACGGGAAGAGAAATAGCAGTGGCACCTCTCCAACATAAAGCAGAAACCGGGAGAGAACCCACGGCGTTTCCTGGATCGCTTCGTGGCTGAAGCCAGAAGGATCCCCAGGATCACTGAGGAGATGAAGTTGGGCAGCTTCATCTCAGCGCTTACTTTCGGTGACTTCTTCAAGCACCTGGTCCACAAGAACCCTCAGACTTTCTGCGATGCGGAATCCATCACCAGGGCCTACGCTGTAGCAGAAGAGGCCAACGAGGCAAAACGTCCTGAGCGGACGGATCATCCTCTGTCGTTCCCTGGTGAAGGGAAAAGAAAATACAGTGGCGGAGAACATTCCCGCCAGAAGGAGCGCCGAACTGGGCCCCCAGAACGCAAAGATTATGGGCCCACCAGTTTTACGCCTCTGACAGACATGCGCTCCAACGTCCTAATGCAGATCCGTGGAGAAAAGTTTTTAAAGTGGTCAAAAACGCTGAAGAAAGACTCTGGAAACCAGTCCAAGCACTGCGACTTCCATCGCTCTGCTGGCCACTCAACCGAAGACTGCAAAACGCTGCAGAGGGAAATCGAGGACCTAATTCATAGATGACACCTCACCCGATTCGTCAAGGGACCTGGACAGAACTCAGGAGCGGCTGATGAAGAGGGGCAGGATCAGACGCCTCCCCGGAATAGGACTGCGGCAGGAGTGGTTAACATGGTCACCACCCGACCAGCCAGGGGCTCGGCGGACAGCAAGGAGCAGCAGACTGGGAGGAAGAGGCCGCACATAGTAGACAACATTATTAGCTTTAGTGATTGTGACTCGAACCATGTCATCTCCTCCCATGCTGACCCCCTTGTAATTTCGGCACTCGTTTTAGATGGTACTTCAGACTACCAGCTAAAACAAGTCTTTATTGATAATGGTAGCTCTAAAGACTTGCTTTACTTGAACGCATTCTTTAAATTAGGCCTAAAAAAGAATTAACTAAAACCTGCTGAAGGACCTTTATACGGCTTTGATAATGAACCGGTACCCGTCCAAGGGACGGTCCAACTGGAAGTCACCCTGGGCACCTATCCGAAAATAGCAAGTCGCATGCTAACCTTCCTAGTGGTTGACCTGCCCTCTGTTTACAACGCGATACTAGGCAGGCTGTGCCTAACAGCGTTTGGGGCAGTCACGTCAATTCCACACCTTAAAATAAAATTTCCAACGCCCTACGGCGTCGAAGAAGTTCTGAGAGGCCAGGTCACTGGTCGAACCTGTTATATGGCCTAGATTGTCCCGAGCGGCAGAACTGGCACGGTGGGAGAACTCGATCACCGAGACGAGACCACTCTGTAACAGGCACAGCCTGGTGAAGCCACGGATCTGGTCCCACTGGATCCGGGGGAACCGGATAAGTGTGTCCAGATCAGCGGCTCATTTGTTGGGCAACTACGCGATGAATTGATCGCATTTCTATGAAGGAACGCGGACCTTTTTGCTTGGACTCCCGCGGACATGCCCGGATTTCAGCTGAGGTGATGGTCCACAAGTTGGGCCTTGATCCTGACCGAAAGCCGGTCAGACAGAAGCGAAGAAACCACTCCGTCGAAAAGCTGATCGCCATTCGAGAGGAGGTGAAAAAGCTACTGGACGCTGGGTTTATTAGAGAAGTCCAGTACCCGGAATGGCTCTCGAACGTCGTTCTGGTCAAAAAGAGCAACGAAAAATGGCGAATGTGCGTAGATTTTACCGACGTCAACAAGGCCTGCCCGAAAGACAGCTTTCCCTTGCCCTGGATTAACCTGCTGGTTGACTCCACGGCAGGGCATGAGCTGCTAAGTTTCATGGACGCTTATTCAGGCTACAACCAGATTAGAATGGGTCCGAAAGACGAGGAGCATACCTCGTTCATGACAGATCAGGGCACCTACTGCTACAAAGTAATGCCCTTTGGACTGAACAACGCTGGAGCCACTTACCAGCGACTAGTCAATAGGATGTTCGAAAAGCAAATTAGTTGCAACATGGAGGTCTACGTCGACGACATGCTCGTCAAGAGTAGGGTCACTAGCGACCACATACGTGACCTGGAAGAATCATTTGAGGTGCTCCGCCGGCACCAAATGAAGCTAAATCCAGCCAAGTGTGTCTTCGGGGTAGCCTCGGGAAAGTTCTTGGGTTTCGTAGTCTCCCAGCGAGGGATTGAGGCAAACCCAGAAAAGATTAAGGCTCTGGCTGACATGGCTCCCCCGCGAAACGTAAAAGACGTCCAACGATTGACTGGGTGGCTGGCTGCTTTGTCCCGCTTCCTCGCGAAGTCTGGAGACAAGTACCAACCCTTCTTTAAAGCTCTGAGAGGGACAAAATCTAACGGATTTCAGTGGACGGCTGACTGCCAGACCGCCTTCGATGAGTTGAAGCAATATCTGGCTAGCCCACCGTTGTTAGTACACCCAAAGACGGAGAGGAGCTGTACCTTTACTTGGCAGTATCGGAAGTGTCCCTCAGCTCCGTCCTCGTGCGCCAGGAATCCGGTATCCAGCAGCCGGTCTACTATGTAAGCAAAATATTGACCGGCCCATAAACTCGCTATCCGCGTGCTGAAAAAATGGCACTGGCACTTATCTTCGCAGCGCGAAAATTGAGGCCATACTTTCAGGCGCATCGCATAGTGGTCCTTACGGACCACCAACAAAGGCATACTCCAAAACTCAACGTTTCGGGCGGTTGGTAAAGTGGGCTATTGAGTTGGGCGAAGTTCGACATCGAGTTACGCCCTGACACTATAAAGGCGCAGAGCTCCGGGCCGACTTCATCGTTGAGACCACGACCCCAATTCAAGAGGAACAGCCCGCAAAATGAAGAACAACCCGACGAGGTCCCAGAATGGACACTCCACGTGGACGGATCGTCCACGGACAAAGGGCAATGGGGCGGGGTGATCCTAACGACCCTTTATGGATTCGAGATCAAGTATTCCACGAAACTTGATTTCCCAAATGACCAACAACGTCACCGAGTACGAAGCCCCGCTGGGCCGGCTTGCAATTAGCAAAGGAGTGCTCGCCAAGAGGTTGGCAGTTCACAGCGACTCCGAATTAATCGTCAACCAGGTCAATGGGGGCTTCGAGGCAAACAACCCTTCCTTGGCCAGGTACCTGGCAAAGGCAAAGGAGGCCATCCAGGGATTCGACAAGCTGACCCTTGTTCACGTTCCTCGAGCTGAAAATTGGAAGGCAGACCGGCCGGCTAGGGCCGCTGCTGCCGAGAACCCAGAACAGTATTCGAGGGACATGCGGGAGATTCTAAAGGCTCCGAGCATAGAGAAACAGGAGGCAATGAAAATTTCCGAGACGAAAAACTGGATGATGCCTTACCTTAGATACTTGGCCGACGGATCACTCCCAGAGGACATCGAAAAGGCCAAGCGAATTAAAAAGACAGCCGGTTGGTACACGTAGTTGATGGACGGTTGTATCATCGCGGATACTCAACTTCGTATCTCCGCTGTCTATCTCCCGAGGAGGCTGACTATGCTCTAGGCGAAGTTCACCTCGGGATCTGCGGATCACACGTAGGCGGAAAAAACTTAGCCATCAAGATCATGCGACAGGGCTACTATTGGCCCTCAATGAAAAAGGACGTGCTTGAGTTTGTAAAGAAGTGTGAGAGCTGCCAGCTTCATGGCAACCTTCCTCACTACCGTCCACGTGACACTCAAGTCCCTTCAGTCCCGCCCTTCCCTTCGCAATGGGGGCTCGATATTCTCGGCCCATTTTCCATTGCCACGGGGCAAAGAAAGTTTATCATAGCGGGCATCGACTACTTCACTAAGTGGGTCGAGGCTGCCCCGCTTGCAAAGATCACAGAACACAATGCTCTGGAGTTCCTTCGCCAGAACATTGTCTGCAGGTTTGGCGTCCCAGAGGTTGTAGTGACTGACAACGGGACCCAATTTTCGGGAAAACGCTTCACCAAGTATTGCACTAGCCTTGGAATCAAGCTGGTCCACACTTCGGTGGCATACCCCCAGGCCAACGGGCAGGTGGAGGTCACAAACCGTACGCTACTCCACGGGTTAAAGACTAAGTTGGAGGACGCTGGGGGCTCCTGGGCTGACGAGCTTCCATCTGTCCTCTGGTCTTATCGTACAACCCCAAAGGAACCAACGCGCGAGACACCATTCAGCCTATGTTGCGGGACTGAAGCGGTAATTCCTGTTGAAATCGAGCTCTCGAGTCTCAGGGTGGAGTCCTTCGACCCACAGACCAACTCCCAAAAAATCAGGGAGCACTTGGACTTGCTAGAGGAAGCCCGCAACACCGCCAGAATACAGACAGTAGCATACCAACACCGAGTTGTTCGGTACTACAATAAAAAGGTGAAAGCCCGGCAATTCGACGTTGGGGACTTGGTCCTACGAGGCATCGAGGCCACAGGCAAGCTGGCCGGCCGAAACAAGTTCTCTTCCAATTGGGAGGGACCTTTTCTTGTCTCCGCCGTCCTGCGCAATGGAGCATACAAGCTCCGGAACCAGGACGGAAAGTTGGTCCCACAAACGTGGAACGCAACCCACCTGAAGCGCTACTTCCAATGAGAGGCCCAGGTACGTACGAGCCCGTCTATGTGCATTCATTCGCATGATTGTGTAAATTGAGTAAAATAAGATGTTTAATTAGCATATAGGGTCCTAGGTCTTGCATATATGAACTGTGTTTACCTTGCAGGTTTTTACCCGACCTAGACTGCCCCTAAGACGGGAGGGTCTTCACCCTCTCGTTAAACCCTAGTCATCTAGGTTGTCCAAAAAGTGGTCTGAAACCCTGGTCATCCAGGTGGCTCATAAGCGGTCTTAAACCTAGTCATTTAGGTGACTCATGAGCGGTCTGAAATCCTGGTCATCCAGGTGGCCCATGAGCGGTTTGAAACCCTGGTCATCCAGGTGGCCCATGAGTGGTCTGAAACCTTGGTCAACCAAGTGGCCCATGAGCGGTCTGAAACCTCGGTCATCCGAGCGGCCCAATAGCGGTCGTATTAAATATTGATCATCCAAGTGGCCCATAGCGGTCTGAAAACCTTAGGGGGCAAGAATGGCACACGCGACGACCTCCTTTCGGGGAGCAAAGAAACGCTACCAACGACGGTCGAAGGAGAAATACTTTTTCTCCAACACCGGCAGCCCAGTCGTCACTTGCACGGCGCCACCAGTGGGTTCTTACAACCGCCCGCTCGGCTTAGGGATCTTACTCCTTAGGCGGCCCAAACCAACCAAGTTGGCTACCCCACGCACTAACCTTCTCGACGAAAGGATAGCGTGGTTAAACAAAAACGAGAAGCGTTCCTTCTCTAACGCGACTCCCGAGTTTCCACTTGGACAGCACCACAAGGTTGGTTAATACAACCACCTGCCAAGCCTGGGGGCTCAACTCCTTAGGCAACCAAGCAACGGTCGCCAGCCAACCAAGTTGGCCGCCCAATACAACGACTCATGCAAACAACAAACACAAAGCAATAAAAGGCAATGGACACCGGACTGAAAAGAACTTCCATTTTATTGCTCACGAAATATATTACAATTTACATACGGTCCAAAAAACAAAAAGAATACAAAACGCTACAGGGCTGGCGGACCACCCTAGCTGTCTCGGGGCTCTCCCTCCAGATCTTTGCGTTGCGCTGCGCGGTTTCTTTGATTGATAAACTCCACTGGGAAGTCATGAGCGATCAACCGCACAACGCAACGTCCAATGTTTAGCCCATCCAATAGCCGGGCGTGCAGTGCTCCCCCGACCTCATGAGGGGTCATCCGAGAGGCCAACTCGTTCTCTGCGACGGCAGCTCGATCTGCGAGGCGTTTGTTGCTCGCTTTCAGCCGATCATCCTCTTCCTTCAAGCGAGCAACCTCCGCCTTCAGTTCAGCGTTCTCTGCCTTCAGTTCAGCATTCTCTGCCTCCACGCCCGCCATAACGGCCTCGAGAGCAGCTGTCTGCTCACGGAAGTCCCCTCCTGAGGCGGCCTGCCTGGCGTCCAACCAGGCTATTTCTGCCTCCTTATCCGCCAGAGCCTCATCCCGCTGTGTCATTGCCTTAAAAATTGCGGTGGCAACCTTCAACGGCTGCACAAACAACGAACAGAAGACAAGTTAGAAACCTTCCAGGGACAAGGTATGAGGAATCAATCGTCAAGAATCATACCTCCAAAAATTTTCTCGTGGGTCCCTTAGGCCTGGCCTCCAGACCAGGCTCAGTCGTCGGAGGTCCAGGAGCATCCTCTCGCGCCGAACACATCGCTGCCTCATCCAGAATGCTCTCCAAGAGCTCATCATCCTCAACGGCAGCGGCGGGCTCCTCTCTTGCAGCCTCTGGAGCAGCTGCGACAGGCTTCTTCCTCCCGGGCCGCCTTTGGAACAAAGAACCGGTGAATCGGCTCTCGTCGACGGCTCCACGATATAAATGCGTGAACCCTCAGGCACGTCGCGAGCTGGCTCCGCGGCAGACTCCATCCAGGCTGCACCTGGAACCACCGCAGGCTGGGCCAGGATAACTCCTCCGGTCCCCGTCGGCCTGTCCTCGACGGATTTCTCCGCTCCAGAAGTGCTGCCGGGTCCACCGCAGATCCCGGCAGCCACGAGGTCAATTTGCGATGAAGACGATGAGGGCGTAACAGCTGCCCTCTCAGCAGCTTCCTCCGAGGACCTTGGGCGGATGATCAACTTCTTTGAGACCTCAGGGCTCATCATTTTGATCGGAGGGTGCGGCTTCGAACCGGGGGACGGCGGTCCCCATTTAGCCTTCTTGGTCTCCTCATGGGAAACAAAAAAATCCCTCCTAAACTCGTCGGGATTTACCCGTATTGCCTTGGTCAGCCAGGCATAGGCAGAGATCTCCGTCGCAGACGGCGTACACAGATGTACCTCCGAACCTTACCCCAGTTCCTCGCAACGGGCCATTTCTCTCCCACCTGTACAAAGAAGAACTGGTTTTTTCAGTTCTTCAGGGAGTCGTGAATGGCCTTATTTATTTTTATTCCCACACGGGGGCTGAGTGAAATCCACTCCGCCCCCTGGGTCACCTTAAAGATAACCTTAAGGCCGGACATCCTAAACTTTTGGCCAAACTTTCAAGAAAAAATGTATAGAGTGTAAATGTACCTCACCGCATTGGCATGAAGTTGGGCGATGGGTACTTGAAGAGCCGCCATGATCGACTCAAACTCCTCCGGCAGTGGCAGGCGGAGGCCACTCCTCAGGTGAGCCTCATAAACAGTAATGTAGCCCTCTGGTGGAGAAAAAGGCTTTGTCGTCCTCGCCTGGAACCCTCCAGGCCGTCTCTTTAGGGATGTTGAACTCGACGCACAAAGCCTTGATCTCATTCTCTCTTAGATCGGAAGAGAAATCCGCTACGGAATCCATGGTCAGAACGAGCTTTAGGGTTTCTTTTGAAGAAATACGTTGACAAGTGGGAATGAAGAAGACGAAGATTTGGAAGCGTAACTGGTTTCAAAAAATGGAAGGAAACTTAAGCGCCAAGCATGCAAAGAAAATCGTCAGTCCTGCCACGCGTCACCTCCTCATTTGACCCTCAAAAGGACGGGCTCTGACGCAGAAGCCCCTCATAAATGACACCGTCGAGATTGCTACGTGTCGCCTCTCCACTTGGCCCTACAAAAGGACGGATCTTTGGCGCATTAATGACCAGGATCTCCGCCCACCCAAAGGAAGACACGTGTTGTTTTCTGCCTTGCAATCTGGCCAAAAGCTGGTAGAAATCATTCCTAGAATTGGCCAAAGACGGTCAACAATTCTGGTACTCTGAGATTGACCAAGACGGTCAACAATTCTGGTACTCCGAAATTGACCAAAGACGGTCAACGATTCTGGTACTCCGGAATTGGTCAAAAACGGTCAACAATTTCGGTCAAGCCCTCCTTCACGCTTTTATAAATTTCTACAGGATTCTCAAAGCAAGGAAAGGCATCCCATCATGAACATATTGGAGGCCAAAAATCTGACCACCAGCATGGGGGGCTAGTGATGGGTACACCAATAAAGGGCTGACCCAAAGAAAGGTCAACGGAAGCCCAAGAAGGTCGGTCAACATTTTTTAAGGCCCAGTAAGAAGACGGGCCCAGAAGCTGGAAAATCCAAGACGGTCAACGCCAACGTTGACCGTCTTGGCGGCCAACTTACTCACAAACGGTCAACTCAATGTTGACCAGTTTGATTGGGCCTTTAGAGGCTTCGCAACAGTGATGGGCCTATTCCATTCTGGCCCACAGCCCATCAGTTGATCGCCAGCCACTCTCCCTTCGTTCTCCACGAAGGCAGCCAACACGCTGACGGTCAACTCGGACGTTGACCATTTACGCCCTGCACATTGGGCTCAAAAGGGCTCTTCTACAGTAATGGGCCTGACCCGTTTAGGCCCACCAATCATAAAAAGGCCAACCACGATCCTCCAAGGATGTTCCACGATCTCAAAAGGAATATCAACAAGATTGGCGCCCTTCAAAGAAGGAAAGCGCCAGATCTTCTCAACTCTTTGCCAGCCAAGGAACTCCAACGGTAACATACTGGGGAGGAAAGAAACGAACTTGGAAAGTGGTTGGCCGCCTCAGAAGGAAACAATCCTCTACAATTGGGCAACAAGCATCACCCTCCAAAAGGAAGGACAACAGCAGATCATAGGGACGATCACTCCTTCCAAAGGAGGAGGATCGCCATCTTTACCATAAAAAAGGCCCTGGATTCACCATCCGGGGCATGCTCTCATTCAAGCTTTGATTGATGCTTTCATTAACGCCTGCATTAACTGGCAAACTCTAAGTGCTCTGAGAAGCAAGCTCTCTCTCGGCAGCCAAGCTCTCAAACACAATCAAACTCCAAGGCAACGAACGAGTCTTTACGTCCGTTCTCTGCCTTCCCACCATCCAGATACGAGAAAGGCCTTGCGTCTCTCTGACATCTGGAACAAAACACTCACTTCCCCTCTCCCATTGCTCTCACGCACTTTCAGTTCCTTCATTTGAAGACTGTTTTGCTGACTTGAGCGTCGGAGTGTTTTCGGTGGGATTACATCCCGCCGTTAACGCTGACCTCCTGTTCGTTTTAGTGGTGTGCAGGGTTCGTACTCAGTGAACGGAGCCGGTTCAATCCATCTAAGAGAATCCGAATCTGTTCAAGTCGGATCCAGGTACGCATCAACTATAATAATCAATAAGGGGTGAGAGATTACGAAACTCGTTCCTAAATAAATTCTACGACATCTATCAGAAACCTTTCTATGGGAATGAAAGATAAGTAGGGAATAGGGGATGAGTTTGATTGTAAAAAATTGATCGAAAAAGAGAACTTGGTTTACTGATATTAGAAAGAAGCAAACATTTTTAAATAATAGTTTTGTATACAACGCAGAGGCACCATGACACAGCACCGTATGGTATTCGTACGATTTCACATCACAACTGTTGGATAGAGATCTAATGCCCCTCTTTTTTTTATTATTAAAAAGCAAAAGAAAACGTTTTTTTTTAATAAAACGGGTTAAATAATAAGTGTTGAATTTCTATCCAACGGTTACGATACAGCATTATACAAACGTCGTATGAAGTGCACATTGCAATGCCCCACGTTCTGTTTTGCCCCTGCCTTTGCGACTATGAGCAAAATGTGTACCTAAATTCCCTTCAAGCAGAGCACTCCAGCAAAATGCTTGCCTCTCAAAGCTACCCACATTTTATACTTCATGCTAGTAACAATGCACCTGAGTATTTAAGTTACTATGAGCTTAGGACCAATCTCATATCACATTATTTCATCCTTAAATTACTTTTGTAATTATGTTTCTGAGTAAGTCACCCTTATATGAATCTCATAACTCGATGTATATTTTACAATTATAAGACCTTTTTCCTTTCTTGATGATTATGGTGCTAACACGAGAATCATTAATCTTCTTCATGATTATTGATTACACTTTAAGATATGATAATGTTATCCTTAAACCTTAGAAATAGAAATTTATATTATAACTTTTTATTCAATCTAACATCTTTCATTTCTAACTCATCATATGAGCTATCATATCCGTTGACTTTTGAGTCAAAGTATTAGCGACTATATTCGCTTTCTTTTATTGATATTGAATCTCATAATTGTAATACTTTAGCAAGTTCGTATAATAACATTATCTCATATTCAATTTCTTCTATGGAAGAAATATTTCAAACTATTTTGATCGAGTATACCATAAATTTTTCTCCATATAAATAGTACATCCATATTTTCAAAAGCAAAGATAATAGTAACCAATTCTAAATTATGGGTAAGATTGTTCTACTCATAAATATTGAGTCGAGTCAATCTATAGGAAATTTTCCTTTCATTTTGTAGTAAAAGGTAACCTAAATATTTTTTCAAACTATCACAGTAGACCATAAAACGTTCTATTTTATCAAGAATCATCAAAATCGATGCAAAAACTAACTGATATTTTAATTTTTGGAAGCTTGTCTTACAATATTCATCCCAATAAAATATTACCTTCTTCTAAATCAAACAAGTTAAAGATATCAAATTTTAAAAAAAAATTAACAAAGTGTTTATAAAATCAATCCAAACCAAGGAAATTACCAATCTCAATAATATTCATTAGTCATTCCTAATTAGCAACTGCTTCAATCTTTTTTTTTTTTTTTTTGATCTACTATCTCTCCTCCTTTAGAAATAATATGTATGAAAAATGACACATTCTTGAATCAAAATTTATATTTCCTTAATTTAGTAAATCATTGTCTATCTCTTAGGGTCTATGGTGTAATTCTTAAATAAACTTCATGATTTTAAAAACTTTTTCAAGTAAATTAAAATATCTTCAATAAAAACTAACAAAAACTAATCCAAATATTGTTAAAAAAATCATGTTCATTAGATCCATTGAATATTACAGGTGCATTAATTAAATTGCCAAATATTATCAAGAATTTATAATGATTATACTTTGTTCAAAAAATCATCTTTGATGTGTCCTTTTGCTTAATCTCTGAGCACAAATAAATCTTAAAAAAAATTTAAATTCCTTACAATTTGTCAAATAAATTGCTATCATATATACATCATACTCAATAGATTATAACTTGGACACCAATTAATATGATATTTTACTTATTTATCTGTCACCATGTATACATATATAAAATATGACGTTTTTTTAACTGTAAATATATCAATGATTTTACTAGATATAAAATACTACATCATTTTTAGATATCTTTAACATTTATTATTACTTGCCATGATTTTTTTAAAAGAAAAAATATTCATATACATATTTATATATTTATTTATATCAAAATTATAATTCATGGTGTGGAGAGAGAAAGAACAAATTGAGTAAAAATTAAAAAAATAGTGACATCTATTCCTATGCTTAGTTTTTATGGTATAAATAAGTATAGATAACTACATATATTTAAATAATATTTTTTAAAAAGTTGGTAGAACTAAAATTTTTAGAGAGTTCAAAAAATAGTGGTAGAACTAATAATTTAAGTAGCATTTTTTTATAAATTAATATCACTAAAAATAGTATTTAAAATATTTACTTTCCTCAAAATAAATGGAAATAAGTAGTGTTTTAGAGGGAACTTTCACAAACACCCATGAAATATATTTGACAATAAAATATTTTATTTATTATTATAATAACCATCGAGATAAAAATATTTAAATAGATGGGTATCATGTCATTCGAGTATATTCACAAATGATGTTTCCTAACTTTTTTAAGGTTAAAAACTTATTTAGATAATAAAAAATAGATAAATGGTACGCAAATATTTTCTCTTTCTCAAATTACCAAATACAAATATAGTTTATAAAAATCTACATAATACCGATTTTATTTTATAAAGAAAATATTTATATAGTTTGAACCATCATATCATTACATAAATATCTACAGTGACCAATTGATTAAAGATAAAGTTATAATATCAACCTAACAATCTTTATATTTTAACCGTGACAATGAAATGACTTTAATAATTGATTAACATAACATCGTCTTAAATAGTGGTTGAAATCATGCCTACATCCACCCGACCTTGTTTATATCACTAATTTATTTTCAATTTAAATAATTTATTTTCATAATATTCACATGCAGGCATTCGAGGAGCCTGTCCTTATAAAAGATGAATCAATTCAACCATTCTTAAATACAATTATTCAATCAATATCGATATTAATTTATTAACCTAATTATAATTATTTAATATTGATCGAATGATTATACTATTTATTATTAAAAACTTTAATTTATTTTACTATTAAAAAGATATTAATTTTATTCGTCAAACATTAATTGAACTGTTATAATTAAAAATAATTAAATCAACTTATCTTTTAATGGGATAGAAATCCCAAATCACATATGCAGGGCCCACTTGATCTTTTAACATAAATAAATAAAGACTAACTTAAAGACAAACGTCCTACCACTTTCATTATGGTTGGCCTTTTGGCCCCAGCTATCCCATCCTTGTGGGGTTAAAATATAGGCTGGTCCGACTCATTTATAGTGAACAGTGTTCATGTCAATTCTGAAGAGGGAAATCAATGCTGACGTAATCCATGTAACGGTTAACTTTATAATCGGCCCGATTGTTGAATTGATTGTTGAACAACTAGCAATATTTTAGTAGAATTAAATAATGTTATTGGCCACTTTTCTTAAGGATAAACGTGTGACAAAAGTTAAATTATTTTGGGTCTTGATTATTAAAAATGAGTTTAATAATTCATAAGTATTAACAAACATGAAATGTTATGTTACAAGCAATAAAAACTTGCTAAAGAAAAAATTAAATAAATTCAATAGCAAGTGTGACAAACAGTGATTTGGGGTGGGTATATTTTCTTAGGAAGATATACTTATTGCATTTTTATGATATTCGTTGGATGAAAAGATTTAACAGATAAAGTTTAATTTTTTTAAAAAAATTATCTAAATATTTTTTTATTTTTGATTTTATTATAGGGTTGATATTCAATAGATATTAATATTGTAAAAATAAACCTATAATGATATTATATATAACTCTTTTATATCTATAATTAAATTTTTATTCAATGGTAGAGATTTGATATATACTGGTTATATCTCCAAATCTATACCTTACTTATGGATAAAGTTAAAAAAAATAATCAAGATGTGTTTTTATAGTGTAAGTTCTTTGAAGATATTAATAGATGAAAGACTAAAACGTATGAAAATTAAATTATTAAAAATTATAGAAATAATAATCAAGAAATTGAAAATCGATGATCAATACATTATTCTAAACACAATTGATTTTGTTACTTTGGATCTATATTTGAAAACTGTAGATACAAATGATGGCTTAATGCACAGGATCGATTATTAAACTTAGTGCTCTTTGTGGATTAAAATATTGAACAACCAAATCAAAACATGCACAAAATTTAGGGGAATCTTGATCAATAGATAGAACCAACACACAGTGATCTCACTCGGCAAAATGTCAACATGGGTTATGTATTAAGCCAGCAATGAACAATGCAGGATTGCTATCATATTAGCTGACACTTTGGCCAAGTGGACCACTAAAAAGGTGCTATGTACTTCTCAAAATGAAACTCAGTTCCAAACTCATGAGAGACTTTGTCAAAGTGTTTGGGGAATATACTGTTGGGATTTAGGGTCACTCTTATGTGGGAGTGGCCAAAATGGAATAAGGGCCGAGGTGGCTTCATTTGGCTGAGGTGGAACTAGTTTATAACTGAAGATATTATCTAAAGGGCTGAGGATTTTACTTAATGAACAAAATTTCTAATTAAGGATCGAAAACTTTGAATAATGGATGAAAACTTTGATTTAAGAATGAAGACTTTGAATGATGGCCGAAAACATCAAGTTGTGGCCGAGGACATAGTATTATGTCCAAGGATATTATGCAAAAGTCCAAGGAGTTTTGATCAACGCCTAAAAACTCTAATTAAAAAGTTAGTCACCTTTAATATTTGTACAAATAACTTTTCAGAAAGGAAAATTGACTCTCAGATCTGATAACTGATTGGTTGAACAGGTCAATTCCTCCCTATAGAATGGCGCTTCGCAGAGTTAATGGCAAGTTTTGAGTACATGCAATCTACCTATTGAGTAGGCAGCTGTCCGATCAATATTTGTATATATATATAAATGCTGGACATGCGATAGAGTACAGAAGAGGAGAGAGTGGAGAGAAGTGAGAAAGAGAAAAACGAAAAAGAGAATACAAGGAGTAGCCGTTCTTTACTTTTATATTTTTTATCTTGTTTATATTCTGAACTCTCCAAGGGCTTGTGTAATCAAAGAGTTTTTATAACAAATATTCACATAACGAAATTGTTTATGGATTAAGTATTCTATGATTTTTTTTATTATTTAGAAAATAATTTTTCACATAAAAATTGTATATTCTTACTCTCTCTCATTACTTTATTGTGTTCATTTGTGTGCGTATCATCTTTATTTTTACGGTTTTGTCCAACCGACCGGCAACCCTCTTTCCCAACATATACGATTCAATATAGTGGTCAACGACTGGGGCAACTACTTATTGGTCTGCACCCAGCGCTGCTTCAATTTTCAATTGTGGCCGATCCCAAGTTCATTTTTGGAGCGCCGCATGCGGCACTCATTGGCAAGAAAGTAATGCCACCTATCATGGCATAGATATTCAGTGGTTATTGTCCCCTTGAATAGTATTGAAATCTCATTTCATGGGTCACAGTGTTCACTCATAGGGCACTTGACTTTGTCATACAATCGATAATGTGGTCGATCCAGTGAGACAATATACCAATCAGAAAGGCATTTTTCTTTCAAATCGATACTGTTAATGATTGGTTGTATCTAAAATGATGGCCTGCTTCCCTCGCCACCTTCCTCAGATGCTACAAATTCAGCTTCGCGGTCTCAATCACCAAGTCACAACATTAAATATTGAAAAATCACATTGGGGATGACAGCTGAATCCTCCAACTACTAAGATTCCGATGGCACTTAAATTAAACGGTGGGGCTTTGCTTGTCTGACTGAGTCGACAAAATTGATCTAGTTTTGAAGTTGAGAGTAACATATATATTAGAGTTTTAGGGTATTTTTTATTTTAAAACAAAATTCAAATGGTTCAAATTAATTCATGTAATTGTCTTTTTCATTAAAAGAAAAATGAGTCGAGCCATTATCACCTGTTTGTACTGTCGTGTTCATCTTGTTTTAAGAACAACGAGTAGTAGGCTCACGGTTATCTAAAGAAGATTTATAATATAATGTTAATTTATTTTTGGTTAAATTGAAACGTTATGATGTGGTATGATTTTGATAAGAATGATATTATATCTGTTATTTTTGTACAATTTTTTTTTATCTAAATTGAACATGTCTTCGTCTAAGTTAATAAGATTAAAATAATAATTAGTATGAAAAATTAAAATATAGTTTTTGACTCTAATTTTATAAACTCTCACCTAGATTTCAAATTTACACTTCAAAATTATGGTAAAAGAGTGGATTGTTTTTGTCTTATTTTTTATAAAAATTATTTTAAATTATCAAATTAGATGAGTATAAGTTTATCAAAATCAAAGTTCTACAACAAGTTATATGTATATATATATGGAAGGATTTAAATGTTGATAAATACTTTGAGAAGATTTTATGAAAAATTTACCTTGTTTTCATGTAGTCGTGGGACTCATTGGGATTTGAATTTAATGACGAAAGGCATCTAAACATTTTATAGTACTAACCAACTATTGAAATAATGCCTGTGATTCAGTGGCAGTTCCACACTATGACTATTACCTAAAGAAATATATATAATTTTTATATATAAATACCCACCAAATTGAATTACTTATTAACTGTTGTGACTTAATTGTTTTTATAAATCGGTTAATTATTTAACATCATGCTATTAAAATAATAGCATAATTATTTAAATTTTACTCAATCTAAATAATAATAAAATTATGAAAATATTATGTTTTAATAAGAACTTTAAAAAAAAAATTGCTTTATATATTCACCCACGGGAAAAAATTCTGAATCTACACCCTGTTGATATTCATTAAAATCATACATAGAACATGACTGACAAATTCATTTATGTTTGAACCAACCCACCTACTATTTCATCATGTATTTTCAAATTAATTACTGTAACATGGACGATCCAAATAGTTACACAATTACTATGATTATCGAACGAAGTCTAAACTACACTAAATCTCAGAAGAAAGGTTGATAATGAGGATGCAGCTCGACCTCCTGTGCATGGCAACAAGAAGAATTAGGGTTTTGGAGAGGAAAAATTGTATAAGAATAAATGAAGAAGTGTGGTACTAATTTATGGTATCAGTTAATTATTAAAGTAGATGTGGTTATTATGAGAAATGTTTTAAAAAGGGTTTTACTTTTTGTATATAATTGAGCGATATGATGTATATCTTTTTATTTACTTTTAGGTGAGTCATTTAATACATATAAATAAATAAATAAATAAATAAATAAATAAAAAATAAAATACTATATTATTAAAGATTATTTAAGAAATGATTAATGGGTATCTTCCTAATATTATTTAATTTAATTTGATCGAGATTTTAAGATGATAGTTATCGTAATATACAATAAGAGCTAAAAAATGACTTTGAAAAATGATAAAATTCGCAATTTCTCCTAAAATGTTTTTGAAATTTGAAAAAAAAAAAAACATTTGGAACTAAAACTTATTAGATACCCCGTAACAATTTACAAAGAACCTCAAATTTTTAAATATTATTTTACAGATTAAATAAAACAAGCCTATATAATCCTGTCATTAAGCTTGCATCAATGCAAGTCCACACGCCCACGGCTCTTCCTATATAAACCTAAAATATAGAGTGGTCTAACATAATACACTTTAGTCAACAAATTATTAATATTTCTCGATGATTTAACAACCCTCTATATATACGTATTTATTAATATTAATAATTTTTTATAATAATAAATAAATAGATTAATGTCAAGTCACTTGAACGTACTCTTAAAATAACTATGTTATGTCCTTATAAATTTCTAATATATATATAATATGGCAGCATAAATTATGGAGCCCACATAAAATATAATATGATATAATATAATATGTCATTGTAGAGTGTGATAAGTTAATACTTTGCTGTGGAAATTGTGGTGGAAGTTGAACAGTCGATTGAAATCTTCGAGCTTGCTTAGAACTTTGGTTGGCGGACTCAACTAACATTGCATGCTTTTTCATAAAGAGAATTTCCTTTTGGATACTGAGGGGGGTTTTTCAATGGAAGAAAATAAGACAAAGTCTGTATTTTATTATTAGCATTGTTATTTTATTATATCTTATATAAAGTTTTGGGAATTTGTGACGTATGAGTTGCAGTATATGCTGGTCCATGTTAGTTGGAATGTTAAAATATTTCTAGCATAAGATTTGGTTTATTGAACTTAGAAAAAATAAGACAAAAAAATATTTAAGAAACCATATAAATATTTTTAGATGACACAGTATTCAATCTATTTATATAGAATAATGGGTTTACATAATTATAGATAGATACGATAACATAAAAGGGGTGTGTAGATGGTATTTAAAGGATGGCCATGTATAACACTGCTTAAAAAATGAAGGGCTCAGTTTGCTTTGTATAACAATGAGAGTAACAAGTAGGCAACCATTTAACTCATTTGCTTTTTGGAATAATATTTTCTTCCTTATACATGATTATACTTTGGTCTTTCATTATATTTTTTGGCATATTGTTATATTTTAGTCATATTTTGCTTATATAGAGATGAATACTTGAAAAGTGGACTTGGTTAAGAACTATAAAGCAAGCCATGGATCAAAGAATCTGGCTCATATACATCCTAAATATAAATACGGGTATTTTAAGATGGGTTTGATTAAGTTTTGTGGAAAATTATCTTTGCGTCCTATAAGGGGTTTTCAAGAAAGAAGTAGAAAAGTGGTTCCATAATACCTTTATTAAGTAGAATGATAATTATCTCTCGGTTCCAGTATCTCAAAGTTATCTCTACGTATTTCTTGTTGTTGGAAAAGGAGAAAGAGAAAGAGAGGTGGACATATAAAGGATATTTATTAACCGCAAGTAATTGAATTTTTTTGAGAGGTTTTACTTTGAGCAAACTTATACACTTGTTACCCTTCATGGACTCGTGAACTTCTCAACTTGTTTATGAATATAAAATCCTTGCAATTATAAAAATATTAAGCATATATGATAAACGTCCATATATACGTGTTTATGTGGGATTGTGGGAGAACGAAGGTAGCTTCTTAACTGAAAGAATGTAAGGATATCTATAGGACAAATATTATAATATTTTAAATACTAATCAATGGATTAAACTTAAGATTGATACATTTTAAATATTTTATAAATTTTTAATAAATTCTTGAGATATATGTATTCAAAATGGATATGTACAAAAGAAACAACTAGTCAACAAGGGACAAGAGATCCATGGAAAAAGGCAAATGAAACAAGACATGCAAAAATACACAAAATCACTCAAGCACCCAATAAAGACACAAGGAACCACAACCCTTAGGAATTAGTTGTAATAATATAATAGTGAGAGGTTTGTGGATCATTTTTTTATTATAGGTTTTTATAAAAAATAAAAACTCATTAGCAGAGCTTGCCAAATAATTGAAACTATGTGATGCAATCGGGGTGATCCAATTTATTATACACACGCTTGTTTTTGACATTACAAATAAAGTAAAGAATAGTTTCAACTCAACTCTATCAACTTTTTATACGAGAGAGTTTTCTTTCTAGACAATAGACACACATCTAATGCCTCTCTCTCATCAATCAAACATCTAAGTGCATCTGATGTTGTTACAAATAATAGACAAAATATACTTAGAAGACATATTAAAAATAATATTCGTTTGGGTCAAGAGCTTATGCATAAATATCATTTTCAACGAGAATAGCCAGATGTGCCATGAAGGTGGATTTAATGAAAGCCTAAAATCTCTCTTAAATTGGACATCAATTGATTGCTATGGAGGCCTTCAATTTTTCACCCACTCTCATTAGGTGGATTGGCCAATTCATTTTCACTCCCACCTACTATGCATCCATCAATGGTGAGATGGGCAGCTTCATTGAAGGTAGCTGCATTTTTAGACAAGAAAGCCCCTTTTCATCCTATTTATTTGTGCTTTGTATAAAAGTGTTTAATGGTATAATTAGTTTCATGTTGACAATAATAGTTTCCTTCGATGCCATAGGAGACACGAGAAATCAAAAAATATCATGCTTGTATTCACAAATAACATTTTCTCATTTTCAAGGCAAAGTTGCAATCTATTTGCATCATCATGAAGAGCCTATCTTTATTCTCTCCATTGAGGGCTTTAAACATAATGGTGTTGAAAGTGAGATTTTTATTTGTGCTGAAAATGAGCCTATCATTGTTAGATCATGTCGTTCGTTCCATTATAAGGTTTGAGACAAGTACCTTACTTGTTCAATACCTTAGCATATATCTCATATTTGTAAGACTTACTTTGTAGATTGTTATATCATTGTGGATGAAGTTTCTAGTAAAATTTTATCTTAGAAGAACAAATGGATTTTCATTGTAGGAAGACACCAGCTAATCTCTTCTATGACTCCTCTATGTTGTCAAATATTTACTCGTGCTAGGCATCTTTACTCATTCTTTCAAAGGTTTTTTTAAAAAATTAATGGTGTTCTTTATTGTTTACTCTTACATGAAGCTAATGAAGGCAAGCACTCGGCTAAGGTCTATGCTCGGAATGAGGTCTCTGTGATGTATCATCTACGAAGAATTATTAGCGCGGATGCAACATCGGTTTGGGTAATTGGATTCAAATCTACCATATATATTATTGGCATATTTAGCTATTTAAATCCTGCAATCTATTCTATGAAACTTCAGGAAGATCATGAACATGCATTGGTTCATGAGGCCCTTTGTTTGGCACTTGATCGGAGACAAGAAGGGTACATTTCTTTAGCTTAATTTTTGTCATAACATACAGTTTTGTAAATATTAATTCAAAATTATAAAAATTTTATATTAATTCATCTAGAGATTGGTCATTGATAGCCACTTAGCTTTATAGTTAAGTTTTTGAAAAATCTATAACTAATTTGATAAAATATAATAAAATATTAATAAATGAGTCAAATATACAGTAAATTATATAAATAATAATATAAAGGACATTGTATCAATAATATGCTTTATTCAATAATATATCCGAAGGATATAATCAAATGATGACCATAAAAATTATATAAATTTTAGTATAAAATCTCTAATCAAGTCCAATTCTACTTTCACACTATTTCCCATTTATTTCCTTCAATTTAATAATTATATTAATTCTAGTCATGAATTGTTATATAATTCAAATTTCTACAATTTTGAGTCTATCTTAAGCATTATATCTCAAAATAAATAAAGAAAAGATTTAGAAAATAATAATTAATTTCATTTTCTTAAAGAAAGAAAAATGAACCTACACCGATGGAAGTTTAAACTTACTAAATTCTCGGTCTTCATCTTGTTTTTCCCAATTTCTTCATTCTTTTTGTCCTTCTTACTTGTCTTCTTCTTGGTTTTACTTGTCTTCTCCTTGGTTTTACTTGTCCTTCTTTCAAATTCAAATCTTTTTGAATTTAAAATCATCATTATCAGATTTCTTTATGTTTTGAATTTGAATTTCTATCCTATTTGGTTGTCTTCAGCCACAAACCCAACAGCCAACTTCAAAAACACTTGGAATTCGGCAACAGCATTAATATGTCATAGAAATTGTCTAAACAGGTATTTAATATGATATTTTAATGCTAACTCGAATATCATAACTTCCTCATTTCAAATATCACCGAAACGAACTTAATAATTTTTAATGACCAGATATTCTCATTTCCAAACAATATAACACTATTTAAACTCATGCAATATAAAATTAAAATAAATTCTAAAATTATAAATCAAGAGTGTTATAATCCTCCCCCATACATCAAGTCTCGAACAAATAATGATACTTCTCTTTGATCTCGTCTTTGAATTTTCAAATAGCCTCTCCATCATCTTGATTACTCTAAAGCTCCTTTACTAGCGATACAAATATATATCTAAATTAATAATATAGTATCAAATATTAATAATATATCTAAATCGATGCATACACTATTTTCTCAACCAAAATGGTATTGATTTTCTCTCTTCAACCATTTCTTTCTTTATTAATGAAGATCATAGATTTTTTATGTAAAATATGTGCATGCAATTTTCTACATAAAATCTTGAAATCAGAAAAGTGGGGATGTAACAAAAGGTTCCACCTTCAAAATTGAAGACTTTCTATTCTATCTTCCCAAAATCACTTTTAACTACACACATGATGAATATTTCTGCTATTTTTAGAATAAAAAAATAATTACTTTATTAATTATTGGCTTAACTACTCCACAAAATTCAATCAGTCCACATTCATAAACTTAGCAGTTAATTCTAAAGGGATGTGTTCCTCACGAAAGTAACATCTATTAAGGTGGCATGCATAGTTTTGATTTGTGATTTCTAGAACTTGGTTTATAGGATCCAAAAGGCACTTCAGAGAATCACTCCAATAGAATATAATAAATATGTGGCATGCATATTTATTTACATGTTTTCATGTAGCCTATAAATGCATCTTATACAAAATTCACATACGATCAATTTTTTTAAAAGATCTTCAATTTTAACTTGTCAACAGCAATAAAAATATAAATATTAAATTGTGATAAATAATATTAGCCCTATGAATTTTGTTTAGTTAATTTATTTAATTTGGTGTAATATACTAATAAAAATAAAAATCAGTACTAAACATAACATTATATATGGTATAATACAATCTGATCATTGGTTCCACTAATTCCTCCCTCCTTTTTTCACTCATAAAATAAAATAATAATTATTATAAATGATATATTATAAATAGTGGAAACAAATATTGAATTATTCAAGCCAAAAATAAGATTTTAATAGAACTATAATTATAATTTTAAATATTTATATGGTTATTAGCAGTGATACATGGCGACAAAGGTGACCAAAGGCCTTCGTAGACTGAGGGTGATGCAATTGCTTGGAATAAAAAAAATAAAAAATAAAGAATATAATTTTCTTATGATAGTTATTTTTTAATTGCCTAATAATTATAATTTTATAGAGTTATTGTTTTCTTAAGTTCAAATTAAATGAGATGATTATAATTTGTTTAAATTAAAAATAAAAGCTTATCTAATTAAATTATAATTGTCAATTTCACTTATCTAAAAATAAGAGTTTATCTAATAAATTTACCAAAATTATTATAATATTGTTAATTATACTGCTCTTTTAATTTTATTTTTCTAAATTATGTTTGATAACGGATCCGGGGGGCATCATTCTTCCTTGTGGAGAAGGACCGTTCTTCTCCTCATCTGAACCGTCGGATGTAAAATCTGACGGCCCACACGTTTTGAATGGATAATATAATGTGGACCGTTCGATTTTAAATTTAATCCTCCAAAACACGTAACCATCGGATTTTATATCCGACGCCCAAATTAAGAGAATGACGGTCTTTCTTCACTGGGGAGAAGGACGTCTCCTCAATCCGTTTGATAACAGTTGTAATATATAGTTTTTTAGTAGCCATATGTAAATATATTTATCCAGATATTATTTAATAAAAATTATCACTATAAATAAAAATATTTTAATATATATTTTAATTAATTTGAAAATATTATTAAATATCATAAAATTTCTTCCAAAAATATATATATTTATGACGTACTTATGAAAAAGACAATTTTATTATGAAAGATAAGGTCGATATTTTGGAACTGAGAAGATGACGTCAGGTGACGTTCAACGATTTTGATGTGACGGAACATGCGAAAGGACACAACAGTTACCCTCTTAATATGCAGCCATTAAAAATCTGACAGCAGTAGACTATTAATATTTTCAATTTATTAATATTTAATTTGAGAGTATCAAAATAAAAAAATAATAAGCTGAATAAAATTTATTGCGATTCATGCATAATAAAAATGCCCATATAATTAATACAGTAAACATAAATTTTTATTTTTTTAATCAATTATTATTTATTAAAAATTATGAGTATAAGAAATAAAATTATAAAAATAATAAAAAATAAATTAAATTGTAAACCCTAAAAAATCAATTATGAAAATGTCTGGTTATGAGAAATATATACACGTCTGATATTCCCGTATTATGAATCAAATGAATGATTAATTAAAAATAATTTCAATACACCTAATGACTAATTAGAAAATATATATTGAAAGAATAAATAATTAAACGATAATACGTTATAAAAATGACAAATTAATCTCGAAAAGATATATTGAAAAAAAAAATATTTATCTTTTATCTTTTTTTTTTTATACGGTGCTCATTCTGTAATAAAATAATTTTGAATGCCTTAAAAACTAAATTAGAACATTTTTATATCCCGTGTAACTGTTTAAATGACCACTTGCAGACACCATTGAAGAATCTCTCAGTTTTAACACTATCAACTCTCAATTTTTTCACAGATAGCTATACAAAACAGTTTTAATCTTGGCACTTAAAATGCCAGCTCGCGGCCTTCTCACAGGGCCTTCCATAAATTATTTTGCTTGAATGAATTTCATGCAACATTCAGTAAACATCATTTAAAATTAACTGACTTTCAAAATAATATGTCCATTTGAATGTAAAATTTATAAAAAAAGTAAATTAAAATTCAATATTTTAGATACAACTTTAAGTAGATTTTGAATTAGTTTAAAAGTATTTTATTGGCCACTTGCAGACACCATTGAAGAATAAATAAACTCGGTTTTAACACGCTGGTTTATCAAAAATTTCTTAATATTTTTTCACAGATAGCTATACAAAAAAGTTTCAATCCTGGCACTTAAAACACTAGATCGCGGCCTTCTCACAGGGCCTTCCATAAATTATTTTGCTTGAACGAATTTCATGCAACGTTCAGTAAACATCATTCGAAATTAACTGACTTTTAAAATAATAATCCATTTGAATGTAAAATTCATAAAAAAGTAAATTAAAATTTAATATTTTAGATGCAACTTTAAGTAGATTTTGAATTAATTTGAAAGTATTTTATATTTAAAAAATTAATTTAATTTTATCGATAGCATTTATGATTCTATTTATAAATTTCAAATTTAATTTGACACCGATGAGATAAAATATTTTTTTAATAAATAATTACTACAATGTGTGACACTTGGGTAATTATGGTCATATCTTAGTTGGAGTAGGTCACTCTTGTATTAATTTTTTTTTAACATGGTCCATTTTTATTATGAGGGTGGGCGAGCAGAAATATTGAGCCTTGTACAAGCCTTCCACCTAAGTAATTTGTTTAATTGGGCAGTTGGAAAGTCATATTAATTGATGCAGTTTAATAATCAAAAGCTTGTGTATTTTTTAAAAAAATATTTATACCATTGAAATAATAACAATAATATTTTTAAAAAAACGTAAAAAAAAAGTTTTTTTTTAAAAAAAAAATCAATTTTTAGTGTTATTATTTGTATAATAACTCAAATAAACTCTCATTTTTCATTTTAGTTATTTTAGTTTTTTATTTTGTTTCCTTTATTTATACCATACTTTTTGTGTTTAATTTTTATAATTCACTTAATTTTGCTCTTTTTTTTATGCATTTAATGATATTTTTAATACATAAAAATAGATTTAAAAGAAAAACACATGATTATATCAAATAAAATAAAAGATATCTCCATTGATTATTATACCATTTAACGGATTCGGGGGGCTGCGACGCGCCTTCAACTCCATTTTGGCTGTCGGATGAGAAATCCGATGGCCGATATTTAAAAAAAAAATTAAAAAAATTAAAAAAAATTATTATTATTATTTTAAATCAAATATCAAAAAAATTATCAAAACAAAAAAAATAATATTAAACTATTTTTTTAAATATACATATATGAAGCCGTCTGATTTTTCCATCCGACAACTGCATGTGTGTGTCAAAAGGATTGCAACGCCCCCCCACCCCCCCGCTTTGCAGCCCCTCTCAGTTCTTAACACTAACAACTAACTTCACTATACCTAATTTAATGTTTGACATTAGCACTATAGCAATAGCAAATTTGATAATAAATGACCTATAACAGCAATAAATTCTTATTAATTTAATTAAATAAAGACTAAGTAATAACTTATATATATTATTGATTATTTTCTAGGGCAAGATCAACTGCAATGAATGTGTGCAGTTGCCATAACTTCTGCACCGTGGTATGGTGGATGTGAAGAATTAAATGGGCCATGATTGACTCCCCCTCGTTCGTACGTGGGAGTTGCTCAAACTTTAAGGCGTCGCTTCAGTTGGCTGCCCATTTGATTGATATCAAAATGTTTGGTAAATTGGATAAGCCCCATACATTATCATCAATCAAATTAAAAAAACGTGACAAAAATAAAGATTAAAAGACAAATATAATAAATTAAAATCTATAATTTAATTTAAAAAATGACACTTTAAAATAAGATAATACTGAATGTGCATTAGTCATAAGGCCACCTGATTAATTGATAGATCTGTACATGTTGGATATTGGATGACTAAGGCCCAAAGGACTTGACATCTAAATATTAGGTGAGCCCACGGCCAAGGCATCTCTTTGGGAAGCGGGTCCCTATTTCACGGAGTAGGGATTTTGTCCCAAATTTATTTTTTTTTAACATAAATTTTATAAAATAAAAAAAATTAAATATGAGGTAAAATCTTACTCTACGGAGTAGAATCTCTCAACCAATCTCTTTACTTGTCAAAAAGAAATAAAAATTAAGAAGTAATTTTTGATATTATGGAAGTCTCTTTCTCTCACTACAACATCTTTTCAACTCATGAAGTGCCGAATGGTTAGCCTTTACTCTCACATATGCTCCATTGTGTAAGTTCTCAAAAAAAAAAAAAAAAATACTCCTAAACCCCTTAACTTTTGTGTTTACTGTGATACGTAGGATGTCAATTGTAAAATTTAGGTTTACAAATCAAACGGTTATAGCTCTGAGTGTTAATGATGGGTAATACTATAAATTGATGAATAAGTAAGAACACTAATAATTTGAGTTTAAATCAAAGATGTAAAATAAGCTTAATATAATATTTTGAATTTATTAGACATAGAAATAAAGTAATTATTTTTTTCTATATTAAAGAAAAAATTTATTTTTTGACAATATTAATTGAGTTTTCAATAATTATATTAATAACAGAATTTATGTTTGTAGTTTATTAAACATAAGTTGGCTTATAAGCATCCTAATAAGTAATATACCCAAGCTAGCATATGAAGTTTTGAGTTGAATCATATTTCAAAACAAAGAACAAATCCAAATGGATAAAAATTCTAATTATATTAGATGATATGAAGTTTGAATTATTTAGTAAGTCAATTTTTAATCATCCTTCAAATAAGTCAATACTAATTAAAGCAGATAGTCAAGAATAATCATTACCTGAATTCCCTTCAAGAAGAGCACTCTAGCAAAATGCTTTCCCCTTGATGGAAACGACAATTCATGGGCCAGTCCATATTCTGATCCGTAGAATGAAGAAGGGTCCAAATAGTTACAATCAAACAGAAGACCCTCTAAATTCAATATTCAGAAGGTGCGATGGTTGACCAAAATGATTCGACCCAAAATCGTCCAGTAATAAATAGGCACTTATGGATAATCAATGGATTATTTCGGCGGTTACAACACCAAATTCAACGGTCAAAAACCGTATCAGCCCAATTAATAAATATAGATGGCGGTTATAAGCATAAGATCCATTGTAATTATTCAAACATTGAAGGTAGGTGACGGTTACACAAGTAACGTCCCTCATAACTTTAGAGCCGTAACACCCAAAGACGATCAAACCGACACTTACACTATAAATAAACGCTTTCTTCCACAGGAAAGGGGGACCCAAAATCAAGGCAAGAGAGCATCCAAATAGATAACTGTTTAGACAAGCAAAAGTCACTCAGACACACAAAAGCATCTCTTCCAAAGTTACTTTCCCTACGAGAGCACATCTTAAAGCCACTCACTCCTTTTAGCACACTCACGAAGCTCAATTTTTCGCTATACAATCAAACCCAAACACTCTTGCATACACGTATTCTCATCCTCCTATCTTTCTCTTCGATATAAAAAGATTACTAATTTGAGTATCAGAAAACATATCGATGAGTGATTCATGTATTTTTCTTATTTCTTATTTGTTAATTGTGGTATGCAGGATTTATGTTCAAAGTAACAAAAATTAAATCAATTTTCAATCGGACTTCTAAATAAGGCAACTTTCTAGTTCGTTCGATAACCTGGATTCATAAACGCATCACCTTTTAAGGCGATCCACAATTTAAATTTCATGCTGATAACAATTTACTTAAGGAACATAAGTCAGTATGACCGTTGGACCAGTATTATGTTACATTGTTTCATCATTAAATTACTTTTGTGATTATATATTATAGTTGGCCACCCTTATATGAATCTCATAATGCAATAAATATTTTGCACCTACAAGACTTTTCAATGGTGTTGGCACGTGAATGCTTAATCTCTTTTCGTGACCATTGGTTACACTTCAAAATATAACAACATTATTCTTAAACCTTGGGAATACAAATCAATATTGCAACTCTCCATTCAATCTAACATCTTTTATTTCTTAATCAACATATGGGACATCATATCCATTACTTTTGATTCAAAGTATTGGCAACTATATACATTTTTCTTGATTGATACTGAATCTCACAGTTATAATTATTTAATAAATTCATTTAATAATATTATCTCATATTCAGTTTTTTTCTATGGAAAAAATATTTCAAACTATTTTGATCGAGTACACCATAAATTTTTTTCCATACAAATAATACCATCATATTTTCATAACAAAGATAATAACGACTAATTTTAAATCATAGATAAGATAATTTTACTCATGAACATTAAGTTGTATTGATCTTTAAGTAATTACCCTATTATGTTGTACTAAAAGGTAACCCAAATATTTCTTCAAGTCGTCACAGTAAATTTTAAAATCTTTTGTTTCTTCAAGAATTATCAAAATCAATGTAAAAATAGTTGACCTTTTTAATTTTTAGAAGCTTCTCCCATAATCTTTATTCCAATAAAACACTACTTTTTTCTAAGTCAAACAAGCAAAAGATATCGGAATCCTTAAAAAGGTTTTAACAAAACATTTATAATATCTTGCCAAACTAATGAAATTTCGAATCTTGACAATATTCAATGGTCGTTCCTGATAAGCAACTACTTCAATCTTTTTTTGATTTATTACCTCTCCTCCTTTAGAAACGATATGTATGAGGAAGGACATTTTTTCGAATTAAAATTTGTATTTCCTTAATTTAGTGAATAATTGTCTATCACTTAAAGTTTATAATGTAATTCTCAAATGGACTTTGTGATCGTAAAACTTCTCAAGCAAATTAAAATATCATTAATGAAAGTTAACAAAAACTGATCCAGATATAGTTAAAAAAGTCTATTCATTAGATCCATGATTATTGCATCTGCATTAATTAAATAGAAAAATATCACCAAAAATTTATAATAATCATACCTCATTTGAAAAATTGTCTTTGATGCATCTTCTTGCTTAATCTCCGAGCACGAATTAATCTTGCTGGAAACTTAAACTCCTTACAATTTGTCAAACAAATTTGTCAATTCCCAACAAAAGATACTTATTTTTAATTGTGATTTTGTTTACTTTTTAATAATCAATGTGTAATCTTATCGATCTGTTTGTCTTTTTTAAAAGAGCACTAAATCTTCCACAGCCATACACTTGGTAGAATAAATTCTTTATCCAATAATTATTATAACTACTACTTTAATTCTCTTAATTTTGAGAGTACTATTCTGTACGGAGTTTTTAAAATAAGTACAGATCTCGACACCAAATTAATGCAAATTCAATCTTTAAGCCTAGAGGCAAACCGAGCAATTTTTTCAAAAAGATAGTTTTAAATTGTCTGACCATTGAAATTTTCTTAATAGGCATATTACGGCTACCATCACCGATTACAAAAGCAAGATAGATTGATGCCTGTCTCACATCAAATAACGTGCAAGCAATGTGAAAATTAAACATGTCAACTCATTCCCAATGCTTCCTTGAAACTTAAAGGATTCATAACCTGAAGTCTAAAACTGGTCTTTCTTATAGAAATAATCAACACTTGCATGATAACATACTAAAATCAACTGATTTATCAAATTAAAGTAACAACAACATTACTAATATTTCCTACAGTTAAAAAACTGATGATAATGATCGTCTAGCAATAGAGCACACTCGTAATGATATCTTTCTGATATTTGATAATTATCAAGTCAAATGAAAGAGAACTAACATAGCGAACTGGTGTATCCCAAGATTCATGTTATGGTACGGATTAGAAAACTACTCTATCTTTCACTACGGGTAGAATCGGAGTGGGTCTGATCTTTATTTCGTTAACCTGAAAACCTGTATACCACAAACTATAAATAAGATACTCACTCCTCAGTTGATCCTTCAATGTTCAAATTAAAAATCTTTTTAAGCAAATAAAAAGATATAAAAAGGATGTGAGATAATGTAGAGTTGCATTTATATGGGGGATGTGAGAAGAAAATTGGGCTCCTATTGTGCGCATGGGGGCAACTTAGAAAGATGGAGGACTAAGCTCTACTAAATTACACACGACTGGTGACTCAATAATGTTGCACTTGAAAAATGACTCATTAGGGGTGTACACGGTAAGTGGCTCATTAGGGGTGCACTCGATGAGTGGCTCACTATGGATATACTCCGTAAGTAGCTCATTAGGGGTGCACTCGGTGAATGATTTACTAAAGACGCATTTAGTAAATGGTTCACTAGAGGTGCTCTCGGAGAGTGGCTCGCTAGGGGTGCACTTAGTAAGTGACTCATCAATGGTTCACTCAATGAGTAGCTCATTACGGATAAAGTGAGAGAGTGTTGTATCAAGGGGAGAGAGTTTGGTTCTTCCTTTAAGCTTCAGAAAGTTAGAGGTTTTTCTCGTTTCGAAGAGAGTTCAAAAGCTTGAGTAATTCTCTCAGATGATGCGCAAAAAGGCCCACTCGCCTAATAGTGGCGAGAAATAGTTGTAAGGCTTCGTGGAAAAGGATTTGGCGCCAAATCCTGTGATAGGTGTTGTCTCCCAGTTCGCTAGCCGGTGAGGCGTTGATAGGAGTCGCCATTGTCAAGCATCCCCTTGCTACGATGAGGAGGCCTTAAGTGGTCCCCCTGACCCAGTTGTCAAACTATTTGGGTGACGGCTTTAGGCGGCGCCTATATGCTCATACTTTGACCGCAGCAGACGCATGCTCTGGTCTCTCTATTGTCTACCTGGTCGAGAGCCTTTCGAATTGGTTGATTCGTTTGAATGTAGAGCAACGCAGAGGTTGATTGAGATTGAGAGTTCATGCAACACAGGAAAGTTGATTTTTTGCTTTCAATCTTGCAAAATTAGAAGAAAGAGGAGGGCCCAAGGAGAAGACGAGAGATGACCGAACTAAACATCGACCCAATACACATAACAATCTGATAAAAATAAAATAATTATTTTTAAAAAATAAAATAATGTATAAATAATATTTAAAAATTTATATTTTTTATTTGTTTAGTCACATGAATGAAAAAATTAAATCAAAAATTAATTTTTTAATATTTAGTATATAATAATAATAATAAAATAATTAATAAATTCACATAAAATGTTTTTTTATTGTTATATTAAAAAATAATATTTTAACATATATTAAATTTAGGAGTAGTCCATTTTTACTCATAGAAACTAACCTAAAATCTCATCCGAACCACCAAACAACACGTCAAATGGGTATAAACCACACGAAAAGAACCCTACAACCCAACAGTTTTATCAACGATGTTAAATACGATATTATAATATTACGACAAACCAAAATAGTTATGGCATTACGCCCACAATTTCATGGCGACATGCATTACATGTAACCAGACGTGGTCTTATTACACATCATAAAGTCGTTGCCTTTGCTGAAGTCCAGATATAACAACATAGAGTCCCAAAGTTGACCCTAAAATAGCAGGGCTGCTTTCCCCTTCTTTTCTCCTCCAATCTGAAAATGCTTGCATCTCTGCAGAAATCCAACGCAAGCAAACAAACACAACTCAACAGTAAGAATTTCCCATCAAATACTTCCCATATATATATATATATAGTTTTAGGGCACACCCTTTCGGCAATTCTTAAGACACCCTCTATTACATAACGTTCCATATAGCCATTCATACTAATAGACCCATATAAGGGTGTTTTAACAATGGCCGGAAGGTATCGATTTGTATATATATAAATACAAATTATTAGAATTGAACACTTAATTAACTATTAATTGACCTTGAGCGGAAGCTGAGTGACATGTTTACAGGACTGACATTGCAGCTTCAACACGATCTTCTTAGTTGTTTTCACCTATTCATATAAGAACACAAATGAGAAATTGGCTAATCAAACAATACACATTTGAACTCGACTTATGGCATCTCAATCAATAACTCCCGCGAGTTGCAAGACAGAATCATTGGGCACATAAGTGTGAACCCGATTCTGAGTTGGTCATATTAAAAACCTAGGTTCAATTCGGGTAATGCCCGACTTGGTTCATCTCACTCACCACCCGTTTGGCCGATTGTTCTAATAGTACCAATTGAACAATTGAAAAAAAATAGTATGACTAAAAAGAATTTAACATAAATATTTTAATAAATGAATTAGCTTTATGTTGGGTTCACGACAAAGGGCCAAAAAGATTAGAAACCCAGCCCACAAAATGGCTGCCTGATGGGCCGTTAAGGCCAAACACTGTCGAACGACCTACGTGGCAGCCTGCAATCAGCAACCAATAGACGTCGCCTGCAGCTCATTAATGCAGCTGCAAGGGAATGACGGAAAGGCAGGAAAAGCTAGCCAATGAGAAAACGATCAGTGTTGCCAGTAGCGGCTCAGACAGCCACCCACAGTCACCCCGCCAATCCCAACTCAAGGGGGAGACCAAATGTGGCCGGCAATGCCTAGCAGTCCACCTGCCACCGTAAGACGACAACCGACATGACGACAATCGCCAATAACAATCAGCGGCTAGCGAACCTTTGTAACAAGGGTTCTCGCACCCAAAACCCCTCACTAGAGGGCCTATAAAACCCTCCTTCTACAAAGGAGACGGGAATCAATCGGATCCTGAATAATCGACCCAACGTCAACAATCTTAAGCTCTATAGCTATCTTCCAAATCAAAACTCCTTAGCCTTCTCAGGCAAGAGGAAGTCAGCCACCCATCGCGACGCATACAGTGAGTCAGGCCTCCCAGGACCCACTCATCTCTCTCCCACATAAGCAGTCATGCACTTCCCATGCATTCAAGCACATTTCCGCGCACCTCTAGTGTACGTCCCATTTCTGTTTGTTGCGGGAATCTGCTGACTTGAGCGTCGGAGTGTCTTTGATAGGAAAAATCTCGCCGAACCACTGACCTCTCGTTTATTAGTTGTATTGTGTATGGTTTAAATTTACAGAAACAGAAATCGGACCCGCTAGTGATCACCTTCAGACGACGAGGAATCCGAAGGCTTCCTAATACATACGACAATCAAAAACCCAGGACACAACACTTTATTTATTTATTTACTATCTTTCAACCAATAATATTGGTTTCACTGAAAAAATCAAGAGCATTGACCTTATTGTGCTGAATTTTCTTGGTCTGACCACCATATCCAGACTGCTTTCTGTCGTATCTGCGCTTCCCCTGAGCCGACAGCCTTTCACTGGACTTCTTGTATTGGGTGACCTTGTGGAGGGTATGTTTCCTACACTCTTTCCCCTTACAGTATGTCCTCCTCGTCTTCGGTACATTCACCTATACATATAAATAGAAACAATGAAGCCTTGTTTAAATTTATTTTATATTAATAAAATCAAATCCGAAATTCCAATAAAATCAGATTTATAAGGCACTAAAATTTTATTTTATCAAGTAAATAATTTCTTAAAATTATCCGATATAATATTATATTTCATTTTATATCAAAATTGATTACAATTATGTTTATTTATAAATAATTACGAAACTAATAAAATAAACTTATTTTACTAGAAAAAATTAAAAAAAGGCCATTAAAAGTAATTTTTAAATGTCAAGTGTTCCTATAAAAATAATTAAAATACAATTAATACTTGTACAGATATGGTTTACAGGCAGCATATTATTGAGAAAATTAATTTAAAGTATAATCAAAAGTGATTTTCTAATTTCAATAGGGGATAATTATTTTTTATTCACAAATTATAAAAATATGAAATAATTAACTCATGGAAAAAGAAAATAAAATTCTGAATATGATAATACTGTAATTCTCTACATCTACGCAAGCATGCAACATCATCATGAAAGCAATTTAACCAGACTAAAGGAATTATTTTAAGTTTTTAACAGTAAAATTATTCAATTAAGCATTTTTTAAATTATATTATAAATTCAAACACATCAATAATCTATTTATAACATAGAACATTAAACTCTCATATGTTAAAATTTGTCATATAATTATAAAAAAAGGAAAAAAAAAATTTTAAAAAAAGAGTTGAACTGGACTTCTAATAAAGCCCACATAGATGATTACCATGGCGGCGCTGGAGTGGAGAGCTCCCAAAACACCTGACTGGAGACGGTGGCGCCGCCGATGGCCGCCAGTTGGCGTTTACTATTTATAAGGACGGATGGCGCATGGGCTTGGCCTTAAAAACTACATTTATCATCTGTGGACCACGGAGGCCCTAAACGTGCTCCCCAAGCATTAAAATTAAATATTAAAAAATGAATGAAAAAGTTGAGAGACCGCTTAGGCTTGAACGTGCTCATCAAGCAAAAAATAAAGTCAAGAAAAAACATATAGGGGAGGATATTTATATGATAATTAAACTTTGCACATTTTAATTTATAAATTTAATATCAGTTTAATTATTTATTTTGATTATTAAATCGGTGATTTTTTATTGAATAAAATGAAATCATTGTTGGGTTTGAATTTTTCCTTTTAATTTTGAGCTTATAAAAAAAGTTGCAAAATCATGTACATGCTTAGAAAATAATAATATACTATATTTAATTTATATATATATATATCAGAAAAATTAAAATAGCATGAAAACTTTGAAAATGATAATTGAGGGGGGGCTACCCATGGTAGTAGCCCCATCTTTAAGCCTCCCACCTGTTAGATCCTGCAAAGTAAAATTTAATATCTAGAAAAATATAATATAATTTTTTTATTATTTTTTAACAATATTAATATTTTCAAATACGTATACTGGTTTAAAAATTTGAGTTGAGCTCATTTATAAGTATGGACTAACAAGCTAGCTCAATTCAGCTCGATTTAGCTCGTTTATTTATAATGAAACCAAACCTAAGCTTGAGTTTGAACTATTTGCTTTTACACGTAAACAACCCATGCAAAGAGCCAAGCTCAAGGATATTCAACTTTTAGGAAGATGAACCCGACATAAGAAAATATGCAATGGCTCAAACTTATTTATAATATAAAAAAAAAAAAAGCCGAAATTTGGGCAAGTCTAAACTGGGCTCGACTCAACTCGACTTGGCTCATTTACGGCTTTAGGCAATGACAATTATCGCCCTAACAGCCAACCAAATCTGACAAAAGAATTTCAGTGATGACACTGGTAAGCAAAAGATTTGATAACAAGAAAAACATGGACATTATATTAAATAATTTAAATAGATATTCAATCTCCACCGTTTATTTTTCAACTTCTAATCCAAACCCCTGGATGAATACAGAAGCCTATCCCCTGCAATGACCATTGTAGCTCTCGAAAACTAGCACTTACTGATTTCTTTTTGGGGGGAAGATGTGAACTCGATGAATACTTGTAAATTGCCAAACTTAATTGGATGCTGGGAGTAGTGCTTGCAGGATTGGCATTGCACCCTCAGCACAATTTTTTTTGGAAGTTTTTGCCTACTCGAGGAAAAGGACACCCATATGAACAAGCAGGTAACCTAACTGCAATATGCCACAATGATCACAGATTATGATAGCCCTCCCGTGCTACCAACTACCAACGGTGAGGATTTTATCTTGGCAACTAAAACAATTAATATTATAAACTGAGTCCAATAGATTTAATTGTAATGTCAATATTTTAACCGTTTAAGTAGTAAGAATGAAATATTTACCATGGTGAGTACGAAGGAGGATAAAAAAATTAGAGCGCCCGAATAGGACTTCATGTTTACATTCACAAAAGGGGTTTTAACTTTTTGTGGAAGATGGCCTTGGTTTACGCACCATACCCAGACTGCTTCCAGTCATAACGGCATTTTCCCTGAGCTGCAAGACTATCCTTCCCCTTCTTGGGCGATCTAATGCAGAGTGTGTTTTCTGCATTCCTTGTTCTTACAGTATGTCGTCTTCGTCGTTGGAACATTTCACTTGCAAAATGCAACTATATGTCATCCAACAAGTTAACAGAACCCTAGTTTTCTTCAATCTACAGAATCAGAAAAGCAGTAAACAATGTTCAACAAGCTGTTAACCCTAGTTTTATACTGATTTCATAGCTCAGCACATCAAAATGAGAAACACAGCATTACAACCCTAGTTTTCTCCAATCTATGGAATCAGAAAAGCTGTTTACAATGTCCAACATGAAGGCTGGCAATAAATTTGAATAATTGCTTTAACATCTACATCTTCCATGTAACAAAAAAAACCCTTTTCTGTATCACATGATGACATGGTATTTCAAACAAATATACTACACGTTAGCAAAAAAATCTACTTGTCAAAAAACCTCATCGATAATTTCAGCAATCAACAGTAATGTTTAAATTTTTTTTGTTTTTAAATCAGGCAAGAGCAGGACACTCTTAATTACGCAGATGAAGTTGCTACTAGCATGTAGAAGAGGTTAAAATCTCTTACCAAGCAGTACGTGTATAATTAAGAAAACAGAAGGCAATTTTATGGTATTTTATGACCAGAAGAAGTACAACTGCCATCTCAAACTCAGAATAAAATGTATTCTGCATTTTTTTTTTTATCGTGATTGGGGTCATCAATAAAATGCACCAAATCATGTAGGAAGACTGTTTTCCTCCCCCGTGGAAATACAAGATTAATCACCAACTAAATAGACTCATGACTTGCGACACACAAATCAAATGTGTGCATTCCTCTCCATCTACAGTGGCCAAATAAAATCCTAGGGTATCAATACTCACAGTTCTCCCAAAGAACTATTCCCAAACAGTAATACTCTATCTCAATAGAACTATCCAGTACACAAAAATCTCCATGAATCCAGATGCAAAATATCTAGGAGTGTGGATCACATCACCCTGTAGAAGCAGATGATTTGCCAGTCCAACAAATCCTTATGAAGCGGCCATCAGTTTATAGCATCAAATAAGACCACCAGAAGGAATATCTAAGGGTTTGGATCACAACATTGTAGAAGCAAATGATTTGTCAACCCAACAAATCCTTACAAAAAGGCAATCAGTTTTTGCCTTTAAATAAAACCGTCTATGTACATTATCTGGCCAAGAGTCCACCTCCTAGGTCTCTTTCCGGGATGTGAAAGAAACTTGAACTGGAACTTGAATGGACATATACAACGCATTTTACAAAGCATGGACTGTATATATGCTAGATTTACTGAGATTGCACCCCAAGCTGTCGTCCAACATGAAGCACCATAACAGCTACTAGAAAGGCCAGGCAAAGCATCAGCAACACCATCGTTATGACTATCAGGCAAAACCCCGCACCAAAAAATCTAGCCACCAACAAAAACAATTGGATATCAAATGACTTTTGCTAGTTAAAAAAATACATCCAGAAGCAACCATTTTAAGGGCATAGTTTTTTTTATTGTGCTAAAATAGGACAGAACTGTTCACACAGCTGAAAGCAAAAGCAAAATGTGACTCAACAACTAAACCAGCCGTTTTTCTTGTCATTTTCCATCAATACTATGTAAGAATATTCAGAAGGTTTAGAACAGCAACCAACAGATTGCACTCCATATAATGCAAATGATAACAACCCTAGGTAGTGTTCTTTGACTCCTAAGTCCTAACCTTCCATTATTTATCAACATCATAACAGCTTTGCTACTGGGAAAATAACCTTGCAACTGGGAAATGGCTTGGTTTGGGATGATTGGTTTGTTTAACAATAATTTCTCATTTGACTGAATGAAATTAAAACAGAACCCTCCATGTCCATTACACTAAGCATGGAAGGGGGAAGGATGGTAAAGTCGTTTATTTATATTGTAATTGCCACTTAATCTTTGTTAAATGCTTTTGCATGCTACAAATATAGTCTCGAAAAACAGTGAAGAAAAGATCCAAGAGCCTTTTATAAAATAAGTATACATGATATAGAACAGCAACAGAGCTGGATTGGACGTGGAATGCTTGAATAGTTAGAAACAAACTGAAAAACAAAAGGTTAGAGCAGATCACTTTTCCTTCCATTGGTTATCAACCGCATCATATGGAAACATCATTTCAACAAACCATCTCATACATCAAGAGAAAAGAGAGTACTATGGCCAATATTTGGGATCCCTTAGAAAACAATTAGAAGGATTGTTGGTTCATAGTGGATTTATATTTTACTTGCTTGTGAAGTCTGAAAAGTTTTCCTCTTGAACTTGTTGGTTCTTGTGTTTTTTCTTTCGTCATCAAAATCGTGTTATGTTTATATTTCCATAAGCTTTTAATTATTTTGTTGGAATTGTGGTTATCATGCTCTACGCATGTAGATTAAGCAGGTCTAAACCCCATTTTAACAACCTGTATCAAAGACATTTCAATGCTTGACCAACATTTTTTTAGTCTAGAAGTAAGCTAAGTAATGTGGATTCTGAATTAGTGTTTATCACTTGTCAGAATTCATTTTTTTTCTATGTATTTGTATTTTGTTTTGACATGAAAATGCCAAAGGGAGAAATTATTAGTCCAATTTTAGTATTTGTTAGGGCCATTTTACGATTGGCACATTCCGTGACAATATATATTATTACATCGTTGTCGGGTTATGCATTGTTGAAGTGCTGCATCAACATACATCCATTGCTGTTTGTTTCAACTTCCATAGATATCGCGCTTGCCGTGTGCTCTCCAGCCGCTCAAGCCCAAAATCCAGAAGCCCCGCGCTCTCTGTGCGCTCTCTACCCACTCGACCCAAAAAACCAGAAGCATTGCGCTCGCCGTGCGCTCTCCAGGCGCTCAAACGCAAAATCCAGAAGGGCCCGCTCGCTGCTCGCCACCCCTGCGCTCGAGCGCCGCGTCAACGGGCAACTTTTTAAATGCGATTTTTGAGCCCTCTATAAATACTTGGCTTATAATTTTGAAATTCTATGACTCTTGGCAGATCAATTTCGTGCCCCACTTGAGAAGAATTTTGTTCATACTCCATTGATCTTGCTTCTTTTGAGAAAACTAAAAGCTACAACCTTGTGTTTCATGTTATAACAAGTTTTCTCTACATTTTCTCTTAACCATTTAAACACTTTTATTCTTCTACCTTCTGGAGACGTTGGTTCGTTGAAGAAAGAGACCCGATCGTATTCGGCAATTCAAGTGGCTAAAGAGAGAAGATTGACGTGAAGACCAGAAGATGTCCGGTTTCGTTACCGCGGGCAAATCCAAGGAGTTCCTTGGTAGGGATCACAAGACGGGAATAAGTCGGCAATGTTAGCGCGTCGTTACCACCCGACCTGTAAGTTGATTTTCATAGTGCATTGCTTCCCTGGCCATTGAAACCCGGAGGATTTTTCTCGATTACCATGGGTATCGAGTTTTCCCTTCATCACCAAAAATCGTGTCTTTTTATTATTGGTTATACTCATTTATATTTTGCATGCTTGTTAGTATCATTAGTATCTAGAATTAAATATTCTTTACGTGTATTGAATATTTAATTTTTACTGCTTCCGCTATTTTTACCGGGGTCGAAACTTGATTGTACACTTTTGGACAAAAAGTCCTTTTTCAGTATTGACGAAATTCGGAACAATTTGTTGGATTTTGAGTAGGCCCTAAAGTGTCCGTGGTTCACTCAATGTTGAATATCCAAATTCTGACATAAACTTTTGCTCAAAAGTTGGCTCGAACAAAAAGATACTTGAGGATTTTGCACAAAGTTTGCTTGAAACTTGGCTCAAGCAAAAAATAATTATTTTTATTTATGTCTTTGCAACTACTTTAACAAACAAATTGTTAACTAGTGCCTATTACCAAACAGTTATTGTTCACTATACATTTCTCTACAATTACTTTGATTGACTAGTGGTTAACTAGTGTCCGAACACATTTCTTTAATAATGCTTTGATTGTGCTTTTGATTTATTAACCACCGCTTGATTTTTCCCTATGTGGCTACATCTTCAAGTCTTATTAAGATCATTACCTTTTAAAAAGTCATCAATTATTTGAGAAATTTTCATATTTTCATTACTGTTTGGGCTTATAGCCTAGGAAATTTCACATCCACGTCATTTAAACACACTCCTAGCATGTTAGCCTATGAAATTTTGCCGATGGTGAAAACATCGGTGTTCCAAAAATTTAAAAATTATCTACTCAATAAAGGGAGCTCTAAGAAGTCCAAAGGAGTTTAGATCCATGGTTTGGATGGCTAATCCAAACTAGATTTTTTGGGAGGGGTCATATGTTACTCGGGGGGAGTTGGATAGAGAGGTTTAGTATGTCTGTCAAGTCAGATAGAGAGGTTTAATATGCCTTTACTACTAAGGTTGTAAGTTAACTTTCATAGTGAATTTGTCATTTAATAACTTTAGAAGTTCGGAGGTTTTTCTCACGAATAGGTTGGTTCTTTAATTTTTCCTTAATATCTTGTGTCATTTATATTTTCACAAGTTTTTAATTATTTTATTGTGATTGTGCTTATCATACTCTTTGTATGTAGATTAAGTGGGTCTAAACTCCTGTTTCTAAATTGTAATTGGGATCAACTAATATGGTGACCGGCATCTCTACATTAAAAAAAAAACTTAGTAGCAAATAAATGAAGAAGAAAATTTCTCAATATCAAAACCCAATTTCTTGCAGACAATATACTCAGGCCGCATAAGTTGCTTCACACTTTCAAGGTTTCACTAAATCACTAATATTCATTTAAATAAATGTACATTTTTTTCCTTTCCAAATCAACAGCAGCCAAACACAAACAGTCATTGCGTTTGCATATCAATTGCATATTCGTTCGATAGAACCGAATCTAGAACATTCAATCGGAACAAACCAGCACTATTTCCAAGCATTTCATTTGTCTTGCTTCAGTTCACAGACCTAATAGCAGGTGATTCGAAATCTCATCGCAATGAATCCCGACAAATGTCTCGAAGAACTGAATAATAATTACAAAATTGAATAATGCAGAATCACATCTTAAAACATCACAATTGAACTTCTCACTCGACTTCATTCATACCTAGCGCAACGCAATCGCTGCAATTTGACGAAAAACAGAATAAGAGCAGAGAGATCATCCGAGATAAGGAAATAAAAAGGCTTACCATGGATGTAGCTTAGTCCAGAGCCCTCAAAACCCTAACGTCAGAATGTCAGAAGGTGGCGTCGATGGGCGGCCATTAGCAATTAGTATGTATATGACGAGTGGCTCTATATTATTCATGGGCCTAGACTCCTTGATCAAAGGCCTTCTAGGTGTGAAGCTGCGATCAGATATCTAACCCTAGGCCTGGTGTTTATTCGTATGCAAGTTGCAGCTCAACTATGGCCGCCCTTCCTCCCACTTGCTAACACCTCCCACCACAACCGGGACCATCTCCCCACTCTTACCTCCCTCTCCCATCTTTCTGTCTTTCATTCATCTTGTATATAATTAAAATTAAATTATTTAATCAATTTTAATCGTTTCATTACCCTGAATTTAGATGCATGTAGATCGCCACTCTAATCTTTCTTGTCTAATTGATCCTATTAATTTGAATCACGTAGATCTAATTAATATCTTTAAAAATCTGAAACCTACATATCACAAATAAAAATAAAAAAATCAGAGGTCTGATAAAAATTGCTCATCGATAAGCTCTTCAACACTCAAATTAAAAAATCTTTCTCAAATGAATAGAAAGAGATTTGAAAAAAATGGAAAATATGCCCCAAAGAAATATTGTTTATTTTCATACTTAACTGTCTCTGATTGCGATAGCATTTTTTTTTCCTTTTCTCCCTATACTTGAAGCCTATCTTTTTATAATGCTATGAACGGTTTTTACTATCCCTTATCGTTTTTTCAATCATGTATAAAACTATATTGGATAAAGTAAAATAGTTTGAGTTGTCGGCTATGGTTAATACTCTATAAAACACAAAATAGAAATATGAATTAGAATCAACTGTGACATGTTAAGTTCATGGGCCTTGCCACGAAACTAGCCCACTTTACGCCATAACCAAAGTGACCTTTTTGCTCGGCCTTTTTTCTGTTGAACTTCTCTAATCGAGTCAACCTAACTTTGATCATACCCATTAAATTTGAATAATTTAATCTAAAATTTTATATAATATGATTAATATTTTAAATATTATTTACTATCATTGCTAATTTTATATGTTTAATTATTTTAAATTGTGTAAGATTATGTGTAAAATTAGTATGTTTGATCCGATTTTAATTATAATTTTTGTAAATAACTTTTTAGATATATATTAATCTTTAAAAAATTATCACAATAAATGATATTATATATAATTAATAATTTATTTTAGGTGAATATTTTTTATTTAAAATATTTAGGTAATTTTTTGTGTTGGCATAGTCTATGTGGTTATAAAATACTTTCCTAGTTAGTTTGCATGAGGGAATTGCATCTAATATTTTTTCCCCATTTATTATTTTAAAAACATTATAATTTTATGTATATTATCTGAATATTACTTTTTTAAATAAAATATTTTAAAAAAATCATAAATTGGACCAACCTGATCCACTTTTAACTATAAATGGGCCAAACAAGCCCACAGGATGGCCCAATTTTCTGGTTGAAACATATAAAAAAATATATGTAATATAAAAATATGTCATCTAAAATGTCAAAAAATATTAAAAAACAAAATTAAAATACCTCTAGAAATCATCAAATTTTGACACAAAATAAAAAACGCAATGATTTTTTATGAGGCCAAAATATCTCATATTATTAAAATTGATGAGTATAATCGTAGATAAGTTCACATGATAAATAATTGTTCAGGTCATGGTACGAAATAAACTTGGCCCACATCAAGACCCGCGAACATAGTCCATTAAGATCCCGGTTATGATTTATTATAATTGGATCTTATGCACAAACCTACGACTAGCAGGTTACAACCAACAGTCTAATTTGATCTCCTTTATCAAATATAGTGTTACATGCCATAGAAAACTGACAAGCAAAATCGTCTTTCTAAAATTATAAAAAGAAAGCACCTGGCAAGAAAAATGGAGAAGGATCTAAGGCATCTAAATTTGACAGTACGCAATATTAATTATTTGAACATTCTTTCCCCCTCATCTTGATCAATTTTCTTTTCAAATTTTTTTTCTTTTATGAAAGAAATATGGCTTGAGCGTCAGAGTGCCTGTCGAAGAGTAAATCTTGATTATCTTCCGATACCTTGGATTTTAATTATGATGCGCAAATCTCAAATCATCAAAGACAATGGTTATATCCAGCTCGTTTATCCGTAAATACTTAACAAATGAGATATTATTAATCCAGATTCGTTAAGAATTAGGACTTTGAAACACATCAATAATAATTATGAAAAATTCATATCCATTAGATGTCTATCATTATAAAATTTTCAACAATTTTATGTTACTATAATTATATAATTTAATTATTGTGATCAAATTGTAAATAATAAAAACTTTTTCAAGTGGGTCTCAAGTGGGCATTTGCAGAAAATACATAAAATAAAAAAATATTTTTTACTTATTATAAAAATTCAATGAGCGAGGTTTTATTGTGTAATGTCACTACCTATCTGATAATTGGTTCATTAAAAGTTAATTATTATCTTATCAATTGTATAAAAATAAATTTTATATTTTAATAACTAAACCACAATAATCCATATTTTTTAATTATTATTATCTTAATTTATATCATATATTTCAATATTTTATTTATTATAATTATTTAAACCGATAACTAAATTATTAACAAAAAAAGTAGAGATCTGATTAATGTTAATAATAATATTTATATTACTAATCTTATAATTATAACTATTAAAATTATTAAAATTAAATAATTGCTGCTAGAAATATAAAATAATTCTAAAACTGAAACACTTACGAAATTATTAATTTATATGACTTAAGAATCTCCAAATAATTGAACGAAACCACATTATTGAATAAAAAAACTATACAATAAATTTAAAATATATTATAACTGAATAATATTAAATATAATTATTAAAAAAATACAACGTTAAATCGGAAACCGTCAGCCATCATGCCGATCATCCGCAGATGGTTCCTCCCTCCCTCCCTTCCGTTCCGTTCCCCGAAGACTCGCCGCCTGGCTCTCTCCTCTCCCGATAAATCTCTCCAACACGGACTGCATCAATTTCTGTTAATGCAATCTGTTCGCAAACTCGATGTTTCTATCCCTCGCATCTCTACACCCACCGACCTTAGTTGATAGCCTAGCAGTTTCGGTCGCTGGAAACTTCTCCGCCGCTGTGAATTTGAAGTCTCTAACGCGAAGTTTTAATTTAGGGTTCCATCTGTTGTTGGAAGAGATTAGGCATTGACTATTTCTGTCGAGGGCTTTGAAAATTTTCGAGTTTTGTGTCGCCATGGCTCCTGGGCGAAAAAGAGGAGCGAACAAAGCGAAGACCACTAAGGAATTGACTTTGGGGGATCTTGTTCTCGCCAAGGTCAAGGGTTTCCCTGCTTGGCCTGCTAAGGTTTGCTTTTCTTGTTCCTCATTGCCCGTTTAGGTTATCGGTTTTTATTGTTTTATAGTTCTTTGATTTCACGTATCATTTTCTGTTAATTAATTTTAAGGATTCAACTTCTCGAGGAAGGGCTTGGAGAAGCGAAGTTAGGGTTTTATCGTCCAAGAGGGCTAGATTTCACTAGATACAGTTGGCTGAATTAGCACGTTTTTTATGCTGTATATGCTCAATAAATGATACTAGTATGGTAGACGTGCTTGTGAGTTCCTTTAGTTTGGTTATTTGTCGGGTTTGAGTGATTACATCTGGATCAACTGCTATTCATTGATTTGAGGTTTCTGCTTCTCGAGGAAGGGCTAGACTAGAATAATGAAGTTAGGGTTATATTGTTTGTTAGATTTGGCTATATGCATTTAGCTATATACATTTGGCTAATCAGAGCGTTCTCTGTTGCATGTGCTACGTAGATGATACTAGTATGATATTGGTTATTAGTCGGGTTTGGTGTTCCATCAGGAAGGTGTTTGTTATGGTAGGTAATGGAAGAGAGGGATGGGACTTTGTTTGAAAGAAGTTGCCAGTGACATTGACAACTACTGGTGTTGTGATTAGAATATGGATCTAGAAAGGTTGTGAAGTTTGACGCTGTTTCACTTTATCTCCATTACTTTTATAGTGAAGCTCAGCTATGCTATTACGATGGTTTGTTCACTAGGGATCTGGTTAGCTCTTCACATTATAGTGGCTTCTGATTTAGACATAACTAGAATAGAATATTCGGCTCTAGAAGATCTGGTGTTATGCTTACATGAGCATACCCCTGAAACTTTGTGAGTTTGAAGCGGTGAGGATGGAGTTGTCCCTGAAATTTTGACCATATCTGGCTGCGTCTATTTTGTGACAGGTCTTTGTCGTCTGACTGCAATGTGTCTATTGCCAACTTATTCTATAGGTTGTGGCTTTTTGTGTTATCTTGATGTGGTTCTTTTTCCATCTGTGATTTTTTGTTTGTTCTAACTTTCAGGTTAGCAGACCTGAGGACTGGGAGAGATCTCCCGACCCCAAGAAATATTTTGTGCTGTTCTTTGGAACACAAGAAATGTGAGTGGTTTAATTTATTGTTTACTTGTTGAGCTAACTCCAATGCATGCATTTCTTTTGAAATCAGGACCAGTTGTAGAGTGAATTGTTTGATTGCTATTAAGTGCAGGAATCACAGGTAGATCTATAATCATTTTTGCCTGTGCTATAGGAACCTTCTATAAAGTTGTCCATGTAATGTAGATTATGGTGCTCTTATTCTTACCAAAGAATGATGATGCTGCTATATGTTGAAGCTTCAAAAGCTGATATTTTTTAGCAAGCTGTTGCATGTTGTATGTTGGACATGATGAATTGAAACTAAGCACATTGATTAATGTATTTTACTGTTCATTATTTGGGATCAGGGAGCTTTGTATTTGTCTTATAGAGTGTTTTTTCATCTTTGAATATAATTCTGGTGAACATGGACAGTGCTCCATGTACTGTTGTATTGAATGTATCTTACTTTTCTATTCAAAAATTGATGCGGACATTATGGATGAAACGATTTAATTTTATTTTCAAATTAGATTTGATTTTATTTCTGATTAGAAGAGATTTTGATTTTATTTTTAAATTAGAAAAGATTTGATTTTATTTTTTATTTAATTTTATTTCCAAATTAGTAGAGCTTGATTGTATTTGATTAGTAAAAATTTGATTTGATTTTATTTTATTTTAGAAAGTTATGTTATATTTAGTTAAAAAATTATATTTATTTTAAAATTATCTTAGGATTAATGTTTCTTTACGTAAAGAACATAAATTCTATTATTTGAAGTATGATTGATGAATTGAATAAAATTTGAGTGATTGTGATTTTCTTTCCCTTTCCCTCCTAGTCTCCTCTCTTTCTAGTCTCTACCCCTCTTTGATCTCTATTCTCCCTCAGTATCTTTTCTTTTTGTTCTCCTTCCCCTTCATTTCTTTTTCTCCCTTCCTTACATCAAATTTGATATCAGAGAAGGTTCCCCTTTCCTACATTAAATTGTAATTGTCTTTCTTCTTTTTTGTTCCTTCTGCTTCTCACCTCACTCTATTTCCTCCTCCTTCACCCTCTTTCTCCTTCTCTCCTGCCTTCTCCTTCTTTACATCACAAAGGATCTAGAATCAACCGTTAGTTGGAGCTACTATTGCGAGGAGAATGGCCATGTCTACATTACATACTACCACACAACTTGTGTACTCGCTTCATTGGATAGGGGTACAAAAAGATGTACGGACTGGTAGATATATGGGGGTGATGAAGTGATGCCAGAAGTGTTAGCCCATCTGAAGGATTGCGTAGCCACTCATCTTGTGGTTAGAGAATTGATTACAGAAGTTTTACTTGACGAAGTCGAGTCCCAACCACTCGGGAAGAATTGATACGAATATCATGGATAAAGAGATTTGATTTTATTTTTAAACTAGATTTGATTTTATTTCTAATTAGAAGAGATTTTGATTTTATTTTTTATTTAATTTTATTTGATTAGTAATGATTTGATTTGATTTAATTTTAGGAATTTATATCATATTTAGTTAAAAAATTATATGTGTTTTCAAATTATCCTAGGATTAATGTTTCTCTATACAATGATCTTAAATTCTATTATTTGAGGTATGATTGATGAATTGAATGAAATTTGAGTGATTGTAATTTTATTTCCCTCCTTCTTGGTCTCTACTTCTCTTTCTAATTGATCTCTCATTCTCTTCCCCCTCGTTCGCCTCTTGTTTCTTCCCCTCCTCTCAATTTCTTCTCCTTCCCCTCCCCTACCTTCCTCTTCCCTCCCTGCCCTCTCGTCCGGCTCTTTTCCCTCCCCCGTGGTATTTCCTTCTTCTTCTCCTTCCCTTCCCCTGCTTTCCCCTGTCCCTGTATCAAAAATGTTACAATGCAACATATCAAGGTCATTACATAGGATGAGCACATTTTTGTTTTATTTGTGTTATACATCATTTAGTGACCTTTATATTTATGATTGCAGTACCCATCTGCCGTGATAATCACTGGATGTATTTTTCAAGGGTAGAATTAACCATGTAGCTAGGGCCAATTTCAGTGCTAGTTGGAGAGTGGGTTCAAAATGCATGTTTTGAAAGAGAGCGATCACTTTGCCCATCAATCCTTCCTTTTCAATAGTCGATTCGAGAGCCAAAGGCTTAGTGAGAGTTCACTAGTTTGGGGATTTATTGATTCACAGATGCTGGCAAAAGATTTGTTGGGAGAGTCTAAATTTATGGTGTATGGAATAAGAAGCATGTTCATGCAAGTTAACCAGACTATACTTAGGCTTTTCTGATGCTATTGAGCCATCCATAACTTTAGAATGAACTCCTTGGACGTGTTGAGGGTTGAGAGGCCAGTGCATGGTAAGGCCACTTGGAAGTGGTGTTGCTATCAGTCGCATCATGTATGTATGGATTTCTCCTCTTAGTATTTAGTCCTTGGCTAGGCTTTAATTCTGTGCTGGAATGCGCAATTCTCATTGGTGTCTAGATGATTCTCTTGATAGAGGCTCCATGCCTCATCCTTTCATCATCATGTGGATTCGTCCACTTATATGAATGTTGAAATCTCCGCACCTTTTCGCTCTCTCAAACAATTCAGTTGAAGCTGTTTTCTTATTTGCTGAATTGAGGGAAGCCTTTAGTGCTTGCTTTTGAAGACGGGCCAATTTAGTGTGGTGTTACTGCTTTGTCAACATGTGCTCCATTTGATACAAACATTGCAACCGCTACTCCTGCTGCTTAAAATTTATTGCTCAGCTCCATTATCTCGCTTAATATTTGTATTGTCTCTGAATCGTGTCCATGATTGTCAATTGATATTAATTATTAAAATTGAAGGAACTTCTGGGCTCAAGATTATTCTTGAACAGCTGCCACCCTTTTCAGCTCGTTGCTAAACATAGATTAGGCTCTCCCAAGTAAAAGAATGGCTTTGTCTCGTCCCCTCTGTGATGGGAAAAACAGGAGTTGCATCTTATGATAGAATGTAGGGCAGACTGCATCACCTTCTGATTTTGTATTCTTAGATCATGGAATGGTGTTGAACTGGTGGAAAAAATGTAAACAAAGTATGTAAGAAAGATATTAATTTCAAAAGTTGTAGTATTTTTTTGTAAAATGTGGACCTCAAAAATTAAACAAGATGGATGACAATCCAGTGCTAACTTACAAAAACATCATCACTAAAGTTGCCCTAGTTATCTTTATTTGCTGCATGCATTGCCAATTATGTGGACCTATGGTTGCTTTATTGGGACTTCTGTTCTTGTTAAATCTTCTCTGTGTGTTTTTCTGTCAAACAATTGTTGACAGTGTATTTTGCCTGAACGTGCCCATGATGTTTCCTTTGTCTTTCCTTTGTCCTTTAAACCTTTTAATGTTTGCAGAGCCTTCGTTGCCCCAGCGGATATCCAAGCATTTAATAGTGAGTCAAAGTGTAAATTACTGACTCGGTGCAAAGGCAAAACTGTCAAATATTTTGCACAAGCTGTCAAAGAAATATGTGAAGCTTTTGAAGAGTTGCAGCAAAAGAAATCTGGCTGCTTGGGCATTGACAGTGGTCAGATAACAATTCCTTGTGATGCTTGTACAATTGAAGGGGTAGAAATTGATGGATGTGACAAGGAAATGAGCAGAAAAATTGAAACTAAAGGTGAAACTGCAGTTAATAATATAGTTGATGTTGGAGCTCAGATGGAGTGCTATTCACATCTGCAAGGTGAGAATGATAGCAGGGATAATAAGCTTATGATCCCTTGTGAGCAATGCTGTGTATCATCTCCATTCCGTACTGGGAAGAAGAATTTATCCGATGATAGTGACCATGCACTTAGGGCGCAAGCATCAATGTACTGTCCATCTATTCCTTCCAATGATGCGGCTGACTTCGAGAACAAAAATACATTTGTATGTCGCGAACAGATAGAGCTGACAAGAGCCTCGAGTTCCAGCCCATATAGTGGTCGGTGTGATGTTAAAGGGGACTCCAATCACGTTTTGGACGGTGGTAAGAGAGGTAATTTTACCTCATTAGAAACATTTCATGGTAAAATTCGTGGCGGCCGAGGTCGACGGAAAGTGTTGACAGATAGCCACAAGATGGAGGAACAGGATATTGAGTCAAAGAAGAAATTTGATGTTGCTTTCAGTAGCATTGATGAAATTGAATCAGGTGATCATGTAAAAGACGGAAAGCCTAGTAAAATTGCTTCTGGTGGCATCACTAGAAAATCGCTTTCAGATGCTCAAGGATCTTTGCCATGCCCTGGAGGAAAACTATCAAAGAACTCACTGACAGATGAAAAGCAAGTTGACATTTCTAAGAAGTCGCAGAAGAATTCATTCGCCAATTCTGAGGATCATGCTGAAATGGACCGCCTTGGGCAGAAAAAGAGTGGCCAACTGGGCCATAAAAAACGTAATCTTGGTAATGACAGATCACATCCAGCCAAGAGGCATAAGCATGCAGGGTTGATAAATGATTCTGACCAAGGGTCAATTCTTAAGAATGGAAGGAATGATGTGTCAGCTTCGAATGTCACTGATAGAAAGTCAGATAAAAATTCAGAGTTCAAGGGATTCGGGGAAGTTAAAGTTAAAGTCAAATCTGGAACTAAAACCAGAAAAAGTAAATTTGAATCTGAGACTCCTTGCAATAAAGTTGCTCTACCCCTGGTAAAGCACCATCGGCAGGAATCAGAGGCCACATCTGATGCAAATGGTTCTACGTTTGAAGGTGAAAAGAATTTGATCTCTGCAGTCTGTAAAAATGGCTTGTCAAAAAAACGAAGAACTATTCGTTTGTTTGATGATGATCATGATGATGAGGAGCCTAAGACTCCGGTGCAGGGAGTGTTCACTCGCAAAGTAAATGCATCAGTAGTCCCAGATTCTATGAAGAGTGTTAATGGGAATCATGAATTTTCTAATCATGATGGACCGTGTTTGAAAGGTTTAGGTGGAGTGGGGGATAGCTCTCCAAAGGAATGTTTACTGTCTGCTGATTCACACAGTGGATCTTCTTCGCCTGCTACTCTACTGCAAAATATGGAGACATCTAAGGAAACATATTTCCCTAGAATCGCCATGGAGTTGGATGAAAATGAACAGGTGTTTAAGGAGATTAAGACAACAGTAATTTCTCCTAAAAGGTATCCTCAAGTTGTTGCTGCTGATAAATTTGTTGAAGAACATAAAGCTAGTAGCCATTTGGGTTCACTTACAGGGACTTCTCCTTATGTGGTTGCTGCTGCTAGTAAAGTAGTAGAAGAAAGAAAAGCTAGTAGAATTCTTGTTAAGGGGTCTGGCGCAGGTACTCATAATATGGCTCAAGCTATGTCTGGCCAGTTTTCAAATGCGGTTTCTGATAGGTTGAATTCTTGCCAAAGTCAAATCTCAATCAAGAAAAGTCGGCAACTTTCTTCTAGAGAGAGATGCACTCCAAAAACTAATTCTCTGTTCACTGTGTCAGCTGCTTTAGTGGAAAACCAGAAGGAATATGATTCTACAGTGGGTGGAAGGTGTGTGTTACTGTGATCACTTGCACTCTCTTGATTGTTTTGCTATTTAATTGTCTTGTACTCGTTATTGTATTTATGCTGTTTTGAGTTACTGCAGACTTGAAGATATCCAGAAGGAGAAAATCAGTTCATTAGTAGATGATAAGGCAACAGATTCTGTTATGTCGATAAAGCATCTAATTGCTGCTGCTCGGCATGCTCAAATGCAAAATCTTTTGCATGTCAATGTCAATTCTATTTTAGCTCCTTCTGCTAATATTCAAGGGAAGAGTCCCTGTCATTCTTGGAGAAATTTAGTTTCTCCTTCTGGTTATGCTTATCAATTTGCATCCCCAAATCAATTTGATACTGAAGATCCTGAAGGAAGGAGACTAGGTTCAGGACACCAGGGTGACAGGGGCTCTCTAAGTGGTGGTACAGAGGCAACTATTGCCCGTGATGCTTTTGAAGGGATGATTGAGACTTTGTCACGGACTAAGGAAAGTATTGGACGTGCAACCCGTCTTGCAATTGATTGTGCCAAGTATGGAATTGCAAGTGAGGTTGGTAATAGACTACTTTTAATGTTATTACTTTTTCCTCGCCCTTTCGTTTTTTCCATGTTGATACGTTTTTCGTCAGTTTAAGAAACGTACTTTGAAGCTTTGACGGTTGGCCTTGTTAGTGTAATATCCATATATTTGCATTTGCCAATTATTTTTTGAAGTTGTTGCAAATAATTCTAATAAGATGATGGCAGTGCACTGGATGTGGGCAGAGGAAGAGGTCTCCACCATCACCTTCCCTTCAGATACCTCCGCTCCATGTCTGCCAATTCATTCAAGTGGATGGAATTGGAAGCCCACCTCCATCTCTGCGAGAAGTGAAGATTGTGGAGCTGCACATCATGCTTCACAACCTCCTTCCTGTATAATAACCCATCCGATCTATCCTGCTTCTTCCTCGAATGCAGATAAAATGATACTTCTAAAACATATTGTTACAATGAAACTTTACGTCACTATCTCATAATAAACTATCAAAGTTATTTGACTATCTACCTTCTGAATAAATAAACCACCATAAACTGGGCATAGGATTGAAATATATTACATCTTGAGATCAAATTGTTGATTCATTAGCTGGGTAGTGGATTGTGGTGGGTGTGTGTCTAGAAAGGTGAGGATGATCCATGGTGCATCTCAATCTCTATATATTAGCTGATAAGGCCTTAGGAAATTGCTATTCTCTGGTCCAATTTCTCCTTCCTTTAATTATCTAGTAAAATATTTATCGCTGAACATTTTCATTGTATTCACATCACCTTCCAATATTGACCCATTTAATGACTAAATGGATAAGACTGGAGTGCATCTACAGCATGGTGGGAAAAATCACCTTCCCTAGATATAACAAAAACTATTAGGATTGTTTAGGAATGAGTTTTGTATTTGAGGAATGGGCTTCTTTACTAGAGTAGGCTCACCTTTCCTTACATGAATCTGTGTCCATGCTTCTCTTTCACTTTAGATGATTATGTGCTCACTCTTATTTCTTTATTTTTTTAATGAGGTACAAGATAGTTATGAATCTCCTTTATGTTCAAGTCTGGAGATGTCGCACTTTAGGTCTATTTGGTACCTGACCTGCTAAACCTCCTTTCATATTTTCTCTTGCATCCTGTATCATCCAAGGCTATGGTGTTTGGCTTGGCGCCAGAGTGCTAAATTCCACTTTCCATTATATAACAGTCAACTGATTGATACCCTTCCATTTATTGTGGGTAACTTCTTTTGCTTAAAGGTGCTGAATAGGGTAATAAGCTCTGCACTTAACACTCGCTATTTTTGCTGTTGTCAGATTGAATGTGAGAATTGATATCTTTTTATTGGTTGCCTAGTCCATTGACTTTGTTTATGTCTTCAATAGAGTTGTTGTGTCCCTGAGGAGTATAATGAAAAGTCACATTTGAAATTGCCAAAGCATCTTCTCATATGTTTTCAATGGTGTTTATTTGATTTCTTGTCTTGAAAATTTTATAAGTTCCTTGTGAAGATTTGGCAGAAAATCTGTGGAAAGTGGTTTGTGAGTTGTTTATCAAACAATTGCTCATCCTGAACTGAATAAGTAATCGACCATGTTTCTGTTTCTTCTTGGGTGATTTATCAATTTCTGCTCCTCAGCAGGGTTAATGAGAATAGTTGTGAGGGGATGTACTCAGTGATCCTTTTGTCTTATCCACATGACCTTGCTTATGGGAACCACATCTCTTAATGTTCATCTCACTCCACCTATGTATTATAAGCACAGGTCGTATGTCTATTACTTGCAAAGTTTGATGATGCCTTTGATGGTATGATGCCTAATTAGTATAAGATAATTTTGAAAGGCAATGACCAGTTTTTTCGCATTAATACCTATTAACTGTTATTTGAACTTGATTCATATGCTGTACCAATTGACCATAGCAATTCTCTTTTGGAGAGATTTGCACATATATGTGACAGTGATGGTCATATTTTACAGGAGAGATTCTTACTGTATTATGTGAAATAAACCTGCTTTTTAGTGTCATATGAATTTGATCTGCATAACATTCAGATGGTAAAGTTACTGGATCATGTTGTAATCAAATTTTCTGCATAGTTATGGATAATATTTTGTGTTTATCAGTTCGAGCTTGTGTTTCTCTCCCTTGAGTAATTTTACTTCAAGAATATAGTTAAACTCAAAATAGACAATGAATTCTGATGGACACTGATAACTGAAAGTTGCTTTAGCAATGCTGTAATGGATGGCTACTGGCTAGGGATCATAATTAGATATATTCTGTCATTTTGATTCTGGTCACATAAAGTTATTTTTGTCATGTTGTGGTTGCATCTGTCTTAGGCATTGTGTGAAGTGAAACTGTCGGCTCTGAAAGGAAGGCTGTACTTTTGGTATACTCATTGAAGCGTGTGTCTCAAGTGTCATTTTTGCGGATATTCTACACCTTGAGTAGAATTACTGAATTTTCACTTGTGTGCAGGTTGTGGATCTACTCATCCGGAAATTGGAAATTGAGCCGAGCCTTCATCGGAGAGTGGACCTCTTGTTTCTTCTGGACTCCATCACCCAATGTTCCACTAGTCAGAAAGGTAGAAATACTTAGAAAAATGTTGCCATCTAGTAGAGTGCAGAGAGCTTTTTCTAGTAACCTTGAATCTGGTGTTAGTGGTATCCTCTACCGAAGGCAGTACATGAGAAACAAGTTTGTCTTTTAAAGAAAAAGGGAATGATACCACTTATCATTTCTACCTACCGATGTTTGATTATAACAGTGCTTTTGCTATAGGCATTTGCGTGACTAGATTTGGGTTCTTTTGTGTTCAAATGGTTCTTCAGGCATAGCTGGGGCTTCATATGTACCAGCAGTCCAAGCAGCACTACCACGCCTTTTAGGTGCTGCTGCCCCACCTGGAGCCACTGCTAGAGAAAATCGTCGTCAATGCCTTAAGGTATGTTCAACATAATATTCCTTCTCGGGAGAATTCATTTCATCCTGTTGTATTTAGCTGCTCTTATTTTCTCAGGTCTTGAGGTTGTGGCTTGAGAGGAAGATCTTTCCTGAATCTGTCCTTCGGTGCTATATGGATAATATTGGAGGTTCAAATGATTATTCAAACACTGGGATTTCTCTTAGGCGATCATCTCGGACAGAGCGTGCTGTAGATGACCCAATCAGAGAAATGGAAGGCATGCTTGTTGATGAATATGGGAGGTTCGCTCTTTATGTCCTGTTCCACAATTGTTGTTGCACCTTTAATTCCTTAACTCTTTCTACCATTTTTCTGTTATCTAATTATTACTTCTTGAATTTCGGAAATGAATTAAGCATAGCAATGGGCCCATCTCTCTTGCACTTTTCCTACTTTGGCTTTTTCTGTTTTGGATTATAGAGAAAAATTGGGAGGATATACATTTACTACAACTGTAGGAGGGTAGTATGCGTTAAATATGGTGTTTCTTATATTAGAAATAGTGAAGGCCTATATGTTCTGATTTTTTGTTGTTACATATATGGATATATGCTAGTATTCGGTATTCTAAATGGCTATTGGAAGGTGGTATGTCACTGTATGTAGGAAGTTTTGTGCACCTAAATGAAAAGAAGAAAACAAAAACCTCATGTATAGAGAAATAGAGCAACATAAAAGACTAGAACCCAGAAAAGGCACCCAGGACTGACTATTAAATTTGAAGAAAATATTTGCTTGATATTTACAGTCATATGTGTAGCTTAAGATCTCTCATATTCATGGATGCAAGTGTGCAGAGCTCTTTCTTTATTTAACTGATGGGAAATTAATCTCCACCTCCTGTATTGTATACTAGGATAAATTGTTGTTAGTAGAATTGTACATAGTGATATGGACAATTTGAGAAGTCTGAAAGTAAATGCAAGTGTGCTCAAACTTTCCCTGTTCTTTCATTATTTATCCAAAGAGCCCAATCGATTGCAGTGGGATTTTATGAGATCCACATCATGAGCATCAGGTTTAAGTCACCTGTCACTATCAATGATAAACGGCGCTAATATTTGTATTAGGCTTTGGATTTGGAGTTTTAGTTTTGTTCTTGCGGTTGTGGAAAATTAGCTTTAAGTATGTTTGTTATGCAGCTGTTTGTTGTGGCTGATATAAAATATCGTCCTGGATATTTGTTATGGGTATAAGGCCTGGGTTTTAGAACCATCCTTCAAATCTTGAAAGCTTTTTGCTTCCTATTGTTAGTAAAAAAATTATTTAAAGGACCATGGTAAAAAAGGATGCTTTTTCCTTGGCTCTTGTAACTAGTTTTGCTAAAGCACATGCTGCTTTAACTAACTGTCACAAAAAGTGTATAATAAAAAAATTCCGGATGCTACCAAAGCATCTGCATTGAATCTTTGCTCTTATTTATTTGTTTTTTTATTTTTGGAAAGAATAGGAAAGCTTCCTATTATGCTTACTCTACGGAAGGTAAAAATGATTAGTGTTGGAAATAGACGGATGTTAAGCTTTTCTTATTTCCAGAGCAATGTATATCTATCCAAGTACACGTTTTAGGATCTCAACTAGAATGGACGAAGTTCTCAAATGGTAATTCCATTCCGAAACCAATGAAATAATAAATTTATGGGCTGAATTCATCTTTCAAAATGAAAGCTATTAGCTGATATACTAATCTCATAGGACTCCTTATTCAACTAGGGAAGTAAACAAGACACGCATAGAAATGAATGAGTAATTATATTTGAGGATCACATAAATTAATTCAAAACTCCAAACTCTTCTCAAACGCGTCTCTCGAAAATTTGTGACTCAAGTAAGCTGGGCCTTCTCTTCTAAGGAACCCAAATGCTAGTGGGTTTGGTGTCACTGATGGGCCATGCTAGAGCATGACCTGGTGGTTGACCTGCGTTGCCATTCGGATGGTAGAATTTTGTAGCTCCAGAATTGTACAACATTGTGGGATAAATATTGTATATAGTTGAGTAATCTAGAGTAGTGTGGATTGTGGAATATTCTCTAAAACTCTGGAGGAGTGATGAGATATTTCACTTATAATTATCTAGATATTCTAGTAGAATAATCTAGGAAGAGGATAATGAAGAATTCTAGAGAAGGCATCTAAGAGAAATATCATTGGAGAAATCTAGGAGCTAAATCCTAACTTTCCATTTGGATTATCCTGGCCATTGGTTAGAGAGCTAGATGGGGGGAATTCCACTATAAAAGTGGGAGGGAAATTCATTTGTAATCACCAAACAAAAGATCTCTCAAGTAATACAAGTTCTTTGCATTCTTCAACATTCTCTTCTTTGTGCTCTCTGATGTGTTCCTCTGTGCTCTTCATTCACCTCCTATTCACTTAGTTTGTGCCTAAGTGTGAGTATGGCAGCCTTAGTAGCTCCAAGTGTGGTGGTGACACTAAGTGTTGCAAGGTTGAACTAGTCAAGAGTGACAGTCCATGATATTAGGCTGCATTTATGAAGAGTTGCATAGGCTTGGCAGTGCCCCTTGACATTTTTCCCCTGTAAAAGTTTGAATTTATACTTGTGCTCCAATGGGAAATGGGATGCGTAGACATCTTTCTCTTGCCTGGTATATGGTCACAGAAGTGTTGATACACTTGCGTTCTCATGCCTGGAATTCTCCTTAATTGGGTCCGTGAAACTTCACACCAGTTGGAAATTGTGGTAATTGGTCACATAGTCTGGAACCTTGAACATATTAACATCAGAGCTCATCTGATTTGAAGTAATAAAAAAAGAAAAAAGTCTTTTGTGGAGGCCTTCAAAATACTTCCCCTCTTTAGCGGCAATCTTAGCATAAGTAGTAGTTTGATCCACGGATGGAAAGTCTCTTGCTTAAGTTCATTTGAATGGGATGAGAGAGTAGATCATTAGGTTCATATTGTTATTAAGAGAGGTGTTATGACACAAGAACTGGGATAAAAAGTTGTTGCAAATTTGAGCTGTCTTGGCTGGTATAGCTCTGCGATGTATGCAAAATCTTGGCCATAGAGAATTTTCTTAAAATTTTTAATTTTTGAATTTATTTAAAATTAAACTGCTTGTGCCTACTTCCTGAACTTAGAGAGTGTTTACAATGAAATAAAGGTAGGTTAGATACATGCAAATAATAATTCATGATAATGCATAATTCACATTATGAAAAGATATCTATAAAGATCCTTAACATGTCTTAGATTTGTCTTCTACGACTCAAATTCTTATATTTCTTTACCTTAGGGTCAACTTTCTATTTTTTGTTAATAATTCATGGCTGCAGCTGCCACGGCCATTGCAATATGCTCATGACAGGATTTTACCCCAAATCGCAACTGTGACTGTGATTGCATTCACAATTTAAAGCTACGAGTGTGTATTTGATTCCTGCAATATAATTAATAATATGTTGTTGCTCTAACTCCTAAAACCCACAACATTGCTACATGCTTGTGAAATTTACAGGCGCAAGAGTTCACCTCATTATACTGCTAAACTTAACTCAAATACAAATACGTCTCTTCTCTCATAGTTCAAAGGCACAAATTTCTCAACCATTAATTCCTTTATGGCATTCCAACTAGTAATAAGTTCTTTTTTTGGACAATGTAGCGTATAAACTAAATACAAAAGGCTTACATAATCTTTTAAGCAATTTACGACAATGGTAACCTTGTTGTCATTATTTATGTTCTCGTAGACAAATTTAGTTTCCATTTTATTGAAACAAATTCACCATTGAACTCGGGAAAAGTTTAATTTATTCCAAGTATTCTGATCATGTCATCATGAGCACCCTTAGTATGGTTGACTGCCATTGTATCCATACTATTTGAAGTTGCTAGGTCCATTGGTCTTTCTCTTTCTGAAATTGCTATGCCTAAAATGATCAAATTCATTGTCTCGTCTAGTTTCTTTCTACAGACCTCGAGCTGTATGTAATTCAGCTTGCCCTCAACTAATTCGTGCAGATTGACAAGTAGAGTCAAAGTGATTTAATGCTGTTGTTCTTGGTGTTTGAAAGGTCTACGCAAAGGATGAAATTATCGCCATTGGTATCAATTGATGTTATGTCAGTATTAGACATATCAGACAGTAAATATCAGTATCAGATATATCGAAAGGAAAAACTTTCTGAAATATAGGGCTGTATTGGCTGATATATTAGCTATATTGTCCAATATATTGGCCCATATATTATGACATGTCGCCGATATAGAAATATATATTGTGATATTGTTATAGTATCGGAAAATATCATTTCACGGGGCCATATTGGCCGATATTTGTATCAATGGTCCACTCTCATTGGATAGTCCACAACTTGACTGGACAATTGGGCATTAGTTTCCGTGTCTGAAAATCAAAAGCCACCTCTGTCCGAAATGAAGAAAATCAGTTGTTATTCTGAACTGAAGCCCACAATATATCTTAGTTTTACCCTCGTAAAATAACTAAATCGGGTTCTCTGTTAAACTGTGAAAGCAATACCCATTTGATTGACAGGGGAAGAACAGAGCTGCAAGATTGGGGGATTTTATAGAATAGAGAATCAGAAGAATTAGAGACCTGCGGTGGTTGGGTAGGCTATGGCTTTACAAGTGCTGAACAAGACATGCTGTGCTTTCATGCCATGGCTCGGAATTTACTCAACCAAGCACGGCATGCAGCCCTGTTCAGAGCAGATTGTGCCATGCCCTGCTCATGGGCTGGCCTACTGGCTAGACAATCAGCCAACAACTCAACTATTATTTTTAAAAAACACTATAAAGAAAGGATGAATGAATAAATACCTCTTATTTTTTAATCAAATATTGTTTGATTCACACACACACACACACACACACACACACACACACACACACACACACACACACACACACACACACGCGAATTATTATGACTAAATGTACTCATGTGTAAATTAAGTTTTGACATGCTGCCACTTCTGGACTTATCAGCTTTGTTGCTACTCTGAATTAATTAATTTGTAGTCCCTCATATGCGTCTAATCAATATTTAAGTGAGATATCACATCTCAATGGTTTTGGGTGTCATTCTGCTTCACTTGTCCTCTGCTATTCAACTACCGATGCTGAAGGCAAACTCAAAGGACATGATACTTTCTGGTGGGGCCAAAAGGCTTTGGTTCATTGATGCGAGTATAAAAAAATGTGTACTTATTCATCTTTTACTAATCCAAAATATTAAACTCAGATTGATTGGACCTGACAGTATGTCCTGACAGCTAGTGGTGCAACAATTCAACCGATGTTGAATATTCATTAATCAACTGTGATCCATGACTCCTTTACCAAAATGACGACTAATGCTATTGTTGCTACTACTGCTGGCTTCGGTGGCTGGTGTGGATGATTTCTCAGTTACTAGGCTGTGTACAAGTTTTCCATAGTTTGCAGATTGTACTGCACATGATGCTTCACTTCCTCGGCACATCCCTAAGTTTGTAAAAATACTCTTCAATCAGATGGTTACCCTACTCTCCTAAACACGGGGTGCATAACTGTATCAAGGCGGTAACAATGAGGAATTCTCTATTATTTAATGAATTTCTCTTGTAAAAATTTAATTTATTGATATTAGTTGATATTTTAAATTTGATAAACTGATTAGTTTTTCGAATTCAATTCGTATCCTTGTTTGCATGCATTACTAGTATGATATGCTGAGAATCGTAATCTCGGCAGTATAGGGCTAAGTAGTCACTAAATGATGACAGTTAGATGGCAATAAAATAAAAAGTTTCTACCTTTTTAATCATTTGTACCATCTTTCAATCCATTCGTAGGGTTTCATTGATGGAATGCGTTTCTTGTGGAAGATGGTTAGAATATGCCAAAAAGGGTATGCTATGTCCAACATTTGGTAGGTGAAGTTCCATGTGGTTTGGTATAGAGTTTTGATTTGATGCTCCCTGAAAGACATTTTAATAAATAGAACAATATTTTTCAATTTTTTGACATGTTAAGAAATAAACTACAAAATATCCTTCATGGGTTGGCAATATGATAGGTGAATATTATATGAAATAATTTCCCATTGAGAATTAGAAGAAATTCTTGTATAAATAAAGTTACATTAACATAATTATTTGAAGCACTTTCAAAAGTCATATTAAAAATTATAAAAAATTTGATGTTCATTTATGGCACTATTTGCTGCTTATGCAATCGTGGGAGTAGTATACTTGTGTTCAAAAGCGTTAAAACAAGTAATTTTTTTTGTAATTCCAATTTTTCATTAATCTAATGTGCGGTTACACAAATATATGGTACATTATTACATGATAACCTAACTTTGTTAGTTAAAGAAATTTTAGAGTTTATCCCTTCAGAAATTAATTTTTGTCTGAACTGTTCAAAAAGACTCGTATCACCCTTTTGAGTATGACAGGACATTTTGACGAGCCTGGATTCTAAGTACCTTTGCACATATTTTGAATTTTGGATCTTATGTCTTGAAGAATAGGTTTTTTAAGTGAACAATATATTTTGTGAGCCCCTCTTGATTGATCTTCTTATCATATTTAAATGTAGTGTTGTTGAAGAGGCTCCTCAAGTAGGCTCGAGGCTTAAAGCCTAGCGCCTTAACATATCTAGGCAAGGCTAATTCCTAGAGGCATGCGCATATGCTCTAAGGCATACACCTTTTGTTGAGGCTTAATGTGTGCACCTAGAATGCCTCAATTTTTTTTTTCTCAAAAAACAAAATTAATTTTTTTCTTTTTAAATTAATTATTATATTTAATAGTTACTTTAAATACGAACGTAGTGTTCGTAAAATTGAGATTGATGGAAATATTGAGTGACTCGTTAGAAGAATAGATAAATCAATGATATGATGATGAATTTGTATTTGATGATGATTCTTTAGTAGAGGGTTTTGTAACTAAAATTTGAGTAATAAAGTTACGTATTACACTAAATTAGAAGATAGTGTCACCTTAAACCATACTTGCTTCTAAAACTAATCCATCAAAATTTGTAAATGATAAAAATTCTAATATAGAGAGACAAATAAAAAAGAAGTCATTCGAGCAAAAAGCTAATGAAAGAGAAGAAGATGAACGTTTGTTTGATAATGATAATAAATATTAGGTTTTGCTATAAGTATCTTGCGGACAATATTTTATATTTGTTGATGAATTTTATTTTTCTTATGTATTTGTGACAAATTATGCTTATTGTCATCTTTTATATTATTAGTTGATTTATAGTATTATTATTATTGTCAGAAGTATTTGTATTTTTTTGGTTTTTGTTACTCTTGTTCGCTTCAACAATTTGAAATCATTACAAGAGTATCATATGTATGCTCTATAAATGGGCGTCTTACCTCCATCAGGTTTGAGCCTACTTTTTGCTCCTTTCCCCTAGACCCTAATTATCCCTTGTGATTTGATGCACCTCTAACAACACTGTTGGAATGCACCTAGCCTGCACCATGTGCAAATGTTAGTTTACTTTGTGACTCGTTAATGTTCAATTTTCCATTGTGCCATTTTAGGTGCTTAGTACTTTTGAAACTATTACGAGTATAATTTTTTTGGAAATGTTACCAGTACATTTTTTTTTTTACATTTTTTTGTAGCCCTTTCCTGATCTTTAACTAACTTAATTTCGAAAAGTTGACAATATGGATGAAAATATTGGTATCAGTTGCGATCATATATTGGTATTCGATATATCAAATAATACGTATCAATATTGGATATATTAGATGGAAAAAATTTCTAAAAACTGTAAGTTGATAGAGCCGTATGGCTTGATATATCGGCCAAATATCTTCCATATCTGCTGATATTTTGAAAATCGACCGATATTGAAATATATCACGCTATTGCTATAATATCGAAAAATATTGGTATTGGGGACTCCCAATATGATGCATATCAATAGATACAATAATATTGACCGACATGTATCTAAAGTTGTGACACATTACTAGAACAGTTTTGAGGGAGTGGCCAGAGGTACTAGGAGTAGCACTGCTTGTAGGTGTACGTACTTTTAGGATAATTATTAGTACGTGGGTTACTGGTATAAGAGTTTGGTCATGCCAAAATCTGGATAATTATCCCAATCCCCTTCACCACTAACATCAGAAAGTTATGAGCCATAATTAAATTTTATAAAATTAAATTGAATAGATCAACAAGAATTCAAATTTAGAACAAATAAACAATAATTAGGTAACTATTAGGAAACTTAGATTGAGAATATGGAAAATATGGAGAAGTTGAGGGATTGAGAATGAGAGAGTGGAGTTGTTGAAGAAAATGGCTGAGGGGAGAGGTATTTATAGTTTTTTTTGGGGGAGAGGTATTTTCATATTTTTTTTAAAAGAAAAGGGGGGAGGGGAAATGACGATTGGAAGTCTGTTGTATTAAAAAAATCTACAGTAGACATTGGATAATGGCTACTTAAGGTGGGCTGTGCCGTGGCTATCCGTGGACGGCACAACTCATTTAACACCTCTGTATTGGAGATCTTGTCAGCGGTTTTTGTGGAGCTTGGTGGAGGGTTGGATTTTGTGCGTTGCAAAAATTGGGGTTTTGATTTGGTGGGCTTTGAGTTGAATTTGCCAGAAATTTTCAGGATTATTTTATTTGATTTGGTGTGGTGGCGTAGTGTTCTGGTGGTGCAGGTTCATGAAGATGCACTATGGTACACTTGTATGGGTGCAAAAAGTGTATTGAAAATGTTGTGCTGCTTGAATTGGTTGTGTTGGCTGCTTGTTGCGTGTTTTTGAAGGAGAGTTGCACATAATTGTTGGTGATGGTGTTGCGACAGAGATATGGTGCAAAGGAGATGTGGTGCGGATTTGATTTGTAGCGGCATAGTTGGTTTTGGCTTGTGATTTGGAAGCCTTGTTTTGCTTAGGATGTGGTTTTTTTGCAACTTTGTGTCCAGCAGAAATCAACCAATGTTGAACACCAAATGGTGGCAGCTGAGGTGATGGAAGCATGGGACAAAGCTTGGCTCTGATATCAATTGATGGGAACCTATCCAAGTCATGAACATGCAAAGTTCTCAATCATTAATTCAATTCCAAAACCAATAAAATGATCAATGACATGTATTTACAGGCTAAGTGCACTCCGACAACAAGCTACCCAGCTAATATACAAATTCTCATCCTATTGGGACTCCTAATTCTACTATGGATGGAATTGACATACTGTTAAAAGCTAACAAATAATTATAAGAAAAAACAGTAAAAATTAATAACACAAAATTTTTTTATGCTGCTGTCTTCCGGAAGGATTTGAAACTCAAGTGAGATGAACCCTCTCTCCAACATATCCCAAATGGAAATGGGTTCAGGCTGCGTGAAGTCAAAAAAAGCTTGGCCTTGTTCCTGTCCCCATGCCTATAGATGCTCCCGAAATAACGTATGCCTCAAATAATGAAAGATTCCAAAACATGGAAGGGTTTTGGGGGGCATTGTTTGCTTGCTTTGGTTCTTTATCGGGTGTCTGAAAGTTGGGTGTCATCGACATGAAAGGTTGTAGTTTCAAATCATACAAAATTGAAGCTTTTTGAAAATAATGGTGGCCACAATCTTCAGAAATTTTGATGAATTTCATTTCAGATGACAGTATGTTTTCTATAATGTTGTCTTTATTATAGTTTTGGGTTTGCTATTAATCTAATTTGTCGTTTAGTATTTGTTAGTGTTAGAGACTATGATAAACTAGGCCTTGTTCATGAAGAGGTGGATTCTTCTTAGGTTTCCTTCTTTCATGATTATTCCCTTTTTATTTCTTCTGTTTACTCTCCCACACTGTCCAAAAAAAGGAAAGGATTGAATCAGTGAAAAAGTAAAATGAGAAAAAAGGATGCAAACAAACTAACCAAGCCACTTTCTTTGCTCCATTGAATGGAGGGTCCACCTTTTTCTGGAGAATAGGGCCTTGAAGAAGTGCTGGTGCTGTGGTTTCTATGTCATATCTGCTTTTTGAACGTTCTAGTTATTATTTTCAATGGATGCTAAGGTTCTCATGTGTTCTGTGCTTATTTGCTGTTGTTTCAGCAATGTTTCCTTTCAGTTGCCTGGATTTTTATCTTCTCATGCATTTGATGACGACGAAGAAGATGAGGAAGCTGTTCCAAGCACTACATGCATGGGAGCTGGCAATTCATCACCTATGGAGCCTGCACATAAATCAGAAGAGTTTGAAACAGGAAGAGTTACCCCAAATGATAGGCGCCATGACGTCTTGGAGGATGTGGATGGTGAGCTTGAGATGGATGATGTTTCTGGACAGCAAAAGGATGAAAGGGCTTTATCTACAAGTGGATCTGGAATAGATTTGCGAGAGCAACACTTGGAGAGAGAATTGGGTCCATCTACACAACATTTAGCTGAGGCCTTATTACTGGAGGGTTCTCCTCCATTACCTCTGGAACAACCTCCCCCTCTCCCACCGTTACCCTCATCACCTCCTCCGCCTTCCCCACCTCCATTGTCTCATGCGCTTCCACCTCCACCTCCACCTCCACCGCCGCCTTCACAGCCTCCTATGTATTCTATGCTCACCTCAGGCCCTTCAGAGTCTGGGCATCTTCCACCTTCATTACCGCCTCAAGGGCCTCAATCTCTGTTTCCATCTCATGTATTACCACAGCATCCGGCATCACTCCATTCGACTACATCTCAATTGGCATATCAGATGCCTGTTCCTCATGAATACCGTAGCATGTCCAATGTAAAACTTCTCCCATTGGTTCCTTTTGTATGGTAGTGCTTTTGGTTGTGCTTATTTCAGTTCTTCCTTTTATGTGTAGGGTTTTGAACGTGCTCAGATGGTTGGCAATCCTCTTCGACCGTCAACTTGCTTTGTGCCTGATGGAATAGCTGGCGCACAAGACCCAGCTGTATACAATTATTCAAGACCATCGGAGAATGGGCACAATGACATGCATATGAGTTCTGGAGCTGCTCGGCCCAACCAGCGGTTTCAGCCTGGTCATACACCATTCATTCATGGACCTTTCCATCAAGGGCCACTGCCTCAAACATCTGCCAGTCATTTTCCATATAATGAGCACTGGCAGTGTCCATACCCTCGTCCCTCTTCACCATCTCTCCCAGACAGGCAGACACCATTTGTTGCTGATGAACAGTGGAGAGGCTCTGGTGAATATAAAGCAGATAATCAGCACGGTCCATGGATGAATGGAGGAAGAACTCCATCTTATTCAACAATACCTTTTGGTGGGGAAGGTGTGTGTTTATTTTTCTAGATTGATGGCACGTTTGTTCTGGATTTATTATTGCTTCAAAAGCATTTTGAAGTGGCAAGCCTTTCAGTTCTTATGCAAGCCATTGTCATTACAAATTATAAACCTTGGTTTTTATTATTTTAATCTCTGCTCGTCCAATGGGACATACTTCTTCCTTCTAATAAGAGATGATTTTGGGCCTGGAAAGCCTGTGGATTTCAGTCGTATTGGCAGCTTGTTACATTTTCATGTTAGAAAATGTTACAAAGTCGTACTTACTATGCAATATATGACTATTTTGCGAGTTTGAAAGTACTAAATTATCAACCTTCTTGTGAACATCTGCAATACTTTGACTTGAACCTGCAGCTGACCCAACTAGAATGACAAACCAACTGGTTAGACCCCTTTTTCTATTCCTGATGGCTGGAAATGTCTCAAACTTCATGGTGAGAGCCTGCTGAGAGTCATCTGTGGTGAGGGATTGTACTAAATGAGTTTATTGGAAATGTTGAAGGATGGTGAAGCATTTTATTTATATTGTAATAGGTAACAAGACATTTTTGTTGATGCTTGTCACTAATGTAATCTGTAGTTGGATATCTGGCATCTTGATTGAGCTTAGAAGCAAGGAAAGGTAGAGAAATGTCTAGAAAAACTTGGGGTGAGATGATACAAAGGGATTTCAAATTACTTATACTTTTCGAGCACGTTGTGTTTAATTGAGTTGAATGGTGTATGGAAAAATTTTAGGCATCCTTCTGAGTAGGATTTAATTTTTTATTGTTGTTATTGTTATATTATTATTGTTGTTGTTGTTGTTATTGTATGCTTGGCATCCCCTTGGGTAAGTGGAAGATCATTTATCCATATATCAAACCAGAAGCTTGGTCTGTTTAGTGTGGACTGAAAAATGTGGTTGTTTAAAGCTCCATATATTTGATGGATGTTGATTTCATTAAGTGATCTGCCTTTCGGTTTTTTGGTGTGGGGTGGTCGAATCTGGTGTGGTACAAGATTACAAGAGTCGGTCTATGGGAAGTATTGGAAGGATCGATGTTGGTATTTCCTTGATTTTGTCGTGTTACTTTTTTGTACTAATGGCATGATTTTTACTAATATGAGGGCATGGTATGATGATGTTCTTTAGTGTGAAAGTTGTGATGTGAGCGTTCACCTAGGTTGTAAGATGGTCATGTTCAGAGGGGCATTGAGATAAGAATGTTTATGAAAAACATTTATGAAAAAAAGCCTCTTCTTGCCCATATCTGTTTTATTTTCACAATTTGATGATTGCCAGGTTCTTTAAGAATCAGGATGATTCATTTGGAAGAGTTGCTGTTTTGAATTTTGCTGTGCTTCTGTAGGTATCATCAAGATTCAATATCTGTCCACATGCTTCTATAAATATATTCTTATGCTGTTCTAAACTTTTTAATACATTCACACTGTTGTTTAGGCTCCCTAATGAGTGGGAGGCTATGATGTCTGTCTCTGTTACATTAAAAAAGAGGTGGTGGTGGACGCCAGGGTAGTGCACTTTTGTTTGGTAGTATTGGTACCCTCTCTAGAGCATTAGCCTCTGCAGAGTATATGAATTGTGTATAATGTCTTGTACTATCTTGTGAAGATTTCTTGTTACAACAGTTTGCAATAGATGTGGTTATGCTATACAAATGTTACTAGGTGTTTTCCTGTTTTGTTAATAATTCATTTACCCTGAACTAAGTTGTTTTTTGCCCTGAGATAAAGCCCCTTTTGCCTGTTAACTTTTCGTTTTTCTTCTGGAAGTACATATTTTTTTTTTTAATTTTAGAAATGTTCTAACTAGTGCTATCATGGCAGGTTGTTTTCGACATGCTGCTGAGAGGCTACCTGCAAATAATGTGGAGTACCAACACACTGTTCTGAACACGTCAGCTGGTGCTCCAGCATCAGGTAATATTATTTGAGTAGTCTTTGTGCCAAAGAACGGCTACATTTATTATTTGAGTATCAATCATGAACAAGAAATGATTTTGCATTCCTTTTTCAGTTCACATTAATCACCAGATGCTGCCTTCTAGATCAGACATGCCAGCTCTCAACTGTTGGAGGCCATCATGAGAGTTGGAAAGTAGCTCAGTTTTGAAAATTTAGTGAGTACCACGTTCACATCTCTGTTTCTATTTGTCTACATATTAACATCATATGACAGTTGGGTACTCAAGGTGTTTGACATGTGCCCGTGGTTCCTTGTTTTTCCCATTTTGTTATTTTCTTGTGCCACATTTGTAAAGACACTATGATATGTTTGTGTATGCATATATACATAGGTTTTACACACACACACACAAAAGCACACACAGCTATTAACATACATACATAATACATGCACATACACAGATATATGCTTGTATGAGTGCACAATCAACTCATCAACTTCTTTGCTATGGACTTATTTTATTTTTTAAAATCTGAAGTTCATTTTGAAGTAACATTTCATGCATTCATAGTTATTTTTACTTTTATTTGCCAGATCTTTGAAGATAATTAACTCTGATTTTAATGTGTGTTTTTAGACGTTTTGTTACTAAACATCTAGTTACCCACGACAGCAGGTCGATATAATAGGTATTTGATGCTATAGACATTGGACACAAAGGGGATTCCACCAACTCGTATAATAGAGGATTAGCATATTGATAAAAATATTAATATTTGTCGTGGCTGTGTCGATATTGGTCATATTGAACGCATCAAACACAATGTTTTTTTGAATCGGAACTTGAGGGGCAAATGTCGGCCGATATATTATAAAATATCGGGTATATCAGCCAATATATCGAATATTGGCTGATATATTATGTTATGGTATCGGAAAATGTCTTTATTAGAACGACCTGATACTGAAATATATCAATCAATATTTTTTTCCATGCTATCGAATTAGTAGTCTGCTCCGTACTTTCACTCCATATACTTTAGCCTACACTTTCAAGCAAATTGTTTGAGAATATTCAAATTGGAATTTGATATTCATTACCTTGTGGATAAATATTTTTAATTTAAAATTCTGCATTTCTAACAGTAGATATGTTTTTTATTGTTGGTTGTTTAATTGGGTTTCCGTGAAGTTGTATTTGTTATTCTTATCTTGGATTTATAGATTTTCCTGAAATTGGAATGCTTTTATAAAATACTTGTTTATAGTACGTGGTGTTAAACCTACCGATGACTGTTAAGGAAAGTAACGTTTTTAAATAGTTTGAAATATGAGTATAAAGATCCAATGAAGATTAAAAGTTTGACAACAATGTACACAATTAGATTTGACAATTAATTTGGTTTGGGCTGTTGTAATCGGGTTGTTCTTTTTTACTAACCCTTACCCACCCATTTTTTCATAGGTTATAAAGGTTTAATTGTTCCCATTTAATCTGGTGCATGTATATAATTGGGTTGTTGAGAAGACATACTATCTGCTACTGCTACATACATACAGTGTTCAAAGAGAGAGATAGAGCATATACTCTTAACAAATTTTGATGTCTGAGAAAAGAAAGCAATTTAATAGTATAAGTAGCTGACTAGATAAAAATCCTGAGGTCCAAAAGCCTTGAACTCACCGACTGATGTGTCACATCTGTTTTCTTTGTAGTTTTCATTTGTGCAGAGTGCTTGAACAATGAGGCTGATATGGGTGAAATGATTAATTTGGTTGTAATCAGATTGGCAATGGGGCTTCTTTAGAACAGGCAATATGGGAAGCCTCTTACGGACTCATGTCAAGGTAGCAAACCCAGAACCACCCAAATGATATTCAGTTTCATTTTTCAAAACCCGAACTGAATTCTTTATTTGAAAAAATGTCACTCATACCCATATATTGCAGGTTGGTGGTGATCAGGTATGGGTATGATTTTTCTGCATCTGGCAACAATTAATGATTGTGTAAGGCTATAATTAATGATCTTAAATTCTACTTACAATAAAAGGAATGCATTGTTTTACCAAGCTGGTGCAAAATTTTATACTTACATCCTTCTGAATGTCATTGATGCTCAACAGAAGGAAACATTTACGAGACTAGGCATTGTTCTACCAAACATTCATATCACTTATTGTTATACCAGAGCTTATGCATTGAGGTTTTATTGTCTTGTATGGAATGCATTCTTGGCATGTAAATTTGGTAAAATGAGATCCCACGTTCTGTTCTATGGTTTGGAAGAAAAATATGTGATAACCTATTTCGGGCCACTAGCTATTGATTATTAGTTTATCAGTTAGGTGCTGGATAATATTGTACTTTGTTAAATTACTAGTGGCTCTTGGAGAAATATGGTTATTTGATGAGCTGGGGGTAAAGCTATTCAGATTATCAGTGTTGTTAGTTGTGTTGTTATTACCATCTCTTCCCTGATGTTTTGGAATACCTTTCCTTTCTCTTGAATGTCATCTTTCTCCCACTGTCACTCCTCATTCCTCTTATGCGTATATAATTGTTCTTCTTGCTACCTGTGCTCAGTTGATGAGGCAGTGAGGCAGTGAGGCAGATGGGCAATTCTAAATTAAGTGAAGCTTATAGAAGATCTACCTCATGAAGAGATTTAAACACACTAGACAGTGGTGCCAAGAGTTTGTCGAGACTTTGACAAGACTGCATATATTGTAATTTTCACTGACTGTGCATTCAACAGCATTGGCCATTGAATGTAAGCCTATGCCGACTCTAAGTTGATATGTTTTGCTACTAGCTCGTGTAATTATGATCTTTTACTATATTCATACAAGTGATAGTTTATATGCTGATGATATGATACCTTTGGAAATACACTGGTAATGAGGACTTGGTGACTTTCTATTCCAACTATTTGGATTTGCTTCACAGAACTATATTGTATAAAGCATGAATTTTATTTTGCCATTCTCTGGATTGTGTAAAACATAAGCTGTTATCCATCTGTACCGTGCATAAGTTGGATTATTTTAATGTGGTTTGTCCTTGAATGGCAATAGCACTGCACTTCATTATCATCTGATAAAATGGTTTGTGACGTGATGCTGAACTATTAGATTTCTGTTCAAATATATAGAATTTTACCTTTTGAACTCACAAAGAAGATCTTTTGAGGATCGAAATATTTTTGAAATAGAAAACCATCATGTTATAGCTGAATCAGCCATGGGGTAAATTCTGAAAGTGGATTCTTTTAGCAGATGTTCTGTTGTTTAGAAGACTCTACTTTGTTGATTCTTTGCTTAATTTGGTTTAGAGGGCTTTATTTGTCGGTTGTTTGATATTATTTTCATTTTTCTAATGTCATTCTCTTCGACAACTTTTCTTTTGCCTCTATACTGTCCCTCCCCCTTTACTATTTGGATGAAATATACTTTTCTTCAAAACGAGAATGCTGTCTCTGCATTGGTTTATTTACTGCTCAAAGTCTGAAATGATAGGTTTAACGCCTCTATCCCTTGTATTGCTTGCCTCTCTATTAAGAAAAGGTTTAGACTCAGAAGCAAATTAAACTTGTGTTGCGGTGGGTTCCTCCATATGTGTGTTTTGATCTTGTTTTAGTGCTTATTGCTAGAGGAAGTATCAATTTAGGATTCTAGTGTAGCTCTTCCAAATGGTGAAATTGCTAAAGATTGGGCATATATGGGTGACCTATGTCAGGTGTTGAAAGCATCATCTTCCTTTGAGCTGCATGTTTTTTTTAATAATGATTCATCATCTCATCCTGAAATCCCTATTGATTGAAGTTTATCTTAGTACTTGAACCTACCGGGTTGTCATGCCTTTATGTAATTATATTTATATCTAATGACATATCCTGTGATTTCAGGTTTTGTCGAACTCACTTCCCCGCTAACGTCACCACTCATTTATGGCTTCTTTTCGGTTACTCTAGGCAGCTATATTATCATCGAAACCTCAGGTAAACACTCATGTAGATAATTGAGCAAAATTGTTGTCCTCACTCATGCATGCATGCATGCAAAGAGTGCCCCGCCGAAAATTGAGTACTTCGGAAGGATTTTGTTAGTTGCGGTAGATTGCTCATAAACCAAGAAAATCTCCTTTTTTCTTTCAATTTTAGTTGTAAATTGTGCTTACTGATAATATCTATCCACATCTGATTTATTCGAACGCGAACAATGACTCAATTGAATATATATACTGCTTGATTGAGCTGATGGATAAGCACTCCATTCCTTCTAGTTTTAAATCTGGCTCTCTTGATTTCCTGTTTATAATTAATTTATGTTTAATTTTAAGTAAATTAATTCCTTCTAGCTATAATTAGTTATAGATTTATAATTAATAAATCTGGCTCTGCAATTATGTGCATTATCTATTTACTCTTTCTTTCCCCCTTTTGGTTAGATTTGGATTAGGGATCTAAGTTTTAGAAAATATATGAAATTTGATTATGTCAGTGACTTCTTTACAAGCATGAGATTAGTCCATTCGGCTCTGATCAGAAGTTTTTGGACAATGTGACACCTTCATTTCTCTGCCTTTGAGCTACTTTATCACCTACTTTGATTTCACAGGAGCAAAAATAATTGTGGAACACGACCTAGAAAGATGCAGTAAGGCCGCCATCAAGACATTACTTGTGATGGTCCTGGGCATCCTCTAGGGTCCAATTAAGCTTCAGATTTTAACATAGGTGACCTCATAGGTCTCTAAGGAACTAATGGTTATATTATATGGTCATTTTCTCGACTCTATCGTAGGAGAAGGGTTACATCGGATTGCTGACAGCCGGCATAAGACTACCTGATATTCTATGCCTAAATCTGTTTTGGGTTATCGTTATTTTGAAATAATGTGAATTGACGAATCCATTTTGGTTATAGGTTGGTTCAAAGTACGAGAGTCGGCTTCCTTAAGTCCGTTGTTCCTCAGGAGCTCAGTGATAGAGCAGCCAACTGTTAATTGGCTGGTTGTATGTTCAAATCCTGCTTGGGGAGAATTTCTAGTTATTGCTTTTTTGACCTAGTGACCCCTGTCCTTCTCCTTAGTTTCTAAACTCGTGGAATCGTGGGAGGACATGTATCAAGAGGAGACGGGTGCCCTCTAAGTTTACCACCCTATCTACTAATGGAATATGTGTTTGGAAGGGCTAAAAAAAATAAAAAAGATGGACCGTAAAGTATTAAGTGATATGATAAAAAATGATATGAAATTAATTGTATTATGGGAGGATTTATATAGCTAATTTTATCTAGTTATATATATATATTGTTATAAAGTGTATGGGTTTACTTTCTTGATTTTTGTCATTTATTATTTGGGAAATAATATTAAGTATTTAAATAATAAGAGAGTATAATATTTGGAACGGTAACAATGTGCTGGGATAAATTGGGACTTCAAATTGCCTAATAACTGTAAATTGTTTTATTTATACTTTATCGGACTTTTTTTTTAATTATTTTTTGTAGCTTTACTTTAATAACTAACAAAAAAATTATATGTAATTGTAAAGCATACAATTAACATTTAATTCTTTTAGGGACGCACTAAATAAAAGTAGGTAAACTTACGAAAAATACTGTTTCATCTGCAAAATATATAATAATAATAATAATAATAATTATTATTATAATAATTAATCAAATTCAGTACATAGATTAAAAAGCATAACTACATATATTTTTAATATATTTTATTTATTTGTGTAAGCATAATATAATTTTCTGGAATCCCAAATAAATAATATGGAATTTTCAATATGTTGAATAATTATTTATCAAGAAAGGGCTTCAAAATTATAACATGATTTTTAAAAAATTTTCCGTCCAACCAAACACGGCATTGGTCGAAGAGTCTCTTCCCTATCCAATTCAGATTTCTCGAAACTTCAAACGGTCCGCTACGCCGCGAAAGCACTCATTTGGATAAGAGTGGGAGAGAGAGAGAGAGCGTGTGCTGGTATTTGCGGGGAGAGGGAGGGAGAGAGGTAGGGGTGCGGCAGCTAAACAGGAATGGCGACTTTGCAATTCACGGAATGCTCGAATTCAACTATCATATTGAACTCTCCATTCTGCAGGAGGACTCTTCTCCGGCCGCACCGTCGACTCTCTCGTTTTAAATCTCAAGGCCTTTGGGTTCCCAAAGCTTGCCGTTCTGAGCAAGCATTAGCTGCTAATCGCCGAGAATTCATCACACAAACCGCTTCACTATCACTATGTCTCTTACCTCTGACAGGCGGGTTAGCAGCAGAAGCAAAATCGGAAGAACTGCTTTCTGATTGGGAAAGAGTCTATCTCCCGATTGACCCTGGCGTCGTCCTTCTCGACATCGCTTTCGTTCCTGACGAATTAAATCACGGTTGGTTGAATTTTATGCTTTCTGAACTCTCAATGGTCCTCTCTGTATCCACAAAAGAATCTCAGGCCTTCCCAACTAAACAAAAAACGCATTTTTAGATTAAGAGATCTTGAGGAGATTGAATTATAAGTACTAGATTAAATGGTGCAATAGAATCGTAACAAGGTCTTGGTGTCAGATAGTGTTTTGGAAGGGGGGGTTTCGGCGACACTTGTAAGAGTTGGGGGTTGTCAATGCTCATAGGCTTTTAAAGTTAGGCGGGCTGGGTATCAATATTTTCTTCAATAAAGCTTTATCGTGGAAGTAACTACGTAGATAGACGTTTGCGAAAAACAAGATGTGTTGATTGTGGTTGTTTATGGTATTGTCTATTTTGGTTGATTTTCATTCCCCTCGGAAATATTATCCTGTCTGCTTATAAAAACACATTAAAAGGGTGTGGAAGAGATGAATAATGGAAGACGTATGTTTCCCTTTTTTGGTTCCAGGTATATCCATTAGATTTTAGTATGATCAATAATTTGGCCATCTTCCTCCAGAAAAGGTAAGCTTTGTTCAGCTTAGTATAAAGAAGCCAGTTAATGGAAGGGGGAATTGTCTGGTGTCTTTGGCTAATAAGCATGGGACATTGAGATGGCTATTCAGGAGCCATTCCTCCCCATTTTCATATGTAGAACCACATTCAGAGATGGAAGATGGACTTATTATGAACAATAATGAATCCCCATTTTTTTTTTTTTTCTCCTTTGTCTATAAGCTGCTGTGTGTGTCAGAATCTCAGAGATGAAGTGGTTTCCTTCAGAACTGATCAGGAAATCAAATGATCTGCCAAAATCTTATTTTTGGCTTGAAAAGCTGCCTGGGCAGGTTCCTTAAATTGAATTATTTTGATATAAGGGTTAGTGATGGCTAATTAATTTTTCATGTGCAAAATTGAGCATTAAACTGTTCAGCATCTTCTTCTGTCATGTGTTGACCAGAAGCTTTGTTCTGTAGCATTCTCTCATAGGCAAATCAGTTGAGCTCAAACAGATTTGTTTGTGATGAATTACTGGCATTGTAGTGGTTATAATGAGGAAGAGAGAGAGAATATATGTGAGCTAATTCCATTGACTGTAATCTGGAGCTTTCGACAGTTCTGAGAGGACAGATCTAGAGCTTTCCTCTATTTAGTTTAAGACACTTCACATTTTGTTTCAGAGGCACTATCTTTCTTCACGTATATGTTGTTAGAATTGGTTGATGCTTTTATGTTGCTATTTGTTTCCTTTACTTTCTAACTTTTTGTTGACTGTACTTCAATAGTTGATTGATGTTACCATAACATATTTATGAAGGAATAAATATCTTGATGACCGAAAAGATTTCATTCATTGCACAAACTAATTAAGAATACAGGAGAAACTTTTGATTCTAGATATCTATGAGCACAATTTAATTTCTGAGTGGCATCAACTTAAAGACATCATTTTAACTGGTTTCATGACATGGCCGCTGTATAAATATCACCTGACATTCTTGTATTTTAGTGCCAGTAATTCTTGCTGTCTCGATGTATTCTTGAAGCTCAATCCTTTTCAGGAAGGCTAAGGGCTTGTTTGTTTTGTAGGATTTCTTTTAGGGACAAGACAAACGATCTTGGAGACCAAGGATGGAGGATATACTTGGGTCCCACGTTCAATACCAGCAGCTGAAGAAGAAGATTTCAACTACCGATTTAACTCCATTAGCTTCAAGGGGAAGGAGGGATGGATAGTTGGGAAGCCTGCAATTTTATTGTACACTTCAGATGCCGGAGAAACCTGGGAAAGGATCCCATTGAGTGCTCAACTTCCTGGAGATATAGTAAGGTTTTATTATAGGTGTCATTTTGCACCATTTTAAGTTTAACACGGCATATAATATAACATCATTTTCATGTTCTTCTCCATGAGTTGGAGTCATATTCTTATGTTTGAGATGCTCTCCAAGTAGCAATTGTAAACAGCCTTCTCATGGATATGGTAGATGTGCTTACAATTCTCTATGAAGAGCTGTGGGATAATGCTACGTTTTGAAGCTATGTACACAGAGATCTGTCACTAGCTTTTCCTCAGATTCATGACTGCACCTGCAATGGTGGTGGCTATGAAACTCATGAAATCTCCTTGGAGTTTATGTTTATGGCTGGTGATTTACCACTGCTTTTTTAACTGGTTGTGCTATCAGATCTTAGTTTTACAAGTTAGGCTGACTAATTTAGCCATACTAAGTCTGTGTCTCAGGAAAATTATATTTGCAGCCTTAACCTTTTCATAAACAGGGGTCACTTCTTTATTTTAAATCTGTGCCCTTCCCGTCACAATAGGGCATTTTTAGGCTTGCACGCAAGCTTATCCTTGTATGTGTTTCATAATGATATTAATCATGCATTATGTGTCATCTCATGGTTTTCCTCTTCATGACGAAACCTTATCTACAAGTACATCTTATCGAATCCAAGTTGCTGCAGTGTCTGCCTTACGTGATAAGGCTTACGGAACTTTGCCATTCCTACCCACCATTGCTTATGTATTTTTCAGCAAGTCAATCCTGTCAATTGAAGTTCAAAATTCATATGAAGCCTCTTTGGGTCTGTTTAGTATGCCTGGCTACCTCCCTCTTCTCTTTTCTAGTGTTTAGTGAACTTTAAAGATGCACAAATATTCTGCATGGATGTATGACATGATATATCTTGCCTCAACTCTTTCATTTTAGCACGGGAGTCCTGCTTTCATCTTGTGATTTCACTCTTGCTTGGAAATTATTTTTTAATAAAGAATGTCTCTATTTTCAGGTATATATAAAAGCAACTGGAGAAAAAAGTGCAGAGATGGTTACGGACCAAGGTGCGATTTATGTTACATCCAATAGGGGTTACAACTGGAGGGCTGCTGTGCAGGAGACTGTTTCAGCCACTCTTAACAGGTGGCTCTGTGACCTAGCTTCATTTATTGCACTACTATAAATTGGAACTTATCCTCCGAGAGCTCTGAGGGTGTCAAAATTGAGGTCTAAAATACTTTTAAAATAAGATTTTGTGCACATGTTGTGCGAGGCCTAGCTTTGTTATTTCAATTTGGGCTGGAATTTTACTTGCATCTTATTTCCATGTTCTCAAGCTCAATCTACCTCATAGAAATGATGTTTCTATCTCATTCTTGTCTTCTGCAGAGAAGGTATAGATATTCCTAAGTAATGGCCATTTTTGCCGCTAGTTCATCCATGCATTTAGAGAAAACAGTTTGTAGCTAAAGAAAGCTAGACGAAATATGATAGTCAAATTGTTAAGAAAAACGCAATAAGCAAGAGCGACAAACACAAAATAATTAAAACGTGGAAGGATTCCACCAATCATGCCATCAATCTTACAAAAATTACTTGCACTAGTCAGTCACACACACTCTCACACCCATCTGACATCTTCTCACAAGTCACGGGAGATGTATCTATTGAGCTCACCAAACGTAAACCCAATTTGGATGGAAACTATCAAATTTATTGAAGAAGAGAAAAAACTGCCAAAGAGAAACAAAATAAAAAAGAAAAAAACTTAAGCATCCTCACTCTCTTGCTGATTCATATTTCCTAACTTCTTGAGCATACGTGAACTCTCAAGCTTATTCAAAATTTTTGAAATGTCTTGCCCTTCATCAGGATCAATTATCCTCTTGTGGAATAGCAAATACCCAATTGATTAAGCCTTCCCAAAGTAATTAAAATTCGTATCAAACTAGGGACATACCTCTCCTTTCCTAAAGCCTTGAATTGGCCATCAAACATCTTATCTTCACATCTCCAATCCGCCAAATTTTACTGCATGCAAATTCCGTAAACAAACAAACTGGACCTTCATGGCTTTTAAGCAAACAAACCCACTCTTTCCTTGTGATATGTGATAAGAGCACATCGAATCAAGCATCCTTGAGTCTTCAGAAGAATCACCATCATCATTCACCATTAAAGCTACATCTTCTTCATCACTCTCATATGCTTAATCACGGTTGTCTCCTCATTCACCCTTTTCATTCACGTGCAATTATCTGAACTCCTACAAATCTGCCTTTAATTTCCTAAATTCCTACACAAAAATAATATTCTTGTTCATCACAGAAAAGCATTCTTTATCTTAAAATCTGCTCAAGGTGTAGAGTACCTAAGCTGCTTCTAACCCGATTTAAGGTATTAAAAACTCCCCCATCATCTGCATGAATAATCTTTGTAAAGTCTTCTTTTCCAAGTAATCTGGCAGTTAATTCATCTGACTTTGACGTGTCTTTCCAACTTACAACATTAATATTACTATTTTGCTTGACTTGGAGGGAGCCAACAGTATTTTATCTTCTTACTAAAACTTATTTTATCTTCTTACTTATACTGACAATTGTGAAATGGTCTCTCAGTTCAGTTCTTTCCTTCATTCACAATCTAGATAAATCTTCAAGTACAATTTGCTTGTTGGTGGTTTCCAGTTATGAAATCTCTCCCATTTTCCCTCCAATTGTTTGGTGACATTTCTTCCAAACTCAGGAGCAATAGCTAATCATATAGTGCTTCCACTTTCATATTGGGGCCTCCCAATCATCACCAATCATTTTATCGAGCTTTTTTCTTTCCTTTGAAATGCTTTGATTACCCTTGCTGTACAAGAATATCCGTTTGTCTTCTACCACTGTGCAAAGTAGTTCTTCCCATTGTACAACTCTTCTTCAAACTTTGTTTCTGCAATAGCTTGCATGTATAAATCTGGAACATGGATCTGATAGTTTGTGGGGAATAATTGAATGTGCGAAAGAAATAGAACAAACTTACAATTTGAACATGGAAGGCCTCCGCCAATCACACTATCAATTTTGTAACATTTTCAATCACTAATCACTGACGCACTCACAAACCCAAAGCCTCAGTAAATTCTTAACAATATGCTTTACAGCCACACTCTCACACATCTCATACCTCTCCCTAGGCATATCTATAGTGCTTATCAGAAACAAAAACTAGTTGGAAAAAGGAACTAAAATCATAATGCAATAGAAAGGAAAACTAACAAAGAGAAACAAAATTAAAATAATTCTTTTTCTTGGTCACATGACTAGGACCTCTGCTTCATCCTTTCTTCAAACTCCATCTTATAATTTTGCATATGCTGTTGGTCAATGACCAATGGCCAATGACTGGGCCGTGATTATCATATTCCAAAAATCTTTATATGGTAAGATTTTGTTGTTTTCATCCAACTTAAACACAGCTGAAAATCTTGGTTACACTGTATGAACTTCAAAAATAATTGTAATGTATATATATAGGAAATGAATGACACTTGAATTACATAGCTTTCTTGCATTTGCAGAACAGTCTCCAGTGGCATTAGTGGTGCAAGTTACTACACAGGCACTTTCAATACTGTGAATCGCTCCCCTGATGGACGCTATGTTGCTGTTTCAAGCCGTGGAAATTTCTATCTGACATGGGAGCCTGGTCAGGTGTGCTTCTTTCTACTGCCATTTTTGGTCTCTTCTATGTCTGGAGAAAATCAAGCATTCCAACTGTATACTGCCCACCTTTGAAAAAATGTGATGAAAAAAATTTGAGAATTTTTATCTCTTAGGTTTAATGTGGAGTATTTTTGCTATTATGCTCCGTTGACATGCAGCTATTAACAGTTAGAGCCAAAATAACAAATTCTACCTCTGATCTTTTGGGTTTATATGAATCTCCAGTGGTATATATCTATTTTTCATATCACCTTCCAATTGATATTCATCTATCATGTGCAGCCATACTGGCAGCCACACAATAGAGCAGTTGCAAGAAGGATTCAGAACATGGGATGGAGAGCTGATGGGGGTCTTTGGCTACTTGTACGTGGTGGGGGATTGTATCTCAGTAAAGGAACTGGGGTCAGTGTTCAATATCCCATCAGATTATGACAATGCCATCTTTTTTCCTTGTGGTGAATGTTCTACAATATTGTTTTCCTTTGGCTGACTGAAGTTTCAACAAAAAAAAAGGCTGGAACATGTATGTTGTATTTACATACTGATAATATGTGGAGGTAAAGTTTTAATTTTAACATGGTTTTTGAAGTTCATTAAGATATTTGACTTCTATAGAATAGATATGTTGTCTGTATGGACAACTGTATGGACAAAACCATCATTTCTCACAATCTGGGGAAAAAAATACGATTAAACCATCTTTGAATTTGTCTTTCCAGTTGTCCTCTTACAAAGTAAGAGTTAGTTTCATTTTCTTAAGCTCTTTGATAAATGGTAATTCTAACAGCCCAAATTATTCAATCAACATATGTTCTGAATTTGTTTAAGCAGTTCTTCATGTAATGTGGTTACTTATTGCTATTATTCAAACTTCCACATGTGATCAATTTCACAAAATTTCTTGTACATTTTCTATATGGATAGAAAATATAACACAGCTGATGTGTTGGATAGAGAAAAAATATTTCTTGTATGATGTTTTGAGTTTTAGCCTTTTATATCCATGTTCATCATTAATAATCTTTTTGATTGATGCAATACAAGGGGATAGGAAATTTATATGGCAGAGCCCAGAATATGGTTCAAATCCTTGAAAGTATTGCCCGTTATGCTATCTGATCTCATTTATTCATCACCTTTATAATTTTTTCCCAAGCATTTGATATAATAACATTGGTTTGTTGAACTATTTGTATTCTCCTAATTATGTTGTAAATATCTTGTGTCTCAAAGTATTATTTGGGTGAATTTTATGTTCCTTAAACATTGAAGGAGATTTTATTTATTCTCGTGGCCGAAGATGTTTCCTATGGCATAAAATTGTTGAAAATTTCTTCCAATTGATATTCTATTCTTAGTTGAGTAAAAGTATTCGCTTCAATTGAAAATTAAATGAGGTAGAATGGTATTTTGTCTCATCTGCCATCGTAAAATAGTATTTCAGATATAAAATGTGTCTTCTGTTTTCTATTACCACCATTTGCTTGTCTGCTGGATATCCTTTGGAAATTTTCAGCATAATTTCTAGTCTAAAGCCAGCTATCATTATACATCTCAGACGTCAGAGGAGTTTGAAGAAGTTCCCGTACAGAGTCGAGGTTTTGGCATTCTTGATGTCGGTTACCGTTCTGAGGTACATTCTGAACTCCTTTATCAATAATTTTGATGCGTGGGTCAATTATTTATCCAGGAATACATTTTATGCGAATGTAAAAAGTTGCAGGTCTTTTCATGTGCATTTTTCTTTGTTGTTCTCAAATGCTACATAACGGTTCTTTAACGCATTCCCTATAAATGCTGTATAGTAACTGCTCTAAGCGAGAGATAAGATTAATTGTTTCATGCCTATCTGATGCTTTTCTGATTGGTTCATTCTTCTATTTCTTTCATTTTGAGTCCCATACCCATAAGTTGGGCTATAACCCCACACTTAGTCGACAAGCCTTCATCTTAGCATTAGGAAGCAAGTTGAGTAAAAGAAAGCGCAATCTGAAGGCAAAGAAAGCGGAAACACAGAGAAATAGAATCCACAATTGTTAACTATTAGTCTGAAAATAATATATGCTAGATCTACTAGCTAGTAATTAATTTGTCTTCTTGCTTAAATGTTTGTAACTATACTAATTCATTGGGAGACTAGCATTTTAAAAAGGACAGCTTAATGCACGAGGCTCTCACATGAGTGTCAGTAAGATCATAGCATGCAGCACAACCATAGCACTGCAGAGAAATTTTTTATGGTTTGAATTCATAATCTCATTAGTACAATATATCAACCTTACAATTGTGTCAAAGCACCTTGCTTGCATTTGCATTTTGATTCAGTTAAATCAAACCCACTTTGATCTTTTACATGTCATAATCATATCCAGCTTCTATGTAATTTACTGTCTTCAGTTGATTTGATCGCTTTACGACTATATTCCCTTGAAGATAAAAACGTAAAGAGAAAGAAAAGGGGTTGAATTTTACTAGATCTGATTTCAATTCATGCATGATTTACTTGTGTTCTGCGCCATACAATCACAAGGACACATTCACACACACGCACACGCATACACTTGCACGCATGCTAGCACAGAGTGGGGAGCTCCTTCAGTCCCGAACAAGAATAGCATTGAGTTCTAACGATAGTGAAAAACCGGGATTTCAACTCAATCCGTAGAAGCATCTATCCTAAATCTTTAGATAAATAAACAAAATGGCATTTCTAAATCCTAAACTATATTGAAAATTTAAGCAAAAAGCAGCCAATGGATTGACTCCTTATGACACAGAATCGCCATTATTCCATATTATTTTCATTCATGATATCTCTGATCTGAATCTTGTAATGATAGGAAGAGGCCTGGGCAGCTGGAGGTAGTGGGATTCTATTGAGAACCACCAATGGTGGCAAGACATGGACCCGCGATAAAGCAGCTGATAACATTGCTGCAAATCTTTATTCAGTAAAGTAAGCTCCATTCTTCATTCCAAGATAGCTTTTCTCTAAAGTTTATAATTAATTCAAAGTTCATCTCTGTGGTTGATGATGCCTTCTTATAAAATGTCACATGTTCGCCCTGTATAACATGTCGTTTGCTTCCTTTTTAGCATCATTTGACCTGAGTAGTAGATTATAACATACCGCAATATCCGACAAGCAATCTGCTAAATTGGAAGCTCTGATCCCTTTTCATTGTCTTTTCTTTTTTTTTCAGATTTATCGACCCAAAAAAGGGGTTTGTGTTGGGAAATGATGGAGTATTGCTTCGGTATCTTGGATGAAGGTGCAAGTCAATTCATCCAGAGAATAATATATTGCCATGGAGAAGCAGTCCGAAAGTTCACCCATGTTAATTACTCTATTGCATGCCTCTCTGTAGGAGAATACTTCAAGGATTGGTGTGACTGATATACTTCTGTAAATTTTAATTTTTGAAATTAAAATGACAAAAAAAAATGTAAAAAAAATTAAAATGGCCTTAAAATATGTGTGCCTATGTGTAATAAAATACTTATCCTAAATTATACGTATATATATACTAATCTTATAGAAAATAAACTATTTAACAATAAGTAAATTTATATCCTATATTATTTTATTTTACTTACCTTTTAGCCTTTCTGAAATTATAAATTCTGGTCAAATACCCATTTTATTTACATTTTAAAGTGATGGGTACACCAATAATGGGACTTGGCCCAAAGAAGGCCAACAAGTTTCCAAAGCGCCAATCAACGTTTAACTACCAGTAGGGAAGACGGGCCCCAAAACAGAAAAGCTCGAAGACGGTCAACGTTTTCGTTGGCCGTCTGGCGCGCCAACCTATTTCCAAACGGTCAACGTTGGCCAGGGTTGTTGGGCGCTAGAGACTTTGCAGCAGATGATTGGCTTATTCCATTCTGGCCTACACTCATGGCCCATCGATTGATTACCGCCGCTCTCCTCCGCTCTCCACGGCGGCGCCAATGCTCGACGGTCAACTCGTGACGTTGACCGTCTCGCCTCCTATATATTGAGCTCAAACAAGCACTCTTCTACAGTAATGGGCCGACTCACCATCCCCAGGCCCATCTGGAGGCCAAAGACGGACGCCTTTTCATAGGGGCGGCCAACACACACGCATACGGTCAACCCAGGCGTTGACCGTTCGCGCTTTGCACATTGGGCCTTAGGAAGCCTTTCAACAGTAACAGACCTGACCCGTTTAGACCCACCAGTTATAAAAGGGCCAACCACGATCCTCCAAGGATATTCCACGATCACAAAAGGAATATCTGCAAGATTGGCGCCCTTCAAATAAGGAAGGCGCCAGATCCTCCCAACTCCTTGCCGACCCGAGGAACCTCAGCCCCACATCTTTGGGAAGGAAAGAAGCTAACTTGGAAAGTGGTTGGCCGCCTCAGAAAGAAATAATCCTCCACAATTTGGCAACGAGCATCAGCCTCCAAAAGGAAGGCCAGCCGTAGATCCCATGGACGATCATCCCTTCCAAAGAAAGAAGATCACCACCTTTGCCATAAAAGAGGCCCTGGATTGACCATCCAGGGCATGCTTTTCTCCATACTTGCAACGTTTTCAAACAAGCTTTCAAACACGCTTTCTGGCATACTTTCAATTAGGCTCTCAGACATTGAAACTCCCAGAACAGTACAAGCTCTCGGCTACTCAAAACACGTTCATCTTCAACCCCAAGTATTCTGAGAAACAAGCTCTGGTTCCCAGTAGCCAAACTCTCAAACACGATCATACTCCAAGGCAACGAACGGGTCTTTACACGTTCTCTGCCTTCCCACCATCCAAATACGAGAAAGACTGTTTGCTTTCTCTGCCTTTCTGACATCTGGAACAAGACACTCCTTTCCCCTCTCCCATTGCTTTCTCTCTCTTTCGGTTCCTTCCATTGAAGGCTGTTTGCTGACTTGAGCGTCGGAGTGTTTTCGGTGGGATTACCTCCCGCCATTAACGCTGACCTCTTGTTCGTTTTAGTGGTGTGCAGGATTCGTACTCGGCGAACGGAGCCAGTTCAAACCATCCAGAAGAATCCGAATCTGTTCGAAGTCGAATCCAGGTACGCATCATTGGCGCCGTCTGTGGGAAGCGCTTACGAAAAGCCTACCACAAAGAATCTGCACAAACTCTCTGTCACCTTCTGCTTCTACAATGGTGAACACGAGAGCACAGGCTAGCGACCCCAATAGAGATGCTGCTAACCCCGACCAGGGCCATGCTGCTGATGTCCTGGTCAACGGGGCCACAAGCAAAATCCCACCGGCTTTACATTCAACAATCGGTGGAGCGGATGCAGGCTAACAATCGCTCGCTCCAACCGCTTTGTGAGCGAAAAGAACAACGACAACAAGTGGCTCCACCCAGTGATTATTCCGCTCCTGCCACCAAAAAGGTGGCCAAAGGAAGAAGAAGCTGGGGCCAAGAGGCCCGAAAAGCCGGAAACAATCTAGCTCCAGCGTCCTCCCGCGTTCTCGGCGGAACAAGCCAATGGAACGCTCGGAGTACGTCTCGACGGAGAGCCCTAAAGGAGGAATCTCGATACTCTCGGGCGAGAAAGGCCGCCACACGATCCGGAGCGAGTCTCCCGGGATCGCCAGATCACGGGGGCGGCGGCCGACCATGCTTGAACCCATTGGGAACAAGACGGAGTTGAGAAATTTCCTCAACTCCAAGAGATCAACCAACGCCACTCGTGTCGACCCACGAGTTGATCAAATTTGGAACCACGTATTCCAGAATGACGAGCGCGCCATCGACTTGGACAGGTCTCCTTTCACTGCAGAGATCCTGAGCCATCTACTGCCGTCGAAGTTTAAAATGCCGTCCCTTGACTTGTACGATGGGGGCAGTGATCCGGTTGACCACCCGATCACTTCCGCACCCATCTAAGTCTCTGAGGGCTAGAAGACTCGGCGATGTGTCGCTACTTTCCCTCTCACACCAAGGGAGACGCGAGAATGGTTTCACCATCTCCCTTCGAGCTCTGTCACCCGCGATTTAGTGAACTCACGGACCTCTTCCTAGCTCGGTATGCATCGAGCCGACGAAGAGAAATGCAGTAGTGGCACTTCTCCCACATAAAGCGGAAACCGGAGAGAGCCCACGGCGCTTCTGGATCGCCCGTGGCCGAGGCCAAAAAGGATTCCCAAGATTGAGGAGATGAAGTTGGCGGCTTCATCTCGGCCCGACTTATGGAGATTTTTCAAGCACTTGGCCCACAAAAATCCCCAGACATTCCGCGAGGCGGAATCCATTACCATGGCCTACGCTGCTGCAGAAGAGGCCAACGAGGCAAAACGTCCAGAACGGGCGGATCAGCCTCGGCCAATCCCTGGAGAAGGAAAAAGAAAGTTTGCTGGCGGAGAACACCCCCGCCAGAAACAGCGCCGGACTGGGCCCCCAGAACGCAGAGACTACGGGCCCACCATCTTCACACCCTTGACGGACACGCGCTCCAATGTCCTAATGCAGATCCGTGGAGAAAAGTTTCTGAAGTGGCCAAAGACACTGAAAAAAGACTCTGAAAATCAGTCTAAGTACTGTGACTTCCACCACTCTGCTGGCCACTCAACCGAAGACTGCAAAACGCAGCAGAGGGAAATCGAAGACCTGATTCACAGAGGACATCTCACTCGATTCGTCAAGGGACCTGGACAGAACTCAGGAGCAGCTGATGAAGAGGGGCAGGAGCAGACACCTCCCCGGAACCGGATTGCAGCAGGAGTAGTTAACATGATCACCACCCGACTCCGGCCCGAGCCCGGAGGACAAAGAAGGAGCGGCGCAGACTAGGAGGAAGAAGTAGCGCACAGTAGACAACATCATTAGCTTTAGTGATTGTAACTCGAACCATGTAATCTCCCCCATGCTGACCCCCTTGTAATTTCGGCACTCGTTTCATTCGTTTCAGATGGTACTTCGGACTACCAACTGGAGCGAATCTTTATTGATAAAGGTAGCTCTAAAGACTTGCTTTATTTGGAGGCGTTCTTTAGATTAGGCCTAAAAAAGAATCAACTAAAACCTACTGAAGGACCTTTATATGGCCTTGACAATGAACTAGTGCCTGTTCAAGGGACAATCCAACTGGAAGTCACCCTGGCACCTACCCAAAAACAAAGAAATCGCATGCTAACCTTTCTCGTGGTTGACCGCTCTCGTGTACAACGCAATACTAGGCGAGCCGTGCCTAACGACGTTTGGGACATCCACGTCAATTTCACACCTTAAAATTAAATTCCCACACCCTACGGCGTCGGAGAAGTTCTCGGGAGATCAAGTCACCGGGCGGACCGATTACATGGCCCGATTGCTCCTAGTGGAAGAAGCGGCACGGTGGGAGAACTCGATCACCGAGACGAGAGACCCCTTGCGGCGGCGCAACCCTGGTGAAGCCACGGATCTGGTCCTACTAGACCCGGGAGAACCGGATAAGTGTGTCCAGATTGGCAGCTCACTCATCGGGTTACTACGTGATGAATTAATCGCGTTCCTACGAAGGAACGCAGACCTTTTTGCCTAGACTCCCGCAGACATGCCCGGGATTTGATTGAGTGATGGTCCACAAGTTGGGCCTTGACCCGGGGCGAAATCCGGTCGGATAGAAGCGGAAGGAATCACTCATTCGAAAAAGCGATCGCCATCCGAGAGGATGTGAAGAAGGCTTTCTTTGGCCCTTGAGCTACATTAGGGAAATCCGATCCGGATTGGCTCTCAAACGTTATCTGGTTAAGAAGAGCAACGGAAATGGCGAATGTCGTCGATTTTACCCGGCGTCAACAAGGCTGCCCCCGAAGGAATGCTTTCCTTGCCGGATTGACTGTTGGTTGACTCCGTGGCGGGCGTGAGTGCTTAAGCTTCATGGGCGCTTATTCGGCTGCCCAGAGATCGAGAATGAGTCCAAGGCGATGAGCATACCTCGTTCATGACGGACTAGGGGCACCTATTGCTATAGGGTCATGCTCTTGGGGTTAAAGAACGCTGGAGCCACCTACCGGCAACTAGTGAAACGGGATGTTCGAAAAGCAAATTGGGCGCAACATGGAGGTCTACGTCGACGACATGCTCATCAAGAGCAGAGTCACGAGCGACCACATACGTGACTGGAAGAGTCATTTGGGGTGCTCCGCCAAAGACCAAATGAAACTAAATCCAACCAAGTGTGTCTTCGGGGTAGCCTCGGGAAGTTCTTGGGTTCCATCGTCTCTCGGCGAGGATCGAGGCAAACTCGGAAAGATTAAGGCCCCGGTGACATGGCTCCCAAGAAACGTAAAAGACGTCGAAGCGATTGGTTTGACGGCCATGCTCTTTCTGTCCCGCTTCCTCGCGAAGTCTAGAGACAAATACTAGCCCTTCTTTAAAGCCTTAAGAGGGACAAAGTCTAACGGATTTGATGGGCGGTGTTTGCCAGGCCGCCTTGATGAGTCGAGCGATGTCGCCGGCCCACCATTATTAGCTTCTCCCAAGACGGAGAGGAGTCAGACATTTACTTGGCGATATCGGAATCATCCTCGGCTCCGTCCTTGTGCGCCAGAGTTCGATATCAATGAGGTCTATTATGTGAGCAAAACATTGGCCGCCCCGAAACTCGCTACCGTCTGTGCAATGAAAAAATGGCACAGCACTTATCTTTGCGGTCACGAAAATGAGGCCATACTTTCAGGGCGCATCGCGTAGTGGTCCTTACTGATCCGACCAAAAGGCATACTCCAAAAAGCCCAACATTTCGGGGCAATTGGTAAAGTGTGGACATTGAATTGGGTGAGTTCGACATCGAGTTCGAGCCCAGCACTGCCGTAAAGGCGCGAGGCTGCGGCCGACTTCATTGTTGAGACCACAACACCAATTCAAGAGGAAATGTTCCATGAAAAGCGAAGAAACGGCCGGTGGGGCCCGAATGGACACTCCACGTGGATGGATCGTCCACCACGGACAATGTGCAATGGGGCGGGGGTAATCCTAACGATCACTGATAGATTCGAGATCAAGTATTCTCTCGAAACTTGATTTCCCAAATACCAACAACGTCGGCCGAGTCTGCAAGCCTCTTGGCTAGCTTGCGATTGGCAAAGGAGTGCTCTGCCAAAAGGTTGGCGATCCCACGACTCTCAATTAATCGTCAACCAGTCAATGGGGGCTTCGAGGCAAACAACCCTTCCTTGGCAGTGCACTCATGAAGGCAAAGGAGACCATCCAGGGCTTGACAAGTTGACCACTGGTTCACATTCCTCGAACCAAAAATTGGAAGGCGAGACCAGATCGGCTAGAGCAACTCTGCCGAGAACCCAGAATGTATTCGAGGACATGCGGGAGGTCACCGAACGCTCCTAGCATAGAGAAGCAGGAGGCCATGCAGATTTTCGAGACGAAAACCTGGATGACTCCTTACCTTAGATACTTGGCCGACGGATCACTCCGGAGGACACTAAAAAGGCCAAGCAGATTAAAAAGACAATGGCCGGGTACACGGTAGTTGAGTTGACGGACGGTATCACCGCGATACTCAACTCCGTATCTCCATTTGTCTATCTCCCGAGGAGGCGACTACGCGCCGGGCGAAATTCACCTCGGGATCATGGATCACACGTAGGAGGAAAAACCTAACCTTGAAAATATGCGACAGGGCTACTCACGGCCCTCAATGAAAAGGACGCCTTGAGTTTGTTAAGAAGTGTGAGAGCTGCCAGCTTCATGACAACCTTCACCACCGGAGCCGTCCGCTGACCTGAAGACCCTTCAGGCTCCATGGCCCTTCACGCAATGGGGGCTCGACATTCTCGGCCCATTTTCCATTGTCGGTTCAAACCATCCAGAAGAATTCGAATCTGTTCGAAATCGGATCCAGGTACGCATCACAGAGTAATTGGAATACATTATTCAGAGAATGGGAAAAAATTAATTTTATATTATCGGCTTATTTACTCATCTTGTTATTTATACATATTAACCAATAAAATTAAATACTCAACTAAATTTTTAACTTATTTATTAAATCCAGATAAAATATATTAATTTTTATCACTATTTTCAACATAATTTATTTTGTAAACTAGATATTTTTTTTTTTTTTTTTGGCATTTAAATCTCATAACTAAACATGCATGACTGGTAAAATTTAAAGAAGCTTAGGCCATATTTAGCTGGAAAAAATAACTTGAAGCACAATTTTCAGTGAAGGCTCAGGTAGGTCACGTGCATGATCAAACTGCTTGTAGTAAATATTCATACATTAAAAAAATACGTTGCACATGTACTTTTTTCTCTTTTCCATGTGTGCTTGTATGAAAGTTGCATAAAAACAAACGATCTAGACTACTTCTAAGTCAAATGGGTCTTCACCCGCTTGCGCCTTAACCTTGGCCCCAAACGAAGCGGCTCATAAGCGATCAAATTGAACATTGGCCCATGCCAAGTAGCTCGTAAACGGTCAAATTAAACATTTGCACTATACCAAGTGACCCGTAAGCGGTTGTATTAAACTTTAGTACTATACCAAGCGGCCCGTAAGCTGTGACGGAACGAGTCATAATTCTCTAATGACCTCCGTCAATTTTCATACTTAATCAAAATCAAATTTATACGCTCTTATTTAAAAATATATTAATTTCTATATAAAATTGCATAAAATCTTCCTTTTGTAAAACCATACATATAACATAGATAATAAACCCTGTACAAGACATATAAATAAAGGCCTCAAAAATTCGATCATAACACATACACATGATTAAATCAAATGCCATTTTATCTATGACTCAAACACAATAATCTCAAACTACCATATTGGATCTAATAATAAATATCATCTAGAAACCTGTATAAATCTCAACATTCTACCTGCAAAAAGATAACTATATCACGAATAACCTGCGAAAATATAACAATAATCCATAATAATTTACATGCCATGCCATAATTTAATACACAATAATTATCAAAATATTAGTTATTTACATTCACATTATATAAACACATCCAAAATTCTAAGTCTCCAAGGTCTAACAATCTTCCTTTAACTAATTCTTATCTTTAAACTTTTTCATCAGGATCAGCTCATCAATTTCATCTACAAGGGGTAGAAAAAATAAGAAGTGAGTCAATTACTCAGTAAGAAACTATAATAACAAGGATATGTAAATTTTTAAATAAAACATATATATATACAAAGACATCGAAAGGATAATGAGCCAAATATGCATATAGATAATGCAAAACTATGAAAAGATGCATAAACATGAACTTGTTGACAAAAAATTACCTTTGTTTATTTTATCTTTTCCTTTTGTTATTATCTTAGTTAGAAAAACAAACTGAAAATCATGAAACAATTTAAAACTTACTTATCAGTTACGATAATTTTTTTATTATCTTGAAGGACCAGTGCTAATAGGTTCTACAAACTAAGGGAGCTAATAATCAATGATATATTGTGTTCACTCCACACAATCAAAAACTTTGGTTCTTAATTTTTCTTATTTACATTTTGAAAACAGGATGATCATGGATCCTTCCTTATTTACATCTCAAATACAGGATAATCATAAATTTTTAATTCTTATCTTCCATAGTATCACCCGAAGGAAAGCGAGATCACATATTTCTCTGTGGACAAAAATATCCTCGATTACCATTATAATATCTTAAGGCATGTCAAAGAATATTCCATGCTGAATAACAATTATTGATCCAATTTCTTATTAATTTTAACTTAAGAAATTCTAATTCTTGTTTCTTAGCCTTAATTCATCATTCTTTAAAAGACACTTCAACTTCACATAACTAAATCTTCGGATGGCCTTGAAGTTCTCAATAATTTTAGACAGCACATCTTTTAACAAAATTTCAGATAAAATCATCCGATAAGTTTAAATAATTTATAATATAATATTTCCATCCTATAACTCAAAATTCACAAAAAATCATACCTTCGATTTTCAAACTAGGGTCTGAAAGAAACATTCGAAACAAATTTGGACATAAAATGCAAGCTAAACAATGAAATTGAACCCATAATTCATATTATTCATACTTAAACATACAATTTATTAATAAAATCATTAGAGAACTAAAAATATGCATTATTACATAATAAATCTTAAAGGATGAGGGTATTATAGCAATAATACCCAAAATGAGATAATAAAAAGAACCAACAAGGACAGACAGAGCTTATGATACACTTGTATTAACCTGATTTACTATTTTTCTTACTTTGATAGAACTGAAAATCCCTTCCCTTCCTCTTTTTCCCCCTCCTTCCTCTCCTCTGCTATGTTGTGTCATGCCCAAAGCTCCCCTTCCTTCCCCTTTTTAAAACACGAAACAGTAATTCAGTTATCAAAATATCTGACTTGCGCTCGAGCGCAAATCATGCGAGCTTCAAGTGCACCATCACTAGAAATGGTGCTCGAGCGCATGGTGAGTGCGTTTTGGGCGCTATTGCCACTAGAATTGGCCCCTCCAACTATGCTCGACCCTACAGCGAGCGTAGCCCTTATTTTTCTTCAATTACGATCAATTCTCCATTTTTCTCAAATCCAATTATCTTAAACTTAATTATATTAGCTAATTAATAAAACTATGTCTTAAAAACCCGTACCTTATAATTCTCCCCCATTAATAAAATTTTGTCCGCTCCCATGTTATTTCTTCCGGTGAATGATTTTTCCATAAGACTTTTAGTAGGAGAATAGTCTTCATGCGTATTATTTGGTCCTTTCAATCCAAAATCCGCACTAGCTTCTCAACATACAATAGATCCTCATAAATCGACAAAAGCTCGAACTCAATAACATGTGTGGGATCATGAACATATTTATAAAGAATCAACATATGAAATACATCGTGAACATTCGCAAAATTTGGTGGTAACGCCAATCTGTATGCTATTTTTTCGATTTTCTCTAAAATCTTAAAAGGACCAATAAATCGCGATTTCAAATTTTCATTTAAACAAAATCTAAATGTTCCCTTCGATGGTGATATTTTCAAAAACACATAACCATCCACCTTAAATTTTAACACCAATCATCTTTGGTTTGCATAGCATTTCTGCTTGTGGTGAACTACTTTCATGTTCTTGTAAATCAATTTGATCTTCTTTGTTATTTTGTTGATAATTTTGGACCAAAAATCTTCCTATCTCCCATTTACTCCCAATAAATCGGCGACCTACAATTCCTCCAATATAATGCTTCAGATGGTGTAATGTATACACATGCCCGGTAGCTATTATTATAAACAAATTTTGCCACGGCCAAATGATTATCCAAATTTCCTCTTATATCCAACACTGAGGCCCCTAACATGTCTTCCAAAATCTGAATAGTACACTCCAATAGACCGTCTGTTTGGAAGTGATACACCACACTAAACTTTAATTTCGTCCCTAATTTTTTATGCAAACTTTTTCAAAATTTGAAAACGAATATCGGATCTCGATCTGACACAATTGTTGCAGGTACACCATAGAGTCTAACAACCTTATTTATATACAATTATGCCAGTTTATCACGAGAATACGTTATCCGACTTGTCAAGAATTTGGCCAATTTAGTCAGCCGATCAATAATAACCCAAATGGTATCGTGGTTTTATGGACTTCTTGGCAGACCTGATACAAAATCCATCGGAACATATTCCCACTTCTAATTTGGAATAGGCAGCTTCCTCCTTTCAGCCTTCAACTATTGGCAAACAAGACATTTTTTCACCAAAGTCACAATCTCTTTTTTCATATTTTTCCACCAAAGCGTCTTTTTTAAATACTAATACATCTGATTAGTCCCCGGATGATTTGTATATTGGGATCGATGATCTTCCTTCATAATTTTTTCCTTTAACTCTTTATCGTCAGGTACACAAACAGTCCTTAAATCTCAAAACTCCATTAACCCGAACGTTAAAATCAATCCTAGAGTCTTTACTCACATCCCCAGCAATATTTATAAGGAAAGGATTATTTACTTCTCCTTAATTTCTTTTAAAATCAATCTCCGGCTGAATCTGAAGATATGATAGGATCATCCTAGAACATAACGTTGAATATCACTCTATTTCAGACAACCTAACATCTCCATCTATTTTATCTGCAACCTCGCCATAAAACTTGATTGACGGCTTAAAGCATCAGCAACCACATTAGTTTTTTCGAGCTTATATTAAATCTCACGGTCATAGTCATTCAGAAAATCAATCCATCTTCTTTGCCTCATATTCAATTCTTTTTACGAAAATAAATACTTAAAATTTTATGGTCAGAATAAATAAGAAATTTATCACCACAAAGATAATATCTCCAAATATTCAAAGCAAATACAACTGCAGCTAATTCCAAGTGGTGGATTGGATAATTCCTTTCATACGCCTTTAATTGTCTGAACCCATAAGCAACTACTTTTCCGTTATGCATCAACACACAACCTAAGCCAGTTTTGGAGGCACCACAATAAACCTTAAAACCACCAAATATCTCCGGATAGTCAATAACTGGAACAGTCGTTAGAAGATCCTTCAATTCCCAAAAGCTCCAATCATATTCCTCAATCCAATCAAACTTGGCCTCCTTCTTTATCAACTGAGTCAGGGGCAGAGCAATTCGAGAAAAATTCTCTACAAATCTTCTATAAAACCCTATCATGCCAAGAAAACTCCTAACTTCGGTTACAAAAGTAGGCCTATTCCAATTAAAAACAGCCACTACCTTTTTCGGGTCCACAGCGATGCCACAATTTCAAATAACATGCCCCAAAAATATCACTTTCTCTGGCCAAAATTTGCATTTCTTCAATTTAGCATATAATTTCTCTTCACAAAACACTTGGAGCACAATCCTTAAATGAGTCTCATGCTCTTTATTACTTTTGGAGTAAATCAAAATATTATCAATAAATACCACCACAAATTTATCCAAATATGGTCGAAATACCCGATTCGTCAGATCCATAAAAGCGATAGAAGCATTAGTAAGACCAAATGGCATAATAAGAAATTCATAATGGTCATATCTCATCCAAAAAGCTATCTTAGCCACATCCTCTTGCTTAATTCTCAACTGATGGTATTCCGATCGCAGGTCAATATTAGAAAACACCCGAATCCTTATAATTGGTCAAATAAATCATCAATGCGTAGCAACGGACATTTGTCTTTGATCATGATCTTATTTAATTCATGATAATCCATACATAGTTGTAAGGACCCATCCTTCCTAACAAATAGTACCGGTACACCCCACGGAGATACGCTTGGCCTAATAAAAACCTTATCTAACAATTCCTACAACTGCAACTTTAGCTCCTTCAACTCAATAGGCGTCATACGATATGGTGCCTTTAAAATCGGGCTAGCACCCGGAATAACCTTGATTTCAAATTCAATCTCCCTATGAGGAGGTCACCCAGGCAACTCCTTTGAAAATACATCCTCAAATTTATATACAACTAGAATATCCTTCGCTAGCACACTATGGCTTCCAAAGGTGCTGGCATACGCTAGGTAAGCCTGACATCCACTACTAATCAAATGCATGGCATGCAATGCCGAAATCAACACAGACATATCCTTCTATCTAATAACCTGAAAGAAAAAGGATTCAAATTCAGAAATAGTGAAACACACCCATTTTAAGAAACAATCTATACTAACATGATAATCAGCCAGCCAATCCATCCCCAAAATAACATCAAAATCACAAATATTTAATAATATCAAATCTACCATCAAATGCAACCCATTCACCTCAACCATACACTTCGAATACAGAATATCAGTAATTACCAACAATCCTGCAGGTGTTAATACAACTAACAAATAATCTAAAATTTTCGAAGTTGATGTGATATAACATGCAAATTGTAAAAAAATAAAAGAATGCGTAAATTCTAAATCAAATAAAACAGAAGCTGAAACTTTATAAATAAGAAGAGTACCTTCAACAACATTTGGTGATACTTCAGCATCCTAAACTATCGCCGCAAATGCTTTAGCTAGAACAATAGCCTTCTTTACTTCCAGCCTCTTAGGTAGGGGGTAATCATTGATCCGATGACCCTACTGACCACAATTGAAACAAGCACCCGTCAATTTAAAACAAGGCCTCTCCGAATGCTTCTTTCCACAGTGGAAACAATTTACTGCTGACGCCTGAGAATTAGACACTAGCTGAACTTCGATACTACTTTTTCCTTTATCTAGCACTTTTGCCTTTTTAAAAAGTCCCGCACTAGCACTCATCTGGCTAGCTGCCCTCTTAGCGAAAATCTTTTGAGTCTCAAGTTTCTTCTCGAATATCAGGGCCATGTCTAGTATCTCAGCATAAGTTTGAAACATCTGCGTCACCAGATGCTTCCTAATCTCATCCCTCAACCCTTGTTGAAATTTCTTAGCCTTTCTTAACTCATCTTCCACAAAATACGGCGCGTACCAGGACAACTCAGTAAATTTCGCATCATATTCTGCTACAGTGCAATTCCCTTGCTTAAGGCGTATAAACTCTTCTTCCTTCTGATCCCGAACGCTAGAAAGAAAATATCTCTTCATGAAGGCCTCTTCAAACATTTCCCAGGTAATTTCTTCATCAGGCACACCGAACACTCTTTTTTCCATCGCCCACCAACTATCAGCTTTTCCCTCTAATTTATATGTTGCATAGGTGACCTTCTCCCGTTCGGAACATTGAATAACAGTAAACACATTCTTTAGTCTCTGCATCCAAATATTTGCCTTTAGTGGATCTAGTTCTCCTAGAAATTCAGGCATCCGCTCAGCCGTAAATCTCTCGTACGCCGTTGGGCCAGGATTCACTGGGGCAGGGTTTGAAGCAGGAACCAGAGCCATATGACGTTGCTCCATTAATTCTATTATGTTGACCATTCTTTCAAGCAAGTTCAAATATTTAATCTCTCGATCTTGAGAAGCACTAGTACCAACTCGAGTATTTCTTCTTTTGCTTGCCATGCTATTATCCTATAATAAAAAATATTACAATATCAATTAATCTGACATATTCAGATTAAAGGGTGGGTTAACAATTATTCAATGCATTTCAAAATCAAACATAGGAGTTAGCACCTAAACATTCCATCTAATCCTAACTACCCTTATCTCACTTCTACCCAGACTAAATTTAAGCTTCCGCTTTAAGATCAATCAATCCTAAGGCATCTCTTTTTTCTGATACCATCTATGACAAGCGAGTTATAATCCTCTAATAACCTCCGTCAATTTTCATACTTAACCAAAATCAAATTTATATGCTCTAATTTATAAATACATTAATTTCTACAGAAAATTGCACAAAATCTTCCTCAAATATGGGTAAAAATCATTCATATAATCTGGATAATAAACACTATACAAAACATATAAATAAATAGACCTCAAGAATTCAATAACAACACATACACAGGATCAAATTAAAAGCCATTTTATCAATGACTCCAATACAGTAATCTCAAATTACCATATTGGATCTAATAAGAGATGTCATCTGAAAACCTATACAAATCCCAACATTATACCTGCGGAAGTATAACTATATCCACAAATAACCTGCGAAAGTACAACAATAATTAATAATAATTTACAACATGCCATGCCCTAATTTAATACACAACATTTATCTAAATATTAGTTATTTACATTTGTATTACATTAACACATCAAAAATTTCAAGACTCCGAAATCTAGAAATCTTCCTTTAACTAATCCTTATCTTTACTATTTTTTATCAGGCATCAGCTCATCAATTTCATCTGAAAGGGATAGACAAAAATAACAATCGGTGAACCAATTGCTTAACAATGTACTATAATAATAAGGATATGTAAATTTTCATATAAAGCATGTATATATATATATATATATATAAAAAGAGACATCAAAGATATTAAAAGCCAAATATGCATATGTATAATACAAAAGTATTAAACAATGCATAAACATGAACTTGTTTGACAAAATTGTCTTTGTTTATTTTATCTTTTTATTTAGTTATTTCTTCCACTTATCTTACTCAAAAAAACATACTCAAAATCATTGAACAACTTAAAACTTACTTATATTTTAGGATAATTTTTTTATTATCTTTAGAGACCAAAACTGGTAGGTCCTACCAGCTAAAAGCGAATAATTGAGAATATATTGTGTTTACTCTATGCAATCAAAGGCCTTGATTCTCAATTCTTCCTTATTTACATCATGAAGACAGGATGATCATGGGTTCCTCCTTATTTAATCTCGAGGATACAATGATCATAAATTTTTAGTTCTTGTCCTCCATAGTAACGCCTCGAAAGGCGGACCACATATCACTCTATGAACGAAATTATTCTTAATTACCACTGTAATATTCTAAAGCATGCCAAAAACATTACCCATTGAATAACAATCATTGGTCTAATTTTTTATTAATTTTAATTTAACTTAGAAAATTCTGATTCTTATTTCTTAACCTTAGTTCATCATTCTTTAAAAGCCACTTCAACTTCACAAAACTAAATCTTCAAATAGCCTTGGAGTTCTCAGTAATTTTAGACAGCAAATCTTTTAATAAAATTTCAGATAAAATAATCAAAACATTTGTTGACACGTGTCGCCTTAGGTGGCGGTCGAAATCCCACAATAAATGCGACAGGCGATTTGATTTAGCTTTGCCTTCTCCTGAAGCGACAGATGTATTTTTATGATTAACACGCCTCTTCGACGCGTCCTTTTGCTTTTTGACGGCAACGATCGTTATAAGAAGCGGATGGGCGACTTGAAATCTCCTCATGTTTCTCTCATTGTTCTTCTTCGACAATTGCTCTTCTACTTCCTTGCCTCCTCGTTTTCATGGCGCCAAAAGTACTTGCAATCCGTTCCGTCCTTAGGACCAACAACATCAGGGAGTTGTACGTGCAATACAACATCCCACGCACCATTGTGTTTTCCGTTCCGAACGAGAACGGTAGGGCTGTTCTCCTCCTGCGGAATGCATTACTGTTTACAAGGCTCATCTATGTAGTGGGCTTCGTCTTCCTATTCCAAAGGAGCTGCTCACCATCTTCTAGGCTCTACACGTTCCAATCATACGGTTCCATGTGAACACCGTGCATTATATTTACTCCCTCTACATTTTCTTTCGCCATCATTTGAGGATGCTGACGATGGAGGCGATGAAGGTGATTTTTCGATTCACTCAAAGTGGGGACTGAATCTCTCTCAGCCCCAAGGACTTGCCCATCAGCGCTATATTTGAATCGGTGAAAAACTAAAAGGACCAGTTCTTTTTAATGAAAGTCGCTAACGATTGCCCTCTACCCAGGGAATGGGGTAATGTGCCTAAGTCTCTCATTGGGAGGCTTTCAACAGCGGTGGTGAAGTCTCTAGAGCCGCTATTGAAATTGGTGAGGGAGAATCCTGGTGAGTTCGGGAGGGGCCACCTGGTGTCTCGCAAGGAAGCCAAGCGGGCTCGTTGGGGCTCTCCTTTGCCGGTCCAGAAGCTCAAAGTTCTACAGCTAGCGCCGTCACAGTCCAAGAGGAAGGCCGGGGATCTTGCCAATAGCGATCCTCCCAGCAATCCCCGAAGGAAACGAGTTGCTTCGGCTTTGCCTTCCTCATCGTCCTCAACCAAGCCGGATTATTCTATGGCGGTCAATGGGGCTGGCGTTGGTGAGCATTTTGAAGTAGAGGCTTCTATTGGCTTGGTGGGTTTATGAGCTATTGAGAGAGCCACCACAGGAGGAGTTGGCGTTGAGCCATTATTGCCAAGTGACTTGGTGGCGCCAGTGCACCCGGTGGAGTTAGCGCTTCAAGCCGTAGGACTAGAGGAGCAAGTCGTTGAGCTGCTTGTGGAGCCGGTCGAATTGGCCACCGGAGAGTTTGTTGGAGCGGATGAAGCTACTGCAAAACTGTATCAGGAGGCTACCGCTCTAAGCCTCCCAACCGGCTTGCCGAAGGAGTTCCCATCACATAGGCCTGGGTCGCAGGGTCCATCAGGGAAGAACAGACGCAAAGTTATCACGATAATTTCTTCGAAGTTGTGTTGCTCCCTTTTCTTCTTTCTCCAGCATCATAGCCTAACTTCTTTTCTTTCTTGCAGTAAGAAAAAATTGTAGGTGTAGTGTTGAAGGGATTGCGCTAGAGGGACGCGGTCATTGGTGATCCAAATGAGGAGATTCTTTAGCTAGGAGAGCAGCTGAGCCAAATGAGCGCTCAAGTCCAACAACATCAGGAGGAGGAGGTTGCCCTCCAATTAGAGCAGTCTGAGCTGAGGGAGCGGTTGGCGGGGCTGGAAGAGTGGGCCATCTGAGCAAAGAGGCTTACGGACGAACTTCAAGTGAAGATAGTCTCATTGGAGAACGAGATATCCATTCGCATGCGCCCTGAGGAGGTCAGTCGGGCGCTATGGGCCAGGCTCTGGGAAGACGTCAACATCTATCGACAAATAGTCAATATAGTGGATCCGAACTTTCCTGTTGGCATCTTTGATCCATCGAACCTTGGTGCTCAGGGACGGTGGGACCTGGATGACTTTTTTCGAAGCGGACGAGAGCCACTCCTGCATCCTTCTAGGAGCTCTACCCCCTAACTAAGATTTTTGTATTCTAATTTTTGTTTCCTCCTTTGTAACCGTTGTTGTACGATGAATGTATTAATGAGAAATCTATTCCATCAATGCCTCAATTTTCACGCCATTACCCTACTTTTCCTCTTTTTCTCCTCCACTTGCTTTTTGTGCCGGCCAACCAACTTGTTGCATGGCTTTTGGCCGGTCGTATTAGAACGTTGACTATCTCATATGCCCACTTAATGAAACGATGCAACATCTATCTCCTCGTTCGCAAGCCAGGCTTTAATTGGGTAAAAACACGTATCGCTTTATGCAAAAGCGACGTGACCCTTTGAACTCCATGCGACACCGTTTTTGGCAGGAAACTTTGTCTATATAACCGTGCCACTCCTCGTGGTTCGCTTCACTGCATTTTAACTTCTCATCCTCAAAAGGCTATTTACTGACTTGAATGTCGGAGTGTTTTCAGGGGGACTAAATTTCGCCATTATCTGACCTCTTGTTTAAAGTTGTGGTGTACAGGATCATAAACTCGACAGACGAAAATCAAACTCCGGCAAACTAGTTGAACCCAAATTCATTTAAAATTTAAATTTATGACGCATTACAAATTATTTATTTTAGTTAAAATATGACAAAAATAATGCACTGGTGATGAGTTGGATAAAAAATTTAAAACTCAAGTGCACTAACGTAAAAACTAAGAAAGATAAATATTTAAAATTCACTAAAAACATATATATTTAGTTATAAAAATAATTCTTAAAATTTATTTTATAGCCTTTTTTTATCTAAGCAAGACATCAATATTTTTCTTAATTCTTAAATAAATAGTACTTGTATATTCTAACTAGTTATACAGGAAAAGAATGATTTAAACATACCTTCTTGCTCTTTTACTTTCCCCCTTTTTTTTTTTGGTATTCTTTCTATTTCTAAATTATTCCATCTTTTACTTATATCTTATATTCGTTTTTTATTTTTTTTATTATATAACTTCATTTTTTATTGTTACTTATATTTTCTCTTTTATGTCTCATTTTCTTTTATTTTTTCCTTTATTTAAAAACATCTCTTGCGTAATAATGCATATCTGGATCCAAACTATAGCACGAATTAGTAACCCACCTGATCTTCCGTATCGATTCAGATTAAGACAGATCTAATCTCCATCTCTAATAACCTGGATTTTGTGCAACAAAAAGAATAAATAAGAAGTCAGAGAATTAACGAAACTCACCTCCCGATTTATCTTCTAACGCTTAAGTCAAAAACCTTTCTCAACAAATAGAAAGATGCGATTATATAAAAAAAATGTATCAGTACACTTATGTGGAAAAAAGTGGGTAATATTTCAGGGATTGACTCTGATAATGCACTCGACTGAGAGCATCTTGGTGAATGGCAAAGGACTAGGCCTCGGCGGTGCGTTCGACGGGGAGCAACTTCGTCAGAGAAAGAGAGAGATAGGGAATGCTCTATCTTAGAATTGTATCTTTGGTTGCCTCTTGGATCTTTTTTTTTTTTTTTGAGTTTTCTCTAGATTTGCCTCCTCTTTTTGGAGCCTTCCTCTCCATTCCCCAGTAGTGGAGGGGGGTATTTTTAGACAATAACCTAGCATAGCTTTGACATTAAAGCTTGGACAACTTCGTTGGTCGAAAGAGATGTCAACTAGATAGGGAATGAAATGATTCTATCTTCATGTTGGCTGTATCTTTCTATTGGTTGCCATCTTGGATTTTTTTTTTTTTGTGAGTTTTGGAGAAGGTTCATTGATTTGCCTCCTCTTTTGGTCCTCTATCTCCACCCTTCCCCAGTGCTAGTTGATGCTAGGCAATTTCTTCACAAGGCTTACTATAGACAATCACCAAAGTAGAAATTTGTTATTGTGTCATTTTGTCATTAAATGATAAGCTCTTAAAAGATAAATACTATTGAGTATTTGTTATTGTATTACAGCTTTTGAATATCAAATTCTATTAGATATATATTAAACGAATCGAGAGTATTATGGTAATTGATCTTTTTGTGACACCCTTTTAAAGAATAAACAAAGGTCATCTAGTTTGAATTAAAGAATATATAGTGGTTGAATTTAGCTAGAAAAAAAATCCTCAAAGTGAATTAAAGAATATCTTATATGAGGCATTTACTAGAGAAAAAAAAAGTAAAGAAAACGTTGCAAAAAAAGATAAAAATAAAAAAATAAAAAATAAAAATATACAACACAAAAAAAATGAAAGAAGGAACAAATATATGATACAAATAGACACTGGGATAATTTAAAAATACAGATAGCATAAAAACTGAAAAGAAAAAAGAAAAAATGAAGAAAGAAGTGTTTTCAAATCATTCTTTTCTTATGCAATTAGTTGAAATATAAGAGTACTATATATTTAAGAATCAAGAAACAGATCGATGTATTGCTTAACCTAAAAAAATAACGATGAAAAAGACTTTTATATATAGAGAACATAATTATTACATGTGAGAGATGGAAATTCTAAATATAACAAATTTTTAAAATGTAACTTGAACTATCATAAAATTAGAACAGAATGATTCTAAAAATTTTATAATAAATTTTCATTAGGTGAATAGCAAGTCTAAATCCAACATAAATTTAATTTTGAAATTTTAAGTTTTATCTGAATTCAACTTAAATGCAATTACACAATTATCTATTTCAATCAACACCGGATCATGACAGTTACGTTGGATTTAAATTTTTATGCCATCACAAATGGTGAATGCAATCTGTGATGATAGAATGACAATGTCAAGATGTCAGTTGAGAAATATCCAAACATAATGAATAATCAAGCTTAAGGCTTATCTGAAATTGCTAAGATAACAATACAATATCATATAGTTTGGGGATTGAAGGATTTAATGCTAATTAGCAGAACTGAACAGATTAGAAACATTTCACATCTAAACTTTAAGCATATTTTGAAAAATTTCAGCACCAACAGGCTCTTAGACATGTGTAAAGGACATTTTTTTCTAAATATTTTGAAAAATCTGAAAAAAAAAAAAAAAAGCATTCATGGCGACCACAAAATCATCCGACACGAAAAACAGCGTTAAGTATTGAAGAATTTTGAAAATTCTGGGGTTAAAAAATGAAACAAAAAAATAAGAAAAACTCAGTTTTGCTCAACAATTTTCAGACGGAAATTTTCGCCCCGAAATCAATCACTAATAAAAAAAAACACGTTTGATATTCTGGATTTTAGAAAAACAAAAAAATAAAAAAATAAAATTAAGTATATAACTCCAGCCTCCATTGAAATCGTCTCGTGGAGCTACAGATCTTCTTTTTACACGAAAATAATAATGGTTGAATTGTTACAATATTCATTTTAAGATCCTAAAATATTAAACCGCTGGAATGTGGAAAACCTACTCACAATAATTTTTTAACACCAAGTCATCCGAAATAAACAAAAAAACAATGATTCGTAAAAATAATCAACAATCTACGTACCTCTAATGCCCGATGTGTTTCGAAGAGAAAGCAGCTCGATCGAAGGGAAGGAGGAAGAGAAAGAGGAGGAGAAAGTGGAAGAGGGAAGAAGAGGAGCTACGCCGTCCTCGTCCTGCTGCGGTTGGAATTGGTATGAAGATTTTAGGTTAAGGTTTAGGTATATATCCAAGGAAGGAACACCTTTGGATTTAAAAACAGATGGACGGTGGATGTTTTTTTATATAAAAACTTAAAAGAGAAAACAAAAAAAAAATCGCCTCGAGGAATATATAAAGTTTGAATTTTGTTAAAAAAAATTTAAAATTTTAATTAAAGAATATTTTATATGGGATATTTTTAAGTAAGTGATGGGAAAAAATATTACAAAAGATAAAAATAAGTAAAAAATCAAAAATTAGAGTTTATGAAAAAGTTTAAAAAATCAATATAGAGTATAAAGTAAAAAAATAATTTTAAAATGTAATTAGAAAAAATATATATATGCGAATCAATCTTTTTTCTCTAAAGGTGCTAAAATAAAAAGTAATAAAGAAAAATATATTTTAAAATTCTGTATATCTAATATCTTAAAATTCTGTTTTTAAAATTTTAAAAAATATATATTAATATCTTATTTAGTCAAAGGGAAAAAGTTGTGAAAAATACTTATATATATATATATAATAACACAATATTTATATGTGAACCTTGGAAATTTCAAAATATAATACATTTATTAAATGTGAAGCTAAATAAAGTTATATAAAATATAAAAAATTTAAAGTTGATGTGTCGTGGATCCAAACTTTGAACGCGGATTGAAAATTTACAGTTACAAATCTTCGCATAAAAATTTACACACTACAGAAAATGACAAAAAATCAGAAAAAAACAGTAGAACTCGCTTTTCAATTTATTGTTTGACGTTCAAGTCAATAATCAACCATCCATAAATAAGAAGATAAAAGTAAAATATGTAAAAATAAATATTAGGAGAGGGATTTGAGAATGAAAATCAAATGTGTACTCATAGAGAGTGATTTTAATTGTGGAATGCTCACGGTGAGCAGCATCTCTAAATATTGAGTTCACAGGAAACTAATAATAGAAGATAAGGGGGAATAATTGGATGCTTGAGAGCTTATGAGTCTCAATTAGTTTGAATATGTCAGAGAGTGTGTCCATGGAGTGAGTTTTCATGACCTTTTAAAACCGTGGGTCTCCGTCATCTTCTTTAGGTAGTGAGGCAGAATATCCGCTCTCTAAAGGGATATTTTCCTTCCAATTGTATGGATGTAGACGTCATTCTGGATTGTAACAGTTATGAATGATGATTCCTTTCATTATGTGGAATCTTTGCGTGAAATGACCATTAAAGCCGGCATTTAGAGTCACGCTGACCCGATTTGAGAATCTTTCTTCAAAATGTCTTTCCGATTAGAATATTTTCATAATAAAAAGGATTATCATTCTTGAAACTACATAAAATTAAGACAAATGATCATTGAGTATGAGAATGTGCATATGGGCCAATTTTGATATGAGTCGCATTTATTTTATATTGCATCCGGCCCATTCAGGATACCTATCTCGTCAATGGCAACGTTGACCATCTCAATAATAAATGGACTGTTATAGATTTTAGGCTACTTACTTTTTCAGGTTGGGCCACTATAGTTGTTCCCATCAAAAGTATTGGTAGCCAATTGGAAAATAAAATAAAATAAATTGAAAAGGTGCTAAAGTAAAAAGTAATAAAAATAAATATATCTTAAAATTCTGTTTTATAGTTTTTTTTTACTAAAAAATATCAATCTCTTATTCATTTTTAAATATATATTCTAATTAAAACAGAATATATATATTCAGCGTACTTAGTTTTATTTTATTTTTTTCTTCTTTTATATTTTTTGTGTGTTTTCTATTTCTAAATTATTTTATCTTTTTTTTTGTACCATGTATGCCCTTATTACATTTTGTGTTATATATATATTTTTTTATTTTTACTTATTTCTTTTATTTTTTGTGTCATGTTTTTTTTACCCTTTTTCCATTATCTAAAAATATCTTGTACGTGATTTTTTTTTTATTCAAGTTAGAGATTTTTTTCTAACCAAATTTAAATTTTAGGTATTTGATTCAAATTAGATGATATTTTTTTATTATTGATATGTATTGAGAATTTAAATTAATATATGAATTAGAGAATCGTCTTATCACACTTATACGTTTGAATAATAATGAGTCTCATTTTCGTAATTCTAAATTTGAATCCTACTTATCATGAAATAAAGATAAAATATATATGAAATTCACTTCTTAGTATATCCTCAAATGTTTAAATAAATAACTTTTTTTATTTAGATACGAAAGATATGAGAAAATAAATGTGTGACTTTAAAGATGATGAGATGAGTGTATATATGGAGAATAATACTTATTTTTATATACTCATCTAGTTGAATGACTTTAATTTTATACAATCGTCTGGTTGAATGTTTTTTTATATTTGTATATTTATCTAATGAAGTGACTTTATTTTTTTATTTTCTTGTCCCTGGAACTCTTCCCCTTTTTATTGGGGGAGTGGGCTTATTCATAGAAAGAAGTGTCGTTTGATCCGTAGGCAATTAAAATCAATGCGTGAATATGATACAATTTTTTAAATCAATAATGAGGGTCGTTATGTGCATGTATAACGGTCACTTCAATTTAATAGTAAAGTCGTCTAACAATTAGCTATTGAATCAATTTGACCGCCCATTATATTCGACAATTAAATAGTTTATTATGATTATTTAATATCTAACTATTTAGGTCTTATTCATTAATTCATGTAGTCGTACTCTATTTTCTGATGGGTTTTTTGGATCATTCTATTGGGTTGTTAATATTGGAGTTTCTTATCTACTTATATTTTAGGCCAACCCATTTATATCCGCACCCATCAATTATTCGTTAGGGATGTCACAAAAATTAAATTACCTTAATACCCTCAACAAGAGATTGTGCTTATTTTTGTTATTAAATCTAAGCTCTTAAAAAGAAAGTACTTTTAATTTGAACCTAAATCATTTTGTAATTGTGACAGCTTTATGTCAGTCGAATTGTAAATGTATTAGTTTACAGCATTTTTCTGATAAAAATAGTGGATTATAAGATATATATATATAGCCATGTCAACCTAAGTTTAATTTTAAATTTTTAAATTTTATTTATGATAAGTGTTATATTTGACAGTCCAAAAAAATTAACCCAAAATGATTTTAAACCAGATGACAAGATTCAGCGGCCCAAACCATTTGCATGGCCCATTTTGACAAATTTGATCGACATCTTTAAGCAGTCCAATTTGATAATCAGGCTGAAACTAATATAACGGTCATGACGGTTTCTTACTCTCGTCTACTAATGACCTTAGATGTTGGTTGAAACCGCCATTGAGATAAAATTTATTCGTCTGTTAGTTTTTTTAACGGTTGATAAGAGAAATTAACTGTCACCCAACTTCTATAAAAACTTGTCCTCTCCAACAGAATGGATGATTGATCATCTAACACTTTCTCACTCAGAGAAAATAGACAACTCAAAGATGCATAGAGCATACTCTCTCTTTCTCAATTTAAGACGTCATTATAAGAGCATAAATTCTCGAACAAAATATATATTTTATATTCTTTATCTTTTCACTCATTTAAAAAAGATACTAATTTAAACGTCAAATGATATATCAGAAAATGAGTCCCGTTAATTATTTGACATTTATTTTGTGATTACACATAATTCAGATTAAAGACGTACGGAGACCGAGCATACTTTAACATCCAACAAATCAAATTTAAAATCTCCTTATCCATACAACAATTAGAATTTTTGGATGCATCAATCTCAATCCAGTATAAATGCAATTACATATTTATCTATTTAATTAACATTAGATCGTGTCAGTTTACACTGAATTTAAATCTATATATCATTCTTAATAGTATTTTTTGGCTTAGTAAGAGATCATATATTACTTAATTTTTAAATCTACAATATTTTTATATTCTAATTAATTTAATAAGAAAATAATAATTTGAACGCACTTACTTTTTCTTTTTTATTTTATTTTATTTTTTATTTTTTATTTTTATATTTTTTTTCGCTGTACATTGTATTCATTTTTTTTACCTATTGTGTCATATAATTTATTTTTTTTTACAATTTTTTATTATTTTCTGTACCACATTTTTTTACCCATTTTAATTTATTTGAAAATATTTCGTATGTAATATTCTTTAATTCAAACAACAGTTTTTTGTTTAACCAGACTTTATTTCAGATATTTGATTTAAATTAGACGGCATTTTACTAATTTTAATAGTCACTTTAAATTTTTTAATTTATAAAACTAGTAAGTATTAGATAAATGTAATAAAATTTAAATATGTATTATGTATAAATTTATAAAAAATTAAATACTAATTGCGCTAACCAGAGGCATTATTCCAATGGTCAATTTTATTTTTATTTATTTTGTTTATTAAAACAAGAGGCCAATTATTTTATTATTCTTATCTGTTTATTGATTTTATATAAAAACCTTTTTATTTAAATAATATCTGAATTATTCAATATTTATTTTTTATATATATTTACTAATGTATTTAGTAGCTTCTGAAATTGCCTATATCTTTTTATGTTTATTTTTGTCTAATTAAAATGATCATAAATATATATCACTTATAAAAGGAAATTATTAATTTTATTTAAAATACAACAAAACTAAAGTAGCTGTGGTGAATTGTTGAGGGGGGGGGGATACTCAAACGTGCCTAAGTAAAAAATAAAAAATAAATATTTTAAAAATAGTAATATTTAATTATAAAAAATAAATTTATTTTTTTCATAGATTTTCTTTTTTTCTTTCTTTCTTTTTTACTAAGCAAGAGATCAAATTTTTTCAACTAATAATTTTTTGAAAAATTCAATCATGATAATAATTTCTACAAATTTTAAAGTTATATAAATTTTTGTGGATAAAAAATACAAATTTTTAAGAAAGAAAATCATTCAGTTTGAGCACAAGTTCTAAAGTTTTTATTTTATAGGTGGTAAATAAATTTTTTTAAAATATAAATTTTAGTTTTTTTTAAATTAAATATAAATTTAAGAAATATATGTGTATATATATATATTTGAAAAAGAGGCAAGTATAATCACATTTATTTTTTATTTAAAAAATCAAAACTGTAATGTTTTGTACAAACCTTTTATCATTTATATTTAACTCTTTCGTATATCTAGAAAAAAATATTTTCTCAAAAAAAAATAAAAAAAAATTATAAAAACAAAAAACCCACAATCTCAATCTGATAGGTTCACTAACTCACAGGCTCACTTAAAACCCGACCCGGAGAGAGAAGACCAGTTTCAAAAATCGCAACCCAACAAAAGCTTATTCAAACCCAAGATTCAAAGTTTTGCAACAATAGGCTAAAGCAGTATCACCTAAAACTGTTTGGCAATATATAGGTCGCTAATATTGGACATTGGATGGTCTCCACAAATATAACTTAGTTTGATCTAGTTCGACAGATAAATTCAAACAGCCACTATTACTGTGTGATTCTTCACAGTTGTAAGAGTAGGAATTATAGGTAACTATCGTCAACTTGTCACCCCTGAGGATTACATTGGTGCAATGTGCCAGAGGTGAAAGTATGTGTCACGAACCCAATCAAGAGCAATTTAAATAATTAATTATAATTTCTAAAATCTAAAATCCCGATTAATTTTAGAACCAATAATACTAAAAGTCAAAATTCGGGTGTATAAAACCAAAATATACTTAACAAAATTAAAATCCTATCTATTTAATTAACATCAGATCGTGTCAGTTTACACTGAATTTAAATCTATACATCATTCTTAATAGTATTTTTTTGGCTCAGTAATCAGAATCATATATTACTTAATTTTTTTCAATCTACAATATTTTTATATTCTAATTAATTATAATAAGAAAATAATAATTTGAAACTACTTACTTTTTCTTTTTTATTTTATTTTATTTTTTATTTTTTATTTTAAAATTTTTTTTCGCTGTACATTGTATTCATTTTTTACCTATTGTGTCATATAATTTATTTTTTTACAATTTTTTATTATTTTTTGTACCACATTTTTTTACCCATTTTAATTTATTTGAAAATATTTCGTATCCAATCAAATTCTTTAATAAATCAAACAACAGATTTTTGTTTAAATCCAGACTTTATTTCAGATATTTGATTTAAATTAGACGGCATTTTACTAATTTTAATAGTCACTTTAAATTTTTAATTTATAAAACTAGTAAGTATTAGATAAATGTAATAAAATTTAAATATGTATTATGTATAAATTTATAACAAATTAAATACTAATTGTGCCAACCAGAGGCATCATTCCAACGGGCAATTTTATTTTTATTTATTTTGTTTATTAAAACAAGAGGCCAATGATTATATTATTCTTATCTGTTTATTGATTTTATATAAAAACCTTTTTATTTAAATAATATCTGAATTATTCAATATTAATTTTTTATATATATTTACTATTAGAAAATATCTCATAATATTTTGTAATATTTTGTATTTTTATTTTTGTCCATATTTCCTTATTTCCTTTTCCCTGTTTTGCCCGTTGTATTTTTCTTTTCCGTTTTTGTTTCCTTCCGTTTTCTGCCGTTCTTGTTGTATAAAGGAGTGCATTGAGTTGTGTAACAAATTGAACCGAAATGAATAAAAGCGTTGGCGTCCGTCGCCTTCATCATTGCGCCCTGACCGCTTTTCTGCCGTTGCCCATTTTCCCTCCTTCTTCGTTCTTTGTCCTGCGTTTTGCTTGAAGCAAAACTTACATTTACTAATGTATTTAGTAGCTTCTGAAATTGCCTATATATTTTTATGTTTATTTTTGTCTAATTAAAATGATCATAAATATATATCACTTATAAAAGGAAATTATTAATTTTATTTAAAATACAACAAAACTAAAGTAGCTGTGGTGAATTGTTGAGGGGGGGGGGATACTCAAACGTGCCTAAGTAAAAAATAAAAAATAAATATTTTAAAAATAGTAATATTTAATTATAAAAATAAATTTATTTTTTCATAGATTTTCTTTTTTCTTTCTTTCTTTTTACTAAGCAAGAGATCAAATTTTTTCAACTAATAATTTTTCCACTGAAAAATTCAATCATGACAATAATTTCAACTAAATTTAAAGTTATATAATTTTTGTGGATAAAAACGGCAAATTTTTAAGAAACCACCGAAAATCATTCAGTTTGAGCACAAGTTCTAAAGTTTTTATTTTATAGCCGTTAAATAAATTTTTTCGCTTAAATATAAATTTTAGTTTTTTTAAATCTAAATATAAATTTAACCGAAATATATGTGTATATATACCGATATATATATATTTGAAAAAGCCGTCGACCACCGTCTAATCACATTTATTTTTGATTTAAAAATTAAAAACTGTAATCGACCTACAAATCCTTTTATCATTTATATTTAACTATTTCATATATCTTAAAAAAATATTTTCTTGAAAAAATTAAAAAATGCCAAAAATCGCCGCACCCACAATCTCAATTTGATAGGTTCTCTTCTCCTCCTTCACCGCCAACGAAACCCTAAAAAAAAATCTCACCCGAGTTTAAAAAGTCCGATCCCCAACAAAAGCTCATTCAAACCCAAGATCCAAAGTTTATATATATAATAATAAAGCATTATCACCCATGTTTGGCAATATATATTATATATATATATTCCATTTTAATTTTGGATGATCCAAAACAATAAAACCTAGTTTGATCTAAAATAGACAAATCCAAACGACCGCTATTCTTGTATAATTATCTCCAAAATTTTGTAGAAATTTAATAAATTTTATATAGGTAATTTCGTCAAAATTTGTCATCCCTAAATTATATCGGTGCAATGTGTTAGAGGTGAAAGTACGATGACGGCTCCCTCAAAGGTGTAGAGTTGTAACACTTATAGCCTACAACAAAAAGTGTATGGTGTCGACCACTCATGATTGCAGAGCTACGACCTTTAAGGCTGGCTACTCAACTTTTACTCTATATATACATTTATTCCTCCTCAAGAAAAAAATATCAGATTTGAGATAATAAACAATTAATTCAGAGATACCTAGATACTCAAATGTCTCGAAAATAACCTTCTCTCAACACTCTCAAAACCATTATCCGACAAGTGCATTTCTCCCTCAAAAGCTACTATTCGATTAGTGCACCCTTTTCAAGAAGCCACTCTCTGATGAATACAAATGTCATCCTAAAAGCATTCCCTGCAAATCTAAACTTCTTTAAACCACTCACCAATTGAGTACATCAAATAAAATCTAACCCTCCACCAAACACTCAATTTTTTCATACTTATATCAATGTATTACTTTCTTATTTTTCTTTTTTTTGTTCGATTAAGAAAAATTACTGATTTTCATATTAAATAATATATTAGGGAGTGAGTATTGATATTTTATGACCTCTCATTTGATAGTTGTAGTGTGCAGGATTTATAATTAAAATAATAAAAATTGGACCCATTATCAGTTGTATTCATAAATTAGGCGGCTTTCTAATTTATTTGGTAATCAAGATCTAAAGGCACATTAAAATCTATGTACACAAACAAATCGTATTTAAATTATAAGAATATTGTTTATTTATTTATTATTTTTGAATAGGGCTGTAGGTATTTTTTTCAGGCAGTGGAAGATTTATGTAAAATACAACCCGACCCGAATCCTGATCGATCCAAACCTGCAAAATATACTGAAGCCCGGGCAGTTCTACCGTCTTCCTCGTTCGTCCTCTTATCTCTCGTAAGAAGACTCCTGATCGGTGCCGACTTCCATCCTCTCTCTCTCTCCTTCGCTCTGTTCGAGAAATCTCATCGGTCGAAGGATGAGGCCCATATTGATGAAAGGTCATGAGCGGCCACTGACGTTCTTGAAGTACAACAGGGATGGCGACCTTCTCTTCTCATGTGCCAAGGATCACACTCCCACTGTTTGGTTCGCTGACAACGGCGAGCGCCTCGGCACGTATCGCGGTCATAATGGTGCCGTTTGGTCTTGCGATGTTTCCAGTACTCCCTCTTCTCTCTTTTCTGTCGTTATTTAGTTTGGAGTTATCAAAAGAATCCTGGTTGTTTAGAAACCTTCTATTTTGATGATTATTTCGTTGAATACCTTATATCTAGTTTATCAGTTTCTCAAGGGAAGATCTTAGTTAGGTTTCTAATTAATAAGGGGCGACAATCTCTTCAGCAACGTGTTGTATTATACAAGGAACTTTTTACAGAACCAAAATCTCAGTTACTTTATTAGGGTTACAGTTTTAGGGTTTTTGAGGGTACTGATGGCTGAAATCGTTTATTTTTCAGGGGACTCGTTGCGCCTTGTAACTGCAAGTGCTGATCAGACGGCGAAGTTGTGGAACGTGCAGACTGGGGCTCAGCTCTTCTCTTTCAATTTTGGTTCTCCAGCTAGATCCGTGGACTTCTCTGTTGGCGACAAGCTTGCAGTGATAACCACTGACCCATTCATGGAATTGTCGTCTGCAATTCATGTTAAACGCATTGCTAAGGATCCTAGCGAACGTAAGTTTTAATTTGACCTGGAATCTTTATTGTCTACTTGATTCAACACCTTGGTTTCTATTCATCAAGATATTTCATATGTTGGTACAATTATTCAAAAGAAAAGAAACTGGTCTGATGCTTGGGTGGATTTAATTTGTGAATTTTGTTGTAAAAATCAGATATACACACCGTCGCCTGACTTATTTTGAACTCAGCTCATCAAGTTTATGTCCATACCAGCCAAAATTGAACAAGGGTTTTAGTGAATTGATCTCATATAATATTTGTGGATCATTTTATTGTTCTCTATGGATGCTTTTGCTATTACTAACATTTTGGGTCGGTTATTGCCGAAAATAAAATAAAATAAAATCCATAGCAACTTGGTTTAATTTGTACTTAGCTGACTTTTAACGTGGTAGTAGAAGTATGGTGGCCTGAGTATTAGGTGTGTTTTGTTTTGTTATTTGTTGCGTTGGAGAATCTGGGTCCCAGACTGGATTTTGTATTACATTGATGTAATACAAATTAGGTTTTTTGCTGCTTCTGTTGGTTTAGCTAGTTCAAGTGGAAGTGCTGGAAGTGTTGATTGGGATTTTAGGTGTCTGTGGATGGTTTGATTACTTGATGCACTGAATTTTTGGGGGGATTTTATATCACACACATATGGGATTTAGCTGTTGCAGGTATAGTGTTGTTATTGATAGAATATGAGTGGTGCTATCAGGTCTGGTTGGAAGTGATGAAAGTGCTGGAGCAAATTTTGCTATGGCTATAAAGGTGGATAGTCTCTTGCAAGATGGTCACCGATGTGTTTGGTGGTTGTGTTTGTTCAAGTGTGCCATTTCTTATGAGGCCGAAATAGATGACTTTGTTTGCTGTGTGGCAGGTGCAGCACTAAGTGGTGCAAGCCACAGACCCTGTGATCCAATTGTATCTCTAAGATAAAACTAACGCAGAATGAAGCCTAATTAAAGTAAACTTAGAATTTGGTTAACTAACTTGAATGAACTAGTTGTTGGAGGGGTCTGTGCAGGCTTTATCCTAGATAAACAAAGTAATTAAAGAAACCATGCTAATCTAAATTATTTTTATTGAACCCGTAAACTTAGAATTTGATTATCTAACTTGAATGAACTAGTTGGTGGAGATGCCTGTGTGGGCTTTATCCTAGCTAAGCAAACAAAGTAATTAATGAAACCATGCTAAACTATACCATTTTTGTTGAACTTATCAACATAAATCTTGTCTACTTCCGTGAGAAAAAATGATAGCTTATGCTAATGGAGTTGTGAAACTTTTGAAAAAAAACCCAGGCATAGTGGCATATTTTTGTCATCTTGATGGGCCCACTTGTTTTTCCTGATGCTTGCACTTTTTTAAAAGAAAACTTATCTTTTTGTAAAGAAATCGTTATTGCAATTCAAAATATTTTGTTTTTTATTCTTGATGTTGAATTTTAATTTGAAATTGGGCTCATGTAGCCTACCTTGCTAAGGGTGCTGATGCATTTTGTTTACCAAGGTCAGAGAAATATTGCATACTGTTATTTGCTGTGTTTTATTCTTCCTGCTCCCACTGCATAGGAAAATTTTTTTCGACCAGCCTTATTTCCCTTGGGTCGAGTGCCAGTTATTGCTTGCAAGGTGTTGGAATCTTCTGTGCTTTACTTCCTGGGTACTGTATTATTTGCTGGTTTAAAGTGGAAATTTTCTAGGATGAGTGTTGCCCCCCTATTCCTCTAGCTATTTTGTGGTTTTATTAGTGTTGTGATTAATGAGATTATTTCTATTTAGTGGAAGATGAATTTATTGCACTTTCAACTGGGTGGTTTAAATTGTTCATGTCTTGGGAAAACCTTTGTCAATTTGTTTCTGATTTTAGGTTAGTTGAAAGCCTGGAAGACTTATCAATCGGCGACTGGCCTGATTGTACTGCTCTTTTTCAAAGCTTCCTTGGGATTTTTTTAATGAAATATACTTTTACTTATCAAAAGAAAGGGGAAAAAATGCTTCCTGATTTATATTTTACTGTATCCAGTTATTATTGCTTTTTTTTCATGTTGTGTTTTATGTGAGTTGAGAGTAACATAAATAAATTGTTAAATAACAGTCAGGATTTGATTTTGAGAGAGAATTTTGGATATGATACCACGAGAGAATAAGTGTTGAAAGGAATTGTCCTACATAATTAGTAAGTGTTTTTGTTAAAATAGGTGCTGGAAAAAAACTTGTACCAAGATAAGCTTACTTTTTAATTTGGAAATTTATTGCAGTTCCTTTTTTTTTTGGAGGGGGGGAGGGGATGATGAAGCTCTTGCATGGAAATATCATCTGGTATTTTTGCTTTGCTGAACAAATGGTGTAACTACCTGGTGTTTATAGTTGGGAAGCTTTTCAGGACAACCAATTGTTGTTGTATCAAATATTGCAAATTTCATGCAACATTTACTTTTTATTTATTTTCTCTTTTCTCAAACTTCATGGATGATACTGAGCTTTCTAATGATGTCAATTTGCAGAGATTGGTGAATCTGTTCTTGTCATCAAAGGTCCTCAAGGACGGATAAATAGAGCAGTTTGGGGACCTCTGAACAAGACTATCATTAGTGCTGGTGAAGATGCTGTTATTCGTATTTGGGACTCTGAGGTGGGCAGCTGCTGTATGGTGTCTTTATTACCTATATTATTAGAATGCTTATATTTATATAAAGAATTATTGTTTTTTACTCTCCTTGAAAATGTACTTTCACAAATGTTGGATAGTTGTTCTATTTGGAAAAATTCTTTTGCAAATTGTTGAGGGGATTGGCCTGATCTTGTGCTTCTTTGCTGTACTTTGAGAACTGTAGACAGGGAAACTGCTCGAGGAGTCGGACAAAGAAAATGGTCATAGGAAGACAATAACATCACTTTGCAAGTCTGCAGATGGCTCACATTTCCTTACTGGATCATTGGATAAATCTGCTAAGGTAGCATATTTGATGATTTTTGAAATTTTCAGGTTGCCTTCATCTAAATTTATGTAAAACCCATTGTTTCCATTTTTCATCCTAATGAAATTGCTTCTATTTTGAAATTCATTAAGCTCTGGGATATCAGATCCTTGACACTTATCAAGACCTATGTGACAGAGCGGCCAGTTAATGCAGTTGCAATGTCTCCACTTCTTGATCATGTATGTATCATGGAATGTTTTTCTATATCATGAATTTATTAGTGATATATTGGGCCATTATTGCTAATAGATCTGATCTTTTGTGCTATCTATGAAGTATTTTGCCTTCATCAATTACATTGCTGCTGTTTGTCTTAGTTTACTTGTTTCTTCCATGGCTAGGATCTAGGAAACATATTTGCGGTTGGGATGTTTTGTTTTATGCCGTTTGACTGATGAGTTTTATGAATAGTTTTTCTGGCTTATGCCCATCCTCATGTTGGCATTGCTTCACAACCTTTTTGATCCTTATTGTGCTGCAACTTGTTAATATGTGAAGAACAATCGATAGTTATGTTAGGCTCACATTATCAATATCCATGTCTAGACTTCTTTTTCTTTTTTAGCGAAAGAGGCCTGGGCAGTAAGTTATCCCTAAACTACATTGCGATTGAATCAGAGCTTCATAGTCTGGAGTTGTTCCCTTTGGGTTCTGATAATTTAAATGAGTTCCTATCTGCTATGTTATGGGTTCTTCTCAGCCATATAAATTATATGAGGAAAACCCATAGTTACTGGTTGTCTGCCAGTCTTATACATGTTTAGATTATCATTAAGAACCATATTCGCTGGGCGGTAACGAAATACATAAAGGAACTTGAAATTGTACATAAGGAACTTGAAAATGGCTCTATAGGGACTGACTTCAATCCTTCTTTATCCATTGTTTCCTAGTGAGAACTGCATTATTTTTGCTGATGCTTTGGTAAGAAATTAAATGGCTAAATGAAGATTGCATGTACTAAGGAAAAGCATCAGGTTGTAGCCAAGCCAGCTGGCTGGTCAATCTGTGGTGACCTGATCATTATCCTCCATATAAGTAGTCTTCTGAGTTTGTTGGTCTATTTTATGCTTGAAAAAAAAATGAAGCATGAATTTTTTGCAACCTTTATGTACACATGGTATATGAACGACCATCTTATTGGTGTGAGACCACAACAGCTCGTTTGAGTTTCAGCAAAAGCCTTCCTAACAGTGTGGTGTCTAAATTGTTGTCTGAATGATGATATTTTGTTTATTGTAACGATTCAGCATATAGGGGAATTGCTGATTGTAATACATTGTAGAGAATTGTGCACAGTTAGGTTGCTTTGCTTATACTGTCATTATTATTGCATATGCATTGACCTTGGCGCCCTTTGTCTTTAGGTGGTGCTTGGTGGTGGTCAGGATGCATCAGCTGTAACAACAACAGATCACAGGGCAGGGAAGTTTGAGGCGAAATTCTTTGACAAGGTAACACACACACACATGCACGCCCGCGCGCGCACTGGATTAAACCCCTTCTGTCCTGGAACAAGGCTAGAAGGCTTTTCATGCTTAGATAGCTCAAATCCGCTTATCTATGTGTGTCTGTTATTAAATGCTAGTAGGCTTGACTAGTTAAGCTAGCTTAGACTCCCTCCACCATTCTTTCCTCATGTGCATCACAAGTGGCATAAGCAGCATATGGGGTGGGGAGAAAGGCAATTTGTCTCATTTATTCAGGCTGATATGACCTAAATGATGTAATAGAAAGGGGGTGCAACTTATTCATTTACCAAGAATTTGACTTATGCAAGTCATTCATTATCCACATGTCATAAATCCCATCAGAAAGTCTTCCTTTCATATATATGCACATACTGCAACCCACTTTTGCATGTATTACACTGACCCTAATTAACAAAAGATGCTATAACATGTCTGAAACATCCTGATGTACCGTATGTAGTGTAAGACATACTTCACGTTCCTCGTATAACATATTTCCTTATTCCCCTTAGCTATTTTTATTTAGGTAAGAGAACTAAGAAGTATTGATGCGTGAGATTTTCAATGTATGTAATTTTTAGCTTGGGTTGGCTAATATGCGGTATCTGTGTGGATGAACTTTTTGATCTTTCTCTGCTTTGAGTTTAGTAGACTGGTTGGTCAGATGGTTGGTATTTTGTTGTTCAATTTATCCTCTGCAATCTCTCTCTGTTTGATGCTTCCTTGGTAACTCTAATGATTTTTCTCAGTTTTACTTATAAAATAGGCAAATAATAATTGTGTGATGTTCTTCACTATGCATGTGTTATATCTCCCAAGTTCTGCTAGATATTCCACCCATTTACATTTTATCTACAACTCACCATCTACATGAGGGCCCATTGAAATTAAAAAAAAAATGGAAAAAATGGAAAAACTAAAATGGACTCTGTATATAGATAATTGGTTGTAAAGGAGTAGTTAATGGGTAGGAGGTTTAGCATTTCACATACATCATATGTATAGCATGATGTGGAAAGAAAACCTCTATATGTGTGTGTGTGTGCATGCGTTTGTATGCATCTGTTTGCATTGTGTTCTCCAAAAGGATGATGTTTTACATAATATGCACCTCTTCAATTGAATTATGGTATTGTGCTTCTGGTTGTGTAGATTCTTCAAGAAGAAATTGGAGGTGTGAAGGGGCATTTTGGACCTATAAATGCTTTGGCATTCAACCCTGATGGTAAAAGGTATTGCGCTTGTATGACATCTTAATAATACAATAGGGTGGTGCTACACTGGTTGAAACTGGAGGTTTTAATTTTTAAACTGTGGCTAAAACGCATCTAAACTGCTGACCAAGGAAGAAAACATCGGTATTAATTATATTAGAAGGATAAAATTTTCTGAGAATTGTAAGTTGACAATGTTTTAGCCGATATATCGGTCAAATATGGGGTATATTAGTTGATATATTATGACGTGTTACCGATATGGCAATATATTGTGGCAGTATTGAGGACTTTAATACTAATACATATCAACGACCGGCATTGTTGGCTGAGTTTGTGCATTGGGGTCTTGGTAGGGCCTCTCTATTTTTTATCCTCGACAATATTTGGAGGAACACCCTGTGGTGATGTGGGTCCACACATAGTTGATGAATAGATGAGATCTTACATTAAAATGAATATCTGAAGGTAGTCATGAAATATTACCCTTCGATAGAATTTAAGAGACTTTTGGGGGTGGACATCTTTTGGTTACATGGCGCCCTATCCATCATAAACACTGGCGGGTCCATACATAATCGATGAATAGATGAGACCCCATTCAAAACAAATGTATGAAAGGTGGTCATGTAATGTTACTCTGTTATGGAATTTAAGCTAGGTAGCTTTTACTTGGACCTTTGTAGTGAATACTGAAAATGTTTTGAAATTATCATCCTCTGTGTTGTGATTGCAGTTTTTCAAGTGGAGGAGAAGATGGCTACGTGAGGCTACACCATTTTGATGCAGATTATTTTAACATCAAGATCTAATTTCATGGAGGGGAGTCTCTGATTCCATTTGTTAATTTAAGCTTTGCACTGCTAAATTAGGTGATTTGTTTTTTCATTTTTCTTATTAGATGATTGAGTGGTCAACTTGCTTATCAGAAAACTACAATTTTGTCAGGCAGTTGTGCTTCTGGTGACATCGAACTCCCGTTAGAAATAATGTTTTCTACAAGTCAATCGTATTGGGTGTATTGATTTTCTATTTTCATAGAGTCTTTTATAATTGCTATTCAAATTCATCTGTAGTTATCATGCTTATTATTTATTTATTTATATGATAAAATTTATAGATTTGAGTAATTTAATTATAGAATTATAATGAGTTCATATTTTTGAGATCTGGTTGGTGGAAAGCTTAAATTTTAAATATTTTTGATTATAAGATTATTAAATGCTAACCCATTAATTGGTGATTAAGATCTTAATTACTTGTGTAATCGATATTTTGATGGATGTATATGTATTCATTAAAAAATGGGTTCCTTAAATTAATTCGAAACAACATATGTAAGTTTTGTTGCATATCAGACGATAGTGCTTTGTAAAAATTGAGCAAATGATTATTAAATTTGGGACATTTTAATATTTTAAGTGCATACTATTATATTTTAATATTATTAATATGTTTAATAATTAGATACATAAAAGTAATTATTAGATATGATGAGAAATATGTGGAGATAGAAGAGTGGTTAATAAGTAATTTGTTACTATTAGTTTTAAGGGAGATGTCTCATTTAATTACTAAAATAATGATTCATAAATATTTGAACCATGAGAAATATTTCTTAGAAAGAATTTTTTAATTTTATCAATAGAATTATTTATTTAATATTATTGATATATATGAACAAATTAGGGATTTGTATTTTTCAAACCTTAAATTTGTTAGGGACATATTATTCGATTTTTATTAAGATTAAATCTATCGGGGAATGATTAAATCCATATGGTAATTTACTCATTAGATGTTATGATTTATAAAATCTCTTAATTAATTATTATAAATAATTAATTTAATAAAAATTAAATTAGTTTAATTAATTTACTACTAAAATGGTATTTTAGTCAATTGAATAATGTTCTATATTTTTTAACTATCAATTCAACATTGAACCTTACATGCTTTTAGTAGCATACATTTTTTTTTGCTTCAGAAAGTTTATTGATTAAAAAATTAGCCTTGTTATTAATACAAATTTACAAATTAATTTCTTATTTAATAATTTTATTAATTTTATTATCACACTCCTTAAATAAAAGGGTTGAATTAATCTAAAATAGCTCCAATAAAATTATATAAGATAGAATTTTGAGACATTAAATAATAGTAATATAATTTAGGAGAAATTGAAAAGGAGAGCACTTGCTCTCCTTAGAAATGATTCATCCCTCTTAATATTATATATTTCCTTTTAACTCAATTCGATTTAGTTATAAGATAAATTATTAAAGTATTAATATGAAAATTTTCTACCATCAAATATTAGTAACTTGGTAAAAAATTACAGAAGTATTTTTTTTTTAATTTTGATTTTACATTATTTGTTATAAAAATCAAAATTTTATATTTAATATATCATTTAACTAGATTAAAATAAAAATCTTGATGCTAAAATTTTAAAAACTTTAAAATTTTGTAACACTTTCGACATTTATTAATTTACAAATCATGCCAGCTAATAATGGATAAAACACGCCAAGCCATTGTTTGCCAGGTTAGGGTGACTCTATCTCTTTAAGAGATGAATATTATTTTTTTCATATCTCAATCGTTTATTTTAAAATAAATAATTAAAATTTAATAATTGATTTAAATTAATTTTTTTATGTTTAAAAAAATAATTAAATTATAACAATTTATTTAAATATTAATATTTTAGAATAGAAGAAAAATGAGTTCTGTCTTTTTTAGAGATAGAGTCTCTCTGATCTTTCGTGAAAATAATTTTTCAATAACATAATTTCTTGTTATAGTAGTTTTTGGCATATGAGAAATTTGAATTATCACAAAAATAAATAAATAAAAATAAATATTTTATGAGTAAATATTTATAGCAGTGTTATCATCTTCAAATAAAAATTTTTATTAACTACGGTTAATAATTAATAATAAATAACTTTTAAAACTAATTTTTCTTTTTAAAAATAAAAAAAAAGATATACATATATACATAATGGATTTATTTTTTTTAATATTACTTTAATTTGTAATATTTTTATTGTGACAGAGGAGAAGCAATCACGGGGTCGGGGACCCTCCATCGTATTGAACGATGATTGGGTATTGGTGGCCTTTGAATGAGTGACCAAAGCGTCAAACATTTTTATATTTGAAAAATAAAAAAATAATTTATTATATTTTTTATAATATAAATATTTTGATATTTAAACATATTTAAAAAATAATCATATATATATATATATATATTAAAAAAATATAAAATATAGACTATTAAATTCTCTAAATTTAAAAAGTCGTTACATGATGACCAATCCAATCCACCTAGGTAGAAAATCACTTGACTCGGAAGCTAAGTGTAAAGGAAGCTGAGAATGATCATAAGAAATCCAGAGAAGATCTCGGAATGGCGGTGCAGAACGCCCGAGGGCTTTGAAGCCCGAGAACCCTCAAAGCCGAGTTTTGAAGTCAAGTGGACCCAATAAAAGCGAGGACACTCCAAGACATCCGAGGTTGCCATTTCGATTAACAAACTTACGCAAAAACGCGTGAAATCGCAACGCACACAGGCTCTTGGGGCCATGACACATCAGTCTGCGCCGTCTGGCATTCACAGCAAAACGGCTAAACGTGCTCTCCCGTCTGGCCGACACCCCGACACTCTGCGAGGGGGTGTGTCGTGAGAGGCCACTGGCACCCAGTGGCCAACGGCATTATTTTCGCTTATAAATACTCTCCACGGGCATCGGGAGGGGATCGATCTTTTTTAGTAAATTCTTGAAAAGCTCGTGAATTTTCCGAACACAAAAGAAAGCTAAGCCTCTCTGAGAGAAAAGAGAACTCGGCCACTATCTTCATCTCTTTATAATTCAAGCGCTTTCGGCCCCTTTGTATTAGCCTCTTAAGAAAAACGCTCATAGTGAAGTATTTCGGGCCGGTACCGTGGTTTTCCCTTCTCATTCAAGAGAAGGTTTCCACGTAAAAACATTGTGTTCAATCTCTCTTCCCTCTCACTCAATCCTCATCATTTGTGTTGCTCGGACCCGAAAATCCGAACGCAACATTGGCGCCGTCTGTGGGAAGGAGCAAAGTCAACTTCTCACCTTCTTAGATCACGTTTAACCACACGTCACAAAGATTTACTTCCAAGCATCATAACATGGTGAGCACGGGCGCGAGTAAGCGCACCACCCTGAGCCACTACTCGACACCAGCGGGAGGATGCCCCAAACCCCCGTGTGGGCATCGAAAACCATCCGGATCGGTCGTAAGGGATTTGGCGACCAAAATGGACGACATATCCAAGGCCGTCTTTGCCCTCGCGCAAGGGAAGACGAGAGAGAGCGAGAGCGCCTTCCCGGGCTCCCAGGCGAAAACATCCGAAACGGAGGAAGGAGGCGCGAGCGCCATCAGGGCGCCCAGCGGCAAGAGCCACCAAGAACCCGGTGGCCTCAAGTGGCGAGATCCTCGAGCCCGGAGGATCGTCTTGGTCCCGGTCTCGGGGACATCGGGAAAATCACGCCCGAGAGGCGGCGCGCACGCCTTGCGGGGTCGAAGGACCCCCGAGGCGGCAAACCACCACCTAACGAGGCGAGGCACCTCCTCAACGCAAGGAGGGCGACAGCTCCACCCCATGTGGAGGAGAGATTGGAGAAAGTCTGAATCGCGTCTTTGGAGAGCAAGGGGGCGAGTATCCCCCGATCTCCGTTCACAACGGACGTTAGAACAAGGGCGCCGCCCCAAAGTTTAAAATGCCAAACACGGAGGCGTACGATGGGAGGCTTGATCCCATGGACCACCCGAACTCCTGTTCCGGGAGCATCCGAGCCTCCGAGGGGACTAGGACGAGGCCACCATGTGCCAATGCTTCCCCGACGCCGAAGGGGGACGCGAGAGTATGGTTTTACGGGATGCCGCGAGGCTCATGGCACTTTTGCGAGGCCAAGGCGGCGGCATTTTTGTCGATTCGCCTCAAGTAGAAGAACGGAGAAACAGCCACAGCATCTCACTCGCGTGAAGCGGGGTGCCGAGGAAAGCCTAAGGGAGTTCTTGGCAAGATTCGTGGCCGAGGCCAGGCGGATTCCAAAGTCATTGGACGGAGTGAAGCTAAATGCTTTCCTATCGGCTGGAGGGGTGCTTTCTTTAAGCATCTCATCCACAAGGGCCCTCACAGCTTCGAGGAGGCCGAGGCCGTAGCAAGGGCCTACATAGCAGCCGAAGAGGCCAATGAAGCAAAGCGTCCAGAGAAGGACGAGAGCTACCGTCCGAGACCATTAGAGATGAAAAGAAAAGCCGGGGACTTCCGTAGTCCCCCATTTGTGACAAAACACAGGAAGTTTGAGCCGGCCGTCCGTAGAGACGCGCCGCCAGTCCACCTGACTCCGCTGAACGACACGCGCACGAATGTGCTAATGCAGATTCAAGCGGAGAAGTTTGTAAAGTGGCCCAAGCCACTGAAAAATCCAGGGGGAGGGGATCAGTCAAAGTACTGCGACTTCCACCGTTGCGGGGGTCATGCAACTGAGGACTGCAAGTCTTTGCAGAGGGAAATTGAAGAGCTAATCAGGAGGGGGCACCTCAGCCGTTTCTGCAAAGACCGGACAACCCTCTGGGCGGCGATCCGAATCGAAGTGGAACCCCCGAGGAACCGAGGTTGCGGCGGGGTTGTGAACATGGTGTCAACCCGGCCGGGTGGGGAAGCGGCTTGAGCCCGGGCTTCCAAAAGGCCGAGGGCGAGTATTAGGGACGATGTAATTTGCTTTAGCAAAGAGGACATGACCCATGTAACTTCCCCATTGTGATCCCCTGGTTAGAATGACCCTCGTTTGACGGAGCTAATGATTACCGTATGAAACGAGTTTTAAATCGATAATGGAAGTTCCCGAAATTTGCTTTATCTTGATGCGTACCTCAAGCTTGGATTAAAAAGACATCAGATGAAGGCCCCAGAGGGGCCGCTCTATGGACTTGATAATGAACCGGTCCCAGTCCAGGGCATCGTGCAACTAGAAGTCACACTGGGAACATACCCGAGGACGGCTTCAAAGGTCCTCACTTTCCTCGTGGTGGACCTCCCGTCCGTTTACAATGCGATTCTCGGGCGTCCTTGCCTTGTGCCTTTGAAGCGGTGACTTCCATCCCGCATTTAAAAATGAAATTCCCAACCCCATGCGGTATAGGGGAAGTACTCTACGAGCAAGCCACTTTGGAAGGATGTGCTATCTATCGCAGTCACACATACTCCCCGAGAGACCAATGGAAGACCTCGACCTCGGAGATGAGGCAACACCGCGGAGCGCACCTGGTGAGCCTACCCAACAGTTCATTGGACCCCGAGGACCCGTAAAAGTGTGTCCAAATAGGAAGCTCTCTCGAAGATTCCGTCCGAGACCAGCTCACAAAGTTTCTAAAGGAAAACTCGGGCGTGTTTGCTTGGTCCCCCGGACATGCCGTGCATCTCTCCCGAGACGATAGTGCACGCGGCTTGGTGTAGATCCTCACCACAAGCTGTCGGGCGAAGCGGAGAAATCACTCAATGGAAAAGCTCAGTGGCCGTCAGAGAGGAAGTAAAAAAGCTCTGAGACGGGGATTTATTCGAGAAGTCTGATGCCGGATTGGCTAGCCAACGTGGTAATGGTGAAGAAAAGCAATGGGAAGTGGAGGATGTGCGTCGACTTCACTGCACCTCAACAAGGCCTGTCCGAAGGATAGCTTTCCACTTCCCCGAGATCGACCGGTTGGTGGACTCAACGTCCGGTCACGAGCCGAGCTTTATGGATGCTTACTCGAGGCTACAATCAAATAAAAATGTGCCCAGGGACGATGAGCACACATCCTTTATGACCAGACCGAGGACGTATTGTTACAAGGTGATGCCCTTCGGACTCAAGAACGCGGGGGCAACATACCAACGACCGGGTCAATAAGATGTTCGAGGACCAAATCGGCGAGAACGTGGAAGCCTGCGTGGACGACTTACTCGTAAAGCACCTTTTAGTAGAAGGCACGTCGAAGACTTGGCGGAAACCTTCCGGGCATTGAGGGCGCACGGAATGAAGGCGAACCCCAGCAAATGCACATTTGGGGGTAACGTCAAGGAAGTTCTGGGCTATATAGTGTCACGGTAGCGGGATTGAGGCGAATCCCGAGAAGATCCGAGCGATCTTGAACATGCAATCCCGGGATTGTGAGAGAGACGTTCAAAGACTCACGGGGCGGGTGGCCGCCTATCCGTTTTACGCGCAAAATCGGCCGAGAGGCATTTGCCCTTCTTCGGGGCACTCGGAGGGTCAAGACCCAAGGCTTTCGTTGGAGCAACGAGTGTGATGAGGCACTTCGGGGCCTCGGCGTATCTTGCTAACCCTCCATCACTGCCGCTTCCCGGAGAGGGAGAGCTCTATTTGTACTTGTCGGTGACCGGCCAAGCCACGAGCTCGGTCTTGGTGAAAGAACGCCCGGGAATCGGCGGCCGGTATACTACGTTAGCAAGACCACAGGGACTCGGAGACTGGGTACCAGCATGCGGAGAAAAGTCGCTCGCGCACCATATACTCTGCCCGGGAAGTTAAGGCCCTACTTCCAGGCACATAGAATTGTAGTCCTGACTGACCAGCCGCTGAGGACTATTCTCCAGAAGCCCGAGGTCTCAGGGCGACTAATAAAGTGGGCCATTGAGCTAGGCGAATTCGACATCGAATTCAAGCCGAGGCCGGCCATGAAGGGCCAGGCCCTTGCGGATTTTGTCGTCGAGGCAACAGCACTCGATAGCAATGATGCCGAGAGCACAGGAACGGGGGAAAGGGGATCACCACCAGCATGGACGCTTCATGTGGACGGCTCCGCCATGAAGGAGGGTCATGGGGGCGGCGTCGTACTAAGAACTCCGTGGGAGTGCAAATTAAGTACTCGATAACTTTGGGATTCCCAGCGACCAATAACGTCGCGGAGTACGAGGCCTTGATTGCAGGACTTCGGTTGGCAAAGGAATGCTCGGCCAGGGACTTGGTGGTCTTCAGTGATTCTGAGCTAGTCATCAACCAGGTCCTCGGGAACTTTGAAGCGAACCACCCTCAACTTTCCAAGTACCTCACGAAGGTGAAAGGAATGACCTCAGATTTTGAGCGGATTGAATTCGTGCACATTCTGAGGGAAAATAATGAGAAGGCGGACTCCTTGGCAAAAGCAGCAGCGTGTGGGGACCCAGAGCAATACGCCCGAGGAATGAGGGAAACACTGGAGCGACCAACGGTAGATGAGCCCGACACCAGGGTTATGCGTTGTCTCACGGGGATACACGGATGACCGCGCGTACTTAAGATACCTTGCCGATGGAATTCTGCCGAGGACCCCGTTGAAGCCAAGAAGGTCAAGAAAACCGCGGCCGGTATTCCATAGTGGATGACCGTTTATATCGCCGAGGGTTTTCAACCCCTTACTTGAGATGCGACCCGTGGAAGCGAGAATACGCCCTCCGGAGGTGCATCTTGGAATCTGCGGATCCCATATTGGAGGCAAGAACACAGCGTTCAAAATAATGAGGCAAGGGTATTCTTGGCCTACCATGAAGTACGATGCGTGGACTTCGTGCGAAAGTGCGAAGCTTGCAAGTCCACGGGAACCTGAACCGCCAGCCACACACGGAGCTCCGGGCGTTGCAGTCTCCGTGGCCCTTTGCACAATGGGGACTTGATATCCTCGGACCACTCCCCCTCGCGGCCGGCCAGAAGAAGTTCCTCATTGTGGGGATCGACTACTTTACGAAGTGGGTTGAGGCAACGCCCCTCGCGCGAATAACGGAGCAAAATGCAACTGAGTTTCTACGGCAATCAATCGTCTGCAGGTATGGGATCCCTGAGTGCGTCATCACCGATAACGGGACGCAGTTCACCGGGAAGCGGTTCTCCAGGTACTGCGCTCGTCTCAGAATCAACCTGATCCACACGTCCGTCGCCTACCCTCAGGCCAACGGCCAGGTGGAGGTCACAAATCGGACTATCCTGCACGGGCTTAAGACGAAACTGATAGACTCCGGGGGCTCCTGGGTGGATGAGCTCCCCTCTATACTCTGGTCCTATAGAACTACTCCAAGGGAACCGACAGGAGACACCCTTGATCTTTGTTATGGGGTCGAAGCGGTCATACGGTGGAAGTGGGCCTCCCAAGTCTCGGGTGGAACACTTGACCCAGGACCTCAACTGGCCAAAGACTCCGTGAGCACCTTGACTTACTCGAGGAGGCCCGCGATCGAGCACGACTAAGCATTGCAACATATCGCGGCGGGTGGCCCGTTACTACAACAAAAAGGTAAAGGCACGACAGTTTGAGGTCGGAGATTTGGTGTTAAGAAGAATTGAGGCGATCGGGAAGAATGCCGGCCGTAACAAACTTTCTCCAAATTGGGAGGGACCTTTCTGGTCTCGGCGATCCTTCGGGATGGGGCATACAAGGCTGCGCGACCCGGGAGGGTAGGCTAATCCCCGAACATGGAATGCAACACACCTCGAAATACTATCGGTAGAAATTTTGGGAAGCTAAGGCAAAAACTTCGGTTCGTCAGGCGGCCCAGAGGTCGTATTCAAAAACTTCGCCTTCCGTCAGAGCGGCCCAGAGGTCGTATCCAAAAACTCGATTCCGTCCGAGCGGCCCAAGAGCTCGTATTCAAAAACTTCGCCTCGTCCGAAGCGGCCCAAGAGGTCGTATTCAAAAACTTCGGTTCGTCCGAGCGGCCAGAGGTCGTATTGAAACTTCGGTTCCGTCCGAGCGGCCCAAGAGGTCGAATTCAAAAACTTCGATTCGTCAGAGCGGCCAGAGGTCGTATTCAAAAAACTTCGGTTCCGTCCCGAAGCGGCCCGAGGTCGTATTCAAAACTTCGGTTCCGTCCGAGCGGCCCGTGAGGTCGTATCAAAAACTTCGGTTTAAATCAGGCCCCAAGAGGTCGTATTCAAAGACTTCGGTTCGTCCGAGCGGCCAGAGGTCGTATCAAAAAACTTGTTCCGTCCGAGCGCCCAAGAGCTCGTATTCAAAACTTCGATTCCGTCCGAGCGGCCCAAGAGGTCGTATTCAAAAACTTCGGTTCCGTCCGAGCGGCCCGGAGGTCGTATTCGAAACTTCGATTCCGTCCGAGCGGCCCAAGAGGTCGAATTCAAAAACCTTCCGTCAGAGCGGCCGGAGGTCGTATTCAAAAAACTTCGCCTCGTCCGAGCGGCCCAGAGGTCGTATTCAAAACTTTCGGTTCGTCCGAGCGGCCCAGAGGTCGTATCCAAAAAACTTCGGTTTCGTCAAGCGTCCCAAGAGGTCGTATTCAAAGACTTCGGTTCCGTCCGAGCGCCCCAGGAGGTCGAATTCAAAAAAACTTCGGTTCCGTCCCGAGCGCCCGGAGGTCGTATTCAAAAACTTCGCCCGTCCGAGCGGCCCGAGGTCGTCGTATTCAAAAAACTCGGTTCCGTCCGAGCGGCCCAGGAGGTCGTATCCAAAAAACTCGGTTTCGTCCGAGCGTCCCAAGAGGTCGTATTCAAAGACTCGGTTCCGTCCGAGCGGCCCAAGAGGTCGTATTCAAAAACTCGGGATCGACCGAGCGGCCTTAAAAGTCAAAAAATTCAACAAGTGCAAGGAAGGAAAAGAAAAAGGCACAACAATCTTCAACAACTTTTTCTCATTTCGACAAAGGAACAAAGTACATGTACAAAAAAAATAATAATAATAACAAAAGCACATCAAGGCATTGGGGGCTGGTTCCCCAACAGCTCAGCCAGCTCAGGAAGGTCCAAGGACGCTTCCAGATCCGAGGGCTCTGACGGCCCCGGAGATAATGGATCTTCAGAAGGACCGAGACGGGCGTCGCTCGGAAAGGGCCTCCCGGCAATGCCCAGCAAGTCATCGGCTCTCAAAGCACTGGCATTAAGGGGATGGAGCACCGCAGAGGGAAACCCAGGACGAATAAGACGAAGTACTCGGCGACATCCTGGATGTCGGATCCCGTCCCGTGCGCTCAATAAAGGCGTAAGGTCCCGGGCCTAAGGGACACTCTTAGACACTCCTCTTGATGACGCACTGTCTTGCGCGACGCCTTACAACATCCTTCAAAGAGGCTATCTCCTTCTTGGCATCAAGAAGCTCGCCTCGGCCTTCGAGAGGCCTCTCAGCGGCCTCCGGCTCCTCCCAGTGGGGGAGAGTCCGAGCGACTCCTCCGAAATGATCTTTGAGCCTCTCGGCCATAGTTTTGAGCTGCGTTCGGAAGAAAAGGATTATCAGAACCAAGGAAGTATAATGGAAGGACAAAGCACCTCGAGGGAAAATGGCAATACCTCGGAAGCAAGGGAGCCGCCACTCGAAGAGGCCTCTACGCTTGTTCTCGGAGCTGGAGCGTCGAAGCCGGGCACCACAGAAGCCTCAACCCCAGCCTCAGAAGTAAGAGTATCCACAGGAGGAGCAACGGCTGGGGGCTCGACAATAGGTGCCTCCACCTCCACCTCCAAAGGTCGGAGGTCGTGCACACTCGGGGTCCCATCAGCAGGAACCTCCTCAGGGCGCTCGCCCTCATCAGCTTGGACTGGGAAGGCTGGGGGCTCAGCAACGACCTCGGCTTCAATGTCCCACTGAGAGTCCTCGACCTCAATAGCCTCGGACGGATGCTCCACTGGGGTGGGCGCTTCGCCAGGCAGTTCAGAAACTCCAAGGGCAGGGCCCTCAGTGGCTTGGACTTCTGGAAGCTCAGTCACCTCAACGGCCGTTTGGACTTCCGGGAGCTCGGTCACTTCATCAACCCTCAGTGAAGATCCCCCAGGGAAACTGGAAAAATAAAGGCATGGAGAGTCCACGACCCCCGAGGACCTCAGAGAAGAGGACTTCCTTCTCTTGAGCAGAGGAGCAATAGTGTCACCATCCAAAAACTCGTCCGCGTCAGAAACAGTGCCCTCCGAAGAAGGCACCTCCACCACAGCTAGAGGACGCTTTGAGCCCCCAACGTCCGGGCGTTTGGAGCTCTCGGACGGACCGCTTTGCTCTGCAGGGACGGGCGGACCTGAAATGCTAAGAGTCCCCGTCCTCTTTTTCAACTTCTTCTTGGATTTGGACTTCATGGAGTAGACTCGAGAGACCCACTTGGCCTCCTTCAAGTTCTCGGGCAAAGAACCAAATGTTGCGCTTGTCAGTGGAAGCCCCGAGATTGGCTTTCACCAGTCCGTCGGATCCTTGGCGTATTCCTTGTCACTTTGGGAGGGCTCGGTGCAATACTCGCTCTTCACCTTCCCCCATTTATTTGGGATGGCCCAAATCTCTGGAACCGCCGAAAGAAAAATTTGTCTTTCCGTAGCTTCGTGGAGTCCTGGTTTTCCCACAAAGCAACGCAAACTCCGGAGGAGTCATGGTGATCCAGTCGAGGTTATGTGTGAAACGGAACATAACCTTGACAACCGTGACGTTCGGGAGTTTCTCTTAACGAAGAAAGACGCACAAGGAAACAAGGTACCTCATGGCGTTGGTGGAGCCCCCCGCCAATGGGACGCCCGGATGCCTCATAATCTCGTGGAGCTCCGTAGCAAGAGGAAATCGAAGCCCACTTTTGAGGTGAACCTCATAGGCCGTGATGAAGCCGTCGTTAGGGCGCGGCGCCACTCTCTTCGGTCTGCACCACCATCGCCATCTCATCGGGAATCCGAATAAAACTCGAAGCTCCTCGAGCCTATCATTCGTCAAGGACGACGCAATATCCCTTACACCGGGCGCCTTTGTCGACTTCATTGGGAGACGAAAAGAAAGTTTGGAAGACGAAGAGAATTTCTTTTGCGAGAGAGGTTCGAAGAAGGAAGACAATGAGAAGAGTTTTTGAATGTAGAAGGGCGCCTTTTATAGCCCGAAAATTTGAAAAGGCGCCATCATTACCGTGCCACCGTCAAACGGCCATTCGTCGAGAAAAAAGAAACGTTGCCACGTGTCACTCGGACATTGGATCTCGGAAAAGGAGTGACGTTGGCCCACGTGAAGTCTGACCGTCCGCCGATAATTAATGGCTCGCCACGTGTCACCCTACCCGTTCTCTTGGCAAATGATGAGCGTTTACCTTTCCAAGGTAATTAATAGCGCGTCAATCACGCATTTAATGCCCACAGAAACACAGAACGGCGTGAGAGTCTTCGGACAATAACAAAGTTCTCGAGACAAAGAAGTCCGCGGGCCGAGAGGAAGTCAACGTGAGATTCTGAGGACCTAAAAGCGCCTCCAAGCAAATTCGATCTAAGTCTTCATCAAGGCAAAGTCTCCTCGGACAAGCGGCATGCCCAACGGACAGTCATCATGATCGCGGGCTAGCATTCACAAGGAAAAGGACACCTCAGGAAGCATAAGAAGAACATGCCCAACGGTCGAAGATCTCGGACCCTTTGGCATGGGGGGCTAGTGTTGGGTCCAGTACCCAGGGTCCCCAATCTAGGGTAGAAAAGTACTTGACTCGGGAAGCTAAGTGTAAAGGAGCACGAGAATGATCATAGCGATCCAGAGAGAAGATCTCGGAATGGCGGTGCGAACGCCCGAGGGCTTTGAAGCCCGAGAACCCTCAAACAGTTTTGAAGTCCGTGGACCCCGATAAAAGCGAGGACACTCCAAGACATCCGAGATTGCCCGGCTCAGCTAACAAACTTCTGCAAAACGCGTGAAACTCGCAACGCACTACCACGCTGCATCGACACCGCGATGCATCGCCGCCGTCTGGCATTCTGGCAAAAGCGGCTAAACGTGCCTCCGTCTGCCCGACACCCGACCTTTGCGGGGACGTGTCAGGTGAGAGGGGCCAGCCTGGCACCCAGTGGCCAACGGCATTATTTTCGCCTATAAATACTCTCCCTGGGCATCAGGGAAGGGGATCTTTTTCCGAAAATTATTGGGAAAGCTCTGACGAATTTTCCTGAGAACAAAAAAGAAAGCTAAGCCTCTCTGAGAGAAAAAGAGAACGCTCGGCCACTGTCTTCATCTCTTTGTAATTCAAGCGCTCGGCCACTGTATTAGCCTCTTGTAAGAAAAACGCTCATAGTGAAGTATTTCCAGGCCAGGCCTCGTGGTTTTCCCTTCTCATTCAAGAGAAGATTTCCACGTAAAAACATTGTGTTCAATCTCTCTTCCCTCTCACTCAATCCTCATCATTTGTGTTGCTCGGACCCGAAAATCCGAACGCAACACTTTAATTTGTAATATTTTTATTGTGACAGAGGAGAAGCAATCACGGGGTCGGGGACCCTCCATCGTATTGAACGATGATTGGGTATTGGTGGCCTTTGAATGAGTGACCAAAGCGTCAAACATTTTTATATTTGAAAAATAAAAAAATAATTTATTATATTTTTTATAATATAAATATTTTGATATTTAAACATATTTAAAAAATAATCATATATATATATATATATTAAAAAATATAAAATATAGACTATTAAATTCTCTAAATTTAAAAGTCGTTACATGATGGACGGGGCACCCCTGTTTCCCAATGACCATGCCTAGGTGCCTTAGATCTTGAGTTTATTTATATCATGGCAAGCCTTATAAGTTTGTATTATAGATATACTAATCTTAGCACCCATGGTAATAAAAATAATAAAAATAACCTATCTAAAGTGTTTAAAAAAGATAATATAATATTCATTTTGAAAAATGCCAATACATAAGAATTTTATTTATTAGATTGTCTTACTTAACATGTATGATATTTATTTATGTCTCATTTGACCATCGATGACCCCATCAAAAAATAACCTTCATCAATATATATATATACACGCATATAATTTTTTTTTTAGAATAATAATTTTTCTAGAGCTGAAATTTGAACTATAAAAAGAACAATTTTGAATTATTTTAATAGTTTTTCTTAATTTTAGAGTGGATGTGTGTGGTTGAGGTGTTATTTTTTCAATAAAAATGATACTTGCATACTTGTAATATAGCGCTCACTCTGTATTTTAGGGCACAAGAGCAGGAAATAAAGAAAAATAGAAAAAAGGGGGAAGAACGGAAGAAGGTAAGGGAGTTTGGACAAAGGAAAAAAGAAGGGAAAGAGGGTGACAAAGGGAGAGTTCGAGAGAGTCAAAGAGAAAAGATAGAGGGAAGACGAATCAAGAAAGGAAAATATTTTTTCTTTTCTATTTTTTAACTGCACAGTACCATATATAGTAAAATGCAACTAAATAAATTGGACCTAAATCGAATGGCTAACCGAACAATAACCGCGCCAGCTGCTTATAATAGAAAAATGGAAAAATAAAAAGGAAACAAATAAAAACAAAAAACAAGAAAATAACATTGTCCCCGATAGATAAGACCCCTAACAAAATACAAATGTAGTGTACTAGTGCTCATTTTGTTTAAGGGTTTCTTGAAATGATGAAATGCAAGTCAAAGGTGTTGGGGTCACTCCCCGGTGATATCTTTGTCCGTGGACTCAAAGGAGGAAATAGACGCGAATTTTTGGAATGGTCCGAAAAGTCTATCAAGATGGACGAGGACTCGTTGGAGGCGTCATGTCCGAGAGGTGGTTAAGGACATGGACGAGGACTATGAAAGCCTAGGCATTGACTCTTTCTCTCTCTGTAGGTCTGTTGTAGCCGCGTTTTGCGGGTGGGCAGTTGACCTACTCTGATGGAGAATTGAGGCGGTTACAACTTTCAAGGCTGTCAGGCCTGCCACTTTGGCACGCCCGGCGTGTGCCTACCGTGGCAGGCCAAAGAGGCGTGGTCCTGCCACCCTACTGTTAGGGTGGCTAGCCGGCCGCTAGGCCCATTGTGTATATAAAGGCCTGTACCCTTACTTGTCTTGTGTGTAGCAGTTGCCAAGTGCAAGGGTTTTGGAGTGCCGTGAAGTGTGAGAGACAATCACTTGGAGCATGCTTAGAAAGAGCTGTGGGCAATCCTTGTTGTAAAGATAGAGAGAGAGACACTTTCTAGAGAGAAATTGAGAAATATACACTTGTGATTTTTTTTCCTTTGTTAGAGCCTTTTGTAGCTGACATTCTTGTAAACAATCAATTGTTTATTGTGTATTCTTTGGTGGTTTTTTCCTTGATTGAAGGAGGGTCTTTCCACGTTAAAAATCTCGTGTGTGTTTTTCTCGTTTATTCTATCTCTACTTTTGGCCATCCGTCCGAGAGCTCTACTCTGTTGCTGTCTAAGTGATCTGTCCGCCTGGTCACCGTGCCTTCCATTTTGCGCCAACAAAAGGATCATCAAAGAAGGGAGCTACTCCAATGAAGTCTAAGCTGCCATCAAGTATTGATGAATTATCTTCTGATGAAGTGAGAATCACTTTTTTTTTAGTTTATTATTCTTTTGCCTATGGCCTTTTCAATTGGTAAACTTTATATATGATGGGAGTGTACTGTAGTTTGAGGGACCTGTTGCTAAGACTGCCGTTCCTTTCAAAAAGCTGCTTCCTTTGAAAGGCGCCACTGTCAGCGTCATTGCTAAGAAAAACAGGAAGGATAGCAGCTCTGAATCTTCAGAATCCTCAGAGAATGACTCTAATGAAAGTGATGTTAGTTTTGCTTTTGTGTTATATTTGGAAGTTTGAGTTAATTCTTTTTTATAGTCTCACGATTCTTTATGAGAAGAAAGACGTGAAAAATTATGATTGCTCTAGAGTTATTTTTTCATTTTGTCTGCAATACTAATACAGTGAATAATTTGCCGGATATATTCAAAGTGACTTCTCAGTTGCAGAAACTCCCTGCTGGTGCTCTAAAGAATGGTACTATGAAGGCAGACAAATCAAGCGATGATTTTGATTCATATACTAGTTCAGAAGAGGAAGATGTAAGCACAAATTTTTTACAGTTATCGTACTATGGTAGAACAGTCTATAAATGACTATTCCTAATGTTAAAGAGCATACTGGAGAAATCTAAGGTGATTGCTTAATCAAAGAACAGATCAGCCATTGCCATGAAAAATGGATCTCTTGCTGCTCCAAAGAAAGTTGAATCAAGTGACTTTGATGATAGTTCTGATAAAGATATGAGTTATCTTGTGAGAAATAAATATCTATAATATTTAGTAAGAGTGATAAGATTGTCATTTTTATTGTGTTTTACTAAAAATTTTATGGTCATGGTTGATATTTTATGTGAATCAATTCTTTTAAAAGAAACCTGAACTTTAATACTATTGCAGAAGTCGTGATAGTAGATAGATATGTTGATCATTTTTACTGCAGATGCTATCAAATAATTATTTCAAATGTTTATTCACTATTAATTAGATGATACGTAATGATAGTGAAGTTTTATTCGATAGAATTGCCGCCTACTTACTGCAAATATAGATACTAATACTAGTTAGAAATATGATGCTATACAGTAGTATTTACAAATATTGAAATGGCATGGTCTTTGTCAAACTTTGAGGGTCTTCTATCTATTCGCAATATGTACCATTTTGTAGAAAAAAATGTATGATTAGTGAATGAAACTTCCTACATTTTAGACTCTTGAAAGGGTCAAGCAAATGTAGCCTCACCTTTGCAATTGTGAGAGATTGCTTCTATGGTTAGAACGCAACTTGCTGGTCGCAATGGAGTAATGTTAGTGTTGCACCTAAACACACCCTCATTCACTATATTGCCTCAAAATTCATGGAGCTATAGCTATTCCATTTTATGCTTCTGCCTTTAAATGCCAGTATGAGTTCTATGTGGGGTGGACACTTCAAATTTGGAGGTTTTTTCCCCTAATAGGTGTTTCACTATACATGTCTTCTTTAATATTTACTGCCTTGATTTTTAGTATGTACTGTGGTTCTTTATGCTTTTATGTTGATTATATTTTGTTTCTCTGAGCATTTGTAGGATGTTGCCAAGAATTTATCAGCTTCAGCTCCCAAAAAGAAAGTAGAATCTGATGATAGCTCATCTTATGGCAGTGAATCTGAGGAAGATGAGGTACTTTCGTTTGCTGACATGCTATAGTTCAGGATTGAATTTGATGAGGCTAATATCAGTTATTCTCCTTTTCATATTCCTGTAATGAAAATGGCAGCATAAAAGTAGTTATTAGAGCTCTTGCTGAGTTAAATAAATCATCTGAGGAAGAAGAATGCAATAAAAAATCTTCTGTAGTGAATCTTCAGAAGATGAGGCAAAAGTGATTCAAGTTTACTTATTTGACATTCTTCTTTCTTAATGTCTGAACTCCTAACAAATTTATGTCTTTATTTTCAATTGATGACTGACAGTTTAACTTCTTATGCTGCAGAAAGTGGCCAAAGGAGCTGCTTTAAATGCTTTTTAATGTTCACCCACTGGATAAAAAAGATGAAAGCGAGAGTGAGTCAGACAGTGACAAAAGTGACTCAGAGGAAGAGGAGGTGAATTGTTTTTCTTTGCATGCTGTTGAAACATCTTCTGTTGGTCCTGCTTGCCCAATTTCATCTTTGTTTTCCCCTTGTAGAAGATTTGCCCGTGAGTTATTTCCTCTTTTATTTACAGCTGAAGGATCAGCTTATTTTTCTATGATACTTTTCTGAATATGTTAAAATTTCTGCTATTGCTGCGGCTACTTTGCAATGACACTTTGTATCTGGTTGTGACAGGCCAATGCACTGTGATTTCAGCAGTAGCTGAACAATCATAGGGTTTCCTGTGCAGGAAATTGGATAAGGACAACAAAAAATGGAATGATAAGTCCTCATAAATTTCATCCCTTTCCATGTCAAAAACAAGTGCCCTTGGTTTGCAGTTGTTGACACTAGGGACTACCTGATGGTGGCCTGTCAAGCCTGCTTGGCCTGCCTACAAATTATGCCGGTTTGGACAACTTTTTTACCGGGTATAGGTCTGATCTGATTATTTGTAATGACCCAGGCCAATGTCTCTGCAAGGTTTCTGCTGTGCTGTTTTTGTGATTCTGGAGAGCCTCTCACCAATAAAAATTAACAAGGAAAAGTTACATCATGTAGATATTTTCTTATTGTTTGGCCTGGCTTTGCCAGCACATGCTCTGCTTGGGTAAGAAATAACCAACCAAATACCCTGTTCGGGCTGGTCTGAAGTTTTATAGGGCCTGTAGGCAGAAAAAACCTTGTCAGTTGATAAGCATAGCCTAAGAGGTTGGAGGAGCCTCCCTAAAACTAATATAATAAAGGAACTCTTTTTTGGACGGTGGGTGTTTATACACCTATGAAAGATGTAGTATAATATCAGGAAAGAGGAATTACGGCCTCATGCTATCCCAACTGCCACCAATAATATTTGGTTTATGAGCGCGAATAGTCTCATATAAAATATCAAGTGAAAATTTGCCTGCACGGTTCTGATCATATAACTTTACTGTCCAAAAAAGAGGAACTCTTTTTTGGATGGCAGATGATTATACTCTCAAAAAAGATATAGTACAATATTAGGAAAGAGGAATCACGGTTTTATGCTATCCCGACTGCCATCAATAATATTTGGTTTATGAGCATGAATAGTTTGATATAAGTTATCGAATGAAAATTTGATTGCATGGTTCTGATTATGTAACTTTGCTGTCCAACCTCTCTCAAACTGAGAAATTTATTCCATCTCCATGGGTCATTATCGTTCTTTTGAACATGCCACTTAGTAGAGGTGGGCCTTACAAGCTGATCATACAAGCCACGATGGGAGATTGCTTGTGTACATTCTTATTCAGTTGTTATTTTATGGCATTTATATTTATCTTGAATAGTATAAGCATAGAATCATTGATGAGATCATGTTTTAAGCTCTAGTTGCTCATAAGCTGTGGTATTGAAGGTTTCTGGTCATAGCATCGGTAAGATGGGAGATTAGTGGTCTAAATAGACGGGTGATGTAATGCCAATCTAATGGAAAGTTTTGAAACGGCCCAAAGATACTTGAGAATGACAACTTTGTTCCATGATCAAAGAATTTATACCCAAACCTTCCTCTTGCATAAGGTTTTTTAATTTTCTTTCCATGCTGTTGGTACCTGGAATACTTTTACCTTATGGGGTTTGTGCAACCTCCACAAGATTGGCGTCCCCTCCAAACCACCAAAAAAAAAGAAAAGTAAGGGAGAACCAAATTGGAAACTTTAACTATTGGAGAAGATGAAGTAGGAAAAGAAATACAGCTTCAATATTACAAGATTAAAGATTAACTTGTAGATATATTCACTAAAACTTTATCAAAATCAAATTTCGAGCTATTATAGAGCAAGCTTAGAGTTTCAAAAGCCTGCATAGAGGAAGAATGTTAGTTAGTGATACAAATTCTATAAGCTTCTTGTTGGCGCAAAACGGAAGGCACGGTGACTAAGCGGACAAAATATTAGGACAGCAACAGAGCAAAGCTCTCGGACGGACGGCCAAAGTAGAGATAGAAGAACGAGAGAAATACACACGAGATTTTTAACGTGGAAAGACTCTTCTTCAACCAAAGAAAAAACTACCAAAGAATATACTATAAAGAATGATTTTTTTACAAGAATGTTAGCTACACAAAGCTCAAACAAAGAAAGACAATCACTAAGTGTATATCACATAATCCCTCTCTAAAAGTGCTTATCACTCTATCTTTACAACAAGGCTTGCGCTCCAATACTGCTCTCAAAGACACAACACAAGCACTCCAAGATACACAAGACAAGTAAGGGCACAAGCCTATATATATATGTGGGGCCTAGTGCCCTACCAGCCACCCTACTGGCAGTAGGGTGGCATGACCATGCCCCCTAGGCCTGTCACGGCAGGCGCACGCCCAGCGTGCCAGAGTGGCAGGCCTGACACCCTTGAAAGTTGTAACCGTCTCAACCTCCAATCAGAGTGAGTCAACTGCCCACCTACAAAATACGGCTACGGCAGGCCTACAGAGAGAGAGAGTCAACACCTAGACTTCCAGCGTCCTCGTCCATGTCCTCAGCTATCTCTCGGACGTGACGCCTCTAAAAATCCTCATCCATCATGACAGGCTTCTCGGACTACTCAAGAAAGTTCGCGACCTTTTCTACCTTGTGAGTCCGCGGACATAAGTGCCACGAGGGAGTGACCCCAACACTTCTAAATTATTAAAGGAAGACTTTCAACCATTTTTAGAATTCTATACATTTTTAAAATAATCTATAAAAATAACATATCAGTAATATTTTATAACATTTGTATTTCCATTGTTACACTAACTTCACCATTTATAAGCAAGTGGAAGATATACTTGCTAGTGTGTGAAACAATCAAATCAAAAATTTGTGAGAGCAAAACCAAATACTCTACTTTTCTATCCTTGATAATATATGCACCTCCCACGCTTTATCTGATATAAAAAAGGCTCCCTTATTTCATTGATAATTGTCATACATTTACTTCCCTTCTTTCTACTAAATTCTACCAATTTCCATACTAGGGAGACATGAGTTTGTGCTTAGTAATTCTCAGTCATTCATCAAACTATGAACCAGAAATCCCTAAAAATTATGTCACGCCCTCGTCAATTTTCTGCAAAGAATTTGAAGTTGAGACACATCAACTACTGTCAGGGTCATGGAAAACGCAGATTCATCATTATCAAGAGAAATGAACACCACAAACACAAATGACTGGACAACGAAAAAGAATCAGCAACAGTCGCCGAAAAAAGTAAGATAATCAAGCAGGGTAGAGAACCAGACGGATTACGGTGTTTTAGGATAGCGCTTTGGGTACTCGCTGAGATTGGCTCCGCGGGCATCTCACAGAATAGGCAAGCAAACGCCGACCGCCGCCGGCAGCCGGTAATCGGCTATGTCCAGTTTTGCTAAGAGGAGCGCTTCATCTTCCATTGCTTAAAGGGATTATCGGTCGATGCTGAAGAGTAGGACGAATTCCTACTCTTCGAAATTCCGAAGTATTTTCCGTCCCACATCGACGATGTTATGACATATGAGAGAGAGCGATGACTATAAAATAAATGCGAGAGATCAGTTAAGACATACTTACCTGGACGGGGTCGATGGGCGATCATGTAGGCTCATGGCCTAGGTTGGCGGCCTGCATTGCACTACGCAGGAGCGCCCGCCTAACATCTTCCCGAGTGGAAGAGTGTACGTCATAATTTGTTATAGAGGGGGCCTGCGTTCGCGCGGCCCCTGCTCAATCGAGTGTCTAAACGTTGGTAAGGTACAGATCCTTAACAGGCTGGGGATTTCTGTCGTACTCGGCATCTTTATCTGGCAGTTCTCGGTAAGGTACTGACCCGAAGTTGCGTCCGTTCAGTGCAAATAAAACGAACACTAAAGTCTTCTCAATGCCCACATATTTGACAAAAATGGATCCCCTTGGTTCTTCCGATGAACGGTTGGAGCTCCTAGTTGAAGAACTGAGTTAGAATGCTACTTGTGTATCGATGTCTTACTTAAGCAAACAAGCTTAAAATTAATAAATATAGAGAAAGCAAATTATTTTATTGCAGGGTTTAGATAAGAAATTGATTTAATCATATAGTTTTAGGTGGGCATAATGACACTGCTCAAATGTTTTATTAAAAATTGATTCTAAAATAAGTTTATTTTCCAAATATCCATTTTTTAAGGGTAGATTAAACACAATCTGTGAAGTATACAATGATGAGATTTTATATATCCATAGTTCTTATTTTAAAATAATGTTTTATGAAAAATTTAAGAATCAAACTTGTCTTTATGTATTCAAATATCCGAGTGATTTTACAAATCTAAATCACAAAATTTGAATCTCAAACTATACATAAAATGACTCAGGATTTCTATCTTCATCTTCATCCCTTCTATGTATTCATGGTTTTCATCAGTAAAACCACGGTCAATTGTAGCTAGCTACAGAGATCTTTGCTTGAGGACCACCTTGTATGTAAATGACGGGGAACTCTGAGCCAGGCTTTAAAACTCTCAGCCATTGTGGAGTCTCATAGATGCCTTTCTCCCTTGTAGGGTTTAAACCATATAGGAGTCCTGTGAGATTTTCGATCTTTAACTTGAGATCTGCAATCGGCATCTCAGATGTATTCTTCACAAGCACTCTGTGGCGATAGTAAGTCACTCCTTCAGAGCTCCACGTTGATGTTATGGAGTGAAGAAATTCGACTGGAACAGCTGCACCTAATGAACAATTTCATTAGAGATCCCGAACGATGTTGAGTTATCCAGTGCACGAGGCCTAACGTGTGGTGTTATTTGGGAAGGGGCATGTGTATACACTACTGCATTGCATTACAGAGAAGCTATTTTTATTGGGCACTGCCTTTCATAGTAATATAGAAACAATACTCTTTGTTTTCAATACTACATTATGTGATTAAGAGAAATGAGGCCTTCAATATTAACTAAAGAAATTTAGGATCATTTGGTAATTTAAAAAAAACTGAAGATCTAAGCCCCTAAAGTCTTTTTTTTTTTTTTTTTGGTTCATTATGTAAGGTGTGCTACAACACAATTCTTTTACATTATCTCACTTGCAAACTGATTCTTCTAATGTTTTTGGATGATAAAAGAAGATATATGTATTTCTTTATTGATATTTTTAGTATAAAATTGTATTGTTAATCAAATTATATTCTCATATCGATAAATAAACTGTAAATTGTAATTAATGTTATTCCAAGCATATGTTGTCATCATTATTAGAAAAATAATGTGCCAACATATCAATATCTTATTATGTTCCTATCCCCGGGTCGATATCGGTACTTCTTAGCTCTTTGGCTATTTTTTGGTAGTTCAAGTCCAACTCAGAACATGACTAGATCCGATTATTGATGTATACCAATGGAGTAGTGAAGTACTTACCCGATGTTTTCAAAGGTAGAGCATCTTGTTGTTGATACAAACCTGCAATATTGATGCAATTTCACTCAGAAAAACTTTAGATAAATCAAGTTCAAAGAAAGCTTCTCTTTGATTGTTAGATGAGGAATTCATTTAACACATCATTATTGAAATCTGTTAAGATAAAATTTTCGATCTGCTCAAACTCAATTACCCAAAAACATCTTCGCCAATTCTTCTTAAAAAGGAGTAGAACTTTCACACCAAGGATTTGATGAATGATGCAATTGAAGCTACCAGGATAAATCGACCTTTTTCGCTCTTCATGAGAATAAGTTGCCATGACATTTTTAAAAACCAATTCAACCCTAATTTGGCGTAACTCTCCCTACCACATCAGACTTGTTGACGAGTCAGATCTTGAGGATCTGAGTTCTTCCCTTTTAAGGTTAGAGTTAAAGAAAAAGGTACAAGGGAGAGAGGGAGATAAAACATTGTAGCCTTGCTAGCCTTGAATTTAGTATCACTCGTGGTTAGTGATCAGCTCGACATTACATTCAAATTTTAACAAAATAACAGCAGGATAATGTTCTTTGCTGCTGCCACGTGATGCCCATATCACAAAATCCTAACAATATACAACCTCATGATAATGTATGGTTTGAGTTTTTCATTCATGATAAGAAAAAACTATTCATTATGTTACCCACTTGCAGCAACATAGGGACGCACTGGTGCTTTTCTAGGATGTGGAACTGCTAGGTAGAAAAAAACAACACTAAAATATGATCAATTCAATAGAAGTATATTTCTCCTCTAAAAGCACAAGCAATAGAATCGATTAACACAAAAGAGAAGAGAGTGAAGCCAACCTGAAATTGTGTTTGAACTGCTCAACTTAGCAAAGAGGCCAATAACAGGAGCAGTGCCGGAAAGGGTAGGCTCTGTCTGTTCATAGTTGGAGCGATCATCTGTGAAATCATCTTGACTGTTAGGACCACCGACGAGAGCTCCGTTTATTACATTTGGGTTGGCCTGAGGGCGATTGTACCATGCATCGAACCCTTCCACACATCCAACCACATTGTGAAGAATGGAAATTGGGGGGATAGATGCGCCTCTATGGTGGACATGCGTGGGATAGTTAGCTCCGTAACCAACCAAGTAACTCATTGACTTGGGATTCTTCCCTAGGATATAATCAGCCTGCATTAAACCCACGATGGCAATGATAAATCATTCTCACAAATGAACACCTCTCAAACTGCAATCTCAAATAATCTGTCTTCCACCAATGGGTTTGCTATTCGGGGTTTGATGTGTCAAGAAACGAATAAATGTAGAAGTTCAAGTTTTCATGTGAAGGCCCAAGAATGATTTTATGCACCGATGCACAGGTCCCACGGAAATGCTCTTTTGGACATGAAGTATAGATTCATATGAGACTCACTTCATACTTCATGCAGAGAAATAACCATAAGAAAAATGAAGGTTTTAGAATCGAACTCATTATCACTTAATAGCAAGACTTTGACGCCACATCAAAGAAACCGACAGACCAAAAAGGTTGAAGTTTTTAGGTAAAGATCCAAGAATGGTTTTATACTCTAGTATGATGAAACTAAAAGAAACAAGTACAAAGTTGGATGAAATGGTGTTTGTTTCTTCACATGTGACTCAAATCAAATAATACTACACAATTTTCAGTTTTAGCTCATGTCTATAAAAGCATCCCATAAGAATATCCAATGATAAGAATTAAGAACAGAAATGGACCTGTGACTTTGCAAAGTTGAGCAGGTCTTGTGGTTTCATTAAACCATCTGGACAATTGAGCACAGCCTTCGCTGAAGAGAGATATTCGGAGTAGATGGCAAGAAGGAAAGCAGCAGAGGAGGCGTATTGCATATTATTCCATTCACGCACATAAACTAGGCCACCTGATGAAGAAATCATATGGAGTGATATTTCAATTCCTTTGGTTGGTTACAACTTTCACCCCACTTTATTTTCTCTAAATCAACTAAGACACTACATAATCAGGCAAGGTAGAATGTCACAAGGGCATGTAATACTAACCACGAGTGAGGGCAACATTGTAGCCATCATTCTTTTGCAAGCATGAACACGCAAAGAAATCTGCCTTAGCTTGGTATTGCTTCAGTGTAGAGGCATACACTGCGTCTCTTCCTTCCAGCAAAACCTGCAAATTGATTATGTCAAGGGTCATATTGTATGCAAATTAACAGTAAAATTAATGGAAGGATTTTCATTTGATAGAATTAAGGTGGGTAAGATTTGGTACAAAAGTAAAACCACTCGATTATGACCTAACAACCATAATTTCAAACTATGAAAATATCATCTCTACAATGCATATATGATTGTCTGCATCTAACCCTGCCCAACTCCCCCAATGTGGGAGGCTCATGCCGCCATTTTTGAATTTTTGTTTGATAGGACTGAAAACAGAAGCTGAAACTCCATGCCGAAAGTGCTAAGTTGTGAACTTGTAGCTCGTATATGTGAATGCAATTACCGAATCCAATTATTGTGATTTGTCAATAAAAACATATAAAATTTGAAAACTATACATCCCAGATTTATCATTGTTTGGTTTTCTCAATTTTTTCGCAGAGTATTTTAGTACTAACAAGCTTTTAATCCATTTATCAAATGCACTGAAACAATTATATACCCACGAGTTATATTTGAAGCATTGATCAAACGCGACATAGATTGTACCTTAGAAAGAAGAATTTGTACTCCAGCATATTTGTTGTCCCATGAGAATTCTCTGACAGCCCAGCCAGTTCCACCCATTGAAGCAGCATTTTTTACCACATACTGTAAATAGTAGTCTTTCTGGGTGGCTCTATAGAGCCATGCAGCAGCCCATAGCAACTCATCCTTTCACCCATAGAAAAGCAAGTCAGAGGGCGAATAAGATGTTTGGTAGTCCCGATAAAGTAAAAAACGCTAGCATAACCAGTTTTGGGATCACTCATGACCTAGTGGTTGAGGGTTCACTTTCATGTGGTCTGATTGTAACGGAGGACAGAAGGTTCAAATCCCACGCTGCTCTTGATTAATGACCTTAATCATCACCATTTACCCTTGGCCCATCGCATGAATTGGGTTAAACCATGATGGTTTTTGCGGTGGGGCTCAAAGGAAAGGGCTCTCAGTCGTCAAGGATGTTGGTCCCATCATTGTGAGGTACCCATGGTACATTCAGAGAGCATAGTTATAAACCGGTAGCTTCCTATGCCTTCTTGTTCAGCAAACAAAGAAAGGGAAATGCGGCATGACAGGAATCGATTAGACTCACTTCAAATCCAGAGGATGCGTAGAACTGGCTAGATCCCGGGATTGAGTCATCATACAGACCCCTAAATGTATCAGCAAAGGTGAAAAGCTGCAAGAAAAAAATGCGCATTACCTGTTTGATAAAAGTCCCAGAACAGGGCATAAATAATGAAGTACTATATAAAACATCACGGCTAAATTTACCTGTTCGGCGTGCGCTAAGAGGCGATGAGAGTAGGAAGAGTTGTAAGGCTTAAAGGCCAACGAGGCGGCAGCCAGGGAGGCTGCTGTTTCGCCGGCGAGATCGGAGCCGGGATTATTGGAATCGAGCTTGTAAGCAGTTCTTGGAGTTGTCATGTCCTCCGCTCGTTCCCAACAGTAATGGTCCGACGCTCCATCCCCAACCTGCAACAATTGACATTTGTGACATCCATCCAATGTCTAAATCTCAAATGGCTAATAACCAAAATTAAAAAGATTTTTTTCCTTTTTCTAAGTTATATAGCCTATGATATAAAGATATAATTAATAAAATTATATAGTTCGGATTTTAATCATTTTATGTGAAACTATTATTCCTTTATTATAAAGTTCATTCGGATAATTATGTGATCGAACGCCACTAGATAAAATTTCTCATTTATCACTCTTATAAGCCCTATATTTAAATTAATTATTTTTTTGGTAGTTATATTTGTTTTTATAAAGTAAACATCACTTGTATCTATTTATAGTACAGCACCATAGTGATTTTAATATATTAAAAACCACCCCAAACACAAAACAGCTCAATTGTTATTCAAATCTGCCAGAAAAGTAGTGTGCCCATCGAATATACTGTTTTTTGGTGTTTCATATTTTAAGGGTTTGAGTTTTTATAAATAATGGGTTTGGTAAATTCAGCTTAAAAAGAAGGTTTATGAATAAAATAAAGGTCAAATAAAATTTAGTATAATTGGAAGCATAAAAAACGCCTAAGCAAACCCTACTCAGCAGCCTTTACTGATTCGGTCCAACAGTTCAACAATTTCAACCTAGAAAGCGAGCTAATATACCAAATAATTTACAACAACTAGTTGGACAAATCTCTATAAAATAACTATCCATTTTCCGCACATGGAAGCAACATATTATAACAAACTAGTCAGAACAACTGTTTTATCCTATTCGTGGGCAGTTGTCATTGGATAAAAATAATCCAACCGCCTTTCACCTCTATAAATACTCCTTTCATTCTCACGGAAAAGAGGGGTCAAGCGGCCAGTGGGAGAGAATTCGGAAGAAGAGGCTGGAGGGGAGGATCCAAAAAAGGGAGGACCCAAAAGGAAGGCCTGATCACCAATTCTTAAAAGAAACCTTCCACCTAATCCCTCTAGGAGTCCATCAAAGAAAAGCTTTCCCTCCAAGAGATCTTACATTTAAGTAATTAGCCATCCTTTATAGCACACTAATAATATTTAGATAGTCATACAATCTACAATCACGCCTCTAAACCACCATTCTATCAGGCATATCTCTAAGTCGTTCCTCTGCGGGCACACTTTTAAGCCATTTATCAATTGGGCATACTGAAATACTCGATCTACTGATACATGCATCATCTATACATCTTTCTATACTCTTAGAAAGATTTCTGACTTAAACGTCGAAAGATATATATTCGGAGCAATTCTCGCCGTCCTCTAAATTCTCGTTTTCAATTATATTGCGTAAGGTTTAAGTTCAAAATTATGAAAATCGGATCCGCAAAAATTCGACCAAGCACAAAAATTCGATTTGTGGCCCCCTACTCCGTAAGATAATCCGAATTTATAGAATGCAACAATAAAATAATCAAGAGTTTTTTTTTTTTTGTAAAAAGAGTGTAACTGATTTATTTTTTTCACTTATACTCTTCATAATATAATAAAACCATTCCATCTTATTTTTCTAAACATAGCCCACTTCATGAAAGTAGACCATATAAATTTATTATCTTATATACACTTAAATTTTTGTCTTAATTCAATCGTTACATGCAACATTTTAGTAGTAGTAAGAGTTAAAATTAAAATAGAATTGTCTAATTGTTAATTTTTTTAGTATTTTCAAGTTAAAATCAATCAAAAAATTATCATTATATATATATTTAAGTCGTAAAAATGACTTTTCGTGTAAAATATTAAATATAACCGCATGTGGTATATTAAAAATAAAAAATGTACATTGGGTTATATTTTGTCAAATTAGATACAAATCACTAGCAAAAGACCTATGGTTATCAATGTGATTGAAAGGTGTTTATTTAATAAGTTATTATGTACATCCCAATAATAATAATAATTATTATTATTATTGCAATAATAATTATAATAATTTTATTTACCTGTGCCCAGAGAAGGTTGGGTTGAGTATGTGCTTTAAGAAAGTAATCAGTTCCCCATCTTATGGCCCACAAAGTATTAGCCATCTGATTGGCAGAGATTATCTCCTCACTGAAATCAACGGCTGCCCATGAAAGTATGGTGACACTGAATGCCATCGGCAGTCCAAACTTCACATGATCTCCTGCATCGTAATACCCTCCTACCAAATCTACCTGCCATAGCCGTACATTCAAAATATTATAATATCATTAACTATATGAGAGCGCGGATGTTACTTCATAAAGTAGAATCGTTTATTTTATTTTAATTAATTTTTTTATAAATCTTATTAAAAACATTTAAATGAAAAAAAAATTATAAAGAATTCTTTTTTGTGAAGAAAATCGCTCGTTTAATATACAAGAGTACTATTTTATTTTATTTTTTTTTTGGTATGAAACTTATGAAATAGTATCAAAATGGTTTTAATAGCCAACCCGCCACTGCCGTTAGAAGCAACCACCACCACAACCACCTGTACCCCCGCCACCATGGCCGCTTGTTTTTTTATTCTTTTTTATTATACGAGGAAAATATTTTCATAGTGTTGATTAAAAAATCTCCAAGGTAAACAACTGACGAAGAATGAAGAATGATACGAGTCCTATATTAAAGAGTTTGAGATAAAACCTTTAACTTATAAGTTTAAAAGCTCCCATTTATAAAGTATTTTTTTAGGGTGGACTATTTTCCTGAACTTATACTCACATCACAAACTGTGCTTTTACCGAACTTCTAATTAACCTGGGAAACTAAACAGGCTCATTGCGTAGTCATGAGTAATTTCACGATGAAGGAGACAAAATGGGGGAGAGGGGAACGTACTCCTTGAAGGAAGCCGTCGCGGAGTCCGGAATCGGCACGCCATTTAACTCTCTGATCTCCAGGGAGTTTGCCAGATCTCTGAGCCTCGAAGAACAGCAAGCTCTGGTCGAGCGCGTCGCCATAGTCGAAGCTTGAGCCTCCAGTGGTCATGGTTGGCAGCCCAACCACCAGAGCCAGCAGGAAGAACGTAGAAGCCAACCTCTTAGCCATCACACATGAACGTATGTGCCTTTGCGCTGGTCGAATGAGAGAATGTCCTCTCTGCATATCCCCATATATATATAGGAATTACTTGGAAATATATTTTAGTTATTTTTGTGATAGATTTTTAATTTTTTAATATGGTCAATAATTTTATGGTTTGAATTTTTTAATAAAATAAATTTAAATAATTGGTTATTATAAAAAAATGATGAAAAATTTGACTAATTTTATAAAAGTAAGTGAGTTGTAATAATTAATAAATATATTTTATGGGTTTAGTTAAAAATATAAAGTATGATTAATAAAAAAATTATATTATTTAAATATGGGACCTTTGAATTATATTATAATAACGTTATGTTATGATAAAAAATAATAATAATTTGCCGTCTAATGATAATTGACATGGTAGCGCTCACGTTGTGTAAGACATCTCCTCACGTAGACAAATATTGAATCCGCTTTTTTAAGTAAAGATAAAATGCATCGTCAGACTCCGTACAAGTATAATTCCCATTCTGCCACGAGATCGGACTTCCTGCATTTTTCTAGGACTATTAAATTAAAATTTAAAAAATAAAAAAATAAATATAAGTATATTTTTAATTTATTTTTAAAAAATATTAATATTTATTAAATATTAAGTTAAATATTTAAAATATTTTTAATAAAAATAATTATTTATAAATATTAAGTTGAATTTTTTAAAGTTGATGGTGTGGATAAGAGAAACGAGATTTTTGTTTGATTGGAAGTTGGTATTTTATATATATATTTTTTAATTTTTTTAAAAATAAATTTTATAAAATAAAAAAAATTTAAAAAGGATGAAATATCTTATCAGAACATTATTATTATATATAAAACATTTTGTCATAATTTGTAGGTGCCCTTCCCTTTTATTTTTATATAAATTTATTAAAATAAATATATAAATAAATTATAATATTATTTTAAAATATTTTTCTAATATTATTCTTCTTATTTTATTTTACTAATTACAATCATAACATTTTGATTTTTAAGAGATCAAATAAAACTAGCACTACTAATTTAAAAAAATAAATTTTAAAAAATAATTTTTAAAAAATTGATCAAAGGATATACAATTAGACAGAATATTAGTATTAGAAGAAAATCTTCACCTTAAATACATAATTAAAAATTATCAATTTCTTTTTAACAGTTATTTCTGATGTCTAGTTCATAAATATATAATCAATCCTCATTTTTTAAAAATTGACAAACAAAAAATTAAAAAAAAAAGAACTTATTTTTCCACTCTAACTCTTACACATTCAAACTATAAAATCTTGATAAACTAGTACATTCAATTCAGTACTTTAAGCCATTTAGACTTCACATAATGATAGTATTAACTCGTTCAGTTGATTACACCAGCCCTAAGAAAGAAGTGTGAGCAATACTTCCCACGAACTAAGATTTCACCCTCAGCTAATCTTAGAGCCCATCCCCTATAAAGATCGAATATTTCTCGGCACCTGAGTTATAATAGATCAGATTTTCGATGGTCTCACGTCTCCTATCAAAGCCATCAAAGTGCTTAACCCATCCATGATTTCTTGTTTAAATACCAGAATTCTATGATGAAATTTAAAGATTTTATAATCTCATTTTTTTTTTTACTTTATATTAACTTAAATATAGGTGAAAAAAGCTCAGAAAAGCTCTTTAATTTTATTGTTTATAATACAAACAATCATGATCACCACATTCGGATTTAAATTTCGCTTTGGGCAATCACTATTCCAGATAAAATCTCAATACAAGTTTACATTATTAAACTTTAAAAATAATAATTTCTTTTGAAATACTTTTTACATTATATTTCAGGAAGATATTTCTTAAAAAATTTAAATATATTTAAACTGAACTAATAATTTTCACACTTCTAGTGAGAAACAAAGTGACACAATCTCCCCATTAATAGCTTCAGGTTACAAAATGATTTCCAAAGTTTCATATCCAACCGAAGAGAATTTTTAATAAAAAAATGCAAAAAAATAGAAAAAAGAAAAAGGTAAATAAAGCATACTACATCAATGTGTTGCCACTGAAAAGCGTACGGACAGAAAAATTAAATCAGCACATAAGAACTATTTGGTTGCATTGCCTTCGATTTGAGTCTTAAAACCCTCTTACATAATACAAAATAACACAGGGCCTTTAGTTCAAATGGACAAATCCCATTCCTTGCCATCATCAAAACATTAAAACAGGACCTTTAGTTCAACAGCAAGAATATCAATACCCCCAAAAAAAAACAAAACAAAACAAAAAAAGGAAGCTAAAAAACTGAAGAAAGATTGCTCTTTGTCCTGCACTAGCCACATTAAAATTTTACACCGGTTTCTGGGCAGAACTCACCATCTAATGCTGAAAAGAAAAAAGAAAAGAAAAGAAAAGAAGAAAGTAAACTTTAAAATGGTTTTTCAACCCTTAAATCTAATGCTGCGGCTTATTCTGGCATTGATACCGGACGCCTCCCCACCATATGGACCGGTTGGTCGCCTAATCTCCCTAACCTGCCCTTGGCGCCGTTTCACAGTCTGGTCGTGCTTCCTCTGCAGAAAAAAATAGGCAAAATAAGGTTTAATTGACCTATAAACCACAGAAATAATGTCAATGACCTAGCTTAATAAGCAGAGTTCCCAGTTAGATACCCTGTACTTCTTCCTTGGATTTTTGGTCAGCTTCTTGCGTGAACGAGTAAGACCTCTGTTCTTCTCCATCTGATGTCAGTTTCAGAGAAAGTTGTGGTTAAAGCAATTGTCCGGTGGGGGAAGGGTGAAAGTGTGAGCTAGAGCATGTGTTTGATGTGACTTTGAACTAGTTATTACATGTAAGAAATTTCTCTTTATATCTTTACTTCTTAAGCAGTAGCAGTACAATTTGTTTTTACTTTATTTAAAAAAAAAAATTTCAGCAACTCCAAGCACGGTACCAGTTATTAGAAAAGACTAGATTATGCTCACCTGCGTAGTAATCTGACGTTTCCCATCCAAAATGGTATCTGGGTATGACGGGATTGATGGCTTTCTGCACAATCAAGTTAACAGTTCGAGAGGTGAAAATAGTTTGACAAGGCACTTGTGGAAGAATAAGGAAGAAAACCAAGCGATTCATTTAACAGAGGAGTTCAAATTTTAGTTTCACTCGAATATGGAATAACAGATAACAGAGTGCATAAAGGATGGCTTTCAAGCACCTCAGCAACAGGGTCTACTTGTTTCTTTATTCACAGTCACTTTTACATGTCATAGAATGCCAAGAAGATGAGTATTATCCTCAAAAATGCATCCACAACAGTTCCAAAGAACTGGTCAAGAAATTCATTTGATTTGAGGTTTGGTACATTAATTACCCAGCATGCGAAAAATGAGAAGCACCGACCATGAGAGAAAGAACAAAATCGATGAAGGAAAAATTCACCTAGAATATTTCTCTGATTTTGCAGCAAGCTTTTCAGCTCGTTGTAGTTTTACTTGCTTGTAGAATTCATCTTCTGACTCACCAGTTCCACCACTGTCTGCTTCAGCATCTCCACCACCGCCACAATTGCCAGGGTAGTTTTCAACATCATCATCAATGGACTCAATTCCAGCGCCAGCAAGAACCCGAAGCTCATGCTTCCTCCGTCTTTCTCCAAGATCATCTCTTTTGGGTAAATCATCATCGCCAGATGCAACCTTCAAAGACCAAAGTTCAAAAATCAAATCCTTGCATCATTTAATGAAAAAATGAGGCAACGTAGATGCTTATAAGGCTAGGTCTAACTAAATAATAATAGGATCTCAAGTCTGGACAAAACAAAAGACATTAGTTTAGAGCATTCTAGATTCCATCTATGAAGCATAAAAGCAAAAGGATCCGCCAAACTTATTAAAGGGAAAATGATGGGATAGTTCAGGCCAACAAAGATAGAGTAGACAAGTGGGCAACAAAAATTCTTTAACCTCTTGTAGTAAATCCGTCTAATCAGGGAGCCAATATGTAGGCAATGGCTTTAACCCAGCAAGAATATTCCATATTCATGAAAGACCGGGAGTATACTTCATTATCAGTTTCTTTGATGAATAGAAAACACCTAACACTTCACAGAAGCCAAAAGCTGGAACGCTGACATTAAGAATTTGTCGGTACAGATGCAGCATTCCCAGACTTCCCTAAATGTCTTTGCCCTGACCTTTTGATTTTTTTTTCTTTTTTTTTTTTTTTTTTTGTGCCCTGGGAGGGGGGGGAGGGGGATATTGTAATATTCTTTAGAGAGTGATAACCGACATCCTGATGTTTGCAATTATTCGTACCTTTTCAGTTTATGTTTTAAAAAACCTGTAAAGAGGCTAACTAAGTGCTGAATGGCATAATTGGCCTTAGTTAAACAATGGAATGGGATTGAAATTCTAATAAAGTTTATCATATATGGTGGAACTGGATGGAGCCCAACACACCAAATTGTCCACATCACTTTCCCAACTCACTAAGGATGGCAAGTGATAAAGTCATTTCCACGCAGCTCTATCAATAAAGTGATCCCACTAGCAAAGTTGAGTCATAGGATAAAAAAAAACTTTCCAGCATTGAAAGTTAACAGATAGCAAATGTGGCATTTCTTCTAGTTATTGACATATTTTCTGATAAAAACATTTTTCGTCATAGCTATGTTAAGCTATAGGACTCAACTCTATTTTCAAAGGATTTTTCTTCATAATTTACTCTCTAAGCACAACGGTGTTCCAGGGGTGACTTCTATGCAGCCTGCCTTCAATTCTGGGGAGACGTCAAAAAAGATAGATGAGAAATCCCCTTCAGAGAGAGCCTATTTTGAATCAATAGCCAAACTGAAACCCAATCGTCTTCAACCCTGTCGAGGAGCCCATCTCTAACTAGAAAAGTAAATGATTGAGTTTGTGAAGCTTCTGGTCCAGTGAGCCCATAAAACTCACTAAGGTAAGCACCAATATTGGAAGAATTCCAACGCTTTTGACTACCTTGCCTCCTTCCTTTGGTGCTTACGTTTACTCAGCTTCTAACATGCATTTTCCCCATGCAATAAACTGAAGCAACTCAGTCATTGAAGTGAAGAGAATTCAAAGATAAGTTCAAAATAATTGATAGTAGTTTATCCTAACATCGATTTCTCGCTGAAATTTGACAAAAAGATTTGCTATCTAACAATTCAGCTTGAAACAACCGACTTCTCGCGCAGCTTTAAAGGATAGGTAGACCTGCAAATGGTTGTGCTTAGTCAGTAGAGATCAGTACGTTTCAGTAGCTAGGTGCAAAGGAAACAGAATTTAGTTCTTGTCATTGAGAAATTCGCTTGAGGAGAAAGGCTTTATGGCAGAAGCAATCCAAGGAGCCAAGTGTCATGCCAGTAGCAATGGAGTGCCAACATTTTTTAAAAAAAAAGAAAAAAGAAAACTAATCTTACTTCTCTCATTCCCACTTTCACTTCTTATCCTGATTGGGGGATGTTGGTGGTAATGATGAAGAAGATAGAGGAAAACAGATGAAGAAGCAACAGTAAAGAATGGGAAAATATAAAGAGCACAAAAAATACAGCCTTGTAACCACCAATTTCTAAAAAACCACCCTCTCTGTTGTGTGCACGCGCACTATAGTTGGTGCCAAGTGGTGGTGATGGTGCCATGGTGGTTCTTTTCATCTCAAAGTTCTTTTTTTCTTTTTCAGGGTGTGTGTATGTTCACTTTTACATGCAATGTTTTTGTCAGGTTGTGGTGGTGATAACAGTGATGGTGGCTGGTTTTTGTCTCTTAAATTTCTCTCTCTCTCTCTTTTCTAGTTCTGCTAAGCAGTGAAGATGATGTCAAGGTGGATATGAAGGAAGACTGGTATCCAGGTGGAGGATGCAATTTGTTGAATTGGGTGGTGGTGCTGAATGCATTGTAGGGGTGGTAATGATAGTGCTTAATGCAGCCAGATAATGAAGGCAAGGTAATGAAGATGGAAAATTTATGGTGGATGGGTTTTAATTTATTTCCATTCACACTCATTATGTAATACCTGGAACCCCAGGGAGAAGAGCAGCAGACAATTCTTCCTGCAATTCAGGCTTGTGGCTAATGCAAATGGAGTTTCACCGTTATGGTGCCTTGAGGGGAGGTAAAGAAGCCTGATGTCAACACAACTGAAATCCCTAGCTAAGTCAGTTATTTGATCAGCTAATTTGTTAATTGACTGTAAAAATTGTTCTTGCTAGCTATCAATAAAAGGAATTTTAGAATAAATCTTACTAACAAGAATATTTCTACTTTTCTTGATGGAACTTTATCAATATAAGTTTTAAGTGAATTGATTCACGAGGATGAATGTGTGATGGAAAACTCAGGGAAAGAATGTGGCAGAGGGAGGGAGGTTGGGCGGGTGGCTATGGAGGTAGAAAGGAAAGATTGCCGATCCTCTTGCGAATGGTAAGGGATTTTTAATCATTTCAAGAATAAATGATTCTGCACCACATCAGCGCCCATGTCATCAAAATGTACAGAGCCTTACCAATAAGTAGCTGGATAACAATAAACTGGGTGTTGGTTTTTTTTATCAAACCTCAGGAATCAGTGTAAGCCAAGAAGTTACTTCGTGGTTTTGCAAACATCGGGGTATCTGGGCCTAATTTACCCTGTTCTTTAGATGATGGCACATGGGAATAGCACAAAACAGGAACAGTTGTCAGACTTTGGTTATCTCACACCATAGGATGTGGAAGCTAGTACTCAACTTCGAACCATCACAAGCAAACATTTTGTCACAGATCTAAATTGAGTCACAAACAAAAAGTTGGATCATGGATGAAATCTGTATCAACATCGATCGCAATCATATTAATACCGAAGATATCAAATAATATGTCCCAATATGAAATATATCATTACAAAAAAAAATGAGAATTAAGCTGACAGAGAATTATCAGCTGATATTTTCAACTATGAGTTGGATTAAAAGCACTAAGCACTCTATGCAGCTCATGAACCAAAAGATACTTTTTACCATACACATGACAGAGCTACCATCCATGGCAACAGCCCTCTCATAGCTTCCTTGTTTTTCCCCTTCCTCTCTTACAGTGACAGTTGGCAAGCATGTCAACATCTAATTATAGTAGTAAGCTATATGCACCAGAATAATATGGCATATCAAATGGTAGCATATTCTATCTAATTAAGACAATGTCAGCAAAATCCGTCAAGCATTTCCCATGACATACTTCAAGTTTTAATCATCAGAAATCTAGGAAAACCATACCCTGGACATATCACTTTTAGTGGTGATTAACTGGGAAAGCTTATTTGACAGTCTTAGGCCTTGGCCATTTCTTAATGGACCAGCAGTCCCTTCCACATCCATAGTATCATCATCAAAATCATCTAGTGTTTCAAGCTGTCTGTTTCATCAGAATGATCAAAAGAAACGAACCTCATAAGAAGCAGACATATATGTTGCAATTCTTATTTACGTGCAGAATATCATACCCGTTAACCGGTTTCAACTTGTGTGTTTTGGCACCAAAACTTTCCAACTGAGTGAAAGTAAAGATGCCTTTTTTCTTCAACTTTTCCTCAAGGGTTTCTCTTACTTTCAACATCCTGACACTCTCTAAACAGACCACTTCATTCTGCCATACATCATAAGTCCCAAATTAGTGCATCCAGCTTGTCAAAGAGAAGGAACAGAAAACAGGCATTAACCAAAAGAGTAATACTACTGGTCCCACCCACCACTCTATGTAGGGCCCATTGGGATTTTTAAAAAAATGAAAAATTAAAATGGTCTTACATATAGACAGTGAGATATACATTGGTTGAAGGTGGGTAAGACATTTAGCATATCTCTAATAAAAATGTTCCCAAGTGACAGGTGTACCTGAGAAGACATGGACCGTATAAAACATACAACAAAATTATTTTACTGTGCAACCCACCTGGCACATACTGTTATCCAGTTTCTTCTCATATCCCTTTGAAATATCCATCTTAACAGGCTCAGCTGCTTCTCCAAACTGAAATTACAGAACAAAATTTGGAGAAAAGCTTGCAAATCATCAATGGAAGGATTACTATAAATATTACGATCAAAAAAAGGCTGAGACGTAATCACCTTTGGTGCAGCTTGTTTCTCAGCCAGAGGCCTCATGAGGTCATTATCTTCAGGATCATCAGACAAGACTGCTGCATTTTCTGCAGCATAATCTGCAGCAGTTGCAATGCCATCATTTTCATTCAATATCTCCGCAAGTCCACATGGAAGATTCACATCCAGCTCTTTCATCTAACATGTTAAGTACTTATAAGAGTGTTAGCAAATGCATCAGCATGAAACGCACCTCAAGGTCCATCAAAAGGGGAGAAATATGAAAACTAAAAGAAGCCCAGCCTCCATAAGTAACAAATGAAACATGGAAGCCACATTATTAGGATCAATGCAGCTTTCTCATCAGCAAAATGCAAACCACAAACCGAAAGAGGAAAAAAGTAGATCCCCAAAAAAAAAAAAAAAAACTGTTGAGTCCTAAAATAAATCACTGGAGGAGGGAGTCAGCAATGAAAATCAATGTGTATTGGCATAGCACTAGCATTGTTGGATCAATTGTATACACCAGCACCAATTTGTGGGAAAATCCTTCAATTAGAAGTAATTTGTGTTCAATTATTGAGGTCACCATGTGGGCCCAAATGGGACCTAAGCATTAACTCTTTTAGGAACATTGAAAAAACCGTACATGTGCTTATTTTGAATAGAATTTCCACGCCTGGTGTACATAGGATAGGTACATGTGCTCATTTTGGGCACAATATTTACACTTGAGCAGCACATGAAAGGCGCACATGCTCATTCCAGACAGAATGGTCATGACTAAGGCAGGAATAATGGAGCACAAATGCGCCAGCCCTCTAGGCAAGCGTGCATGATGTGCACGTAACAAGCGCATGCTCTCCGGTCAGCATTTATAAAGGGCTTTAGCTTTGTTTCACCTCATTTCAGCTCAAATTTCCTAGAAAGAGAGGAGAGGGAAAGATAAGGAAAGAAGTGAGAGAAAGAAGAGGAACAAGGAATGGTGATTTTTGAAGAAAGATTCTCAAAAACAATTGTAAAATCAGTTAAGGCAAGTGCATTCCAAATCCTTTTCTTTCCCTTTTCTAAGATCCTTACTTCTCTTCCCCATGAACGTGTTTGTTACTACTTCCTTTGGTATTTGCCTTACAGGCATGGTTATGTTCATCTCATTTTCTGAGATTTTGAAGACAATTGCCTAAGTTTCTGAAATTATTGCTTGGAACCCTCGTGTATATTTTGTTCAAGCTTCATGACAAATCTCTACAATCATGTACATGATAAGTTTATGTGTTTCAGAATTCTGAAACATTTTGTAGATATTTCTTTAGTTTAGGTGAGCTATTGTACGAAATTGATGGTAAATATAGTTAGTGACATGTTAGCTACATTTTTAGTACGTGAAGGTTTGGGAAAGCCCATCATCCACAAGTTAGAATAGCAATATTCGGCCCCATCTACAAGGTATACTATGTAAACATACCAACTTCTATTTAGACCCCACCAATGGGAGATATTATTGGACCTTGGTTCAAAGTTTCCACAAATTTTGCTCCCATCATTCGTTAGCCCTTCATATAATTGTGGTGGATTATTCCTTATAATTCATATTCGATTATTTATGCCTTGTTGATCTTTTAACTCACCTTTGTACTTGTGCCTTCAGGCTTCCAGAGTTCCTTGCTCTTCTATCTCCCATCTAGCAATTTTTTTAGTGATACTCCAACAATTAATGATCTAGAAGTCAATCCAATCAAAACACCCCCATCCAAATGGTAAGAACCACAAAAAATGGAACTTCAGAATGACAGAATTTATTTTGGCAAAATATATAGCAATGGCCTATAATTAAGCCTAACCTTAGGATATGGAATCCTCACTTTCCACAGTAAGCAAATAAAGAATAAAGATGGTGAAGATTTTGGTAGTGACAGTGTGAAGCGAGGAAAGCCAACTACCTGGTCCAATAGGCTCTGGATCACCACAAGTCGTGCAATAACTGGATGATCTCGGACAGGCTGTCCTTCGGACTTGAGAAGAAGATAAAAGGTGATAGCTTGGCAATAAGTCAGCAGAAGCAGCCTTTTCACCTCCAAATAATGCATTCCTTCTTTCTTTATGTTCTCCTTCTGAACCAAACATAAAGCATCACAGCACATCTTAATAAATATGAAAAATCTTATCAAGCATGGGAAACTGGGGATGGTCACTACAAATATCAGTGACGTGCTTATGAAAGATATGGAGATTTTAAACTTCAGGCTAAGATAAACTACGTGAATATTATGATCCTGGTAAGTCCTATTTCACGCTGACTGTCCAACAATACCATTTCCAATTTAGGCAATCCAATATAGGAAAGCCCTTTGTGTGCATCAACTACTTACAATACATGGCATCAAATTACACCAAGTTAGAACATATGCATCCACCTATGGAATGAAATATCGGCCAATCTCTAATATATCAACAAATATATATCAATATCTGCTCCAATATTAATATTTCTTGACACCGTAGAAAAATCAAGATATGTGGCCGTATTGATGATATATAGTAATATATCGACATACATTCAAAGACACCAATATCTCCGAGACCAATATCGATATTGATATTTTCATATATGTCGCACCCACATGCACAACCAAATTCAATGATGTTCTCAGTTCATTATTGCATAACAAATTTCAACTGAATATTTGAAATGTCACGGGAACACATATGTACCTTGCTTAAAAGGGGGTTAACTTCGTCCAGCTGTTCGAAGGCATCATTCAGCTCACTAAGTAAGACTACTAGTTCTGGAGCAGAGCTGCGGGTTAAAGCATGTTAGATAACAACCAGAAAAGTGAAAATTTCAAGTCATCCCTAAAAAGCATCTGGAAGGAAAAAGAAATTTAAATTTGCATGTCATCAAAGAAACATTACAAGCATTGTTGTAGCAGTTAAGTGCTTGTACAATATAAGAAGCACATAACAGCCATGGCATAAAGAAAGTTTTAAGTAAACTCGGCAACAAATCTTCCCAGATTTTAAAGAGCTTATTCATTGTTCCTAAGAAAAAAATTAGCACAAGATGCATGCTAACATGATTTTTCGCACATGGGTGACCAAGGTTGATAGAATGTCTCAACAGAAAACCCTTGCAAAATCTAATTGCATTAGATGATCTTTAGATGTAGACACCAAAGTCACATAAAACAATCTCAAAACCAAAACCAAAACCAGACTGAAATAGGATGACAGCAAAAATGAGATGGACCCATACTCATTAAGGTGAAAATATTAGTCCTCTGAAACCAAGTGGCAAAAAGAGGATCACCCATCAAAATTTCACCAAACTTTGTTGCAACAAAGAGACTTGCAGGAAAAGGAGAGAATATATGACACATCTGCAGAGCCTCAGTGCAACCAAATAAACATGGCAAGTAAAGCTATCCGATGGCTGAAGGAATTAAAGGCAAAAGCTTTTAGACAGGCAATGCTATGGAATATAGCTAGCCAATCTCATGATTGGCAGTCCTTATTAGCACGGGGCTAGGAAAGAGCCAACATCGCAGGATAATACGTTTGCTTTGCCTGGATGCTTTGAGAATCTTAATCAAAACATCTTGGTTTCTAGAATTGCATCTAATTAAGTTCTATTTCCCAGGGATGAAGGATGAAGTAGAAATAAAAAGAAAGATATCTGAATTGACCCATTTAAGGCCCACAGAGAAGAAGGTTTAATTCGGCTAAATAGAAAATGCCAACTGATGAAAAATGCACTCTAGGTTAAACACCTAATTCTAGGAATGTTGGAAATAGCTAACTTCCCAATATCCAACCAGGCTTCCTGCAACAATTTCTTGGTTGATTTAGGAGAGGGGTATGGACCGGCATGCAGATGAAACCAACCAACAGCTAAAAAAAGAACAAAAGCTATTATTTCATAAGATGGTGCTGAACTTTTAAATGTGGAGATTCTCCTCAAAAAACAAACTAGTGAAAACATTGAGCAGGTGAAAAAACAACAAACCAGATTGACAAAGGATGGGCTTGGGCAAGGCCCAAGCCAATCCAAGGCCTTCAAAGCTGCTTCACTGCTAAAACTTCATACAGTCTGTTAGCCGTCTTGTGTATTAGCATATTTCGTAATTGCGTAGAAACGTTCGTTATCTGCGACATCATTCTTGCTTGGTAGAGTTTCATTAGTTTTATGCCTGAATGTCGTACGTGTCACATCCTCAGCATTCCCGCCTCTCTATCCTCCGTTCCACCCCTCCCCGGGAGTTGCGCCGGATGGGCACCCGAGGCGCCAACTAGGCACGTTTGATGAGCGCCCGAGGCACCACCTAGGTGTGTTTTCTAGAACTGAGGCGCTCACGCCTAAGTGTGTTTTCCAGAACTGAGGCGCTCACTTTCCGCGTGAGCGCCAGGGCACAAAATCACCCGAACTCTTATCCTGCGCCACCGCGCAAGCAGAGCGCTTTTTGTTCCTAGCGGCTCTTTTATTTTTTAAACCATTTGGGCTCCTTTGTATATATGAGCTTTTCTTTTTCATCTCTAGGGTTTTTGAAAAAGAAAATTGAGACACAAAAAGGCTACGTTCATTATTCATTACCTTGAGCAAAGATTTTGTGCCCACCGGAGAAAGCTTCACCATTTATATGTGCTAGTTTGCCAAAGCATTCTTTTCCTCTTATACTATTTGACTACACCTTCTTCCCACCTATTAACCTTCGTGGCGACGTCGATAGCGTGGACACTGGGATCCACTGGTATGCGGCAATTCAGGCAGTTCGTGAGGAAAAATTAATGTGAATACCGGAAGATGTCCGGTTCTATTGCTGCAGCAAATCCAATGAGTTCCTTGATAGAAATCACAAAACGGGAGTAAGTCAGCTAGGTTAGCGACTCTGTATCACCCGATCTGTAAATTGACTTTTATAGTGGATATCATCCCTGATCGTTGAATACCGGAGGGCTTTTCTTGATAGCTCCGGGTATTGAGTTTTTTCCTCATCACCAAAAATTGCCTCTTGTTTATTATTGCTTATTGCCTTACTTTTTATACTTGTTATTGTTCATATCATCTAGATTTAAATTTCTTTACGTATATTGAATATTTTGTTTCGTACTGCGTCCGCTAATTTTTCAAGGGGTTGAAACTTTTATTGTGATTTGGGATGAAACATTCCCTTCACAGATAATTTTGCTTCAATTTATTTAGTACTAGCTTCAGAATGCCCAAACTGCATTCCATCTTGTCTAATCAGAAGTATAAAGTCCTAGCAGACTTTTTATATTGTTTGTGAAGCTCTCTGTGGGTGGTGACATGCAATGGATAATTTTCTACCTGAGGGTTCTTGCTTTGGTTAACAGATACATCACATGTGAAAGTCAACATGATTAAGTAAAGCCTTTTTTTGACATGTTGCAGGCGAGCTTTGGATCACAGATTTCATTTTGATGATACATGCTAGTTCAGCAGACACTGTTCAGAATGAATCTTGGCTTGTGAATTGTTTGTTAGAAGGAAATTGGTGATTGATTGGACTAGGTGGAAGGAATGAAATGCCATTGCTTTTGAAAACAATGATAGAATATTCTGAAACTGTCATCTAATTGGCTAAACACCTTGCCTGTATGAATAGGGCAGTAGCCCTCTTCGTCCTGTGACCTTATCAATTTTGTTGATTTTCTTCACTACTGATCTATCTTTGTTATTGTTCAATTTATTTGATAATGGCACCTTGCATCTATGATTTGATAATGTATCCTTCTTACCAATCAAAAAAGAGGTCATCAAAGCACATTGATATGCAAACATAACAAGGCCATGCCACATCAATACCATGTTCTGGTTAAAATAGGGTATAAGAACCTAAACAAGAGCACCTGAAGGCTGGCACGCAAGGTGGTCAATCCAGTAGACAAAGAAACAACCCTCTTACAGAAAGTGTCACTATACCATCATCTATTTATAGCCCCCTGCAACATTTATGTTGTCACAGTGCACTGACAAATGTCATAAGAGCGACCAAAGCATCCAGGGATTTTCTCAAAAATCACAATTTTGTGCCACTGTTTATTTCATCTCGTAGCTTCTCTACAATGCCAGGAATAAGGTTGTATACACATGATCCCCCCCAAACCCCGCGATATGAGAGCATCATGTATTGGGCCGTCTTTTTCTCATGTCAAACTCTCTCTGATCTGATTTCAATAGAGCATCACATTGTTATTGAGCACAGCAACAAAAAAAGCCGGATGATGCCCACAAAAGTCTACAAAAGCTTATTGGTGTCATCAAAAACTTATACAACCCCACCCCCAAGAAGGGCAAGTTTCATTTGTAATGGCATGGAAGGCTAGTGGTTGTGATTGCTTTGGTGATTGAGCAATAACAGCTGACTATTAAGTGAAGCAGCAGCAGGACATGATGGTAGGAGAACTTAAACTCCAATAGCAGCACCAATCTAATGCTGCAAGGCCTGTCATAACACTGATGAACTCAACTGCAAAAAGTCAGTTTCTTTAAGGATAGGAGCGTCAAGAATAAGTTACCGATTCCTAATAAAAGAGTAATGGCTTCTCAGAGAGCTAGCCACTAACCAAAAATTCTCAAATAAAGATTAGTAAAATGATAATTATAAAACAGATCAGAATGATAAGCTGATATAGAAGAAATAATTCTTAGTCCTTTAATTTCATTGATATTGGACTATTGAAGCCGCCAGCCTTTGGATATCGATCTTGGTTTCAGCTACGCTTCTTCTAGCACAAACACTTCCCTTGCCAGTATTTTCAGGGTTTTTCATATTTTCGCTCAAGCAGTCTAAAGTTTTTTATTGATTGAAGAACCTATACTACTACACTATTCGTTGAAGAACCTAGACTACTACACTATTGTGATGCACTCCATCGTTGGGAGAAAAGCCAACAAAATTCATCAAGTTCTGATCCCTGGTAGCAGCATATTAAAATTGCAAGCCATGATTTCAGATCACAGATTGGTTCACCACAGAGAACAGATTAGTTTTCCATCAGCCAAGCCAAGAGATAGATGTAAATTATTCAACTGTTGGGCCATAACTGCTCCATGCCATTGCATATTTCAGTCTCTGCTTGCAAATAAATAATCTTAATCATCATGGTACTAACTAGGGCAAATTTGTCCAAGTCACTGTTGGGTGGTCTAAGCCTTAATCCCCATGATTTGAGCATAATCAGAATCAAGCATTGGCTGTTATGGCTAAGGGCTAGATACAAAGGTGAGACCACCCATGACTTCAAGGAGTGGTAAGAAGTACTTCTGCTATTGGATCAGACCACTAGTTTGTATTTATTACCAGGCCCCTTGCTCATCTGTTCTACACAATGAAACCAATGCTCCTCTTAAGTGTTGCGCTAAATTAGAAAGGACTCCTGATAATAGAACCAAAAAAATGAAAGACAAAAAACTAGCCCTTACATGATATCCCCATTAATCGTGATTTATGAAATAACACACACACTGACTGAGTTCATCAAATGTTTCCTCCCCAAGCACACGCAAAAGAAGTGCACAATGGTCATTCCTTGAGGCCTTGTGCATTATGCATAATGTGCATGTGACATCTATGCAACACAAACTCCACATCAACACAATTTTTATGAGGAGTATTCAGAGTTGGAGATTTGATCCTATTAAACATATCTATGGTAGCAAGGCTGGAAAAATGCCCAAATTTTCAAAGCAGAACTCAACCATAACTTCCTCATAGAAGATTCTAACCAACATGATGAACATCATCTTTAAGTCAATAGATGTGATGAGACTTGACAGTCATGAAACTAATGAAGAGACAACAATTCTTGGAGCGAAATATTTGTATCAGAAACCACTTAAAACAAGAACTTGGGTTCAGTTTAGCACTTCTAAAATCAAGTTGCCCATCAGGCATACAAGTTACATGATCAGTTCAATCAGCACTATTCAGTAGTTAGGTCAATGAATCTGGTAGAGCAGGGCTCAAAGTCAAGGCTTTAACAGAAGAATCATTTGAGCTGAATCAAGAAATGTACTAATCTGAAAGTAAAGAAAAACAACACCATCAAGAGAATGCCACCTATGATTATGGCGGGTACCATGGTGGTTGGCTACCCAGATTCTCTAGCTCATATCATGAATCAATTTTTGAAACAACATTAAAGGACAATGGGATGAAGATCTAGGGCAGAGATGATTCAACAATTTCTTGTTGGCACAGTTTCTAATGCAGTAGCTCAGCTCTAATTTCCAACCCCATTTAGTTTGACTCCTGATCAAGACTTTCAGTCAATAGCTGATGGTTTGGAATCCCTCAGTCAGGATGAACAATTTGATTCCTGATAAACGAGAGCATTCCCAAGATTCTCATGTAATCTATGTTGGAAATGACTCCTACTTGTGGGAAGTGTTCGGTAGTTGTCACCTACAGAGCAACTGTTTCTGTTTCTTCCACTGGGGAAAAAAAAAGGTAAAATAAAATTCTAAAAAAACAAATTTTTCCTTGTCTCCCCTTATCACAGCGTGATTCTACATTTCTTAGCAATCTTCAGCATGTGTGACTATTCTACACCACAAATATACAGAATAAAGAATTTAGCAACTAAAACATAAACTAAGTACAAAAGCGGACAAATGCATGACGCACTGCATTGTGGGATGGTCAATTTTACGCTATCACACCTATACATATGCATAGAGGCTATATCTATGTACACACATCAACAGATGGATAGATAGGTTGAATGATAGAATGGGAAAGAGAATACAAATAGTATGTGGAGCACTAATAATATAAAATATACCAAAAAAATGCAACTAAAACAAGGTACAATACCTAGATACAACGTCCATCAGCTCATTCCTTGATAAAGCACTCAAATCTTTTTCGACTTCTTCGTAAGTAGTCCCCTTGTCATCTCTGGTCTCTTTGTTTTCTGAGATTCTAGAGGTATCTTTCCCTTTAACCAACATTTCCTATTAAATAAAACAATGACATATAATTCAGTCTTTGAAGTCCAAAAGAGGAACAAAAAGGGCACAGTTGTCAGGTAGCACTAAATTACTGACAGATTAGCTAAAAAATAAAATGATGCACAACTCTGACCTCTACGGTGGGCTCCATATCACTATCATCTTTTTCAATATTTTCAATCTGGAAGTCTGCCATCGTCAAACTTTTGGCTCTTTCCTGCTGAAAATTAATTGCCTCTGCCTCTTCCAATGCAGGATCTTCCTCATCACTTGATTGTAACTGTTAAAGACTCATCATCCCAGAAACTCAAATTTGAACTCAACAACACGGCATACACATGGAAGACATTTGAATCAATACCCATGTATAATTACATGGCACAATTTTTCCGATTCAGGATAAACTAATACCACAGTTTCATAACCACAGATGCACTGGACATTAATAAAACATCTTCCAAAAAATCCATAATTGCAACTGCTATCAGAAGATTACCTCATAATCAACATTGTCTCCATCATAGTAAAACTTTTTTCCCCAACCCCAACCAGTCCTCCTTTCTTCCTCGTCTCCAGCATCATCATGCATTTCATCCTCAGCATCCCCAAACTTTGCTTTTAAATACTTCTGTGTCCTTGAAACTGAGATAATTTGACAAAGTCACAGTTAGAGAGAATAACATTGGCACTGAAAGGGTAACTAGAAACCAGGAAAATGAAAATCATTTTATGTATATGATGTATTGATTTCATTCTTAGGTGCAAACAGTTCAACGGCTTCAAATATAATCATACTGCCAGACTATATTCTAGATCTCCTCGTGTTCTGAAAATTAGTCTGCAGTGTTGTGGAACCTGTTATGTATCCCTATTTGGATCTACAAAATGATATCCTAATCTAAAAACTGAACCTGTCATGTATTTATATTGCTAATATTGAAATAATTTGATAAATTTGGTTGAATATGGCACTCATCATCAACAATCGCAAATACTTCTAACTACTATCATAACATTTTGCTAAATATCATAATATTCTGGCCAAGTTTTTTTTTCTTTTTTTTTTTTGTGTCACCAAATACTTTGCCAATACCAGAAGCAGTGAAATTTTGAAAGTGGTTTTCTATTATGAATTTGACAGACAAGATGATTATTGGATTATATTGTAGTATAATATTACAGTAGGTAATGCTTCGTTTACCTATCAAACATAAGCTCTGTACCGTCTAATAATCTATTTGCATCATTGAATGATCAATATCTAACCGTCATTATCTATATGCTTTATTCTCATACACATTGGTGATATAAACTATTTTTACTTATAAAATTTCAAATTTGTTAAAATCTTTTCATATTATATAACATTTCCAAACTTCTCTGAAAGCAATGTTCTTTCAGGTGCAATAGCTAATTCATTTTTGCTATATCATATAATATTAAAACTTTCTGTGTTTTGATATATCTTTCTATGGATATTCAAATACTAACTACCAGTGAAAAAAATTGTTCAAGAAAAGTATAACCAATCATTATTTCATCTTTACAGAAAAATTGGTGGCAAAGACTAATAAACAATAAAAAAATCTCGGCCCATAATATAACTAATAAAAATCTGCCATGCAAGTAGCACATATTTGTGTCTTTCGGGAAAATGAACATCTACAGTACAAATGGGGCAATGATGAAAATGAATGGCCAATTGAATCTCAGCACCCACCCCTCAAATAAAGAAAGTGGAAGAAATAAATTAGTGTATTTTTGTAAATGAATGCCTTAGAGTCTAGGCACACATCTATTGGAATGAGCCTTACCTAAGTATATTGGCATGCCAGGCTTTGGGCCTGAGTCTATGCACACCTTTAACAACATTGATTACCACCATAAGAAAAAGATGGAGAGATTCAAACATTACTTTTTAAAAAAAGGTCATTCCTCGCTCCCATTGTACCCATGGAACGGCCAAAGGAATAAAAGAGATTTGACTTATTTTCAAAGGATTTTATGTTGAACCATCCCCCAAATACAGTGATTACTTGAGACTGCCAGATCACGACGACCTCAAAGCTGACATGATGGTTGATGTCATGACTTTACAATCAAAAAATGGATGATTGACAGATTCTAGTAGGTACATTTATCCAAAATCCACAACCTCAAACATCCGAAACTATAGGATCACAAAACAAAAGGACAACAAATAAGAAAGTTAAATAACATTACCCAAATCAGTCAACTAGTAGGAGAACATGGCGCCTCTAGAAGCATGGATTCTATCCTAGTGGTCTGAAGTTCATTTACCATAAAACAATTAGGAAAGAAAAATGGAAGCAGAACTAATATAAAGGACTTGCTTTGCACAAAATTACTTATAGACAATAGACCAATACCAGCTTACATAATACAGGTCAGATAACAAAAGAGGGAAAAACAGACAAAAAGTAGTTCAATTCTTCAATTAACAAGAAGATAAATCAACTAATACACTCCATGCAGTTCACATCGAGAAATGTGTGCTTGTGTGTGTGTGTGCGTGTGTGATTAAAGACCATGGTTCTTCTACTGTACCCTAAAAGCTTAAACTATTGACTTAAAATCTGAATAGTATGCCAATTGCAGAAAAATTCAGAATAGAATACTGCAAAAACATAATTTTGAAGAATACAAGCACAATGCAATCAAAAAAAGTTTAACATATAAGCCAGTTTTATATATATCATACTTTTTGCCACCAGGCCACCAAGTTTGGCATCATCCTCATCATCATCCTCATCATCATGAATGTCCTAGAGGAAATTTGGTCAGAAGGCAGTCTAGCAGGCAACATCAATATAAAACTGCAAAAAAAAAAAAAAAAAAAGAAACAGAAAGGATGCATGCTCTCTAATTCCTTGTTTGTCCAGATCATGAAAATAAAACAAGGTGCTCATCATATCTATCGCATGCAGCATGCAAGTCGGATAATGATGGAATTACTGGACGATACATAACAAACCCATTAGAAACTGTTCAAAATTAACCCAACAAATAGAGACATAAAACCTCATAATCGAACACCGGGTGCTCATTATCTTCGTCAGATTCTCCAACATCTTCGTTAATGTCAAGAGGAATCACATCCCTTTGCTTATGAACTGCAACGCATAGAGATCATATAACAACCATTTCTCTTCATCTTCACAATTAATCAACTAACAGATATCCTATTTACATTAAACAAAGGTTGAATTAAATCAACAGTTGGAGATAATTAATTACATGCATCTATTTCATCATCCATATTGTCAAGATCCAAATCCTTGCTAAATTTCATTTTCTTCGGATTTCTGCTTCCAGTTTTCTGATTCTTTCCACGTTTTCCCATGATTCTGAACTGGTTCAAGAAATTCTACAACATGAATAATTAAGAAAGGTGAACAGATCTCAACAGAACTATGCGAGGAAAGCAAATAGGCTGAGAGTGAGTATATCAATCAATAACCAATTGCAAAGTCAAAATCTAACCACTGTGATTCGGAATATGTTTGAGAATAAAATATAAGAAGGAAGCAAATTATGGAGAAAAACATTTTCTAACAGCACAACGTGAAGATCATAGAGGAATATACATACATATACACATACATATACATATACATATATATATCGACACACACACACACACCAAATATGCTATGGTTAACAATAATTTCCATTGGCTAACAATAATTTCCAATGGAAATTAGATTTTATATAGTTAAAAAATTACTCTTTTTATTTGCCAAAAAAAATTTGAATATGTTTTATGTTTCATTGCTACTTGGAGCTAAATAAAGCATTTATAACTTTTTTGATCCCTAGTAAATTTTATAAAATGGGCTTTCATGAAACTGAAAATTCTCCTTTACGTGGTTTGATTATAAAACCAATTTAAAAAAACAATTATCAAACAATTAAGTGCTACTAATTAGTGATCAACGGTGTTCAGCAGAATTGTTGACAATTAACCAATGATGATAGCCTGCAACTATGGCTACTATGGGTGAAGTTTTTACCAATGTGTTTTGATTGTCATAATTGATTAATTCTTCAAAAACCTTATCGCTTTAAAGAAAATGTCATTTTCAGAATATAAACTTAAATTTTTTTCTTATTATAAAATATTCCTCGGTGGCTTATTTTTATGTGTGACAAATATAGAAAGAAGCCTGAAATGCCAAAGTCAACGACTCATTGGACGAACAGCCTGAAGCCCAAAATCAACAACAATTGCTACCAATCGTGTGTGTGCGTATGTGTGTGTGTAGTACAGTAACAAGTGTCATGACCCAAAACATATACGCAGGTCAATAATATTCCCAAAATAATATAAAATTCAATAAATGTATCAATAACGACAAAACCCAAACCGTGTCTAACAAACCATACATATACATAACAAAAAGCAGCAAAACTCGCACAGGATCTCATTGGATATAAATCTGAATATTAAACATGAGACCTGCTATCCAAACATTACAAAGGAGATATCCAGCACAAGCTCAACTCATCAATATGACATAATTATCCCATAATTTCTCAATACAAGGTCCACGATTCAAAACCAACCATACATAAATACCAAATACACCCTTGAGAACTCTGAAACATAATCAACATAAACATCTCTACTCACCAATAGAGATATGCCGCATCAAATTGCATCCGAACTCCTGCAAGCGTATCTAAGTCACTGGTCTGAAGGGAGAATGCGACGCCCTGAACCTAAATCACCCGACCCAAAAAAAATTACCTAAAACCTCAACCAATCAAACTAACTCTAGAGCTCCTGTCACGAGCTTTTAACCTCAAGATCGTCTCTATCCGGAAATTTCCTCAACAACAACTTGATTTCTTTTAACTTGTCATAGTTTCTACTCTGGAGCCAATAAAACGCAAATGTGAGCCTAAGGCCCAAAGAAATAAATAAACAATAAAACAACGGAATGAAATAAAACGTCTCAGATAATAATATCATAATTATATAAGATAAATCATCAATTATCCGATATTCAACAACCTGTCGTATTCACGACTCAAATGCCACATGACAATAATTCATTGAGATGCAAATTGGATTCCATTCAATCCAAGTATCAATCACGGTATAGGTTCTATCAAACCCATCACAAAAAAGGTCCCAATTATATAAGATATCACAAAAGTTTCATCAGACCTTATACATCATAGTGAACCTTCAATTCAAACACCCGCCCCACGGTTGGATAACCCTCAAGGTTCCAGTGCTCACAAGTTTGACAAACGACCTTATGGTTTCATGGTACTTGTCAGCCATAGTGTACAAGTACCGTATCCCATCCTTACACACAAAGGACATTCTTGTTATTTCATTGGATAACCTTCGCATATTCTGTGATCTTCTGATCCATGCCCCTCTGAGAACAGAATATTCATATCATCAAGTCAAATCCAGCACCATTTCGGTATGATATCTACAGATGTCTCACCAATCGGTTCACAGGATGATAAACGTCCATCCAAATGACCCCAACCTCCGAAATATGGATTCAGTATCGAAAAGTGTAGGCTACACTGAGGTTTCGTAGCCTCCTATTCGACTCGATATCTTAGTATTTTCATATTCTATCCTCAACTTAGCCATAAGAGCGCCAAAAAATGTATGCACGCCAACAAAGTTAACGCGAAAAATATTTTACCGGAATTCATCAATGAGATACAGGAATAATTACTTCACCGACTATTATCATTCTAAACTCACCAAACGTACACATGTACACAAAACGGCAGCACATTTATATATATACAAACCACATTTATATATAATATACATACATATACAACCCCCCAACACACACACACACACACACGCACACAATCTGCCAACACACACTGCATACGCCATACACACGCCACGCACAGTGCACACCTGCACATACACAGCCGCAATACACATACATACACTCTGACAGCACATACGCCTATACGTATAATTCTTACACGCACATACAGCATTCGTATAAGACCTACACATATACGTATATACGTAAACCTGAATCCGTATCCCTCACTCACGGCACCAACGGCCAGCAACCCAACGAAGCCCTGTTTCCGATTCCGCTTCCATAGTCAATTCACACAGCAAAATCGACATACATCACGTATTTAACACCGTCGGGCAGGAACGCAATTAATTTAGAGTTAGAAGGAAGGATTGGTTGCAAAATAATAGAAGATTTATTTGCAAACGAGAGAGGAGTTTTACTTGCAAGAGAAATAGTAGTATTACTTGCCTGATGCGATGGGTAGGGTTTACCGGCGGCGAGGGTTTAAAGGTGGCTGAGGCTCAAGTTGACGACGGCGACTAACGGCGAACGCCGGCGGCACACCTCCGGACCCAGAATGGAGACGGCGACGGCTTCACTGAAGCAATCGGCTAGGGTTTGCGATGATGGCTCCGGCACAGGTTAACGACAGTGACACTTCCTCCGGCTCAAGCTTGCAACGGCAACTTCGACCCACTCCTACCACAACCCTCAGCACTTCCCGCGCACCTCAATTTATACACCCAGGACCAAGGCCGCCCGATTAATTGAACGGAAACAAAACGCCATAAACGATCGATTGAGTGAATGAGGAAACGGAAACGACGACAATGGCCGAGGAAGGGAAACGGAAGAGGAGAAGAGAACGGCAGGGCAAAGAGAGGGACGGCGAGAGCGAGAGAGAGAGCGATCAGAAACGGGAGAGAGAGAGAAACGGGACATGCACGCAGAAAGGGAAAAGTGGGAAGGATCCAGAAGGGGTGAGGTGGCAGGTTTAACTATTATAAATTATTTTATTAATTAATTATTTAAACGTTTTATTATTATTATTATTATTATTATTATTACGTTTTAATATTATTAATATTATATTTATTTATTTATTAACATAATTAATTACTTATTATTAATTACTAATTATTTAATACCATTATTATTATTATTATTATTATTTATCAATATCAAAATATAATATTATTTATCATTAAATTAATTCGATTCAAAACACTGAAGTGTTACAATGAAAATATAAAAATATGAGTCTGAAATTCAACAAATATCATGATCATATTAAACAGTACCGATAAATTAAAAGAAATTGATATCACATAATAACCACGTAAAATAAAACAAAAGGCTCGTGAAATTCTTGAAAACCGATGAGATACCTCATGCTAAATTATTGTCCGTATCAAACAGTTCACCCGATACATAATTATAACAAATAACGATCCCGTCAAATTTTATAAACGATATCATATCATACGATTCGATATCACATTATAAAATCGCGATTGTCACCACATGCACACGAGACACATACGATCATCCGGATTTAATATCATATGCTGAAATAAAATGAATATCGAAACCAAATCATATAATCAAAACGTGTTCTGAGTTTTATACATATTCATACGTATGATACATTTCTATCGCCTAACCCGCGGGCCAATCCATGTAATATCGGGTTCATGACAATCTGCGTATCTCAAATTATAATCTATGCAAATACATGTAAAAATACAAACCATGTAGAAAATTGAAGAATCAAATACTATCATACCAATTTTATGATGGGTTACCCTCCTCCGGTAACCATAGTTATATCAACTACAATTTAAACCAACAGCTCAAATACCTGACTACATTTTAAGTCGGCAGTTCAAAACCATCAATGTACTTTGTCTCCCATATACTAGAAACTTACTCACTATACTTTACTACCTACGGCTTTGGATGCAATTTCAAGTTTAATTATATATATTAGGATATCCGAATATATTAATTTTTCGTCAATTTCTTACAATGGTTCTCATTTATATGTATAGTGAGACAGGTAAACTACAAAACACTACAACTTTCCTGCTAGCGGAAGGGGGCCACATATTACTTACGTCTTTGTTAGGACTAAGTCTCCCCGTTGGGAGCGATACCATCAAATCACACACCTCAAATCACAAAACGACCTACCAATGTCTCGGACTGCCATAGTCCTAGGATCTCAAACTGCCATGATCCTGTAGTGACCTCACCCCTGGCAACATGCATGTGAACATATGTAAGGCTTGGTTCATTATTCCACAACATGCGGATACCCAAATATATACATATATATCATTTAGTTTTTTCATAAATAACATAACCCTCCAAAATCATAAATACTAATATAAAACCACCAAATAACTAATAAAACATACTTACATGTACATAATAAATAAATTTGGTGTACATAAAAATATATACGCGTTAGTAAATCTCCAAACAGTAGTCAAAATGCATAATGTTTACTTTTAACCATACACTTCACAGATCTGATGAAATGATACTTCGAAATACTCGAATCGGGTATTCCTCTATCTAGCCGTGCCCTTTCTCTCTCTTCCAGCGCGCTTTCTCTCTCCTCCGTGCTGTGCTGCCTCGCCTACGAGCCACAGTCGCCTTTGCCTCCTCTCATGGCCTTAGACCTTACTCGGCGAGCGCTCTCTCTCCTCACCGCCCCCGTTACTACCACTTCTCTCTCTCCTCGCGTGGCTGCCTTCACCCAAGTCGCAGTGCTTTCGCCCTTCTTCTTTCCTCCTTTTCTCCGTCTCCTCCTTATTTCTCTCCTTCCTTCACATCTTCTCTATGCACTGAACCCCTCTCTTCTTCTTTCCATCTCTCTTATTTTTCTTTTCCTTCTTTTCTTTTTCCTTTCTTTCCCTGCTGCTTCTGCCGCCAGACTCCCTCATTACCTTCCATATTATTATTATTATTATTATTATTATTATTTTATATTTTTTCTTTATTCTTAATATCCAACTTGTACACATCCGCGGCAACAGATCAACCTCATTTCCTTCATAATATTACAATTTTTAATTAATTTTTATCACATAAAAATTATTCAAAAATAAATATATTCAATTTAAATCAAATAGGAATCCAAGTAACATAATTAAATCAGGGAGCAACCATTTTCGTCACTTTTAATTCACTGTACAAATTGATAGCCAAACAAAGCAAAAATGCTTTGTTGCACAATTCTCCTTCAATTCCAAACAAAATTACCAATTCTAACTTTCACCTTCGAATAAGTAAACGAGGGTTTTCGTAGCATAAATACACTAATTACCCCACCCCCAATTCATCGTAAATCCTTCGGAACCCCACAGCTAGAGCCATGTGCCCTGTTTTCCTCTTTTTACCTGATTTTTACTTGCAACAAAATGTGGCTAATTTTTACCAAAATCAAGGCATGCAGCAAAAAAATCAATATCAACAATGAGAATGGAATAATTTAATTGTCTCAATTTCTTAAATTTCTTTTGCGATGGCGTTAATGGCAACCTTAATGTTCTTGTCCGGCTCGCGTTCTTCTCCCCTCCCTTTACACCACTGTATTCCTTGAATAGTGGCCGGCAATCGAGATTAGGGTTTCATCTTTGTACTGATTCCCCCTTCCTCCGGCCACTGCAGCTCACGCCGCGCTCCTTCTCTTTTTCTTTCTTTCTTCCTTTTTTTTTCTTTCTTTCTTTTTTTCTTTCTTCCTTTTCGTAATCATTATTATTATTATTATTATTATTATATAGTTATATATATATACATTTTTAAAAATTAATAATATTAATTTTTAAAAATTTATCCAATTATCCTTATAATAATACTTAAATTTTTTATCTTTATTTTTATTAATATGATATTTTCAAATTTTAATTATATAATTATATTCTTAGTTAATAAATTTTAATATATTAAGATCTATCTTATTTAAATATACAAGTATTTACTTAATTAATTAAGTCCATAATTGAATTAACTCAACTTAATTAACTAATTAATCTAAATTCAAATCAATAGTCTAAATATCCAAGCCCATTCCGCTGACCTGAATATTTTAAACTTATTAGTTTCAAATATTAAATATCTATTTGTTTTTCAACTAGTCGATATATTGTCTAAATTTATCAAGTTATTAGTTTATAGTTAGTTTTTCAATCATAGAAAAGTTATCTTCAAATAGGTATCACAATTTTATCCCAAAAATAAGTCTTATTATTAAAATTTCTTATATACAATTCACTAAGTCTTATTATTAAAATTTCTTATATACAATTCACTAAGTAATTAAAGCACAAATTTTGAGTCAAATTATAGAATCATATATATATGTATGTATGTATGATATGCAAACTTTTTGAGTTTTGATATATCTTTATATGTATATTTAAATATTTACTATCAGTGAAGAAATTTGATCAAAAAAATATAACTGGTCATTATTTTATTTTTATAGAAAAAATAGTGGCAGAAAGGCAAATAAATAATAGAAATAAAAAAACTCGACTCATAATGTAACTAATAAAAACCAATCATGCAGCAATGAATGGCCAATTGAATCTTAGCAGCCAACCTTCAAAAGAAAAGCAAAGTGGAAGAAAGAAATCAGTGTATTTTTGTAGAAGTGAAGACTGAAAGCCCATATGGAGTGCCTGCACTAGTATAAAAGAGCATTTTGAGAGATAAATGGACTTCCAATGTAATTGAATTATAGCAAGAGTGAACAAATGGTTTTTGAATCTTAAAATTTTATCCAATGCAATTGAAATTACATCAAAATCTATTTTTAATTTTGGTATCAACAATGATTGATAGACGATAAGACAAAGTTAATGGCATTTAGGCCAATAAATAATGGTGACAATATAAGATAGTGTTGTCCAATTGCACATTACTACCATTATTGCTGAGCACATTACTGCTCAGCATTGCATATATTTGGATTCTTTCGGTGAATATTCATTGTTGATACTTTTTTTTTATTGAAACGATTAGCAAATATTCATATAAAATACTAGTCTGGCATATTTATAATTATTTTTATAATTTATTTTTTATTTATGAGATTTATTTAAATTATTATTTAATTTTTAAAAATATTTTAAATAATAATATATGCCCTTTGTTTAGTGATAAATAAATGAAGTATATTAGAAAGCTAATAGATAAAATATATAATAATTAATAATTATATATTTTAGACAGACGGACATGTATCCAAGTATTTGTTTTTTAAATAAATTGTAATATTTTTAATATTAAACTTTTCCTTTTTTAAATATTAATCAACACCAAATCTTTTTTTTTTTTTTGACATTATAGTATATCACAACTGATGGGGAAAAAACGTACAACTCGTCAGGCGTGCGCCCACTGAAATTGGCGTATAAGAGCTCTTTTGAGTGTGTCTCAAGCAATTCTCACTTTGGAATGGGGGGCGCAAACGTAATTCAGACACCTATCATGCGCTACTTTGTTTATCTCTGACTAATCATCAGTCAACCATCACACTAATATTGTATAATCTTTCTGTATCTTTTGCTATTTGGTTGATTATCGACAGACATTTGGTCAATCATCGCACGAATATTATGCAGCATTTCAATATTTTTTTATCTCTTTGATAACCATTGATTGATATTCGATTGATTCTTACACGAATATCGTATAATCTTTCAATAATTATCCGTTTGGTATGATATTCTTAAGAAAATAATCTAAATTTAATAGCCACCAGGTGCAAGGTAAGGCCCTAGAATAAGAAAAGGTGGACAAGGGGTCCTGCCCCTATTTTTTGATTTTTGTTTTACATAGATATGGTCGAATTTATCCCACCATGTACAAATACTAGACACTCATCTACGTATTCTCATGATACAAGAAATCTAGATATTCATGTAAGGTTGCAAATCTGTTTGAAGTTGGGATAATCTGTGGTTTAGATATTGCATAGTCATGAACAGACTGTTTGGGTGTTTGCTTGGCTGGAGTATAAGGAGATGAAGTGTCCTTCTCTTTTCCTTTAAAAGACATGATTTCCTGTAAAAATTTGTTTATTAAACTTTTTAAAATATGTGCTTCAATAAAATTTTTAATGTCAAAATTCGTTTGCCATCGTACTGATGTAAAATCCTTTAAATCTTTTTGTAAAACAATATGAATGTTTTGATAAACAAGATGATGAATAAAATCGTTTTGGCTTTTTGATATGCAAAAAAGTCTTTTGTTTACATATGCAAAATACTTGGATGAATGCAATGATGCATGTAAATACTTTGATGATGGTAATGCTTTCGAGACTGAATACTTCGTATATGGTAGACTGTATTGTAGATCTGCATAGGAGACTATTTCATTGTTACATTTTTCTGATGGTAGAATTGGTTCTAAATTTTGTGCTAGATTCTATAGTAGGATTTTTATTCTTTTGCTATATTAATTTTATTGATTTTAGTTTAGTTGATCTAAACTTTAATGGCGGTTTAAAACTAAAAGGTTTTCTAAATATTTACAGTAAGTGCAACTTACTTGATATGTGATTAGAATTTTTAGTAAGAATTGTGTTTTGTGAAGTTTTTAAATATTTATTTAAATATTTAATTAATTTCAGAAATAACTTAGGTTTCGAACTACGTTGTTTATAGTTTTTATTTATTTGATTTATTATTTGTTGAGCTAATATCTGTTACTTATAACATTGTTTTTTACTATTATGCCAAGATCTTAATTTTTTATATTGTTCAAAAATATTTATTTTTTCTCTATTCTTTATGTGCTTAAGCTTTCGATATATTTGATTTTTATTGTGATTTTGAATTGATAATCGTGATATGTTTCTATTATTTTGTGATTGTTTTTCTTTTTCTATTTCTGTATCAAGAAATAATTTTGTATTACTTAATTTATTGTATAAGTGATTTTCTTTATTATGGAAATGATTTAAAATGTTATTTGTTTTTTGTAATTGTTTTGAGATTTCTGTTAGATTTTTAAATAGATGAGTTTTATATATATGTTTTACTATGTTATATCTGTGTTTTGCTATTTCTTTTTGAGAAATAAAATAATTTTTTATAAATGAATTAACTAATTTGTTATCACATAATATGTTGTCAAATCTTACCTTATAATAATTTTGATGATTATATTGAATTTCTATGATATTACTAGGAGACATATGATTATCTATTGTCCCTGTTGGAGTTAGAGAATATTCATCTTTTATTAGCATGAGTTGTTTATTTGTAAAGTTATTTACTAACGTAAGGTTATTATGCTATGTTGTTTAAGTTCTAATTTGTTGGAATGGACTGAACTAGCTTCTAAGCATATTTGTTTTGGTAAAACTTTTTGTATAAAACTAAAATGGTTTGAAGTATATAATGTTATATCAGAAAAGAAATTGTTTAAGTTTATAGTATATAAGCTTTGACAATTATCGTTATATAATTTTGTAAGGATTAGTTGATAATAATTTTGATCGATGCAAAGAGAGAATGTTACTTTATTAGGATTAAGTTGCTTAATGTGCTGAACAATATTTTTATTTGAACTATGTTCTGATTCCAGTGTTACATTAGATTTATTTTTTAATTTACATTTTTTAGCTTTATGTCCAAATTCTTTACATTTCCAACATTTAGTTTTTACTAACTTAGTTTGGTTTCGTTTAGATGGAGTAAGTAAAATAGGACAAGGTATTAAAGATTTTTCTTTATCAGTTTCTTTAGTTTCTTTAACCTTTTCTTTATCACTTGAAGGTAACGATGGTTCTTTAATATGTAAAGAAGGTGATTTGTTTATGGTATTTTCTAAGGATATAGTTTCTAAGGAAGTTGAAGAGTTTTTATTAGTGTTGATGGAGTTTTCTTGAATCATTTCTTTTTGGCTATAGTTTATCGGAGTTTCTTCTTGTTGATTTTGCATTTTAGTATTTTGACTAATGTTTGTTGGAAAAGTATCTAACTTACTTATTTTCTTAGTTAAGTTATCTTTTTCTTTTAGAGACTTAGTCAAATCATTTATCTTTTTTGTTAATTTGTTTAAAATTACTTTACTTTGGTAAGCAGATGGGGATAATATAACTCGTTCCATAATTGGTGAAGTATATTTTTCAAATTGATCTATAATTGATAAAGTTTTAGTTGGTCGTGACTTAGGATGCATTATTGTTTCTAAAGTAATTTCTTCTTCTTCTTCGTCGTCTTCTTCATCTATAGGATTAAGAAGTCGATCTAAATAAAGTTCCTCTTCAATCATCTCTTCCCATTCTTCATCATATTCTTCCTTAATGTTATTAATTTCATTTTCTGTTTCTGTTTCTACAGTACAAATCATGTTTGATTGTATATTTGATTGATATATATTTATATGAGTTAAATTATTATTTTGAGTCATATATGATTGATTTATATGTTTTTTAGTTAAATTATTATAGTCGTTTGTCATAGTGGATAAATTATTTTGAGTATTGTTCCAAAGATTTTTATTTGTAGTTTGATTAATCAAATTGTTATTTTCTTTAGGCATATTGGACATATTAGTCTGAGAATTGTTAGTATTATCTAGTTGATAAACATTTCTTATATACGGGAGAAACCATTCAAAAAATAGTAAATTCCGTTTGAGTAAATTCATTGTTTGTTTCCATGTACTCCTATATTCCTCAGTTTGTTCTTTAGTAAAGGCTGTGAAAAACCAATTTCTAATGCTATTATGTTTTTTTAACATAAAATCTTTTCTAAGTGCATCCATATCTGGAATAAATTCTCTTTCAAGAGTTATAACATTAATTGTTTGTATTTCTGATAGAGTTGGTGATTGTGGGGTTTGTTGTGTAATTATTTCGGAAATAGGGTTTCTACTTTCTAGATTTCTTGTATCATGAGAATACGTAGATGGGTGTCTAGTATTTGTTACTAATCTAGAAGTTTCATAATCATTTTTAGAATTTTTCGTATAATTTTCAAGATTTATTGATCTTCTAGCTGGTTCGTTAGAATTATCATGTTCAAAAATAATTGCTGGAGATCTAGTATGATTATAACTTAAAGATCTAGGTAAATAATTTTGAGGTTGACTGAAATTTAAAATAATATTGCCTTCAGGTGTTTCAATAATATTTGTAAATTTTCTTCTTGTTATATGCCTAGCGGGTTGTGGAAGATTCACTTGCCAGTCTTGTGGTAAAGTGATTTCATCCTATTTTAATAATTTTGGAGTAAAAGTAGTAGCGTGTTCTGCTTCTACTTGTAAAACGATTGTCTCACCAGGTGGTGTCTGAATGAGACATCTTGGATTAATTTGACTAGTAAGTAATTTAAAATAAATTCGATAAAGGATTAAAAATCCTTTTCGGTTTTCCTGTTGAGCTAAGCTAGGAAGATGGACATTAAGAACTAACGTATTAAGTATAGTTGGGTCATTAAGATCAACTGAAAAGTTAGGTGCACAATTAAAATAAATTGATCCATTACATAAATTAGATTGTACGATTGCTAAAAGAGAATCTTTATACTTTAATAACGTTTGATCACGTAAACATAATAAAACTGGTGTATCAATTCCTAATTTGGTTAATGGTTTAATTGCTATCTGAATTAAGCCATAGTGAATATAATTATAACCTTGTTGTTTAAATTTCTCAATAGACAAGGATGATAATAATTTAATTTTTTCGTATTCATTTTTAATAGAAAGCGTTTGTTCATGATCCTTAATGGCTAAAGCAGTTTTGAAATCAAAAGTGCCTATCTGATAGATTTCTTCCATGTGTTGTGTGGGCAAAGTCCAAGCCTGATAATTCTGACCATTATTCGATATACTCAGTGCTTCTCTAGTGTTTGTGGTTGTACTGTGATTCAAAGAACTACCCCTGAACATGCGTCTTAGTCTCGAGGCCATTTTCAAGTTTATTCTACAAATGATGCAAATCACTAAGTTTCTACAGATGAAGTATAAAACTAGATTTCCTACCAATAATGCACAATCGGTCTTGCAAACTTAAAAACAGGAACTCACCCCTGACAAAGACCGCCCTTTATCTCTCAGCGGGACTTACAAACATCGGTTCACAGGCTTATCATTCCCTATCGTTTTCAAGCTATCATGCAAGTGATTATACCTAACACAGATGCAGAAAACCGAGCATACGCCTTACACAAGTGTAGAAAAATAGCAGATATGCCTTATACCATGCAGAAAAAAAATGGACATGGCTCTGATACCAAATCGTGCGCAGGATCGTATTTCAAAATCGTGCGTACAAACACATAACACGTAAACCAGAGAAAGACAGAGAAATACCAGAATAAGGCTAAATAATCGGCTGGACTTTGATTGAAGAAGCTGCTTACATAGTCTGAGCTTGGTTACAACAAAAAAAATTTGTACAAGGAAAAGGAAATTTACAGGAAAAGAAAATTAAGAAAAGCTGGGAGAAGGTTGCTGGAGAGAGAGCTATTGAGTTCTCTGCTCTTGGGTTTTCCCTCTGCCTTCAACTGGAGCTGAGATGGGCTTTAAATAGAAGGTCTTGATTGTCTGTGGCCGTTGATTTGTTGAAATAATTGCATAGATCTGAGCTGTTGATAAGTCTTCATATAATTGCCAGGAATTTTTGCCGTTTTACGTCTTGTCAACAGTAGTGCATATCTTTTGCATAGGAATGATTACAAATATCCGTAGAATTTGTCGGTTCTGTTAGGTAGTTTCTGGTCACTTCGATGAATAGTGCTGCATAGTGTCTGTATAATGCTATTGCATAGTAAAACTTTTGAAAAGTTTTGAAAACTTTTGCTTTTTGTCAGAAATTTTTGCAGCGCAGTTTCTACCTTCTTTGCTTGTACGTTGCATCTACTTTGCATCTGCTTTGTGCCTTGCATAAGAGAGGTTTGTCTGTTAAAAGATTTTTTTTTATGGAATAGACTAATTATCTTGTAGTAGATAGACTTCATTATCTTTTAGAGCGGCATGAGAAGTATGGTATTTAAGAAAGTGTGGTTCATAGAGTAAAGATAAAAAAAGTTCGGGAGAGAGAGGCGAATTTGAATATAGTTTTGACAGAAAGCAACGAAAAGATTTCATAGAATTGATCAAAATTAAAGGCGGGTTTAGGAGTTCTCTTGGCTTTGCGGGCTGTTTTCGATTTCCTTGGCATGATGTCCGAGGAGGAATTCTCTGGTCAGGAAATCTGGTAGAGAATTTGAAGAGCGCATTAAGCCTTTAGGACCTAGGCAAAAAACGTAGGCACAAGGCTAATAAAAGTGAGACACTTACTTATACAATATGTAAATAGGATATTCTTATAATGAATTCAAATTGTCAAAGCTAATAATAGAATAATAAATACTAAAAAAATTACGACAATAGTCATAAACTCATATTTTAGTTAATATAAAAGATATCAATAATTATAACTCACCATAAATGCATAAAAACAATAAAACTCATTAATAAATTTGAAATAGAACTATCAAAATACTCACGGGCACAGTAAAGATTATATTTATCATTGTTATCTATTAAAAGTTTATATTTTCTCATTATTTGGCATATAAGTTTGAATTAGTTTTTTATATTTATGGGTCTCTAAAAGTTTAAATTTTTATCATTTATAAGTACCAATATAATAGTTTTAAAGGCACTTCAATGCTGTTTTGTCAAAAAATGTTATTTTGCTTTCAATTTTTTTTACTGTTTTTTTCATTTTCTATTTCTCCGCATGCAATATTTTTCCAAAAAATTGTTGAATTTTTTTTTTTGTGATAGTTTGCTCTATAGTTACCAAAAATTGTAAAAAATCTATGTATTATATAACAGTAAACACATATTAAATACGATTCTTAATAATAATATATTATATAAAATGAGATATGTCTATATATTTTAAACATTGATTGACTATGCGTACTTAATGTTTAATTATTTAACTATTTTTTTATTAGAAGTATGGGTTCACCTCATTTGAGTTGAATTCAATTAACTAATGGGTCAAATTTTATTTTAATTTTATAATTTAATATTAACTATTTTAGTCTAAATCTACTAATAATCAACTTTTTTTACATCACGCATGCAACTGATTATCAATGATAAATTATATATTAATTGATGTGTACCTGGATCCGACTTCGAACAGATTTGGATTCTTCTGGATGGTTTGAACCGACTCCATTCACCGAGTACGAATCCTGCACACCACTAAAACGAATAAGAGATCGGGCCATAACGGCGGAGGTAATCCCACCGAAAACACTCCGACGCTCAAGTCAAAGAAATGTTCTCTGAATGGAAGGAATCAAAGAGAGAGAAAGCTATGGGAGAGGGGAAAGGAGTGTCTTGCTCTGATGTTAGAAAGGTGCTGGTCCTTTCTCGTATCTGGGATGGTGGGAAGCAGAGAACGTGTGTAATGACCCGTTCGTTGCCTTGGAGTTCGGTCGTGTTTGAGAGTTTGGTTGCTGGGAACCAGAGCTTGTTTCTCAGAGCACTTAGGGTTGAAGACGAACGTGTTTTTAGTTGCCGAGAGCTTTCACAGTTCTGGGAGTTTCAATGTCGGAGAGTGTTTGCGATGGTTAGTCGGGAAGAAAGCGTCTGTCAAAGCGTGCCCTGGATGGTGGATCCAGGGCCTCTTTTATGGCAAAGATGGCGATCCCCCTTCTTTGGAAGGAGGGATCATCCCAGTGATCTGCTGCCGGCCTTCCTTTTCGAGGATGATGCTTGTTGCCCAATTGTGGAGGATTATTTTCTTCTGAGGCGGCCAACCACTTTCCAAGTTAGCTTCTTTCCTTCCCAGTATGTTACCGTTGAGGTTCTTTGGCTGGCAAGGAGCTGGGAAGATCTGGCGCATTCCTTATTTGAAGGGCGCCAATCTCGCTGATATTCTCTTTGAGATCGTGGAATATCCTTGGAGGATCGTGGCTAGCCTTTTTATGATTGATGGGCCTAAACGGGTCGGGCCAAGTTCTTTGAGAGAGGCTTCTCGGGGCCCAATGTACAAAGCGTGGGCCAACGCCTGGTTGACCCATCTGCGTGTGTACGCCGCCCCGTGGAAGGCGTTAAATCGTTGGCCTCCAGATGGGCTATGGGCCTGAGGGAGTCAGGCCCATTACTATAGAAGGGCCTTTAAAGTCCCAACGAACTGGTCAACATTGAGTTGACCGTTTGCGAGTAAGTCGGCCGTCAGGACGGTCAACGAAGACGTTGGCCCATGCCCTCGAGCTTTTCTCGCTTCTCGCCCGTCTTCCTCTTGGGCCGTAGAAACGCTGACCGCCTTTTTCGGGCTCTGTTGACCTTTCCTTGGGCCAGCCCATTATTGGTGTACCCATCACTAGCCCCCCATACTGGTGGTCAGATTTCTGGCCTCCAGCATGTTCACGATGGGATGCCTCTTCTTACTTTGGGGATTTTATGGGAATTCGTAAAAAGTGTGAAGGAGAGTTTGACCCGAACCGTTGACCGTTTTGGCCAATTCCGGTGTTCCAGAATTGTTGACCGTTCTGGTCAATTCCGGAGTACCAGAATTGTTGACTGTTTTGGTCAATTCCGGAGTTTCAGAATTGTTGACCGTCCTGGTCAATTCCGGAGTTTCAGAATTGTTGACCGTTTTTGGCCAATTCTGGGAATAAATTCTGCCATCTTTTAGCCGGATTGCCTGGCAGAAAATGACACGTGTCCTCCCTTGGTTGGGAGGAGATCCGGGTCATTAATACGCCAGAGATCCGTCCTTTGGCACGGTCGAGTGGAGTGGCGACACGTGGCAATCCTGACGGTGCCATTAATGAGGGGTGTCGTGCGGGAGTCCCGTCCTTTGGCTGGGTCAAATGAGGAGGTGACGCGTGGCAGGACTGACGGCGTCCCTTGTATGCTTGGCGCGTAAGTTTTCCTTCCGTTTTTTGAAATCTGTTACGCTTCCTTCGTCTTCCTCATTCCCGTTTCTCGGACAAATCATTCGAAGACACCCTGAAACTTTTTCCGATTATGGCTTCCGTGGCGGATTTCTCATCTAACTTGAGGGAGAATGATATTAAGGCCTTGTGCGTCGAATTCAACATCCCGAAAGAGATGGCCTGGAGGGTCCCGGGCATGGACAATAAAGCCTCTTTTCCACCGGAGGGCTATTTTACCGTTTACGAGGCTCACTTGAGGAGTGGCCTTCGCCTGCCGTTGCCGGAGGAGTTTGAGTCGATCATGACGGCTCTTCGAGTACCCATCGCCCAGCTTCATGCCAACGCGGTGAGGTATATTTGTACTCTATGTATTTTTGCCCGGAAGTTTGATCAAAAGTTTAGGATGTCCGGCCTTAAGGTTATCTTTAAGGTGACCCAGGGGGCGGAGTGGATTTCACTCAGCCCCCGTACGGGGATAAAAATAAATAAGGCCATCCACGACTCCCTGAAGAACCGGAAAAACTGGTTCTTCTTTGTAAAGGTGGGAGACAAGTGGCCTATCGCGCGGGACTGGGGCAAGGTTCCCGAGGTGCACCTTGGTGCACCGTCTGCAACGGAGACTGCCGCGTATGCCTGGTTAATCAAGGCCATTCGGGACAATCCCGATGAATTCAAGAGGGACTTCTTGGTTTCCCATGCGGAGACCAAGAAGGCTAAATGGGGACCGCCGTCATCGATTCAGAAGCCGCACCCTCCGATTAAAATGGTGAACCCTGAGGTCTCGAAGAAATTGATCATTCGACAGAGGTCCTCGGAGGAGGCTACTGAGAGGGTGACCGCTACGCCCTCATCTTCCTCTTCGCAGATTGATCTTGTGGCTGCCGGGATTTGCGGTGGACCCGGCAGCACTTCTGGGGCGGAGAGGTCCGTTGAGGACCGCCGCGGATGCCGGAGGAGTTATTCTGGCCCAGCCCGCAGCGAAGTTGATTTCGGGTACCGCCTGGATGGGATCTGCAAAGGAGCCAGCCCGCAACGTGCCCGAGGGTTTACGTGTTTATATTGTGGAGCCGTCGACGAGGGCTGATCCTCCAGTAGCTGCTCCAAGGGCAGCCAGGAAGAAAAAACCCGCCGCGACTAGTCCAGTGGCTGCAGGAGAGGAGCCCGCCGCTGTCGTTGATGATGATGAGTTTTTGGATCGCATTTTGGATGAGGCAGCGGCGTGTTCGGCGCGAGAGGATGCTCCCAGCTCGACACCTCCGATTCCACCATCGGCCGGGCCTGGCCTGGAGTCCAGACCTGTGAGGTCCTACAGGAAGACCTACGAGGTATGACCTCTGCAGCTGCTCCCTTGTATTTCTTCCTTAAGTTTATAGGCTCACACTTTGCTTTGGTCCTGTGCAGCTAAGAAGAGTGGCCTCAGTTATCTCCCGAAAAATGGAACAGCGCGATCGCATCATTGCAGACCAGGAGGCTGAGATAGCCTGGCTAGATGCCAAGCTGGCCGCCTCAGGAGGAGAGCTCCGTGGAGTGCATGCCCGCTCTTGAGGTCATTATGGCGGGCGTGGAGACAGAGAACGCCGAGTTGAAGGTGGAGGTTGCTGAGCTGAAGGCGAAGGTTGCTCGCTAAAGGAAGAGGATGGCCAAACGAAAGCGAGGAACAAACGCTTCGCAGATCGAGCCGCCGTCGCAGAGAACGAGTTAGCCTCACAGATGACCCCTCATGAGGTTGGGGGAGCACTACACGCCCGGCTGTTGGAGGGGCTCAACATTGGACGCCGTGTTGCGCAGTTGATCGCTCCGGACTTCCCGGTAGAGTTTATCAACCAAAGAAACCGCGCGGCGCAGCGTAAGGAAGATTTGGTAGGAGAGCCCCGAGACAGCCAGGGTGGTCCGCCAGCCTTGTAGCCTTCTGTACTTTTTTCTCTCTTTTTTTTGTTTTTCGGATAGCATGTACATTATAACATACTTAATGAAATGGAAACTCTTTTTCCGTCCCGTGTCCATTGCCCTTTATTGCTTCGTGTACGTTTATGTTGTTGCATTGGGCGGCCAACCTGGTTGGCTGGCGACCGTTGCTTGGCTTCCTAAGGGGCTGATCCCCCAGGCTCGGCAGGTGGTTGCACTAACCAGCATTGCGTTGTTGTCCAAGTGAAAACTTGGGCAATCAGTATTAGAGAAGGAACGCATCTCGTTTATTGCTTAGTCACGCCATCCCTTTATAAAGGAGGTTGGTGCGTGGGGTAGCCAACTTTGTTGGCTGGCCGCCTAAGGAGTAGATCCTTAAGCTGAGCAGGCGGTTGTAAGAACCAGCCTGGTGGCACCGTTCAAGTGAAGACTTGGGCTGCCAATACTGGAGAAAAAGTGTTTCTCCCTTCGACCGTCGTTGACTGACGTTGCTGCTTCCCGAAAGAAGGTCGTCGCGTGTGCCATTCTTGCACCCTAAGGTTTTCAGACCGCTATGGGCCACTTGGATGACCAAGATTTCAGACCGCTCATGGGCCACCTGGATGACCAGGGTTTTAGACCGCTTATGGGCAACTTGGATGACCAAGGTTTTAGATTGCTCATAGGCCACCTGGATGACCAGGGTTTCAGACCGCTTATGGGCCACTTGGATGACCAAGGTTTTAGACCGCTCATAGGCCACCTAGATGACCAGGGGTTTTAGATCCGCTCATGGGCCACCCGATGACCGTGGTTTCGGACCACTTTTGGCCACCTAGATGACTAGGGTTTAACGAAAGGGTGAAGACCCTCCCGACTTAGGGGCAGTCTAGGTCGGGTGGATACCTGCAAGGCAAACGCAGTTCATATAACATAGGATTCTATATGCTAAGTAAACTTCTCATTTTATCAAAGAAAAAACAAGCACACGAATGAATGCACATGAGCGAGTAAGGGCGTACCTGGGTTCCCTATTGGAAGTAGCGCTTCAGGTGGATTGCGTTCCACGTTCGTGGGACCAACTTTCCGTCCTGGTTCTGGAGCTTGTACGCTCCGTTGCGCAGGACGGCGGAGACAAGGAAAGGTCCCTCCCAGTTGGGGGAGAGCTTGTTTCGGTCGGCCAGCTTGCCTGTGGCCTCGATGCCTCGTAGGACCAGGTCCCCAACGTCGAATTGTCGGGCTTTCACCTTTTTATTGTAGTATCGGGCAATTCGGTGTTGGTACGCTGCTGTCTGCATTTTGGTGGCGTCGCGGGCTTCCTCTAGTAAGTCCAAGTGCTCCCTGATTTTCTGGGAGTTGGTCTGTGGGTCGAAGGACTCCACCCTGAGACTTGGGAGTCCGATTTCAACAGGAATTACCGCTTCAGTCCCGTAACATAGGCTGAAGGGTGTCTCACGCGTTGGTTCCTTCGGGGTTGTACAATAAGACCAGAGGACGGATGGGAGCTCGTCAGCCCAGGAACCCCCAGCGTCCTCCAACTTAGTCTTTAACCCGTGGAGTAGCGTGCGGTTTGTGACCTCCACCTATCCGTTGGCTTGGGAGTATGCTACCGAAGTGTGGACCAGTTTGATTCCAAGGCTGGTGCAATACTTGGTGAAGCGTTTTTCTGAAAATTGGGTCCCGTTGTCAGTCACCACAACCTCAGGGACGCCAAATCTGTAGACAATGCTCTGGCGAAGGAACTCTAGAGCATTGTGTTCTATGATCTTTGCAAGCGGGGCAGCTTCGACCCACTTAGTGAAGTAGTCGATGCCCGCTATGATAAACTTCATTTGCCCTGTGGCAATGGGAAATGGGCCGAGAATGTCAAGCCCCCATTGCGCGAAAGGCCAGGGGGGCTTGAAGGGACTTCAGGTCAGCGGACGGCTGGTGATGAAGGTTGCCATGAAGCTGGCAGCTCTCACACTTCTTAACAAACTCAAGCGCGTCCTTTTTCATTGAGGGCCAGTAGTAGCCCTGCCGTATAATTTTGAAGGCTAGGTTCTTCCCGCCTACGTGTGATCCATGATTAAGGTGAACTTCGCCCAGTAGAGTCGGCCTCCTCGGGAGATAGGCAGGCGGAGATACGGAGTTGAGTATCTACTGTCTGGATACAAATCCCGTCAACTATCGTGTACCAAATGCCCCAATGTCTTTTTAATCTGTGGCCTTTCAAGTGTCCTCCGTGAGTGATCCGTCGGCCAAGTATCTAAGGTAAGGAGTCATCCAGGTTTCCGTTTCGGAAATCTCGCATGGCCTCCTGTTTCTCTATGCTCGGAGCGTTCGAGTCTCCCGCATGTCCCTTGAATATTGCTCGGGTTCTCAAGCAAAGAAATGCTAGCCAGCCTGGCCTCGCCTTCCGGTTTCGATTCGAGGATGTGAACCGAAGTCGCCTTGTCAAGCCCTGGATGGTCTCCTTTGCCTTTGCCAGGTACTTGGCCAAGGAATGGTTGTTTGCCTCGAAGCCCCCATTGACCTGGTTGACGATTAATTCGGAGTCGCTGTGGACTGTCAACCTCTTGGCAGAGCACTTCTTTGCTAATCGCAAGCCGGCTAGTAGGGCTTCGTACTCAGCGACGTTGTTAGTCGTTGGGAAATCAAGTTTTAGGGAATACTTGATCTCGAATCCATCAGGGGTTGTTAAGATCACCTCTGCTCCACAGCCACTGTTTGTGGATGACCCATCCACTGTCTGTGGATGACCCATCCACGTGGAGTGTCCATTATGGGGTCTCACCGGGTTGTTCTTCGTTTTCTGCGGGCTGTTCCTCTTGAATGGGTGCTGTGGTCTCAACGATGAAGTCGGCCAGAGCCTGCGCCTTTATGGCAGGTCTGGGCCTGAACTCAATGTCAAACTCACCCAATTCAATGGCCCACTTTACCAGTCGCCCCGAAACGCCGGGCTTTTGGAGTATGCCTTTCAGTGGCTGGTCCGCAAGGACCACTATGCGATGCGCCTGAAAGTATGGCCTCAATTTTCGCGCTGCGAAGATAAGTGCCAGTGCCATTTTTTCAGCGCACGGGTAGCGAGTTTCTGGGCCGGTCAACGTTTTGCTCACATAATAGACCGGTTGTTGGATATCGGACTCGGCGCCTGAAGGACGGAGCCGAGGGATGCTTCCGAGTCTCCCCAAGTAAAGGTACAGCCTCTCCGTCTTTGTGATGCTAATAACGGGCTGGCCAGATCATCGCCTCAACTCATCAAGGCGGTCGGCGATCCACCGTCCACTGAAATCGTTAGACTTTGTCCCTCCTTTTAAGGCTTTATAGAAGGGGCTGGTACTTGTCTCCAAACTTTGCGAGGAAGCGGGACAGAGCAGCCAGCCGCCCAATCAATCGCTGGACGTCTTTTACGTTTCTCGGGGGAGCCATGTCAGCCAGAGCCTTAATCTTTTCTGGGTTTGCCTCGATCCCTCGCTGAGAGACGATGAAACCCAAGAATTTCCCCGAGGCTGCTCCGAAGACACACTTGGCCGTGTTTAGCTTCATTCGGTGCTAGCGGAGCACCTCAAAGGATTCTTCCAGGTCACGTATGTGGTCGCCCGCGACTCTGCTCTTGACAAGCATGTCGTCGACGTAGACCTCCATGTTGCGACCGATTTACTTTTCGAACATCCTGTTCACTAGTCGCTGGTATGTGGCTCCAGCGTTCTTTAACCCGAAGGGCATGACCTTATAGCAATCGGTGCCCTGGTCCGTCATGAACGAGGTATGCTCCTCGTCTTCTGGACTCATTCTGATCTGGTTGTAGCCCGAATAAGCGTCTATGAAGCTTAGCAATTCATGCCCTACCGTGGAGTCAACCAGCAGGTCAATCCGGGGCAAGGGAAAGCTGTCCTTCGGGCAGGCCTTGTTGACGTCGGTAAAATCGACGCACATTCGTCATTTCCCGTTGCTCTTTTTGACCAGCACGATGTTCGAGAACCAATCCGCGTACTGACTTCTCTAATGAAGCCTGCGTCAAGCAGCTTCTTCACCTCCTCTCGGATGGCGACCAGTTTTTCGACGTAGTGATTCCTCCGCTTTTGTCTTACCGGCTTTCGGTCTCGGTCAAGGCCCAGCTTGTGGACCATCACTTCAGCTGAAATCCCGGGCATATCTGCGGGAGTCCAGGCAAAAAGGTCTGCGTTCCTTCGTAGGAATGCGATCAATTCATTACGTAGCGGCTCGGTGAGTGAGCTGCCAATCTGGACACACTTATCCGGTTCCCCCGGGTCCAGTGGGACCAGATCCGTGGCTTCACCAGGTTGTGCCTGCTGCAAGGTGGTCACGTCTCGGTAATCGAGTTCTCCCACCGTGCCAGTTCTGCCGCTAGGGGCAATCTGGGCCATGTAACAGTCCGCCTGATGACTGATCTCCCGAAACTTCTCCGACGCCGTAGGGCGCGTTGGAATTTTATTTTCGGATGTGGAATTGATGTGATCGCCCCAAACGCCCGTTAGGCACGGCTGCCTAGTATCGCGTTGTACACGGAGGGCGAGTCAACCACTAGAAAGGTTAGCATACGACTTGTTGTTTTTGGGTAGGTGCCTGTGGTGACTTCAGCTTGGATTGTCCCTGAACGGGCACCGGGTTCATTGTCAAGGCCGTATAAAGGTCCTTCAAGCGGGTTTTAGTTGACTCTTTTTAGGTCTAATCTAAAGAACGCGTCCAAATAAAGCAAGTCTTTAGAGCTACCATTATCAATAAAGACTCGCTTCAGCTGGTAATCCGAAGTACCATGGTTCGAGTACCGAAATTACAAGGGGGTCAGCATGGGGGGAGATTACATGGTTCGAGTCACAATCACTAAAGCTAATGATGTTGTCTACTGTGCGCTACTTCTTCATCCCAGTCTGCTGCTCCTTGTTGTCCCCTGGGCTCTGGGTAGGTCGGGTGGTGATCATGTTAACTACCCCTGCTGCAATTTGGTTCTGGGGAGGCGTCTGCTCCTGGCCCTCTTCATCAGCCGCTCCTGAGTTCTGTCAAGGTCCCTTGACGAATCGAGTGAGATGTCCTCTGCGAATCAGGTTTTCAATTTCCCTCTACAGCGTCTTGCAGTCTTCGGTTGAGTGGCTAGCAGAGCGGTGGAAGTCACAGTACTTAGACTGATTTCTAGAGTCTTTTTCCAGGGTCTTTGGCCACTTCAAAAACTTTTATCTGCGGATCTGTATTAGGACGTTGGAGCTTGTGTCTGTCAAGGGTGTGAAAGTGGTGGGCCCGTAGTCTCTGCATTCTGGAGGCCCAGTCCGGCGCTGTTTCTGTCGGGGGTGTTCTCCGCCAGCGAACTTTCTTTTCCCATCACCAGAGATCGGTCGAGGCTGATCTGCCTGTTCTGGACGTTTTGCCTCGTTGGCCTCTTCTGCAGCAGCGTAGGCCCTGGTAATGGATTCCGCCTTGCGGAATGTCTGGGGATTTTTGTGGGCCAAATGCTCGAAGAAATCTCCATAAGTCAGCGCCGAGATGAAGTTGTCAAACTTCATCTCCTCAGTAATCCTGGGAATCCTTCTGGCCTCAGCCACGAAGCAATCCAGGAAGCGTCGTGGGTTCTCTCCCGGTTTCTACTTTATATGGGAGAGGTGCCACGGCTGTTTCTCTTTCCGTCGGCTCGATGCATACTGAGCCAGGAAGAGGTCCGTGAGTTCACTAAACTGGCGACGAGCAGAGCCTCTCGAAGGGAGATGGTGAAATCGGATCGGCGTCTCCCTTCGGCGTAAGTGGGAAGCGGCACATCGCCGAGAGTCTTCTAGCCCTTTGTAGACTTAGATGGGTGCGGAAGTGATCCGTGGTCAACCGGATCACTGCCCCCATCGTATAAGTCAAGGGACGGCATTTTGAACTTGGACGGTAGTGGATGGCTCAGAATTTCTACAGTGAAAGGAGACCTGTCCAAGTCGATGGCGCGCTCGTCATTCTGGAATACGTGGTTCCAGATTTGGTCCACTCGTGGATCGGCACGAGTGGCATTTGCTGATCTCTTGGAGTTGAGGAAATTCCTCTATTCCGTCTTGTTTTCGGCGGGTTCACCACCGGTCTCTTGCCTCCCTCTGTAGATCTTGCGATCCTGGAGGCTCGCTCTTGGGCACATGGCGGTCCTCTGCCCGAGAGTATCGAGATTTCTCCGCTCCTGGCTCTGCCGGGACGTACTCCCGAGTGTTCCATTGGCCTATTCTCGCCGAGAACGCGGGAGGATCTTTGAGCAGTTGTTCCCGATTTTTCCGGGCCTCTTGGCCCGCTCCTTCTTCCTCTGGCCACCTTTTTTGGTGGCCGGAGCGGGAACAACTGCTGATGGAGCCGCTTGTTGTTGCTTGTTCTTTACGCTCACAAAGCGCTTGGAGCGCGATTGTTAGCCTCGCATCTGCTCCACCAGTTGTTGAATGTAAGGCGGTGGGACTTCGCTTGGCCCCGTTGACCGGGACATCGGCGGCATGGCCACAGTCGGGGGTTAGCGGATCTCTAGCGGGGTCGCTAGCTTTGTGCTCTCGTGTTCACCATTGTAGAAGCGAAGGTGATAGAGAGTTTGTGCAGATTCTTTGTGGTAGGCTTTTCGTAAGCTTTCCCACGACGGCGCCAATGATGCGTGCACTGATCCGACTTGAACAGTTCGGATTCTTCGGATGGTTTTAACCGCCTCGCTCACCGAGTGCGAATCTGACACACCACTAAAAACGAACAAGAGGTCGGCGTTAACGGGGAGGTAATCCCACCGAAAATACTCCGACGCTTAAGTCGGCAAACAACCTTCAATGGAAGGAATCGAAAGAGAGAGAAAGCTATGGGAGAGGGAAAGGAGTGTCTTGCTCGGATGTCGAAAGGTGCGGAGTCCTTTCTCGTATCCGGATGGTGGGAAGGCGCAGAACGTGTGTAATGACCCGTTCGTTGCCTTGGTTCTGATCGTGTTTGAGAGTTTGGTTCTTTGGGAACCAGAGCTTGTTTCTCGAGCACTTAGGGTCAAGACGAACGTGTTTTTAGTTGCCGAGAGCTTTCGCAATTCTGGGAGTTTCAATGTCGGAGAGTGTTTGCGATGGTTAGTCGGGAAGAAAGCGTCTGTCAAAGCGTGCCCTGGATGGTGGATCCAGGGCCTCTTTTATGGCAAAGATGGCGATCCCCTTCTTTGGAAGGAGGGATCGTCCCAGTGATCTGCTGCCGGCCTTCCTTTCCGAGGATGATGCTTGTTGCCCAATTGTGGAGGATTATTTTCTTCTGAGGCGGCCAACCACTTTCCAAGTTAGCTTCTTTCCTTCCCAGTATGTTACCGTTGAGGTTTTTTGGGAAGGAAGAGGAGGGAAGATCTGGCGCCTTCCTTATTTGAAGGGCGCCAATCTCGCTGATATTCTCTTTGAGATCGTGGAATATCCTTGGAGGATCGTGGCTAGCCTTTTTATGACTGATGGCCTAAACGGGTCAGGCCCGTTACTGTTGAGAGGCTTCTCGGGGCCCAATGTGCAAAGCGCGGACGGTCAACGCCTGGGTTGACCGTCTGCGTGCGTATTGGCCTCCCCTGCGGAAGGCGTCGTCGTTGGCCTCCAGATATGCTATGGGACTGAGGGAGTCAGGCCAATTACTGTAGAAGGGCCTTTAAAGTCCCAACGAACTGGTCAACATTGAGTTGACCGTCTCCGACTTTCTTTGTTTAAGGCCGCTTTCTCTTGGCCGTTAAACGCGTTGACCCGCCTTTTCTTTTCATGTTGGCTGACCGTTGGTCGGCCACCATTATCATGTTATCATCATTAATGATATTATTTTTAATAACGATGATTATTTAAATTATTATAATATAGTTAGTTTATTTTTTTTATTAAAATGACAGTACACTACTTTGTTAAGTTAAAGAAAATATTAAATGGTAATTTAAATATTATTATTATTGAACAACTTAAATGTTTATTAAAAGACCATACTTTTAGTTTTTCTTATTGATAAATATAATTTATATTTTCAAATTTTTAATTAATTCCAATAAAAGTACTAAACAATTGAAATATAAAATATTTAAGAATATGGATAAATTTGATTATGAGTTAAATTAAAAGTTTAATATTTATTAAATGCACATGTTTATATTGTAAAAATTTACAAAATAATTTATATTTTCTAAACATATAAAATATATTTTTTCATAATCACACTATTAATTTATTATTGTATAAATATTATTTAAAAAATTGTGAAAAGTTTTATTCTAAAGCCAATAAAAAATTCTAAAAACATCTTTTTAATAATTTTTCAAAATTTTAAGAATTTTATTCAAAATTAAAAAACTGAAAAACTCGAATTTTCAATTTCTTTTAATGGAAAATTATAAGGCGCTTAAGGCCACTTTTGAGCCTAAAAACAGACACGTAAGAACAAAATAAGAATAATTAATAATATTTATTTATTTTTTGCAATAATTTTGAAAATAAAAAATATAACCTGCTATCCCGCTGATGTTCTTCTCACGTCTCTCCCCGAGTAATAGTTAGTTAGGGTTTCGGCCCTCAATTTGCCCTGAGAGCGGAGGACTATAGGAGGGGTGGAAATTCTCGGCAAAGGTGAACACTGAGCATTCAATGTCCTGAACTCTCTCTCAATATCGGAAAAGAAGAAAATGTTTTTCTCCATATTTTGCTCCCTTCGTATATTTCGTTCTCTAACATATTCGGAACCACAATGGTTAGGTTTTGACTTTACAATCTGTTATTGATCAATATACTCACTCTCGGCTTATTTGTTTTCCTCGCATTTTTCGATTGAGATCCAGTCGCCTTTCTTAATTATTCAGGTGGTAGAATTTGTTGAGCCAGTTTAGAATCATGGAAAGAAACAAAAAAATGGATGCAGAAATCCGAAGAAAATGAAATTTACCGAAAATTTGGATCTTGACAATATAGACGACGAAATCGATGCATGTAATTAATTATCTCCAACTGTTGGTCTAATTCAACCTTTATTTAATGTAAATAGGATATCAGTTAGTTGATTGACTGTGAAGATGAAGAGAAATGGTTGTTCTGTGATCTCTGTGCGTTGCAGTTCGTAAGGAAAGGTATAAAATTCTTCTCGACATTAATGAATACGTTGGAGAATCTGATGAAGATAATGGGCGCTTGGTATTCAATTGCGAGGTTTTATGTCTCAATTTTTTTGGTTAATTTTGAATGGTTTCTACTGGGTTTGATGTGCATGCTGCGTGCAAGGGATATGATGAGCACCTTGTCTTATTTTCATGATCTCGACAAACAAGGAATTAGAGAGCATGCATCCTTTCTGTTTCTTTTTTTTTTTTTTTTGCAATTTCATATTGATGTTGCCTGCTAGATTGCCTGTTGACTAAATTTCCTCGAGGGCATTCATGATGACGAGGATGAGGATGAGTATGATGCAAAACTCGGTGGCCTGGTAGCAAAAAGTATGATATATATACATATATAAGACCGGTGTAAATGTTATACTTTTTTTGATTGTATTGTACATGCATTTTTCAAAATTATGTTTTAGCACTCGTCATCGTGAATGTTCTAGAGGAAATTTGGTCAGAAGGCATTCTAGCGAGCAACATTGGACAAGTGACATAATATTGTCATCTATCTATTGTTGAAAGAACATAGTTATCTGATATATTACTGGAATGTTATCTATTATCCCAAAAATCACACTCGAACTATGGCTAATTTCAAATCCAATAACTTGATGAATCTATCTATTTTCAAATTTTAAGTCAATTTTTTGCATTTGGTCAGCTGGATATCTAAAGAATTGAATGGTGATCAGAAATAAAGCTCATCCCATGGGATTGACCAATGGTTGAAAATTATCTTCAAATTCCAGAGAAACTAGAAACCTATCAATATTAGCACATTAGAAAGACGTGGCAGCTGCGTTATTTGGTGGATGGAGGTCAAAAAACATAGATTTGTAACTGGCAGCTCTGGTAGCAATTATTTTCTTTCTATTTCCTCAGAGAAAACTTATGCACCTTCTCTGAGACATAGTGGAACTTTCTCTACCATGACAGAGGCTTGAAATCTTTTTATCGAAAAATTAAGTTTCCACTTCGGTACACATTGTTTAGATTCTATATTAGAAGTTAAAGACTTGTGAACAGTGGGTCTTTTCACAGAGAGAAGTTGATTGTTATAACAATAAAACAGTAGAACTCAAACCTAAATATCTGAATCGGAGCCATTAGAATGGACTGTAAAGACAAAATTGGAGTTCCATCATCACTTTTGAATAACGTTTTGTCATAGTCCGTTCATTCTAAGAGGGTCACGATAGGACCATCATAACAAAAATTCTGTTAGTGATTCGGGAACGTGAAAAACAACCATTTGTTCTCTTTGCAGTAATTTTTTTTGTGATCTATTCTTTTTAGATAATAATAACCGAGTCTTGAGTTGAACTAGATGAAGTTCACCAGCTCTTTTATTGTTACTCATCAACGAAAAAGACAATAGCAATTTAGAGAACAGAAAACACAGGTTAATGTCCTAGACAACAGAAAAAAAAAAAGAAAAGAAGAAAAGAAAAGAAAAAAAGCAGATTAAATCAGCCCGGAGTCACTGAACAATAAAAATTTGAACAATTCAATCTTATTTGTCATTAGTAAGAAAAAATTTATACTAAAATTTACACCTTATTGTTGACCAATTAGTATGAAAGCTCCCAAGAAACAATATGAAGAAACATTATGTTGAAGTATAGGAAAGTAAATACAGAAGACACATTAATGTTTACGATAAAACTCCTTTAAAGAGTGATCATTAACAAACATAGAATATATTCTACCACTTAAAACACATAGTTTAGACTAAAGAATGGCAAAAAAACTTGCTGAAATGCTTTTGGAGTTTGGAGGTGTGCCAACCTATCATTGACAAAGAAGAAAAACTCTCAATAGAAATTAGATAAATGAAATAAAACACATAACCAAAAAGTTAAAATTAATATAAGTAGAAATTCCTAAAACCTCGTACTTTTTAGGGCAACAAGGATGGTGACATGAGTCCTTCCTTCCCACTAGAGGAGTTTACATGGTGCAAAAACCAAATATTAAGTTGCAAAGATTCCCTTTGGGTCCCCTTAGATGTTCCATACTAAAGGATAATTATACCCTTCTCTTCAAGTTCCCTTTCAGGGCAATGCAGGTTCTCACACTACTAGATGTAAATTAATCCTTAAGTGGAAGGCCAAATTGTTACGTTCCAACTAAAGCAATCAATATGTTAGCAAGTGAAATCAGCAAAGCCATTTGGTCTTCAGTCCACCCAAATCTAGTACTCGGCAAAAAGGCATCCCCCCTTTTTATAAAGCTGCCATAGAGACATTCCATTTTTTTTGTAACTTAATTGGCATTTTCGTCCTCTCAGTACACTTAATTCAACTTGGATGCATCTGTTCAGGATTCCTTGTTAGCATCAATATAAGTGAATAATTGGAGTGGATAATTGGATTTTCCCAAATGTTGGTCTTTCTAGTATCTGACATAAAAAATATGGGTCATTGTTGATGCTCTCATTCTTGCTAGGGAAATGGGATTCCACAAACAAGAATCCTTGTTGATACCATCATTCTATAGCTGAATATAAATGGAACAAGACACTTTTGAGATTCAGTTATATAATTTTTGAGATTTAAAGGCTTTCTCGCAGCTTTTTTAGCATTCCTGTAAGTGGGGCACTGGGAAAAATGGTAAGGAAAACTTTTCTTCGGAATAAAGCAATGTAGCTTAGATTTTTATTTTCAATTGGAAATTTGAACAGAATTATTCAAAAAATTTAATTCAGTTATATAACTTATACCTCACTCATACAGATTTGTCAGTTATATAAATTATAATCCAATTATATACATTGTCACTTTTCTTTTATTTCTGGTGGTATTTTTAGGCTCATAACTGTATGCCATGCATTTCTGTCTGTTCATAAGTAAACAAACTCAACAAGAAACGAAGAAGAGGAAAACAGTCGTTTTAGCCCAAGGGCCTGTAACCTAGCAACATCTACTGTCCATACTTTGTGTTGAAGTGGGAGATGTTTGAGGTTATAACACTATTGCTGAATCTTATCTTTGACCAAAAATGGAAAAAAAAAGTTCACGCTTACATGGACCGATGGTGCGTGAGCCTAACTCTTACCATTTAACCAAGCATGGTTCTCTTCTTTGTTAATGAAGACTGCTCACAATCAGCTTATAATCTCAGAAATGTCTTGTTCCATTTATATTCAGCTATAGAATGATGGTATCAACAAGGGTTCTTGTTTGTGGAATCCTATTTCCCTAGCAAGAATGAGGGCATCAACAATGACCCATATTTCTGTTGTCAGATACTAGAAAGACCAACATTTGGGAAAAATCCAATTATTTACTCCAATTAATCACTTATATTGATGCTAACAAGGAATCCTGAGCAGATGCATCCATGTTGAATTGAGTGCATTGAGAGGAAGAAAATGCCAATTAAGCTACAAACAAAATGGAATGTCTCTATGGCAACTCTATAAAAAGGGGGGGGATGTCTTTTTGCCGGGTACTAGATTTGGGTGGACTGAAGACCAAATGGCTTTGCTGATTTCACTTGCTAACATATGGATTGCTTTAGTTGGAACGTAACAATTTGGCCTTCCACTTAAGGATTAAGTTACATCTAGTAGTGTGAGAACTTGCGTTGCACTGAAAGGGAACTTGAAGAGAAGAGTATAATTATCCTTTAGTAAGGAACATCTAAGGGACCCGAAGGGAATCTTTGCAACTTAATATTTGGTTTTTTGCATCATGTAAACTCCTCTAGTGGGAAGGAAGGACTCATGTCACCATCCTTGTTGCCCTGAAAAGTATGAGGTTTTAGGAATTTCTACTTATATTAATTTTAACTTTTTGGTTATGTTTTTTATTTCATTTATCTAATTTCTATTGAGAGTTTTTCTTCTTTGTCAATGATAGGTTGGCACACCTCCAAACTCCAATAAGCATTTCAGCAAGTTTTTTGCTATTCTTTAGTCTTCGCTATGTGTTTTAAATGGCAGAATATATTCTATGTTTGTTAATGGTCACTTTTTGAAGGAGTTTTATCCTAAACATTAAGGCATGTCTTCTGTATTTACTTTCCTATACTTCAACATAATGTTTTTTTTATTTTTTATTTATTTTTAATTTTTTTACGAGTTCCACATAACATTCATTGTAAAGTTTTTTCCATATTTATTCGTTATCCAATGAATAATTGCTGACCTATAGTTTTGTTTTGTCACATGGAAGTTTGTAACAATATTTGCTGAAATTTTCTATCAAGATTTCGATGGAATTTTGTAAAATTTTAATCGACCTGTTGTGATTGTTGGATGTTCATAGTTCTTCCTTATGTGAATCAAACCAAATGAAAATATATGATATTAGCCATTTGATGTCCTCTATAACAGTCCTTTGATCTGACGTTTTATGTCAACTTTAGCTGGTCAAAATTTGACCCTTAATATGGTTTCTTGTATTTGCAGCCAGTTGTTTTTTCTCTGAATTCTCTATCTATAGCTGATGTTCTTGAGCTTTGACTTGTGCTAGGATTCTTTTAGGAGTCTCAATGTATGCAAGAAGGTTCAAGTGCAGAAATCAGAGATGGAAGTATTTATTCCGGCCATCAAAATGCTCAATTACATACAACCCTAATTATCAACGTTCTGGATCATTTTCTGGAACTACTACTCTGATAAACAACCTTCCACTCAGTAATTATAGTAGGAGATATCTGTTGGACTATTTCTCGTGCCGTGCTGTTGGTGCTGTTAATAATTTCTTGTTGGATGGGAGGTCTATTGAATCTTGCAAATGTGATCAGTTGCGATTTTACAGCTCTGAAGGTGATGGAAGGAATGCACGTGAGGATAAACATATGCCTGTGAAAGATGGGACAAACTTAGATAATAGCAAAATCGGACTGGGAGAGGTAAGAGCAGATCTACAGAAATGTCATGAGCATACCCTACTGGGGGAACAGGATCAAAAGGAATGGCTTGATAATGAGAGGCTGGCCATTGAGAGTAAAAAGAAAGAATCCCCTTTTCTTTGCTGGAGGGAAAAGTTCAAGAATGAGATCTTGCGAAGGGTTCTCCCATGGGAGAAAATAACTGTTTCATGGGATACGTTTCCTTATCACATTCAGTAATTACTGTCCACTAACATTACTTTTCCTTCTCGGAGAATCATTAGCTATAGTATTGACTAAAGCTCTGTTTTTACAGTGAACATACCAAAAATCTTCTGGTGGAATGTGCTGCTTCCCATTTGAAACATAGGAAGTTTACCTCGGCTTATGGTTCTCGTTTGAACTCTTCCAGTGGCAGGATACTGCTTCAAAGTATTCCTGGTATATACATACATACATACATACATACAAATATATATATGCAGTTTTCTTTCAAGTATAATTTTCAAAAATAAACCCCACAAAGCTTCATCATGGTTTGATTTAATGTAGATGAAATATTGATTTCTTATGGAGATGAATTTATACCTTCTGAGTTGTTTAATTGCTAGGCACTGAGCTGTATCGAGAGAGATTAGTTAGAGCGCTTGCCAGAGATTTAAAAGTTCCTTTATTGGTTCTTGATAGCGCTATTCTTGCTCCTTATGTAAGTTCTTCAGATGATTATTTTTTCAACCCCATGATTTATTGTCAGTCTGCTGATGAAGGACATTTGCACTGGTTTGATTGTTATGTGGTTCAGGATTTTGGTGAAGACTGCTCAGAACAAAATGAACCTGACGATGAAAATGTGGCATCTAGTGAAGATTGCACTTCAGAGTCAGAGGCTGAGGATGAGAATGATGCAAGTAATGAAGAAGAATGGGCAAGCAGTGGTGAGGAAGTTGATGTGCAGGCAGCTGAGGCCCTCAAGAAGCTTGGTCCTTACAACCTTGAAGAATTTGAGAAGGTAATCTTTTGTTGGAGCTTTGAATGCATGCGATGGTATGTTTACATATTGGTGCTCACATGACTTGCAAATGCCCATGATAACCTGAGTAACTGAGTTACCTTTCAAACTTTTATGGTTCTCTTCCCCTCTCTGTAAGAAGTTTTCTACTATCCTTAAGTGTGGTTATTCAGCTTTTCTTTAGTGAATTTCTTGTGCATTTCATACCATCCAGTGGTGCCAGGTTGTTTTCTTCCCTGGAATGAAATTGCTTATAATGGGATTGAGCTTGACTTTATGAGTAGCAGGTTGTATCTTAAACAAGGCAAGCTGTATATTAAGGTAGTATAAAATGAGCAATGACTAAATAGTTGGTTTTAAGTGGGGCTTCAGTGTGAATTTGGGTTGTGGGTTAAGATGGAAGAAAAGGAAAGAAAGGATCCTGCTTTTGGGCTGTCATTTGAACGTAGCATTTAAAACATGAAAGGGAATTTTTTGGGATGCAAAATAAAAATATTTCTTGTGGTTGGATTTGATTCCTTCAAAAAATCCAACTAATGTTATATTATTGCTTCCTTGATGTACTCAGTTTAACAAGCTTTTAGAAACAGACTACATCAAAGAGATAATTTCTACAATAAAAACAAGAATCTTCTGCTTGAACTGATGGAGTTATATCAGCAGGCCTTTTGATTAGGCCTTGGAAATAGGGTCAGTTCGAGACTTTTAACTGCTAGGTGGACTATGAAGTACAACAAAGTAGACTGTTAACTATTAATGGGACTGTATATACCAAAAAGTGTATGACACTTGAGGCTTTGACATTTGGCAAATATTTTATTAACACTTCGCTCAGCATCTAAGAAGCTGTCCCAATATTCCCTGCTTCTCTTGGATTGTGATGTGGTTTCCCGGAGTCTAACTTATTATCAACTGGTTGGTGTGTTCTAGTCAATGTGGGTGGAATGTGAAGTGTTGGATAAGAGTCTGCTTATCAAATTATGGTTCATGGTCTCAAATGCATCTGCTTCAACAAGGGATTTTACCCCTCTCCTCAAATGCATCTGCTTTGACATTAGTGGATGTGTGAAGTTCTGTGAACTAATGAGGTGAGGTATGGTAAGAGTGCACTTGGTCGAAGACACTGCCATAGTATCTGCTCCTGTTGTCAGTGTTTCTGGTTTTGCAAACTTTGTATGTATGGAGTCATCTGAATGAGTCTAAATCTGAGTTCTCAAAGGGAACCTGAATATTTTGCCTTTTCTCCCACTTTACCTGGAAGCAGTCCTGTATTCTAAAATCTTTGAACTTCAGGATTTGAACTTGGTTTAGAGTCATGACTTTGGAAGACTATATGTTAAGTTAGACTTTACAATGTCGGGCCTCTTGATTGACTTGCATCCTTGTTACCCTTTAAAATCAGACATTCAGATGACAAAGCCTATACAGGCTTTTTCTTGCCTGAGATCTTTCATTTGTACTGTATATGTTCAGTGACTTGGGATGATTTCATCTTCTTTTTTGTCCCCCTATTGCCTAGGTCATTAACCCGTGTTGTCTGTTCTCTAAATTGCTGTTTTCTTTTTTGTTGATGAGCAATAATAAAAGAGCCGGTGAACTTCATCTATTGCGACTCAAAGCTTTGTTATTATTATATTAATAAAAAGAATTGATCCCAAAAAAAATTACTGTGAAGAGACCAAAGGGTTGTTTCCCACGTTCTTGGAAAAGGAGAGTAGCTGAAGAAAACAAAAATGTTGACCCAACACATAGTCTATCAAAAAATGGAAACCTCAAAATTCTAGATGATGCTAGTGAAAAGGTTACCAGTAAAATGACCAAAAAGAAATAAGGACAAGGAATGTTCTGCTTTGAAAGCACTCCTCCTGTTAGAGCTGAAGGGATGACCCCACAATTCCACCCCTCCACCCCCAAAAAAAAAAAAAAACCAATGTCATCTATCCTCTAACTTTAAGAAGCAAACAAGAGTTGAGTAGACTCCCTGGAGCTTCGAATACAAACTTGACAGAGGTGACACTAAGTGGCAATTCCAATGGCAGTGAAAATAATACATAGATTCTCCACTTTGTGAAGATAGTGCATAGTAGAGCTAACAATTTCTTTTGTTTTATCTGTTAGGGAAATCTGTTTTGGATGTATTCCTTAATTCTGATCATAAGTAAAACCTCACCTTGGGAGGTGGTTTTTGGCTTCTGAATTTCTCTATATTGGCAACACATAGTAAACCCCTTACAACTTCTTTCTGTAATTCTTCTGGTCTTCCTGTCCAGTTGAAGGCACCCTTCCTTCTTAGAAGAGACCCAGAATGGTGAAGAAAACTCTCTTCTTTCTCCACATGCCTTATCTTATTCACTTGTCACTAGCCAAACCAAATTTCACCATAAACAATTGTTTATGGTTCTTTATACACCATCTATTGTCAAGAGGGAAATCCTGCCGCATTTTCTACTTCAAAGGGGATGAAATCCTATGTCACTTGTCCTTGAATTTCTCTATCAACGATTATTTTATGGTTCTTTTCTACCTCATCTATTGTTCAAGAGGGGAATCCTGGCTCATCTTCTACTTGAAAGGGGAAGAAATCATGTGTCATCAAGATCTCTCCTACTTGCTTTCCACATCTTTGTTCCATAATAGGACCTGCATCTCATTATACCGCCAACCATTGCTATCTAACCCACATTTGGTAGTTATGACTTCCCATGTCCCTGTCCATGTTCACAGTTCCACTGTCACCTTACTTGAGGAGCTTTTTTCATGATCATAGGTGGATGGATAGATGGATACCGGGACTGTCACATCCCACCTCTTGAGCAAGCCTTAACCATGGGTGGATTTCCATTTCCACAGTCTCACTAGACACCTAATGAATTCAATCACTAAAATTCATAAAAATGGCGTAAAAAATCTGGTAGCACTTGTATGTAATATTGACAGAATTTAACAATTACAATTTGTAACACATGCACAACAATCTAAAATATTTACTCATTTTTGTGAGGAAAGTCAACCAACAGCAGCACATCATATCCAACTCAACCCTGCAAGGTCAAGCTCTACAACAAGCAACACATAAGGCACCTTCACTTTTAATAAAGTCTTATGGTACTAATGCTACATATGAGGTGCCAACTCTTCAATTTTTGACCCAAAGAGACTCAATCAAGCATGAAATGTATGGTTGCATATTCGTCAACCTGATTGCCTAGTGGTTAATGAGAATATAGTCTTAGGTGCAAAGGGCGGTACTTGAGAATCCAGTCGGGCTTTTCAGTGGTTGAGGTTGCAGTTGAGAGAAGTTGACATCTCCTTATTCCTGCCGAATGGGATTCTACATTGAATGAGATCCCTTTGTTTCTCCTCTAGGAGAGAGTTGGGCTAACATGCATTGATCACTTGGTAACACTGTAAGGTGCTTATACACAATTTGTGAAATATTGCTATTATTGTTTTAATAAGGCAAGAAGGATTATTCTTGGTCATGGTCTACATTGTTGTTGTTGCTAATGGATTGCTAATGTCCTAATAAGGTGGGAATAATTGGTTTTGGTCTACTGTTGTGGTGGCCAATGGTGATAGTTTGTGCCGGTGGGTGGCCCTGGTGGTTGGTGGGGGTTCTCAGGTTCCTACGACCGAAGGTGGCCAACGGTGGTGGGCAATGGTGGTAGGGGTGAGAATATTTGTTCCCCGTAGTCTAGGAGTAACAAATTCTTCCAAGATGTTAACGGTTCTTAGGGATCCAACCAAGCTGATATTCTTCTCTATTACTAAAGAAACGTATTTGAGTATAAGTTGGGTTAAGCAAAGTACTGTCATGACTTATGAGACGTGTCATTTTCTATTTGCAAATATTTTAAAGCATGTTGTTGATGCCTCCACACTGTGTAAGCAATGCCGGTCATTAATGGTTGAAAGTTGAAATAATTGTGTCTTCAAATTTAAATTTTGCAGCAAGTTGGAGAGTCTGAAAGCTCCTCCGAGTCCTCAAAGTCAGAGGATGCTGAAACATCTAATAAATCAAAACGGCCTCTAAGGAAAGGTATTTATTTTTTGTTTTTTTTCCCTGGGATATTCTCCTTTTATCTTACAGGAATATGGGATTGGGAAATTATGATTGAGAATCCTAATCCAATATTACAATAGACTAAGTGTGATAATATTGTCTCTGTTGGTATAATGTTCTCTTGTAGACTACTTTGAATACCTGGTTTAAAGATGATTTAAGCTAAGAAGATAAAGTGAAACAGGATGTAAAAATCCTGATAGAAGCAAAAGCAAGAACAAGTTATACAAATACTTCCCTAGAAGGAATATGAATGCTTTTGCAGAAAACAATTAATAGGTGCAATAGAAACAAATAGGGATACCTTGAGTTTTTAGAGACCATTCCACTGCATGTTGAAACATTATCTTCATGTGTGTTTTTGATGAATGACCCTGGGAGGGAGGCGTTCCTTTTTTTATCTTGTCTAAATAAATGCACCATTTGTCTGTTCAACTAATTGTCAGTGCTTTCATTTTGTTTTAGGGGATCGTGTAAGGTACACTGGGCCTTCCATACACTCCGAAGCTGACAACAGGTCATTATTTTTCTACTCAATGCTTCCATTTCAAAATGATTGCATCTTAATTGATTAATGTTGCTCTATCTTACTAGTTTTAGCATTGCTATGGGTTAAGTATTGCCTCTGGCTCTCTGCTCAATGGAAAGGCCTGTTTAAGTGGCAGGCATTCAATTTAAAATGGAAGAATTATGAAGATTTTTAGAACTAGATAGATCTTGGCAATGTGACTTTTTGTATGCACTTATCTTTTTGGAATACAATTTATTGACTGTTATTTATCAAATCTTGTTCTAGAATCTAGTTTGATTTTGTTGTCCAAATAATTGCATTGTATCACGTATTTTGAATAGTATAATTAATGAAACAAAAAACTTGTTCAAAATAAGGAAGTGAACTTGTCCCCAACCATCAAAAGATGAAAGCCTTTGTGAGATTTTGACCCATTTGAGGAAAACTATACATTTTTGTAATGTGTATCCAAGAGTCAATTTAAATTTGAAAATTTTGTTTATAAATTATGAAGCGTAGTTGTTTGAATTTGATCACAATACTTAATATTACATGATTCAAGTTCCTTTTGAGCTTATGACATACATGGAAACATCTTCTCTTCAATGCATGGGTAATGCTGCTTCCATTTGAGCCTCAAAGTCTGCAATGTGGGAAGCCTCATGCATGGGTCATTCTTTTATTAGCTAGTAGATTCTTGTTCGTTTAGTGTGAGTTTTATAGTGCTGACTGCTGATGAAGATTCCTTCTCTTCTCCATTTTTATGTCTCGTTGGTTGAGTTTTTGAGTAACATAGATCAAGTCTGGTTTGATGCTTTGCCTGTTTCTTTTAAGAGATATGGGAAGCTGGGGAAGCTTTTTCAAGCAAGCATGTGACTGCTCAAGTCATATCACAGATGTTTTCGTACTTATCACTTGCAATTTGGGTGGATGTGAAATTGTTAAAGATCTTGATCTTTTTCTATTTTTGGGGAATGTTGTTTGTCTTAGTGGATTTCCAAATGCTGTCATTAAGTAGGGAAAGATTGGCAAGCTACTGTGTTGTGATTATAGAAAATTAAGATGCCTGAAAATTACCTTGTATGGAAGGATCTTTATTCTTTTCCCTCTTCATTTTTTCATGTCTTCTGGACAACCCTATAACATTACCACTTTCTCCCTCCTGCTGTGGTATGATGTTGCCTTCACATCATTAATCATTGACATATAATGCGTCACAGGATCTTACTGGGAAAGATTCCAACATCTGATGGATTGATGAATGCCTATACTGTTATTCGTGGCAGGTGGGTTGGTAAGTTGTACCAATGTGTGAATAAAATCTAATAAATTGGCCTAGGTATTTTTCAAATATTAAGATATTTTCCAAAAGAATAAATAAGATGAATCATAGTTTTGGTAAAAGAATGGAGATTGCTTTTCAAATATATTCTTCTTTATCTTATGAATTCTCTGTTTTGCTTTTTAGAAAGTTGATTCAAAACATGTACATTGACTTGGCTCCAAGAGGCTTGTCCTCTTTCAACAAAAAAATGAGAAATGATCATGTGGTGTGATTATCTGTTGTGATGGTTTTATTAGCTGAATCCTAAGAATTTCTCTTTGTTTTTATATAGCTAGTTCTCTTTGAAAGAAATCCTTTCATGGAAATTTCATTTTTAGGTTGTAAATGATCCACCATAAATATATCTTTTTGGTCAGTAGCAATCTTTGTGCTGTGTTTATGCCTTTGTGGACTGTTCCCATTGCTGAGATTTTTCCTTCTCTTTCTTAAGCTATTGATTTCAATGAGCTCCAAAAGTTTCCTTTCTTTTTTTTTTTTTTAAAAAGAATTTTGTTGGGGAGTCAGACACGATGTCCATCAATTGGATGCAAGGGGAGAAATCACCAATGCCACCATTGCGCTGTAAGATGGAAGTTGTGAAGAGCAACGCGGAGGTTTTCTAACATTATTGACATCAGCTGATCTGGTACCTTTGGACTCTAAGATGAAATGTAGGTGCTTCTCCCATTCAACACCCTTCACCATAAAGGTGTAAGAGACGGATGTTTATCAAAGATTGTGGCTTACTCCTTTATCACCATTGTATACTAGTGTGAGTGTGAGTGTGAGTTGATGGATAAATGATATTAGATTTCACAACATTTCTCATCATTGTGAGAGAACTGGGTTTGAGTGGCTTGATCTCAGTATAGAAGTCTTAGCCACTGCTTGCCAGTTGCTGTTGGTTAAGGGGTCTTTCATGTGATTTCTGGCTTTCTTAAGCTTCTTGATAACTCTTTTCACTCTTGTATTGAAAGCCTTGCTTTGCTTTTAGGCCATCCCAATTGAATACCTGTTCTCCAGAAATAAAATGTGATTCAATATGGCTTTCTTGGTTTTCTTATTTGTAACAGTACCTTTTCAATTATGCAAATCAGTCAAAGTAGTGCTGAGTCCATCTTGAATTTTCAACATCAGATTGCCTTTTTCCTAGCATGAATTTTAGAGCAAAAATTGGAAAATTATACACCTAATGAAAATTTATGCCATTTACCACAAGAACAACCTACCTTCTAGGTATAGGTAAGGTTGGATACATGGGATGTGATCGGCGCCAGATGCAATGATTTGGGAGTTTTGCTTGGCCACCGTTTTTCAAATTAAGAAATTTTCTATAGGATAGAGTAAGACTTTGGTTTTTTTCTCTTTCTTTTTTTAAATACTCAAATGTAAAATGCAAAGATATTTCCCTCTATGCTAATTGAATATATACTGTTCCTTAACAGATTTTTGTTCACCCCCTTCATACGCTTTTTACTAAATATCAGTGTTAGTATTATTTGCCACTATATTAGTATTGGACATATCGGGTAATATTTATTGGTATCGAATATTTCGGAATTAATTTTTTTACAAATCACAAGTTGACAGGCAAATATCGAGCGATATATTGGCCAAATATAAGGGATATCGGCTGATGTATTACTGATATGTTAATATATAATAATTTTACTTCTATATTGGAAGATATTTGTATTGGGGTTAAGACTGCTGTATTAGATTTCGGCCAATATTTCATTCCAAACTTTAATGTAATGTTTGTCTTTGTTTTATTTTCTTACTATCTGATATGAATGTAATTGTAAAAATTGTTTGGGTCAGTGAGCAATATTGTATTGCCATAAATGCATGATGATACCCATATTTCAAGGTTCTTTGCCGAATTTTCATTTGATCATTTTCCCGGATTTTGGTCCCATTGTGTGTGGTACATAGGATTGATAATTGAATGAATGGAAGCCTTCTGTTTAGGATGGTGATGATGGAAGGGCCATCTTCTTATTTAGAATACAGTTAACAAAGATAGATATGGTGATGATACCCACTCAGCTAGCTTGTTTCTAATGACCGTTTGAGATGAGACTTTCCAAAAAGAAGGAAGAAGACGACGATAGTTCAGAACTTAATCACTGAAATTGGTTTACGAAGGCTCCACTTGACAGGTTCAAGTCAGTGAATATCTTCTTCCTGCCCACATCTGCATCAAGAGTTGTAAGTATAAACAAAAGAGGTCTTTTATTGGTATCCCCATGGAAATTCAAGTGGGGAAGTTAAATAATTGCTACATTCCATTTGCTGAGGAATTTCTTAGTGTGTCACATCCTATTTCCGTTCATTTTAATGAAGAAGCAGAAGAGGAGGGAGGAGGCAGTATTGATGAATACTGTAATAGTTCTTTTATCACGTTGGTTAACTGTATTCTAAAACACAGAAAAAAAATAAATGGCTTATCAAATTTTCTATTGAGCCATGAAATAGATTCAACAAAAGATAAACAAATCTATTATCTGCCAAATAGCGCCTAGGTCATGAAAGGATAAAACAGTTTTCCTTTGATGGACTTTGTTATATTTTCCTTCCAAAATTGTCAGCTGCATTTTTTCATCTGTCTAAATCATGAAAGGATTAACAGTTTTTCTAGGTATGTTCAATGTAGGGATGCTATCCCTATATTTATTTGTTTATTTATTTGTCCTCATATTTGGGGCTCCTTTCTTAACGTTTCTTCAAATCTGTATTTATGTGTATATTTCTTGTTGTCATGAAATAAGTTTTGCTTTTTTGCAGGGAATTGTCTAGTGGACAGCGGGGAGAGATATATGAGGTAAATGGAGACCGCGTTGCTGTCATTTTAGATATATCAAACAATACTAGAATTGAAGCAGACAAGGATGAGAAGATAGAGCAAGATTCAAAACCATCAGTTTATTGGATACATGGTACTAATCTTACCTTTGTAGTTTGACCAGATATTCATTTCCACAAATCAAGTTTTGTTGTTTTTTCTATGTATCCCCTGTTTTGTTTCTTTGTAATCGACTTTGCTTTGAATATGGAGTGATTGCACTCTACTAGTATGAATGAGTTTGATTAGCATATTTGTTCTCAGTATTGATGTTGGGACACCGCCAGATTTTGAGTGCATTACAATGGGCAAATACTATAAAGTAGCAAACATTCATGAAACGTGAATTTCATCATGGAATTTTAAATAAAAAATATTCAATTTTGAGATAGAGACAGCTTATTTCTTCAGTGTTGTAATGTAGTATTATTTTATTATTTTGTTTATTTGGGGTTTGACTGGGAGAGTTCTGCGTGGAGGTAAAGGCAATGCTGTTGGGAATGGGGACCGCTTCTCTCCATGAACAATTTAATCCATCGGCCCCACCATTTGTGGGGGAGCCAGGAACTGTTATTTATTTATTTTGGGGGTGGGGGGACAAAGCAGGCCATTTTGTAAAATGTAACTAATAAATCTTTTTGTAACATGTTTGTGAGAAATTAGTCACTATTGATATAAAAGAAGTAAAACGAAAATTTGGGAGAAAAAAGAATAGCTGTTATAATTGGACTTTTAAAGTTGGCTCAGTAGAAAAAAGGATCACTCGTTTAAATGATGAATAAATAATAATTGGCAGCTCAAATGAAAATTGTATAAAATAAAATGAACAGTAAATGTACAGCAAACCATTACTAATCATGTGAACTTGAAGTGAATTTCTTGACTAAAATTGATAAAAAAAAAATTTTCATATCATAATCTTAAACCTTGTTAATTAGGGGAAAAAGGTTATCACTATATTCTACAAGAAAAGTTCCTAAATATTGGAAAAAGTGCAGTGTAAAATTGTTCCCAAAAAAAAAAAAAAAATCTAGTTACATTAAAGTTATAAGTGGTTGGGAGTTCTGAATCATTTTATCTGATGAAAATCCTGATCTTTTAGGAGATCATAATAGGTTAGCTCTTGCTGAGCATCTTTTCTTGTCCAATGTCTTTACATAAAATTGAGAGTTCATTATTCACCACCCATCAAAGTTCAAACTTTGGTTGTGGCGTAAGGGAGTGCTTGTCTATGATTCTAATTTCTCAAAATTTCCAAACTATATTGAACTCAGTAAAAGTAAAAGTACGTAAACAAATCAAGGATGCTTGTAAGTGGCTTAGAGAAGGTTTTGCTAACATGCCACAAGAGTACCTAGTTTCTATTTAGAGAGCCGATTGTAAGATGTCACCTAGAAAAATTCACCATAAGATAACAAGATGAATGTTTTTTCCTAGAAAAAATGATTCATTCTTGCCGAGCATATTGAAAGAAGTTAATAATATTTGTTCTAGCTATTTTTTATGCCCCCCTCAAATAGAAGGAACAAGGAGATACTTAGAGCATACTGCATCTCTATGAGAAATTTCCCCTACTTTTAGGGGCCAAGGCTTCCTCTATTGCCCCTACCTCACTGCTGTTGCCGTCATTGATGGGATGTGCCCAACCTCCCCCACCCCCTCCCCCAAATTTTTGTATTGCTACATCTATCGCCAATGACTGCTGCCATTATCACCACCTGGCTATTAGCCACCACCAGCACTCCATTGCCTCTGCTCATCACCTCTACCCCAACAGTCTCCATGCAACACTACTATTGACATCATCACTGCCATCATTGTTGGCTCTTCTGTATCATACTATCACTATGATCTCTATCACATCACCCCCACCTTGTTGCCACTGCTGCCATCATTACTATTGCCACTTGGACCAGCTACCATAACCACCACAGTACCACCACAGTACCTTTTGCTGCAGGCGCTGGCTCCACTGCCACCACCGTTATTGCTGTGCCACCAACATTGCCACCATCACCCTTGTGTCCCACAACCATCCCCACTGAAATCCGCTACCAACACACTGCTGTACTAGCCACTATCATCTGCGATGCAGAATTTGGTCTTATGTACTGGTGATGGCTATGGTTGATGGTCACCATGGTGAAGGCAACCTCATTTCATTCTTCTTACTGCACACCAAAGCTATTGTTCCAAATAATTCCGATTTCCAATAATGAGGTACTAAATATAAGGAAAACTTTATATCAATCCCTCGTTTTCTTTCCATGTGTTCCATTTTGACCCTCTCTGTTACTTGTACCAATCAGCTCTGAAGGTCTGGACTATTGGAATCCTTGAAGACTCTGTTGTAAGGAATTAGCCTTTGACTATGATAGTAGATCCTTGCTGGTTTTTGGTTGAATGGTTGGATAAACATAACATTACTTGGATGTCTGAAAAATAACTGCAATGGAGTAACAAATCAATATAGGTATGTGCTTGTTCTCTCACCATATGCAGGTGCAAAAAATTGTGAAAGTTCCTTAAGAGTCCTGTAGTAATTTATCATGGGGGTTTTGCTGTGCTTTAAAATTATTTTAAATTTGAGTTATCATATTTATGGTCTTAATATTGTAGTTTGAGTAAGATGTAGTGCATATGACAGTACTTAATATTTGAATGTATAGAAAAATTGTGAATTCTGTTTTTTAGTATTTATAGGTATTTTATATGTATTATGTGTTAATTAGGGGGATTGGCATATTTGTAGATCTTTACTTGTATTTTATATATTTACAGATTTGGATAACTGTTATGTCTTTGGTTGTACTAGAAGTCTTGAAACTATAAATATGGGTCCTAGTACTTGTAGTAATACAATTTAAAATTGAATGATGATTTGAAATATCAAATTGTAGGCTAGTGTCCAACTCCTGTGTTTTCTTTATTCTTTATTCCCATTTTGGTTAATTTGCTCAAAATTTTTTAACTGATTTCCCAAATCATATATTTGCATTCCGTTGATTTCTCTGATTTCTCAATGTTCCAAAAAATCTTCTATTTCACTTTCACAACCCAATCTTCCCACCTCTCCCCCTTCCTTTTTCAAGTTCTTGTCCTATATCAATTTTGCCTTATAATTAATTGGACCCCCTTACTCTTTTTGTGATTGTAAACAGGTATTCTAATCTCTCTTTATCAGTATAAACATATTAGAGGCTTTCTATATTTTTTGGTGTTTGGCAAATTATAATCCTGCTAGGCTGGAAATTGACTCCGTTCTAAGGACTGTTGAGAGCAGATTTCATATGAGGGACTACTGTGGCCTATATATTCTTGTATGAAAAGGAAGAACACATTAGACTTGATCCAAGCTTGTATTTTTTTTTTTTTTTTTCATTTTGCCGGAAAGCAGAGCTATTTTCAGCAAAGGACCATCCCTCTTGATGCTCAAAACTTGGACGGCTAAATTTGTGTTTCTTGAGCTGCTGAATGTGTCTGCGGGGTGCCTTATTTTTGTTTTGTAAAACGGCATCCAAAGTACATGATTGCACGGTATGTGAAAGTTGGATGCATGCAACTTTATCAATGCATTGTAAACAGATTATTTTCATGTTTCGAACCTGCGATCTCCATATCACAAGTACAACGATTCTACCATTGTCCCAAGGGTCACCCTCCCTATTGTATTGTAAACAAATCTCCTCCCCCCTTTACATGTTGGCATTCCCTTTCTTGCCTTTAACGATATTTTGATCTGAAAACCAAAAAGGAACTAAAGGAAAAGAGCAAAGTGCCTTGAGTTGCTGTGGTGATAATTCCTATTCAGTAATGTCCCTCCTGTCTTTCTATTGAATTTTTTAATTCATAATCCAATGCTTGCATACAACTATGTTTTGGCTTTTTTGTTAGATGGTCGTGCTAGGTTATCCATGCTTATGAAAAGTTCAATGACTTGTGTTAGCAGTTGTTCAATATGTTTTTTTATTTTTATAAGTTGTCCTTATTTATTGCAACTGTTGCTACTATTGCTGTTGTTGTCATCTTGTGTTCTATCGTGATACTTTTTGTCCTTGTACTTCATTAGTCTCATTTCTGTTGTTATTTTTGTTGCAGTGAAGGACATTGAGCATGACCTTGATACCCAGGCTGAAGATTGTTACATTGCAATTGAAACTTTGTGTGAAGTATGATATTAATCCTCAATCACAATATCTTATCCAACAGTAAAAAAGTACTCAGATAGATGACCTATGCTATTGTTCAGTAGTTTTATCTGCTATTGTTATTTTTTAATCCCTTGAGATGGAGTTTTCTAAAAGCTTGATGTTAGTTTGTGAATCTTTTTCAGGTTTTACGATCTAAGCAACCTCTTATTGTCTACTTTCCGGACTCCACTCAGTGGTTATCAAGGGCTGTTCCGAAGTCAAATCGTAAAGAATTTGTTAGCAAGGTGCGGGAAATGTTTGATCAGCTGTCAGGACCAGTTCTGTTGATTTGTGGGCAAAACAAAACTGACCCAGGGTCTAAGGAGAAAGAAAGATTTGTGAGTCTTGACTCTTGAATCTTCATGCAATTTCACTTTCAAGAACACTTGCATGATCACAAACACAAAACGCCCAAAACCATGCCCATATCCACACCTACTCTCATTAGCACACATCTACTATTTCTCAAGGCATGATTATTGGATTGAATGGCAATTTTCAAATTGTTGATGAGCAGACGATGATACTTCCAAATTTCAGTCGCCTTGCTAAGCTGGTAATGCTTGTCTATCTTATTGAAAGTATTATATTGATATTGCTACTTTTTTTTTTTAACGATGTCTCTCTTGATCTATATATTAAAGATGCTGTGTACATAAAACAATTTGCTTATTAAGGTCTGCATCTGTCAGGATTTACAAACCTTATATAGCTTTTTTGTCATCCTTTTCTTATCTCCTCCTTCCTTTTGTTGCTCAATAGGGAGATTTTTATTTCCTGTGTAAACCTGTGAATAAGATGGATCCATTGTTGGTGGGAAGGGGGAAAAAGCCAAAATCCCTAGGAATAAGTTGGTCTCACAAACTCCAATAAAAAAGCCTTGGCTTTTTATCCATCATGTCCAGGTTTTGCTTATGTGGAAGTGTAGTTGTGTGGCCGAAGTTATTGTATGTTTCAGGAACATGGTAGTCATGGAAACCTATTCTAATTTATTTATGGATGCTTCACTTCAATTTTGTTATTATTGTAGGTTACACTAAGTTCGGATGTGCAAGATCTTGCAAGATGTTTTTCCAAACCTTTCTTTAGTGTTCCACTACTCTTTTATAATAATCCTCTTCTGAGCTCACATCTTGCGACGGGCGTACTTGGCTGTCCTTGCTTTATATGACCAAACCACGTCAAACATGTCTCTTGCAATTTTTCTTCTTTGGAAGTCACCCCTTCCTTCTCCCCAGAACATTATTTTACAGCCCATTTTCCTTTTATGCCCCACACATCTATCTTAACATGCTTATTTCTACTGTAATTTTCCATGTTGGTGTTTATCATCAAACACTGCTCTCTATAGCATGGCTGGCATAATAGGCCCTTTAGAGTATTTTCCTTTAAGTTTTAGGATATTATTTGATCAAAGAGGATCCCCGAATAACTTGTCTATTTCATCCGGCTTGTTTTAATCGGACAATGAATACCCTCAATGATTGGCTCATCTTTCTGAACCACTGATAAGATTTTGTCAACAGCCTAGTTAACGACAAAATTTTCTCCACCTTATATTTCTAAGCTTTGTTGGGACACAAGTTACTCCAATTGCCTTCTCTGTCATCATTATTTTGTCATGCTTTTACTGATTTATTTCCTTCTCTGTCATCATTATTTTGTCACGTTTTTAGTGATTTTTGTATTTACCTCAGAGTTACTATGATGCTCAAGCACTATGGTGTTCTATGCACCTTATTAGAAAAGTACGGAAATATCTCCTTAAGTTATCTTGTCTTCTTCTGCAGCAAGCATTCACTTCTCACCAGGAAATCTCTTCTATTTCTATCTTTTCATCAAGAACAAGTACATGCTCCTAACATCCCTGATCCAGTTTACTTGATTCAAGTCTTTGGTTATTCTATCTCTTGTTAAAGACGTCCTTTTCTCTCTCCTTTGTGTTCAGTTGCTTGTACAAGTCCTTTTAAAGTTTATACTCTGCCTGACTACTGCCTACTTTGCCTCATTAGTGCATTTAAACCATTCCTAGTTCTCTTGTTTCTACACGCTTTCACTTTCTTGTGGACATTTTGCACTACCACCACGCTTGTGGGTGCCTGCTGTCTGCTTGAGATTGAGGATCAGAGATTGCAATGCTCATGAGTTCAATCTGTGCAAACAAAAGCATACCAAGATGGCATTGCTATTTGATGGTTACCACAAATTGAGTGACTCAACAGGTGTAGTTACCTAGCTGGAGGAGTATTGTACACCTTGTTAGATATTGTATAATGCTTAATATGCTGAGTACCAGAAATCTTGGTGTCAATATAATGAGAAACGCTTGCTTGGGGTAGTTAAATGGGGAAAATGCAGACAATTGTAAAGTAATCAATAGCTATTTGATAAAAGTTCCTATTTGACTTTGTCTTATCATTTATCTTCACTCATGGTTTGATAAAAGCATAAAGTCTAGCAAATTCATGACTTGTTTCTCTATTAATATTACTTGGTATTGTTTCTCTATTATATTACTTGGTAGATGGTTCAGATAGCTGTTAGAACTTCTCTCTGTGATATTGTGTCGATATTTCCGTCTATGTTTCTTATTGGTTTCCTTGGATGCTTTCAATCTCTTCGATCTTGTGACAATTTTTCATAAGATGTCCAATTCATCGTTGTGGACTTGTATTTGATTGGTGTTTTTTCTCTGTAATGCTAATTCTGTTGCTGAAATAATCCTGTGTGACCTTGCTGTCAGACAGTATGCAACTTTGATTACTTCAACTTTTTTTTCCCCTTTGTTGTACCCATTTTATTGTTTGTACTTAATTTTCAGCCTCTTCCCTTAAGACGATTGACTGAGGGACTTAAAGCTACCCGAAGATCAGAAGATAGTACTGATATATATGAGCTCTTCACTAATGTAATGTGTATACATCCCCCCAAGGTAACTCATCTCACTTAGTTAGAAGTTTATAAACTATGGAACCATCACTATGTTAGGTGCAATTAGCTTTAAATTGTATTTTGTTTTCATCTCTCATCTCCTTGTTGTATTTGATTATTCCACTTGCTTTCATTGTTTTTCCCTTTTTTGAAGAGATTCCTAGCCCATAGGTTCACTTCCATTTCTTATTGCTTTGAAAAATGGGGGAGGGAAGGTGAAAGTAAACCTTAAACCAGGGATTGAGAAAGGTTGCAGATACCAACCATCAAGCCATTCAGTTACTATCCCCTTATTCTTATTGAAATTCGAGAAAGTTGTCCGAGTGGATTGGCCTTTATTATTCTACAATGATTGTTAGAATAACCGAAAACACCAACCAAAAATCCATATAAACAGTAAAACCTAAAATTCCACCAAAGATCCTCCCACAACTAGCGATAATTGAAACCATCCTCATAGAACCCAAGAACTGACAGGAAAATCAAGCATTATTGATGATTTGACATTTCATTCAAGTTCCCTATATCTTCTACTTTCATTGTTCTTTCCCTTATTTTCTTGAAAATAGATGGCTAGGCATTCTTTCACCAACAACTAGTTGCCCCCTTCCCCCGTATCTTCTATGGTTATATCCTAGCAGATATCCATAGCATTATCATTTTTTCTTGAAGTTTGATGTACCCAGGAAAGCAAGTTGTAACAGGATTAGTAGCACTGTGGCAGGAGTAGTGGGAGAATTTAGCTAAAAATTGCCATTTCCTGTGAAACAATCTCAGACACTTTCTTCTGAACTTGAACTAGAGATAGTGCCTTGTTTGGGAGGGGCTGGATGGGGGATGAGGAATGGTTAGCCTCATTGTATGGTCTGAGTTTTTTCGCGAGGAAATGGTTGGTTTGTTTTTTTTTTTTTTTTTTGGGGGGGGGATGAAAATTTAACTTTTGGTTCCTTTCCATCCTCTTCATTAATTCAGCCGAGTTCTGACCGTTATATTAGTATAGCCTGTAAAACATGTGTTTCATGATCAATTTGATTGTCATCCTCACGTCCACAAAAAAAAAAACCTACTAATGTTTTGAATGATCCGCACTGAAGGTGTTCACCATCAAAACCAGGATCAAACTCCCCATTAAAAGCCATTCCTCGTGATTGAACACCCTTTTCCTGATAAAAACCACTGCTCCATCATTCATCCTCAACGACCACCCAGCATCCAGGAATGAGATTCATGTCAAAAAATGTAGTCTTACTCTCTTGTTCCTTTATCTAAAATTTAGAAATTAAGTGGTGAAATCTTGGGAAACAGTGACCTGGATAGGGATTCTATTCATAAAGAGGAAGAGATTGAACTTTTCATTGTTTTTACTCGTAGGCATAAGTCAAAGTAGCTGATTGAATGAGAGACAAATTTGTGAACTATTTGTACTTTTGTGTACCAATTGCATTAAGGTATCTAATGATCATAAGATCTTTCCGAAACCTTGGGTTATTGAATGCTAATGTGCTGGTAGATGCCACCCAGCTCCATATCAGGATTCAAGTGCTGTTTTTCATGCTGCATTTGGAGAAGGCTTATAACAAGTTAGTGGGAAGTGTCCTGTCTTATATGTGAAGAAGAGGGTTTTGCAGACTAATGGATGGGTAGTTTTTGTTTTTCATTTTTATTTGTTCCTTCATCAATGTTGTGCCTGTTGCCTTCTTCCATAGTTTCATTGGATTGAGAAATCTCGGCGCCGTTGTCACTTTTTACTATTTCTTGGCATTGTAGAGGCCTAGAGCAGTACACTACCAAAGTAGAAGGCTAGCGCTTTATTTAAACATGACTGTAGGAGCAAACTGTTTCCTTAGATCTCCCAGATTCTTGCAGAAGATTCTGTTTGGACTTGATGTAACAAGAGATACATTCTTTTGTGTTTTACAGATGTAAAAGAAAACATTCTATTATATTTTGAGGTAGTGGCATAGGCATGAGAACTAATTTGTATAGGAGTCTCTTTGGTTCTGGTGGGACTTGTTCTGCTCTTACAGCTAAATGCTCAATATCCAAGTAGGCTTACTAAGCAAGTGTTTGAATGAGTTGGCATGTTTTCTTGGTGGAGCATGTTCGAGTTTAATGCTGTATATATTGGATTGCGTTGTGTCAAATATGAAAATATGCCAGTTTTAGAATTCAATATGGAAGATGTTTGTACTTGTCTAGAGGAGCGAGTTAATTTGATGTGGAGTAGCTTCTCTAGTATACCATTCTGTATCATGTTGCTGTTTACTATCATAAGCTACAAGAGTAGGATGAATCAATAGAGACTCCTGTTGTTTTTTTTTTTTGGGGAGGGGGGGGCGCTGACATGGATGATGCTTGTTCCTTCACCAAGTAGGGATTTTTAATATTAACTTAAAAGGACTTAAGTGCCTTCAAATATGAAATTATTTGCTGGGAGAGGAGCTTGGGAAACGATCTTGACTGTGGATTTTCTAATCACAAGGGGCCTCTGAATTTCTCGTGGATAAGTGAATTGGGAGAAACAGTAAGTGATTCTCGTTGTTTTCTGCCTCATGGGCTGACAATGGGTGCAACATTGGTGCTTGTTGCTTGAAAGGCTAAATTGTAGGATAAATAGTTGTAACCATTGTCTGTGGGTGGATGATATTCGACTATATGGTGGTGCTTGTGGAGGGAAAGAAAGAAGTTGACTTTATACTAGAAAGAGTTCTTAATTCAGGTGGCAAAAAATATTTTTTCCCACATTTTTGAATTATGGAGCTCGTGATTGGGAAAGAGTTAAATCACCCTACACTTCTTTGATGTTATAAGATGTTTGTTTATAAGGTGATATTCAGTTATATGCTGTATACTTTTGGAACGAGTACTATTTTTCATTTTGTAGCTTGGCCATTTCTATATTGGTGACACTGCTTGTTTTCCTCAGTTTTACCAAAAATAGGGTATTGAAACGTATTCAGAAAATGCCAAGCAACAAATGGAAGCACATATGATGATTTATAAATGGGTGAAGGGAAGTTCCTGGTGGAACCACATGGTTTAATGAAGGCTAATTGTTTGTGATGTGCGGCTTTTGCTAAGGATGATGGCAAATGCACTGTAATGAATTTAAATAGTTGATGATGCAGGTCAAAGTAGTCAAGGAAGCATACAAGAATGATTACATTAATGAACTCTCGTAATATTCAGTTTGTGCCTGTGGTGTCTTGGAAGTCTAACAATTCTGTTTATTTGTGGAGATAGTTTGCAATTTAAAGATTGACCTAACTATCCTTCAAGATGCACTATTAAAATTCTTATTCAAATAGAAGAGCATAATTAATACACGGAGAGCAGCAGATGTACAGAGATATAGAAGTAACAAAGATAAGTCTGTCCTTGTATTTAGGCCCTACCTTTTGTTTTATCTATTTACATCCATGACATCTTTTCTTTGTCCATGCACAAAACTCAACATATAGATAATGATTTTCTGCTTTCATCGTGAGATGTGTGCATGATTTTGGTATGGTTATCATAAGAGAGTGCCCCAGTGCATGAGGCTTCTCACGCTGGGGGTTTTGGGAAGAATTAGATTTATTCAACTCTGCCTTGTAGTGCAGATGGCTGTTTTTATGGTTTGAATATGTGACCTTTACGTCACAGTGGAAAATCTACTACTGAGGGCACTGTGGCAAGGCTTACCTATGATATGGGCATCATATGTGACTATAAATGGGACAAGGCACCTTAGTTGCCATTCACTTCTCTTAAGCAGGATCCTTTATGTCTATGGCCTTTCAGGGTAATATCATTTCTGATATACTGCATAGTTATCCTGATGAAGGAATGTCACTGCATAAGAATGAAAAATGGAGTTGTGGTATTATGCTTGATGAAGATGGTAGCTTGATGAAATTCTGTTGGCTTTTATCCTCTACATAGGTACATGATTCCTTATACCGGGGTCCTGCATAGAAGTAAGGCTAGGGGTGGGTTATAACAATTATTGTATCGGAGTCTAGGTTATTGAATTTGTGGAATGAGGATGGCTAGTGGCCAAGCTTGAGGTCAAGATAGAAGTTGAGATGGGCCTACTGGGGAGCCTGCAGCTGAAAAGGTTGATGCTGCAGCCTCTGCGGCTTTTGTTGTTGTCATGGTACTGGAGCAAGGGGCATGTTTATGGGCAGGGCTCATTGCCCACTACACGATTGCTCGTAATATGGACCTCATTTTAAAGAGCTTCATGAACGAGTGCTCATCAAATGCGTATAGAAAGGATAATCTTTTTCAGAGTAGGTAGCTTTTGACTCAGCATGTTGACTACATTGATTGGATTCTTTCCCAAATGTATACAACTCTAATCTTCACATGATAATTAATATATAAAGTCCTGATGTGCTTGGTAAGGTCCTGCTGCCTTAGAACTAGGATTAGCATTGCCCTATGTAATTATTAGAGTTCCATGGATTTCTTTTGAATATGTTCGTGATTTCAGCCTACAAAATGGAATAGTGGTAATGCCCATAACAGAATCTTTTGTCTAGAGTGTTTTATTGTTGTTGGTTTTTAAATGGCCATATAGGGAATCAGAAGTTTGTTCCTAACCTGTTGAACTTGCTTTGCCATCATAACCCGGAAATTTCTTATGGGTTGTGTCTTTTCACTCTATGCATATGATTCTAGTATCTGCATGAGTGCATATTGCTTGTGGTCTTCTTTTAACTTCCATGTATTTGGTGCTTTTAGAAGGAAGACGACGTTCAGATATTCAACAAACAAATTGAAGAAGACAGGAGAATAATTATTTTACGAAGCAATCTAATTGAACTTCATAAGGTATAGAGAGTCTGTTTGACCTTGCACCTGGGGCGAAATTGGCTTTGTGAGTTATTGTGCTTTATTTTCTGTAACTGGAATTTTCAAGGTTGTGCTTATTTTCAGCATCTCTGGAATATCGCATTCAGTTTGTAGCTGGATTAGTTTTTTCTTTATGGTGCTTGCTGCAGGTTCTGGAGGAGCATGAACTTTCCTGCATGGACCTGTTGCATGTTAAGACTGATGATGTGATACTGACAAGGCACAGTAAGTTTATGTAAATATGTAGTTTTGAGTTCAAGATGTGTGCCAAGATATATTGTTTGTTTCCTTGCTTAGCTTCTCCTTGTTAGTCAATATGTTTTTTGTGTTTTATTTCTTGTCAAATGGCTATAAAACGTTTTCCCTGAGTTGCAGCAAAAATAGGAGGAGAATGATGGTTATGCGAGTTATAACTCTGGTTTGAGGTTTGAGAGGTGGGGGAGGGTCTACCTATCAAAGTAGACTGCAAGGGAAGGCTGAAGGAGTGTCTGATGTTTTGTTTATGTGATGTATAAGAGTATAAAACTATCATTGGACTCTCATTCAAGAGCTTTAAGTTGTTAGCTGAAGGCCCAAGATTGATTATATGTTGTAATGTGGTGGGATCAGTGAGGCTGCTTTTTTTTATCTTGCTTATTGACTAATGTTTGTATATTTCTTTATTAGTCAATATGTTTCTTTCACCAATCATTGATGGAAAATGCCAAGTCATAACTGTAGCACACACCTCCCTTTCTTTTCTTTTATGTTTGTATATGTTTTCTTTGTTAAAAATTTATTTATTTTTTCTTTATGGTTTTGTATTTCAATGTATGTGTTGGTTTGTCATTGGAGTTGGGGGAGGCTAAATAATGGGCTTTAGATAGTTAAGAAATTTAAAAGACATTGAAATGGAGCTGGGATGGCAGGATGATGTGCTCTTAGATGCCCATGAATTTTGAATCTTCACCTTTATGGTTTGAGTCTGGGATTTGTTTCTTTTGTGCCATGGTTGAATTTATTCATTGACCTTCCTCCCTGTACTTTATTATACCTGCACAGAAGCTGAGAAAGTTGTTGGTTGGGCCAGAAATCACTACTTGGCATCATGCCTCCTTCCTGCCATAAAGGCAGAAAGACTAAATGTGCCTCGTGAAAGGTAAGGATTGTTTTATTTTTATTTTTATTTTTATTTTGGTCAAGATGCTCCATCATGGATCTTTATCATGACCTTCAAGTCTTCTGTGTCTTCTGTCATGCATAGCTTTGAGATTGCTATTTTGAGGTTGAAGGAGCAGGAAGCAATAACCAAAAAGCACTCCCAGAGTTTAAAGGTGTGATTTGCATACAGTATCTAGGACATACTATGTTGTTTCTGGATGTTATAACTTTATACTTATAAAATTCATACAACATGACAGAATCTTGCTATATATATATATACTTATAAAATTCATACAACATGACAGAATCTTGCTAAGGATGACTATGAAAGCAATTTTGTTTCAGCCGTAGTTCCTCCTGGTGAAATTGGCATCAAATTTGATGACATTGGCGCACTTGAAGATGTGAAGAAGGCACTAAATGAACTGGTCATTCTCCCAATGAGGAGACCTGAGCTTTTTTCCCATGGAAATCTGCTGAGGGTACTGCATTATGTTAATTCTGTGCATGTTTATAGTTGTCAGTATACATGTCTATTCTGTCCATGTTTACTCTAAAGCTTTTCATCAGCCTTGCAAGGGAATATTGCTCTTTGGGCCTCCTGGAACTGGGAAAACTCTTCTTGCGAAGGCTCTTGCAACTGAGGCCGGGGCAAATTTTATTAGTATAACTGGTTCTACTCTAACATCAAAGGTTAGTATTTCATAGTTTAGGCTGCATCAATTTGGTCTAAATTATGATTGTGACCCAAGGTTCATTGTATCTTTTTGTTTTTGGCAAGTTTTTTTTTGCATTTCAATTGACTGTTTCCAGAGTTTGCAATGTATGAAGCCTCTTGCACTAGGCCATTTTTTTTTCTTTTTATTTTTCCGGCCGGGGGATGAGGGAGGGGGTTGCAGTGTTCTATGGATCTTGCAAATTTATTTTAATTTTTACTTATATCATGCCATAGTCTGGATATGGATAGATTTTGTTGTTGCATGGTAGAAGTCTGGTCCAAATTATGATTGTGACACAAGGTGCATTGTATCTCTTTGTTTTCGACAAGCTTTTCTTTTTTTTTTCATTTCAATTGACCGTTCCCAAAGTTTGCAATGTATGAAGCCTCTTGCACTAGGCTACTTTTTTTTCTTTTTATTTTTCCGGCGGGGGGAGGGGGTTGCAATGTTTGATGGATCTTGCCAATTTCTTTTTATTTTTACTTATATCATGCCATAGTCTGGATATGGATAGATTCTAGTGTTGCATGGTAGAAGTCTAGAATCTGAAATTTGTGAGATGGTAGAGTTTGTTGTTTTTGATGATGTTCATTGTAAAATTTTTATCATTATGAACCTTTCCTTTGTCATGTTAGTTATTGTTTAGAAAAGATATGTCTTAATTTTTGTTGCTCTCTTTTCTCAGAGATAATTTATTGTGTTTTTATCGTTGATTCAGTGGTTTGGAGATGCTGAGAAACTTACTAAGGCTCTCTTTTCCTTTGCTAGTAAGCTGGCCCCTGTTATTATATTTGTTGATGAGGTAAGATTTTACTTTGATGAATGGTGATGTGATACATAATATTTTGGTGCATCATGCATGTGTCTTAAATCTTAATTAATTTCTTTTTTTTTTTTGAGGTCAAAGATTTAAGGATACTTGGTAATGTGTTGTATAATGGAGTGTTATTAAGAATGAGGTGAAATCTGGTTTTGGTTCTTTCCTGTTCAACCTATCTTTTCTTAAGGCTTGTATTTTCTTTTGATCTGCATATAAGAGCATGGAGCACAAAACTTATGAGTTTAAATACTTGGGAGAGAGGTATGAGTTTAAATACCATATAAGCTACTATATGGTATGATCCTGGTGCCTCATTGACATTTTTCAGTGATGTGGACACTGACTGTCTCCCACGCACATAAAATGGGGCCTCATCTACATTATTTTTATAATTTACCAAAGCATGTTCTCTGTGTCTTTCAGATAAAAAAAGGTTATTTTATTGGTGTGATGTGGACTATATACTCTGGGAGGTCTTTTACTTTCATTTTATTCACAGGAAATATATGTATTGACGTTTATCTCGCTAAAGAGAAAAATCTACATTAACCATACTAGAAAGGGAAAAAGAAGCTGAAGATGATGGCCATGTTTGAAGGAAATGAATGAAGTAGCATTTGTGACTTGAACTAGTGCACTTCAGTGAAAACTCAGGTTCTTTCTAATGGTTGAATTAATTTGTCTAATATCAAATCCTATATTTGTGATGCAAGCAAATGGACCAGAGTGAGATTCTGGCAGTCAAGCAACAAAAGATAGCTGAAGCACTAATACTTTGAACTTATTTCAAGCAGCACTCTCCCTCCCTAATGAAATACCACTTGTGGTCTGGCTGCTTATTTTTAACTGTTCCATCTTTAACTGTTGAACAAACCTGATCCAAAGCAGGATTTCTGTGGATTTTGCATTGGTTGTTACATGAGTAATTATAGCTGTGATAGTCTACCCATGGATGTCACCGTTACTGTGAGTGACTGCTTCCTCATTCATGAGGATCCTGTTGTTTTGAGGATCTCTAAAAGTGATTTTGAAGCTTTTCACTGAAAGTTTAGGATTCCAATGGTCCATTGTTTGAGTCAATCCTATGTCTTAGAGAATTTATAAATTCATTGGTTTTTTATGTAATGTATTACTGCAGCATTTTTGGATCATATTTTTGAGACATACTGTCACATGTTCTCTGTCCTGTCAATTTTTTAATCATTTCAGTCATCTAGGTGACTTTTTGTTTGCTATGTAGTTTGCATGTTGTTACCAGATAGCTCTGTTTGTTCTCTTTCCATTGAACTTAATGCTGTCATGAGCCTAAAATCATTTTCCTACCATGATCATCACTTTTCCCCTTAAAAAAAATGACCCCCTTCCTCTTCTCCTCTGCATTTGGTTTCTATCCTATTCTGTGGTAGCCCTTTCATTTTGCATTTTCTACTGAATTGAGTTTTTCAATAAAGTTAATCTAATGATGTTCCTCTGGTAGCTTGGTGCACTCATTGCTGCATCATCCTCTTGTGCTTTCAAAGGCTAAGAAGAGCCAATTGTCGCCTTGCATCCTTATAAATGAAGGCTAGTTTTTCCTCTTAGAATGCACACAATGTCTTCAAGGAGGAACAAACGAGTTCTTTGAACAGTTCAATTGAACTATGTAGGGCGTGCTTGAAGGAACAGTTCTTTTTCCAGCTATAAGCACCCGAACATATCACTCCCTTGGGCATGTGCTACTAACTTAGCCACAAGGAAATGGAAAAATTCTTGTTGTTAAGTCATAGGCCCACTTAGCCAATACAGTATAAACTGAAGTTACTAAATGCAAATTAAATTTCAAATATCTCCCATGTCTAATGGGAGTGTTGCATACACACCGTGTATGAAAATATCGGTATTGGCTTGGGTCGCAGCTAGATATATATCAGACAATACGTTTCCAATTAATCAAAATAAAAAAAAAAGATTCTGTGCCTGCTAGGGAAATACAGGCGGATATATCAACTGGTATTTTGAATATTGAATCAATAAATCTTTGATATGGAGACATATTGTGATTTTTCTGCAGTATCGAGAAATATCGGTATCGGGAGGCCCATATAATCATATATTGAACATTACATTTGATATCGGACAATATATCAGTACATGATACATAAAAACTATTTGGCAGGTGATTTCATTTCAAGCTTTGTTCCGGGTAGTTTTAGGTTGGGCTTGGGCGACCTAGGCGAGGACAAGATTCATAGAATATACCGAAACATGATTTTTTTTGCTGTAGTTTTTTGGCTGGGTTGGTCTGGATCTTAAGAAATTAAATGAAGTGGCATAACTGAGGTTCAAGATGGATATCGGCTGGGCTCTGTGCCGGTTGGCTTGGTGAAGGTATTTGCTGAGTGGTTTAATACTCAATCCTGGTCCTAGATAGCTTCAGGTTGGGCCGGCCTGGGTCAACATTTTCATAGACTATTTACCTAATCATGAATGTTGCTGTAGTTTTTGGCTGAGCCAGTCCTGGAATTAAGAAACAATAGCTGGATGTTGGTTGGTTTCGCCACAGACTGGGCCAATGCTGGAAATGCTGTCCAAACCATTATATTTTGCCAGGGACTGTGCGGGTCCTTGGGCCTTAATCATGTTATTTTATATAACTGTTACATCTATTTTGTCCTTTGGTGTTGCATAGACGCACTCCCAATTAGTGTAAATGTAATTTAACTAAGTCATGACACATTGATCATGCTTTCCTATTGATTTACGTTAATAGATGATTATCTTTTTGTACATTTTAAGCCACAAAAACAAATTCGAGTAGGACTAATCTGCAACTTTTATCTTGGAAGCAGCATCCAACTGCAAGAATATCTAGCTCTTGCTCCAGAAGATGATGCTTTGTGTTGGTTTACTATTTCTGGCATGGGTTTTTTGGGGTGTTGAATGAGATCCATTGAGTTTGTCATTGAAACATACATTTCCGAGCCCCTCTCATAACTCAAACTAAGTAATTGTACACTTGATGCTGATTTAAACAGTAAAATTTGAACAACATTTTCGTAGACCTTCTCATGAGAAAAACTAAATGATTGTGTTATACACTCGTTCTTGGTTCAAACAGTCAAATATGATTGATAAATCTTGGAAAGGAAATCATTGTTCCTGTATCCTCACGCTGCCATTGTAGTAGATGAAGGCTACTACATGAACATTATGTTATCACGTTGTTGCTTCAAATTCTCATATACATCACATGTGGTGTCCTTGAATCTTGATATTACGTTTGTGTTGAAAATGTTGTGTGCGATTTGTTACTTCCATACTATCTTAGATTTTTTACCGATAGAATTGATGAAAATATTGATATTGGATGCAGACCGTATCAATATTGATTGTATCGCACTATACTTAATGGTATCAAATTTACGGATGCAAAATTTAATTGTGAAGGAGTATGAAGGAATTGGGGGACATCACCCCATACATTTGGTGTATTGGCTGATATTTTGAATATCGATTGATGTATCGTGATTTTTTCACAGTATTAAAAAATATCAGTATTGATGGCTCAATATTAATATATCTGGCTTGATATTCCATAATCTTAGTAATTACATGTGTATTTAGGTTGACAGTTTACTTGGTGCTCGTGGTGGTGCTTTTGAACATGAAGCAACCAGAAGAATGCGAAATGAGTTTATGGCAGCTTGGGATGGGCTGAGGACAAAAGATAGCCAGCGGATTCTCATCCTTGGTGCTACGAACCGACCATTTGATCTTGATGATGCTGTCATTCGTCGCTTGCCTAGAAGGTAAGATCTGTCCAAAAACTGATAGAAGATGATTACACCTTTCTGGATTATTGCTTGGGAGGAGTAGCTACATCAACTATCTGACACCACAACAAGAGCAGCAACAACATAGCCTTAATTACCGCCATTTTTGTAGATATTTCCATAGGAAAACTGGCCTATTCTTACTTCATGTGTTTCATTCCTGATGTGCCTAAAATAAAATTATATTAGTGCAGATCCTTCAGGTTTAATAAGAAATGATTCTATCCATATTGACCTGATTGTGTTCCTATGTCAACACCCATTGTCAGGATGGCTGCACTGTTTTGATTGGTAAAAATCAAAGCTGGAGTACAAACCCAGTTTTATTGTGCCTCCCTATTTGATAATTTCTTACACCTCTCTAATGAAATGATCTAAAGTGTCCTTGGCCCTCCCAATATGGGAAAAATGTGAAATTATAAAAATGGCTTCTTTCTTAAGTCCCTGTTTTACTTTTGGATTATTCCGGATGTTCTAACATCTTTAAACCTTGCAATAAGCAGTCATTAGTTTGATACTCTGAGCATTTTACCCTGAAAATGCAATGGCTTATTAAACTATGCAATTAATTGTGGTCTTGTCTTGTGCTTGCCAAGTGATGGCCACACCACAATTATTGTTGTTACTATTTCTTTTGTTTCATTCAGAAATTGCTTCTAATTTGTTTATTTGCAAAAGACTGAAAACAGTGAGTTTTATTAGCTGTTTTTCTGACAAAGTATATATATTTAGTTTTTTTTTTTTTTACATTAGTTCAGTCAGGAATTGATATTGTAGGTTTTAATATTCAAAATCTTGCAAATCTTACATGTAAAAATGCCATTCATATGTACAATAAAGGCGAAGTTTCTAATGCAACGAATATAGACAGTGCAATGTTCAAATGTAGGCTTCAAAGAATCTTTAGAAAGTTTTTCCATAGATGAAATACTCCCTCTATTTCAAAACAATGCCCCTTTGACTTTTTCTGCTAAAACAAAACTGTCTTTGATTGTTCATTTCGTAGAAATAGTTTTTGTTCAACAAAGCATAGAATCATGCTTTCGATCAATTATTTCTGGAAAAACTAGAAAAGCACCACTTTGGTATTTTTGAAAAATGTCTGTTAAGTGATATTCTATTGTGAAATATTATCCAGAGTTATGGTTTTAATTGTTAAAACTAACTTTAATGGATCTAACTTGTGTGGGGCTAAATGGCTAATGCCTTACTTTCTCTAAGCTAAACGAAGTTCAAATATACAATGGACCAATTCTAATAGCCTTATTATACTGGAGTCAATGATGTTGGTTCATAACTCTGTGCTGTGGCACCACTAGTTTCTTTAAAACCACTGTGAATCACTTCTAGTTGTTTTGACCTCTGTTTTCCAATCCCATGATTTAGACATCAGAGTGAAATTTAATACCTTTCCCATGCATTTTAAGTAGGTAAAGAACAAAATTCTCTTCTAAATTCAATATGCTTTGTCAAGTTTCATATGTTATTTTATTATTGGCATAACCTATAAATCCATTGAGTTCCATTTAGTGTGCTTGGTTATATTCTGTTGTTCAACTCATGTTTCAGCATGATCATATTTATTTCTAATGTGCCATCCATGTCTTCTGGTTGTCATCCTCATTGATCAAAATGTTTTTTGATTGGTTTAGCTATTTTTCTTCATCCCATAATGTGTGCTAGTTTTTTGCCAATTTTTCTTCTGATGATAAATTCAACCTTATTTTAGTCCATCTTATGTGACCTCCCTCTACCTTATATTCCAGAGGATCTACTTCTAGTTTATGACATGCATGTTGATTTATATTGTATCCTATTCATCTTAATAATTTCATTTCAATTAAGTTTTCATCTTCCTTTTCTTGTCTTATAATTTCCCCTTTTTTGTCCAATAAATATCGTTGGTCTTATGGTCTTCTATACAATTTCCCTTCTGGCTTTAGAGATATTTGATTATCATGCATCACTTACATACACACTTTAACTAACCTGTCCTAATTTTGTGCATGACATTTGTTATTTCCCCACTGGCTTTTATGAAACTTGTGAAGAATTTAATGAAAATTAGAATAGGGGTGGGGTGTCCTTATTGGTAAGCTTGGTTAAAACATAATTCTGACCTTAAGAAGACACGAAAATCATTATCACTACCACCTCAATGTGAATGAACAAATAGGGCACTTGACCACAGCAATGTTGTAATCATATTCATTGGTTTTGAAACCCAAGTCAAGAGTGTGGTGGTAAGGTGTTGATACTTTCAAACTTAAGTTGAGATCCATCATAGTATAAGTTTGCTCTGTGCTCTTTCTGTTCCTTTAAACTCTTTTTCTGCTACTTTTGCAAGGAGCTGTTAATGTTTTATCACCAGCATTTATGTGCAACTATTTCAAAGTCTTGAATGTGTCTGGATTTTTCTGTGAGAGACCTGAACTTTTGGAAAAAGAACAAGATGATAAATAGAAGCAAAGAAAGCTATCCACCTAAAGCTGTAGCTCAAACACCAATGATTTATGTCTTCATTGTCTAGGATATACGTGGACCTACCAGATGCTGAAAATAGAATGAAAATTTTAAAAATATTTCTTGCCCAAGAGCACCTAGAACCCGAATTTCAATTTGACAAGCTAGCATATGCAACTGAAGGATATTCTGGGAGCGATTTGAAGGTATGCCATCCTATCTGATTCTGCAACACGTAGCAATTTGTTACCTACAGCTCTCTAACATATATCGCCTGTCATTACTTTTCTTACACCTCTTTATTTTGTAGAACCTCTGCATTGCTGCAGCTTATAGACCTGTCCAAGAACTTTTGGATGAAGAGAAAAAGGTATCATCAATATTTCTCAATTTTTAATTTGCAGTAAAAGGAACTAATGTTGATCTTATTAGAATGTAACCCTAGAACAGATGTATATTAATGTGTACAATAGTATATGCTACATTGCAGATGACATTGAATATCCTTATATGGCATCAGTGCTACCCATGAAATGAGTAATTTTGTTGTAAATAAATTAGTTATAATTTCATTAACAATGGCTTTACGGTATTTGTGTCAACGAAAAGAGTGTTTATGTGACCAAGGTCCCTAAGTGTGGTGTTAAGGAGAGAATGTTGCATGCAAACATAGTTTTAATTGCGGAATAGATGGTTCGCTCATTATAATGGCGATAGCATTATTGTCTAAAGTTTTTTGGACTAAGAAGAATCTTCTCTCCCATATCACTCAGCACAAGGTTTGAAGTAAACTCTAGATCCATGACCCTTCCCACAAGGAGCATGGATTATTTAAGGCCAAGATGTGGATGCCAGATTGTTTATTAGTGTATTAATTACACTTATTGCCAATAATAACTTTGTTTTCAATCATCACCTTTTTTGGGGTGACTAAGAAGAAAGGAAATATATTCAAAATGATACAGCATGGATGTGACTCGAGTACAAAAGTAACAGCTTGGCCACAATTATCAGTAAATACCCTGTGTCACAAGACCTAAATACATAACTGGGAAAAGGGGAGAATAAAGCCACAAAATTTAAACACTCTAGGTGTCATTCACATTCCATTCAGAGTTTTTAAGATTCTTATCTTTCTTACTCTTGTTTGAAACTTAATCCTAAATTTCATGGATTTGATATCCCATCACAAGATGCCCTGTCCAAGGAAGGGCACGTCAAGCAGAGGTCTACCAGTCTTCAACATGAAGAGCCTGCTCTGATGGATGTAACATCAGCAGACACTTGTTAGTCATCACCTAGTAAAAAAACACTAGTCAATCCTTGGATTATTAAAGCCCGTGCCAGTTAGTTGTGGCCTTTTGGGGCCTTTCAAAGATGCTCCTTCAGGTTTATTTTCTTTCTTGTTACATTATTTTCACTTTTCATCTTTAAATCAGTCCTCCATTCACAAGTAAACCTTCTGGTTCAATTATTCCATTTCTACAATCACAAGCTAGCAACTCCTTTTACCATTTAGCAAAAGCTAAATGACAACCAAAATGCGGGCACAAGAAAGAGATTGAAGTATAGTATAGAAAGTACAGTATCTTGGAGCAAAGAAAGCGGAAACCATAATGACGGATATGCTTAATGATGATTCCAAAAGGAAAGGTTGCAGTGTAGGGAATGAAAGACTAGTAGTTGGGACTTTGGAGAGGCTGGGAACCAAGTAGTCCATAGCCTGCTAGATAGACTGTTTGTCTTTGGACAGCCTGAATCTGAACTGTCTTTGGCACATTCTAGACCGTTGAAACTCTGAATTATGTTTGAAATGTGCATCTGCAAGCAAGCTTTAGATGACTGAAGTTAGAGATATTCCCACTGTGGGGGCCCTGTAAGTTTGCCTTTTGAGCAGGTATATCAGAAAGTATCATCTGAAAACTATGATAATTACTTGGGTTTAAATCTCAGCACTTTCTGTCTTCCATCTTACCTACCAAACAATGAAATATTAAATGCTGCCTTCAGTCCACGGTTTATGTCATATTTTGTGTGTCACTATTTTAGGTGTGAAATTCTAAAATATAGGGATTCAAATAGAAGAAAGTGAACTTACGGTAGAAAGACTGTTGTAAGTTTCAGGATTTTTTCTGTTGAAGTGTTTTTGTGCAGTGTTTCTTTTTCTTTTCTTTTTCTATGTTCTAACATGGAATTTTGTTTTCATTTGGAAAAAGGCAGGAGGTGCTGAGATTATCATATTATCATTTTGCATTTGTAGTAGACTAGAAAGTTAGGGTGAGAATGCCAATTTGGCGTATGATTATAACTCTTTTTTGAGGTTTTAGGTGTGCCACTTTGCCATGTGTTGATATTTATATTTCTGTTTTGACCTACAATATCTATGTATACCTCTTTAATCAAAAACATATGCCTGTTTTATTGTAGTTAATCTTTTCATTGATGAAAGCTGTATTCCAAATTTCCAACTGTGTGCCCTAGCATTGCTAACATCTAGTCTTTACACAAGCAATTATGAGACCCAGCATAAGAGTATGAATGAATCTCTGGTAGTATTACAATGATATGATAATAGTTTGATTGCTTATGACACCTACCACGAAGCATCCATGGAAAGTTGATTTAGAATTGTATGATGAGGTGTGTCAAATGCGAGGTGTGTTTATGCTCAGCGATTGCACTTGTGCTTCTTAAAGTCATATAAGGTAGCTTTTATCCATGTAAAGAATCAAATGAGGATGGAGACCTATAATATTGTTGTTCCCATAGAGGAGTAATTTCTGATAGTTTTGTTTTTATGGACTTAGTCAATCCCTTATCATGTTACTTAAGCTGCGGCTGCATATCTTTTCCGCTAATTGGACACATCTTTTTCACCATCAGACTAGGAAAACTTGACTGCCTCTTGCCTTAGCATGAACAATTTAAGATTTGAAGTGTTGTTCAGGTGATGAAATCTACTTTACTCTTCTTACTATGGAGAAAGTGAAGTTATGATGCGCATCTGAGGCTTGACTTCTGAGATTTCTTACTAGTTATTGAACCTCTAAGAGAAGTGGTGTAAATATGTCTCCAACTTTGTATCATTGTCTGTTTGCTCGTGTATCGAGGTTCTGTTCTGGAAACATTCTTGAGACAATTGACATGCACTGCAGTGATCAATTGACCTTGAAATACTACCATGAATCATAAATATCTTATTTGGTATAAACTTTGATAGTTATTTTGTGATGAAAATGTAGCAGAATTATGTTATATGAGATTCAAAACATAGTCGTTGGGAAAGGATTCTTTATTGTTGCTTTTGCTTGTTTAGATTCAGCAGCCCCTTCAATAGTAAGCCAAGAAAGAAGAGGGCAGAAATAACGGCTGCATATATATGTGATAATTGCACTATGTTGTCTCCTACTTGTAATCATTAGTCTGTTTTGTTCTGCACCCGTTGTGGTGCTTGTATGTGATGTTTCTGGTTAAATCTGTGAACAGGGCATTAGAGACAATGCAGTAGCTCCGGCGGTACGGCCACTCAAACTGGATGATTTTATCCAGTCAAAAGCCAAGGTGATTTTTTTCTTTTCTATCTCTCAAAGCTCTTTCCACGCATATTCAAGCTTCTTTTAGCTCCGGATTATCAAATGAAACCTAGGCATTATGAAAATTATTGCTTTGGGGTGGTGGTCGTTGGATGAGCAGTCCACTGCACGAGGCTTTCACATTTTAGGGTTTGAGCAAGCTTAGATGGTACAGAGCCTTGTCCACGTATTGCAATGTAGTGGTTTCCATAACCACAAGCTCATGACTTTGGCTATTTCCCATCACTGCATAAAGTCTGTTTCCATGGTCTGAGCCAATGACCTAAAGCATCTGTAATGCACCTCACCTTCATGGAGTCAGATGTGCTTTTCTATAATTTCAGAATTCAAACGCTTTAAGTCAGATATTACTTGAATAGTCTTGTCCGATATAGGGAGAAACCATCTTTGCGCCATGCTAAAGTTGCTCCATTGCAATCTAGAAGTCACAGTTCACACTACGGAACTACTTTTATGCTATGCAAATGTAAGGCTGTGTTTTCTAGGTCTTGTGACCAGCTGTCCAGTGAATGAAACTGAACAAGCACTGCAGAATTAGACTTATAACTGAAGACTTAAAACGACCCCTCACATATCACAAAATATGGAAGCCTCATGCATCGGCCCCTGCCCCCTTATAGAGGGTTATCCGATATAGAGTTGGCATGTAGGAAGAAGTTTCATATATCCAGCCTATGTGCAGGTGGGCCCTTCGGTTGCCTATGATGCTGCCAGCATGAATGAGCTAAGGAAATGGAATGAGCAGTACGGAGAGGGTGGAAGCAGGAGAAAATCACCCTTCGGTTTTGGAGTCTAGTCTCCGAATAGATTGGCCTATGAGAACCGTTGATAGTGAAATTGGAATTAACAGATGTTGGATAGGATGCAGCTGTGGAAGGAACCTGGTCTTCAGCCGTAGCTGTCAACAGCATAGGCGTTTTTCTCAATTTTGATAATTTTCATACAGGTGGTGGCAATTGCCTTCTATATGGTGTAATTTGATGCAGATACAGTAATCAGAGACAGTAATTTTATTCTCTTGATTTAATGTTTTCTTTTGGGTTCAATTTTACCTGTACTTATTGTTGGGTAGGAGAAAAGGAGGGAGAGATGAGGCTAAATTATGTTATATTATGGTAATGCTAGTTATCCATTGAATAACAGTTCAAATTATGAAAATAATGTTTTTATTTTATTTTATCTATTTTTTGGTTTGGATTTAATCTATGTAAATTTGATCCTTTCCATATTTTATGATATAGAATTCATTTGTTATGTCAATGTTTATGTTAATCCTCATCATAATAGCATATGATGAGTTTCATCCCAAGATTGTTATATATTGGTTTTCTTTGAAATATAAATTTGTGAAATATCCGATAAAAAATTGGGTTATTTGATTTAAAATTGGGTTATTTGATTTCTTGACCCATCTGTCTCAAAATTTTATTAGATATGGTCAAAGTATATAAATGTTATGGATGATTAATGTATATGAATATTATGGATGGCTAAGATCTAAAGATAAGACCTGATAAACGAGCATACCACAGTGAATAGTGAAATAATATCAACAATTAAAGTTTATTTTCATCAAAAAAAAAAAAAAGTGAATATTTATTAGATTGAAATTATATGTTTGACACTGTGTATATGTGGTTTCTCAATAAATGAGAATTCAAACTAGTGAAAATGAAATAACATCCGATGGAGACAATAAAAGTGGGCTGTTTTAGTATAAAGAATCATGGATTTAGTAGCGAACCTAGAAGGCATTCGGCCTAGGGGTTGGTCAATTCTTTCATTGATGTAGACAGTGCCTTTTCCAACCGGGCAGCCTAAGTTGGCCTAAGCTCAATTCGGGCAGCTTATAGTACTCTTCTTATATGTAGAATATTGTCTGCTTTAGTTGGCCTGACATTCCAAATATTTTTTTTTATTGCAATCTCTCCAAGAATAGCAATTTGAATTAAAAAGATTACTCTTAACAATAACTCTTAACTCGACGGATTTTCATAATGACAATTCTAATATTCGCTCTGAATATCTCTTTAATGAAGAAATGAATCATTTTGATTGATCATGATTACTTTAATTAGTGCCTATGATTCCCGTGCTAGCTCACCAAATATGTGCAAGCTACCTGACGACCAGTTTAGGCATTTAAATAAAGTTGAGCTGTCCCAAAGACTATAAAAAATCCTTAAGACAGATTCTAATTGTACGCCTATATTTTTCATTCAGACATGTTCACAAACCCCCATATTCAATAGTGTTCAATAGACCACTCTCTACCTACAAAGCCTCTAAAAAATTTCTCTACAATTCTCGTGCCCTCAATATCAAAGCTGCTCCTCATTAAGCGCAATATCTGAGTCAGGCTCAGAACCCATATTCTTATATTGTTACACATATCTTTCATCCCTGTATTTTTCCATCTTTTGACGAAAATTATTGAGTTAAGAGTTCGAAGATAAATTGAGAAGTAAATTTTGTAAATCCTTTAACCTCTTATCTAATATCCCGATATTTTGACTTGGATTATTAAATAAATTTAATAATAAATAATAATATATTTTTTGGTATTAATAAATATTGTTAATATTTATGATATTAAATAATTAATAATTAATAATAGGTAATTAATTGTGTTAAATAAATAAATATAATAATTATAATAATGTCAAAATATAATAATTAATAATAATAAAATAAAACGTGTAACGTTTTAATAATAATAATAATAATTATTAGTAATAAATGATATTAATAATATAATAAAACGTAAACAATGTTAAATAATATAAACGTTTAAATAATTATAATATTAAAATTAATGTAATTAATTTCCACCATTATACCCCCTTGCTTCTCGATTCATCTCCCTGCTTCTCTCGGTTTTTCTCTCTCCCCCGTCTCTCTGTCTCAGCTCTCTCTCTCGCCTTTCAGTCTCTTTCTCTCGTCTCTCTCTCGCTCTCGCCGTTCCTCTCTTCATCTCTTCGTCTCCCTCTTAATTTCCTCCGCCATTCACTCTTCGGTTTCTGCCGCTTCGTCTTTCTTCTCAATAAATCGGTGGCCTTGATTGTGGAATATAAATTGAGTTGTGCGGTAGCAGTGTTTGTCGTCCGAGCCTCTGCAACTGAAGTTTCCAGAGTCGCCGTCGTCTGAAGCCGTAGTCGTCGTTGCCGAAGAGAGCGTTGCCGTCGTCAATCGGTGCCAGAGCCACCATCGCAAACCCTTGCCGATTGCTGCCGTCGGAGCCGCTGCCGCCGTCGTTAAACCCTTTCTGTTGCCGTTGCCTTCGTCAGTTTACGTCGCCGTCGCCGCAAACCCTCGCCGCCGTTAATCCTTCGCCGCCGTTAATCCCTCGCCGCTGTTAACCCTAATCGTTCTGTTCATCAGGCAAGTAAAACGTCTCTCATTCTTGCAAGCAATCTTCGTATTTTGCAATCAATCTTTCTTTTCCTATCTCTAATTCCACCGGTAATGTTGGAATCTGGTTATGTGGAAATTGTGGTAAAAAAAAATGGAAATCGGTGTAAAATCAGGAAAGCAGGCCTTCGTTGGGTTTCTGGCCGTAGGCGCTGCTGGGTGTACGTATATACGTACATGTGGAGTATATGTTAATATGTATAAATGTGTCTGTGCGTGGGCTGAATTTGGCAGAGTGTGTGTATTTTTATACGGGTACAACAGTATGTGCGTATATATATATATATGATATGAGCATGGGTGCGTAGCAGTGTGTGTATAATAACAGTATAATGGGTGTATGTATTTATTGTATGAGCATGGGTATGGGAGTATGGATGTGTGTGTATAATAACAGTATAATGGGTGTATGTATTTATGTGTTGCTGTGTGCAATTGTGGATATGGGTGCAGTATGGATGTTTGTGTGTTGTGGGTGTATGGTTATGTGTTTAGTGTGTGTTTATATAAATCTATACATGTGTTTGCTTGTAATGATCATCGATTGTGGATATTCCTGGATGCACTGTGTGGCTGAGTATTTATTGTGCAGGTGTGCACTGTATGAAGACACTACAGGCGGGTCGAATATGAGGATACAAAACCTTAATGTAGTCTATACTTTTTCGATACTGAATCCATATTCCGGGGGTTGAGGTCGTTTGAATGGATGCTTATAATCCTATGAACAAATGGTGAGATATCAGTGGATATCGTACCGAGGTGGTGCTTGGTTGACTTGTCGATAATATGAATATTCTGTTCCCAAAGGGGTGTGGATTAGAGGATCACAGAATACGTGCGAGTTACCCAATGAGGTAACGGGTTTATGAGTTTGACTTATTTTAGGTCAGAAGATCTTAGAGTACGTGAAAGTTACCTTAAGGGTAACGAGAATGTATGCATGTATGGATTGGATACAGAATTTGTGCACAATGGGAGTAAAGCATTATGAGACCATAGGGTCACTTGTCAAACTTGCGAGCACCGGAACCTCGAGAGTTACCCCGCCAAGGGACGGGTGTATGAATTAAGGGTTCACAGTGATGTGTAAGGTCCAAGGAGACTTTTGTGATATCTTGTATATTTGGGACCTCATTTGTGAAGGGTTCAATGGAACCTATGTCGTGATTGTTACATAGATTCGGTGGAATCCAATTTGTATCCTTGAGTCTTGTTGTTATATGACTTTGAGTCGTGGATACGACATGTTGTTAAATCTCGGATAATTATCTATGTAATTATGTTCCGAGACGCTTTATTGTATTCCATTATTTCTTTGTTTACTTACTTATTGGGCCTTATGCTCACCTTACGTTTTATTGGCTCTAGTGTAAGGTTATGACAGGTTAGAAGAAATCAAGTTGTGGCTGAAGAATTTCAGGATAGAGACTATCTTGGGATAAAAGCTTGTGACTGGAAGCTCTAGAGTTAACTTGATTGATCGAGGTTTTATTGTCGGGATTACTTTCCCAGAGTTTAGATTTTTATAAGCATTTATTGTATTTAGAACATTTATTATGGGAATTAAAAATCAATATGTATTATTTAGTGATGCATTTATGAGATCATTTATGATTTTGGGTTTCCGTTTGGCGGTTTCGGGTCGGGTCGGTTGACTCGGGTTCGGGGCGTTACATCTTATTTTTAAATTGTTATGTGTAGGATTCAGTTAATAGAATACAGAGACCGGAGTCATTTTAATTCAATTCGAAAATCAAGCAACATCCCAGTCTGTCAATAATCCGGATCTAGGACACCTCAATATCACCAACAAAAAACTAATTTCATCAATTATCCAAAGAAATATATTTTTTATGTGAATTTTATTTGATGTAATATGTGTGACCGTTGGAATATAAATATTATGGCTTATAAGAGATTAACGTATTTACATGTAGAATAATAAGCTACCAAATGTAATGAGGGTTGGAAAAATTGGAATTTGATAATAATTACAAATATGAAACAAATATTAAAAATGATAAGTTTAAATGTAATTTGAATTTTCATATTTGAAAAAAAATAATATTTTATTTTATTATAAATGACATGTAAAATTTCATATTAGTTATAAATACAAATTTTAAAGATTAGGTTATTGTTGATTTATAAAACTAGTATTTACATCACCCAAAATTGTACAGTTGATCCCTCTTACAGAAAGAAGTTAGGGTTCTGCTCACCATTTGCTAATTTGCATTCGCACATTAGCTTCACTTGCCCGGCCAGTCGGCCATCCGCCTCTGTGGCCTGCGCCGCCTGGCAGTCGCACAGCCGCCTGCTATCGCCCGTCGGCGCCCACACCATCGCACCCACCTCTCTCCAGAATTTTTTTTTTGTTACTCAAGTTTTTCCAACTGCCACCAGTGGCCTGTGCTGCCTCGTCGCCGGTTCCAGTGAGTTATTCATATCCCAATTTCGAACAGAATATCCCATTCACAATGAATTTCTCAACATACTGGGAACCGGATGGTCCTTCAATTTGTGGTTTGAAGTTCACTTAAGAACCTAAAACTCGGGTTCACCTTAACACGACTCCTTTTGCATAGTGGCGAATCTCTCTCTCCCTCTGACACTCAGTGTCTCCATCCCCTTGTCACAGTTGCTTGCCTCATCTCTATGTGATATAGTATTGGTTTTCGTGATCTTTTCTATTGAAAATTTGCAAGATGGATTGATGAATTTTTGTTGATTAGTTTTTTTTTTTTTTTTTGGGTATCGTTTAGCTTAGGTATTGGAAGATGCAAACAAGTGAATGCTAGTTGTTTAATTGAGGGTAATTTTATCTGTTTGCATACCCTGATCTTCTTCTTTCTCCCTCTGCAGATTCTACTTCAAAGTAATTCACAATGGCTAAACGGTTCAATAGAAGTTCAGGTATTGACTGTATAATGTTGTTTCTTTGTGCGTGATGGTTTAATATTGTTGCGTCTGAAATACTTGGACATTGGGAAAATTGTTGGAAGTACTTGTTTTTGTTCAAAGTGCTTTGTCTGTTAATGTCTATCGAGACTTCTTTGGTTTCGAAGAAACTGAGTGGAAATAATTAAAATGTTAATCAGGCTTCGGGATGTTCAAATCACTTGGGAAGTGCAACAGTAGAAGAAAGAATGCTAGGAAGGATCATGATGTGCGAGATGAATTTGCTAAAAGCCAATCTCCTGGTTCTTCAGGTTGGTGGTAGTTTTATATTAGGTTTGGCTTAGAGTCTAATTGGAAAAATAAATAAGTAGAAATGTAGAAAATTTTCGTAGTGCGTTTTGTTTGGGTTGGCACCGAGTAAAAATATTTGTTTCTAATATTGGGTTTTGTGTGTGAATGTGTTATCAGTATGCCTTTGGGATTTTCTTCATAGTAACATATGTGAAGCTAAAATGGAGAAGCTCTTTATATGAAGCAAGAAGAACATTTAGTTGTAATAGTTAAGCATTGAACCTTGCAATTGAGATCTTGGAGAAATTTATTTATCTTCCTGCCTCTCTTTCTCCCATCATCATCATTATTATTGTTATTTTTCCTAAGAAACTTCCTTCCTATTGATTTCTATGCAGCAAAAATTTGCCGAGTATTTTCAATGAAGCACAAAAGCCATTTTTTTTGTAATATCAGCCATGTTATTGTGTGTTTGGTTATATTTGCCCTCTTCTTCTTCTCTTTTTTTTTTTTTTTTTGGGCCTTTTGGAAGTATTTTTTTCCATTTTTCTAATCTGTTTAAAGCGTGCCCCTCATGATTTTATTGTGTTCAGCTGGAAGTGATGACACTTGCTTGGAAGTAGTATTGATTTTCATGCTAAAGCATATCAAAGTAAAAATTATAATTTAAAATTTAGAGAAGTGATTATTTTGATGTATGCTTATCAGATTCGTAAAGATGATGCTTGTTTTTGTTAACTGGATTATCATGTAGACAGCAACGGGTCATTTTGACACATTATGTGTTGTATTTGCCAATATATTTAAATTAGAGGATATGAATGAGAAGCTGCCAAGTACTATAGCTTCTGACGAGTACGTTGATGAGGAAGTAGTGAATGAAGAGCCATCAATCTATGATAATTTATTAAAGAAGTTGAGAACCGGCAGAAGCTCACTTTTAGAGGGTTATAAGAAGAGGTAATTGTTTTATTCTTGGAATGCATAGTGGGTTATTGGTTATTTATGAACTATTGAAGATCCTATTGTGATCTGATCATGAGTTGCCATGATAACTGATTTGTTTAATATGAAAATATTATAGTTCCATATTTTGTTATGTTTCATTACTTTATCTTTTTAATGCAAACATGTTTGCAGCTTCTTTGTGTGTCCTTATATTTTTTATTGTTCATCAAAGAGGAGGACATTAAAATTGGGAAATAAAAGGGGAAGGGAAGAAAGTGAGACAAGAGAATGAAACCTAATGTGGAACCATGATATTTGCTGGAAACTATTCTTATGAGCTCGAGATTCTTTGCATACGATTTGATAGTTGCAATCTCCTTCTGTTAGTGCTTCAAAACAATGTTGAGTATTATATTTATGGCATGAGTATTAAAATCATAGCTGTTTTGGTTATTTGTGCATAGTTTTTGTTTTGTTTGTATTAAAGAGCTGGAAAAAGGGTGAGACAATTTATGAAGATCCAATGTCATAGTGTGTGGGATAGTCCGATGTAGCAGCCTTACCCCCTATATTACAAAGCACCTCCATGTAACAATTGAGTAACTTAATCATTACGACAAGATGTATTTATCTTCTAGTATCAAGGAACTGGACCTTGAAAAACTAAGAATGGGGGTGTGTCAGATAATGAAGGCATAATGGAATAGGGAATACAACTTGAAGAAGTCGTTCCTTTATGGCTAAGTATTTTGTATATTCTTTGTATCTTCTGTTATTTTGATCCCTTTTATTTGACTTTGACCTAGTCTGCTACTTTCTGATGGAGATTTTATTGTCTCTGAGTCTTCATATAGTGAAACGAAAGCAGTAAGATCTTTGTTTCCTCACTGCAGATTAGATGGATGGAATTGTTGATCAAAACCACGTGATGTGTGCTAGGTATTCATGCTGCTAATTGTTTTTTGGACCTATTTTATGATGTTTGGAGTTCTTAGTTTTACTTGGAACTAGGAAGTAGCACACTTGCCTAGATAGATAGTTTAATCTATGCAGAAAAATCTATTAGTACGCTTTGCTGTTAGGATATGTCCTACTAAATAAATACATAATCAACAAAGGTTTTGTTCTATTTTAATAGAAAGTAGTTAGAAAAGCAGGTTGTTGCAAGGGATACTGGAACAGCTCATCAAACTATAAATTTGTAATTTATTGTTTAAGGACGTGGAGTGTTTGATGCTTCCAATGGCATTTCCGTTCTCTCTTTATCTGCATGTCAGTTTCAAGTATTTCTCTGGACTCCATGTTGTAGTGATGGTACTGTTCAGTGGTGTTGATTAATCATTGCAATGTCTGGAGATTCTTGTAGGTGGCTACCGACATCTTAGCGAAAAAACCCTCTCATGTTCTTTTGAGCTAAACCAATCACATCAAACTAAGCCTTTTCTCCATTAGGTGGTGTTGCTTACATAGACTCTTTCCTCTATTAGGCTTTGTTGTGGGTTGTTTTCATAGCTAGCTCAGGATGTTTGAGATCATTATGTGTTAGTTGGATGAAAAAATGCTAAAAATGTTCAAATTATCTGTTAGTTAGATGAAAAGGAAAAAAAACACCGAAACTCAGTGTGCGGTGTATGCAATTTGATAGTTGGTTTGCATTCCTGGATTAATTTTTTGTCAATGCTGTTGTTCACTATTTGAGCCTTGAACTTTCCAGAGAATGAAAATGATCATCGTGTCCAATGCCTTTCCACTGGACATTGAATGATTTTTCTTGATCCGTTTACCATTTTGTGAATTGCCTCACTCTGCAAATTTTGCCTGCTCCATCTCCCCAAAGATATAAAAATTCAATGCATTCTATAAACTTTTCCTTTCTTATATCATAATTGAAGCTAACACTTCATTGTCATTGGAATATGTGATTTAATTGTATGTGGTGGAAGAGAGGACAGTGCTGGTGATTCAGAAGAAGATGGAGATGATATCTCTGACTCCTTTTGCATGTCTAGTGAAGAGGATGATTTAAAAGGTAGCTATGATTCGCTTGTCCAAATTTTTGATTTCTTTTTCTGTTTATATGATTGATGCAAATTCTGTGCACTTAATAATGTCATATGATATTCATGCATATTTGTTTGTGTAGACACTTTCGAGCATGTCTAGTTATTAGTAAAATATGCTTAGATGTAATAGCATGGTAATAATAGGAGGATTGTGTGTAAAAGAAGGTGCTTGTACAGGCTAGACGGTTTGTCTTCCTCTGTTTAAGATTGCAGAATATTAAAATAGTGGCTTAGTATATGAGATGTGCACATCATGTGTCTGGGGAGAGGTAAATGATTTGAACCTTTCCAGACCCACAGAGAGGATGTTTCCTTAGTTTGAACCTGTGATTGTGATAAGAATCTAGATATGGGTTCAATATCATGCTTGTTTTCATACAGCTATCACTCAAAATGACAACTTGAACTCAACCAAATTCACCACAACAATTTGAATTTGACAATAGGTGCAACAGTAAGATACCACCATCATGCGATTATAAATTAATATATTAAGAAATAAACAAACCAAACATCTACAGTGGAATCGTAGAATTGACTCTCAATTGGCCCAAGCGAATCCCTTAGTGAATTCTAGGAACTCCAATGATAACACACTCACGAGTCCCAGGCTTAAAGAGCTGTCATAGTCCCCCTACACAATTCTCCAAAAGATATCCCTACTGAGCCTAAAGTTGGCTTAATAGGCTATGAAGTTCTTACGACACAATTATTACCCAATTTCCTGTAATAAAGGATAATTGACAAGTGTAACCTTACACAATAAAACAAATGAAACTAGCCCATGTGAACTAGACTCTTGTTTCGAATGGGCTAGTCAGCCAACTAACATCATCTCCTTTGTCTAGTTGCAATTCTTGTACGTCTCTATCAACCTGGGTCCACATCAAATTGCTAGGTGGCAATGGAACAACCTGAACATTGCAACGTTGAAGAATATAATCGTTCCTAGCTGATGCATGAAAATTGTCTTTGCTAGACGTGGATTTGGTGATTTGGCCTTTTTGGAGTATATTTTTACAAATCTGTCTTTGTTTGCTGGCTTTGCTGTTGTTATTCCCCTTAACATTCTTAGTGAAATCCAAGTATTGCCCTAAATATGTTTTATCAAGTCATATTCTCTTCACTGCTCAGCTTCTTGCTTTTGGAAAAATATGTGCATTGTTATGGAGGAATATTGGGTTCATCAATTTCTGTTGAAGAATTGTCCTATCAGTTAGATCAGGGGAGTACTGTACTCCTCGGATGATGCGACATCTAAACTATATCAAATTAGAAGAGATTTACTTTGATTCCTTTTGATTTTATTTTATTTGAAAGATTAAGATTTTATTTGCTTTTATTATACTTACGATTTTATTTGATTGAAATTTTCTTTTATTTTAGGAACTTAAATCATATTTAGTTAGTTATATTTTTTTTCAACTTAGTCTAGGGTTCGAGTTCTCTATATAAGGACCCTATTTCTATTGTTTAAGATATGGATGAATGTTTGAGAAATTGAATACAATTAAGTATTGTGATTTCCTTCCCCTTCTTTCCCTTGGTTTCCTCTCTTTCTTGTCTCTACCTCTCTAGTCTCTATTTTTATCTCTACCTCTCTGATCTCTGTTCTTGTCTCTACTCCTCCAATCTTTGTTCTTGTCTCTACCCTCCAATCTCTTGTTCTTGTCTCTATCCATCTGTCTCTTTTTCCTACTTTTTTTCCTTTTTTATATATCAAATTGGTATCAGAGATAAAACCCTATCTATTTTGCCTTTAGCAACACCACCTTCCCGCAACCAATAACCAGCCATACAACTTCCAGCAATTAGCAACCCAGCATATCACCCCCTCCACTGTCCCACCGCCCATTATCCCAGCACCCGTTGGCCACCCTACAAAGGTCTTACTGTGCATCTGCCGGCAGGCCCATCTCCACCACCACTGCCTCCTCTTTATATTGTCAAAAAAAAAGGTGATTTTTTTGAGCATTGCCTTTGTCACAAAGCCAAAAAAAACACAAAAACAGTGCTTTGTTTGTGAAAAAAAATCGAGCACTATCTCCGTGAAAAAAAAAGAGAGAAAGCAAAGAGGTAGAAATGACGACGCAGCTGCTACCATTGAAATGAGCAGCCGCATCAAGGCCGTGAGACACAAAGCGGCAGCCGCAGCAGACGTAGCCCAGTTGGCGCTGCTGCAACAGCTGGAGGAGCAACTTGTCGCTGTCGAAACACCTCTCTACGTCACTGCTGACCACCATGACCCTCACCTCCTCAGTCACCGTCTAGCCTAATCAAACCCCAAAACAACCGAAGCCCTAATTGACCACTCACTCCCAAACCCTAATCGACCCCTCACTCGAATGCCCATCACTTGAGTCCCACCACTGCCAACCTCAGTGAAGCCCTGAACCGGCTACCCTCGCCACAGTCCAGTCGAGCCCTAGCCACCACCTAAAAAAAAAGAGTAGAGGGAGAAGTCCCGAATCGGCATCGGGTTGTACTGAGTCTTCATCGTCATTCTCTTTGCCTTTCACCACTTCGTCTTCGCGTTATCATCTCCATCCTCGTCTTCATCTTTTCCGCCTGCGTTTGTCTTCGTTGTTGTCTTTTTCACCGTCGCCATCACCGTTGCTGTCGCAATCGCTGCCTAAAAGGGAGGTTGCACACTAAGCAACTGCTCCTTTCCTCTTTCTTTGTGACTGTGGGCTTTGAGGTCGATGAAGGTAAAGAAAACATAATAAAAAAAACAAAAAAAAAAATCAAAAACCGAAAGGGGCCTGTGAAAAAAAAAGAAAAACAGAAAAAAAAAAAATAGAGCAGAAACAGCAACTGAGAAAAAAAAAGGCAGAAAAAATTAAAAATTAAAGAAAAAATAAAAAAGAAAAAAAAGAGTGAAGAAAAAAAAAGAGAGAAAAAGGGGAAAAAACAAGAGAAAAGAAAAAAAGAGAGAAAAAAGAACACAGCAAACAAATCCAGATAAGGAAGATTCTCATCATAAGGCAGTCTCATACAAGCGGATCAGATCACCTCCAGATTATGTTTACCATGGATGGGGCGATTCAACACGTTCTTGTCTGTTGGGTTGACCAACCAGAATCCGAGAATGCTTGGATTATTCGTGAGCCACGTCACCAATTTGACCAAGTATATTACAACTTTATCAAAGTCCACAAGATTGTACATTTCCGGACCCAAGTCTTATTCCTTCAAGGAGACATTGGTGGCGCAGTACGATTTCGGTTCCCTTCCCACGTGTCTATCAACGTTGGCGGCCGTTTGCAACGCTATTTGACCGACGGTTGGAAGCTTACTACTGAAGTTTTAATTCGACGGGGTCGAGTTCCAATCACCCGGGAAGAATTGATGCAGACATCCAAATTATATCAAATTAGAAGAGATTTATTTTGATTCCCCTTAATTTTATTTTATTTGAAAGATTACGATTTTATTTGCTTTTATTATACTGCGATTTTATTTAATTTACTTTTATTTGATTGAAATTTTCTTTTATTTTAGGAACTTAAATCATATTTAGTTAATAAGTTATATTTCTTTCCAACTTAGTCTAGGATTCAAGTTCTCTATATAAGGATCCTATTTCTATTATTTAAGATATGGATGAATGCTTGAAAAATTGAATGAAATTGAGTTTTGTGATTTCCTTCACCCTCTTTCACTTGGTTTCCTCTCTTTCTTGTCTCTATTTTTTAGTCTCTATTCTTGTTTTTACCCTTCTGATCTTATTCTTATCTCTATCCCACCAATCTCTATTTTTGTCTCTACCCATCTGTCTCTCTTCCCTACTTTTTTCCTTCTTCCTTACACCACAGGAACTGCTATTTCATTATAGTTGGTGCATTTGGTTGGACAAAGATGCAGGAATTTTCACAGATTCCTCTAATTTTTCATTGGGCTTTCACCAAATATAAGAAGTTGGAGATTGGACAAAGAATGCATTATTTTGATCTCTGTTGGTTTTTATTATCCTTAGCTTTATCTAGTCATGTAATGTTCTCTCTCTTAATGTATTTCCTCTTTTTTTCCCCCAAATCAAGGAGATACAAGAAAAGAAATTTGGGTAACAATGTCCATATATATATGTCTTTAATCTTTAAACTCTCCTTACCCATCAAAATATCAAAAAAGAACTGATGCCAGAGTGGACTTTTGGTTTTGATGTTTTTTCACTCTTAATTATATTTTACTCACACCTTGCATGAACAAAAATAAGCCTTAGATGTCTATCAAACTGGAGGATTTGTTGATTCTTCTTATCCTAAAATGAGCTTTCTTTTTTAATGTAAATATTAAGCAGGGTGCTTTGTGTTCAAGCTTGCAAACAGATATCTGTAATGAGGGGTTTATCATTATTCAAGTGACACAGGGATAATCGATATTTGTTCCTGCAATTTAGATGCAAATGAAGTTTTCTTTTATGGTTTCAATAACCCCTTAGAGGCTAATAATATAAGCAAAGTTGCAGTCTTTTACTGAGGAAGGTATTCAACATTTGTGACTAGTTGTTTGATTATCCTTCTACATTCCCGATGCATTTACCTTTTAAAAATTTTTAACCTTGGAGTCAGGACCCTGTATGATCTTTGTCATGAGTTCTCAAATTCATCCTGAAGATTTAACAGTTACTCAAGATTTGTGGTTGGTCCTTTTACATTCTGGTCACTATTTGACTTTTTAATTTTGTGCACATCAGGAACAGTTCCCTGTAATATATTTTTTATTGCTCTCTCAAAATTTGCCCTGGAGACTTAAAGAGACTCTTCATTGGCCAACCTATCACTAATACCAGATCTCTTTTTTGGCTTTTTTTTTTTTTTTTTTTTTTGGGGGGTTGCTTGACCTTGGGGCTTTTTATTTATGGATACTTTGTTGTTTCAATATTTGCCAGAATAGACACCCAGTGCCTTGTTGGTTAATTTAGTGTGTTTTAGAGCCTTATCTGTGCTTGCTTGTTTGCTGATTTTTGTATATTCGCAACATGCCTATTATGTATACTTGATAATCACTTTTGAGCATCAGTGTTCTTCAAGCCGTCAAGTACTTATAGTTGTTGGCATCATGTGCTAAAAATCACATGTTTCTGTGGGTTCATTTTCCTTTCTTGTTTCCAGCTTATCCTGTCGTGTTAAAATTTACCTATTTCTGCAGGAAATGATATTGAGGGCGGCAGTAGTATAGGAGATAAAGCAAAGAAGACCAGAATGAATGGTTTTGATGTGCAGCCTAAAGACTCTGAAAGTGAAGGCAATAATGAAGCCTTCAACAGTTCTCCAAGTGATGATGAAGCTTCTGACGTGGCTGCTGGTGATTCTGAAGTCTATGATCCCAATCAAGTGCGAGAGTTTGAAGATTGCAACGGATGTTCTATTGTCAGTGCATCACAGAGTTTGAGGTTGTTTTAATAACTTTTCTAGTGCCATTTACTACTAGATGTGTTTTTCTGTTTCTCACTATTTGTGCCCTGTCATTCGTTAGACCTTTTTCCCCAAATTTGGTGAAGATTAATAGGTGCCAATTCTCAGACTTGACTAATTTGGTAAGTAGTACTTTTTTTCCAGAACTTAGGATAAGTAAAAGATTCTGCACTTCTAAACACTAGACCTTCTGAATTTATCTATAGACATTATCTAGGGCAAGCCCTAAATATTTTATTTGAGAATTTTGTTACTTGACAGTTTTGGTTTGGGAAATGACATTAAGAAAAAGAATTTAGTGGATATTATAATTAGGCAACGAGAATCATAGGAAGAGTTTTTTTTTAAATAAAAATGGCTTTTAGCTCTCCAGTGCATAGAGTCTTCCAGAAGTGTACTGATGAATTCAGTCATTCTTGACGGCTGGAAAACGTTTTGACTCAAGAAAGTGCTATAGAACTAAGTTGAGGATAACATATAACAAGTGGGTCATACAACCTCTATACCTTGTCAAATGCAATTCAGCCGGTCCCCCTAATGAATTTCCATCTTGTAGTAATCTTGGTATAATGAAATATAATGCGGTATAATGACTCGTAGGCATAAACATTTTTATCGGTTTTGCATATGCTGTGAGAAGTAATCTAAGAATATATTTGTATTATGTGTGGGGCTTCTCCTCGGCACCTATTGGCATACATTTTGTTTTAGTGATCTGAAGGAAGGAAAAGGTATGCGACACCACTTACTTCTGGACAGACTACAGAGAGATTATTGGAAAAAATAGTTCCAGAAACAATTGACTTCAATCCATAGTAGTGGACCATAGAGATTTTTTTCCTTGTGACTTTTGCTCTCTTCAGTGGGCCAGAACCTTATTCCAGAACTGTCTTTCATCACTTCTCTCTTATTCATTTTTCCTGTCGATGGACTTCACAAACTCTCATTTGTAATCTCTTTCCCATTTCCCAAATGCATATATTGATACGTAAGGAGGACCATCTTCCATAGTATGCTTTTTGACCTAGAAAGGTTCAATTTGTAAAGTGCTGGAACCACAAAAACTTTTCTAGATTACCTTGCATCCTCAGTGAGGCAGTCTTCACGGTTACTGGAAATTTTATGTTGCCAGTTGTGTGTGATGAGCTTGAGTTCTCATCAAAATTTAGTTACAATCAGTTGCTATTGCAGTAATTTTTATGTGAGTTTTATATTGAAGGGTACAACCTTTGTCCCCTTTCTTTAATGATACTGGTTACTAGAGCAATGTTATATGTGCTTTATATTAAAGTAGACCAAATATACTTTTCATGTCATGATTCATCCTTGCTTTTGTTTTTCTGTCTTCATGTGGTGCTTTTTGTGCAGTTCATTTAGTCTTCATGTTCTGCACAAGTTATCAAAACAAGAGATTGACAATCTGTTGAGAAGGAAGTGGAAATATAGATGGGAGATACCTGCCTTTGACACATTGAGTTGCAAGTGGATGGGTACAGGGGAGTGTTTTCTGGAGGTGTGTCCTGAACATATTTTTTGATTTACCATGTATTTGTTCCCCTGCTTACCCAGACATGAGCCAGACACTTGTTCTTTCTCATACATTTGTAATTTTTGGAGATCTCCTGATTTTGTTTATATTGCTGCTTAATTAATTGAAGAAGTTAATTTGGTTCTCAATTGAATAGATTGATGGAATGGGATAAACCTCAGCACACATGCAATAGCTAATGTGGTTTTGAAATTGGTTCTCTAAATTAATTTAAAATTAGAGAACTTAGGAATTGTGTCTCAAAAATGCTTCATGGGTTTCAACAGAGTAATTTGACATGAATTTACATAGTACAGGATGGTGCAAAGAAGGGTTTTTTGGACAAAAAGTACTCATGGCTTAGTTTATTTTGGTTTTTAATTTTTTTGTCTCATTTATATTTATGATAACATGATTTTTAGCAAGTTATGCCAAATTGAAGCTGCTTGGCAAATATATTTTATAATGAATGGCATTGTAATTATTTTTGCTTTTGCAATTTTGGATAGTGGGAGTGGGTTTTACAGCCTCTAAGTGCTATCTTAGTTTTTCGTGTCCACTGCTGTTGCTTTGTTCTAAAATTACTTAAAACATTGAACTCTTTTTGTTACCAGGGAAGCTAATTTAGATTGACTAATTTCTTCTAATATTTTTGCTGCCTTGGCGAGTCTTCACATTGTTGGATCTAATCTTTCAGGATGTTAATGCTGATTCTGCTTATGGTCTGAAACTTAGATTGCAGAAGCACTGGTTGGATGTTTACAAGGCATCAGGAGGCAAGGACTTCCATTCATCTAAGCAGAGATTGTTCTTCTCCCTTTGTAAGTGAATTTGATATTGACATATTTGATTCCTTGATTACCCTCATGCTATCACTTTTATGTTTTGGAACTACAGATGGAAATTAGGATTGCAAATAGCTTGAGATGTTATGAGGGGATAAGCTACATTTTTATGGATGAGTTAATCATGATAGCTTCATTTGTGGGAAAGAAGAAATCACAAAGATGGACATTGTCCCCAGATGCAGATCAAAAAGATGTGTCATGATACAGACCAAGCAGAACTGCATTGACGTTTTGGAAATAACAAACTTAACAAAAGGGAGAAATCCTAAATAATTAAATAGTTGATAATTATGAATATAAAATATCAATAAATCCTTCCATACTAATGTGAAGAAAAGTGGCTACTCTGTCCCTGCACCCAATCTGCATTAAATGCCATCTTCAGAGCAATAGTGCTAAAATTCTCCTTGATGCATAATAAACAATAAGACGAATGATTCAGTGCCAGATTGATTAATGGCCCTAAGCCCTTTGTCACTGGCCAATCACAGTCCTAGTTGATCCTGATGTAACATGCTGCTTATATCTTGTCTCCTTGACTGAACAAATTGTATTTTATTTTTAAAGCTGTTTATCTGTAAATAGGATAGATCATTATGGATGGCAGAGGTTTCATTCTATGTACAAAAGAGTAATATAAAAGCTAATCAGAAAAATCTTAACTAAAAGGTGTCAAGAAGTCTGAAAGCATGATTTTGTGATGAAATATGAAATCCCTTTGCCCAGAGAAGAATGGTCTGGACCAATCAGGAGGGGGCACAAGATCTCATTTTTCCACATTCTGAAATGCTTTTGCATTTTCCAAATAATTGTCAAGGTGGAGCCTGCTAGTTTTTATCTTTCTGTCACTCCTGACAACCAATATCTTGCCTTTCATTCATCAAGCTCAGATCTATATAATCTCCAAACGAGCAAAACCTGTGAACCACTGCCTCTGAATGATTGGGGGAAAATAGGAACAAATGGTGCACTGACTGGGGCTGTTGTTTGGATGAAAGACACCTCAGTGAAGACTCTTTCTGGAGGTTATTCGAAGTGAGATTGTAATGAAAAAGTACTTTCACCATGGAAAAGTAGTAGTTTTAGTGTTTAGAGATGAAAATTAGGAGATGAGAACAGAGGAGAAGTAGAGAGATGAGAAGATCAGACTGTAGAAAAAGATAGAATCAAGAACTACATTATATCATTCATTCATATGCTCTGTTACAAAGGGACATGCACTATTATAGGCTGACAAGATTAGTTAGCTGCCAACCAGTCACTCTCTTTCACCCTCACACACTAGTAACTACTTGTTTAACTAACAATTAGCACTAGATTATAACACATATTATTAACTACCTACTTAATGACCCTCTAACTGATATTGGTGCCTTGTCCATGATGTGGAATCACTCTAGCCAACTAGAGAGAGCCCCCTTGATGACATGGCCGACTACATGTCTCTACATGATAGATATGTCTTTCCTGAGTATCTCGCCATGACAAGAAAGGGGCCTCTATGTAGAGAACCTGAATTCCAAATCGATTCTCTCAGAAGTATACCTCCTCACTGAAGCTCATAGCTCTGTAAGAAGAAACATATAATCTGCAAAGATATTATATTTTATTAGAAAAAGTTGCCAAGATGGTGTCACCAAGCACAATAAGCTAGTGGGAAAAACAAAACAAAAACACAATGAATTAGTTATAATAAAACTACTAGATGGATGCTGCTCGGCCTCCATGTTCCATTTAGTTATAATAAAACACTCCCAAGCCAAAAGTTCCTCCATAGTATGCTGCTCCGCCTCTATCTCCCATCTAGTATTTCCAGATTGATGGATGCTGCACCTTCCATTTTGTTAGATTTGAATGAATTTCCAGATTGAACTTTGTTTGAATGAAAAGTTTGTTTAAAAGTAGAACAAGTCAACAGAGAGTTTTAAGATTGCTTTTGCACAAAAAACATCTACTAACAAGACAAAAAAAAAAAACCCCTTAGCTGAAGATTATCCATTGTTAAACACTTCCGATGCAAAGAAATAAATCTCAAATGTGGATTGGTTTTCCAGATGAGGTTATGTGGAAAATGATCAGTCTTCAAGAGATTCTGACAATAGAATACCTGAATATTCCAGTTTCCACCTTACAGAATCAGGAACCTTAGGTGGCCTTATTTCCATGTTGCCACTGCTTGAACCATAATGACAATTATCTTTGCCTGGTATTGGTAGCTATAACGGCTGTTACTTGTGTGAATTCTTTCTACCTGCTGCATTGCAGTGTTTCCTGTACAAATATTCTTGTAACTGCTGTCTTGTATTGGTAATTGATCTAATGATATGCGTAACTGGGTCTTGTCCTTACCTGGATGCATGATACGAAGGAAAACAAGCACAAAAAGAGGGATTTGACCAACTTCTTATAATGGAAAGTTTGTGTGTATTTATGTGTATATATTGTGAGTAAAACTTCATTCATTTTCTTGTCTAAACTTCAAGATGAATTTCTAACGATGGTTAGAAACATAAAAGTATCTCTTGGTTTTGTTAATTATATTTCTTGTGAATATGGAAGGAAATATCGGTTGATATCCAATAGATTGACTAATTCTTGATACTATACAAAATTCACAATGTCGCTGTATCGACAATATATTGTGATATATTAGTCAATATTTGTGCCAACATTTCTCTATCAATTACAATTTACAGTTGATATATCTGATGCAATAGGCATTTCTAATATGCTTAATAGTGATATGAATGCATCAAATTCCAATACCAATTTTAATTCATTGTGAATTTTTGATATTTCTTTCCTATTATATGCACTTTTATTTCTTCCTGAAAGTAGTGATTTGAATATTTTAGGACTATTTTGGAGTAGCATGCAATGCATTTCTCATGTTAAGTGACTTTTTAGCATTATTTTCACTGAAGACAAGCTTAAATGGTAGAATGATGTGAAAGTTTGATAACAAGTGAATGTTTCTATAATGCTAATGGTTCACATGATTAGTGAGATGTTTTTTTTTTTCCTTTGTTTTTTCAGATTCTTCCTTATTGTCTTACTGAGTTCCATTGGTTTTATGTTGTAGGCAACAGCTATAGAGATATACTGCACCACAACAAGAAACCCTTTTACTGTAAAGGCTTGGAGGAAGACTCAAGTATCATGGACGCATATCTTATGCATTCTGTGTGTGGTCTTTCTCTTATTTCTTCTATATCTTCTTATGATGTATTGTTCTTGCAACATTTTATTCTGTTACAGTGATGAGATAAGTTTTCTTTGGCCCTGTTGTTCAGCTTAATCATGTCTTCAAAAGCAGAGATCTTGTCACAAAGAATGACTCAAAATTAGCCAAGAATCAAGAAAATGCTGAGAAAGAAGTGCTAACTAGTGATTCTTTTCTTGATCAAGGTTTCACCCGTCCAAAGGTATGCTGGTTTTATTGAAGGACTATCATTTGTGTCATTAGCATGTTATTTTTCTCGAATTGAAATATAAGAACTCTATCTTTCAGTACTTGCCATTTTATTGTCATCAGTTTTTTTTCCCCAGATCGAGTGGGATATGCAATATGCCTGTCATTGTATTTGATCTGTATTCTAACCTCTTTGTGATTTGAAATGATAGTCTTTATGAACTATGTGCTTACTGTGGCAGATTGATTAAGGAGATTCAGGGGGTGTTTGCTCTTTATGATGGAAAGCGCTGTTGGAAAAATTTGTAATTTGTAGCTTCTCCTGAAATCACTTCTGAGGTGTTTTTAAAAAATAATTCTTACCAAGATTAACTTATAGAACATCTGAATCAGCATTTTAGTAAGCTTTATTGGGGAACATCTACTTGTAGCTTTTTTTTTTAATAAAAGATGGCTAAAAAGCTATGGAAAATAGGCTTTTAACTTCCTATATATGGTGGTAAATAGTGCTGTACTGGATAACATATCCCTGCATTATAAAGTTGATTATTGCTCCTGATGTGGTTTTGAGAGTTCTTTAAGATATTTTGTAGTTTCAGTTTTCTTTGTATGGGACTAATAAGCAGTTGTAGAATAAAGATCTGCATAAATGGTTATTGTGTTTCAATGGGAGGAAAATTATCGGGATAGCCATTAGTTTGTAGAGAAGCTTTATCTTGAAGTATAAGAGAGTGGGAAAAGATGAGGTGGTGGACGTGATTAGATCCTTTCCTGTTTGACTGTCCATGCCCATCCTCTTTTGGGAAGAGAAAAGTTATGTAAAACAATTTGTAAGAGGTGGAAGTTGGGTAATCCCATATTTGATTGGTTTAATTGTGAAATTATTCGGGGGCTGGACACTTTTGAGTGTAGAACAATGTCTAAAGGTCTTGATTCTGGATATAAATGAAGAGTTTGTTGAAATCATTGAAGAGCATTTGACACAGTTGTTTAAGGAGTGGCCTTTCTTGCTCTGGTTTGGTCTTTCTGGATGACCATTACTATTTATAATTCCAGATCATGTCCTTCCTTTCGGAAAGGGAGGATTAGGGAAATCCTTTGAAACTTGTCTAGATGGCTAATTTACATGGTTTTAACCTTTAACCTAGTTTGTGGTTGACTTGGTCGATTGCTGATCTCTGATTGTTAAGGCTACACTTCTATTGCCATAGTCTCTTAGAGTTATCTATGCAGCATCCCGTTATTTTCTTGTTGAGTATGTATTTACATTTGAGCTATTCTTTGGTCAGATATGTTCTGTGTCTGTTGTAAAGAATACTGCAATTATAATCTGTACAGTGTCAGCTATGTTTCAATTATCAGTGGTTAAGTACTTGCTTGATTTTCTTCAATTTTTTTTAGATTGCCAAGGCTTTCTCACTCAAGCTGTGTATGAGAATTCTTCTAATTGTCTAATTGGATGAAAACTTGTCATATCTGTCTCTGCAAAATTTGCCACGTTTCGTTAAGAACACTCTCCATAACTATTGTTGTCCATGTTTGTGGCAGTTACCAGGCATTTCATATTGTTATACACATTTTGCTCTTGTAGAAAGAATTGCTGATGCTTATTTGTTTTTGCTAGGTTCTTGTGCTGTTGCCATTAGCAAGTATTGCACTGCGTATTATTAAGAGGCTGATACAATTGACTCCATCAGGAAGCAAGGTCCCAGATTTTTTCAATATGTTGTATCCATGAATCATCTCTTGTTCTTCTATTGCTTTTATGTTATTGTTGAGCAACATGAACTGCTAATATAGCCACCTGTTTGTTTTCCCTTATTGTCAATGCATAATGCTGATTGTTTTAGGTGACTCAGTTATATAACCAGCTTTAATTATTTTTTTCTTGTTCAAGAGTGTGTCGGATTGAAATTTACTGGGAAGTTGGTAATACATGCCAATATCATAGATGAAAATATTGGTATCAACTATATTGAGCAATATATATCGGTATTGGCTGTATCGGACATATTTTTTCGTAACCACATCAAAATGAACTATAGCCTAAAATTTAACTTTATTAAATCATGTTTGCATATTTGAATTATTTTAGACAATTTTAATCATTTAAGTCAACACCTTAATACCAAATAATACACTAAGAAACAATAAAACAACAAAATTTGAGATTTTAGAAGTTGAAATAAGTTTGAAATTATAGGATTAAGGTTTTGGTATGATTAAGATGTTTTTGATTTGAAGAAAGGAAAAATAAATGAGTGAAATTTGGAAGTGGGTTTTAAAAGTGGGTAATGAAAAAAAAATTTGACAATATATCAACCATGTTGGCTTATATAGAGCGATGTATTATGACAACATATCATGATGTTTTCCTCGGAACTAGGAATAACGGTATTGGGGAGGCTCAGTACTAAAATATTTCATCCAATTTTTTAAATATTTGTTGATATCTTCATTTATTTGAATCCATACATGACCCTCCCAAAACTCTAGTATGGGTGCTTGGTCACTGGGCTGTCCTTGGAACTAGATTCAATCAGCTTTCCTTGTGGCACCAAGCTCGGGTTCTTCAATTTTATCCACCCTGACAATTTCAAGTGGACAAGGTACTCTGACATTTTAGTTTTTGAAGTATAATGACCTTCATCTTCCTATACAAAGAATTTAAGCATTCGTGAACACAACTACACAAGTAATCCTTCCAAACAACAAATATTTCTCCCTGGAACAAAATGACTGTTGCCTACTGCCTTGAAGAAACCTACAATAAAGAAGTTCCATATCAGCATCTCTGATTCACTGGCATGATGGTGGTTGGAGCACGTATGTAACAGCTAGGGCGGCCAGTTTTTGCCATTTCCTGCTGCTTTCATTTGAGGGTTCTGCTAACTGTGGCAAGGAAAAGCTATAAAGATGTGTGTATAGATGTACAGGGAAGATACATGGGGTAGGCCCCACCTATGGTTGGGCATCATCTTTATTTCTTCTCTGTGCATTTTTATAGATGACAAGCTGTATACATCCAATGTTTTATTTCTTTTGTTGACCAATTGTTTTTAACACTTTGCAGCTCATTTTGATTGTAAGCAATTTGTTGCCTAACAGTTTTAGCCAGTCAATCTAGATTTGTGAATAAAAACCAACTCCAATGGGTTTGATTACAGGTCTGGGTGTCTTTTTAAAATATTAAAAAATAAATCAGTGGTTTTTAGATTAACTAGCTAGAACAGAATCTCAGTTTATGTTCTATGTATGCGTTGAACCTTCCATCTATATTATTCATTTTTATATCTGGGATTTTTTTTAATTAGTCATTTTCAATTCAAGTTTAAGCTTCAGCTCTGATTTAGCTATTTCATGTCTCTAGCTGTGGATCTATACCGTGTCTTTCATTGGTTTGTTATATGGCCTAAGGTATTGAATTTTTGTGAGATTTGCTTTTATTTTTGATGTCTAGAGGTTCTCTTATGGAGTAAAACTAATTCTAAATTTTTTTGAACAAATGTGCTTACGGGATTTGAACATCTATTATTGGCATGTATGGCATTTGGCTTGTTAGACAGTAGACTGTTAGACAAAATGGTATTTTGTATCAATTGTGAACTGAAATTTAGTTTCAAAATAACAAATTAGAATATTATATTATTTTACTTCCAAACATGACCTGAAAAAGTCTTTGAAGTACTACTATTGTGGCAATTCAGTCAACTTCTTGCGAATTTGTATACCAAAGAAATTTGGAAAATAATATTTTTTCACATTTGGGATGATTGCAGCCACTACTTAAAGACCAGATGGGCCACTTTCACAACCCTACACCCCAACTGGGGCTCCAACAAGAGTAGGCTCTAAACAATGGAAAAGACACTTGAGGGATAAATAAATTTATTGCAGTTTTTCGTGGGCCTCAATTTAATTCCTTAGAATATTTAAATAATTGCCTGCCTATCATTCTAAATTTACTTTGCTTCCCATGCTACTAGCTTATTAAGAGTTTCTGTGCACATGCAAAAAGATGAGGTTGATAGTGGGCAAATGAACTCTCCTTATGACATGAAGCATTGTTTGTGCTTATTGAACATGGAGTTTCAAGAAAGAGATGTTCTTTGTGGAAAGAGCTAGTAATTTGTTGGAAAAGATTATTTAACTCCCTTGCTTTCTTTATTTTTTTCTTTTTGTTGAAAGAAGAGATGAGAGAAGAGAGAACTGAATTTATGGCTTTACTTATTTATGTCCTACTTTGTCATTCTCAGGTTAATGTGGAATATATGGATCGGTTCTATAATGAATATGGGGCCGAAGTCAAAGAGAATGCAGATGAAAATGAGTGCGTGAATAATAGTCTTGATTTTCAGAATTCGATAACACAGAAGTCCGTAAAACCATCCGACTTTGAAACACTTTTTGGTGCTAATAACAATGACTGCTTCATGATGGGGATAAAATACACTAGGTATGTTCCTTCGTTTTCTTTAGTAGGAAAGTAGTTATCGATTTGTATCTCTGCCTTCCATGTACGATGTTCCATTGCTGTGTTTTTTTTAATGAAATTCAATTTTTTTATCCCTTGTAACTGGTCACACCTTGATAAAAATGTTGATAGCTCTCAATGTTAAACTCTGAGTACACAAATGACTACTGATAGTACCACTTAAAAAATCGTATTTTATAAATTTATATTTTCTCATGAGCATTCAGCTCATGACCTTGGGCATCGCATATGGTTAACAAAAGCTAAACAAGTCTCCGTTTGTAAATGTAAACTACAGCTTGATCAAGAATACAAAGGTGGAGCGATGAAACTGGGCTTGCCTAAAAGGTGGCGAAGTATAATGCTTGCATCGTGGGTCTTGGGAGGGTTAAATATATTCCACCATTTGACTACCCTTCTTTGCTACCATTGTGTTTCAAGTATGTGATCTCCGACTTCTCGGTCACAATAGAGCAAATTTATCATTTACATCAAGAATTACCCTTCAATTTGGAAATCGGAGTTTCAAGGCACCGATACAACCTCTTTTGCATTGCCGGGTAAGATTGCATGCCATATATGGAACCCGCAATGCAGGAAGCCTCATCACTAAGCTACATTCTATATGAATGCAAACAATATTTACAATTTTAATGCCATCTTCAGCATCCAGCTAATTATTTATTTATTTTTTTCATTTCTATTGATGCAACCTGTAGTTCTTGTGGAGGTTGTGCAATATCTAACCAAGTGTCATTTTGAGCCTCTTATGCAATTTTTATCTTCCCAATAATCTGTCTTTTCTGGGACCACCTTTTTAGTGCCTTGGTTTGGATGGTAAACAGATGAGATAGTTTGTCGATCCCTGATTGCTTAGTGACTCTATCTCAAAAAGTGACACTAGTGATTATGTTTCTTGTTTGTCACACAACAACCACTAACAAAGTGATGAGAATATATTCAGTGCTTGTATTGTGTGGTAAATTAACTTGAAACTTTGTTTGCTGTGATCGATGTGTGATTTCCCCTTTATTTTCTACGGTCATTTTTTCTTATAAATTGAAAACTTGATATTTGCAGACATAACCCTTGTGCCCAGCATATCTCAACACTTTCTTCCATAAAAAGTAGTGTGCTGGCTTATATACTTATACGATATGTTTGGTTGTTGGAGTGAAATAATGTGGGAATATAATAGTTATTTTCGGAAAATAAAATAGGATGAGAATAGAATTTAAAATTATTATTTTCATGTTTGGTTATTCCCAGAATAACTATTCATTCGGGAATATTTATTTCCTGTAAAAATGCAACCAAACAGGGGAATAAATATTCCCAGGAAGAATAAGGTGGGAATAGAATTTTTATTCCCTTCAACCAAATGTGCGGATAGAGTATAAGTTTATATTCTTAACTCTTCCGAAATTGTCACTTTTGGCCCTTGACTCTACTAGTGTTTATAACTGTTTCAATAAAATATCAACCCTTGTGCTAAAGCCTGGTATGCCAGACTTAACATACAGTTACTTGTTTGTGTTCACGTGGCTTGATCTTAAAGATCTGCCATGTCAGACACTGCCCTTTAAGGTGCAAATGAAACATTTGGAATCAACCAAAATAAAGGAAAAGCTGCACTGAAGTGAGCTTGGTAATTGATTTGTGTTTCACAGGATATGATTTGAAGATGATTTTTGATATTGTTGTGAGATACTCAAGTTGCAATCCTTGTATGCTATTTGAACCAAGATTCCTGCCTAAAGTCCATCTCCTCCTGTGAGGGAGAATTACTGAACTCATCGTTGCTCATGAAAACAGATGATGTTACCTCTTGTTTCCTTGTAGCTTGTGCTTTGTTCTATATTCTATTGGCTGGGTTCTGTTTTACCCTGTCAGATGCAGTGGATTATATATCTTAAAGATAGTTGACAATATTCATCAGCTGTTGCTTATGTTGCTCTCCTTTCTCTCTCTTTTAAAATTGCTTTTCTTGGCAGGAAGAGCATAAAGTTATATAGTGATTTCTATTCATCTGACATGATCGTTGCCTCTCCACTTGGCTTGATTTCTGTAAGGATTTTTTTTATGGAATTTTTTTCTTTTGAGAATGCTACATGAGTTTTACTATGGTATTTGATTCGCTGTATTTAATCAGTAGAAGGTTTATCCTGCACAAGAGGGTTATTATACATCTTAGCTAACTTGTGACAGTAAATCGGTGAGGATTTAGAGGCTTTGAATTGTGTTTTTAGGATGTCAATGGTGATGCCTACTATATGTTACTGTTTGGCTGGATGGCATTAGGCATATTGCTTCTCCAGTTTCATGGGTGGTTCAGAAGATTTGTGCCACCTTTTACTCATTTTTTGCTGTAGATTAGTAACAAAAGAAAGTTTATGAATGTATGGCATCTTTGGGGGCAAAGAAGCATCATTTCTTATCCTTACCAGTCAGTTATGGAGGCCGATAGAGAGGGTGTTCCTCCAAGTTCAAAGTTAAAACTGAAACCAATTTAGGTTTCCAGTAATTGGTATTAGTGTTGCCCTTTTTTTACTTGTTTTCAGCAGATGATGCCAAATGTAGAGTTGAAGATGCAACGGAGGATCAATGAATGGATTTTCTGGGTGATTCCTTGATAAAATTTGTAGGATAGTTTAACCATTTTATGCTGATTATGGTAACTGATTAACTGCACAAAGAGCACGGAATGGAGTAGAAGGGAAGCTTGTTCTATCGTAAGTTAACTGAGCTGTTGGGTAGAATAGTTCTCTACTTCTATAGCATCTAGGCCTCATTTCTGCAGCTGGACTACATATCAAGGGCGTGGGTCATTGCCCAATGGTTATTTAATGGCTAAAGTCTTAAATTCACAGGGTTTGAGCCATATTATATATGGCTAATGTTTTTACTGACTAGTATTATAATCTTAGGAGCCCTTAACTGAATGAAACCAGGGCTGCTGGAGGGCATGTCTTTTTCAACCTATGCATTGCTTCTGGGCATTAGACTCCACGTGTCAATTGCAGTTCAAAAGTACAATATCTTTGTTTTGCAATTATTCCCAAAACAGAACAAAGATTTCCTCTGGTGGAGCAGCATTCTTTTCCATAAGATTGAGATTACTGCCAGGTCCTGCTTTCTTCTTAAGTATATTATCCTGCCAAAAGTAACATTGCTTGCCTTCATTCTATAGAGAGTTTTAACTGGGTAAGATTGGTGACCTCTCCACAATGCAAGAGAATTTGCTTTGATGGGTAGCTTTGGTGACTGATTTTTGTAGGACAGGAATCATTGGAAGGAGAGTAAAAAATGAAGTCACATTCTACCAGTTTCTTATGTTGGGTTGGGAGATGTAAGTACTGCCAGTTCCTAATTCGTCTAACTTGGAGGGTTTGATCATAATGATGGAGATGATTGCTTGTAGGGCATTGTTACGTTGAGTGATCTACTAGTTCCGAGACCATATGAACTCCTGTATCTCAGTGGTAAATGATATTAAATAGAAATGAAGCCAAGGACTTAGGATTCATCTAGAGATTATCATGCATTCTGCTCAATTGCCAAAACTTTTTATATTTAAGAATTAGTTAATAACCAGAGTTATTAACTAATTTTTGAATAATTTTACTTTTCTTATTGGAACTTACCTTTCATATTTTGTTCATTTAAATTAGCTCATATACAGAGTAATCAATTATTTTCAAAGCAAATATTTTATCAATATCTTCAGCGGCTAAGGCTTCATCCAATTGTACAAAGAAAATAATGGAGGAAAAAAGAAAATAGCTCCACTAGTCAATGAATCAACCAGCAAAGATGAAGAGAACAGGTGCAATCTTTTGCTCCAAAAGTATAGTGTGTTGAACGGTTGAACCACAAAGATGATTTCAGCATTAGATTTCTACTTGTTCTTAAATATTCTGTCATTTCATTCCCTCCAGATCCAGATAATTCAAATAACTTCCAATGGAGCTGACCTGTAGACCTTCATCTCTCATTCCTTCCTGCAAAAACCAGTCCCAAGCCAAACGTTCATCAAAAACACACCCAGCTTGAAGCCTAGACATGCCCATAACAGATTCGACAGAACCCTAGTCTCTCCAAGTAGTGTTAATTGTTTATCTGGAAGTAACATTAGATCAGTAAACAAACCAAAAAAAGAGCAACAACTTTGGAAAAGAGTTGTTGTAACCTGTTGAGATAAGTATTGGACACTAAACCAGTCCATTTTCCAAAGTAGCATAGTTAGCACCCATAATAGATTATCCGCAACAAAGTTAAATTGGACAGTAAAAACTTTTTTTAGTAGAAACTCACCAATCTGGAGAATGGGAGATTTGAATACCAGTTGGATTTTGGAAACTTTCTCAATAGTCTAATGCCAGAAGTTTTCCTAGAAGGAGGTAAAAACTCCAATGGATCAGTGCCACAAACAGTAGCAGTAAAACACTGCCAATCTGATCTTTTTTTCCCATAGCAGACCTCCAAATCCACTTTCCAGGTTTTGAACTCCGAAATTCCTGTCACCTGCTTCCAACACAAGAAAACAAAAAAAAGGAATCCTGAATTCCTGCCCCAAACGAACTACACTGGTCGCTTCACGATATTCCATCTCACCAGGTGAAACTTGATGAGTCACCACATCCACCTCCCAAAAATTGCTTGAAGAAGCTCTCATTTTCTTCATACCATATAAAGGCATTGGAAGTCATAATTTGGAAGTGCAATGAGCTGAAAGTGTTTTTAATGAAGGTAATGTGACCACCACTCCCCAGGATAATTGCTGGTTCAACTACAACCTACAGTTCTCTCTTAATGTTATAGCATGCCACTGGGTTATGTGCTTGCCATAAATTTTGATGTCCCTTGATGCTTGCAAGAAAGCTTCTAAAGGATTGTTAGCTGGGTTTACCAAATGTCAAAGAATTGGTCTGCTTGTTTTGGAGAGCTATGGTGCCATCTGTTCTTTATTAGCAGTTTTCATATCCAAGCTTTTCCATGTCTATGTTTGGAATTCATCTTCCCTGGTATTGGCTTGAAGTTCTTGGATGTTGATTTTGCTGTATTTGAATTTGCACATAGATAGGGGTCAATAGTATTGGAAATGTTGAGCAGACCACGGAACATTGTTCTTCATCATGGGACAAAAGTAACATATAATCTCTACTGAAATGACCACTGCCTTTTGAGTCCATCAGTATTTTGTTTTAAGTCCCCTGTTTGTTGTTTTCTAAAAAAATTTCAACGATGACTAAGAACTAAGAAGGCTGTCGGGAAGTTTATCTTTTTGATATTTGAGGTCATAGGATATTGGTCAATATCACTGGTGTAATTGAGAGCTATGCTATCTAATTGAGCATGGTGTTAGTCAAGCATTGGAATTTCACTGGTGTAAACTCTCAAGCATTGAGAGTTTATCTATTTTGCATCTGAATTTCCTTTAATGGGCTGACATGTGTTGTTTTTTTGGTGATTTTTTCCTGACATTCAATGGTTGGTTTGTTGCAGAAAATTGATACAGCTATGATGGAGAAGGAAAAGGACATTGATTATCTTTCTTCCATAGAGGTGATTTCTCTTAATTTTATGTCAATACCTGTTGCCTGTCACTGTCATTTGTATAGATTGTAGGGGCAAACATTTAATTTTGGCTGATACATGCAGATTTTAATTATAGATCATGTAGACGTAATTTCAATGCAGGTATATGATGCCATAATTTTATGTTATGAGTTTGTCCCATTTCTTCTATAATTTCGAGATATGATGTCTATTTTCTTCTTTTGTTTTTTCCTGTGGGCAAAAAAAAAAATGCAGAACTAAAGTTGTGTCAATACAGTTGTTCAACATTTGAACCATCTACCTACCAGGAAGCATGGAACTGATATTATGCGTATTAGACAATGGTATGTTTGCATGAACTCCCTCCGATGTTATGCATATTATGGTGTTTTTGTGATTATTTTTGCTCTGTTAGGATTTCCAACCCCCTTGCATACCTTGTTTTTGTTTTCTTTGATTTTGGGAATGTTCTACCGCAAATGGATAATGGAGACTATCCTGTCTTGAATTGATTGCTTCTTTTTCTGTATATTAGTGAACTATTTCCAGTTTTTGAAGAAATTCTAATTTCTGTCACAAAGTTTGGCTTGTTGATTTTATGTTTTGACCTCTCGAACTTCATTTGATAGTGTGTTCTGCCCCCAATTTCCCGGTTATTGACCCCTGACCTCCTAAAATGCATGGTACCTTGATGGGCATGCACAATTCTATCGGCAAACCATACTTTTAAGTTCCTATGTAACTCCAAGTAATGCGTGTTCCCACTTAATACTAGGCACAACATCAGTCAAATCACAGTAAAAAGTATGTGTCTATCAGTTTATTGGGTGCTGCAGTTGACAATTGTTACTGCTAAACTATTATAGATTAAGTTTACATAATGATATGGCGTAAGTGCCTCATGCTTTTATACTAAAGTATTTGTTTGTTGGTTTTCATTTCCCTTGGAAGAGGAGGGGCATGTTAAGTATCCACCTGAGATCATGTACTACTGTGACTTTTACTTAGCCCAAGTTCTTTGACTTGCTGCATTACGAGATTTATTGAGGCCCTTCTAAACTTCTAAGTTTTATGTTGAACTTGATAGACTGGCTAGTTTAATAATGGAATTGCCATATTAGCCATCAATAAAATTAGTATTTATGGTATGTAGGCTGTGTGACATTATGTGCCTGCCTCTTTTGTGAAAGTATATCTGTCTGATATCTTTTAGGTCATTGTAGTATGATCTATAATATTGTAAAACAACCTGCTTAGACTCAGTATTTTTGCTTAGACTTGAATGCTTTATTCAATCAACATTGTGTTACTTCTGTATGAAAAGTGCGTTTTCCACTTAAAAACTGTGTTTTTGTGCAGACATGAATGCTTTTTTTAATAATCATTGTCTTAACTTTGAAGGAAAGGTGTGCTTATACCACTTTTTGAACCTTTTATGATTTTACTCCAGGAAATATCTAATTATCAAATCTTTTTACTGACTGTAAAAGGTGCTTGTTTACTTTTATTTGCAGCTAAAATTGTCATGTAAATATAAGGGTGTTCTCCCAAAGTCATACTTGCTCTGCGGCAGGTGTGTATCTCTTGCCTTCAGAAAACAGAGATATTTCTATTGTTTGTGCACCATGGTGATCTTATTGATGTCCTTTTTATTATCCCCTTGATATTACCTGACATCAAGAATGACTAGGCATCTAGAGTTGACTTCTCTGTTCCTAGGCAAATTTGTTTGCTGGATTAGAAAAGCCTATTCCCATGACCATCTCCAAATACGTTTTCCATGGTATCAATCTGTGCGGACTAATACACTTAATTGTTGGTGTGTTTTGGATCATGTTATGAGTCTTATCGAGGTGTTCTGCCATATTCGCAGCCCTTACTTTTACTTTCTTCTTACAAGGGATGTATATGTATTCCACTATAAAGGCTAGATCCACATCTCACCTTGAAAAGACTATGTAGTTACCAGACAAACTAGAAAGCAAGTTTCTGAGTATTATCTAGATTGAGTATGTTGGCTTGCTTGCAGTGCCCTTCTTACAGTTCCCTTCTCATTGTTCGCCCGTCTCCACCATATATATTTGTCGCCTTCACATTCAAGGCATGTTCCTAAGGAAATTGTTTGCCCTCTATGGGATGAAACCGACCAACAAAATATAGGGCAATATATAGTAGCATTGGGTCCCCTGATACTAACAATCTCCATAAGTCACCATATTGGCAGTCCGTGCAATATATCAGCTGATTTTCAAATTCTTTGCTGACATATATTGGCCAGGTTCATTTTCCAAAAAGGTTTTTGCATCCGATGTGTCTAATATGAATATGTCACCCGATATTAATATAGGTACTGCTATTTTCATCATGTTGCATTCTTAATCTTTCTCCTTTCTGACATCGCAGATATATGATTGCTTTGATGCAGATTCAATCATGGATGCTGATAATGCTCGTTTTGAGCATTTTGTGAAAAAGGTGTGTATATTCATGCAAATATTTTTTGTGGTCCAGCTTAAGTTTGTTGACACATAAGAAGATTCATGGCAGAGTTTCCATCATTATACTAAGTCAAATGATAGTTAATAGCACTGGGGTTTTAACTTCTAACGAAGTTTTGAAATCCATTAGAATCTACCGATATACCAAGGTTTCTTTCATATGATTGAGTAGAGCAGCATGTATAATTTGGGTGATAATGGAAAATATCGTAGCTTGTGATATGCTAAGCAATAAAAGCAAGATGAAAGAAAAGGGTTTTCATGGTTATATATGATATAGTGAATTAGGCACTAGCTAATAAGTAATCTGCTTTGCGCAGATAAAAATTTACCTTTGTGTGAGATGAGAACAAATTCTGTTTTCAGGTTTGTATATGAACCTGTCATCCATTAATTTTTGCAGGCTGCAGAAAAATTTGGTTTGCAAGCCTGTTACTCGATTAAAACAGATCTCAACTCTGGTTTCAGATTGTCTCGATACACATTGATGTCTGTTCTCTGCTTTAGTGGGTACTCAAGATATTATTGAAAACTTTTAAGAACCACATATGCGATTCTCAAATGCTTTAATGACATGGTTATTAGGTGTTTTCTGTAACAACTTTAATATTCTCAGTAAAATCTAATTAAAGTTCAGCCTTCTCAATGGAGTTGGTTTATCCTGTGGAAGGGCAAGTGTACCTTTTTCGTTAGTCTTAAGGGGTATTTGTTTTTAATTAGAACTCCTTCGTTTATCTTAAGCAGTGTTTATTTTTAGTTTGAAAAGTGTTTTTTGTCTTTTTGAGGAATAAATCTGTAATTTTACACTGAAAATCACTTTGGGCATTTTGAAAAAAATTTAAATTAAAACTTGTTAGAAAAACCTAGAGCAACTTAAAAGAGAATCTTAATCAGCTTTTTGAGAGATTTTTAAGGAATATCCAATTTTATTTTTTCTAAACCTGTTTGAAAAGCTATTAAAACATAGCCTACCAAACGGTGAACACGTCTACTCAATATGCATTTCAATCCACTCTCAACTGCTTGTGTTTTGTGATTAATTGATGTCTTAACATTGTAGCTCTTCCTTTTGAAAAAGAAAACTCACATTATGGCTCAGCCGGAACAATCTTTAAATGCTTATAAAATGTGATATTAGAGCAAAGATTGTTTTTGACTACTGATGTTGATACAGAGCTTTTCCTTGGTGTTTTCTACTGCCTTGTTGCAGATCACAGTTGGTTGGTAGTTGAGGAAGTCAAATTTGATGCACTTCAGTATCCATGTTGATAACCTTGTCCCTCACCACCCTCCTTCCTTCTCTCTTCACTCTTTTCCTTTTCTCTGCACTTTATTTCATTAGGGTTGACACATAAGGGCTGTAAGTTTCAATTGTTTAATCTCATATATTGTTGGGTGACTTTGTGATGGCTTTGACCTCAGAGATAATATTCAGGCATTGACACTATGCTAGATTCATTTGTCACAAGATCATCGTTACCAGAATAACCAAGTTATGATATCAATTTGACTTCAGCTAGCTGGATACCCTTACAATAAAATGCAACTCTTTAGAGGCAGAGGACTTGAAAGTTGTCCAAAAAGCTGTAGAACTGATCCTATAATTATTAGCAAAGTGGTATGATTTTTGTAGGGATTGTGATATCTACACAGTATTTAATCAAATTCAATCTACTGCATCCTTCCCCTCTTGTAAATAAAGTAAAAAGCTGTTCTCATGATCTTTTTAATCGGAAAGGAAAGTCGTACATACAGGCCAATGATGTTCACTTCGAGGAACTTTCAGCAAAAGTTCATGAACATAAGGTTAAGTGTAGCTGCTGTATGTACCTGAGGAATGACATGCTAGAATATCAGCAACTATTCATCAACTCATTGAAGGAAAAAAATAAAAGAGAGGGGTTTAATTCTTCTTTCTCGTAGCGGTATGCATTGAAAATTGGTAAATTGTGTAAAAAATGCTTGAGATCATATTCTTTGAGACGGTAGGATTAATGATTCATGCATTTGCGTGTGAGATATGCATTACAAATTTGGCGCTATTGAAAATTGTCATCTTTTCTAAAAACGTCTTTAAATCTATTTGGATGTCATTTTCATCAAAGCTAATATTTGGAAGTTCATTTTTGTAGTTAATTGATTGAATGGGAACACTTCCATGACTTCTTTCGGCATGAGTTATTGCTCTGTTGATGCCTATTGATATGGAATTCAATATTTGTTGGTCACAAGGGGTTACACCATGTAGTTTTTATTGGACATTGAAATACACTAAAAATGAGCATTGACTTGCAAATAGCAATCATTGTAATTATTGTGAAGTTATTATATTCTTATCATCATGATAGGTAGGCTTTGGAGTGCAGGTACAAGAATTACCTTATTTTGAAATGAAGATGCATTACAGGTGCATCACTTGGTGGTTGTTGGTAATAGTAAATGTTTCATTCATCCCCCAAATCTCTAAACAAAAAATGAATAAATAAAGAAAAGTGAAAGGGGTGAGGCCTGTAGTGTAAAATATTTGACTTTCATTCCAAATTTCAGTTTCATCCTCTTCCATGATTAACTGTGTATTTGAAAAAAAAAATGAAACAACAAAATAAACATAGGCATTAATCAAGTCTGTGTTTTTCAATTGTGACAAAGCAAATGGAACTGAAACATTATCATATCATTAATATGTAACTGCCAGCAATATCAAGAAGTAAAATATAGTCTAACTTGGCTTTTGTGAATAATGTAGGAAAACAAACATGTGAATCAATCGCGGCGACAATATCAAAAACTGAAATCTAGTGCAATTCGATTTTTGCCAATAATGGATGTCCTTAATTATTTTACAATGTTTGTATTCCATCTTGGTTTATTCTCGTTTCTTTCCTCATTCTTAAGTTTTCCTAGTCCAGAGTCCAGACACTTTTCTGTTTTCCTGTTGAGTATTAGAACTGAAGAATAAATAGTTACCAGTATACAGTTGCCACATACACTGTACCTGATTACAATTCCTGATGGCAAACCTTCATAAAAGTATAACTTTTCTCTTTACAACACAAGAATTCTGCGTGCTCTATCTAAGTTTATCACAGATTAGTATGTACTAAACCCACAGCCTTAGGAAATTGAGAAAAAAGTGATTCTTTATTTTAGCCCAAAAGCTTCCTCTAAGCTTTCATTTCATGGGTATAACTTTATGGAGGTTGTCCTTTGACTGCTTGATTTGTTACTTTAGGTGACCACCTAGAGGCCACCTGAATGTAGGTGTCTTGGGTTGCTTTATGGTAATTTCTCATTTTATTGCCGGCTAATGTCTTTTTTTCCTCCAAATATCAGATGAGATTTGTGGATCATTTGTTTCATATATATAAGGTGGCTTAAAAGTTGTACTTAGTAATTTCTCTCTGTTTGTTATTATTTGGGTTCAGGCAGGGACTTCTATTTGATAAATTTCAGGTGTAGTTTTGGTTTATTATGTAAGAAGAAGATAGCATCAGCTATATGGTCATCTTTGCAGTCAATTGGGTTCATTAGTCCAAGGAAATATTGTCTATTCAGATGGTGCTTTTTTGAATATTGTAGATTATCTGTATTTATTCGAAGCTCTTGTGGAGTTTATTGAATTTTTATTCGATGAGATTGACATGTCTTGTCGTCTACATCTATGTGATAAATCTTGACTGAAGCAAAGAAGGGGGATTAGTTTAGGCTTTTGTATTCATTTCGGGTGTGTTTGGTTGCAGGAATTAGGGGGGAAAAGAATTACAATTCTCACGAGAATTGCAATTCCTCCGTTTGGTTAGCAATAAGGTGGGAATTGTTATTCCCTGAGAATTGTTATTCCCACATATTTTTTTTGTTTTATTATTATTATTATTATTATTATTATTATTATTATTTTTTGTATTATTATTATTATTATTATTATATTTATTATTATTATTATTTATTAGGTATTATTATTATTACATATTATTATTATTATTATTATTATTATTATTTTATATTATTATTATTATTAGGTATTATTATTAGGTATTATTATTATTATTATTACATATTATTATTATTAGATATTATTATTATTGTTATTATTATATTTATTATTATTATTATTTATAGGTGTTATTATATTATTACATATTGTTATTATTATTATTATTATTTTATTTTATTATTATTATTATTATTATTATTATTATTATTATTTTGTATTATTATTATTTATAAGTGTTATTATATTATTACATATTGTTATTATTATTATTATTTTATTATTTATTATTATTATATTTATTGTTGTTATTATTAATTATTAGGTATTATTATTTATTTGTTTATTATTATTATTATTAGGTATTATTGTTACATATTATTATTATTATATTTATTATTATTATTTATAAGATATTATTATTATTATTACTTATTATTATTATGTTTGTTATTATTACTATTATCATTATTATTATTATTATTATTACTATTCCCACCTTATTCCTCATACTATTATACAAACCAAACAATGGAATATTAATTCCCACCTTATTCTATTCCAACAATAAAATATAAGAATAACAATTTCAACTCTATTCCCATCCTTTTCTATTCACCAAATAACTTTCTATTTTTTCCAAAACTAAACGTAATGTTTTTCTATAGCTTTTGTAAGGGCTTACATGTCTCTCTCCAGATCTGATGCTTGAGAATTGGTTGAGTCCAACATAGAAAAAGAAATGATTTAACCAGGATTCAGGACAGAGAGGGAATGATTTTTATATTCTCAATCTTTCTTTTTTTTTCAATGTTTTTCTTTGGGGGTGGGGGAGTTGGCTAAGTGATCAATGATTAACTGTACATTTGAGTTTCTGTCTTTATACCTTTGATTGATCTTGTTGTTGCAGGTGTTCCCAAAGATTAAAGATACCATTCAGGTATTATTTGTATTTGAGTTGTTCTACTCTAAATGTAATCTATTTGTCTCGATAAGTAGCTCATTTGAGACAAAGAAATGAAATGCACTTTGAGCTAATTAGTTGTCATCAGTGAAATGAGTTGTACAATTGTACATTAACTTAATCATTTTTCTCAAACATTTTTTTTGAAGGGTGGAATCATGTTATTTATACCTTCTTACTTTGATATTGTTCGGATTCGAAATTTCCTGAAATCACAAAAGGCTTCATTCTGTCTGCTCGGGGAGTAAGAGCTACGATTTCTGTTTATTCATTTTTCTCATCTAATTTGTTCTCCATATAGTAGCCTCTGGTTTCCATTTTGTCATCTGCATTTATGAATGTAGCAATGTGAGAATAACGGTCATCGTTTTCTATGTGGTTAGCTATGCAGTACAAAAGGATATTTCCCGTGCACGAGTTTGTTATTTTGAGGGAAGACGCCAAATCATGGTCTACACAGAGAGGGCTCATTTTTACCATAGATACAAGGTTTGTATGACTATTGGTTACATTAGTAACAAAATATTGTTGTAGTCTTATAAAATATTTTGAAAGACTTTTTAAAATGTCCATTTCCATCATTTTTCTTGCACATTATTTTTTCGGGTGTAGAATTTATATCAATACTTAGTGGGACTTTTCAAGTTGGGTTATATAGAAAATCTGTTCACAAACTTCTGCACTATTTTGCATCAAATTTATTCCAGATCTTTTCCCTTTAAACAAGTCTATCCACTCTGTCTTATTCTTTTAAATATTATTTTACTTATTTGAGTCAACACATTAATATTAAATAGCACAATAACAAACAATAAAACAACAAAATAATAGATTTTGAAAGACGAAATATGTTTGAAATTGTAGCATTGAGATTTAGGCATGATTAATTGGTTTTTTTATTAAAATAATGAAAAATGTGGGATATTTGGCTTTTGAAAAGAAGAGGACATTATAAGAGAAGAAGTGACTTCTGGGAAGTGGGGATTAGAAGTGGGTGTTGGGTAAAAATGGTCGATATATCGTGACATGTCAATTTGTTTTTCAGAAATCAGGAAATGTCATTATCAAGGAGGCTAATACCAACATATATGGGCCAATATTTAAAATATTAATCTTTATTTTTTAATATATAGTTTTGGGTTTAATTTAATTTGAGTCTAATTTTAAAATGGTCACCATTGCATGAGGTGACAGACATTATGACCTCTACTGAGGTTATACATGGTTGTCCTTGTCCTTAAAGTTTAGAGATGTGGATTTTGTAATTTGAACCCATGACTTTCATGTTACCTTTATCTAATCTTTGTTTTACATATAAACGAAGACAATGGCATTGCTAGATTCATTGTCATCGAAAAATGTTTGGTATATATTTTCAAGACTAAAAAATGGATGTTTCTTTCAAAAGGTCTGAAAGCTTGTGAAAAATTGCCATATAATGCTTCTCAAGCTCGTAATATATTGTTTTTAATGATGCTTGAATATAATTCATAAATGTGAGTAAATGAGATGGTGTTGTTGAAGACTTCTAAACAACATTGAACATGCCACAGGGAAAATGTTATTGTGTTTAAAAAGAAGTAAAAGCTTGTATACATAAGCAATTAAACCAATCCGAGGGAATTATGTTGGTGTTTATTTTTTTAAAAAGGGTAATACGAATAGGAAGATTGAACCATCATTGAGTTCTAATAGTTTTAATGGGTACATAATAGGTAAATAATACTGGGATAGAGAGTATCTGGCTCTTCACATCAATGCTAGATGATTAGAGAGCTGCAATTTTGGTTTCCTGGAATTATATTTCGTTTGAAAATATTGATTTAATATTGGATGTAGACTGGATTTCATATGGATTTGATTGATTTTCCATGCAAAAAAAAAGACAAAAAATTGAACAGCCATGCAAAGAAGTTAATGTGTAACTAGATCAGTGAAGAAAGTTGGTCATCCCGTCTTTGTGAAACTGTGACTTATTGGTTTACTGTGACAAATTTTGGTAAAAAGTTTCATTGAAACACATTCCTATTGGTTGATCAACATGAACAAGTGCAGGAGTGGTGATTTCTTCATTAGCATCTCTCATTATGTTCTTCTTGACCCATGTGTCTAAAGGAATTTTACTATCACGATTCTGAAGGCTTTGATGCTCATGGATAAGTATGTTTCGGGTAGAACAAAAGGGTATATTTTAATATTAAGCTATAGGTATCTCATATATATTCTTTGTCAATTCCTTCAAATTTTCCATGTTGCAATATCCATAGTCATGTAAAAGAATTGCCTATTCACTAATCACATCCAGCATTCTGCTCTAAAATGGCCGTCGTGGGAGGATAACTTTGTTATATATTTTTCTTTCGCTTTTTTTGTTTTTCAGTGTTGCTGTGACAGTTTATATTTTTCTAAACCATGTGTTTCTTAACTTTTTTGTTTTTGTTTTCTTTTACCCATTCCAATTGGTTGCTTTCAAGATCCGAGGTATTTGGAATTTGATACTTTACTCCCTCCCCGAAAGAAAAGTATTTTACCCTGAGGTAATCGGAATTTCTTGTTATTCCCTTGCTCTCTCCCAGTTTTCTCAATCAGTCAATCAATCAATCAATGGAAATGTGTCCTTTTTGCAGATTGTTAGTATGCTTGATGGATCACAAAAAATGAGTTGCACAGTTCTATTTTCCTGCTTTGACCAGCTCCAGGTAAAGGAACTTCCCAATTATTTTGTCAAAATTAGTCGAGGAATATGCTATTTGGTTTGGTGATGGAAAATTTGTACTAGTATTAGTAATGTTGAATGCAGTATGATTATAGTAAAGCTCCATTTTCTACCAATATTTTAGGTGCTTTATTTATGGTTCCTATGAAGTAATAGATTTCTTTGTTCATTCATGCTTTCTGCTTAAGTTTACTCTTTTCCTTCCCTTTCTCGACTGAAATGCACTGTAGAGAGGGTCCTTTCAAGTAAACCACTCACCTTCTTAATGGGTCTATTTGGGAAAATTTTTGGATGTAGCTAATATTCTAGCTGTGGCTGTGATGATGGTGTTCTAAATGTGGAACACTGATAATATTGTATTAAAAGATGCTTATGGCAGAGCACTATGCTGCATAATTGCAACAGGAAAGAAATGGAGATCTTTAAAGTGAATTAAGATAACATGTTCACAACTGGGATGGCTATTGATATTTAATTCTAAATGAACTCTTTTGTGCTTGCCGTTAATGGATCTGTCCTTTTTGGATGAACTTATCATGTTATCTTGTTTGTCTGTCTGTTTCATATTAACTGCAAACTATATCTTTCTTGTATTAGACAGATTAAATGTTAGAATGTTGTGCTCTCGTTCATGGATGAAATTATTTAGTATTAATCGTAATCATATTGGTGATATATATTGGTGGGGATGAACACAAATCAGTTTAATGCAAATCAAAAGATAATCTGCACCCAAACAACAATATACAGTTTAGATTTTTACCGAGTGAAACCATCAGAATTGTCAATGTGTTCATTAATTTAGTTTGTAAGGTTTTATGTAGTTTATAATGCTATGCTCACTAGCCTAAAAATTACTTATTCGATTTAATATATTATATATAAAAATCAAAGTAAATAAAGATTAAAATTAACATAATAATAATAATATCTGAAACATTTTTCAAAATAATATAGTGAAAATATATAATAATGAACTGAAACATAACATGCTAAGTATTTGTTTGAAATACTTGGAAAAAAGGCATGTGAGATATTGTTGATCAAAAAGATACTATTAAAATAATAGAATATAATAGTTATGAAAATAAATATTATGTGATGTTAGACGTTTCAATAGATTGTGAATTTGTTCAAAACATACCTAATGTTGACAACAATTGAAAACATCTGATAATTTTAGTGATAATAAACTTATGAATGGATTAAGAATTTAGAAGCTCAGTGAAAATATACATGACAAGACCAAGGCATCCTTAGTGTTAATAGAAATTTCGATTTGCATATATGTATGTATGTGTATATGTATTATTGATACAACATGCCTTGATTTTGTTATGATATTGTTAGATATTGATATCGAGGGGGTAATATCAACGCATACCGGTCTTTATTTTATATATTTTTTCAATCTTTCTTTCCATATTTCACGATTCATTGACTGTCAGGGATTGCTTTATAGATGAACTTATGGAGTTATCTTGTTCCTCTCTTTGTTCAATATTAACTATGAACTATATCATCTTGTATTAGTTGGAGAGAATAGTCGGAAGCGATGCAGCAAAGAGGATGGTAACAACGGATAAAGGCGTTTTCATTTTCTGCTAACAGCGGCGAATTTCGACTACAAAAGCACAGTTTGAAATGTCTGAATGGCCGGCGAGTCCAGTCAGTCGGCTGCAAGCTGTTATTCTCGACTAGCCCTGGTCGACTCCTGTGTATCAGAAACCGTGCAGCTGAATATTGTAGCGGAATCTCCTAGTTTTATGCCTCGGATTGGGATTAAGATTTTGAAATTTACATTATTTTGTAGTAGTAGTTTGATCTTCAAAATATATTTTGAAATTAAAAGGAACACGCCCCTACTTGAGTAAAGCTCTAACTATGACCATTGATAGACACTTGATCATGAATTATAATTATTTCATATTGATTAAATAGTTGTTTTATTATCTTTTAATTATTTATATGATTGTAGTTGAAATGAGTTGAAGTAAATTTTTTAATAAAAAAATTAAATTAATTTCTCTTTAAAAAATTGGAGACTCTAGATTCCTATCAGATCAGCTCTCTCACAGCCGTTTGCCCTCACTTCTGTGTTACTCTCTTAGGCTTTTGAATCTACTCAACATTCCTCTTCCCTTAGTTTTCTCACAACCCTAACTGCAGCTTTAAATTAATTTTTACGAGTGGAGGCGTAATGACGCCGTCCGATTATTTCACATTTTATTAGATATTTTAAATCCCTCTTGCCTTTTCTCAGCCTGTTGATTTTCATTTTAAAACCAACGGTTGCGTGACAATCCGTATTTTTAAATAATTAAAGTCGATTTCTTTTCTTTCCATTGAAAGAAAATGGAGTGGTTTAGCGTCATACGTCCAGCCCTGATTTTTGTAGGGTTAGGATTGTTGCTATGGTTAAAACTGGGCTGAGGGGCGCTGTGCCGTACTAATGTGGTATAGCACCTGAGCTGCGTTGTGGATAAGGATTGACTATGTTTCGAGATTTTTCAAGTTGATGCCAGTGAGGAATGTATATTCCCTGAATTCCTTGATATCGGATTATGCACGACATAAGATATGTAGACAAATCTCTAGAGTTGTTTGAGAAAATGAACCTTGAAGGGCGACTGCCCGATCATGTCACCTTGGTGGGGGTGTTATTAGCTTGTAGTCATTCAGGATCGGTAGAAGAAGGATTTGAGCATTTCGAATCCATGAGTAAACATATGGGTTAGCTCCTAGGATGGAGCACTTCTCATGCATGGTGGACCTCCTCAGGCGGGCAAACAAAATAGGTAAGTTGGCGGATTTTGTGAACCAAATACCTGTGAAACTGAATGTCCTTATTTGAAGAATAGTCCTTGGGCCTTGTGCTAGGGCAAACGAGTATAATATCGAATTAGGTTCAAGGGCTGCCCAAATGCTTTTGGAGTTGGAACATGAGAATGCGGTGAACTATGTTCTCCTTTATGACATGTATGCCTCTGGAGGAAAGTGGGAATGCGTGTCGAAGGCTCGATCTAGTTGAGTCACCATGAAAGATGGCATTCATGTCTTTGTAGCCCGAGATAAGTCGCACCCAACGAAAAATGCAATCTACAAAAAAATTCAGCGAATTGTAGCAGAAGATGAGGGATGCAGGGTTTGTACCACAAACAGGCTTTGCTCTTTATGAGGTTGAGCTAGAGAGTAAGGAAGAACTCCTAAGTTATCATAGTGAGAATCTGGCTATTGCTTTTGCTCTCACTCGCTCCCAGAGTCTCAACCATCAGGATAATGAAAAACTTGAGGATTTGCAACGACTGCCACTCAGCCTTCTGTTATATTTCAAGATTGTTGGACATGAAATTGTATTGCAGGATTCTAATAGATTTCGCCGATGGTAAATGCTCGTGTGGAGATTATTGGTGATAGGCATTTTGATCCAGAAGGAGAGAATCCCACACTTCATTGGCCACTTTTACGCTTAACAAAACTGTGAATGGCAATGGCATCCATTGTTCTGCTATGAACTGATTGCAGAGTTGGGTCTTCATTCTTCCTCCGATGCTTGATTATGTACAAATAGATAGATAAAATAATATATTATTTAAAATATATATAAAATATCTGAGAATTATTTATCAAATCATAACCCACTTACAGAAATTGTTATTCAGATTCATTATTCTTGGAGTAGATCACTTTCATAGCATTGTTGGTTTAAAATGTTTATTTTAGATTGTCTATATTCTAAATTTAGATATTTTTTATGGTAATATGTGACATATTAAACTATCCATATTAATTAAATAATATTTTTTACTTTAATTTGAACATATACATAAATATTTTCTTTTTTAATTGAGTTGAGATAATATTGGATGAAAATAATTTTGTACTTTATTATCAAATTTACGAGATTGGAAGCAAATATTGTATGGGAATTTCTTATGCCAGCAGTATGATACTCTAATTTTGCTTATTTATTTATTTTTATTTTTTTGTGTTTCTTTGAAAGTTCTCACTTTCTAATGCTCTTTCATTGATCTTTGTTGATTAATAATTTCCATTAATACAAATTTAAGTTAGAATTTTAATTTATATTTTAAGAAACAGTAAATTTTTTGTTCACCTAAAATACATTCTTGATATTATAAAATTTATAAAAATTTTAAAATGTACTATGTCAAAAATAATGTAATATGTTTTAGTTATATAAGATTATAAATAAATT